>JAZFAV010000004.1:9448333-12242500 GCA_037954035.1 Rosalia funebris
TCTACACGATCAGACAAGGTTTAAAAAAATAAAATCCGCCACGGGCAGGATTCGACATTTGTTCCCGGTGGGAGTCAAACGACATAGAGCTGTTTCGAACTTATTGGTTCTCATCAGTGCCGTACACGGTACGCCGATCCAGGACAAATTGGATCCTATCCGTGGCGGGTTTTATTTTTTGCAACCTTGTCTGATCGTGCAGAAAAACGAGAAAGGGGTCGAGGGTCGTTTTTGGGTATAATTCAATTCCTGGCGGGGCTTTAGCTCGAGGAGTAGTTATTTCCTATAGCGCTTATGTAATAACTTTGCTATTCGGGAACTACTTGTTAACCGCTTGGCGGTTTTGGTAGTTCCTTTCTTAATTTCAGACTTATATGTCACTGACATAGATCGTATCGATATAGATGTATACCGCACGGGTTTCAGTCGGCATTTATGCTGGATCGGCGTACCGTGTATGGAACTGATGAGAACCAATAAGCTCGAAACAGCTGTATCTCGTTCGGTTCCCATCCGGGACAAATGTCGAATCCTACTCGTGGCGGGATTTATTTTTTGAAATCAAAATTACTATTAAAACATAACTGTCTAAGAGACCTGTCACTTATTTCATCCCATACATTTGTTTTTTAAGCGTTGAGTGTGATTTTCCCGCATCCAGAGAGGGTTGCTTTCAGTCCAACAACGCCAATTATGTTGATTAACTTAGATTTCAGAACTGATTTCAGAACTGTGGTATGACTAATATTAAAATAACAAGCTGGTTGAAATAACGGAGTTTCTTTGAACATCTAACAACGTTATCATCATCAATGCTTTGCCCTTTTTAACTACAGCTGTTACATGACCAAACGATTTGTAAGTAGAGTCAAATTTACCGAATGAATATGCATGTGGTCTCTAAATAATTGACAAACCTCCGCTTGAGTTTTGCATCTTTACGTCATCCCACTTTCATTAACATTTTAATGCGAAAAGCTTTCGTTAGACATGACAGTTTTCAATCAAGTTTGCAAATGTAAAATAACAAATAACACTTGGAAAGTAATCCTAATACAAAGATAAAATGCGAGATAAGATCACGCTTACACATTTCTATATTTCTCTCTAACTGAGCACACATTTTGTACACTTTTTACGATGCAGTGATAATTATCATAAATAAGAAACAAATAAGTTTTTCATTTTGTTTAGGTAATAATGAGAAAAATTTTATAAACGAAGTATCCATTGTATTCCTCTCGATGATACCTTTCATTTGATATGTCACTCGACGTACTTTTACGTTTGAGAAACGAAGCCGAGGGCGATTACATCCCCCACGGCTAGGAGGATAAGTAAAGGTTTACCCTTAAGAGTGGGCAACCAAAATTAAAGAACGATCTGTTTCAACAATTTTTATTCAAACTCTCTGCACGAGTTACCAAATTTATTTCATTTAAGGCTTCCATCCTGTATAGATATTTTCACCCATAAATAAAAAGAACCAATCAACGTCATTGAAAACAGTATTCTAACCAGAAAATACTTACGCTGACAGGATATAACTTGTTCCATCTCTAAAACGGCTCTTCGAGTGGTCTAATTATTATATCTTGTATCTGTAAAATATTAAAGTTATAATTCTATTATGTTTGAGTTAGGCTTTAATAGATATTAAATAATGTTTCACAATGTAATGATATACATATATCGTAGAACATTAGTTAACAGTATAATCAGTGGCAATTAAAAACGAAGCAGAAGATGGTTGTTTCGTTATTTGTTAGTATTAGTGTTTTTATTCTTTAGTATGAAGTTAGTATGAGCGTCTTTCATTTAGAATATTTGGATAATCAGTATGTTCCTGGAGTAGGTTGGGACCTTTGGCGTGAAGATAACACTAACTGAGTTTTCCACAAAACACCAAAACACTATACACTAAACTCGACGCGCGTTTCGTCAACAAAGTTGGCATCATCTGGAGATGATTAAAATTGATTGAGTTTTAATCGCGTCGAGTGTAGTGTATAGTGGTTTGGTGTTTTGTGGAAAACTCAGTTAGTGTTAATCAGTATGTTGTAAAAACTAATTCTTAGAGAAAATTGTTACGACAATTATTAACATAGTTACTAAATTACATAAGCTACTAAATAATGATGCTTAGGATAATAACTTGGTTACTAAACTTCTTACAAAATGAGGCGAATTGTCAGTCCTGTGGCATAACAAATTAACTTTTGACGGTTGCTACAGATATGTTGTGATATCACTATCATCTACATCCATTTCAATATACAAAATTTTGAGGAAAAGTAAATAAAAATGCTATGACTATTTAGAAAGATCAGCGCACAGCTAACTGATTATAAACATTTCTTCTAAGATCAGTATGCTCTGTTTTTTTAGCACTTTATGAAACATTGATTGATATTACTTTATTACACTAATAATTAAGGCAATGTCCACCGCGATGTCTGTATAAGAGGTGTAATATTCTGGTACTTAGTACTTCCGCGGCAGCTGATATGCCGTCGTGTAGGCTTGTGATATTTGAATCGATGTAAGTACAATTAACTCAGCTTAGTCTTATCAATTTAATTAATTTCAGTTTAGTGTTTGACCAGTTACATACTATATATATATATATATATATATATATATATATATATATATATATATATATATATATATATATATATATATAATAGTATATATATATAGATAGTATATCATAATGCAATGATATTTCACCCCATTTTTTCTAAATACTAAGTTCTAAATACCTGAACATTTGGTGGTGTTGATAAAATGTACACTATGGCATCTGCGATATTCTCTGGTGTTAGAAGTTCGATCCCATCCAGGGGACCTGCTTTAAATAGCGCCTTATTATCCTCCACTAATTGAGTATTGACAAAGCCAGGAGAAATACACTAAAAATATGTTATATTAGATTAAAGTGATAATGCATGTATGTCTTCTATGCACTACTTCTGCGTATGAAACATCTACTTTTTTAGATGCCCTTGCAATAAAAATAATCTTCCGAATAACTTTGATTAGTTTGTTTATTGATGAATATATGACTTTTCGTTAACAAAAGTTTTAGAAATGTCTCTTATTTATACTTTCCTTTTGCCACACACTTATGAAGGGAAATATATATTAATGACTACAATTATTGTATCTGTTCAGATAGAAATTTTCAGATCTGCTTCTTTGTACTGAAAAAAATTCTGGTCTACAATAGGTGAGGGTTTTAATTGAGTTTTATTCATTTTTCTCAAAACATAAGAAAAGTAAACAAAAATATCTAACAACGGTTCAACCTATTACCCAATTCAAGCTATTCGATTAAGACATTTTGATATTAATGAGAGACTTTTTGAAAATGTTTGTGTACATACATTGTGTACATACAATGGACCAATACGTTTGAGTAGGCTATTTGCAAAATGCGCTAAAACGGTTTGAAGTAAAACTGATAAAACCGCAAAAAACTGTCAGATTTGACTCAGATAAACAAGCTACACCTACAATTTTTTATTAAAAAAATCACAAAAAATCATTAGGATTGTGTTGCAAGATTTCAACATTATCCCAATTTAAGAAAAATTGTTATTTCACATTTTAATCTTGAGTTAGCGCGTCCTGCTTCAACAATGAGCTTTTAGAGCTTTTTGCATCAGGAGGGTGAGCCATTTACAACATTCAACAGTAGATAAAGTAAGTGCCTAATTAAAGTAGTGTAGTACAATCTTGTCCACTGTAGAACACTTAACTTTAAAAACATTTCTATAACTTTTCAATTTAAAAACAATTTAAAAACGTGGAATAAAACGAAAAAAAACAGTCTGAAAAAAGGGATTGGAAAGAGTCGTTCTGATTATTTAGCGCGTTTTGCTTTTGTATACTTTCAAGCTGCCATTACTATTAATAGCTTTTAGCGCTCTTTGTATCAGGAAGGTCTTTAGCTCACTTTGCGCCAGGACCATCACTGTTTCTAGTGTGTTTTGGCACAGCCACCAAACTTCAAACTTCATTCTTCAATGGTTTTAAATGCGTTTTGACACAGGAAAGCATGACACAGAAAACATTTTGACAGGGATGTAGGGGACGCCATTCTGAATCCAACTATACCAATAACTCATTTTTTTTTAAATCGATTTAGCGCGTTTTGCAACTGCCCTACTCATTTATCTTCAAAGTCTTTGTAGTTTTGTAGAAAATATAGATGTTTTTAAAGAGAATCTCGTTAAGAGGCGCAGAAATTAACTATATGAGGTATGGAAAATCTCCGATCTACTCCCTTTGTTCTTCTTTTTGGAGGAAAACTCGAAGGTGAAATCTAGAATTTGGTTTGTCGTTTGTAAATTTGTACCTTTTGTTAAAATATAATCATAATTATCTGTGACCTACATAAAAAGAGATATCCTTTCAACCATATATGGATTATGGGGTAATTCTTGAATTAGTGCCCCGATTTTAATAGCAATTTGATCTTTGACCTTGAAATCATCATAATTTTCACTTTCATGTCCAGGTCATCAATATATTCCTCCATTTAGAATTTAGATCATGCAAATTTTGTGTTTGTTTTTTCGGAAAACCTGGCTAGGATAAGTTATTTATGGGTCTCTGTATATTTTTCCTTACGTAGTATATAAACATATTACAAAAATAATTGCTACTCTCCATAATACTTCTCTTACAATTAGTTAACTCATCATGTTGTTAATTTTTTTTTTATATAAATAGTCGATTACAATTGACAAAACAACTGATTACAAAACAAAAATAAACAGTTTTAAAACCTTAAAACCGACTTTTCCGCACGTAGACTATCTCTATCTCGAAACTGAGTGGCCGAGAAAAAATAAACCAACACATAAAGGCATAATATGTGTTTTATGCGACAGCTTTACTTTCTTCAAATTTTTCTCAGATAGTACACCATCGTGCTTTCTCATGACCCATGAACAGGGTGGGGTGTGTACTATCCACCTCAAAATCTATAGATGTCGTCTAATAGACGTCCCTAATCAGATCGAAATCCGATCGATCCGACACGATTTAATTTAATTTAGTGATCGTGTTAACAAAAACAATTTCTCAAATAGTCCATTATTATGCTTTCTCACGACCCATGAACATGGTAGAGTGTATCTTATCCACCTCAAAATCAATAGGTGTCATCTGGGAAACAT
Organism: Rosalia funebris; assembly: GCA_037954035.1. Classification (NCBI taxonomy): domain Eukaryota; kingdom Metazoa; phylum Arthropoda; class Insecta; order Coleoptera; family Cerambycidae; genus Rosalia; species Rosalia funebris. The sequence goes on from JAZFAV010000004.1 coordinate 9,453,523, forward strand.
CCCCGATCAGAATCAGTCAAAACTCGATCGATCCGACACGATTTAGTTGAGTTATCGTGTTAACAAAAAAAAAAGTCTCAAATAGTTCACCATCGTGCTTTCTCATAACCCGTGGACAGGGTAGGGTCTGTCCTATCTACCTCAAAATCAGTAGGTGTCGTCTGGGAGACGTTTTCGATCAGAATCAGTCAAAACCCGATCGATCCGACACGATTTAGTTGAGTTATCGTGCTAACAAGAATAAATGCCGACGACAACGACAACGACAACGATACACACACACAAAATGGTATAAACACCACTTTTTTTAGGCCGAAAAACGAAAAATAAACCCTAGAAAAAAAATTTTCTACACGATTACATTACCTTTCCTCGTATAGTGAAGTACGGAAAAGTAATAATTCTAGTAGTAAGACATGAGCGAACTGAGATCGTCGCTACCTTACTGGACGCTATCCAGTTGTCTCTAAAATTATGGTCAATAATTCAGTATTGATGTATAGTCAATAAATCGATCAGTTTAGATCATGAGACAATTCTAATATAATGAATATGTGGTGCTTTCGTGTTCTGGTCTGTTAAATGCCTCATATTTAATAAGATTTTATTATAATACATTAATTATTAAATATTCTGTCTGAATGACAATTAAAATACATCTCAGATGGAACTTTTATAATCACTATAAATAAAGCACTATAACATATTATAAATTACAAACTTTTCTTAACTTTTCTGAATCACTTTCAACTGTAAAACTGAGATATTGTAAACGACAATCAAATATCTGACTCTTAGTCATTCGACAACATGATATTCGATTATTAAGCAACAACCAACACGCAACGATAGCTCGGTTATTGATATTAAATACAAACTTTACTTTTGATTTATACTTCAAAAACGACAAAAGATAGCCAATTTTAATTTTCGTTATTGTTTCTCGTTAAAAAAGATCTCGAAAATGGAATCTTTTTCAATACCTCCTGAAGATAACAAGATTCCCTGTAAAATCATCGAAGGTACATTTCTCTTGTGTTTTAATTGATCCTTGGTTCAATTAAGTTCCTTTGTTTACAAGGAAAGAAAAATTAAGAGTAATAAGAAATTTATGTGATTTTATTTCCTATGAGTAATGGATAAATTACAAAAATAAACTGATTACGTAGAGGGTACATTATCTATGTAGTACTTACTCCAATTTTTATTTTTGACTGACTCGCAAGCAGTTCCAGCCTTATGGTTTCCGTCACCGCTCTTACGGCAAACTTGGATGCAGGATACATTTGCATAAAACGCAGCACCTTATATCCAGTAAGACTACTAATATTAACGATGTGACCATCAATATTTTGTTCATTCATTATATTAATAGCTTCTCTGGAGGCGATGCAAAGACCGAGAAGGTTAACATCGAGCACAGTTCTCCAGTCCTCAGTTTTGCCTTGAATTATTGACGATGGGGAAAATACTCCCGCATTGTTGATGAGGATTGACAAGGGGCCAACGTTTCCTTTTATCCACTTAAAAGCGTCCAGAATATCCCCTTCTCGGGTTAGGTCTGCTTTGAAGGAGTGAAGTTGGCCATTGCTTTTCGCCAGTTCCTTTGAGGCCTCATTGATGCGATCCACGTTTTTGTCTACGCCAACAACCTAAGACACACGAACGCTAGAAAACTCTATAATATATATTCAAAGGTGACGATCGGGAACATAGAGATGATAAAGCAATGCAGTGGTATTATAATAAGGAAATAAATTTTCTAGGCTCCATGCTCTAAATATCATTGGTGTTATTTGTAACATACTACCATAGAGGAGCCAGGTTCTAAGCTAGATTGTGAGGCAAGGAATTTTACACTGTCTGACAGTATTTAGTTTAGATTGTAGGTTTTTACTCTAAATTTGGTATATAATAACACGAAGTTTTTTATTATATTCATTGTAAATCTATCCCACAAAGAGTTGTTGTTAAATTATTTAAATCTCTAGTAAATGTCAATGAATAATATATACCTCTAGTGGAGTAGCTTCCTCACATATAACGAGAGAGGCAACATAAAACGTAAAAACACAAATATAAAATTTGGCAAGAATGCATTCTAATTTGATGAACTCAGTTTAAAAGGGTCTACAGCTGCAATCATATCTTTTTTGTACTACTCATGTATATGGAGCATTTGCAACACGCAGTATTACCTTTCGTTTTAGCTGTCTTATTATCTTTTGTATTCAGGAAGTCTATTTATGTTATATTCAGTATAATTTGTGCCGATTTTGAGGCGTTCGACTTTTACATAAAATTCCCTTGCTTATATAGTCCATCGATATTCTACCGCAATAATAAACAATTAAAATATATCACAGATGGAACTTTAATTACTATAAATAAAGCACTCCAAAATATTACAAAACTATAAACTTTTCTTAACTTTCCTAAATCACTTTCAACTTTAAAACCGAAATTTTGTAAACGACAATCAAATAATTCTCAAGAATGCATTTTAATTTGATGAACTCATTTTAAAAGTGTCCCGAGCTGCAATCATATCTTTTTTGTACTACTCATGTATATGGAGCAACACGCAGTATTGCCTTTCGTTTTAGCTGTCCTTTTATCTTTTGTATTCAGGAAGTCTATTTATGTTATATTCAGTATAATTTGTGTCGATTTTGAGGCGTTCGTCTTTTCCATAAAATTCCCTTACTTATAGTCCATCGATATTCTACCGCAACAAAAAACCGTTTTCTTGAAAAAATATATAGAAAATTCATATAGACGTAAGAAGGATAGAGAATTTAACGATGCCTTTTTGCTAAATCCAGAGTTTCTTCGAAATTGTACTTTGAATCTGCAGTTCTAACACACTTTTTCCCATTTACGAGAGAACCGACAATTTCTAAATAAAACAGAAATTTCCATAGTATTTAGGAGACCCATTTACGTTTTATTCAGTATAATTTCCATCAATTCTGAGGCATTCAAATTTTTGATAAAATTCCCTTGCATTTAATATCCTTGCTATAGGTTTTCTTCCATAAGAAACATTTTATCGAAAAAAATATAAAAAAATTCGCATGGATGTAAAAATGGTAGGCGAATTCAACAGTATCTTCAGATTTCCCCTAAATTCAGAAGTTCTTTAGATAAGTATGAATTTTGAAGCTGTTACTTTGACTGTGAAGTTCAAAAGGTCTTTCTCCGTTTTACGAGAAAATGAATGATTAATATTCATTTTAATTTACATTAAAATGAAAATTACTATCGTATTCAGGAGGACCTTTATTTTCAGTGCAATTTGCGTTGATTTTGAGGTTTTAAAATTTTCCTTATTATAATATTCCTTCCCTTACTGTAATTCATCGATTTTCTTCCGCAAAAAATGTTTTCTCGAGAAAGAATTTGAAAAATTCGTATGGACGTAAGAAGAATAAACGAATTCAACAATGCCTTTGGACAACAAACAGCATGTTTCATATATATAAAGCTATAAACTTCAACAGGTTATTAAGGATTCAAAAAAAAAGTATAAATTCCGGTAAATATATGTATGTCCAAAGCTCTTTTATTTTCGAGATATTGAGTAAAAATATAACGAGCTTTTTTATCTTCTGATTGAATTAAGATAAGTAAATCAAATTATACAAAATCTCCTTACAAGTTGCCACATTTTGTACCTCAGTGGCGGAGCTAAAGGGGTATAGTATCACTGAATTAAATAGAAAAATTACAACTACCCTATTAAGAATTGTTTTTCCAAATTTTTACATTACGCATTATTGGGCAATTAGGCAAAATTGTACTCATGAAATGTCGAAAATAGAAATGTTGAAATGTCAAAAAGTAGGAAGTAAAGGTTCATGCATATCTATAGTTTATTTCATCGCTATTTACCATAAGAAATCTCAAAATATACCGTAGCTTGTTTTTATGGCTAGGCTCAGGTAGACTGTTCCGTTTGTCGGCAAGATAAGAGAGATTTTTATTTGGCAAATGGCGATGAAATGAATAGTACTTCCCGTTGAAGGTAGAATAATCATGATAAGCTATTTAGAAAAGGGTAAGTCAAAGGTGTACCCTTCTTGCAAGACATATACTGACACAAAAGTCTCTAGTTGTTATTGGTCATCCCACTGCTTAAGAAATTTAGCTCTTCAGACCATATGTATTTCCAAATTTGAATAAATAGTCTAACGAAGAAAGGGATATTTTCACCAAACGAAGTAGAAAACGTAGGGGAGTGATTTGAAGATCAATAGAAAGGCTTCATAGTAATGATAACGTTGAATAAATTTGTAATACATCCTTGTATAATAATTTTATGTTTAAATTAATAACGATATCTGATTTTTGATAACGCAGATGGCAATGATTTCTAATGTAGATACCTCCAATTAAAACGTGGTTATTACCATGGTATGTAGTATTATACTATTATTTACTTATAAAATAGTTGTAATAAACATCATGCCACATGACTTTTTATACTCAACTCTTGTTCATAAAAAATGAAATATAATCAAACTAAAACAAACGCTGTAACATTGTCATACCGTATTATTTAAAACTACTTACGGTGATGCCCTCTCGAGTTAATCTCTTCGAAATAGCAGCCCCGATTCCAGAGTTTGCTCCTGTAACAACAGCCACTTTTCCTAACCACCTGCCCAAAGATAGCGCCATTTTTCATACAGATGCTAAAAAATCACGGAACATACTGTTTTATCTTGACCGTTCAAAAACTTGAAACATGTCAAGTGCACTGATAAAAAATATTTCAGGTAGGACTGTTATCTTCATGGAGATTATCGTGCAATATTAGAATTGTTTTAAAGTGATTATGCTGTTAATCAGTTTAAAACGAGGTTGCATAGTTCACATAGATACAGTTATTGAAATAAATAGATACAAAATATTTTACATACTTATAAATACTTAGATATCAATAATATTTATATATATATCACATTTCAATACCTTTTTATACATCACATTTCGAATCTCTATTTTTTTATTTCTTGCATGTAAATTGGTAAAAATACCATATCGATTTATAGTTATTATATCGAGTTCCGATATTATGTTGAAAGGTATTTGATGTATTAAATGGCTCTAAATCATGAAGGTAAGTAGAAGACAAAGATAGGATACGTATGACGACAAGAACATCTAGCTCTTGTGATTCCTTCCAGCAATCGTTCATCAGTTATTAAGTCACCAGTTGCAGTCCAGGAATTGTCCAGAAAGTAACCTTGATGAAGTAACATACAACAAATAATGAAACATTGGTACAGTTTGAGTTTCACGCAGAATCTATCCAGAAAGCAAGAAGAAAATAGTTCTACAGATGATGTTAAGGCAGATCACAATTTTAGAAATCAGATTTGTGAATATCCGGGAAGAGACTGATAACGAAATGCATAAAGAATGACTATTCGAGTAATATGAATAGTATAGCAAAACCGTTACCAGATCAATCTCGGATTTGTCCAATCGCGGACATTTGATGCGGCATATGGTCATTGTTGATCTGAAGAACTCTTGACGCAGGTATAAAACAGGTGTGTACAGGTATAGAACAGGTCTGTACCGGTTTAAAACAGGTATGGTAACCTGTTTAATGACGTCATGTTTTTTTCCTAATACCACCATACCTTCATTTCAAACAATCAACATTTCAAACAATCGTATTAGTGGGTATTTTAACGATTCTGTGAACGGATAATGTTAAATTCGTGACGCAAACATTTCTTTATTTTAGTTATGAATTAATCACGCTATTATCTCGATTATTTCATACTATTTGTTGCGAAGTACAGTCTCCAACTTCATTAAACACCGCCTATAATTCCTGGTAATTATCAGTCAATTGTTCGATTAATCATCCTGCTTGATATATTTACTAACAGAAATGTGAATAGTACACACTGAATCATTTCTTAATAACAAGTTTGGGACAACGACCTTATTGTCTATGAATAATCAGTTCTCAGAAACCTAGACAATAAATATTTTATGCCTAGTGTTGTGTATGTATCATTTTCTTATTTCAAAATTTGCTAGTAACTTGATTTAATAAACCTAATATTAGTAATATCTACAGGAAGGCCTACATATAATTTTAGATATATTTACATCCTTGAAATCCATCGACGATAGGTGTAGGATAATTGGTGAGTTAGTTGATCGATGGGGCGTTAGTACAGCTTTGCAAATTGTGAAAAAGAACCGTACTTTTTGTGCGGTGTTTACTATTCAAACAATGTTCAATGGTTTTCATTATTTATAGATGATTTTGTTGGTATCTTATTATCTTTATTGACATTATAGATAATATTTAGACTTCCTTTGTTGATACATTTTTAGCTGTAGATCGTAAATTCGAAGTATTTAATATTTCCAACTATTTCGGTGTAAAACTGCATTTGTTATTCTGTAATTATGTAAGCATTGTAATAAGAAATATTTAATGTGTGAAAATATGGTTTCAAGAGTTACTGATATAACATTCTATGATCTTATGATACCGTTTCTAGCATAGGGCGTGGATGAGATAGCAGATAAATTTAAACGCGGTGTCAAGTTGTTTTCAATATATTTTTATGTATATTCATTTACTCCTAATATTTTATCGTTTAGTGATAAGAAAATACAAAATCCTCTTTTGCAAAATGAAAAGAGCACGCATTAGTAAACATATTTTCAATGAATATAAGAACTTCGTCTTTGAATAACGAAATAACGATAATCCTGGAACTTTAAAGATGAATTCATCACTTTTATTGCTATAAGACCGATCTACACAACAGATATTATTACTTGCGCAATTTGTGGACATTTTTTTATGCCTACAGTGCTTTATTAGTTATAATATAATAAAAGTATTTTACAAAATTGTTTACACAAAGTTTGTGTTACATGTACAAAAATATTAACAAAAAGGAATTACTTTCAAAATCCGCATATGTAAGCAAATATAAAGTTGTAAATATTTTTAAAAATCTATATGCAATATGTTTGGAACAAAAGAAAAAACAAAATTACAGCAAATTTAAATAATAAGAGTAATATTAACTTCCCAGAAAACACTGTTTTCAGTTGTTCTACATGCAAACGAAGCCAGAGGTTATACCACGCTCATTAACTTGAAAATACTGCACATCTTTCAGTATGGCCAAAGCTAAAAATGCATTTATTCAATAATTTAAAATTTATTTTATATAGTTGATTGAAATATACTCTGTAAAACATTCACCCATTACTAATCTTTGAATCTTTGAATAAGGCATATTTAAACCAATGATCTTTCATTGCATTCTAAATTTGGGTATCTCTTCTTATTGTCTCCTCATTTCATTATTGTTATTTCTAAATGACATTTATAAAATTATTTAGGTCAAAGGTCGTCATGAATGGAAAAAGTCATTCTTACCTTATATCCCTTTGCAATAATTTAGTCACACATTTACATAATATATAGCACTGAAGAATATCGTTCCTTTCTCTCTAAGAATACTGCATTTTTAGAAAAATAGCACGCAAACGTTATCAAATCTTACCAATTAGTAAATGAAACTTATGACATTAAGACAACAACCACATGTAATGTTGGAAATATTGTTAATAACCGTGACGTATGACATTATAAAGCTAAGGTAGAGGTACTAACGATCTCTCACAAAGGGAATACGTGATTATCAGTTTATTTGTTCACCTCGAAATTCCGACGTAGATAGTTTACCATTTCAATTAATATAATTGAAATGTACGTAAACTTTATGGATATGACCAACTGTACGTATGCAAAATTGGCATTCATTCAAATTTAAATACCTTTTTTTATTTATAATAATTATATATGTATATATAGAATTTATTAATTGGTCAATCGATATTCAGATCTATGGTCATCTATAAAACCACAAATTTCAGTGACGAAAGGATGGTTTCTGTAGCTAATTATTTCAACATCTCTAGGAGATCTTTTTTTTTATGATTTACGTTTTCGTATAGGCCGAGATTATATTTCTTTCGTCTATTGGTTGTGTGGAGCTTTATTTCCTAATATCGGTGTATGCAAATTCCAATCGCATTCATTTTGGACATCTCTATATTTTGGTAATTTTAAAAGCTCAAGATATTCGTGTAAAATAATTGCATATTAATATCACAACTTAAATCATAACGGGCCACCATAGTAGCCTGAATTAATATAAACACAAGCTGAGGCTGACTGACAGCACGGCCTACAGATACTGTAGAGAAGACGAGGAAACCTCGATTCATCTTCTTTACACCTGCCCCGGACCCCTGTTATCCTAAAGGAGGCGAGGCTTAAAGCGGGGGACCTGTCTAAATTTCTCCATTTATGGGATAGCATTTTTGTACCCGGATAAGAGGGGATCGTCAAGGGACTACCCATGCGATCAGTGGCCCATGAGGCCCAAACCCATATAACATAATAATAATAATCACAACTTATGTTTTCGTAACTCTCAACTAACTAATCTCAATTTTCCTTTATTTTTTTCTTAACTTGTAAGGAAATCTAAAACAGTTATTTTCACCACGGTGATACATTTTTATTACATATTTTAAGTTATTTTTGTGTTTTGTTAGAACATATCCATTCTAGATATAATAAAATTTGTTACATGTATTGAGGCAATACATTCAACTTTTTTTATTAAATTGATCAATTAATTTCATGTATCAGTGAAACTTCATATTATCATAAGATTTAAATCATAATATCTACGTGATATTATGACTAAATTATTTCAACTAATGTGTAACAAATTAGAATGATATTATCGAAAAAAAAACATGAATAAATAACAGAAGAGAACAATACTGCCAAGTGCAATGAAAACGGTGTTAATGAAAAACTTTAGAAAAAAAATTGGAGGTGAAATTAGAATGATAAGAACTTAAATTCAGTAGGATGTAGATACACCTCTAGCTCTTATCACTACTTTCATTCATTTGGGCATGCTATTTATCAAGTAATGAATGGTTTTCTATTGAAATTACATTGAGAATGTATTTAGTGTTGATGGCGGCTAATTGTAGCGGAGAACGTTCATTTTCTAAAATGAAAATTATTAAGAATAGGCTACGTACGACGATGACGCAAAAACGTCTAGCATATCTGTCATTGCTCAGTATAAAGAGTGATTTACTTCGAGAAATATACTTTGGAGAAATCATTAATTTTGCCTCTAAAAAAGCACGTAAAGTGTCTTTCACTTAAATATAGTAAGTCTATCAATTGTTTCCCATTTTTCATCACTTGTCATAAAGTAATAAAGATTTTTAAAAAAGTGTGTGGCACTTAACTAATCGATTCAGTAGCTAGTTGAAATATTGACAAATCGAAGGTAGTCCAGTACCTCTATAGCAACGCGGAAACGAGCGTTATCCTGCATACAAATGAATTTGTCCCCGATAAACGGGGCAAATGGCATCACGTGCGGGGCGTAGAAATGTGTATTCATGGAGGTCCTCCATATAGGAATCAAATCCATACAACCATCGAAACAAATTCCTTCTCAGAACATTATTGATCAACCAAAAAGTAGGATCCTCGGAGAGATATTGCAGGCAGCAAACCTTTCTCCTGGCCTCCGCCAGGCTCGTTGACGTCCATCTGGTGAATTAAGACTTATTCTTGTTTTGTCGGATACTCGCTTCTAGTCGTCATTGGGTTAATTTACGTATTCTCTTGCAAGACACAGCCTAGTAACTATATGTTCTCTGGCGAGCACTGGTGCAATAGCTGATGCTCTATTGTCAAATCTTTCTGCTTTAAACCTTCTTCTGATCGTTCGTCCAGAAATTGCTAAATTTTGAGCTCCTGTCTATTTCTTAAAGTAGAATAACTGGACATAATATTCTTAAGGCACTTGCGTAAGATATTGCTCATCTCTTGAATTTGTAGACTTCGTACGACCTTATACTGGGCTTCCATAGTAACTTCCATGTTCATTGAAATGTTTAACTGTTCGACTAATTGTTGATTGTCTACCACCTAACAAATTAGGGCTCATGTCGCTGGCTATATTCCTCATTAACCAGAGTTATCGCCTTCGCTCCTTCATCTTCTGCTACGTTTTGTGGACGATTTATTCGTTCCACTGTAAGTGAACTGGACAAAGCGTTTCATTCACTTGATGATTGAAACAATTGCAATTGTTTATCAGTAGTTACAGGGGATATCCTAGGCCACCTACATAAAATGTGTAAGGATTTACCTTCAAAGGCTAAGAAATAATGAAAAGTTAAGTTTGCTGATGCATTAATTTTGTTCTAGAGTGCATTTTATGTTTTTTGAATTTTGGAAAGATCCGTTGTTTTAAAATACTAAAAGATATATATGGTGTCCTATAAAAATGGTTTTCAGTCATCTCTAGTATATATGAACTGTAATATACATGAAATTTTATTTAAAGATTTTCTTTATTTCTGTATCCCTAATTGTTACCGAGATATCGAGTGTTGAAATAGAATAATCCATAGACAATTAATAATCCTGTACATTAAACAAAACGAGGGAAACATTTCACATAGTTAATAATTTATTTTTACCTTTTTTATTAGTAACTAACTAGTCTTTCATTTTAAATTTCAAACCGACGGAATTGTTTTGAAATTATGATGAATTAAGATGGACATTTTACTTTTCATGACACTTTTGACGAAGGTAATTTTTGATATCGGTATATTTAATCAGTATCAGTATAGTTAGATTGTTTATGTTTATTTTTAGTATAGCATTGCAAGGTTAATGTCAGAGCTTGTCTATCTGAGAAGTAAATTTGTCGTCTACTTAAGTATTCCCTTCCAGTAGTTCGCAGAATTTACCCCCGAGAAAAAACCTTTTAATTTTAATCTACGAACGACAAACAAGCGACATTGCGATTTTGTTACATCATTTATTACGTTTAATGGAACTTTAGGAAATACGTAAAATATATTTATCGTTGCAGCGCATGTTTTCCTTGTCCTCGCAGTATGTTTGCAATTCCTGGTCGCAGGAGAGAGCAGGAGGGCAGGAACGTAAGTAGAGATGGGCAATGCTCAGGAAAAGTCAAAGGATAAGCGGATTAGTCCGTGGGAGGAAGAAAAAGAAATAATCAGGGTGGCGCTCCGGTGCAGGATCATTAATTAGATGTGTGGCCGATTGGAGGCAGCACTTGACACCGTTTCGCCCGCCTTCTTAATTAAAGGAATGTTCGGTGAATGTCTCTGTTAGTTTGTTAACTAACCTTTACTTACTTAGGGTTAGGGTTGTTATTTGTCGGACTCGAAAAATTCGAGACCGTTTAGAATGTCAAAGTACTAAAATAAAATGAAGTAGAACTACGTACTGTTTATAGAAATTAACTGGCGTAGATTACTTTAATAATAAATTGAAATATATTGAAATTATTTTCTGAAGATGTATTACAAAGCACAAAAATTAAGGGATGTAAAAAATACTATATATATTCTTAGGTGATTTTCAAAGGGCTATAACTTGGAGAAGAATAGTGGCAAAGCAATTTTAAGAAAAGCAAATTGAAGCCTCAAGTATCTAATTTGTAGATCATGAGTTCAAAATTTATTTCTATCAGCAATTTTTAGTAATAATAAGAAAACCATTGGAAAAAAATCCAAATTTTTGTTTGCCTTTCGAAAACTTCATGGACGTCAATAATTTCACAATAAAACATTCTAAAACAGTTTTATTCTGTTTAACTTGAGTTGTCTAAAAGCCTTGTACGATGATTTTTCGCTGAGTTATCGTGGTTCAAAGCAAAAAAGACGGTTTTGATTTTTTTAACCTTTTTATCTTTTGAAATTTTCCATTTCTTACAATAATTAACAGTTTTTGATAAAAAGTATATGGATTATTGCTAAAAAAATATTTTCAACCTCAAAAAATTAATAGAAAATGAAAAATTCACCCTTAAATTGATTATTAGCAAAAACGACAAATTCAATCATTTCGAACACACTGAAAACAGAATCACAGCGCTTTGAAGTATGTCAGGGTGAAGTAGCAGGGTGTCTTTGGAATACTCTGAGGTTCATAAAAATAGTCAACATCCTTGGTGTATGCATTATTTGTAAAGTTATGCCAATATTTAAGTGAATATCCCTAAATACACAATTTTTTACCTCTTTTTCAATCAAAATTCTTCCACCGATATTCTTTTTATTAAAAACAAGTAACTACAACTTATACAGAATATTTTGCAGTTTTTAAAACCCTACTTGAATATTCTATAAGATCATTATTTCCTGAGGAACTAGTTACCAAAAATAAAAACGAGTTTTTTGCTTTGAACGACGATAACTCAGCGAAAAGTCAAAGACTTTTAGATAACTAAAATTAAAGAGGATAAAATTATCTAAAATAAATTTAAGGATGAAGATATGGAAAAGAATTTATTGAAGTCCATACATCTTTTGAAAAATAACCAAAAATTTGGAAAACTTTTTTCCCCATAGTTTTCTGATGATTCAAAAATTGCTGACGGTAAAAAAATCTTGAATACAAGATCTGAAGATTAGAAACTTGGAGCATTAATTTTCTTTTTTTAAGATTGCTCTAAAACTATTTTTCTCCAAGTTACAGTCCTTTGAAAGATCATATAAAATTTAGGATTTCTTTTTACATTCTTTAATTTTTATGCCTGGTATAGTGAACACGATATTTTATGAAACTTTTTACTCCATCTTTAGAACGTCAAAACAAAGGTCTATGTAAATTTTGGGCTTTATAGCTTTCATTCCGAGGTTGATTCCTTTATTTCGCCTTATTTGACTGGGCTAAGTATCTACATTGTCTCGTGGCCTTTCCATAACAACAATATAAGCACCTTTGTGCTGAGTGAGTCGTCGTAGCACAAGAATTAATTAAAGCTTTTTCATATTTTAGTCACGTATACGTAATAAATATGTAAAACCTTGTCTTGTAAGAACAAGTTTAGAGCTGCAGTTTGTGCAGAAAAATTTAGAACTATATTTTGGTCCACCATATATTTTAAATGTGTAATAAAAAATATTAGACGAGAGCTTGAATCAAATGTTTTGTTATTCAACACAGCAACATAAAGAATCCAATTTGCTTTCCTGACAATTTAAATGCCTTCATTTTTCATTAACTATTTGAATATTTTCCGGACGCGCGTCACTCTCTAATAATGCGAATGAGGCTTTAAAGGCGAATCTGTTGCATCAAACGCCTTAGCCCGAGGCGCTTAATTTGGCAAGAGGTCACTCGTCACCGTCATCTCTTCTTTATGCAGTTTGAAATGAAAAAAATCCCCCCAGGGGCGAGAGATCACATTTTCGAACATAAAAAGAAACTCGGCATGCCTTATTTTATATTTTAATGATACTTCCTTAAAAGGAACGGCACAAATAAAATAATACAATGGGAGTTTTAACGAGGAAACAGAAGAAAGAGGAGTTTTATCTCGCAGCGTAAAAAAGATGTAAAATTTATTGCCGGTAGGGGGCGCGGGAGCGATTCCAAGTCGTAGGTTTATCACTAACAATCGAATTTGGACAACGGTTTAAGCACCTTCTTTAAGAGCCTATATCCTTATATTACTCCCATCAAAATATTGGGCTCTCAATGTTATCCAGAGATACATTAAATACATTCTGGTTTATTTTAAATTGGTAACATTTCAGAACATCATAACATTTTTTATTAGAACTTTGGTTATGTAGTTTACAATTTATAAATTAGAAATTTTTTTCAAAGGGCTGTAATTTCGAGAAAAATAATCGCTGAGTTATTTTAAAAAAAAGCAAGTTGAAGCTCCAAGTTTCTAGTCTTCAGAACTTGAGTTCAATTGAATTGAAATTTTATACCATCAGCAGTTCTTGAGTAATTAATTATAAGAAAACCATCGGTAAAACCTGTTCAAAAGTTTTGCTTGCGTTTCAAAATGTCCACGAACTTTAATAAGTTTTTCTCAGTGATTTCATCATAAATCTTTCTTAGATATTATTATTCTCTTTAATTTGAGTGGGTAAATGTCTTGTACGATGATTTTTTGCTGAGTTGTCGTCGTTTAAAGCAAAAAAGTTGGTTTATTTAATTTTTTTTCCATAATAGTTATAATTCTTCACAATAATTAATATTGTTTAATAAAACTATATGGACTATTGCTAAGGAACCATTTTAAGCTTCTAAAGTGAACAAAAAATGAAAAATTAATCCTTAAATTGATTTTTAGCAATAACGACAAATTCAATTACCTGAACACAATGAAAAAAAAATAGCAGCGATTTGAAATTTTCAAGATTTCTTTGGGATACTTTGAAGTTGAAGGAAAATAGTCAACATCCTTAGTCTATTCATTATTTGCAAGCTTATACCAAGTTAAGCAAATATCCCTAAATACCCAATTTTTACCTCTTTTTCAATCAGCATTTTCGCATCAGATTTCTTCTTTTTATCAAAAACCAATAACTACGACTTGTAAAGGATATTTTGCAGTTTTAAAAACCTTACTTGAATTTTGTGTATAATCACTATTTCCCGAGTAATTAATTGACTAAGTCAAAACTAACTTTCTTGCTTTTAACGATGATAATTCAGGAAAAAAAACTATCGTACAAGTTTTAGTCGCTCAAACTAAAGAGAGGAAAAAAATTATCTAAAAAAAGCTTTATGATGGAATCACTGAAAACAATTTATTGAAGTCCGTGGATCTTTTGAAAGTCGGGCCAAAATTGGGAAAATATTTTCCCGATAGTTTTCTAATGATTACTTAAAAACTGCTGATGGTAAATTACGAATCAAGGTCTGAAAACTAGAAATTTGGAGCTTCAATTTGCTTTTTTTAAAATTGCTCTACGACTATTTTCCTCCATGTTACAGCCCTTTGGAGGTCACGTAAAAATTTATGATTTTTTTACATCCCTTAGTTTTTATGCCTAGTGCATTTCTTCGTTAACTAATTCACTTTTGTTTCGTAATTCCCATGACTGGACCTTTTCGATTTTTAATTTATTAAAATATATGTACATCCGCCTTCCCATAGCTCTCAAATAGTTCCTATATTGCATCAAAGAATGCCATATTCATTTATACAGAGCCACTTCAGTTTTCCCTTTAGTTTTGAAGATAATATAAGTTTCCGGGTAATTACTCTCTTTATTGTACCTGTTGATTAAATACACTGTATGATAAGATGAAGAGCAATAAATATTAACCAAAAAAGTACCCTAATTTGCACCATATTCCACAGACATAAATAGTAACTAGTTTTCGTCAATTTTCTTCTTCTTCTTCCTTCTTCTAAGTAAGTCTAGGACCTGTTCCTCTTCGATGAATATCATCGGCACTATGAGCTGTTTATCTATCTTTACAGAAGGTAGGCAGATAATCTGGCCCTCTAACCCTCCTCTTTCTTCCGGGCTTGGGACTGGCCAATTTTATTTAAGGATTGTTAAAAATACAGAAATTACATACTATAGTTAAATTTCAAAGGGGTATTTCTCAAACAAAGTATCAACAAAAGTGTAGTATACTATTTAAAAAGAAATTGATGATTTCATAGGTCAAATATGGAGAGAATTAGTCATTTTAGAAATAGGTATGTAATTTGATTGGCAAGTTGACTTGTCAACTTGCCTGACAAGCCTGCTTGACAAGCCTATTTTTTTAAAGCTAATTGGAAATGAATTGAATTTTATGCACGACTTTTGGGATACGCTGTGAAAAATTCTCAATTTCATTTAAATTTGATGTTATAGCAAAAATGAAATATGACATATTTTTCCCTTTACGGATTTGAGTAACATAATATAATTCTTATTCTCAACATTTTAAATAAATCACAAAATACGTATTAATTCAAAAAATTTTACAGATTTACACAACAAACATTTCTTATTCATCATATCCGCTTACTTAGTAAAAATATGTCACACAATTTAAATAACATACCAATATATTCCCTTAGAATTCTTCGCGAATAAAGGGAACTTTTGATATATCGCATTCACTTTACGGTCCCCCGAAAGTAAAGATTTATTTTTGAGAGTAGGCTTTTATGTATTTCCACTAACAAGAGTTGTAGGTAAATAAAATTTTCATCATTCATCAATACATTGAGCCCAGGCGATACGGCTACAAGGGAAACAGAATAAAGCAGCCAATAATTCACGCCGTATTTTTTACATCCCCGTTAACCAGGGTTCATTCGGGTGGAGTCTCTCGACTTGAGGGATTAATTTTTTTAGAGAGAGTCTGAATTCGCGGAATATTTATTGATAAATCTAGGTGTTTGTTAATTCCACTGTTGAATGATAAGGAAATGTCTTTACCACAAGATATCAGGTATTCTAAATGGAAGTGAGGACAAATTTATCAAATTATTAACCCGGAAGAACATTGACATTAGGTTAGGATCCAGTGGCGGCTCGTGATGAAATGAAACGGGTATTCTACACAGGGCCGATCCTAGGGTATTGGCCGCCCGCGTGCAAATTTCAAACGTATTCAAACTACTGGCGCCGTAGGGGCCGTAAAAAATTGCGCCTCAGGTGAAAATTTTGAAAATTTTCAAGGTCACGCGTTTTCCTGATACTTCAGAATTTTTATGTAAAATCCGTTTATACAAAAATATAGACTTTCACAAGAAAAATTTTTGGAATTTAATACCTTTTTGAAGAACATTCATGTTTGCCGTCCTATTCTTTGGTTAAGAGAAAAGGCTTGTAAGGTGAATTTTCAACAAAATATTTTCCGAAAGAGTTTCAGCGTCACATTTTGTAGGTTTCAGATATGTCCAAAAACGTTCAATCGGTTCACTATCGAGAATATATCTTAAAACTACCACTAACTGAGTTCTTGCAGATACATCAGTTGTTTCGTCTGCCATAACTGCCAAAAATGAAGGTTTGTTTAATAATTTCTTTAATAATTTCTTCATAACATACTTTTAATATACAGTCTAAAAGATCATTTTGTATTTCTTTAGAGGTTTCTTTAAATACTGAAACATTTTGTAGATGCTCGCTTAAAGTTACATCAAGCTCCGCAGAAAAATTTATCAAATATCCCCGGGTTTTGAGAGGTTTCAGCTTCGTCATGTCCTCGCAGCGTCAGTTCAAAGGCCCCACAAAACTTTATGCAGTTTATAATTTTTGACAAAATGTATCTCTTTTTTGTCACATTATCATTATGATTTTGCACACTTATCCAATAAGTTGAATCTAGCTGCGCTTTAATATTAGTTGTTCCTAATAAAGCTAATTCCATTGTATTATGTAGATGGCTTTTGGAGTTGTCGTGCTTTTTATTTTTTTCAGTTAAGTGCACCAAATCTGTCACCCCTACCTCGGTCCATGCTTTATCACCGCCAAAGGGTAAACAAGGAAATCAAAATAACGCATTTTTTTGTAGCACCCACAAATCCAATTGTTCTTCGAATAAATGTCTCTATTAAATTGACGTTCATATGCTTTTCCGCGGCTAACACCTGCAGTCTCAATAACAATATCGGACAATGGCCTACCATTGTTTTTTAAATAAATTTTTTCTTCATAAGAGTATTTAAAAATCGCTTCACATGAACTAAATTATAAACTAAATCCATTGTCACTATCACAGTATATAAATATTAATAATTAGTACAATAAATCACTACACAAATTCACAAAACAGTATTTAAAATCTCAAATTAACACGAAATACGAAATAGGTACGATTTACACCCGCCAACTGTACGAGAAGTAGGAAGGAGTAATTCACTGATGTTGTCTTAGCTGGAAAAAATACAGCTCACTGACCGTGTAAATTCGCGCATTTACGAGCGCCAAGTGTGGATTGTCGCGGGAGTTGAGGGGGAGGACGGGTGTGCCGAGCCGTGCTGTGGAACTACCTCGTGTGGCCCAGTTCAATGTACCGCGACGCGCTTGCGTAGAGACCCAGATAATTCATCTGGTCTACTACTCAATAGAGAACGGCGGGCAGAATGTGACTTTAACGCAATAATTTGGTTAACTGCATCAACTAACCAAATTATTTTATTAATACATTTTAGTAATTATTATGTCGCGAAAATATACAAATATCTAATTTTTTTTTGGCAGTTCTGCAGCTCTGCAGCACCTATACACCAGCCGCCCCTGTTAGAATCATAATTTTTGTTTGTAAAGCTCGATGATACAAGTATTATTTCATATATGAAATTTGGTCACATTGTTCACGAATATATGAATATTTTCTGGACTTGCACTAGCACATACATATAATCATCATCATTAGGTCATCAGTCCTAAGACTGGTTGGACGCTAACCTCCAGCTTCTCCTATCTTGTGCTAACCTACGCATTTCGCTAATTGTGCTACAACCTACATCCCTTACTATTTGCGAGCAGTAGTCTAATCTAGGCCTACCTCTGCCTTTCTTCACTCCTATTTCTGCCTCCAAAATATCGCGGACTATTCCCCCATGTCTCAGCAAGTGGCCTACCATTCTATCTCTTCTCTTCTTTAATATACACTAATATTTCATTAGTGCAATAAAGAAACTAACTTTGTATTTTAAAAAGAAAAATATAGGAAATTGTATTCTACTTCAAAGGCACTTCATTTTCTGTCGTTATACAATATAGACAGCAAAAAGTATAAGGTTTATATTAAGCTTACACCAAAAGGTGGTGAAATTCATTCACACCAGACTTCGTGTTGATTTAACTCCATTACTGGTATGAGAATTAACACCAGCGAATGGTAAAATTCTACGATGGTTTTGCGGGATTCATTTCACATTAAGCTAGTATATATTAAAGGAAATAGGTTTGTTCTAACAAATATCAAGAAAATGTGTTGCTAAAGAAAATTAAATCTTTATGTAGAAGCATAATAATATCGTGCTTTGTTATTAAAATTATTAAAAATATCGGTCATGGCAACGGAACTATTTAAAAAAATTTTATACGACTCTTTGCTGAGTAAATATTCAATACGATGTAAGATACTTTATAGATATTCTTAGGAAGTACTTTTTTATTTTGTGCATTATCATCATCATGAAGTCATCAGTCCTAAGACTGGTTGGACGCTAACCTCCAACTTCTCCTATCTTGTGCTAACCTCCTCTGTACATCCCTTATTATTTGCGAGCAGTAGTCTAATCTAGACCTACCTCTGCCTTTCTTCACTCCTATTTCTGCCTCCAAAATATCGCGGACTATTCCCCCATGTCTCAGCAAGTGGCCTACCATTCTTCTCTTCTCTTCCCTATGGTTTTCCACATACTTCTTTTCTCGCCGACTTTCTCTAATACTTCTTCGTTTCTAACCCTATCAGTCCACGATATTTTCATCATTGTTCGGTAACGCCACATCTCAAAAGCTTCTAATTTTTTCCTACTTGCTTCCCCTACCGTCCAGGTTTCACAACCGTATAGTGCCGTGCTCCATACATACGTTTTCAAAAATCTCTTCCTTGTTTCTAAGTTTATTACCCCCGAGCATAAAAGTGTTTTCTTTTTGTTAAAAGCTATTCGACCCTGCGCTATTCTTTGTTTTATATCTTTATCGCTTCTTCCATCCCGATTTATTTTACTTCCTAAATAAGTGAAGTCTTTAACTTCCTCCAATCTTTCATTATTAATTTGTACTTTCGTTTTTGCTCTGCTTTCGCGCTCTCTGCACACTAACACTTTAGTTTTGTTTTTATTCACCTCTATCACTATTAATATTTTTACATTTTTCAATTTTCAACTTTCATCAAAAGCATCTAGCTGTCTAGTATTTGTTCCTAATTAATCTTAAGTTACTAACATCTATCTTATGGTTGTTCTCGAAGGCATATTGAGCAACACTGGACTTATCTGTTCTACAATATTTCAGATGCGCCTTGTGCTCTTTCAACTTGGTTTGAATAGATCATCTGGTCTGTCCAACATACGTTTCATTACAGTCGTTACAGCTGATTTCATAAATCCTCGACCTGTCGTTTGTGTTGTGTCTTTTGGATTGCCTAAAAGTTGTTTTAATATATTTCTTGATCAATGCACTACCGTCATCCTTATATCTTATAAAAATCTGACTAATGCCATGGGTGAATCGAGGATCGTAAGGAATAGATGCATATTTTTCTGGATGTTTCCTTTCTCTTTGGAAGGTCTAGAAACTTTGAAGTGTTTCTTTAAATTTGCGTTTCCTAATCATCTTTTCAACAAATAATTGTTGTTGAAATGAAATCGAACAAAGTGAAAAAACAACAACAGTTGAAAAAATAATTATGAAAAGTAAATTTAAAGAAACGCTTCGAAATTCCTCGTCACTCCTAAGTCAATGTTATTGTAAATAAAGTTGTAACAAATACATTTTTTCTGTTTAAATAAATAAAGCACTATAGTTTATATTTAAATCATAGTAGTGATTTTGATTAAGAATAAGTGATTCATGAAACTTGAAACAAAAATAATTGCGTAAAATGTATGCTTACTTACCGCTAGCACAAATCAAAACACTGTAAACGCTGCAACCTATAGACAAACTCATTATAGCTCAGCTTTGAATTTTTCCTGTAATATATGCAAATATGAAGTGAATACTATGTTTTATGCTAATACCAATACTACTTTGTGTCATTGCATTATTGACGTTCTTTTTCTACAGCACCAATTATTTATGTATATTTAAATTTAAATACATTTATTACATTCTAACTACATTATATTTATTTTATGTTTTGACATGTTTCTCTGTGATTAACGAAACTATTTTTTCATGATATGTAATGACCAATTTTTAAGATGAGATGCGTTGTTATTTGTATCTCTTACAATACAATATAAGACATCTGGTCGGCGGACAGATTTCTTAGTTTTTTGGTTTTATATTGTTTTATTTTTTAATAATCTAGCTCCTGTTAATCTATAATTTTTATTTTTACCTTTATTGCGTATACTTTTATTAATTAATAATTATATTTTATTTTTGTGATGGTATTATATTTTGTTATTTTATTGTAGGAAGAGAATTAATTAAAAACCTATTTTAGATAATTATTTTACAATATTTTGCGTTACCTGTTGGGAGATTATTTGTCCTGCTTGCTTTATTTTGTATTTCTTTGACGTCACTGTGTTTTTCTTCCTGTATATTTTCAACTGCGTGCAATGGACGTTTGGGTATTCCCCATTGGTCAATGAATTTTTCTTGTTACATCATTCGCTAACATTGCCCGTGTTGTCTCTCGTTAGTCGTCAAGGTTTTCATGTAGTTATCTATGAGTGTGTGACTCGGTATTGTTATATGTCTGCTTTATGTTTTAGTTTAGTGGTGCTGTGTATATTTGTGTATTATAAAACTTCTCTGCTGTCTCTATTATATATTGTTTTATGTGTATTTATTATATCAGTATTATGTACTGCTTGTATATTGACGTATCTGTCCGAGTTTGTTAAAAGTTGTAGTATTTTATTTGGTGTTGTTTGAAGTCTTTTGTATCGTGTGTCTGATATGTCATGCCATCTAAGTCTCAGTTGCTTTCTTTTGTTGAATATACATATGTGTTCTTCATGTTATATGTGTTCAGTTATTTGTCAAAATGCATGCCCAGGTATTTAACGCTGTCTGCTTGTTATAGTTGGTTGTCATTCAGTGTAACTGGAGGGCATTGTTCCCTTCTCAGCGTAGTAGTGACATCGACTCATTGGCTTTAATTTTCCTTTTTTTTTTCAGCCACAGTTCTATTTTATTTAAATTATTCTGTAGGTTCCTTCATGTAATCTCTGGGTTGTGATGAGAAGCCAGTATTGCTGTATAATAAGCGAATATGGAGACAGTAGTCTTCTGGTTGATATGTTAGTCTTAAGTGACTATCTATAATACCCATACATTTTCTCGAAATACTAAGAATCCCACTATAACTCAAAGACGTACGTTAAAAGGTAGAAAGTTGCGATTTGAACAGTTCTCAGTTTTATGACGAAATTACGAGCTTGTATATATCATAATTTCTTTCATAGTAAGCCTCACTACTTCTCCACACGTTTTTAAATTAATAAAAATGTTGTGTCATGATATAGCGAGGAACTAGCTACTATAAATTTATTCATTTGCAACAAATTCCTTATATTTGTTCGGGGTGCAAATATGGCATTGAATTTGAACAATTTATTATTTACAATTCACAATTTGAGGATGATCGGGATGATTTCCAAATACATTTCCACGAGAAATCATTGTACTAATACCGAATGAAAAAAAAAACAAAGAAAATAAAACACAGGCGGTTCAGGCTATCCGCATACATCCAGGCTGATATATCCATAAGGGCACACCAGTTGATAACATCCTAGTCACGCTTCAATCAGAATGATTTGATTTCTCACCCTATATGAAATAAAATTGCTTATTCAGTGTCGCGTCTATTTCGCGTTCTTTCCTCGCAGTACGCCGTAAACGAAGGAGACGCGAGACCCGTTTTATGAAATACAAAATGTTATAGACGCAATATGGAACACTTGTAGGGCGTTAAAGTGGTCATAAAGCTTATGCAGATAGGTATATCGAGAGCGAATAGAGTGAATAAATGGGTGCGAGGCGGGTGTTACAGCTAAATCGGCCTTCTTTAAGGCCTGCTTAGAAATATGCATTTCTGAATGTACATAATGGTCTATTTATCTCTCTGAGAGATAATGCTCTGATCTAATGTTTATTTAAGTTATTGATATGAGGCAAGAATTTAGTTTAGAAAGTTTAAAACTTATTAATATCACATTAATTTTTTTAGATCACTATAAAATCAACAAAATGGCGATTTCCAACAACATTTTTGAAACAAGGGGATGTAATACACTATAATAAAAAATTGTCGTTTATTGAGCCCTGGATAACGGACGAAATCTTAAACTTAATGCAAAAGAGACGAGGCTACAAAAACAGACGAGACGAAGAAGGACTGAAAACGTATAAGTCAATAAAGTGGGAAATCATTAGAAAATGTAGAAAAGCGAAAGAACAATGGATAGATGATAAATGCAAAGAAGTAGAAGATAAGTTGCAAGTAGGTAAGACCGATGAGAATTTCTTTAAAGAAAAAGTACAAGATTTTTGGCGATGAAGAAAATGAAAATTCACCACATCCACAGTAGGCCTTGCGCTACTTGGATATTCTGTAAAGGTATCCCTTGGAGTCTCTACCAACTTCTCAAATCATTTTTTAATTGAGGCTACAATGTTTTAAAGAAAAAGTACAAGATTTCTAGCGAAGAAAATATAAAAAAGAATCTCGCCTACACAGTAGGTCTTGCGTTACTTCGATATTCTTTATATAGATCCTTTGGAGTCTGTGCTAAGACCTCTTGCAGGCTAACCGAATTAAATATTTTTTGAATAGATGTTACAATTTTTTTAAAGAGAAAGTGCAACATTTTTAACGAAAAAAAAAACAAAACTTCACCGCATCTACAATAGGTCTTGAGTTACTTCAGTCTTCTCCATAAAAATTTTTTGGAGTCTCTACTATGATATTCAGAAGGAGAAGCCGTTAAACTTGTTTTAATTGATGCTATGATTTTTTTAAGAAGTTCCAGATTTTTTGTGAAGAAAATAAAAAAAAACTTCACTGTTTCCACAATAAGTCTTGGAATCTCTATTCAGACCTTCTGGAGGTAAAATCGCTAAATATTTTGTTTAATAGACGTTACGAATTTCTCTAAAGAAACAGCACTAGATTTTCAGCGAAGAGAATTAAAAAAAAATCACCGCTTTCAAAGCAGGCTTTGCGTTACTTCGATATTATCTACAGAGATCCCCTGGAGTCTCTACTAAGACATTCTGTAGACAAATCTGCTCAAATAAATTTTTGATAGACGCTACGAATTTTTTTAAAAAGAAGGTACAAGATTTCTAGTGGAGAAAATAAAGAAAGACCACACTAGCTCTTACGTTATTTTGCAAAATTATTTTGCGTTACTTTGTCTTATTGTGTGGTGATGTACGGAAAATAAACATAGATAAACTGTCAATAAACATAGATAAATATAAAAAAGTTTTCTTGTATGCCTTAAAGAAGCAACCACTAATAAATGACTATTCTCTTGGTACTGGTACTGCTTTAACACGTTCTGAAAATATTAAGGATCTTGATGAGTACTTTGATTATAAAATATCGTTATCTGGGCATATTAACATTGTAGCATGTAATACGTATAAAACTATTGGCTTTGTCCAATTGGCAAGATCAGACCTTGAGATCTAAGTTCTACTATTACATCGGCCTCCAGCGCTCAGGGCACCACACGTGGTTGTTTAGATTATCTAAAACTACCCCGACCAACCCTGAGGTCTTCATGTAAAGAAACCTAATAATTATCGAGTACAGCCTAAAACTTCTACATTCAATATATATTCATTGTTTGTTGTTCTTAAGAGAAATGGTTACCGATCATACAACGTATGAAAATCTCAGTATTTTACAAGTAACTGTAGCAAGTTTCTTCCTTAACTAATTTTCTAAAGATCATTATTAAATATGCAATATAGACCAAACGGGAATATTTTTTACACTAATAGCTCTAAGCTAGTCTAAACCTTCCAACCATAATATAGGAAGAAAAATAATTCCTCCTTGTATGGTTGCTGATTAGATATCGTTTGGCAGCCACTTTGTAGCTTGTATTATAAGTGGACTGACATCACTTGTTGTGTTCTTAGATTTTTCTATTGACGCTATAATGAAATAAGGCGTATCACTCAAAGTAATAAATATTTAATACTGATCAAGTGATCAATTATTCAAGTACTAATTTCGGATATTAGCGTATACAAATAGTACATAGGTAAAATGTCTTTAGTGTTTACATAAATATGCAAATAAATATCCAAATATTCGCCTAGCAGCCTACTCCATACTATATAAAAAATAAGAAAGAATAAGAAAAATTCTTGTTTTCGTTCACTTTATTTTTGTTTAGTGGTAGTTTATTTCCAACGTTGTCTTAGGCAAAAAATTTCGTGTAACTCATGATGGTAATTGCGTCTGGAGTTTTTCTGGAAAACATCGGTGCACGTCTACACGTAGTTAGAGGAAGTAAAATAAATGAAATACAATAAAATTAATTGGGTTTCTCAGAGAAAATCCCGCCGGCTAAGCGGTCGAATAATTCGCTTAGAGAGAGATCTAATTGTACAGCTTACTGCACACTCTTAATTCAATGTGATGGCCGATTGGCCGGCGCAGGGGCATTATTTCATTATTTCCTATGCGATAATCTTCCGTGATCGAAATTCCTAATAAACTTATCGAAAAGGAGCCGTGAGATGCCTCAGTGATTAAATCCGTGTTTAGGCAGTATGAAAAATGCGTATGGAGAGTAAATAGCGCTCCCCTCTTGAGTGGATTACATTCATATGTGCCTGCAGTTGAAAATCTTTTCAGACAACCGAGACGTAGGGCGGCTGAAAAAATATAAGAACGGCGCGATAATGTACACTGTTAATAAAAATGTAAATCCGCAAAGGAGTGGTTCTCACGGGATTAAGATTATACCATTTGCGGAACGATATTAGAACTGCACAAACTGGAGCTGGCGAACAAAACGGTATAATTACGCTTCTGGCCAACATACTTTTTTTTTAATTCGTACGTTTTTAGCCCACTGAATAGAAATCTTAACTCATATCTAAGTAAAACTACCTAAAACTGTGGTAAAACTGAGTTCAAAGTTCGTGATTTTGATCAAAATGGTACGATTGCAGTAAAGTTTCAACAGTTTTGAATAAGCGCATACGTTTCGGTTCAAAACGGAATAATTTTCATACAAATTTGTAAGATGTCAATCAAAACGAATTAAGTGACATCCATTTTGTTTGCACTTTCAATACTGTTTGGAAGATAAAGTCTGTGGTCACAGAATGTAATCCGTGGTAATCAGCTATTTGAGTTCTTGGTTGTCGATTATCTATTCGAAGTTGTTGAGTTATTTTGGAAACAATTGAGAGTAGTATCAAGAATTAAGTTGGCATAAAGAAATTTTAGGGAGTCCACAGGAAAGCAATGAGGATGAGAGGGAAGATGATGAAGGAGGACGTCAAGAAGATGGACACGACGGAGATTGCGATTGCAAGGACATATATATATATATATATATATATATATATATATATATATATATATATATATATATATATATACTGAGCTCAGTATATAATGAAAGCACTGGTGATTTGAGTTTTTAAGAGAGAAATGACTCATTGCTTCTTTTCAGAAGAGACTGTTTTTATGTTCTATGATTAATAAGTTTAGTATATGTAAACTGCAATTAAAATGGCTTAATTACATGCTAGTGACAATGAAGACATAATAATTGCACCGGTCGCAAACAAAACGACATAATTGCAATTTTCAAATTTACGTATCTTCCGTTTTATTAGAGATAGGAATCTACATTTAACATGTGTCAAATCAAGTCACTAACTCCATATGGATAAATAAAAAATCACGCCAAAAGTACACTGTAAGTATATCATTCAGTCTTTTGCTAAAATTTAACTTTGTGTAATGTAATACCATTGTATTCGCCATCTCCTAAACTAATAAAAGTATGAAAGCACACTGATTTTCACGAGTATAATTGAGTATAGTATAAATGACACAGTATGAAAACCTGGACATATACAGAGTGACCCATGTAAAGGTCTGCTACCTAATCAACGTCTACTTCGACTTTTTTTCTAAAAAAAGTGTTTTTGGAAAGAAATTGTATCTCTAATCTGCCTACGCCACTGAATTCAGGATCCTTTCAAATGGGCGTGATCGACATTTAAACAAAATATACACCATGGAAAAGAAGTCTGGAACACCTAAAAATCTCACGAAATATTTTATTTTTGCAAACATACTCGAAAGGGTAAAAAATTATTTTAAATTTTCTTTATTTTGGAATACTTAGTTCTATGTATAGTGGCGTACAGTTGCGGGGCAAAAGGCGGTTCATTTTATTAAATGGCAACACCTATTTCTTGTTTGATATAGTTAGCACATCTTGAGGTAGAATACCACATTCCTTTGAGTATAGTTATACAAATTTTATTAAATTAGGTACATAAAGAATGTTTCGAGAAAAATGCAAATAAAGTTTTAATTGTGAAAATGTATTTATTTAATATGTTGCCTAGAAGGCATTCAAACAAATTCCATTTAATGTCAGTTCCAAATTAGTTTCCGCTAAACCGAAGCTTGTGATTCCTTGTTATCTGAAGTAAAAAAATCTTAATAACAATGCCTCTTTTAGAAATATATCGCATTGAATGTCTTATGATGGATGGCTATGGAGATGGAAAAAAACTACAACATACTTTATTTCAACACATACTCTATTCTAATAAATTATGTAGCAAGATTGGCTTTTTGTATACGGACATTTTATTGATTAAAAACTGAATATAGAGACGCCAATTTTTACATATATATTCGTACGTATTTTAATTAATTTTTACGTATACATTAAAATATATACAGAAAATATATTTTTACATTTATCTAATAAATCTCTGTTAAAACATTAAAAATTATATCTAAAGTGACCTGTTAAAATAAATTAATTCATTAGTTCATTGGCGTCTCAACAAAAAAATATTTTGCGAAATGTATTGTTGACGCAATGTTGGATATTAATGGGTTAATATCCAACATTGCGTCACCAATACGACTTACATCACGACTTTTGGTGTGATGGCCTATTTTTTATGCCTCGCGAATTTTTTCTGAGAAAAGTGAGTTAAATACAAAGAAGGGACTTTTTGCTTATTTTTATTTACAATTAAAGCTACAATAAAATTTTTTTATGTGAATGAAATATGAAAGCGCTGTAGGACGCTCAATTGGCCCCCACCAAAAAACGTGGCGCCATGACGTGCAGGGTATCTCTCCTTCCAATAATCTGAAATAAAAAAATCGATAAGATTCTTAAACTAGAGGCTAGCGATTCTCGTCTCTACCTCATTAATTAGTCAAAATTCTAAAAACTCTATAAATGGCGAGAAGTTCAAAATTGGTTAACACAATTTTCATGATTTCTTTTTCGTTGAGGGGTCGTAATTTTGTCTTTAATATCGCGAAAAATCTGATTGAGACCGATTGACTGATTGATACCGACGAGAATGACATATCTGTCGAACAATCTAAGTCTTTTGTTATATATTCTAACAATTCTGACATATCCAAGTACTGTACGCCAATTGAAAAATATTGCTTTTAAGAAAAACTCGTTTAAAGTTTTGAAGGTACTTTACAAAACAATATTCAATCTTAAATTTAATCTGAAATGTCTAGATTGTACAATATACCCTACTCTTCTTCGAAAAATGCTTTTCGTTCCATTTCTTCTTATCTTTTGGCTTGCCTGGCTCTTTTTGCGCCCTAGGACACCCGTCACTCCGCTTGGATAAAGCATTAGTTGTAGTGGCTGGCTGCAAATATATGTGGTTTGCCAATTTCACATCCCATGACAACGAGAACTTTCAAAATAGGGATGTATACGTCGTTGGAAATGCACGCAATAAAAAAGTGTCTATTTCACTATTTTTCCCCGAATGAATATGTTTAGGATTAAACATCCTAATCAATGAATTGAAGGACTCGTTGCTGTTATGTGTTTCCGCTCCAAGATAATGCTCCAAAAGTTCATCGTTTGTCAAATTTCGTAAATAGGCTTGATCATAGAAAGCAGATTATTGCACAATGGCGGATTTTCCTGCCTGAGAGTCTCCGGAGTACCTTGCGCCTCAGCTACTCTCCACTTACACCAACTCGTCTCTCCCGGCGGACAGTACTATTGCTGCCTTTTGTTCATTGAACTTTTATGGTAATACGTGGCCCAGATTGCCTTTTTCATTTCTTCAACAGACGAATTTGCATTCCTTCTAATGACCAATCCTTAAAAGTTAGTAAGCTCTCCTATCGTTTTATCAGTGATCTTGGCAACGCCTTTGTCCTCGATACCCCTATTCGTCTTCTTCACATTTCTAAGCCTCACTTCCATGCGTATTTCCTCATTTTTTCATGTCCCACGCTTTTTTCATTCTGTATCACCGGTTGTTTATTGTACGTTCTAAAATTGTTTTGAATGTCTTGCTATCGCCATCTCCAACTAGGCGGTTTCTGACCGGCCGTCATGAAATTCAGTGTAACTTATTTTCTAGAATAGGCACGATAAAAACGTTATTCTAGAGGCTTTTCAGATTATCGAAAAATACAAAAAGAAAATCCGATTTTTTGAAGCCGAGACCCCAAAGTCCCCGTTAAAGCAGTCTTCTTCAGACAGAATTTTCTGTTCCTTATGAATGATCTAATCTATTTTTATCAAGATATCCTCAGTCTAACCTTCATTATGTATCGCGATACGACTCCGCCTCAAATAAATATCCTCTCTAAGGATTGCACTGATTAAATATAGTAAACGTTACCATTACCATTCATGCTTTCTGTGAGCATGCAATCTCACAGCCTCAACCCGCCTGTATATTATTATATCCCCGTCGCTGAACATAATTTTTCTTCCGAACGACTTCACGCGTCTCCTTATTAATTTATCTCAAATCCGAACTCCCTGTTTTCTTATTTACAAATAATTAGGAGGTCGTAAATTATTTTTCCTCCCGGTCTTCAGGCCGCCGCCGCCTCGTATCAGTAAGTACCGCAATAAACATCAAACGGGAGAGCAATAATGCAAGGGAGGATCCGAGAAGGCCGGTTGGTTTAATAACCGAACACGGCCGAGTAAATCTTTATAAATTCCCATAATTATAACATATAGATCGTAATTAAATTGCGATCCGCATCTAAGGACATGTACGGCTTTGGGAGTTAGTCGAACGGAAAGCGGGACGTCAGGACGATATGAATTGCTGGTAGCAGGGAGAGTAATTATAGGCGAATCGCTCGTTCGTGCGAATTTGACAGATGTATTAGATCATGGGATGTTTTGGTTTGAATCGAGATGACACTATAAATTGTATTCCACTAGCCCCTTACTTCTTGGGATTTCGACTAAATGAAATGAAATGAAACGAAACAAAAGGTTGTTGTAACGTTTTAGTTTGAATCAACATCCTCAGAGAAACTACATTAATTAATAGTAAATTGTAGTATAGTCTACACTGTCTGAAATATGGTGTGAAATTTGACACCAAGTTTACACCAAGCCGGCTACACATAGGGGCATACCATTTTCATGTAAAATGAACACCGCAAAGTTGTGACAGAATTTTATCACTCGCTGGTGTGAATTTTTATACCTGTAGTGGAGTAAAATCAACAGGACGTCTGCTGTAAACTTCACCACTTTTTGGCGTAAGCTTTATTTCAATTTTACGCCTTTTACTGTCCATACTGTACACTGAAGGAAAATAAAACGCTTTTTAAATAGAATACACTTTATTATATACTTCATTTTAATATGCAAAATTAATTTCTTCATTGTATTAATGAAATATTGATGTATGTGATTTATTTCATCGCTATTTGCCAAATAAAAAATCTCAAAACATAACCTTGGCTTGTTTTTATGGCTGGGCTCAGGTAGACTCTTCCGTTTATCGGCAAGATAAGAAAGTTTTTTATTTGGCAAATAGCGATGAAATGAATAGTATGTGTTAGTGCAAGCCTTGAAAATATTTACATATTCGTGAACAATGCAACAAAATTCATATTAAATTATCATGTTTGAAATAGCACTTGTATTATCGAGCTTTTTAATTAATGTCATGGTCCTATCTTAATATGAATCTCCTACCGGGTTAATAAGTAATAAATATTTTTCGTTGATATCCAAATGGGTTTGGATATTTGCTAACAATTCTTCTCATAATGAGAGGATTTAATCCTGATTGAAAATAAAAATTATAATTCAAACGATAGTAATGTAGTACTAACATAATTAAGAACGTACTCAATTATTTTTTCCATTTTATAATTGGGCACATTCTTGATAAGATTAACATGTTAACTACCTGATCAACTAAATGCTCCAGCGAATTTCTCAAAATTTAATATATTTTTCAGACATCTAATATCTATGTATTAGGTTTGATATATTTAGCCATGATAAAGACTATGTTTGCTTCTTAAGTACAGACAAACTCACAACGGAAATGAGAAAAACAACTACTACGTTTTTATACCACTACATTTTCACAGAAACGTGACTGCAGTTTCGACAATTATGTCATTTTCAAACGATGATTCAACTAAGAATAATTTCTGTGAAAATATAGTGGTATAAAAACGTAGTGGTTGTTTTACTCACTTCCGTTATGAATTATGAACTATCACAGAGTAACGGCTTCCTCGATTAATTTCTTTTACAGACAAACTATTTGGGTATAAGTTCATTATTCTGAAATCATAAAGGTTTTAACAATTGTTTGTATTCATCTTAATGGGATTTAATTCTTGTTCAATATTATAGCTTTGTAACATTATTGGTAATTTATATATTATTATTATTATTAAATAATAGACAGACAATATATGAGAAATGACATAAAAAATATACACTACTATTACAGTGTTTCCTTTACCGTCACGAAACATAAATAGGTTAGCTACATATACATAATATCTCTTGGGTGAAATCATCCAGCGATAACAAGATTCAAAACATTATTCATCTTAGCAAAAATTGTTAATAAACTTGACCAACACGGTTAGTTTTTGATTATTGAGACATTCAGTAGCATCTGGGCATAATAACTACATTTGGAGCGACGAAAATCCTCATGCGATAGTTGAAAATCATTTTCAAAATCAATTTTAATTAAACGCATGGGTGGGAATAACCTCTGATTTTCTAATTGGTCCTTCTTTTCTCCCAATGAGACTTGATGGTGCTATATACAGATGATTTCTTGAGGAAGATTTACTCACTTTATTAGATGACGTCCCAATTATGCTAAGGAACAGAATTTGGTTTATGCATGATGGTGCTCCCGCACTTTTTAGTTTAACTGCCCGAGAATTTTTAAACCAACAATTTGCCAACCGTTGGATTGGACGAGGTACAAACTTACAATATCAACCATGGCCTGTAGGATCCCCTGATTTAAATCCATTGGATTTTTTCTGTGGGGTCACTTGAAAACATTGATTTATACAAATCCTGTTCAAAATGTGGACGATCTTAGAAACCGGATAATTCAAGGCTGAGACAGAATACGAAATACTCTAGGTATTTTTGCACATGTGCGAGAAAATATGAAAAAGAAGACTGTAGCTTGTATCATGGCCGAAGGTGTCCATTGCCAGCAATTATTATAATTTCTTATGATATATGTTCAATAAAACAATAATAACTCTAAATGTTAATAAAGTGGGATTTCATAAAAATATTTACAGTAATATCATAGATATTATACAAAAAATATTTTTTCTTAAAATTTTACCATCCCGTATCTTGAAAATGAAGCGTTTGAGGACATATGTTCATATGAACTTTTATCATCAAATTAACTCACGAGTGTGTTATTAAATTTTTGTTCTTACTTAGGAAACACCCTGTATAACAAGAGTGTCAAGTGAAGGTGCTTTAAAAAGTTAACACAGATAAATAATAAACATGAGACACAAACTTACTAACGCAGATGGAGTGCTCTAAAATAATAAGTTCAGAAAAAAAATCCGGCTCTTCCGGCTCTTTTAACGAGAAACCATCGAATTACAACCCCATTCCCAGTTTACACTTCCAATCGTGTAATGATGTCGTGTTTTAGTTAAATTTGTAGCCTCGCAACGAACACATATTAATCAAATAATCGATGAATCTAATTTACCGCTCAGGCAACTACAAATTGACAAAACAATCACACGCCCGCCTTTGTCCGATGGGTCTGCTCTGGTCATTTTGCCAAAGGGTTGGTAAATATTCGTTACATGCGTAACGGCATTCGCTTACGCTTGTTTTCAAACACTTTCCCTTGTTAATTTGATTTTGAGATAAATGCGGATCCACATGCGGTGTAGAGAACAATAAGTAGAAATGATTTAGACGTTCAGTTTTATTTTGTTGGACGTACAGTTCCATAGATACGACATTCGCAATGTTAGTTTATCCTCAAAGATGGCTTAAAAAAATTCAGGACCAATATTAATATCATTTTTTCACTATGAGCATAATTTTAATGTGCTTCAGTTAAAAACTAGTGACTTTAAAGTACAAAAATAAATTAAAAATGTTATATTAAGAGACTTATTTTCATCTTTCGCATAGGAATAAATAATAAAATAAATAACACCAGAATTTTAGATGGAACTAATGTGAACCATAAAAACCCAAGGGTTCATGTTTGTGACTGTGTTTCTACAAACGTATTCTAGAAACGTATCCCAGAATTTTACAAACAGTATCCTGACAACCCTGAACCACCATAGCCGATCCTTACACACCGGGGAACATGGTTATAGACAGCATTTTATTATCTTGAACATTTTTACAACATAAAATATGTAATGTTACAATTTGAACCTATAGAGCCAGCCGCTATTAAGGAAAGTTACAGCTCGTCAAGAATAGTAACAAACTTTTACTTTTAGTTTGTTACTCTTTGAGAATGGCATGAAAGCCGAAAAAATTATTAGAAATATAGTTTTCAATTTTTGTGAATCCTAAATAGTATTTTCTTTTTTTACTAGTCAAAAATGCTTTAGCAAGTGCCCAGCGACCTCTCCATTTCTACAATTCAATTTAAGCTTATCTATATTTCTTCTAAATTAAGACTTATGTTAGTCCAAAAGTATCCATTATACTGTTACAATTCGTAGTATATTACGCGCACATGGCATACCGAATAAAATAATCTAGAAAGCTTAAAAGCAGCAATAACAATCTTACGTAATGGTATTTCCATAATTTTAATGTAGAGCAATAATAATAATATTTCAATAAAATTACCATAATTGGTTTTATTCTCGCAAAGAGAAGACCATTTACATACGACGCAGTAGTTCGCTGTCCTTGATAAATCTCCCCCATGTGCATCCCCTACGTTTAAGTGGTTGCAACCCCTGTTTGACCTTAATGAGTGCATTGCGTAACATCTTTTTCATCGTGATATTTATGACGGTGCGCAATTTATCGATTAAAGGGTTATCTGAATATTCATTTTGGGACATCCTTATTATCATCAATTTGTTTACTCGTACTTCTACATTTGTTTTAAATTGGAAACTTGTAATTATAAAATAATCATACTCTACTTGAGGTCTTAGAGAGAATATTGAAAAATTGATTGATGATTTTCAACTGCTTTATATATTTTTTTTTTAGCAAGAAGTCAGCCATCGATAATTTAGTTAAGCAATTCGTACAATTTCTATGGATTATCTTATTTAGATATTTAATCCTCCTTCTGATGGGTTTGTAAAATTATCATAATCTGATGCTTGAAGTTTATGATGAGGATCAAAATGTACAGGGTGAGTCGGGAGGAACGGACCAAACTCCAGGAGTGTATTCTACGCATGAAAATA
Organism: Rosalia funebris; assembly: GCA_037954035.1. Lineage (NCBI taxonomy): Eukaryota > Metazoa > Arthropoda > Insecta > Coleoptera > Cerambycidae > Rosalia > Rosalia funebris. The sequence continues at coordinate 9,488,027 of JAZFAV010000004.1, forward strand.
ATGTAAAAAACTCAAATGTTGTTATCCGATTTTTATTTGTTTCAAAATAAACAAAATTTCATACATTAACGTTTTGGTTATCATAGCGTTATAAGTATTCAGGAATATCACCATTCACCTCTAAACATTTTCTGCTTCTTCTACGAAGGGCGCCTGTAGCTCTCCTGATTGAGTCACGTCTTTGATTAAGATCGGCTGCAGGATTTCTAATACATTGAATTAGTGCATCCCGACTGTCCACTTTTACTTTATACACTTCATCATTGAACCAGCCCCATAAACAATAATCTAGTGCTGTGAGGTATGGAGATCTTGGAGGCAAACTAATAGGACCACGGCGACCAATCCAACGCCTTGAAAACCTTTCGTCCAAATGTTCCTTCTATATTAAATACTAATTCTCCGTGAGCTGGTCGTTGCATCTTCTGCTATTACATCCAGAATATCTTCTACCTCTTCCAAATCTTGTCGAGTAGCTCGTTCAGATGTTACGTTATCAAATGTTTTTAAACCTCGAACATGGCATTCTAGATAAACATTTTTAATTACGCTATAACTTGAAAACAAATAAAAATCAGATAACAACATTTGAGTTTTTTTACAGTATTTTCACGCGTACAATACACTCCTGGAGTTTGGTCCGTTCCTTCCGACTCACCCTGTATTTATGCGGTATTAGGTATTGATACTTTTCATTTCTGAGGTTTTCTGCTTTTACTAGGATTTAGTATGCCCCACATAATTTAAGGAGCTTTATAAAGCATTATTGTAATGAATAATTGGGAAGAATAGAATCAGTTTCAGTATTAGATTTGTTATTAACATTAATTTTCTTTATTAAGAAGAAAAAAAATTCTTAGTTATAATAACACGACAAACATTTTACATTAGAAAATATATTTTGAAATAGTGACTATAAATATTTCTTAGGTTTAATCTGGTGAAACTTGATCCACTAGTTCTATACAATTGGTGCGGGTGTTTCTTAACTTGAGCATCTTTAAAATATATTTAAATTTCTCTAATAGAAGCAAATTCTTTATCATCGATCGATAACACTAAATATTTTATGTGAAAATTTTACAAATAAAATTTAACCGTGTTTCCCATCATGTAAGAATCGGCGGTAAAGGTTCTGGAATGGGAGGTCACTGTATATGAAATTTTTGAGTTCGTCTGAGAAATTTGAGAAAAACCATTGTGGTATGGGCTGTTAATGCATCTGTAACTAGATACTCAAATAATTTTTTGTAAGATAAAACAATTGATGTGTTGTTAGTTTATTTTTTTTTTAATATAGTTAATATCTGATCCTGAGATGGATCACTAATACATTTTTTAAATTTTTACTCGATAATTAATACTCAAATCTCTCAAGCTTCTTGTACATAGATCTTGGGTTTTGGGTTCTAGATCTTTGGGTTTTTGCAACGTATTTCGACTAGGTAATATTTATCAAGGACAGTATTTGTTCCAAAGCTGACGCAATATTTCCTTATTAAATCTAAATAACGGTACAGGAAATGAACACAGACACGAACACATTTAGAAATATAAACATTTCTAGTTCGCGATATGACTAAATACAACGCCAAGGCTAATCTGAATTGCTCGTACCTACATAGTTTCAGATATCCCAAGTGTACGGGAAGACATCTCGGCTGCTGTGTAGTTACCTGTAACTACATAACACATACTCACAATAGGCAGCTTCAATTATAAATAATACATATTCAACATAGATGAAGTCATAAAGAAATGGAAATCTAAAATGTAAATATAGCCATCTTCTGACACGTTAGCTCCTTGCAAGTGGGTTAAAATTCGCGTGTACCTAGTTAAAACATCCCACAAGTTTTTTCTAGAGCTCAAACCGATACAGTCAGCAGGGGATAGGAAGTCGACACGTTGACGGATTTAAGGCAGCTTCACAGTGGGATAAGACAATCACTGTGGCTTACAAGACGGATCAGCGGCTACCCAAGATGACGGGGCTGAGCGCCACAAAGGAAATCCAGGATCACCACCCAGAATAAACAATTATCAATTACTCTCGATGGCCGGCCGGTCGGGTGTACCCTGGGACCCACCGTAAATTATATACCTCGATATTCTGCGTCGACCCTCAAAGTAAACGTTACTAAATTACGATTGCTTTTGCACAATGGGCAAATTAATTGATTTTTCTGACCGGAAGTAATTGAAAACGTGCACTACAAGCAGATGCGGAAAGGATTCGGTTGCCTTTCCAGCGCTATTTTGGGTTATTTGAAGATTTAGTAGACGTGTATAGAGTGGGCATGAAAACATATTCTTAAACATGTTCGTTAACATTAAAATTAAGGTTATTTTTAAAATTAACTTTTAGCTTTTATTTGAAACAAAATATTGATGCTTATAAAATATTTTTAAATAATAAGGAAAAACATAATTTTGGTGAAACATTATTCTGATCTTCCTTCTATACTTTTGGACATAAATGAAGGTCTAGTGAAATTCCCCGTACCCGAGCTATCAGATCACGCCATATTATTAAATTTTTGAAGTGAATACTTCTTTAGCGGCGTTCTGATATTTGACGAGAATGGAGAGTGAATTGGAAAAAATGTAACGTTTCGAGTTTTCGTTACACGAGAGAGAAAAAAGATATAACGTAGAGAGAAGGAGAAAGAGAGCTATACATTTGGTATACCTAAAACACAGGTTTCGTTACAAGACAGAGTACACAGATATATAACATAGGGAGAAAGAGAAAGAGAGCTATACATCATATATATCAGTTTAGGCTATCCGCCTCTCCCTTTTGTGCGGTCCTTCGTCTTTAACGCCCACTCATATGCTAAGTCCAAGGTCTAAGTTGCTTGAAGGGGGAATAGTTTAGGAAGCATCATACGAGCAAGAGAGAGAGAGAGCCACGTATTCATTGAATACTAGGTAATAGAAGAAAATATAGTATAACGCGCATGCGCGCGAGTACGTACAACTCTGACGCCACACGGGAATGGAGCAAGAGAGAGCGATATAAACTCAGTACGAAGCGATGAAAAAATATCGTCATCGCAGCCATCTATATCTCACCGAACTAAAATCTAGAAGTTATAATATATTTCATTCACCGCTCCCTATTGGTTTTCAGCCACAAAGATGCAAATGCACTTGGAAGAGGCGAAGTCAAAATCCGTTTGATTCTCGGGGGAGATTTCAATGTAAATTTTGGATCCAATGATTCTTTGACTTTGATTAATTGATTAACTTTCTTCGAAAAACATTTGGTCTGTTTATAAATAACAATCCCAAAGAATCAACAACAAAATCCGGAACAACAATTGATGCAATTTTTACACGTTATCTAGAAAATATCGAATCACGAACATATATTTCATATTTTACTTATCACAAATCAATCATATCAGTATTACCAATTGAACCACCAGCCGATGATAGTGTAGATAATGAATAAACCGAATATTTTTTACACAAATTTTATATTGTTATATTTCTTTTGAAATTATCCCTCTCCCTTTGTCTCTCTCTCTCTCTCTTTCAATCTCTCACTCTTAATCTCTCTCATTCTCTATTATAAAGAAGTATTCACTTCTATCACGTGTTCTGTGCTGCACATGACATTTTTTTTTTTTCATTAAAGTAATATAGCTTATCAAATTTTATCTAAATTGCATTTCATTTAATAATCACTCAAAATAATTAAGCGCGTTTTAAATTAACTTTCAGAGAGAAATTAGAGTTTTAAAATATGCAATACAAAATATTCAGATAATATTACAATTTTTGCGTTGAATTGCATCAAGGCTTAAAACTGTAGGCACTTGACAGCGGCCGAGTATTTGTAACACAAACAAAGCAAGCGATGGCATTTCTTTTCAATAGGTAATTATCGCCTTTATATATTAAGGTCTTATATGGAAATAGAGTCCAGGAATCTTAATAAGATATTATAAACATTAAACCATTATTTTGCTTAAACATTGATGCTCCGGGTTTAAAGACAGTTTTTAATTAATCCGAGAAGAAGCTGTTGGAAGTGAGTCCGGGAGGAGCTAGCCAGGAAGATTCAAACACCAGAAGAACCAAAGACTAGAATCGTGGATCAGAAGAACAGAAGACCATTTAAAAAAAATAAAACCCGCCACAGGTAGGATTAGACATTCGTCCCGGATTGGAACCGAACAACATACAGCTGCTTCAAACTTATTAGTTCTCGTCAGTACCGTACACGATACGCCTATGCAGGAAAAATGCCGAATGAAAGTTGTGGGATATACATCTTTATTGATACGATCTATGTCAGTAACATATAAGTCGGAAATCGAGGAAGGAACTACCAAACCGCCAAGTAGTTATCAATGTAGTTCCCGAATATCTAAAAGCACGAGAACGGGGTCGAGGATCGCTTTTAGGTATAATTCAATGCCTGGCGGGGCTTTAGCAAGAGGAGTAGTTGTTTCCTATAGCGATTATGTAATAGCCTTGCTATTCGGGAACTGCTTTGATAACTGCTTGGTGGTTTGGTAGTTCCTTCCTCGATTTCCGACTTATATGTTACTAACAGAAGACTAGAAGATCCAAAAACCAGACTAGAAGAATAGAAGTTCATGTCTACCACTTTGCCACCTCGGAATGGTTCCGTCGCTCCCACCACGCTGGCCACTCGAAAATTACGAGACTGGACTTCCGGATACTCCGGACGATAATCCGGCGAAAAGCGGGGGGTGCAAACCTGAGAGAGAAGTCTAATCATTACCGATGAAAGGTGAATTTATTTATTAATGACTCTATATCTGCGCCTTTATATCACTGTGGCACTCAATTATAATTAAATACTAATTAGGTAATTTCTCTGATAATAATAATTCACTGCTCTAGTTTTAGTACAGGCTAGCTACTCCACATATTTGTTTTCATTTATTTGTAGTTATTTCTTTTACCAGGAACTTAATTCCCAATATTAAGCTATTTTTCGTAAATGTAAATTCATCTGTACTATGATGTTCTTGAGAAGCTAACAACCCACTGTTTATAACTTATTGCATTTTATAGACCATATGTGAGAGGCTCTCCAGTGGGCAAACTCACAGAGTGTTTGGCAAGAGGAGTATCTCTCGGTATATTGCAGAGTTCTGCGTATGTCTGCCAATATTAACAAATAATAAAGGAGGAGTTCCTCTTGGCATATTATGGAGTTCCGTGTATGCCAATTAACCATATAAACGTTGATGACGGGAGTTCCTCTCGATATATTGCAGAGTTCTGCGTATACCAATCAATATTAGTACCTAGTCAAGAGACGAATTCCTCTCGGTATATTACAGAATGTATGCCAATTCATCATATCAAGGTTAGGCGAGAGGAGTTCTTTTCGGTGTATTGCAGAGTTCTGCGTATGCCAGCCATTATTTAAACAAATAGAAGTTTCCGTTACAAGGACAGAAATTCTGTTGTTTGTCAATAACATTATTTCCACATATCCAAGTTTGTATAATTAATGTAAATTAAAAGTGGATTCCGAGTTTTCTTTGCATTTATTCCTTCAAGTATTAAATGAAATAAAGTAAATCAGACAAATTCAAATAAGTAAAATCCTAAATTAAATTAAACAGAGCTGATCATAAGTGAGAAAATTAATACAAGTAATACCAAATTTTATATAAGAATCTGGGGAATAAGAATTAAAACACAACGTAGCAACGTTCCTATCACTAGACAAAATCAAACGATCAGGCCAAATCTTGGAACTTGTATGTACACTCTCTTGTGAAGGGTACACAAGATAGTACCAACCAAGGGTAGCAGGAGTTTCGTTGGTATCATGTTCTGCAGGTGTGTTATCAATATAACCCCTGACGGTGGAACGTTCTCGCGAGGGGACGTTTCTAGTTTGGGGCTTCATAAAATAAAATAAGATAGTGGATATATGGGGTGTTTCAATAGCATTATTCTGCATCCTTGTACTATACTCGTAGGCCACTATATTATGAATTTCATTTCTAAAATAGTATTATTAAATGGAATTGTAAAATAACTGTCTTATATTAAACACTTTATACCCTATACGGTGCGCATCATAAGTCCCTCACCTTTTAATTTTTGAATGTCTTACTTGCGGAAAACCAAATTTGGGTGATTTATTTGAGAATAAATATACTTTCGTGTGGGGGGCAAACGGCAATCATAATGTTAAAAATGGGGTCTGAGCGCCATCTTGATTTTTTTAATGACACAATAGGTGGAGCGACTCTTCATTCAAAATAAACTTTTATGTATAATATAAGCCTAAAATTTAAAATTTTTATATTTAGCCAATTAAAAATACCGACACAATATAAAAATCATTTTGGGAGTATTAACGAAAACAGCAACATTGCATACAATTTATTACCAGGATAAGTTTTTTATACAACAAAAGTTTTAAAATTCTCTTTTTAGAACCTCAAGAGGCTGTATATAAGTTTAACATCGATCATAGCCAGTCATAATTTATGTGACTCTTAACTAATGCATGATGAATAATTTTTAAATAGGTTGATCTAGCGATTGTGCTGCAAACGGCAATGTATAAATACCCGTAAATGCTTCGATTTTATTGTGGGTGACATATTATCCTTTTTTTTTTTGTACTTATATTTCGATAGTTACGGCATTAAAAGATGAGGTAATGATTTATTATAAGTAAAAGGTAAGCAACTTGTTTTGTTTAGCTTGACAATAAGTCGCTTACTATCAAAGATGCATTCATTAGATGCTTACTATGAAAGATGCAGATTGGCTACTATCGACTTCGGTGGATTTAATATTTTTTATCATTTTATAAGATCAAGGATAATGTTTCAAATATAATCATTTATAATATATATTACAATGTTTGTATCCATTGCAGACAATGTACCCATAAAAACTTCATCCGTTAACAAGATTTTTAACAAACTGCTCGAGACGTACAAACCCGACTGTAATCCATTTACTACAAATTAAAATCCAATAAAAGCTCAAGGAGTGCTACTTGCAAATCCGGGAAAACTACTTCGCTCGGAATACTGCAAATTAGTTCTCCTTTAAGAGCAATTATTGCACTCCATATTGTAAATTAAAATTCGAACCAATCTGGAAGTTCGGTTCTAGCTGAGGGTATTGCTTTCGTAAAAAAAAACGAAACTGGGGGAGATTGGTGCAATTCTAATGATATCGCAACACGGAGGCAAATAATTTTAATGGAGGTGATAAAAAATGTTTTATTAGAGTTTCGCAATATAAAACGAAAAAGCTGTTTGGGAAAACTACTAAAGTATATGAGGTCTATAAATGTGTAAAAATAAATGATTATAGTACAGTGGCGGCTCGTGATGAAATGAAACGGGTGTTCTGCACAGGGCCGATCCTAGGGTATTGGCCGCCCGCGTGCAAATTTCAAACGTATCCAAACTACTGGCGCCGTAGGGGCCGCAAAAAAATTGCGTCAAAAAGAATTTTGAAAATTTTCAAGGTCACGCATTTTCCTGATACTTCAGAATTTTTATGTAAAATCCGCTTATACAAAAATATAGACTTTCACAAGAAAAATTTTTGGAATTTAATACCTTTTTGAAGAACATTCATGTTTGCTGTCATATTCTTTGGTTAAGAGAAAAGGCTTGTAAGGTGAATTTTCTACTAGAGGGTCTATAACACTTAAAATATTTTCCGAAAGAGTTTCAGAGTCACATTTTGTAGGTTTCAGGTATGTCCAAAAACGTTCAATCGGTTCACCATCGAGAATATATCTTAAAACTACCACTAACTGAGTTCTTGCAGATACATCAGTTGTTTCGTCTGCCATAACTGCCAAAAATGAAGGTTTGTTAATTTCTTTAATTATTTCTTCATGACATACTTTTAATATACAGTCTAAAAGATCATTTTGTATTTCTTTAGAGGTTCTTTTAAATACTGAAGCATTTTGTAGATGCTCGCTCAAAGTTACATCAAGCTCAGCAGAAAAATTTATCAAACCACGAAATATCCCCGGGTTTTGAGAGGTTTCAGCTTCGTCGTGTCCTAGCAGCGCCAGTTCAAAGGCCCCACAAAACTTTATGCAGTTTATAATTTTTGACAAAGCGTATCTCTTTTTTGTCACATTATCATTATGCTTTTGCACATTTATCCAATAAGCTGAATCTAGCTGCGCTTTAATATTAGTTCCTAATAAAGCTAATTCCATTGTATTATGTAGATGGCTTTTGGAGTTGTCGTGCTTTTTTATTTTTTCAGTTAAGTGCACCAAATCTTGTCACCCCTACCTCCGTCCATGCTTTATCACCGCCAAAAAATAAACAAGGAAAACAAAATAACGCATTTTTTTTGTTGCACCCACAAATCCAATTGTTCTTCGAATAAATGTCTCTATTAAATTGACGTTTATATGCTTTTCCGCGGCTAACACCTGCAGTCTCAATAACAATATCGGGCAATGGCCTACCATTGTTTTTTAAATCAATTTTTTCTTCATAAGAGTATTTAAAAAATCGCTTCACATGAACTAAATTATAAACTAAATCCATTGTCACTATCACAGTATATACATATTAATAATTAGTACAATAAATCACTACACAAATTCACAAAACATAGGTATTTAAAATCTCAAATTAACACGAAATACGAAATAGGTCCGATTACGCCCGCCAACTATACGAGAAGTAGGAAGGAGGAAACATTTCCTGATGTTGCCTTAGCTGGAAAAAATACAGCTCATTGACCGTGTAAATTCGCGCATTTACGAGCGCTAAATGTGGATTGTCGCGGGAGTTGAGGGGGAGGACGGGTGTGCCGAGCCGTGCTGAGAACTACCTCGTGTGGCCCGGTTCAATGTATCGCGACGCGTTCGCGTAGAGACCCAGATAATTCATCTGGTCTACTACTCAATAGAGGACGGCGGGCAGAATGCGACTTTAACGCAATAATTTGGTTAGCTGCAGCAACTAACCAAATTATTTTATTAATAAATTTTAGTAATTATTATGTCGCGAAAATATACAAATATCTAATTTTTTTGGCAGTTCTGCAGCTCTGCAGCATCTATACACCAGCCGCCCCTGTCATAGTATGATTACGAGTAAATCCATCAAAATTTTATGTATAGCGTAAACTGAAAATTAAATATAACAAAATACTACTGTATTAAGTATAAGGCATAGATCGATGTAATCAAGAAGTAATATAATTTTTTATATTACTTCTTCGTTATATCGATCTATAAAAATATCGTTTTTAGTTTAATATCAGTAAAACCATTCCCATAAAAGTACCATTGAGACGGAATGAAATGAGATCCTTTAAATATATTGCCCTCAAATAAAACAATAATGAATGCATTTTAGGGTTAATTATTCGTATATACTTATTTAATAAGGTATGCCCAACCTCCTGGCACTGCGCTAGTTCGCTGGTAAATTACTATACAAGGGGCGCTAGTTGTCTTGCAGGTCTTGCAGCGCGAAATTGCCGGTAAATTTGAACATAAATGTTTTAAAATTTTAATATATAAGTACGTAACGGATGATGTAAAATTAATAACAAAATTAATTTATAGGAAAATTATCTGAGCTACCATGTATTACGTAATGATTATTATTGTTTACCGTATAAGTGAAATTAAATTAGGTTAATTTGTAATTATAAAAAATATGTTTTCTTGTGTTCCTGCAATAATTTTTTATTTACACGTAATATGTACACATACGTATATGATCTGTCTGAAAAGTGCTGAAACTTATTCTATGAATATTTCTGTTACAAATAAGAGAAATCATTTCAAAATATTAATTCACAGAGGCAAATAAAGTTTTATATACTACAAATTATAATATTGTAAATTGAGCGTAACCAAAGTACCGTTGAAGGGAAAATGAAGCTATCTATTTCACTGCACATTACGGAAAGCAGAACACGCCACAACATTTCCAAGCGAGTCTTCTGACAAATTTTTACATGGCACTGCTCCCCTCTTTAAGCGGACAACTTTATATGGCCCCTGTGCAAAAGAATAGGTGTATTTAGACTAATGTAATTATATTCGTTACTTCGATTGAAATAACAATATTAAACTTTGAATTATGTCGAATAATAATAATTTTTAATGAAGACATTTTTTTAAAAACACTGACTTATTCCTCAGTTAGTTACATGTCATTAAAGTACACTTATAAAAGGCAATCAGAGTTAAATCATTTCGAACAGCACTTTGCCACAGTTCTCTTTTTTCTTCGTTTGAGGGTACTCTGAAATAATTCACTTTTTCGTCTTCTACGGAACGTTCCTTTTCGTAATTGCATGCGAGGACTATGCAACGTCGTCTCACACGACACATTTTGTTTTTTACTTTCGGCGGATCCTCCATTTTACACAACTGTATTTATACACTGCAGATTGATTACAACTCGCGATTACGCGTTTGTTTATATGTACGCGAGGTTATGTTTACTGTTACTGTAGGTGAGTGACGTAAGAGAAAGGGGGAAACAAAACTGCAAGACCTGCAAGACCACTAGCACCCCTGGCGGCCGTTGCATATGTCATCCCCCTAGGCATGCCCATTTTGAAGTCGATAACACAGTTAACTTTTAAATTAATTCATTATTGTATTGCCTATACTCCAGAGGAATATATCGAATATGTATCATTACATCTTTCTCAATGGTACATTAAATGGTACATAAACACCGTGGTAATAAATTTTCGTGCAGTATTCATAATTTTATTAAGTTATTTTTTGAAAAACACATCAAATTTATTATATTTTTCATTTGAACTATTATATAAAGTTAACATAGTTTGTCCTCTGTTAACAATTTTATTACACAGTTGTTTATTGTTATCTGTTGTCATCATTTTTGTTCTGATATTCTCCATTTCCTATTTTCCAGATCCTCCAAATTATTTGGTCTATTAAAATAGGCCCGAAATTATAAGTAGTCAAACAAAAAGAAATCTGGGAGTCAAATCGGGCGAATGTGGTGGTTATTAAGTTGGTCCTCGTTGCCCCGTTTATCTGCCAGTTTAGAAATAACCGGGCTTAATATAAAACCCAGCTCCACCTTATTGTAAATGTATTTAGTTGGGAATATTATCATCCTCATTATGTGGTTAAAGAACTGATAAAGCTGGACCTTTTTAATCATGGAAATCCTAAATATATAGCGACAGTAAAATTTTCTTCAAAGAAGTAATGCCCTAAAAGACGATTCCTGCCACTTCAGCCTATATATTACTATTAATTTTATCGCTATTTGCCAAATGAAAAACTCTCTTATCTTGCCGATAAACGCAACAGTCTACCTGAGCCTAGCCATAAAAACAAGCCACGGTATGTTTTGAAATTTTTTATTTGGCAAATAGCAATGAAATAAACTATACTGTACTTTGATGCCAGCTATGCGAGGCTTAAATCTAATGAGAATTCCTTTGACACTAATATCTACAGTTATAGCAATCTACTATTATATTCAAGGAAAAGTTATTTTGTCAAAAGAGGAAAAACTTCAGAAAAGGAATCTAAAATGTAATAGGTTAAGAATTATTTTAAAAACCAATTAAAATATAGAACGACCACATGAAAGCCATTTTGAAATATAAAATTTCGAGTTTGTATCAGAATTTGAAAAAAAGTAAGTCAGAATTCTATGATATGTCTGAATTAGTGAAAGTAATAAATTTAGAAGATGTATACGCTAATTATGTGAGACTTTTTCGTAGTTTTAAAATTCCAACTTTTACCTTATATTCAGATAAAGAGAAATCAGAGCTGTGACATGAATATTGAGTTTGTGAGATTCCTGAGTTAAATATAAAAATTCTGAGGTATAAGTAAGAATTCTGATTTGTATCTTAGAATCATTACTCTTTTTTTTAATTTAAAGTTTCAGTATATTTGAGGTCTTTATGATCCCTTGTACGCAGTGCCTTGAAATGTTATTTTAACAGTTTTTGGTGTCACTTTTAATTTATTGGCCATAACTAACTCTGACTAAAGAAAAGTCAGGATCCAAATATTATTCATTTCTTTAAAAATTTCAACATTTATCTTTGAACTTTGATATAATAGTAAGAATTGTCAGTTATTTTTCAAAATTCGTGGTCATCCTGTTTAATTTCTGTTAAACTTCTCATCCTGAGAAGGGACTAGAATCCTTGATGTATCAACAAAAACAGGAGACCGGCTTTACACGAATACCGAAATATTACACATTTATCAACGCGCGTTTCGAATACAAAAGCATTAATCACCTCCCGATTATGCCAATTTGGTTGGCAAAATATGCATCAAGAAAAACATAATCTTTCAGTGTTCATGAAAAACTGGTTTGGTGTCCTGTTTGTTCCAAAATTTTAATATAAAAATTTCATTCTTTACTATAAGCCATAAGAATATTAATTATATAAACTTTTATTACATATTAGTAATCATCCCACAATTTTGACTTTTAATTAAAAATTTTGCCCTAACGATTCAGAATTTTTATTTTTATCTAATTATGGGATAAAATAATATGCTGTTGCGTAGGAAAGTATGTAAATGTTTATTGATAGTCTCTTTTATTGCTAATTGTGAAATCTTATGAAAATTAATTACAAGATTAAATGTACATTGAAACAGACTTTATATAGACGAAATTTATTTGTGGATTATATTATTTTTACAGATCTTTTCCCAGTAATGCGGTAGAAGATCAGCTTTATTGTTAAAGCGTTTGCGTTTCAAATATGATAATCTTTTAATAAAGAATATCCTATAAGGAAAATTATTTGAATAGAAAAATTATTTAAATAAACAATGTAATGCCATATGAACCATCCTGTCCTACTCTCCCCTACATACATTTCCGGACATTACGTTCGCGGTAAAAAAAAGTACCAGGATAATATGGAAACAGTGCTACACGGTCTGCATTCAGAGGAGTTTTACACAATATTAAGGAGAATATAGCTGGGATTAGTTCGTGGTGTAACTTTTAATTAAAGCTCAAAAATAACAGCGACGGAAATTACCTGCTATATGAATTACATAAAACAGTATGGCCACAGTGGACTATAGAATTCTTGAAAAGGGTATATCTGAAGCATAGAACATATTTTATATGATTATAAATGTTTATGAGCTACATGAGATTTCGTTGTCTTAAACAGAAAACTGATTTCCTTCTTTCTAGAAGAGACTCCTTATAATAAATGACATATAATTAGAAAATACATTGTGGAATATACGTAATTTTTTTATGTAAACTAGATATAGAGGATATCTGAATTCCATCTATTACTACTATTATTCCAAAAATTAAGAGAAATATAACAATGAACTTAAACGAACATTTCTGTGCTCACTAATAAGCTGAGGAAAGAGTAATATTTTTATTTATTATCAGTATCCTAGGAAAAATGTATATTTCTCGAAGAACTATTTTCTTATAGTTTATTTCATGGTTATTTGCGAAATAAAAAATCTCAAAACATACCGTGGCTTATTTTTATGGCTAGGCTCAGGTAGACTATTCCGTTTATCGGGAAGATAAGACAGTTTTTTATTTGGCAAATAGCGATGAAATGAATAGTACATACTTCTTTCTTTCTTCCATTTTGTATCTTAAATAGTTCCTCTATTTTCATAACATTTCCATTATTTTGTTTATTTATTTCCATAATAATTCTTCTAAGAATACTTGGGCAGGATATATCTACCTATATATATATATATATATATATATATATATATATATATATATATATATATATATATATATATATATATATATCTACCTAGATATATCTATACCTTTGAATATTGCAATTCTGTATTAGGTTGTATAAAAAACCTTCATTTATGTCATCAGATTATCACTAATAATTTATTTTATTTCTGTCAATTATATGACAATTAATGTATTCTTTTCCGTTGAAGATCTGCCGTGATACTACTTTCAGTGGTGTGAAAATGGTGTAAAATTGCATTATTTGTGGTATAAAACTTAACAGTGTAATTGATAAAATTTTATACCACTATAATTGTAAACTTTTATACATTTTAAGTATAAAACAAATATAAATACATCACAATACACATTACTTCACGTGAGGTAGATCATAATACCTGCGTGGTAACTGTTCTAAAGGACACACCCATGAAGTATTCACATGGACACTGTTGAAACGTGAGACAATATTTGTGATATCTGATTAGCTAACTTATGTCTAAATGCTGCATGAAGAAACAAAAATTAATACTGCTGCCCAGGTTTTTACCAAAATGTTTTGCTAAAATGACTGAATGATGTGTTGAATTTTCGGTGAGTTGCTGAATGATTTCACCGAAAATATATTATGTATATGTACCTAACCTATTTGTGTTTCGTGATGATGAAGTAAATCAGCTAACACACATGCATATATTTCCGTTTATTGTCTGTTTGTTATTTAATAATAATATTAATAATATTAATTTTATTCAAGAATATAACCAAATTTTTATATCCCAGTTTAATGGGTTTTAATGCCAATCTCAACAGAATTTATTGCGTTTTAAGTATTGTGTTAGAAATGGCTATTACTACATATCATATATTCACTGTATTTTTAACATAATACTTCAACCAAACATTTCTGACTTCCGACTTATATGTTACTGACATAGATCGTATCGATGAAGATGTATACCCCACAAATTTCATTCGGCATTTGTCCTGGATCGGCGTACAGTGTACGGCACTGATGAGAACTAATAAGTTCAAAACAGCTGTATGTCGTTCGGTTCCAATCCGGGACAAATGTCGAATTCTACCTGTGGCGGGTTTCATTTTTTGAAACCCTATCTGATCGTGCAGAAACACAAGAAAGGGGTCGAGGATCGCTTTTAGGTATAATTTAATGTCTGGCGGGGCTTTAGCCCGAGGAGTAGTTGTTTCCTATAGCAATTATGTAATAGCCTTGCTATTCGGGAACTACTTTGATAACCGCTTCGGTTTGGTAGATCCTTTCTCGATTTCCGACTTATATGTTACTTCAACCAAACATGCCACACAAAAACAAATACTTACATGAGACATTCTATGACTAAAATAACGAGTCAGACTGTGAGCCTCCTATACTCCAACCCCACTATAATCCCGCTCGAAACCTAATCCTACCTTTACCCTTTCATACATTCTACTTGAAACCTAACCCCACCTCTACCCTCTTCAAGATATCTATCCTCCTATATCCAGAAACAAAAAAATCTGTAAATAGTCACTATACTATTCAAATACAAATTGTCAAACAATGAAGCACACAACAACAAAATTCAATTCTTTGAATTTTAAAAAATAAAACCCGCCACAGGTAGGATTCGACATTTGTCCCGGATTGGAACGACTCGGTTCCAATCCGGGACAAATGTCGAATTCTACCTGTGGCGAGTTTTATTTTTTTAAACCCTATCTGATCGTGCAGAAACACGAGAAAGGGATCGAGGATCGCTTTTAGATATAATTCAATGCCTGGCGGGGCTTTAGCCCGAGGAGTAGTTGTTTCCTATAGCGATTATGTAATAGCCTTGCTATTTGGGAACTACTATGATAATTGCTTGGCGGTTTGGTAGTTCCTCCTTTCTCGATTTCCGACTTATATGTTACTTCAACCAAACACACCACACAAATACTTACATCAGACATACTATGACTAAAATAGCGAGTCAGACTGTAAGCCTCCTATACTCCAACCCCACTATAATCCCGCTCGAAACTTTATCCCACCTTTACCCTTTCATACATTCTACTTGAAACCGTAATCCCACCTTTACCCTCTTTAGGATATCTATCCTCCTATATCCAGAAACAAAAAAATCTGTAAATAGTCACTATACTATTAAAATACAAATTGTCAAACAATTAAGCACACAGAAACAAAATCAATTCTTTGAATTTTAAAAAATAAAACCCAAGGATTCGACATTTGTCCCGGATTGGAACCGAACGACTCGGTTCCAATCCGGGACAAATCCTACCTGTGGCGGGTTTTATTTTTTTAGAACCTTATCTGATCGTACAGAAACACGAGAAAGGGGTCAAGGATCACTTTTAGGTGCAATTCAATGAATTTGATAACTTCTTGGCGGTTTGGTAGTTCCTTTTTCGATTTCCGACTTATATGTTACTGTCAATTTTTTGAAGTAGGTTTGAAATTTAATTTATTACCATTTCCTGTGAAGTGAAATAAAACATTCATACCCTACAAGTAAGCAAATAAAAAGTATATTCGTTAAAACTATAAGTACAATTAGAGAAACATTCTGTAACAAAACTGAGGAACAGAATCATCACCTAAATAGTAAAGCTCATATACACGGGAGGTCAGGAACATCGAACGGGCAAACTACTACCATCGCGATAGACTCTGGCAACTGTACTCGTTACCAGTAAAACTCTAGGCATATTATAATATATATAATACCCTTTACCACATACTTAGGTTAATAATAAGTGAATCAAAGATTAGATAGATTAGGTTATAAATGAATAGATGCGTTTACAAGCAAGCTTAGAACGGTAAGGTGGGCTCGTAGCATCTCCTCTATATCATCAGAGATTTAAACGTCAAATACCTAGCGTGTTTGGTCTGAAAATTACATATAAGACATTTAAATTAAACCACGCTCTTGATACTGCACTTACCCTGCGCTTATGACGTCAACGTAAACCAAAATATCAGCAGTAGTTTTTTTTTGCTAATTATTTTAGCGCGGTCTCTGGAACGCTTTTGAATAAATTAACGAGATAATTGAGTTTGCCCCAACTACACCGTCCACAATCCCTGAAAATTTTATGAATTCGAAAACAAAATTTGAAAGTTTAAACTTGTAATTTTACCACTGCCGCATTGTAATGGCAGAGTCGCAGAACGAATTTCGCTACCCAAAAGTCAAATTAGATGGACTTATTGTATAATTTAATAAAACGTAACGCCACCATACCGCGCAACAAGCAACGAGCCGGAAATGAAGGTACGTGACCAGATTTTCGACCTGTTTATTATTTACGTTTACTGTGCATTAAATTTCGGTCATGTCTGACTCTGAAGGATTAAAAATATAATTAGATCTCTTTATGAGAGCGCATTTCAGATTTGTTACGAATAAATGGTTCCTAAATATTTCATACTGTGTTATTAATTGCTGTAGATGTAATAATGATGAATTTTTTTTTATATCAGTAAGAAAAATATGATTTAATTGATATTAAGACTGTTGGAAAATATATTTTTATATATGTTTGGTGTACGTATTATTGTAGTTACTAGATATTTTTGGTGTATGTTATTGTAATAACAAAAGATCATATACAAATTGTCCCATGTAAAACCAAACACCTGAAATACAGTGCAGTGAAAAAGTAGAGATAGACTTTAGCTTATATTTAATGGAATTTGTTATACCTCCTGTTTACAGGTATTTTTCGTTTTTCGGTCTAAAAACTAAAAAAAATGGTTTTAAAAAATTTTGTCTGTGTGTGTGTCGTTGTCGTTGTCGTCGACATTTAAAAAATTTCTTGTTAGCACGGTAACTCAACTAAATCGTGTCGGATCGATTGGGTTTTGACTGATTCTGATCGGGGACGTTTCTCAGACGACACCTATTGTTTATGAGGTGGATAGAACACACTCTACCATATTCATGGGTCATGAGAAAGCACAGTGGTGGACTATTTGAGAAATTGTTATAAACCAATAATAAACCAATTAAATCGTATCGGATCGATCGGGTTTCAACTGATTCTAATTAGGAACGTCTACCAAGTGACATCTATTAATTTTGAGGTGGATAGGACACACCCCACCCTGTTCATGTGTCATGAGGAAGCATTTGGTTTATTACATACATTATGTTACATGAGTTTGAACCTCATCAGCCACTAATCGCATGGGTAGTCCCTTGGCGATCCCCTCTTATCGAGGTCATTATCCAAAAATGTTATCCCATAAAAGGAGCAATTTAGGCACGTTCCTCGCCTTAAGCCTCGCCTCCTCTAGGATAACAGGGGTACCTAATATAAGGTACCTCTTCTCCTCCAGCGAGGCGCAGGTGTAAAACAGATGAAACGAGGTTTCCTCGTGTTCTTTACAGTATCTGCAGGCCGAGCTGTCAGTTAGCCTCAGCTTGTACTTATATGCATTCTGACTACTATGGTGGCCTGCTATGATTCCCACCAGGGTTCTGGCTTTGTGGCTGTTCAATTTAATGAATTCTTGGGCCCATTTCTCAATCTCTGAGTATTCGATGAAGAGTTTGGTTATTCGAAAATCCGTTACTCTTCTCCATCTTGTATTGTGCTGGTCTCTTGATCAGCAATTGATGCGGTATCTGATCAGATTCCGACTTATTCCCACTGCAGGTTTTGGTCCATAGAGGTTTTCTCTGGTCCCTAGTCTGGCAGGGTCATCTGCAGTTTAGATTTCCCTTAATGCCATTATGCCCAGGTATCCATAAGAGTTTCACCGGTCTCTTCCCTGCCAAGTGGCTCAATGCTTCATAGCAATTATAGACCAGCTTCGACTTTGTCGTTGCTGAATTCAGGGCTGCCAACGCCGCCCTGCTATTCGAGCAGATACATACCTTCTCCTGGGTCCGATTTTGGTCGACCTTCAGAACACCGTATGTAATTGCAACTAGCTCGGCCTGGAGTGCGGTAATGTATTTGCCCAGGGGAAAGGTTTTACCTATCCCTTCGAGTCGCCTATACACCCCCGCAACCGCTCTGTTCCCATTCTTGGCTCCATCCGTATACCAGATATCTCCATTGAGTGGTAATCCAGCTCGACCCTCCATCCAGTCGGTCTTACTGGTGAGGGTGATCTTATACTTCTTGTCAAACAGAAAGTAGACACCCCTACTATCAGATGGCATCCATAGGAGTCCATCCTCAGCTAGCTCTCTTGAGAGTCTATTCAGATCCCTTACCTTCCTATTCATGTTTCCCACCCTTGCATTGCCTGTACGGCTTCTGGTTTCAGGATGACATCAAGAGGTGGTATCCCCGGCAGTATCCCCATCGCCTCGATCGGTGTTGATCTTGGGGCTCTTGCTATACTTCTTAGAATCAATCCTCTTAGTTTAGTAAGTCGATTCCGACTTTAAATAGGCTCTCTCCCACCAGACCAGTGCTGCATACGTCAGTCTGGGTTTGAGAATTGCCTCATACATCCATTTCATGGTCTCCGGTTTCAAGCCCCAGCTACTACCAATGGCCCTTCTCAGTTGCCAAAGTGTTGCTGTGATCTTGGAACATATGTGACTTAGATGTTTACATCTGGTTTGAAAAACGTTATTTATGTAAATTTGGTCGAGTTTGCAAAAACATTTTTTGTCGCCACTTCATATTAAATTAGGATTAATGAATTTGTAAAATCTGTTGATAAAAATGGGAATTGTTTTAAGTACTTATATGGCAAAGTTTCAGATTTTATGACCCATTTTCTTAGAACCATTGAAGACATTTTCTTATGACCACAAATAAAGAAATTAATGCAGGACCAACAGTGTGAAGAAACAATAACAGAAATTGAAGTAGAATCTTGGATATGCTTTAAAAATGCAACAGAAATTGTTTAGGAAATTATAAACATCCGCAGCACCAGGAAATTGTTAACAAAATGCTGGATAAGTTTAAGCAACTTGGTTATAATATGGGCATAAAAATTCATTTTCTGGATGCTCATCTGGACTACTTTCCAGAATATTTTGTTAGTGAGAAACAAGGGGAAAGGTTTCATCAAGACATAAAGGAGATGAAAAGGAGGTACCAGGGTCGATGGGATGTGGCGATGATGGCAGATTACTGCTGGATGTTGAAAAGAGGACATCCAACAACTCATTACACAAGAAAAACTACAATACGAAGTTTTCGTTAAAAATGCAGAGATCAAATAAAAAAAGAAATTATTACTATTTGTGTTGTTGCTTTTTACTATCTTTTTTAATGTTTATTAAACATAATGTTTATAAAATGTAATTTTTCCTTTAATTTTTAATTTAGTCTGATTATTCATTTGATTAAAAACGTTACATGCGGGGCAAAAATGGAAGGTAGATATGAAATCGTAAATAAGTCACTTATAATTACTTATCAAACACAAATCAACATTAATAAATATCAAAATTTGTAAGCCTATGTAATTGGTTCACACACATTACAAAATAGATCATTTTTTCTATTACACATGTCCGCAAGGCCGCGTAAACAGCGACCAGATGAGAACAAGCCCATAACAGGTCGCTTGTGTAACATGCGGTAGCAATGGCGTTCCAATTGAAATTGGAATCGGTAATATATCGATTGTTAGTCCACCTCTGTTCCGGCTCACTGGAATATACGCTATAGTCATAAATGTATCTACGGAGAAAATGTTGTTCTTGATACATAAACAATCGGAAATTGTAATTATTTAAATGTACCTTACAAAGCTCATAATGAGAATTCAATTTAATACCGCAATGGCTCATAACTAAATGTGTGCGACAAACACAAACGAGCCCTTAATTTTCCGAGCACACAGCGGACGCATCCAACTTTTTTGCAATATAGCAATTATGGGGCTTATACAAAGATTTATACAGTTGGAGGGTCCTAAAAGCATCCGAGCTATTTGTTTAAAGATCGTCAAATGCGAGTAAGATTGCGGGCAAAATAAATACGGAGCGGCTGGCGGCTGCGGTCGGCCGAATATAAGAAGAGGTGTGTAAACAACGCAGACGGCCATCGGTTAAGTAATTGAGCTTTCCGGAACCGCATCGGAGTACGTGGCGGGGCTTCCACCATCGGCCCAGACCGTTTCGGTAATTATTACATGATTATATGTCAGTGGCGGCTCGTACTTGTATATAAAATTTCAAATCTCACAACGTTATAAGATGGTCGATTTAAGCTACTCTCTTCGGGTGATTCATCAGTAGAGCTGTAGAATCGGTGCCGCGTACATGTGGCTTGCGTATAGGAAGGTGTAGCGGGGGCCTCGAGCACGTGATGTGGAGTTTAATTCACGCTATAAACAAACTAGGTATCACAAAACACTCGATTTGGGCTAGGTATCCAGTTATCGTTTAATATTGAGACCGTGTGTGTCTGCTTCGCGAAAGAGCTAAATCACTTTGCGATCGGAATTACATACGTAATTTGTACAGCGTGTGTGCGTTACAAAAAAATATGTCCATAGTGCTAAAGGAGAAGAAACGGCCGCTTACCGACAATGTCAACAAGTTTATTCGGGACTTTCCAGATATGATGTATGATGGGGCGAAAATAGTGTGTAAAGTTTGTGAAAAAAATTTATTGTGTTGGTACAAGAGAGACTGCAAAAGACATAAATAGTACTGAGCATATTAATATAAAAAATAATATCATGTGCAGCACAGTACACGTGATAGAAGTGAATACTTCTTTAGAATAAAGAATGAGAGATATTAAGAGTGAGACATTGAAAGAGAGAGAGAGAGAGAGAGAGAGAGAGAGAGAGAGAAAGGGAGAGGGATAATTTCAAAAAAGATATAACAATATAAAATTTGTGTAAAAAATATTCGGTTTATTCATTATCTACACTATCATCGGCTGGTGGTACCAAATGGTAATACTGTTATGATTGGTTTGTGATAACTAAAATGTGAAATATATGTTCGTGATTCGATATTTTCTAGATAACGTGTAAAAATTGCATCTATTGTTGTTCCGGATTTTGTTGTTGATTCTTTGGGATTGTTATTTATAAGCAGACCAAATGTTTCTCGAAGAAAGTTAATCAACGTCAAAGAATCATTAGATCCGAAATTTACATTGAAATCTCCCCCGAGAGTCAAACTTCATATCATAGATATTTTGGGAAATCCCTGCGACATTTTTATTTTAATTATCTTATATTTTTTGTTTTTAGTTAAGACGTCATTACTGCTTCGTTTAGTACGGTTCTTTTAACGGGATATTCCTGGAGAAAATTAAAGCACCAGAGAAACTTTACATTATTACTTTTATTTCTTTTGGAAGATTTAGGCCATACTATATATTTAATATCATAGTTGAATGACTTCCAGTAAAGTTATATAATATATCGAAAAAACCGTTGAAAAATGCTTTTTTTTTATTTTTCTCTAAAAATAACAATATTTGATGAAAACATTTAATAGTTTCAGAAAATGTAGTCCTAAGTGAGACGAAAACAATCGTTTTTGTATAATTCTAAAATATTTTTTTTTTCAAAGTTATAGCTGTTTTCGTAAGAAAAGGTGTTTTCGTAAAACGGCCTTTCCATCGAAACGGATGGTCCTACAGACTCGTTTGAGGACTTATTTTCTTCGTTAGGAGTTGTACTACAAATATATTTTCATCAATATCGATTTTTTAAATTTTTTATATAAAAATTTGCGTTTGAAAATGACGTGATTTTGGTACATCGATTTTATTACAAGAATTTATTGCCAAAAAACCGATGTACGAAAATTACGTCATTTTCAATCGCGATTTTTTGTATAAAAAATAAATAAAATCGATTGTTGCTGAAAATATATTTATAGTACAACTCCTAATTAAAAAAATAAGCCCTCGAGCAAGTCTGTAGGACTATCCGTTTCGATGGAAAAGTTGTTTTACGAAAACACCTTTTTTTACGAAAACAGCTATAACTTTGAAAAAAAAATATATTGGAATTGTACAAAAATGATTGTTTCGTCTCACTTAGGACTACATTTTTTCTACAGTAACTTTTGAGTTCATTAAAACATTTAACTGCCCAACTAATTGTTTTAAGCCGTCTAACATCTAAGAAATTAGCCATATAGCTGGCTATGTTCCCTGTTAACCAGAGTTGTCGCTTTCACTGCTTCATCTTGTCTTAAGTTATGTGGCCGCTTCATTTCACCTACTTTATTCTTTATTTCATCTACTGTGAAATAGTTGTAATTGTTTCTGAGTAGCGACAGAGGATATCTTAAGCCACCTATATAAAATGTTTAAGGATTTAAATCTTCGAAAAGTTATAAAGAATAATAAAATGTTTTGTTGATGCGTTAATTCTACCCAGATGTGTACTTTTTTTCATTTTGGACTCTCCATGGAAACCTGATTTCAAAAACCTATGCAATTTGTAAAGTTTGTAAGAGGGTCTAGAATTTTGTATCTTTTTTGGAGTACACGCATATTTGTTACGCATAATTTTTTACCACATAATTTTCTTGTGAGTGTTTTTACAACAGGCCATAGCAAGGAATGCTTAAAAATTTGTAAATTGTAGATAAAATATCCGTAAATAATATAAACAAACTATGTTCTTGAAATCATTAGTATGTGATAATTTACTAGCTATCTAAGAATTAACTTTCTGCATTTATTGAAAACAAAGATTGGCTCCTAATATTTATATTATCCAAAAATAATCCTTTTATTTCGGACAGACGCTACTGGTATCCACGAAAAGCTTGAATGCTATAAACTTCAATAAACACGAACGTCTGGTGCTCAACAAAGTGTTTTTATTTTAGGAGCGAAGTGAATAGACCGTCAAGTAGGCTATGCTATGGATTTTATTATGCATTAATTAGTGAACCTCGTTGTGAAAGAGTTTAGTAAGTGTGGAGAAACTAAAAAAGTACGACATTCATGAATCGGAAAATAATATATTATTACCATCACTCTCAAATGCATTCCTCAGAGAGAAATTTTTAAGCTACTGTAATTTGAAAGTATTTGGATAATGCCCGATAAACAATATTTAAATAAATGGCGGAGGTGCTTCGGTTATTTAAGTATTTAATTTCTATGTATAGAGTCTTTTAATAGGGACGTTCGGAATTTGTTAGGTTATAGCGGCCATATTGTGAAAGCAACATCTGTCAAATTCATTGTGAATTATTCAGTAGTGTATGGCAAATCACCATAAGGAAGGTTATAGCATTTAACAATTTGTGCAAACCATTAAATTTTATTTGTTAAAAGAAATGTTCCTTTACGTGATATCCTCGTCACAACCGTCCCGCTGAGTCGACTATTCGACGTTTGGTGGCCAAATTCGAGTCAACCAGTTTGATAAGTAATCAGCCAACATTCGTGTATCACCGAAACGCAAGGTTTGCTGAAAACGTCGTTGCTCTGCATGAGAGTGTATGGGAAAACCCGAGGCAGTCAATTTATCGTCGTTTACAAGAACTTGGCCCCTCTGCGACTTCAACTTCGCGAATATTGCGTCGGGCCTTGGGTCTGCACCCGTATAAAATCCAACTGACCCAGAAACTTAAGGTCAATGATCATAGACAATGTCGCGTGTCCGCTGATTGGACTCTGGAGCAGTTGGAAGTTAACCCAAGTTTCAAACTTGTTGAAAATTGGATTTCCTGAATATGGTCCACCAAGCAGATCCGTGACGGATATCTGAACAACATCATATTCCATATTTAATGCCATAAAATATTATCTCAAATAAAAATAAAACTGAGTAGATGTCTTACACACAACCTATTTTATTTATACTTAAAAATCAAGCGTCCTTATTGAAATACCCTTTATTTATTTATTGTTACAATATCCTTACATGCTAATCAGTTTCCACCGTTGGTAGTTAATGACATATAATCGTTGTATATGATAATTTTAGAAACCATTATCAAAATATATTTAAATAAATTTGAATGAAATACAATTTCCACACCCATTAGAATCGCCGCGGCGCCTTCGCCATTTAGTCGAAAATTGTACGGTGTTGTATTATTTACGTATTTATTTACGTATTACTGCTATATTCCAAATTTTTACTTTCTCATTACCACCATGAGGCATATATAACCGTACAGAGGGCCTGAAGCATCTCAGGCTAACGGCTAACCCCAAACTGGTCGGACCAGAATCGACTGTAAACATTCATAATTAATAATAAATAGATATATACCGAAAAATTGATATAAAATCAAGTATAACCGTTATATGTGATGGTCATGAATTCAAAAGAGAGAATAACAAGAAGATAATTAGAAACACTCGAGTGGGACAATAAAATGGTAGTGGCACTTTCGCCATTTATTTAAAATCTGCTAGTTAACATGTCTCGATATAAAAAGAAATATTAAGAGAAGTTGTTTGTGACTAAAAAAATTAATTAGTAAAAAACAAACATTATTTAACTTTGAGATTTTAACTAATTAGTATATTTTTATTGTAAAATAATCGAGATTGTTATTCCAACATATTTTCCACCCAAAAATAAATAAATAAATAAACCACATCAAATAATCACTGAATATTAAGATTAATATTAAAAATGATATTAGTCATCAATAATACTGACACAATGCTTGTTAAAAGTTATGAAAATTTCCAATTTTAATAAACACCGAAATATTTATTATATCTATTTATTATATTTATCGCGTGATATAAGCTCCACCAAATAAGTTGACGTCATGAGGAGAAAATAAGAAATTGATAATAGTAAGCATAGTATATAAGGAATGTATTATTTATATATTGTCAAATAATCATCTGTTGTGAAGACATGTAACACTTGTGGAAAACATTATATCAAGCATGGTCCACCTTATCACTCAATTTGGAAGCGTTAATTGTTTCATAACAAACTACACAATACCGACGAAGAATGATATTGTATTCATAATGTCATATAGAACGTCAACATTTTAAGGTTATTGGTGTAACTTTAGAAGCCTTGAACCTTGAGCTTGACATCTTTTCATTTGTGTACCTAGGGCGTGTCATTCATATGATGTGATTTGTGAGTAAAACTAATAATATTTGACAAACTGAGGTTTTCTATTCTTCAACATAAAATGGAGACGATAGGGTTACAAATGGAAAAGAATATCGTTCATATGTCCACCTCGACTCATCTGGCATGATGTCATTCTTTAGCAAAATTCATAACATGGGCACATAAATATGGCTCTATTTCCCGAATGCCATGTTGGATATTTGCTTTGATGTCATTGATTATTGCTGGCTGGGTGACATACACCTTTTGCTTGACATAAATCTAAAAAAAAAGTCCAGTGGCGTTATATCACATGGTCTTGCATGCCAATTGATGATGTCAACAATCCACGATAATATCATAATGAAATTCGGTATGCAACAAGACAATTTGAACGTGCTGTGTGACAGGTTGCATCGTCTTCCTGAAATATGTTCAAATCCAACTTATCAATTTGGTGAAAAATTGTACCTCGTTTAACATGTCACAATAGCGTTTCCCATTTACAGTGAAAGCATTACTAGCTTTATTTTCAAAGAAATATGGTCTAATTGCTCCACCAATCCAAAAAGTGCACCAGACTATGCACTTCAACCGTGAACATCATGTGAATTTTGCCAATTCGACTTGTCTATAACTTGTAGTTGTTGTGCTAACTGAATTTTGAATGCTGACAGATGCAGATTTTTCTTTAAAATCTGATGCGCGATTGACAGATTAAATTGTTTTCCACGACCACAAGACAACAAGATAAAGAACAATAATTCCAGATTTGAGCGTTTAGGTACTCCAGTAAATGCTAAGAAAGTTTCGGATTTAAAGCCATTACATGCAACAAATAATACACGTTTCAATGAATGCGATTCAACTAAGTGAAGGAGATTAAAATTGAATCCATATAATCCTAATTTTGAAATTAGTATGTTAATTCACCTTGTCACAACAGATACGAAGAATTAGTATACTCCACATCCACTATTAAACACCACACCACAATGTAGTACACACCACATCCACAAGTATTATGTTAAATAAGACAATAATTTGTAGAGCTAAATTTCATCTGCTAAATTTTCATTTTTGGCAACGGCCGTCCCATGTTGAACATCGATCCTCGTCCGATCACCGATGTTAAGCAACTTCGGGCGCAGTTAGCACTTGGATGGGGGTACCACTTGAAAACACCGCGTGCCGTTGTCGTTTCAGCCTGCAGGGCTGCTGGGTGAATTGAGTAGCCCAGTAGTACTGTTGCCGGTCCCAAGTCCGGAAGAAAGAGGCGGGATAGAGGTAGAGGGCCAGAGTAGCTGCCTACCCTCTATAGAACTAGATCCAGCTCATAGTAACGATGATATTCATCGAAAGAGGAACAGGTCATAGACCTACTTTAGAAGAAGGAAGAAGAAGAAGAAATTTCATTTTGATATTTAAATCGTCTTGATAACTAAATCGTCCTAGAAATGATAAATACGGATTTCACACGAGGGTACATCATACATTAAGTATATGATATATATTAGAAGTAGTTCAAGTTGTAACATGGGCTATGTATATTGGTTTTATATTTGATTACCTGCTTTAAAATTTGAGTTATCTAAAGACGTGTATGGCTCACTTAATTTTATCAAAATATTATTTAACACCCGATGGCACTGACACGACGTTCAGAATTGTAGTTATGACTTTTTCATGGTGAATTGCTTCCATTCAGAATATTTTCATAAACCGACAAAATATACGAGCGAGAAAAATACTGTCACGATTTACATAAAAAATAGTTTTCTTTCGCATGAAGGGGAACAAAGTCGACTCCACATTTATTACACCTACAAGGATTTTATATAGGACGCGCGTGTTCAGGCGGCAAAGATTTTAATAAATTATTTTTTTCCAGCTTTGTAGACAATGCATTTACATTTATAACTAGAGCTCAAACACTTCCGATACGATGAAATATTTATGACGAATTCCGTCCGCTTCATTTCACATACGGTTCCGCTTTTGTTATTCTTTTGAAATTATTCCAAGTTTTAATCCCCTTACACGTTCGTCTGATATGCAAAGATACGTTACAATGCTCTACCTGTCAATATGGAACGGAATAGGAAGATGCCTTGAATTCTCGCTTTTGTAAAAAATCCGTAGCGTCATGGAGTGGAAAGGGCGTCCCGTTAATCTATTTAACAGACGATTTTTTAGACGGGTTTCTTATCTAAAGAAGAGTTCATGAGTCTGTAGGTGTCTTTCAATGTTTTCGGTAATGAAAATAGAGCTATTTCATTAAGTAGCTAATGTAGCGAACTATAATTACAATTATAGAGGTAATGGATAGACATTCTTTATTAGTTCAGTTGCTTTAGCCTGGAGAAAAATAAACAGTTTTAAAACCTTAAAAACGGACCTTTCCGCACGCACCTCTCTATCTCGAAACTGAGTGTCTAAGAAACAATAAACCAACACATAAGTGCAGAATATGTGTTTTATGCGACAGTTTTACTTTTTTCAGATAGTCCACCGTCGTGCTTTCTCATGACCCATGGACAGGGTGGAGTGTAACCACCTAAAAATCAATAGATGTCGTCTGGTAGACGTCCCTAATCAGAATCAGTCGAAACCCGATCGATCCGATACGATTTAGTTGAGTTATCGTGTTAACAAAAATAAATTCTCAAACATTCCACCATCGTGTTTTTTCATGACCCATGGACAGGGTGGAGTGTGTCCTATCCACCTCAAAGTCAATAGATGTCGTCTGGTGGATATTCCTAATCATAATCAGTCAAAACCCGATTGAACCGACATGATTTAATTGAGTGATCGTGCTAACAAAGAAAATTACTCAAATAGTCCATCATTGTGCTTTCTTATGACCCATAAACATGGCAAAGAATGTTATATTAACCTCAAAGTCAATAGGTGTCGTCTGGGAGACGCTTCCGATCAGAATCAGTCAAAACTCGATCGATCTGACACGGTTTAGTTGAGTTATCGTGCTAACAAGTTTTAAAATGACGACGACGACACACACACACATACAAGATTTTTTTTAAATATTTTTTTTTGTTTTTAGGCCAAGAAACGAAAAATAAATGGTAGAAAAAATGTTGTAGAAAAAACTTTTTGCCATTTTTTTTACACGATTACATTACTTTTCCGCTGTGGTATAGTTGAGTGCGTAAAAGTAAAAGTTTTGTTAATAAGGTCATATGGAGGTATTCGTAAAAAGTTTATCTGAGATGGCGGTGTATAAATTGTAATTTAAGAGGTTCTAGATAATGAAGAATGTTATCCAAATATGTATTATTGTGTGAAATTCTCCATTTTTTATGGTTGATTCTAATGCATTATCTATCAACTTCTGAAGATAAAACAGTATTGCATATTCTTTAAATAATAAAAGAGAAACGAGGGGTAGTCTAAAATGACTTGATGCATATACATATATATCAGTCAAGCAACGACTGCCGCAGGTATTACTGATATGGGTAACTACTGCAATGAAGCAATGGGGGTTTGGCAAAATGGGGGTTTCAGGTTGGCCATGGTTTGTCTCTCGGCATTAGTGGTAATCTTGGTAGTGAAAGTGGATGTTGACTTCATATCTACCTTCCATTTTTGCGCCTCACTTAAGGTTTTTAATCAACTGAATAATAAGAAAAAATTAAAAACAAAAGAAAAATCACATTTTAAAAAACATTATATTTAATAAACATTATGAAACACAGTAAAAAGCAACAACACAAATAGTTTTGAGTCCCTAATTTCCTTTTTCTTTGAAAATCTGTCTCTCTTTAACAAAAAGCTTCGTTTTGTAGTTTTTCTTGTGTAATCATTCATTGGATATTCTCTTTTCAGCATCCAGCTATAGTCTGCCATCATCGCCACATCCTATTGACCCTATTTTATCCTCTCCATCTTCTTTATATTTTGATGGAACCTTTCACCTTGTTCTTAACCAACAGCACTAAGATTTTCTGGGAAGTAGTCCAGATGAGCATGCAAAA
Source organism: Rosalia funebris (assembly GCA_037954035.1). Classification (NCBI taxonomy): domain Eukaryota; kingdom Metazoa; phylum Arthropoda; class Insecta; order Coleoptera; family Cerambycidae; genus Rosalia; species Rosalia funebris. The sequence goes on from JAZFAV010000004.1 coordinate 9,517,780, forward strand.
TTTGATTTTTTGTGCTCATATTACAACCAAGTTGCTTAACTTATCCAGCATTTTGATGATAATTTGCTCATACTGTGGATGTTTATAATTTGTTTAAAAAAATTCTGTTACATTTTTAAAGCGTGTCTAAGATTCTTTCTCTACATCTGTCATTGTTTCTTCAAACTGTTGGTCTTGCATTAATTTCGTTATTTGTGGTCCTACGAAAAATCTTTCTTTTAATTTTGCTTCAGAAAGAGCTAGAAATTTGCCACATATGTACTTAAAATAATTCCCATTTTTATCTATAGCTTTTACATATTGCTTCATTAACCCTAATTTAATATGAAGTGGCGGCAAAAGAATTTATTGCGGATCAACCAAATTTACATAAAAAACGTTTTCTGAACCACGTGTTAAGTTTATGACAAAAATCTCTAAGCATTTTTAAAACAAAGTAGAAACACACGACGCGATGTCACGAGTAAACGTACACGCATTAAAAACGTACTACAGCAACTATGTAAATACCCGAATAGTATAATACCAGAATGTCCCCACTGGCCAACTCCATTTCGGTAAATCCCCCCACATCTGTTTGTATGTTTTAATCGATTAAACACAGGGGCGCTACAAAGATAGAGACAAAATTTAATTTTATAAAACCTCGGTTTTAAAAACTATAAATTATTGTACGATGTACATTTATAAATACTGATGAGTGATGGAAACAGAAAAATGGTGTTTCTGTAGTCTAAGCCAAAAAAATTAAAGTCCGATTACAAAATCCTTGTTGGCCTGTGTAATACTCGTATACTAAATAATTTAATATTACTAAATAATATTCTCCTTAAGAATATTTTTCGTCCAGTACCAAACAGTCATAACACACGTTTTTCAATTACTATCCTGTCTACGGACCATTTCCCTTAAAAGTCCTATAAATCCAAAACGAAACAAATAAATTCCTAGCTCACACACTTAGGGAGCGCAGCCGCTCCGTAATAATGATTTATTGTTAATTATTTCGGCATTAAATCAGGAGTAACAGTTGAAGTGTACTTAAAAACATCATGTTCGAAATTAATTACGATGAATCTCTCATACTTATTAGATAATTAAAGCGGGAATCTGCTCGGCAGTTTGCATACTTAACGGAGGATTATCGTATCCTTAGCGACATCTTAAGATATTAATACGTAGCAATTATGAAATTGGACTGGGGAAAGCCGGGGCACTTTGGAGCAACGCAATCGGACTACAGGATTTCAGCAACATTGTAGAACAGGTTATATTTTTTGTGAAATTTCAAGATAAATACTTTCCTAAATAATACATAGCTGCAATTACATATACCAAGAAATATGAAAATATACCATGGGGATAAACAATATCATATAGTGCGCACGTAAAAAGTGGAATAATTATGAAATCATAGGAAGCCGCTTCAATCATAGAATTTAACAACATCGTGTCTACATACATGGAATTAATTAATTAATATAGAAAAATATTTAATAATAACGCAAGAGTTTAATAAATATTAATATAATAATTTATATTTTAACTGAGCAATCTATAATTAACTATTTTCGTTGTTTCTTAAGTTTGTTCAGTTTAAAAACGTTTAGAATGATACAAGTTTATATAATTTTAATAAAAACTTTTTAACTTGAATAGGGGGTTTACAGTAAAGCTTAAATTTATGGCTAGATCCGGGAATTGAAATTAAATCATTGTTAAGAATTCAAGGTAAAGGAGTTATTCAAAATTAACTTAAAAGTTTGGGTACTACTGAATGACACTAGAGATATACAGTTTTTTACAGACCTTTCATAAATAAATTTACTCAGGACAATAAAATAAAGTTTTCTTTTACTTCAATCGGCTAAAGATTTTGGGCTCTAAAGTCGAAGTTTCGACAGTATACTCCTGGTAAAATCGAAGTTCTTGTCTAACTATAAAATTCCGCAATTTAGGTTACGAAAACCATATTAATATACATAGACATCCTATAAATGTTTTTATATAATATTCTCAATTAATTACTGCTAATGTGTAGGCCGTTTTGTAATTATTTTCAGATCTCACATCAAGACTAATCAAACTACATGTTAAAATTTACAAAACATACATAACACACAAAATTAACATTACATATGTTACAATTTCATGAACGGTTTTTGTAGGCTAGGTTAGGAGCTTTATAGCTACGCCAGAACCAAGATTTTGCCTTAAAAAAGTACTGTAAGTATCTTCTAATACTTAAATTAAAAACTACTACCCTTACTCAGTAGTATATAGTGTCTCACTTGGAACTATAATGTTTGAATTGCGCGCCATTTGTTCTGTCAAAGATAGGACGTCGATATTTAACGACTTTCATCTACAAAACATACGATATCAATATGCCGCGATTAACAGTCCACCACGAATAGTTTGTGTACAATTGATTTATGAATACGAGGGGTTATTCATAGCTGCATTAAGAAAGATTTGCACCAAAATTAGGTCAAAATGAAGCGTCTACAGAGTTAACAGTTCTTAACTTAATCAAGTAATTTCGAGAGATGGGTTCTGTTATTTATCAGGCAACACCAATATGTTCTCGTTGTGGTCGGTCAGATGAACATATTTCTGCAGTGAGAGAAAGCGTACTCGAGTATCCAAACATATTAATTCGATGTCGTGTACTACAATTGAATTTGTGTAGAGCTAACACGCATCGGATTTTAAAGAAAGATCTATATCTGTCAGCATACAAAATTCAGTTGATACAACAATTAAAAGTTGCAGTACCATTTATATCGTCGTGCATTTGTTAATTGGGTGTTAGAAAAGAAAGAAGGCGATGCTGCTGATTACAACAAAATTTTGTTCAGCGATGAAGCGCATTTTCATCTTGGCGGATACGTCAGCAAACACAATTGTCGAATTTAGAGTGCTAAAGATCCACATGATGTTCACGAAAAAGAAATGCATCCACAGAGATGCACGGTGTGGTGCATATTTTAGAGTAGTGCAGTAATTGAACGATACTTTTTTAAATATAAAGCTAGTAATACTGGTAATCATAGTAAATGGGGAACGCTATCGTAACATGCTAAACAATCGGTTTTTCCACCAAATTGATGATTTGGATTTGAACAATTTGTGGTTGCTCTATTACATATCAAAATTCCTGATCATATTGTCTCCCGAATGTTGACATTAACCGGCTTGCAAGATCATATAATTTAACACCACCGGACTCTTTTTTTTGGAGTTATGTCAAGGGAAAAGTATGCACCATCCAGCCAGCGATAATCAGTGACCTCAAAGCAAACATTTAACGTGGTATTCGGGAAATAGAGCCAGCTTAATGTACCCCTGTTATGGACAATTTTGCTAAATGAATGAAATCACACCAGATGAGTCAAGGACGCTATGTTAACGATATTCTTTTCTTTTCCACTTGTAGACGTATTGTCTCTATTTTATGTTGAGGAATAAAAAACCTCAGTTTATCAAATATTATTAGTTTTATTCACTAATCACATCCTATACTTCCAAATGAGACACCCTATACAAAAGCAGCTAAGATTTAGCTCATTTTTGAATAAATTCCTTACATTATATATTAATTATGAATTCACTACAGTTTTTTAACCTATAAGTTATACATTTTAATTTTACAATGAATCCTATGAGATTAAAATTGATCAAGAATAAGGCAAGAGTCCACTATGGTCTCAAAGAAACTACTTTTTTATTAACAACTTGCTGAATGGTAACATATAGGAGATGGAAAGCCTTTTCGGGGTATAGACGTCACGTCTTAGCTGAACAGTTATTTTTTTCAGAAGTCGATAGTACTTAAATTTGTTAATTCTTGAAATATCTCACTTAGACATACCGTATATTAAACGTAGAAAGACGACACAGCTCATAGCACTTTCTAAACAGATTCGTTAGCTCTTGGACAAAACAAGTATCGTTGTGCTCAACCTTGTAAGGAGCTCATACACTTTAAAATAGACTTACATTTTTGTATTGCCACTTCGATTGATCGGCAGTTAATTAACAATTACATAATAATATAACAATCTTATTTGTGATTTGGAAAATTTATTAATTAATGTCATATAAATAATGAATACGCCTCTTACCTATTCCCCGTTCTTCATTAAGGTCAGCCATAACGATAATTAATGTTAAGACTTCGACTAAGACGCCCTACAAACTAATTAAACTGCTTATGAGATTGGCTCCGTCGAGGCAATACGCTCTCTGTCCGTTCCGGTAGCCAAGAAGTTTCCGGATGCATAGAGGGCATTCATTATAACCGGGCCGCTTACTAATCACCAGCCCTTGTTGACGTTCTAGTAAACACCTCCGTCATTCTGCGGTCAACCTAAGACGGCCGAGGGAAAAGGGTTCGGCTTCTAGTGGCCCCGAAGCCCTTCCCCGTGCCCGGTCAAGCAAACAATTGCCAAATCATTATTGCCAAGTAATTGGAATTTGCATTTCGGCCCTTTGAAGTCCACGAAAACTCGGAATTGGCTAGAATTGCAATTTATTCCCTTGTTCCCGGTGCCGAATGTGGCTGCGACACTTGGGGCCGCTCCCGTTCCAGTAAAGCAGATCAGGGAGAATTAAGGACTATGATACTGGGCGGAACATACAGCATGACCAAAAAAAAAAATGACAAATTTCAATATATAATTTTTATCAAACAAAATGTCTTATTTCGTTTTAAGAGATTTTATTATAACAGCCCAGAAATGAAAGGCGGTAAATTTTTATAGATATATTTTAAACGGCCCCATAGAAGAAGTGAGCACATTAAGGTCGAGGAAATAAAGTGATCGATTTATACCCTTACCAACACAGTTAATCTAGCGGGTAATCTAGCGCCACTACGCAGTCATAAAATTGGTCTCTAATACTGTAAAAATAAGTCTCATCCTACATAAACAATAGCGTCTGAAGGGTCTCACTTTTCCTGAACAGGTAAAATTTTAGGGTCCACAGGATATCATATTTCTTGTGATCCATGTTGGTTTCCATAAAAGCAAGTGCTTCCTAGCGACCCCATATTGCTGCTGAATTCGTAATCTTTTTAAGATATAAAGATGTAAAAATAATAATATCAGTGTTTTAGCTTCTCTAGGTTCTGTAACTTTAACAATCAACATATCCCCATGTAAATGAGGCATTTCTTCTTCTTTTACCATTTAATTGAAGTTGAATTTGTTAATAATATCTCTAACTTAAGAAATGATAGGGAATTAGGGAATAATCGCATTTATGTCAAAATATATTATAATTTTTTATGATATAATTTCTATTCTAATTTAAGATGTGTTGTTTAACAACAAATCTAGTTACAAATCAACGATAAGTATATTGCAGATCTATGAGTTTAATACAAAATTTCGCTAAAATCTTGGAATATGTCTAAATAACAGTTTTATTGTTTCTATTAGCTCACGACATAAAGATAAATTCAGTTTTAAAAAAGAAAACATAACTATAAATGTTGTCTTCTATCATCAGGGAATCTAGTGAAGATCTGTATGCTCATATAAAATATATTACAGAATTTTTATATTTGAAAGAGCCATTCGACAGCATAAACCATGAGAAGTATTCTCAGTCTAAGGTATTCTCAGTCACTTTGGTGTTCATGGCGGTGTCAGTATTTTACTTCAGTCAGTATCAAACTGTTAACAACTAGTAAAAGTACAATATGAAATGAAATCGTAATTTTGTAACACTGTTCTAGATAACAAGTAACTCACTTTCCTTATTCTATGTTTACTATGTGAACTCTGATCAAAAAGTGATTGAAACATTGTTAGACAGAGATGAGATTTTATAATCTCTATAAATATGATTAAGTATTAAGCATAAAGAAGTATGTATATACATGCATTAGTGTAAAGTTAAATTATTCAAGGAAAATTTCAACAGGAATTGCCTCCTGTAGATAGTGCTTTGCAGGATATTATGAAGGCCTATACGGACGTCGTGGGTCTTCTCAATTAGTATGGTGTGGCGTCTCTAAAATTAACCTGTGATAGAACTAAAAATCAAATTGGGTGAAACTGCTGTTTATTATCAAAACATCATCGTCACGATATCATCAACACCTGCCTTCTAGATTTCAAGAATTAGATGAATTAATTAGTATATGATCTGTAATTAATCGACCTGCTTTTTGTTGTACTGACTCTGTTAAATTTCTAGTAGTATTACATTAAGAAAGAACTTGTATGTGGCACTTTCGAACCAATCGTCGAACTTATGACGTCATCGATTTGAGTTTGCTGGATGCATGTATACTATCATCGAAAACTTCTTCAAATATCATATCGTAATGGATTTCACAAATTTATTAAACAGTTTATAATTAGAAGCATTGGTAGAAAGAGTGTGATAGAAATTTATGTCATTTTCGGTTCCACTCTATATCTGATAGATCCACAATACATGCTCCCATTTTCTGGTAATATATTTATTTTTTTAATTTGTGTGATATAGATGTGATGTGGTGAATAATTTTTCCAGATTTATTAAAAACTACTTTTAGATAACTGTATAACATTTTATATCACTGTGTATTTTTTTAATAGCTATCAGTTTCGTAATATACAAGATAAATAAAAATTATATTATATGAAAAGAAAATATAGGTATGAGTACTACTCGAAATGTTACCGAAAAAATTATTCTTACTCATATTCCAGTTTAATGCCACTCCGAAAATCAACAAGCAATAACAAAAAATTAAAATGGGTTTCTTAAGTTCATACTTTTCATTATTTGTTGATAAGGTATTGCAGATATATTACCAAACCTATATTCTTTATTCTACTGGGAGTGTGGAGATTCTCCTTTTCCTCATAATTTTAAGCTATTCGTCTTATTTCTTCTTCTTCAATTATGACATGATTATACTATGTACTCGTATGCAATTATATATGATGTATGTAGTTTAAAAACAACTTGTTATAAATGATTAACAAAAAGTAGTTACACATCTTACATATGGTTCTAAATTAGTCTGAAAGGTTTTTAAAATTTGTATATAAGGTAGAACCAACACTGAATGAGAATTCTTTTATTTAATAAACAATTAAGAATTATTTTATTTAATAATTATCAATATTGTTTAATAACGTTTATTAATGTTCTTAAGTGAGAATGCAATACATCGGAATTTATTAATATTAAAAAAATTTCGTCGTGAGTAAGATGATTGTAATGTAAATTACTTTGTCATCAATTTGTTTGTCATTGATTGCTTTATCATAAACTTAGTCTATTAATATTATAAATGCGTATGAAACCTATAGCTTTCTCAGTACATACAAACAAATAATTTATTTGTAACCGTTTGGTAATCTGTAAAGGTAATAATAGATTAGTATAATGCAAAGTTTTACTATCAGAGGGTGACATTCAAACTACAGATATAAGAGTATTATATCCAACCCATCTGCAAATGCCTTATATAATAAGAACTGAACAAATTAGATCAAAACCGCTATTGTACTGGCTCCGCTATATTATACTATGTATTCGTACACTATTAAATGTGATGTATGTAGTTTAAAAACAACCTGTCATAAATTATTTACAAAAAGTAGTTACACTTCTTACATGTTATTCTAAAATTAGTCTGAAAAGTTTTTAAAATTTGTATACAAGGTGGAACCAATACCGATTGCTAATTATTTTATTTAATAAACTTAACAATATTATTTAATTTAAGTTTTTACTCTGATTTAGATTGTTCTCGAAACTACCAAAAGATGGCGTTTGGTAAGTTCTACTGTGGTGAAATGTAGCAACGTCTACTAGATGTGGGCTTCATCTGTCAAAGGTATACTCGTTTACATTGCACTGACGAGACCCAAGATAAGATCGAAACCGGTCTGCAGTTAACGATATCCTGAGATGGGTAACACTTTGCATCTTCCTTGTGGTTTTGGAACAATCTGATTCACTATATTTTAGTGCCAACTCTGTAAGACAAAATACGCCAAATTTTGTAATGTAATTCAGTGTTTGACGTTTGGCATATAGTCAGGAGAATAGCTATTTGACCTAATTTGTTTAGTCCCTATTAAAGGATGGTCCAACCAAAATGCACGATGTTAATTGTAAATAAAACAAAAAGTTTTCAGAGAATTATCTTAATGTTTTTTATTATGATAGAAGGATCTATGACAATTATGTGTGAAACAAAATATCGGCCAAATGCTCGCCGCGGCTTCGGTGGCATACCTCTATCCGATGGTCCATATTTTCAATGACTCTGAGACATTATTGAGGTTCAATGTCGTTAATGTGCCGAATTATCTCATCCTTTAACTCTTGAATTGTTCTTGGCTTATTGACACTTTTTCTTTTAAATATCCCCAAAGAAAGAAGTCCAACGGTGTCAAATCACATGATCGTGGCGGCCAATTAATATCGCCACGACGTGAGATAACACGGCCATTGAATTTCTCGCGCAAAAGTGCCATTGTTTCGTTGGCTGTGTGGCAAGTGACACCATCCTGTTGGAACCACATATCGTCCAGGTCCATATCCTCAATTTCTGGCCACAATTGTTGGGCACGACGACGAGTCGAGGTTGACGGCTCTTCTGCTACACTATCGCGAACAACAGCAATGTTTTCCGCAGAACGAACAGGGCAAGCATGTACAGGTGTTTTCACATTTCCTACAGACCCGGTTTGCTGAAATTTGCGCACAATTCTCCCGATTGTGGACACATTTGGTCGATTATGCTGACCAAAAAAGTCACGAAGTGCACGAAATGCATTTTGATTTGAACGCCCATTTTCGTAAATGCTTCAACAATCTTAGCGCGCTGCTCAATTATGTACCTCTCCATGGTTAAATTTGTCAAACACTGAAACAAAGAAATGTCAAATTAAGTTGGGCAAAAACTTGTCGTTAAGGTGTGACTCACAATTAACATCGTGCATTATGATTGGACCACCCTTTATATAAGCAATTTGCAGATGGGTTGGAGTTATAATCTCCTTATTTCTGTAGTTTGTAATAATAGATTATCTACAAGATGATCGAAGAAGATAATTTCATAGTAACTTCTCCTGTCAAATTTATTCTAACCTGGACCTCAAAGCTGTTGAACAAAAATTATAGCGCAAGAAAACTGAACATCCTGTAGGCGCCAGCCCAATTATTTTTTTAATTAAAAAAGCATATCCCATTTCAAGTCCTTAGAATCCCAAATGTAAACATAATCCCCGAAATTAATACTTCTGTAAACACTAGAAAAAAGAATATGCTCTTGTTTGACAGAGTGAGTCTTGATTCCTGGATAAAAAACGTTTCGGTTAGTACGAATGAATAGCCTCAGGGCTTCAGCTGCATTGTGTCGTTTTGCTTTTCATAAGAATGCCCTATTATCTTTGCTCTCGTCGTACTTCCTTCCGATTTATTTTGTATTATGAGAAATCTTTTCATTCGAACGTCCATTGTGAGGGAGGTATATGAGACGTAACATACTTTGAAATGTATTTCAAGATGATTTCAAGTGAATTATTAATTGCGTTCCTTTTTCAGGAAGTGCGGTGTTTGCGGTTTCCAGTGCGTGGTGGTGTTGGTAAGATATTTTGATTTTATATCGTTATTAGTATTACTAACCTATATTAGTAGGTGATCTATATGAAATACAGTAATAAATTTACTGTCTAGAGTATATAAAATGAGGAAGTTAACGATTTATTTCTCTATAAACTATTTTTAAAATCGAAATAAAATATCGATAGCATTAATATATAGCTTTAAGCCATTTGTTATGTTAAAAATGAAGGATCGTATTCACTTAATTTTGTGCTGAAGTTAAAACAGTTTTCCTATATGGACCTATATATATATATATATATATATATATATATATATATATATATATATATATATATATATATATATATATATATTCTTAAAACATATTGCTTTGTGGTTATTCTTACAAATATTTAAAGTTTACATAAAATATCCCACATCCAATTAGAACTTACTTTTTTATTATATGAGTAAAATGTGTTAAACATGAAAGAAGTAGATCATCATTGTTGGACTTTTCTCTCAACTATAAACAAAATCGTTTCTTGTTAGTTTTTTGTTTTTTAACAAATTTCTTATGTAATTCTTTTCAATTTAACGTGTTATCCAAGTAGATTCCTAAACTTAATTTTATTAAAATAGATTTCTTCTATAGATGTCTTATTAGATAGAAATGAATCTAGTAATCTTCTGAAAGAATATCGTTATCATTTGAAAATCATCATTCGTTATCATTTGAAAAACATTATATTGCATTTATTAAATACAATATTTGAAAAATAAATGTGTGATCTATTTGTATTTGGCCCACCTTGTATGTTCAGAGCCAGCAAATTATAAATAAAAGTAAAAAGAAAATAATGGTCCAAAATTAGATCCTTGTGGCACACCAATTCTTTAGGTGAAATCAAATGGAATAAATAGAATTCGATCACCATTCGGAAATGAAATGCAGAATCGTCATGGGTGATGGAGAGACATTCATTAAATACAACCTTGGAAGTCATACTCTTTATTTTCTTCTGAAATGAAATATAATCTAATAGATTAAATGAATTATAAAGATATATGGAAAGATCTGTTGGTTTTTCTACTTACATATAAGTAAAGAAAACAGTATACTAGGTTTTCATAAAGGCCTAAAGATTATATGCTGGTCAACACACGTTTCGTCAATCAAGATGACATTATAAGAAGATGTTTAATACTCAATTCATTGCAATTAAAACTCAAAAAAAGATGATTAAACTAGCTACAGGATCATATAGCGTTCTTTCATTTTTTTACTAGACAGCAAGTCAATCGGTCGATTTCGTATAATGTGTAGGGAGGGGACACGGACGGTACGCCCTGCTTCAGGTTCTCCAGTGTCGATAATTAGCGGCGCTACGACAGTTACGTTCTACACGTGAGGGAGTGTACATCGTATTTGTAACGGGGAAAAACTTTTACGTGGGAAGTGATGTTGATGGGTTTACTGTTAAAAGATGATCAAGGTATTTAAAGAAAAAATATCTTGGCCATATTTAGCAGCAAACTATGATCTTTTTTGCATTATTTTTATAATTGGTTTTGCATTAAAAAAAAAGTGCCTTCTAATAAAACATTAAAAGGCACTTAGTTAAAAAAATAAATAGCTTCTCTTAAAATAATTAAAAATAAAATACAACTCTTAAAACTTAAAAAATATCCCCTTGAATAAGAAAAAAACTAAAGAAAATTTTCGAAGATGCCTCCGTCTTGCGCTAAACAATGACCCAACCTGTCTTAAAATTCTGAACGAATGTTGGTCAGCATAAGAGGGCTAATAGTTTGAAACAAATTTTCAATATTAGCCCTCAGTTGATTTAAATTATTAGCTCTTTTATGAGGATGCCCGTATAACTTTGATTTAATATACCCCCATAAGAAAAAATCATTAGGTCTTGGTGGACATTGAATTACGCCTCTCGTAGATATAATTCCTTGGGGGGAATATCGTATTCAATTATTCAATGACTATTCTTGAGTTATGGGCCGGACACCCATCGTCAAAATTGGGGTTAATGTTTGCCAATGCAGGAACAATTTGGTTTTGAAGAAGATTCAAATAAGTCTCCCCATTTAAATTTCCATCAATAAAGAATGGTTCAATAATATCATTCCCATAAATACCAGCCCAAACATTCAATTTTTCGGGATATTGTGTCCTTGTATTTAACAGGCGATACTGATTTTCAATAGCCCAATACCGTAGAATTGATGGATTGTGCCTACCATGTAACGGAAACGTGGATTCATCGGTGAACATGTTATAAATAAAATTGTCATCGGCATTTGTACGTTCCATTACTGTGTTACAAAATTCCATTCTACGGTACTGGTCTTCATCGAAAATTTCTTGATGGGCTTCTTGATGATATTTATTTTTCTTTAAAATTTTGTGAATTTTACCCACACTAAAACCAGTCTCCTCGGAAATTTTTGGGATAGAAATATTTGAATCTCCTTATACCATTGCACACACCATTACTTCCTGCATTTCAGCATCCTCGTTAATTCTAGGTGTCTTGTGGCATTTACAACCTAAAATGCATCCCGTTGACTTAAACTTTTCGACTACTGTCGATATTGTGTTCAAGGCAGGGATCGGACGATTTACATATTTGACTGAGAAAAGGTCCCTTATTGCACGTAATGAATGTCCTTGAAGAGACCATGATATCAAATAAATTTTTTCCTCAAGTGAGTACGTCATAATTAGTAAGTTTAGAATTAAAAGAATCTATTTAAAATTACACGTATTACTGCGAAGTTCACTCGTCTAAATGCCAAACACGTATGCGACGGTAAATGTGAAATCTAAGTCGTCGATCATCACGGCGCGGCGTACGGCCGGACTCCCCACCTGAGCAGTGGCTAATTTTCCGAGAAGGACCGTACGGTGGAACCTATGTACAGTTTTAAAATGAAAGCACGGTATGTATAAGCATACCAGTATACATAGTTTTTAAAAATTGTAATTTTGCAATATATTATACCCATTTAAATAATCCAGTGATACCTTATTGCATCCATTTGCATCATTAGCCTTATAGCTTGGAACTCTTCATATCATTCATAAACAAGATTGGCTGCATATTTCCGAAATATGATGAGGCTTTTAGTAAAGACCTCAGGCGCATTGTTCCAGCTTAAATTCCTGCCGACGATTCCATAATCCGCAGCGGGATTGTATGCAAATAGGGCCGGTATCGGCCAGAGTACCCACACTAGACTCTCTATCATATCTATTAGCTTCCGCAGCTCTTTCACTTTGTCCAGCTTTGAAGCGGTTTTAATCTACATGAGTGATGTTCGGTCGGGCATCTCCGTGATATGGACCGACGCAAGTAATCTGTAGAAAGTGCATCGGCTTTGATGAATTTTTGTGTCAGTTAAGCTACTGTAGTCGTTGGACTTCATTATAACGTCCAAAACTTTGTTTAAATATACACTTGATAATGGTTAATAAGTAATAGATAAATTTATGTTTGAAACATGTCAATTATTTATTTTAAAATATTACTCTAACATTAACATTAACTAGAATGTTATACATCCTCGTTATAGTTTCCTTAGAGTGACATTTAAACCATTATACTGGGCTAAAAGCGTGTGTGATAAGATGTGATAATGTTGAAATGATTTGTATATACTCGTACGCATTCAGTAATATGAGGTTTAGATTTTATGTAAATGAGATGTTAATTATATCATCTATCAGCCTCGCTATGTTTTTTAAAGAGGAATATAATTTTTAAATTTAAAACACATGTATCAGAAGTCATTTACTTATTTTCACATGTATTTTACACGCAGGTGATTTTTTAAAAAGATACACCTTTGTATCTATATTCATTCATGGTGGCTTTATGATATACTACTATTTCTTGAGATTTTTTCATATATTGTAATATGAACTACTGAAAAGCGAATAGATATATTTTACTTTCGGTTTTGCCGGAAATGGAATTAAGTTTTTTACTTTAAATGAGACATTCTAATTGATTCTTGAGCAACTTGTTATTCTTTTTTCAAATAGTAACCCTTATTATTTTTTCTTATATAGTAATTGTTACAATAATGTAAAGCTTATTTAAAGCTTATAATTGTTATAATTATAAGCTTTAAATTGAAGAATAATGGATTTCACTATAAATGAATTGTAGAGATTTAAAAAGTTTTGGTTCCATGTGAAGGATAATCTAAGCCATTAAAGAAATTGCAAATAATAATCTAAGTTATCCTTTTATACCATAAAATCTGCAAACATAAATTACCCCAATTTTAGGCTTGAATTTCAACGATTCCTCCAGGAAAAGAAAAAATAATGATTACTATTTGAATCGGAAGACTGTCGCCCAAAAATTGAAAAAAAATTTTAGAATGAGTTCAAATCATTTTATTATAATAAATATTCGCATCAACATTTTTCATAAATACCAAAAAAATTAATCATAACATACTTTCTAATGTCTACTTGGAAAAATTACAAATTAGAAATATGTTAAAATATACAGAGTGTTCTATTCCTTCAATTTCACACGAGTGGTACTGATAATATATGTATGTCAGAAACATTTTAATTCTTATACCTGAGTTAAATGTTTTAAAATTGTATTTCAATAAAAAAAATTTCGGGCTGATACATGATCTCGTTAATAACTAGTATATTGAAATATTTCAATTTGAAAATGTCAAAGGCCTTGTTAAATCTAGCAGGAAATCGAGTTCAGTTTATGAATAGGAATATATTGGTTGATACTGAAGAAAATTTACATAAACTTACAAAATAATTTGCCGCTAATAATAATACTAGCAAAGCTATATTATATCGTTGAACAAGAATAGTACCATATATGTATAAAAAAATTTGGGTCAAGAAATTAATATTTATTTTAATAATTGATGGGAATTTTAACTTTGGAAAGGTTTATATTATATCCAAATAAAATTGTAATTCATAGAATACATTATTGTTAAAGATGTAAAAGAAGAAGTATTTGTCTTAAATATGAAAAAAAATATCATTTTTTACTTATTTCTTCAATAGCTATACAAAAAATTATGCATAATGCTTAAAACATTTTAATAACATTTTAAATATTCCTTGTATTAATGATGGTTCCAAATCCCGTTTATACGTTTCTTTATGATATACTATATGTATAGAATAAAGAACAAATTTGTTATTTTAATATCATTAATAAAACTATTCCCTGTCAAAATTGGCATTATTGGTTTTTAAAGGAAGATAAAAAATTGTCATGCATTCATGGCTTAACAACAGCTTCCCTGTTTTTGAACAAACTCCTATACTGAATCATCTTTATAAAATTGAAGTATACAAAATAATAACTAAACATTTTAAAAGGAATTCAAATGAGCTTAGCTCAAGATAACTAATCTTAAATCCTACGTAGTAGACATATTAATCACTAACGCTTCTAGGAATACAGAAAATCTAATTTTCTGTATTTCTAGACGTGTTTAAAGTGTGTAAAATAATAATCTGTAAAAATTTTAATATGAAGTTATTTATCTAAAACATTCACTAATACGTTAAATGGAATCGAAAAGGTGAAACAAAAAATAAGTAAGATGAGGGGGTTCATCTTACTTAAAAGGATTTAAAGTAAATAACCAAGAAACAATGAAAATACTTGAAATAGTATGTTCTTAGTCTGCATCTGTTGCAAATAGACGAACATACATTTTATTTACTTGTAGATGATAGCAATTTTATAAAAACAAAAATGAAGTATACAATGAAGATGGCCATAAATGCTGTCCAGTGATGTCCATTGGAACATTGATACCATGGAAACGATGTACATTAATTGCTAAACATATATGCAGACAAATAAATTGTATTGCGTGTATACACCTAGTGGATGACTAGTTATACTGTTAAATATGTTATACGTTCTTCAGCAAATCCATGAGGGCACAGAAATTTTATTCAAATAATATACAGAGCACAGATTGTATATCTTACTGAATGTATACAGCTGCAGACAGTTTCATTTATTTAAATTTCCATTAATCAAAGAAGAAACCCAACCTAATTCACTGCATATAAACGATACGACATACTTCTATAGTTTTAGACTATAAAATAATGAGAATTTAATGTATTCGATGTTGACTATAATATGACAATACTAATGTTTGCTTGTATTTAAGTAGAATGTTACTTCATCTGATAATTGAATAGAATGACAGAAATTCGTATTATGTCTCATTTCTTGATAATTTTTACAAAATGTAGTGTAGCGCTGACCGGAAAAGGGGCCCTCCAGAATCAGTGTTCCGCCTATCTTTGAACCACTCTCGCACTCTCGCCTCACTGCAAGGTAGGGGTCTTCTGCATAGTTGGTATATATATATATATATATATATATATATATATATATATATATATATATATATATATATATATATATATATATATATATATATATATAAAGTTTTATCTTCTGCCCTTTTGCCCTACATCCCCCATCCGTTTATACGAGTTTATACGATTAGGCGTTCGGGCCATACTCCCCTTCCTCTCTTCTTTCTTTCTCAGGATGCTCTCTATCATCCGCTCCCCGCTTATCCAAACAAATGCACACCCAACCATTCGATTCACCAACTCCCTCAAACTCCCCGGCCGTTCAGCTACATCCATACATCTCTCCCTCTCTCTGTCACCCACCTCGGAGTCCAGAGCAGAGTGTGCTCCGGGTCATCCCTTTCGCCGCAGTAGACGCACTTGTCCCCATTTGCCTTGCCTATCCCACGCAGGTAGCCATCGAACCAGCCGTGCCCCGTCAACGCCTACAGAGTAACAAGACTACATAGTTCACCACCGATGTCAAGATTATTCTCGTGGACGCTCGTGGTCCCCTCGCGTTCTTCATTAAGCGCGCTAGCGCCCCCACTGTCCTGTCCGCCTTCACCGCCGTTCTCCTCACGTGCTCCTGGAACGTAAGCGTATCGTCCAGCCAGACCCTCAGGTATTTTATAACCTTCGAAGGCCTTACACACGTTCCCACTACTCTCAGTTCGACGGAGGGCAGGTTTCTCCTCCTAGTTACCATTAAAATATCGGTCTTAGCCTCTGATAACAGTAGCCCTTTGGCTTCAGTCCATTCCTGGATGGCCCATATGGTGATATTACATTTATTTTCCAAGTCAGCTACGCAGACGGCGAACACCACCACCGCAAAATCATCCACGTAACCGACCATGGAAACCCCGTCCAATGCTGGAATCCTAAACACTCCATCAAACACTCCATCCGTTCCATAGGGTGGGTCCCAGCTGGGGGACGCCACACGTTACCCTCCTACTATACAATCTCCCTTCAGCCTCCCATACTATCTCCCTATTCGTCAGATAGTCCACGAGGGCCCTCACCAGCCACGTTGGTGCCCCTCTGCTGACGACGGCCTCCACGATGTGGTTCCACCCCGCCGAGTTAAAGGCGTTCGATATCGTTCTTGATATCTAGGGTGACAGTCGCCATCACCCTCTTGTCCCTCAGAGCTTCATCCACCTTTACCGCCACACACTCAATGGCATCCGTTGTCGACCTTCCTTGCTGAAACCCATACTGTGCCTGTGATAGGCCACCCGCTCGATGTATTACCTCCTCCAACCTTCCCAGCCCCAAATACTCCAACACCTTGGAGAGAGCTACTCTAGTAGTATCTGTTAAATTCATTTGTGTAGGTAATTATTTTTTTAAATATAATAATTAATAGTAGTATATATAGGGTGTTACAATAAGAGCTCAAAATTTGAGGTGCATTCTAGCTATAATGATTCGATAGATCGATAGGAGTCGGATAGGAGTTAGTACATATGGAGTTCGATAACAGCGAAAAGAGTTCACCAATTCTGTCACTGAAGAACAAGGAATGTAGAACACTTTCACCTTGATGGCTTTGTTAATAATCAAAATTTCCGCATTTGGGGCTCAGATCCATAAGAAACAAATGCATTCTCAACGTGTGACCGTTTGGTGTGCATTGTGGTCTTAAGCAATCATTGGACTGGATTGGTGTTTGGTGTGGATTGGATGGGATCGTTTTCTTTGAGAACGAGGCAAGTAATGCATTAACTGTAAATGGCCAACGTTATCGTAACATGATAACCTAGTTCTTTGTGTCTCAATTGGAAGATATTGCTCCTGAAGACATGCGCTTTCAGCAGGATGGTGCCGCTTATCATACCATCAATGAAATATTGACGGTCTTGCATGAATCTTTTCTCGGTCGTGTCATGTCCCGTTTTGGTGGCCAGAATTGGTCGCCACGATCTTGCGATTTAACACCTATGGACTTTTTCCTGTAAGGTTTTCTGAAGTCTTACGCCAACAAAGCCACGACCACCCAAGTATTAAAGGCCGAAATTGAACGCTCTATCAACGAAATATCGCCACCTTTACGCAAAAGCGTTATTGAAAGTTTAGCCAAATAGGATACTTATATGCCACCAAAGCCGTGGCGGCCATTTACTGAACGTAAATAGATTCCCAAATATCTACATTATAAATCAATAGATATTTCAATACTTCGCTACAGAAAACCATGTTTTATTTAAAATTTACATCTTGTGCTCTTATTGTAACACATTATATATTCATGAAATGTAAGTCAATTCGAAAATATAATAATAATAAAATAGTATAAACATTTTTTTATAAGAACAAGAGATAAAGAAGTGTTTAGCAAACAACAATCATTAGAGACCGATGCAACAGAACAACATTAAAGGAATATCAAAGAAACTAGGACTAAAATATTTTTATGAAACATTACAATTACGTATGAACAGTTTTGAAGCCTAAAAATACCGATTTTATAAATCTATTCATCGCTTGAAAATAATAATAAAATATGTAAAACAAAAGTAAAGTGAAATATGAACAAAAATTAATTTTGCATTATAAAAAAATTGTTTCTGTAAGTAAAATTGCATTATAAAGAAATTATTTCTGGGCTTTCCGCACATTATCCACTAAATACGATTCAAGCTTGCAAACTCACCGATCTTTGTCAATTAGATTATATCCTACGGATTGTAATGGGTCGGATTGTCCTTGACTGAAGGAAATACTAGATACGACCTTCAGGTTCGATGAATAAAACGACCGTTAAACCGAAACCGTTTTAGAGAATTCGCCATTCGCGTTCGGCGCACAATTACTCGTCCTAGAAATTATTTTCTGCTGGACCATTGGAAATGTGCTTAGTTGATTTCAACAGCGAATTGCTTTTAGATTATGTAACTTTCCAAACGAGATCCTCGCCGGACTGAAGAACTAATTATCTGGGTTTGCAGGGTTGGATTTCAATTTACATAATAGCGGGTTAATTCTAACAAGCTTTGCTTGGATAAACAGGACGTATTAAGTGGAAGGGAGAGGATATGTATTAGGATATTAGTCAGATAAATTCTGGGTATCAAAATTGTTGTTAGGACGATTATCTTTTCATTTTGTTTAAGTTGTCGATCTGTCACTTTGCTTCAAATTCTAACAAGTTATTCGTAGAACGTAAATGGTGGATAGTTGTTAATACGCTGGTATTTTAACTGTGAAAGGTATACTCGTATTTGTATTATGCAAAATGCTTCATTAAGTAAATTAGACAAATGCAAAGTTACATTTTTAAGTTGTAAACTGTTAACGCTATTATATCACAAGCGAAACCTTTCCCAATTCGTAATCGTCATTTATATTACGTGTCACCATTGTTGAATCATATTTCTGCTTTATGATAGCTAATGTACAACATACATTTTTTCTATAAAAACTAAGGATAACTTTGAGAACATTGCCTTTTTCATAGATATTCATATTTCCATTAGATCCCAAATGAAAGTCGTATCCTTTGTGTCAGTGTTTTTCCAACGTGGAAAGATAGATATACGTGTATTACGGTTGCCTCTATACTCAATTTGTTCAGACACAATATGTTGATAATCATAAGATAAAATCGAGGGATTATGGCATATCCTTATTAAAAGTTTATCAACATTTTAAAAGTGGCTTCTTAGAAATATTTCCTCTTTAAATAGCAACATTATGATTAAGCGGTTGTTGCCATAGTTGATACATTGTCACAAACACTTAATTTTCAATTCATCATAACAATCTTATCCTTACTTTCATTATTGATGAGTAATAAAAAAATTTGTATATATTAGTATATACAAGGAACACCTAGAACGTAGGAAATAAAAAAAAAGCGATCTGAAATTGGGAAAATAAAATCTATTAGGATTTATATAATTAGGTTTTAAATAAGTATTAGGTAAATAAGGTTTTGAGTATCCTATAGCACTAAAAGGCACGATATGATTTACTTTTATCTTGCTTGGTTGTGTTCTGACATTATTACATCAGAATACAGTAGCGCATGTTAGAAGGCGTCTTCTAACTACTTAAAATGCGCTACTAAATGCGCTACAGATTAATTAAAAATAATAACTTAATAGTTATTATTTTTAATTAATCTGTAATGTTGTAGTATTAATTATTTATATTTATTCATTTGCAACTTTGTATTTTGTAATCTGTGGCGCATTAACCTAAGTATGTGGTAATAGGTATTATATATTATAATATGCCTAGAGTTCTCTTGGTCCTGAGCGGCGATACTATCGCGATGGTAGTAGTCAGCCTGGTGGATGTTCCTGACCTCTTGTGTGTATGTGTTTTATTCTTCATGTGCATGATTCTGTTCTTCAGATTTGTTACAGAATTTTTCTTTAGTTGTACGTTTATCTTTAAAGAATATAAGTTTTAAATGCTTGTGTATAGGATGTATTTGCTAAAAGGTAATGGTAAAAAACTGTATCAGGAAACTGAGTTTTATTATAATTTGTTTAATTATTACTTCAGTAACATATAAGTCGGAAATCGAGAAAGGAACTACCAAACCCGCCAAGAGGTTATCAAGTAGTCCCCAAATAGCAAGGCTATTACATAATCGCTATAGGAAACAAGTACTCCTCGGGATAAAGCATTGAAATCCCGCCAGGCATTGAATTATACCTAAAAACGATCCTCGACCCCTTTCTCGTATTTCTGCACGATCAGACAAGGTTTCAAAAAATAAAACCCGCCATGGGTAGAATTCGACATTTGTCCTGGATAGGAACCGAACGACATACAGCTGTTTCGAACTTATTTGTTCTCATCAGTGCTGTACACGGTACGCCGATCCAGGACAAATGCCGAATAAATCTCATGCGGTATATGTTACTAACATAGATCGTATCGATATAGATGTATACCGCATGAGTTTTAGTCGGCATTTGTCCTGGAACGGCGTACCGTGTATGGCACTGATGAGAACTAATAAGTTCGAAACAGCTGTATGTCGTTCGATTCCCATCCGGGACAAATGTCGAATCCTACCCATGGCGGGTTTTATTTTTTGAAATAATTATTACTTGACAATTTTTATTTGGATGCTATTTTGTTGTTTTATTTTTCTGTAAGATATTTAGTATAGTTTACAAATATTTACAAACAAAAACACACAAAAATAGTGTGTTTTTGTTTGTGGCTATAGAAGGAAGATTTGCAGGGACGGGAATGGGGTGGGATTGAGTTTCGGACTGGATTATGGTGGGGTTGGAGGAAATTAAGTAATATAGAAGGCTATTAATTATTTATAGAGGGAGGGGTTTAGATTTGGAATAAAATTAATAGATACGTTTGTTTAATTATTATTTAATAGTTTTTATTTGTACCGCTATTTTGTTGCTTATTTCTTCAATTGGATATTATTTAGTACAGTTACTATTTTTATGGGTTTTTATTTGTGAGTATAGAAGGAAGATATACAGGGAGGGAGTAGGGGTGGTATTGGGTTCGGGCGGGGTTATGGTGTGGTTGAAGGAAATTTGGTAGGGGGTTATTAATTATTTATAGAGTGAGGGGCTAAAGTTTAGAATAAAATTAATAGATCAGTTTTTATTGATATTTAAATAAAATGTTCAAACTCGCCTTTTTGAGTTTACCTTGAAAAACTCAATTCAAATGTAATTGAAAACAGAAATTGAAAACTAAAATCTTAAATAAACTGTTCTCTTGATTAGAAATGAAAGTTAAAGACGCAGTATTTATTTATTTATTTATTGCCCAATAGATAACATCCAATTACAGGACAAATAGAAACATATAAAAATTAAACATATGAAAGTATAGTATGCCATGTATGAAAGTGATTCAAAAATGTTTTCAAATTCCTCCGTAAGCATATTTGGCCTAATATAAATTACATATATATGAATTACACTTAAATTTAAATAACACAGCCTACGATGTCGAAGTTCGGAAATGAAATTGTTGTTGCACTTAAATCTAACTTAGAAACCTTATACATATTGTTAAAGACGCCAGTAGGCTTCCACCACCATACGAGTGTCGTGTAATATCCAACTTCCTATCCGATCTAAACACAGTATAGGCATTGGAAGAATATTCTGAATTTGAAATTTCGCTTGTCAATCAGGTCTCAGTTCAGCCAATAATGTCGAACTCGTTTGTATTAGCAGATGAATAAAATTCGTTCACTTTAGCCATTAATCCACGCACGTTTTGGTAATGACGTGAATTCTGTTGTCGCTGTTTCTATATTGTTGGGCTCTTTTAGTTTAAAGCGTTAATTTTTGGAACGCCACGTATATATTTCATTTTTAAGTTGGTTTTCCCAGATGCCACATATTCGTTAAGTCGCCTCTTAATTGTCCGGTAAAGGTCGATTTGTCTGGGAGTGCGGTCCAATGAGATACTGATGTTTTTATAGTTCCTTGAGTTTTTTTTAATTTTTTGCCTTATGGATAATGTTATGAACAATAGACTCATCACTAATCGTAACTTTACGTAAGTGGACTTGGAGCCTCTTTAGCCGGGTCAAACTTTCATATGTGGATTGCCTGACATTGAATTAAATATGCCAGTTACCAGTTGTTTTTCATTTTGTGTTCGTGTTTGGCTCCCTGAGTTAGGTTCCTCACTGATGCCAAACTATGATTTTTATGAAAACGTGTTACTTCAAATAAATCCGGGCAAAGTCGAAATCATAAGAAACAAATTAAATTCTTTCCTGTAACTTGTGTAGTCAAGTTTTCCAAAGTTGGACCATATTTTCCGAAGTAGACCAGTAGTGGAGCCACCGTGGCCGCATTTAGAAGCCCTTCTCAGCTCGCGGCCTAGCAACAGCGTATTCCCCTCGCTCCGGGAGTACTCCGGGGGTCGGCACGGTTAGTTACTCGAACACTCGCAAAGAACAATCATCGATAGAGCCTGAACGGCTAACAACTCTTGAGGTCCCGTGTATCTGCCAGATTTCATCTAGCAACCCTCTGTTGGTCAATTACCGCTTGTCTCCTCTCATACGCGAAGGTCCGAAGTCTATCTATTGTCCACCTTCGCTACGCCGACGTTTCCGGAAAGCCACCTCGAGCATCGGTAACCATAACGACAGGTCCCCGTTCAGCCAAGAAAATAAAATTAATTTAACTAATCCGATGTAATATAGCGCTGTAAACTTTGCGTTTAACAAAATTGAAAATGCGAAAAGCAGATTAGGAATTTTAAGGAGACTAGTGGATTTGTGTCCTGCGGAGGGTACGGAAGGAGCGGATAATGTTAATGCAGATTTAGCAAAGGGCATTGTTAAATAGAACGGAATCGTGTCACGATTCCGTTTCCGTTAAATTAGGAAATAAAGCAACCACCATAGCTAACAAACATGATATTATGACTATGCATACAAGAAGATATTTTCATAGGTTCAGGAAGGAATCATCAGAATTAACAGGAATAAAATAAATAGCAGGAATGAAACACTTTTGAAGGAACAGCCTCACTCTTTCGTATACATTGGTTAAACCAAGAAAATTGTCAGATCAAGTGTGAAAGATAAAATAGTTCACACTTAAAGCACATCATCTTCTGTAGCTAAAACTGTAATAAGTATAGACATTATAGACTAAGGTGGCTTTGCCAAGGCGTTTGGAATATGGTGGAAAATATTTCGTGAATACAAGAGTTGCTTGTTGTAAATGAATTACTTTTGCATACAGAGACGAGTACGTAATACTCAAGTAATACAGGTTTATGCAAGTTCTGCTTTATATAGCGTGAAAATGTATCAGAATGAGAGAATTTCACAAATATGTACGTACTTATACGACTACGTAAAGATCCTGAAAAATAAAAAAATTACAAATATTGTAGTCAAATTAGAATTTATCCACATTCAAATTAACCGCGCATCCACCAAACAATACTCATATATTGGTTAATAAAGTTGTGACAGTGTGTATATAAAAATCGTATACGATATCGTATGGTTCACTTCACTGCCGACAATTTTATGATGACCATGCTATTTCTGTATGCTTATAGAAGAATAATATGCTTATACGAGTATGAAGACAAACAATAAAAATATTTTAAACATTTGTCCAAGTAATACTTTTCAAAAGATTGTAAGCTTAATAAGCATATAAAATAGGTCATAATAAACACATTATAATGAAATTTTGAAAAACTAAGTATTTTATGAAAAAAAAATTAAATAATCCTAGTCAGGTAATCTTGGGGGTTGTGAAATAACACTGTTTGGAGGTCTACACAATTAGCTTTAAATTGCCCAGCGAAATTGGATTAGTTGTGTTAGGTTTTTTAAAAACAATATATTTTTTAATTTCATATGAGGGACAGGGATGAATAAATTTACTATTTAGCTACATTGGCAACAAATCTACGTAAATAATCCTAGTTAGGTAATCTTGGGGGCCATGAAATAACACTGTTTGGAGGTCTACACAATTAGCTTTAAATTGCCCAGCCAAATTGGATTAGTTGTGTTAGGTTTTTTAAAAACAATATATTTTTTAATTTCATATGAGGGACAGGGATGAATACATTTACTATTTAGCTACATTGGCAACATATCTACGTAAATAATCCTAATCAGGTAATCTTGGGGGCCATGAAATAACACTGTTTGGAGGTCTACACAATTAGCTTTAAATTGCCCAGCCAAATTGGATTAGTTGTGTTAGGTTTTTTAAAAACAATATATTTTTTAATTTCATATGAGGGACAGGGATGAATAAATTTACTATTTAGCTACATTGGCAATAAATCTACGTAAATAATCCTAGTCAGGTAATCTTGGGGGCCGTGAAATAACGTTGTTTGGAGGTCTACACAATTAGCTTTAAATTGCCCAGCCAAATTGGATTAGTTGTGTTAGGTTTTTTAAAAACAATATATTTTTTAATTTCATATGAGGGACAGGGATGAATGAATTTACTATTTAGCTACATTGGCAACAAATCTACGTGAACATATTTACCAAGCAAGCATATTCTAAAGAAAATGTTAAATCTTAAAGCAAAATTAAAACCTTTGCTGATTAGATTTTCACTTTTTATTTGTTAAACATAACAATTGTTT
This sequence comes from Rosalia funebris, assembly GCA_037954035.1. Lineage (NCBI taxonomy): Eukaryota > Metazoa > Arthropoda > Insecta > Coleoptera > Cerambycidae > Rosalia > Rosalia funebris. Next base: position 9,542,852 of record JAZFAV010000004.1, read on the forward strand.
CGCCAACACAGTGCCTTCCTCAGATTTTGAGTACATAGACTCAGTCTACGTACTCAACATCTGAGGAAGCCACTGTGTTGGCGAAAGAATTGTTATGTTTGACAAATAAAAAGTGAAAATCTAACAGGCAAAGGTTTTAATTTTGTATAAATATAGATTTTCAAGTAACGGCCGAATCAATATATATATATATATATATATATATATATATATATATATATATATATATATATATATATATATATATATATATATATATATATATATATATATATATATATATATATATATATATATATATATATATATATATATATATATATATATATATATATATATATATATGTATATATATTTTTTTTAAAGGTGAGACCTTACAGAGACTTGGATGCCGTATGCCAGGCCTTTTATATCTTTGTCTGAAACTAAAGATTCATTGGGGAGATGCAATGGGCGATAGCGTGAGTATTGGAAGGCTTCACGGTCCGCCCTAGAAAACTCAACCTAAATTTAAAAGTTCCATCAACCTCAACATTATGTTTGGAGGTTTGGAAGTTCATATGAGAATTTTTATACATAATAAAAAAAATATAGTACTTTATTCCCCCAAATGATCATTTAGTTCATACAAAAACGAAGATCACATACAGGGCGTTTCAACAAGGACGCTCGATATTTAAATGTAAATAAAATAAGTTACGTCAGAGATATCAACTTGTTAGAGATATTCTCGTTAAAATGTCCGCCTCGGCTTTGCTTAGTGGTACGATGACTTTGTCGCATAAATCTGCCTGAATTTGCTGGATGGCATTCGTTATGTTGACTTTGAGCGCATCAATTGTTTGTGGTTTATTCGCATAGACCTGCGATTTAAGATAGCCCCAAAGGAAGAAGTCTAAAGGCGCTAAATCGTACAATCTCAGTGGCCAGTTCATGTTGCCGCTGCGCAAGATAATCATATCCTCGTCGCTCGTGCAAAATGTCCATCGTGGCATGCGCTGTATGGCACGTAGGGCCGTCTTGTTGGAATCACATGTCGTCGATATCCATATCATCCAGTTTAGGCCACAGGAAGTTGCTTATCATCGATTTGTAGCACTCGCCATTGACGGTTATGGCAATGTCAGTTAGGTTTGGAAGAAGTATGGCAACCGTCGAATTATCAACTAGGCGGGACGGTTGTGGCGAGAATAAAAATCATTTAATGCTCGGAACAGAGCACTGATTTTGAAAATAAAATAACTAACAAACAAACGTCCCTATTGAAGGATCCTGTAGTTTATTAAATACGAATAGTAAAGTAATCATATTATCGATTGACTGAGGTTGGAATAACGTCTAACGGTTGTTGTAAATTCAAACGAGAAAGGGCGCCGCTGGGCTTGACCGTCGCTAATACAGCCACGCTAATTACGAACACGAATCCCATTGTAAATTAGAGGGAGCAACTTAGCGCCATTACCAGATAATGGCCCCTAAAAACTCTCGGCGTTTTTCTTAAACGGATTTGGGGCGAATTTCAGCCGGTCCACTATATAATTGGACGTCCGGGTCCGCCTGGAAGGGTCAGCACCGGTGTGACCTCGTGGAATGAAATAAATATTTCATAAAACTAAACCGATTTCCTAGCAATGCTTTTAACGCGGATTATTATTGATGAGTAATAGGATTATTTGAGGGCTTCGCTCCGTTTTTTTTCCAACATGTCCATTAACGCTTTTGCTCCTAACGTAGGTAATTAATTTTTTATTATGAGAGTTTAATCGTTTTACGTTTTCCTCTTTTAGTGGCCCGCTAGTTCGCGGCTAATTTTTTAATGGACTCCAGAAGTGCGAGTTCGTGGTGTTAAGGTTTAATACCCTCTCCCCGTGAAATAGTGAGGGGTAAGAAAATGTTTGACAAACTTGAACTGTTATTAAGCAAAAATGTAAGCGTGCTGTTTACTATAATATAATAAAATGGCTTACTGGGAGAATTTCCTCTAGAGACAAATTCAAAAAACAGACTGAATATTTCTTAAGGAGGCTCGTCAATTTTGTCGGCTTAAAAAATCAATTTTTTGTATTCGCATATTTTCAGAGGTTAATGACTTGATGAGAATGAGAATATATTCGCAAAGCCACTTAACGGAATGTTTAGGAAGCGCGGTCTAAGCGGTCGCGTGCAAGCACAGACAAGTACAGACCCGCACAGCTCATTTTGTGTGTATAATGTGCACGACGTTTTCTTTAAGATTTAAGATGTGTTAAAATGTATTAAAATGAGTGTAATTTAATATAGTTCAAACTTATTCCAAAACTTTAAACGCGTTTTTCTCGAAACCATGTTTCTCACGGCTGTTCCTAAGATATCTCAATACAGAATAATTAGATTTTCTTTCTTCTCCTTTATCTTAAAGCTTATCAAATTCCGCGTCGCTTGACATAGAATTTATTCGATCTCAAATTTTTTCACTTATTTGCCACGCCTGGAAGTGAAATTTTTTTGGAATAAAATACAATGTCAACTTTGAGTGTTCGCCATTTTGTTACAAATTCGAAAATAACAAAATGCCTATGTCAAACGATGTGGATTTTCATACACTTCAAAACGCCGTACTATTCTTGCTTTCAGATGAACCGTACGTTGTCAATCATAGGAGCCATGAGCATGATCCGATCGGGAATGGCATAATTCACAAAATTTCCTTCTTTATAATTTGTTTGTACGCAATAACAAGAAAGCTAGTGACAAAAGAAATCATAAAAACATAAAGTAGTTAAATCTCAAATTTTCAGTACCTAGTTTACAGTGAGTTGTAAAGTTAATTACCACTGTGTTACGTCATCTCCATTTTTCAAAACAGCATTTATACGCCTAGGCATAGTGTCTACAAGACTTTGGCAGTCTTCTAAAGAAAAGAGTTCCATATTTCTTGGAGACGATGTCGCAATGTTTGAAGTGTTTTAGCTGGACGACTACGCAATTCTCTTTTCATTCGATGCCATAATGTCTCGATCAGGACTACTCGAGGGCCAACTTAGGATGGAAATATTGTTTTCTGACATCCAGGATTTCACACGTTTGGCTGTATGGCAAGCCGCGCCATCTTGTTGTAAGAGAAATTCCCGGTTAGCTAATTGCAGAGACTCGATTGATGGAAGAAGGCACTGATTTAAAATGATTATGTATTTTTCTGCGTTTATGGTGCCTTTAACAAAGTGAAGTCTACCAACACCATTGGCGGACATACATCACCATACCATAATTGAAGCTGGAAATTTCACTTCTTACCCAAGACAGTCTTTGTTGTAAGCCTCAGTTTTCATTCGAATCACTCTACTCCGCGTATCTCTTACACAAAGCTAGAAATTTGATTCGTCGCTCCAAATAACCGACCTCCACCACTCCAAAGTCTAGTTTTCATGCACTTTGGCCCATAGTAACCGGTTTTTCTTTTATTTTTGAGTGAGTAGGGGTTTTTCTTTTGCCTAATAACGAGAAGACTTACATGCATGCATTGAAGTATAAAACCAAAATTACCTTATAAAAATTGAATCCAATTTTCTTCAGTGCCCTCGTACAAGTCGATTTAGAATACTGCCTGTTTGTCGCTTCATTTCGTAGAACTGTAAGAGCACTGCAATTGGCACAATGGTTTTTCTTTATGATGCGTCCCAAATTCTTAATTCTGCAGTAGTCACTACGGTTTTTCTACCAACACGAACTTTAAACAAACGTACAATGTCTCTAACAGCATAACGGGACAATTCTAATTCTTTTACAATCTGGTACAGGCAGTTTTGCACTGATGGTGCAGTTTTACCAAACTGTCTGTAAATCTTGCGATAATGCTTTTGCACGCGCCATTTCAACTTTAACTCTCAACAAGGTCGTTTGTAAGACACAAAACACCATCATCATGAGGTCATCAGTCCTAAGACTGGTTGGACGCTAACCTCCAGCTTCTCCTATCTTGTGCTAACCTACGCATTTCGCTAATTGTGACAAAACACCATCGGCAGAAATTTCGTAATCTAGTTTTATACAAAATAATGGTTTGACGCCAATGTTTACGCTTCGACTTCGATGGTGAGATTTACTCAAATCAGATATTTAAACACAGATTATATTTTCGAAGGCGTTGGTTTTGTTTATTATCATAAGAATTACTCAAATTGATCCCATTTGGCATTAGGAATGAGAATTATCATAATAGTCTTCTTGTGTTAAAACGTCGTTTATAGCTCATTTAGCTAAAAAGTCAGTACGGGCGATCTCATGTGATTTTGGGTTCGTATATTGGAGTTTCACTATGTGCACTATATCTCGTATAAATATAGTATCAACATTTTATACATATAACGTTGACGGTATTTCATTCTGCACACGATATTTCGTGCGATCTGTCCTTAGGCTATGACGTAATAATTGTGACAAAGTTTAAGCCATATTTTCTCTTCCACTTTACCGTAAATCCAGTCGCCTAATCCGAGTCTAGATGCCCATCCTCTCCTCGCAAACATTTACCTAAGATTACATGTACTAAACATATTATTGTTCCACCCGAGACGGCATTGTATACACACGCACGGTAATTACTAGGCTCGAATCCCAACAGCCATCATGCCGAGTATAAAATTAAATTTCTGCAAACAAGCAAAGCAACATCAGCAATATGAAATTAGAATACAAGCGGTATCTTAATTACAAATAGCGTGCCATCTGCATTAGCTATACAAATTCATTTACATCAATTTAATTTCGTACTGATATTGATGGTTTGTTTAAGTTTATAAATTCATAATAGAAAACGCCGCCGCGCCGCCGAAGGAAGGGTTGGGACAACAGGCGGCCTCGCGACAACGGTGAGGGCGTGGGGACCGAACATCGGTATTGTGTCTTACATCCCTAATCGATTACTGTAATAACAAGTGTTCGAGGGGCTGTTATTAAACAAGGGACATTTTGCTTCATCAGCTCCTTTATTAGTTATTACGGAGGTTATTGGGGATAAGGCGTCGGAGTAAGTGGTTGTATAAGCAGTTGTCTCTCACGGCCGCGAATCCCGATTACCAGAGCCATGAATATGAAATATTAAAGTTAGAGATTACCTATTAAAAGTTGAAATTGCGAAAAGATTGGGCGGAGGGAATTTATGGTTTGGGACGAGCTCCGAAATTGGTAGCACGATGTCTTCATTACTTGCTGATTATTGCTTTAATTGTCACAAGAATATATAAGAATATATATATATATATATATTTTATTTTTATGAAAGCGTCCTTATAGAACGTGGTAACATCTATTGTGCCAAGAAATAAGAAAAGCAATTCCCAATTATTATAGAACTACTTCTACACCTATATATAATATCAAGACAGAGTGTGTATACACGGTAGTGTGTCAGCCAAATTCGAAAAAGAAGAGGACGACGCACCGGCAGTCTGTGATATTTCGCGAACCATTTTGAGCTACTTTCACCCCCCATAACTCAAGAACTATTAAGCCTCGGTCACACAGAGTCCGTCTACCGTCGCGGGCAGCGTTCTCTGCCCGCATCAGTCAGGCGATCTAGTTGTATGATGCAATATTGTATCATCCATGTCACACGGAATGCGGTCTGTCGCAGCGGGCTAAACTAGATCGTAGCGTGCAGCGACACGGTTGTACATAATTACAAAATATCGCGCAGTTGAGCGGTCAGTTCCAATCAGATTTGTCCCGCGTTTTTATATTGCAAATAATTAATTAAAAATAATTATATTCATAATTATTATTATAACAGGGATGCTTATATTTATTATTATAATAGGGATACATAATAATTATTATAATGGGAATCTTTAAAATTACTATAACACATGACACACACACTTGGAATACTTGACTTTTATTAAAAGTAGGAGCAACAAAATTTAATTTCCTGTTGCATGCTTCATTTTCTGGCAAAGCAATCGGCAAACTGTTCACGAACTCGAACTGCAGCAATAGTTGACCTTCGATTGGTTAACCTAGTTGATATGAATGCACGTACAGGTCTAGAGTCTTCTCCAGTTTCAGTAGATGTGTATTCCTTATTATTCTTATTTGATATAATGTAAATGTGCAAGAAGCAAGCTGATCATCATCATCATTAGGTCATCAGTCCTAAGACTGGTTGGACGCTAACCTCCAGCTTTTCCTATCTTGTGCTAATTTACGCATTTCGCTAATTGTGCTACAACCTACATCCCTTACTATTTGCGAGCAGTAGTCTAATCTAGGCCTACCTCTACCTTTCTTCACTCCTATTTCTGCCTCCAAAATATCGCGGACTATTCCCCCATGTCTCAGCAAGTGGCCTACCATTCTATCTCTTCTCATCCTTATGTTTTTCCACATACTTCTTTTCTCGCCGACTTTCTCCAATACTTCTTCGTTTCTAACCCTATCAGTCCATGGTATTTTCATCATTCTTCGGTAACACCACATCTCAAAAGCTTCTAATTTCTTCCTACTTGCTTCCCCTACCGTCCAGGTTTCGCAACCGTATAGTGCCGTGCTCCATACATATGTTTCCATACATATGCACAAGTGTTTTCTTTTTGTTAAAAGCTACTCGACTCTGCGCTATTCTTTGTTTTATGTCTTTATCGCTTCTTCCATCCCAATTTATTTTACTTCCTAAATAAGTGAAGTCTTTAACTTCCTCCAATCTTTCATTATTAATTTGTACTTTCGTTTTTGCTCTGCTCTCGCGCCCTCTGCACACTAACACTTTAGTTTTGTTTTTATTCACCCTCATTCCGTATTCCTCTGTCAGCACTGCCTCCATTTCGTTCAATGCCGATTCTAAATCCACTCTATCTTTTACCACATTAATCGCCTCTTCGATGTACAGATTAAAAATTAGTGGTGATAGTCCTTCCTAATATCTACTCCTTTCCTAATATCTACTTCCCTTTTTTCCCCTTCTACTTCTATAACAGCAGTTTGCTCTTTGTATAGATTGTGTACTACTCTCCTATCTCTATACTTCATTCCCGCGCTCTTTAGTATCTCGAACATTTTTTCCCATCTTACGTTATCAAAAGCTTTTTCTAAATCTACAAATCCTATATAAGCGTTCTTTCCTTTTTCTATTGTTTTCTCTAACATTACTCTTAGCGCCAGAATAGCTTCGCGAGTTCCCCTATTTCGCCTAAACCCGAATTGGTCTTCTCCTAGTATTTCCTCCGCTCTATTTTCCATCCTCTTCTGCACTATTCTAGTTAAGATTTTTGAAGCAAGCTGCTTTTATAATATATTCTGAGCTTTCAACATCAGTTTCTATAGCTCTCAAGAACACGCGCCATTTCATAGCTAATATGCCAAACGCATTTTCAACTACAATACGTGCTCGGCTGAGCTGTTCAATGCACAGCTTGTTGTGTTGTGTGATTGTTTCTTTCTTACATTATTGATTATTCCTGCTTTGGAGTATGGTCTCTAAAAATGGTTGAAGTGAAAAGCGTTCATCACCTACAGAACATGAGGAAGACGGGTGCTTGTACCCGGAAGTGGTTTTGAAGGTAGAATAACTTTTTCATCAATGTACTCTCGGTAGAAAGTAGAATTATCAAAAATTGCGCTGTCAATATGACGTCCATAACTCTCTATATCAAAAAAATTGTAGTATGTATCAACTATATCGACATACGAAAATATTTAGAAAACCGATCTTCATATGACTTCAGTTCAATACATAAGCGATGGTATTCCCCAAATTGTTCTCTCCTCGTATTTATATCATGCACCCAATGTCGTCTTTTTTCTCTATTATTTCGTCTATTACTCGTCAGAACTACTCATTTTGTCCCAAAATCTATTCAGAAGAAAAAGCAACAAGGCTGTGTGAAACCGTTCGCCCGAAAGCAAACACAATACTGGATCGCTCACAAAGATATCGCACTATATGTGACAGTGCCATATCGCTAACCGCTGCGACAATCTCACGAACGCTGCCCGCGGCGGTAGATCGCGTTCTGTGTGGCACAGCCTTTAGACCTACACACTTGCATGTCTAAAGGTGGGTATACATCTGCGCGCCGCTCCGTGTGCGCGCCGCGCGTATACAGCAAGTTCTCTAGATTAGTACGGGGTTTTCGAGTTGCGCACGAATCACACGCACAGGGCACATCACGATCCGAATCATGTTTTTTCTACCAATGCTTTGTCGAATGATCGGATGAAAATGTCGAGTAAAATTGTTATATTGACCGCTTATTTCTTGCGACTTCAAGTCCATAATAAGCTCGGTACCATTCCGTTTTTTAAACAGGTTAGTGTGCCACCTAAATTTCCTTTTCTTTTTGCACAAACTTGCCATTAACAAGAAAGCATCACTGATCACCTAAACGGCATAATTTTTGTTGCGCGCGACAGAGACATGTTTATCTACAATGCAAAATGTCTACTAAATGTTCGTGGTTTCCTCTGGATCGTGGAAGGTTCTTCAAAATGAATAATTTTAACGAACATTGGACGAGTAATGAACGCGCAGATTTATACCCACCTTAATAAGGCCCCCCTGAATACCTAGAATCCCAAATTTCATGAATAAACCTATTATAGTTCTCGAGTTATTAAGGTCTAAAAAAGTGCTGTTTTTATCACTCACTGACTGGTTCACTCATGAAATACTTAGACTACTTCTAGGTGACTTATAAATAAACTTGAATTTTGACATTAAGGTAGATAACTTGGTGTATAGAAAGGAAAATAATCTGAATCTACTAACTAAGTACTAAGCATCAATCAATTAGCTTCAAGTACTAATTGTAAGTATCAATTAATCCAACAAAAATAGATGGCGCCACTACATTACGTGATTTGTTAAATTATTTTCTTCTTACCAAATATCAAACATAAAAGTAACATAAATATTCGTAACTAACTATAATAAAATAGGATAAATTTATATTTAGGTATACTTACAACAACCACATTGAGTTATATTAAATAAATATGCGACATAAATTTCTTACTTACTAATTGTCGATAGATGTCGCCACGCATAATTTTATAACTTGCAACGCTTGGTTAGCTAATGCGAATTATAAAGATTTTAGCACAAAATAATTCTGTAACTCTGATTTCCCTTCAAAACGAAAATTATAAACTTTTCCAAAAATTAATGGTTTCTCACGAACAACATAAATGTGAAAAGGGGGGCCAAGTTCGGTACAAATGACCCTCGGGGTTGTGTACTTCACCGATAAAAGAGTTGAGATCTGAACGGGTGCCAAGTTCCATAGAAACTTACAATAGGAACAGGAATTTACAATAGAAATGTACAATGGTCTTCAATTGATTTAAAAAAAAATTTGTTACGTTCTTTCATATTGACTTGATAACTTGGCAAATTTTAATAGTCAATAAGTTGTATTTTATATCCAACTAAATTGTTTGTAGTATAAAATAGAACAACTATATATTCTGTATTATGAACAACTTCGGGTTTGAAACTGACTAGGTTCTACAACAGTCGTTAAGTAATAATAAGTTATTTTAGCTTATACAACATGTAATAGTAACCGCTAGCCATATTCCAGAATAGAGTTATGCTGAATATTTTCGGTGATACCGAAAGAGAACTATCTACTGAATGCATTGTCGCGGCACCATCGGTTACAAACATCAATATTTGACTTGTTAAACTTGAAATTTTTCTAACGTCACCAACACTGCCTGTGTAAATCTTTTGCGAGCTGATAGTAATGGACATGTGAATTGAGGAGGACCCAGTAGACGTACTATAATATTTACAACAATTTTTTTTACTATTTATCGTCCCGTCAACACATAACCACAGTCGTCTATTTTGTATGTCGCATACAGTTAATATATAATTCCATAATATTCTGCGACTTGGTAACTAGAACTCTGTATTGTATTTGTGTTAAAACTTTCGAAATGGTTCTATATCTAGTATGTGAAGTGGAATATTACTGGGTATCAACATCAACAATAAATCAAACCTAAATTGAATTTAGACCAGCACATACCGCATACAATACACATTACTTGAAATTCAATCATCAAATTCACCAATAAACATATTGTAACGAATTTACTAGAATGTTCCTTATTTCGAACACTTATGTACAAATCAACTATTTACAAGTCCAACTAACTAACTTTCTGTCTACTTTAACTTTATAAACTAACTTTCACACTGTATTACACAATGTCACTTTCTTCGCACCGTATCGCTTACTATCGCGGTCTAGATTTAACTAACTCTAGTATAGAACGCACTGGAAGTCAACTCCACATGCTCTTGATGGTTTAGAATATTCCCGACGTTCAGGATCGTGACAATATAAACATTTCAAGTTTTAGCACGTGCAATATACTTTATTATTAGATTAAATCGATTCAACTAACACAGCGGAGACCGTACGTACACCTCGATCCATAAATTAAAATCAACTACGTTCCTAGGGCCATGAAAAGTGTATTGCTGATATCCCTCCACTACGGTTCGTCGATCATTTACCTCATTTCAGCGATATCATCGCACTCGTTACGTTAAAACTGTTTAGAAATATTAATAGACAGTTATCTTGGTGAACTACCATACATCATTTACAACCTAATAGAAATTTTATGACGAAATTTTACAATGAAATTATATGAATATTATTATTTTAGATTGGCTAAGATTTGTGAATTTGGTAAGCGAAATGATTGTTGCAGTAAAAATATTCCTGTGCCCACATGAAGCGCCAATGGTACGCAGCGCTCGTCCACAGCCTTAACCATCAGTTATGTTAATTAAAATCAGTTTGAATGTTTGTTCCTCATGATAAATCTGACAGAGAGCGGAAAATTTAAATACACCCGGGTATATGGAACATTACATAATCTGCCCCACTTTAAAGTCTTGTTCAGAAGTGTCTCGACCCTAACGAAATCCCTCCATAATTACGAGTTCTCGTATCCCAATGAGGTGAAGTATTATAATTGCCCTAATAAGAATGCAAAGCTGAAATTATTATAAAAGTTTAGCTGCGGTTTGTTTTTTAATAGGATTACGGCCTGTATTTTATGTCTCGCTAATTGGAGGTTATTATTTTCATAATTCCTGTTCTTTTGTTATAATTGGTATACTTCAGTAAAAGATAAAATTTTATTGCCAAATATTTCTCCCGAACGACGAACTAAATCGGTTTTAATGAAGTTTTAAAAATGAAGTTCGAAGGATGGTTTGAGGGATGATTTAATTGCGCGTGGGGTGGTTCAAGTAAAAAATAATGTGGGATGGATACAGCAGGTGAATAAATGTATAATGTGATGTATTAAACGATGTCTTAAACTGTTATAATTTAAATCTATTACTCCATATAACAATATTTTTTTTAAGTACATAGTACATTTATTTAAACTCTTATGGCTTTTTTGCACTAAATCTGAGTGTGATTTTCTTGTAATTCTAAATTAATTAGTACGATAGAGTTTTAAAAAAGTAGTTATTAAAGAATTAATTGCCGGGAATTTTGTTTGATTATGTTTTTATGAATACATTTTAGTAAATTTAATTTAAAACATTTGTTTTCTAAGTGTAATCTAATATATAGTTTATTTCATCGCTATTTGTTAAATAAGAAGTCTCAAAACATAACCTTGGTTTGTTTTATGGCTAGGCTCAGATAGACTCTTTCGTTTATCGGCAAGATAAGTTTTTTATTTGGCAAATTGCGATGAAATTAATAGCACCTAGACTATTAATCTTAATATTAATGACATTAAGATACAATACTCTTCGACATATTTAGATCTTAATCTTTTAAAATCGTTTAATTTATTTCCTTATAAGATTTGTTAGACAGTGGCAATTGTGTTATAAATTACAATAGTTTAAGTCTTGTCCATAATCCTCCGAAGTTGCTACCTCTGTCCATGCCACCATAATGACCACCTAAATTACCAAATCCATTATTTCCATAACATCCGCCAGATCTCTGACCTCTTTGCATGCCATTTGACTGTTGTCGATGGTATCTACTGCCAAAATTACCGCGTTCACTGCCATAACGACCTTTGTCCCTTCTGCGGCCAGAGCTAGGGACTCTACCATCAACTGCGACACCCTACAACCAGCTGGGATACTCTTGCTTTGCCTCAATTAGTAGATCCAACATTCCGCTTGCCAAATTTCTATCCCGATCATTAAAGAATGAAGTGGCCAAACCCAAATCACCCATACGGCCTGTACGGCCAATATGGTGAACGTACTCATCATTTATCACAAGGTAAATCAAAGTTGATTACGTATTTGACATGTGAAATGTCAAGACCACGAGCAGCTACTGCTGTAGCTACTAGGATTAGTGTATTTCCCGATCTAAACTCTCTCAAGGCGTCCTCACACTCTCTTTGATTGCAGTCGCTATGGATGGAAGGAACAGGGTAACCCTCCATATGGAGAAATTACTCCAAAGAGTCGGCTTCCTTTTTAGTTTCCACAAATACTAGAGTCAAGGTTTCGGCTGATGGCTGCTGAAGATCAGCTACATTGAGTAGATCAAGCAAAAACGATCGTTTGTCATGTTCTTCAACCCGAAATCCTTACAATCAATAAATTACAATCCTTTAATAGCGTTATATGTAATATGTTTTCCTTTAACGAGTTATTTATTTCCTTGTAAGATTTCTTAGACAGTGGCAGATTGTGTTATAAATTACAACAGTTTAAGTCTTCTATATTTATTAATTCTAAAACAGCAGAAAAACAGAAATAAAAATTATCCATGGTAATTTTTGAATTATTGGGGTAAAGAACAAGACACTCTGCATACTTTGCCGTGAAGATGTCACAACTTGAAGCAACAATGTAAAGCGACATTTCGAAAAACTACACAAAAATCTTGTTCTGTAACATCGGAAGAAAATAAATAATATTTCTCTAAAAAACTTAAAGAATGCAAATCTCAAACCTATAGCTTTAAATCGTTTATTTTATAATATGATAATATTGCTGCTGCTAGCTTTGAAATAGCACACTGTATTGCTCGCAATTGAGAATTTCTTTCGGAAGGCAAGTTTTTAAAAAATACGTTTTTGGGATGCAGCGACACATTATTTTCAGATTTCAAAGAAAAAGATCTGATAATAAAACGCTTAAATAATAAATTACCAGTTAATCGTTATACAGTAAATACAGAATATTGGCATTAGAAAAATATCACTCTTCAAATAAATAGTGATTTAAAACGTGTCGAAATCTTTTCAGTTGTCTTAGATGAGATTACGGACAATAACGGTCATGCAGTATTTGCTAGATATAAATCTAAAAATATAATCAGAGAAGGATTAGGAAAAGAAAATAGAATTTTCTTTACTCGGAAAAATTTCCGGTCAAGATATTTTTAATAATTTCAGTGAAACTTTTACAAAAATGAACATTGATTTGAAATCAGATTTATCTCAGTAACAACAGAAGGCGTCCCAATGATACGAAAAATGTTGGGTTCGTACAACAACTTAAAAAACATACTGGGCATTCTTTACTCGAATTTCATAGTTTTATTAATTAAGAGGTGCTTTATGCAAAACAAGGGTTAAAAACACAAAAATTGTCAATTATATAAATGCAAGAGGTCTTTAAATAAGCGAGAACTCGCCCAATTATTACAAGAAACTAGGTCTCAATACTGTGAGGTCTTAATCTAGAATAATGTACGTTGGTTAAGTAGTGGTCAGGTTTTAGAAGGATTCGTTGCTTTATTAGACGAAATAAAATAGTTTTTGAATGAAAAAAGAATAATATTTATGATGTATATGATTTATGTCGAATATAGAATGATTACGCGACTTAATGTTTTTACGTGATATCACACAGCATTTAAATGGATCGAACACGAGACTTTAGTGGTATGGCCAAGTTGTATTAACCATGTTTGAGAACATTAAAGCATTTATAACAAAACTGGATACATGTAAAAATGATTTAAAAATGAAAGGCAATGAAATATTTTCCGTACGTAAACGGTCATATTCAAAATTTTCAAATATTTGAAAATGGCATCAGTTGTCACGATATTGCATTAAAAAATGTACGTCAATTTTAAGGAAAATAGGACAATCTTTCCTGGATAGGTTTGACTAGCTTAAACATTTGGAACATACAATGCAATTTGTTTTGTACATTAAATGGAGTTTTCTAAGTTAATTACTCTGATATGGCTACATAGTGATAATTTAGATATGAAGTTAGCAGAATTTCAAAACAGCTTTATGCGGAGAAATAAATTTGACAATGTAATTCTAAAGGAATAGGAGTCCTTGCCAAGTATATTTAATGCAATGAAAAAACTAGCAAATGCCATTATAACGATGTTTGTTTGATGTTGACCAACTATTTTCTTCATTGAATTTTATGACATCTACTCGGTGAAATCTACTTGACAACAAATTAACTGCTGCATGTGCTAAATCCGTGAATTCCAAATCCAAACATGATCCAAATATAGAAGAATTGTCTGAAAACAAGCAACAAGTCTTGCTTTAAATTCTATTATCTTTTATCAATGAAAAATTCTATATTTACTGTTTTCCTCATTACAAATCTAATGTACATTTATCGAAATAAAATTTAAACATGCATTATTATTTATATTTATATTATATTTACATTATATTTAACCTTATTTTTTGTCATACATATGTTCGATCTATTGTCAAATTTAAATATAAAATTAGAATAATTTTGACCCACGCTGTCAAATTTAAATATAAATCTATATAATAAGTCCATAAAAGCTGAGATCATCGCATAAACTGGAAATGGTAGATTTGATTCGACATAGGTGCAAGCAATTCGGTTTGGACTTGTTGTGTTTGACGACGTGTTTTGTCCATTGTAGCTGTACATATTATAGAAATTATTATAACTTGTATGTACTATAACTTGTATAATTATTTTAACTTGTCTATATATGGCGCTGCCACTGATGAGGAATCCAAGTGGGCAGCTCTAATCACTATCGAGGACAACTTTTCTTGTAGGTGTATGTATAATTAATATATCTAATTAATCTTCAGCGTCTAAAACGAGTTTTCTACCAGATAATTCGTATTCCACGTACTTGAAAGTTCTGAATTAATATATGAACAAATTATTAACTTTTATATCATTGAAGAAATCACTGGTCCGCGTTTATCGTTCGTAGATATAATTTGGTTTTGATTATGAGAACTTTCCTGTCTTCTACAGTTGAAGGATACAATGTGTATTGAATGCGTGATGATGGAGTCTCAGATGTATGTTTTGGTTTTTGAAGCGAATACTTCTTTGGCGGCGTTCTGATATTTGACGAGAATGGAGAGTGAATTGGAAAAAATGCAACGTTTCGAGTTTCGAGAGATAAAACATAGAGAGAAGGAGAAAGAGAGCTATACATCATATATATATATATATATATATATATATATATATATATATATATATATATATATATATATCAGTTTAAGCTATCCGCGTCTCCCTTTTGTGCGGTCCTTCGTCTTTAACGCCCACTTATACGCTAAGTCCAAGGTCTAAGTTGCTTGAAGGGGGAATAGTTTAGGAAGCATCATACGAGCAAGACAGAGAGCCACGTATTCATTGAATACTAGGCAATAGAAGAAAATATAGTATGACGCGCATGCACGCGAGTACGTACAACTCTGACGCCACACGGGAGTGGAGCAAGAGAGAGCGATATAAACTCAGTACGAAGCGATAGAATAGGATAGCGCGTTATAGATGTACGCGTCCAGACGCTATATATTAACAGCTGAAGCAGCACGCATGTGTACCGAATATTTATCATTGTGTTTTGTAATTATTTACGTTAGTTACATCTGTATTCTGTGATTATTTGATAATATCCTTGAACCATTTAACTTGTTAATATCTAGAAGATATAATATATTTCATTCACCGCTCCCTACTGGTTTACAGCCACACAGGTGCAAATGCACTTGGAAGAGGCGAAGACCCTTTGATTTCGGGGGAGATTTCAATGTAAATTTCGGATTCAATGATTCTTTGACGTTGATTAACTTTCTTCGAGAGACATTTGGTCTGCTTATAAATAACAATCCCAAAGAATCAACAACAAAATCCGGAACAACAATAGATGCAATTTTTACACGTTACCTAGAAAATATCGAATCACGAACATATATTTCATATTTTAGTTATCACAAACCAATCATATCAGTATTACCAATTGAACCACCAGCCGATGATAGTGTAGATAATGAATAAACCGAATATTTTTTACACAAATTTTATATTGTTATATTTCTTTTGAAATTATCCCTCTCCCTTTCTCTCCCTCTCTCTTTCTCTCTCTCTCTCTCTCTATTTCAATCGCTCACTCTTAATCTCTCTCATTCTCTATTCTAAAGAAGTATTCACTTCTATCACGTGTACTGTGCTGCACATGATATTTTTTTCATAAAAAACTGAGTCTTATTAATAGGTGTTAATGTAACCTAAAGTAAAAAATTCTTATTAAGGACATAAACACATGTATGCTGGCATTTGTAAAAATAATTGCTAGTCAGAAAAATTGTTAAACTGTGGAAATAATGATTAGTTTAGAGGATAATAACATGTAAGTGGTTGTGTTCAATATTGTAGATTAAATTTTTTAACACATAATAATAAGTATTTTTAAATTTAATTTCTAGTAATTAATAAATGACAAATTAGGAAGACGTAGACAGTCTCAATGTGATTTATAAGATATGAAGTGGAAAAATTACATTAATTTCAATCTTTCATTATTAATTTGTACTTTCGTTTTTGCTCTGCTCTCGCGCCCTCTGCACACTAACACTTTAGTTTTGTATTTTCACATTTTTTTTTAACACGAACAAATATATTACTGTTAAAATGTAACATTCGCAATATTAGAAATAAAGGTGTTACAATAAGACGAGGGTTAGCACAAGATAGGAGAAGCTGGAGGTTAGCGTCCAACCAGTCTTAGGACTGATGACCTAATGATGATGATGATGATGAATAAGACGAGATGTGAATTATAAATAAGACATGATTTTCTGTAGCAAAATATTGAAATATTTATCAATTTATAATGTAAGTATTTGGGAATTTTATATGGAATAACACATTCAGTACATAGCCGCCATGGCTTTGGTGGCACACGAGTTTTCTTTTGGCGAAATTCTGAAGAACGGTATTTCATAAATGTGGCGGTATTTCGTTGATACAGCATTCAACTTAAGCCTTTAATGTTTGGGTAGTCATGGCCTTGTTGGCGTTAATCTGAGACTTCAGGAAACCCCACAGAGAGAAGTTCATATATGTTAAATCGCAAGATCGTGACCAATTATTCTTGCCACCAAAGCAGGAGATGACACGACCACGAAAAAACCCACGTAAGAATGTCAATGTCTCGGGTGGTATGGCAACAATCAAACATACAAACAAATACAAATACATAGTAAATTAAATAACACTGACTGATAGGCACAAAGACTCTCTGTAATTTAGGGAACAGGGAAAAATTCACATATAATAAAAATGATAATTAAAATTGATAAATAATCTAAGAGTAATATTAAAATGTAGCATGTATACCCCAGTATCTGTAATGTATGAAACGTTGAGGCTCAAAAATCTTAAAACTATATCGTATGTCCAATGTATGGTGTTTATATACAAGATGATCCATAAACTTGTCCCTGCTTATATAAGTGGAATAATACGTTTTGTTTCGGAGGTGAATGACTACGATACCAGGCAGAGAGAGGATCTATATGTGATCCCTGCAAGAACATTGAGCGCAAAAAAGATAATAACAAATGGTGCAATGATTGATTTTAATAAACTGCCCAAATATATAACTGATTGTGATGCTTTAAATAAATTTAAAACAGTTTTGTACAAATTTATTAGTTATTCTGATATTAATTAACAAAATGTTTATTACTTATTTATTTAAGTTAGTGATAAATCACAATTTTTACAAAAAATAGTAACTATTGTAATTTGGTTGTAATAGTATTAGTATACTAAATAAAGGTCTTATTATTATTATTATAATTGTGCGACTAGGTCAAAACATCGACAGGGCGACGTCGTTACTCCCCCATTTGGGGAGAGAACGTCGACTAATGCTTGCGCATGGAATATTGACATTAATGAATTAGGAATTAAATGTAATATTGTTTATTTTGTGTTTATAGTTATATTATATGTATGTGTATATGTATTTGTAGCCACAACTTGGATATGTGTGTATTTTAATTCTTATTTATATGTGGAAGTGTCCAGGACACGCAGTAGAACTTAAAATACCGTACTATCTATATATATATAAAAATGAATCCCTATTTCCCTTGGTCACGCCATAACTTGAGAACGACATAACCGATTTCATTTATCTTTTTTTTATGTTTTCTAATACTTTGTAGAAGGTTTTTACGGAACGAAAAATTAAGAAAATTGCGCAGAAAATTGCAAAATTTGAGAAAACTTAACAAATATTTTAACTTCGTGCGTTTGACAGTTCGCGCATTTGATGAATGTGAATCGAATTGTCCATGAATTTTTTAAAAATTGTCAGATGTCTGCTATATACACACTCATCGCGTTCGACAGTACGTACGCTGCAAATGTCGTTTAACAGCTACATCCGTCGGCATCTATAGATCAAAAAATTATTTTATTCATTTCTTAGTGCACATTGCACAGTCGATTCGATAGAAACGTTTATCCAGTTTTAAGTTTGTTCAGTGAGTATTTGAGAAGTATTTGTTCATCGCAGTTAGTTCACCGCAATCAAGCCTTATATCAAAATTTAATTTAATATCGATTTTTGGTTTTAATAGACCAACACGTGGAATATATGGTTATACAGAAAAAGTAAGGGAGTAAATTTTTTATTTTCAGTTGAATTTTGGTTCTTCAAAATGCCACCAATTAGACGTACGAACTTAGGTCGCAGAACTCGCAATGCTGCAAGTCAAAGACATATATGAGCAAGTCAAACTGACGAGCAACGCGAAGCGGGAAATGAAGTTGAACGGAATCGAAGTCAACAACGCAGAAATGTTGCGTTTAATCCCCATCGAGCTGCATTCAATTATAACGCGGCAATCGATTACAGTTCACAGCAAATCGTTGCTATTGGACCAATGAACGTTGTGTGTCCACATTGCAAGGCATTGAAATTTAAAAATGAAGCCCCTGGATTGTGTTGCGTCAGTGGCCAAGTCAAATTGACACCATTGGTACCGCCACCAGAGCCACTATATTCATTAGTTTCCGGAAATGGGCCAGATTCTATACATTTTTTGAATATCTTTTATTATTTATTCCAGTGCGAATTGAATATTCATAGATAAGACAGGACAACGTCTGTCGGGTCAGCTAGTATCATATAAATGTAGTCATTTAGAAAGTAATAAAATAATTTTAAAGTAAGTAAGTAAGGTGGTATGGCAAGTGGCACCGTTCTGATGAAACCACATGTCTCCAAGAGCAGTATCTTCCAATTAAGGCACAAAGAACTGGGTTATCAAGTTACAATAAAGTTCCCCATTTACCGTTCATGCATTACCTGCCTCGTTTTATAAAATTGGTCCAATGATTGCTTCAGACCACGATACACATTACGTTTTCCATCCACAACAGTAACACAAGAGCTGAGTTGTCGCAGATGCGGCAAATTCGCCTATTAACGAAACCATCAAGGTGGAAATGGACTTCGTCGTTGACGATAATTTTTGTCCACAAAATCGGCATTCACTTCTTATTCTTTAATGATCCAATTGGTTAATTATCTTCGCTGTGCATGGTCTGTTGGTAGAAGTTGTCGAGTCAATTGAACTTTGTAAAAATGAAATTCTATAGTGAGAATACGGTGAAGAGTAGCTGCGAGTCCAACTCTCTTCAGCCACACTCTAGCGAACTGCCGTGATGTTTCGTTCTGAATCGTGACCGCAAAAATGGAGTGCTATTCAAATCTTGCGCTCTTATTGTAACATATTTCTATGTAATTGTATATGTTAAACATATGTTTATTTTTTAATCATAAAGATTCTATCGAATGTTTAGCTAATAGTATATTGCTGAAAAACGGCTACAACCTACGATACAGTAACAATAGCAGGAGTTTCCCATGAACACTGAAAGATTACACGTTGTTCGATGTGTGTTTCGCCAGCCAAGTTGTTATAATCTGGAGATGATTAAAACTTTTAATCATCATTAAAACAAGTCATCTCTCAGTGACTCCAATTCGGTTGGTGAAATGCGCTTCGAGAAACGTGTATCGCAGAATACTGGTCTTCCACTTTAATAGTATATTAGTTATTAGCGACTAAATATTTTTTAGTAACGAACATATGTATGAATACTACAAAGGAAACAAATCGCTCTACAAACAATATTACCACAACAAGGTGTTATTTCTAGATAATTCTTAGTCCTATAAAATAAACTTTCGCGCATAGTAACAGACGAATAGATGAGTCACAATAACAATAAACGAGTATTTATACGTTTGTTTCTTAGAATAATTAAATAACACTTTTAATGAGTCAAGTAGAAATACGTGTAAGTGGAGATATGATCAATTTCGATGACATCAAATCAGATCTGAACATCAGATCTGTCGGAGGTGGTGCTGATACTCTTTCTGATTTCTTTGCAGAGGAGAGGAAATCTTCAAAAGACACCCTTTACATCGTACCATACCAGGGTAGTGTGGGATTTCTACCCACTAAAACCCCTCCACCTCGTCTAACAACTGCTCTGGAAACGACACCATGGGTCTTACATCAGATCATGCCCTAAATGTTTTCCTTCTCTTCCCTCTTCTCTGCTACCTGCCGACTACTCCAACTAAGCCTTCCTCTAAACCTACCTATTGACTCCCAAGACCCTGTAGCCTTCGCTCGTCCAACTCCTTCTCTTTCATAGTCTTCCTCGCTGCACCATGAATCTTATCCCATTTCCTCCTAGAGCTCAACATAACTCTGCTAAGATTGTCTGCAGACAATTCCTCCTCCACCTCCTGCTGAACCTCCTGTCTAATTCGATGCCATTTCGAGCAGTGAAGAAAGGTGTGCTCTGCCGAGTCTCTATCTCCACAGTGAACGCAGGAGTCGTCCACATTCATCCTTATTCTTTTTGTATACACCCTGAAAGACCCATGCCCTGTGAGTACCTGCGATAGGAGATAGACTGTTCTTCGAAAACCACAGCTCCACCATCCCACAATGTCCGGAATTAGCCTTCGGGTCCATTTCCCCACTTCCACGTTTGCATCCCACTTTCTCTGCCGCAATTTTCGGGGTCACTGCCCTTTCAGCTCCCCTTGCAACCTTCATCTGGCCATCCTCCCCACGATGTAATCTTTCCTCGGCCAGCAAATGAATAGGGATAATCCCAGCCACCACCTGCACTGCCTTGGCGGACACCGTGCGATAGGCGCTGACCACCCTAATTACCATTTTCCTTTGAGACCCCAACAACTTGGCCTTGTATTTCTCTATTTTAAGGACATCCACCCATCCCGGGGCCCCGTACAACAGGATAGAGTGGACCAGTCCGCAGATCACCCCCCTTTTCCCGCTCGACGGCCCCCCAATATTCGGCATCAGCCTCACCGAAGTCGCCACCCTCTCCTCAGCTTTCTTCACCACTCAACGACACCGGCATCTAAGTCTACCATTTTAATATTACTGTTTTTATTCCGATAAAAATTATTATTATTATTATTCCCATTTTATTGTTTTTTCGATGACAAATTTGGAAGTTCATGTTCTTGTCTTGTCAAGTACACGTGAGGTAAGTGTGATATATACGGGACCACAAAACCATATATTTGGGACCACGAATGTCGGTCCAGCGGAACGAGGGTCATTTTTATAAAAAGGTCATATTAAGCGGACTCGTTCCTTCTATCTAATAGTCTATTATATGCATGAACAGATTCTAGAAGTGTAGGGTTACGTCATTCACTATGGTCTATTATCTAATTTTTACAGATGTCCCTCGTGACGTCACCGCTCTACACATTCCCACACATGAAAAACTAAGCGAACAATGTTTTTGTTTTGTTCGACACGTGAGTTTTGTCGGCGTGTGAACCATACGCCTTTGTAGGGTTATTTACAAGCTCCGACTCCATCTAGCCCTCGGGGGTTGCACCCTTTTATATTTATAATTGCGACTATCCCGCTCGCTGATGCATTATGGCTATTAGCTAAATGCCTGTTTGCTCCATAATTTAAAGTTTAGCTTTCTGCTCTTTTGATTCGGGCTGAAAGTAAAGCAACGCAACTCACGTCAAAAGTAAAATTACGAGTTGAGAGTCAAAGCTGTACGCATAAATGTGGATGGTTACACCTCATAATTATCGCAAACTGGGTTCTCTGTCTGATACATAAAGACGAAAAATAGCACAAGTTGTATTTATTTTTATTCCAAAGATTTCGGTACAAATATAGACACCTATTCAATGAAAATATGCATTTTCGCTATCAACAGCTTTTCGTAGACATCAGCTTGATGATAATAATACTGATACACTCACAGATAAAAATATTGCATATAATAATAATACACTCACAGACAAAAATATTGCAATAAGTCATTATTGTTATTTTATTTTTTCCTTTAAAACTTTTTGTGTTTTTATTGTTAGTTACCCTGCACTGGAGTCTTTTAAGTACACTGAAATTTATTTCGGATAAAAAAATGTTTAGACATGGCCTTTACAGCTGAATAAGCAATAATTTTACAAATTATAGAGACATCATTGTGTGCCTTAGCGACCAATAACGACTGCTGTTTTTTTTTTGTTATCAGATTGACATTTCTAGTGCCCTATTTATTGTTTCAGTAGTTTTGCTTAGTGAGGTGTCATATTTAAGTGAGTTAGTTTCTGTTAAAATTTTTATTGTAGCCAACGAGGGTTACAGACAAGAAGATATTGCGAGGAGATTGCATATTTATCAATTGACTGTTTCTCGTACAGTAAATCTATAGAATGAGACTGGAAAATACAAAAGACGGCCTGGTCAAGGACGGAAAAGATGTACAACGCCAAGAGATGACCAATATTTAAGGGTTCCATCCTTGCGAAATCGTTCAATTACAGCTCCGCATCTGAATTACGGATTACAAGACAAGTCAATATAAGTATTAAAACAGTAATAAGGAGACTTAAAGAAGTCGGTTTAAACCCAAAATGTCCGTCTATAGTTCCTAGGCTTCTCCCACGTCACAAAACCAGATGGTAACAATTTACAAGAGCCCATTCTAATTGGAATAAACACCAATGGGGAAAATTCCTTTTCAAAGACGAAACAAGAATACAATTATGTAAACCAGATGGACGTGGTCGAGTATACAAATGGCCTGCGGAACGTCTTTCACACATGAAATATAGAATTATATTCTGAAGAATGTAATCTTGCACAAAACGTCAGCCTTGGTGGTGGTTTGGAGCTTGTTGAGGTAAATTTAAAATTGAATGCTGACTGGTATATACGCAACATCCTTGAAGAGCATATTTTGCCTTATGCCAGCTTCTTTGGGTAATTTGAATCCACTATAGATAATCAAGTCTTTTCTTGGCCAGGAAAATTTTGTATTAATTAGAGGGTTTATCAAAGGCATAATACTATTCTATTCTTGTTTTCAAAAAGTATGGTCGAATGGTTATCTTATAAACTATTTTTGCCTATACATTAACTATCCATAAGGATAGATAATATAGATATTATTGGCATTCCTGTACATAGAACGAATATACAATGTATTCAGTATTTGTTCAATTAGATGCATAAGATTGAATGAAATTATTACTGATATGAATTATTTCGGTAGGCTACCAATTCATCAACAATGGTGTTAAATATGTGATGGTGTTGCCAAGCAAATTAATTGAATTTAATAGTACAGAAATAAGGAGTTTATACTCCAACCCATCTGCAAATGCCTTATATAATAAGGACTAAACAAATTAGGACAAAACAGCTATTCTCCTGGCTATATGTCAAACGCCAAGCTCTGAATTACATGACAAAATTTGTCGTATTTTTGTCTAACAGAGTTAGTACTAAAAATACAGTGATTATTCCAAAAACTACCAAGAAAGATGCAAAGTGTCACCTATCAGGATATGGTTAACTGCAGACCGGTTTCGACCTTTCTATCTTGGGTCTCGTCAGTGCAGTGTAAACGAGTATACCTTCGACAGATAAAGCTCACATCTAGTAGACGTTGCTACGTTCCACCGCAGTAGAACGTACCAAACGCCATCTCTTGGTAGTTTCGAACAATCTAAATCGAAGTGAAAACTTGAGATCATCAATGTAATGCAAAGTTTTACTATTCAGTGCTCGGCGTTTGGCATATAGCCAGGAGAATAGCTGTTTTGACCTAATTTGTTTAGTCCTTATTATATAAGGCATTTGCAGATGGGTTGGAGTATAAACTCCTTATTTCTGTAGTTTGAATTGTTACCCTCTGATAGTAAATCTTTGCATTATATTGAATTTAATACGAGTAGTTATTGAGACGTAGAAAAAAAATTGTATTTTCATGTAAAATATTTATAATCATAAGAAACATGGACAAATTAAGCTTTTATTTTTGAATTTCCTGTTCGAGAAAAATGTGTGTAAATTTTGGTGAAAATAAAAATTTGCTATCATCTCCAATATTCGTGAAAACATGTCACATGTTCACTTTACACTTACTATAGCTATAACAAATTGTTACCGTTGCAATTTTCGATATTTCGCTTAACTAAATATTACAGATGACTTATCCTTTAATAATATATATATATATATATATATATATATATATATATATATATATATATATATATATATAACATGTAAGGCTATATATTTACATTCTTTATCATTTCATATAAAAAAATATGTTTTTAAAACAAGCATTCGCATCAAGTAAGATTTTGTGCATTTTACCGTAAAATATTACCACGATTCACGACTTCTGGGTCGATTTTTTAAAGAAAAGCAATGGCGTAACAGCAGTCTTCAAAAATGTATATTTTTGAGGCTGACTCCTATATCAAGTGTGGGATCAAAACACATGTTATTTAGAGAAAACACTTCTAATGTTAACATTCACTTATTTAAATAGATACCTCATGAATAAATAGGAACACACGGAAATTAGACATCCTTCCCCAGAAAGCCTACAGGCAGGCTTTGTGTAGGGGAAAGGTTACACATATAAACGCGGACAAACACCCAGCCCTGAGGGAAGTGCCAAGTTCCCTCTGGTGAGAATCGAACTCACGCAGACAATGTGCTCAGTATTTGGCCCAGTTGCCAACATGTTACCAAATACCAAGTCAGCACCACCGCGGCACTATGAGAATAAGACCATGCGTCACCCATCCAAGTTGCATCCGTGCAATTGTTGCTTGACTTCGAACAGCGCAGGTCCGACAATGAACGGAGTACGCTGCCTCATCCTCTCTAAATATTTGTATCAATGATCTAATGGTAGTCAATATTTTGCTATTTTACATAATAAACATAAAAAGCAATAGATAAAGCTAGTGACGTCTTTAAGACACGAAATTGTGTTAAATTATGTTATTTTTCAATATTCTAAACTATTTTATACACTATTTTGTACACTTTATGTAAACCTTAGTATTTAGTAATTCGACCATTATGTACTAAGACCATAAATGGACATAAATTGATATAAAAGGAAAGCGTGGGTTATTGGTGAAAATTACGAGTATAACTAACTAATAAGGTACTTACGAGTATATTCTTTTTTATGTCAAATGTATTCGTAGCTTTCAGAACTCTTATAGTAATGCCCTTAACCTATAGAAATAAGAATAAACAAGGATTAATATGATGATACGAGATATTTATAAAATGACCATTTATTTTATACTTACACATTTAGATTAATTTTATACAAAATAGACATTAGAGAATATATTTATACACAAGTATGTGTGATATTTTATTAATTCATGTTAACATAAAATTACATTCAGATAACATAAATGTCAATTTGTCATGAAGAAAAAGATCATTAGAATTAAAGAATAACTATTTTCGGAATATCTTCTGGTAATTGAGGGGTTATAAACGAGACAGTCTCGGTTGGCGTTATGTAAGAAGAAGTTGGAGTTGGATTTACTGCCATAACTGACCCACCTGCAATACTGGCATCAGTGGAAGAATAAACTACAGTTGATGTGGGGTAAGGTGTGGTTGTACTATCAGCACTACTCGTAGAATAAATTCTAGTTGTGATGCCAGTACTACTCGTAGGATAAATTGATGTTGAGGGAACTACAGTTGATGTCGGATAAGTGGTTGTTGAGGGACTTACAGTTGATGTTCTACAAATCCATGTTGAAGTTATAGCACCAGTTGGATAAATCGGAAATATCGAGGTACAGTACGGATCAAAAGTTGATGACGGATAAGGAGTTGTTGAGGGATTTACAGTTGACGTGGGATAAATTGTCGTTGATGTCGGATAAGGGGTTGATGAGGGACTTACAGTTGACGTGGGATAAATTGTCGTTGATGACGGATAAGGGGTTGATGAGGGACTTACAGTTGACGTGGGATAATTTGTTGTACAAATCCAAGTTGAAGTAATAGCACCAGTTGGATAAATCGGAATTATGGAGGTACAGTATGGATCCAAAGTTGATGACGGATAAGGGGTTGTTGAAGGATTTACAGTTGACGTGGGATAAGTTGTCGTTGATGTCGGATAAGGGGTTGATGAGGGAGTTACAGTTGACGTGGGATAAATTGTTGTACAAATCCAACTTGAAGTTATAGCACCAGTTGGATAAATCGGAAATATCGAGGTACAGTATGGATCAAAAGTTGATGACGGATAAGGGGTTGTTGAGGGATTTACAGTTGACGTGGGATAAATTGTCGTTGATGTCGGATAAGGGGTTGTTGAGGGACTTACAGTTGACGTGGGATAAATTGTCGTTGATGACGGATAAGGGGTTGATGAGGGACTTACAGTTGACGTGGGATAATTTGTTGTACAAATCCAAGTTGAAGTAATAGCACCAGTTGGATAAATCGGAATTATGGAGGTACAGTATGGATCCAAAGTTGATGACGGATAAGGGGTTGTTGAAGGATTTACAGTTGACGTGGGATAAATTGTCGTTGATGTCGGATAAGGGGTTGATGAGGGAGTTACAGTTGACGTGGGATAAATTGTTGTACAAATCCAAGTTGAAGTTATAGCACCAGTTGGATAAATCGGAAATATCGAGGTACAGTATGGATCAAAAGTTGATGACGGATAAGGGGTTGTTGAGGGACTTACAGTCGAGGTCGGATAAATTGTAGTTCTAGTATCAGTACTTGTGGAATAAATTATTGTTGAGGAAACTACAGTTGACGTGGGATAAATTGTTGTACAAATCCAAGTTGAAGTTATGGCACAAGTTGGTGAAATCGGAATTACTGTAGTACAAGTCGGAATGCCTGTTGCATAAGAAGCCGTGGTGGATTTAATTTCAGTAGTACCGGTATTGTCATTAGAGTTGTCATCTATTGGCGTATTCATTTCAGCATTTTCATATTCCCGAACATTTCGTTTCAACAAATTTCTGCAGCCTACGTTTTTTGGGTCATCGCATTTGTGCAGTTTGGGATTGAAATCAAGGCCTTCTGGACAAAACATGCTGATGGGAACTCCGTCAATGCATTTATAATATTTCGAGCAGTCATTTCCATGTCTGTAGTATGTCACAGCTTTGTCGTTAGTTTCTGGACAGGTTACTACAATGAAGAAAATATGTGGATTACTTTAAGTGTGCAGAAAGGGATTACGAGTGAAAAAAATAAAAACTAACCACTCTATTTAGGAATATCAAATACTTCGTGATTTTTACAGTTACAGTAGAAGTTCTACAGGTACAGTTAATTTATGATAGAGGTCTTTCTTACCTTTAATTTCAGTTTTCTCAGCGGGTTGATTGTAAACTTCATCTTTCTTTAGGGCACTATAATTATAAAGCGTCAGCACAATGGTTGTCACCAAAAGGGCTAAAAGTTTGTGGTACACTATCATTTGGTTAGGTTTGGAAGAAACGTGGTGTCAGAATGAACTATTTCGCCAAAATACTTTATATAAGGAACCATTGTCTAAAGCACCGTTAAGTTATCGTAATGTATAAATGTTTGTTGTATGATAGGTGTATATGAAGTATCATTGATAACACTACGAGATAAACTGAATGACGGACTTCCAGGCTACATCTATTTTTTTTTCTTATCAGAGTAAATAATCCCCTTATCTCGATTTCCTCAATGGATCTGATTGTGCTATATTAGATCTCCTGCTGCATCTTGCTTATTCAGGTGGAATTAAAAATGAAATATGTGATAGCTTGCATAGTATATTTATACTATTCATAATAATATTTCCTTTATATAAAATAAAATTATAGCGATATATTATTGATACTCCAGATTGTAAATGGGGAATTAGTGGGTCCATTTCATTGTGGGTCCACGACAATGAAAACTAGTGCTGAATAAGAATTTAGGTAAGACAGTCCATGTATAATCCTGTCGTGAAAGTCCTTATAGTAACCTTACAAAGGGTGATCTATTGAATCCGACAGAAACCAATTCTGATGTTAGGAAAACCTATTAAAACTACTTCGGTTCTCCACTGAATCCTTCTGATGACTAGCGTAGATTTAATTTGCGTATAAACGTTAAAGTTTATTCATTTATAAGAACTTTACAACCTGCTGAAAATAGTCAATTTCATCATTCTAATTGTAGTTGTTGAATAAATTTAGAAAATATGTTGGTTCTGTACCGCTCTGCTTTGACAATGAATTAAAAAAATACCCCATCTGTTTGTTAGCAAGAAACTGCCATTCAAATATCAATCTTGTGAGAATTTACTAGGGATTCAATAAAAGTATGCCGATTATTGATACTCTAACTGGTATATCTCGTAACATATAAAATCACCTTATTTCAGAAATAAAGTTTAACAATAGTCATTCATTAAATTATTATTGAACCGTTTGAAGTGCACGAGATATCTAGGGTGATTTTCCAGCAAAGGAGCTTGATGTTATAGAATGGGGCTTTTTCCTGGGTTGATCAACTTAACTTGACGTTTTCGTGTTCATGATACCCAGTTTCTTCAGAAGGTTTCCAAATACTGCTGTTGTTGTCTTCTGCTCCTCATTATATACGTAGGTTCCGCTTCACTTGGTTGATCATGATCAACACTTATAATCCAGTGATTGTGCTACTCTCTGATCATATTTATATTCACGCCATTCTCACTGGACCATTCTTGAGTGACTGCCTTGCTCAGTGACCATTCTGGGATTCTCCTCATTGATCATGCTTGATTGCTCGTGTGTCTCTGGTAAAGTTAATCTATAGGTGTTGCTCAGTATGTATCCTGTCCTTTCTGTCGACAGAAGTTATTTCTATTTATTTTTGTTTTTCTTGATTTCGATGAATTGCCTGTTAATTCTCGGGTAGTACTTTGAATTGTTGTCCAGCACTTTGATGTTATCGTAATCTATCCTGTGGTTGTTGTTGAGAACATGCCCCGCAACTGCTGATTTGTTGTGTAATCAAATCTATTCGTTGACGTTGAGTTACAATTCACACAAGTGAATTGTAACTGGTAAACATCTTTGGTCTGGCGTCAGGGAACTTGCTTGAAGGTATATATGACTGCATCTTATATGGATAATATTGAAGGGCATTTTATATGACCAGGCTTGATATGATTGCATCTCAAATGCATGAATTTCCAAAGACTTCTTTATAATCGTCCCATATTTTCTACAAAAACACTTACAACAAGAATATGTTAAAGCAGATGTTTCAAATGTTTTGCAGACTCTTCTTCCTTGCAGTGACGGATGCCATTAAGAACTTAGTTTATACGAATAATTGTGACCAGCGACTTTGTTGCCAATCAATTAGAGTTAATTTCGCGAAACATTAACACAACTTTTAAAGGACGCGTACAAAACCATTGATATTATTTTAAAGTACTTGAAAACTGTCCAATTATAATACTGACTATTTAGAAGACAGATTAACTGTTAAAACATACACTTCAATTATGTAATTCAGTATGAAATATTTGGCAAGGATGCAGGATCTAGCCACGACAATTATAGTTTAAAATTCATGACGACCTTTGATAAAGATTTGATATCTCGGTAAATAAGTGAAAAATATTGTACGCCTAAACTTGGGCAACGGCGAAATTACTATAAATATATACATATGTACCTATTTAAATATTTCATAATGACCTTGGTTAACCCTTTTGTTAACACTGGAGAGAAGTATTAACAAACAGATAATCGCGTAGTCAATGAAACAAATTTGAGAGAGACTCAAATATTACATATTTTATGAGACCTACACAAACATACATTCCCTTCTCATCTGCTGCAAAGATTGACGTAGTGCGCCTACAGAATCAACTCCTCTCTCATTAAAAATACATTATCGCTTATTGCGGGCAGTTCGGCTGCGAAATGTGTTAAAACCGGCGCCAAGGCCCTTAGCCCTGATTAAAATTCATTCTACGAGTTTAATATGAAAGCTGTATTCCAGCCTGATGGGAGATTCGCTCATAACATTTATAAATCTCCACGTTTTCAGTTAGTTTATGGCACAATTGCCGATTCGCAGTAAATGCGACAAAGAAAGTCGTCGAATACAACAAATTACTATAACAATAATTGCAGTATGCCACAAAATAAATGTAATTTACATGTAGCCTGGTATTGTCATAGAGTATATGGATGTTTTTGGAATGAAAATTGTTACAATGAAACAAAATTCATTGAAGCGATTACCATGCATGTATATTTTACTCTTTATGGATAAGTAATTTAGGCTGGTTGCTTTTCTATGGTAACCCATTAATAGGCAATGTTTTCCATATAAACAATATATGCGTGGTACCTGTTTTCATACGTACTAACGAAACTAGGGGTATTCTGAGGAAAAAGTAGTAACCTTTTAAAATAAGATACTTGTACTAATTCAATGATTTTTGAATGATAAAGAGACCACACTGAAAGGCAAGACGATAACGTTAACAACAATGGAGTCATACAACTTTAGCCTAGCATTTCATGAAGTTGCTTCCGATTTAGAGAGCAGTGTAAATACCATACACATTTCTTGTTTAGATTTTGAAGTAGCAGACGTACTTATTGTCCTAAAAAAGGAGAAAGAGACAAATTCGACTTCTAAGTAATTATACTTGTTTGTTATTTCCATTTCTGACCCATACTGAGTATTATTTTACTATTGAGTACTACTACTATTATATTATATATATATATATACATTTATTTTTATCCAAACTTTGTGACATTAATGAAGTGTAAGACAGTCATTTGCTAATTCAGTTATGGAGAATTCAATGCAATATAAACGAAAAATATATTTTTAATTATTCTACGGAAGGCGTTGAATAAGGGACACAACATATTTACAGTCATATTATTGCAATGGTATATAAAATGCATATGAGAGTGCGAGAAGAACTACTCATCTACAGTAAGTGGTAAAAATACTGAGTAAATTACCTCGACACTAACAAAATTATGTATCAGCTCGCCAATTTTTTAATTGGACTTTCAATTAAATTAAAATATGAAAAATAAATATGGATACTAAGGATACACATACAGCAATAATAAATGTATACATATATGAACAAATGAATAAAAATATACATCAGGAAATTTAAACCCTTATCATATACTAATTTTTTTAATATAAAGAATATACTGCATAACAAATTGTAATTGTAAAAAAATTATCTACTAATATAATTATTTGCAACTGATAATAATTAAATTAAATTACACTAAACACTAAACTACATAAACTACAGTTATTGACATCACATTTATCTGAAATTAAATTAAATTTACGCGTAGTATTATAAATCGGAGATTTATATTAAAGAAGAGATAATATTAAAATTGTTCCAGCACCAAATCCAGAAAAACCTTATATTTTCCAAATGCATTACGTCAAATATATATAGTATAGCATTATTGTTGGTTCCCCACTCAGAATAAACTCCATCTTCCAATGATCTTTCAATGGCTGAAAAGGAACCCCTAGGCTTTAGGTTTTCTGTTTCATGACCAATTGACTGCCAGCAGTGAGTTAAAGCAGCCGGAAGAATCAATTAACGTCGGAGAAAACGTTGATAGATTACTAGAAACTAGTACCTCTTGAATAAGTTACAATGTAGACTGCAGATATACTCATTTCAGATCACTTTAAAGGCTACATATGAGCCCAAAATCACATGAGTTCGCCCGTTAGATATTTTCACGTCCACGCAGTAAAACGGTAAGGTAGGAATAAAGTAGGTTAATAAATAGATTTTATTTGTACTTGAGAAATATAAGAACTATACAGATATATTTGCAATAACAGGAAAACTAGTGACACAAGAAAGCATAAAAACATGAACATCTCAAATTTTCAGTACTTAGTTTACACTGAGTTATAAAGTCAATTATCACTGTTTTACGTCACCTCTATCTTTCGAAACAGTATTTATACGCCTAGGCATGGTGTCTGCAAGACTCTGGCAGTCTTCTAAAGAAAATGAGTCCCATATTTCAAGTATTTAAGCCGGACGATTACGCAATTCTTTTTTCATTCGATGCCATAATGTGTCGATCGGAGAAAGATCAGGACTATTCGAGAGTCAACTTAGGACGGAGATATCGTTTTCCGACATCCAGGATTTCACACGTTTGACTGTAGGCAAGCCGGGCCATCTTGTTGGAAGAGAAATTCCCGGTTAGCTAATTGCAGACTCGATTGATGTAAGAAGGCACTGATTTAAAATGACTATGTATTTTTCTACCTTTACGATGCCTTCAACAAAGTGAAGCCTATCAACGTCATTGGCGGACATACATCCCCACACCATAATTGAAGTGGGAAATTTCACTTTTTGTCGAAGACAGTCTTTGTTGTAAGCTTCGGTTTTCGTTCGAATCACCCTACTCAGCGAATTTCCTACACAAGACTCAAATTTGGATTCGTCGCTCCAAATAACCGACCTCTACTACTCCAAAGTCCAGTTTCTATGTATTTTGGCCCATAGTAAGCGGTTTTTATTCTATTTTTGAGTGAGTAGGTGTTTTTATTTTGCCTAATAACGAGAACAGTTACATAAATGCATTGAAGTATAAAATCAACTTACCTTATAAAAATTGAATTCAGTTTTCTTCAGTACCCTCGTGCAAGTCGATTTAGAATACCGCATGTCTGTTGATTCATTCCATAGAACTGTAGGAAAACTGCAATTGGCACGACGGTTTTTCTTTATCATGCGTCCTAAAATTTTTAATTCCGCAGCAGTCACTGCGGTTTTTCTACCAACACGTGCATCTACAGTTGTGGAACCCGTAAATTTATACAAACGCACAATATCTTTAACAGTATAACGGGACAATTCTAATTCTTTTGCAATCTGGTAGGCACTTTTGCCCTGATGGTGCAGTTTTATTAAAACTTTCCGTAAATATTGTGATAATGCTTTTCCACACCCCATTTCGACTCTTAACTGTCAAGAAGGTCATTTACAAGACACAAAACACCATCGGCAGAGGTATTGTGATATAACTTCATACAGAATAAGGCCCAATTTGATTTGACGCCAATCTTTACGCTTCGACTTCGGTGACGAGATTTACTCAAATCAGACATTTAAGCACAAATGATATTTTCGAAGGCGATGTTTTTGTTTATTATTATAAGAATTACTCAAACTGATCCTACTTGGCATTAGGAATGAGAATTATCATGATAGTCTTCCTGTGTTAAAACGTTTATAGTTCATTTAACTAAAAATTCAGTACGGGCGAACTCGTGATTTTGGTCTCGTATATATACCTCGTCCAGTATTTACGGCTTTTCCTGTTTTTACGTTTTCAGATAGCATCTACAATAATATAATAAATAATTTGTACATGGTCCTCCTATACACCTCCAGCCAATTATGGATTTACGAGGGCTCGTTAAATTTTAATTTTGACACTATCATAATTACTTCCCCGAGCAGGCGTCGCAGTCGTGGCAGGCGGCCGTGTGACCTCGCGCTCCGATATAATAAAATTTTACGAGTTTTTACTCCTAATCTGAAGTTAATATAGCCGGCGTCCGGTCCTGCAGATAGCGCGGCCAGCCGATGGCGAAGTTAATAGTGAATTACAACCCCCTCGTTTGACCCCACGGGCACTGTTATGAGTTTTTAATTCTGCCTCTTTATTACTGGGCCGAAATCGCGTTCCGAACTACCATTAATATGTGTCGTTTTATGGCGACGCGGAGATGACAACGGGTCAAAGAAGTCGGAATTTCAAGAAGCGATCGAATAATACGGATCTTGACCGGATAGTCAACTTCTATAGCGTGGCGGAAGAAACATTGCAAACTTATAAATTTTACTTTTCTCAAAATACATATCGACAAAAATATACAGGATCGAAAATTACAGATGAAATGAAGCCTGTAACTTTTTAATTATTACTTTTATACAAAAATGTCTCATGTAAATTTATCTAAAAGGCGTTACAATAATAGTGCAAAAGAGTAAAACAAGGTGTTCTGTAGCAAAGTATTGAAATATTTATTGGTTTATAATGTGGATATTTGAGAGTTCTGTATGGATCAACACATTCGATAAATGACCGCCACCGCAACATTTTCAATAACCATTTTGCATAAATGTGGCGATATATCGTTGATACAGCGTTCAACGCTTAGGTGGTCGTGGATTTGTTGGCGTAAACCTAAGACTTTCGAAAACCCTATAGAAAAAAGTCCATAGATGTTAAATCGTAAGATCGTGTTGGTCAATTCTGGTCACCAGGACTGCTGTAACCATATGTCTTCAAGAGCAATATCTCACAATATAGGCACAAAGAATTAAGTTATCATGTCACGGTAACGTTCACCATTTAGCGTTAATGCTTCATTTTCAAAGGAAAATAGTCCAATAATTCCTTCAGATCACAACGAAAACTAAACAGTGACACGTTAGGGATGCATTTGTTTCTCATGAATCATTCGTGGATTTCTTGAACCCCAAATACGGCAATTGTGCCTATTAATGAAGCAATCAAGATGAAAATGAGCCTCGCCGCTGAAGATGATTTTGTCTACCAAATCGGAATTCACTTCGTCACACGGCATTCAATGAACCAATAGGTGAACTTTTTTCCTCTACATGGTCTGTTGGCTGAAGTTGTTAGTTCAGTTGGACTTTGTAAGTATGGAGATACAAATATTTAGTGAGAATACGGTGAAGAGTGGATGTTGAAATATCCAATTCTTGTGCGCGGTAACGAGTCGAGATCCCTGGGCTCTCGGCCACATTCCAGCGAACTGTCGTGATGTTTTATTTTGAGCTACCACTATGAGTTCATGTCATGGGTCTCACATCAATAATTGAACCAAAACTTATTCTCTTCACACTTGATGAATTTGGAACATTATTTTTACCAAAATTGGATGCACTTTACGAATCATAGTAACCAAACTTTGATAGTAATGTTTAATAATAAGGACGCATTGTTGTATCATGTAGTGCTCTACTTTTACTAATTACTATTTGTCTCGTATGGACCTGTCATAATTATTGACCTATCAAATTATGACAGCCAAAATGGCGCGCAATACAAATCTTTCGCTTTTATTCTACAATTTAATGTTTTATATGTTATGGAGACTTTGATATTCCTTTCTTAGCTAGAATATATTTAACTTTTTTTTTTAAATAGTAAGTTAATCTTCTTTATTATATTCTAATTCAGCACATTAATCTACATATGCCTATATAATCTTCATTATGGCATATAAAAAAAATTAGAAACGTCAATTTTGATAAAACTTTAATTTCTATAATATTCTAGTGTGGCCTTTTAGATCATGGCTCTAGTCCATTCAAAAATGATTACCATATATTTACAAATACTTAACCTTTTATCACCCTCATTTCACCAACAGTTCGAGTGTTTAGGTCATTAAAATCAGTGGGTCGTTTTTTGCACACGTGGACTTATATGACAAAAAATTGCAAGGAAAAATCAAGTCAGATCACTATTCAGTCATCCAATTCATTGCTCCTCGATGACCTATCCCTTAACAACCGATGTAACAATAGATATGGATGAAAACTTAAATACGGACAAAAATTTACCCTTATTGCTCTTGTGCAAGAAGGGTAAAGCTCTCGATGGCACGCTCCCCTGTTCATCACTTACAGTGCTAATATTCGCTGAGAACTGATCTAGGTGACTATACAGAAATTGAGCTTGACACTCATATTACAACCAAGATTTCGAAAAACAAACAGCATTGTGGTAACCAGAACTTCATATTTAGAACCTTTTTTGTTACCAAGGAATTTTTTGCATAACTGCCACGAAAAATAACCACTCTGCTTTCTCCTTGCCATTCATACTTCTGACAAAATCCTCATTACAGACAAGGGTATATATTTGAGGTCCGTTAAATATACCTGCTATGATCTTCTCGACAGTTAAAGCAAAGAATGTAGAAATTATGTGGCAAAAACATTTACCTTCAATATTCAGTGTTTTGACAAACTGTTTCATTATGCCGAGCTTAATATGTGTGAAGGAAAGAATTATGTTTTCTGGGCTGACAATGATAAGTTGGATGGTTAGGTGGAAATACGATGGGTGGTGCATAATAGGGTTAATATATTAACTAATAGGATACGCTCTATATTGCAATTCTCTTGCTCTTAAAACTTAAAGATGAAAATACTACTAAATTCAGTTGAGAAATATTTTGCAACAGCGAATGAAAAAAAAAATCCTTATTATAATCGATAAATGCTAATAAGATCATCTGGGATACTTTCCCTGTAAGCAGAAAAATTATGATGTAATTTCTTGGGGCATTCCTACCTGTTATAACGTTGGCAGTATTTTGCTTTTCCCCCCGTATTTTGATGTCCATTTAACTCCTGCCCCCTTTTCCCATGTTTTGCGCTCTAAAAAATAATTTCATCGTTTATATGAAACACACAAAGAGAAATTAAGTTACAGCTAATTTCGGATAAAGGGGGACAAAGTCGAATCGGACATTTTCCGTTAAATTTTGGTTTTCCATCTGCATAAACGACCAGCGATTTCAATACCCGTACAGGAACCGGGGTCGTAAAGATTATTACTTTCGGTTTTCGGGGTTTGCATACATACATTTTTAATATTCGCCCATTCCGTAAATGATTGATCCATAAAAGAGTAGTAAATGTAATTTAGAACGCCACATTTTATTACGGTAGGCTTATCGACTGTCGACACAACTTTTATTAGGAATATAAAAGATATTATGGAATAGAATAACCAGATGAAATTATTAACTCATCTGGCATCGATGCGGCTATAATAATGTTATATACACAGGAAGATGGGGACAATAAAGGTTATATACAAATCACTTTTTATAGTTTGTATCGAAATATTCGCGAATAATAAAATTTTCGATAGATTAGAGGGGGTCAAAACAAAATCCAAGGAAATAAATAATAAATGTGTGCGGTTTCCTATAATTATTTGCATACACCATTACTAAAAGTAGGAGTTATCTCGGCGTTATAGTTACGACGTCCTCATTTCTTAGAAAAATTACAGACAAAACCGTGGCCAAAGGGAAGCAAAATGTAGCAGCAGTATAACAGTTGGACTTTTCGTATCAAGCTGTTTAATTTGTTAGTCCTAAATTCTATTACTCATAGTACCCCTACCTGGACACTCCGATATCGGGGCATAATGTTTGTCAAGAAAGGGAAAGAGTGAGTTTCTCATGTATGTGTAAAAGAAAAGATGAGGCAGCACTCGGAGAAAAAAAGATGCACTTTACGCGGGGCCAAATTGAACTCTGTGTCATTCACATTGTACATACATCACTAAAGCCTAGTTCGGACTATGCTAGTATTATAAATTCAATCAAGTGGCGAGTCATTTAGCAACTAAACATCTACGAACTTACTAAAAAGCGTTCGCACTACAGTCGTGTACAGTACATTATTGAGTAGTGTATTAAGATGAACTGGCAAAGCAACAAAGTAAATAAGCTAATAAAGCTTATTGAAATGGCTATTTTAGAAGAAGTGGAAGAAGAAATTAGCGTCATAAAAGAGAAAAACTATGGGTACGAAAATGGATTCAGAGAAGAGATGAGCTGGGAGCTACTAATCCTCTTCTTAAAGAAATAGCATTAGAAGATCCTAAAAATAAAAATAAACAGTTTTAAAGCCTTAAAATGGACTTTTCCGCACGTAAAACATCTCTATCTCGAAATTGAGTGACCGAGAAAAAATAAACCAACACATAAATGCAGAATATCTGTTTTATGCGACAGTTTTACTTTTTTCAAATAGTCCACCCTCGTGCTATCTCATGACCACTGAACAGGGTAGAGTGTGTTTTATCCACCTCAAAATCAATAGATGTCGTCTGGTAGACGTCCCCGATCAGAATCAGTCAAAGCCCGATCGATCCGACATGATTTAGTTGAGTTATCGTGTTAACAAAAAAAATTTCTCAAATAGTCCACCGTCGTG
Organism: Rosalia funebris; assembly: GCA_037954035.1. NCBI lineage: Eukaryota > Metazoa > Arthropoda > Insecta > Coleoptera > Cerambycidae > Rosalia > Rosalia funebris. Next base: position 9,581,529 of record JAZFAV010000004.1, read on the forward strand.
CTTTCTCATTAACCATGGACAGGGTGGGGTGTGTCCTATCCACCTCAAAATCAATAGATGTCGTCTGGTGGATGTCCCTAATCAGAACCAGTTGAAACCTGATCGATCCGATACGATTTAATTGATTGATCGTGCTAACAAAGAAAAAATCTCAAATAGTCCACCATTGTGCTTTCTCATGACCCATGAACATGGTAGAGTGTGTTCTATCCACCTCAAAATCAATAGGTGTTGTTTGGGAGACGTCCACGATCAGAATCAGTCAAAACCCGATCGATCCCATATGATTCAGTTGAGTTATCGTGTTAACAAAAAAAATTTCTCAAATAGTCCACCGTCGTGCTTTCTCATGACCCATGGACAGGGTGGGATGTATCTCATCCATTTCAAAATCAATAGGTGTCGTCTGGGAGACGTTCCAGATCAGAATCAGTCAAGACCCGATCGATTTGACACCATTTAGTTGAGTTATCGTATTAACAAAACAAATTTCTCAAATAGTTCACCATCATGCTCTCATGATTCATGGACAGGGTGGGGTGTATCCTATCCACCTCAGAATCAATAGGTGTCGTCTGGAAGACGTTCCCGATCACAATTAGTCAAAACCCTATCGATCCGACACGATTTAGTTGAGTTATCGTGCTAACAAAAAATTTCTCAAATAGACCCAAGGGATGGGGTGGTGTGTGCTATCCACCTCAAAATCAATAGGTGTCATCTGGGAGACGTCCCCGATCAGGATCAGTCAAAACTCGATAGATCCGACACGATTTCGTTGAGTTATCGTGCTCTGCCGGAGCTCCTATGAGTGGGTAATAATACTTAACTTTCTATTTCAATATAATGTTTACATGATAATTCTGAATGAGCATTTCTAGAGAATAAAATGTTAGCAATGTATCGCTGTAGTATGTGAATGAAACAAAATACGTTCCATCAAAAGTAATGATGAGTAACTTGCTAGTGAACCATTGGTGGAACCATGACATTTATAAAGCCTTATTCAACCAGCCCCTTGAGTAAGTTTCAGATCGAACTTTTATAAAATATGATTGTCCAATGATAGTTTTACGGTCATCAGTCCGACTGGTAATTTCTGTTAGTACTTTACGATTGAATAAGTCCTTAATATGAGCTCCAATTTGTATTCGATATTCTGGTATTTTAACTATGAGGTATCTCAGTTGGAACTATAGTCAAATGAAAATAATGAAAATTTTGTTTAGCGATGAAGCACATTTTCATCTTGATGGACATATCAGCAAGCGAAATTATCGAATTTGGGGTGCTGAAAATCCACATGCTGTCCACGAAAACGAATGCATCCACATTAATTCATGGTTTGGTGGTCATTTTGAAATGGTGGAGTAATTGTACCATATTTCTTTGAAAATGAGACTCGTAATGCTATCACAGTAAATGGGAAACGCTATCGTGACATGTTAAACAATTTCTTTTTCCACCAAATTGATGATTTCGATTTGAACAACATGTGGTTTCAGCAAGACGGTGCAACGTGTCATACAGCACGTGCAACCACAACGCTGTTGCATAGCAAATTTCCTGATCATGTTGTCTCCTGGAATTCTGACATCAATTGTCTTCGAGATCATGTGATTTAACATCGCTGAGCTTTTTTCCTCGGGGTATATTAAGGAAAAAATGTACGCCACACACCCAACGATAATCAATGACCTCAAAGCAAACATTCAACATTTTATTTGGGCAATAGAGCGTTATGGACAATTATGCTAACCGAATAGTATCATGTCAGAAGAGTTGAGGTGGCTATATTAATGATATTCTTTTTCATTTGTAGCCGCATCGTCTCTATTTTATGTCGAAGAACAAAACACTTCAGTTTGTTAAATATTATTAGTTTTGTTCACAAATCACATCCTATAGTTCCAAATAGAACAGCCTGTATGTGAAAATATTTCAATGGGAACTTTAAAGTTTAATAAAAGCCTTTGTAGCTGACACACATTTACATTAAAATATACATCGTGTACTTACTATAAATAGCCAAAGCTGCATTTCGCTAGGACTTCTATTAATAATTCAATTTGAAAACTTTTCAGAGAACAAATTTGTACATGTTCAAAGCGGCCTCGTGGCCACAAATTCGGAGACATTAATTCGTAAATTTTCCACGTAAGCAGAAGCAAACTTTCTGTATGAAAAGTGCAGGCGAAGGATAAAACGCAAAGAATAATAAGTCGCAATAAGCTACCCGCCAGTGAACATCAAAGCAAATTCGATTTAAATTAGTTTTAAATTTATTAAACAAATTTATCTGCCAGACTGCCGATATAACCCCGGCTTGCAATAAAAAGCAATTTTTAATTGAGTCCCGAACAGAAACGTAAACATTATTGTATACTCCCTTTTATTTTATTTTTGTGTTGCACGACGTAGGCAACAAGGAAAATGGCGTAGTAAGGAGGGTTGTGATATTACCGCAGAATTGCATTGCTAAATGTACGAGGGTCGTTCAAATATAAACGGACCTTTTGCAAAAAAAATATTTTTCATTTTAACAAGAAAACATACTTTATAGTTATTTTTCTACATGGTTCCCCTCTTTATTTACGTGTTCTTCCCATCGAACAGATAGTTTTTTCATGCCGTTTTCGAAGAATGACTTCGGGTGGGTATCCAACCAACTGCGCACAAACTGTTCAACCTGTTGATCATTGGCAAAATGCTCTTCTCCAAGTACTTCCTTGAAAGATCCAAATATATGGAAATCACATGGTGAAAGGTCAGGACTATAGGGAGGGAAAATATTTCAGCCAATTTATGGGTTGTTAGAGCTGTAGTGTGGGGTCTTGCATTATCATGCAGGGGCAGGACGTCTCACATGAAGCTTCTTGACCAATATGCAGCTCGAACCTGGTCAAGAGAGTCACAGCAGTAGGCTGCGTTTATTGTGCGACGATCGTGAAGAAAATCAACGAGTAAAACTCTTTGAGAGTCCCAAAAAACCGTTGACATTACCTTCCCGGCTGACAAGCGAGTTTTGGCTTTTGGTGGTCCTGGCTCACCCTCTTTCCTCCATTCCATACTGGCTCTTATCGACTCGAGAGTGTAGTGGTGAACCCAGATTTCATAGCACGTCACAATGCGTTGCAAAAAACATGTCCTTCATTTTTAAACCGAGCAAGAAGCGTCTGATTAACTTCGACTCTTGCGTTTTTGTTTTCTCGGGTAAGCAGACGTGGAATCCACCTCACCGAGATTTTTCGGAATTCAAGGTGGTCTCGGATGATGGTGTGTACACTTCCAACACTGACTCCCGTTTCCTTACTGATTTCTGCTACAGTGAAGTGACTATCTCTTTCAATGAGCTCGCGAACAGTTGCAGCATTGCCACGCGTAATGCTGGAGCGGGGGCGTCTTCGGTGACTCACATTTTCTACTTTTTCACACCCTTCTTTGAACTCGACACACCAGGCTTCCACTCGCGGCCATGAAAGTGCATTCTCCTCGAACTGTGCACGCACTCGGTCCAGAATTTTGGCTGGTTTAACGCCTTCATACGTTAAAAACTTCATTATGATACGTTGCACAATCGAAAGATGAACCTCTCTTTCGCTCATTGTGAGGATAATTAAACAAACCGATCGGGCGCTTACCCCCGACACGCTTTCTATGTCCTCAGAAGTAGAAGGTTCGTTTATATTTGAATTCCCCTCATATATTGTTTGATTTTACGTAAATATAAGTTTCATTAAAATTTATTTCGTCAAACCCTAGAAAAGTGAAAACCTATATTAAATAAGTGTAAATATTAATTGATAAAAAAACTGCGAATGCCCAATAGACTTCCTAAAATAGTTACATGGATATAGACTAAATTACTAATAATATAGGGTGTCTCAGTTGGAACTATAGGATTTGAATTGCGCGCCATTTCTGTTCTGCCAAAGACGGAGCGTCAATATTTAACAACTGACATTTACAAATCATACGACGTCAACATACGTAATTGTCTAATTTGGAACTATAAGATGTGATTTGTGAATACAACTTATAATATTAAACTTAATATACACTTACTTTCATAAAACAGTTATACACAAACTATTCGTTGTTGAACTGTTAATCTCGGCATGTTGACATCGTATGGTTTGTAGATGACAGTAATTAAATATTGATGCCCCATCTTTGACAGAACACAAATAGTGCGCAATTCAAATTATATAGTTCAAACTGAGACGCCCTATATTTGGATCGTTATTGAGTAGTTTCACTTTTGGACTATTCCTCATTATCATCCAACTGGTCTACTACGTATATAATACCATATATATATATATATATATATATATATATATATATATATATATATATATATATATATATATATATATATATATATATATTCATATTATCAACCCCATATTTTCTTAGAGATGAATGTACCAACTGGGTTTATTGTTTCGCTATCGTTCCTCTCTAATTATTTGTAAATTGTGGTATGTACCAGAGAAGAATGCTTCAATTCCTACGTCCTCTTCAATTATTTGCAAGCCAGTTTATGCATTTACATTAAAACTTAATCTAATTCAATTATGTATGCTAACGATCAATCAGAAGCATCTGTTGAATGATATATCTTCTTCAATTATGTGCAAGCCACTAAATGCATTTCCATTAAGTCTTGTTCCCACGGCCTGTGGCTTGACGAGCGTACTCACAGAATTGTGGTCTACCGTCGTGGTCTGTCGATTTTTGACCGCAAACCGTTCTCATTTCGCGGAAAGGCTCGTGATTTTTCAAATCTCGAGCGGCCTCTAGTCGCCCGTTGCATTATTAAATTTCTATAATAATGAACGTTAGCATCCTGTAAGTCGCCATCAAATTTTCTTTCTTCCCTTTCAGCACTGTTAAAGGACACTCAACACTGATGCTACCTTGAATGAACTTCCTAGCATCATATATTTTGTGTCTATATTTGTGGTCAGCACTTTGCTGGTTCCAGATAGAAAGTTCTCCCTCGTAAATGTCCAAAAACTCCATAATAACTCGATAATTATCTCAAATCACCTACTGAAAACGTTCACAAAACTTTTAGAATAAACTTGTATTTAGATTATTTAGATTAAACTGCAACAAACCATGACAGATCATGGGAACTGGTGTTCGAGCTGTACTGAGGCTTGTCATTCATCAAGCCACAAGTCTTTGATATTTACCGACAATATACGGGAAAAACCAAGCCACCTCGAGCCATCTCGAATCACTTCGAGCAATAACTAGTCTTTACATTCCCACGGCGTGAGGTGTGACTAACGTCAGACCAGGCTCATCGACACACACGCCCTGGGAATAAGGTTTAAAGCCTTGTTCCCTTTTTAGATCTTCATCTAACGCAACAAGGATGTATGCTGATCAGAACGGATCAAAAGCATCCTTTGTATCATTAACCGTCTTTAATCTTGGAAACGGCTGAGTTAGAGCTTCATATAAGGCAACAACGAATCATGTTACAGAACGATCAGAACAATCTGTTGTATCAAACGTCTTCTTTAATTATGTGAAAAGGGCTGCATTACCTACTATTAGATCTTCATTTAATGTAACAACCACACATGCTAAGAAACGATCCGATGCATCTGCTGTATCTTATGGCCTCTTTAATTATTTGCAAGCGACTATATGCACTTGTGTTAAATTCAGTGATTCAATACAACTATGATGGCAAAGAGCGATCAGCATCTGGTGTATCATGTGTTTTTTCTAATTCTTATAAGGCACTGGATACCCTTGCATTAGAGTATCATCTAATACAACAGCGATGAATTATACAGGATGATCACACGCATTATCGATCCTCTATATTTTATTGCAAGCGACTGTAAAAATGTAACTTAGAGCTGAATATACAAGTAATGTAACAACTAAGCATGCAATAACTAAATATCATGTAGAATCTGTGGTGTCATTTATCCTCTCTATATCTTTGGGAAGTGACTACATGACTTATTTTGGGGCTTTGCATATCTAATTCAACAATGACCCGTAACGATCGGTATCTGTTGTACTATATTTACTTAGCAACCCATTTCTCGAGTTGCTTTGAAAGGCATTTGTTGCATTGCATTAGCTATTTATAATATATAATTTTATTGTACTAACAAAAATTGAAAGATTGTATGGATTATACAGGCTGTCTCTGGAAGAAAAATTTCTCCAAAACCACTATTTATTAGTATTGATATTGATGTTAATGATTACTTTGTAAATCTAAACCTTACCTATATAACTAGGTCCAGGAGAATAGTTCAATTGACTTCAAAATGTAGCTGTTGCTGTTTTTAGGATAGATCATTACTTATTTAAGAATATTATATGCTCAATTCAGTTCTGCAAAGAGACAACACCCAGCAATACTACTTATGATAGTCAGACACAGAAATAAATATATTAAGTTCAACATATTTATAGACTAAAAAAAGTATATATACTAATAGTTTTATACAAATTAATTGAATGCACCGCCACTGGTTGTAATAAATACCCTGGTAATTATACTGAAGATATAATTAATAATTAAATAAAATTTCCATTTGAACTTTCAACAACTCCTACCTGTCAATAATTGGCGAGTCTATGTTCTCTTCAAGCGGATTTCAATGGAATTCAGAAAAACGAAGTAGAAAAGTTTCATGTAGCGGAGCAGTTTGTTCGCATTTGGCCTCTGAAAGAGTGCAAAATTTCAGGTCCCATCAATAAGTAATGAGTGGGTGTTCTCGGGCCTTTACCGCAGGCTACGGTGCATTCCCGAAACTTTTCAACTGCTCCCAACTGAAAAGTTTAATAAGAGTGTTTCGTCGGTCTTTTATGGTATTGGCCAAGAAACTCTTGTGATATGTACGCAGATAAGATTTTTGTGCTCGCAGTTTTATCGACATCAGTTCATCGGTTAAGGTTAGTAAAATCAGCAAGTCTAGTCCACGAAACTACAATAGATTATTTTTGATAGATTATTACACTCAAAAAATAGTACAGACAGCTATATTACACAATAAACTGAATAATAATCAATGCGTATCTAATGAATTATAATGTTTCATGTATAACTTATTCTCTCTTTTCTAATTTCTTAAAAGATGGCTTGACTCACTGTTACGACTTATTGGCAGATCAATCTTTGTCAATGTGACAGAGGTATTTAGTTTATTTCCTAGGAATCTCAGATTTCCTTATCAGATTCATTAGTGCTCTTTCACTTCTCTTTCCTTATCTAATTTTTGTCTATTTGTTGTTTAACAGGAATTGTATCTTCATTGATCTATTTGTCTCTATACAATAAATTCTTCTATGGACTGAACTTTGAACTCACATCATATATGCTCATTCTTAACTATCTCTTATATTTTTGCCTCTTTCTTATCCTCTTTTATGTGTGTCTTGACCGTCTCTTTTATTTTTTTTCTGTATGGTAACCATTAGCAGTATTAGCATCTAGTAAGGAGGAATTACAATCGGCATTGAACTAAATGGAGGCACTGTTGACAGAGGAATACGGAATGAGGGTGAATAAAAACAAAACTAAAGTGTTAGTGTGCAGAGGGCGCGAGAGCAGAGCAAAAACGAAAGTACAAATTAATAATGAAAGATTGGAGGAAGTTAAAGACTTCACTTATTTAGGAAGTAAAATAAATTGGGATGGAAGAAGCGATAAAGACATAAAACAAAGAATAGCGCAGGGTCGAGTAACTTTTAACAAAAAGAAAGCACTTTTATGCTCGGGGGTAATAAACTTAGAAACAAGGAAGAGATTTTTGAAAACATATATATGGAGCACGGCACTATATGGTTGTGAAACCTGGACGGCACGGGAAGCAAGTAGGAAGAAATTAGAAGCTTTTGAGATGTGGTGTTACCGAAGAATGATGAAAATACCATGGACTGATAGGGTTAGAAACGAAGAAATATTGGAGAAAGTCGGCGAGAAAATAAGTATGTGGAAAAACATAGCGATGAGAAGAGATAGAATGGTAGGCCACTTGCTGAGACATGGGGGAATAGTCCGCGATATTTTGGAGGCAGAAATAGGAGTGAAGAAAGGCAGAGGTAGGTCTAGATTAGACTACTGCTCGCAAATAGTAAGGGATGTAGGGTGTAGCACAATTAGCGAAATGCGTAGATTAGCACAAGGTAGGAGAAGCTGGAGGTTAACGTCCAACCAGTCTTAGGACTGATGACCTAAAGATGATGATGATGGTAACCATGATTTACATCTATATATGAGAAAGGATCTTATTTGTATGTTCGTTTTTATTGTATGGTTTTATTGTTATGTTTATTGAACGACGATAACTCAACGAAAAATCATCGTGAGAGGGCACATTTATCTAAGAAAACTTTATAATGAAATCACTGAAAAAAGTATATTGAAGTTCGTGGACCACTTAAAAGGCAAGCAAAAATTTGGAAATGTTTGTTCCAATTCTTTTCTTATGATTACTCAAAAACTGCTAGTTGTAAAACATTTTGAACTCAAGACATAAAAACTAGAAACTTGGAGCTTCAGTTTGCTTTTCCTTAAATTACTCTGTGACTATTTTTCTCCGTGTTACAGCCCTTTCAAAATCACGTAAATATTATGGACTTTTTTAAATGCTTTAATTTTTGTGCCTACTGTAGATTAGAACGCTTTTTTACATTTTAAAAGCTATGTTATAAATTAATCGAGAATACTGCCTGACTGCCATTTATCTTAAGTTTTAATATTAATAACTTTTGGTTTATTAAAGATATTACCATGTTTCCAGATTTTACGCGCGCATCGCACTGTACATTTCTGATAATAAATGCAAAAGTAAAATCTTTTACGTACAAATTGCTGAAAAATCGCTACATCCCAAATTTAAGTTATGAATATTTAACGATTAAACTGTGGATTTTCTAAACACAACAACCTCGAACCTCACTCAAAAATAAACAAATCCCGCAAAACTAATAATGGCCGAAGATTGCCTAACGAGAAAGTTGCTGGAAGTTATCCGAGTGTGAAAATTTTGATGAAATACAAGCGGGTGGTACGCAGCGCTCGGTTCTTAAGTATGCACGGTACATTTGGCTAAGAAGAGCCAAGGTGAAGCTCGCATGGCTGCCTCGTTTGGGCATGCATGCTTAACCCCCTTGTATTATTGCGCCCTTACTACTACCCTACTTCCACGTTATATCCGAGTAACCGGCCACCGATGCCTCCTTAGTCTCGATGCCCTCGTCAATTAGAGCATAAATCGAATTGGAGTGCTGCGAAATTTCTATAAGATCTTAAATAACAACAGTGCTATTATAAAGGATTGTTCAAAATTTGTTGCATAAATTTACTGCAGTTATAAATTTAACAAAAAACGTCCAAGAGGCAATTTGGCCTGCACCTTCTGACTACGAAGCATCTCTAACAAAGAATAATCTGTCACCCACAATAAAGCGACGAATTGCAGAAAAAAAAACAGTTGTGAAAGCAATAAATAACAACGATAGAAAACAAAAGGACACTAAACAAAGCAACAACGACATTAAAAGACTTAATTCAAATGAACAAAATCAAAACATTCAAGAATACTTGAACAACTGAAGCCCTACGATGCCACTGATTATTCGCTAAGGAAAGCTACAAGGAAACTTAAAAGACCTTAACAATATAACTCACCCATTAAAAATGACGATAGTTAGGCCAAAAACGATAAAGAGAAAGCTGAAGTTTTCTTTAAACAATTAAAAAATGTATTTAAATTATTTCCTTTTGCACTAACCACAGGTCAAGAGAACGAAAGAATTAACTTCCTTGAAGTGTCATTCCAAATAGATTTCCTCAATGACAAAATCACAACTAAACAATTAAAACGAACGATAATTTAACATCAATAAATTACCTGGACTTGATTTAAACTAAAAACTGCCAGAAAAATGCATAGTAACTTTTATAGTTAACGCAATGCTGCTAACAAATTACTTCCCTAACACTTGAAAAGTAGTCCAATTCATAATGGTACTAAATCCTGGGAAATAGTTAGAAGATGGTTTTGCTACAGGCCTATATATAAACTTGCTGCCTATGCTTTCCAAAGTGTTTGAGAAAATATACGTGAAAATACTCAAAGTAATAGTAAACGAAAACAAATAATTCCAGTTTTGATTCCGTAATAGGCACGGAAAAATAGAATAAGTGCACAGATGGGGCAATCAAATAAATGAAGATCTGAATGTTACAAAATAAATGTTCGGCTGCCTTCTTTGATATATCCCAAGCTTCTGACAAGTTGTGGTACACAGGACTGCACGTTAAATTAAAGATGCTTTTATCTTACCCCACTTCCAACTGCAAAATCATAATTGTCACGTAGACACTTCTTGGTGAAACAAGGAAGTGACTACACTCACCTGGATCCTATATATTAAGGCATTCCCTAAGGAAGTGTGCTTGGGTCAATATTATACCTTCTCTATATGGATGACCAACTACATAAGTTATGCGATATACAAGTTATCATCGTAGCAATATTTTCTAACCACACAGCTATATTAGCATTTCATATCAATTCTGCACCCGCTACAATACACATTTACAAATGAACCACAACAAGATCCATAACTGTCTAAGTAAATGCCGCATCAACTACAGTTTTTGTCACAACAAATGCATATTCCCCGCTGGGCTGTTTTCAGTACTCACTAAAAAAAATTGGTTTAACTAAAAATAATACTTGTAGTACATCTATTTCATAGAAAAACAAATATTTTTTTTTACTTTTAGAATGAGTCCCCGATTTTGACCTACACCTTTTTTCACTAACTGGTGGTGCAATATAACTACCCGAATGACTTACTAAACCTTCCCATGCGTTATAGACAACAGTTCTGTTGACTAGGACTAGATGAATCATATCATTATTATTTGGTGTATCATTCCTACAGTTCCTTCTTGCTTTAACTCTGGCATCTAAGAATTTTTTACCATACATATATAGATTCAGTCAATAAAAAACAATATTTACATATCACAATTCTATATGAAAGCATTTAAGACATATTATTCTTCGCAAAATTGGTATTTACATGGTAGATTTTGGCAGAAGAGTAGCTCGGTCCTTTATTTTAAATCTATCAAAAATGCAAAACGGTAGATAAGCAACATTTTGACTGAATTTGTTTAAATGAATTTTGTCTAACTGAAGACATACTTTGAATAATACTTTCTGTGCAACTATTTTCATGACCAGCTACTGAATTTACATAAATAAATTTAGTTTCCTCGTTGGTATTTTCTATAGCTTCCTGTTTCGTCGAGGTCTCTATGCTTGGCCATTATAGACTATTTTCTATTATTGTAATTAAAAAATAAGATTCTTAGAACTCCAGTAGTTAATCTACAAGAACTGGAACAAAGAATTGTAGAAGAACGTGCGACGATAACAAACGATAGTTCATTATTAGCTTATTTCTAGAATTAATACCACGTTTATACGTTGCTGATGAATGTAGCACGTGAAAAATAATTGACAAGAATTATTTAAAAAGAAGAGGAAATTTAAGAGAGACTTTTATATTTCATGACCCTCCTTGACAAAGATAAAAGTTTTGCTCCATTGGATAGTCTCAGTAGTATTATTCAATGCATTTCATAGTTGTTTTAAAACAATTATTGAGTTAGTTGTTGCTGGACCCATTTTATAGTATTAATTTGTACATATTCTCTGAGGTACGTACAAATCAACTACATATTTCTTTCGACTTTTTCATATTGTCAATAATTGGAACATGCGAACCTTACCTTAATACCACAAAGTCAACAGGGTAATTACTTTAAAGCCATCAGAAGTCCGTAATCGGATATACGTCCGCTGTTCTGTCCTCTTATTATTGTTGTTCGAATAATGTGCAAGTATAGATAATTCGGTCGGACAGATTTGATCCGCAACAAAATGTAAGGGTTCATCAGAAGGCGGCCAATTAGGAGCGGCATTCTGAGGGCAGAGCTGACCTTTGTGGCCCGGAGGGTTGATTTCGGATAGAAGATGGACCGTAATGTCGGGTTGAAGTATATTTAAAGGGAAGACAGTGACGGTTAATATATTTCAGAAATGCGAGTGAAATGGTTAATCAAGCCCTATTGTGTAATAAATAGTTGTGTAATTTATTATAAATATACATTGTTCTACATTAAGTTGTTTTTGAGATGATATCGTTGTAAAAAAATAATAGACAAAAGGGAGTAGTCACCAAGTTGCTAATTTTTATAACTTTTTTATACAATTTGGCCGAATGACCACGTATTATTCATTTCATCGCTATTTGCCAAATAAAAAACTATCTTATCTTTCCAATAAACGGAACAGTCTACCTAAACCTAGGCATATAAACAACCCACGGTATGAAATAAGAGCCGTTTGGGATTTTCTATTTGGCAAATAGCGATGAAATAAACTATACTTCGTAACATTTATGTATTATTAAATATGTATTATATGAGAAGTAGGTAATAAATAAGAAATAACAGCTATAAACTGTATGTTTATGCTAGGGTTAGTTACTTAGAAACTCACGAAAGATAGATAGGTTAGGTATACATCTATTCAGCAGTGACCCACTTCCAGCAGTCCACTATTGACTGCAGCAGTGACTTTTTTAACATTTTCCAACAAATTGGACAATTATTTTTAAATGTATCCAACACTTTTGAGGTTTGTAATATTCGAGCATAAGTTGAATGGTCAAAAACTAACATATTTCCGTCAATTTAAAGACAATATGCACTTTAATGGTAATATAAAGGCAACGTACATGTGTATTGTAGAACATTTGTAATAGACGGATTACAATCTAAACTATGTAGAGTAAAATGCACTACACTGTGATGTATTTATATAAGCTACATTGGGAGTGACACCTCTTGGTTGATCTCTAGTGGAAGAGGCATTAAGGATAGCTCTAGAATTATATGTGAGAGATCTATGGAAGATCAGTGGGTGGTCTGCGAGACAGGCGAGGGTCTTGGAGGAGACAAGTAAGAGACTCTCATTTGTAGAGGCAAACATGGATCGAGTCTCCCCCATTTTTCTATTTAAAAGAAACTACAGGTTTAGACTGAATTTCGATAACTAAATCCCTGAAACCGGTCATGCAGATCTACTACACTGATTGTTAAAAAACCACTGGATGGGACGCTAGAAAAGTTTGGATATGGGATATTCTCTGAAGGTCTAAACTCCGATTCAGTGGGTCACTGGGCGCCCATGCCTCACTACTACAAGCTGTGGTACTATAGGTGACGACAGGAAACACTAGTCAAGAGATTAATAGTGAAACTATTGACATTCGGGGACAGTAAATAAACGTTCATAGGCCTAAATACATGCCCTGGGTTTATTTTGCAAGTTACATAGTTCTTAATTGTGCTAGAACAAAGAAATAATGCAACTTTATGTTAGATGAAGATGCCTAATGCAGGAAATTGTGAAACGACTTTCTATTGGGATTGAAAACAACAATAGCGCTCAGCGAATCCATTCGAAATTCCATCATAAGAGACTACACCCTGAAACGCTATAGATACAAATAGGTCAAAACCAGCAGTTGTAGGAAAGCAAAAATACTTTAACTTCACCTTGCAACAAACTAATAAAATATTACTTCAATCTGTATCATGCAAATCTACACAACCTAACAGGACTGTTGATGATATATTGCAGGCTAAACTATCATCTATGTATATGTCATTAGTTGTTCAGGGTCCGTCAAGGAGGTATGGTGCTTTCGAAAATAATGATACAAGCTTATTTTTGAACGGATTTTAAAATTTATTGTTTTTATGCATTAGTCGTGTATTGCGATTGAAGAATACATAGCTAGATTAGTTGGCTGCGAAAAATCACATCAGTTAGGTGGTGTCCATTTTTGTCGAGGCATATTTTTAGAAGGGTGGCAAAATCATCTACACTCCTTTTGAGCATGCACGAGGAATCCTTTCACTTTCGCACGTTGTGGTTTCGGAACGAGCTTCGGCTCTTTCTGAACCGACCATGCCGACCTTAGCGACCATGCTGACTAACATTAAAATGGTATCGAAATCGTGTTTGAGCACCGCACGAATCAGTTTCAATAAAAGTGTTGTAAATAAGCACATGATGTGCCACAGACTACAGCTCCATGGCTACTGGAATGACATGCTGCAACAAGTAGATATCAACCATCCTGAAAACGTTCGCTCCACGCAGGCGGGCATAAAATTCGTCTCAAAAACATCATAGCTCCCAGACGGACCCTGTACTATCCTATATGTAGAGGATGCAATCTAAAGGATAATAATTAAAATGAGAAGGAACATATCGTAAAGAACTGACCTCCACTCTCAAAAACACAACGAGGAGCTAGTTTGCGGAACTATTCATCGGAAGCGGTTGACCTTCGGCGACTACCACCGAATCACTTGTTCAATACATTCACACAGTAGGGTGGCTCAGGGAGTGAGGTCGTTGTTTGGTAACGAATTGGTAGCTCTACTGGAGGCAGCACAATGGGACCGATATGATGGCCTGAGTGAATGTGGATTCTGTCTACTCTCTCCCTTATAAAATCCGAATCCGGGCGAATCCGGGTGGTAAAAAATGTTACCATTTACAGCTCGTCAAGAACAGTACATCTAGTTGGCACAGTACATAAAGTTGGCACAGTTTTATCCTGAAAGACTTTCAACAATATACACTATTAATTGTTTGTTTTTAAACTATATTATTACTTTTCCGCACTCCACTATACGTGGAAAAGTAATGTAATTGTGTAAAGAAAAAGTGAAAAATCAAAATTTTTTGTTATTATTTTTCGTTTTTCGATCTAAAACCCAAAAAAAATGGTTTCTAAAAAATTTTTGCCGTGTGTGTGTCGTTGTCGTTGTCGTCGGTATTTATTCTTGTTAGCTTGGTAGCACGATAACTCAACCAAATCGTGTCGGATCGATCGAGTTTTGACTGATTTTGATTTGAGACGACACCTATTGATTTTGAGATGGATAGAATACACTCTACCATGTACCTGGGTCATGAGAAAGTACAATAGTGGACTATTTGAGAATTTTTTTTTGTTAGCACGATCACTCAATTAAATCGTGTCGGATCGATCGGGTTTCAACTGATTCTGATTAAAGATGTCGACCAGATGACATCTATTGATTTTGAAGTGGATAGAACACACCCCACCCTGTCCATGGGTCATGAGAAAGCACGATGGTGGACCATTTGAAAAAAGTAAAACTGTCACATAAAACACATATTCTGCATTTATGTGTTGGTTTATTTTTTCTCGGTCACTCAATGTCGAGATAGAGATGTTCTACGTGCGAAAAAGTCCGTTTTAAGGTTTTAAAACTGTTTACTTTTATATTTAAAAGTTAGCAATATCGAAGTACGTCTGATAGCCGTGCTCGTTAAAATCCATCTTGTAAGACCGCTGATCGAGTTGCTCGTCCTACTCTTGGAGGTTTTCCCCAGCGTCAACTCAATCAAGCTACAAAAAGAAACGACATCGGACGAAAAAACCAATAACGTAAGCCCTTTACGAGTTCTTTACGTCCGAGCGCCTTTGATCTGCATCCATATTATGTTTATACGCAGACTTACCTGCCATTATCCTTTATTAGGACGCGATGTATTATGTTTAGCAGAAACGCAGGAAATAAGCTCGTTATTGTAACTGGCAGACCGCTCGGAGTTTTTAGAAAGCAACTGAAATTCGATATATTCATCGTTGTAACAATGAGGCTGTCGCGTAATTGGTCGTTAGATTCGCGAACTGCCGTCTTGTTTACGAGCGGATACCTCTTTTTATCAATGCGGGCTTTTCAACTTTCTAGCGGCGACGTTTGTTACATTTTGCCCTCTGAAAATTTTCACTCTCAGGATATAATGACTGGGTATTTTTAAACTTACTTCTTAATTCACCTAGAATTCTATTATATACTGTAATTTGTTACGGTGTACATTCAGATCAGTTGTCCGAGGTGGAGCTAATAAAAATATAATACTTTCCAACTCCAAATACAGCTCTGCGTCCACATGAATGGTGACCTACCGACCGATCGTATTGCCCTGTAGATGTGACTCCGATTATATCCTTCATATGTACAGGGTGAGTCGGGAGGAACGGACCAAACTCCAGGAGTGTATTGTACGTGTGAAAATAATGTAAAAATCTCAAATGTTGTTATCCGATTTTTAGAGCTGCTGTTGGAGAATATATTCAACGGTTTCCACATCACAGACATTCTAATAAAAATGTGTTTATCAGAGTTTTCAATAAACTGTGCGATACCGGAAAGCTTCCCAATGTTAACGTAACATCAGAATGAGCTACTCGACAATATTTAGAAGAAGTAGAAGATATTCTGTATGTGGTAGCAGAAGATGCAACGACAATCTCAAGAAGAATTGAATGCCCTGTTGAATACTACAATTGAGCATTCCACAAACAAGAGTAATAAACACACTCCACCAGCAAGGCTTATATCCATACCATGTACAGAGAGTACAGCACTTACAACCGGAAGATTATCATAAACGTATGGAATTTTGTCGGTGGATAAATAAGAATCTTCGTGTTGTATCGGGCATACTTTTTACAGATGAAGCAACATTTACTCATGACGACATTAATAATACTCACAACTGTCATGTATGGTCAGATGAAAATCCCCACGCAACAGTCGAAAGTAACTTTCAACATAAGTTTTCGGTAAACGTGTGGTGTGGTATCGTCGATGGTTATTTAATTGGCCCTTTCATTTTGGAGAATCGCCTCATAGGAGACAACTACTTAAATTTTTTGCAAAATGAATTACACGGATTACTAGAGGATGTTCTTATAAACATCAGAATGCAAATGTACTACCAGCAGGACGGAGCTCCTGCACATTTCACTCGTCAGGTCAAGGAACTTTTGAACGAAAGGTTTCCAGGGCGTTGGATTGGTCGCGGTGGTCCTATTAGTTGGCCTTCAAAATCTCCAGACCTCATATCACTAGATTATTGTTTATGGGGCTGGTTCAAAGATGAAGTGTATAAAGTAAAAGTCAACACTCGGGATGCACTAATTTAACGTATTAGAAATGCTGCAGCCGATCTTAAACAAAGACATGATTCAATCAGGACAGTTACAAGCGCCCTTTGTAGAAGAAGCAGAAAACGTTTAGAGGTGAATGTTGGCATTTTTGAACATTTATAACGCTATGATGACCAAAACGTTAATGTATGAAATTTTGTTTATTTTTAATTACGCTATAACTTTGAAAACAAATATAAATGATTTACATAACAACATTTGAGTTTTTTACATTATTTTTACGCGTACAATACACTCCTGGAATTTAGTTCGTTCCTCCCGACTCACCCTGCATTGTAGTCCGGGATCGCGGATAGTTGAACCCAGTTTCGGGGATGTCATTATATATTTAAGATCGACGCCCAACAAAGAGGTTTGGTGACTCTGTTTGAGTATAGGTGTAGTTGTTCTTGTCCTTATGTGTATCATTCCTGTACATGGCTTAAAGTTTTAGGAGAAGGGTGATTTCTGTATATTTAAACAACCATTTTTGCCTTCATGGAACAGAACCCAGTTGAATAACCTGGACCTTGTCTTTTAAATGACATATTAATAAAATACAGAGCGCGTCTATTCGAATTTATTGTTGTTTTTACATTAAAAACAAGTTATACGTTTATAGAAAACAATAATTTTAATTCGCAAAAAATAAACAAAATGATAAAAGTTGAAAGTGGTATCAGATATCTTTGAAGAAGTTTAAAATTAATGTTCAAATGTGCACAGCTAGTCATGAATAGGAACAAGCCTCAAAACTGCGCTATCAGACTGCCCCTGAGGTGCGCAGTAAATAGCCTGGTCTTTACTCTGTCGAATTGAGACCTTTGCAGAGTAAATATCGATAAATATATATTGAATGTGCATCCTTTTCTCTTCGAATGCTGCCTCACTCTTTTTTCTACGGATACCTAGGATATCTACACTTTTTCCTATTCTTCACGAACAGTACCTTCCTCTTGCTGACAGCACGGCATCCTATTATAAAACTGCTCTCACCCGGTCAAGCCTTCTGGGGAAATCAACGTACATTTTTCAATAATTATGTGCTTCAAAACCCCTTTATCTAAATGTTAGATACTTACGTAACGTAGCTTAGATTTTAAATAGCCCCATAAAAATAAATCTAAAAGTGCTAGATCTGGAGACCGAGGAGGCAACTCTATTGCATCCCGGCCGTCCACCACAATTCATTGCGATAAATTGTTAGTATGGTGTAGAAGAACCTATTGAAAAGTTATTTCTAGGTCTAGAAATTCATCGGAATTTTCCTCTAGAATTTACAAAGTTAGCGGCTCAATAATATTCTGCAATATGTCCAAATGTAACTATGCTATTAATTTCTGAACAGTCCGTAGAACTTCAACACATGATTATACTTACTGTTCGTCGATTTTGAATAAGCATTTGACAGTCTGAATGGGGTAATGATGTGAAAGATCTTACGATTCTGAAGTTTATTTCAAAACTCTACAGTAACGCACGATGTCGTATTCTACATCGTAGAAACTAGGACGCGTTTTCACCGTAGGCTCTGGTGTTTAACAAGTTTGTGTCTTGTCCCCACTTCTATTCCTCCTAGTCCTAGACCGGGTAATGTGGAAATTGAATGCTGGAAACAAAGGTATTCGATGGACGCTTACCGAACGTCTGGAATATGTTGACTTCGTTCAAAGCTCAAAAAGCTAGTAACATTTTTGAATCGCTACGATCACTTGTTAAGTATTACATCTATTGGATTGAAAATAAATGTCTTCCAAACAAAACTTCTGGTGATCGAAGGCAAAACCAGTGAGGAGATGGACAACTTCTATTATCTGGGAAGCTATATTACAAATGATGGAGGTTCTGATGCAGATATAATGAACAGAATTCAAAAGGCACGACAAGCATTTATATCACTCAGCAACATATGGGCCTCAATCAGCTATCAAGATATCTGAAAATACGCCTTTTCAAAACCAATTGTATTTCAGTACTGCTGTACGGTTGCGAGACGTGGAAGTCAACTTCGTTCATCGAAAACAAAATACTAGTCTTGACAAACAATTACCTAAGGCGAATACTAAAAATTTGATGGCAAGAAATAATAAGTAACGAAGAGGTGTGGAGAATAACTAGTTGTGAGCAAATAAAAGCCCAAATCAAAAGCCCAAAAATGGAAATGGGTTGGTCATACCCATCAAGAAAGTCAAATGGAGACATAGCCCGCACGGCATTGACCTGGAATCCACAAAGAAAGATAAAGAAATACGGGTCTGCCAAAAAATACGTGTGCAGAACAGTTATCAATGAAGCTTGAGTAACTGATAAAGAATGGAACGAAGCGGAAGCTTTTGCTCAAAATAGAATCTGATGCAGACATTTATTGGATGCACTGTGATCCCCCGTCGCATAAAGTCTAAGATAATGATGATATTAATTTCTATTTAAAAACACAAATCCACCTATGTAATTATCCAAGACCCCTGCTCATAGGTTTACTTTTCCTGGAAACTGTGTATGGCTTTCACGAAAGATACGAGGATTCGTATCACTCTGATGTCTTTCATTCTGAGCATCCACATTACCATTTAAGAAAAACGTGGATTAGTTGGTAAAACAAATTGAGCAACCAATTTCGCCTTTACCAATTGAGTGATAGCCTCCACAAATTTCTTCATTCAATGGTAATCCACATTACAATTTAGGAAAAACGTGGACTCATTGGTAAAACAAATTGAGTAACCAATTTTACCTTTATCCATTGAGTGACAGCCTCCACAACTTTTTTTATTCAATGGTAATCCACATTACCATTTAGGAAAAACGTTGACTCGTTGGCAAAACAAATTGAGTAACCAATTTTACCTTTATCGATTGAGTGACAGCCTCCACAACTTTTTTTTATAAATATACCTACAAAAAAGTATATAATACACAACACACGCCGTGAGTGCATGTTATAAAATATAGTAACTATGAAATTTATTGTTTTACATCAATATGGTTACATTAATTAAGTAATAAATTATAATTAATTCGAATTATATCATCAATATAATAATTGTTAAGCAAGTGTATTCATTTTTAACACGCCAAATAGTGTTTACATATAAATAATACTTTTCATTACACTTAGTGTTGGCAATTTTTGTCCTGGTCAGCGGTTGAATGGTGCCATTATTTTGTAACCCATAATAGTAATAAATTGGTTTATGTTTAGAAACACGATCGAGTATCGAGAAGGCTGATGGAGTGCTAACTAGAGCTTTTGACAATGGAAATTGATTATGATTATATAGTTGGCGTTGTACTGAACCAGCAAGAGATATTAAACATTCTTTATTTTATTTGTAAATTTTATTAATTTAATTCAACAACCCTCTTCAAGGGTTGTTTTGCATTAGAATAATCATACTGAGATTTTATTATATAATAATATTATTGAACATTTGGTTTAAATCGTTATATCACTGATACACACAGTATTCTTAGGCAATACATTAAATGTAAAACAATTTCACTGGAATTATATTGCCGTGAAAAAGGCATTTCAATAACGATTTATTATTTATAAAATGTCGTTTTCTTTCAGTGTATAGATACTCCATTATTTAAAACGTATCTACAACTGGTGTAGTAAAACATCTGCGAAATTTAATACGCATCTTTTCTACGATTTTACGTTTCATCATAGTCAGGCAATATTATATACGCATTGTCTCTTGCCGAATCCCCCAAATTAAATTTCCATCCCTCTTCGTATGATGAATAATAATTACCACAGTAGTGCTTCGGTGAAATTAATAGCGGAACAATAGATATGTGGAAATCCTTTTAGGAATTCCTCGAATTCAACAATCTGTTGCAGAGAGAGGATCGAATGTTCTGGTAATGCGAACATTATTATTGTCTCAGCTATTCTGGAGATCCACCACCGCCGACTGCCGTCTACTATATTAGATTCCTCGTCTGATTATACATGGCCTGCTGAGTTTTCAGTTTTACAAGCCGTAGTCTGCAGATACATATACCTACATTGAATAAATGGAAATTCTAATATTATAGGTTCTTCGCGGAAGTCGTTCTGGATGCCGATTGAGAGTAGATTATGTAATAGCACATTTACAGACAAAAACTGTGGCGAATATCCTTTTATGCCAATGGATACTTTATGGGTAGCTATTCGACTTAAACATATAAATCTAATTCATTTTTTACCACTAAAAATTACCCGCTTCCCAGCAGGAGTCCCTTACTCCTAAGGAAAAGTATGAGATACCTCTATACATCTTGAAATTTGGTGTCCTCATGTTGCTTCAATTTATTTTGTACATTCTGCAATATGAACATCGCAGTTGAACTGACCTGATTCTGGATTACGTTCGTTTTGGGACTTCTTTGACTCCACGATTCAAGGAAGAGTATACTCATTCTATTTCTGAGTGTGATAGATATCTAAACCTGACAATTATGGTCAAAGCCTTTGAATTGCTGCAGCTACTATTAATGGTTAACAAAAGAAGAGACAACTAAACGAAAACAAGGTTTCAGAGTGTCAATTACTTATGTAAATACCTTTACAAAACAGGAAGAAACATAACCATTGACAACTTGTACATAGACTGTAAATTAACATAGAATTGACTAATTAAAGACACAGCCCTGATTGGTGTTGTACTGGAAAGCTCACCATTTGTTGCGAATCATTTGGGAAGAGATGCTAGCTTATGGAAAGAAACATTGTCTGCTATATTTAGATACATCATAAACCTGTAATTTTACCTTCCAAAAAAGGACTGTATGTCATAATTTTCATGGTAATTATGCGCCAAGATAGTATAGATAGTATAGTAGAGTATAATGCAACCAAATAAAGAAGTTAACAGTTTATAGAAAATAGTCAGAACTTATTAGGGATCAGTTAGAACTCTATTTTTCTTTTATTTCATATACTTGGGCTTATAACGTTCACTTTACAGATTATGTTATGAGTAAGTAGAGAGAGGGACTAAGATATAAAGAGAGTTCTAGATTGTAGATTATAGCTGATAGTATAACCGATTGAAACAAGATCAAGACAAAATCGTCAAAGAAATATTATTAGTACGATTCGGTGTTATACTTAAGCAACTCAGAATGTCATTCGAGCAGAAGAAAATAAAACGCAAACATCAAATTGTTACATGAATGCCAATGGAGCTACTTGCTGTAAATGATTCAAAAATATGTGGAAAATACAGCAGAAAAGAATAGTAGTGTGCATATTTCACGAACAAATAAATAAATTTGTTATTTTACTATTTTTTATTACATTACTAATATAAAGGCAATGTGTAACTATCAATATGTTGCTCGAAGACTAAAGAGTCTATACATTGGATATGTTAGGGTAACAAAACACATAATATATGCAAAAATTAAATAGTAAGTTCAATAGGCAATTTGCATGATTTTTAATTATGTTGTCAAAACATTCTATAGGTCATTAAATCCATACAGCGTTAAATTTACCACTTTTTGTGCAATAATAGACACAAAATAAATAAATGAATTTTAAATTATTATCGGCGCGCGTAAATACAAGAAATGCAAATGGCTGTCGCGTGACGTCACTGTATACTGTTTTGTTGAGAGATAGATGGGCGTTTAGTGTAATTTCGTTAAATATTCCTTTTTCGGTGTGCGAATATATTTATTATTATTAATATTGAACAATTGTGTGTAGATTATGGCAACAGACAGTGGATTTGTGCAAGGACAATCTGATAACTTGCCAAAGATTGATTCCTTGACTATGTTTTCCTTTCTAGGGGAAAATTCATAATTTATGGGTATTGAAATTAGAGGAATTAAAACTGCAGGGTTACTATATCTATATTTACCATTTCATATTTTAATGCATGTTTATCTGAAAATTTTATTTTTATTATCTTGACTTGAACTCTCACAAACATTCGAGAGAGGTCCCTCTGGAAGATCAAGAAAAGCTAACGTACTAGGCAGCTCAGAGTCGCAAACCGTTGAACTGGAGGCAACTATGATAGTTTACTTTCTGCCTTTTTTTTCTGACTGAATAATTTGCAGTCGTCTGCGTTTCACCCCAGTTTGTCGCTCAGGTACTGGTTTTCTCTGGCAGCTGAAAATATGAGGTAAAATTTTCAAACTTAACCTCTGTACACTTCCAGCCAGTCTGAATTGCCAGTAATTTTAAATTTCTTCCTCCAACTGTAAAAAAGATTCAAATGTAAGTCTTATTTAAGTATCTATATCTAATGACCTCCAAAGCAAACATTTTCTAAATATTCCATGCGGCAAGTAATATAAAAACAGCATACAACGTGAAAGTGGGGTTATGTACAAATACATCTAAAACAAATAAATGTTATTAGGTACTCACAATAAAATGATCCTCGCAACAATATAGCGGCGTCGAACTTGATTGCTTTATATTCTTTTCGTCCCTTTTCATTGTTACGCACCATTTCTTCCGCATTATTTCCTCTTTGGGAACCGAGAAGAACAATTTTTCTGGCGTTTGTACCGTAGTATTTGTACACATTAGGACGATGAAATACTTATAAAATTTGTGTTTTATCGGCTCCATACCGTTATTCACTTTATGAAACGCACTTGTTACAGATTTTACAAACTCTTAGCACTAAACCAAATCAAAACAGTGACGATTGGGATACTTCCCCATACAGTGACGTGGACAAATCAGACTAGCGTTTTCGAACACGTGACTTTGTTTACATAAATGAGTGAATTAATTTTATTAATTATGCAATAATTACAGATTTTCATGAAAAATTACTATAATATTCTTCTTAAGTACTTATTATATGGCAGAAAAAATATATTTTCAGGCGTATAGAAGTTTCATACAAATTGCCTAGTCTTTCAAAAAACAAACATTTTATTCTGTACAATTAATGTCATTTTGAAAATAAGCACTGTGTGCTTATTTTCAAAATGAAATTAGTTGTATAGAACAAAAAGCGACAAATTCACATCTCGTCAAACTGATTAAACTGAAAGTAGAAAAGAAATGTGTTAGATCAGGAAGACCATAAACGACGAGGAACGAGAGAATGGAAGTGAAAAACATTAATATGTTCCAGTTAGACCAGATTGGCTTCTTTAATATTTTACTGCATAGTAAACTGGACTAAAACTTTTAAATAATACCTCAATCTGTTGTGTATCGTACATCGATATCAAGAGTTAATCTTAAAAATTGTCGCATCTTTAATTTACTTCTAACAGAAATTTGTACAGACACGTTCATTAGTATAATTTCTCTAATATATTATAAAAGTTTTAGTTTTAATTTTGAAGCCAAAAATACAGAGGTCGTTCACATTGATCAATACTGATAGTGGTCCTAAGTTGGAGCATTGAGGAATACCCATATTGACTGTATCTTCACTTGTGTAAATATTTTCATCATTTATACATTCCATGTATTCATCATAATATGAATAAACTTATATTGTTATTATTAAAAAAAATATATCATGTGCAGCACAGTACACGTGATAGAAGTGAATACTTCTTTAGAATAGAGAATGAGAGAGATTAAGAGTGAGAAATTGAAAGGGAGAGAGAGAGAGAAAAAGGGAGAGGGATAATTTCAAAAGAAATATAACAATATAAAATTTGTGAAAAAACATTCGGTTTATTCATTATCCACACTATCATCGGCTGGTGGTTCAATTGGTAATACTGATATGATTGGTTTGTGATAACTAAAATATGAAATATATGTTCGTGATTCGATATTTTCTAGATAACGTGTAAAAATTGCATCTATTGTTGTTCCGGATTTTGTTGATGATTCTTTGGGATTGTTATTTATAAGCAGACCAAATGTTTCTCGAAGAAAGTTAATCAACGTCAAAGATTCATTGGATCCGAAATTTACATTGAAATCTCCGCCTCTTCCAAGTGCATTTGCACCTGTGTGGCTGTAAACCAGTAGGGAGCGGTGAATGAAATATATCATATCTTCTAGATTTTAACAAGTTAAACGGTTCAAGGATATTATTAAATAATCACAGAACACAGATGTAAATAATTACAAAACACAATGGTAAATATTCGGTACAGACGCGTGCTGATTCAGCTGTTAATATATAGCGTCTGGACGCATACATCTATAACGCGCGCATGCGCGACAATAGGGAGACGCGGATAGCCTAAACTGATATATATGATGTATAGCTCTCTTTCTCTTTCTCTCTATGTTATATATCTGTGTACTCTGTCTTGTAACGAAGCCTGTGTTTTAGGTATACCAAATGTATAGCTCTCCTTCTCCTTCTCTCTAGGATATATATTTTTTATCTCTCGTGTAACGAAATCTGGAAACGTTACATTTTTTCCAATTCACTCTCCATTCTCGTCAAATATCAGAACACCGCCAATGAAATATTCACTTAAAAAATATGTATAACATAATTTTAATTATTTCGGTATTTACAGGACTATAAATGAATGAGGAATATTACTAAATTTAAACTCACAATATTTATGGTTATACTCATCATCAGCATCTACTTTAGATACAAAATCTAAAACAATTGTTGATACTGGTATAGTCAGATAAATCCTCAAGAAAACCTTGTCTCTCATGACTTCCCGTGACTTACTTAGACGATAATAACTTATGTACTTAGAATTACTTCTATTGTCATTTACAGCTCGTCAATAATAGGATAAAGTGTGTGCACTTTACGCGGGGCAAGATTGAACTCTGTGTACATTCACATTGCACATACATTACCCCATAAAGGTCTCAATGTGACTGAGTAAAGGCCAGGCTGTTTACTGCGCATCTCGTGGACGGTCCGATATCGCAGTTTTGAAACTTATTCGTATTCTTGACGAGCGTGTACGTATTAATAAAAAGCGAAACGTTTTTATTTTAAAACTATATATTACAGTAATTAATAATAATCAAGAATATCATTAATAAAATAATAATTATGAATATCATAGTAAAATTGCATATGGACATATTTCTGCTCCTCTTGTACCTTAACGAAGCATTTGTTTTAAGATTTCTTATCTTTAAGCTTAAACTTACACATTACAATCTTTGTAAACCATGGTTTTAGCTTCTTGTTTTATTTAAATGAGTAAGTATTTAATCGAGTGTATTGGACCATTGGTAGTCCACAGAATAATTCATCTACAAGAGGAGGAATAAGAATAAAAAGTAAAATTTTGTTCTATTTTCGTATACTAAAACATAAAGTAAAAATTAATTCACATTTTATACGTGTTAGTTTAAATACAAAGCTAACAAAAGTACTTGTTATCCCCCAGTATCTAGATATGTTGTATTTTTATAAGAAAACGAATTCTTCAAAGAATAAAAAATGTCTGCTCCACCAATATCTTGCACTTAATCACATGCCTTTTACTTGTTTACATCTCTGTTTAAATTCTACGACCAGCAGTCCCCAGGAATTTTTGTATAATTTAACAATATTTATATAAATCACCGTTAACGCTACAAACATGTTATTCCTGAATCGTGAAATCATGCACACGATTAACTGTGTTTTTTTCGTTTGGGTATATATTGTTTCACCCGTCTATATATACATATAAAATATATGTATACTCGATTTGGTACCTGATCGCATTCTAGAATTCAACTATATAAGAGATGATTGACCGTGCATGGTAGCACAGAACCAGTTACACTTGCAGAAGTTCGTGACAATTGTTGTGATCAGTTCCATTTCGACCGTATCATAGTGGAAATCTCAGGTAAACTATACAGTTTCTTATGTCTAACTGATATATTAATATTTTAAGTTTCAATATTCAAAGGTTCAGTCTTGTAATATGTAATAAGATGAAGTTAATAATATTTTTCTTCTAATTAAAGAAAAATAAAAATTGATAAAGTGGACAAATGTCTTGCATTTTTTACGACTATATCGGTGTATATTTATATGGCTTTTAAACACCATATTAAAAAAAGAAAGAAAAATAATTTTGTTATTTTTGGCAAAGTTAAACATTCAAAGATATTTCTTAATTTCTCAAATCTCATTTCAAACCACATTTTCAAATCCCCTATTCATTAAACTTTTTTTATCACATTCTTGCAATAAAAACATATATTGTTTTTATTTCAAATAATTTAATATATTATATAGGTACCAAACCTAACAAATATTATTTGAAAATTGTAATTATATTACTTTTCCAGTCGTAACATCTGCTCTATTTATACTTATTAAATACTCGTATATGAATATACATTTTCATTTTGATAAATTCCTTATATTTTTTCAAATTATAATTTTAATTAAAAAGTTCTTGACATAAAAAATATATTTCTTATCTAAAGTTTCATGTAATATATACTAAACCTAAAAATTATAATTTGAAAATTATAATTAAATTACTTCTCCAGTCGGGACATAATATGCTCTATTTATTATTATTAGATATCACATGGAAAACATTATTCATTTCATAGTTCCCTTTTTTTTTTAAATAATTTTATTTTTAATTAATATATAATATATACTAATATATTATATAATATATATATATATATATATATATATATATATATATATATATATAACATAAGTGTGTTATATAATAAGTGTAGCCTTGCTTGTATGATGTTGATCTCTATAAAAAGGCATTTCCAAAACTTATATAAAATAATTTCATGCATGAAACATATTAGTTATGGTAAGTATAACATCCATATTTAATAACTTTATATCTTGTAAACATAAATCATGTTTATCCGTTCTACACTAAAAGAAAGATTTATTTATCATTAATAGATTACGCTTATTAGAAATAAATCCAAGTTTTGCATAAAATATGATGAATTAATACAAGTTTATCTTAAATAAATAATAGCTTTGCCTTTGTTAGTAAATGCTGATCATTGTAGTCATTTTAGATAGGATTTAATATTCTCATTATAAGAAACACGTTTATATTATTTTTTTATTATTAGTTTACATAATCGTTAACTTTGGAATAACATTCATAGTATTTAATATATCAAGTAGTTATTCTGTATTTGTGTGAAACAAATGCTGTTTTTAAGATAAAATATTTACAATGATGTTAAAAGCAAATCAAAAGTTTCAATGCATTAAAGCAATTGTTTACAAAACAAATGTAAAGTATGTTATATTATCGCAATTAGAAAGAGCTTGTCTACAATACATCGATGTACTGATAACATATATTATTGTTACTGAAAAGAGAAATCGGATGTCATATTCTGAATTTGAGTAGTATCATCTAGATTATTTGTAGATGTCGCTGTAATGATGGCTAACAGTGCACACTATTAAAATATTGAGTTCATTACAGACTTTTCTAATGCACTATGTTGTATCTTTATTCGAATATGCATTTCGTTAGTCATATTAATTACCGTTATATTTATTAATGAGGTACAAAACAAAACGCAACCAGACGGGGAGGGGGTGGCTTAAATAAAGGAATAATAATTAATCATTTTTCTTTGTATAATTCTGGTCTACAAAGATGTATCGAAATAATTCCAAAATAAAAATAAAATGGAAATTATCATCACGAAAACTCTAAATGATTGAATCTTAAAAGTATATCAGTCAAGGAGGAACAAAACAGGAGATCAATTTTTTTTGCCAACTAGTTAAATATTATACTTTTGTCATACTTTTGGCATTATCGGGAAGTAATAATACTAGTTTTAATATTGTTTGATACTGTCAACTTGGTTAATAGAACGCACATCCAGAAACATGTGATATTACGGTATTCTGAAAACTGGTCTCCCCTTTTTGTTCCAGCATCCATTCCAATACTCTCCCAGAAAGATGAAAAAATTCAAAACTGATTTTATATTCCAGTATGAAGATTGCCTTCGCCCTCTTGACCCTGTTAACCCTCACAGTCGCAGACGAACTATCCGAGTGCAAATGTAAGGAAGGCTACGTCGCAACGAAAGATGAAACGGGCGCGGTAAGCTGTTACGGGAACATCTTGAAGAGCAAGAAGAGCATCTTGCCCTGTAACGTCCTCACGAAGCCACCTTGCGTTTGTAGCGAGGAAGCCACCAGTGTGGTTCAGGACACCACAGGAACTTGGTGTGGTAAATTCGACTTGACGGGAAAGGAGGATCGCAGATGGCCGTGCGAAAATAAGGAGGAACGAGAGGCTTTCTATAAGGAGCATCCGGAGCAGAAGCCACTTTCAGTAATTTTTATTTGAGTCTTTTTTTAAATACAACATTGTGTGAAATTAAAGGTGGTATTTTTTTTATTAACAACAATATTAACGAAAAAGAGTAAAAGTACTTTGATCTGTATTTTCAGGTAACTTAAACTCAATATTAGTTCCTCTAAAACTAGAAGTTTCTGAGATATTTCGATTTCAATAAAGTCTTATACGAACATTAACCGATACATGATGTTAATAATTTTATCCACGACCACTATATTAGGAAGGTTTAATACGTCTGTTTTCCGTGGATTAGAAGCCCTCTAATACACTAGTGAATTAAAATCCATAATACCAATATTCTTGATCAAAATAAATCTGTCAAATCTGACGCTTTTCAAAATCAGAATTTTTCACCTCCTAATTGACCAATTTTGCTCGTGGTCGTGGATAAAACGTTGAATTACATTCGGGAATTAACAGCCTTTAATCCGTTCGAAAAAGTGAACGCTCTCGGCTGCGCCTCGAGTGTCCATTTCTTCTCGTGGATTAAAAGCTTATTAATTCTCTTATATAATTAATAACTATTCATTTATATTTATACCATGTATCTCATTTAAAATGAACACACCCGGATATTTTCGTTATTTTTTGAAGTCCGGATTTGAGCGTTTGCACAATTGTAGTCCTGTATGACGTACACTTAGATGAAACCAAATTAAATTTAAACATCAAACTGAGACAATTGTAGCCCTCTAAATGGGTAACACTCCAGATATTGCTTCACGTTTAAGATATCGAAAAAGTTATTAGAAAAAGTTGTGTGAATCTAAGTTTGACCCCAATAAGAAATTCATTATGAAATTCGTATTTTTAGTATTTCAACACAAAGTCCATACAGTTTCCACACAAAAACTATATATAAGTTCTAGTTTGCAGTAGTAAAATGCATTTTCATTTAAAGGAAAAATCGAAATAATAAGATTATTTAGTGATGCAGCTCGAAGCAAAGTAGCTTCAGAATTTAACCGAAGACATCCATTCTGAGTTGCTATTAATCAAGGAACTGCAGCCGCCATAAAAGCTCCTTTCAATGAAACTGGCAGTGATTTCTTCATTTTAAGTGAGGCGCGTAATATAAAATATATCATTGTTTTACTTTTATGTCAACATTGGTAAATTTTAATGAAAATTAAGTTATAGAAAGTTAAATCTATGAATTACAACTACAGAAGAGGAACAAAAGTTTTCATTATATTGATAATGTTGTTATTCTGTAAACAATATTGGAAGCAGTTAAGTTACACTTGAGAATATGGGTGTAGTTAATTACAAATTTATGTAATTAACTCTAATCTAACAACATTGCTTTAATGCCAATTTTGAAAATTGTATCATATAAGGCAAATATACTGTATTAGCTAGCGTGATTTTATCCAACAATTTCTAAATTTGAAGTAAAATGACTATTAATAACAACAACAAAAAAAGGATTATTCTTTTGCTATTATAAATCCATAAAACTACAGAAACTTATAAGTCGGAAATCGAGAAAGGAACCACCAAGCCGCCAAGCGGCTATCAAAGTAGTTCCCGAATAGCAAAGCTATTACATAATCGCTCTAGAAAACAACTACTCCTCGGGCTAAAGCCCCGGCAGGCATTGAATTATACCCAGAAGCGGTCCTCGACCCCTTTCTCGTGTTTCTGCACGATCAGATAAGGTTTCAAAAAATAAAACCAGCCACAGGTAGGATTCGACATTTGTCCCGGATCGGAACCGAACGACATACAGCTGTTTCGAACTTGTTAGTTCTTATCAGTGCCGCATACGGTACGCCGATTCAGGACAAATGCCGAATGAACTTTATGGCCTATACATCTTTATCGATACGATCTCTGTCAGTAACTTATAAGTCGGAAATCGAGAAAGGAACCACCAAGCCGCCAAGCGGCTATCAAAGTAGTTCCCGAATAACAAAGCTATTACATAATCGCTCTAGGAAACAACTACTCCTCGGGCTAAAGCCCCGGCAGGCATTGAATTATACCCAGAAGCGATCCTCGACCCCTTTCTCGTGTTTCTACACGATCAGATAAGGTTTCAAAAAATAAAACCAGCCACAGGTAGGATTCGACATTTGTCCCGGATCGGAACCGAACGACATACAGCTGTTTCGAACTTGTTAGTTCTCATCAGTGCCGCATACGGTACGCCGATTCAGGACAAATGCCGAATGAACTTTATGGCCTATACATCTTTATCGATACGATCTCTGTCAGTAACTTATAAGTCGGAAAGATGTATAGGCCATAAAGTTCATTCGGCATTTGTCCTGAATCGGCGTACCGTATGCGGCACTGATGAGAACTAACAAGTTCGAAATAGCTGTATGTCGTTCGGTTCCGATCCGGGACAAATGTCGAATCCTACCTGTGGCTGGTTTTATTTTTTGAAAACTACAGAACTAAAATAATCGCGGCTTCGTCCCTTTTATGACAACCCTGTATTGAAAAGCTTTCTGCATTGAAAATTGTATAAATAAACCATTAGAAAGTATTCCTACAATTAGGTCAAACTGAAGTGTTTCTTTCACTTTAAGTAGTATATTTAACATTCTTGTATATTGAAACACCAATTTATTAACAACTTTTAAAGTTATATCCTGCAAGAGGAAGAAGATGTGAAGGCGAGCATGATTTCATCAAACATCCTCCAAACTCCAATTAAAACGACTATTAACAACAACAAAAACATTATTTTTTTATTTTTATAAATACACAAAACTATAGACACTAATACAATCACGGTTTCTGGTCAGGGTGTTGCGTGTAGAAATTCTCCCAATCCTGCTTATTTAAGCAGTCCCATCGACGAAAAAGTTTTCCCGCCTTGTACTTTCCGCACCACGTACCCGAATCGTCTGTGGTTATGCCAGTTACATCGTCACCGCATACACATCTTGGCCTGTAGATCACGTTACAAGGCTGAATGGCTTTCAAGAGGATTCCGTAGCACATCACTGCACCTTCCCGATCTTCCTTTGCTTCGTATCCATCACCGCACTTGCATTCGGTGATCTCGTCGGCGCAGGCTACGGCGCAGGCTACGACGCAGATCACCACAAGAAGAAGAAGGGTCTTCATCCTGTAACAAACTAGTTCGATAAAATCTATTTTTGCCTCTAAGTTCTGAAGTTAGGATAATTTAGTTTTAATGGTTATATGGGAGTTAGGAGACATGCCCTTTTTGAAAGATAATGCGCAAGAATAAGGAAGGAAGAATCCTTATTACAAAATTTCACTAAGAAATAAGGATGTCAATAGTTTGGTTAAATTTTACAGTGTGAAAGCTGGAGAAAATGTTGAATTGATACAATTTTTCATTGATATGAATAATTTTATTTCTCTCTTAGGTACCCATAAAACCCATAGTTTACCACGACAAAGTTTCTTGAAATGTGGGAGGTACTTTGAAAACTGGTTATTTCATAGAAATATCAAGAGCGCATTATAACTTGATACACTTTTTCAACTTACACAACAAAAATTTCTGCTGCACATTTCGGTTGTATGAAGAGACACCTTCTATGGCAGTTGATATGGATGCTTTTTTATTTCAAATAGGGAATATTTATCCTTCTTTCGGAAAAGGTGCATAACGACCTTTGTACATTTCACAGCGGGCTAAATTTTATTATAATTAGGTATGCATTGTGAAACTCTGATACATATTTTTATGTATACTTATAATATAGTACGTACCTATAAAATAATCATTATTTATTCATTTGTAACGTATAAAATTTATATATACTTAAGTGACTATAAACTTAAAGTTATAATATATTTATGAATATAATAGAGGTTACTATGAAATAATTGATGCTGATGATGATGATGCCTAATTATTGTATCCAATGAATGATCACCTAATGGGTAGATTTCAAATATATCTGTTATTGTTGGAGGTAAAATAACACTCTCTTCTCTATCAGCAACTTAAAGTCGGGAATCGAGAAAGGAACCATCAAACCGCAAAGCGGTTTTCAAGTAGTTACCGAATAGCAAGGCGATTACATACTCGCTATAGGAAACGACTACTCCTTGGGCTAAAGCCCCGTCAGGCATTCACTTATACCTTACAGCGATCCTCGACCTTCCCTTTCTCGTGTTTATACACGATCAGACAAGGTTTCAGAAAAGAATACCCGCCACGGGTAGGATTCAACATCTGTCCCGTATGGTAACCGAACGACAGACAGCTGTTTTGAACTTATTAGTTCTCATCAGTGCCATACACGGTACGCCGATCCATAATAGATGCCGACTCAAATCCGTGTGGTATTTATTCATCTAAATCTCAATGTCAGCAATGTATAAGTCGCGGATCGAGAGAGGAACCACTAAACTGCAAAACGGTTATCAAGTAGTTCCCGAATAGCAAGGCTATTACATAATCGCTATAGGAAACGACTACTCCTCGGGCTAAAGCCCCGCCAGGCATTGAATTATACCTTATACCTTACAGCGAACCTCGATCCCTTTCTCGTGTTTCTGCTGACTTATAAGTTGCTGACATTAATCGTATCGATTTAGATGAATGAGTACCCCACGGATTTGTGTCGGAATTTATCCTGGATCGGCGTACCGTGTACGGCACTAATGGGAACTATGTTCGAAATAGCTGTCTGTCGTTCGGGTACCATCCTGGACAGATGTCGAATCCTGCCCGTGGCGGATTTTCTTTTCTGAAACCTTTTCTCTAATCTATTTCTTATTCTGCCAAAGTCTACAAGCGAATATGCAATGTAGTATATAGGGCATCCAAATTTTATTCTATGACTGTCAACTTACTTTTTTAATTATGAAATTCGAAAACTTAGGGGAGTGTTGTGGAAAATTTATTTAGAAATCACAATAGTATTCCATTTATCTCGAAGTTTCTGTCAAGTTTGATTTAGAATAAAATGATATATGATTTAGAATATCTAATTATCATGAATGTAGTCCATTGACACTAAGCACGTTCTTATCTTAGTGTACCTGCTAAATGATTCAATTAGAACACCGCATAGTCTTTACTCAAAAATTAAATTAAATTAACATACTTATAAGTTGGGGTCTTACAGTAACTTGCGTGCACTATTAAACTAAAAATTTAATAATAATTTTTCTGACTAGATTTACTGTTTTCTAAATTATACTGGAAAATACTTAAACGAAAAACATTAATTTACATAACTTAATTTTTCAAGTTGCTGAGAAAACATTAGTTATTCTAATATACATTGTTTTCCTTTATCAAAATGTTCCCAAATAATATTCTGACAGTCCTCTATAAGGAATGAACAAATTCACAACTCTAAGTAATATAATTAACTATTTCTAAGTAATATAATCTAATACAGTTATTATTTATTCCAAACAGTATCTTACTTTACTGATACAATGATTAAGAGAACAGACAGGACCACCCCCTTTTTCAACTTAGGGGTGCCATTCTGGAATAGTGGACGATCGGTTTAGAAACAAAATCTGTGTGATTATGTTCACTGTTTTGTCAATTAACTTTTCTACTAATAACACAACATACAATTTGGATTTTATCGACCTAATTTAGATGTCATAATTACTTTTACATCCCTGATGCTGTCTTCTAGGGCTTTAGGTATTCTAAATATTACTGATATATTTTAGGTATTCTAAAATATTACTGACCAATATCAATTCAGGAATGCTGGGTACTAGTATAAAATTGATGTCACGAGAAAGAATATTTTTGCTGACTTTATATAGGGTAGCTTATAATTCTTATACATCCTGTATAATAAACATTTCGATGTGTGTTCTCTGTTTTAATGACTACTGCAGTAATTCATTTCGTACTTATAAACACCATCAAATCTTGCGTCCTGGTGTAGATAATATTAACTTCTAATAGATAAAGTTAATTTGCAGATAATATTGATTTTTTAACCTTTGACCTAACTATACGACATTTAATATTAAGCACAAACCACGATAAGTAATATAAACGACGTAAAAGTATTAATTTTTTTTTTAAATTATAGCTTTATACTGATTTTTCCTTATTACTTTTACAATAATTATTCCTTTTTGAATACAAATTAATACTTATTTTAATTTGAAAAGCAACAATAAAATTCCTTATTGTAACTGGCTGTGGCAAAAAATCGATAGAAGTCTTTTACGATACGATGCTTGAATAATTTTGTTATTTATACAATTCCAATTAAATCCTTAGACTAAAGCACGAGGATATTTTTACCCTATATGTAAATAATACATTTTAATTTTACTCATTCATGTAAAGGATAATAAAATTTAGCAGTATAACAATCGATTTTCCTGGCTTATAGTTATTTATTTTAAGTTTTTTTTCAATAATAAGGTTTTACAAATTTTGGCATAAAGTAAGAATGTATGTGGATATAAACATAAAGTGCTTTCATAAAATAATAAATATATTAATTAAAAATTTAAAGAATAAGTTTTTGGAAAACGTCTTGAAACAGTTAAATGTTGTCTTTATAACGAATTTAGTTTATGAATATTAGTTTATGAATTTGTTATTATATAAATACAAACAGAATAATTTGTATAAGAGGTACGACGTCATCGATATTCTTTTAAAGCACCCCCGCTTTTTTTTTTGTTACGGAAAACGAAAGAGCATATTTTTTTACATACGCTACAGTAGTAATTACGTTATTATGAGTATAAGTCAGATAAAGAAAAAATAAGAAAAACCATTATGCAATTTCAAGATATTAATTTAATGACAATATTATTGAAAAAATCAACTAAGGAAGGAACATTTCATTTCAATAAGTGCGGCCGGTGCTAGATAATTAGGAGGTGCCTTTTAGGAGACCTTGTTGAAAGAAAAAATAATCTATCAGATCAGGTTCCTCTAGAACTACCATACGCTAAAACTACTTTCAGGTAGTCAACGGTGCACAATTTGACCATTTAATTTACTTGTTTCTTTAAATAATTATTGCCATAAAATTTGGTATTTTGAAACTGCACAATCGTCTTTTTTATTTTCTTGATCCAACCTATATTCAAACTAATGTACGGTTACAAATCGTAATATAATACGTAGTCTATGTAAAAAATGTGTTCTTTCACATTCCCTAATAAAACAGGCGGTTGTCATTAAAATATCGATGACGTCATACTTCCTAAATGAATCACCTTGTGTATATTAATTGTATTTTAAAAAAAGCGCAACTAAAAACAAAATTTGACGGGTCGAGAGTTTTTCCCAAAAGTTATTCCTTGAATATTTAACTAATTTATTCATTACTTAAGGAGGGCTCTGTATATAGCGTGAATATAGCGTATTTCACTATTTACTTACTTGCTTATATTCTTCCTAAGTAACTACTGAAACAGAACTAACCACAGTAATCTCACCAGCTAGGAGACATATATACTGATGTTATTACATAAATCATATAAACAAACACATAAATAAACATTTAACTCCAAGCTTTCAGCATTTCTCAAAATGTGCGATAAGTGGCATCATATATACTATCCACATAATTGAAATATTTAGTTTATTGAAATAATTGAAATATTATCTGTTTTTCAAATTAATTTCATTTGAAGTCAATATGTAAACATCATGTCTTGAATAAACAAAATAATTGATGTGTATGAATAACTAATTATATTTTATAGCTCTACCCATTTTAAATATATGCAAGGCCGTATTTACAAATGGTGATTTATAGAAATAAAGATAATTGATGAGATATGTTCTCGATTGAGAAATATGCATGTGTTTTGTCGTTAGACTCAAGAGTAAAATTAGAATTTATGTCAATATGAATCATGTTTGTGTGTGTAACATATTCTAGAGAGCATTATGGTTAATAATGATCATCGTCGTATAAATAATAGGACATATTTAAGTATTACCTTTCTCTTCTGTCCAATGATCTTCATTGAAGTCAATTCTTTCATGGAAATGGTATCCATAACGAAGTATTGGTGATATAAATACTATCAACATTCCGCTTTTCCTTATCTGATTAAAAATATTGAGTGCTTAAATTAGATGTGAGATGTGAGTGCATTATGATTTTCTCTGACTAAAATTCTGTGAACATTATCATATTATGCCAGTATGATCTCTATATATACTATATTCACCAAAAATAAGTTTATAAATTTATTAAGTCAAGTGCCATGACTAAAACACAAAACTGCAAAGGCCCATTAGGATACTTGATGCACAAAGAGCATTCCTTGCGATGTTCCATTCCTCAGTTTATGACTTGTCGATTGCTATTGATATCATATTAATTCTATTGGTTGCCATATTTAACTCGTCGAAATCTTCATCCACCAATGGTGGTTCTATTTCAGTATCTTAATTCAGTACGATTGACAGATATTGAAGACCATCTTCATGCCAATACTACCCACCAGAGGCTATTGAATTGTTATACGATATGATTAAAATAGGTTATGTTGTCATGCCTGTGGATTTCAACTATATTTATAAACTGACAATTATTATAAATAATTCCTCAGTGCTCTTGACTTGAAAATACAATCAATGTACACATAACTTTATAATTCTATCTGAAACTATATGTTACCTATACTGTAAATGTAAGAGTTCATCCAGCATCTCAATATGTAGCCATTTTCTAATTTTTTTGTGTAGTGGTTGCTGTAGGCAGTCTGGGTTGAATATTTTCATTGAATAATAAACTGGAGGACTGTAGAGGAAAATAGAGTAACCTAGAAACTCTGGAATATAGCTGCCTTCAAAAAATATATTGGAAAACTGTTAAGAGAATGGCAAAATATCCAGTATATGTCAAAATGTCAAAGGTCAATTATTTTCGTAAGAAAATTAACAGCGTTTACAATACACCAAAATGTAAAGATTAGTATCAGTGTGAATTATCAAAAGTTTTAATCCGTTTAAGTGCTATTGGACGAATATTATATATTGAGATATAAAAAAGTAATTTCAAATATTGATCATGAAATGAAGAATGTCCGTTTTAGATCAATCATCCTTCTGAAACAGTTATGTTTAAAAGTTTATCAAATTAGGCTCCATCTGTCAAGTCTATATTATCAATACCGTGCGACGTATTTTGCAGCATTTCTAGTTTTATGATTGCATATTCTTTAACAAAACCTTGTCTGATTTTTGAAAATTAACTACGGAAGTTCTGAAAACCTTTCTCTAAGTAAGGGTACACAAAATAGGTCCATCATGGTAAAACAAGAAGACCTTAGATGATACTCAACTTGTGTATGCAAACTTACTGGTCTATTATTAAATATTCGCGAAATAAGGCTGTAATAAATATATTGTATCCTTTGCGCTGCAGAAAATTTTTGTTTCTGTACCAGTCTGGATTCAAGTTGAAAAAGAAAACGGGTCCAGGATCTCCGCCAAATATCTAAGATCTAGTAAAAATTTAACAAAAATATTCGGATTATCGATGATTCACATCCACACATTTTCAGAATTGTGGTACACCGGAGGATGAAACCATGTGTCGTCAGAAAAAAATAAGTTTAGGAAATCGTTATTCATTAAATTGTTAACAAATCGGTGGCAATAGTAGGGTGGGCTCTACGACCACCTTCGACTAAAATAATTTTTGATATTGATTGGAGGAAAATCTGCTGACTTCATAATACAATTAAATTTAAACGTAAGGCACCAGTCTTTTATGGAACGCAGAGATAGATGAGTATGCAATTTGTAATGTAAATTAGCATTATCAGGAGACAATTACTAATTAAATTCGCAAGAATGTACTATTTTTAATTATGACTCTCATGTCTTTGTTTACACTAATTCTATATTTAGCTACATCATCCATACTTTCAAGGTATATAAAGATCTATCACTTGTCTTAGTTTCATGATTAATCAATGAAAAATGTTGTCCATTCATCCAAATTTGGTCCAAAATTTCAAATTTGCTTTGTCCAATGTACTTCGAAATAACCTTAAATGTAGCTTATTTCTCAAATCTTAAATTATAAATCTTTGAAAAATAATATTCTTCCTTCATTATTTTTAAAATTTGTTAAAAATTACTGTAGTTTATTATAGTAGGTATATATAATTCCTAAATTTTACAATCGATTTTGGAATAGTTGTGCAGTAATATGTAACTCATAATAAATTGATGCAATCGGGTATTTGGTGTTTTATCTGAGAGTCATGGAATTTCATTGAGTTCGTTAAAGAACCTTAAGATATGTTTCTGATTTGTTTAATATTTCTCTTTGGCTTCAAATCGAATTTATTAATATTTATAGGGTGTACTATTTGGAACTATTGGATATGATTTGTGAATAAAACTAATGATATTTGACAAACTGAGTTTTTTATTCTTCAACGTAAAATTGAGACGACATGACTACGAATACAAAAGAATATAGTTATGCGTATATAGTTATAATATCCCGATGCGTGTGGGATCTTGACAGATTCAATTTTTGTACATGGCGTCGAATTGATGCATTTGCATACTCCCGTACACTCTTTCTCACTGCAGCACTATTTTGATATGACCGACCACGGCGAAGACATATTAGTGTTGACTTACACTAGCAGAATCCGTCTCTTCAAATTTCTTGATTAAATTATGAACTATTAACTCTGTAGGCACTTCATTTTGTGCAAGTTTTTCTTAATGCAACTGTAAATCATCGCTCACCTTCATGAAACAGTTGTACACAAACTATTCGTTGTTGAATTGTTAATAGCGGCATGTTCACGTCGTATGGTTTGTAGATGACAGGCGTTAAATATTGGCGCCCTATCTTTGACAGAACAC
The DNA here is from genome assembly GCA_037954035.1 of Rosalia funebris. Taxonomy (NCBI): domain Eukaryota; kingdom Metazoa; phylum Arthropoda; class Insecta; order Coleoptera; family Cerambycidae; genus Rosalia; species Rosalia funebris. The sequence continues at coordinate 9,621,688 of JAZFAV010000004.1, forward strand.
AAGTGGCGCCCAATTCAAATCATGTAGTTCTAACTAAGACACTATATATTTACGGTACTGACGTGATTAATTTAAAAGTGAAACGCTACTTATTGAAATAGTAAATTGAGATTGTAAGAATCAAAGATGTATCACTTCAGTTAATTAATGAGGTCATTATTTTCCTAATTATCCAACATAGAAACGTTTTGGGTGCACAGGAAAAATTTAAATAGTAAATCCTACCTTTTCTTTGTACTCTTTCATTACACGTATTTTTATCGTTATTAGGAACAATTAGCATCAGCTTTGGGCAACAGGCTGTTTACTACATCAACTTTATTACTTATCTCCGAGAATATCTATGTATGGAAGTAAACTTTATTAGTGGGAATTTTAAATATTGTAAATAAGGGGAACTTTCGGAACACATCTTACCAATTTGACTGATAAGATATTTAAATATACGGTATGCATTATATTTTTTATCAGCAGTTTGCGTGGATGTAGGTAACTGGGATCTACCAACTGACACAAAAGGGTTATCGCGTCTTCCATATCTACAGGAAATAGTGAAAGATAATTTGCTTAATTATAATAAATTGTGCTACCTCTAAAATATTGTGTTATTCACCTTAATATGATTCAATAAATGGGGTTCAAGGAAAACAAATGTGTATTGTATGAAATAAATGGAAAAATCATCAATAATAAGTATCAATTGATGTATAATTTTCGTACAATATAATGAGAATTAATATTATAAAATGTAATGATGTACTGATTGTCAATAATAGGGATAAGTGTGAGGTTTCTCTATGTATGCGTAGAAGAAAATGAGGGCAGCATTTGGCTATTTATTTAGACCAGGCTATTTACTCCGCAGTTCGTGGGCGGTCCGATAGAGACTTGTTGCTATTCTTGATTAACAGTACAATGTTATTAAGAGATAATTATTAATATAACGAGGAAAAATACTTACGTAATAAAGTACGTAAGCCTTATTGGTAAGATATTCATCAGAGTACTTCCCATATTTTTTTTGTAAAGTGGTAGAGTGAAAACATGAAACAAATAAGTTAGTGAGTAAAAAAATTCAGAAACCAGAACTTCCAAATTCCAATGTATTTGTCCAACGATATTCTGCTCCATCCCATCACGGAATTAATATTAGCGAGCATCTAGGGTAGGTATTTTCAGATGATGGATTGGATGATGGAAACTCTAAGTGGCCGCTAAGATCGCTAGACTTAAACCTTACTTGAACTACCTTCGGGGATAATTAAAGAGCTGAAGCTTATAAGGAAAAAAACCTTACAAGTTTTAGAAGCTAAAAATAGACATTAAATTCAATCTGTACTATTTGAGTGGTTCTAAAATGTTATATGTAATTCTTCAGATAGGCTTGGACGTTGTTAAGCTGTAGAAGGACATCAATTGACAATGTAATATATTAGCTGCCGTCTCTAGTACTTTTTGCCTAAATTAAGTTTTATAGTCGTATACTTTTGCAATGCTGGAAGGACTAGATAGTTCTTGGAGTGCGTTAAAAGTGGATAAGCTAATTATATTTGAAATAATGTATTTAATAAGTTCAATATAATATTTCTCAAACGATTAAAAAACTATTTTCCTTGGAGATTTATTTGTGAAAAACAACGTCCCGTTGGTGATTCTCTTCTTCTTCTTCATACAGTCTTGCTCTTACCAATACATTTTCCATCATTACTCTCAAAGATTCTATCAGAATTACCCAAATTTAATTTGTAATATCGACTTTCAGTTCCAGAAGTGTCCGCGGTTTATTTTGGTTTATTCTTTCTATTAGGTAGCCCCAAAGAAAGAACTCGGGCGCCGTTAAATCTGGCGATCTTAAATGCCAGTTCAGGTCACAGTTTCGAAAAATGATTCTATTAGGAAATGCAATTCTTGAAAGCCTAGCCTACTATGCCTAGTAGGATGATATGTGGAACTGTTCTGCTGAAACCGTACATTCTTGGGACTTCGTGACACTGAAAATAAAAGTTCTCTAACTGTTATTTGGTAACGGTTCACATTGACCGACATTTGGTTGCCTTCATTATCCTCAAAAAAATAAAGCCCAATCAATGTAGTTGAAGTTCGATACCAAAGAGTTACACAAATTGGATACAGCCCTTTCTCTTGAATTATTCGAAGATTTTCAGTAGCCCAGAACGGTATATTCTGTTTATTAACATGTCCATTCAGATGAAAGTGTGCCTTGTCATTCATAATTAATTGAAGAATAAAATTAGGATTTTCAGCTAATTTTTGAAGAGTTACGCTATACTGTAGACGCTGTTGTTTAATACGAGGTCTAATTTTATGAATTTGCTGTATATTGTAAGGAAAAAAGTGCAAATCAATCTTCAATACTCGTCTCAGGCCAGGATTTGATCCTCTTCTGGTTGAACTTGAGGCATCGCCATTTATACTCTTCCTTATTCGATCGATGTTCTTTGGATTTCTAGCTGATCCAGTTATCCAATGGTATATCTGTTTTAGAGCCATCTCTCCCAGTTCTCTTTTCTCCAAACTTAGCGACAACATGACATTAATTATTTTTTTAGTGAACGCATCTTTGGTATTAAAAAGTGTTTTGTGCATTGAGAAACTGAGAGGCTCCATTATGAATTTCTCAAGTTTTCTTTACAATTCTGAAGCAACATGGAAACAATTGAAACATAAAAAAAAGCAGAAGCACTTGAAATTGCCCTCTCTTTATTTGTAGAAAAAGGATAATAACTGGACAGTCGATAGGTCTTTTATTTTTTAGATTTTGTGTACTAATAAGTTTACTACACAAGTATGTAGTTCGAATATAATATATGCAACCAATTGACATCTAATAAGTCATATTTGATATTTTGTGTAAAATAAATTTTCCATTAAAACCGTTTATACGGCCCACTTCGCTAATTAGCATCAAGGGATAATTAAAATTAATTTTTAAACTACTTTAGTCTATATTTATAAGTTTTATATATTGAGTAAACCATCAAGAATAATTTTTCTGGTCTCATGCACTATTCACTAATCACCAATTTCTTTATTAGTATATTGTACAACAAGTGTCGAAAAAGACATTTTTTGCACGTAGTGAGATGGTGAGAAGTCTCACGAGTGTGAAAGCTGCTTTTCGCATGTGTTTTACACTATACTTTTCCTACGGTTGCACTTAAATCACATTCGAGGGATGTATATCTTTTTCTTGTTTAAGTTTTGCTTTCAAAACGATGATTTTTTGACATAATAAAACAACAATAATTTAATTTTAATAAACATTTACTTACTAGTATTAGTATTAGCAATAAATATAATTATTAACAGCTAATGATAATTTTTTTAGTAGGCAATAATAGTCTTGTTACAAACAATATCTATTTGAAGTTGTAATTAATAGTAAAATTACTGAAATTTTCTAAATGAATTCCTGGCATTTCTTTGTGCTAATTGATCAATTTTTTTTATAATAGATATGTTATTGTTTGTTTTTGAAGAAGATGGCATTTCATTTTGTGATAGAACATCAACATGTACCTGTGAATCTACGGAGTTTAACGAAATTACAATATTATTGGATATTTTGACTTTTTCTTGAATGGATTCATCTATGTAGCCTTCCGCTACAGTTTTAGAGCGACATCCACCATGACGCTTGAGGATCAGTAAATCAACACGTGCATTAACTAACAAGGTAGCAAAGGATCAGCGGAAACAGTGTCTTGTATATTGCTCTGGAAAATTTTTCCTTAAAATACTATAAACTTACAGATTTTGCATATAATGACTAAAAAATTAATAAAATTAATTAAAAATAGTAACGAATTTACTAGAAAGTTCTTTATTTCGAACACTTATTTACAACTCAACTATTTACAAGTCCAACTAACTAACTAACTTTCTTTCTACTTTAACTTTATAAACTAATTTTCGCACTGTATTACACAATGTCACTACTTTCTTCTCACCGTATCGCTCACTATCACGGTCCAGATTCAACTAGCTGCTCGCTAGACGACACAATTCTTATATAGGCAGTAGGACGTCTCTCCAGACGTTTATAGATAAAGAACTTTGGCGAACCTTCTAGTATAGAACGCACTGGAAGTCAACTCCACACGTTCTTGATGGTTTCGAATATTCTCGGCGTTTGGGATCGCTCGAGGCGTTCGTGATACTATTTAGAACAAAAAAAATTTGTTTTAAATGGATATAAATGAAAAAACAGAATGTACGAAACGCCGAGTATCGAACACAGGTCGCCTGGATGCTAAGAGAAAACGCTATCACTACTCCACGGTGTTTTGCGCACAACGTGCGTAAAATGCCGTTTTACAGGTGCGTTTTTAGTGTGCTCTTGCTTATTTTCTAAACAACCGTGGGAAAAATTATTTTCCATTATGGTTTCATTATTTACCGTATCAACCAGAGCAATGGAATATCAACTGTGAAGCCCTTGTCCTTTATACAATGCTTATACAATTTATTTTATGATGATAAATTAGGTGCAAAAAAAGGAGTAGCTTAATTGTCGAGTTGTTGAGATAATTGAAACTAAAAGCAGTACAGCGGTTGCCAAAGCATTTTTTCCAACAAAAATTGAAACAAATTTGTTTCAGACTTTTTTTGCCGTCAAAAATGTACGTTTGAAAACCAAATGAAAATATATTTAATATAGTGAGCCATTCTATGGGAAAAACGATTTTGTTCATTTATGGGAAAAATCTTGTTTGAAATATGTCCTACTCATGTATATACAAAACCGAATGCTTTACTCCATTTTTGGGTCACAGCAAACCGCGTATGATACTAGCTAGTTGTCGATAACAGAGATTTGTTATGTTTCAAAATTTATAATATGCAGTAACAAAATAAATCTATTATCTATAATGTTCTATGCAAATAATAATAATTTTTAATTTTTTCATTTCTTGATTTAATTGGTCAATTTGTTGTGTGCCCTGTTATTGCTGAATTAATAACACACAAAAACATTGAAAAAGGTTTTTGTACTAAACAGATATTTAATTGCTCTTTTTTTTCAGTATCAGTAATAATAAAAAAAATTTAATTTTAATATTTTCATTTAAATTTATCTATAATATAAGAACTAAATCAACCGCCTAGTATATTTAATGAACGTCTATTTAATTTTTATATATTATTGGTGAAAAAAAAACACTAAAATTTATATCAAAATATTTTTTCATCTGGTATAATATTTTTCTGATCATATTTTTCAATTTTGTACAAGAATATGAAATATCAGGCATATATCTAAATTGTTAACAAAGATTGCGTATTTAGAGAAACTATGCACTTTTTATAGTTTAAACAATGGAATTCCATCAAAATATCTTCCTCTTCTTCCTTTTTCTAAAGTAGGTCTATGACCTGTTTCTCTTTCGATGAATATCATCGGTACTATGAACTGGATCTGTTTTTACAGAGGGTAGGCACAGCTAACATGGCCCTCTAACCCTCCTCTTGCTTCCGGGCTTGGGACCGGCAACAGTACTACTGGTCTACTCAATTCCCCCAGCAGCATTTCAGGCTGAAACGGTAACGGCACGCGGTGTTTTCAAGCGGTACCCCCCATCCAAGTGCTAACTGCGCCCGAGGTTGCTTGACATCGGTGATCGAACGAGGATCGATGTTCAACATGGGATGGCCGTTGCGATGATCAACATATCGTATTTATTATATATATATATATATATATATATATATATATATATATATATATATATATATATATATATATATATATATATATATATATATATAATAAGTATATTTATGACGTTAATTTAGCAACTATTGATCATAATTTGTGAATTTTATATGAATTAAATAATGAAGTATTGTACCCAAGATACTTACCTTATGAGAAATAAATGGAAATATTAAACAGTGCTTTCCACAAAAACCATAAAAATCAACACTTCACATTCAAAATATTTTATTATTTGTTCTATGACTTATAAAACTGGTGAAGATGTTTTAATCTGCCCTATTTATGGCATGGTGTTAAAATACCTTGGTCAAACCGTATACAATTTTTAAAAATAAAATCCCCAACGTACATAATTATAGAGTAACAGCTTGTGGTTTCACATCAGGATATTCTTTGTAAAATTTCTCCCAATCCTCTGTATTTAAGCAGTCCCATTGTTTGAAGGCTTTGTTACCCTTATATACTTCTCACCGCCAACCCAAAGAATCCATAGCTAGGATTGAAAAGTGGCCAACATAATTTCGACTCACATAATATTTCCTTCATCGTCTCTCTGAGGTCCAAATTCTCCACCACACTTACATTTTACACCATACTTGAATCATCAACGGAAGCCATAACACACTGATAGAAGAAGAAGGAATAAGAGCGTCATGCCTTAAATAAAATATGTCAATTAATCTCTACTTTTGAGCATTAGAAATTTGAAATTAAAATTTTGACCATACTAGAAACCAGTGTAGTACCTGAATACTCTCACCACCAAACAAAACTAACACTAGAAGGAACACTATAAGCTCCGCCCGTTAAATTTCCCTCCTTATTCCGTCTGGTCATCCAGCGAGAATTAGCTAACTAGCACGTGGCCCATGTATACCGTCAGTCTCGATATCGAACCGATTGCCGCAGACGAAATATTATACCGGTCGAATTTTAGGTTGTGAATTTTATTAATTTGTGTTTGAATACATAAAACTAGCGCTGTGTTCTGCTGATGGCCGTAACAGTAAAACAGGATCTAGTGTCTCATTTTTCCGGTGTCCAAGAGATGAAGCTAAGTAAGATAATTGATTACGCATTTAATAGGTTTACAACTTGGACTTGATACATTAAATAATGTCGTATAGATATTTATAAAGTACTTTTTAGATGTCAGAGTTGGAAAAAGTTATTAGGATTTGTTGGCACCCATAGATATACTAATCTTACACCGGATCAATGTAATAGTAGAATAAGAATTTGCAGTTTACATTTTCTTGAAGACTATTTTATTAGAAATGATTTGAAGACTTTGAATTATAGTACAGTTCCTTCATTAAATTTGTTAACAAGTAGTAAGTAACTTCTTTTCAAATTTGTTTTGTTTATATTTGTAACATATATAAATATATATGTATATATTGGTACTACAATTTTATAAAACCCCATTTGTCCAGATGGGATTTAAGATTCGGTAAGAATTTTAGATAATGTTTCTTGTAATACTTGTATTGAGAGTGAAAAGAAAAGCTACAAAGACGTTTCTGTGATGACAGACATGGAAGAAAAAGTGTTTTAAGGTAAACATATTTTGTGTTATTTAAGTAAGATGAGAGCTATTTTTAAGTTAGAATAGACAGATACTTGCTCCATCATCTATTATAATTATTTTAGATAAGGTCACTTAGACGACAATGTAAATGTCACTTTCTGCAAACTCTCCGAGGAAGAAGCTATTAAGGGAGGAAATGAAAACTTTAGAAAGAGTTGCATGGTCATCTCAGTGCCAAAGAAAAATTTAAAATGAGTATTAACAATTTTTTATTCTCAGCGAGAACTAAATCCCTATAAGAATTATTAACAATTGCATAAACCTGAATTAATGTGTATATTTATGATTTCTGAATAATTAAATTATGCCCAAATGGTTTGCTATCCTAAGAAGCAGACATAGTCATCGTCATTGCCAAGTTTATTAAAACTAGTATATATTAGATGTCTGAAATTTTGACAAATCTGGTGACGGATTTAATTGAGTAGGTAATAATAATAATAATGCTTATTCACACAAACTTTCAAATACATGTTTCATAAAAATTAAATGATAAATAAAGGGTGTAAATAAACAAGGAAACTGCAAAGGCGAACTTGCTCGCAGTATGTTTGTTAATTCACACCTTCCGTGCCATATTTAAAATATTAATAGTACAATATATATAGTAATTACAAACATTACTAGTTTACAGTACTTAGATCAGTTTATTAGTGGGCTGCAACATAAGCTACAGGTAAGTTAGTATTTTAGTATATTTTGTTTTCATTATTTTTATTTATATATTTTGTTCTATTTACAATTATTTATTTTAATATTTAATAATTATTAAGTATTTATTGGTTTATTTATGCTAGTTTTCTATATTTACTTATTTTTAATATCAATAAATTTATCAATTTCTTACAATCACAGCTAAACATGAATTGAATTAATTTTCTTTCAAACTTATTTGTTGCTTCAGTACTGCATATTTCAGTGGGAACTATGTTATTTAATCTCCGTGTAAGAAAAGCGTATGTACGTTACCCAACTGTTTTAAACACCATGTAAAAGTCAACAGTTTTAAAACCTTAAAACGGACTTTTTCATACGTAGAATATCTCTAACTCGAAATTAAGTGGCCGAGAAATTCTCAAATAGTAAACCATCGTGCTTTGTCATGATCCATGGACAAAGTGGGGTGTGTCCTATCCACCTCAAAATCAATTGATGTCGTCTGGTAGACGTCCCTAATCAGAATCAGTCGAAGCCCGATCGATCCGACACGATTTAATTGAGTGATCGTGCTAACAAAAAATAGTCCAACATCGTGCTTTCTCATGACCCATGGACGAGGTGGGGTGTGTCCTATCCACCTTAAAATCAATAGATGTCTCCGGTAGACGACCCTAATCAGAATCAGTCAAAACCCGATCGATCCGACACGATTTAATTGAGTGATCGTGCTAATAAAAAAAAATTCTGAAATAGTCCACCATTCTGCGTTCTCATGATCCATGAACATGGTGTCATCTGGGAGACGTCCCCGATCAGAATCAGTCAAAACCAGATCAATCTGACATGATTTACTTGAGTTATCGTGCTAACAAGAAATTTTAATGCCGACGACGACGACGATACACACAGACAAAATTTATTAAAAAACATTTTTTTTTGTTTTTAGGCCAAAAAGCGAAAAATAAACGAAAAAAAAATTGTTTTCCATTTTTCTTACATTACATTTTCTTACGATTACATTACTTTTCCCTTTTGGTATAGTTGAGGGCGGAAAAGTAATAAAAGTAATAACGTTAAGTTTGTTATGATGTTAGTAATATACTGTTAGATTTCATATTTTTCTCATGCCCTGTCTGGAAATATAAAATAAACATCTCGATATGTGGACGTCTTCAAAAATGTTTATATAATCTCATACTATAACCTCGTTTATTCAATATGATGATAATTTTAAGAGTATTTGAACTTTTGACCCAACTATACGATATTTAATTGTAAATAGAAAAAATTATTACCACAATTACTATGTAGGTCAGACATAAAAATTTACTTAATTTATACATATATCGTTTTATAGAGATTGTAATAATTGGAAATCCGCTAGGATACTTGTTTATATTTGTTAATGTTGTTTATTGCATCTCAATTTATGTCTATATCTATAAATATATGGAATATATTAAATAAGATGTGTATACACAAAAAATTTAATCTACAACAGCAGCATGTTAATCTACAATTTCCATATCTTTAAATTGTACTTTATTGGGATAATCTGTTCTGTAGTCAAATAAAAATATATTTTAAAAAAATTGCTATTTAATTTTATTTCATTGATTCTGCAAGGAAAACAATAATTTATAAAACAATATTATTTTGTTGCCTTAAAGAAATTAATTCACATAAATATTTTGTTAAATATGGAGTAGAAATTTTCGGTACGATAAAGGATTTTATTTATTTTAATACATATTATTTAATACACATGTTATTTTGATTATGTCTTCATTGTATTGTTTATTCTTTTTAATAAAAAATCTTGCTTTAGTCAAAGTTACGTTAAAATTTGGATTACACTTTTACGTCAAAGAGTTATTCAGTATTTTCAGTAGTTATTCGACATCTCATAAGATATTTTTACTGCGTCAGTACATTTGACCTATAGAAAAAAAAACAGCTGATGAAGGAACTTTAAATAAAATCACTAACCAATTAGTAGTGGTCAATATTTACCTACATTATTACAATTTGTAACAAAATATGTAATTCACAAAAAAAATACATATAACGACAAGACGTACTTATATTTTCTTAAAACAAGTTTGTTGTAATGAAACATCGGTGCACATATTTCAGCTATATATTATGCATCATAACTGTAAACAAACCCAATAAAATTGTATCAATATTTTGCTTGTTCTTACGCTAAATTTCAACCTATTGAGTTGGAGTGTGAGATTGAAAAACACTCATGAGTTCTAGCTTTTAAGTTTTTGCTTGTAGTTGTTTTCTTTTCCCGGTATTTCACTTTCAGTTAGAAAAAGGTAATTCGAAGAGGAAGCAGCACGTATCATGCGTGGGAATGAAAATTATCCAAAGCCATTTGAAGACAGTGGCAGTGATTGCGAAGAGGACAATTTAGAAACTTAATCATGTGGGTCTGATAGTGGGAATGATATCGGTCGTAATTCGGCTGATCCTCTCATCCAACAAGAATATAACCCTGTTCAATCTAAAGAAGAAATAGAACCTAGTTTAGATTAAGATGATATTCCTTTATCACAAGTACGTACATGCTCAAAATATGTAATAAGTTTCAAAACAAAAAGCTTAAAGGGCAAGAATAGTCACAAACGGTCAACGGAATTGCCTAAAAAATCCAAAAGAACAGCTGCTATAGGAGATATTTACAGAGTATGTTGTGAAAATTAATAAAAAAAAATTATTTTATAATCTGAAAAGTCGGTTCTAATAATAAAAATATTATATTTTTCTTGTATGTTTTAAAAATAAAAGTTTGAAATATATAAAACCCTTTTTATTGAGTAGTAAAATTTACGATAGTCCCGTAATTACGTTTGGCAAAACAGTATCGTATACTAGGGTTAAAATCTGACGTTTATTCAAACCGACAACATTTTAATAGATAAATTCTCAGAAAATGTTGCTTTGAACTACATTTTTGAAACACTAATCCAAATATAGTTACTTCGCTGGATGCGCAGCAAATAATCAGGGCTACCAGTTGTGATGTTGGCGGCAAGGGTTACTCATGAGTTTTCCCATGTGGTGATAGTTTATCAGTGTGAAACTGTGAGCTGTATAAGGGGACTCCAAGACAGATAATTGAAGTATCTAAGTAACTTTCATCAGAACAGTCAATAACGAATTTTTAAGTAGGTTACTTCTTCAACCACATAGTTTTTATTCGTAGTGCACACTGTATAGTTGGGTAGTATACCTCCCTCTCACGCTGTATCAGTATGCGGCGTGATTGGGGGGAGGTGTAAAATACAACACACAGTACACGGTTGTTAAACATACTTAAATTTTCATACCTACCTACCTAAAGATTGATACCTACCTAACTTTTTGTTCACCGTAATGCCACGATAATACACACCGAAGTGGGGGCGCTGCCAGTACAAGGATTACTCTCAACAGGATCTTGAGGAAGCTCTGAATGCTGTTACCAATGGAGATATGTCAATAAGCAAGCTGCATCAAAGTTCAACATCCCAAGAAAAACCATTGGTAAAAAATTCACAATAAAGAACACAAAGTCTGTTGGTCACCCAAGTCCACTTTCTCCAGCTGAAATTGTCTGAATTCTTCACCAAATCCTTGTACATGTGCTGACTGGAGGATGCCTTTAGGTGCTCTGGAAGTGATACTAATCGTGAGAGACTGCTTGGTGAGATGTGGCCGAGGTGTTATGAATTTTAATGGCGGTAAGCTGCCAGGAGAATATCGGTACAGCTCATTCATTCAACGTCACAGAGATGAGTTAATAGTCAGAAAATGTCAAAATATATCTCAAGAATGAGCCACAGTAGGGATTGATGAGTTTACAACTTACTTGAAGGTGCACTGCAAGGCGTTCGACCAGATAATATATTGCACTACGACGAAACTAATCTCATGAAGTTTATTACTTCAGAGGTGGCAAATAAATTTTGAATAAAATGTTCTCATGTTTGTTTTGGCTTATTGTACCCCCTACAAAGGTAATATTGCCCAGAAGAGACTTTGAAGGCAGTTTTCAATAGAAAATCACAAAGTTACGACTCTTATGGGCAAAGTTACCCCTCTTATCCAGGTAAGTTTGCCCACCAGATTCTTGAATTTTTACAGAAAGAGAAATAAATGAAAATATATTTTAACACAAAGAGTCAATTCTAAAAGCCCTCCCCCGATTGTAGAATTTTTCCCCCTCTCCAACCGATAGAGAAATACAGAACCTAAAATGAAACTAACGCATTTAATCAGCAAACCTATTTTACATAGTGTGCTCGTAAATTCTGTAAAATTATCTTTAATTTTAATTCGAAAAATTAATGTAATTCGATAATAAATAGAAAAATATACTCCTAATAACTTTAACAACATTATTTTAATAATCGTAGACAATTTAACTGAAATGAAGATTAATAATAAATGTAAAATTAGGGTCCTCAAATACTCAGAAACCAATCTTAAATTTATGGTAATATAATACCCCCCCCCCCAGGTTTATTTTTTAATCATATTTATTTAAATACGTCTCGAAAAATGTAAGTAGAATGAATATACTTTGTTAATTATTTGAACAGAACCTAGAACAGACAATGTACTCATCCGGTAGAAGTAACAAAGAAGTAACACAAATAAAGAGTCTTTATGTGAGCGAACTTTTGAAAACTCCCGAAACTTTTTATTACGATTCCATTCCGGCGGGATCTAGACGAGCATCTTGATAAATTTGCGGAAAAATAAAAAATGAATTCTCATCTAAGTAACAGAGTACGTGAAATGAGGAGTTTTTAGGCAAACGTTGAATCAAATACATCTCATTTTACATAAAATAGGAATCCATTCAACACTGCCGCAACTTTCTATCCTGCTAGTCTTTCTCCTTATGATATTTTGACAGCGAGCCATCATCGGCCGCTGAAAGTTAAATAGGAAATTTATACAAGATGGGATTCCGCTCTTGACACGAGAAACTCTGGAATATTTTATACAGACGGATCAATTGTATTATTTTACATGCATTAAAAGTTTAGCGGGATTTATCGACGCTCACCCTTTGTGCGTGATGAAAAGTTTGCCCTGTGATTTCTTTAATATGCACACCACCAATCATGCGGAATGACACACTAAATAATCCCCTTGAATTCTGGAATTCACACTTAACCGGTCAATAAATTTTACATTAATCAGAATTACAATGACCTCAATTTGAAATTTATTTATTTATTTTTTGGAACAATATGTACCTCAAAATAAAACTTACAAAAACGTACTTTGTCTACAATATAATGTAAAGTTTTACTACCAGAGGGTAACATTCAAACTACAGAAATAAGGAGTTTATCCTCTAACCCATCTGTAAATGTCTAATATAATAAGGACTAAACAAATTAGGTCAAAACAACTATTTTCCTGGCTATATGCCAAACGCCGAGCACTGAATTATATGACAAAATTTGTCGTATTTTTGTCTAACAGAGTTAACACTAAAAATTGTTCAAAGCCATCAAGAAAGATGCAATGTGCCACCTATCTCAGGATATCGTTAACTGCAGACCGGTTTTGACCTTTCTATCTTGAGTCTCGTCAGTGCAGTGTAAACGAGTATACTTTCGACAGATAAAGCTCACATCTAGTAGACGTTGCTATGTTCCGCATAGAACCGCAGTAGAACGCATCAAACGCCATCTCATGGTAATTTCGAACAATCTAAATCGAAGTAAAAACTTGAGATCATCAATCTAACGCAAAGCTTTACTACCAGAAGGTAACATTCAAACTACAGAAATAATGAGTTTATACTTCAACCCATCTGTAAATGTCTTATATAATAAGGACTAACAACACTAACTTGAACAATCACTGTATTTTTAGTGCTAACTCTGTTAGACAAAAATACGACAAATTTTGTCATGTAATTTACTGCTCCGCGTTTGGTATATGGCCAGGAGAATAGCTGTTTTTTTTTACCTAATTTGTTTAGTCCTTGTACTTTGTATACATTACAAACGTCGCAAGGCGTACTGTCACAACAATACAGAAGAAGAACAATTGGAGAAGAATTTGGTGAAAGAGAATGCGAAAAAGAAGAAGAAAACTAGAGACCCCTTTATTCATACAATATGTTAAATTAGACTATTATAAATTATTCATTAAAACGATGAGGTTCATGTCCATTAAGAGAAACAAGTTTTTAAAAATAAATATTCTATGTCCTACCTTTCTATTATATACGTTTTTGCGTTTATACTATGAAATATAAATTTGTTGGTTTTTGAAACTATGGTAAGGAATATTCGAATAAATGAATAAAGTGGGGGATAAACAAACATGGACCTAAATAATTTAATATCTCACTTGTTTATTTTTTCAAGAGCTATCGATAAATTAAAACAAAAAAGTTTTTAACGTTACGTTTCAGTTTTTACAACCATCTTCGAAGATCTACAATAATTAATTAACTAAAAGTGAATTCAAATTAATAAAAAGTTTTTAACTTTACATCACAATTTTATCACAAATTTATATTTCATAGTATAAACGCAAAAACGTATATAGTGGAAATGTAGGACATAGAATATTTATTTTGACTTTATATTTCTATTTTCTGGATTGATAATATATTAATACATCTAACAACTGAATATGTAAAATATAATTAACAGCAATTTGTAAATATACTTTCATCACTGGAAATGAATTTAAAATCCAGACTTGAGACTGCCAACTTAAAATTACTGGCGTGTTTAAAATTGGTTAAGGGCTTGCATTTTGGACCTTACTAATTAATTTAATAGATGTTAAGACTTGAACAAAACAGGTTTGTTACCTACTAAACAAAAATATTAAATATATCCCTAATAGATTCATTAATTTGTCTACATTGATCAGAGCTTGTAATATATTACTTCTATAAGAAATTTATATATACGAGTGGGGTACCCAAAGGAAATAGTTAATCCTCCAGGATGATTTCGTGAATTCTTTTAACATTTTCATCGGTTCGAGCCGTGGAAATACGACCAGAGCGAGGCTAGTCATCAGTTGATATTTCACCTTTTTTGAAACGGGAAAACCTCTCATATACTTGAGGTTTTCCAATAGCATCACCCTTGTAGTTCGTTTTTAACATTTCAAGAATTTCTGTGAAAAATTTTTCCGAATAAGAAGCAAAATTTTAGGGTCACGCGCTGTTGACGAAAATCAGCCATTGCAAAAACAACGAGCACATAAAACAACTCACAAAAAGTTCACAAAAGCCGAACGGAACCTTATTTAGCGATGACGCTTGGTTTACTGACTCGGGAATGGTAGCTCTATATTCTCCTAGCGGCAGAACGCGGTACTATAAAAGCTCCGCCCACCACAACAACAATTCTGTTTCTTTTGGGTATCCCCTCATATTTCTTTAGCCGCATCTAAAATTAACATTTATCTGTTATAAACGTAGTTCATTAACAATAAATAAATGGTTTTCTCAGTGTAGAAAAATATTTGTTTGTACTGAGTGGTTACATAAATTATATTGTATTAAACTGTTAGATGATAATAAGTCATAATTAAAATTTATGAATATATAATGAACTGTACTTGAAGAACTTTTAATAACATTTAATAAGTAGGTTATTTAAACATTACCCTTAAATATATAATAAATCTAGGAGTAATGAGGGATGATTTAGTGTTCTAAAGCTTCAAAAACTAAAAAAACTCCATCTCTCATGACGATATGTAAACATTATTCTAGTTAAAATCGTTGGTAATATTGGCAAAACTTATTAACAATATGGTATAATATTTTTAGTATATTTTTGAAGAGCCATATCAGTACATCGGCATTAAACATGTATTTATAATATTAAACATTCAGCAATCTTTTATAATACTATGTCATGTTATATTGACATGGTCTATTGTCAAAGAATTCGTTGGAAATGACTGACTTTTCAGACAATGACAGGAAAAAAACAATTACAAGCCAACGTCGATGGGCCCAACGATTTAATTCAGCAGTAACTTGGGGGGCATTCCATTGAACGAAATATTATTATGACGAACATAATGAGAAGCAGTACAGGTGGAATTCGAACCCCAGGGTTACTTCTACCCCAATCGCGGGTATTGTTACTTATTTTTCGAGATAAATTTCATTCCGCAGTCAACGTATGCATGGGTGGTTCCGCGAGGGCCCTGATCCGCATTCTTACATTTTACTACACTTTCGATCCTCTCGATATATAAAATCAAGGATGCGTGAATACAAAGGGCATAAAATTTAGTTCCCGATGCATGCTAAGTTTTATAGGCGGCGCGTAAAAAAAGTATTAAAGATTGTATCTCCGTCTTTATTTTCAGAGAGAATTATAAATATCAGAAAACTGCAAGTGGTGCAGTAAAGTCTTCCGTTTCGTGTTATAAATATTTTAGGAAAAATTATTTATTTTATGTGCGTGTAAAAATTTACGATAAATAAAAATTAATGTCGTTCGTCTGTAGTATTGCAATGAGTTTGGGATAATAAAATTGTTTGAAACGTTTTTATTTGCGACAACATTGTTGCGACAATTCGGTATGCTACCATATTACAAAATCATATATAGGGTGAACATTCTAAACGCTCCAGCAATGAATACCTGGGTTATCTGGGGAATTGAATCGATAAGATCAGAATGGGTATAACTTATCATTTTGAAATTCTACAGGAGGTTGAGAAAATCTTTCCAAAATTAATAATATACTTTTCGTCAATAATAGGAAAAGCGTAATATTTCTCTATGTATGCGTAGAAGAGAAAGTGAAGGCAGCATTCGGCTATATACTTAGACCAGGTTATTTATTGCGCACTTCCTGGGCGGTCCGATAGAGACTTGTTCCTTTTCTTGACGAGCAATACAAGAACATATCGTTGAAATCCTGGAGTAGGCTGGAACCTTTAGTGTGACGATAACTCTGACTTAGTTTTCCACAAAACACCAAAGCACTATACACTACACTCGACGAGCGTTTCGCCAACAAAGTTAACATCATTTGGAGATGATTAAAACTACTATTAAAGAGATATTAAAACTATGGTTTTAATCATCTCCAGGTGATGCCAACTTTATTGGCGAAACGTACGTCGAGTGTATAGTGTCTTGGTGTTTTGTGGAAACCTAAGTCAGTGTTATCGCTGAAATCGGCGATTTGAATAATTAGGCTAGACAGGATAAATGTCCCGAGAGAACCTACTTGTGGTGTCTATTAGAATTTAGTAAATTTTATTTTTAAGAAAACTGTATTTTCATCTTTCTGTACACGTCGAATAAAACAAAATCTTTTTAGGTTAAAAACATTTACAAATTGTTTTAGAAAATAACGTAACATGGACTGGTTTTATATCATTTACATACATTGATTTTTCATTCATAAGTCACCTTTCTATCAATCTTAGGTTGAATTTGATGACAGATATCACTATATGATTAGAAGATCTACATATGTGGGTAACTAATATGGCAAAATTGTCAGAAAAAGTAGCTGTGTTTGTCAGTGTTTTGGTTGGGAGATCATCTGTATATAAAAAGTATAGGACGAGCCCAAGTACACTGCTCTGTGGCATTTCTACGTTTATAGGGAATACTAATGTTTGCTCATCTCTTTGTTTGACTATGAAGTTCCTGGATGTTAACATGATCTTAAAATTTCATAACAATGGTACGGTAGATAAAATTTTATTTTATAGAATGGAATACCCTGTCAAAGGCTTAAATTACATCGAGGAATATAGCTAAATAATATTTCCTTGATTCTAAAGCATTACTAATTTGATTTACAAGTTTTATGTTTGTTCTAGATTGCAGTGTTGTTTAAATTCAAATTGATGTTCTTTAATGAGTTTTTTGTGGACTACTACTCTCTTCAATCAGCACATTAAGGTTTCTCAAAAACCTTTGACAATATAGGTAATAAGCTGATTGGTGTATAGGATGACATCCTTTCCGGTGGTCTTCCTGGTTTGGGTATAAGTATTACCTGGGAAACTTTTAATTGATCTGGGAAGTTTCTTAACTCAAGCATTCTGTTAGAAAGTATATTAACTAGTAGACTTTTACTAGTACTTGTTTTAGAATTTTACTGTAATTACGTTAAAGCCTGGTGCTTTCCTCGGATTTAAATCATGAGCAATGGCTAGCTTGACTTTTTTTATTGTAATCTTTTTACTTCAAAATATATTCAGAGAGAAATTTCTAAATATTTTAATTTGTTTATAAGTAAATAAGTTATAATTTATAAAACACTGAAACGTTTATCCTATTATGTAACATTGCCAAATGTCCTGTCGCTTTTATATGTCCGTAAATTCCTATAAACCTTTTCACTGTGTCAGAAAATGATCGTAAGTTCACGTTATATACCTTCGACATAATTATTAAACACGCACAATTATGCACCAACAGACAACGCGTAAATAAAGCAGTAACACAACAATTATTAATTAATCAATAGCCAACAAACATTAAACTTATGTCCATCACGGATATTCACTACAGAAAGATTCAGCGGCTATTGAAGATCGACGATCAGCCGGAGTAATCAGCCAGCGCGACGAGCTCGTTTGGCGCAATTTGAACTCTCTGACCAAAATTACCTGCTCTACTTATTAAGTAAATTGGTGTATAGCTTTGTAGTTGTATACAAAATTAGTGTGCAAAATGTAGATACCTTCTTGATTAGAAATTACATAAAATCAATATACATTCAATATTGGAAAATTTATTCAGTTATCATCTGTTTATGGATGCTTTCATACAACTAAAACTATTACTAAGGGCATTTGCATAACACAACAGGACTGCATTTAAAGTTTTCCATTTTCACGAGTTTGAAACGTTGAAACGGGCATTTAATCATAATTCCAAAACCTGCTTGCTAATCAGAAAAATGCATTCAAAGCTCCTGCCCGAACAAAAACCTGTCAATTACAAAATCTGCCGCAAACGCGAAGCGGAAAACTAAACAAAGAACTCGTAAATGTATACCCGTTTTTCTTGTGCGCTCCCCGCTCTCAAAGCATAATGCATTTTATTGAGGTAATTTTATATTACAATATATGACGGATAACGACATATATCATAGATTTAAGTTTTAAGAGACGAAGCAAAACATTTTAAGGGCCCATAAAATGTAGCGAATTCCACAAACAATCGCGGACATAAAAATGTGACAGTTCTCAGACTAATCTCTCTTTTGTGCGCCGTGGGGAAGATATAGATATGAAATTCATACGCAAATATAATCCTCTGACAGGTTTCGAGTTTAAATTTTGTATTCGTGTGCTAGGGGATCGCAAACAACAGGGGGCATTAAGGATATACATCGTGAACATGTTGATGTCCTCTCCGTAGGTAATGAAAGGTTTAAAAGCAGAGAGAAGGTCCTTTATACAACGCTACTAGTGGATAAATCAAGTGGAGAGCGTCATTAAAATATAACTAGAACATTATTGCGTGCTCTAGGTCCTGCAATAATATAAAGGCATTCACTCAAATAAGATATTGGAAGGTTTTCATTTGAAGTTGAATTTTTAGACGTCGCTACTTATGCTTTGTATAGCTCGTCAGTAATAGGAAAAAGTGTGAAATTTTCTATGTATGCGTATAAGAAAGAGCGAGGCAGTATTCGGATGGAAAAGAATGCACTGTACGCGCTACTAGATCGAACCTTGTGGGCGATCCGATAGCGCAGTATTGAGACTTGTTCCTACTTTTGGCGAGCTGTACTTTATTACATACCTCATAGTAAAATATAAAACACAATTTTTTTACTTATTCTGTTACTGTTATGTTACGGTGACTATTGCACGTGAGCTTATTTCGTTACTGAATGGCGACGAAGCGGCGTAGGTACCGCTACTACTAAGAACTTGGCAACTGAAGCCCACTAGATATTTAGGGATATAGATAAGATAGGAATCAATTTGCTTTGATTTGGATATTTTCATATCCAAATCATCTTACTGTTATTACATTATATATTTATTATACATTTATAACAGCTATTTGAGAAATATATTCCCATATCTAATTAGTTCTTTCTTATATTTTCTAATTTTCTTATCTCAGTAATCTTGAAATCTTTTCAGAAATATGTCTATATAAAGTCTTTGTAAAATCTCTTGTTTTTCATTTTAATTTATCGTTACAGGAAAATACGTTACCAAAAATTTAAAACGTTGTAAATTTGTTCTAGTATTTAATCAAAATAACAAACAAAACATTGAACATTGATAATTACTAATATTAACAATCTATCAGTTTTTGATCGTATGAAAAACAAAATTAGTAACCATCAGGATAGATTCATAAAATATAGATAATTATTCCTTTTTTCCTTTAATGAGAATTCCCAAGGCAACAACTGCAATTCTGCTACAAATCATATAGATGTATTTAATAAAGAAACTAATAATAATTTTATGTTTAATGCCCTTCACATTTTTATAATATTTATTGATTTATATTCTTTTCTTAGTTAGTTTTATTAGTTTTATTTTATTAATACAAAATTGTTATATTAATTACTACAATTGGTGGTGTATTTTCTGTATCGAATTTATTGTAATTTTGTGCCGTATAAATCGATCGAGAATATAATTGTTAAAATAAAATATTCATTTTACATTAAGGTTAATGTTCGCTGTCCCAAAAACGTGAGGGTAATCAGAATTTTTAAGTTTTACCCTAAATTAAATAATTATCAAAGATTCTAACCATATTATAAACATATGGTAAAAAAATTTTGCTATATAATTTTGTAATTGATTCATAGTTATGGAGCACGGCATTATACGGTTGCGAAACCTGGACGGTAGGGGAAGCAAGTAGGAAGAAATTAGAAGCTTTTGAGATATGGTGTTACCGAAGAATAATGAAAATACCGTGGACTGATAGGGTTAGAAACGAAGAAGTATTAGAGAAAGTCGACGAGAAGAGAAGTATGTGGAAAAACATAAAGAAGAGAAGAGATAGAATGGTAGGCCACTTGCTGAGACATGGGGGAATAGTCCGCGATATTCTGGAGGCAGAAATAGGAATTAAGAAAAGCAGAGGTAGGCCTAAATTAGACTACTGCTCGCAAATAGTAAGGGATGTAGGTTGTAGCACAATTAACGAAATGCGTAGGTTAGCACAAGATAGGAGAAGCTGGAGGTTAGCGTCCAACCAGTCTTAGGACTGGTTGAACGCTATGATGATCATAGTTATATTCTTTCAGCAGAGTATTTGTTTAGGACATAAAAGGTATTTAAATCATCTGTCTGTAGTTTGTAAAATTCTTTTACAGCTTCAGCAAAAGAAAATGAATTGGTGAATAAATTAATTAATGAGACAAAATGGTATTTTAAACATCAGCAGTCGCACACTCAAAGTTCAATAAAAAGGTGGTGCAACCAAAACGCACGATGTTAATTGTAAATAAAACAAAAAGTTTTCAGAGAATTATCTTAATATTTTTTATTATGATAGAAGGTTCTATGACAAATCTGTGTAAAACAAAATATCGGCCAAATGCTCGCCACGGCTTCGGTGGCATACCTCTATCCGATGGTCCATATTTTCAATGACTCTGAGACATAATTGAGGTTCAATGTCGTTAATGTGCCGAATTATCTCATCCTTTAGCTCTTGAATTGTTCTTGGCTTATTGACGTACACTTTTTCTTTTAAATATCCCCAAAGAAAGAAGTCCAATGGTGTCAAATCACATGATCGTGGCGGCCAAATAACATCGCCACGACGTGAGATAACACGGCCATTGAATTTCTCGCCCAAAAGTGCCACTGTTTTGTTGGCTGTGTGGCAAGTGGCACCATCCTGTTGGAACCACATATCGTCCAGGTCCATATCCTCAATTTCTGGCCACAATTGTTGGGCACGACGACGAGTCGAGGTTGACGGCTCTTCTGCTACACTATCGCGAACAACAGCAATGTTTTCCGCAAAACGAACTGGGCGAGCATGCACAGGTGTTTTCACATTTCCTACAGACCCGGTTTGCTGAAATTTGCGCACAATTCTCCCGATTGTGGACACATGTGGTCGATTATGCTGACCAAAAAAGTCACGAAGTGCACGAAATGCATTTTGATTTGAATGCCCATTTTCGTAAAAGGCTTCAATAATCTTAACACGCTGCTCAATTGTGTACCTCTCCATGGTTGAATTTGTCAAACACTGAAACAAAGAAATGTCAAATTAAGTTGGGCAAAAAACTTGACGTTAAGGTGTGACTCACAATTAATATCGTGCATTATGGTTGGACCACCCTTTAGTTAATTCTTAAATACGTTTGAATTTACTTTGTTTATCACTTAATCACAAAGCAAGTTGAAGGACAAAAAATTATAATTTGACCTATTTTTTAGTTCCATTTTGCGCCAATATGGAACCCTGTTGCTCTTATAAAAGCTGGAAATAACCTTGCTAAACCACAAAAACAAGGCATTTAAATTTATCCGTATTCTAAAACTAAATTGCTCTTCTGTTATTCCCAAACTGTATATAAAGTATATTATTTGAAAAAAGGACATAAGAAGAATGATAATGGTGATAATATTAGTTTGTTTATTTTCTTAGAAAAATACGGCGCCGAATTCAAAATAAGAAATCTTACCCAACTTCTACGATTTCTATTTTTGGTAAACACTCTCAAAACTAATAACGTCGCAAACGTATCGACTACAGATCGAATCACAATACCTTATATTTTAGAAACCCCCATTTCTGTATTTTCATAACGTCCTACTTTCCTCGAATAGTCGGCAATAACGAGAAAACTATGAGTAATTTCGGAATCCCGCGCGATTAAAGTTTTCCACATAAATTCCTGCCCTATATACATACATACGCTTCGGGAAGTTATACATCTGCTCTGCAGCAATCATGAAATCCCGAACTCACCATGCCCCCGATGTCATCCGACCCGAATCCTTATTGCCCTTACAGAATCCCATAAAAATCCAAGACAAACGAGCAATTAAATCAGAACTAGAAGTAGTAAAGAAAGCGGAAGCTCCGGCGGGGAATCCGGGAGCAATAAGAGTCCCCGCCATCATGTCATAGCCGCCATAATGGCTCTTATAATACTCGTCGTCGTATATGAATACCATGTGTATGGGTTTCTGTAGCAGCGACATTAATGACAAAGAAAGAATGCGGATATCTTCTCGAGGCAATGGCAGAAACAATGAGAGAGGTCACATGTCTGCTCGCATGACATTTATAACTACTACAACTAATACTCCGGTTGACATGTTGCGCATTGTTGTTTGTCCCCTCCCGTTATAGTGCGGTTCAATCAAGGGATGCTGCGACGGAACAATGTGGATAACGATGATTGTCGGTCTTCGAGAGCCCTAGAGAGTAATGGAACATTTTCTTGAGGCGTTAATGACCGTTTTCCAGGCCCCAATCGAATCTGTCAAACTTGCACAATCATATCAGGTGATTCGCCCTAACGTCGTTATTGTCGTCATTATTTCTAAGTACTTTTCGGGCTCTTAGCTTTTCTGATACAACACTCAATTAAACTCTTGTGGATGGAAGAAATGCGTTATTTATTGGAAGGAAATTAAGAACGTTATATAAAGCATTAGGGAGAGATTTAGATCGCATATATAGTGGTTTTTCCTAGGCTATATCATACAGTAGTTACACTGGCGGTTTCTACATAAGAGCACATGAGCAGGTGAACCCCCAAAGCAAATTAGAATTCAAACATTACAGTAAATGTAAAATATACTTTATATTAATAAATAAAATCTATTACGAGACCCTAATAGAAATATCTAAACGTTATTTTATTAGTGTTATTATTTGAATCTGTGAAATACAGCGCGCTTCATGTTTATTTTATTTGGGACTCGGTTTGTTATATTGTATGTCTCGTTGTCATGGTGATAACGACAGAGCACGTGCTACAAATGGGCGTGATTTACGTCGAGTTTGTGGGCATCTGCGACTTGGCGGGTGGCGGGGGTTATACAATATTTCCTATGAAATGGAGCACAAATTTGGTGTGAACCAGAGGCTAGATTGTGTTGTGAATATTACATTACATTGCTATTAGGCGTTCAGTGAACTACGTGCGGTTATTTTGTAGTATTCTTATGTTATTACGGCATTAAATAAATATCGATATAAATACATATGGACTATAACTAAAATTTAATTAAACATTATGGATACGAACAGTTTTACCGTACAATATTTTTATGACAATTTTAATTCTTTGAGTTATGAGCAAAAAATTTAAATTAAAAATGCGGACGGACCAAAACCGGAACTTAATTTGACGCAGACTACAAATTCCAAATCTCGAGATTTTAACAGAAAGTTTAAAAAGGAAATGTATGAAAAAAATGATTGTTCAAAGTTTTTCGACACTGAAGCAAATAAAAACATTGTTACGGAGTTTTATGAATCAAGAAAGACTGACAGCCTTAGCACTGTTGTCTATTGAGATAAAATGTATACAAGGTTTGCCAGACTTTAACGAAACTGTTATAACTAAGTTTGCTGAAAGCAAGAATAGAAGAATTGACTTTACGTACAAACAATGTAATACAGTTTAGACATTAGGTGAACAGTGACTGTAGAAACAAAAAATAATGGATTCTCACTGCATGTGAGTATTTTTATTATGATAGCACGATAAAAATTTGCATGTTCTTGATTTTGTGAACCCCCCATGCTTTCAACCACCAGCCGCCACTGAGTACTTATCATTTATTCTCTTAATATACACTGTGTATGTAAAGTGACGAAATCATTGGCACGACTTATGGTAGTAACAATTTATTACAAAACAGGGACGTACTTAGGTTCGGTTAATTTAGTGTAAGAGAAAAAATAACAATACTTTAAATAATTATGAGAAAATCATGAGTATAAACAATACAACTGACCTGTGGATTTTAAGATGGTCAACTTTCTAATGGGAATACAAGGCGGTTTTATACTACATATCCCTAACAAGTATTGATCCTCCATTGCATATAAAATCAGACCTTATGAAGCAATTTGTAAAGACTACTCGTTAACATTCTGAGGCATTTAAATATTTGAAAAATTTGTTTCCGAATTTATCCGAAAACAAAATTAAAGCCGATATTAGCAGCAGGCAGCCATATGAACAATATTATTTTCCATTCGTAGCCATATCGTCTCCATTTTGTGTTGAAGAACAACAAACATAAGTTTGTCAAATATTATTTGTTTTATTCTCAATTCAAATCCTATAGTTCCAATTGAGATACCCTATATAAATGACTATTTACGTCTACTGATATGAAAATTCTTCTTTGGGTATACATTTCTCGAAATTGAAATAATAATATTTAACTTGCATGTACAGGGTTAGTCACCTAAAATTGACCCCCCCCCCCCTTTATTTCTCTTAATTTTAATTGAATCGAAAAATTCAAACAAGAATTTTACATGATTTTTTATAAATTTTTTGAATATTTAAACAAATTTTCAAAAACTCTGCAAATTGAAAGGGGGCGAACAATTTTCTATTTTTTTAAATGGAACACCCTGTATTTTTTTACTTAAAAAAGTTACACATAGCTTTCTGATCACAAAAATATATAATTGTTGTATCTTGGTAAGTATAGTTCGTGAGATATTCATACAAATATATAGTCACATCACAGGAATAAGTTTGGCATAAGACCATAAATCAGGAGAGCTATGTTTTTGAGATATAACGACACATCTTGTTTTTTAAGAAAAAAAGTATGAAAATACTTTGATGCGGCAACACATAATAATTATAGTAAATAAATAAACCTTTATTAAAATGACAACAAAGTTTAATGAACACAAAGCCTAAATAACGATATAATGATAAAAAAAAAACATTGCGCAACAATAAATAACATAAAACTAATGAACTTTATTAAAATTAAACATATCTATATGTTCTTCACGTATCCTCCGTTTCTAACAAGGCACAGTTGGCATCTTTTAATAAATTCATTTCTAACGTTTTCAAATAAATGAACATTTTGCCGCAAATTTTCTATTTCTTGATTGATACAGTCCATCAACTCATCCAAGTTATTATATACGAATTTTCGTATATGTTTTGTTTTAGTGTTCCCCACAAAAAGAAGTCCAAGGGACTCAAGTCTGGGCTATTAGCACGCCAATGTATAGGACCGTATTTTCCTATCCAAAATAGATATTTGTCATTTAAATATTCCGTTACGTTCAGTACAGAGTGTGGAGGAGCACCATTCTGTTGCCAAATAACAGAATTCCTGGTTGCAAGGGGAATATTATCTAAATAGTTCTCTACTTCATCCCGAAGAATATTCAAATACTGAACTGCATTCAAGGACCCATTAATGAATACGGGACCCACAATTGTATTTTGATGAATACCGCACCACACATTTACTGTATTATATCCTTGGGTTTTTATCTTTTTTATAATATGTGGATTTGCGGACGCCCAATAATATGCATTTTTCCTATTAAAAAGTCCAGCCGTTGAAAAGCTACTTTCATCGATCCAAAATAAGTTTTTTAAAAAGTTATTGTCGTTTTCTGCTCTCTCAATCATCTCTCTACAAAAAGCTCTTCTGTCGGCAAAGTTATTTTCAGTTAAAAGCTGAACTGGCAAAATACTATAAGGCTTATATTTGTGACGTTTTAATATACGTCTTATACTTGCTTGAGAAATATTAAATTCTTCTGCAGCAACGTTAGTAGATTTATTTCTGGTGTTCGGTAAAAGAAAATAAAACGTCCATTTCCATATCTTCTCCTGTTTTGGGCTTCTTTCTTTCTCGTTTCTTATCTTTTAAGGATTCGCTGTCCCCAAACTTGAGATAAATATTAGAGAAAGTATTCTTGGAGGGAACGCGTCTTTTAGGATATTTTCTTGCATATTCTCTTTTAGCTGTATATTTGTTTTTATTGCTGGTTAAGTAAATTTCTAATATTTCTTTCCTTTCGACTAATGAATATCCCATATCAATATATTAGATATATTAACAAGTGTATTAAAACTTAACTTAAAGCGTATTAATAATATAAGAATCAAACATAAGTCAAATATAATATAACTGTCAAACGAAGCATTATTGTTTCTTTAAATCATTTCGGTTCATAGCTCTCCTGATTTATGGTCTTATTTATGCTAAACTTATTCCTGTGATGTGACTATATATTTGTATGAATATCTCAAGAACTATACTTACCAAGATACAATAATTATATATTTTTGTGATCAGAAAACTGTGGGTAACTTTTTTAGGTAAAAAAAAATAGGGTGTTCCTTTTTTGAATTTTTCGATTTGATTGAAATTAAGAGAAATAAAGGGGGGGGGGGGTCAATTTTAGGTTACTAAACCGGTACCTTATCGATTTTCTTCTTGTAAACAATGACATTTTAATTTTTAAAATCCTATTTTGCTTCCAAAGTAACCACGGTTGATTTCGTATGAGAGCAGTCGGACGTTATTAGTAATATCATCATCAACTAAATATTCGTATTATTACTGTACTAAACATTAATGTTACCGGGCCTTGTTTCAAACATGTGTGATATACATATATTTGTAGTATGCAAATAGGTTTCTATAGTAACTCTGTCTGTGGAAACGCGCACCCCAGTAATGAAGTGAACCTACCCTGACAATGTCTCAACCCCAGCATTTCCCTATAATGTAACCGAGAATTGTCGCATGGACAGTTAACTATTCCGTTAATATTTCCTGAAATACAAAGCGGATTAGCATGTGAATGACGGGATTTTATCCAGGCAATTACGCATTAGTCTAAGGGCATAGGTAGAGTAGCTTGATTAGTTCTTGCCAGATTTAAGTCTGGCATACATTCGGTCGGTACATTTCTTAGAATGTGTAGCGAATTTATTTTCATTTGTTTCTTTTCAAGTTGTACAAAATGTATTTGTTTATTTGCAGTAGTTGTATTGCAAGACTTACATTATGCTATAATTTTCTCTATATTATCATTTGTTTTATAATATATTTTTTTTTTGTAAAAATACTAATAGCCATCTTGGTAGTTGCATTGTGTAGATTTTACAGCTGAGAAGAGACAGGAGATGCTTTCTCAAAGAGTTGCCATGAAATTCAGCTGGCTGTCAAATTGAACAAAGAGGAGCTATAATCTTCTATATAGCATCAGTCGTTTTACAATATATTCTTGTGCAAAATAACAATTAACCATCTTGATAGTTGCAATATGTGAATTGTGGGATTGAGGAGAGACAGGAGCTGCTTTCTCAAAGAATTACCATAAAATTCAGCGTGTCGCCAAATGGAACGAAAAGAAGCTATAGTTTTCTCTACATCATCAATCGATTCCTAATATCTTGTGGTGTACAAAAACAAATAATTGTCTTGATAGTGGAAACGTGGGAGTTTTAGGGCTGAGAAGAGACAGGAGTTGTTTTCTCAGAGAATTACCATTAAATTCATCGTATCGCCAAATGAAAAACAGAAAAGTTATAATTTTCTCTATATCATCAATCTTCTTGTATTAAATTGTATAAAAAACAAATAACCGTCTTGATAGTTGCTATATGTGAGATGTAGGGTTAAGGAGAGGTAGCAACAGGAAAATGCAATTTACAGTGTCGCCAAATGGAAGGCAAAGAAGCTGTAATTTACTTTATATAATCAACCTCTTTACTATATTCTTATGTGGAAAAACGAATAACAGTTTTGACAGTTTTTTTTTGCAACAGGAGCGTATTTTCTCAGATTATTACCCTTAAATTCAGCATTTCATCAAATGGAACAAAAATAATCAATAATTTTCTATTTACCATCGATAATTTTATAATAAATTTTAGTATTAAAAAGGAAATAATCGTGTTGATAAATGCAATTTATTAATTCTGGGACTGAGGGGAGACAGGAGCTCTTCTCTCAAAAACATACCATGAAATTCAGCGTCTCGCCAGTTGGAACAAACTATAATTTTCTCTCTATCGTCAATCATTTTATCATATATTTTTGTGTAAAATATATATACGAATAGATTGTTTCAGTTTTCAACAGCTATTAAAAACGAAATTCTAATCTTTCTTCTTATAGGAAGAACATTTAATATCTTTATTGAAAATAGAAAATTAAATGTAAACAATTTTAATCTACTTAGTGGTAATTTTTCTTCATAAGTCGTAAACGTTCCTTCATTTATAGAGTCTTCTAAAGGACTCCTCGAGTCTAATAGTCTCTTAAAGTTTTTTAAAATTCAAAAATGGCTATGAGGTGTATTATGAAGAAAACGAAAATGTAATTTTAAAAAGAAATTGTAATAATTATGTAAACAACCTTTCTCACTGCACCTGCTGCATATTTAATGTATGTAACAAGATAGTTGCAAAGATTATCACATAATACGATACTGTATGAGCAGTTCTATTTTGAAGTTCTATGAAGTTTTATTGCTTGGAGTATGGGCATATGCTTAGTTAGTATTTATGTTTGGACAATCTTCGAGAGTAATTCCTAGGCTTAGCAGGAATAGTAAAGAAGTTTTATGTGTGCCTTAAAAGTATTGATGTGTTTCTCGAAACTGGTATTAAAGGTATTAAATAGGGGTTGGTAGACCAAGTCGTACAGAAGTTGTTAATAACAGTTGTCAATGTATGGAAATAAAACCTAGAAAGCCTTTACATAATTGTTTTTACTATAGTGTAAAATAGAATGAAGGCACTACAGTTTTGCTTCACAAGTTTTTTTATGACTAGCCAATAAAATTCCATACACAAGTTGATTTTCTTTAATTTGTATATGGAAATTATAATTGACAGTTATGGAGTATTTCATATTCCATTAAGCAAATGGATTTTCAGAACTCTTATAGCTGCAAATAATAATGCTAGATATTTTACAAAATGTTTTTGATAACATGAGGAGGCGCATAACCTCTTATATTGAATGAGATAGGGGACATTTCCAACAGTATTATTGTTAATGCAACATTGAGCTTCTTTTGCTTTAATTTGTAAACTTGTATAGGGTGTCTCAATTGGAACTATAATATTTGAATTCCACGCTATTTGTGTTCTGTCGAAGAGCCACCACGAACCGGATTTTAAAAAGAAATCTGTCACCATACAAAATTCTGTTGATACAACAGTTAAAAGTTACATATAATTTACAACGTCGTACGTTTGTTAATTAGGTGTTAGAGAAGAAAGAAGCTGATTAGATTAATGTTGATTTTTGCAACAAAATTTTGTTCAGCGATGAAGCCAGGGGCGGCTGGTGTATAGATGCTGCAAAGCTGCAGAACTGCCAAAAAAATTAGATATTTGTATATTTTCGCGACATAATAATTACTAAAATTTATTAATAAAATAATTTGGTTAGTTGGTGCAGCTAACCAAATTATTGCGTTAAAGTCGCATTCTGCCCGCCGTCCTCTATTGAGTAGTGGACCAGATGAATTATCTGGGTCTCTACACGAGCGCGTCGCGATACATTGAACTGGGCCACACGAGATAGTTCTCAGCACGGCTTGGCACACCCGTCCTCCCCCTCAACTCCCGCGACAATCCACATTTGGCGCTCGTAAATGCGCGAATTTACACGGTCAGTGAGCTGTATTTTTTCCAGCTAAGGCAACATCAGTGAATGTTTACTATGTTTAAATACTGTTTTGTCAATTTGTGTCGTGATTTATTGTACTAATTATTACTATTATATACTGTGATAGTGACAATGGATTTAGTTTATAATTTAGTTCATGTGAAGCGATTTTTTAAATACTCTTATGAAGAAAAAATTGATTTAAAAAACAATGGAAAAGCATATAAACGTCAATTTAATAGAGACATTTATTCGAAGAGCAATTGGATTTGTCGGTGCAACAAATAAAATGCGTTATTTTGTTTTCCTTGTTTACTTTTTGGCGGTGATAAAGCATGGACGGAGGTAGGGGTGACAGATTTGGTGCACTTAACTGAAAAAATAAAAAAGCACGACAAATCCAAAAGCCATCTACATCATCATCATCATTAGGTCATCAGTCCTAAGACTGGTTGGACGCTAACCTCCAGCTTCTCCTATCTTGTGCTAACCGCCATCTACATAATACAATGAAATTAGCTTTATTAGGAACAACTAATATTAAAGCGCAGCTAGATTCAGCTTATTGGATAAATGTTCAAAAGCATAATGATAATGTGACAAAAAAGAGATACGTTTTGTCAAAAATTATAAACTGCATAAAGTTTTGTGGGGCCTTTGAACTGGCGCTGCGAGGATATGACGAAGCTGAAACCTCTTAAAACCCGGGGATTTTTCGTGGTTTGATAAATTTTTCTGCTGAGCTTGATGTAACTTTAAGCGAGCATCTACAAAATGCTTCAGTATTTAAAGGAACCTCTAAAGAAATACAAAATGATCTTTTAGACTGTATATTAAAAGTATGTCATGAAGAAATAATTAAAGAAATTAACAAACCTTCATTTTTGGCAGTTATGGCAGACGAAACAACTGATGTATCTGCAAGAACTCAGTTAGTGGTAGTTTTAAGATATATTCTCGATGGTGAACCGATTGAACGTTTTTGAACATACCTGAAACCTACAAAATGTGACGCTGAAACTCTTTCGGAAAATATTTTAAGTGTTATAGACCCTCTAGTAGGAAACTCACCTTACAAGCCTTTTCTCTTAACCAAAGAACATGACGACAAACATGAATGTTCTTCAAAATTTTTCTTGTGAAAGTCTATATTTTTGTATAAACGGATTTTACATAAAAATTCTGAAGTATCAGGAAAACGCGTGACCTTGAAAATTTTCAAAATTTTCGCCTGCCGCGCAATTTTTTTGCGGCCTCCACGGCGCCAGTAGTTTGGATATGTTTGAAATTTGCACGCGGGCGGCCAATACCCTACGATCGGCCCTGTGCACAACACCCGTTTCATTTCATCACGAGCCGCCACTGGATGAAGCACATTTTCATCTTGATGGATACGTCAGCAAAGTAGTCGAATTTGGGGTGCCGAAAATCCACATGCTGTCAAAGACACAAAAAAAATGGATCCGCAGAGATGCACGATTTGGTGCGCATTTTGAACTGGTAGAGTAATTGGACCATACGTCTTACATTCTACAGTTCCATATGAAACACCCAGGCATGCTAGCGTCGTACGGTTTGTAGATGAGAGTCGTTAAATATTGATGCCCCATTTGTGATAGAACACAAATGGCGCGCAATTAAAATCCTATGAGACAACCGAGACACCCTATAACTTATTATTATCATACATATACAATTAATTAACATATTTGCATGATTGTGATAAGGCGGACGTTTCCTATGTCATGATCATCATTGACCAAGATAATTTTTTATAAAATCTCGGTAAAATAGAAATGATGAATCATCTAATAACATCTTGTACATACATTCTTGTAAACTAAAAGTAAGGATCGATTATCATTGTAACGTCCAACTTACCTATATTATAATACCCGCCTAGCAATGGAGCAAACGGGGTCAAGAACAATACCCTAAGCCTCTCAGGACCCTCGTTACAAGTAGGACGGACGTGGAACAAGCACAACAATACACAACTGAGGTAGGATGAAGCCGTAGGAACTACTTGGCGCTATATTAATAGCCGGTGGGTATTTCTTCCAGTATTTGTTCAGGAACAAATCCGAATTGGCGGATAACAATGGAAAATACGAAGGATACAATAGCGCCTTAAAAATCTAAGCTGTAGTATTATGTACTATGTTTGATTATTGAAATATGGTTTGTAAATATTTCAGTAATGTTACGTGTACATAAGTAACATTTGAATGTATGGAATTTTCTTTCAGCATCAACCTGATCGAAAATTAGTATTGTTAAAATTATTATTTCTTATATATATATATATATATATATATATATATATATATATATATATATATATATATATATATATATATATATATGTTATCTAGATAATAACTTGAATTTAAACATTTATGGAAAGTGTATGCTTTTCTATTTATAGAATAATTCCAACAGACGAATCCGATATTGTTCTTTAGATGAATTCACAGTACATTAATTTCCAACAACGATGACCGTCTGTGACTTTGCTATAGTGAATGTTGTTTAGCTTGTGGTTATCGGAAATCTTACTAATTCAGCAACTTATTTACTACAGAGACAAACTGCAAGGATGTAGATTTATGAGGTATTTTCGCCGAACAAAGGTCCTGGCGTGTAACAATGTAAATTTATTTAGATTGCGTTTTCAAGAAGTTTTGTTTGTTTTCAGTATATGATAATTTTTTCATCAAGAAACTATCCCCTTTAGATTATTAACATTAGGATATCATTTATCATATGGGATGTTTTTATAGTTATAAATTATATAAGGGAATTAATAAGCCTTTATTCCAAGAGAAAAAATGCGTGCGCGCATAAGTTTGTTAGACATCACGCCTTGGAAATTCAGTTGCAATAGATCGGTCATTAGCGAGCAGCGTGCCATGTGTGCCAGATCCCTTTACGGGACCAATCGTTCTCTCATAATAATTCATCGCCTGTATCGAGCGCATTACCTCCTTCGCCACATTTATTTAGGTCTTCAGTTAATGGATCGCTGAATTTAAAAGAGAAGGCACTGTTATTAATAAGAAATCAAGTGTCGAAAACCTCGAGCGTGTTCGTGTAACAGTGACACGTCGCCATTCTGTATGAAAACATACAGCCGTCTTAAATCTTTTGAGAACTACTGTCCACGACATTCTGGTATAGGATTTGAACTCTCGTCTTTATGAGATTCAACTGGTGCGAGCTTTGAAGCTTGAAGATTATCCAATTCAATCCGTTTTTGGGCAATAACTATTCGAAAACTACTATTCACAGACGAGACACATTTTCATTTTGCAGAATTTAATGAGGACACATGGTTTTAGCAATAGGAAGCTATAGCCCATACTGAAAATTTATCAATGGAAGATTAGAACATTAGAACAATATTCCCTCAAAAGGTGTTTTTCTTTAATTTATAACATAGAATACCAACATACATAGTTATTATTGACTCCAGGTTACCGAGTATCGCTATTGCATTCAAGAATAGAAATATTTCTAAAGAAAAAACCTATTTATGAATGCAAAAATTATCACAACTATGTTTACAATACTTTTTCGAGAACTGCGTTGAAATATTGCTAGAATTAGTGAAAAGTAAGAGTAAGCATATTGACGTTTACTGTAAATTGATTTGACGTTTATGATGAAAAGTTAATTGCTCCTTACAATCGAATTACAACTATGTATTAAACAACACTTTTTCGAAAACTGATTTAAAATATTGCAAAAATAAGAGTAAAAATTTTTACATTTACTGTAAATTGATTTGACGCTTATGATGAAAATATTAATCGCTTCTTACAATCGAATTACAACTATGTATGTATTAAACAACACTTTTTCGAAAACTGTTTTGAAATATTGCTAAAATTAGTGAAAAAATAAGGGTAAAAATTGTTACGTTTACTGTAAATTGATTTGGCGTTTATGATGAAAAGATTAATCACTTCTTACAATCGAATTACAACTATGTATTAAACAGCACTTTTCGAAAACTGCTTGGAAATACATGTTGCTAAAATTAGTGAAAAAGTAAGAGTAAAAATATCGACATTTACTGTAAATTGATTTGACGCTTATATTTAAAATATTAATCGCTTCTTACAATCGAATTGCAACTATGTATTAAACAACACTTTTTCGAAAACTCCGTTGAAATATTGCTAGAATTAGTGAAAAACTAAGAGTAAGAGTAAATGTAAACTAATTTTTACATTTACTGTAAATTGATTTTACGTTTATGATGAAAAATTAATCGCTTCTTACAATCGAATTACAACTCTGTATTAAACAACACTTTTTCGAAAACTGCTTTAAAATATTGCTAAAGTTAGTGAAAAAGTAAGAGTAGAAATTTTGACATTTACTGTAAATTGATTTGGCGCTTATGATGAAAATATTAATCGCCCATTCAAAGCTTAATTAGTTTCCTTTTGTCTATAACAAAAAAAAAGTATGAACATAACTTCTTTAACGTAACCTTAGTCGTATTTCAAAATCTAATGATTGATTCTTTTAAAAATCACCTATTTTGAATGTATTCCTTAGGGTATTTTTCTTGACCCCGTACTAGCTACAGCTACTAGATTAACATAACTTTTCTTACAATGTGCTAACATTAATGAACGTAAATTATTCATAAAAGGTCTAATAAGGAAGACTTCCGCTAATAGAATTCTCATATTCATATAGAATATAGTCGACAGTGTCCTCTTCCATAAAATACCTATAACTACAACGGTTCCTTTAATTATAAAATTATTTGCTTATTGATGTCTAGGAATTTGACCTCAGTAGGTTTATTAAAAAAAGATCTTTGAGAAAAAGGAAGAGTAAAATTAAACCAAAATAAACAGATTTTAGTAATTTTGTTTCACGCAATTAGAATATAAAATCAATCGTGAATTGATATTACTACCTAAAAATGTTACTTATATTCAGCTAACCATCAAAATCTATTTTTCATATCTATACAATAATTGAGAAGATTCAAATAAAATGAATAAAATGGTTTCATTGACTAATTTCCAGTCTTCATTAATCAAACATCTGCACCTAATACCGGTTTCAGTTTATTTCCCAATATTACAAGACAGGAGGGTCTTAGCCCATAACCATTAATACCAATAAACCGGGCAAATCTGGTTAAGATTACTTTTTGTGTTCCATCCCAGTCAACATGTTTATTCAACGTAATGTAATGAAATGGGCGAGTAACTGCTAAGAAAGAAAACCAATAAAAAATCCATTTTGGTATTGAATAAATGCTTTTTATGAAATAAACAAGATTACCGTGCATGTTCGGGACATAAAAATAAAGTAGCCAGGAATATTTCGTAGGGGAGTAAAAATGTTTATTTCCCTGGAAATTAAATTTGTTTATGCAGAGTGTTATATGATTTGGTTGTTATCTTATATACATTATAACATTTTTATATATATTATAACAGGTGTTTGATTTTATGAAATCTGTTCTAATTACAATTTGAGATAAGCTACATCATCATCATTAGGTCATCAGTCCGAAGACTGGTTGCTACATATAACAGAAATATTATAAATGCAATGTTTTTAATTTTCACGATTTGTAATAAACAAATCATGAGAAATTTCCTTATCAGTATAACATAATTGTATAAGTTACAGAAAAATCAATCAAGGCATAACGTACAGTTAAGTTTTATTGAATTGGAATTATTAAGATTTATTGGATTGGAATTATTATTATTAAGAATTGGACCTCTTCATCGATCTCAGCCAATCTAATTAGAAAACAGTTTATATTTTACTACATAATTACATTTTTAGAAAAATTGTTATGTAGAGTTTCAGTAGGACTTGGTATTTTATACATAATAATCATTACTCGACAGTCAACTGTTTCTGAAAATATCAGTGCTACATACTATGAAGCTTTGCAGTGCATATAGTATATATTAAAGTTAACGATCATTGACGATCTCTTTTAAGCTGCAAAGTGCACTACTCACACCTTGGTTTATTTTGAACCCATCGGTCTAAATTTATATTGTATCTTGAAGTAATTATTATTTTTATGGTGGTCTTCGGGGTGTGTGTAGAGAAACGATACTAGTGGTTATGTTGTTGCTATAGCTACGTTTATTATGAGATAAATAAATAGAGACCAAGCTAGTACCGAAAGTGGAGAATATTTCGGGATGAGTTGTGGGAATTTACTGATCTGAAAACGTATCTCAAAAGCCATTAGCCTGGTGAGGTTATTACCAGACACTACAGTTGTCATAAACTATTGACCTATTCTACAAGGGTTTTAATAAGTGGATGGGTACAGCAATAAATCAAGTAACTTAGTGCCTCAGATAATCGCATTTTTACCCCTGAGAAACAGATGTGTACTGGTTCTAAGTACTAGCACAGTATACAAGGGTTTCTCTTTTCTAATATTTGCAAAACTAATATATACAAATACCATCACGGCTGTCAATAGGCGTATGTGGAGCCACGTGTGCCCACATTCTTATATAAACAATCAAAAATATATACAGAAAAATACAGTAAAATTTTTATGAACTAGTCTCCAAGCTATTGAGATGAGCTGAAGTACGTATGATATAATAGAGTGGAATAAAGAAGAATACTATAAGAGACATATTAAATACCATAAGAATTTAAATAAAGAGAAATACATGGCGAATTATTAGGTTTAAAAGCGATATATATGACTGAGTGCGGTGGGAATAAACAAATTAAAGGACGCATTTACATCTAAAGTTAACTATGGCACAGTTATCAAAACGTTGAATAATTATTTGGTTCATCTCCATGAAATCGGGTTTCACTCAATGACCTGTATAAATTCAAGCGTCAGTCATATATTTTTTTGCAGTATTCCACATATTATTATTTTTATTGTGGTACTGTAAAATACAAATCACCGCCACATGGATCGGTCTTATTCATTTCGTGTCACCCAACGATCGTAGTAGACTCTAATGAGGAGACTAGCGTAAACTTACGTAATGGAATCAGACCTGCCCTCCCAGGAAGTGTCAAAGACACGTCCCGCAATTAGTAAGTAGGCTGAAGACGTCAACAACACTCGAAATACATCACGCACTTATTTCGCATTAAGAGATTTTGCCGGTGCGGACTCGCTTCCAGATATCTTAATTATCTACAAATCTTAAGTTAACGAGAGGAAATGGGAACTTTTCGAAAACTTATCTTCGTCCGTCTGGCGAGTAGGTGTGTTCATTAGTTTTCATTTAGGAAGAATTGTTCATTAATTTAAGATGTGATTGGAGGAAAATTACATTTTAGGTTTAAGGGAAGAGTCGTCATGAAGCTATATATTTTATAAAAAATACACGCAATATAAAAGTAATCAATTGCTTTTCCCAATAATTTATCGAAATTCTGCACAGGTTATGTTAGACTGTTTAAAGTAATGGCTGGAACGTGTAAAAAATAATTCTTTTTAGAAACAAAACTCTTAAAATCACCTATACATTGGGAAATTTATATAAAATGAGAGCTGGTTAATTAATTTTACATTATTAATAATATAATTGTTTGTGTATTCCATAAACTATACCAAATAACGTCAGGATAAAAGTCCAAAATATTTTTTTTCGTATGGTACAATTGAACTATTTCTGCTCTCATATATTAGAACTAAATTAATTGAGTGAAATGTAGCTGAAGAAACGAAAAATTAGTACTAGAAACATTGAAAATTAAAATTATAAAAACCCGAAAATCTAAAAAAATCTGAAATTAAAACACTATAAAAATTGAATAAAAATACTTAAAAATAAAAAATCTACAAAATACATAAAGTTTAAATCAAAACAAATACAAAACTAAATTTCAAAAATTCAAAAATTCCAAATATATAATATCCAAATAAAAATATATATATCCAGATAAAATATCCAGTAAAAAAACAAAAATCCAGACATCCCAAAATAAAATAATCCAGAAACAGAAAAAATCTCAGGAAAAAAGTGTACACATTTGGAGACGGAAAATCTAGAAAATAAGAAAATGCAAATATTCAAACTCGAAGAAATTCGAAAAATGCAATTCCATGAAATTCTTAAATTCTAAAACACGGGAAATCAAAAGCTAAAAAATCCGAAAGGTTAAAAAGATAAGAAATATTTTTAGACATAGATAGATTTGTATTATGTTTATAGAATAAATTAAAAGTATTTTAAAACATTAAAATATAAACAAATACATAAATAATTAGTCCTGAAAATTAAAACAACCAAAATAATTAACAGTTAAAAAATACATAGTTAAAGAAATCCTAAACAAAACCAAAATATCAATAAAAACCAAATAGTAAAAACTAAAAGACTCAAAGAATAATCTGCAAAATCTATAAACTTTAAACATCCAAAAGACTCACAAGAACCAAAAAAAAAAAATAAAAACAGAATAAAGAGAAAACCACAATATTGAAAATAATCACGAAAAATGGGCTAAAAAGCATACATAAAAAATCCAAATATATATTTTAAAAAAGTCCAAAATAGAAAAATTTAAAAATCCTTTTCTAATATTCAGAATTACAAAAACTATAGAACTTAGAAAAAGAGATCTTAAAATAATCAGATTGAAACATCTTTAAATTATAAGAAAATTTTAAAAGAAGAGAAATATCTAAAAGTTCGACAAAAAGTCAAACAATTCAAAAACGTAATACTAATTAAAAAACATATAACCTAATATTAATAACTAACTAACATTGAATTAAAAAGGAAACAACACAAGGAAAGCAAATTGGAAACATTCAAGAAATAACAAAAGAAAAATAAATACAAAATAGCATAATAAAATTAATTAAAGAATTTGAAAAAACATTTTCCTATTCTATGAAGATCTATAAGACAGTCTAAGTAAATCTGAAAAGTTTGAAAAAATATGAAAATATTAATCGGAAAAATCTGACATTTCTCACACACAAAAATATGAAATAAATTGTGATAATCTATTTAATTTTATATGATCGTCAAGGAATTCATCATCTTCAAGAACACGCTTACCTAAATATAATTCCTTAACATGCAATAAAATAGTTGCATTATGGCATGTATAAATATATTTAAAAATAATATCTACAGTAAAAATGCATTTCTAATATCGTTTTCTAAACATCTAAATACATAAAGAACACATAGTCCCTTGGCGATTCCCTCTTATCCAGGTCATTATCCAAAAATGCTATCCCATAAAAGGAGAAATTTGGGCACGTCCCTCACCTTAAGCCTCGCCTCCTCTAGGATAACAGGAGTCCCTAATATAAGGCACCTCCTCTCCTCCAGTGCGGGGCAGGTGTAAAGAAGATGAATCGAGGTTTCCTCGTCTTCTCTACAGTATCTGCATTCCGAGCTGTCAGTCAGCCTCAGCTTATGCTTATATGCATTCAGGCTACTATGGTGGCCCGTTATGATTCCAACCAGGGTTCTGGCTTTGTGCCTGTTCAATTTAATGAATTCTTGGGTCCATTTCTCAATCTCTGGGTATTCGATGAAGAGTTTGGTTATTCGACAACCCGTTACTCCTCTCCATCTTTCTCTGTGCTGGTCTCTTTTCCAGTCACTAATGCTGTCTCTGATCAGATTCCGACTTATTCCCACTACAGGTCATGGTCGATAGAGGTTTTCCCTGGTCCCTAGTCTGGCAAGGTCATCTGCAATTAGATTTCCCTTAATGCCATTATGCCCAGATATCCATAAGAGTTCCACCGGTCCCTTCCCTGCCAAATGGTTCAATGGTTCACAGCAATTATGGACCAGTTGCTGAATTCAGGGCTGCCAACGCCGCCCTGCTATCCGAGAAGATATATACCTTCTCCTGGGTCCGATTTTGGTCGGCCCCCAAAACACCGTATGTAATTTCAACTATCTCGGCCTGAATTGTGGTAGTGCATTTACCCAGGAAGGTTTTACCTATCTCATCGCGTCGCCTATACACCCCCGCGACTCTTGGCTCCATCCGTATACCAGATGTCTCCATTGAGAGGTAATTCAGCTCGACCCTCTATCCAAACGGCCTTACTGGTGAGGGTGATCTTATATTTCTTGTCAAACAGGAAGTGGATACCCGTACTGCCAGAGGGCATCCATAGGCGTCCCTTCTCAGCCCATAGGAGCCCCTCCTCAGCAAAAACTATTTAAAAAATTTTAAAAAATTTACTAAGCAATTATTATATTTTCCAGTCCTCTTTCTTCTTGTGTTTTGCACTATTACTCATAATTACTAAACAACTATTGTTATTTTGCAGGTGCAGTGTGGTCGGGAAGTGTTACAGTGGCTAAAAGTTAAGAAAAATATTTGCACAATTGCACTACTACATAAATAAGGTAAGACATTGTAATTTAAATATCTCATATTTTGTCGTTTGGAACCTCATAACCCAATATACAATTTTAAACAGTATACGCTATAAAACCGTTTACTATTTTAGCTATAAACGCTTATGGCTTTGCGTACATGGCTTACATTTTATATGTATGGAAATTTAAAACTGAGCCTGTGCGTCCTTTTATTACATACTTAAATGCTTGCGATATGTATTAAGGGTATATTACATTTAGTATAAGTAATACATGCGTTATTTATGTAATAAATTTGAAAGGAAATTATAGACCACTTGTCATTTACGGTATAATTTATGGTGTAAATTTCAAAGAATTTCAAAACATCACATTGAATTTCTACTGTATATACCAACACAGTTAATTTTTTTGACACAGCTTATTAGTATTATTTGAATTGTACTGCAAATAAACACAACAATAGTGATTTCTTATTATTCCACATATTTTTAAATCATATGCATGAAGCAGATTTATAGATATTAAAAGCTTCCTTGTAGATTGCTCTATGTTGTTACGTACTAAAATATGATACTACATTGTTGTCTACTAGATAGATAAGAAGTTAAAAAGCTCGGAAGTACGCGAGAGCTCAAATGGAGTTGGTAGAATAGCTTCAATTTGATTTTGTAAATTTATATATCTTGCTATAAATTGCACGTACATAGTTTTACATTGTAGAATGACTTGACATTAAGCCATGTTGATAAAAAGATATTCCGTTGTTGATGATAATACTATAATGATAATAATATATTGTATAAATTCAAGAGACTTGGTAAAACATATAAGTTTAGTTGAAAGTTTGTTGTCAATCTGGATATTTTATTAAATTGGACATGTCTCAAAATGCAAATCCAAAATGGTCAAAACTAGTCAAATATTCAAAATAGAATTCTGTCTTTGGCGATAGCAAGGATAGAAGTGCATACCTCGACCGGGAATCGAACACGGATCTCCCAATTGCCGGTTGGTTGCTCTGACCGCTAAGCTATCAAGGGAAACTTCATTATCCTTGCTAATGTGGCCAGTTTAACGGGTCGCTAGTGGCCGCGTTCACCATTCTTACGAACCGTTGTTCGGTACCCCCGTACTATAGGGCGATGGATAGGACGGGAATCCGCGAATTTGAGATGTAAGGGAGGTTCGATGTACTGGAACGAATCACGTCGGGGTCACCACTTTGGCGATAGCAAGGATAAAAGTGCATGCCTTGACCGGGAATCGAACCCGGGTCTCTCAAGTGCCAGTTGATTGCACTAACCACTAAGCTATCAAGGGACACTCATTATCTTTGCTAAAGTTGCCAGTTTAATGCGTCACTACACTGTCATTTATTTTGATGACTGTGCATTTATTTTTAGTTGGCTCTAAATACACAACATATTATTGAAGTCTAGGAAAAAGTTAAGATATGTCCAGTATTCAAGAAATATGGCAGACAGAAAAATTGGAAACTATAGATCTATTACGGTATTATGTAATTTTAACAAAGTCTTCGAAATTATGCTATACGATATAATATTCTGTCATACAAGGTCTGAAATTACTAAGTGTCAAGAAGAATTTGTTAAGAGCAGATATACTATAACAAATTTAGTCTGTATTGCACAGCTCACTGCTTGCGTGTCGGATAAAGCTCCCCAAGTAGATGTCATTTATTATGATTGCTTGAAAGACTTCGACAGGCTTCGATCATGGTATTTTACTCAAAAAACTATGCAACTATAGATTTTATCATT
Source organism: Rosalia funebris (assembly GCA_037954035.1). Taxonomy (NCBI): domain Eukaryota; kingdom Metazoa; phylum Arthropoda; class Insecta; order Coleoptera; family Cerambycidae; genus Rosalia; species Rosalia funebris. Next base: position 9,664,439 of record JAZFAV010000004.1, read on the forward strand.
TTTTTTAGATCATATTTAAAGAATAAAAAACTAGCGGTTCAGTATCATGGTTTTAGTTATGTTGATATACTTGCAATATTGTGTGTTCCACAAGGATTTAGTTTGGGACCCCTTTTTATTTATCGTGTTTATGAATGACATCTTCCAAGGTATAGAGTCGAAAGTTTTGTTGTATTTGGACGACTGTAAACTATTTTATAGATAACATGTGTGGAGGACTGCATGTAGCTTCAAAATGATAAAATACAAGTTACATACATGGCGTCAGACTAATGATACCACTCAATATCAGTAATTTGAATAACGTTAGTGAATTTAGAATCTTAGGAGTGATCTTCGATTGTAGACTGTTTTTCATTAATCATGTAAATAATATAAATTAAAACGATTACAATAGATTCACTATAAGGAAGTTGAAGATTCATTATAAGAAAATTTATCTTACAACTCCTACAACCAATGTACATTTATTCTCACTAATACGTTACAGTTATAGAGATTTCCGAACAATGCAGAGTAGTATACGTAATGTTATATCGTGTAATATTTAATGTTCAATGTTTCAAAAATACCTTTATTTTGGATTTTGTCATCTGACTTTTTGTACATTTGTTTTGTATTGAGTTTTTCTCATTCTATAGTGTTAGTTACACATAATAGGTGTTGGCTATTGAATGGTGTATTAATAAATAAATATATAAATTTCTTAGATGTTTTCCAGATTATAGTATGCACTGACTAAGTTTGAAGGTTATATTATCAATAAATAAATATTGGGATACTAGATTGTAGCTCGTGATTATCTTTTATTCACTTTTTAGGTTTTCTTTTAAGATCGCGACGTTTCACTAACTCTTGCTACCTCACATAAAGATTTATAATTATTTCACCACCACCTGATGTTCCATCTTAACGGCCTCTGCGTCTAGCAATATTTGAGAAACTGTCAGAACTTTTATTTACGAGTCTGATATTTCATGCGGATGTAAAACACCCATAAACCGCACTATAAAAGCTTTCAGTGTGCATATTAAACGCTGTAATGCTCCAGTATTTTTATAACATATAAAGCAAAACGGAGATTGTGATAGGAGGAGGCAACGTGACAAAATCCTAAATCTCGTAAATTCTAAGCCGCAGAAGGAACAGTGCCTTTTATGATTTAGTGCTAATATTGTTTGAGAGGCGAAGAGTCTGTATCAAGTCAAAACACTAGTGAGAACACACAAAGTTTTTGTTTCTGTATTTACAATATTACGGTCGAAAATGTAGAAAAGGTTGACGATTATGGTTGATTATAAAATCACAAAACATCCTTAGAAACTGCTATAGAAAAATTAATGGGAGCATATCAAAGTTCTACAATAAATAGTTTTAAAACATTAAAACGGAGTTTTTCGCGCGTAGAGAATCTCCATCTCGAAATTGAGTGACCGAGAAAAATAAACCAACACATAAATGCATAATATGTTTTTTATGGCGCAATTTTCCGATCCGATAGGATTCCGATTTTTCCGATCCGATAGGACTTGAACCTTGACGAAGTTCTAGTGCAAACTGGAACGGGTGGGTCGGCTTGCGCGTTTTAATGATTTAAGGAGCCGTACCATAGGTTTAACCATAGTGGGGGGGTCCTTATTGAAAAACCAGACTAAGGCAAGTCCCTGAAGGAGGGCAGCAGCTCTTTCAGTAGTCATAGTGGCAGAAACCGTGGGGGTTGGTATGGTGCTATGACACACACGACTGCGATGTGGAAGGCAAGAGGAAACCACCACATTATAATCCTCAGAACAGCTAGCAGAAAGCTTATCCTAAATTAATGATGGCGTCTCCTGGGACAAAAAACTCCGGAGGTAAAATAGTCCTCCGTTCGGATCTCCGGGTGAGGACTGTTCCGGGAGACGTGATCGAGTGCAATAATAATAGGAAGTGTAGCATTTCACGAGTCGGAGCGTGGAATGTCAGAAGCATGAGACAGGCAGGGAAGCTAGAAAATCTGAAGATAGAAATGGATAGGTTAGGATTAGATATAGTAGGTATAAGTGAGATGCGCTGGCCGGAAGTAGGAGATTTTTGGAGCGGTGACTATAGGGTAATACACACAGGATCGGTAAATGGAAACGCGGGAGTAGGGATCGTTATGCGGAAGAACGCAGGACAGTGTGTAGATAGCTACCTACAATACAGCGAGAGAGTAATGATGGTTAGGTTAGATTCGAAGCCAGTGGAAACAGTAATAGTGCAAGTATACATGCCTACTTCTAGCCACAGCGAGGAAGAGTTAGAAGCCGTTTATTCGGACATAGAGCAGGTAATAGGATTTGTGAAGGGTCATGAAAATTTAATAGTAGTAGGAGATTTTAACGCAGTCGTAGGTGAGGGGAAAGAAGGAGAATTTGTAGGGCCTTATGGATTAGGAAACAGAAACGAGAGAGGTAGCAGACTGATAGAATTCTGTGAGAAGCACAAGATGGTAGACGCGAACACATTGTTCAAGAATCACGTTAGGAGGCGGTACACATGGAAAATGCCAGGAGGGATAGACAGGTATCAGATAGACTACATTCTGGTTAGGAAGAGATTTAGAAATCAAGTAAAAGACTGTAAGAGTTATCCAGGAGCAGATGTAGACAGCGATCACAACTTGGTAGTCATGAAAGCTAGATTAAAGTTCAAAAATCTGAAAACCCGGAAGGATAAGAAACGTATAAATGTAGACATATTGAGGGATCAGAATATGAAAGATAAGTTCCAGGAGAAAACAGATCAGTTAATAAATAAAGCGAGTAAGGACGAAATCAAGAACGCAGAAACTGAGTGGGAGGGTATCAAGAATAGTCTAGATTCCGCGGCTACGGACGTTTTAGGACACGATAAAAGGGAAGCTAGGAAGCCCTGGATAACGGACGAAATCTTAAACTTAATGCAAAAGAGACGAGACTACAAAAACAGACGAGACGAAGAAGGACTGAAAACGTATAAGGCAATAAAGTGGGAAATCATTAGAAAATGTAGAAAAGCGAAAGAACAATGGATAGAGGAGAAATGCAAAGAAGTAGAAGATAAGTTGCAAGTAGGTAAGACCGATGAGGCTTACAAAATAATTAAGAGGAACTTCAGGGATATGGGAACAATAAGTAGAAATGTTAGGAGTCAATCGGGGGACATACTGATAGGAAGAGAGGAGAAAGCGGATAGATGGAAGCAGTACTTAGGAAATTTATACGAGGGTCAGGAATTAGGAGAGATATTAGAGGAAGAATCTAGCATCGATAGGGAAGATGTAGGAAAACCTATATTGAGAGAGGAATTTGAAATAGCACTAAGGGGGCTAAAGAATAATAGAGCGCCGGGTGTAGATAAAATACAGGCGGAAATTTTGAAATGTGCGGGACAGAAAGTAGTAAATAGGATGTTTGAACTGGTAAAATACATATACGAAACGGGCGAGATGCCGGAGGATTATAAGAGGAACATTATCGTTACTATACCGAAAAAGAGAGGAGCCGACAAATGCGAGAACTTTAGAACGATTAGCCTAATTTCCCATGCGTCAAAAATCCTAACTAGAATAGTGCAGAAGAGGATGGAAAATAGAGCGGAGGAAATACTAGGAGAAGACCAATTCGGGTTTAGGCGAAATAGGGGAACTCGCGAAGCTATTCTGGCGCTAAGAGTAATGTTAGAGAAAACAATAGAAAAAGGAAAGAACGCTTATATAGGATTTGTAGATTTAGAAAAAGCTTTTGATAACGTAAGATGGGAAAAAATGTTCGAGATACTAAAGAGCGCGGGAATGAAGTATAGAGATAGGAGAGTAGAACACAATCTATACATAGAGCAAACTGCTGTTATAGAAGTAGAAGGGGAGGAAAGGGAAGTAGGTATTAGGAAAGGAGTAAGACAAGGATGTACGCTATCACCACTAATTTTTAATCTGTACATCGAAGAGGCGATTAATGTGGTAAAAGATAGAGTGGATTTCGGGGTTAAAGTACAGGGACCGAAACTAAAAATGCTGAGATTCGCGGATGATATAGCAGTATTAGCATCTAGTAAGGAGGAACTAGAATCAGCATTGAACGAAATGGAGGCAGTGTTGACAGAGGAATACGGAATGAGGGTGAATAAAAACAAAACTAAAGTGTTAGTGTGCAGAGGGCGCGAGAGCAGAGCAAAAACGAAAGTACAAATTAATAATGAAAGATTGGAGGAAGTTAAAGACTTCACTTATTTAGGAAGTAAAATAAATTGGGATGGAAGAAGCGATAAAGACATAAAACAAAGAATAGCGCAGGGTCGAGTAGCTTTTAACAAAAAGAAAGCACTTTTATGCTCGGGGGTAATAAACTTAGAAACAAGGAAGAGATTTTTGAAAACATATGTATGGAGCACGTCACTTTACGGCTGCGAAACCTGGACGGTAGGGGAAGCAAGTAGGAAGAAATTAGAAGCTTTTGAGATGTGGTGTTACCGAAGAATGATGAAAATACCAAGGACTGATAGGGTTAGAAATGAAGAAGTATTGGAGAAAGTCGGCGAGAAAAGGAGTATGTGGAAAAACTTAAAGAAGAGAAGAGATAGAATGGTAGGCCACTTGCTGAGACATGGGGGAATAGTCCGCGATATTTTGGAGGCAGAAATAGGAGTGAAGAAAGGCAGAGGTAGGCCTAGATTAGACTACTGCTCGCAAATAGTAAGGGATGTAGGTTGTAGTACAATTAGCGAAATGCGTAGGTTAGCACAAGGTAGGAGAAGCTGGAGGTTAGCGTCCAACCAGTCTTAGGACTGATGACCTAATGATGATGGCGCAATTTTACTTTTTTCAATTTTTCTCAAATAATTCACCATCGTGATTTCTCATGACCCATGGACGAGGTGGGGTATGTTCTATCCACCTTAATATCAATAGATGTCGTCTGGTAGATGTCCCTAATCAGAATCAGTCGAAACCCGATCGATCCGACATAATTTAATTGAGTGATGGTACTAACAAAAACAATTTCTCAAATAGTCCACCATTGTGCTTTCTCATGACCCATGAACATCGTAGAATGTGTTCTATCCACCTCAAAATCAATAGGTGTCGTCTGAGAGACGTCCCCGATCAGAATCAATCAAAACATGATCGATCCGACGGTTTAGTTATGTTATCGTGTTAATAAAAAACATTTCTCAAATAGTCCAGCATCGTGCTTTCTTATGACCCATGGACAAGGTGGAGTGTCTCCTATCCGGCTCAAAATCAATAGGTGTGGGCCCGATCGATTCGACACGATTTAGTTGAGTTATCGTGCTAACAAGAATAAATGCCGACGACAACGACAACGGCAATGACACACACACAAAATGGGTTCAAAACCATTTTTTTTTTGTATTTATGCCGAAAAAAGAAACCGTAGAAAAAAAATTTGTTTACACGATTACATTACTTTTCCGCGTATAGTGGAATGCGGAAAAGTAAAAGTTACAAAAAGGAAATCGTCCTCTTTGTGTTTACAAGATCTTTATAAAGAAAATTGCAATATAGTTTACGAAAGTGCCATCTATGTACACCTTTTAGCTTTCAAAATTGAGATAATCTGACACTTACTCTGTAAAAACCAAGAAGATAATTTTCTTTTCATTTAATACTTATGCCGAATCAATTTACAACCATTTAACACCATGTGGATAGGTATTACTAATGACGAAGGAATTAATATTTACCATAACCAAATCAAAGGAATTATGAATTCTACCAATTTGCACTTGTTGCATCCATGGTAATATATAAATCATTGCACATTAACCAACTACAAATGTATTTAAATTTTTTTTATTTAAGCTGAGTGATTATATATGACCCATTAACAAATAAGTCATAAGAATACTCAGTCAGGATATTTTTGTATAAAACAAAACTTCTGGGCCCCAGAACTGACCCTTGGGATATTCTCAATTCAAATGATCACAGATATGATGGAGTGTCATTCTGATCGTAGGTGTTTCTTTTATGATTTCGACAGTCTTCCTTTTTTCTGGGAATGACGACAATTGTAAGGCTGTTACTTTTGTGGCCAAACATATCAAACGCCATTTTAATCGCCAATAAAATTTAGAAATCATTATTTTTAAGAAAAATATATTCGATTATATGTATGCGTAAAATATAGTTCAGTTAAAATATAGCCTAATATAAAGATAAAGTTTTCCACGACATTCAAGCGGAAAATAATTCAAGGGTAGTAAAATAATAATATAAAATAATTAGTAACAAATGTACTAAACTGTTCAACAGCTACTGATGTAATACAGGCATACGTAAAATACTCTTTCTACTCGCTTAATGGATCTGTGGATGCACTGTAGATCACTATTAGCAGTATCGTCACAAACTTATCTTAATATGTTAAAATCGATGTCTTTATTTAACACACTTTCGAACTTTTGTTTGACGCACTCATTTTTTGTATTATATATATCATGTAGCAGTGAATTTACTTGATTCGCTATTGACAGGGACTCTGCTAACGTCAACGAACTGTTTTATAATTTCTATATTACGCCATGCACTCCTTTATAGTTGGCATGAATAGTTTTTAAATCAATTTCAATAGTTATATATAGAAATTGTATCTGAATCTTCTTAATATCTGCAGATTCAGCAGGATTCAACCTTGGTAATATTACAGATTTTATTTGCTGAAAATTTTCAGGATAATAAAAAGCTGCCTTCAAACATGTTTCCCAACGTGTAAGGATGGGCTCTGGTGATTCGACAATTTCAGGACACTTCCTACGAAACTTGCGAAAACGTTTAGGAAATTTTAGAAACAGATTTTTGTACTCGCTACTGTTAATGCGTCTACATGGGGAAAACATTGTCGAATAGTTTCTGCCATATGATGTATAACATGCACTTTATACAACAATAACATGTAATAATCTACAACCATTTGTGGAAGACAACGGCCTACTGAACGCACTGTCTCGGCACTATCAGTCACAAACATCAGTATTTAACTTCCTGACACTTGAAATTCTTCTGACGTCTCCAGCACCACCTGTGTAATTATATTGCCAGTACACTCACTGAGTCTTTTGCTAGCTAATAGCAATGGACATGTCGATTGTCGAGGGTCCAGTACACGTACTATAATATTTACAATAGAATTTGTTTACGATCGTTCGTCTCGTCGACATATAAGATAGACGACCATAGTCGTCTAGTTTCTAATTTAGGTGTAATCTTCTCTATAACGTCATCGCGTAAGTGAGCATATGAACGTTTTCTGGACTTTCGCACGTGCGACATCCTTTATTGTTAAATTAAAATTTTTAAACTAACACAGCGGCGACCGTAGGTACACATCGATAGATAAATCAAAATCAACTACATTGTTACGGTCGCGAAAAGTACATTGCTGATCCCCTTCCATTACAGTTCGTCGACCACTTATCTCTTTTCAGCTTTATCATCGCACACATTATGTTAAAACTGTTTAGAAATTAAAAGACAGTTATCTCGGTGAATTACCATACATTGATTACATTCTGATGTATGACGAAATTTGATGAATATTATTATTTTAGAATAGCTAAGATTAGTGGATTTGATAATCGAAACGTTCGTTGCACTAAAAATATTCATGCCCCCACATGAAGCACAAATGATATGCAGCGCTCACCCACAGCTTCAGGTCATCATCACAACATGATTGAACAGGTTATTTTAAAAGGATGCCGCGACTCAATAACCCTCGTTCGTTCCATTTCCAACTCTCTCCTCTTGCGAACCTGTTATGTAGTATCAACTTCAAAAATCAACGGGTGAAAGGACTTGTTTACGCGATGTCCTTTCGACGTGTGCCGGACAATGGACCGTTCTCGTTTTCTGCGTTACTGCCCTAGCGACTCTATGGAAACCTTTGACGTAATTCACTTTGAACATATTCATAGTACACCACTTTGCCGGTTTTAATTTGGTTATAATCATAATTAATCGAAAAAGCCATATCTGTTTTAGCCCTTTTTAGGTCCCCGACGCACAAAGGGGATAGGGATGTATTGTGTACGGTAATTTAAATGTATAGAGCAGAGGAATAGAATTGACTTACGAAGATGTATTTATGATTGGTTGAAAACATGTCGAATGGAGAGGCGTTCGTTTGTGTAGCAGACAAGATTTAATAAATAAAATTAAGATACAATAAACAGAAATTGGTACACCGAATAAAACATCTATTGTCCTTTAATAATACTACAATAATCACAGCATAAAGCACTAATTAAATAAGGAGCAGTAAAAATAATTTTTTACAGTAAATTGAAGCATATTTTTTCTAAAGTCCTTTAATAAAGACTAATAAATGTCAAATTCTGTTATCTATCTGATATCTATCTATCAAATTCTAATAACTATCGATTAATCAATCAAATATGTATGTCTTGTTAATATAAGTCAATCTATCAGTAACATATAAGTCGGAAATCGAGAAAGGAACCACCAAACCGCCAAGCGATTATCAAAGTAGTTCCCGAATAGCAAAGCTATTACATAATCGCTCTAGGAAACAACTACTCCTCGGGCTAAAGCCCCGCCAGGCATTGAATTATACCCAGAAGCGATCCTCGATCCCTTTCTCGTGTTTCTGCACGATCAGATAAGGTTTAAAAAAATAAAACCCGCCACAGGTAGGATTCGACATTTGTCCCGGATCGGAACCGAACGACATACAGCTGTTTCGAACTTAATAGTTTTCATCAGTGCCGCACACGGTACGCCGATTCAGGACAAATGCCGAATGAACTTTATGGCGTATACATCTTCATCGATACGATCTCTGTCAGTAACATATAAGTCGGAAATCGAGAAAGGAACCACCAAACCGCCAAGCGGTTATCAAAGTAGTTCCCGAATAGCAAAGCTATTACATAATCGCTCTAGGAAACAACTACTCCTCGTGCTAAAGCCCCGCCAGGCATTGAATTATACCCAGAAGCGATCCTCGATCCCTTTCTCGTGTTTCTGCACGATCAGATAAGATGAATCAGTCATAGATAAGTCAATCTAGTAGTTGCTATTTGAAACATTATAATTTATAAATGTATTGAACTTATAATTAAATTAAATTTAATAATCTAAAGTTTTATTGTTTATCGAATAAAGGTAATATAAATCTATCTAATAACTGACTATGTCTAATAACTATAATCATCACGCATATTATTATGTTCTAGCATATACACTCCTGAACAAACGCAGCAGCAAAACTTTTTATTATTTCTTATAATTTTTTGAAATTTGAATCATTTTATATAGGTGGCCTAGAAGATACTGATTTATTGATAAAAAATTCTAATTGTTTAACAGATATAAAGTAACATTTTGTAATTGTTTGTTAATAATACATTTAATGTTGTTTAAAGTGATTTGTGAAAGGCTATAAATTCAGCTACGCTAATGATTTTTATAAAATTTCATGTTATCAAGTGAATGAAATCCTCTGTTCAGTACCATTCGAGTAGAAAGAGTAAGTCTTCCACATTCTTAAGAGAAGATCAAATAGAGAAAACGGTAACTCTGGTTAACGAGGGACGTAGCTAGCGATATGTGGTTCATTTCTTAGAAGTTAGAGAATCAGCAATTAGTTGAATAGTTAAATGTTTCAATGCAATTTCAAGTTACTGTAGAATCCTACGACAAGGTTGTAAGAAGTCTATAGATGTAAGAGATGAGCAATACCTTACATATGTCGCCTGAAGAGCTCCAGCAGCAGCTCAAAATGTACCAATTTCTATATGAACAGTAAACAAAATGCTTAATATAGGGAGATTGAACAGTAGAAGACCAGGTATTGCACCAACTTACCAGAGAACATAGAGTTACTAGACTGAGTTTTGAAAGAGAACACGGAAATTGGACCATTGACAAAGCGAGTTTGGCTTTCAGGAGAGAAAAAGTTTTAGTTTACTAGATGCACTTCAATCGGCCTGGAGGAGCCCAGGAGAGAGGTTTGCTGCCTGCAGTATCTCTCCGAGGATCCCATTCTTTGATGGGTCAATAATGTTCTGAGGAAGAATTTGCTTCGATGGTCGCACAGACTTGGTTCCTATACGGAGAAGATCTACGAATGCATATTTCTACGTAGAAAACAAGCACCACACGTGGTGCCATTTTCGTCATTTGTCGGGGACAACTTAATTTTTATGCGAGGTAACGCTCAGTCCTACGTTGCTAGAGAGGTACTGGGCTACCTGCGATTTGTGAATATTCCAACTATGGACTGGCCTCCAAAGGGTGCAAATGTGAAACCCGTGGAGCATCTATGGTATGCACTACAACGTTTTTGTTGAATGGGAGAAAATTTCTGCTAACCATTCACCACTTGGTCAATAGCATACCCAGACGAATGGAAGCAGTGATAAGAACTATATGACCTACAGGATGACCTACACACTACTGAATAAAATTTTTACGATTTAATTTCACCTACAATTTTTTTTTTCTAAAGTTTATCTGAAACTTTAGAAGAACACTATTAGGAGGAACACCGTTTCCATTGCATTTGACATTATTGTTCATTTCTGTTCATGTTTTTTTCCCGAAAATGCTTTGAAAATGAAGCTTCAGCCTTTCACTCTAGAAGATTTTTAAAATTTTCCTGCATATATTAAATAGTATGAATAAGGACAATTCTTATAAACTCACAAGTAATTACTTAGTGCAATTAGTTATAAAAATACACAAATCTTCTAATATGCTTTAAAGTGGATTTATTAAACCTGGCTATATTAAACATGAGTTCCACTACTGTTCAGACAGCGAACAATTAACAATTCAATTATTTATAGTTAATGATAGCTCTATAGTTAACAATTCAATTATTTATGATAATCAATGTACTTCATAACTAACATATTCACTGATTAGTGGTTTACACTTTCTTTTCTAAATTAAGTTTATTAACAGGCTATTTATGCATTTATTAAAATAACGTTGTTGAAACTTACGTCGTAAAGTAAAATCTTTACGGCCTGTGTTTAAGAATTCATAGTTTTTTCTCCACGTTATGCAAACTTCTCGGAAACTAGCCTTTAAAATTATTATTAGTCTAGCTTTCAGAACTTTAATTAAAATTTTATCGGTTAGTTATTTAATGACTAATATAACTTTAGTGTTTACAAAATTCGGATGCTACCATTAAAATATGACTCGAACTTAATTATATTTTCTCGCAGGATGATTATTTCAATTTGCAACGTCGATGACAGTAAAAATGTGTATTATCAACAATGACTGATTCATATGAAGAAAGGCTATATCTTGTGGTATTGATCAAATGATCATTATTATAAAAACAATTTGTATGTATTTATCGTTTTTTGTTGTTGTAATTTATCGTTACTATACCAGCTAGGAATTACATCGAAGATCCTTTCTAACTACTACATAATATGGTCTAACGATGTGTACCTCATTGATGATGTACCTCATACCTCCTACAACATCTAAGAAAACATCTTAACCTTATTTTTCAAATCATACCCCCTAATATTTATATCTAAATCGAGTTCACCCCTTATTAGAAATATAGTGATATGTCATACTTAATGTTTTACAGATACATATTTCTTCTGTATACTATCTTCCAAGCCTCCATTACATTCGTTCTCTATAAATTTTATTACCTCATAAGAAATATATTAACAATCGTTACAGATTCAATTATGCATATGAGTATATATGTCGTAGTCTCGTGGTGAAATACGTCAATTCATGAAAAGCCTAGGAAGTACATGAACTGCCGGCATATTATGTAAATTACACAATCTGCCTAGCCATTTCATGAAACGCCGTGCTCGTCTCGGCACATGTTGTTTCAAGTTGTACTGCACGATCTGCCGCAAATTAGATATCGACTGTGAAGTGACCAGCGTTGCCCGGCAGATTGTGTTCTATTACTTGTGCTTATTTGTTTTGTTTTGTTTAATGGAAACTATGGAAAGTAAGAGTGAAAAAGAACTGTTCGGTGAGCATTACAAAGAATTCTACATAGCAAAGCCGAACAAACGACCGAGTACCATTAGTCAATTAAAGAAGGTGCGTATTTTTCTACATAGAGTGATAGGTAGAAGTCCGTTTGAAGCAGTTTTTGGGATTGACTCGAAGCAAGGTCTGGAATCAACAAATCTCCCTATAAGTATTATTTCACCTATAACTACCGCAGAGGAGGTAGCAATCTTATCGATACAGATGATGTACAAATTGAAATTGAAGCTATTGAGTTAAGCAATTGTGCAGAAAATAATACAGATAACTGTATTGTTTGTGAAAACAATATAACAGATGACGTGAGTAGGTGCGATATTTGTAAAATGCCGGTACATTTAAATTGTACTAACGGGAAAAACATGTGCGATTTTTATAGCTCTGAAGAAACTATAAAAATTCAGCAGGAAGAAAGCTTTGCGGGACACAAGCGCCAAGCAGAACAGATGATTGCGACTAAAAAAAAAATGTTACCAAACATAAACATCGGGGACTGTGTCTTAGTTAATGCTGATAAAGTTGATCGCAGTCCAGGAGACCCACCAAATCTTATTTCAGTAGTTACGGATATTAAAAACGGCGTATACCAGGTTGCTACTATTGGCGGAATTATCAAATCGTGGTTCAATAGACCTGACCTTAAAAAAGCAACATCAAACTTTGTTAACCTTAATCAGGTAAATAAATCTAAATTCATGTCAATTAGAGAAGCCGTTCCCTTCGAATCTTTGTTTAACGGGCAAGGGTATGTAAAATGTTCATGCCGACCCTCTAAGGTGCAATGTAAGACCAATAGATGCAAATATCTTAAAGCAAAACTGCAACGCAATTCCAGATGTCGCAAAAATGGCCCGTGCGCCAATAAGTGAAAAAAAATTCTGTATATATAGGTAGCTAGTTTATTTTTTATTGTTCTGTTTTGTTGTTTATTGCAAGTTTGAATATTATTTTTATTTTTTTAAAGATAATTTAATTTTTTAGTTGTAAAATATATGTATTTTACCTGTATTATTATTTTTTATTGTTCTGTTTTGTTGTTTATTGCAAGTTTGAAGATTATTTTTATTTTTTTAAAGAGAATTTTATTTTTTAGTTGTAAAATATATGGATTTTACCTGTATTATTATTTTATTTCATCCATATAGATAGACCATAAATCAGAGAACACAATCTACGGGCCATCATAGTCACTTCACGAACAGTCGATATCTAATTTACGGCAGATCGTGTAGTACGACTTGAAACATCATGTGCCGAGACGAGCACGGCGTTTCATGAAATGCCTAGGCAGATTGTGTAACATTAAGAATTTACATAATATGCCGGCAGTTCATGTACTGCCTAGGCTTTTCATGAACTGACGTATTTCACCATGAGACTACGACATATACAATTTAGACAAGGTATTTGCATACAGAATGCATGTAAATCAAGTTAACTTATTAAATAAGTAAATTTGAAAATTACTTTGGATGGTGATGCTGAAAAATGCGTAGTAACTACAATAAAATAGTAATTATAGTAAATAACATAAGTTGTCTTTGTTATCATAAGTAATTTTGTTTCGAAATATCATGTGGATTGCTGAATGAATAGTCTAAAGCTGTGGAATTTCTGGACCTATATTATAAATGAAAGTTTTAGTGTAATCATAATGTATTAAGGTATAAAATTATCATAAATAATGACGTCATTGTTCACTAAGGTTTCGGCTACATAGAAACAGTTATAATAAAATATTTATTCATTTGGTTTGAAGTGATGTATGAAGTATCCAAATTGCTGAATCAAATTTGTGATAATTGTATAATAAAATTACTAATATATCAGTGGCAGATGCGTTTATTAATATTTTAGGATGTAGTTGGCATTAATGTGAAATTTATATGAAAAATATAAATGTAATACTTCCCTAATAATATAAAAATGGATAGTTCTGACGTTGCCCAAGCAGTGCAAATAGTTAAGTGGGGTAAAAGGTAGTACCCAATCGATGGACGATCTGTCACTGTCCTCTGTCTGGACGATCTGTCAAAGCAGTTGCTGACGTGGCAAATTCAAGTGATATGCTACAAATGCGGGGTTTTATAGAAATGATTACCGATCATATAAAGTAAAAAAAAACATCATAAGATACTTCCCGAGGATAATACAAGACGAACATGTATTGGCCAATGTGTAATAGAGACAACGAATAGTGATAGAAATTTATTTATCGGCAATATTATTATTTTGAATCAGCCTTTACATTACACAATTCTAATAACCCTTTAGCCATTGGTATTGGTCTCGGAAAATCTTCATACAATTGTTTACGTTAAGAACTCAATATCCCCCAATAATTCTAAGTATTATTTCTCTTGCAGCAACAATTTTTTGCAGAAATTATGTGGATCGCCTAGCCAAGATTTAATTAGTGTTCTATAATATGGATGTCCCGTCCATGATCGTACGCTAACTCCAGTCAAAAACTCGAGTTTTGATCAGCTGATTTACAGAAGAATCATTGCAGTGCTCTAAGAGTATTAGACGGGTTTTGTACCACACCAGCATGAAGATACATGTAGAAATTTTAAAACGCCATCTGCTTGCTAAACGACAAAGTACCATTTATAGGAAGTCATGCTATTTCTTAATGTAAGCTAATGGAGGCTTCCACTGACACCACGTGAGGAGTTATAGGATTTATTGACATATAATTAATTCTCAGTTAAATTTAATTACATTTTTACTCAGTTAGGTGCCTGTTGTTTAGCAGGCTGATGATGTTTGTCAATTTCTACATGTATGCTTATGCTGGCTTGGTACAAGACCTGCCCAAAATTCTGCCTTACAGCCTGATGTAGCCGAGAATTTATTGGGATGGAAATTATTCTTTTAGTAACCTAAACCTGAGTTAGACGAAGTAATTGAAAGAACAACACTTTGTCGTTTAGCAAGTTGTGATTTTCTTCCATCAGGCAATAGTGCTTATGAAATTTGGTGTCTAATTGTTTTCCCTTAATCCATATATGTTTCTTCTATGTGAGTTTATTACCTAGACGTAAGCCTAAATATTTAATACAGTTAGTAGTAGTGATCGTTTTATTATTAATTTTTACTTGTGACGACTCTCTGTGACATTTGGTAAATACTATATGTATGTTTCGTCATATCCTCATTAATTTTAATACGCCATATCTTAACCCAGTAGTCTATTTGTTCTAAACTCTTTGGTGCTATACTTGCGTCTGGGTTTTCAACTAGAATCGCTGTCTCAATCGAATCATCTGAAAAGGTTGAAGTGATGATATTTTGAATTATCGATAGGTTGAAAATATCTTGAGGGATATCATATCTTATTGTATGAAACTGTGTTATTTCCGATTTGTATGTTACTCTAAAGAATCTGTATTCTAAGTATGACTTAAGAAGACTAAGCAAATTGCCAGGTATGTTTTGTTTTAGCTTATAGAGTAATCTCTGGTGCCCACACCTTACTAAAAGTTTGGCTCATGTTAAGGAAGGTTGCTGCACAGTAGTTTTCCTTTTTGAATGTTTCATTTATGTGGTTTACAATCCTATGAGTTTGTTCGATGGTGGAATGCTCACTTCTGAACCCGAATTGTTGGTCTAGGATACAATTTTTTGCTGCAACTAAATCGATTAGTATCTTGTCCAACAAGTTTTCTAGAGCCTTTAATACTATTGGCAAAAGACTAATGAGTCGGTATGATTCCGGTTGATTATATTATTTCAATGATAATTTCATATTAACTATTGGCTTGACAGCAAAAAAATTAGTTGTGTTATCTAGTAGATTTTATCTCGGTTCTGTTTAATAGTATTTATTTTCTTCTACTTTGTTTATGATTGATATTTCGTTTTACATATTTAGAATAAATATTTACTTAAATAATATTTTTTTTTTTTTAATTTTAAACAATCTGTTTTGGGCATCGTCACTTTCTCGGTGTTTTTGAGATGTTAATCCAGTTATATGGTAAATATCGTTTAGTAGATTTTAGGTCTCTAGGTTATATTGATACTGCTCGCTCTCGTATCACCCCGAATTCTTTTGGGACGGTTCGAGTATTCACGTGCGGATTTTCCACGCATTTTAAGGGTTATCGGACCCCCCGCCGGGGGGACGGCGCTCGCGTACGGAGTTATGAACAGCAGAAAGCAATTTTCATTCTGACCCGTTCATGTTAAAGTGGCTAATATCTGACACTTTCATATATTTTACCCTTACGCATACGACTAACCCCCGAAGTGCAGTGACGTTTGTAACTTATATGGGTTTATTAAAATGTGCGTGTACGATGGAATCTCGTAGGAATAGGCCAATCTAAATTCGGAATCTGCACAGGAGCCACGGTCAAGTAGGCTTCGTTTCGGGTACACGCGGGCTTTAATTAAGATCCCGATATTAATTTTCGTCGAATGGGAATACGAGCTAAAGCAAATAAAAATGATTGCGATTAAAGCGATACAGAATATTAGGTGATGGAATATGAATATAGAATTTCATCAATACATTTTCGAAATTGATATACGTAAGGTGGAATAAATGTTTCTCATTAATCGTTGCCATAATTCAGGTTACGTTGCGGAACTGTCGATTTTCTTTATGCTATCAGATAGTTTAAAAAGTTTGAACTCACCGAAATTGATTTCCTTCCCCTAAAATCTGCGGAAGGGAAGGTTACACATAAAGACAAGGACAAATACATCCATACTTGGGGAAAGGTGCCCTTTGAGAATCAAATCTAAACGTACAATGGTATTTAGTATGTAATACATTATTCCAGTCACATCTATAGGAGCATACAATAGGTCGCCAGAATACACAGAATAACCTGCTGTACTTTTATAGTTCCATGTCGAACAACTGACCGGAGTGTCCATCGTTTTCTCTAGATGGTACATGGTGATGTTTTAAAAAAGACCCACACTAAATACCTCGGTTATTGTTTCTTAAGGACGTAGTCCTGAAACAGATTAATTTTGGGTTAAACTTGATATGGGCGAAGTGGCTACACTTCCAAAAATTATCATAGGCAACTAGGATAGAGTGACCCCTTATATCGAAGGTATTTTAATTCTTCTAATTTTAATTCTCAGCACTAGGAATCTAGTTTTATTAATTTTTGACTTACTGAGAATTGAAAATCGAGTTCTTAAACTTTTTAGAGGGACACCCTTTTGGAAAAAAACAACAAATACATTCTCAAGACGCGTAAATTTCCAGTATTTAGACTTGCTATTGCAATTAATCCCCTCACCCCCATTACACGAAAAGTACTCTACCCAACAACAGCTGAGGTGGCCATTTGAGGTACTACGAAATAAGTTCTGATGTCTGAGGGGTGGTCGTGGTGGCATGAGGGTTGTCACATCGCATCGATAGTTAACATTGGTGTGCTTTATTTGGTCTTATTTTCAAAATATCCAGGGTAGGTCCTTTTAAAAGAATCTAAAAACTTCTATAATAAATTGTCTCCAAAATTAGATAATTTATACTCGGAGTGGTAGTTGTCCTTATAAAAAGAATTAAAAATCCCTTCAATATGAGATATCATTAGGTCCCTGTTGTCTATAATAATTTGTATAAGGGTGGCCATCCGAGTGTAGGTTCTATTGTGAATTTGAATTTGATGTGTTTGTGTGTCCTTCTTAAAACAAAAATTTACCTTTTTCAGGAATTTTTCCTTTAAAAAACTAGCACCATGTTATCGTATAGAACCACCAGTCGAGGGTAAGTGCTTTTCAAAAAATCACTACGTGACTAAACGAAAATTTATGAAAAATTTCAATAACAAATCGTTATTAATTTTTTAAATAAATTGTAAAATATTTCACAAAAGGAAGCATCTTCCTTATGATTGGAATGTTCAATTGAAGACATAATTATGGTCATTTGTCATGGTCACATGAATTCAAATAACGTATGATATCATCATCATCATGAGGTCATCAGTCCTAAGACTGGTTGGACGCTAATCTCCAGCTTCTCCTATCTTGTGCTAACCTACGCATTTCGCTAATTGTGCTACAACCTACATCCCTTACTATTTGCGAGCAGTAGTCTAATCTAGGCCTACCTCTGCCTTTCTTTACTCCTATTTCTGCCTCCAAAATATCGCAGACTATTCCCCCATGTCTCAGCAATTGGCCTACCATTTTATCTCTTCTCTTCTTTATGTTTTTCCACATACTTCTTTTCTCGCCGACTTTCTCTAATACTTCTTCGTTTCTAACCCTATCAGTCCACGGTATTTTCATCATTCTTCCGTAACACCACATCTCAAAAGCTTTTAATTTCTTCCTACTTGCTTCCCCTACCGTCCAGGTTTCGCAAACGTATAGTGCCGTGCTTTATACATAACGTATGATATACAATAGATATAATCTTAAGAGCTTAAGAACTGTATATTTAAATTCTCGTAAACAAAGCTCAGGTATAATTTTAGATAAAAAAACTTCTGCAAATATGCCTTTTTTGATTTATGAAGAATGTAGTAGTACCACATTTTACTCTACTACGTCGTAAGTTCCTTGAAAACCAAAAATCCGAATTTTAACCTATTTGCCGTTCTTGGCATTATTGATTGGCACACAAAAATTATTTTAATGGTTTTAATTGATTGTGCTTACTGATACTTATTGAGAATGGCCCATCGAATAAAGATTGCCATTAAATGGTTCTATGAACACAAATAATATGAATTGTGGGATGCTAAATTTCCCAGCTGGTAGAGAATCATAGGCAATCAGATGGTTAACTACAGAACTATATTAACCAAAATATATATTACTAATGATCTATTATCAGTTTACTAAGGATATGGATATTCACCCAATTCATATTAGCCCAAATATGTCCTGTGCAACTTAACTACTCATCTTGATAAACTGACAAGCTTAGTTTGAGGCACATAGAAATACACCTGGGTCAACAAAAGTCCCAGGTTTATGAGGGGAAGGTTGACATATATTCGAAGGTGATTTCATTGATATTTATCACTTATGCTTTAGTACTTAGAACCATAGTTATCATTTGTATTGTAGTACCTACTATTAATTGTCTCAATACCAATTGTTACTCAGTGTTAAATTATATTGCAGACATTTTCAAATGATATTGTGTTTTGGTGAGATGTAGTGATATTTATGGCTGACTCGCTATCAATTAGGATATATATTTGTTTATCATTTAAAAAACAAAGAATAGCGCAGGATCGAGTAGCTTTTAACAAAAACAAAGCACTTTTATGCTCGGGGGTAATAAACTTAGAAACAGGGAAGAGATTTTTGAAAACATATGTCTGGAGCACGGCACTATACGGTTGCGAAACCTGGACGGTAGGGGAAGCAAGTAGGAAGAAATTAGAAGCTTTTGAGATGGTGTTACCGAAGAATGATGAAAATACCGTGGACTGATAGGGTTAGAAACGAAAGAGTATTAGAGAAAGTCGGCGAGAAAAAAAGTATGTGGAAAAACACAAAGAAGAGAAGAGACAGAATGGTAGGCCACTTGCTGAGACATGGGGGAATAGTTTGCGATATTTTGGAGGTAGAAATAAGAGTGAAGAAAGGCAGAGGTAGGCATAAATTAGACTACTGCTCGCAAATAGTAAGGGATGTAGGTTGTAGCACAATTAGCGAAATGCGTAGGTTAGAACAAGATAGGAGAAGCTGAAGGTTAGCGTTCAACTAGTCTTAGGACTGATGACCTCATGATAATGATGATAAATTTGAATTCCAATTCGAAGCTAATTTGGAACATTTTCGTCAGTTTCACCTTCCGCTTCGGAAACACTATCAAAGTCGAGTGTCATTTTAATAAAGATCTTATCGACTGACATGTGCATTATTGCTATCAACACCAATTTCGACTGTAAAATCAATTCAGTAAGGTTAAAGCTATTGTTTATTGTTCTCTAGTTTTAATTGCTAAATGGTGCAGCTGATTTATTTTGTGCAAATATTCAAACCCGTCAAATTACTGTTATTGGATGAGATGTTCTTCCACCGTCCTTTTTGCATACAGACGAGCCAATTTTCAGCTTCCTTGTTCTGACCTTCAACTAAATTTCAGCTGTTTAAATTGGAATACCTCAAAACAGATTAAAGATAAATATTGTACAACAAAAATTCTCATCGTATATTAATATGTACAGGCACACAATTATATCTAGACTATCTGTATTATATTTTAGAGAAATATCTTCATCAGGATAATATATATTCAGTTAGACCTTTGCTGACAGTTGCTTTCGTCCTCCCATCAGCCTCTCTCTCTATTTTTATTTATTAGCAGGAAAAGTGGTACGTCGCATTTTCTATTTGTCATGCACGAACAAAGAGAAATAAGAGTGCAATAAATTTTCGATCGTGGCCTTACCAATAGATATTCGTTTGAAGACTAATGACAAATAAATAAGAATATTTTTATAGGTAATAGAATATATGTTTTTCAGTCATCTATCTCCTATACAAAGTCTCTTTCCCCGTACGATTTACATTAGGAGGGTATTCGTTCTTCGAGATCTCTTAAAAATCGAAAGTTTATGCTGAAATAAATATATTTATAAGTAGCTATTTATTATTTTATTTAGGCAGTCACGCAGTGCATTGACAATGATGTATTGAAAAACATAACAACGTCAAGATAGCAATTAGTTAGTTCTTGAATTAAATACAATCATACTCCACTAATATGTGCCCGTACATCATTAATTTTGGATTTTTTTAAATATGACTCTCCAAACTAATGAAGTTATTTGAGTATTAAAACTACAAATGTACACAGATATGGTATAATTCTGTGCACATTTGTATTGTATTTTATTTATTTTGTGGTTTTTCTATGTGACACTAATATTGTCAGAAGACTCTGACAATGTAGGTGATAAAATTAAAGATGACAAATAGCATTTATGTTTATTTATTTTATGTTTTATGTTTTTTATTTCGTGTTTGTAACTTATACTTCATAGCATGAATCATGTGACTTTTTCATTTTCCACTAAAACTAATACTTAAATCGAGTTATGAACTTGATATTACTAACGACAATAGACATCATATGATTCCATTACGCCACGTACTTTTAATGAAAAAAATACAACATTTTCAGTCATATTTAAGTATCATAATTAAAAAAAAAGTCGACACTGTACATAGACCACAGACATCCTCGATGATTCCAGACACCTCTTGGAGTCTCTATTAAAACAATCTAAAAGCAGAATGCTTCAATTAATTTTTTAGAGATGTTACGATTTTTTCAATGAACAAAACACGATATTTTCAGTCACATTTAAGAATCATAATATAAAACAAATTGCCACTCTGTACATAGATCATACACATCCTCTATATTCATCATAGACATCTTCTGAAGTCTCTACTAGGACATTCCAAAAGCAGAATGCTTCAACTAATTATTTAGGGACGCTACGATTTTTTAATGAAAAACGTACGATATCTTCAGTAATTTTTAGGCATCATAAATTTAAAAAATCGCCACTCTGTACATAGATCATACACTCTCCACATTCACTAAATACATCTCTTGGAGTCTCTACTAAGACATTCTGAAATAAGAATGCTTCAACTGATTGTTTAGGGATACTACGATCTTTTTAATGAAAAAAGTATATTTTCTGTCATATTTAAGAATCATTATTTAAAAAAAATTGCCAATCTGTACATAGACTATCCACACCCGTGATATCCATCAATGATATCTCTTCGAGTCTCTACTAAGACACTCCAGAAGCAGAATGCTTCAACTAGTTGCTTAGGAACACTACGATTTTTTTAATGAAGAAAATACTATATATTCAGTTATTTTTAGGCATCAAAAATTTAAAAAAATCGCCACTCCGGACATTGATCATACACACCCTCAATACTCACCACAGATATTTACTGGAGTCTCTACTAGAATGCTCTAAAAGCAAAATGCTTCAACTATTTTTTTAGGCACGCTACGATTGTTTCAATGAAAAAAATACGATATTTTCATATGTCATATTTAAGCATCATAATATAAGCAAAATCACCACTCTGTACATAGATCATGCACATCCTCGATATTCATACCAGACATATCTTGGAGTCTCTACTAGGACATTCTAAAAGCAGAATGCTTCAACTAGTTTTTTAGGGACGCTACGATTTTTTTAATGAAAAAAGTACGATAGTTTGTCATTTTTATGCATCATAATATAAATAAAATAGCCACTCTGTACATAGACTATATACACTCTCCACAATCCACATACACTACAGACACCTCTTGGAGTCTCTACTAAGACATTCTGAAATCAAAATGATTCCACTCGTTGTTTAGAGACGCTACAATCTCCTTATTGAAACAAATATCATATTCTATCATATTTAGGCATCATTATTAAAAAAAAAAATTCCACTCTGTATATAGATAATCCACACCCGCGGTATTCATCAAATATATCTCTTAGAGTCTCTACTAAGACACTCTAAAAACAGAATGCTTCAAATAGTTGCTTAGGGACACTACGATTTATTTAATGACAAAAGTCCTATATTTCCAGTTCTTAGGCATCATAATTTAAAAAAATCGCTACTCCGGACATAGACCATACACACCCTCAATACTCACACAGACATCTACTGGAGTCTCTACTAGAACATTCCAAAAGCAACATGCTTCAACTAATTCTTTAGGCACGGTACGATTTTTTCAATGAAAAAAATACGATATTTTTTAGTTATATTTAAGCATCATAATATAAAAAAATCGTCACTCTGTACATAGACCATGCATATTCTCGATATTCATCCCAGATATCCCTTAGAGTCTCTACTAGCATATTCTAAAAGCAGAATGCTTCAACTAGTTGTTTAGGGACGCTACGATCTCTTTAATGAAAGAAGTGCGATGTTTTCATTTTAAGCATCATAAGCATCATAATTAAAATAATTAGATTTTAAGCATCATAATTAAAAAGAAGCCACCACTCTATGCATAGTCCATACACACCCTCGATATTAATCGCAGACATCTCTTGGAGTCTCTACTAAGACATTATGGAATCAGAATGCTTCAACTGGTTGTTTAAGGATGCTACGATGTTTTTAATGAAAAAAGTACGATATTTTCAATACTATTTACGAATCATAACAAGAAAAAAATCTCCACTCTGTATATAGACCATACGCACATTCGATATTAATAACAGAAATTTATTGGAATCTCTATTAAGGTGTTCTAAAAGCAGAATGCTTCAACTACTTGTTTAGGGACACTACGATGTCTTTAATGAAAAATATTTTTAGTCATTTTTCAAATGAAAAAAATTGATATTCAATACAGACATCTCTTTGAGTCTTTACTAAGACATTCTGAAATCACAATGCTTCAACTGGTTGTTTAGGGACACTACGATCTTTTTAATGAAAAAGTACGATATGTTTAGTCATATTTAAGAATCATAATTTAAAGAACATCGCCACTATGTACATAGACCATACACACCTTCGATATTCACCACAAACATCTCTTGGAGTCTCTACTAAGATATTCTAAAGCAGAATGTTTCAACTACTTGTTTAGGGACGCTACGATTTATTTAATGAAAATAGTGAGATATTTTCAGCAATTTTTAGGCACCACAATATTTAAAGAATCGCCACTCCGTACGTAGACCGTACACACTCTCCATATTCACTACAGACATCCCTTGGAGTCTCTACTAAGACATTTGGAAATCAGAATGCTTCAACTGGTTGTTTAAGGACGCTACGATTTTTTTAATGAAAAATTTACCATATTTTCAGTCATTTTTAGGCATGATAATTTAAAAAAATCGCCACTCTGTACATAGACCATAAACTATACCAGTATAACCTGGCCATATACCAGTCCACCATATACCAGTATAAACTGGCACCTAGGCCAATGTCATCTTGTTACTTCTGTCTAGTGTTTCTACTGCATCTCTGTATTACTGCACCTGCTAGAATTTTACTCCTGGAGCCTCTAAAGCATCCAGGACCGCCCTGTTGTTGGACGCATTTTATAATACGCTTACCAACATCTCCATTCAGCAGCTACGTTTGTACGTAGGCGTAGATGGCCAGCACTTCGGTCTGGAAAACTGTGACATCACTTTCGAGAGAAATAGAATACTACTCTCTTTTATTATGCTCGTACAATCCTAGCTCTACTCCTACAGTCCCAATCTCCCCTTCAGCATTGGATCCATTTCTGTAGATTTACAAACCTTAGAAGTTTCCAGTTAACGGTAACTGGTATACACTTGACATATATAAAGTCTATAAATTGTGCAACATGCAAGGAAACAAAACTATATCATATTCTTGCGAGTTATTCTATAAAAAAATACGACGTCCTTTGGATCAAAACCGAAGTCTAGACGTGCATTCAATGAAAGAATGAAGGATTCTCTCATAACTATGATATCTGTGAATACACAAGCTAAATAAATTTAATCAAAATTAACCCTTTTATCAAATTTAAAAATATACATTGCCTACTAAAAAGTTAAGATACCTATAATTATTCTCCTGTTCACACATATTGGATAAGAGTGCAAATAATGACGACATGAGCAACATTTTAGAAAAATCAGTAGCTCGAAAATCCCCAATTTATTACATTCATAATCCATTCAGAAATCCATTAATAATGCTCGAAACGCTACAAGCGCGCTAATTCATAATTTTTCATATGCTCAAACGAAGCTTTTAATTTTACAAAAGCGTACATCCTCCAGCTTGAATAGCGGGGAGTTAATTCTGGCCATCGCGCCCAGCGAGAGCATGTGTTCTGATTTATAAGCTTTTAAAAATATGGGGTTACGGGCCCATAAATAGCGTCACTGTCATTCCCTAATGCTTTTTCTAATCATCGGGAAATACGCTAGAAAAAGCAGGCCGCAACAAAAAATGCCTTTGATATATGAAGATGTTCGGCGTTGCCCGTCGTATGATATAAACTACGATATTGAAAGAGTGTATGGCTGGTGATTTATTAAAAAGTGCATTAAACTGGCAGCCTTTTCTCGGTTCTCTTTCATCCTGTTTATTTTCAACTTGTAGATACGTAGCGGTAATTCGCTTTTTGCAAAATATTTTTTTTTTGGCGAAGTAACCGAGAATGCTTCTTGCATAACTTAGCCAAAGCCGACGATATTACGAACTCAGGCTCATAATATTTCGTTCAGGTTTAATCTTACAACTAATATATTTAAATAAAAGTAATGACACTCTCAAAACTATGTTATTAAAGAAAAATATTGATAACAGAAACAAAGTATAAACTTTTAGCTTAAATACGATGAGATATTACCACCTTATGATGTGTCAGTGACAAGTTTGTTAGTAAAAAACATTTCGATTTGCAGTTTAAAATAGTTCGGCCGCTTTATCAAAACTGAGTTACATCATCTTTATTAACAATAACAGCTTTAATTATACGCAGGTATTGTATCTACCAGCTTAACGCACTGTTCGGGAAGCGTACAGTTTTAAATTTCTTGCAATTTGATGCGTAGATTATTAACTGAACGAGCTAGATGGTTGGGCAACTGTTTTTTCATATTATGCCACAATGTTTCTATTAGTGAGACGTTTGGACTGCTAGCAGGCCATTCCATAACAGGGACATTATATTCTATAAACAAAGCCTTGACAGTTTCTGCTGTGTGATACGCAGCACCATCCTGCTGAAAAATGTCCTGTGCATCAGTGCCTTTAATATTAAAGGCAATAAACCGTCTGCAAAAATTTGTTTATATTTTTCTTCTGTCGCCATCTACGAAATGCAATTTTCCTGCACCCATACCACTCATACACTCCCAGATCATAAGAGACACAGGGAAATCCACTTTTCTAACCAAAGAGTCAGGCTGATAATTTTCCTGTGTGGTCTTTAGCACAGGTTTCCTGGTATCACCCAAACAGATTTCAAATTTGGATTCGTCACTTCAAATTACCTGGTGCCATTATTGCAAAGTCCAGTGCCTATGTTCTTTGACCCACCGTGACTGATTGATTTTCTGTCGTTTAGTTAATAACGGCTCTTCTTTTGCCTAAAGGTGAAACCGGAAAAAAGTTCAAAAGTAAACTGTAAAGAATGAAACTTTACCTTGTAGAATTTGTATCCTATTATCTTTATTGAGCGTTTTTCGTGGATACAGAAATATTTTTCCAATGGTTTGCCTCCATAATTCCATAAATTTCTTTTCCACTGGATTGTCGGTATGTTGTTACAATTTTCTTCAGAGAATGTTGATTTAAGCGTGAAATTTGGGATAGTCGACCAGTTTTCTTCCTTTGGGTTGTGCATCTAGTTCTTCTATATAAGTTGATAATGCCTTACACTGTAGATTTAGGCGAATACGTAGCAGATACTTTCCTAGCCGAAATTCCCGGTTTAGAGTATTAACAATTGATTTTCGCATATCGTCACTTAATGTTACGCCACGTGCCATTTCTTTAGAAAATGTTAGCAGACGCATCCAAAACAAACATTATGGTATTCCGTTTCACTTCAGTAGTTTGTAAAATTTACCATCTGCCAAGTAAAGCTTTCCATTTTATTGATGATATCAAGTTCTACATCTCGCTACAAGATGTATATCATTTTAAACAATAAAGTTAAAATCATGATTATTATATTACTTTTTTCACAACATATGATCAGCAAAATCTGCTGAAATTTGCTGAACTTTTGGCAAATTTGTATTCGATGATCTGGATTATCCTTATTTAACTCTTATACTGTTGAAGAATCTCAAGTCTTCAACAGTTTCGATTTAAAGTAGCTTTTGTTGGTTTTTTGTTTGTGATAACCAAATACGTTTTGCAAATTTTTATTTATTTTTTTTGCATTAACTGAATTTGTGAAACCAGAACAATAATGATTTATGTAACCAATTATGAAATATAACGTAACACAGCTGGTTGCATAAATACGAGTAGTTATTGGAATATTTAAATAATCTTTCCTAGCTTTTAATTTTCATCAAACATTTAAACAAAACACTTCATATTGATTTTCTTATATAAAGCTAAACATACCTATTATTTAGACTATGATTTAATTATACTTAGATTAGTATTAAAATTATTCTTAATGTAAGAATGCATACTACAGAAATAAGGAGATTATACTCCAACGCACACAGACATAGGTCAAAACAGCTATTCTCCTTTAGGAGAATATCCTTTAGGAGAATAGCTGTTTTGACCTAATTTGTTTAGTCCTTATTATATAAGGCATTTGCAGATGGGTTGGAGTATAATCTCCTTATTTCTGTAGTTTGAATATGACCCTCTGCGGAGTAAAATTTTGCATTCATTATACGCAAGAATGCATATTTCTAGAGCTCTTATTCATCTTTAGACTGTGTTAGTAAAGTTATGACTCTAGATTTCTAAATGTATTAGTCAAGTAATTATAATACGAAGACAGTAAATATTATAAAACAATATATTAAAATATATTTGGAGACACAAGTATTGTGCAGATTATTCCATTAAAAACTATTTAACAACTATAATATATTTCTTTAAAAAAATAAATATATTCCCTTGAAATCTCTGTTAGTTCCTTGCGTTATCCTGAAACAAAAATATGTTGTTTGTGATTATATTTCAGAATATTACGGCTTCCTTACCTAGCCATCACTTCCTTTCTTTAGATTCTTCTTCAGCGTCTTCTCACTCATGAGCTTTAAAAAATGAAACAGATATTTTATATTTAGAAATATGTAATAAAGGATATTACAAATTACATAACACTTTTTAAATAATTAGATAATATTGTTAATTGGAATAAAATATTTAATATTGTGTTAGTTTATAATAATCAGAAAATGTTTGAACAAAAATGAAAAATATATGTTACTTATAAGAATGATCTATTACATTATTCACATTTTAGAATAGAACTTCACCACTACACTTTTTTAACGCAATTGTTATTACCTTATTGATGAATATTGCATAAGTAACATTTTGATTACTAATTATATTGTTAAAATAATTTATATAATTTAAATTTAATTTCGTCATTTTATGTGAACCTATGACTCTATTTCCAAATTCAACATTAATGGGTGAATTAATGAGACAGTAAAACTAATAACAAGTTGTACGTGGTATACATGAAACATACTCCCAACGTTTGGATTTCACTTACATTCTTTGTCCCCATTTCCTGAGTCGAACAGCAAACTTTTGGGTTGGAATCGATATATCCACATTGCGAATCTATTAGAAAATTCAGTCTTTCAATTGTGAGAGGAGTATCAAAGTCGTTGGACATGGCGAAAATCGACGGACATTCTTGCAATTTTACACATAGGCCCTCCTTTGAGTCTGGTGTCGTGCATGTATCTAAAATTCAGCACAACATCAACATCTATTTTTTATAATTTTTTAGAACACTAAAAAAATGAAATAGTAATATTTAGCAATATTACTATTTTCATCAATGTTTTTAGAATAGCATTAATCATTATTGTTTTAGCTTTTACGGTCTATATTTTTAATACCATTTAATTTACTTTATATGTAAATATAAAGATAAATTATTAAGATATAGATATGAAGATAAAGATTGTAGAGCTTTATTTATTTTTTAAATATAAGGAAACCTAAATAGGTTATGTTACATAAATATATTGGTGAGTTTTTATATAAATTTATAGATTTTTACATTTTTCCTTTATGTTCTATTGGTATCTACTTGTAATATTTTCCAGTTACTATTATTCTGCTTCATATATCTCATACAAGGGTTTATAATATTAAATTATAGGGTTTATAATAATTATTTAAACATAAATATATCTAGCTCATTAATGTATATTTTCTTATTTCATTGCAGTTTTTTTCTTCCTCTTCTACTTTTATCATTTCTATTTAGGATCACTGCAATCATCTCATGTCATTTTCTTTTCGGTTTACCTCTGGATTTTTTTGTATCGTTCTTGCTCCTTATATCTCTTTCCTTTGTCTTCCATCTTCCATTATTACAAGATGCTCAAACCATGTCAATTTTTTCCTATACTTTTCAATATTGGTTGAATTTCTAGTTCTTCTCTCACTATTTCCTTTCTCACATTATTTTCCTTTGTTATAACTTTCATACCATTTAAAAATGTAATTCATTTTACGTAAAAACAATAAAATTACCTGAGCGACAATAAGACTCATCATTAAAACTTTAAAAGAAAAGACGTAGAACTAGAGCAAATGAGAGAAGAGAACTTAGTTAATATGAATTTTTAGATCCATATTTCTCAATTATACGCTAACACGAAGAATATACATATTTACTTATTCTCTAAGCTACTAGTGAATATATAAGGTAGGTACTACAGCTTTTACTATTTTACTACAGCACTATTTTTTTACTGAGATACTTAACCAAATAATTTGGCAGTACTAGGAAACAATTTGACGTTTGGTTTCAATGACAGGCTCATTCAGTAGTACCAAACAATCTCCATCGAACACATTTAAATTTTGTGCATATTTTACAAAATGTAAAGTTAAAATAAGGGCAGAAATTTAGGAATTAAATTGGAGTAATAATACATAAGTAAAGAAGACATAGTTAACAAAATAACAAGTCAATTCAAGAAATATATATATTTTAAAAATTTTTCTACGTTATTGAGAATTAAAAAAATATACCCATAACTCATGCAAAGGTTTAAGAAGGACATCCGTATTAATACAAATTATATTATTTATTTATTTCGTATGATTTTGCGTTATTTACTATTCTCAGGTCGTCGAAGGTTAATATTTTTACGAGCTCCCAGGGAGAAGAGGACGTGATTTATTCAAATATATTAAACATCGTATGCCATCGTATATAGCCTTGAAGAAATTAGAAGTACTAAAAACGAGTAAACAAAGAATTTATTTATTTCCTTGTTTTTGCGCGTAAATTGTAGGAGCTACTTTTAAGTAAAGGCACTGTTCAGCTAATAAAACCTATTAAATTTCCAGGAAATTTATTTTCTATACTAAACACATATTTTTGTATAAGTTCAGTATACTTTAGTAGCTCTAGTAAGTGCTGAGATTGTTATTAAATATTATGGTAATTATAAGTAATAAATAATATAAAATTCTACGTAATTTTGGTTTCCTGAAACATGAACTTTCATAAATCTAAAACGACATTAGTATCTTCTTTCAGCAATATCAGTTTTGTTTATTATTCTTTATTATTTAATGAAAAACATTATCCTTTAAAATTTCCAGAGTTTATTGTACACATTTTAAAATTAAATAGTTTAATTCAAATGTTCAACTCGGTTATTTCTTGACCTGTGAGTTTAATCTCAATTGCTTACTTTTATTTTAGTGTATGAACAAAATTAACAAAGTTACTGAAAATAGAATACTGAATTTATACTTAAAATTTCATTAAAAATATATAATTTGTCGTATAAGATTCTAACAGAGAATTTGAAAACGTTTCTCACATTTACTACTTCCTCAGTCACGTCACCATTATATTAATAAGTAAAAACCAATAGAAGCCTAAAGACTTGTTTTTGTTAGAACAACATTACAAAATAGTAGGGAGTGTTAATCATAAGAACTCAAACCGAACAACTCCGTACAGTCCCTTAAAAAGTAAAGCTAATTGTGGCTACACGTTTAGATCGGGTTCTCTTCCATATTGTTTTTAATTTAATATTTAGACTTTGCTAATATATACATATTAAATTTGATGGGAGTTGTAAACCAATTTATGATGTTGACATTGTCTTTTTATTCCATTTTTATTCTTGCAACATTAAAACTTTTATTTTAAAATGACTGTTTTAATGTTTCCAAAAATGATATCTCATACATTCTGGTCTGCATCTAGAAAATATTTCTAGTGAATTTGTAATTCTACATTAATAGAGGATGTGCCTACATTTATTGTTATTGAAGTGGTTTGATTGTTTTCCCTGAAATTTAATTCGGTAATAAATTGTTAAGTAGTTGTTGGCCTCACATATTTTCAAGGGAATATCAAATGCTAATAGGCAAATAATACAAATGTAAACTGCTTTCCGGTTCATCATATTCTTAATTATATTGTATATATGTTCTCATAGCAATTATATGATACAGGAAGTTCTTTCGATCCTTCGTTATTCTGAAGTTTGCTTTTTGTCAAATTTCATAATAACGCAGCATTGAGTCGTCAACGATCGTCAACTTGTTGAGAATTTTATTCTATAAATTTACAGATATTTTGCCGAAACTGCTTTTGCAAATTTATTCATAGATGTATCTATGAAAATGCTTCCTTTCTATGATCAATATAGATCTGTTTTACAGTAATTTGTAGAAAACAGATTTGTGAAGTACCTGCAATATTTATCAAATATACTTGTACTTCTATGAACTGAAATACAAAAAACAATGAAGCAATATACAAAAAAAAACGTACATATACATAACTCTATACAATCTGAACAACTGTAAACAAAATGAATAATTTTATTAGTTAAAATAAAGTCTTCGGCGAATTATATAAAATTTACAGTGCAAAGTTTTACTTGGCAGATAGCAATTTTTACAATCTACTAAAGTGGGGAGATATCTCCACACCATCTGCAAATACATTATACAATAAGAACTAGACAAATTAAACCAAAACAGCTATTTTCCTGGCTACATGTCATCAACGAACGCTGAATTATATGGCGAAATTTTCCGTATTTTATCTAACAGAGTTTGCACTAAAATACAGTGATCTTAGTGTAAGATTTGGAGCAATCTAAATCACTGTATTTTGGTGCTAACTCTGTTAGATAAAATACGGCAAATTTCGCCATATAATTCAGCGCTCGTCGAAGGCATGTAGCCAGGAGAATAGCTGTTTTGGCTTAATTTGACTAGTCGTTATTGTTAAGGCATTTACAGATGGTATGGAGATATATCCCCACTTCAGCAGTTTGTAAAATTATGACATTTATATTCTATAAACTTAATAGTTATTAAATCTGTTATCTATTTTAGAGAATTTCCTAGTTATTATTTGTGAAAGACTCAAGCAAAGACACGTTTAGCGTCATTTATTTAAATTGTTTGAATGCAGTTTTCTTTCACAATACAATATGTTTTATCGACTATCTAACATAGAAATATTTATTATATAACCCATAAGCACAGAGGATATTTCAACGCATTGTATATGCATATTTCGATAGCAATTGTCTCTTTGTTACCCTTGACATTTCAACCTTTTCAACCATCTCAATCTCGGCATTGTTTAAAACAATGTTATCTTTATTCTATCTAGTGTTACCTCTAGAAAAACGTATATTTCTCGATGTCCATAAAGTTAGCAAGGCAACTTGCGCAAATCGAAAAGTTACTATGCCGAAAATTTGCCACTTATTAGTCGATAATTAGTTGCGAGTCAACTGATTTTGTCGCTATTGTTGTTTTTTTATACCGGAGTGCCCTGCTAAGTTGATATAAAGTCAGCAGGGCAACTATAATAAAAAATTATTTAATATTGATAAACCGTCTAAAACTATTTATTTTTTTAGTCGCTGATTAGTTGCGATCGAATAAAGTCGATGCCATTATTTTTCCTTAAATAACAAGTTGCCCTGCTAAGTCTATATTAACTTAGCAAGGCAACACTGTTAAAAAATGTATTTCTTATTAAATAATTTTTAATGTAGTTGCCCTGCTAACTTTATATCAACTTAGCAGGGCACCACGGTGTAAAAAACAACAATAGCGACAAAATCAGTTTACTCGCAACCAATTAACCACTAATAAGCGGCAAATTAGCGGCATAGTAACTTATCGATTTGCACAAATTGCCCTGCTAACTTTATGTATATTAATTTTCGTTCTTCTTTATGTCTATTAATAGATTGTTTTCAGTAGTATATAATTCTAAAATATGAAGTTTGTGGCTCACTCCAAATCAGCTAATATTACCATATCATATGGATATAGAAGGATTATATCATTTATACCGTCGGCATTGATATCATTTACACAATGTTCACGAAAAATCTTCTGCACCAGCTAAATAAATTTAATACATTTAAAAATATAACATAACATCTATATGTTATGTTATATTTTATGTGATACCATTTTTTATAATTTGCAACATTAATTATGAACTATTAACTGTGCTATAAGGGAAATGACACTTAAATCCTTTAATTTATTTTGCTCGTGTTTTTAATATATTTTAAACTTGTATCGCTTATGTTTTCTTAATAAATACAATAACATTGTTAATAAACACTAATTAATTTTTTTAATAAATATATCTGTTTTGCATTGTTACATGTATAAATATTATCTACTTAACACTTTAATAAATTTATAGATTTTATTAACTATAATTATTATAAACCCACTTTTATTTTTATAAGTCTATAATATTTTCTCACCTGTTAACACTTTAGCATCACTAATCGACGAAACTAATAAAAATATCGCAAATAATGCAAACATTCTGGAGAATTGTTTACCCGCAACTGATTCTATCCGCGATGCACTGTTTGCTTTCTTTTTGCACAATTTGCCGTACACCAGACTACCCCGCTCACCTTGACTTTATGAATCCTTGACCGTCAGTTCAACTAATGGCAGGTTGGCATAAGATTCCATCCATTCGATTTTAACTGGATTTAGTGGCAATATACCGCTAATTTCACCTCAGATTATATGTAGTTTATCGGTGAAAGTCAACTCATGGGAAGCGATTTAAAAAATATACATATATATATATATATATATATATATATATATATATATATATATATATATATATATATATATATATATATATATATATATATATATATATGCATGCGTCCTTTTTAATCTATTTGCTACAACTAGTGTATATAGAAAGAAAGTTTGGACTCTTTTCTAATATTTACCAGACATTGGATTTTGAAGAAAGATGTGCATCTGTCAGCATACAAAATTCGGTTGACACAACAATTAAAAGTTACAGATTTTTAACATCGTACATTTGTTAATTGGGTGTTAGAAAGGAAAGAAGGTGATACTGATCTTTGCAACAAAATTTTGTTCAGCGATGAATCACATTTTCACCTTGACGGATACGTCACCAAACAAAATTTGGAGTCTTGAATGTTCACATGCTGTTCAGGAAAAAAGAAATTCATCCACAAAGGTGCACTTGTGCATTCATCCACAGAGCTCATCGCTAAAATGTTTAGTTGGGAACCCGGAGGTCGCGGGTTCAACTCCTCCGTGAGCCCGACTTTTTTTAAATAATATTTAAATAAAATTGAAGCCTCTAATTGTCTCTAATTGATATGCCGTTAATTGATATACCTTTGACGCTAACGCCTCTCTGGCGGCGTCCTTTGATCTGAATATGATGCGTGCCGGCGGCAAACATCAAAGGATCAAAAAGTTCCCACGCTCATCAGAATTTTCCCACGCCAAATCGTCGCTATGACTACTACTACTAGTAGTCATAGCACTTGATTACTTGCTTTTTTTGAAAATTCTGGCGGCTTATAAGTTAGTTTTACATCCACCTATATAATATACGCAAAAACGCAAATAAATACTAAATCTATCTCATAGCATATATCGTATTTCCCTCACTCACTACTAATATTATATTACTATTTCACACAAACTGTGCTTATCATTGATAACATAAATTAACATACACCAAACCAGAAGTAATAAACAAATAAGCATTATATAATTAAGTGTATGCATGATTCATACATAATGTAAGTATGCATGATTCATAAAATAATTCACACCATTGTTTTAAGGTTAATTAAATATAGTTTCATTATAGTTTCTTTGAAAAAGGCGATGGAAACTAAGACGTTTGAATAAAACTTTTTTATTTTAAGTTAATTGACCGAAATCCCAATAAGTGAAATATGTTCAATCCTGAATAGTTATTGTTTAATAGATTATTAAGAAGAGAAATGTGTATGTTAGTTTACATTAATCTAGAATATATAAAAAATACTGTATTTAAGACAGTCAATGCAATTATATCATGTCTATAACTATTAAGATTTGATATAATTAGAAAAAGTCTGTATAAAAGAATATAGAATGAACATTTATTTTTAAGAAAGTACATAGATATTATTTAGATAATTATTTAGAACACAGTAAAATCTGAATGAAACCATATCCTTCAATATAACAATACTTGCCTCCGCTGAATTGAGGATATACCTAAGGACCTAAGAAAGGGTTATACCTTTTATTTCACTTTCAATTGATAGTAGTAGTACTAATTTCCTTAACATTTTTAATTTCTTTTATTTATTTACTATGAAATATATTTCTAATAAATAGTGAGAGCTAAATATATTAGTAAGTTCTCACAGTTAGGACTACCATACTAGTATACAATCTTTGTACTAAGATTACTCATTAAGAAACACATTTTTGCACGAATTATCTGGAAGAGATTATATCAAACAATCACCACAGACGCATAAAAATTCCAACGCAATGTATTGCATTAATCATTTCACCCTTTGACACTGACACTTCGAAAATAATACAAGATGCGTTGACAATTTCCGAATGGCAACATACGAAAACGTGTGTCACATTAAATTTTTTAAAATGTTTATAGTGCTTCAGTGATTCTAATCATTTACGATAATGGCTAGCGAATCAGTTACTAGTTTACCCGAAAATGACAACAGCGACTCATCTGACTGGTCTTCGGACGACGCGAAAGGCAAATCTCGGGATATATTACCGAAAAATATTCTGATTAAAGAAGATGCGAAGGTGAAGGAACTGGCGAAAATCAAGGGGAGGAAGAAGAGGAAAGGGATTTCTATTTGTCTGACGCACTGCAGATACGAGGTTATTAGAAGAGTATCGCAAAAATTCGGGTATAAAGAGGTTTGTGAGGGTGAGAACTGGAATATGTATTGGACTGACTTGTCTATAACCGTGGATAGGTGCAAGGAAATGAAGAGGTTTCAGAAGATCAACCATTTTCCAGGTGACTATTTTTAGTGGTTAGTTTTCACTTTTTTATTGTTTAAATTCATCTATTCAATAACCAGCCAGCATCTATAGAAAATATTGCCATATGATTATTTTCCTTTGTTGTTTGATGGCTTGAGACAACATTTTAGTCTATTTTGCTAATTTTAGGTAATTATCAAATAACAGCTTAAAAGGAATCTTCTCAAGGAAAAGGAAGGTTCATCTACGACAACTTACGATTACTATAAGGCTTATCTAGCTACAACATGTTGTAAATCTGTATCAGTTAAATATTTAATTCAAACTATCTAAATTATTCTTAAGTTACCCCAAATTTATTTTAGGTATGTTGGAGATCTGCAGAAAGGATCTACTGGCGCGCAATCTCAACAGGATGCTCCGGCTCTTTCCCAGGGACTACAATTTCTTCCCTAAGACATGGTGCTTTCCCGCCGACCTCGGCGAAGCTATAACCTACAGTAGGCTCCGCAAAAACAAGACCTTCATTCTAAAGCCAGACGCTGGCAGCCAAGGCAGAGGCATCATCATAACCAAATCTTTAAAAGACATTCGTCCAGGAGATAGAGGAATATGTCAAGTTTACATCACCAGACCTTTCTTAATTGACGGCTACAAGTTCGATCTGAGAGTATACGTACTGATAACCTCATGCGATCCTATGAGAATCTATATCTACAAAGAGGGCTTGGTAAGATTTGCAACAAGCAGGTATAAAGAACCTAACGGGGTGAATATGACGAATGTTTTTATGCACCTAACCAACTATGCAGTCAACAAACATAGCAGAACGTACAATTTAGACACAGAAGGAGGCAGTAAGAGAAAATTGTCTTGGTTTAACAGTTACATGAAGAGTCTGAAACATGACGTGGAAGCTATTTGGTACAGAATTGATGACGTCATAATCAAGACAATAATAAGCGCTTATCCTGTTCTCAAGCATAGTTATGCTGCTTGTTTTCCCAACCACGATACCATACCTGCCTGTTGTGAACTCTTGGGAATTGATGTAATATTCGATAAGAGACTCAACCCTCACGTTCTGGAAGTAAATCATTCTCCAAGTTTCCACACAGACACGGACTTAGACAACGAAGTGAAGGAAGCCCTTCTATACGATATGTTCAACATGATGAACTTGGAATATTGTGATAAGAAGAAGATAATGCGAGAGGATAGAAAGAGAGTACGTGAGCGATTGCTCAATGGGATAAATAAGGAATACCAATTCTCCAACGATTCTCATAAATGCTTCACCGATTATTTTAAACAAGAATGGTCCGGTAGAGGAGGGTTTAGACTTGTTTATCCGTGCACCAATACTGAACATAACTACTCGAAATACTTCGACCAAGGTCAAAACTCTCTGTACTCGGATACAGTCTGTAGCAAGGCGAGGGAAGCTGCCCAAAACGCCTTTCGGGACGAAATGCAGCTTAGGGCGAAGCTCGAAGCGGCAAAGAGGATCACAGCTCCACCTCCTAGAACGAAGCACATCGATTCTAAGACACCATCCGCCCCACGCAGCAGAGCGTCATCGATACCCTTGAGCGTTAGAAGCGATATGACTAATTCCTTCGATCCCCAAATGATTGTGGAGGCAGAAGAAAAGGATCGTCTGCAAAAGCTTGCCCAAAGAGATTATTTGGTGCGGAGTCAAGGTATGCTGGAGCTGATATATTTCTCTATGAAGAAGAACAATATTCTGCGGCCTCACGATGAGAGAAAATATTCCATATTTGATAAGATACGTCACGCAGGCGAGGTAATTAACAAGAGCAATAAAACTCCTGAGATCACCGACATGTTCGAGGGGATCCGTCAGAACAAGGGTGGTGGCGAGGCCATCACGGGAATGAAGAAGGAGATATATCCCTACATAAATAGCAAGGAACACAAACATTCCGATATAATCAAATTACCTAAACGTATTAGTAGAGTATGAATTTCAATTTGTCTATTTTGGTATTAGTTATTGCTGCATCTTCTGTTAAAATGAAAAGTAAAATCGTTTCTTAGTAAAAGTTTCTTATTTAAATCGCTGAAAATATTTGACGGCAAACTGGAAAGTGATTTGGTAGCCAGATTCTATATTGTTGTAATTAAAAATGATAAATGAAACTTGTAATGTAGTAATAAACAAAAATAATTGAAAATATTTATAATGAGTGATTTCTAAATTACAAGCTTAATTGGAATACAAAAAGGAGGAACTAACAGAAGTGGAATTAGTTTTTTCAAACTTGAAACTAATATTTTTGAAAATCTACAATGACATTTATTCTGCTGATAATCTACAACGACATTTATTCCGCGGATATGCGGAAAAGTAATATAATCGTATAAACATTTTTTTCTAGGGTTTATTTTTCGTTTTTAGACCTAAAAACAAAAAAAAAGGTTTTTAAACCATTTTGTGTGTGTATGTGTGTGTCAACTCAACTAAATCATGTCGGATCGATAAGGTTTTGACTGATTCTGATCGGGGACGTCTCCCAGACGACAATTATCGATTTTGAGGTGGATAGGACACACCCCACACTGTCCATGGGTCATGAGAAAGCACGATGGTGGACTATTTGAGAAATTTTCATTGTTAACACGATAACTCAACTAAATCATGTCGGATCGATCGGATTTTGACTGATTCTGATCGGGGACGTCTCTCAAACGACACATATTGATTTTGAGGTGGATAGAACACACTCTACCAAGTACATGGGTCATGAGAAAACACAATTGTGGACTATTTTAGAAGTTTTTTTTGTTATCACGATCGCTCAATTAAACAGTGTCGGATCGATCGGGTTTCGACTCATTCTGATTAGGGACGTCTACCAGACGACATTTATTGATTTTGAGTCGGATAGGATACATCGTGCTTTCTTATGACCCACGGACCCTGTCCATGGGTCATAAGAAAGCACGATGATGGACTATTTGAAAGAAGTAAAACTGTCGCATAAAACACATATTCTGCATTTATGTGTTGGTTTATTTTTTTTTTTTTTCGGCCACTCAATTTTGAGATAGAGCTAGTCTACGCGCGGAAAAGTCCGTTTTAAGGTTTTAAAACTGTTTACAATAGAAGTAATGAGTACCTAAAATACCAAAAAAGCATTTACAGCCATAGTGTTTTAATTCTGATAAATAAAAAAAAATCTACGTTAATCGCATCATATACAATACCATGAATGATGAATGCTTTGAAGATCAAATAAGGAATCTCATATTTAAATAAAATCTAATAAAATAGTTCTAGATATACATCAATTTCACTAAAGTATTATTTCACCACAATTTTTAGTTACATTATGCAGTGGCGGACTAAGGGGGAGAGGGGGTGGCCCGCCCCGAGCCTCTGGTCCTGGGGGGCTACCAAATCTCGAGATTTCCTTACAAATCCCAAACAAGGCCAAAATATGTTCAGTAACTAAGAGGCAGTTTGAAGTTGGAGGCCCCGTACGTCTGCAAAATATAAACGAAGGTAGGTATCCACTTACCTATTATCAAGCTTATTCATATTTGCAAAGTGTACACTACAAGTACATCAATTTCTGATGAGACCGGAGCCTCATTTAGTTTTGCCGCTCCGGACCTCCAACGGCCTTAGTCCGCGACTGACATTGTGGGGTCACAGTTAGACTAACATTTGAGAAGTATGACTTATGCCTTCACCATGATAAGATAATCATTATATTAGTCATTATATATACAAAAAAATAATAAACTATGCAGTTCCCCAAAAGATATCCTTGGATGCGCCAGATCAAAGTTTATCACCATTTCAACTTTTAAATAAAATACGGAACTCAGGTCTTAATGATTTTATTGTAATCTCAGCACATTTATTATTAAAACTATATCCATCTTCATTACAACAATCGCATTATTAACAAACAGTTATCACATTATTAAATAATATCACAATTTAACTTGAAACGACCCTCTAGATCGAATCAACAAATACTGACACTTGACTGACAATTCAGAACTATACCAAGTTTTCTTCCTGTCTCCTTATCTCATATTTTCCTTAATCCAATCGACATAATACGGTACGTATGTATTCACAGAAGGCCCGCTAGCACACTCTCCAAACCCATATGATATGATACCGACAACATGAGTTACAAATTCAAAATTGAAATTGACGTTAAGCATCAAGGGTCCTCCGGAATCTCCGTTGCAACTGTCGGTGCCATTTCCGATACCTGCGCAGATTTGACCATCAATCAGAGTACGAGTCGATGGGGCTCGAGCGTTGCAGTTCTCCTTTTGGGCGTATGAGATCTTCGCTTTCTTTAGAATCGGGCTTGATGGTTCTAGAAAATAAGTAAAGCTCGTGAATGTGACAAATAAATTGGTATAGGTATATTATATTTGTTGCAATCAGAATTTTGAACTGTAGGAACTACTCGAAACAGAGCTATTAAATAGCTTCTCTTCTTCAAATTAAATTACACTAGTTAGTAGTACGGGAGATAAAACTTATTACGAGAGGTAATATTTATAATTTGAGCTTTAAAATTAAATATTTGACATTAAAAATCACTTTATCGTTTTTCAAAATATTCTCCTTCAAAATGGGACACTACTGCATGCGTTCGAACCATTTGTCAAAGCATTTTTTCCACTCCGCTTGAGATATTTCCAAAATATATATCGCTGGTTCTTGAAGACATCAACGGCTTCTTCTGCCGATGAAAATCGTTATCCACGCAATTTATTTTTGACCTTCGGGAACAAAAATAAGTCATTGGGTGCCAAATCAGAACTTTATGGTGGATGACCCATTAACTCGATTTTTTAAGTGTTGAAACATTCGGTTGTTAGAGAGATTGTCATGATGAAGAATGATCCGACGGTACTTGTTTGTTTTCCTTGTTTCACCAAAGCCTTCCGACAAAGAAATGGCTGTGTACCATTGAGACTTAACCGTTTTACGTTCCAGTAAAGCCACTGTTGCCACATGATCAGCTTTTCCGAAAAAGCAGGCGACAATTTGTTTGGAAGTACTTCGAGCGCAAACAACTTTTGTTGGATCTAGTTCATCTTGAAACACCCACACAGTCGACTGTTGTTTACTTTTCGGCTCATACGCATAGATTCATGATTTGTTACCTGTTACAATGTTATATACGTCTTTTGAAGCACCGCCATTGTATTTATTGAGCATTTGCTTGTACTAATCGACACGAGCACCTTTTTGAGGCTTTTTCAAATTATGTGGGATCCAACGAATACAAACCTTTTTTACAGCTAAATGGTCATGCAATATTTTATATGTGCTAGTCGAACTAATGCCTAAGACTGCCTTAATCTCACAGTATATCACATGACGATCTTGTGTTATCAGTTTTTGCACAGCATCAATGTTTTCTGGCACAACAACTGAATTTGGACGACCTTCACGACT
Organism: Rosalia funebris; assembly: GCA_037954035.1. NCBI lineage: Eukaryota > Metazoa > Arthropoda > Insecta > Coleoptera > Cerambycidae > Rosalia > Rosalia funebris. The sequence goes on from JAZFAV010000004.1 coordinate 9,705,940, forward strand.
TTGGTCGGTGAGCGAATGGCGGCCACGATTAAACTAGTTATGCCAACGCTTCACAGTGGCAAAGCATGGGAATTTATCGCCAAAAGTGGAAGTAAGATGATTGATGCATTCTTGTGTTGATAATCCACGTCGAAAGTCGTAGTAAGCTATCGCACGAAAATTTTTACGACTTAATTCCATTTCTTCGCTGAGATGTAAATTTGTCGCTTTGACCGTAAACAACACAAATCGCGCTTAAATGATAGTGTTTCCAAGTCTCAAAATATAAATAGTGCCCCTCATACATCTCATAGACTAAGTAAGTCTTTACCTGTAGGTGTTCTTCCCCAACCTGCAATTATGAAAGTTTCATTCCCATTTAACTTCGATGTTTTCGTAGGTAGACAAATCGGTTTAATATAATCTGAAACATAAAAAGTGCATAAAGAAACTACCCTATCATGAAGGTTACATCTTTAAGTTACCTGTAAAATTGACATCTTGGTTCAACTTTATAATAGCTATATCATTTCTAGTCGTGCTAGTACTGTAGTCATTGTGCCTTATTATTGATTCAACTTCAATGATTTTAGGTGGATCTGCACAGTCTTCTCCAAAGTCCATATAAATACAATCAGTCTTATTTCTCGTGTCATACTCACCCAGAACTACTTGTCGCCTACAAAAATTAAAGTAAAGTAACTTTACTTTTATTGAAAGTAATAAATAATGAACTGAGTAAATTATCCAAAAATGAGGTCAATTTCACATGCTTTCACTGTTTGTACTGAAAATAAATTACTAATGCAAAGTTTTATCAAAAGTGTAGCTATTTAGAAAAGTAACATAAAAGGTCAGGCTTTTGACTTGATGATCTCCTGTGTATCTTTATTGCTCTAGGTTGGACAAAAAAAACACAAGCTCTCTCAGTAATAATGGAACAGCAATTCGAAAAAGTCCTAATTACTCACAGTTTCCCAAGTCCTTTGCTTTTAAGGATGTTTTCATCAACACAATGCGCAGCTGTCAACACATGTCTATTGCTTATGAGACTTCCTCCACAACCGAACATCATTCCTTTATTACTAGGATATCTTAACAATGCCATCCATGGGAATTCGCCTAGATCGGCTAAGCCACCACCAAAGATTTTATTGTTATTTCCTGATTGTCGGCCGCAAATTTTCGAGTCAGGTTCCGGTATATTTTCATTCGTCCTCTCGTGATAAAGCACTGAATTATCAATGCCCGCTTCTTCGTCTTTTTGGCAGCAGATATAGGTCTCGCGTGGATTAGTTCCATTGCATTTAAATTTGGATAAATAGTCCCTGACGCTCTTCTTGGATTTGTCCAAATTACTTTTCAGCTTGGAGAAATGTTGGCAATCGACCTCTTTCATACAGACACCTGAAAATATGCATGGATTACAATTTCATATTCACGAATATATCTAAAATGTTACCTGCTTTTGTATCTGGCGTTTCACAGGACTTTATGTTCGATTTCCTCGGGGTCTGGCTACGTACTGTCGTCGATCGTTCTGTAGTTCGTAAAGGTTTATCTGTAGTGAATTCTTCTGCACTATCCTCAAATACAATAGCATCCCAATCTCTTGGTGTTACCCGTCCCTGTGTACCTCCTTTAGGTGTGGTGTAACTTGTACTTTTGGGGGTACTAGTAGTTCTACTCTTGGGAGTAGTAGTACTCCTACTCTTGGAAGTAGTACCTCTATTCTTGTGAGTAGTAGTGCTTCTGCTCTTAGGAGTAGTACTACTTCTAATCTTGGTAGTACTGGTACTTATACTCTTGGGAGTAGTAGAGCTTGTAGATGAATGATGAACACTGTTTCTGTTATTATTTGCGTTAACGACCCCACGAGAATTTCCTTCGTCAAGAATGTTTCGGTTGCCTAAAACCTCCTTCCTTTTATGAACAGTATGTTCAGTATCATAATCTGGTGTGCTCGTGTGATCATATTGGTGTGTGCTATAGTGATTATCATCCCATGATTTATGAGAGTCTAAATCTATCATATGCACATGTCTGTGAGAATTCCCGTGAACGCCGTGAGAGGTTCCATGATAAAAATTATTGTATGACTCAGGTTCATCGCCCATGTAACCATAATCACTATAATCATCATCATAGTTAATTTCGTAATCGAATCTGTTTCCCACTGGGGGATTGTGCCGATTTTTGTAAGTGTTTGGTTCACTTGGTGGTCTCAATTCTGCACTATACGAGAATTGCGGAGATTCTGGACAACAAACGTTAACTTCTTCCAAAATATTATTGCACCGAAACTGATTCAAGTAGTTTTGGTTATGATAGTCCAAAGTGTTTAAGATAGCCATCAGATCTAGGAAGGGTTTACATTTCTTCATAGGGGTGCAAGTACCTGAAACATTTGAATTGGTTGAAGGTCAATGCATGTCTACTAATTAATTGTAGAAGTATATGCCCAATCTAAATGAAACCAATTGAGTGACATGGTATAACTGAAATCGATACGGTAGGTTTTGAAAAAAAAATTATATACGCCAAACGGTAAGCTACTAAGCGATCAAGTCAAAATGGGGAAAATTCACATCCATATAGACTTGACGAGATTGACGTTGTATATTGGCCACTGTTGTAAATTTAAGTATTCATTATTGTAAGCGATAGTATTTAACTTTATTTCTGTTTCTCAGTGGCGTCAGTCTTCATATGGGCTACAAAGTGGCTATTAAATATGCTATTTTTAATCGTGACAATCGTGATGATAAAAAGAGATAATTTTCTCAAGTATTACATGTTTCCATATTTAATAATGAACTTTCTAAAATGAATATTTCGAAGAAGGTCCTATAGTTACTTGTAAAATATTGATTTGGTAACATCTATCAAGACCCAAAGACAAATTATCTAAATTTTTGTGTGACTGGATATTGCGAAATTTTTAAATAAATTATAATTATATAATTTATAGTTATAAATTATAACCATCATTTATAATTATTTAAGTATTTGGGTATAACTATGTCTTATTGTAATGAAATTTACAGTGTATAATATCAGTAACATTTAGTCCTGACTATTTAATCCTGACTATTTATTAAAAATCTACTTCATATTAAAAGAGACAATTTCAGCACCTCTAACTGTTGCTGAATATTCTGCCATGTATTATAGGTATATACCGTTAATACATAATCAGGATATAATTTATAGTCCTAGAATATTTGTAAATACAACTTATAAAATGTTTAACCGACTTCAAAAAAGGCGGAGGTTCTCAATTCGTCTGAATATATATTTTTTTATGTATGTTCGTATACAACTTTTGTGTTTATAAACCGATTTCAATTATTCTGCGTTTGATTCGGTATAGCTCCAAGGTGGTCCCATCTTAATTTCATTGGTATTGGATCTTGAACTTCGAAGATACACAACGGAACTCCTTACTCAAGTAGCCGTCGTTTTTTCATTCGCATAGCATTCTTAGTACCCATCACTTGTTAAACAAAATTGTTAAATACTAATTTAAAAAAAAACGACTTAAAAAAAGTAACTTAAACAAAGAGACAAGAAATAAATGCGTTCTACAACAATTTAATACTTATTTGTTGTTCCGATCTCGTTGTTATTGTAGCAAGCTATATATTTTTTTATGTTTTACTTGGCACCGACTTCAAAATTGTATGAAACAATTAATAATAATTACATAATGAACAATAACTTCTTAATTACATTAAACGAAACAACAATAAGTATTAAATTGTTGTAGAAAACATTTACTTCTTGCTTTTTAGTTGTCACTTTTTTTAAGTCGGTTCTTTTTTAACATATTATACCAAATTATCTCAGAATTATTATGATAGTTGCTGTATATGTAATGTAAACACGAATTTTGTTAACAAATTTTATTGTACACCATATATGCAAAATTTTCCATTATATTCGATATTGTGGTTAAGCTATTTCATTTGAATAACATGTTCAAGGAAACCTCGAAAACAGGATCTTCATACCTATCTTTATCTTCAAGATTTTCTACACCAAATTTATCTCACGAATTTATATTAACACTTTTGGCTGTATAGTACTTGGTAGGGTAGAGTAAATTATGATTATATTTATGTCCCATAACCAACATTTATCTTGTTTATCTACAACTGATAAAATCTAGGAGAGAGTATACTATATTCTTATTTATTTTCGCCCACTATTAATATGCTAATTTGTTTGGGAATTATACAAACCAATGAATTAATTACGGGAGAAAAAATTCTATCCTACCATGTTTATCATAAATAAAGACGACAACTGAGACACTATTAATAAAAATAAACTAATATTTAATAGTAATGTTTAATATAATTGACGTTTGAAAACATTCTATGATGTTATCTATATTTATTTAGTTGTATAGTATATGGAAATAAAGTAAACAACAAATATTACTTAATAATCCGTCAGACTACTTATCATATTGATTGCCGAATAGAGGAATACTTTAACAAAATATTAAGAATGTTAAATGAATAAAAGAATTACCATTACAATTTCATTTGTTGAAAAATAATCTTGTTTATTATTATTTATTTAGCCAGGCTATAAAAAATATAACGCGTTAATAATACATTTTTAATAATTACACCTTTATTTTGTAATACTGAAATAACTAAGGAAGGGTATTGGCTTCACAATATTATTATTGTGAAATATTTTTAAAATTGTAAAGATAATGTAGAGTTAGAAAGTTAACAAAAAAGTCAATGTTCTATCACTGACTGATTTTGATTCATGATTAAATTCATGAGAAACTGGATAAGTTATGGAAGAATATTTAAACTACAATTTGTGTCTTGGAATGTTTTTCTCTTTTTGGGTGCATACAACTTGGTTTTTAAAAAAATATAGGTATATACATTCACGATTTTGTAAAATGTAGGGAAAATTACGTATGAAGAATAACATCGTCAAGGTGTCTTTCATTCACTACACTGTACTTCCTCAAGATGCGACATAAAATTTGCGATAACTCGCATACATAATGATGGTTCAACTGTTTGAATTTCTTCGTATTCTGCCTATAAGACTGTAAGAAGAAATCCACCAGCCTTAAATTGGTATTTATGGGTGGCCAATTAATCACTTTAACGGATAACATGGATAAATTTACCGTACGGGTTGTAGTCCCATCTTTCTGAAACCATGTGTCATATTTCAATCTAGAAAAATTTTAAGATCTGGTGCCAAAAAATTCTCTAAAATATCCCTATATTGTAGAGAATTAACGGTGAGTGCAATACCGTTTTAATTTTCGTAGAAGTAAGTGCCAATTCAATTATGACAGATGCTTTCATTGTCGCCCGTGCCGTTAATTTAGGAGAATGTAAGGGATTATGGTACTTCTCTCGAGGGTTTTCTATATACCAGTAACGACAATTTTGCTTATTTACATATCTATGTAAATAGAAATGTGTCTTAGTAAATATGATGTTAATATTTTCAAAGTTTTCGAATATCTTTTGCCTAAAAGCAGATCGAATTGGATAATCTTCAGCCTTCAAAGCTTGCACCAGTTAATTCTTGTAAGGATGAAAGTTCAAATTCTTTGTGAGGATGTCGAGATAGTGATTCTCGAAAGATTTAAGGCGGCTGTATGTTTTAGTATAGAACGGTGTGGTGTACGTGACACTGTTGCATGAACACGTTCTAATTTTCGACACTTCTTGCTCTATTGGGCCTACCAGTTGGTTTTTTTATTAATGGCGGTGCCTCTTTAAAATTTACCGACCCACAGTTTGATTAATTTTGCTGAAGGATTTCGATTAATATCGTGAAGGAGGTGGTGCGTTCTATACAAGCAACGAACTATTTTAAGAGAACGATGGTTCTCCTAAAAGCTTCTGACACACATAGCACGTTGTTCATTTATGATGATCCATAGCAACTGAATTTCCAAGGCATGGTGTCTAACAAACACATACGCACGCAGATTTACCATTACCACGGTAAAGATAGACTTAAGTCGGTTAGACCTAAATCTAATTTCTGCGTTGAGGGAGCATACAGACACCAAAAAGCAAGAACCAAAGCAGGAAACTGGTAAGATCGACAATGAAAAACAAAGCGAATGTGAAGCAGATATTAAATCAAAATCGTCGAGAGACGCCGAGAACGACACTAAGAAACCTCATCAGAAGTTTCACAAAGAAGTCATCACAAAAATATTCAACAAATAAATGAGGAAGACATTTCAAGATACCTTGTATATAGTCAAATATAAAACATGCCCTCCTGTTGCTCAGAGAATATTCTAAAGGGAGATAGTAATATATTTGTTTTAGCCGCAAACAGTGCATCAGAAATTCCTAAAATGCGATATTCATTAGTTAACAATTAGATGCTTCCATTGAATATTAAAATATTTGATACCTGTTCAATCGCATGTTAGTTAGAATTTATTTTTACGTATATTATGATTATCCTTATATGTTTACGCTCATGCTTTAAAAGTGTTTTTTTTGTTATTGTAGCGCAGTTGTTATAATAATACTTTATTACCTAAATACTATAAATATTGACAATGAAAATTACGATATACTGAAAAATATATTTATTAACTTATTAATTTTGAATGTTATTGAAAAATTTAGCATTTCAATATTTTAATTATTGTTAGAATACTATTGGTATTAGAATACTATTAACGTTGAAATATATATTTTTTTTATTATCGAACTATAAGAAAAAATAAGCAGTTGTTTCAACTGCTAAAAAGAAGAAAAGGAAAATTTTAATATGCTGTTTCATGAATTTATTCTGTTAAGTAATACACGTTCACTCATTTGTTACTATAATATAAATATATCACTTATACCAATAATTCAACAAGATAATATCCATTTGAGAAAATCTGTAAGGGTAAGGCGGCTATTGTATAAAGGACACACGTGTTGAAGAATTTGAAATTAAAAGTTACTATCGGCGACCATATATCTGAGTTATTTTTCTTTAGATATACATGTATTATGTACATGTATTATATCGGCAATTGAATCATGATATAGAAATACCAAATATTTTACAACGTCCAAGTTCACATAAAAAATAAAAGTTTATCCACACATTTTGTATCATCAAATTATTTCAGATATTTCCCTTAACAATTCCATTCACAAACTGAGCGTTCGCAAATTCCAAGGATTGACATACTGTGGGGGGTTTTGTGTATCATCACAGAATATTTCATTACTGCTGGAGCCACTTCTGAGAAATCTTGAGTTAATATAACTTTATTATATATAAAATTCTACGTATTAACGTACAACTCAAAGAATTGAGTGACTCTATATCTGAATCAACTTGATAGGAAACAGAGTGCGGGATACCGTTTGTTATCTTCGAATGTTTATTGTCTGTACAATGACAAGTCATGCATACGCTATTGTGATCAGCTCTTAAATTGTGAAAATTTGTTTTCCACAAAAATAGTATAGGTTATTTATTGTTTAATCTTGGTCAATTAAAATATATATAATCTATTTTTGGAGGTAATGGGATTCTGTAACCTTATAATTAGAGCCGTTCGTTTCGCTAGCGTTCCAGAGGCTTACCCTTGGCGGTTTCGTGATAATTTAAATAAAAAAAAAAAACGTGTGCGTCATGGGACGCCCGACAGAAGTGATAACTTAAACTAATCTAAGTTGAACTATTTGATATTGAAATTGTTTAACTTGAGAAAAGCTTAGATTATTACTTAAATTTTATGTATATTAATATGATAATATAAGGAAAGGTTATTTAATTAAATCTTTTATTGATTATAAAATATATTTTATTCTTAGTTACAATATATATATATATATATATATATATATATATATATATATATATATATATATATATATATATATATATATATTAGAATCTTGTGTATGTACATTATTAGTATCATTATTTAATCCTATAAAAGTAACAATTGGCTTATGGTAGCTATAATAAGCAACGAAATTTTTACATTGTATGTCATCTAAAAATCTTGCAAAGACTGCATCAAGTACAGTTCCATGACTTGTTGCAGCTTCTTCTGGCTTATTAATCATTTTTAATTGTAACTTTGATTGTAGGAACGATACTAAATTTTTAGCTCGATCAGTAACAAAATTAACATTAACGGAACATCTCCGGTTAAAATTAACGGAATTTTATAATATTTTTTTTTTAATTATGTTTATCAGAACGTGTATAATTATTTTTTTACTATGATATGCTGTAAAATTATTAAATTTACTAATTACTACATCATAGAGGCGGCTCCGCAGCAGCAGCGACGCACACATGCACATGCACGTAGATGTAGACAGCGAAAGCACGCAGAGAGGAGGAGATAGAGCTCGAGATCGTGCGTCTGTCCGAAATACGGCTAGCGCTGTCGGTTAGAGTGAGAGAGGAGGAGCCTGCCTACCGCTGCCGTATGCGTGAGAGAAAGGGAAGCCAGAGAGACTGGCGCTGTAACGCGTTACGTAACGAAGCGGTTTACCCTCCCATAAGAAGTTATCACTTCAAAAAATAATGGTTAGTAATAAAATAATAACTAGCACCTGATTGTGATTATACATTATAATTTATACGACACTGTAAAACATTTATCCTCCCGAACAACGTTATCAGCTAAATTAGATCGATTACAGCTATGCAGCATTAGGTATGTTTCTATAGCTGTTTTGAAGAGCGATATTTGTCGTGGCGAAAAATATGAAATGTTCTTCTACGAAGAGAATACCCATACTACACCTAGGGATTATATAACACATCGGTAGACACAGAAGCACTATATATTTTATAATGTGACAAAAACTGAATCTCTTTTAAACAGTGTCATTTCTGTTCTTTAAATCATATATCTATGTCCTACAGCGTCCACTATTTGCATTGACACCACTAACGATAAAGACGGATTTTGTAATTTTCCTATTGCCTCCATTAGTCCCCTGTAATTGTTATAAATAGTTTGTAATTCTACTTTAACTTGAGGATATTGAAATATCGGTTGACTTTCCTTAATAGCAGCTGCCTCTTTAAGTTTAAATCGTCAACAGATAATTTTGTAGAAATGCCTGAAATAATTAAATGCTGCCTGTAATCATGTTCCTCAGCGAGTACGAGTAAGAATCGGCTTTGGCTCTTCAGGGATATTGGAATGCTGTCTGTGAAATTCTTGAATACGTTTAGGAGATTTGAGAAACACGACTTTTGTAGATGATGCTAATTCATTTACGGATGATATATTCGAATTTCTTTATGGTTTGTGGCACCATCAGTCATAAGCATGAAGACTTTCTTTCTTGGCTGTCTAAATTTTTTTAATGAACTTATTCGCCAGTGCACTTTTTTAATTGATTCCTAGCTAGTAAGAATGAATATCAGACGACAAGGACATCAGGGAGAAGATGGCTAAAGGAAGGAACTTGATAAAAACACTACATCCCATCCTGTGGAAAAGTAATATTACAATTAAAACAAAAAAGAATATTTTTAAATCAATAATAGAACCAGTCATGACGTACGGATCAGAGGTGTGGGTTACAGGCAAAAATATGATCCAGAAAATACTTGCAGCTGAGATGTCGTATTGGAGAAGATGTTGCAGGTTAACTTCATTAGATCATGTCAGAAACGAAGATATTAGAGAAAGAATGACAGCTACAGACACTATTACAGATACAATAAACGAAAAACAACTAAAATGGTGCGGATATCTAAGACGCATAAACGCAGAAAGAATACCACAGAAAATCTGGAGCTGAACCCCATACAAACGAAATAAAAGAGGAAGACCACGCAAGAAGTGGATAATGAATATTCACAAAGGAATGGAAGAACGAGGACTACAGGAAGGAGACTGGAATTATAAAGAGAGATGGCGCTTAGGATGCGAGAAACGGCGATGATGCTGCAAATCCAGTGTACGTACTATAATATTATTAAGAGTACGATTATATTAATTTTTTGCACAATCTGATCCATACATAGTCACAATTTTTTATTGTGTCTATTAAATTCAGTCCTGGGTCTTAGGCCATTTTCATATATTTATTATGTGCACTGTTGACATGCTTTTTACAGACGATTTTGTCTTAGTTAAACAGAATAAACTTATTAGTTTTGCACCATCGTATTTTAAATCTGTAAATTTCCACATACCTAAACCTATTTACTTGGTCGACAAGTGGTTGTTTTTTAGCCCTACATACATTCGACATAATGAATTAGCACTCTGCAGCGCAACGACATTGGCATCAAAATGCACAATGCACTACTATACAGATACTTAACAATTACTGCGAAAGTCGCTCGATCGAGCGGAGATGCTGAATCACCCACTCACTGTCCCTATTTGTAAGCATATATACGGTCTCGTTGATAAAATTGAATAGCTTTACTTAAAATGCTGTACCTTGACGTGTCTTTTTCTGCTCCTTGAGCATTTCATTACATTCATTTTTTTACAAAATTATTTTCTATATTGCAGTAGTCAAGAAAAATCGCTCGTTCGAAATATAAAAGGAAAATTTAATAATTGAGTATAATTTAAAACAGTTACAATATATTTTTTTATTCAGCAGTATATCTCGTTGGAAATGGAACTATTTCAATAAAGAGAAAATGAAAGTAAAAAACTAAATATCAAGTATTTCATTATAACGTGCCCGATTTTATTAGAATGCTCCTGTGCTTTAAATTTTGTAGCCACGCTGTATATTAAAATAATAACAATTATGCAAATTATCGACTGAATAAATTTAAATAACTTCTCCTTTTTTTAAAAGCATACATGTTTTTTATATTTAATTTTGTTACAAATTTCCATAGTCAAAATCAATTTATTACTATACGTTATAATATATTTGCCATGTAAATTGATATACTAGCAAATATTGTTTGACTAAGATTAAAATTAACTGGTGTCACAGCTGAAGTATGGCCTTAAGCTAATCCTTTAGCAACAGGTTTTATATCTTCTCTTGTCATAGGTCTTCGGCATTGGAAGAAACCGTCTTGTAAATTGTAATTCATTTAATACTATATACATAAATAGAACTTTTACATACGAGTTATAAAAAATAACCTTGGATGTTTTTATTATTAGTTTAGTAACAAACCAAACAACTATTTGGGGTGCAGCATAGACAGTTAAAAATCGGTTGGGGAACGCCACAAATAAAATGTCCTTATCGTCTTTGACCAAAATCTTATCTAGTTTAAGGAAATTATTAAAAATATTCTTAAAAATATGTATGTTGAAATACTTCTGGGGTGGTCGTTAAAATTTTATTTCGGGATCTTCAATAATGCTAAAATAAACTTTAATCCTATGATAACTAACTCTACAGAAAATTATTTGAAGGTGTGTGATCTATTTTCAATGCTTACTAATCAATTACCATTTAAATAATTCTAAATATTGATACGGTAATGAGGAAATAAGAACATCTACTCACTGAAGTGGTTTTCAAAGCTGTTGTGATTTCTTGACTTTCAATAACTTTGAACTGACTTTGAATAATTCTTCATACATATCTTGTTGACAAATATCAATACGATTGAATGATGATTATGCAAGGAATAAAGGTCAATTAGATTCCCTAAGAAGCTGAAGGTTGTGATTTGAATAAAATAACTGGCTTCATTATGGAAAGATATGGCTGCAAATTAACTTATAACTCTTAGAAAATAGATGCTCTGACCAGTGGTTTATAAGAATAGAAGTGGAGAATCCATGGGAAATCAGTTGCTACATACTTACAATGCAACAATGAGAGTTATATTTACAAAAAATTTGACAGGTTACCATCAAAGCCTGATGAAAAATATAGATTTTCTATATTTTTGAATTGAATATAAATTAGACTTGAAATAATACTAATCTAATTAATCTAATGGTTGGCAAATATTGTTTTGTTGTCATTTGACTTTGAAAAATGTTCACGCACAACAAAAAAGTCTATATGTTATTAGTTTATGGGGAATTTCAAAGGAACCCTAGAAGATCAGTTCAGTTATACACCCAGAGATACCCCGAATGTGTTATTCCAAGCTTAAAAATATTTGCAAGATTTGAACGCAATTTGCGTGCAAATATCGAGGCATTTTCTTCTCAAAAGGGAAGAAAAATTGTTAAAAGGGTCAGTTCTGACAATACTGTTGCCACTGTTTTACAGTATTTTAAATGTCATCCAAGTAACTCGATTCGGCAAGCCTATCGTTCAATTTAAAATATAGTTTGGAAAAATTTAGAAAGAAAATAGTAATCACGATTATAAAATTCATAACTTTGAACACTTGTGAGATCAACATCAACAACGAAGAATTGGTAAACTTGGAGATCAATGACAATCAGTTTTTTCAGCATGTGTTGTGGATGGACGAAAGCCGTTTTGTTAGTAACGGTAAACCGAATAAGAAAAATGAACATCTTTGGGTTACTGAAAATCCACATTTTGTCAATTCGATTGAAAACCAAGTACACTTGAGAATTAACGTTTGGTGTGATATTATTAATGGACATTTGATTGGTCGATATTTTTATGAAAAAATTTTAAATAGTTTGCGATATTTGTAATTTCTTCAAGAACAATTTCGTGTGGTTCTCGAAAATATGTCGCCATTACAGTTACGAGGAAACATGTGTTTCCAGTATGACGCGGAGCTCCACCGCATAAAGCAAGAATTGTCCAACAATATTTAAATGAAACTTACAGAGAAAATCGGATAGGTATAAATAGATCGATACAGTGGGCGCCTAAATCACCGGACTTGACCCCACTATACCTCTTCTTGCGGGGAACTTTGAAAAATAAAGTTTACAAAACACCATCTGTTAACTTGAAATATTTAAAAGAAAAAATCAGAGATGCTTGCTATGAACTATCTAGAGAAATGTTTCCGTAAGGCTTCAGTGAGAGAAGTAAGGCGGAGATTGGATAAGTGTTTAGAAGTAGGAGGTGGTCACATTGAAAATTTGTTGTAGTGATTGCCTACATTCTTTGTTTCTTTCTGTGATAATAGTTTGTAACATATTATGTGTTTTGTAATGTTAAATTAATGAATAATACTAATTAATAACGTTTAATTATTGACAGATGCGACTTTGCTATTTGTTTCCAAAGGCTACCTGTTTAAATCGTGACGATTGCGAATTTTTGATAATTTTTTTTTACAAATTTGCTTATAATTTTTTAACGGAAAGAGATAGCAATTTTTTTTTAATTCCTTTTTGTAAATATGCTAAAACATAGGTATGTTTCTGGGAAAAACCAATTCAATGACGTCATTAGTTCAGCTTCCAAACATGGAAAAATATGTAAATTCGGCTTAAAATGGACCTTGCTCTATCCCATTTAAGAACCTCTTTTCAGATTTTTTCTATCGCTTTTCCTTTTCTTATAATAGAGCTGAGACATCGAGTTTCGCTCACCCTGTACAACTATGGTAAAAACATTCCAATATGTCTGTGGAAGAGGATAGAATTATATCTTACCGTTTCGATTGTCTGGAGTTTTACAGAAGTTTAGTATACTGCACCACACCATAGGCTGTTTCCATTCGTCGTAACCGCAATGAGAGAACTTTACAAATTCCATCATTTCCGGAGACTGTCTTTTGTTAGACAGAATTTGTAGAATCAGGGGACACGATTTCATTGGAATGCATTCTATCCCCACCGATTGGACGGCGGAAAGAGTACCTAAAAAAATATATACAAAATAAATCATATATAAAAAATAATTGTTTTAAATTATAATTTTTTCAATTGCAACTCATAACGAAGATACTTAAAGACAATATTCATTAGATTCAAGGATCTCATAGCCAGCGTCAAGGTAAGTGAATGCATGGACTGGAATTATAACAAATTCCGTTTAGGATCGTACTTCATTGAAGATAGTTTTACTGCTCCTAGATATTTACAATTTTCACGTTTTAATTTACATCCAACTTTAGCAGTTCTCTATCCCAACAATGAGAATGATACCAAAGAATTTAATATAAACAATACGGAGCTCCTCATATGAGATTTCTTCGAGAGATTTTCCTTAAGGAGGGATAGAGCAACGAAAACCAATTGAATAGCCACCACGTTCGCCTGATTCGATATCCGTTGGTTTATTTTTGAAGAGTTTTATAATTTTAATAGAGCAAATAATTTAGAGCATATAGGCAACGAGTTTAAATCGAAATCGAAACAAATTTACCCACGTGCCGATCAATTTAAACTGTTAATGGAGAATATTTTGAAGAATATTAAAATCTAGGTCAAAAATAAAGTCTGTATGGCTTCTATAACATATTGTAGATCGCCTTTTATACAAATCTATATTTACTAAACGGCTGTTTTCGTGTGTGTCACGAAATTTTTAGGTCGATGTACGAAATGCTTTTTGTTCGAATTTCGGCATTTTGATAAAATCAATACAGTAAATCGACCCTTGTGAACAACGTGGTAACTTTGTTTTTTATCCAAAGCCTCTAGAGGTATGCTCCGGAGGTGCCTTCGATATGAGGGAGAGGGCGGCGCAATACTATTGCGATTTGCTTACTCGTATATCTATTAATGCAAATCAGCTGCAGAATTACCTAAAAGGTATAATTAAAAACCCATGAGTCATCTTGTTTTTTTACCATATGATATGGCACTAGCGATTGTTATAGACATTTTCCAAAATATAAAGGGAAATCACATCGAATGTTGTTATTTCTTAAAACGTCAATGAGATATTAAATGGCTGTTAAATAATTATGCTAAACATATTATTTATGTGCATATATTACAATAATAATTTGCGTAAACACTTAATAATCTTGGGAAATAAAAGAGTTTATATTCATTGTTACGTTAGTATTCATATGGGAGAATTGGTGTTAAATAGGTATGTCATTTTGCAAAATTCGGAATTTCACTAAACGCAGAATATATGCTTTATTATTATTTAAGCAATCTTCTTGTACAAATACTTTTATTCTAGATAGTGATATCTAAAATATATCATTCTTAATTATATTAAAACGTAGAAGGTTTAATTCAAGTTTATGTTAATATATATAATTGCTGATTTATAAAAGGCATATTTTGACTCTTATTTATTATTTCACTGACACATTATAAACCTAATTACTGTATATTTATATAAATGCAGTACATTTATTTTCAGATATAAGCGTTCTAGGTTTATGTTTCATTGATTTAATTTTAATATTATAATATTTATGTATATATACGTTTTACAATTTTATCGCAAAAATATTTACATGCAATAACAAAAATCGTGATATAGAAAAGTTATCATTTCTTATTTTTATAATAAAATTGCCTACTTATGTCACAATTTTCTACTAGATAAGTAAGATACGTTGTCAATACAAATTATAATAATATATTATTTATACTTACTATATCTGCAAAATATTATTTCTCTACTTTTACTGAGTATTAATTTTCTTGAGCTGTTGAAATTTAATATAGCGGCTATTTTATTAAACAAATCTTTAGTTATAAGAAAAATGTAATAACATAGAGTCGATTAAAAAAATAGTATTAAATTAATGTTTATTACTAATACTACAAATACCTATTAAGCTCTCGGTTGATCTTAATTATAAATCTGTAATTGTTTTTTACATTTGAAAAAAATGTTATATTATAAATAATTATAAGAGAAAAATGCCTGCTAATATATAAATGTTTCTATGCATACGAGTATATTGCTATGGAAGCATTAGAAATGGTTCCAACACATATGCAGACAATTATATACGTAGTGTTGCAGCTGGTCAATGTCAAAACATTGATCATCTTATCAAAATTAGCAATCCTCACTTATGAAAACGGTACCAACAAACTTGCGACACAAACTATGCTACACCATACCACATACCACTTAAGAAGGAAGAACATATGTAGAAAAATGTCACATTTAATATATTTCACATATGTATGAGTTGACATATGTCATGATATTATTAATATCATTTTCATGGCATCAAACCAATTATAAATCAATTGAATTTCAATGGGACAAGGTCTATTTCAAAATTGGAGCTGTACAATATAAATAATTAGTTACACATACTAATTTTTACATTAAAACAATTAGAAGTATTGGCGTGTTTTGTAAAGCTTTGCACTGAATGGCGTCACTGGATTGACGCCAAAACTTTGTTCCCCAGATTGCTAATCTGGGGAATTTGATGAGATAGTTAAAACTTTTTTTTTCTTGAATCTTGAATTTCTTGAATTTTCGTTTATTATAATGCATCTTCTAAGTAAAACAGAAATAGACATATCGCCTCCTGAAGTAAATGTGGAATCTTTCAGATATCTTAAATAATTCAAATGTATTTGAGTTAAACTTTCGAATAATAGAGAATGCGCCTGACCAAAAGGAATTCTATACCATCTTTATTACATAATTAACTAATTTTGTTGTTGTATCGTGTTATATTCATATATAAGATATTACAGATATAATAAACATGAATTACATGCGTCTTATAATTGAATATTAATGTTTTATAAACAATTAGGCAAATTAATGAATACACTAAATTCTCTGGTGTTTAAAACTTACGTGACTTAACGATTTTTATCAGATAGTTATTTTATTGTTTGTAAACTGATTGCATCTCATTTAACAATTCTTCTTTTCAAAGGGAGTATGACCGTAACCTAATTGTAGTGTACCTTAATTGCTGTGCTTTGATTAGCTCTAAGGATCGTGGCATGAATATAGCCTATTAGATCTTGTATTGACATAATATACCTACAATGTTGAGAATACATCATATTACTGGCATTATTGTCACAGTTCAAAGATAAAGCTTCCATTGTATTGTGATTTTCTAGTGTATTTCCCTTCCAATTATTTACTTTCGTATTCCTATTATTAACGTTCTTTTGAGAGATAAACAATTCACACTGTTCCTGTACTGAGTTGAAGTAGAAATAATATTTTTCGGTTAAGTAATAAAATCAATTTCGGTAGGTAATCATAACGGTGCTTACGCCTGACCAAGACACTTTTATTTTAATAACTCATTTTTCAAAGATGAATGCAAAATTAAAAGGAAAAGTGACCATGCTCTTTACAGTCATGTATAAAACAATTCATCTTGGAAAAGGGTCTGAAAAACGTTCTATGCAGGTACAAAGAAAGAGACAAGTTTTCCACGAATATCGAAATGTTACACGTTACTAGAAGCACGTTTTATCAACTAAGTTAACATCATCAGGGCACGATAGAATCTGTTACCTTTCCGCACTCCACTATAAGCGGAAAAGTACCTAATGTAGTCGTGTAAAGAAATAGTGAAAAAATGAGAAAAAGTGAGAAAATTGTTTTGGGTTTATTTTTTGTTTTTCGGTCTAAAAACGAAAAAAAAATGGTTTTTAAATTTTTTTTGCTGTGTGTGTGTGTGTGTATGTTGTCGTTGTCGTCGGAATTTCTTGTTAGCACGATGACTCAACTAAATCGTGTCGGATCGATCGGGTTTTGACTGATTTTAATCGGGGACGTCTCCCAAACGACACCTATTGATTTTGAGGTAGATAGCATACACTACCCCCTACCTTGGGTTTATTTGAGAAATTTTCTTTGTTAGCACGATAACTCAACTAAATCGTGTCGGATCGATCGAGTTTTGACTAATCCTGATCGGGGACGTCTCCCAGATGACACCTATTGATTTTGAGGTGGATAGAACACGCCCCACCCTGTCCATGGGCCATGAGAAAGCACGATGGTGGACTATTTGAGAAATTTATTTTGTTAATACGATAACTCAACGAAATCGTGTTGGATCGATCGGGCTTTGACTGATTCTGATCGGGCACGTCTCCCAGATGACACCTATTGATATTGAGGTGGATAGGACACACCTCACCCTGTCCATGGGTCATGAGAAAGCACGACTGTGGACTATTTGAGAAATTTTGTTGCTAACACGATAACTCAACTAAGTCATGTTGGATCGATCGGGTTTTGACTGATTCGGATCAGACACGTCCTCCAGGCGACACTTATTGATTTTGAGGTGGATAGAACACACTTTCTCCTGTTCATGGGTCATGAGAATGCACAATAGTGGACTGTTTGAGAAATATGTTTGTTAGCACGATCACTCAATTAAATTGTGTCTGATCGATCGGGTTTCGACTGATTCTGATTAGGGACGTCTACCAGACGACATCTATTGATTTTGAGGTGGATGGGACACACCTCACCCTGTCCATGGGTCATGAGAAAGCACGAGGGTGAACTATTTGAAAAAAGTAAAACTGTCGCATAAAACACATATTCTGCATTTATGTGTTGGTTTATTTTTTCTCGGCCACTCAATTTCAAGATAGAGATGCGTAAAAGTCCGTTTTAAGGTTTTAAAACTGTTTACTTTTAATTCGTGATCGAACAATTCATGACGAAACTCTGAATAAAGCAGTTTATCATAACCAGCCTCTGTAAACCACCAATGTATTCTTTGTAAACCCCAAATGTACCCTCATAAAACAAATTTAAACTAAATATTGCACTTGTAATGGAAGATAAACTAGTGAACCAACTGTTTCTGGAGAAAGTATATGTAGAAGTTGTAATTCCAAATAAAATATATCAGCTTAGTTCCACAACTTCTTACAGTTTGGTAAAATGCATATAATCTTTAATGCAGTGTTGTGAATTGCGTTAGAGCTTATAACTGGACCAGATTTCTAAGAGCTATTGTTGTTAACTTATTAATTTTTAACAAGCCACTTATATATTTAACAGTACAATTTGTAGCTTTATTATATTATGTATAACCTCTAAAGGCTCTCTTCAACAATTCTTTTTTCTTGTTATTCTACCACATAAATTAGACAATCCCCCAAATCCAAATATATCTATCTGGGTGATGCACATTGAAAAGAGGCGAATAACAGTCATTCTCACCTACATTGCCAATGTTGGCGCTTGGAATCGAACCAAGATCACGACAGTCAGTTGTTATTCACACTTGCCACATAATGCACTTTAACCGACTCCGTTACAGTGACGGTAAAATAAAAGACTGTCTGAATTAATTTTAACCGTATCACTTTTAAACTGAAGCTTATGTTCTTCGTATTTTCTTATATTCATCTTTTATATCATCTCAAGTAGTTTTAATATTAGTACTTAGTCTGTAATAGTTTTCTTAAAAGTAATATTTCACTTTACTGTTTGTAGTATAAAACTGTTTACCTTCAGCTGTCACTGACGAAGTTTCTCCACGTTAACAGTTCACTTATCAAACAATTTTGCTGGATATGAAAATTTTTCATCAATGCTAAGTAAGTATTTAATTCGTCAACTGGAATTTTCAACCCTAGAATTAACCTCATTTTTCACACACTTGAGACACTCTCACCTAATAATCTTGTATACCTTACAAGTTTAAATACATTTAACTCGTTAAATTAGATATTATTATTTAAAATTATATGTGTCAGATGTTTTGACAGTACAATTTAATATTTTATTACCCTGCAGCTTGCACTGCACTGGGAACGAGTAATTTTCCACTTAATTAATACCAATGATGTTATATTGGTAGCCTACATTTGATGTTCACATGGTTTGTGATTATTAATCAAGGAAATGTATAAACCTATACTGCTGTGGAACAAAACATTTAGGCGATTTTGCAGACGATGACACGTTCTTTTATTCAAAACATATTCCACACTATCAACCACAGGTTGAAGGTTATCGCCGCTGAGGACCAGTTATTTTACTATCCGTAATTAAACCACACGTTAAGTTAATCGTGAGACCTCTTAAGATCGGAAAATTTTCATTGAGGCTGGCACATTGGCCGACTATAATGGAGGCATTAAATCTAATTAGTGACACGAAAACGTACAAAACATAATTAAATAAGCCGATAGGAATTTTATAAACTCGTTTCGTTTATTAATACACAAATTATCAAGATTTTTTTATGGATACACAGAAAATTTCGCGCAGTAATATATTAGAAATATTGCTCCAGGAAATGAAGATGTGCGTGGTATTCAGTCAGCACATCTCAGATTAAATACCAAAATTCTGATGATTTAATGTGGTAATTTAAATATTTATGGGTCAATTTTCCTAAAAAAGACATCTCTATATTTTCATAGCGTATATCATGGTCATCGCTAATTCCGAGGTGTCTTCTTCGTATGTTATCTACCGATAACATCGTTTTCTCCATAATTTAAAATATTTTTATGACAGTCACATATGGGCTGAAAGTAACTCACATGCTAAATTAAAAAAATATCAGTTTGCAGTGCATATTTCAGTCGATATTTATGGGAATTCCTTATTTCCCTACTGTCTGCCTTTCAGAAATATTAATTGTGACCAACACATATATCAAAGTGTAATATTTCCATGAATGAAACATTGCTTCGATGTGGATTAGCCTTTCCCTACTACAATATTCGCCATCCAGATTGCCCAGTAATAATCCACTAAATTATTTATATTGAAAGCACCTAAAACCATTAGTCTATATACTGAGCTATTTTCTATCGAAAATCTTGGTGAAAATTGGTCGTTATGTTATTTTTTTTTTATCAAAATTTGTCAAGCAAATTTGATGAAGTGTAATTACTACTATAATAATATTAATGTAGTAATCTTAAGCAAAATATATTATTGAAGACTACTTTTGAATAAAAGTCCTAGTTGATTGAATCTGAGAATAGTCAGGTTTGTGTACATAGTCTTAAGCATTATTAGACTTAAGAGTATTTTCAGAAGATTCTTATATGTGCCTTAAAAATATGGTGGTGTACTTCGGGCAACAGGCTATGACTTATAAAAACGGTGTTGGCAGACAAACCGTTTGACCAAAAGAAAACGTTAACGTTCCTCAACACATGAAACACGAGTATACAATACTTTGAAATAGTTTTAAAATCTGAACTTTCTTATGGAACATATCAAACGATTATATAAAAAAATTGCATATATTGAAGATAAGTCATACTAATCCCCTTTGTCAGCAAATCACCTCAGGCATTAAACATATTGCCAGTGATTTATTGGTAACTTAATACTTAATTCTCCTAAACGACACATTCTTTTCTGATGAAGTGTACTTTAATATATTAATTCTCTGGGTATAGTACTATAGATCAATTTTCGAAATATGCAAATGATAAATTGACAATCCATAAACTTTTATAGAATCTCCACAAAATTGGTACAATATCCGGATGGCAGTTTCTCGCAGAATTGTAATTGGTCTCGTTCCTTTTTTAGTTTCACCATAAATGCAGAGCGGTACAAAAATAATATTTTCAAGATGTAAAATAGCACATACTATATAAGACACTATAACTTGTCTCTTCATACATAGGGCGTTTCAGTTAGAACTATAGGATTTGATATGCGCGCCATTTCTGGTCTGTCAATATTTAACGATTGTTATCTACAAACTATAGGACGTCAACATGTCGCGATTAACAGTTCAACAGCGAATTGTTTGTGTACAAATGTTTTATGAAAGTGGGCGATATTTATAGTTGCATTAAGAAAAATTCGTACAAAATTAGGACAAAATGAAGCACCTACTGAGTTAACAGTTCGTAACTTTGAAGATCAAGAAATTTGAAGAGACGGGTTCAGTTATTGATAAGGCAATACCAATACGTTCTCGTCGTGGTCGGTCAGATGAAAATATTGCTGCAGTGAGAGAAAGTGTGCGGGAGTATGTAAACACATTAATTCGACGTCGTGCACTGCACAACAAATGAATTTTAAATTTTTAAAGAAATATCTATACATGTCAATACATAAAATTATGTTGACACAACAATTAAATATTTCAAACCATTTACAACGTCGTATATTTATTAATTGGGTGTTAGAAAAGAAAAAAGGTGATGCTAATTTTTGCAATAAAATTTTGTTTGTTATACGTCAGAAAATAAAATTGTCGAATCTAATAGTTCCAATTTAAACACCCTATATAAGTTAAGTTTCTTCCAATATCTTCTTTTTGACCATTACGGACTATTTAGTGATCCCTTAACTAATAAATTATCAGAACTTATGTAGTTAACTTACGAGAACTGGAATAACAAATTGAAGAATGTGCAACCATAATAGTAGACATGCTGCAAAATTATTTTAATAGTATGATCAGCCCTTAAATGTATGCATTGAACAAATTGGGACATTCAGAACAGTAGCTTTCCAGTTTTTGTTAATAAAAACGTTATTATTTTATTTCAAGAACACATTTGCACGTTACTGAAGTTGCTAGGCATGACAAGTAACTTAAAATCTTCGACAGGACTGTTTAAAAATGATGATATTAGTTAACACGAACGTTTTCCGATTCATAATAATACTGTCATGTGAAATTATAAGAAACATTGGTAGCTTTTAACGTGTCTGTCATTCGATGATAAGAA
This sequence comes from Rosalia funebris, assembly GCA_037954035.1. Taxonomy (NCBI): domain Eukaryota; kingdom Metazoa; phylum Arthropoda; class Insecta; order Coleoptera; family Cerambycidae; genus Rosalia; species Rosalia funebris. Next base: position 9,728,396 of record JAZFAV010000004.1, read on the forward strand.
ATACAAATAGTGCATTGCCAAAGAGACTTCTGTTATCGGGGGTTACTAGTTCTATACATTTATTATTATTTCTGTAAATTAGTGTAATTTTATTTTTAATTGGGATCTTGTACATCATTTCAAAAGTTAATGATATGGTTCCATTGTACGATTAAAAGTGTTAAATTGTCTTTAAAATGATGCGTAATTATATATTTCTCTGCTAATGCAAAGGGTTTATTAAAAAAAGTGAAATGCAATATCAATGGGGCTCACTTTGCTGATACATGAGAAATAGGAGTTTTGATATTTATATACTAATGTGGTGGTTATAGTGTAGATATTCTTGACGCCTCAAATACCCTTTTCCGGTACAGGAATGTTAAAACATATTTTTTATGTTTCTCATTGGACGTAGAAATGGAGAGAACAACGGATAAAATATTTACTTAGGTATATTCTGCGGTTATGATAGTTAACGCAATAAACGCAATGATAATGATAAAGCGGTTAACCGAACTGATTTTTCAAGAATATGTGAACGACCGTTGCACAGCGCGAGTTTCAAACGTCTTTCGTAGAATGTAAACAATTAATGAATTTAAATAAATGATAAAATAAATTACGATAAAACAATAAAAATAATTGATGGAAAAAGTCAAGGACAGGAAAATCAAATCACTTTTAAACCACAAAAAATAATTTGAAATTAATAAATATCAAAATTATTTATAGGCAATAAAAATTCTAGATAGAGAGAAAATTTGGGCATGACGAACTTAGAATTAGTTAGTATTATCGTAGCAAAATCGGAGGCTTTTATAAATAGATATCCCTGAAAATTAAGAGCTCCTAGTTTATTTCAAAGGGTAATAATGTTCCAGTATGAATACTATTAAAGGTATTATAGGTATAGAATTTGAATAAATTCTCCTTAACACTGTTTAAGAAAAATAAAATATGTATGTAATACTGTATATATTTAAAACATAGACGTTAAGGAATACGTTTGGATCTAATTTGTTTTAAAATCATACAAGAGAGTACGTCTTAGTATACCAAGTATTTAATTAACTTCCTGTACCGAATAGAAATGAAAAAATGAAAAGGAAAGAATTCTTAAAATTATGGCAAACGATTTAATTTGCAGAATATTAAAAAACTGTATCTTGTTTTATATAACTTTTATAACTGTTTTTGTTAAAATATTATAGAATTGCTTCAATTCGATGTTAACCAAAGAAAAATGCGTACATATAAATAATAAAAAAAGTACTTACATGTTAAGAACACCGATAAGCTACAAAGCAATAAGAACTTGCAGTAAAACTTTGAATTCTTCATTTCACAGTACATAAACAAACAACTAACTACTAGACCGGTCCGTCATACGCCGGCACATATTATAATGGACGGATTTTATAAACTAATAATATAAACAAATCAGGTGACGTCACTTAAAGATTGTATCAAGAATTTACGTTTTGTGGAGTGGACGTGTGAACGACTTCCTGAATGAAAACGATTTTTGTCTCGCTTTCTGCAATATCATCGTGGATCCTGTAATTCACTGGTAATCAGTCCGCCGTTAGTGATTCACTAGCTAATGGAAAAAGACTCGAAGATGTGGAAACTGGTTAGTTTGAACTTAATCGCACTAATTAAGTATTTGTTACATATTTCGTTGTTCGTATCAGTATTCCTGAGTATAAGAAATAAAATAAGCGAGTTCCGACAAAAAGATTTAACAAACATCATATATCATTATTGTAGTTTGGTTGAAATTGTGGTCGACTATTCCCACTTGCTCACAGGGTGAAAAAATATCGAAGGTTGCATAGACACTTAAATGGATTGAAAGGCACAAAATACCACCTATTCAACAATTCGCTAATATGTTTTACCATGTACAGTGGGATCCAAATCCATGGAGAAAATAAGCAATATAATGTACAATGTCTGGTTTAAAGTTATTTTAACTGTAATGTTATATATTTATTTATTATAGTTGGTAATTTTGGTTTGGTGGTCAGCTGTTTTTTTTGTGAGGAACGTGTAAAATAAAATTGGTTACACAAAAAATGTTTTTTCGAAATTGGGTGCTCAAAATTTATTTCTTAATATACAAATCGTTTTCTTCATGATAAATATTAAGTATATCCGGATTAAATATTATCCCTTACTTCATATTTGATACCATTAAAATTGAACATAATTCTTAGCTAATCTTATATATATATATATATATATATATATATATATATATATATATATATATATATATATATATATATATATATATATATATATATATATATATATATATATATATATATATATATATATATATATATATATATATATATATATATTACCAAAATGCCTTGAAAGTGTTAAATATTGTAACTAGATTAAATCTATCTTACAATTTTTCCTAATATCTTAACTTAGCTGTTCAGTAGATGAGTGTTCAGCGATACATTACACATAACAGTAATAGCTTTGTTCCTATTATAGACACTTAGAATTTTTAGTAATTTTCTGCTACTACACTAATTCGAACGGTTTTAGTATCTTTGGCCATGGAATAAGTCCGTCGTTGTCATGTAGCGATATTACTTCGATATTTTCGTGATTTTTTAACCTTTTCTGATATTTGCCTGCAAACTTCTTGATCTCATATTCAACCATAATAGGCATCTTGAGATCGCGATGGATGTCTTCATTGCGGATGTATCATGGTGCATTTACAATGCTACGAAGTACTTTATTCTGAAGCGTCTGAATGACTTTGATGTTAGATTTGTTGGTGCATTCCTAAAGTTGGAAATCCACACAAGCCTCAGGATTTGTTTGCAGATAAACATTTTGTTGTGTATAGATAGCTCAGAACAACTATTTGCCTTCGAGATTCAGTTGCTCACGTTTATTTTTCATTGGTACACTTGTTGTTGGCACACAGTAGGTAGAGAACAGGTCCATTAACGTTGCCCTGAAGTACTCCAGCAACAATCTTCTTAAGGTCAGGATTTTCTTTGACTCTGAAGTGACGGTCAGTGATGTATGAGAGAACAATTCTGTCATTTGCTGTGGCAAATGTTTTTCTAGCTTGTATTCTAGGTCCTGGTGCCACACCTGATTGGACCATGTCTGGGAATATCGTTGCGCAGATCTTTTTCTCTTCTAGTGCTCTTTCAAATATATCCATGATTTAATCTACTTGATCAATAGTTGATCAATCCAAACTGATTAAACGGAATAAGCTGCTCTTTCTCGATGATAGGTTTAAGTCTCTGCAAAAGGAGCTTTTCGAACAGATTGAATGTGATTGATAACAGGGGTATTGAGCGATATTCTGCTCTATCTCTAGATGGTTTGCCAGGTTTAGGACTCATTATTATTTGAGCAATCTTCCATTGCATTGGTAAGTATAGGAGTCATAGTATTGTACTATAAATATGTCAGTTTCATGATGCCTTTGCGTGACAACTCCATGAGTATTTGTGTCTTACTGCATATTCGATACCATTAAAACTGCAGGAATGGCACCCGGAAAACCGACGCGACGCGCCACCACCCCAACGGCAGGAATGGCGCCGGGACCCCCCCAAGGGAAGGGGCCCGCAACGATAGGAATCCACCACCAGCGACCTCCGGGGAACCTTGGAGACGTCGCGAAGATCGAAGACCGCAACAGCCGACAACCAGTGGACAGGGAAACGCCGGCAGGGGCGAGGAAGAGGGCAACCCTCGACCCCAAGCATAATCTACGACAGACAGCAAGAAGCGAAGACGGACGAAGATTCAGGAGAAGAGGAAATCAGCGGCGTAACATCGGAAGAATCCGACCAGGAAAATATGAACACGATCCGCGAAGAAGGTTTCGGGAAAGCGCAGCAACAAGACCCCGACTTAGTGGCGGCTACAAGGATAGGTACAGACGCACCTCACGTACCCCTTGAATTGAGAGGTACCGTAGTTAAGGTACCACTGGTGGACATTGGTGCCAGCGTAAACCTAGTTCGGACCAGTCTCGTTGTTGGACAGTTGCAGCGTACGGCTATCACAGAATAGCACACAATTCTTAGCTAATGTAATATATATTTTGTGCTATAATATAGTTTTTACTTATATTTTCTTTCAGATCATGTAAGATGTAGATTGATAAAAAGATATTGACAGCGTATCTACACATAGAAAAGGAACTGATAATGTTAAAAATTGACTGAATGAATAAATCGTTGGTAAAGTTATATTGAATTAAAATATAGACTCTAACATACGTACATAACAATAAAGAAGTTTATTTAAAGACAAAAAATATATATTTAAATTAATAAACTCTAATGAGACATTCATATTGTATGTTTAGTACTAGATAAGAATATATTCTATCAAATTAATATGATACCATTGGATTACGAATACGTTTTTGAGTAAGAAAAATGTAATTCATGGATTTCACAAATGTTTCTGTCACTCAATAATTTGATAACATTTTTGCAGTCAAACCAATAATTTCATTTGATTAAGGAATATATTTTTCAGGGAATGAAGTCGAATTCACAGAACCTGAGATTATTTATTCAAAGAATTTTTTGAATCATAGTTTGATTCTTATTTATTCTTCAAATTCGCTGCGATCCACAATTAATAGATACATATATTTCTACGTAATTCACTTATAAATCATATATTCTTTAGATACTTTGTATTAAAAAGAATAAATTAGAAAAATAATTCCTGTATCTTTTCTATCATATAAGTATATAGTTCTTAATACTCTATTATCTGAGGAAAATTTTATAGCTCCTCGTTTTTTCCTTGAAGTGATGGCTACAATATTTTTAAATATAATGAGGACACCTATGATATATCATTTGAAATCGTTTTATTCTTTTTTATTTAGTGTAATATTTACTACGAAACTAAGTTTGCGAGTTTTAAAAAGTATATGTATATACAATCAATATACTAAGAAAGTTTGAGCTGGAATTATAATACTCATATTTCTTTGATGGTGTCTTTTACACAACTTGTTAGTTCCATAGTGAGTAATGTTTTTCGTTCACGATGGTAACGCTAAAGAAACCGAATGAAATATTTGACATTAACAGGACGGAGGTACATTACACGTTACAGTGGAAGTAAAGTTACATCTCATTCAAGTTTATCTCAATAGGTGAATTGATGAATTAATGAAACTGAGTGGCTCGTTCCTTCGATTTGATTTCGTCCGATTATTTTCCATGGAATTGTTTAAATTCGAAGGGCTATTTCAATAGATCATGTAACTTATATCATTTAAGATAACACTGCCTCCCTGAAGCAGATCAAAAGGGGGTAACAGAGCCACCCAGTTGTTCTTATGACCTCCCTAAGATGATATTTATTTGTTTGTTCTGATTTAGATTTTCTTTCATTTTTATAGAAGATTTTTTGATCCTTGCCATAACCGTCCTGCAGAGTTGACTATTAGACGTCAATAGACGTCGCCCGATAGACGTGGTGGCCAAATTTGAGTCAAACGGTTTGCTAAATGATCAGCCAATATCCGTACCTCACCGAAACGCAAGGCCTATTGAAAACATTGCTGCTGTGCATGAGAATGTATGCTAAAACCCAAGGCAATCAATTTCTCATCGTTCACAAGAACTTGGACTTTCTGCGATTTCAACTTTTGCAAGTTTTTGTCGGGACTTGGGTCTACACCCGTATAAAATCCAACTGATTCAGGAATTTAAGGTGAACGGCTATAGACAACGTCGTGTGTTCGCTGATTGGGCTCTGGAGGCGTTGAAAGTTGACCCAAATTTCGCCAATGAAATCATCTTCAGCGAGGAGCCCACTTTTGGATGAATGGATATGTGAACAAGCAAAATTGTCGGATTTGGAACGATACCAATTCACATAAGATACATCAGCACCAAACACATCTCGAGAAAATTAGTGTTAACTGTTTAGTGTGGATTTTGGTGTGGCGGAATCATCGGTCCGTACTTCTTTCAAAATGAAACTACTATTGCCATAAACGTCAACGGCGAGTGCTACAGATCGAGGATAAGCAACTTCTTGCGGCCTAAACAGGATTATATGGATACTGACTACATATGGTTCTAACAGGACGGCACTACGTGCCACAGAGTGCATCCCACGATGGACATTCTGCTCGAGCGATTGGAGGGCAAGGTTATCTCACGTAGCGGAACCTGAACTGGCCACCGAGATCGCGCGATTAAATGCCTTTAGACTTCTTTCTTTGGGGCTATCTTCGCAGGTGTATGCGAATAAGCCGAAAATAATTTATGCCCTCAATGTCAACATAAAGAACGCCATCCGGCAAGTTCAGCCAGTTTTATGTGACAAAGTGATAGAAAACTGGACCTCCTGAATACGTGCCATCAAGCAAAGCCGCGGCAGACATTTAAACGACGTTATATTTCATATTTAATGTCATACAATATTTTTTTCAAATAAAAGAATCTGGATGGATATCGAGCGTCCTTATTGAAAGACCCTTTAGTTAATCACTCAGAAATAATCGTTGGACAACTGACCTCAGTGTCAATAGTATTATCACTTATCAAGTACACGTAATGGTTATAAAAACAACTTCATGAGGGTTAGAACCTAAGTATTTAGAAATATCTTTGTGACCCATCTTCTAGCAACACATAAAAAATATGGACTAAATGGGGGTGAGGAAAGGAATCTGAAATAAGATGTCAACTTTTGAAAAGTAGAATAGTTCCTTAAATATACATTTATATACTTTTCTTGTTTATTAATTTGAGTACAAGTGTCAGAGTATCATATTCTATATTTAGCACAATCACATAACGGATATGGAACAGATACAATTATATGATACATTTATTATGTATCTAATTCTTGTAAATAGTACGTGTTTTCTGACGACAACATAAATTCCTCTTGAAATAGAAAAAAATTAGGAAAAATTATACAGAGCACTGTATATTTACGTAAACTTGAATGACACAGATTAATTATTACTATACTCTACACCGGAAGCGGATAAAGGGAACTACCAGAGAGAAGATTAAAAGCTATGATTAATTGCAATGAGTACGTACCGGGATATCAAAAATTATGTTAGTCAAAGATAGTCGAGAATTTTAGAATAATCGTACATTCGAGATTATATATTTTATTTGGAAAATTATTAATTACTTCTGGTGAAGTTATTGCCATCCTTCTCTTACGATTGTGATCCTAAGAAGCTTTTATGAACTTTAATTTGGTTATTTTCAACAGGAAAGAACAATAACACATGCGACATGAGTCATTATAGCCTTTTTCCGCGAGTGTTTTCTATGGGTAAACGAGAGAAAGCACTGATTTAATTAACAAGGGAAACCATTTTATTTAATAATAAATAAAATTAACTGGCAAAAAAATTTAGAAAAAGTAATTGCAATGATTAAAATATCCACTGCAAGAAGATCAAAACAGAACTGACAAAAATTGTTACTTTCTTCAAAAGCTCAACATCCCATGAGGGTGGTTTACTTCCGTACCTCGACAAATAATATTTATTTTCGGTTTATCGTCTATACAGATGTCGAATACGGACATCCTTCTTTATCATGTCAAAAAATATAATAAAAAGTATTGATTATTATAGATGTAATAATAAAATAAATTATAGATTATAAAATGTATTACTAATATATTCCCTTGTATTCCCGCCACGTGTAGCGGCGCTTACTTGATCAGTATAATAATTGGTCCATGCCTGTTATTACACAGACAGAAAAATCGGACGGAATTTCTCCGTGGACCAATAAGCGAGTATTTATTTAAATACTATTAATTATTTTAACTTAGTCATTCCTCTATTTCAATAAACTTCCTATATTTAATTTGATGAATTTGTGTCTTTTCAAACATCCTTTAGGTTACATAATTGACTCTTTAAAAATATATTTCCACTTTATCCAAATAAACCTAGTGATGGGAATTTAGAAAAATGTACTCAAATTGTATTTTTATCGACACATGTTGAAGGAATGCAATCGCCCCAGCCACTTGACTGCAACCGCCCACATTAAGACGAATGTTAGGGCACTTTTACAATGGCATATTGTCGCCAGCTTTCTAATAAATTTTGATAAGCACAACTTGTTTTACTAATATTAAATAAAAGGTTATTTAGAATACAGAGCTTAATGCCAACAATATGTTCAGAAATCTGTGAGTCTGACTGAAAAGACATTATACAGAGAGTTTTTAGCTGAATATAAGTAGTGTGTTGCATTTAAAAAATATGAGATTATGTCCGTAATACTTTTAATCTAGGAGCTGTTATTAATAAATAACTACCATCTTATTACATAGTTGATAATCCATTGAACGATTAGTTCCAACGTTTCTTCATTATTTCTTCAACAATATACTACTCTATGATGTTTCTTGACTTAAAAATATTATCTTTATTCTCAATAACTGTTACTGCGTATAATAAAGTTTATGTTTCAAAAACAGTTTAAAGTATTCAAAAATAAAAATTTGATACAATTGAATTAAAATTAAAATTTTGATAAAGTACTCGCCCGACATGATCAGAAATATTTTCGTACATACATTTACTGTTTTATTCAATATCATTATATCCAGTGTTTGTTAATTTATTCATTCAGTATTAAAGTTTAGTATTAAAGTATCACCATCTCCAATGTACCTATATTATTGACAGTACTAATTTTCTTGCCAGTTTCATCCTAGAAAAGTTCTTTTGCTATTTTCAACTTCTCGGAAAAATATTGTCCATAAATCTTGTACTATATTTCTATACGGAAACAAATGTACCCTAAATATTTGGAGAATGGAAAACAACGAACATACAGTCGCTGAAAACCACTTACCCATGTCGCCTCCACTAAATCTTTCTGCGGAATAGACGAAAAAAGAGGAACGATAACCAAACAATTCATTTACGCCTTCAGGCACATTTGTGTATATTTGAGTTGTGTTCTGAATAATTTGAGTAGTTTACTGTGATTTCCACAGTGATAATTCATGTGTGAAAGAAAAGTGACTTTGAAAAAAGATTGGGTCGATTTAATTTTAAATCAGAAATTTTAAAATACTGTTACTACTATTGTTACTGATACTATTTTCTATTCACACACCTAGTTCTCTAACTCTAGAATTTCATATATATACCTCCAGTAGTATAATTTAAGGTTTTAAATGGCTTAAGAAGTTTCATTCGTCTATTATCAAGAAAAATCAATGATATATTGTACTGATGTATATTTTTTTATAATGTTCAATTGTTCAAATTTATAATTTAATGTTCAAATGTTAAAATTGAAATCTGAGCATGTAATTAATATTTCTTGGTTTCTTGATATCAATTAATACTAAATAAAGGTGAATTATCAAATTTTCAATTATTATTTGTACTTTCTTTTATCCTTAAAACTAACCCTTTACCTTCCTATTGACTGTTAATTGTTATCATAATTTGTATCTAAATTTCAATAGGTAGGTATAGAGTGTCGCCTATTTTAACATTTATATTTTAAATTCATACAGTAACCTACTTTTCTTACTACTAAAATTCCCTAATTAAGTGTTCTATGATCTGTGAATGTTTATAGATTATTATCGATTTATCGTCCTTAATATTACCTCGCTGTTTCAAGCAGTCCTTTTTACGCACTTATTTTAATATTTTTGAACTGGGTAAGTCTTGTTTTATTATATATGATTAATCTGAGATAGGAAAGTATCTTTTTTATAATGAACATCTCCTTTAGGTTAGGTAACGTTAATTTTATCGTACGATTTTATTATTCAATTATATGTTATTTGGTACCTTTTTCCATTATTGTGGGCCCCTCTAAGACCTTTAAGGCTCCTCTGGTATGACCTTAGGCTATTCTTGATGGAATCTGAGTGAAAAATTGGCTGGCACTGGGATAACTTATTCGACTTCATTATTGGTAGGTATTTTATTATATTTTATGTTTTAATACCTTTAATTATACCTTTTCTTAAAATTTTGTTATAATTTTTTTTAGCGATGCGGCGTCCCCAAAAGCAAGTTTTTCACTGTTGTATCAACAACCTTCTTTTGTTTTCCTTAGATACCTCCTAAATTGTAATGTCTCTTTCGCATACCTTTTCCATAGCACTTTCTTTTTACACACACTTTATTTTAGTTACGCACTTTTGACTCTTATTAATTATTGTACAATATTCAGTCATATATAATTTACAATTCTATATGTCGTATTTTGAATCATTATCTTCATTTTAGTATTATATTGCAATTATTTTATATATTATGTGTATTAGTCTTTATGCTGTCAAATTTTGACATTTTTCAAAATTTCAATTACAACTTTAACTTTGAATGTTAATTTTAAAGTTATTTTATGCTCTCCAGGTTTGATATTGTTAGCGATAGATAAAATTAAACATTCTAATTCTTTTAATATGCATGTCTCTACATTTCTCATGGTTAAATTTTTAGCAATTTGCAATGTTATCCTTCATGTTACCGTTCTTTTAGTCAAAAATTTGCTCAGATTAATTTTAATTTAAAAATTTCCACTTTATTTAATATCATGAACTTATTAAACACTTAAAAATCGGTATATTATTATATTATTCAAATTTCTATAATTATATTTACTGTGTGCTTTTAATTTTATGTGTATTTATTCATTAGAAAGTTTGATTGTGTCTGTTTAGTAGCGTTTTATTGTTTATGTAATGTTTTGAAGTGTCTCAATATATAGTATTAAATATGCAAGTGACTTATTAATAACACTGTAGAGCCAGTATATTGCCTTTCTTGTCGGCAAATATGTTTGTAGTGTGTCTCAGTTGGAACTGTGGGATTTGAATTCCACGCAATTTGTGTGTTGGCTGTAGATTACAAGTTACAGTTCCAAGCGATAAGGTTTTATAAAAAACACTATACATTACATATATATATATATATATATATATATATATATATATATATATATATATATATATACAAATATTTACAAATATCATTAAAATACTTTATTTACAACGTTTAGCGATACAAATATTATGAATTACAATAAATTATTACATAACAAATTTTTGGACAGCTGAATATTATAAAATATATTGAAAATTTGGTCAAGAAATGGTCATATGGCAACACATCATGAAAAAAATTACTGATTTCATACAGTCATTTCTCAATATTTAATCTTAATAAAAATAAATAAAATTCATTTATCTTTCACTATTTGTCTTCGTCATCACCTGAAAATAATAATATAACAGTAACGTAGCTCTTATTTGAAAATAATAAAATACAAGAAAACTAAATATCCTGAAAATATACGAGAAAACAAAAGATGTGGTAAGCGGTAAAAAAATAACAAAAGAAACATGTCGGTAACATAAAATATCTGGGTGTACACATAAACTGTGAAGAACTTCGAAGTAAGCAAAAGAATTACAAAAGTAATGCAAGAGTACTGCAAAAATTTAAAATATCATTAAAAACTCATTCTTTGGGAAAGAGAAATATTTATTAAGTCTAAAATGTGTATTTACAAAGCATTTGCACCAACTTTAGTTTTCGGATGTGAAACCTGGGTCCTATAGATAAATATGAAAAGTAAAGTATAGAGCATTGAAATGAAATATTTGGGATGAAATGTTATGGAAGTAAGAAGAACGGACACAGTTAGAAATTATCATAGCAAAGAACAACTACAAGTAGAATTGGTACTAAAGATAATAGAAATAAATAAACTGAGACGATTTGAACATATTCGCAGGCTAGTCGAAAACGGGCAAGATAAGAGAATTTGAGAGGAAAGACGACAAAGGAAAACACCAAGAGAAAGATGATGAAGACATGAGCCTAGTATCAGCCAAATCACTTATAATATAGGAAGCAAGAAACATAGCGCTAAACAAGCAAAAATGGCGGAAAGTACCTTAGAGTAGATAAGATTTATCAATTATCACTATTCAATGGTCACTACTGGAACTTAGACCAAATTTTCGGGGAAATAAAGCGAATGTTTATATGTACATACATCATAAAGCTTGAGATGATTAAAGAAATATTTGAGAATATCGGAGATAAGTCTTATTTAAATGGCACCAATGAAATTTGTAATAAACTTGGAATTAAGAAAATATACTGGAAGAAAACTTAATAAGAAGTTGACTTCCAATATAAAAGCGTTCAGAAATAGTTCAATAGTGAACTATTACGAATAAAGAAATGTGTTTTTGAAAAAAACTAGAATATTTAAATTATTATTAAACTAGAATATACTAGAATTATTTTAAATATTAGAGAAAACCCATGAATTAGTGAATTGAATTGTTAAATATATGATTTATTATCAACGTCTAGCTCAATTTCTGATTCGAAAGCAAAGAAATTAACGTCACAAACACTTAGAACAACCTCTAAACTGAGGATAAAAATGATAATTATCTATAAATACTAATGGCTATAGCCTCTAGTATAAAAGTACAATTTTAAAGGTTTTTTTACTGTCTACATTAACCATATCAAAAATACTTATAAATACAATGTTGTATATATGTAAATTCAATTGTATTGTTGTAAAATTTCTTTATTGGATATACTCGTAGAACATCTGATTAAAGTGATAAAGAAGTATTAAACCATCAGGGGGTAACCTCAATTTTCATAGAACAAAAAAATATCTACTCAGAGACCCTCAGCAATTGATTTTGTCGCGAAAATTGATATTCATGAAATTATATCCGCATTCGGGAGGAGAGGAACGTCTGTGTCATTTATGGCTTCACATTCTTGTGTATCCAGTCCAAGTATGTCGTGACTTTGGTGTAGATTCCAGGCCATCCTTTGCTACCACAAGCCGCTCCAAAGGACACGACTCCTTCTATGTACCACTGTGAACTGTCGTTTCTGGTAACTCTCATTAGCGGTCCACCACTGTCACCTACAAGGAAATAATAATTTTTACATAATTTAACATGTATTAAAATGAAGAGAATACATAGAGGACTTCGTTCAGTGCTCAGAGCGAAACTAATAAAAGCCAAGCCCTTGTTTTCATTCTGGGAAAGTGAATAAGTAATCCATTGTATTCTCTTATCGAGGTATCTAAGGCAGTCATTGGTATTTTGGTCCAGGATTGGTCGAGTAGGGTAAGTTTTGGGGGGTGGCATTGTATATTTGGGATTAAGTCCCAATGGAAGAGTTTCAAACTTCTCGCTGAGCATGGATATGTTCGTCCTTGTTTCTAAGCGTAATATTCTGCAGTTTAAAACTTTTATTTTTGAAAAAAACTTCAGAAGTCAATGGTAAAAGTTAAACCCCATTTGAATAAAGAAAACGAGCATTGAAAACAAATTATACAGCAAAAGAGCCACGAAAATTTCAAGAACATTCATGACATGAAATCTATTAGTACCGTAAAACGAGGTTACTTTGAACTGACGGGGTAACTTTATAAAATCAGGTTTTTTAAATTCACATCGTGCTGGCGGGCTTAATTTTGATGCCAGCGACCTTCCACTAGTATCATTATTCTAAGGGTTTCTAGTAGAATGTAATGCAGTGATTACTACATATTTTCCAAGTGGCTAACTTGGCAAACCTCGCCCCATTTTTCTGTATATGTGATAAAATCTATCTTTACAACTTTTTCAAAACCTCCTCTGGCAAGAAAATAATTTCAGTCATCGTTTTAAGTTATTTCCTAGTCACAAAACAATCTAGGAACATTTTTCGTTTTTTATCATTCCCATAAGTCAATTCTCCTATTTTCTACAAATTAGTAAGTGAAGTTTGTACAGTTGATGGGGTAATTTTGACGCAAATTTGTGTACATGTAGATTGACGGGGTAACTTATGGAGCTTTGTAGATCACCTGAACACTGTTCATTGTGCATCTGTAGCATAAAAGTAACGCAAATAAACTGATGAAACCGCCTGGAAAGGAATCACGACCGATGATCTACTCTCCACAGTCATTCCAGCTTTTACTGAAAAAAAAACTGGGAATTATCAGAAAGCAAATAATATGGAGCCAAAAAAAAAATAAATGTAGCCAGGTGTGCCTCTTATGACTCTCAATCCTCCACAAACTCAAGCTTGAATAGTGATGACGTGTCATATGCTGAAAGTGAGTGCCAAATTTTGAATCATCAGACAATGAGGACCATCAGCTCACAATGGACCAAGTCTGCCAACCAGGTCTAACAAGTCAAGGACTCCATGAACCGCAATCACAGCAACTGAAGAAAATCTTACTACCTACATTAGAAGAAAAAGCTGATTTTGAAAAGATTTATCAATTTAAGAAAAAAATTCAGGAGCCAAGTTTGAGGAAAATTCGATATAACTGAACTTTCTTTTTAATCTTACACTTAGGCTGGTACTTTAACGGGGTAACATTGATATAAGCACTTAAATAAGTGTTTTTGATGGGGAAAATACCTGTGTTCAAAGTTACCCTGGGTTGAGGGGTAACATTAATACAAAAATAAAAGCCCTCTGCTTCCTATCGAGGTTAATGAAATCGTTCATATCCCAATTTACTTGAACTTAGGTGTAGAGCTTTCGCTTGATCTAAGATTTTTTTAAAATATCTCTAAAATTAAGAAAGATACAGTCGAAAACATGAAAAATCTGCACCAAAGTAACCCCGGTTTACGGTACCTGTTGTGTTGTTAGTAGTTGGTTGTGTATAGTTAAAGAACAATATACTATATGAGTGTAGTGATTCATTAAATTTTAAAAATAGGTCTTCAATTACTGAAAAATTCGTTTTTAATTTTAAAATGACATTTATTACAATTCTTATTTTAACTACTAGTGGTATTACAAGAGGCAGTTTATTTTTGTTTTGTAATAAGAGACACCAGACCTTAAAGAAAGTATTTAAACGGCCTGTTTACTTGTTATCCAATATAGAAACTATTTCAATACAATAGGAAGTAACAGGAAGGAAATGATTTAGAATAAATAAAATTTATTTCCGACATGAATCTTGTGACAAATTAAAAGACTTCTTCTAATATTTGCCGTTTTGCATTCCACAAACAAGAGCCCTTCAAAGTTCTTTAAACATTAAGACTACACCATATTTAATAAATAAGTCTATTACAATAGGAAGACGATAAAATATTGGGGTGCTACGAATTTTATTTTTTTTTATATCGTACATTTTATGCATTGTGTTGAGTTCTCTATGTTCTCCGTAACTATGAGTGTGCTTAATGATAAAGTAAATAGTCAAAATTCACTTTTTTTTAGTAGAACTACAGACTTCTACAGTTCTACAATACAGTGATTGTAGGAAGTGTTTTTAGGAATAAAAAAAAACAAAAACGATTAAATTTGTAAAATAACATTATTAGTTACTCTTTACTTACCTTTGTTTCTTAACAAGGTAAAAGTATTTTTTATATTAAAGCAGAACACAAGTCTGAATATACTTTAATTGTATTTAATGATTTAGAAAACTCCTCACTGAAAGGAATATTGAATGAACATGTCGTCGAATGGCATCATCATCATCATTAGGTCATCAGTCCTAAGACTGGTTGGACGCTAACCTCCAGCTTCTCCTATCTTGTGCTAACCGTCGAATGGCATACAATATATAAATAACTTAAATACTATTATTTTTTAAATAATATTGTTTAATATACAGCTTGTCAAGAATAGTAACAAGTCTCAAAACTGCGATATCAAACCACCCACGAGGTGCGTAGTAAATGGTATATAACGCCAGTACGCAGCCTGGTCTTTAACTCAGTCGCATTGAGACCTTTTGAAAATGACTATCGAGTAATGTACACAGAGTTTGATCTGGCCGCGCGTAAAGTGCATTCCTTTCCCTCCGAATGCTGCCTCACTCTTTCTTCTACACATACATACATATATAGAGAATCTTACACTACGATCTATCGACTGTCTTATAGCACAAAAATACCAAATAATATTAATGTTATAAATTTTCTCAAATTGTATTATTATTTATTTTTTGAACAGGAAAGCTACAAAACACTTGGTTAAGTGTGTTCCCACCAAAATAAATTTAATGGTCCTAAATCGGGTACCTGGCAGTCTAATCAAGTGGTTTCGTTTGACCTATCCATTAACTCGATTCTATGAACTGTAATTTTGACAGAACAATTGTCAGTTGAGATAAACGTTAACAATTTCGACTTACCTCGGCTTTTTTAAGTTTATAATACCAGTTTATAATAGGTGTTGCCTGTTATGAACTTAAAAAATATACTTATTTTATTCAGAAATGATTAATTAACTATTTTCATTTGTTCCCAATTTTTCGTAAGAAATACCGAAAGAATGTGTTAGTTGAAAAACGATTCAGAAATACAAAGGCTACAAACTTTAGTACGGAATAAAACTTTTAGATAAAGTACTACACTTTTTTTCGGTATTGTTGAATGACATTTTAAAAGGAAATACTGTAAAAATAAATTTCCTTCAAGAGATAAATCATAATGTCTTTTGATTTTAGCACAGTTTAATTCAGATTACAGCAATATCATATACAAATTCTTACCTGTACAAGAATCTTTTCCTTCAATTCCGCCAGCACACAGTTGCGAATCATTCAACGTGACGCCAGCTGACCTAAATTTATTGGAACATTGTGATTTTTCAGCTATGGGAACCTCCAGCTTTTGTTTGATTGGGCTTCGATTCGCACTTTCGGTTTTTCCCCATCCTGCAACCGTCAAATTCTCCCCAATTCTAGATGATTCGTTGGGTAGAGGTAGGCATATTGGACGAATAAAATCTGAAACAAGATTACTACTACTAGAGGGTTTTCATTTAAATAGATTAATATGACGTTATAGTTATTTACATCAACTATGATTGGTTTATTTTTTTGCCAAGCTCAGGAAATATTTTGAAAATGTATACCGACTCCAATTTATTTTTATTAAAATGTATCTATACACTTTTGTGACGTAATTTTAGAAAATTATGGAACCAGTTTTGTCAAGGGTCAATCGTAAATACAAAGCATAAATGGAGAACGTTTTAGAACGAAACAAAACACCATTTTCTATACTATGTTAAGATGAAATTAATAGTATCGCTAATAGTGTATAATATATCACAAGCTTAACTAAAAAAAAATTAAAAAAAACAGTTTCATGCATCATGGTGTGAATTTGCATTACTGAGGTTTTTAAGCTTGGGATATAAAATTAATTTGTTTAAAGAATTACATTTATGTTTATATTTTAATATTTAGTCAGATTACAATAATTTGAGAATTGCTGTTTTATCAATTTTCAATACATTTCGTATTTTCAGAATCCACATTTTAATGTGAAAAATTAAATGGAATTATTGAAATTTTAAAAATCTGGTGAAAACCTGGTGGTAATGTATTTTTAGACCATCAATAATTGAAAAACTTTTGTTCGATTTAAGATAGCTTCTCCGGAAACCCACTATATCTATAGAATTTTATCAAATTTCGAGTACACATAAAGAATAAACTTCCCGAAGGAAATTTCTTAAATGAATAATTTTTGCCCGTACAATAAAGGAGATATTCACCATCGAAATTGGAATTTTTTGCATGGTTTGAACATACTAATTGACTAAAAGCTACACATTTTACATCATAAATTGAAAACTTTTCTATACATTTCTTCTAAAAGCAACTCATCTATGAATCAACTTCTTACGAACATTTTGAATTAAAAAAATCAATGGTCCGATTTGTTGAAAACATACACATTTTTAAAATATGTCAGTTTAAGCTTTGCTCAGTAAGTCGAAGACTTATCAATCAGCGTGCGGCAACGCTGTGCAAGTATTTGGCGGGTGATTCGTGCGTAAGACCACTTTTGAATACTCTGCACAAAAATTATGAACCCTAGACAACTGATATTCCAAATATTTTACGTTTACCCACGCATTTATTTTTGGATCATACTGTATCAGAGGAACTACCTTAATATAAACCCTAGGACTATAATAATTCTGAAAATATTTTAATTTTTTATTATTTCTAATTACTCCTTTACTCTGAGAAAAATTATTCACATATTCAAAGTTATATAAACATCAAATACATGATACAATTTAGATAACCCTATAAACTCAAAGCCAAATACGTCAGTGAGGGCACGAGATGCATTGAATAGGAACTTCATTCCAACCGATATTGTTAGTCCTGGTGCTTGCATTCGACCAAGGCCATGGTAGCCTCAGTAGCTACCTTTATTTGCAATACAACGTGCTCTAATCAATCGATAAACCACAACAGTTTATCATTTATTCAAATAATAATTAATGATGTAAATCTCAATTTTGTAGAGTAAATTATTAGTTCCAGCTTGATATATACATAAACATATATTTAGAAATACATTATATCACTTATATACATTAAAGCGTAGTGGTCCAAGGATAGATCTTCGTGGAACACCAGATATAATCTGAGCAGATTTACATCGACTGAAATTTTCTAGTAATCTACCGAGATTACCAGAAAATTGTACCAACAAATTATATTGAGAAAGAAAACTAAAGTCGTGGTTTATTCAAAAGGGATAATTTTATTGGGAACGTTAGATTGGACCCTATCTTCGGTTTTACTTACTTGAGTAGTTAATTTTCTTCTTCAGTCTAATTAAGGCGATATCGTAGTATCTGTCAGCAAGATCGTTGTCATAATTTGGATGAACTGTGGTCTTTTCGATTTCAAAATCTTCTGGGGGATTATTACATATCTGATCTACGCAGTCGACTTCAGTATCTATGTTCCATTCTCCTAACCTAACATTCACCCTGAAAAATAAGTAAAATATATATTTTAGTACAATAGTAGTGTATAGTTTATAACTAGTACTCGTATAGTAACTATTTTTGTAAGGACAGATAGTGCAAACCGGAGGGTATTTACTTAAATAATTTTTATTTAAGGTATTTTAATTTAGCCGTTTGTCGACCTTAATTAACTTCATATCAAATATAATTTAATTTGCGTCTTATATCCATTAAACTCATATCCAATATAATCTAATTTGCGCCTCTCAGACATTCTTTACTCCATACTTAATTGATTAATTATACCATTATCCACACATATTGAAGAATACAATCGCACTAACCACTTGACCACCTACATTCAGGTAAGTGTTAGGGCACTTACACAAGAGAATCTCGTCGCTAGTTTTAAAATGAATTAAAATAATCACAAATTTACTATCACCATCATCATGAGGTCATCAGTCCTAAGACTGGTTGGACGCTAACCTCCAGCTTATCCTATCTTGTGCTAACCTACGCATTTCGCTAATTGTGTTACAACCTACATCCCTTACTATTTGCGAGCAGTAGTCTAATCTAGGCCTACCTCTGCCTTTCTTCACTCCTATTTCTGCCTCCAAAATATCGCGGACTATTCTCCCATGTCTCAGCAAGTGGCCTACCGTTCTATCTCTTCTCTTCTTTATGTTTTTCCACATACTTCTTTTCTCGCCGACTTTCTCTAATACTTCTTCGTTTCTAACCCTATCAGTCCACGGTATTTTCATCATTCTTCGGTAACACCACATCTCAAAAGCTTCTAATTTCTTCCTACTTGCTTCCCCTACCGTCCAGATTTCGCAACCGTATAGTGCCGTGCTCCATACATACGTTTTCAAAAATCTCTTCCTTGTTTCTAAGTTTCTTACCCCCGAGCATAAAAGTGCTTTCTTTTTGTTAAAAGCTACTCGACCCTGCGCTATTCTTTGTTTTATATCTTTATTGCTTCTTCCATCACAATTTATTTTACTTCCTAAATAAGTGAAGTCTTTAAATTCCTCCAGTCCTTCATTATCAATTTGTACTTTCGTTTTTGTTCTGCTCTCGCGCCCTCTGCACACTAGCACTTTAGTTTTGTTTTTATTCACCCTCATTCCGTATTCCTCTATTAACACTGCCTCCATTTCGTTCAACGCTGATTCCAATTCCTCTTTACTAGATGCTAATACCGCTATATCATCCGCGAATCTCAGCATTTTTAGTTTCTGTCCCTGTACTTTAATCCCCAAATCCACTCTATCTTATACGACATTAATCGCCTCTTCGATGTACAGATTAAAATTTACTATACCAATATTAAAAATAGACAGTTTTAAAACCTTAAAACGGACTTTTCCGCACGTAGAACATCTATATCTCGAAATTGAGTGGCCGAGAGAAAATGCAGAATATGTGTTTTATGCGACAGTTTTACCTTTTTCAATTTTTCTCAAATATTCCGCCATCGTGTTTTCTCATGACACTTGGACAGGGTGAGATGTGTCCTATCCACCTCAAAATCAATAGATGTCGTCTGGTAGACGTCACTTATCAAAATCAGTCGAAATCCGATCTGATCCGACACGATTTAATTGAGTGATCATGCTAACAAAAACAATTTCTCAAATAGTCCACCATTGTGCCTTCTCATGACCCATGAACATGGTAGAATATGTTCTATCCACCTCAATATCAATAGGTGTCGTTTGGGAGACGTCTCCGATCAGAATCAGTCAAAACCCGATCGATCCGACATGTTTTGGTTGAGTTATCGTGCTAACAAAAGAAATTTCCCAAATAGTACACCATCGTGCTTTCTCACGGCCCATGGACAGAGTGGGGTGTGTCCTATTCACCTCAAAACCAATAGGTGTCATCTGGAAGACGTCTCCGATCAGAATCAGTCAAAACCCGATCGATCCTATACGATTTAGTTGAGTTATCGTGCTAACAAAAGAAATTTCTCAAATTAGTCCACCATCGTGCTTTCTCATGGCCCATGGACAGAGTGGGGTGTGTCCTATTCACCTCAAAACCAATAGGTGTCATCTGGAAGACGTCTCCGATCAGAATCAGTCAAAACCCGATCGATCCGACACGATTTAGTTGAGTTATCGTGCTAACAAGAGATTTTAATGCCGACTACGACGACAATGACACATATACAGACAACATTTTTTAAAAACCATTTTTTGTGGTTTTTAGGCCGAAAAACCAAAAATAAACAAAAATATATTTCATTTTCCATTCTTCTTTACACAATTACATTACTTTTCCGCTAGTATAGTTGAGTGCGGAAAAGTAATAGTTACTTATAAATCTTAATGGCAATCATATGTTTACAAATCTGTAGGATTACCTGAAGGGATACTGTACAAGATGTTTCAGCAATAAAAAGTATGCATAATTACCGTTACATATTTCTTCTGTATCATAGTAAGTGACAACTTCAACTTATAGGGGTTTATAGAAAAGTCTTAATAATAAATAAATAGATCAGAATAAACCAAAATGTTATCCGTTTCAAAAAAAAAAGCTGAAGCAAGGAAAACTTCATGGTGGCATTAAAATAACGTAGTTAGGTATTTTGTTGGAAACTCGCTTAGTATAAATTATACTTACAAATTTCCTACTTTCTTTGTTATTTCTCCGGTAATACAATGAGCTGCAGTTAGTATATATCTGGGAGATATTATTGTACCTCCGCAAGAAAATCGTTTTCGTCCAGCAGCATTTTCATATTCCAGTAGTGCCATCCACGGAAACTCCTCAAGGGTCGTGTTTTCTCCATGGAATATCCGATCACTAAACTGAAACATGAGACATTTCTTGCATTTGAGTGTACAAATAAATAGAAATACGTATGGTAGGTTTGAGGGGTTTGAAATATGCAGCAACAATAGACGGACGACTAGATTTTCAAAAATCATTATCTAAATCATTATATGGAAAACCCAAGAGGGAAAATCAGGAGAGAAATTACTTTAATAACACAATCGATAATTCTAAATATGTCACAAGACTTTTATTATCTTCTTAGTTATCATTAATTAGCAAATGGTAATAATTTTGAGCAACTACTCTGATTATTTCAGTTATTAGACTTAATTTAAAATTAATCTAGTAATTTACATTATTGCCGATTCAATATGAAATTATTGTTTCTTTCAATGGAATTTTTCTTCTATAAAGTGCCAACAATTATGTATTTAAAACAAAATTAGAAAACAAACTAGAACAGGAAATGCAGTTAAAAATTGCCTTACAGGGAAGTTTTGGAATAGCCTCATAGACCTTAAATAAAGCACGAAGAAAAATGTGAATGACATTAAAGGTAACATCATCATTAGGTCATCAGTCCTAAGACTGGTTGGACGCTAACCTCCAGCTTCTCCTATCTTGTGCTAACCTACGCATTTCGCTAATTGTGCTACAACCTACATTCCTTACTATTTGCGAGCAGTAGTCTAATCTACGCCTACCTCTGCCTTTCTTCACTCCTATTTCTGCCTCCAAAATATCGCGGACTATTCCCCCATGTCTCAGCAAGTGGCCTACCATTCTATCTCTTCTCTTCTTTAAGTTTTTCCACATACTTCTTTTCTCGCTGACTTTCTCCAATACTTCTTCGTTTCTAACCCTATCAGTCCATGGTATTTTCATCATTCTTCGGTAACACCACATCTCAAAAGCTTCTAATTTCTTCCTACTTGCTTCCCCTACCGTCCAGGTTTCGCAGCCGTATAGTGCCGTGCTCCATACATATGTTTTCAAAAATCTCTTCCTTGTTTCTAAGTTTATTACCCCCGAGCATAAAAGTGCTTTCTTTTTGTTAAAAGCTACTCGACCCTGCGCTATTCTTTGTTTTATGTCTTTATCGCTTCTTCCATCCCAATTTATTTTACTTCCTAAATAAGTGAAGTCGTTAACTTCCTTCAATCTTTCATTATTAATTTGTACTTTCGTTTTTGCTCTGCTCTCGCGCCCATTTTTAGTTTCTGTCCCTGTACTTTAATCCCGAAATCCACTCTATCTTTTACCACATTAATCGCCTCTTCGATGTACAGATTAAAAATTAGTGGTGATAGCGTACATCCTTGTCTTACTCCTTTCCTAATACCTACTTCCCTTTTTTCCCCTTCTACTTCTATAACATCAGTTTGCTCTTTGTATAGATTGTGTACTACTCTCCTATCTCTATACTTTATTCCCGCGCTCTTTAGTATCTCGAACATTTTTTCCCATCTTACGTTATCAAAAGCTTTTTCTAAATCTACAAATCCTATATAAGCGTTCTTTCCTTTTTCTATTGTTTTCTCTAACATTACTCTTAGCGCCAGAATAGCTTCGCGAGTTCCCCTATTTCGCCTAAACCCGAATTGGTCTTCTCCTAGTATTTCCTCCGCTCTATTTTCCATCCTCTTCTGCACTATTCTAGTTAAGATTTTTGACGCATGGGAAGTTAGGCTAATCGTTCTAAAGTTCTCGCATTTGTCGGCTCCTCTCTTTTTCGGTATAGTAACGATAATGTTCCTCTTAAAGGTAACAGTAACATTAAAAAATATAATTAACATACTAAAGACTTGGAAAATTGAAGTTTTTGCATAAAACCTTTCTGAAAATTTTGAGTTGATGTCATTTGATAACAGTTATGACAGTTATGATATTTATTCGAAAGAAATAAAATAAGAAGTAGCTAACTAAAGGCGAAGTAATAAAGTATTCAAAGTTTTCAGTTTAATTATTTGAATTAGTAAGTTAAGTTGTACAAAAATCTGTTAAGAGCATGGCGCTCCATTACCCGCTAAAATATAGGGGTTCTATTAACCAATAACGATGACGTCATCATACGAAAACAAATATAAATTGGAAAAGTACAAGTACTATAGAAAATGTGTTTTTAAACTGTCAAGTCGATGAACGTCAACGAAATTTCTTTAAAAATTAATTTATAAATAAAGAATTTAGTCCAGATTCTTTTATCTCCAAAGCGCGTTATATAATTAGAATACTAAATAAAAATCATAAAAAACTCTATATATAGAGTTTCGAGTATAGAGGTTCTAGCATTGTGCCGTGTGGTACCCCAGAAACGTACATAAATATAGGACTAACTATATTAGAGGTTAGTTCATATTTTCTTAGTTTATTTGACTTCTCAGCTAAGTGCTAGAATTTGTTCCACATGAAATTTAGAATCACTTCGAAACAATTCGATTGGTTGAAAACTAAAGTTAATAATTTAAACAAGGACTGTAACCTTTTCAAGATTTTTATTGAAACAAATCTTTAATTGACTTCTACAAAAAATTGTTCTACTTACTGTTGCACCACAGGTGGACCTATCAGGAATTTCGTTATTCTGTGGGACTTCTGAATTTCTATTCATCGCTGTTCTCGCAGTGTCCTCAGCAGAAGAAGCAAAGTTATCTTTGGATCCGCAGCATACCAGGGGATTGCCCGAAGAATGACCGCACTGGGATTCCCTCAGGAATCTGATTTGTCCCTGGCTGCGCGTTCTCACAACATCCAGGAGAATTTTACAATCGTATATTGATTTGCACGTGGCCCATTCGCCATTGGGCGTTTGGCAGGACCTTCCTCGTTCTAAAAGTAATGAATATTATAAACATAACTTCCTTTAATGGCGGTAATTCACAGTGGTTGGGTTGAAGAACAAAACTCTACTCTCAGTGGCCTAGGCCACTGTAGTATGACAACCTATTGGCTCGCCTACTATTTCTAGTGGTTTGTATGTCAGTGGGCTTTTACACAGGCTTACGCAAGGCTTGTGTAGAAGACATACCATCCTTCGGATAGGATGTACGTGTAGGATAGGCAAATAAGGGATACAGCACTACAAGAGTGGGGATTTAACAAAATTGCCAAATGGGTTTGTACTTTGCCTCCTGGCGCTTCTGATGGGCATTAGTAGCGCACGTAGGCTGACGCTTGATATCGGATATATAAAAAAATAAAAATATTTCTAAGGGTAGCTACTAATCTGTACACGTTGTATGTTTAAGATAATTCAATAGCTCACATATTTTGTAGTTTTTCCCTTACATGGAAAACAACGAAGAACATTAAATCTATGAAGTCGTTCGTCAAGGTTTTATCAAAGGAACGTTGGACAAATTAAGAGGTCAGTTTGAACAAGTCGATGGGAACAGATGGTTACTTAAGATACTTAAGTACTTAAGAACAGATGGTACTTTAAGAAAATCACTGTTCTATTAATGAATAGTTTATTATATTTCGAAAAGGCATTTAAAAAAATTAATAGTTAAAACATTTGTTATGCGTCAATTAAATGGGAAGAAATTTAATGTTAATTGAAAAAATAGCCACCAATCAACTTTTGTAAATATTTATTAAAGTCTATCTTAATATTCTATTATTTTCATTAAAATGTAAAGCGCAACTAGCTTCTCTTGTTAAATATATGCATATTCTAATAATAACATCCAAGTATGAACGTGATAAAACGATTGACATTGATATGAGGTCAATAAATAAAACTAGCATTATTTCCTTTATTTTCTTTTCCTTTACGAGTTTTAGTAAACTCGTTTTAGCAGAAGAAATACAAGTCAATATCTAGGCAATTATTTTACTAAATGTTTAAGGAATTCAATTTTAATATATTTATAACACCTAAATAGCTCCTTGTCATGTTTATAACATGGCAATCATATTTTTCCTATAAATTAATTCTTATCCGATAAGACTTTTTAAACTGCCTGTTGCACATGTTTCCAACGTTTTTATTTTATTTGTCGTATCTGTTTGCAAATAGGAAGAGTTTCTTTATCGCAGAATGAAGCAAAACTGGAATGTAGAGTGATTATTTTCAATAAAGAAAATATGTGATGGTACAAATTCCATTGCACGTTTAATCTATAAACATTGTAATAAAACACATAGTTTTATTTTAATGTTTTGGACGCATGCTGTATGATAGACGTCATATAATAGAACCGTTTATGTACATACGTATTACAAAGATGAAATTGACAGTCGAATATATATGTAAATTTGGTTTATAGTAAGTTAATCATTATATTGTCAGTGTTTAATAAAAACATTATACACCTATTAATGCTATGGATAATTTTTATAATTGTCTTAATCTTTTTATTCTCAAAATTAATATAAATCTAAATGTTAACTAAATAAATAGTTACATCACCAGTTCAAATGTTAAATTAATCCGTTCTGATTAAAATGCACACTTAATAAATCATTTGCTTGAAGGTGCATAATAATATTTAAAATATCTGTTGAAAAGTTTTTGTTACTGCATTTCAATGTCTTTAACAAAGTTCACCAAAAATATTAATTCAATCAATATTTCCATTTTCTTGATGTAATTACAAAATATGGAATATTATTTCTTAGAAGCTTCATCGTTCTTCACATGCAAATTGTATTTTATTCCAGTTTTTCGAAATATTGTATTTAATTTCATTTTTATGAAAACTAAATTTATTACAACATTTTTAGCATATCCTCCTTTGCATAAATTTTAAGTGCATATATAAAAAACACAAAATCAATTTAATAATGAATACGTGTTTGATTTTCCCTATTTTTTTATAGCTCAGAAAGTATGTGTCTTCAGAAGGTAATTTGAATTAATTTAAATGTTTCGAAATTAACTGCAAATTTACTGCTTTTTTATTTTATTAATAACTACTACTATGAACTGTTTATTTTTATATCGTTTGGGGAATATTATATACTTTTTTATACCCAGATTTCAGTCATTTTCCCATATCGTTAACAAAAAATTACTTTGACTCAGTAGAATGATGTTATTACACACAGAAAAAGTTTGTATTTATTATGAGGAGCATGATATTTTTCTTTTCTCTTCATAATCAACAAGAATGACACTAAATAAGAATAATTGTTAATATTAATAACAAAAAAGTGAGTCAGTTCAAGTGTGAAGATTTTTTAGCTATCAAAGCCGTGTCAGAATCCTGTATAAATAAATTAACATTGAATAATTCACATAAAGGTCAGTCTGGTCAGTCACTTTTTGAGTTGACAATTGAGGCGGACAACTCTACAAGGATGATCGATACGTCAAACCAGATTTTTAAGATATATTGTGTATATCATATAAATAAGGTCTAAGGTCCACAAAATTTTGATGTAGAATGGAAACGCCCCTAGAAGCAAACATCTCGTAGATAATTTTATAGGAGGCTGGTGCAATCTTTTTATTGGAAAACGAGACCTAATATTATATTTATTAACTGTTTATATTTATTAAAGTAGATTGTTCCAAGAGAATATTAGATTACACTAGCTAATATAATAATAAATTGCCTTTTTCTTCAAGCTAGTTAGCTTAGTTGACTAGTTAAAAGTTAACATTGTTAACTTTTATGCAACAATAAATACCATAGTAATAGTAATAATTACTAAGCATCAGTTGGTTTGATACCAGGGAGGATAAATACAATTTGATAATAACTGGGAATTGCTAAAAATAGGATCATATTACATTTTTTTTAATCCTAAAAATGTAAAAACAAATCAAATATAGAGAAAAATATTCCATTCTTACAAACAAACACTTTTCATTTCAATCGTCATAAGAATTTCTTGTTATTTGGGACAGTATAAAAAAATGAAATTTTAATGACGGACAACATAAATAATTTAAGACAAAAAATGTGTAAGTATAAATTACAATGACATCCGACGACTTTTCTAAAGATTAGTGGACTTGTTAATACTAAATTAATTTCATATATTCTAGATATGTTGTATATCTATAAAAATATGGAAATTTTAGGAATATTTACACTAATTGGCCAATCAAATTACAATTAGACACATGTCATTCAATTAATTAAAAAATAACAGACTGTTATTGTCTAATGAAAAAGAAGTAGCTTAATAGAATGCACAGTTGGTTAATTATTCAAATTATTATAACTACTATGATATAGTTATCTCATTTTAAAATAAAGCTATACTGCATCTAGCAGACTACTTGTATATTTCTATTAGGTATGTAATTAAAAAAATTTCACGCACTATGATGAAAATATGCTTGATATCCTTAAAATTAAATTAAGCACCAATTAAAGCAAATATAATTATTTGTATAAATACTACATCAAGATAGTTACGATCTACATTTAAACGTTCAGTAGTGTTTTAAAAATCTTCATTAGGAAACAAATCCTGAATTTTCGCTACACTTTTATCCCAGTAATGAGTTAGTTTAAAAAAATTAATATCATATAAGATTCAAATTAAGCAAATAAACCGTTTTATGCGTAAGAAAATTGCGCAAACGTCGGTGTTTCAAAAATGTACATAATTTTTTAGTAGACATATTATCTATTAGTCTACTACATAACCATAAATTAAGTAATTACAATATGGATATTAAATTGTAATTAATTTACTTACGTGCGTTCACATTTAGGGTTAGGCAACACAAAACCAAAACTACTGTTCCTTGGAGCCACATTATCACAGACTGCAGACTGCCTTGACTTTAATAACGTCGAAGTCGTTTACATACAAGTTTTCATTTTATGTGGCTCTGTTCGAGAAGAAAATGGCGGAGTGGTAAATCCCATTCGCCTGCCGATTACTCAATCTTCCTTGAAATTCCCACTATCTACGGGTTGTCATTTAATTATACCTAAAGCTTTCCGTGGGCGCTCGGAGCGTTATCAAAAAATAGGAAATACAACTGTGGCAGTTGTATGAGTTTTTTATTTATTTTTTTTTTATTTTGACCACTGGTTCCTATAAAGTGATTCAATTCAAATCAGTAGATAAGGCTGGTTGCGTTCGGAGTATGTCTGTTTATGGAAATGACATACCGCATATACAATTCTGTAATTTGGGAAAACAAACCGGACGAAAACAGTAATGTATGTACTTTTAGATTAATGGGTATTGGCAGTATTGGGAAATATTTTTTTCGGTTCATCGTCTCTGAAAACGTGACCAAAAATAGCACGTGATGTCATAAGCCAATAAAAGTAATCAGTAAACCGATGGCACACAGAGGAGAAACTTTAACTGGAATATATTCTTGAACTCTTCTTCTTCTTCTTCTTCTTCTTAAATTTCAGTATGAAGAATTTGAATGAAATCTTCTGCAATAGGTCAATTTAATTGATTTCTTTTGGTTGCTCACACATAGGGGGGTTATGCTTTTAGCTGTAGTCGCCCTGAGTCAAATTTACCTCCCCTCCCCCGAATTTTCTTCAAAAAAAATGCTCTATTGAGAGAAGACAGACATAGATCTTATCATGAAAACCCCACGGATTTGTTTCGGCATTTATCCTGGATCGGTGTACCGTGTACAGCACTGATGAGAACTAATAAGATCGAAACAGCTGTCTGTCGCTCGGATTCCATCTGGGACAGATATCGAATCCTACCCGTGGCGTGTCCCTTTAAAAAAAAAAGCTCTATTGAAAGACATAATTTGAAAAGTTGCATCGAAAGCATGCTTCACTTTCTAAGTTTTCAAATTATTACCTGTAAACAAACTTTACTTTTTATATCAATGACCATTTGATCGCAAAATATGTTCAATATAAGTACCGTTTCTTTTTTTATAGAAAGCTAATCGATAACAAAATCCATATTTTATATTTTCTAGCATCTCCGGAGTGATCCATCTCATTTTATATTGAAATCTATGCTTTGCAGAACATCCATGCAGTCAGGGTTTGTTTCAAGAATATCTTACCAAAATTTGGGGAAGCTACATTTTGTTGAAACCATATCTTGACGTGAGCTAGATCTGAAGCTAGTTGATTGGGAAAGAAATTCGACAAATATGGAACCAAATCTTTAAGTTTTAGATATGTTACCATCCATATCATTGCACCATGAATGTTATTATTAAAAAATAACGGTCTAAGAACCCTATCGCCTATGATTCCAGTACACACATTTATGTTTTGTATGCATTGGGTATAAGTTTTCCCCATTCGGTGAGGTTTGTTGTCAGCCCAATTCAGTCCAATAATGACACTTATCATTGGCCTAATAACGACAATTGCCTCTCTTAAGTTCACCGTTTAGAGTACATTTATTTTAATCAGAAGAAATATCCATTCTGAAGATAGCTAATTATAGATAAGAGAAGTCATCACTAGCTTTCAAAACTCAATTCTACCGGTTAGTACTTAGTAAGTACTTCAGTTTGTTCTAGTTTGTAAGGGTGTCTTAATTCCTTGATTAATTTTAGAATTGCCGTATGACTGACATTCAGTCAGTAACACCGGATTCAGTTATCGAGTGGAGTAACGGCGCCTTTAAATTTTAATTTGGTTTCATTATCAACAATGTTTTGTATTTCTTTTAAGCACATTTCTCATATGACTAAATGGTCGATAACGAGACGCAATTTTACTAACTGTACCACAGCTGAGTAGTAGATCTGGATCTTAGTCCCATGGCGAAGATTTGGGCAATTTTCACCATGCCATGATCATTAAGATTGTAAAACGAAGAATTTCCATTAGATAAGACATTTTGCAATGATATTATCGAA
Organism: Rosalia funebris; assembly: GCA_037954035.1. Taxonomy (NCBI): domain Eukaryota; kingdom Metazoa; phylum Arthropoda; class Insecta; order Coleoptera; family Cerambycidae; genus Rosalia; species Rosalia funebris. The sequence goes on from JAZFAV010000004.1 coordinate 9,758,752, forward strand.
TATAAAATCACAAATGACATGTGAAAATAACAATAATGTAAAAATAAAATGGGAGATAAGATCACTTACAGATTTATTGCGTCAAAGCAAAGCTTCAAAACAATACAACTAAGACAAGGTAAAACAGTGAAGACAAGAAATGTGTATTACCAATATTGGAATCATCTATTTTAATATGCAGTAATTATCATAAAAATAAGTTTTATTTTTAAGGTAATAATAAAAAAACTCGAGGTCACTGGATATGGCCTTACATCTGATAAACAAATTTGGGGGTGGTTATATCCCCAGGATGAAGATATGTAAAGGTACAGTAGTGTGTAGTGTTTTAGTGTTTTATGAAAAACTACGTCAATATTATCTCCACACCAAAGGTTCCTACCCATTCCAGTAATATGTAAAGGTGATTACTGATTACCCTCTAAATGCGGGCATACAAAATTTAAGATGGACCTGTTTCAAGACTTTATTGAAATTCTGTATATTCAGGATGCAAAATATATTGCAGTTAAAGTTTCCACCCTGTATAAAGAATAAAATAAACATTATGATGACTATTTATTTGGTACAGATGTTTTACTGATTATCAATAATTTATTTTGTGTATTCTTGTAATCATAATTGAATTTAGCGGTATATCATTGTTTTAAAAACATTTTTTAATTTGAAAATGAGTACAGGTGATTTTAATTTTTAACGTATATTGATTATCAGATGGGAATTAATTAATTAATTGTCGACTGCATATCATATAAATTTAATATCTACAAATGAATGTGAGGAGAACTGTTTTCCGCCTATTAGTAAAATACAATCCCGATAACAAATACAGGGTGTAAAAGGTAAACTGCCATTTTTAACAGTTGACAATTTTAACGTAAAAAAAGTTATTACCTACCATTTACGAGAAGAAAAATACCCTAAAACATTTTCGTTAATCTTGTTTTTATTTACACGATATGTATTCTAAGTGCACGAGCTTCACGAGCCACCACAAAATGCAGGAGCTGCACTTTCATAAAATGGGTCAAAGTCAATGATCCACTTTGATCGCATGCGTCGACAGGATAAATTCGGGACGCTTTATCGCAGTGTTGTCAAATTGTGTCAAATATCTAGGGTCTACTTTGATAATTCAAATAATATCGATTGCTGAGTCGAGGATCCATGCTTTTTTTTATTAGTTTAAGTTCAAGCTATCAACTGTTAAAATAAGGGCAGTCATACCTCTTACACCCTGTATATTTACCTAAGTCTTGGCCATTTTTTATTCAATAACTTTATTCCCAAAGTTATTGGGCCTATTTAAAGATACGCTCTTAAAAATATATAATTAAAGATATATAACATTTAAAGAAAAACACAGTACTTGCATTCGAGATGTCAGGAGAAATTACGTAAGAGGTAAATTAAATAACATGGTGCAGCGTAGAAGTATGTTTCAGTGTTTATTAAAATAAGTTCAAGGTATTTAAAAATTAAACCTATGCAACTCAGTTATTAGAATAATTATACACATTTCGGTGACATAAGTTCATATATAGAAATATTTTAACAGAATAATGAATGATGTATATGATGCTTTCTTTATTTCATTCCAGTTTTCATTTATTAAAGGCATATTGGAGTATATTTACCTGCAGCATTGGCATTTTTTTTTTGCAAATTAAAATAAATTTCAATTATTTTATCTTCGTATAATTCTTGATTTCAGTTCCTGCAAATTCTAAAGTCCTATTTATTAAGTAAGTAAATACAAAATAGTCCATAATTATTAAACAAAGAAGGCATTAAAAAAGACAGGTCGTATTATTCTGCTGCTGAAAAATATGCAAATTATCGATACTCGACATTCGCATATTTTGTAGATTGACTTACGCCAAAAGATGAGAGACTAGCTTTTTGAGGAAGGAAATAATATTTAAAAGTTCCGCAAAAGTTTGGCAAATTGTCAAAAAAAGAAATGAAAAGTCCACAAGAAAATACAAAATCCAATAGAAGTAACATATACTAATAATGGTATTTGCTATTATAACAATTAATTAGCATTTAGTTTTAAGGAAATACCACTAACGAAATTTTTATCGTTAAATTAGTTAATAAAAGCCATTTGTTTTGCACTTTATTGGCAACATTCCATAAATTCTCAAAATCTATGTCTTAGAATTTGAATAACAAAGGTATGTTATCAAGTTGATGAAAAGCCTTTTATTAAAATGTGTTTCTTAAACTTAAAAGAGACCTTACAAGAACACACTACCTTCACACAAGATTTTTAATAATCAATAAAAAAGTGAATGGAGATATTAAACGATAATAAAGTCTCCCCAAATATCCCAAGTTTTCAAATATTTCGGTATTTAGAGAATATTCGTATATTGACCATTTCTGCAGACGTAGATATTTGAGACGATTAATTTATATTTTAAAGAAATGTTATTTAACGTTATTAAATAAATTTCACACTTACCTTATGAATCATCAAGATTGTGTCATTAAACACCATCAACTGCAATTCATTGCACTTATTTAGTTGCATTTTTTTAGTATAGCTGTGATATTCGTATACTTAATATTTATAATTGTAATATATTGTTGATACTGTGTCTATTATTATATTATCGTTCACAAATAACAATGTCTGCTTTTAAGTTTCTCTTAAATATATCTATAAAACTGTTTACGTTTTTTATATGTAAATAAAAGAACCATATATGACATTTTGTGCAAGGTGAAATTTTATTTACCTATAATTAGACGAGGTCAAGTTTTGGGTAACTCAGTGGCGTGGCGGTACAAACAGTAAATCAATTAATGGTATAAGAATGTGTTCTACACAGGGTGACTCCAGGCCATTTAATAAAAGTACTTTAAGGTTGAAAACAATATTAACGTTTAATTTGAGGTCGAAGAAAGTATGTTTTTATAGATAAATACGCATTTTATGTTTTTTACAATTTTTAAATAAAATTCAAAACAATTAAAAATAAATAAACAGTTTTAAAACCTTAAAACGGAGTATTCCGCACGTAGAACATCTCTATCTCGAAATTGAGTGGCCGAGAAAAAATAAACCAACACATAAATTCAGAATGTGTTTTATGTGATAGTTTTACTTTTTTCAAATAGTCCACCATTGTGCTTTCTCATGACCCATGAACATGGTAGAGTGTGCTCTATCCACCCCAAAATCAATAGGTCTCGCCTGGGAGACGTTCCCGATCAGAATCAGTCAAAATCCGATCGATCCGACACGATTTAGTTGAGTTATCGTATTAACAAAAAAAATTTTTCAAATAGACCCACGGACAGGGTGGGGTGTGTCCTATTCACCTCAAAATCGATAGGTGTCATCTGGGAGACGCCCCCGATAATAATCAATCAAAACCCGATCGCTCCGACACGATTTAGTTGAGTTATCGTGATAACAAGAAATTTTAATGCCGACGACAACGATAACGAAGACGACGACACACACACACAGACAACATTTTTTAAAAACCTTTTTTTTTTGGTTTTTAGGCCGAAACGAAAAATAGAGAACGAAAATTTTTTTTCCCATTTTTCTTTACACTATTACATTATTTTTTCGCTAGTATAGTTGAGTGCGTAAAAGTAACATAGTTTTGAACAGAAATTGGAGAGACAGTTACGTTTTGGAGTGCCAGTTACGTTTTGGAGTGATAGTTACCTCTTCCATATTTTTAAATGGAACAGAGTTTGCATCTTAAACGATATTTATTCAATCTTATATTCAATAATATCAGATGATATTAAGATTAAGAGGCTATTACTTTCACTACAAAGTGCGGTGTGGCTCCGAAGTGGTGATATCAAATGTATGTGTTAATATTATTAAAGTTACTATTATCCAGAAAATAATTCCTATCAATAAGAAATTATGCACGAAATCAAAGTAACTTGCAAGTTACTGTGTCTTCAGAGAAATACGAATCGTCACAAACGCCCACTTTTTAAAAATTTTCTCTACTCCAGTGTTTCCGGTTCTATTCATTAAGGATTTCATTTAAGATAAACGTTGCTTCATCAGAAAAAAGTAATGTTTCTTGATATATAATGGATTCTTATTGCATCCACTTTGAACTATTTCGCAAAATTCCTTTTTTCTTTTTTTTTTTCTCTTTAAAATTCCAATCAACGCTGAGACTTATCGTCATTTTAAGTTTTGAAACCAAATAAATTCATATGGGTGCAATTTGTGTTGTTTTTTTTTTTTAGTCAGTTGTTATAACTATTTTAGAACGTTTTATTTAAACTGTTCACCGTTGTTGCTTATTTTCAATAAATCTATGTGTTGAAATAAACGCCTATGTTTACTTCACAACCCTTAAGTCAATAACAACAGATGTAATACAACAGTACACCTTAGTGATACGAAACAAGATCACAATTAAAAGTATGGTCCTTCGAGCTGGATATTAAATCCAACCCGAGAACGAGTACAACCAAGCCAGTGTATCAATTTCTCAAATACGAGTCCTATATCCTAGTATCTCAAATACCAATCCTCCTGAGAATGAGTGCAACCGAGCTAGTGCATTAATTTATCATCATACAACATACAATTAGCAATAAGTACATCAAGAATCTACCGAGTGCGACCAAGCCGCACATCACCCATTAAATGAAGAAATCTCGGAAAACACCAAGTAAGTGTGCTTGCTTCTATCATTGTCCTACATATCGCTCTATAAACGTTTCAATATGTTATGTGTTCGCGACATGGAACAGTTAAAAACGTTAATTAGCCAGCGAGGTAAATTAAAATCACGTCAAACAAGATTAATAAACAGTTTTAAAACCTTAAAACGGATTTTTCCGCACGTAGAACATCTCTATCTCGAAATTTAGTGGCCGAGAAAGAATAAACCAACACATAAATGCAGAATATGTGTTTTATGCAACAGTTTTACTTTTTTCACCCTCGTGCTTTCCCATGAAACATGAACAGGGTGGGGTGTGCCCTATCCACCTCAAAATCAATAGATGTCGTCTAGTAGACGTCCCTAATCAGAATCAGTCGAAATCCGATCGATCCGACATGATTTAATTGAGTGATTATGCTAACAAACAAATCTCTCAAACAGTCCACCATTGTGCTTTCTCATGACCTATGAACATGTTAGAGTGTGTTCTATCCACCTCAAAATTAATAGGTGTCGTTTGGGAGATGTCCCCGATCCGAATCAGTCAAAACCCGATCGATACGACATGACTTAATTGAGTTATCGTGTTAACAAAAAAAATTTCTCAAATAGTCCACCGTCGTGCTTTCTCAGGACCTATGGACAGGGTGGGGTGTGTCCTATCCACCTCAAAATCAATTGTTTCGTCTCGGAGACGTCCCCGATCAGAACTAGTCAATGCCCGATCGATCCGACATGGTTTAGTTGAGTTATCGTGTTAACAAAAAAAAATTCTCAAATAGACCCAAGGGAGGGGGTGGTGTGTGCTACCCACCTCAAAATCAATAGGTGTCATCTGGGAGACGTCCCCGATCAGAATCAGTCGAAACCCGATCGTTCCGACACGATTTAATTGAGTTATCGTGCTAACAAGAATAAATGCCGACGACACACACACACAGCAAAAACATTTCAAAAACCATTTTTTTTTTATTTTTAGACCGAAAAATGAAAAATAAACCCAAAAAAACTTTTTGTCACTTTTTCTTTACACGATTACATTACTCTTCCGCTTATAGTGGAGTGCGGAAAAATAAAAACTAATTTTATACATTAGGTACTACATAATCCACTGCCTTATACACGACTATACGCGACTTAAGTATTAGTCAATTTTATAACTATTTTAGAACGTTTTATTTAAAGTGTTCACCGTTGTTGCTTATTTTCAATAAATCTATGTGTTGAAGTAAATACTTATGTTTATTCCACAACCCTTAAGGCAATAACATCAGATGTGGTACAACACTACGCCATAGTGATACGAAAGAAGATCTCAATTGACATAGTGATTTTCGTATCGCCATAGTGATACGAAACAAAAAACACTTATTCAACATGAAAAATATGAGTTTTTATTAATAGTGTATGCTTTCTCTATTGAAAACAAATTATATTTGTTTTCATATACCGAATTAATATAGACATGTCTCCTCGAAACAATAAACTTCATTTCTGTCCATTGTTTCCGCTGACATTGTGTACAAGAAAACCTTCCATTACCCCTGTATTAAGAACAAAATCTGTTGTGACCTACAATATTAAAGTCCATATTAACAAATACCCAGTACATATCCATATTTATGCATCTTCTTAGAATTGTCTTATTTACATTTACGATTTTAATATCGATGAAAACCTCTCAATTATTTTCATAATTATGTCAACTTTTATAAGTAATTCTGTACGATTACCTCATCGCTGATAATGATTCAGATACAAATAAATAAATAAATAAATAAATAATATAACATGTCAGAATTTTAAACAGCGGTTAACAACTACGGATCGAAAAAAAAGTTTCTAATTCCCGTAATTTATTATTAAATTTAGTAGTTTCCATCGGTGGACTCGTTGATTAATTTCAAGATTAATTCAGAGTCAAAATGGTACTTGATTCCATAGTTTTATCGTCCATTTACGGTGACTTATTTGGTGACTATATGGTGCCTCAGTTGGAACTATAGGATTTGAACTGCGGACCATTTGTCTTGTGTCAAAGATAGCGCATCAGTTCTTAATGAGTGTCATTTGCAAACCATACGACAGTGATAGCATTACCAGCTTCATTTTCAAATTTACTCCACCACCCCAAAATGCGCACCAAATCGTACATCTTTATGGATGCAGTTCTTTTTCGTGAATAGCATGTAGATTTTTAGAACCCAAATTCGACACTCTTGTTTGCTGACGTATCCATCAAGATGAAAATATGCTTCATCGCTGAACAATATTTTATTGCATAAATCAGCATCACCTTCTTTCTCTTCTAACACCCAATTAGCAAATGTACGACGTTGCAAACGGTCTGTAACTTCTAATTGTGTCAACTGAATTTTGTATGCTGACAGATGCAGATCTTTCTCTAAAATCCGATGCGTGGTGGCTCTTGACAGATTCAATTGTTGTGCACGACGTTGAATTGATGTGTTTTGATACTCCCGTGTACTTTCTGTAGCAATATTTTCATCTTACCGACCACAACAAGGACATATTGGTGTTGCCTATTAATATTGGTGTTGCATAAATCAATAACAGAACTCGCCATTTCAAATTTCTTGATTAAGTTAAGAACTGTTAACTTTTTAGGTGCTTCATTTTGTGCGAATTTTTCTTATGCAACTGTAAATGATCGCTCACTTTCATAAAACAGTTGTACACAAACTATTCGTTGTTGCACTGTTAATTGCGACATGTTGACGTTATAAGGTTTCTAAGGTTATAAGGTATCACATTTTCTATGTGATAGGTTATTAGGCTGATTTTTCTCAGTACATCAGATATTGAACAAGCTATACTGATATATAGTCCAATTCAATAAAGATGGACTCGCCATATACATTTGATGTGTTTGTAGTCTAATTTTAGAATAAATTAGACAATAAACCGAACTCTCTTGTGATGCAATGATGGCGTTCTTTCTCAGGTTATTAGGCTGATTTTTCTCAGCACATCAGATATTGAACAAGCTATACTGATATATAGTCCAATTCAATAAAGATGGACTCGCCATATACATTTGATGTGTTTGTGGTCTAATTTTAGAATAAATTAGACAATAAACCGTCTTGTGATGCAATGATGGCGTTCTTTGATCTTAATAAAGGAACATCTTGTATCGCCAATGTAAAGTTTACTATACCTGTATGAACAAGAACTGCTTGAAACACGTTCTATACATAACAAATTGGGTTCTTTAACAGATCTTAGCAATTAAACAAATGATGTTAGGGTGGAATAGAGAATACATGGAATATTCTAGAAGACGAGTCAAATCAATTTCTCTGTTTATTAACCCGAGTAATTGTACAGCTGTCTAGACCAGAGGTTCTCAAATTTTTTTGGCGACGGAACCCTTTTGGAAAGCGAAATATTTGACGGAGCCCTAAAATAATCAAAAACTGGTTTATATGTATTCTTTATTAATAATCATATTACATAATAATCAAATATCTAATGGGAGGTATGAAACTGTTTTTTATTTTTCATCAATTGTTTGATATCAGGCTTGATAGAAGAGAGTTGAAGTTTCATATCAGGTTCGGCATCCAGTCTATTGCAGTATTTTGTTTTTATTGCTGCATAGGTTGAGAATCTTGTGTCGCACAAGTAAGTTGTTGGGAACGGGAGAAGAACATTGAGGCCCTTTGTGGCAAGAACTGGATATTCATCACGGATCCTGCACCAAAAACCATTCAGAGGCATTGTTTTAAACAGTGACTCACTCTATACTGGTGTCTGATGACATTTCTACAAACGATTCATAAATCTCGTTTGACATACTTTCGAACTTTTGCAAGTTGGGTACAAAAGGATTTTGAATCCATTGATTCATTTTAATATGTGTATTCTGTTCTTCGAGAAAATACGTCTCAAAAGATGTGCACACAGCATTGAGATATTGGACCAATTCTTATAACATCTTGAAACGTTTGAAACGTTGAGTCGCCAACGAACTAACTGAGCGATGAAAAGTTTTCTATTTCTCTCTTACCAACACAACTAATCCAAAAATCTGATTTTCTTTTGAAAGCGGTTATTTTGTTACTAACGTTGAACACTGTTGTCTGTTTACTTTGTAATGATAAATTTAATTCTTTCAGTTTTGTCTCCAGTCAGTCAGTCAATGTTGAACTGTTGACTAACCTTCTGGCTGAAATGTCGCGCTCTCATAGTCATTCCACTACTACTCTTTTAATTAATTTTTTAACTTTATGTTGGGGTAGTTAGATAGATTTTATTTTCTTCTGCAACCTTATTCGTATTAATTTAGTATTTTTTTTTAATTATGACCAGTATTTTCGCGGAGCTCTAGGGCTCTGCGGAGCATACTTTGAGTATGGCTGGTCTAGACATACTACACACTAGCTTACATACATATAATATTATATAGACGCACTTTTCCATAGTGGAGCATTACCGGGGATATTGTTACCAAATTCCTTTTAAGTAAACCACAACAAAGGAAAATAATTTATTAAGAATTCAATAAAACCAGACATACAGATCACAGTGTAAACTTATATAACAACAAAAATATCAAATGATCATGATGAATTTGTTAATAATTCAAGAAATAATGGTTTCATCGGTAGCATATTAACACCTGTTCAAAGTCATTAACAACTACTCAAAAATTAGTAACGTAACTCAACTTTACAAATAATAACAGCAGCATAACAATTTAATTATTTAATTGGTTTTCTTTCCTTTATTTTTCTTATGACGCTTTTGGCCCTTCTTAAAATTACTCCTGGTCGAAAGTATGCTATTCACCAGAATCTCCTTCTTTATCCATGATATGTACATGGGGATGTTTGTGTATACTCCAGGCCATCCCTTCCTGCCGCATCCCATTCCGTAACTGACGATGCCGGCGGCATAATAGGTGCCGTTGCTCGTGGACATCATCAGGGGGCCTCCGGAGTCTCCGGTGCAGCTGTCCTTTTGGTCTTGGCCACCGGCGCAAATCTGGGTCTCTTGCAGGTCGACGTTGACCAGGGCATATTTTTCTTTGCACTCTGTTTTGTCGAATGCGAGTACGTCCACTTTCATTTTAATTTTGCTGCTGGCAGCTGAAATATAAATAACATTTCGTAAGCTATCGTTGTTAATATGTATGACCGCCTTAGTTATATTTGTCGGTGTCGAGGAGCTCAGCATGGAACAGCGCTCTTAACAATTATATTGTATTATAAACTACTGAAGTGGGGAAATATATCCACACTCTCTGCAAATGCCTTATATAATAAGGACTAAACAAATTAGGCCAAAACAGCTATTCTCCTTGCTACATGCCGACAACGAGCGCTGAATTATATAGGGAAATTTGCCCTATTTTGTCTAACAGAGCTAGCACTAAAATAGAGTGATTTAGATTGCTCAAAAACCAAAAGAAAGATGCAAAGAGTCCTCTATCTCAGGATATCACTAACTTCAGACCGGTTTCGATTTTATCTTGGGTCTCGTCAGTGCAGTCTGAGTATACCTTTGACAAATGAGGCTCGCATCTTGTAGACGCCGGTAAGGTCTACCACAGTAGAGTAACAAAGCACCATCTCTCGACAACAATCCAAAACAATCCAAATCGAAATAAAACTTGATATCATCAGTTTTCATCATCAAAACCAAGTTTTACTTGGCAGATAGTAATTTTTTTACAAACTACTGAAGTGAGGAGATGTACCCACACCATCTGCAAATGCATTATACAATAAGGATTAAACAAATTAGGCCAAAACGGCATGTAGCCAGGAGAATAGCTGTACTAGGTCACAGAATAGATTCTTGAGGAATTTTAACAAAGGTTGAGGCTGTGAAATTAATAGTTTTTTACCCACCATGTTCTGTTTTTCCCCATCCGCTTAAGTAGTATCTGGTAGGTATTTCAGTTGGATCGTTAAGTAGGCAAATAGGTTTGATATAATCTGAAAAAAGATAATTAATATAACATTAAATTAAATATAACACTTTGAAATTATTATTTAAATGTATTCTGAAATTATTTCCACATTAACACTATAGCGATAATCAATTATTTGAAATACATGTATAATACTATACAGTGTGATAATAAAATTTCGCACACTATTCGTAATTTTGTTATTAAAATATTTTTTGAAAATCTCTGAAATATATCAAATATATTTTTTAAAAAGACGTTGACTGATATTAGAATTTTATATTTTTTAGATTTTATATTTGAGCTTTGACATCGTCATAGTCTTCTTTAAATTGCAGTCCCTTCTCTTTTAACACTAATCAATTTTTTAGTGTAGTAGGAAAACTTCAATAATAATGAATTCCTTGAAGTTTTCCTACTATAACGGTACTTTTTATTTACTATTTATGAGATAGAGAGTGTTTCTTCAGAAACACAAATAAAGCAAATACGACTACATTTTTGACAGAAATTTGAAGTTATTCTAAACGTCCTTATTAACAATTAACAATTTAATATTGATCAGCACGAGTATAAAAATATTGAAGATTTCACCATTTATAGGCTGCTATTTTCCATTTAGATTCGAACTCATTTCTTCAGATTTGCTGAGTTATTTGACGTATTAATACAGACATCATATTTTAAGTAACCCCATAAGAATAAATGCAAGAAGGTAAAATCAAGCAAATGTAGTGACCATTAATTTGGTCTTTATCTACCTGCCAGAGAAAGTATTTTCAATAAATGACTGGGCATTAATACCTACAAAAATGAGGGAGAAGAACTAAATTATTTAGTGAGGCACATCATTATCCCTATTGTTTAGGCAAAGAACTGCTGAGAGCGCTGAAATAGAAAGGTAAAAAATTTAAATATCTAACAGAAACCTAATTGTCCTCAAAGAAATTAAATCCTGAGAAGAGGCTGCAGACGTTCAATTCAGGAACAAAAACAGGAAACCAATTTTCCACGAATACCAAAAGTTTACAAGTTCTCTATGCACGTTTCGGCAAACAGGTTGGCATCATCGGGAGATGAATAAAACTGATTAGGAGATTATTACAACTTCCTATAATTCCAATGATTTACTTTACTTTATCCTAGTTGAATCAAGAGACGAGACAAATCTGATGAGAGAATCTGAAGAGATGAGATCTGTTGATACGAATACCTGCAGCTATATGAACGATATCCATTCAATAAAAAAAGTTCTTCTTCAGAAAAATATGATAAAACTTTGAAAGGTTGGGATGCCTAATACAAGATACATCTGTGGTTGCAAAATATTTTTTAATGTAGCCGGAATTTGCAGTGTACGAGTATTTAACACTCCCTATCATATAAACAGTAAATATGAACGTCTGATTATAAATTAGGATCAAAAGAAATTAGATTTAGATATTTTGAAATTTCGCGATTCTAGAGTCTGGTATTTTAAACTTTGATCCAAGGGTCCAAAATTTTGCGATTTAATTTCTGAATTTCTTAAATTACTTTTGTAAGTTTTTCAAAAATTATTTTAATAATTGAAAATACATACCAGTGAATCGAGCACCCTTCCTCAAATGAATGATAGCTATATCATTATAGTGTCCCACAGAATCAGGATTATAGTCTGGATGAACGATAACTTTTTCAGCTCTACTAATTTGGCGGGGTTCTGCGCAGTACGTCCCACCAGGGGAACAGTCTATTTTGGTTTCGGTATTGTGCTCTCCCAGTACAACTGAATAACTGAAAATATTAAATAACTACAAATAATAATAGTAGTAACAATAATAGTATAATAAAAATGTATTTATTTCTCAGAAGAAAAAATCCATTTATAGGATAACGGATTTTTATAATCGGTTGTTTCTAAACTTATTATGAGTACAATTGTTCAATTCACAAGCTAGTTATAACACCAAATTTTGAGACATTACAAACAAGTCAGTGTTTGTAATATCAAAAAATTGTAAGCATATTTGTTCTTGCAGTCTAGTAACAAAACGTATTTTCTTGTCGAGAATCTAGCCTATAATATACTAAACATTTTTAGTAATGAATGTATACTATTATGGAACAGTTTAAATAAAAGTGAGAGGATAGTAAGCACCAGGGAGTTCACATTCAATCTAGGTTATTCAAATCCAAACAATTTAAATATAAACAAGTTAAAATTTAAAACTCATTCGGTTGAAAGACATTTATATGCAGACATAGTACAGAAGTGTATATATTTCAATAGCAAATTAAGGAAAAAATACATACACATTTGCCTTAAATTATCCAATGATTAAAAATAGTAAGTCTCGTATATGAGCATATATCACAATGATATGTTATCAAATATTCGAAGTGAAGTAAACAACAAGAGAAACTGTTAACTTTTAAATTTGTCCTATATAATCTGTGCATGCTTTTGACCTATTTTTGCTTAATATATTCTGGCTCAGTATTGTAAACTTGACCATCGACTGCTGACTAAGAATTATCTTTAAATACAACGTAATGATGACGGGCTCCATCTTATTAAGAATGCCCCTTGTACTTATCCATCCAGTTGTAATTTATGTTGAATAAGTGGATCCATGTCATTCTCTCAAAGTTCTGAGAACTACGGTGATAGTTTATCCATTGAAATAAGCCAATCATGTTATATCTCATAGACCGCCTACTCAGGTATAAAACTTCTACATTTCTCCAGAAATACGTGTATATTTTCATTTTCTACGTATCCAAGATTGTGTTTGGTTATTTAAACAATTGAAGAAAAAAAAACAACGCTAAATCAAAATGCTTTTTCGCAGTCAACTATATCAGAGCTGAAAAGTAATGTAATCGTGTAAAGAAAAGTGGAAATTTTTTTTTCTAGCGATTATTTTTCATTTTTCGGCCTAAAAACAAAAAATGGTTTTAATAAATTTTTGTCTGTGTGTGTATCGCTGTCGTTGTCGTTGTCGTCGGCATTAAAATTTCTTATTAGCACGATAACTCAATTAAATCGTGTCGGATCTATCGGGTTTTGACTGATTCTGATCGGAAACGTGTCCCAGGCGACACCTTTTAATTTTGATGTGCATAGAACACACTCTACCATGTTTATGGGTCATAAGAAAGCAGAATGGTGGACTATTTGAGAAATTTTTTTTGTTATCACGATCACTAAATTAAATCGTGTCGGATCGATCGGGTTTCGACTGATTCTGATTAGGGAGGTTTACCAGATGACATCTATTGACTTTGAGGTGGATAGAACACACCCCACCCTGTCCATAGGTCATGATTGAAAGCATGATGGTGGACTATTTGAAAAAAGTAAAACTGTCGCATAAAACACTTATTCTGCATTTATGTGTCGGTTTATTTTTTTTCGGCCACTCAATTTCGAGACAGACATGTTCTACGTGCGGAAAAGTCCATTTTAAGGTTTTAAAACTGTTTATATAGTTTAGATATGAAGTATTTGCAATTCTTGAAACCATTAAAATCCCTTATATGATATTAACTGAGCTTGGATGTTTTACTACGAAGTAAATTGTATCTACTGTTATCTGGGTTTGAGTACTAAACTAACCAACGATACGATCAAAAATTTGTTTCATATCATTAACAGATTTCTTTCAGTACATTTGTTTAGTGTCCATACAGAAATAATTTGAGTGTGACTTATTTTCTACCTATTCATGCGTACCTATTCTATCTATTTTTGAAATTCTTGAAACTTTTTAAGATGATAAACCAGGCAACAGAATGATAACCATTTTATCTACCAATACTGGAATTGCTGGACAGTCTCGAAGTACTTCTGGTACCATCATATTGTTCATATGTTACATGTGATAATTCTATCAACTTTTGAATACATTTCATTATATTTTATGTCATCATACATCATTGTACGACCAACAGAAATATGTGTATTTTTCCTGTACGTTTACATTTTGCTTTTAACAGTTACTTACACAGGGCCTCTTATTTGTAGAACATCCGGATGAGTACAGTGGCCTGCAGTAACAACGTACTTGACGTGTATGAGAAATCCTGAACATCCGAAGGTTTTGTACCCATATTTATTTTTGTGAATTAGCCTTGCCATCCACGGATACTCTCCTAAACTAGCTTCCTTTCCACCCACTATTCGCCCTCGAAGCATCATCTTCTGTGTACCACATGACTTAGGAAAAATGTTGTCATCGTCATCTGTAAAAAATTACTACTTAAAAAATATTATTCTTTATTTATAAGTGAACAAAGTAATATTTTATTCATCCTCGTCTTTACAATATTACTTGGAAATTTAAACAGATGCTGCGTACTAATGTTACTAGTTGACATATAATGAAAATTTTAAACATATTTTTTAACTATGGTATGCTCATAGTTAACTGGTATGCTCATTCTTTATTCATTGTTATTTAGTGATAAAGTATTATTTGTTTACCTTAAGATAGAAGTAAGTATATACTAAAAGATATGTTGGTTGAAAGTAGTACAAAACTTACGACATGAACACAAATTTTACATGATTGAAGGCTATGCTTGAATTGGTGTGTTAGGTAATGGAATTTGAGAATGTAGCGTTTATATTTGGCCAAATTTCAAGGGCGTTTTCTAGACTCAGCAATAATACCAAAGAATTATTACTTTTCCGCACTCCACTATACGCGGAAAAGTAATGTAATCGTTAAAAAAAAATTATTTTCTAGGGTTTATTTTTCGTTTTTCGGCCTAAAAACAAAAAAAATGGTTTTAAAACCATTTTGTGTGTGTGTGTGTGTGTGTGTGTGTGTGTGTGTGTGTGTGTGTGTGTGTGTGTGTGTGTGTGTGTGTGTGTGTGTGTGTGTGTGTGTGTGTGTGTGTGTGTGTGTGTGTGTGTGTGTGTGTGTGTGTGTGTGTGTGTGTGTGTGTGTGTGTGTGTGTGTGTGTGTGTGTGTGTGTGTGTGTGTGTGTGTGTGTGTGTGTGTGTGTGTGTGTGTGTGTGTGTGTGTGTGTGTGTGTGTGTGTCGTTGTCGTTGTCGTTGTCGTTATTGTTATCGTTGTCATCAACATTTATTCTTGTTAGCATGATAACTAAATTGTGTCGGATAGATCGAGTTTTGACTGGTTCTGATCCAGGGTGCTTCCCAGACGATACCTATTGATTTTGAGGTGGATAGGATACACCCCACCCTATCTATGTGTCATGAGAAAGCACGATGGTGGACTATTTGAAAATTTTTTTTTATTAACACGATAACTCAACTAAATCATATCGGTTCGATCGGGTTTTGACTGATTTTTGATGACCGGGATTTGACTATTTGAGAAATTGTTTTTGTTAGCACGATCACTCAATTAAATCGTGTCGGATCGATCGGGTTTCGACTGATTCTGATTAGGGACGTCTACCAGACGACATTTATTGATTTTGTGGTAGATAGAACACACTCCACCCTGTCCATGGGTCATGAGAAAGCACAATTGTGGACTATTTGAGAAAAATAAAAAAAAAGTAAAATTGTCGCATAAAACACATGTATGGGTTTATTTTTTCTCGGACACTTTAAGTCCGTTTTAAGGTTTTAAAACTGTTTATTATAAGTATGTGATGGATTATTTCTGATGGAATATACCGAATGATTGTAATGAAGATTTTGAACACGCATATCATAAGCAATCATATCAAGCTCATTTGTGGGCAAGTGATATATTGTTATTGTGGATATTCACTACATTCTCAGTAAATTAGTATCTGGGCAGCAATTTCTGACAAAAAAAATAGTTACGCCCGCTTGTTTTGCAATTTTATCATTAATACAGATCAGTACAGAAACAATATTTAGACTGAATTTGTTTTTGACAATAACTACACATACGACAATATGAGCTTCTCGGCTGACTTTTTACTTTTCCACGCTCAACTATACTAACGGATAAGTAATGTAATCGTGTAAAGAAAATGGAAAAAAAAATTCGTTTATTTTTCGTTTTCAGCCTAAAAATAAAAAAAATAAACTGTTTAAAAACCTTAAAACGGATTTTTCCGCACGTATAACATCTCTATCTCGGATAGTACACACGACCCCCTCCCTTGGGTCTATTTGAGAAATGTTTTTTGTTAGCACGATAATTTAACTAAATCGTGTCGAATCGATTGCATTTTGACTAATTCTGATCGGGGACGTCTCCCAGACCACACCTATTGATTTTGAGGTGGATAGAACACACGCTACCATGTTTATGGGTCATGAGAAAGCACAATGGTGGACTATTTGAGAAATATGTTTGTTAGCACGATCACTCAATTAAATCGTGTCGAATCGATCGGGTCTCGACTGATTCTAATTAGGGATCTGTCGCATAGAACAGATATTCTGCATTTATGTGTTGGTTTATTTTTTCTCGGCCACTCAATTTCGAGATAGAGATGTTCTACGGATGTTCTTGTACGGAAAAGTCCGTTTTAAGATTTTAAAGCTGTTTACTTTATAATCGTTTAAGTTTATATAGTTTTAAATTTATATAGTAGAATTATTTCATGAAGAGCAAGTTGGCAATAAACCGTTCGACAAAGAGCAATGTATGCAGTAAAAGAATTATAAAATTCTATTACTTCATTCGCCTGGGAGAAGGTAAGCTATACATTGCTCTTTGTCGCACGGTTTATTGCCGATTTGCTCTTCATAAAATAATTCTACTATATATATCTACTATATATATATATATATATATATATATATATATATATATATATATATATATATATATATATATATATATATATATATATATATATATATATATATATATACGAGTTGGGGTTTTCTCCGAGGTGTTCCTGTTTAACAGTTATACGCTATTCTATTTTGTGCCTCCTTAATTATACAGGATGCTCAGATCTACTATACCTAATTTTCAGGAACTGAGAATTAAAAACCGTAACGTATTGTTTAGTTTTAGTTCATTATTACCTTATCTCTGGGATTAATAACATATTTGCTTATAATTTATGGTATCAGCATGGTACATAGCTTTGCCAAAATTATTTCAGGGGGATAATAAAATCTAGACGGACGTTTGAACGACTAATAATTAGATAAATTTAATAAATAAATAAAAGATAATTTTTGATATCGATATTAGTTGATAAAATTTTGGTTTTCTACTTAGTTTTACCTGCCTCCGTATTATAAATTATTTATTATACTTTAATGTTTTGTCACCGTTCTTGAATAAATATTATAGCAATAAAGACAATTATAGTTTATTTCATCGCTATTTGCCAAATAAAAATCCCAAACGGGTCTTATCTTATACCGTGGCTTATTATTATGGCTAGGCTCAGGTAGACTGTTCCGTTTATCGGTAAGATTTTAGAGTTTTTTATTTGGCAAATAGCGATGAAATGAATAGTTCTTATTGAATTGGTTAAGAAAATAACAGTCCTATTTTTACTATTAAAATATGAAATCAATCAAATTTATGACTTTACAAATATTTACTGAATAAAGTGTAGACAATAAATATTAGATTAGTGGCTTTAGTGGAACTTTTATAGTAGAGTCAAGGATTTATGGTAGTGCTTAGATGAAATTATCTGTACCTATTTCAACATAATCATTAACATAAAATTCATTTAGTGAAAAAAATTGTTTCTAGTAATATTCGGGGTTAATAACAATGTTCTTAACGTTTTTATACCAATATTCTTGCTAACTTTTCTGAAGTTATCGTATTTTCCACAGCACACTTTCGGATTTAACGGGCTCTCATTAATGGGCCCACAGCGGGATTCCCTCAAAAACTGCTTTGCGTTTGTGTTATTCAGCTGTTTCAGCAGTACGGCACACTGCTTGATCTCTATGCAAAATCCTGGATCGTGATTCGGTGTTTCACACATAGTTGCCATTTCTGAAAAAAAAAAGGTTACTTATTGACATTAAATTGAGATTATTGAAAATGAGACAGTGAGTGCTACTTAAGTTTGTTAAACTGTGAAGAACTATAAAGATTTAACTGTGAAGAATTTGCATTTAATAGGTGAATTATATACTAAAATGTAGAGAAAAATTAGAACTTTCTGTTGCATAGACAATGGCTTTGTTTAATCAATTTTTATTGCGGTAATCGAGAAATTGGACTGGTCATTAAACTTTTTACAGATATAAGGTGGTAAAAAGTGATAACTTTCTTTGGCAATACACTCCAGTACAGGTCTGGCTTCAAGATTAAATATATATTAAAGTCGAATAACATATTTTAGCTTGTTTTAAATGTTATAAGGAAACAGCAGATAACGAAGATAATTTAAAATGTTCAGGACTGTGCTCAAATTATTTTCATCTTAAATATCTTAATATGGTAGGTAGACGGTTTGATACAATTATTAATTGTAACAGTGTTAAATGGTTTTGTGAATATTGCGGAGTTTATATTCACTTTGCTACTAGGATTGCCAGAGATTTTGAAAATCTTATGTCATAATGTCATTAGAGAAATAGATGATCTTAAAAATACTACTCGATCTACTAATAACGCTGTAAATGATAATTTGCCAACAACACGTAAAATTTTCTGATGCTGTTGCTAAGAAAGGAGTGATCATAAAACCGAAGGCTAATCAAGAAAGTAAAAAAAAACTAAAGAAGCTGTACAGGAAAACTTGAAACCAGCGAACTTGGAAGTCAGAATAGAAGAGCTAAATAATATTAAAAGCTAAAGAATGAGGAGTTATAATAAAATGTAAAACCAATAAAGAAAAATAATCATAAAAAAATGCTACAGAAAAGAAACTGTACAAAAATTATGAAATCAAGGCTCCCGATTTAAAAATTCTTGTATTAAAGTCGTAGATATAGAGGAAAATATGGATGGTGATGAATTACTTAACTTAATAAGAAAGCAAAATATTTCAATTTTAAGCAAAATATAAATGTAAACTACAAGTAAAAGTTATAAAAAAATGAATACTAAATTTATGGCTATCATTCAGTGTGATCATGAAACATTTAAGAAAATTATGTAACAACATTCTCTTTCTATTGACTGGACTAAGTGTAGAATCTCTGAATATGTAGACGTTTGCAGGTGTTTCAGATGTGGTAGTTTTGACCATCACACTGATAACTGTGCAAATCCAGGTAAATGTTTAAAGTGTACCGCATCAGACGATTCTACCGAATCCTGCGTAGATAATAATTTTAATTGTTTAAATTATATCGAGGCTAAACAAAAATTAAAAATAGATATTGATGTAAATTATTTTACATATGACAATAAATGTCCAAGAAATTAATCGAGGAAGCCGTTACTCTATGGTAGTTCATAATTCACAACGGAAATGAGTAAAACAACTACTACGTTTTTATATCACTATATTTTCACAGAAACGTTACTGCAGTTTCGACAATTATGTCATTTTCAATTCAGATTCGTAGTTGGATCATCGTTTGAAAATGACATAATTGTCGAAACTGCAGTCACGTTTCTGTGAAAATATAGTGATATAAAAATGGAGTAGTTGTTTTACTCATTTCCGTTGTGGATAAATGTCCAGTTTATTTAAAGAAAATTGAGAACCACAAAAGGAAAATTAAGTATACATTATCTAATTCTTAGTACTCTATTATTACTCCATTATTTCTTTATGTTTATAGTTATAGTAGTATTCCATTATTCATTATTTATTTATGTTTAAAGTTATTTAGATTTTTTTTGTTTTTACTTATACATATATATTTTATTTATTTTTATTAATATGTTTATATCTAGTTACACAATTTTTTAGTTATAGTTATATCCTACATATATTCTGGACCTTGACCTGTAAATGGACTATTCTGTCGAACAATAAAGCAATGGACTATATAATAATAATAATGATATTATTATTATTATTATTATTAAAATAGGCAGGAATATTTCCGTTTTTTATTTTCTGTAAAATTTCGCATATGGAAGAGTTTTGGAAAAATATATAAACACATCGGTTTTCTTTTTGTCAATCAAATTGGTCCAATAATTTGTATGTTTTTTTTTAAATTTACACTAAATTAATTTTAAACTAAAGTATGTTGATATATTGCTATGAACTTTGTAGTCATTAAATTCATAGTATACAATTTTCAAGATGTAAGTAACCCTAGCATTTGACGCAATATATTACATACTTATTTTGAATTAACGATTACATGAATTTCAGTTACCAATCTCGTTTAGCTGCACCTTAAATTTATTACAATATCATAGAATTATTAGAATATCATAATTATGATTATCATGATTAACGAGCGATCTATTCGGAAACCAAGAAGTAATTGTATAAAAATAGTGTATACATGGTGTTTCATAATTATCTGCACGGTGATATATTTATTGTTTGAAAAGATAAAAATATAAATGAAAAGCGTACGCAATGGGCATGAAAGGCATCGGTTGTTGATACGGTTGGTGTTACCTTTTACACCTTTTAAACCTACACCACTATCTATAATTTTATTTAATAGAACCCTATATTCATATTTCAAACATGTGATATACCATAACTTATGGTACAGTTTTCTTTTAAAAAAATAAAATGACAAGTAAATGAGTACCATATTAGTAACTGAAAATATTATGGTAACAAAATGGGCACATTCATACAAGCTTCCAGATGTCGCAGCCAGTCTCGTGTACAGGTTACTATGAGTATAGCATGTGTGAATCTGTGACAAGTCTCACAACTCCGATGTTTACTAGATGTCTCTACAATTAGGGAGGCTGCGATGAATAAACTATGTTCTTAAGTAACTTCATATGAAAGAATCTATTGACGCAATCTTCAGAACGGGGAGAGTACCCCAGAATGGGAATGGCCAGCGAAGGGACAACAAGCTTACTTATTGGGCATCATGATCTTGTATTATCTCTTATGAAGTTACTGAAACGTAGTTTATTTAACGAGTCCTGATAATTTTGACTTCTAGACGCTAGAAGCTTGTCACAAAATAACACCAAATATGTTCTAGTCTACGCAAGACTAGGGTTCATCGAAGCTTGTGTAGAGGCACGAGATGCTCTCTTTGAATATTATTTTAGCATAATCTCGTTCATTAATTTGTTGTCTTATTGTTTTAAGAAATAAATAAATTGTAAGATAATCATGAATATAGAATTGCAGAATAAACAATGTAAGTGAAGTACAATGGCTAAAAAGCTTTATACCTGGAGACCTCATGAGAAGATTTAATTAGTATCAGGCATCTTATAAACATTACGTGTACAAACTTGTACATAAATTCATGTTAGATGGTTAGTTAGTTATAGTAAATTTGCTTAAGAATGAAGATTGTACACTGGTATAATACTCTTCATGTCGCTCTTCTCGTTTGCCAGAAAAGACAGGAAAGCTTATTGTTCCCCTGGGACAGATTGCTGTATTAATACTATTAATGGAGTTAAAACAAAAAAATCTATAGTGGGTATTTCTTGAAAATATTGTTGATGGTTGCCTTATATAGGGATTGCAGAAAGGAAGTTGCCTTATATAGGGATTGCAGAAAGGAATACAATTCCAATGATACTAATATAGAAAAACGGAGATAGGTTGACGCAATTCTACGAAACTTGTCCATTTAATGTTACGTAGTTTATTATTTTGTCCATATATTGTGCATGTTTACTGTATTTTTGTATATATTTTAGGTTATGCTTATCATTTCCAGTCTTTTTACCACGATTCATGGTAATCCAAATTTCCATCGATGCAAGATGCAGTGTTTAATATGGAAACATCCGAGGGATAAGCGTGGTTCTCATTAAATATAATTCTCAATATTATTTTTTAAATCTTTTTCTCTATGTAATTCCCAATACTTTTTAAACCATAGACATAATATTAAAACTTATTACTATTTAACTTATTACTAACTTATTATTGTCTAATATATTAAAACTTATTATCTTTCTTATTCGTCTCTATTTAGCGGTAGAAATTTTAATTTTCTAATATAGAACTATTAACCTCTACATACCTCTAAGTTTTTTTAAGAAAGTTTTTTTAATAAGTATTCTTTTAACAAAACCATAGAGAATGTCACTGTTAATAAAAACAGACTAAAGCACGTGAACCTCATTCCTTATTGAGGATATACTATATATTTTTGTTAGATTATCTTATTTTCAAATAACACGCAAAATAATAACGTCATACCAA
This sequence comes from Rosalia funebris, assembly GCA_037954035.1. NCBI lineage: Eukaryota > Metazoa > Arthropoda > Insecta > Coleoptera > Cerambycidae > Rosalia > Rosalia funebris. The sequence goes on from JAZFAV010000004.1 coordinate 9,781,562, forward strand.
TAACATATTTCTTATTTACACGACATTATGTCGTATTTAAGCTATTTTGTAAATATAATTACACATGAATATCATTAAATGTTTAATAAATTTTTTTCTTCTCTAAATATTATCAAAAAAAAGTTTTGTAAAAAAAATCATTCATACTTAACAACAACGATAAATTCCCTCTATCACCGCTATATTCTGCTGAAGAATGTTGGGTCGTCGTTTCATTTTCAGTTTCAGTAGTGCCATCTTCCATATACTCTTCACCGTATCCAGCCGTGGTATAATTGGCAGTACTGCAGACCACACAAAAACTAAAAATTATAACGAAATAGAAACAGTCAGTTAAACGTTGCATTTTGAGGCACTCGTACAAGTACGATTTTACTTTACAAATCCCAACTCAGCAGTTGTTGTTGGCCTTTGAACTGGCGCATCTTATCACAGTGTCCGACAATATCGGCGCTAATACATATATTTTAATGTCAACGCTATAACGTAATCATCCGATTTAATTAGGTCTAGGAAATCGAAAGCGGTCTATGAAACGGAAAAACCCGCTAACGTGTTGTAAGGCCATACCGATTTGCCATTTCCACGTTCCACATATGCAGAACACTTAAAAAATAGTGTTTACCCCCACATTACTTGTTAGGATAAATATTATTTATTCTAGAATTAATAGCGCTCGAATTATAATCTTCGTTTTGACCACAACCAAGGACAGGAGATTTTTGTGTACTTCTTTTATCGTTGTACAGGATGTCCCAATGTGGAACGTTTTTAATACTGTCAGAGAAACATTTGTTAGAGTTAGTTTTTAAGATAAGTATACCCACAACAGTGATAAATATATATTTGTTCTAATATATAATTGAATCGGTGAGTTCAAAAACCGTACATGTCCAAAAACGTCGTTTTGAGAAAATCAAGAAAAACCTGTTAGCTTTTAAACTAATTATTTCAGAGCATTAGCATACACAGCAATGTTTTAGGTCTAGTAATTTGGGGTTTATTTATTGCAATAATTTTTCCGAAAAGCAAAATGGCGTACAAGTTTAAGCTAAAAGAAGCTAATGGACTTGTACCGTACTTGAACTCAACTTAGTAAAAAAAAGACAACAAAAACTTATTCACTTGAGTTATATCCAGAGATCTATCTGACCACTCAATGGTTCACTTTCTAGCCATCCATTTACTGGGAAAAACGAAAGACTGTTTGGATAATAAAATCTAACTCTTGAATAATTTGATGTAGTTATTCGTGAATAGATTTCATTATTTGGATGTTGTGCCACAAGTAAAACAACTATGTTTGGTTGTAGCAACTCTAAATATTTTTCAGTACTTAATGCAGAATCAATAAAAATAAACAGTTTTAAAGCCTTAGAAGGGACTTTTCCGCACGTAGAACATCTGTCGAAGTTGAATGGCCAAGAAAAAATAAACCAACACATAAATGCAGAATATGTGTTTTATGCGACAGTTTTACTTTTTTCAATTTTTCTCAAATAGTCCACCATCGTGTTTTCTCATGACCCATAGACAGGGTGGAGTGTGTCCTATCCACCTCAAAATGAGCATATGACGTCTGGCAGACGTCCCTAATCAGAATCAGTCAAAACCCGATCGATCCGACACGATTTAATTGAGTGATCGTGCTAACAAAATCAATTTCTCAAATAGACCACCATTGTGCTTTCTCATGACCCATGAACATAATAGAGTATATTATATCCACTTCAAAATCAATAGGTGTCATCTGGGAAACGTCGCCGATCAGAATCAGCCCAAACCCGATCGATCCGACACGATTTAGTTGAGTCATCGTATTAACAAAAAAAAATTTCAAGTAGTCCACTATCGTGCTTTCTCATGACCAATGAATAGGGTGGGGTGTATCCTATCCACCTCAAAATCAATAGGTATCGTCTGGGAGACGTCCCCGATCAGAATCAGTCAAAACCTAATTGACCCGACACGATTTAGTTGAGTTATCGTATTAAAAAAAAATTTCTCAAATAGTCCACCATCGTTCTTTCTCATGACCCACGAATAGGGTGGGGTGTATCCTATCCACCTCAAAATCAATAGATGTCGTCTGGGAGACGTCCCCGATCATCACACACACACACACACACACACACACACACACACACACACACACACACACACACACACACACACACACACACACACACACACACACACACACACACACACACACACACACACACACACACACACACACACACACACACACACACACACACACACACACACACACACACACACACACACACACACACACACACACACACACACACACACACACACACACACACACACACACACACACACACACACACACACACACACACACACACACACACACACACACACACACACACACACACACACACACACACACACACACACACACACACACACACACACACACACACACACACACACACACACACACACACACACACACACACACACACACACACACACACACACACACACACACACACACACACACACACACACACACACACACACACACACACACACACACACACACACACACACACACACACACACACACACACACACACACACACACACACACACACACACACACACACACACACACACACACACACACACACACACACACACACACACACACACACACACACACACACACACACACACACACACACACACACACACACACACACACACACACACACACACACACACACACACACACACACACACACACACACACACACACACACACACACACACACACACACACACACACACACACACACACACACACACACACACACACACACACACACACACACACACACACACACACACACACACACACACACACACACACACACACACACACACACACACACACACACACACACACACACACACACACACACACACACACACACACACACACACACACACACACACACACACACACACACACACACACACACACACACACACACACACACACACACACACACACACACACACACACACACACACACACACACACACACACACACACACACACACACACACACACACACACACACACACACACACACACACACACACACACACACACACACACACACACACACACACACACACACACACATGGTTTAAAAACTTTTTTTTGGTTTTTATGTCGAAAAGCGAAAAATAAACCCTAGAAAACAAAAGTTTTTTTACACGCTTACATTACTTTTCCGCGTATAGTGGAGTGCAGAAAAGTAAAAAAATAGTCCTATAAAATTGTGTCAATTCTTCCTGGTCACAAGTTGACATGTTCTGTAAATGATGTTCCTGTCATGAGAGTATAATATTATTGTAATACTCATATTGTAATAGAGAACGTTCTATTTTGAACACTGAAGAATTTATGATATTGGCGATAGGCAAACTTAACAAAAAGGTATATTTAAAATTATTGTCAATAAGTTATAATTAAATCAATTATTCTAGATAAACAAATGTATATAATCTATTGAGGTAACAAGGATAAACAAACTAAATTTTCTTACTAATTTCTCAAATACTATATAATTTACAAATGGTTATTATTCTGTTAGTTGAGGAATAGTAACTAGATGACATTTTATATCATTCTTCATCACTTCATCAGGTTTCGGCGAAAACTACGTTTTTACTGAAACTCTTTATTATAGTCTTTCTAATTAAATACCCTCAAAATTCACCTCTGCCCACAACTGAAAATGAAATTACGAGAAAAATAAACCCCTTTTTATCTGACCCAACATCACGTTTTAATCCTTCTAAAATCCCCCTGGAAAAATAAATAGCCAACGGATTTGCAAAAATGCCATATTTCGCCGTTATCAAGGTCATTATCAAAATTACAGCTCTCCCAAGCCTCCGGCTTATTGCGCTATCCGTTTTGAATTAGTCGTCGTTTTTTAAGCTCCAGAATTTTGCGCTTGAAATGCTACTCGCCTCTATTCATTTTAACAAGAGTACCGAGGAGATTACTTAGAGAATGAATAGGTTGTGTTTTATTTGCAGTAATCAAATAATGGGAAAAGAAAAGTAAATAACGATAGTGCGCTGTTTTGTACTGATGCAGTTTCAGGTACTTATACTCCTAGATATATCACCTATAGGATCTGATATCGAGGTATGATATAATAATAAGGATAATAAGGATAGTGCTTTATTGTCCAACAGAAGAATCCATTTACAGGACAAAGTGATATACTCTTAAGGATGTAGTATAGGCAGCTATATCTCGGGGTAGAATAATTGCGCTGATTTATTTTTAAGACATCGGAGATGCCGAATGTGAATAAGTATTCTAAAACCTTTTATAAAATAACTGAATAAGAATGAATTCCAAAAGAGTGTTTACGCAACAGACCACACTGTTGCAACAATCCTAAAAATAATTCATTAATTTGATGATAATCGACTATTTAGCAGTAACTTGTTGCCTCTGCATGTACCCGATTTGGTATCATTAGGTTTTTATTTATTTGGATCATTAAGAAGTAAATCGTGACTCACACCTGAATATCTGAAAGACACTATTTCTAACAAAATCAGAGATGTTACCATCGGTGTATTAAATAATGGTTTTAAATAATTCTAAAATATAAACATACCTCCATTATATGGTTGATTTCGAGCCTTTAATGTAAATGAATGCCAAATAATTATAAAATGTATTTCTGATAGTTATCTTAACTGTATAATTTGACATTAAATTTACAGCTTATTTCAGCTGTCCATCTAAATAATGATTGCTTACTACATGTCTTGTTAAGATGTGCCTACTAACATACATGTAAAATGTTAGTAGGTAGTATACACATTTCTGTATTTGGGCGACGCAAAATGTTCAGGGAGCAGCCATTCAATCAATGTGAATCTCTCTGTATATAAATATGAGCAATGCAAATGATTATCGGTACGGGAATTATTCTTTCACAGCGACCGTCACTAGGAATGCAATTCAATAAACAAGGATCGACAGAATCCTTATAGTCACTGAAACTTTGCAAAATGATAGTTCTTGATGGGTCAATTAAAAGTTTCAATGGACATACAGTCACGCTTTCAGGCCACAGTATAGTAGCTACGTTTAACACCCAACTGCAGAAACACACACGCATGTGCACATGTTCACACACGCATGTAAGTACACCTTTATGCACAAGCATAACTGACCATACTAGAGATCTAAGCCTCGGCTACTATCAAGATTATACTTAGTTCTCGTTATAAAGGGTTTTTCAGTGGGCCGATGTTGGCAGCCTGTGGCGGCCATGTTGTTTTGGCGGCGTCTGTCTAACCTGTTGTTTATTATTCAGTCGCTGATGCCAAATAACCATGACAAGTTACACGATTGAGCAGCACGTCCAAATGATAAAACATTATTATGAAAATGAGTGTTCGTTAGTGCAAACGTTACGTGCATTTTAAGGCAGACGCGGTGGCCCTTCAGAGTCGACTCTCCAACGTTTGGTGGCCAAATTCGAGACGACCGGTTCGGTTAATAATCAGCCAACACCCGTACGTCAAGGGAACGCCAGATCGGCCGAAAACATCGCCGTTCTCCATTAAAGTGTGCAGGAGGACCCGATGCAGTCAATTCCTTGCCGTGCACAAGAACTCGGTTTTTCGCAGACTTCAACTTGGCGAATTTTGCGGTCGGGACTTGGGCCTGCACCCGTACAAGATCCAACTGACCCAGCAGCTCAAAGTTAATGACCCTAGACAACGCTGTTTGCTCGCTGACTGGCTTCGGAGCGTTTGGAAGAGGACCCCAATTTAGACCGAAACAAACATAATTGCCGTATATGGAACGACGCCAACCCACACGAAATTCACCAGGTATCAATGCATCCACAAAAAGTTTCTGTTTGGTGCGGATTTTGGGCCGGCGGCGTCATTGGCCCGTACTTTTTAGAAAACGACGTTGATGAGGTCATCACCGTCACCGTCAACGGAACGATATTAACCGATTTATTTTGCCCAGAATTGAACGATATGGACGTGGACGATATGTGGTTCCAGCAGGACGGCGCTATATGCCATACAGCGGACGCCACTATGGACATTCTGCCTGAACGATTTGAAGGTATGGTTATTTCTCGCAGAGGTGACGTAAATTAGCCACCAAGATCGTGCGAGTTGACCCCGTGATTTTTCTTGTGGGGTCTTCTGAAGTTGCAGGTCTATGCCAATAAGCCGCAATCGACCGATGCCCTTAAAGAAAACATAACCCAGGCCATCGCTCAAATTCAGCCGGATCTATGCGGCAGAGTCAATGCAAATTGGACCACTCGAATCCGTGCTACTGTGAGAAGCCGTGGCGAACATTTCAACGATGTGATTCCACACATGATGGCATACATGGGCCTTTCAAATAAAAAAAGGATTTAGTTAATACCTCACACACAGCTTGCTTTATTCCATTTCAAAATCGACCCGCCCTTATTGAAAAACCCTTTAGTTATTGGGTTATTTCGAGACCTGCGTTAATTCAAAATTAAATTTGTAAATTTTAAGGGTTACTAGGTTTATACATTTCTTGGATACTAGATTTAAGTTCATATGAATATATATTTAAGATATTATATTTCGGTTGAGACTTTTATCTAGTAATACAAGAAAAACCTAAAATGTAGCAATTTTAATCATTTGTAGATCAAAGACTATAATTGCTCTGACTATTAACACTTTAAATCTGCCAATTAATACTTTTAATCTGTACATCAAGAACTCGTAAAACTTCTGAAAGATTGACTGAAGGCCAATTTCCATCATGTTTCTGTGGGGTCAAATTAAGAAGTAGAGTACTGGATTAGATTAAAATTAATAGGAAAATTCCATACGGCATCATTGGAATGGAATCGATTAAAACAAGTTAATTTTATGATTATACACAATTTAAGAGTATTCTTACCGGTTAATAAATGATTGTCTCTTATTGGACATTTACTTGATACCCAGATAAAAAATATATCCTTAGAAATAATCTTACATAAGCCTAATTTCCCAGCACAACTCTGCATATGTATCCCCTACGATGGAAATGAAGATAATGGAAAAATATATACCGCTAAGTAATATGAAAATCCCCGTAACGCCGTTCCTAAGAATCTTAAGACCTGGAATAATAATAAATGTTTACATTCGAGGAAGCAGTACATGACATAATAGCTTGTCGAGTGATATGACCGGGTCTCAATAGGCAGGCGGAGCGGCTGAACTGCATCGGACAGCCAGGAAATACATTCCGGCTTCATGTCATTCTGGTCCTGCTATCGCTGCTGATCCTGACAAGCAACATTCAATGACAACATTTCTGTATAGCTTTTACGAAAACTGCACATACTGGATACCCGATCGCGTATAAATAAAGAAGAGGAAATTCATGGGAAAGTAGGAAATGCACATCCACATCGTATTTAAACAAACGCTCGATTACAACGTGGAGCTGTCGGTGATGGGTGTTAATCTTGTGCTAAATTGTACATCGAGGCAATAACATTGGATATAGAGCACGCCACAATTGTTCCATTTCATGTGCGACTCTATATAAGCCGCTAAAGAAGACTGAGTTCTGCGAAACTGCGAAGTTTTAAAGGCAACACATTATTTATATTATATCAATAGATTTACATTGTAAGCGCCTTCTTTTTAGAGCTTCTATAGAGTCGCGCGCCATGCATCGTTAAACCCATTCATCGAGTTGCACATGAAATGAGACAATTGTGGCGTGCTCTAATTGGATGTGATCAATATTTCTTTATATATTTTATATCACTTATTATTCGATTAACTTTTTAAAAACTAGTTTTATATCACGTTATGATTCTTACACTTATTTATGTCGGAAAAGGAGTAATCTCTTTTTATACTTTAAACTTGAAGACTTATTCGATGATTACTTGAAAATTACTTAATACTGATTCAAGGATTACTTGAGAGTACTTAACGGTTCCTCAGAGATTACCAAAAGGTATATAGAAGACTAATGAGATTACTGAATGCTTATCTGAATATTTCTGTATTTAAAACCTTTCTGATGCTGAGGCGGTAGGAAGGTTCCAAGAAGTTTTTTTCCAGAGTTTTGCAAGTCGCAGTAAATGTGACAAATAATACAATGTAATTTTATGATAAAGCACGAAAGAATTTAACTACATGATAACCGCAATGACATAATATCCTTTATGTCGATGGCCTGAATTATAATATTATACAGTATGGTATTATTCTAAGTCTAAATAACAATAGGGTAGGATTGTATATAACATATACTCGTATATTAATGATAATAATAAACATATTAAAAAAATCATGTGCAGCACAATACACGTGATAGAAGTGAATACTTCTTTAGAATAGAAAATGAGAGAGATTAACAGTGAGAGATTGAAAGAGAGAGAAAGAGAGAAAGGGAGAGGGATACTTTCAAAAGAAATATAACAATATAAAATTTGTGTAAAAAATATTCGGTTCATTCATTATCTACACCATCATCGGCTGGTGGTTCAATTGGTAATACTGATATGATTGGTTTGTGATAACTAAAATATAAAATATATGTTCGTGATTCGATATTTTCTAGATAACGTGTAATTTTGTAAAAAAGGTAACTTTCGGATTGTTATATATAGGCAGACCAAATGTTTCTCGAAGAAAGTTAATCAACGTCAAAGAATCATTGGATCCGAAATTTACATTGAAATCTCCCCCGAGAATCAAAGGCATTTTGTCTTCGCCTCTTCCAAGTGCATTTGCACCTGTGTGGCTGTAAACCAGTAGGGAGCGGTGAATGAAATATATTATATCTTCTAGATTTTAACAAGTTAAACGGTTCAAGGATATTATCAAATAATCACGGAACACAGATGTAAATAACGTAAATAATTACAAAACACAATGATAAATATTCGGTACACACGAGTGCTGCTTCAGCTGTTAATATATAGCGTCTGGACGCGTACATCTATAATGCGCGCATGCGCGACAATGGAGAGACGCGGATATCCTAAACTGATATATATATATATATATATATATATATATATATATATATATATATATATATATATATATGATGTCCGATCCGATAGGACTTGAACCTTGACGAAGTTCTAGTGCAAACTGGAACGGGTGGGTCGGCTTGCGCGTTTTAATGATTTAAGGAGCCGTACCATAGGTTTAACCATAGTGGGGGGGTCCTTATTGAAAAACCAGACTAAGACAAGGCCCTGAAGGAGGGCAGCAGCTCTTTCAGTAGTCATAGTGGCAGAAACCGTGGGGGTTGGTATGGTGCTATGACACACACGACTGCGATGTGGAAGGCAAGAGGAAACCACCACATTATAATCCTCAGAACAGCTAGCAGAAAGCTTATCCTAAATTAATGATGGCGTCTCCTGGGACAAAAAACTCCGGAGGTAAAATAGTCCTCCGTTCGGATCTCCGGGTGAGGACTGTTCCGGGAGACGTGATCGAGTGCAATCATAATAAGAAGTGTAGCATTTCACGAGTCGGAGCGTGGAATGTCAGAAGCATGAGACAGGCAGGGAAGCTAGAAAATCTGAAGATAGAAATGGATAGGTTAGGATTAGATATAGTAGGTATAAGTGAGATGCGCTGGCCGGAAGTAGGAGATTTTTGGAGCGGTGACTATAGGGTAATACACACAGGATCGGTAAATGGAAACGCGGGAGTAGGGATCGTTATGCGGAAGAACGCAGGACAGTGTGTAGATAGCTACCTACAATACAGCGAGAGAGTAATGATGGTTAGGTTAGATTCGAAGCCAGTGGAAACAGTAATAGTGCAAGTATACATGCCTACTTCTAACCACAGCGAGGAAGAGTTAGAAGCCGTTTATTCGGACATAGAGCAGGTAATAGGATTTGTGAAGGGTCATGAAAATTTAATAATAGTAGGAGATTTTAACGCAGTCGTAGGTGAGGGGAAAGAAGGAGAATTTGTAGGGCCTTATGGATTAGGAAACAGAAACGAGAGAGGTAGCAGACTGATAGAATTCTGTGAGAAGCACAAGATGGTAGTCGCGAACACATTGTTCAAGAATCACGTTAGGAGGCGGTACACATGGAAAATGCCAGGAGGGATAGACAGGTATCAGATAGACTACATTCTGGTTAGGAAGAGATTTAGAAATCAAGTAAAAGACTGTAAGAGTTATCCAGGAGCAGATGTAGACAGCGATCACAACTTGGTAGTCATGAAAGCTAGATTAAAGTTCAAAAATCTGAAAACCCGGAAGGATAAGAAACGTATAAATGTAGACATATTGAGGGATCAGAATATGAAAGATAAGTTCCAGGAGAAAACAGATCAATTAATAAATAAAACGAGTAAGGACGAAATCAAGAACGCAGAAACTGAGTGGGAGGGTATCAAGAATAGTCTAGCTTCCGCGGCTACGGACGTTTTAGGACACGATAAAAGGGAAGCTAGGAAGCCCTGGATAACGGACGAAATCTTAAACTTAATGCAAAAGAGACGAGGCTACAAAAACAGACGAGACGAAGAAGGACTGAAAACGTATAAGGCAATAAAGTGGGAAATCATTAGAAAATGTAGAAAAGCGAAAGAACAATGGATAGAGGAGAAATGCAAAGAAGTAGAAGATAAGTTGCAAGTAGGTAAGACCGATGAGGCTTACAAAATAATTAAGAGGAACTTCAGGGATGTAGGAACAATAAGTAGAAATGTTAGGAGTCAATCGGGGGACATACTGATAGGAAGAGAGGAGAAAGCGGATAGATGGAAGCAGTACTTAGGAAATTTATACGAGGGTCAGGAATTAGGAGAGATATTAGAGGAAGAATCTAGCATCGATAGGGAAGATGTAGGAAAACCTATATTGAGAGAGGAGTTTGAAATAGCACTAAGGGGGCTAAAGAATAATAGAGCGCCGGGTGTAGATAAAATACAGGCGGAAATTTTGAAATGTGCGGGACAGAAAGTAGTAAATAGGATGTTTGAACTGGTAAAATACATATACGAAACGGGCGAGATGCCGGAGGATTATAAGAGGAACATTATCGTTACTATACCGAAAAAGAGAGGAGCCGACAAATGCGAGAACTTTAGAACGATTAGCCTAACTTCCCATGCGTCAAAAATCTTAACTAGAATAGTGCAGAAGAGGATGGAAAATAGAGCGGAGGAAATACTAGGAGAAGACCAATTCGGGTTTAGGCGAAATAGGGGAACTCGCGAAGCTATTCTGGCGCTAAGAGTAATGTTAGAGAAAACAATAGAAAAAGGAAAGAACGCTTATATAGGATTTGTAGATTTAGAAAAAGCTTTTGATAACGTAAGATGGGAAAAAATGTTCGAGATACTAAAGAGCGCGGGAATGAAGTATAGAGATAGGAGAGTAGTACACAATCTATACATAGAGCAAACTGCTGTTATAGAAGTAGAAGGGGAAGAAAGGGAAGTAGGTATTAGGAAAGGAGTAAGACAAGGATGTACGCTATCACCACTAATTTTTAATCTGTACATCGAAGAGGCGATTAATGTGGTAAAAGATAGAGTAGATTTCGGGATTAAAGTACAGGGACAGAAACTAAAAATGCTGAGATTCGCGGATGATATAGCAGTATTAGCATCTAGTAAGGAGGAACTAGAATCAGCATTGAACGAAATGGAGGCAGTGTTGACAGAGGAATACGGAATGAGGGTGAATAAAAACAAAACTAAAGTGTTAGTGTGCAGAGGGCGCGAGAGCAGAGCAAAAACGAAAGTACAAATTAATAATGAAAGATTGGAGGAAGTTAAAGACTTCACTTATTTAGGAAGTAAAATAAATTGGGATGGAAGAAGCGATAAAGACATAAAACAAAGAATAGCGCAGGGTCGAGTAGCTTTTAACAAAAAGAAAGCACTTTTATGCTCGGGGGTAATAAACTTAGAAACAAGGAAGAGATTTTTGAAAACATATGTATGGAGCACGGCACTTTACGGCTGCGAAACCTGGACGGTAGGGGAAGCAAGTAGGAAGAAATTAGAAGCTTTTGAGATGTGGTGTTACCGAAGAATGATGAAAATACCATGGACTGATAGGGTTAGAAACGAAGAAGTATTGGAGAAAGTCGGCGAGAAAAGGAGTATGTGGAAAAACTTAAAGAAGAGAAGAGATAGAATGGTAGGCCACTTGCTGAGACATGGAGGAATAGTCCGCGATATTTTGGAGGCAGAAATAGGAGTGAAGAAAGGCAGAGGTAGGCCTAGATTAGACTACTGCTCGCAAATAGTAAGGGATGTAGGTTGTAGCACAATTAGCGAAATGCGTAGGTTAGCACAAGATAGGAGAAGCTGGAGGTTAGCGTCCAACCAGTCTTAGGACTGATGACCTAATGATGATGATATATGATGTATAGCTCTTTTTCTCTTTCTCTCTATGTTATATATCTGTGTACTCTGTCTTGTAACGAAGCCTGTGTTTTAGATATACCAAATGTATAACTCTCTTTCTCCTTCTCTCTACGTTATATCTTTTTTCTCTCTCGTGTAACGAAATCTGGAAACGTTACATTTTTTCCAATTCACTCTCCATTCTCGTCAAATATCAGAACGCCGCCAAAGAAGTATTCACTTCAAAAATTGTTTATAATAATTAAAAATAAAACATAATTTGGATATCCATGAACTTCAGATTAGCTGACAATTTAGCTACTTATCTATTCTATCATCTAATCTTAAAAATCCATAGAATAACTCCAATTAACATAATATTAAATTAAATATTAATAACTTGAACAGGTAGAATATTAACTAGTTTCCATACAGAATAAAAAGTGATGTAAATATAATAAAAAAAGCATTATGACTAATTCTGTGGGAAATATGTTGCGCGCCATAGATGTACGCATCATAACAAGGGTAATAAAATAATAATACAAAGTAATTAGTAACAAACATACTAAACTGTTACAAGTAAATACAACACATGTACTTATCCTCTTAAGTAACGCGATGAACTAACATCATCATCAAGAACTGGATACGATCCGTAAATACTTTGGAGCATCAAATATTTTTCCATATTTATCTTAGAGAATAATATTCACTGTGGTGATAATATGTTCTTATATTTGGAGAACTATCACTATTGGCAGTATCATCATGAATTTATCGTAATATATTACAATAGGTGTTTTCTTTAACATACTTTCGAACTTTTGTTTGTTCTGCAAATTTCTTGCATTGTCTATAACGTGTAGCAGTGAATTTACTTGGTTCATTATTTTCAGGCACTCCGCTAACGCCAACACACTATTTTGTAATTTATCTACTATTGCGTCATGAACTTCTTTATAGTTGATATAAATAGTTTTTATATCTGTTTCAATGGAAATATCTAGAAATTGTGTCTGGCCTTCCTTAATAGCTGCAGCCTCAGCAGGATTGAACTGTAGTATTACAGGTTTTATTTGCTCGAAATTTTCAACATAATAAAAACTTACCTTCAATCATGTTACCCAACGTATAAGGATCGGCTCTGGTAGTTCGGGAATTCCAGGACACTTTCTGTGAAACTTGCGAAGGCGTTTAGACTTTAGAAACACTTTAATATCATGTTTTCATTTATTGTTTTTTAAATTTTTTCGTATCTTTTGTTACTAACTTAACATTGCTGAATTTGACTAAATTACCTTAGTTTCAGTCATAGAACGATTCCATGGATTTTCTTCACGTACTTAAGAAGCATCCTGTATATGTCGTATATTGCTGTAATTGTCGAGTAAGAGTTACTATAGAGAGAGAGAGGCCGATGATTGAACAGAAAAAAAAATCATGCAGTTATTAAATTTTTAGGATATTAACTTCCGATCGAGTGAATTTTAGCGAGAAACAAACGAACGAAATAGATTTTGATCCCTCTCCGAGAAACGTGTCTTTTATTGAAACAGGAAAACATCATCAATTTATCCCGGAGAATTTTATTCATATTTAGATTTCTCAGACATATCGGGTCGTGAACAAAAAAACACAATAACGGCCTAATTCGGTTCAATATTGAATATTCGGTAATCTCGATAAATAAAATGTGCGGATCGCATGCTAAACATGGATTTCCAGCCCAACAATCGTTGATAATGCCGAGACTCCGGGAATTTAAAATTCCGGTAGGGAGAGATAACTACCTATAATTCTGTCATAGAACCAATTCTAAACACCCACTATGAAATTCAATGGTTCTCCTGGAAACGTCACGGGCTGCTTTATATTCATATACATTCCGGAGTGAGTCGATAAAATACAAACAGATAAAGATGGTTTATGTTTTTCAATTTCATGTTATATTTTTTATACTATGTGCAGAATATGCGAATATGCTAATAAATTTTTATGTAAATGGCATCCTTATGCTTCTAATCTCGTTCTAGCATGCCATTATACTTGAAAACGTTAAATTTAATATAAAGTCATGAGGTATATGATTTTATTAAATGAAGAGGACTTAGATTTATAGTATGTGGTATTTGTATAGCATACAGCTCAGTTAATAGTTCAAAACTTTTACTATATCTATATTTGTTAAATATAACAATTGTTTCGCCAACACAGTGGCTTCTTCAGATGTTGAGTACATAGAATTTCATTTCTTCTCTGCATGTACAATTTTAAATTCTTCGTTAAAGGTATGGTCTGCTTCAATTAGATGTGTTGCATATGTTGAATCTCTCTTTTATTATTAATGTTCTGTTAATTAATTTTGTGTTCTGCTATTCGCCTGTTGAAGTTTCTTCCTGTTTGTCCTATATATACCTTAGGGTGAATACTGTAAGCCAGCTTATAGACTCCTGAATTATTTTTGGTATTGGTTTTATCTTTATCTTAAACATAACAATTGTTTCGCCAACACATTTGTTTCTTCAGATGTTGAATACATGGACTTATATAGTACGTAGAATTACAATTTAAAAGAATCAAAACTTTCAAAAAAAAAAAAACAAAGTTATAATAATAATAAAGAACATTATTAAAAATAGGAATTAAATGTTAACTACCTCAGAGTACTGTTCAATAGCTAATATTAAAAATGGCAAAGATTGCTATTTAATATTTTATCAAATTGGAATAATATTACAAAAATTGGTGATTTTTTTAAATACTAGTTCTGCTTGGAAAATATATGAATTATTATCTTTCCTAGTATTAATCCTAACCATGCATGAAAACTTATTTCTGTAATGCGAGCAGGACAGTCAAATTGATTATGTACTAATGTTTACAAGAATTTTAAAGAAGACATTATTGTTACTGACAGAGATCGTATCGATAAAGATGTATAGGCCATAAAGTTCATTCGGCATTTGTCTTGAATCGGCGTACCGTGTGCAGCACTGATGAGAACTAACAAGTTCGAAACAGCTGTATGTCGTTCGGTTCCGATCCGGGACAAATGTCGAATCCTACCTGTGGCGGGTTTTATTTTTTGAAAGACATTATTCTCTAATATTTCAGTGATTGCGTATTGAAAGTATGAGGTAACAACCCCTGATTTATTCCTCTTTCTGTATATGCCTTAGTACATTCAAATTATATAAGCTTTAAAAATGTTCTTTGGAATGTTTCCAGTGTTATAAACTGAGTGTCATATATTGGACAAAATACCTCCGACCAATAGTCGAACTTAATCTAATGAAAGAATTATATAAGTTTTCAACACTACTTCACTAAAAGAATTCATGTTTCTAATAATAAAACCTAAAGTTTTATGACAATTTATTACTAGATTTGACAATTCTACATCAAATACAATCCATACCTCCTTAATTTAATCACGTCTCGAAGATTTTTACACTGTAAATGTTATAACTGTACAATAAGGTGACCAGAAGTTACGATTTTGCTAACTTAAGCCTGATGATGATGATGATTTCAGAACGCAACATACTCCATCGACTTGTATGGAGTCTGTAGAACTTTACATATACCTTTGTTCGTTTCTGCATTATATATATTTAAGTCATCAACGTACAGGATGTGACTACACGTAATACATTCAGTGATGTCATTTACGTATAGTAAAAATACAAGTGGCCCTAAGATTGACCCTTGGAGTACACCTAAAGTTGTTATAAATAAATCCTACGAATAAATTTATACCCATTGTACGCTACATACTGTAGTCTGTTTGTAAGATATGATTTAAATAACTCTAATAGTAACGTGCTAATACCAAATTTGTCAAATTCTCTGAAAATACTGATTGATCTATACTATCAAAAACCTTAAAGATTTCATTATAAATAAAATATACATATCCTTGACTATCCAGCGTTTCAGTAATACATACTGACGTTACAATTAAATTAGAAACTGTTTATATTTGAGTCATAAAACCGTGCTGTGGTAGAGATACATAAATTTTTAATAAGGCATTCAAATCCTCTTATAAAATCATCTCTAAGACCTTGTCAAGATTGGATATTATAACCCTAGATATACAATTACACTGAGGAACAAAAAATTATGAGTATTTGGGGGGCCCTAATTTCACATTATATCTTTATTTTAGCTAAACTGACTATGTTTATTAAAATAATGGAAACTCCTGAAATTGCTTATTCTCAGCATCAGTGGTTTGATTATGTCGATTTAAAAATGGTAGTCATACACCTTGGACAGCAAAGTGGATATATCAGATGTCCTTGCCACCTATGTTTATGGGATATCCGTGCAAAACAAAAGCATTGGCAGCAAACCGTTTGGCATTTGAGAGACGCTATGACCGGTGGAAAAGCCAACATTGTTCATGATCCATTAATAAAAAAAAAGAAAAAATAATACTGCCACCTCTTGACTCAAACCGGGTTTAACGAAACCGTTTGTTACAAACACTGGACAAGACAGGTGATTGTTTTAAATACATTTGCCAAGCATTTCCAGCACTGAGTATGGAAAAATTAAAAGTAGGGATTTTTGACGGTTCACAAATTCGAAAACCGGTAGAAGATCCAAATTTTAATATATGTATATGACCGCTGCATAATCTGATGCATGGTTTAGTTATGTATATGTAATTCAAATGGTTTTAGGTAATCACAAATCAAATAATTACCAAGAACTAAACATAAGATGCTAAAATATTATAATAAAATTGGGAACCAATTGAGCATTAAATTCCTTTTTTTTGCATAGTCACTTAAACAAATTTCCTTCTAACTTAGGATATTATAGTGAGGAACAAGGTGAACGGTTTCATCAGGATATCCGAATAATAGAAGAATGGTAACAAGGAAGGTGGGACTATCACTTGATGGCCGATTACTATTGAACTTTTCAGAGGGACTATTCACAGCAAAAATATAAAAGAAAATCGTATAAAAAACTTTTAATTCGTTTATAATATTTTTTGCATTAATTATTCTTTATTTTCTTGTTAGATTTCATACATAAAAAAATTCAAAACAAGAGAAATTGCTTATTTTATTTTTCTTCATTTACATTAATATTTATTATGTACCGTCATTTGGGGTGGAATTGATCTTCCGGGGCGAGATTGATCACTAAATCACTGTTTTGAACATTTAAACTTAGCGCCATAACCACAAATCTGAACGCGCCATTTTCTACCGCTAGGTGACATCAGAGACATGGCCGACGGCAATGTGTACACATAAACATCTAGCTGCTTCATATTTAGTAAGAAAACGGCAGTATATTATAAAGTGGTGTTACTCTGTGAAAGTGAACCCTTATAACTTTGTCCCGTAAGTTATAATCCAATGAGATTTTTTCTATTCCAATGAAATTTACACAGTTGTTCATGCTTCGTGACCTTCACATGTCTGGCCGGAAACAATCGGGTCATTATATTCCACAAAACTTGGCGTTTTATTGCATGGAGTCAGATTGATCGTATGTATGGGGCAAGATTAATCATGATCATGATTCTTTAGAGGATGAAAATGGCGATGTTCGTGCAGAAACGGAATATTTTGAACCACAAGACAATGAAGTTGTAGCTGGAAAATTCGTATTGGTTCAGATTTATGGAGGATCTAGAAAAAAAACTATATCGTTATGCAGCTATTGTACAGAAGGTGACAGAGAACAAAGAAGGAAAAAAGGAAGTTGATTTATTAGGCATGAAGTCATTGGACAAAGCAAAAAAATTGTACACTGTTCAGAAGGATGATGAATTTGTGTCAGATATGTCTGATATATTAGCCATTTTACCAAGTCCCTCCATAAACAATGTTGATGGTTTGGTTAAATACAGTTTCCAGAAAGTGGTTGACGTATTTGAAATGAAATAAGCTTTTACAAAGTGCAGTGTTTTCTTTTTGTCAGAATTTTAATTTTCATTTATATTTTAACATACATACAACAAGATAATATTGTTATTGTTCATAAATAAAGAGTTTGTAGTGATACACTTGTCTTTATTTGTAAAAAAATGGTCAGTTATGTTAAATAACATATGCTGATCAATCTTATCCTCACTGATCTAAGTCACCCCGAACTTTAAAAAATTTCATAACGTTTAAAGTATTTGGAATAGAGAAGTGCCGATGAGACTGATCACTTTGCGTTTTACTTACTTGCGGCATATGCATTCTATTGGATGTGAACAATTTCGCCCCAAAGCATGTATGAGATTGTTCACGACTTTTTTACGGTATACAGGCTATACTTGAAAATATGAGGCAGTAATATTTTACAATTCTATTCGCATTACTATTTTCTACATGCCTAAATACTTTTTCTCCACTAATTCATTTTTACTTATGAAAAAAACGACAAAAATATATTTTTTTGATCAATTCCACCCCAAATGAGCCAATCAAGAAAAAGTAATGCTATTTTCAGCATCAGGGGCGGTATTGTACTCGAAATCGACTGTTAAATTCCTGGCAACAAATTGATTGTTCTCCAGTGTTATTTAAACATGCTTATCTCTATTTTTAGAAGCAGGAATAACTTTTACAAGCTTTCAATAGCTAGGAAAAATTGAAGTATGTAATATGACCTTAAGCATAATAACCAATGGAACTGAAAATATGCGAGAGAAATTTCTCAACTCGGAGATAACTCGGACTATGATTATAACCTGCTGTCATTTCATATTTTAATTTATTATAGGGCATTGATAACTTCGTCTTCATTTAATAAAATAATATTTATTATAAGTATCTGTTGCGCAATCAGTACTGAGAGCATTATTAATATAATTATTTCGTAAATAAATGCTGTTGAAGTATTTTAATACCTTTTTATTCGGTATAAAAACATCATAATATTTAGCATCATTAATGTAGTAATGTATAGTTCTTGTAGGTCTCATCTATCTCAGATTTGTATCTATATATGTCTACATATAAACATAGATTGATTGGTAGTATACCTATGAATTTTAGTGCTTTTGAAAAATCTTTTCATCCTAGAGCTAGTGTGCTTGTTTAGATTTTATCATCCATCCAATTAAATTATAAATAGTTTTATTATCAAATGAATGAAAATTAAATTGTAAATAATTTATAGCTTGATACAAGTGATTTGTAAAATTGACTAAAACTTTTGAGAGATACCTTCTTTAATCTTTTTATATCGAGATAGACTACGTATCGTAAACGATACGTAGTGTATCAAATTAGTATCATATCTAGGTAATATTTCAAGTATAAATGGAAAAACTACATCGTCTTCTATGGTTATTTCAAACTTTGGACTGCTATTTTATGTGAACTTATGAATGCAGTTATTTATTGTACTTACTGTAAATTTAGAAAATATACTTATAATTTTAACAATGAATTTTAATAATACTATAACGTAAAAGTATCGGGTACAGCTAGAAGTTGAAGCATTTGCGGAAAATTGGTCCTACGTCAATCGAATATTCAAAACGTTATGTTGGTTACCAAGTTCTACAGACCTTTTTACAGGAGCGCCCTGCAACAGGGGGTCCATTTGCTAATTTATCTAACAATGACCAGCAGGACACGAGAGGGCAGCTGCAGCTCCCCCGATAGCGAGGGAGGCAAGCTGTCATTATAGCCGTGCCCTCCTAAATTGTGGCTTAGTGGACCATCCGTTCATCTCAATTCGAGATCGCAAAGCCCCGCACTTTGCATGTCATCTAGAAATTGTGTTCCCGACGTATTGTTTTAGCGTGATCAAAGCGCTATTTAAAAGCGCGATTTTCGGATATCGTATATTGGAATATGATTTATATTTTAAATGTGAAATAAACGATGACTTAAGCCTTTGCGCAAGTTCCTTATCAAACCGTAGAAAATTTGCTGATTTTCTTTTTTGTACGGGAAATAAATCTTCTCAAAGGAAAAACTCTAATTAAAAAACTGGTTTAAAGTATACTGGATTTAAATATTCTACTTGTTTGGTTTGGCAATTTAATACATACGATTGTTAAAACAGTGGCTATTACCATATATGGTAGTAAAATTAATTGCTGTTATTTGTTCTAAATGAGTAGGTATTAATTTAATATTGGTAATGCTTTTGTTATATATGTGATTATTGTACCTATGTATTCCATGTCACTTTTATAATTTCCGTTTTCAAAAATGTTACTTTAAAAAATTCAAAAAATTTAAAAAAATTATTTGGGCAGTTCTACCTCTATAATAAATTAGTAGAGACTCTAAGGAATGTTTGTAGCAAGCATCCAGGTAGGGTAAGATCTATTAGGGGACTGATGATTCTTTTAAATTTCTGTCTTCAAAAATGTCGTACTTTTTTCGTTAAAAGAATCTGAACGTGGGTAAAATTGAGTGGATTGAGTGGGCTATTTTACTTTTAAAATGAATTATTATAGACTCGAGAGAATACTGTGGTGCATATTAAGGCAGTATATTGCCTATTATGGTAAAAGTGATTTTTTTTAATTTACGTCTCAAAAAATCTCGTAATTTTTTCCTAAAACAAATCGCAGCATCCGTAAACAATATTTTCCTTTAGAATAAGTTAATACAACTTTAGGGTATATTTGTGGTGAACATCGAAGATAAAGCCTATTATGGAAATGGTGTTTTATTTACTATCTGTTTCTATACCGTGCTTCTTTTATAAAAAAAAAAAAATCTTTGGGCAATTCTACCTTACGGATTAATTATTGAAGACTAAGGGATATTCGAGGCAAACATTGAGGTGTATAAGACCTATTAGGGAACTGATCTTTGTTTTACATTTCGGTCTCCAAAAACATCGTATTGTTTCAAAAAAAAAACCGTTTAAGAACCTCGTACCCATCCCATTAAAAAATTACAGTAGGTATTCACAAAAAAATAGTTGGATAATTCTACCTTTAGAATGAATTAAGAAAGACTCTAAGAAATGTTTATGGAGAATATGGAAGTAAGATAAGGCCTAATAAGGGATGGTGTTATTTTCTTTTAATTTCGGCCTTCAATAATTGTATACTTCCTTTATTAACGAATTCGCAGCGTCCATGAAAACTATTTGGGTAGTTTCTACTTTAGAATCGTAGTAGAGAGTCTAAGGGACGTTTGTGGTGAATATTAATATAGCATATGGCCTATTGTGAGAACGATGATTTTTTTTTATTTCCGTCTCAATAAATCTCGTACTTCGTTCCTAAAAAAAATCACAACATCCGTAAACAAAATTTAAGTTATTTCATGTGTAAAATGAATTAATACAACTCTATAGGATATTTGTGGCGAATATCGAAGTAGGGTAAGGCATATTAGAGAAATGGTGTTTTATTTAATTTGCGTTTCTACCTTTCTACGTCGTACTCTTCTATCTAAAAAAAATATTTGGGCTGTTCTACCGTAAGAATTAATTAATACAGACTCTAAGGGATATTTGAGGTAAATATTGAAGTAGGGTAAGGCCTATTAGGAGGCTTTAAGAGTAAAACCTATTAGGAGGTCTGAGCTTTAAATTTCCGTCTGCAAAAATATCGTAATTATTACACAAAATAATCGCAACGCCCACAAAAATTTGTTTGGACCTCTTTACTTTTAGAATTACTTATCAAGAACTCTAGAGCGGTTCTCAACCGGTGGTACCCGTATCTCTTAGGGGTACGCGAAAATCTGTAAGGGGTGCGCGGTTAACTACTAAAAAGTATACAATTATATTCATACATGCTAGAATTTAGCAATCCATCTCTGCATTTACCGTTGTCAAATATCAAATTTCCCTTCACCTGAAATCACTGCAAGCCCGCACTAAAGACTACTTTCTGCCACCGGACAAGAAAATGGACCAATTTATGATCCATTCTCTTTTGATGCTACAGAAAATCTTAGCAACTTGACTTACAATTAGTCACAAAAGGAACAAGCTAATCGAAGTATCGTGTAATTCTACATTGAAACAAAGGTATTGCAATACATTGTTAATTAACTTCTAGACTGATATTGAAAAAGAATATAAAGACTAGCAGAAATTGCTGTGAAGTACCTTCTGGGTTCTGGGGTTTACAATAACTTACTTGTGCTAAAAGGGGTTTTCAAGTTTCACTTACATGAAGCAAGTATAGAAACAAGCTTAATGTTGAGGGTGAGCTCTGCGTTCCCACTAATTATTTTCTGAGACTTTTTTAATTTTATGTCTGATTAATGAAAACTATAATAAAATGTCTATTAAAATCAAATTTCTCGTTTTTAATTTAAATTACGTATTCGTAATTAAACGTTAACAGTTTAACACTTAAAGTTTAACTTAACTAATATAACACATTTTAATAAAACTGAAGTGTTTTTGTTAAGGATACGCATAGCTAATGATTTGTTGTTAGGGTTGAAACAGGTTGAGTATTCCTGCTCTAGAGGATGCGTGTGGTGAATCTTGATGCAGCGTACGGTGTATTATGGAAAGATTTTAATGCCGTCTCTAAAAACCTCGCACTTAACCACTTAAGAAATCACAGCATCCATAAAAAAATGTTTGCATAACTCTACTTTCAGAGACACTTAGTAAAGTCTTTGATATTTATGGTGTATACTGAGATAAGGTAAAGCTTAGTAGCTTAGTAACGGTATTATTTCCTTCATTAACAAATTCACAGCACCCATAAACAACTATTTGCACAGTTTTACCTTTTTAATATTAGTAGAGAATCTAAGGGATGCTTGTAGCTTAAGATAGCATACGGCCTATTATGGGAATGATGATTTCGTACTATTTTAAATAAAAAGTTTGCAGTACCGTATAAAAATTATTTAGCCAGTACTCCATCTTTAAAAATTTCCTACTTCTTTCATAAAGCAATTCACAGTATCCGTTTGGGCTCTTTTACCTTTAGAATAAGTTAGTAGAGAATAATAGATGTTTGTGTTGAATACGTAAATGTTTTTAAAAAAGGAGTTTAATAAAATTAAAAATGTTATGCGAAATTTGATCAACTTGCTGTACAATCTAAGTAAAAAAATATAGAGTAAACCTCAAATCTATTTAAATTTAATCCATTGACGAATATGTATCTGCTTCAGTTCACATACATATATAGTGAAACAAATTGAATAATAGTTTAATGTTTGAAAAAAAAATACAATTGTTACTGATATTAATTGTTATACAGTCACTAGTACTACAGTGTCACATAAATTACATTACACTAGTTATATAATCGTAAGTCATCCACCACAAATGAATGATGATTTCCAAGGTCGATTTGAAAACAATCCGATATTGCCTGAAACAACACTTTGTTGACAATAGGTTTTTTTATAGACCTGTATGCGTCAGTTTCATTCGGCTTGTTGGCACTATTAATTTGATCTGGAAATTACAGAAAACCAGTTGTATAACGTTCAAGTACATATTATATTACCAATGCAACACCTCTACACGGTTCGGTTATATTGGATTCGCTATTTAAAAAACAAATACATTATCATATTCAATGAGACAGTCGACATCACTCGCATTCGTCGATCCGTCGTGAAAGTGCAGACAAAAATTCGTTGGAGAGACAGACATTCCTAACTACAGGTAAGTCACATGCATTATTTAAATTTGTACATAAATCGTGGGAATAATTTTAGTTTGGTGCTCGTTTTTTGAATGAACGAAGAATTTAATTACTTTATAAATTTATTATACATAAATATATTGACATTATATATAACAAAGTAACTTGAACTTGAATTAACTCACACGTGTTAATTAGTACACACTGTGAAATTGAAATAGTTTGTGACACTGTGAAAACATTGTTCGAACAAGCATCTTTTTACAAAGGAATAAATACAATTATTTCTAAGACTAATTCCTTATATTAACCTGATTGCAGTTGTTTACTATTTATTGCAAAATGTTACATCGATCTTATTATTCTTTGTAGTGCTAATTTTAGAATAAGGTGTAACCAGATTTTCCGCATATCGTTTGACGTATCAATGGTAATTAGCACCTGTGTATATACTTAATTCACAATATACCATGTGTTTCATTTAAAATGAAGAGACCCAGAGATTTTTGTTATTTTGTTGAAATTCAGATTTGAGCTTTGATACAACTGTAGTCCTATATAAGATGTACAATTCGAGGCAACTAACTTGAATTTAAGTAAAGCACTGAGACAGCTGCAGGCGTTCAAACACGACCCATTACAGATATTTTGCTTCGCGTTAAACATATCAAAAATAAACAGTTTTAAAACCTTAAAACGGACTTTTCCGCACGTAGAACATCTATCTCGAAATTGAGTGGCCGAGAGAAAATAAACCAACACATAAATGCAGAATATGTGTTTTATGCGACAGCTTTACTTTTTTCAAATAGTCCACCATTCTGCTTATTCATGACCCATGGACAGGGTGGGGTCTGTACTATTCACCTCAAAATCAATAGATGTCGTCTGGTAGACGTCCCTAATCAGAATCAGTCGAAACCCCATCGATCCGACACGATTTAATTGAGTGATCGTGCTAACAACAAAAATTTCTCAAATAGTCACTTTCTCATGACCCATGGACAGGGTCGGGTATGGTCTATCCACTTCAAGGGCAATAGGTGTCATCTGGTAGACGCTCCGATCAGAGTCAGCTAGAACCCGATCGATTCGACACGATTTAGTTGAGTTATCGTATTAACAAAAATAAATTCGCAAATAGTCCACCATCGTACTCTCTCATGACCCATGGACAGGGTGGGGTATGTCCTATCCACCTCAAAATCATTAGGTGTCGTCTGGGAGACGTCCCCGATCAGAATCAGTCAAAACTCGATCGACCCTACACGATTTAGTTGAGTTATCGAATTAACAAAGAAAATTTCTCAAATAGTCCACCATCGTGCTTTCTCATGACCCATGTACAGGGTGGGATGTGTTGTATCCACCTCGAAATCAATTGGTGTCATCTGGGAGACGTACCCGATCAGAATCAGTCAAATGCCGATCGATCCGACACGACCTCGTTGAGTTATCGTGCTAACAAAAATAATTCTCAAATAGTCCACCATCATGCTTTCTCATGACCCATGGACAAGGTGGTGTGTGTCCTATCCACCTTAAAATCAATAGTTATCATCTGGGAGACGTCCCTGATTAGAATCAATCGAAATCCGATGGATCCGACACGATTTCGTTGAGTTATCGTACTAACAAGAAAAACTCGCAAATAGTCCACCATCGTGCTTTCTCATGGCCCATGGATAGGGTAGGGTGTGTCCTATCTACCTCAAAATCAATAGGTGTTATTTGGAAGACGTCCCCGATCAGAATCAGTCAAAAGATCAATCCGACACGATTTAGTTGAGTTATCATGCTAACAAGGATAAATGCCGACGACAACGACAACAACACAAACACACACACACAGACAAAATTTTTTAAAAATCATCCTTTTTTGGTTTTTATGCCACAAAACGAAAAATAAACAAAAACTTTTTTTTACATTTTTCTTTACACGATTAAATTACTTTTCCGCTATAGTATAGTGGAGTGCGGAAAAGTAACAAAAATAATTCCTAATAATTTTACTTGTTCTGTTTTTGTATACTTCTACCTGTAGTATAGATAATATTTTGAATGTTCTCTTCATCTTGTACCGATTTGTTTGTGAATAATAATTGTTTCCCAATATTTATTTGACGTAAATTAGTATTATTATTACTACGATTAAACATGGTCATGTTATTAGCAAACAGTATATATAAGTTGGTCTCCATCGAATGAGATAAATCATTTATGTAAATCAATATAGTAAGCACTAGAACTGTTGTAGAACAACCCATTGTTGTTATGTATAACTCTGATTCCTTGTCATTTATACTAACATATTATCTATTGGACAATTAGAATTATGGTGATTTTTAAAAGTTTTACCTAATTCCATAATATTAAATTTCCGAATTAAATAGTACTGCCAACACTATGCCTAGCTTTCTAGTATATTAGGGTTCTCGTCATTTGGGTATACTGCAATAATTCTTGCAATTATATTTTGTTGAAGAAACTTAAAGAATGGATCTAAAAGTCTTCTAGCGATTTTTTTTTTCGAAAACTGGCGAATTTATGAATAATATTATCTAGATATCTATCAATTATATGATTTATTAATTCCGCATAAAAAGAGGTGATGCATAAAAAAGAGGTGATCTTGCATAATAATAAAATAATTACGGGGAAAACCTTAAAGTTCATAAGTTAAATAGTTTTCCAAATGAGAAATGGTGATTATCTGCGTTTGTTTCCCGTCCCACGCAAAGTCAAAGAATAAACATATTATTTTAGATGAAACAATATCTTAAAAATACGTAAGCACTACAAACTCTTCCTAATAGCAGACAATACTTTAGTGTCCGTACTTGTATATATGTATATTTCGATAGTAACGTTGACATTGTTAGCATAAAATCTTGCGTGTTATTCGAGTGCGAACTAATAGCATCGCTAACAAAATATTCATATACAGGTGCATATATTTCAGCACATTATTAGATTTTAAATATTTTTAATATTAATGTCAATTTTAATTATTTTTTCAATTATAGTTTTGTGGAATAATATGTATTACTCTACTTGTCGATTTTCAATTGAAAAGACAACAGATATGTTAGAGTCTTACTTCAAATCAAATATAAATGCGGCTGGAGTCTCAAGAAAGTATGAAGAACGTCTTCCTAAGCGGAATCAACCTAATATCCGTTATATTAAATACCTGGTAATAAATCTGGTAAACTGTGGAAGATTTGAATAAAAACGTTTGATTGAAACTTGAAGTGAAGATTATAATATTGATAACGAAGAACAACATCATATTGTAATAACATGTATAATTGAAAATCCTAAATCCTCTACGAGGGAAATATCAAAATTTGCTAGGGATACTAAGAACAACTGTAAAAATAATTTTATGTAAGAATCATTTTCATCCATACAAGTCTATCATTGTTCAGAGTTTGAATGAAAATGATTTTGGAAGGCGAATTAGATTTTGTGAATGGTATTAGCAAAAATGTCTTCAGGACTCGAATTTCTCGTTATCATTGAATATTGAAACGTATCACGGACTAAAAATATAATACTTGCTCTCAGAGAAGCTTGGAGGCATTAATCTCTGGAGGCTCATTGGAGGCATTAATGAAATTAGGCTTCAACATGACAGTTGTCTAGCTCATAACAGCCATATTGTAACAAAATATTTACAGGATGTTTTTAATGAAAGGGATATTGCAAATATTGTAAACTTTTTATGGTCAGCGAGATCTTCTGATTTAAACCCTTTGATTTTTTGTTTATTACACGTAATTATTTATTTTTTACACGCAAAAATTGAGGTATATAATCTTTTGATGCATTAAATATGTATCGTTCTTGAAGAACGTGTCACAAATATTTGGGACTCAATTAATAGAAACAAAAATGTCTAACTGTGTTTTGAAGTAGGTCAATAAATGTATCCAAAAACAAAAAGGGCAACATATTAAATAGTTTAAGTGCATCAAAAGGTTACCGTAATACATTTTAACGTTAACTTATTAATGGATTAAATTTTTTTTTCTAACATACTCATTTCATGGCCTATTTTTGAAGAAACAGAATTAAATTTACAGCCCCAAATACCAGAATGTTTTAATCTTGTGAAAAGAGATCATAATTGATCATCATTGAAAGTAGAATAAAAAATATTATCGAATCGTATGAAAATCCAATACGGCGTACATATAGAAAACAAATTTCTCAGAAATAAAAGACTGTAGATTTTTTTTATTAATACATCTAAAAGCTCCTTTAAAAAGTGCAATGAACGTACTTGCTAAAATGTTACCAGAGGTCCAATTAAACAGTTATGAGGCATTGTTGAAAATGCATTATCATATTTTTTGCAATTATTTAAAAAAACAAAAACAATTATTTTTAATAATGCAGCGAATAATTTGAAAATGTAGCGAAAAGGCTAATCAAAAACCTTAACACCATAAATCGGTCCAATTTGCTTGTAGGCAATTCATGAGATCAGTCAACTTATTGAGGAGCTGCGGCATAATTAAATTAGACTAAAATTTATGGGTGAACCACTTCAATTACACGGTAGTTTATTTAATGTATTTCACTAATATATGTCACTTAATAAATAATGGCTTGTATTAAAAGAAACATAATTACCATTATTTATACATAATTTTAAACCATTTAAATGTTTTTTCAGTAACATATTTTTTCGTTGTCAACATAGGAAACTGTTCACGTAAATAATTCACCACTAATGTCTAGGAATTCCCAACGACTATATCTACCGCAAATAAGTTAATTTATCGTGATTTATTATATGAGCTTAACAATTTTTTTTTCAATTGTTCTGAGAGAGTGAGTCATTTGTTTTTATTCTCGCATTGCATTAAATCTACATTATACAAAGTTACGAAATAGTTTTTCTGTTTGTTTATTTGTGAATTGCTAGTAGATTATATATAAATACGCAAATAGAATTTTTATTCTCCATACTATGCGTATGGTGTAGTTAGTAATTTTTGATACATGTATAGATATGTACATTGACTCGGTTGTTGCTTAAACACCCTAAGTCAATTTTTGGCTAATTTCACTTATGAGCAGGAAATGTTGTATGCGGGTCTTTTGCATCGGTTGATGCTAAAATGTCATAAGTTCTGTATTCCGTATGCTCAAACTAGCTACCGCAGTTTAGCGATGGAGTGCTTTTAAATACCCTAACTCACTGACTTAAGGGATTTTACCAATAAACGTATACGTACTAAGTAATAAGCTTTCTACAACATGAATACCAATTTTCTGTGTATTGATGGTAGAAGGGTCAAAATTTGTCGAAACGTTTTCTGTACTGTGCATGCTGTATCGGTAGATCACTTAAAACGTATGAAGAAATTACTGCTTTTAAATGAAACTCTTCGTGACAAACGTGGTAGACATGCAAAAGGCAATACCATCAGTTATGGGCTTCAATAAGAAATCACATTAACTCGTTCCCGGTGAAGCAGTCATATTATTCTAGACGGGATCATTCTAATCAGTTTCTTGATGCCCGTTTAAACATCAAAATTATGTATGATTTGTATCGTGTGAAGTTTCCAGATGTTAAAGTCAGCTATTAGTTGTACAGACAGTTTTTTAATGATAACTTCAATTTACAATTCTGTCGTCCACAGACTGATGTTTTCCATTTATGATGTTTATGATATGTGTCGAGTTTAGCTTAAAAATTAAGAGCAATACATTAAACGAAACTGCTACAGAAACTGCTGTTGCCAGAAATATGGTGCATGAAAGACGAGCACAAGAGTTTTATAACGCTTTAAAAACCACTGAAGAATGTAAGCAAACAGATGATCTTGGCGTGATATGTTTCGACTACATGCAAAACTTGCTACTGCCTTTGATCTCTGTGCAAAATGCATTTTATTTAACGCAACTCACTGTGTCAGTGAGTTGCGTTAAATAAAATCTGTATTCATCTGTATTTCTGTATTCATGATTTAAAATATGATCATATGGTCATATTTTATGTGTATTGTGAAAATCGTGCTGGGAAAAGTCCCAATGAAGTGTGTTAATTTTTAAAACATTTTTACCGAATTATGTGTTATAAGAAGTTACAGAACTGCGCCTGTTTTCAAGAAATTGTCCAGTGCAATACAAAACCATTGTGTTATTCGGTTCTGTCCAGCATTAGTTGAAGCTAAGCTTTTTAAAAGAGTAGAACAGTATTTTCCAGTTTGTGGATATTCCTTTCTGCCCTGCGATAGGGACTTTGCCCTTATAAAACGAAATTTTAAAAATATGATATAATTTATGATGCGCAAAAATATACAGAAATTATTGTATGTTCGAGTGCCAAAAATAGCTTTACAGTGTGTGAAATTTATCTGGAAATGAAATATTTAATGAAATAATTTTAGATTTCAAAACCTGGTGACCAACTTATTACAAAAGTAATAAGGATTGTGTGTCACAAGAAACTCAGAATCACATTTTCGATTTCACGATTTTATTCACTTTGTTCATGAGAAGGAACATTTAGGTGTTGTAAAAACGCTTGAATATATTAATGGTCTTAACTGGCAAACTTTTAAACTTACACAACCTGGGAAATCAAAACCTCTCCAGTTTTCTATAGTGCCTGCATGTAAAGGTCCCCTTACTATACTAGAGAGTAAAGTGAAACATCTAACGACTTTATTTCAGTGGGTTGAGGATGAACACAAACTGTTTTATGAACAAATTACATATTCGAGAAACACAAAGCCAGGAAACTAATGCCCCTCTCAATAAAACCCATAATTTAGTCATTGTCATCATATATTCGTATTTGCTTTTTTCATGTTCCTGTTGTGTTTCTAAAACACCTCAAGTCAAGTTGTTTAATCTGTTTTTGCAAAAAAATCTTCTAAATGAAGGATGCATTGCTTTTTGTAAACGGATTTTGTTACATTTCTTTATACTAATGTAATAAAATAAATTGATTGAATATTCATTTGTGGCTGCAGAATGTTTTTTTTCATTTCCTCAAAGCCTATCAAAACTGACTTAGTGGAGGTAAGCAACAACGGATTCTATGTATATCCAACACAGCATCAGTGTATGTATTCAATATATACTGTAGCTAATACGTAACGGATTATATGTTATCTACGTTACTTACGATTTTAAAATAATATATTAAAATTATTAGAATTTTATAACTCACTTTAATAACTTCGAGTGACAGTTATTAAAGTAAGGCTGTGTATGATACCTCATTTTAAATGGGTATCTTTTTAAATTCAAATTGAAATTACATATGTTCTTATTTAACAGCAATTAATTAAAATATTGGTAGAAGTAAGAGTACGAAAAGTTCATAAAATTTAAGGCTATCAAGTATAAAAGACCTTCGTATATAAGAAACTTATATTCTCTATAACATAAAATGAAATATAGGCTCAAGAACTATTAAACTAAAAGACTGGCTAACTTAAAACACTAATTCATATTGTCTTTTGTTTTTTTTTTCGATTAAGAGGCCGACAAAAATAATTTTTGATCACGATATGACATGTAACTAAAAAATATGGTGGAAATTTGGGATAATATGTCAACTTTATTGTTAATGTTTTGAAACATTATTCATAATATTGCTTTGGTATATAATTTTAAATTCTAATACAAAAATTACTTATTCAGCTAAATTTATCTACTTTTATTTATTATTAATTATACTGTAATTTCTTCAATAGATCTACAAAACTTTTAAATTTGACGAAATGGCGTAGCTAACTGTTTTTCTAAATTTTACGAAATAAAAAAATTAATTTTATGTTTTCGTAATGGCTATTGAAACTATAATTACTTATATTTTGACTATGACAAAATTAGGAACGGGAAATACTATTATGTTTGTATATCAAGCACTCAAAGATTTTATACATCTTTAAACCGTTTCCCTGAAAAAAAAAATCTATCATTTCGTAATATTGACGACAATATATGGAAGCGAGACACGCTATCTATTATGAATATAGTTGAGCAATATGTATAATTGTATGTATTATAAAAGTACCCACACCCAACCTTTACAATCATAATATAACGTATACAAAAAACTGGGACACGGTATTCTTCTGGTGCACTCTCTCTTTATTTACATATTTATTACATAACTTTTATCCTGCTTTCCAACATATTGGTTTTCATGGCTACTGAGATTTATGTACCAAACAATTCGTAGTATTACTACTGTTAGTTTACTCTATATTCAAAATCTAATTATCGAGAAAAACTGTTTGAATCTTTGATGTATAAAATGTATAATGGGAACAAGTTATTCTACAATAAGCATGCGAAAATATAAATTAAAATTCGAAAAAATCTATAATTTTGAAAGTTGGAAGGAATTTTCCCCAGTTATAGCTTTCTGAATCTTCAGATTTGAACGGGCAAAGAGCAATAATATTGCTCGACCATATGTGGCAGTTAATTTTTCTGCTATAATACTGCCTTTCAGATTGGCAAACAAAGCCATTGGTGTGTAGGTATAATGAATAATTTAAAATCTACGACGTCACTATTACTTAACAATAATTTTGTTCCATAACGATAAATTGTAATTGAAAAACATTTTCCATCATTTATAAATTCGTTCGTCTTAAAAATTTCAAGTTGTTTGATAGCTACAGTCGATTTTGTAATTATTTTTAGCACAATTTCGGATAATTATGATTGTTGACAGAAAAAGGCAAGTTTCATAATTGTGTATTATAATTTATTCCAAGAAATTAAAAATAAATATTTATAGTATATGACGCTAATACAGCTCTATCAGAAAATAGACATTTTTGTGTCTGTTCATTCGTATACTACCACAAGAAAATTTTAAAAGTATCTGTGTCTTTTAAGTAATATATGTACAGTTTAATTATGATCAAATACTCTTTGTAACATAACCAAGAAATGCCCAATTTATGTCATGTTCTACAGAAACTATCTAGAAGCTATTGGGGAGAAGAATGTTCGGAAAATATCGGTTGTCCAAGAAATTCGTTAGGTTTTTTCTTAAGTATGTTTTATTAACATTATAGTTATTACAAATTATTTTAATCAATAATATATATTCCTCCAGTTTCAATAAATTTATCCCATCTCTCAGTAAACTTCATAATATCATTTTCATAAAGAGTTTCCGGTTTGCTCGCAAAAAACGTTTTTAAATGATTTCTGACTTCCTCGTCATTGGCAAACGTTACGTTTCGTAAACTGTTATTCATAAACCGGAATAGGTCAAAGTTCAATGGCACGAGGTCTGGAGAATGCGGTGGATGGGGTAAAACATCCACTCCAACAATTTCTTCTGGTTCTGCAGAGATCTGTGAGGTCGAGCAGTATCCTGATAGAAGACGACCTTCTTACGATTTCCAAGTTCTGAACGATTTTCCTGCATAGCTTGGCTCAATTTTTGTAGTTGTTCGCAGTAAACGTCCGAATTTATTGTTTCGTTCCTCAATAATAGCTTAATATAAATAATTCTTTTGAAATTCCATCAGATGAACAATAAAACTTTCCTGGGGTGAAGCCATGTCTTTGGTGTGGATTGAAAAGGTTCACCGGACTTTCCCCACGATCTTTTTCGAATGACGTTGTCATAAATGATCCACTTCTCATCTTCAGCCATATTTCTCAAAAAGGGATCGTTACGTTGACGAATCCATAACATATCGCAGATGTTAATGTGATCCATTAAATTGGATTCGCTAAGTTCGTGAGGAACCCAAACATCGAGTCTATTGACAAACCCAAGTTGTTTAAAGTGATTCTGCACACTAGATTTTGACATCCCGATTTTTTATGCAAGCTCATGGTTTGCATATGGTTTTTTCTGCATATGGTTTGGCGAGGATTTGCCTCAACTAAGGCTCGTAAATGCTCAGGAACGACTTCTTTAGGTCGGCCTGACTTTGGGGCGTCCATGAAGGAAAAATCGCCAGATCGCAATCTTTTGAACCACTTTTGACACGCTCGATCTTGAATAACATTTTTGCCGTAGACAGAACACAATTTTTGGCAAGTTTCACCGGCTCTTTTACCTTCTTTAAAATAAAAAAGCATCACGTGATTAAAATGCTCGGTTTCACTCATTTTCACAAAGAAGCTCACACACAACAATAATAAAACAAGTTCACGAGTATAAAGGCAGTAAACAACAGTTATAAATCAGGGTTAAATAGGGAGGAAGGCTTCAAGGCTGCAGCTGTGCACATGCCATCATAGTACGCGCGTGACGTAAGTAGTTAACTCGGAAAACCGAACTTTTTGGACAACCTAATAATTTTTATTTATTAACCTTTAAAAAAAGGGGGACTAATTTTGCACAAACATCAAAATATTATAAGTACTTTCCATCAATCAAGTTAGATATATCAGAAGATAATTAAAATTCAGTTTTAATCATGTGGTTATAGTATCTGCTCCACCCTCAAATGTAACCATTTCCTTCCTCCGAGACCCAACTTCTTCCTTTTAGAATCTGATAGAGTTATTAATGAATTAGACCTCAATTGTAATCACCTCTTGATGAAACCAACTTCGTAGCTGAAACGTGTGTAGGTTAACGTGTAACCTTTCGATGTTCGTGAAAAACTAGTCCCCTGTTTTTATTGCTGTATCGCACGTTCTAACCCGTTCCCAGGATTTCTATTATTTAATCAGTTGAATCTTTATTAACCACTTGACTCGTAGAATGATTTTCAAATCCCTACCTTATTCTTTCCAGAATGAAGATTATCGTATCTGTTCTGCTTCTGGCATTTGTGATCTACGTACAAGCCGCTGACGATCCCGAGCTGGCGAAGTGCAAATGCTGGGAGGGTTACGAGCCCAAGAAGGATGGCGAGGGTGTACGATGCTATGGCATCCTTTTGCTCCACATCCAACCGTGTAACGTGCCGGAAAGGCCCAAATGCACGTGCTCCGGAAATGTGACTGGAATCCTGTCCGACGCCACTGGAGTCTGGTGTTCGGAATACGCCAATGGCAAGGAGCAAAGGAAGTGGGAATGCGAGAACAAGGAGGATTGGGCGAAATTCTACACAGAGAATCCTAAGGAGAAGCCGTAATGGATGATAATAATTATTGTTGAGAGCCTTTACACTGTATTTTAATTAGTATATATTTATATGTTCTGATAATTTGTTTCCTTTATATACTGTTAGCTTTATTCGAAGTCGAATAAAGCTTTTGTATAGAATGTAGAATTATGAGCATTTTTATGATAAACTTTTAAAAATTCTAAATTAAAAATATTATTAAATATTGAAAAGCTTCTTTGAGGCTCTGCTGCACAATCTGTGGACGAACTTTTCGATGAGAAATTATTTAGTAAAAGACCGATTGTCTCCTCATATGGTTTAATTCCTTTAGATAGTCACTTGTATTATATTTAGATCTAAATCTAAAAAACAAACATTTTAATTTCGACACCACAGGCGTCCGTTAATATTTTCCAATAACGTGAATTGATAGCCGCCCTTGGCTTCAACATTTTTTTTCTACGATTATCTTGAAGAATTAAATACTTCTATGAGAGTTTTTACATCCTGCTAATATGTTATTCTGTATTGTAAGAACAAAGATATATAATTATAATAATAATAATAATACCCAATATTATAATATATTTCCCGTGTCTAAAAGCAAATTGTGCATAAAGTAGAGAAAACTTAAACTACCCGACGATCACCATCAGAACTTCTGATTTCAGAAACGATTCATTCTGTTTTTAAAGTATGTTTATCGTCCCATTTGTTACATAGCTATCTTAATCTAACAACATTCGGGTACTTTATTTTATTAAATATGCGGCAACTAACTTATTTTCCTCAGTATACAGTATCATAGCTACTAGGCCAATCACATGACTTTTATTTATCTATTTATTTATATTATGTACGGTGTTTCAGTTGGAACTGAAGGTTTGAATTCCGCGCCACTTGTGTTCTGTCAAAGATAGGACATCAATATTTAACGACTGTCATCTAAAAGGTGGTCCAACCAAAACGCACGATGTTAATTATAAATAAAACAAAAAGTTTTTAGAGAATTATCTTAATATTTTTTATTATGATAGAAGGATCTATGACAATTATGTGTGAAAGAAAATATCTGCCAAATGCTCGCCACGGCTTCGGTGGCATACCTCTATCCGATGGTCCATATTTTCAATGACTCTGGGACATAATTGAGGTTCAATGTTGTTAATGTGCCGAATTATCTCATCCTTTAGCTCTTGAATTGTTCTTGGCTTATTGACGTACACTTTTTCTTTTAAATATCCCCAAAGAAAGAAGCCCAATGGTGTCAAATCACATGATCGTGGCGGCGAATTAACATCGCCACGGCGTGAGATAACACGGCCATTAAATTTCTCGCGAAAAAGTGCCATTGTTTCGTTGGCTGTGTGGCAAGTGGCACCATCCTGTTGGAACCACATATCGTCCAGGTCCATATCCTCAATTTCTGGCCACAAGAGGCCCGTTATCATCTCGCGATAGCGAACACCATTCACGGTAACTGCTTGGCCGACCTCATTTTCGAAGATGTACGACCCGATGACGTCGGCAGCCCATAAACCGCACCAAACAGTCACTCTTTGTGGATGCATTGGCTTTTCAACAATCACTCGTGGATTCTCATTTGCCCAAATGCGACAATTCTGCTTGTTATCGAATCCACTGAGGTGAAAGTGTGCCTCGTCGCTGAAGATGATTTTTTTTGTAAAGTCACCATTCACTTCTGTCTGTTCAACCAACCATTCGGCGTATTAACGACGCTTGAAATGGTCAGTAGGCTTCAGCTCTTGAGTCAATTGAACCCTAATTCAAATCTTTGTTGAAAATTCGCATCAGTGATGTTCGTGAGATGTTCAATTGTTGGGCACGACGACGAGTCGAAGTTGACGGCTCTTCTGCTACACTATCGAGAACAACAGCAATGTTTTCCGCAGAACGAACTGGGCGAGCATGCACAGGTGTTTTCACATTTCCTACAGACCCGGTTTGCTGAAATTTGCGCACAATTCTCCCGGTTGTGGACACATTTGGTCGATTATGCTGACCAAAAAAGTCACGAAGTGCACGAAATGCATTTTGATTTGAACGCCCATTTTCGTAAAAGGCTTCAACAATCTTAACGCGCTGCTCAATTGTGTACCTCTCCATGGTTAAATTTGTCAAACACTGAAACAAAGAAGTGTCAAATTAACTTGAGCAAAAACTTGACGTTAAGGTGTGACTCACAATTAACATCGTGCATTACGGTTGGACCACCCTTTACAAAGTATGCGACGTCAACGTGCCGTGTATTAACAGTTCAACAACGAACAGTTTGTGTACAACTGTTTTATGAAAATGAGCGATCATTTACAATTGCATTAAGAAAATCCGCACATAATTAAGACAAAATAAAGCGCCTACAGAGTTAACAGTTCATAATTTAATCAAGAAATTTTACGAAACAGATTCTGTTATTGATAAGGCAACACCAATACGTCCCATCGTAATGTCATTGACAAGGCAACACCATAGGTCGTCGTGGTCGGTCAAATAAAAATATTGCTGCAGTGAAAGAAAGTGTACGGAAGTACCCAAACACATCAATGAATCTATCAAGAGCCACCGCGTACCGAATTTTAAGGGAGGGTCGTACAAAATTCAACTGAAAACAATTAAAAGTTACAGACAATTTATAACGTCGTACATTTGTTAATCAGGTGTTACAAAAAAAAGAAGGTTATGTTGATTTTTGCAACAAAATTGTGTTCAGCAATGAAGCACACTTGCATCTTCACGGATACGTCAGCACAACAAAATTGTAGAATTTGGGAACGCTGTCATGATATGTTGACATCGTATGGTTTGTAGATAGGAATCAAATCCTATAGTTTCAACTAAGACACCCTATCTAGTAGTTTTTATTTTTTATTTTATAACGCTATTTATATAAATTAATAGGGGTTTATTTAAAATTTTTATTTTTGTTTTTAATTAAAGCGAAGGGAATTAAGAATGATTGATGAAAATGGAAAAGTCATCATTTTGGACATAGAATATAGTTTTAAATAAATATGCAAGTACAGAAAGGATATAAAATGTTATTTATACCACCACAGTTATACAGCGACCACTACATAGATGAATCATTCATCGCATTCTCATATACGAGTATGTGTAGAGATAATTACAATAGTGCCATTCGGACTGTTATATGGGGTAGCACGATTAATATATGATTATGTCCAGTATTGAGGGTGTCACTATATACATGAGTTCGAGTTCTAAAACACAGACTTTAGCGGCTCTCCTTGACCATAGGCGTGTTTATCCTCATTTCTACATGTTTACCCTCTGTAGCCTGATGCTTTAGGGAAAGAAGATAAATTTTTATGTATAAAAAAACTTTCAATTTTATTGACAATACTGCTAGTTTTATTTTTATGTTTATTTGCAAGAAAAAAATTGTGCAAACTTGCTTTAAGAGAATATATTGTTATACCAGCTATACTACCGTGATTCTTAATCAAATTGCATCTTCTTGTAAATTGCAAATATATTAGATGTTTTAAATATTCTGTAAATTTAGTAAACCATACCACTATATAACTATACATGTAAAAGCTCCCTAGGAAGGTTTTTTTTGTTTTGTTTAATAATCACTATAACTTAATTAGGTTTTATAAAATCTTCACTTGTATTTTAAACATTTAAATTAATAATACGAACTAAAGATGGTGCTGAAAATAATAATCGAGTATGAAGTTCTGTACGCTTCTTCAAAATCTAGAAAGAGCTGTTGTAGTTTCACTAATTCTTTTGCCTCTCACTCTAAGATAGAGGTACCAAACTTCGTGTGAAAAATTTGCAGAATGGAGAAAAAACCGAAATGCGAGAAACCCAAATTTTCAGAGAATATTTTCCTCTTGTAATTTTAAGAGTGTTCTGACAGATTATAAATTCTCAATATTATAGGCCTAATAACACAATTTGCATGACACACAGACTATGAATATGAAACACGAGATTGATAAACAGATATTTAAACGTTTTCCAAAAGGAAGTTTGTATTGAATATTATAACGGAAATTTTTAGTATAGTTTATTTGATCGCTATTTGCCAAATAAAATATATCAAAACATATCGTGGCTTATTTTTATGGCTAGGCTCAGGTATACTGTTCCACTTATCGGCAATATAAGAACGTTTTTTATTTGGCAAATAGCGATGAAATTAATAGTACAGCAGATTTTATATTATTTTTTCCATCAAGTTTACTTTTTAATAAAAGCAATTTTTCGTAATTTATGCAAAAATATCAATCTATAATTTGCAGACTCGTTGAATTTACCACAGTTTGTAGAAGGAGTGATATGGATTCATTGACAATTGACAATACAGAAGATTTAAATTCTGTAATGTTAATTAAAATATGCATAATTTTAAATGAGATCCCAAGAACATTTACAGTTACAAGAAGCTTTTACGCCATTTGTAAAGAAATATGTTAACCCTCGTTTCCCAAAAATATCGAAAAAGATTGTTTTAAATTACAAATTGCACATTTATAATTTAAAGCAATATTTTTTAATTGTTTTTGAACAATACCAGACATGTTGTGGGTAAAAAAATTGATCAGGTATGGTCAATCTGAATTTTTATATAATAACATAATATAAGAAGGCTCAGTAATGAATTGTTTTTAATAGATATAATTTTCAGTAGCGAAGCGTCGATTTAAGCTGAGGGTAGGCTATCCTGAATTAGGCGAGGGAGGGGAGCTGCTCATTTTTAATATATATTGAATAGTTGAATCTTGAATCGCAAAAACAACTTACCTATATTTTTTTGTATATCAATTCCATTCGCCCCCTTTTCCTTTCTGCAAGAATATCTATAGTTCTTCAAATAAATTGGTAGGTTTTGCCGCTTTCATTTTCAGTTTAAGTTTATAATAAAATATGCGTCTTTAGTTTTCAGTTTATCTTCTAAAGATAAATTATTAAAATAACCACTCTTATTAATTCGAAAGTTTACTAAATCGACGCTGCCTGTGGCCGCCATTATCCTTAAAAATAACACTAATCACTACGAGTAACGACAGGTCAATATTATATCCATTGTATTACGCAAACTGATCCACCAAGCTAGCTAAATTTCATGTCATTTTTCGCGTACTCCCCTCTCTACCTCTGCAGCGCGGATCTCTATAAGTCCAACGAAGCCGCTGTATGGGCTGGCTGTCGACAGCCCAGACAGCGGCCTGCCAAAGCTTGCGCACTGCCGGTTGCCGGCGCTTCAGTTTAAATGGAAATATGTATGATAATCTGAATAGAAAATGTTTATCATTCTAGCAAAGGCAAGTGGCAATATAAAAAAGGGGTCTACCATCTAAAATATGTAGGGTAGGCTGCGCCTTACAGCCTTAATGGACGTTTCGCCACTGATAATTTTAGATAATGAAATAGTGAATATAGCAGTATGCTTGCCTGGGAGTTATTTACCTTACCATATTCAAATGATCTCCACCCAATATGCACGCATAAAAGGCACGGTGAAAATGTACCAAGTATTTTTATATATAGTATTTTCAATATATAATTCACATATATTTGTGTCGCATAAATTATAAGACTACTAAGCATAAATAGGGTACTAACCGTTTGCTGAAACACAGAGACGTACTTAAGTTTAATTAAATCAATGTAAAAGGGAAAAGAAACAAGACAAGACTATATGTTAAAGAACTCGTTGATAACAGGTGATTTAAGGAGGTGTAGAGGTAGATGATCATCAAATAGTGGTGCAAATAGAACATCAGTGTTTTTTCAGCAGCAATCTTTATATTAATAGAATTCAGTAAATACTTTCGGTTTATATCATGGCCGTCATCGAACTCTTCTTGTTTCGCTGATCATCAGAAAAACTCCGCATAATTATATATCTTCTGCTTCTCTGGATACTCTGCTCTTCTGAATACTTATCTTATATATTACATATTACAAAAATAAGATATCGTGCTTCCCATATCTAATGTATGGATATATTCGCTAATAATATACGAGGACTTTTATTCAAGTGTTCACGATAGATCCTGGTCTTCTGGTTTGGTATTACTGCTGACCTATTTATGTGCCTTAACCGAGTTCCATACATAAACCCTTTGTTTCCATAATTCTACACTAGATGCAGCTGGTCTACCCAATATAATTCTCTTCCACGGACAGTTCAACTCAGGTTAGCTGACTACCCTCTGTAAAAACAGATAAACAGCTCATAGTACTGATGATCTTCATCGAAGAAGAACAGGCCACAGACCTACTTAGAAGAAGGAAGAAGAAGTTCCACTTGTGTACGTCATTCGTTAATAATTCTCAAACTTCTTCCAGGAATTTATTGTTAGTATGCAAAAGCTTCTGGCAACGAGACGTATTTAGTAAATACTGACCCGTTCGCTATAGAAACGGAGTCAGAAATAGGATTACGTCGGAAGATTTGGATAGAAAATTTGTTCTATAGCACATGCTGTATGACGCATCGTCTTTCTGAAATCAGATGTTATATAAATCATCAATTTGGTGGAAAAAGAAACTGTTTAACATGTCACGATAGCGTTCCCCATTTACTGTGACACCATTGCCAGATGTTATCTCTGTAGGCGCTTCATTTTGTCCTAATTTTGTGCGAATTATTCTTATTGCAACTGTAAATGATCGCTCACTTTTATAAAACAGTTGTACACAAACTACTCTTTGCTAAACTGTTAATCGGTTCATGTTGACGTCATATGGTATGTAGATGACAACCGTTAAATATCGACGCTCTATCTTTGATAGAACATAAGCGGCGCGTAATTAAAATCCTATAGTTTCAACTGAGACACCCCATATAAGACGTTGACTCGCTAGGTATATCACTGAACTATATATTAAATAATTATAATGGTAACTAGTACTTACAACTCTCTTTGCAACATAACTTCCGCACGACACTGATTTCGAAAGTCGAATTTTACCGATTACAGCCAATTATAAACTTGATTAAATATTCCAATAATATCTAAATAAAAGTTATAATATTGTTACAAGAACTGTGGCGTATCTAACCCCAAATGTCAAGGCTAAACTATTACGAGATGAACGCGTGTTATATGCAGTTAGTTTAACAGTTTTCTATCTTATCGAAAACTTCGTGTTTCTATCGTTAAGACAAAGTTGAATGTAATAAATACGTTTGTGTTAACGTATAATATAGAAGTAGATAAAACAAAAATAGTGAAAACACATTGTTTACAATCAGGTAATAACATAGAAGTTTTAGCTTTTTAAATCATTAGTATATATTTGTATTGTTTCCTTTTCATTTGGATATACACTCAATTAAAATTCTATTTTTAGTTAGGATTATTCGTAATCGTTTTTCGTTAATTACGTTATGAATTATTTCAAGAACTGAAAGCGGAATTGTCTAATAATCGAAACACATTTTTTGTTTGTATTTTGTGTAGAAAATTCTGTTTTAAGATAGATTTTTCTTAGCCGACACGAGATGAAGTTGGATTATACACTTTATTTATTTTTAAATTTTAGGTTTTTCTTAAATTGCGCATATCTTAACTACTGTACCATTCTCCATAAAAGCGTTATCAAATAGTTTGAAAATTTGGATAAATTCTGAATTTATGGTTAGTTCGATATGTTGGTATAAAAAGCTTAGTAAATTTCAGTATCCTGTCGTCAGTTCAATATTTCAGT
This sequence comes from Rosalia funebris, assembly GCA_037954035.1. Lineage (NCBI taxonomy): Eukaryota > Metazoa > Arthropoda > Insecta > Coleoptera > Cerambycidae > Rosalia > Rosalia funebris. The sequence goes on from JAZFAV010000004.1 coordinate 9,824,354, forward strand.
ATTTCAGTATTTAAATCTTCAAGTTTCTAGAAATATGATATACTGACTACTTTTCAGTAGACATTTGACGACAATTCTTGTTGACAGTGATCTTTAACGTAGCACGGTGGGTAGAAATCCACAAAAGTCGACCATTTAAAAAATGTATTTGTAATTAATGCATTTAATTTATTCAAGGGAAATACTACTGGCAGTAAGGTAACTACTAAAAACATATTAGACATTTATAATACATTTTCCTTTAACATTGTTGGTGAATCAAATAATAATTTTTGAAAAATGTATATAATATATGTACGTACCGGGTTAGTCACCTAAAATTGACCCCCCTTTACTTCTCTTAATTTCAATAGAATCGAAGAATTCAAAAAAGGATTTTACATGATTTTTTATAAATTTTTTGAATATTTAAACAAATTTTCAAAAACTCTGCAAATTGAAAGGGGGCGAAAATTCTTTTATTTTTTTTAAATTGAATACCCTATATTTTTTACTTAAAAAAATTACCCACAGTTTTATGATTACAGAAATATATAATTATTGTATCTTGGTAAGTATAGTTCTTGAGATATTCATACAAATATATAGTCACATGACAGGAATAAGTTTGGCATAAGAACATAAATCAGAAGAGCTATGTTTTCGAGATATAACGACACATCTTTTTTTTTAAGAAAAAAAGTATGAAAATTCTTTGATGCGGCAACATATAATAATTATAATAAACAAATAAACCTTTATTAAAATGACAACAAAGTTTAATGAACACAAAACATAAATAACGAGATAATGATAAAGAAAAACAATGCGCAACAATAAATAACATAAAACTAATGAACTTTATTAAAATTAAACATATCTATATGTTCTCCACGTATCCTCCGTTTCTATCAAGGTACAGTTGGCATCTTTCAATAAATTAATTTCTAACGTTTTCAAATAAATGAACATTTTGCCGCAAATTTTCTATTTCTTGACTGATACAGTCCTTCAACTCATCCGAGTTATTATATACCGAATTTTCGTATATGTTTTGTTTTAGTGTTCTCCACAAAAAGAAGTCCAAAGGACTCAAGTCTGGGCTATTAGCAGGCCAATGTATAGGACCGTATCTTCCTATCCAAAATAGATATTTGTCATTTAAATATTCCGTTACGTTCCGTACAGAGTGTGGAAGAACACCATCCTGTTGTCGAATAACAGAATTCCTGGTAGCAAGGAGAATATTATCTAAATAGTTCTCTACTTCACCCCGAAGAATATTCAACTACTGAACTGCATTCAAGAACCCATTAATGAATACGGGACCCACAATTGTATTTTGATGAATACCACACATTTACTGTATTATATCCTTGGGCTTTTATCATTTTTATAATATGTGGATTTGCGGGCGCCCAATAATGTGCATTTTTCCTATTAAAAAGTCCAGCCATTGAAAATCTACTTTCATCGGTCCAAAATAAGTTTTTTAAATAGTTATTGTCGTTTTCTGCTCTCTCAATCATCCCTCTACAAAAAGAAGAATACATTTTTAAATTTTTTTCCTTTCATTATTTCGTTATTTATGTTTTGTGTTCATTAAACTTTGTTGTTGTCATTTTAATAAAGGTTTATTTGTTTATTATAATTATTATGTGTTGCCGCATCAAAGAATTTTCATACTTTTTTTCTTAAAAAACAAGATGTGTCGTTATATCTCGAAAACATAGCTCTCCTGATTTATGGTCTTATGCCAAACTTATTCCTGTGATGTGACTATATATTTGTATGAATATCTCAAGAACTATACTTACCAAGATACAATAGTTATATATTTTTGTGATCAGAAAACTGTGGGTAACTTTTTTAAGTGAAAAAATACAGGGTGTTCCGTTTAAAACAAATAAAAAAATGTTCGCCCCCTTTCAATTTGCAGAGTTTTTGAAAATTTATTTAAATATTCAGAAAATTAATAAAATATCATGTAAAATCCTTTTTCGAATTCGACTTTGAAATTAAGAGAAATAACGGGGGGGTCAATTTTAGGTGACTAACCCGGTACATAGCACATAATCATGATATTGCGTAATATGCATAGAATGTTTATAACATAATTTATAATAATATAACAAATGATACAGTTTTGGGAAAAATATAGAAGCAAGACATGCTGACGCACGTACTCGTATCTTATATGACATTGAATTACTAGATACTATCAGGCTGTCCCAAAAGTTCGTTTGTATTTATTATTAACATTATAGTAATTACAAATTATTTCAATTAATAGTGTATGTTCCTCTATTTTCAATAACTTTGTTCCATATCTCAGTAGCTTCATAATACCATTTTTAAAAAAACTTTGTTGTTTGCTTGCAAAAAACGTTTTTAAATGATAATTGACTTCCTCGTCATTGGCAAATGTTCGTAAACTGTTATCCTTGGAGCGGAATAAATGAAATCCCGAGGGCGCGAGGTATGGAGAATACGGTGGATGGGGTAAAACATTCCACTCTAACTCCAACAATTTCTTCCGGGTCTTCAGAGAAGTGTGATGTCGAGCGTTGTCGTAATGTAAGACGATCTTCTTACAATTTACAAATCCTGAGTGCTTTTCCTACACGGCTTGGCAATTTTTGTAGTTGTTTGCAGAAAACGTCCGAATTTATTGTTCCGTTCCTCGGGAGTAGCTCAAAATAAATAATTCCTTCGAAATCCCACCAGGCGGACAACAAAACTTTCCTGGGGTGAAGCCCTCCTGTCTTTGGTGTGGATTGAGGAAGTTTCCGGACCGGACTTTCCCCACGATTTTTTACTTTTCATCTCCAGTAATTCCCCAGATTTTGACGTTCCAATTTTTTCATGCAAGTTCAAGTATGGTTTGTCGAGGATTTGCCTCAACTAAGGCTCGTAAATACTCGGGAACGAATTCTTTAGATCGGCCTGACCTTGCGCGTCTGTGAGGGAAAAATCACCAGATCCAAATCTCTTGAACCACTTTTGACACGTTTAATCTTGAATAACGTTTTTGCCGTACGCAGAACACAATTTTCGACAAGTTTCAGCGGCTCTTTTGCCTTTTTTAAAATAAAAGGCATCATGTGTCTAAAATGCTCGGTTGCACTCATTTTCAATTAAACTCATACACAACAATAATAAAACAAAGTCACCAGTATAACGGCAGTAAACAACAGTTAAGTATCACCGTTAAATAGGGAGGAAAGCTTCAAGGCTGCAGCTGTGCGCATGAAATCATAGGCCGTGACGTAAGTGGTTAACTTGGAAAACGAAACGACTTTTTGGACAACCCAATATTTCAAGAAATAGGTTAATGTATTTTTGTTATTCAAACTATAGCATAATTTGGAGGAATTTTATCTTTATTAATGTAACTTTTGGGTATATTTTTAGAATGTTTCTAGTTTTCCAGTGGCTATGACGTCATTGGTATTTTTTAAATATCTATGGCAATTTCTCTTACAATATTCGAGAAATCTATTTTTATGAAATGGCATGCAAGTCAAGATTTGAAAATTTTATAATTCAATAATCCAAAAGAATTATAAAAATTGGTCAAACTTGTTTGCGATTTTATATTAATCAGGTATTTGTAATTTTAAAGATATAGACAACCTGTTACTTATTTTTAAATTCTACTTTACCTTTGATTGGCTGTTATTATTTAATTGTGTTTTATACTGTTCAGGTTTTGATCGGATTATTATTAAGTAGATTGAATTTGTCATTTAGTTATAATATTAAAAAAATTGTGAATATACCCAAACAAAAAAGAAACAAATATTATGGGCGCTGAATTATTTGTAATAACATATAAACAGAGGTAATTCATCCTGGCAGCTCATGAGTAGAATACAAACATATTTGGAATATTTGGTTGCATCCAAAATTTATGTAAATAAAATTGTCCTTGACGAAATGAAGGCGATTAACTTAATAGTCTATTAGCGTGAGAAGAATCTTCATTCGTCACTAAAAAAAAGTTAAATTATGTTTTAACAGTCCACACATCTACACTTAACAAAATAGTACCTAAATAAAAGCATCAGAAAACATAATTTGCTTGATGTAACTTGATACTTAATGAATTATCTCGGGCTGTCTTTGAGAAATAAAAACACTTTAGAATAGAAACCAGATTTCAGAGAGAGAAGAGAGAGAATATATCAGATTTCTCTTACTATAAAGGAACTGTATTACTTAATCGATATAGTAAATAGACAAAACTATTCGTAGTAGGCATACAAAACTTAACAAATGCAGTAATACAATTTCTATAAAATGTGTTTAATTAAATATGTGATCTCATTCAATTTAATTAAAGAAAATACAATTAAAGTGGCCTACTAGATTTCCAGATTTGAGCTCTCTTATTTTTTTATGTAGATATATGAAACGTAATGTACACAATGATGAACCACAAGACGCCTGAAGACTTCTTAAAAAATAAAAATTTTACTACTAACATGAACAAAAAGTACACTAGGGAAGTTACCAATAATATTCGATTGCTATAATTTGTAAATCATCGTAGATGTATTGTTATGTCCTTAAATATTTTAATATAGAAACTTATATTATAAAAAGTAGTGGCATAACAGTGAAGAAACTTGCACATTCCTACAGATATTAGAATATTTTCACACTGATATTCTTCGAATAATATTTTTTTAACGAATACACTTTTGATACTTTCTAGTATTTTTCAAATTTGTGTTAACAGTATTGTTACCAAATCATAAAAAGTTGATCGTCTTAACAATATTAGAATATACGTTAACTAACGGATCTTATATGACATACAAGTCTAAAATTAAATACAACAAGGGCAGTAATGGAAATTATAAAGTGTTTATTCTTTACTTTAGGATGAAGTTGGTCATAACCGTTTTCCTCTTGGCGTTTCTAACACTGTCTTTCGCAGAAGAATTGTCCGACTGCAAATGCTGGGAAGGATATCAACCCAGAAGAACAAGTAACGGTCCGAAATGTTATGGAATACTTCTACTTCACATTCAGGGTTGTAATATACCAAAGCCACCTAGATGCAAATGCTCAGGTAATGTCACAGGCATCCTTACCGACAAGACTGGAACTTGGTGTTCAGAATACTCAAAAGGAGTAGAGTTGAAAAGATGGCACTGTGAGAACAAAGAAGAATGGGAGGAATTTTTCAAACAGTATCCAGAAAAAAAGCAAAATTAGGAGTATTACATTTAATTAAATTAATAACTTTTCTTGACACTGAAATTATCTAAGTATGTTATGTGGAACAGTTGTAAGTTCTTACAGTTTACAAATAGTTTTTGTATTTTATTTATACAACAGATTTTGTCAAAGAAACTATTTTTCTTTTATTTGTGAAAAGTTTTATACTATAGAATGATTTTGCAATAACTAGTACTTATTATTAATAAGAACAACTAAATACTGTTTTATATATTCCTGTTAATAAAATTTGGAATGGAATTTTGTCTTCTACTCAAGTTATGGCTACAAATAAATTGCATTCCTTGTGCCACATTCTAAAAATATTCTATTTAATAAGTCTTTACTTTTATCATGACATATACTGAGACACTTTTTTAAATATGTTCTGAAATACATGTTAGTAATATGGTCAATGTATTAGATATGGTGTAGTCGAGCAGAATTTTAGGAATGAATTATTATTTTGTTTGTAATCTATGAATAAAAATTTTTACTTCATCATCTATTTTATGCCTCTTTTAGTGAATAGAATAGAAACTGTGACACCAATTATATTATATACATATAGCTGCAAGAAATATGTCAATCAATATATTAATTACAATAAAGTCGGTTTTGCGAAAGTAGAGCAATTATTAAAATATAAGAGACCTTAATTAAAATATTTATACAGTAAGGTTGAAAAAATTCACGTAAATTCCCACGCAGAGTGGGAAATAAATTTCAACTCTGGAAAAGGCACAATTTTTTTATTTTTAGAAATATGAAAATAATTTAATATTACTTAAAGTTTGTTTATAACAATTATTTCGGTTGTGCTATTTTTATCTGGGTATTTTTATTAAATTGCAAACATTATTTTTGTACTATTATTTACAAAGGTAAATTTTTTTAGATGTTAAATTTTTCAATGTGTTACATAATGAAATTGTTTAACAATATATCGTAAACTATCGTATAAATATAAACCGTAAACATAGCTAAAATACTTAATTGAGATATTCAAATTTCTATTTACTTCTTGAGAGTAACTAAAATAAAACTGAAATTCTCGCAAAATATTATTAATTATTTGAACCCAGTTAATTACTTTGTTACTAATTATATATTTTAATTCTCAATATTTTACGGCCCATTAAAGTACTAAGTTTAAGTTTTATAGTTGAAATATCTCCATCACTCGAAGTAATCTAGTGGGGCTAAATCAGGAAATCTAGCGTACCATTTCTATGTTCTACAGTATTCCTGTCTATCAATCCATCTGCTTTGAAAATTTTCAAGTAAATAATTGCTCAATATCCATTGTCTATGTAATATATTGGAAAGTAGTCTCGTCAATACCATATCCAGTTTTCAGATATATTAGGGTACTCGTTTAGATATACTGCAGTAATTCTTAAAATTGTTTTATTGAAGTGGCTCTAAATATCGTAGTTTGCACTTTTTAGCATACCTTTAATAAAAAATAGACCCATAACTACCCAAATGATTTTGTTTTCGCAAACTGGTGAATTTATGAACGATATTTTCTACATTCAGTAATTAATTACACACTTAATGAGATGAAGCACCATATTGAATAACAATAAAGCAATTACAAAGAATACCTTAAAATTCGCAAATCAAATCATTTCCTAAATTTCAGAAGTTCCGAAATTTCCAAAGCCTATAGCAACCTGGAAATTATGGTCCCTATATTCCTAACTGATTTTTAAAAGTTAAAGAAAATATGAATTTAGATGGAAAAATGTGATATTTTATTTTTGTAAAATGGCATTATATTTTATATACTTTAGTAGATTTGTATCATTTAGTATGAAAATACACTATACGTACTTGACATAGATACTTTTTGTAGTTTTTTGTGTCTTATCTATTTTTATTTTTTTATCATATTAACATATATATATGCATATTTTGATAACGATGTACCAATCTTCATCAAGAAATGTTGTTTTTTATTCAAATGCAATTTGATCATATTACTAAGATATGTATAAATATATCATGATGTTCAATCATATGTATTTACATTCTAACAAATTAATTATATTTCGATGAAGAGCAAGTACTATTCATATATTTATCGTTAAATATATTTTTAATATAATGTGATATAAATTTTATTTCAATCTCTAATTATGGCTAAATCTAATTGAAAATTGAAAATTACCTACTGAACTTAAATACGAGTATCATGCCTAAGATTTGCCATAACATATCAAATAATACCAAAACCACTGATGCTTAAAAACGACAGTTAAATAATCTAATTACTTAGTTTCAATTAACTGAATCAGTTAAGGTTTACCCTATGAAATTTACCAAAATGCTTCCCTGATGGGAGTTTCTGAAAGTAGACACTGTGTTTTGAAAAATATGTTCGTTGAAAGTTTGTTCACTATTAGAAGATACACTATCACTTGGATTGATGACTGATATAATATGAGAACTAAAAACAATTTAAGTAAAAATCCAACTGTAAGGAAAATTAATTATGTATTAAATTATTTTGGTCTAATTTATCTGGTCAGAAATAAAACGCGTAAATTCTATACACAAAATAATATTAACATACAGTACGCTTATAAAGATCCACGTATTTTTTGGTGGGGTTGGAAATAACGTCAGAGAGACGTAAAAAATCCTATTCTTATACGCAGGCTATTTTTTGTCATATCTCAGTTGTCTGGACTGGCCATTATTTATTTAAATCATTTATTGTATTACTACAGCTTTATTTTTATTGCCTGTATTGTATTTAAATTATTAACATAATAAAAGCACTCGCTGACGTTGGAAATTACAGAAAACTGTTATGCAATGCAAATTATAGATGTAAATTTGATGAATATTTTTCGAGTCATTTTTTATTCTTAGGAAAGCATTACGCGTATTTAAACTTTGGTCAAGATGATTCCTCGTTTATTTGATCCACTAATGTGCCAGTGAATGGTCTTTCTAAGGAACCCATTATATCCAGGTGAGTAATGATTTAATTACATTTATGTACGAAAAAATAATTACCATTTTAAACAAATTAAATCTGCTGTTAATGCGTGGATTTAATTTAACACGTGTTAAATTAGATTTAACGTTGCAGACAACAAGCCAAGGTTCTGATCTCATTGTGCTCAAATTATTAAGCATATGATAATATTGAAAGCCTTACATAGCGAGCGGTACATTTAAATCCATAAAAAAATAGTTTGATTTATAATTTAGATAATACCCAATAGTTTCAGGATAAAGGGGGTACCATACGTTTATCTTCTTTTAGTCGTGGCATTCTTTATATAATTCATATTCATGTTAGACTTTTCTTCTAAGTATATTATTACATATTGTGAAGAGTGATAAGTACTAATTCGTTTCATTATCGTCAATTATTTCCAGTATGAAATTTATTCTTCAAGAAAATCATGTTTTTAATAACAATTTCATGCTAATAATTAATTTTTGTTTAATACTCCTATTTGCAAATAAGGTTCACTGTACATATTTCTGTTAATATTTACATACATATATAGTTTAGATATGATATAAACCATATATATGATTTACAAAAACGGTAAAACTGGCAAAAAGAAATTGTAGAATATTGTAGAATCTTTTCATATAATTCTATAAAAGCAATTGCAGTAAGCATATGATATGAAAAAACTCCTTGTATACTTTCTGTTGGGTATATATAAGAATTTGGTCACTTTTTAAAATGTGTAATATATTTTGTGTTGTTTTTCTCATAACAGAAGCCTTGAACGACAATTGATTGATTGTCGACTTTTACAAATTGTTCATGTCATATTCTGATTTTTCGCTTATGGCTCATAATATAATTTTGCTTCAGATAACATAGATACTCGTACTTCACAATCAACTTTTTTGTATGTACTTATTCTACTTCCTCTCTATTATTCCATCTCTATTGTTTTTACTCGAAGCCTTTCAATGTTTGTCTCATAATTAATGTCAAAGTCATCTACTTCTTTTAAAAAGCTCCTTAATGACATACTATTTATGACTGGATAAATTATTTATTTTCATAAAATCACCATCAATATATCAAACTGGTTCTATTTTCCGAATAATACGTTGAATATTTGCTTTGAGGTCAATGATTTTTGCTGGCTGATCGTACAGTTTTCCCTTAATATAACGCCATAGAAGAAAGTCCAGTGGTGTTAAATCCTATGATCTTACAGACCAATTGATGCAACAGAGTTATAGTTGCACATACTGTATGACACATTGCACCGTCTCCAACAACATGTAGCTGAAACCACATGTTGTTCAGGTCATCAATTTTGTGGAAAGAGAAGTTGGAATATGTCACGATGATGTTCCCCATTTACTGTGATAGGCATTACCGGCTGTTAACTCTGAAGGGGCTTCATTGTGTCCTAATTTTGTACGAATTTTTCTTAATGCAACTATAAATGATCGCTCATTTTCATAAAACAGTTATACATGTTGAATTATCAATCACATGTTGACGTAGTATGGCTTGTAGATGATAGTCGTCAAATATTGACGCCCTGTCTTTGACTGAATACAAATACAAATTTTCAAGCACTGTGTATTCTTTGGTGGTTTTTCTTATCTTTGTTCAATATTTCTCTTTGTTCAACTAATAAATTATATGAATGTAATGTTATTAATTATGTGCTGAATTGGTTGTAGGATGAGATATGCCACACTTCTGACTCTTGTGATGATCTTCTCCCTCTGCTCTGCCATCGAAGTATCAGACTGCAAATGTCATAGAGGATTCGAGCCCAGGGAAATAGAGGGGAGAGTCAAATGTGTAGGAACATACGTGACAACCACCAAGGCGTGTAATATCCCCGAGAGACCACGATGTATATGCTCTGGAAACGTCTCGGCTATCCTAAACGACATCGCTGGTACATGGTGTCTAGAATATGCGGGAGGAGTTGAATTGAGGAGGTGGCGGTGCGAGAACAACGAGGAATGGGAGCGGTTCTATCAGGAGTATCCGAATGAGAAGCCCTAGGAATGTGGGGTTGGATAGTGGCCAGTATTATGTGAAACCAAGGATATGTACATATATATTTTTTTATTATTAATATATCACTAAAAGGATCATGCGTCCAATAAAGGTTTTTATTTTTGTTAAAGATTGACATTGTGCTTTATTTTGATTACACTGCGTGAAAACTTATTTTATTAACATGAAAGTAGTTATTTTTATACGTCCATTATTTTTTTTGCTATGGATACTAGGGTAAGTATTGAAGATAAGCAGAAAATGAACATTGACAAATCATTTCTTGCCTTCTAGAACTTTCAAATTTGGAAAATAAACTATCATTTCCAAATCCCTTTACAGATATTCTTATTACTTGAATTATATACATGATTATCAAACAACATGTCAAATAAATTTTAAACAGGGTGACAACACTGATATTAGTCACTTTAGACCAATCGTTATTTTATATAATTTTCTCAAAGCCCTTGAAATATTAATTCACGACGCAATTTATCATAATGTAAGTATGCAATGTTCAAAGTATCAACATGGCTTTATGCAAGGACGATCTACAACATCTAACTTAATTTGTATTACCCAAAGCATAGCTGAAACTCTCGACCGACACAAGCGAATGGACGTCATTTACACCGACTTCACCAAAGCTTTTGATAGGCTCGATTATAATATACTACTGAGTAAACTTACAAGATTTGGTTTTTCAACAAATTTATTAAGCCTTCTAAAGTCCTATCTCTCTAACAGAAAACAGTACATTGAAATCAATGGTTTTAGGTCCCTTGAGTATGGTGTCACGTCAGGTGTGTCTCAAGGCTCTATTCTCGGCCCCTTGCTGTTTAATATCTTTATTGATGATATTGTCATTGTAATATTTGTCAATTGTCTGTTATATACTGACGGCCTTAAATTATTTAAGGTTATTACTTCCCTGGATAATTGTGCTCTTCTGCAGAACAATCTGTCTAATCTTCATGATTGGTGTTCTAATAGCAAACTATATCTAAACGTATCTAAGTACAATGTTATGTCCTATTTCACTAAATTATCTCCAATAATATATGATTATAGGTTAGGCGGCTCTATTCTTCAAAGGCCTGGCACATTCAGAGACCTCGGCATAATTTTTTAAAAACATCTGTCTTTTACCGCTCACGTAACTAAAGTAGTGTCTGAAGTGTTGAATACACTAGGTTTCTTAATAAAGACTAGCAGGGATTTCTCAAACACCGATATATTGAAAATTCTATACTTTGCTTTTGTCCGATCTAAACTTGAGTACGCATCTTTAGTGTGGAATCCTTATTATCAATGCCATATTAACAGTTTGGAAATGGTTCAAAGAAGATTTCTGAAACTACTATGATTCAAGTCAGACACTGTGTATCCACCTATTGGTTTCCCTCAAAATGGTCTTTTGGCAAGATTTGCGATGACACTTGACGCGAGGCGGTAATGTTGTTCTCAAATATTTCTATATAAGCTTATACACAATATGATTATCCTGTCAAATCCTATTAGGCAAGCTAAATTTGTATGTACGTCAATTGCATGCTCGAACATCCAAAAGCTTTTACCTCTCTATTCCGCGTACTGATATTCTAAAATTCTCACCCCTGTTTTTAATGTGTACTAAATACAACAACAACTGTGATAAATTCGATATATTTAACTGCACTCTTTTGTTTATTAAACATTATTATGCTTGATCCGCATGTTTGTTTTTCTTATTTTTCATATATTGTTTCATATACCTAGGTATTAAATATTTATATACGTATTTGTATTAAATTTGATTGTTATGTTTGTGAAATTTATTAATCTAATTAGAATAATGTGAACACTCACCGTACTTTCCTGCTCTGTAAATGGGTTTTCCTGTAGAGTAGTTGTAATAAATAAATAAATCAATAAATAAATCAATTAGGCGTCCTTTATTTTGTTAAACTAAATTCGTGTTTTTTTTTTATTGTACTTGACTTTACTTATCGCAGACAAAAGTGAATTATATAAATGAAAGTGGTTTTGATTGAAGTAGTATTTCTAATCTAGTAATTCTAGTAATTTCTAGTTCTACTAGTAATTTTTATGATTTAATTCAAAATTTATACAAACATTTTTATGAACAAATACGATGCTAATAATTCATAAGTTCTGTAATTATATTCTTATAAAGGGTGGTCCAACCATAATGCACGATGTTAATTGTGAGTCACACTTTAACGTCAAGTTTTTGCCCAACTTAATTTGACATTTCTTTGTTTCAGTGTTTGACAAATTCAACCATGGAGAGGTACACAATTGAGCAGCGCGTTAAGATTGTTGAAGCCTTTTACGAAAATGGGCGTTAAAATCAAAATGCATTTCGTGCACTTCGTGACTTTTTTGGTCAGCATAATCGACCAAATGTGTCCACAATCGGGAGAGTTGTGCGCAAATTTCAGCAAACCGGGTCTGTAGGAAATGTGAAAACACCTGTACATGCTCGCCCAGTTCGTTCTGCGGAAAACATTGCTGTTGTTCGCGATAGTGTAGCAGAAGAGCCGTCAACCTCGACTCGTCGTCGTGCCCAACAATTGTGGCCAGAAATTGAGGATATGGACCTGGACGATATGTGGTTCCAACAGGATGGTGCCACTTGCCACACAGCCAACTAAACAATGGCACTTTTGCGCGAGAAATTCAATGGCCGTGTTATCTCACGTCGTGGCAATGTAAATTGGCCGCCACGATCATGTGATTTGACACCGTTGGACTTCTTTCTTTGGGGATATTTAAAATAAAAAGTGTACGTCAATAAGCCAAGAACAATTCAAGAGCTAAAGGATGAGATAATTCGGCACATTAACGTCATTGAACCTCAATTATGTCTCAGAATCATTGAAAATATGGACCATTGGATATAGGTATGCCACCGAAGCCGTGGCGAGCATTTGGCCGATATTTTGTTTCACACATAATTGTCATAGATCCTTTTATCATAATAAAAAATATTAAGATAATTCTCTGAAATTTTTTTTTATTTACAATTAACATCGTGCGTTTTGGTTGGACCACCCTTTATTTGAGTTAAGTATCGCTTTTGTATACTTGTTTCCTTGAATGGCAATTTAGAAAGAAATATGTTAATGACAGCCTCGAAATTTGAAAACGCTGCACACGGCAAAACCAATTAGCGACTTGTGTACAAATTATCGGCTTTTATTTTGGACTAAAGGCCATAAAGCGTCTGCGGAACTGGTCTGGACTTTTTTTCAGGAACTGTACTAAATTGGTGCCATTTAAATGAAAAATTCGTACGGCGTCGAACACAACTGCTATATTTTTATTTGTTGATCTAATGGCGAAATATATTATGCACCGGAAATTGCTCAGGAAATAACCCTAATTTTTCAGCCTCGAAGTTGTCTTGTGCTTTTTATTTAGGTTTTATAACAAGAGACATATGGTGGTAATTATGTTATAATTATGAGTATAGATGGGCTATAAAGAAAGAGTTATCTACCTAAAAACTAAAATAACTGAAAGCTTTCATTATCCAGTGAGAATATTGGGGCTAACAATAACAATAGTTTGAGAGGATCTGTTCAGTATTATTAGATATACAGTGTGGTCATAATATTTCGCACAATATTTAATACTGTAATTAAATGATTTTTTTGAAAAACTCTGAAATAGGCCAACTTTAAATAAACATTAATTGATGTAAACAAATATTTTTTCAGATATCGTGTTACATGGTATTATTTTCCTTTTTTTTTTTAACAAATATGTTTTCTATAAATAATGATATCACTTACTAGGGACTTACTTTATAAGATAGAGGGTGGTTTTGAGAAAAATACGGTGGTTTTGAAAATAATAAAGCAACTATTATTTTATTTTCGACAGAAAATTTAAAGTTACACTTCGGAATGCTCAATAACTTCGTGGTAAATATTATTAGGAGGGAACTCTTTATTTAACTGAAGCTATTGCTTTTTCATTTCTGATTATTTTGTTTTAATTTCTTATATTGTGACGATATTTTCTTAATAAATTGTAATAAAGTGTAAAAATAGTATAAATAGTGACAGAGGGCCTATTCCACATAGGCTTAACTCAGACGTACCACTTCACAGTGACATTGGAACCGCAGAAAAGTCGTCGCTAGTGGAGAGTAGCAAATTCATATGGAAACGCAGGTTAGCACTCACACGACCGACACCGTGTAGTCGATTTCGACGACAGTCGCAATGCGTGGTTGATATCACCCACAAAATTGTCGCATTCTAACGCGACAACCCAACTCACACGTGCGACCTACCGGCCACAAACTAACCACAGCCGAAAAGAACCAAAGACTACCGCCCATCGTGGTAGTTATTCATTCATTCCATTGTTGCATTGCGCGTCGATTGTACGTTTCCTACCGAAAAAAAGGCTGTGGCTCGTCCGAGTTCACATTCAACTGCACGCCGACAAAATTGTGGTTGTAATGTGGTCGATAGCTGCGACAGCCCAACGACCATTTTGTCGTTGAAAAGTGGTACGTCTGAGTTAAACCTTAGCGGACGGTGATGCTCAGGGCTCAGTTAGCCACAACAATAATTTAGATATAAATAGGATACATTGTTAGCATGTTTAAAATTAGTTTCAATCTTACCTAGATTATGCAAACTGTGTTGGAAAACCGTGCGTCGAGTGTTCTGTATAGTGTTTTGTGGAAAACTACATCAGTGTTGATATCACTAGAGCTCACTCTATCACCGAATATTATTACTATTCCGCACTCAACCATACGCGGAAGAGTAATGTAATCGTGTAAACACAAATTTTTTTCTAGCGTTTATTTTTCGTTTTCCGGCCTAAAAACCAAAAAAAAAATGGTTTTTAAACCATTTTGTGTGTGTGTGTGTGTGTGTGTGTGTGTGTGTGTGTGTGTGTGTGTGTGTGTGTGTGTGTATGTGTGTGTGTGTGTATGCCGTCGTTGTCGTCGGCATTAATAAAATTTCTTGTTAGCAAGATAACTCAACTAAATCGTGTCGGATAGATCGGGTTTTGGCTGATTCTGATCGGGGACCTCTCCCAGACGACACCTATTGATTTTGAGGTGGATGAACATTCTACCATATTCATGGGTCATGAGAAAGCACAATGGTGGACTATTTGAGAATTTTTTTGTAGCACGATTACACAATTAAATCGTGTTGGATCGATCGGGTTTCGTCTGATTATGATTAGGGACCTCTATCAGAAGTGAATGAAGTGGATGGGACACACCCCACCCTGTTCATGGGAAAGCGCGACTATGGTGGACTATTTGAAAAAAGTAAAACTGTCGCATAAAACACATATTCTGCATTTCTGTGTTAGTTTATTTCTTCTTGGCCACTAAATTTCGAGATAGAGATGCTCTACGTGCGGAAAAGTCCGTTTTAAGGTTTTAAAACTGTTTATTTTTTTTATGTTAAATCTTTTCTATATTACAAATTAGATTTTGTCTGCATTCCAAATTTAATTATTCCTTAGATTTATGTCTTTCCTTGCAGCGTGGAATGTATTTTTATATCTCTGGCACGATACCTTCATATTGCACAGATAAATGTTATTTTGAAATATATTTAACCTGCGGGCAGTGTGGTGGGGTATGATATTCCCTTAGTAGTACATCTGTGGTGATAAAATCTGTCCTGTGTCATTTGGCGCCGTCTACCATTAGGTAGCTTCAAATTAGGTATTGACAAGTTCACACAAGTAGCGGCAGCTGTACGTCTGACACCGTTGGTGAAGTATCGTTTGTTAAAGCTTTGTAGGGTATTACTTACCCCACCACACTTAAACTGGAAGTGTTTTGTGGAAGTTTCCCCTTGATGGAAAAACTGTTAAAACGTTCACCAACTTACGTCAGTGGGCACCGTCAGGAAAAACAAAAAGAAAATTCCGCTGGTATTTCTTGATATACTCAAGAGAAGTGTGACAAGTACATTATTCGCTTTTCGCGAAAATATTACAGTGGTATCATATATTCCAAAAAAAAAATAAAAATTTAATATTTCTTCTCCACCCTGCGCCACGACGACACCATTATAGAACATAAAGGTAAAACTATTTCAGAAATAAACCACTTTTATAATATAACAAAATGTGGAGTAGATGTTCTGGACGAATTGTCGGCGAATTATAATTTGGCACGAAATAGTCGTCGATGGCAACTATCTTTATTCTTGTTCATACCTCAATACGGCTGGAGTAAATTCCCTAGTATTTTACAAAATCAATACAAAAAAGTTTGATATAAAAGAACGTCAATTTCTTAAAGAATTGGGTATGCAATTACTCTCTGAATATAAGAGGCACCGTGAGAGAAACCCCAGAATTCTTAGAGAATTACGTCCATATCAGTTAGCACCCGTCAAAAACCCGGCAAAAAGGCAAAAAACTTAGTAGATGCAGTATTTATCCAAAAATGAAAGACAGGAAAACGTTTTACACCTGTTCTAATTGTAACATGGCACTTTGCTTAGAGCACTCGAACTTTGTGTGTAGCAAAAATTGCCTCCATGAGGATGACTAGAAAATTGTTTTCCACAATATGGCTGCTTTTGTCCATAATTCTTTGGATTGCATAGTTTATTTTCTTTTAAAAAACATAAGTTAACTTTCAGTAAATATATAAGATAATTCTTTATAGCTTTGTATATCAGAGTACTGTAAAATTTATAATAAAAATGTTCTTTCCGAATTTCTCATTTACCATTAAATTTGTTAAGCTAATTGTTGCAACACAATTGACAATCAATCACAATACAATAAACAAACCTTATCACAAGATGTTAATCTTTATTTTTGAAAATTGAGATTGGAATAAGAAAAAGAATGGGGTTTGTCATACCCCACTACACCTCTTACGTCACTATTTTGCACCACACTGTTCGCGGATTAACCAATGAAAATCTATTCAGGAGGGATAATCTTTTCATTAAAATAAAACATAATCCTATTATGACATGGCTTAGAATTGATTTAGTATGGTTACATCATATCCTACTTTCATGGATTTTCATAGAATTGCAGAACTACAAAAACAGCACATAGCCAAAGATAAGTTTTTAAAGTTAAATTTATTTATACTTTATATTGGATGTATAGAATCCAATCTGTTATTGCTGGCATTTAAAACATGGAAACTCGTAATGACGTTTTAACTGGATTCACGGTGTCCTACCGTTACCCCAGTAATGGTTAAAAGTCTGATGTTAGTACAAGAGGACCGGCTGTTGATACGTAAACTGGAGGGTGGATAATTAAAAAAACTGGAGTGTAATTCAAATGGAGCTTCGTACGTCACTTTGTTTTATTGTGGTGGCCGTTTGTTGCATATTTAATTAAATTCTATACATTCTAGTGCAAAAATATCTTAATTAATTTCGAATCCTTTCCGTGTACAGTGTCTACACTGAGAGAAAACAATTATACTTATTAAATACTTCTATGTAGAGTGATTCTATTGCACTTGTTTGTGCTGATGTACAAATTAAAAATGTCTGACTTTTCATCATTTTTCACCGATAATCATAAATTTATGAGAATACTGCATTACGAATTTCAAACCAAAATGATTGCTATGGAATGTGTACATAATTTGGAGGTTTTGGATCAACTGCATTAAATTTGTTTGTTTATTTTATCTGTTTTTTTGTTTGTTTATCTGTTACATATAGTTGTTGAACGTATATACTTATACTTATACAGACATCCAAAGTTAGAGAGTGCTGAAAAACTTATAGGGTAAGTAAATATATGACCAAACTTCCAAATTTAAATGTTTCCCATTTTAACTACCCTTGGTATATTGCTTTGTATCATAAAGCTATGGATCATAAAGGATTCTTTTCCTTACATATACATGAATCTTTCAAAAGACTGCTTAGCAAAAATGGACATGATTTTTAAAGGACAAGTTGTTTATTAACCTTGAAATATGAAAATATATAGAAAATTCACAAGTACAGCTTATCAATCATAGGAATAAGCCTAAAACCTGTGATACCGGACCGCTCACGAGGTGCGCAGTAAGTAGCCTGGTCTTTACTTAGTCGAATTGAGACATTTTCAGAGAGAATATCAACGAATGTTGGTCTTTAACTAGTCGCAATGAGACCTTTGAAGAGTGAATGTCAATGAATATATATGTACACAGAGTTTGCATCCTAAGTGCCGAATGCTGCCCCACTCTTTCTTCCACGTATACCTAGAGAATCTCACACTTTTTGATATTCTTGATGAGTAGTAGATACTGTCCCTAATGCTAAAGAACGTCCTATTACCTCTATCTTAATTTGCGCACCTTCTTAATAATCGCTTGACCATTCCCATTCCAAATGTCACAGAGATTTAATTCGAGTTCAAGAACTGTAATTTATTGAACGTTTTAAAATGCGAAAACGTCTATAGGGAAGGTCCAGAAGGCTGATATTTGGAGAATATGTTGGTTATTCGCAAGTAAAAATATGGTAATACAGCAAAAACTCTGATACGATACGAGAAACATGATGCCTGTCATTACCATGGAGAAAAAGAACGTTACTAATTTCCTTCCATGTTCTGAAGTAACATCACTCTATATTAATTAGATAGTGCAAATACCCCGTCTGTAATACTTTTCCTCGTATCGTACAAATGTCAGCATATTCTGCCGTCAAAATCAGTTGGAACGATTACCACGTTTCCATGTTATATGCCGATGTGGAGTTTGTGATTACCAACATCGGTTCCATTAATTTTCATCCATCGCCAATATATGCTATAAATATCATAGCTGTTTTCTTCATAAACACTTTACTGGATGCCCATCTACTCAAGAGAATATACTAAACATTGGCCAGCGTGTTTCAGAGTATGTTACAACTTTTCGTTATGCTAACTATATAAGCGTATCCTTCTATAAATTGTCTCACTTCAGTGATCACTTACATTACACTATGGTTCGACTATCAAAATGCGCTTAGAAAAAATCACTCACCCGATTTTCCACTGTAACATTCAAAGGAGTTTACTTACAATGTATAATAATGTCTACGTCAGCGAGCACTTGTTACATCTTACAGTGTAAATATGCAACTGTTGCCATATAGCCTTTCCTCTTACTACAATTAGTCGCCAGATTACTGAACCTTTCCGCCGTCGCATGTAGAAGATAGTTTTGATTATAATCAATTAAGTGAATTCCATGTTTTTATTGATAATATAGAATTTCATAATATAGTTTCATATATATACGTAGAGCCGGACCTGGCATGTACGATTTACTCACGGCTATTAAATATTACACAATTCTCTACAATTTTTAATAAGATTAACAATTTTAACTAAAACTGTAACTCGATCTCAAAACGATCAAATCTCGCGTTATATATCTTCTGCTCAGTATTATGAACTACTAAAAAATAATGACCTTTATTACGTAACCAAGGTTAATTATAACGATACAAATCAAACGATCTAAGAACATTTTATTTAATTAGATGCATAACTCACATAAAGTTGATGCATTAAGTTGCATATTAGTGCATAGTAAACAGATATGCTGTGTCCGTATTCAGAATATCCCTTATCTAATTACAACACACACAACCGCCTTTCAGTGTAATGCGTTATTTTTATGCTCGTGGAACACGAGGAATTCATTCCGCGGAAGAGACGTAAACTTTAAAAGGGAAAACAAAAGTAAGCATTTTATTGTAATTACTTTTTTAATCCCAGATCCGCGACTGTTTACGTTTCTCATTTTCAGATTTTCATTTATTTTAAGGTCGGTGCGGGGCCCTAAAATTCGAAATAAAAGAGTGCGTAATTAAAACTACCGTCAATGATATGATTTTATTGTATACATGAACGATCAAAAATGTTAAAGGAATCAGGAAGTCACAGCTGTTTTTACATTAAAGTATAATAGGAAAATATACAGGTATAAATATGTAAACTACGATAAACAGTTTATTTTTGGACGTCAAGCAATATACCGGATGTCAATTAAATTAAACTATAAATCTATCGTATTTCTATACAAAAATATATTATGAGAGGTTGTATGGTTGATTTTTATGTCCTCATTTGAAGTGATTTAATATCTGACTACTATTTCCGGTTTAAATAATAAAAATGCCTTTATATCAACAGAAAAACAGTATTTAAAAGACAATAATACGCAAAACTAATACACATATTATACACAGTAGACAACTAAAAATGGTAATTATTTACTATAGAGTAAAACTCTCAAATCCTCGCCAAATATTGATTACCTACCTCCTATTATCGTGGATGCTGGAAGCGAATCTGGCTTTAGTCTTTTCCACTCAGACACAGTTTTTGAGAAAATGAATTTTCCACTTTTCCGCACGAGACTGCACTTTTTCTTATCAAATCACTTTCACTTCTCACTATTATTCTCACTATTCTCGCTAATATTAATACGAGTAGATGTTACAACACTTCTTTTATACATATCATACATTAAAATCGTCATAAAACTTATTACTCATTACGATTTTCTTAATTTACTTCAAAACTTTACAATGGCCAGGCAGTCGTCGTCCATTTGCTTTCGTGGCGTCCTCTATGAAACCACATGTGGTTCAACCTCATGCCTCATGTGGCACCCTCTATGAAACCACACGTGAATCAACACCATGAATGCCTACTATACTACGTAGTGGACGTAGTGGTCAGTATACAGGGACTCTAAAAGTTAACTATGAATATTATGTATGTGTAATATAACTAACTAATAGGAAAATCATTTATATATACCTTATGGCTAGAATGGATATTTAGTTAGTTTTAAAACTAATCAGCTACTTTTTAAACTAACTAAATACGCTCTAATTTTGAAGGATTCAGGAACTGAACTAAATATGCTGTTATCTTGAAGGAACTTGACCTAACCTAACCTAACCTAACCAGAATAAGTAGACAGTTAGGTTAGGTTAGGTTAGGTTAGGTTAGGTTAGGTTAGGTTAGGTTAGGTTAGGTTAGGTTAGGTTAGGTTAGGTTAGGTTAGGTTAGGTTAGGTTAGGTTAGGTTAGGTTAGGTTAGGTTAGGTTAGGTTAGGTTAGGTTAGGTTAGGTTAGGTTAGGTTAGGTTAGGTTAGGTTAGGTTAGGTTAGGTTAGGTTAGGTTAGGTTAGGTTAGGTTAGGTTAGGTTAGGTTAGGTTAGGTTAGGTTAGGTTAGGTTAGGTTAGGTTAGGTTAGGTTAGGTTAGGTTAGGTTAGGTTAGGTTAGGTTAGGTTAGGTTAGGTTAGGTTAGGTTAGGTTAGGTTAGGTTAGGTTAGGTTAGGTTAGGTTAGGTTAGGTTAGGTTAGGTTAGGTTAGGTTAGGTTAGGTTAGGTTAGGTTAGGTTAGGTTAGGTTAGGTTAGGTTAGGTTAGGTTAGGTTAGGTTAGGTTAGGTTAGGTTAGGTTCCTTTAAAATAGCAGCGTATATAGTTCAGTTCCCGATTCCTTCAAAATAACAGCGCATTTAGTTAGTCTACAAACTAGCTGGTTAGTTTTAAAACTAACTATGTATTCATTCTAGCCGTAACATATATGTAAATGATTTTCTGATTAGTCATATTGCACATACATAATATTCATACTATTATGAATATTATGTATGTCCAAATTCATAGTTAACTTTTGGAGCCCCTGTATACTGACCACTACGTCCACTGCATAGTGAATGTAGGCACACATGGTGTTAATTCACATGTGGTTTTATAGAGGGTGCCACGATAGCAAATGGACGACAACGACTGCATGGAAATTGTAAACGTTTGAAGTAAATTAAGAAAATCGTAATGAATAATAAATTTTATCACGGTTTTAATGTATGATATGTATAAAGGAAGTATTGTAGCATCTACTCGTATAAACATTAGCTATCTACGTAGTATGAAGTGAAAGTTGTTTAATAAGAAAAAGTAGTGTCTCGTGTGGAAAAGTGGAACATTCATTTTCTCGAAACTGTGTCCGAGCGGAAAAAACTGAAGCCATATTCATTTCCAGTGCCCCCGAAAATAGGAGTAACCAATATTTAGTGTGGATTTGAGAGTTTTACTCTACAGTAAATAATTATCCTAAAAATACTTAACCTCTAATTTATATAAATATTTATGTGAATTACTCTGTATACTTAAAATTTCGGTTAGAACACCTACCTCTTAGATTAAAAATCCACCTGTCCGAATATTTCTCATGTTCTCAAGTTGTTTTCACCCTGTATATGTATTTATAACATAATTCGTTTAAATTATACGCTAAATGAAATTTCATTATTATTTAATTTCAGATATAGAATAACACAACTTCACAAATTATTCCACAAGCAAGAAAATACAGATCTTCTGTTATCTGTCATCGATAAGCATTAAATTATAGCTATATGAGCTTTTGCACTTTTTATGATAGTACATCACTCCAGTAATCTGATAATTAGATGAGACCTTGCGCGTTGGGAAAATGCCACTTAGAGTACACGGCCCTTGCTACTCCGTTTGACATTAACGCGACATTTCCAAGCCCACCGGTGTTTTTCAGGATTCGACGAGAGTTAGAAGGGTGACCGACTCCACTGGCGATGACGCTATATGGCCGTCTGATTAGATTGGGTTGATCAACGATCGTGATCCTGATTAGCCTTCGACGCAGTGCCGTAGTTACGTGACAATGTTCGAAATGTCTGTATTTGAGAAATTCAGTGCCGTGGACAGTTTGTTATTACTGAATTTATTACGCCAAATTTAAAAGCAGTAATAAAACAAAGAAATTATTAATGTTCCGCTAGGTTGTGAACTAATTATTAAGTTGGAAAATGTATAGAATATCACGGAAGAACTGAATATTTGATAAAACATATATTCGAAATAGTATCAAATAATACCTCGGTATATATGTACACCTTTAGACCAGTTTCACACAAGCCGATATTATCGATATGGGTATCGGTGTCGCGTCGATTTTTACACTAACTGATAATATAGTATTTTGCCGCCAAAATAGCCTGACGGTTAAATTTGTCGATGTCATAGTAATTCACATAGTTGATGGTTATGCTACCTTATAAAAAATATGAAGAACAGAACATTATCATTGAGAGAAGATCGTCAGAAGTCTAAAGCGTAGTTTGCACGATCAAGTTAAGCTATCGCCAAGTTAATATTTGAGAGTACTTCCAGAGAACTTGCGTAATGTAAACAGGTTGGGAGAGTTTTCATCCAGCAAGGTTCATTATTACCAGCAAGCGCTTACGGCAGTAAATGCTTGCACGTCTCAGGTGCAGAGAGCGTTCTAGGGAGTGCATTTTTTCGGATTTTTTGGAAGTTGTGTGCAAGTGCATAGTGCGAAAGATACGAAATGGCGGGAAAACGTGTGTGGTCCACCCGAGAACTTTTGAATTGATTCATATTTTCGAAGGATATCCGAAATTGTGACAAATCAAATCAAAAATGGGATAAAAATAGAAAGCAAGTGGCATTGAAAGATATAGCAGAAAAATTTATCACAACCGAGGGTGAAATCCAGCGGAAACTATATATATCATAATAGCTTTATTTATTTACCTGTAGCTAAAAACCTCAATGTTAGAGCCAATTCTTCTCTTGGTGTGATCACTTCACATATATTTATATCCACTAATAGCGTAAACCCCAAGAGTAGGCCTTCTAACTATCCAGTCTTTGGCCCATGGTCTTTGTTTTTCTTCTTGCTGTTTTCGCGCAATTACAATAAGAGCAACAGCGGCAGACCGCTTCTGGCGAGACATTTTAACACTAAAATAACTACTACACTGTGTAAATGCACATGCAATCACTTAAGTGTTATGTCCAGATAACACTTGCAGAGAGAAATTTCTTTTTAAACTTGCTTTATGTAAACGCTCTCACAAGTTTGATTCGGCCGCGCGTAAAGTGCATTCTTTTTTACTTCCGAATGCTGCCTCACTCTTACATATACATAGAGAATCTCACACTTCTCCTTATTATTGATGGGCAGTACATTGTGCAATAAAACGAAACTATACAATACCGCTCGATATCAACAAAACCATCTGACAGGCGCCGTTATATGAGTAACGATCACCAACGTTTCTATCGGATCGGTCGTTATATGAAGCAATTGTACTTAAAACACATAGTTTTGGCGTACTCCGACACCAATATCGATACTGACACTATACCAATAAAGGTGTGGTGTAATTTATTACACCACACCTTTATTTATGGTCACTTAGAAGTTTTTATATCTGTTAAGTAGTTTTATGGTCACAATTACCTTACAACTTTACCTAATCCTTTAATATTATCAACTATGCTGTAGTAGTTCAGAGTCGCTGCGGGTGGCCAGCGCCTATAAAACGGCCTCGGGGGCTGCTCTGCTTGTGATTGTCGATGTGCCTCCGATGGATCTCGTAGCGAGGAAGAGAGAGGAGGTGTACCCGGGGGATGGAAGGCGGGATGTGATATAGAGGCTGTGGGTGAGGTGGCAAGAGAGATGGGAGAATGAGAGGGGTGCCGTGTGGACAAGGTATCATCCCCGATGTTAGACCTTGGGTCGAGAGGAAGCATGGGGAGATAGGGTACTACCTCACGCAGGTGCTCTCGGGGCATGGATGCTTCAGGGAGTATCTGCGGGGGATAGATAAGGTGGAGAGTGAGGAGTGTATGTTGTGTGGAGAAAGGGACCATCCAGAGCACATGTTGCTCAGGTGCCCGAGGTGATCGGTTGAGAGAGAAGAGTGTATGGTATGGGTCGGTGGGAGAGTGTGAAGGAATCGTTGTCCAGGATGATTGGATGTGAGAGGATGTGGGCGTATGGCGATAGTATTATTGAGAGGATTATAAGGAGGAAGGAGGAAGAAGAGCGTGAGACTGGCCCGAACACTTAATCGCGTGAGCGGAGCGGGGACGTAGGGTGAAGAGTGGAACTTCGAACATCTAACAAGAAGATTGACCCCTACCTCGATGAAAAGCGAGAGCGGTGTCGAGGTAGGCAGGACACTGATCTGGAGGACCACTTGTCCGACTAAAGTGGCTCACTTTAAGACACTTTGATCACTCTACACCACAATAACTGTAAAGGTATTTTATAAATGTAAGCCACATTTATTTACAAAGCATTGGACGTCATTATGTTAAACGAAATTTCTGATAACTCTTCAAATTAATTTAATCTTTTTATATATAGAAAATGACAATAAAATAAGGAAAGAACTACAAAATAGTTCAAGGAGGTTCCAGTAAAGTAACCGTATCTACGCCGCATCGTCATTACTTCGTAATTATGACGTAAACAGGCTTGTAGAGGTGTTAATCTAATGTAACAGACAAATAAAAATTATTCCTCACATTTTCATTCTTTCCTGACTAGAGGCAAATACTTTCAAGTTCAATGACAGTAGTTTATGTAGCAATTGTAAAATTGCTAGTGGTGCCTACGGAAGAACAATAAATTCAATATGAAAGGAATGTAATACCCGTATTGATATTCTTACCCTTGTGTTAGTTACATTTAGTACTTACAAAGACTAAATCGTTCACTAAATAACAATTGCAAATTTGTTAAAATGTTTGATGATAATTAGCTAATAGGTTTCTAATTAAGTAATGATTTTTACCCCCCACGCATCCGTAATATAGTTATATTTTATTAATATGACATTTTTCCTTGGTAATTCAATAGTAATGGTAATTTAATAGTAAGTAATTGTGCTTAAGGTATGCAACCTTAAATTTAGAGACATATATATTAAAACTACGATTTTTTTTATCTCATCTATTATTATAAGTAAATTAAACATGCAGTAACATTTTGCACGATGAAAAAACAAAACACGTATTTATATAACGGTGTGAATTTTCAGTGTTATTTCTGTTAAGAAGTTGCTGTGAAGAAAAAGAATATTGTTTCTCATTAGAATTTTTAGATGGAAATGAAATTTTGTAATTCTATCAAACATCAATTTCAGAACAAGTAATTTTATATATGTATGCTCTACGTTGGTATTTATACTATCTACACCACTGTCACTGAAAGTTTCATCAAAGGTAATCTCATAGTTTATTCTCAATATGCCAAGGGTCCCCGGCCACGGGGCGTTCTCTTTGGTCACTCGGAAATATTGGAAACACGGGGGACAGACAATAGCGAACAATGCCGAAAAAAGCAACGTATTCGCCTACAACAAACGTCAATTTTTCTAATAACGGGCACGATTTCGGATGGCTTTTGAATTGAATTGTTAAGTATCGCTGTTTCACGTTTAACAAGATGAATGTGCGCTTTACTTTTGTGTTGAATTTAACATGAAAATTATCTTTTATACTTTTTGAAAACGGCGTTGGCTCTTACTTTGTAGATATAGACGAAAAAATTTCGTAAAGTAACAAATGTGTGACGTAATAAATGTTTTGTAGAAATAATTTAATTTAAGCACCCTTTCCATATTTTATTTAAACGTATAACTTTACAAAAAGCTCAGACCTCGCCAACATTCTTGAACCATCGGTATCAGTGATATGGTCAGTTTCAAGAAGTCGAAATTAAGTACAACCTGACGGTGCTCTTCAAATAGAAAAATTGGAGAGTTCTGATCAACGCTCTCATCTTCATAGACCATTCGCACGCTACCTCAAAGTCGTCCTTTCGCATTCCCCTTTAGACATTCTCCTCTATATGCAAGTCAAGAGGTGTAAAATCTAAAACAGCTTCTAAGGCTGCTTTGTATATAGTTCTCATCGCACTAATAATGGTTAGACAAGCCAAACTTTGTACATAGTGCCATATTTTTTGCCTGACTGAGCCACCAGGTATGAACAGATCTTTCTTTGATACGAATTTTTTACTATTCATCTACATTACCTTGGTTAACTAAGAGACTTGGAATGTAGTCTCTATATGTTCTGATGAGAAGATATTCTCCAGCAAGAAGGCCTCTTAAGGCCTCCTTTACTCCTTATTTAAGGTCCATTAGTCACATTTTCTCAAGTGTTCTGTCGTATCGTTTCTTGGACTAATGATATTAAAAGCTGCTTGAGTGGATTCCCAATAATTGGTGGTGTTTCTGGCTTTTATATTTGATAATTTCTTGGACTGTTGAGATTTGGAGGTCTTGATGCAACATCTGATTGATGGCATACCATGGTGCGGCCACCATTGCTCGAAGAGTCTTCGACTGCGCTCTCTGTGTGATAGTGATGTTAGACTTATTGGCGTAACCCAACAGTTCGTTATGACATAAGTCCAGATAGAGTTGATGAGTTTTGTAAATTTAAATTGCTAGGCATATTTGTGATTTTATTCCAAGTAGCCAGTTTAGCTCTTTTATTTTCATGTCTATCTGTTTATGGTTTTTAGAAACACGTTCTTTAAAATTAAGTCAAGATGGAGACCTAAGTCACATGTTGCGATTTACTTTCATTGATTTTAATTTCCCATCTTTTGAACTAATCTTCTATGTAGAAAAGGTAATCTTGCTATTACTGAATCTTGATGGATCGCCAGAATGATAGTGTCATCTGCAAATGTATCAGTTTCCGTGTAATCTGAGGCTGGGAGGTCTGTAGTGTATATTAGATATAATATTGATCTTAAGACGCTGCCCTGTAGGACTCCAGATTTGATGACTTGAAATTGTGAAGCTTTGTCATTTACTTTTGTCCTAAAATATCTAAATAAAATAATTTTGTCATAAAATATGACTTAATTAAGAGATAATATGGTGTTGAAATGGAGCGTTTGACTTTGTGTAAGAGACAATCGTGCCAAACATTATCAAATGCCTAGCTAATGTCTAATAAGATAGCAGAGCAAAACTTATTCATCTCTATCGCTTCATTGGTTGTACATATATACTATGCGGTGGCCTTGTTGAGTTGTTGATTTGAAAACTAGCATTCTGGAATCACTTCTAAAATAGGACTAATGCATTGCAGAATTAGCTCTTCAAGTTATTTTGAGATAGAAGATAACCGGCTTATTGGTCAATAGGAGACTACATCGGTTAGTTAATGTCTAGAATTTGGTATTAGAATGATTTCTGAAGCCTTTAATGCCTTAATCCAGTTCTGTAGCCTTAAAATAGCGTTCATATATGTATTAATATATGTAAAAGCTACTTATGCCTGAGTATCCATACATTAAATATCCATATCCATACAATGGAATATAACTTAGGATTAAAAAATATAGTAAAATGTATTCCACTAAATGTTTTTTCTATTTTGTGCCTTTCAACAAGAGAAACATAGTTCAACTTAAACATAGATATTTGGTGTATGGTAATTACTGATTT
Organism: Rosalia funebris; assembly: GCA_037954035.1. Classification (NCBI taxonomy): domain Eukaryota; kingdom Metazoa; phylum Arthropoda; class Insecta; order Coleoptera; family Cerambycidae; genus Rosalia; species Rosalia funebris. The sequence goes on from JAZFAV010000004.1 coordinate 9,852,889, forward strand.
ATTTATTTAAGATAAATCTGTAAACACTATTATGCAAGTTTATTTAGACATTACTACTTACTGTGTTAAAAAACAACCAATAGTTTTATTTGACATTGAGTTAACATTTATTTCACAAATTAGAAACGCGGTTTTTGCATTTTTTAGCAGTTAAATGAAAATATATAATCCTCTTTAATATGGTTGCATTGATAGGGGTTTATAGTTTACTTCATCGCTATTTGCCAAATAAAAAATCTCAAAACATACCGTGGCTTGTTTTTATGGCTAGGCTCAGATAAACTGTTCCATTTATCGGCAAGATAATAAGTTTTTTATTTGGCAAATAACTATGAAATGAAAAGTACTAATTTATTCGAAATTATTCGTTAAGAGAAACTTAGCGTCGTGCCAAAAATAAAATCTTATTTGTCACTCACGTAATCCATTAACAGCAAATTAATCGTTCTCTCAGTGTAACCATATTTTCACGTTGTCACGTTATTTCCTTAATATCAGCGACGTTATGTGTAACCAAACTTTGTGCTGAATCCCCGCATATGCAATAAACTTTATACGGTCTTGCATAAAATGTTTTCTTTCGTCGCATTATTCCCTAAAAGACGAACTAAACGGGAATATAACTCGGATGTACGTACAGAATCCCCAACGACAACTTTATTGATGGTAAAACGTAACGCGATAGTAAAGTGCTTCTGAAATTAAAGTTATAAAATGGGATTATATGTGGGGCTTTAAAATAAAGGCACGCAAATATTTTGAGGGAGTCTCGAATAAACGGTTTATAGATCGAGAGGGTTATTGCACTTTTACGGTCCTATATGGACGGTTGGTACATGTTTAGAGCCTTTAGAAGTGTTTAATTAAGGATGATTTATGCAATTTATAATTAAACTTTTATACAGAATGGTGGGCGATGTGGGTACGTGTATTGAGTTCACGAAAATTCCATAATATATACATATATTGGCTGAGTATAAAGTTCAAAACTTCACAGAAGATACATGAAGATTTTATTAAAGCGACTAAGAATTATGGGATAATTAATATTACGGATTTAATTATTTATGTTGTGTAATTTTCGTAATTTCTATTTTCTGATTCTTTAAGTTGTTTAACTATGAATTATTTACTTGCCCTTTAATTCTTGAAATTACCTATTGGTTCTTTTATTGATAAGACAAGGTTTCTTTATAGGAAAATAAATTCTAAGTGCTCAATTTTTTTATATTATATTGTAGATTATACACCACGCACAAAAATTAAGGGATGTAAGAAAATCCTAAATTTCTAGGTGATATTCAAAGGGCTGTAACTTGGAGACAAATAGTCACAGAGCTATTTTAAAGAAAACAAAATTTTTTACCATCAGCGGTTCTTGAGTAATCATCAGAAAATCATCGGAAAAATATTTCCAAATTTTTGTTTACCCTTCAGAAAGTCCACGGACTTTTAATTCAGTAGTAATTTTTTTCAGTAATTTCATTATAAGTGTTTTTTAAATAATTTTATCCTCTCTAATTTGAATGGTTCAAAAGCCTTGTACGATGATTTTTCGCTGAGATATCGTCGTACAAAACAGAAAAGTCAGTTTTGATTTTAGTAATTAATTACTCGGGAAATAATGACCATACAGAAAATCTAAGTAGGGTTATAAAATCTGCAAAGTATTCTTTACAAGTTATAGTTATTGGTTTTTGATAAAAAAAAATTTGGTGCAAGAATGTTGGTTGAGAAAGGTGTAAAAACTGCGTATTTAGGGATATTCTCTTAATTTAGCATAACTTTGCAAATAATAGATAGAATAAGAATGTTCTATCCATTTCTCTCTTCCTACCTATTTCTATTCTATCTCAATGTATTCCAAAGAGACCCTGAAAATTTCAAAACGCTGTGATTTTTGTTCATTCTGTTCAGAGTGATTGAATTTGTAGTTTTTGATTAAAATCGTTTTAATGATAGTTTTTTCATTCTTTATTTATTTATTGACGTTGAAAATTTTATTTTTGCAATAATCTATATTTTTCATTAAAAAATGTTTATGATTGTAAGAAAAATAATTTTCTGTACGATTATTATTTCCCAAGTAATTAATTACTAAAATCAAAACTGACTTTTTTGCTTTGAACGACGATAACTTAGTGTAAAATCATCGTACAAGGCTTTTAGACTACTCAAATTAAAGAGGATAAAGTGGTCCAAAAAAACTAATGTAAACATTAACAACATTAAATAATCGTATACATATTTACAGTAAATATGGTTCCTTTATTTTAATCAATCTCTTCAATCAGTATTGTTATTATTGTGTTATTTATATTCCTTGGGAGTTTTCAACAATTCAACAATTGTAACGGCATTTATAAAATATTGTCTAAATTTTATCATCAATCTGTTATTACTCAGTGTGTTAAGAAATTTGTAATTTATTCAGTTGAGAAGAACTTTCGTTTAAATAGTTCTTGCAATATCTCCACAACTTATTCCTTTATTTAACCGACTTCAAAAGAAAAGGAGGAGGTCTTCAATTCGTCTATATATATTTTTTATGTATGTTCGGGTATAACTTTTGTGTTTATGAACCGATTTTAATTATTCTTTGGATTATTTGCCTTAGATTCAGTATAGCTCCAAAGTAACCCCATCTTAATTTAATTGGTATTGGACCTTGGACTTAGAAGATACACAACGGAACTCCTTACTCAATTAGCCGTCGTTTTTACTTTTCCGCACTCCACTATACGCGGAAAATTAATGTAATCGTGTAAAAAAAAAAGTGAAAAAAACTTATTTTTGGGTTTATTTTTCCTTTTTCGGCCTAAAAACCAAGAAAATATGGTTCTTAAAAAATGTTTGCTGTGTGTGTGTCGTCGTTATCGCTGGCGTTGTCGTCGGCATTTATTGTTGTTAGCACAATAACTCAACTAAATCGTGTCGGATCGATCGGGTTTGGACTGAGTCTGATTGGGGACGTCTCCCAGACGACACTTATTGATTTTGAGGTGGATAGAACACATTCTACTATGTACATGGGTCATGAGAAAGTACAATGGTGGACTATTTGAGAAATTTTTCTTGTTAGCACGATCACTCAATTAAATCGTGTCGAATTAATCGGGTTTCAACTGATTCTGATTAGGAACGTCTACCAGACAACATCTATTGATTTTGAGGTGGATAGGACACACCCCACCCTATCCATGGATCATGAGAAAGCACGATAGTGGACTAATTGAGAAAAATAAAACTGTCGCATAAAACACATATTCTACATTTATGTGTTGGTTTATTTTTTCTCGGCCACTCAATTTCGAGATAGAGATGTTCTACGTGCGGAAAAGTACGTTTTAGAATTTTAAAACTGTTTATTTCATTCGCAATATATCCTTAGTAGATCTACCCGTTGCTTAAAATTGTAAAATAATATAATGCAAAGTTTTACTACCAGAGGGTAACATTCAAACTACAATAATAAGGAGTTATACTCCAACCCATCTGTAAATGCCTTATATAGTAAGGACTAAACAAATTAGGTCAAAACAGCTATTCTCCTGGCTATATGCCAAACGCCGAGCGCTGAATTACATGACAAAATTTGTCGTATTTTGCCTAAGACTAAAGGTAGCACTAAAAATACAGTGATTGTTTAAAAACCACCAAGAAAGATGCAAAGTGTCACCTATCTCAGGATATCGTTAACTGTAGGCCGGTTTCGACCTTTCTGGTAGTAAAACTTTGTATTATATTGATGATCTGAAGTTTTTACTTCGATTTAGATTTTTCGAAACTATCAAGAGACGGCATTCAGTACGTTCTACTGCGGTGGAACGTAGCAGCGTCTACTAGATATGAGCTCTATCTGTCGATGTTATACTCGTTTACACTACACTGACGAGACCCAAGATAGAAAAGTCGAAACTGGTCTGCAGTTAACGATATCCTGAGATAGGTAACACTTTGCATCTTTCTTGGTGGCTTTGGAACAATGACTGTATTTTTAGTGCTAACTCTGTTAGACAAAAATACGACAAATTTTGTCATGTAATTCAGCGCTCGACGGTTGGCATATAGCCAGGAGAATAGCTATTTTGACCTAATTTGTTTAGTCCTTACTATATAAGGCATTTACAGATGGGTTGGAGTATAAACTCCTTATTTCTGTAGTTTGTAAAATAATAAATTTAAAAAGAAACCGACTTTAAAAAAAAGTAACTAAACTTAACTAAAAAGGAAATAATAAATGTTTTCTACAACATTTAATACTTATTTGTTGTCCCGTCTAATGTAATTGAGAAATTATTGTTTATTATGTAATTATTATTAATTGTTTTATATAATTTTGAAGCCAGTGCCAAGTAAAACATAAGAAAATATATACCTTGCTACTATAACAATCAGTTTACATTTAAAATTGCCGAGGGCCAGCATTCGAATTACTAATATTGCTTGGCACCGACTTCAAAATTATATAAAACAACAAATAACTATTAAATTGTTGTAGAAAAACATTTATTTCTTGCTTTTTAGTTAAGTTACGTTTTTTATTTTTGAAGTCGGTTTTTTTTTAAATTATATGTTTAGATAAAACAAACTTTATTTAACATATTAAAGGTCATAGGACGAACAAAAAATTAAATTACACAGTATGTATTATTATTTAGTTATTAATTTTCTGGCAAATATGATTTCCAGGGAACAACAATTTTGTGTAGTAAAAAATATTTTCTCCTTATGATTACGTGTATACACTGTTACGTGGATATTTTTCAATAAGTTAATTTTTCACAGAATTGACGAACTTCGCATAATTTTATTAGTAACTAATTAATTTATTTGTATCAAACCTAACACCCCTGGTAGCGATAACGCGGGGAGTGAAGACGACGTCTCATCAACGTCACCCAAATCACCGAACAAAACTTTATTACTCTCAAATTTTAATCCCACCCACCTTCGACTTGCTAATTTGTTCTGAGTGATTGAGAAACCGCCACGAGTAAATAAGTACGACGGCACCAATAAGATTCTGGTTTATTAATTAGTGCGAAGCTACCCGATTAATTTGGGGGTTTAATTAAGTCGCTTGCATCAATCATGTGCCTGGAGATGAACCGGATGGGGTTGCGCATTGTCTCCGCGATAAAGCAATCTTTTAATAAGTTCGCCCGGAATGCCCGGAATGCGATTGAATGCGGGACACTGGCGCGCGTCCTCGCAAATTTTACGACACTTCTTATTTAGCGTTCATCTATTCCCGGTTGGTATTTCTGACCTATCCGTATATACAGCGCTCTATACAGTGTGTCCCAAAATAATTTTACAGTTATTGTCTCCGTTACTTGAAATGATAAAAACTGTTTTAAATTGTAGCAAAAGACCTTAAAACATTCATTTTGCTTCATTATTTTCGTTAAATTTTTGCTAATTTACTCCTTCCTTTACTTTCGTTAAATATTAGTATAGTTATGTCTCAAAATGTTGTTTAAAAAAGAACCAGCCCTTCACTTCACATTTTTGTGTTCCATGAAACTCAGTTTCATTATAAATAATATTCATTCTATATTTTATAAGTAGGTGAAAAAATTAATGATTATTTTAAAATCATAAATAAACACGTACTTCGAATTTTTTATAACAAAGATTATCATTGCTGCTAAAAAAAAAAGAACGGAAATACAACAAAGGTCCGAAAGTGTCCATTAATCGTTATACGAGTATGCAGTCCTAAATATGTCCTAAATATAAAGTCAGAACCTGCGTATCTAGGTATACACTAAAACATATAAGTACTCGTAAAAACTAATTGTCCAGAAGAAAGTAGGGACCTACGTAAAGACGGACTACGCCTCAGAAGCCCGTGTTGAGTATAAATTGGGTACAAATAGAGTTTTTTTTATGAAATTATTTCACATTTAAGGCTATCAGTACAACAAATATGTTAATAAATAAATGAAGCATTCCTAAGCTGAAGTCACAGGACAAGTGGTGCATCATAGGGTTAATATATTAATTTACTACGATACTCTCTATATTCTACATCAAATTGCATGGAAATCAGAGCATGTAGCGAAAAAACAATTTCATATTTGAAATCAGTGATGAATATAATACTGAAATCGGTTAAAAAAGCTCTTACAGCAGTGAATGTCAAAAAAATGTTTCCCAGTGTATTCTGTAGTCAGGGGTTTAAGAAATGGTAAATTCTTGAATTAAATGAAGATGGTACTTGTGTTATGTTCGATTGTGTTGTGTTAATAAAATCATTCTAGCGGGAATACACAAACTTGTAATCTTACATTAGTACCGTACATTACTACTACGCTAAGAAAAAACTCGTTAATTTTGTGCTGTATTTAGAGTTAGTTTAAAAATAGATCAATTTAACTAAGACATTTAACTAGTGAGGATTTACATAATTTTCAGTACTTACATTGCAATTGTTATCTATTTTCTAAACATTACAGAAATTTTACACCATTAATGAACTTGTTTATAAAATACTCAATGAAAATCTCAATTGTGAAACGATTTTCTTTGACCAGTTCACTCGATATATATTTTCATTAACAACGTCAAGATTACGCCCCAAGAACTCGACATACGGCACTGATTGATGAAATTGATTCAATTACTGCTGTTCCAGCTTTCAAGTTTTCCGCCAATCAATGTTCTAATAATCAGATCGCCAACAAAAGAAGTTTCATCGGAGCTATCATAATTGATATCTCGGTAGGCCCGAGCTTTCCGACGGTCACCTGCACACGCGTCCATCAGGATCAGAGCTCAAGGATCAAAGAATCCTGGGGTAGATACTATGAAGCGTATTACCAAGCTGGCCGTGCACACTGATAACCAGTGGCGGAACAGGATTGTTGAGAGAATTGCAACAGTAACGTGAAGATATCGGTATTTAACGAATATTGAAAGATTTTATGATATATATGAATCTTCTGATGATGCCAACTTAATTAGAGACACCCACATCCAGCGTCTTATAATCCCTTCGGTAGTTATGGCTACTATTTTCTGATAAACTTACTCTTAGGCTTTTGCCGTTTTTTTTTTTTTAATTATGGTATTGTAAATATTTGTTTGAACTACAGAATATCATTTATAGCTTCATAATAGTACAGTCTTTCAATTTTTAAAAAGATCAATTATTGTAGATTTGTGGTTATATGAGAATTTGAAGAAAATAGACTAATATTCAAATGGTAAGGATGCATACTTACTATATACTTCTTATATATACTTTTCTTTACTTAGTATATTTTGGCTCTCACAATGAAAACAGTCACATGCATGTCGACTATTGGACAAAAATAGTTAGTTATATTAATTATAATCCTTTTTAACTAAAATGAATATCAATTTTTGAATATAGTGTTTACATGAGCCGAAAATCTATTACTGCTACTAATCTTCAACTCTAAAATTACTTAATTAAGTAATTATAATATACAAATGTATTCCTGGAGGAACAAGGGATGAAACATATTTAATATTACTAATAATACAGCATTTCAGGGTAGTTTCTGGCATAACTTTAACAGGGCACTGACTCTACTACCAGAGAGCTGAAACTTAAATTGTAAGTCAATCCGATAAAAAATTAAAAACCTTATGTCCCCTAGGACAGAACTCCACTGGGTCAGGTCAATCAATTGTTAGGTTCAGGGCGAATACAACTGACGCAGTTAACATTTTAAAACACAAACATGAGACTATCAGCTTCAAATTACTGATAAGTTTAAAATTGGTTAAGAACTTGTATTTTGGACCTCGCTGAATTGTTTTAATAATCAATGTTAAATATATGTTGCTATCGTGATGAGGTAAATGAATAAGATAATAAAAACACAGATTAAATCATCCTAAAATTAAAACTAGCTCTTGAAATCAACGCCATGTTCATTACACTACCTAATAATGTTAACTAACAACATGTCTGAATATTCCTGGTGATTAAAGTCCACCTCATGTTACGTATTACATATTCGACAATGGTTGGATCAAAAGTTTTCGTGACAATAAACGAATTGACAGAAAAGACGCTCTGGAATGGCCGGCGAGATCTCCAGATATAACTCCATTGGATTCCTTTCTCTGGGATTATTTGAAAATAATTATATACAAAACTCCGCCCCAGAATATTTAAAGCCTAAGATAATAAGATATAGGATTACCCACATATTACTAAAGACATGTTTCAAAATGGCAGAGGATAAATCGAGAATAGATTGTACTTTTATTTAACCACCCAATATATTGGTGGACATTTTGAAAACTTAATCGAGTAAGGTTTTAAATGGTGTTCTGAAAAGTCAGTTTATTCCATTAGGTAATTCATTTTGTTTTCTTTAAATTATTTATTTTTGATTCTATTACGAGACCGGATTAATCGATTTAAATGTTTTAAACGGTGTTGAATTATAATTTTTAAGACACTTAAAAGGCTTTATTACAAGATAGCGGATGCCATTTATAATTTTTAAATGGGAGTATCTGGGAGTAAGAGGGTGCAATAGAGGTCTTTTTTCTTGCCAATAGGAAAAATGGGGGGGGGGGGGGTTGAAATTAAACCATCCTATATTTATTGCTAAATCTGACGGATGTTCATTCATACAAATAAACAAAGTATATTCAACACAAATATTGTTTCGTTCTAGCTGAGACCAATAGCTATTCACCTAATAACCTGTGTCGATGTGGGTATTACATAAGTTTTTTGTATTGTACTATATATGTAGGAACAGTAACTGAAATGTTTTGAAAAGTATGACTGTAGCGAAGCGAGATATTCGTCGATCATCCATTTGTGCCTTCACTAACTATTTAAGTACTACAACAACAATCAGGTAAGTAATAATTCTCTTACCTCTTCTAAAACTTTGATCCATGCTAAAAGAGATCATTTGATTCAAGGTGGAACAACTCAAGATTAAATGATTAAAAATAATGAAATACATTGAACCAGGTTTTCGTTGGATTTATCTTGATGTTTCAATGAGAGTGATCATCAAAATATGAACTTCATAAGAAGTAATCAGCTTCATAAGAAGAATTCCAAATATTGATGATTCAATTAGTCTTTGAATTTATGAGGAAGTTGACGGAAGGAATTTACTTCATTGGAGAGTTGCCTGAAAACTTGCATTGTATCACTTTAAAGTCAAATATCACTATTTTTGGGTATAGGAACATGCTTTTTGCTCTAATTGTAAGTGGTGTTTTTTAAATTAATATAATATTTTCCATAACACTTTTTGGTTGTGAATAAGTTTTCAATTGGGTATCTTATAATACTATTATATACAGAAAGTTATACTTTTACAAATTTAGTTAAAATATACATTAGCTAAGAAATATCGCTTAACTAATGTCTAGAAAGGGATGTTACGTGGAAAAAATTTTAATTATATCATATTATGTATTTGGGGAAAAAATTTAATTGCATTGGAAATATATATAAAGCAGAATTATTCCATTTAATTTAGTTGCGCCAATGGCATCGCCCGTCGACAATATTATTAATATAGAGAGGATTTTAATCCTATTTTATTAGGGCCAGTGACAGCTTATAAAAGGGTGTACTTTCAAAGGAGTTTATTGAAAAATGCATGAGTTACGTTTTAATATCCGCTTTAAAAGATGAATAAATATCGATTTAATTGTATTGTATCATGAAGGCTTTGTTTTCAGACGTGGTCAAACTGTTGGAGATTTTTTTGTTCGTTTGATAATGTTTTATAACATGTAGTAGTTCGGCATACTACACATGTTTCCTTGCTAAATAGTGTTTACTACACGAGGGACCAGTTTATCTAATTATTATTAGAATATATTAAATAAATATCAATTTAAATCGTATTTCATTACAAGGCAAACTAAGGTTCAAATAAATATCGAAATAAATTTTAATGTTGAACATTCTGTTCCTGATTTATTTTAATAAAAAACGAAGGTGATTTTTTCGAACAACGCAGTTACTTCACACTGTTCACTGTTTAATTAAGTTTACAGAAAATTAAGGATTATTCAATCAACATAATTCTAATTACTGGTTAGATGCAGATCCTGACATTATTATGAAGTTATATAATATTTTATAATAGAATGTCAATATTTGACATGCCGAAGCACCATGATATTATAAAAACATACTTTTTGACAAAAATCTCTTATTAATCCACTAACATTGAACATTTTCAATATTAGTGGATCGATAATAAAAATTCTTGGTTTTCATAAAATAAGGAATATTATGTTTCCGTAATATTCCTTCAGACACTGATATTATCTGACCTAACATGTCTCGAAGATGCTCTATAGAGTATATAGTATATACAACACCTTTAGTGACAATTGTACGCCTAACATTTAACACCTTTAGTACGCTATTAAAATTTCAGACTAGGTAAAACACATTTTCTCCATTTTTCCGAAAAGCAATTTGGAGGTGGCCTACTTCTATGAAAGCACTCCTCAAATCGTCTGCAATGTTTACTTTTATGTTCAAAATTAACTTTTAATTTTATTATTAATTTAAAAATTAAAAATTTAATATTATTTTAATATGTTCTTCGGTAAAACGTATTTTTTGGCAAATTTTTACTATGCTTAGTACCCCATGCTCTTCAGATGGCCAGGCAGACTTGCCATTCACTATTTATCTGTCATATAGGTACTACTATGCAAAATCTCTAGTTCAGTGAAACACCTGTCAAAAATTCGTCACGAGCTCTTTACTATTACATGTTATGTACGTTGTATGACATAATTCATGCGACTAATAGTGTGAGGAAATAGAATCGTTGCAACCTATATAAGAGCCCTTCAACACATGGTAAATTTTAAACATCCCATCGAAACAGTTTCTACATATTATTATTAATATAATTCAGACCTTAGGTGGTCTCCATTCTCCATGATAAAGACCGGTCTATGTGGATTTTTTATTCCAGCGCTAGTGGCGCCTCCCTGAGAGTGGCGGGCTTGTTATGTGTTTGCACATAGGGGAGGAACTGGTGCCCCGAGTTTCAATGACAACGTCATTAAAAACATTATTGTCCTAACTTCGATTTCGCGGTCCGGTAGGTTCGAAAACGCTACGAGTTTACGTGATTCATTCGATTCATTTGGTCACCTGCATCGGAAAGCTGGAGTTTAAAGGGTTGAAATGTGATTTGAGTTACCCCCAAAGGGACGTTAATATATAGGTATACATATGTATACCTACTTCATTTTAATACAGTTTGTTTTAAAGATACTGAATTCAATCAACGAGATGGTAGAAATATTTTATTTGGTTTATACAACAATAATTTCTGTTACTTTTTACAAATAGCAGTGTCGATTTAAATAAAAATAAAGATTTTTTAAAGCGTTTTATAATACGCATGAAATAATTTGTATTTGTGATATATGCAACAAATGTTTTAATGTGCATATTCAGTGTAATCAAAATTGGCGATGGATGAATTTCGATCTCGGAAACTATGGGAGATAGAAAAACTGTTAAATAGTGAAAATGGTAGATAATTATATTAACAATTCAGTGGTGCCTGCGAAGTGGTTCTAGCTGTTTTAATTTCTGAGACAGTTTGAACAAAGTGCCATATCTCTTCTTAAATCCACCCTATCTATTTTATTTTTAGATAAGTTGAAATCTGCAAGCATATGTTTCAGATATATTCATAAGAGAATTCAGATAGAATTATTTAGTTCAAATTTCCATATTTCTATTTCATAAAAACTTCATCAACCTGATTTTTTCTTTTAGGCCCCCATAGAGCTTAGGAACAGTTTATGTTTTAGGCGTTCAAAGGTGTTCCTTTAATTTAGGGTTTCCGATGGCCCAATAACGTAATTATGTTCTTTCATACAAACCCACGATAGTGTGTCTATATGGAAGATAATGATTTTTCATAAAACGTCGAAACTGTTGGCTTTGGAATATTTAACCCCAGTGTTTAGTCCATGTAAAGGCTGTAGGTTATTCATTAAAATATTCTTAAATATACCTGTTATGATTTTCATTATTGTTTTCAATTTTTTGTGAAATAGCTTCTGCTGGATTACTACCCCTATGGTACTTTTGAAATTATTGTGGGTGGCCCGATCCGAATTTTTTTCCATAAAACACCAACATGTCAAACTTTGTTTCATTAGAGATTTTGCACCATTATTCATACACCACATGAATCGAAAAGAAAAGTACATTTCAATAAAGTGTTTACACATTTATGACAGATTAAAGAATTTTAGTCATATTATGAATTAATCGAATTAGCGAAAGTCCACTAAGCTAACATTTCGAAAAATATCTATATCTTACATTAGTTGTAAGTATTACACGTAAAGTATCATATTTGCTTATATATATGGCGTCTCAGTTAGAACTATAGAATTTGAATTGCGCGCCATTTGTGTTCCATCAAAGATAGGGCATCAATATTTAATGACTGTCATCTACAGATCATACGATGTCAACAAGCGTCAACATGTCATAATTCCATAACGAATAGCTTCTGTACAACTATTTTATGAAACTGGGCGATCATTTATAGTTGCATTAAAAAACATTCTCACAAAATTAGGACAAAATGAAGCGCCTACAGTGTTAACAGTTCGTAACATAATCAAAAAATTTTATGGGACGGGTTCTGTTATTGATAAGGCAAAACCAATACGTACTCGACGTGGTCGACCAGATAAAAATATTGCTTCAGTGAGAAAAAGTATACGGGGGTATCTAAACATATCAATTCAATATCATTCACAACAGTTAAATTTGTCAAGAGGCACCACACATTAGATTTTAAAGAAAGATCTGCATCTGTCACCATTCAAAATTCAGTTGATACAACATTATTAATATACATTTGTTAATTGGAATGTTAGAAAAGAAAGAATGTGGTGCTGAATCTTGCAACAAAATTTTATTCAGCGATGAAACCGATGATTTGGATTCGAACATGTGGTTTCAGCAAGAAACCACATGTTCATACAGCACGTGCAACCATAACTCTGTTGCATACCAAATTTCCTGATCATATTGTCTCGCGGAATATTGGCATCAACTGGTTTGCAATATTATGTAATGTAACACCACTGGACTTTTTTCTCTGGGATTCAGTCAAAGGAATGTGTACGTCACCCAGCCAGCAACAATTAATGACTTCAAATTAAACGTGTTACTCGGGAAAGAGAGCCAGTTTTATGTGCCCTGACAATTTTGCTGAATGAATGACAGATAAATCGAGGTGGTCATATGAATGATATTTTTTCAATTTGTAGCCGTATTGTTTCCATTTTATGTTGAAGAATAAAAAGCCTCCGTTTGTTAAATGTTATTAGTTTTAATCACAAGTCACGTCCTATAGCTTCAAATGAGGCACCCTATAGAACCCATTAAAAGTACATACTCAAACAAAATGAAACATTCTGTGTATATTAGAATATTTTGTAGAAATCGACGAATTAGTCAGCACAATAAATATATTACCCACTCTATTAATATACATATGTATGTATATATTGGACTACACACTATCTAGTACGTTATATATTATACGCAGTAGATATTCACCTCTATAGAATAACCCCAAATAACGCAATATCAGAATTCCATAAGTATGCGCATTACACAAAGACGTCCTTACAAAAAGCACGAACCTAATAATCTCTGTATCGCAAAATATCACACGCAGGTTTGATAAAGTTTTATATCATATTTGCACAAAGCTGAAAAATGCGGATTTGATCCGAACCTCTCCTGAGCTTTATTTCAAAAATTGCGAATTGTGCGTGAGATGAAATAGCTGATATTTTCTGAACCATTAAAAATACGCACGATGCATAGCCAACCTGTGCTCCTTCCATCCAGGACGGAGTACAGAACACATTCGAAAGATGACTCTCGAATCCAATAGGCTATAAAATTAATATGTATAAATTCTCATTAACTCTTGCTTTAAATTAACAGTCTTTAAATATTTTGCAAAGTTTGATGAACAATATTTTAATTAACACCATAAATAGGACGAAGATGCATCGAACGCCTCTGTATTTCGAAGTATTTCTATCTTTGGTCTTTGTTCTTTTTTGTATGAAGTGTGGATTGAACGCTCGTCAAGAATAGGAAGAAGTATCTATCAGACCGCCCACGAGGTGTGCAGTAAGTAGCCTTGTCTAAGTAAATAGCCAATTGTTTAGCCCTCACTTTTTCTTCTACGCATAGAAATTTCACACTTTTTCTTATTATTAACGAGCAGTAAATGCCATATTATTTTGTAGCAGTAAAGCTTTGTACATATTGCTAAGAAACAAAGGAAGAGAGAAGTCACACAAGAAAAATGCTTACATTTCTTCGTTTTTAGTAATGATCACTTACGATTAAAACAATATTATTTTCTCTGTATAACGTACTACACTACAGCGCCGTACTACGCTACTTTTACATTTACGTAAACTACGTTTATCTACCTACTTTTTATTATTTTTTTTTTCTCTAGAAGTTGGCAATTGACAATGCTGATGTTATAGATATTGAGATATTCAAAAAAATTACTCAACCTTTCTTCAAGTACATCCCCATAAGTTCCCAAGTAGACTTGCCAAATATCTTGTTTTATAGCGGCCACAGACCATAGAAAAGGGATGTGATGAGATATTTCGATACGTTCGTGCATTTATGCATCCATAACCTTTAATGAAATATAATTTATCTGTGGCATAGTAAAGTGATCATAGTGATAAACATTAATTTACATTTAATTGTACATCTGGTTTGTAGGACCTTAAATTACGTTCATAAATCTTCCATATTTAAAACCATTCTTAGCGATTTCCAAGAGTTATTTCTAAAATTAGTCTATTTTTGTTTGTCCATTCGGTTAATGATTTTGATTGATTCTTATATTTTTGGCTTTTACAACGTCTGTACTAACTTCTAAGCATTTCTATTTATATTTGGTGTAATATATACATTATTAATACAATAATTGCAATATCTCCTTAGGTCATCATTTGCCACAGATCAGGTTACTTATAGACCTGGACACTAAAGGCTATACAAAAGTCTGGTTGATATATGGGCGTGGAGTATTGTAAGACGACGCTCATTATAACACACTATATTAGTTATGTTCACATAATGTATTCAATTTTAAAATAATTATGGTATATCGTATACTACAATTGTATACCATATTTCCCCTATACTGTAGGTCTATATTTTATAGACCTACACAATCCCCTAAATACAAATCCAACACTGTTTGAGGTGGGGCATACACATTTAAAAAATGCGGACAACACATATTCCCATAGATATTGCCAGTGCCGATGCTTGGAATCTAACTAAGATCACGATAGTCAGTAGCTAGTCATCTTTTCCACATAATGCACTCTAACCAAATCAACTACCGTGATGGTAGAAACTATTAAACCAGAAGAACGAATATGATTTCTATGTTTGTATAAACAGTCCACAAAATTACTAGTTATAACAAAAGGGAAATAGAAAATTGTGATTCATTATTTAGAATGAAGATGACGGAGAGTTTGTTAGTTCCAAGCTACCAAGGTCATTGGAGAATTTATACCTATCTCTTATAGCCTTGTATTTATTACATTAAAGAATAATGTAGCTTACTGTTAAATAGTTATTACACACTTCACACTTAAGACCTGGTTACACAGTACGAGTTGCTGACGTAACAGTAGACAGTTACTGACGCTGTATACTGGTATGACAGTAGCTCGACTGGCCTCGCCCGGTCATACGATGAGAGTAGCTGCTATGACACAGGTAGGCAGGTATTGTCCGAGGGACTGCAGTCAAGTGTGAATTTCGTTGTGTGCAAATGTACCGAGCATACGAGCTACTGACATTTCGCAAAATCGTGCGAGTTGACGTCCGAGTCGCATACGAGCTGCTGCCTTGTGAGTGGTGGGGGAAGGTGATGGACGAGTAAAAACAAAAAATGTATAAATAACTCGGATGCAAGTTACTGACCGACTCGCACATGACAGTAACTCGTATGAGGTGGTCATACGGTGCGAATAGCTGTATTGCAGCAACTGACTAGGCCAGATCGCATGCTAGCACTGTGTAACCAGGCCTCAAGGTTCTTTCATGTTCTCTCAAATTAATGCGCTAATGTGAGTCTAGTTATTGCGACCTGCTCTTTTTTCTTACTTTTTTTTTGAAAACTTCCATTCTTTTACTAACCTTTAAACGGGATTCAGAGTTATTTCAGTCTAGCTGTCCTGCAGGCAATTTTTTCTTCAATATACTTATTTACACCAGTATGTCGAATTGGTATATCTCTAATATCTTGTTTCACTTCTAGCCATTTAATCTACCAGTTTACCTCAAATACCGAAACGATTAGGAATCTATGTATATGAAATGTATTATTATTATTTAGATTATTATTTTAAGTAATTTTAAGATTTTGTGTATTAACTGATAGATATTGTTGATGGATATTATAAGGAATTGAGGGAATCAGAGCATGTTACTGAAATGTCTTGAGTAACAGACGATTCTACAGATGTTATTATTTAAATTACTATGTATCAGCTGAAGGTATTAAAAGGAGTTGCAAAGAATATAAAGAGTATCAGGGTATATTACTGACATCTTGATTAACAGAACAGGAACACTATGAATTACACCAGCCGTGATTTTGCTCACCCGTAAAAAGGGAGCGCAGTACCGAAATGGTCGAAAACATTTTCCTACACCTTGATTCATTTTAAATACATCTGTGATATTCGCTTGGGTCTCCGGACGTTTATGAACGAGTGACCAAAAGGCTAACTGTGATAATTGTTTGTTCGTTTTGAATTTTTTATACCTTATACATTTTGAAATTTATTTGTAGGTGCCTTTAATGTCCATGTAGAAACTTCGGTTAGTCTTCGACTGTATATTAAAGGTAGATTGATTAAATAGTAATTTGAGAGTTCTGAAATTTTCACACCAACTGGCTTAGTTATAGGTTGTTGCTCATAAGAGTCTCTTCTTTCATCACTAAATAATAAATTGTGGTTAAGATGCTTAAGATGTCGATATAATACATTCAATCCATAGTTCGAGGGAAATTGATGCCTTTGTCGGTAGGTATAGAGGTAATATCCCAGCGTCATAATTTTATAAAAGGATACTATTGAAGTACTCTTAACGATAGTTTAAGTTATGCACCTCAATGAAGTTTATAGAAATTTAAATTATTATAAACAAAGATAAAATCCTACGACACGGCCTGAAACCGAGCCCACCTCGTTGAATCGAGCACAATGCACATCCCGCCGTATCAGCATTTGTCAAAGGAGCGCAAAATATTTGAATTATAACCTGCCGCGCGCCAAATGTTCGCAATCAGTCGGTCTTTGATCCGCATGACGTGACGTGTTATTCCTGACAACGATTGGAAATCTCCTGTGTCTGATCACGAAATTAATTCTCATAAAATAAAATCACGGAGAAGCCGAATAGGACGATCGATTAAGCTCCTTTTTAATTTTTTACGGCAGCCCGCCAGCGGAATGATTTTATTTTAATTTCAGATATGATCTCCATCTGCTTTGGCGACGTCGAAACGGAACGACGCTCGGGAAATATTGCAAATTAAAGTTAATGCAAACCGGTCTGGCATGTGAGACTGACAAGTCTCGTTCGCCCCCGAACTTATGTATGCAATTAGCTTTGGAAGAGTAATGTCACGATCAAAATCCAGATTGAAAATCGGATATTAGAGCAATGAAATGTTCCTGAGATAGCGAACGAAATCCTGCATATAAAAATTAGGTATACAAAAAAAACTCGATGTATTTGTCTGTTAGTTTATAATATTCCATTATGCTACTACCTATATAATAGATAAATTAATAAGACACAAGCATAAGCAATTTATAGTCTGTAAATCTGTTAGCATATTAAAGAAAAAATCACGACAAAATTTGCAGCTCTAACATATTGTGGCCCTGTGTCGAAAAAAATCTCATACGTAATATCAAAATATAACCTAGAATAACTTTCAGACCTAGCCAAAAACTATCAAATATTTTTTTATAATGCAAAGCAAAAAACTGAGAAAAATAAAAAATCTGGAGTTTATAAGCTTTCGTGCGAGGAATGCAATAGCTGTTATATTGGTAAAACAGGAAGGGTATCTAATATCAGTACAACGAACACAAAAAATTATTTGAAAATCAAAAAAGTAATTAAAATTTTGTAAACCATTTTGTAGAAACAAACCATCATTTTTCCTCCATAGACAAATTAGAACTTATTCATTATTCAACAGAATCCAGAAGAACTAGATACATTAGAATCAATACAAATATTCGAAAACCCAAACACAGTCCTTCTTAATTACCAGATAGATATAGGGAACAAAACAATTCCGTGTTCGTCATTTTATTATGTGTACCATTAAGTACTGTCAGTAAACTTTACTTGTTCAAAATAGATTTTAATTTTTCTATTTCATTATTGGCATATCAATCGCAAGAAACTATAATAAATTTAATAATAATAATAATAATATAAGGATAATATAGTAAATATAATATAGTAAATATAATAAAATATAGTAAATATAATAAAATAAACACTTTTAAAACCTTAAAACGGACTTTTCCTCACGTAGAATATCTCTATCTTGAAATTGAGTGGCCGAGAAAAAATAAACCAATACATAAATGCAGAATATGTGTTTTATGCGACAGATTTACTTTTTTCAAATAGTTCAGCATCGTGCTTTCTCATGACCCATGGACAGGGTGGGGTGTGTCCTATCCACCTCAAAATCAATAGATGTCGTCTGGTAGACGTCCCTTATCAAAGTCAGTCGAAACCCGATCGATCCGACACGATTTAATTGAGTGATCGTGCTAACAAAAAGAAATTCTCAAATAGTCCACCATTGTGCTTTCTCATGAGCCATGAACATGGTAGAGTGTGTTCTATCTACCTCAAAATCAATAGGTGTCGTCTGGGAGACGTCCCCGATCAGAATCAGTCAAAACCCGATCTATTTGACACGATTTAGTTGAATTATCGTGCTAACAAGACATTTTATTAATACCGACGACAACGACAACGACGACGACAACGGCGACAACGACGACAACGACAACAACGACGACAACAACGACAACGACACACGCGCACAAAATTGTTTACAAACCTTTTTTTTTGTTTTTAGACCGAAAAACGAAATATAGATGTATTAACTATTTCGTGGGTGATATACAGGATACAGGTATACAGGGTGATTTATGTGGAAGGTATGACGTAATAATTATATTAGCGTGAATTGTGCACCGTTGGATGCCCGATAATAACCTTAGCGACCGATATTACTTTTTTATTGCTGTCAGATAAAAAGTTGTGATGTGAAAAACTTGACAGAAAGTGTGGTGCAGGATAGTGGATGAAAGAATTTTGGGTCCTCATTTCTTTAACGTGAACTTAACTGGTGCAAGATATTTGGATCTTCTTCAAAACGACCTTATTCTTGCACTAATAAAGGATTGAGTAGCCAGCCAGATCACAAAATTTGACATCCCTAAATTACTTTTTGTGGAGATTCTTAAAAAGCAAAGCATATATTATTAGGCCGAAAAATTTAGAAGACTTAAAAGCAAGAATTCACGACGAAATATAACGTATACCCACTGAAGTTATTGAGAATGTTCTAAAAGAATGTTGTAATCAATTTTAACCACGATCAGGCAGCCAATGGTATACAATTTGACCACATTTACTTTGGTTGAAATTTTTAATAATCGTTGCCATTAAATTTAGTATTTTGAAATTGGACAATCGTTTTCTTGTTCTTTTTTATCTAATAACTCACGCTAATGTAATTATTAACGCAACATATGTAAATATGTGCTCTTTCGTATTTAGTAATAAAAAAGTGGTAGCAATTAAAAAAATGGTCACGTTATACCTCCTATAAGAATCACTCTGTATATACTAATTATATTTTAAAAAATGTGCAATTAAAAATAAAATTTGACAGGTCTGAGAGTCTTTCCCAATAGTTATTCCTTGAATTTTACTGAATTTATGAAGCCCTGTGTAAGGCACGAATGAAAAGCAGGATTAATTTTCTTTGTGATCAACCGAAGTTAGGGATTTTAAATAACGGCAAATTTTTATCAAATTAAAGGGGACATAATTATATAGTGTGGACGGTTTGAATATAAACTACAAATAATATACGTCTTGTATAGTTTTCGCAAGAACCTTCGGAGATTTCAAATTTTAAAATTAAATGCACTTTTATTGATTTCCTGAAAACAGTAGCTCGAGTCATAAGTTTATTAAGGAAATACTCCTCTAAAAATTTGTTCCATACCTATAACTAATTTTTCATGAACTACATCATCAAATGATTCAACTTATCAATGAAGACTTATCCCACGATATATTTTTCCGATTATAAAAATTCGCCCCCACAAACATAAACATTGTGCGCTTCCAAATCTTCCTCGAATTACGGAACATTATTTCACCGGTTTAACCAGATACGTACGATACATATTTAATGCATCCATTGGAGCGTAATAGACCTCCATGTATATGAGGGTACTCGGTTAATTGCAAATAGTGACACGGTCTCCGTAGTTAAACCGCCAGAGGCCGTCAGTCGTAAAGTGTTTATCCCCGCTATAAAGCGATCTGAATGGCGTTGTGCCACCTGATCCTTGTGGTTTAGTCGAGCCCAACATCTGAAAATATACCGACGTTTTGAGATGGATGATTTCCGCAACTTTCACCCAGCCTTCTGTTATGTGTTTTAAAAATGCTGAAACGTAACATTGAGTTATACTTCGTGACAGAATTTACACCCCACCAAGAAGAAACCGCAATGTCAAAGTGGATTTTCTAGTCAACCCCTATCCATTTTAATTGCATGTTTTTTAACTATAGACAAAATACAATGTATAACAAAAATATGAAGACATAAATAACCAAATCACATATTCTATAGATGAAATGAGGTCAGTTGAACATCATTTACATATATCCACTTGTATTTGTTTTTCAAGATATTTGTTGTCAGTTGTTTTCTTTTTGTATGTTATCTTTAATATTTGTTAATTCCTTTCTTTGAAATTTGTCTAAAATTAAACCCCTTTACAACCTTTAAATCGCTACTTTATACATGCGATATAATTTGCAATTGAAACCAAATTTTTCAGGAAACATTATTGAAAATGTATTTATCGTGCATATCTAAATTAAAAGAGGTGTTAGAATAAGAGCGCAAGGTGTACATTTTAAGTAAAACATAGTTTTCTGTAGTAAAGTATTAAAATATTCATTGATTTATATGAGAATGTAGATATTTGAGAATTATGATCACCACGGCTTTGGTGGTACACGAGTACTCTTTCTAAATTTTCTCGAACGGACTCTCTAGATACTCGATATTTTCAATAACGATTTTGCATAAATGTGGCAGTATTTCATTGATACAGCGTTCAATTTCGGCTTTCAATGCTTGGACGGTCGTGGACTTGTTGGCGTAAACCCGAGACTTCAGAAAACCCCCCAGAAAAAAGTCCATGGGTGTTGTTAAATCGCAAGATCGTAACGGCCAATTCTGGTTACCAAAATAGGAGATGACACGACCAGGAAAATACTCGTGCAAGACCGTCAATGTTTCACGAGTGGTACGGCAAGTGGCACACCATCCTGCTGAAACCACATGCCCTCAAGAGTATCTTCCATATCTTCCAATTGAGGCACAAAGAACTCAGTTATCATGTCAAGATAACATTCGCCATTTACCGTTATTGTATTACTTGCCTTGTTTTGAAAGAAAAATGGTCCAATGATTCCTTCATACTACAATGCACCCCAAACAGTGACAGGTTAGGGATGTATTTGTTTCTCCTGAATCATTAATGGATTTTCTGAGCCCCAAATGCTGTAAATTTACCTATTAACGAACTCATCAAAGTGAAAATGGGCCTCGTCGCTGAAGATTATTTTGTCCACAAAATCGACATTCACTTCTTGTTGTTCAATGATCCAATTGTTGGACTCTGTTCACTGTGCATGGTCTGTTGACAGAAGTTGTTGAGTCAAGTGGACTTTGTAAGCATGGAAATGCGAATCTTTAATGAAAATACAGTGAAGAGTGGCTGTTGAAATGTCTAATTCTTGTGCACAATGACGAATCGAGATCCCCAGACTCTCGGCCACGCTCTCCCGTTTTGTTCTGAACGGCCACTACGAGTCGTAGTGTAGTGTCGTGTGTTTCACATCAATAACTGAACCAGTACTTTCAAATTTTTCGATTATTCGTTTCACAGTTAATAAATTTAGAACATTATTTGTACCAAAAAATGGAAGCACTTTACGAATTGTAGCAACCAAACTTTCATTATTTTGATGGTAATATTTAACAATGAGAACGCATCGTTGTATCATGTACCGCTCCATGTTTACTAACTCTTATCTGTCTCCTATCGACCTGTCATAATTATTAACATATCGAATCATGACAGCCAATATGGCAACATTCTTTATATAAACAAATAATATACGATTAGTACTATTTCCATTTATTTTCTTGTTTAGAGTAATAACATTTTGTGCTAACAAGAGTAATTTCTCAAATAGTCCACCATTGTGTTTTCTCATGACACATGAACATAGTGTGTTCTATCCACCTTAAAATCAATAGGTGTCGTCTGGGAGACATCCCCGATTAGAATCAGTCAAAACCCGATCGATGCGACACAATTTAGTTGAGTTATCGTGCTAACAAGAATAAATGCCGATGACAACGACGCCAACGACAACGACACACACACAGCAAAAAAATTTTAAAACCCATTTATTTTTTTGGGTTTTAGGCCAAAAAACGAAAAATAAACCCAAAAAAAATTGTTTATTCCCTTTTTCTTTACATGATTACATTACTTTTCCGCGTATAGTGGAGTGCGGAAAATTAAAATTCAGTCACAATTATATCAATAGAAAATAATGTCATCGGTTATGTCTTTTCAGTAATATATTTGATGCTAACGTCTTAAAATATTTTGACAGTTTCTTACAATTTTCCGCATTAAATAATCTGAGACATAGGCGTAAAGGACTTTATACCAGAGCAAAATATAGTACAAATGCGAAGATAGAAGAAATTAAAAGACATAAAGATAGGGCCTATCTTTGGTTCAGAGGTTGATTTGGTTTGCTCGTCTAACATAAATGGTTGCAGCAGTATTAAGTAAATCATGCAGTAAATCGACAGACTATTACTTGAACTTGTGCGGTATGTAAAAGGTGGTCCAACCAAAATGCACGATGTTAATTGTAAATAAAACAAAAGTTTTCAGAGAATTATCTTAATACTTTTTATTATGATAGAATGATCTATGACAATTATGTGTGAAACAAAATATCAGCGAAATGCTCGCCACGGCTTCGGTGGCATACCTCTATCCGATGGTCCATATTTTCAATGACTCTGAGACATAATTGATGTTCAATGTCGTTAATGTGCAGAATTATCTCATCCTTTAGCTCTTGAATTGTTCTTGGCTTATTGATGTACACTTTTTCTTTTAAATATCCCCAAAGAAAGAAGTCCAACGGTGTCAAATCACATGATCGTGGCGGCCAATTAACATCGCCACGACGTGAGATAACACGGCCATTGAATTTCTCGCACAAAAGTGCCATTGTTTCGTTGGCTGTGTGGCAAGTGGCACCATCCTGTTGGAACCACATATCGTCCAGGTCCATATCCTCAATTTCTGGCCACAAGAAGTCCGTTATCATCTCGCGATAGCGAACACCATTCACGGTAACTGCTTGGCCTACCTCATTTTCGAAGAAGTAAGGCCCAATGACGCCGCCAGTCCATATACCGCACCAAACAGTCACTCTTTGTGGATGCATCGGCTTTTCAACAATCACTCGTGGATTCTCATTTGCCCAAATGCGGCAATTCTGCTTGTTAACGAATCCACTGAGGTGAAAGTGTGCCTCGTCGCTGAAGATCATTTTCTTTGTAAAGTCACCATTCACTTCTGTCTGTTCAACCAACCATTCGGCGTATTGACGACGCTTGAAATGGTCAGTAGGCTTCAGCTCTTGAGTCAATTGAACCTTGTAAGCGTGTAAATTCAAATCTTTATTCAAAATTCGCATCAGTGATGTTCGTGAGATGTTCAATTGTTGGGCACGACGACGAGTCGAGGTTGACGGACGGCTCTTCTGCTACAGTATCGCGAACAACAGCAATGTTTTCCGCAGAACGAACTGGGCGAGCATGCACAGGTGTTTTCACATTTCCTACAGACCCGGTTTGCTGAAATTTGCGCACACTTCTCCCGATTGTGGACACATTTGGTCGATTATGCGATTATGAACGTTAAGGTGTGACTCACAATTAACATCGTGCATTATGGTTGGACCACCCTTTATTTACTGATCTAACAGTAATTCTTTCAGAACATTGCAGACTAAATAAACATCTCCACACAAAGGGTATATTGAAGATTCTACATGTTGAGGATCTCGAGATTGAACCTATTTAAATATTTTAAAGAGCTGAACGCACAGTCAGCAAAATAAGGTGTTGTATTAAGAAATTCTTTGCCAAAGAAGGCCGATTTAAATTAATGATCATCGAACATCCATTTTGGACACAGCTACGTAGTGGTATGGCTGAAGAAATTAGGCCAATTTTGTCGACGAAATGATTCTCATGGAGGTAATATGGACTTTGTCTACCTTTCCCCTTTATAGCATATATTAAATGTTGCAGACAGTAGTATTATTATATTTATTGTTCACAACTACGTAAGTGATTTTTTTTGTAGACATTAAGTCTTAAATCATTTTGTAATAAAAACGGGAGATCAGTTTTTTACAACTATCGAAAGATTATATGTTGCTCGACGTGTATTTCGAGGTAGTATTAGCGATTTAAATTCACTTTTAATCTATTTTAATCGTTTGATGTGTACTATTTCGGTAGTTATGAAAAGCTAGCCGCATGTTTTATTTTGCCATATTGAAGATTTCGACCCTTTCTCGGCACAAACTTATTTTGCATTATTATGTTTTTGATATTTCTGACATATAAAAGAATATATTAAAGTTTAAACATACACATTTATATAGTACCATCCCTAAAGTTAATAACTTCCACATCCCAATCATTAGCGTAGTTTCTACATTATATATCATTCGGCGAAACCTATACTTAACCATCTACCATTGTAGATAAAGTATAAAGGCGACGACAGCCTATTAAGAAAATTATAGCCCTTTTATCAGCCCTATCGCATTAATATGATTACTCAAATACACATCCACTAATTTTCGGAAGTTTTTCATACCGTTATCTCCCCCTGCTTAATTGGAAAACTTCCGGTATCTACCTACGTCCTATCCGAAAAAAGAATTATACGAGAAAAGTTGCTCTGCGACTTTTTCCCATTTTACAAGCCATAAATTGAAAAATAACACGACGCCGCTACATAAACCGGCCCATAACAATAGTGCCCTTATCGTATTTCGGCAACATGGCCAGGTTCGATTTAGTCTAAGAGCTTATTCGCTTTATGATATTGTCAACTTAACGCCGACCTGTTTTATTAAGGCGATATATTTGCGGCGTAAAAGTGACCTGTAGCGCCCTACATATGTATTTCAATCAAATAAAGGGTACCCGGTTGCCCTGCTCGCATCCCCTAAAAACTCCGAACCCCACTATATTACTTCTAAAGGCACTATAGTCAAAGTATCCCACGCACATAAACGAAGCAAACGATTTTCATTAGCGATAAAAACTGTAATAGAGGCAATTGATAAATGCTGCTTAAATGAAAAGTGTACGGGGTAGGCAAATTTGGATCTTATTATGTGGGTTATGGGTAATTGTTTTTGAGACAAATTACTATCGAAAGAAACAAAATGGTGAGGAAAATTGAGGTAACCTGTACGCGGGCTATTAGTAAAGTTGCTTAAAACGGGTATGGTGGACTCCTATTCAATTATCCACTAGGCACAAAAATCGGTAGTAAAGCTGTTGTGAACTAATAGTCCAATCAATCTGTCTGAGCCCCTATGTTAAATGATCACTAATTGTAAACAGCAAAAAAAATTTGAGCATATAGAAAATAAAATTTCAAGAAACATACAGTTTTTTGCTCTCAAAATGGCGGCCGCTAACATAACCTAAAAAATTCGCCAAAAGTCAAGAAACCGGTTTTTCGCGAATAAAAGAGAAAGTTGTGCTCGGATTGGAAATAGTTAATTGAGAGAGTTCTAGATAGTGAAAAAATCTTTCGATTCAACTTTTGTGAGCTCGAATCGATTGATTACTTTTCGAGATATATCGAAAAAATCGTTGAAAATTTCGTCTTTTTGATTTTGCTCTAAAAATAACAATATTTGATGAAAACATTTAATAATTTCAGAAAATGTAGTCCTAAGTGAGACGAAAACAATCGTTTTTGTACAATTCCAAAATATTTTTTTTTCAAAGTTATAGCTGTTTTCGTAAAAAAGGTGTTTTCGTAAAACGGCTTTTCCATCGAAACGGATGATCCTACAGACTTGTTCAAGGGCTTATTTTCTTCGTTAGGGGTTGTACTATAAATCTATTTTCAGCAGCAATAGATTTTTTAAATTTTTTATATAATAAATCACGTTTGAAAATGACGTAATTTTCGTACATCGGTTTTTGGCAATAAATTCTTGTAATAAAACCGATGTACGAAAATCACGTCATTTTCAAACGCGATTTTTTATATAAAAAATTTAAAAAATCGATTGTTGCTGAAAACGTGTTTTCATCAAATATTGTTATTTTTAGAGCAAAAACAAAAAAACGCAATTTTCAACGGTTTTTTCGATATATCTCGAAAACTAATTAATCGATTCGAGCCCACAAGAATTGAATCGAAAGATTTTTTCATTATTTACAATTTTCTTTTCTTTATTTAACTTTTTCCAATCCGAGCACAACTTTCTTTTTTATTCGCGAAAAACCGTTTCTTTGACTTTTGCGAATTTTTTAGGTTATGTTAGCGGCCGCCATTTTGAGAGCAAAAAACTGCAAGTTTATTGAAATTTTATTTCTATATGCTCAATTTTTTTTGCTGTTTACAATTAGTGAGCGGGTCATTCTCTATTGATTGGACTATAATTGCTTTTGGTCGATCCATATGGTTTTCTACACGGATGAAATTCTTTCCATACATGCACACAATTCGAGCTTGCCGAAAAAATACAAAAGGATATCTTAGTTGGAACTATAGGATTTGAATTTATAGGGCGTCAATATTAAACGACTGTCACCTACAAATCATACGACAACGTCATCATGTCTGGGTGTCAGTAACATTTGAAACAATAGGATGTGATTTGTGAATACAATAAAATGGAGACGATACGGTTACGAATGGAAAAGAAAATCGTCCATATGGCCGCCTTGACTCATCTGGCATGGTGTCATTCGTTTAGTAAAGTTAACCACAGCACGGATACATAAAAGCTGGCTCTATTTTCCAAATAATTTTCAACAGTTTTCTTTGAGATCACTAATTGTTACTGGTTGGATGGCATGGCATACACTTTTCCCTTGACATAACCGCAAAGAAAAAAGTCCAGTGGTATTAAATCACAGGATCTTGTAGATCAATTGATGTCAGCTTTCCACGAGACAACATGATCAGAAAATTTGGTACGCAACAGAGTTATTGTTGCATGTTGTTGCTGTATGCCACGTTGCACTGCCTAGATCGATGAAACCACATGTTTCATCAATCCAAATCATCAATTTAGTGGAAAAATTGATTGTTTCACATGTCACGATAGCTTTTCCCATCTCCACCACTCCAAAATGCGCACCAAGCCGTGCATCTCTGTGGATGCATTTCTTCTTCGTGAACAGCATGTGAACTTTCAACACCTTAAATTCGATAATTTTGTTTGCTGACATATCCATCAAGATGAAAATGTGTTTCATCGCTTAACAAAATTTTGTTGCAAAAATCAGCATCACCTTCTTTTTTTTCTAACACCCAATTAACAAATGTACGACGTTGTAAATGATTTGTAACATTTAGTTGTTGTGTCAACTGAATTTTATATGTTTATAAATACAGATCTTTCTTTAAAATCCGATGCGTGGCGGTTCTTGACAGATTGAATGACTTTGAATTGATGTGTGGGATACTCCAGTACACTGTTTCTCACTGTAGAAATATTTTCATGTGACCGACCACGACGAGGACGTACTGGCGTTTCCTTATCAAACACAGAACCCGTCTTTTCACATTTCTTGATTAAGTAATGAACTGTGAACTGTGTAAGCGCTTCATTTTGCTCTAACTTTGTGGGAATTTTTCTTAATGGAATTTTAAATGATCGTTCACTTTCATAAAACAGTTGTACATATACAAATTATTTGTTGTTGAACTGTCAATTGCGGCATGTTGACGTTGTATGATTTGTAGATGACAGTCGTTAAATATTGACGCCCTATATTTGACAGAACACAAATGGCGCGCAATTCAAATTCTATAGCTCCAACTGCGACACTCTATACCTCATGCAGATTATAATCGTTTGATCCACGTAAGATCTTATCTGCACCCACCGTAATATCTTGTATCTATCTATGAGTATATCTGGCAAATAATCATATTTAAACTATGTCGACTCTTTTGTCTACATTCTAACTGATATAGTCCAGGGTAACATATAGAACTTGGTACAAGAAAAGCACAGTGACGAAAAGACTAGGAAATGAAAGTCCCTTAAAGAAAATTCCAACGAATTCCCTAAAGAAAATATCTTATGCCTAAGGCCAAAGAGTATTTTATTTTGTAAACTTGAAATACCTTATACCTCATTTCTAAGATTTTTTTATTTTGTGTGGCAATTATGTCGCCGCTTAACTGAGTTTATTTTTCCTAAAGATAGATATTATTACTACACACTGGCAGGTGCACGTCTCGTAAACCTTCTAGATGTAAAACCACAAATATAAACGAGATTATAGAATAAACTGTGAGTCAGACACTAGTGCATCTTTTATTGTTCTCTATGTACCAGATTATATCAATTTAGCATGTCATTAATGATATATCAAGGTATCAAATAGCGAATGATATTTGTAGATAATAGAAATGCCATTATAACTAAATAAATCTTGATATTAATACAACAAACCAAGTAAAAGCAATTTATTATTTATTCTTTGCGTGTTGGTGAATGTGGGTCAGTGAACACACCTATTCATGGGGCTGGTTATAGTGTGTGAATAAATTTATAAAAATTTTATACAAAAGTTTGTTGTTCAACTGGTCTTATTTATGTTGTAATGCCTCTACTCTAATGTAAATACTAGATGATACCTAGTTCGCTAATCAACTGCAGCTAGCATTTTGATTAAATTGCCGCATAAAAAAACAAATAAAAAATCTAATGGCCGCCAACGTTCTTGAGCTAGACCTTTGTTTGGGATCTGGGCGAGCAATAAACCAGCAGTTACGGTAGCCAGTCGTGATTTGTTTTACAGCTCATCAAATCGGGCGCTGAAATAAAATAAATGACTGTAACACACACACATCCCACCTTGGCCATATAAAAGAGGCGTCATTAAATCAGGAATAAAACGGTGTATGGATAGAAGGCATGTGAGGTCAGAGAGAGGTTGTCA
Source organism: Rosalia funebris (assembly GCA_037954035.1). Classification (NCBI taxonomy): domain Eukaryota; kingdom Metazoa; phylum Arthropoda; class Insecta; order Coleoptera; family Cerambycidae; genus Rosalia; species Rosalia funebris. The sequence goes on from JAZFAV010000004.1 coordinate 9,882,615, forward strand.
TTGTAAGTGCAAAGTTAAGAAAATGGTTTATTGTTGTTCGGACCTTTTTATAGTTTTTAATTCTTAAATAACATTATATATGATTCCCCTAATAATTTATATTTGAAGTTTAAAGTTTATATACATTAAAATCGACTTTGAGAAGGAGAAAGTTACACATGGAGACCAAGATAAATATATTCATTTTTAGGGAGGGATGCCAAATTCCCCTCATTGGTACTCAGCTTCAAATATTCACCCACACGCCCACCTTTATCATACACTATACATATCTACGTTGGGCAATACACCTGAATACCCATCGTATCCTCCAAACTCATACTCATTTAGTCATTCCATACTCATTCAGTTAAGATTTTGTCATGGTTCTACGCTATAGTTTAACTGTATTATTTATACTAAATGAATTAGTTATGATTTGACTCTACTGGAGTACTTTATGAGTGCTTCTATTGACGGAGTCTTGGAACATCCTTCTTTTATTTTCTACACACCTCTGCGATGTTAATTAATCTTTATCCTCCTTGAAATATTTTTGTATATATAGCATTTCGATTGCTGATCGTGGATTATGGTTTTTAAATTCAGTTAACAATCGACGCTTTAGTCTATAGTTTACTCAGATCCGAATTATTGTATTTTGATATCACGGAGGGACCGGAATAATGCAGACTTTGTTAGACGACCCTTGTGTTTCCCTTTAAATTATAGTTTTAATGTGGTGTGACTCATGTGGCTGTTTCAATACCACCAATACCACCAATATTCATTGGTAGGCGTAATGGCCTTGATGGATTTGCAGCACATCCAGCGAGATTACCGCTCCTTACTCGCCCATCGTGTAGACGGGGACCATTGTATGAAGATGGGCCGAGCTTTGCTTTCGCTTTCGCCGATCTCTACGCGAGAGGCAAGTGCCGGCCGCAAACGAGATCCACGCGACTGGCAGCGGTTCGCTCTTCTCGGCCTACTTTGATCCTGACGACTTTAGTCCCGCTGGCAGGGACTTCTTCTAGGCTTTTTTTTTGTCGTTGGTCGCCTTGTTTTGCTGCATCGCTTCGCCAGCGTCAGCCCCCCGGGGGGTGTCTCGTTGTGGGCATCACTACCTGGATGAGCTGGATGTTCTCTGCAATTCCCAAGTATTTATAGGTCTCGCCTTTGTCATCAAATTTTCTATTGGTTTCTCATCTCCTTGAACCATCCCTTTTTGGGTGCTCATTGTTGCGCACTTATCCAATCCGAATGACATGCCAATATATTTGCTGAAGGCCTTTGTAGTTAAAATCACTGAGTGTAGGTGGACCTTTCTCATGTCTAATTATTATTATTATTACTGAACATTGTTATATTCATAATGGATCTTATAAGTTGTATAATAATGCACAAGCATAGAAAATAATTAATTTTTTCATACTCTATATTTGAGAGCTAAAATTATTAAAAAATGAAATTTAAGAAATGGTCATACAATTAATACTCATGAAATTCGGTCTGTTTCTTTCCTGCAGCATTAACTTTTAAAAATATAACAGACTGTACACTGCTCACGGTACATCTTTATGACTCATATGTATATCTACAGCGTCACTGTCCAGAAAACTTTCATGTAAATAAAAGAAAATATTAAAAGCCTTGCTCAACCCAGACTAGGGTCAAATTAATTGAAACATGTTCCGTATGACAAAGCAGCTAAAGTGCTGATATTTTCTGGCATTGGCACTAACAAATAGACCGTCGTATAACCAACAACTCAAATCTCGGCCGTTTTTCTAGGATCTTTTGTAAGTTTATGATACAATGGAATATATATTATCGAGTAGGACTCACTATACTAGAACAGCCATAAATCTGGTGGCGGTCCCAACCTTCCAACTTAAAATAAATATGCTGTTGGAAAACAATACAAGGGACGAATAAATATTCCTTGCTGGGGTGGTTTAGCTCTTTTCACTCATCTATATCGCAAACTTTAGTAATTTTTTACTTTTTATTATTATTATATAGTAGGAGTAGTATTTATAACTTCATCTGCAAAGAAAAAGTATCTGAATAACTTCTTTCTTCTTTTCTATTTTCCACTCTCTTATCCATTCTATTCCTCCAACATTGCCACTACCGGAGTTGGGATTCGAACCGTTTAGTTTTTATTATGACTTATAGAAAATTGAGCCGAGCCTTGATGCTTGGGATGTTACAGGATATAGGAAACGTCCTAGAGGAAATCCTTGTTCTAATCAAGCTAGCATGTGAGTAATCTAATGACTCATTAATGTGAGAGTCTGCGTGCTTACATTGGGTATATATATATATATATATATATATATATATATATATATATATATATATATATATATATATATATATATATATGTAGCCTTCGTTTGCGTGTAAAATAAAACTTAAAATGGTTTTAAGTTGTAGACATCATCTCTGACGCATACGTCATCTATCATCACTAGTAGGGAAGTTTACAACCCTTAATATTCAGTTACCAAATTTCACTAGTTTATGTATAATCGTTAAAAAGATAAGAGGGGGGGAGGGGACTTTTGATAGCACTGTATATAAACTAATAACAAAGTCGGTTGTAATATATCAGATTTACCTAGAACTAGATAAATTGCTGTTATTAATAACTCACATGTACTTAAATATAATTTTTCTTGTGTTTTTCATATTAGTCCATGTATTTTTAAACAGGCTCACTTTTGAGTCGTTGAATGACGCTTTAACGAGGTCACAAACCACATCTGACGTTGAGGCTATTAAATATAAGCTGTATTTTTTTATATTCTTACCTCAGAGATACTAACTTAATTGACAAAAAGTACGTCGATTAGTACAGCTATTGTAGTTTCGTTGTAGCTATTGTCGTTTTGGAAGAATTGCGGACAGATGATTCCGCCAGACCAAAATCCGCACCAAACAATGAATTTTTGGGGGGTTCATTGTATCGTCCCAAATCCGACATCAAAAAATGGGCCTTATGGCTACCGATGATTTTTTTGCCGAGTGTCAACTTTCAACTGCTTCAAAGCCCAATCAACGAGCACACGGCGATGTCTATGGTCGTTTACCATAAGTTCTTGGGCGCAACATCGCCGCTATAACCTAGCAAATTTCAAGCGTCTCTATTGAAAGACTCTATATATACTTTTAATAGCTATATATATGTTCATAACAAGGAATTATTCATTAACAGAGCAGTTAAGCTCTGTTGTGGATAAAATATCTCTGATTCAATGACTAATTGGCTATTGTTGGGAGGCATATTCAAAATATAAACCTTAGAAGGACTGTTTTCAGAATATGTAAATGTAAAAGGATGCTCGAGAAAATACTAAGAACTGATTTGTTTATCACAGTGTTTGGCAAATTATTTTATATATTATATATGTACGTGTTAGTATTGTCTCGATATTTTACATTCGAGGATGAGGGTATATTTTATCAAACAATTGTTTTTAAAAATACAGAGACAGAGGGATTTATAATTATTCCTTTCGGGCTATCTTAAATCGCAGGTCTATGAGAATAAACTGCAAACAATTGATGCCCTCAAAGTTAATAACATAACGAACACCATCCAGCAAACTCAGCCAGATTTATGCCAAAGGAAATCATCGAAAATTGGACCTCCCGAATACGTACCACCAAGCAAAGCCGCGGCGGACATTTAAACGACATCATATTCAGTACTTAATGTCATACAATATTCTTTCAAGTAACAAAAAATTGAGTGGATCTCACGCACAACTTTTTTTATTTACATTTAAAAATCGGGTGTCCTTATTGAAATACTCTTTATATGCCTACAACTTAAAACCATTTTAAGTTTTATTTTACACGCAAACGAAGGCTACATATATATATATATATATATATATATATATATATATATATATATATATATATATATATATATATATATATATATATATATGTAGCCTTCGTTTGCGTATATATATATATATATATATATATATATATATATATATATATATATATATATATATATGTAGCCTTCGTTTGCGTGTAAAATAAAACTTAAAATGGTTTTAAGTTGTAGGCATATAAAGAGTATTTCAATAAGGACACCCGATTTTTAAATGTAAATAAAAAAAGTTGTGCGTGAGATCCACTCAATTTTTTGTTACTTGAAAGAATATTGTATGACATTAAGTACTGAATATGATGTCGTTTAAATGTCCGCCGCGGCTTTGCTTTGTAAAAGAGGTGTCGCTTGCCATAGGGTTCCATTTAAAATTATTGGTCACAATGACCTTGTGACGTCATCTTTGACGCATACGTCATCTATCATCACTAGTAGGGAAGTTTACAACCCTTAATATTCAGTTACCAAATTTCACTAGTTTATGTATAATCGTTCCAAAGATAAGAGGGGGGGAGGGGACTTTTGAATAGCACTGTATAAATGTTATAAATGTTATATTATATGTTATAACTATCATAGCCACAAGTATATTATAATAGAATAAGATCAAACGTAGTATTTTGGTTAGGAAAGTTATTTATTGTTGATCGCCCGATACAGGTAATAAAAATGGAGGTGATAGCAATAGACAGTAGACTCCCGGGGATCCACTTCTACTCACACTAACGTCGATTGTACTTGAAGGGTGGGTCGCCTGTACAAAGGTGACCCACCAATGTTTGAATGAGCTGACCTATTAAATTATGGTACAATATAAAGCAAATACTAATAGGCAATAATCAAGGAATTATAATTTTGAAAACTGCAACATATGTAGCAAATTCACAAAGATGAGTAGTGAAAGAGTGAAAAAATATTAAAGTAAAATTTGTGTTGTGACAAATTTTGGCAAAATCTTTAATGTTTAATGCCAATAGAGAATAAATGTAAACTTGTCTAGAAGTTGGCGTTTCAATCTGCCGACAAGACTTTTGAATAACAGCCTTTATCTCTTTGATTTGCTTTGATGAATATAGGGTTACACTAAATAATAACAACCACGTTCTTAAAACTACCTGTTATATTGTTATATCTTTGTGATAAAGTTGAAGAACTTTATTATTTCTCAAACATATTCTAGTACAAAACGTTGACTTACTTTTTTTTTGGAACAAATGCAACTGTATCTATAATTATTTTTTGTTTTATTTCTGTCGTTTGCATTTCTTAATTTTGAAAAGTCCAATCGGGAACATTTGTTTCGATTTCTCTGAATTTATATAATTCAAATATACATATATAAACTACATAATAATATATTGTCGATTACATTTTTTCCCCGTTCTCATGAACCAATGGGGCATAGAATGATAAAACCTCATATCGAGTAATATACAAAGAGTTTTTGGCTAAGAATATATATAATTAAATTACATATAATTTTTATTACACATTACTTTAAAAAGAGTGTTTATATATTGACTTTATTTTAGTCCTGAAAATAATTATTATCTACATAAAAGAGATGTTAATTATATTGTATTTTTATTAAGAAAAGTGTCGTAATACAATACATTTTTTTTAAATTAAATGAATATTTTAGAAATACCTAAATTAAATAACAGTTTTCAATGAAATTTTGCTTTAAACTTTGTTATAAATCGTATTTTTGTTGTAAAAAGTGTGAAGAGAAATTTGGATTAATTATTGGGAAGTAATATTTAGTTCCTATATACATAGGCAACTTTTATAACATGTTATACAGATGCTCATATAACCAAGGTGACAGTCAATAGGATAGAATTATTGTAGAGGTTCCATGGTGTAATGGTTAGCACTCTGGACTTTGAATCCAGCGATCCGAGTTCAAATCTCGGTGGAACCTATTCTTTTTTATACAATAATAAAATTTGTAAATTTCAAACGAATTTAATTTTAAATTCAAATATGTGTATTTTTATTTTATTAAATCTGTTAGCAGTTTAAAATGTTACGATGTTAACAATCAGTAACTTCATCTTCCAAATTAAGCAAACATTATATTGTTTTTAATCTTTTACCAAAAGTAAATAATTAGAGAGACAAATTTGAGTAACCTGATTCAATAATATTTAATAATATAAGTAGGTACACACAATTAATTGACAAAGTACAATAAATTAAATATTATGCAATGTTAAAATATAAACAAATTATATATAAACAATAACAACACTGTATATTTGGTTGCAGATACAAGGCTTCCTTTTATAATATTTAATTATTAACAACATACGAAATACTATTATTTACAACTTATAATTATTTCAATGAATTAAGCTTTTAATTCAGAGAGAATTGTTCAACGATTAATAGAAATACATAATATCAATTAACTAGATGCTAATAACAACGTGGATTTATAGATATTTTAGGTACATACGTATGTAATTAAACAACGAAGATAGTTTTCTGAAAATAGAGATATATACGTCTTATAGCACATATATACACACTTCTATGTACGTAACCGTTAAGAAAATTAATTAGTCTATTCGAATGAATCGATTATTTTATTTTCTATAAAACATTTTCTAATATATTTTATTTTTATTTTATTATATTAATAACATGATGTTTGTTAATAACTTACTTAACTCTACATGCATAAATATAAAAGCACTATATACCGGGTGATTGTATTAAAGAAAAACATCTTTGTATCTCTGTTAATAGTGATTTTACGATATAGATTCTTTACTACTTTTTTATATGTGTTGAGAGTTGTAATCTCAAGTCTTTCTGCAATAATTTGAAAATGAGTTGGATACTTAAAGTATCAAAAAGGAGACTAACTATAATTTCTTTGGTGAGACAGGAGAAAATATTCAATAGACAAATGGATGTCCAGGTGGTGGCGAATTCGTGATGAGGATCTGCTGATTCACGCCTACCTATTAAAGACCCTACCTATTCAGTCCCTTCACCTAGGTACTCACCTTTCGGCATTACTTCTAGGTTTTCTCCTGTTTTTAAGTTATTCTACTCTACTATTCTACTTTTACTCTGCTTTGATTTTTACTGCTTTGATTATCTCTACTTCTACTTTGATTTTTACTCTATCTACTCTCTGTTGTGCTTTGGATATGATTACCTACCTTCATCCCTTTGTCTCACTCTTTGTTCCTCCTCTTTCCTTCTAAAAACCACTCGCGTTAACCTCTTAACCACTTCCCATGCTTCTTTTCCGCTTAACATTATTTCCTGAAGGTTCTCTTCCCCGACTATCGCACCATATTCACTATCTAGCCTCTGTTTCCAACTCTCAGCACAAAGGTGGCATATATCGTCTATCGGTTTCCCGATCCTCTTGGTATATGTCTGGAAACTTCCGTGTCCATCCATCTCTGCAGGTCCTTAACTACCCATCTAGTCCATTCCCCGCATGAGCGCATTCTTTCCACCTTCTACTCCATATATTTATTGTTTCTTCTCTAACTGTCGCCTTTTCCTTCCCCCATCTAAATATTTCGCATTTCTCCTCGACGAGTAGATCTATCGGTATCTGCGGTGCTATTACCAAAGCCGTGGTGTGAATATAACATCCATTATACAAATTGCACATATGAATATGAACATAGGTTTATTATTTAACAAAAAATGCAATTATTTATTATCATCCTGTATATTTTTCCAAGAATTAACTTTGGAGTAGGTATTCAAAACTATTGTACGTAAAAAATTGCAAATATAATAGATATTTTGTAGTTTTTAGTCTATAATGGGTTTAATTGAAAGTTAAAAATCAGGGACAAACTATTTCTATACACAACTCCCTTTGTCTCAGACTGTAGATATGAAAATATCTATGTATCTTTTTATATAATACTGGAGCATCCGTAACGTAATTCCCAGAATTTTTTAAGCCATGAATCAAGTATCTTATACATCTACTTTTTTCATAACAACATCTGCGGTTAATTAATGTCGACTTTGTAAGTATAAATTATAAAACATAAAATTTTATGAATAATTTACGAGCTTCAGATCTATATTTCTCATGGCTGGATATGTAAAGAATTTCTATACCAGAGTATTATTGAAGATACTGCATGGGATTCCATAATTTGCGTTTGTGTATATAATTGTTAAAAATACTGACAGAATTAAAGATTTTAATTAATTGTTCGCGTCAACAAGCACGGTAATAAACTCTTTTTTTTAACATTCTTCCAGATTTCTTACAGATTTTAAAAAGCTTGTATACAGGGTGTTGTTTTTCCAATAAATAACAAATGGTATATTTTTTAAATCTGGGATTGGGTTTTAAGTTTGATCTACATGAAATATTGTCAAATGAGATAAGTAAAAATGTTCATCAAACATTAACTAGTTATACAGAGGAAGTCGGAAGAAATTATCACTGTACATTTGTATTAAAACTGATAACAATCCATTTCTAATCTACAGTTAACGTGTATACTGAATATGATTTAAATATTATTATACTGCGTGGTGATAATGTCTCGCACAGTATTCATAGTTTTGTTCCTAGTCAATTTTTTGAAAAACTGAATCAGGTCACTCTAATTTGTTGAATGTTATTGAGAACGACATAACAATTTTTTTTTAGTAAACATATACTACTTAAATCTATGTTAGTAACATATAAGTCGGAAATCAAGAAAGGAACTACCAAACCACCAAGCGGTTATCAAAGTAGTTCCCGAATAGCAAGGCTATTACATAATCGCTATAGGAAACAACTACTCCTCGGGCTAAAGCCCCGCCAGGCATTGAATTATACCTAAAAGCGATCTTCGACCCCTTTCTCGTGTTTCTGCACGATCAGATAAGGTTTCAAAAAATAAAACCTGCAACAGGTAGGATTCGATATTTGTCCCGGATTGGAACCGAACGACATACAGCTGTTTTGAACTTAGTAGTTCTCATCAGTGCCATACACGGTACGCCGATCCAGGACAAGTGCCTGTAGGCATTTGTCCTGGATCGTAAATTAGTAGGCTTGCTACAATATACCCGCAATTTTAGATACCCCCACAATAAATAATTGGATTATATCTAGTGGGGTTACTTAAAATCGCGAATCAAAAGGGATTAAATCAGGTAAAAGTGATGGCCATTCATATCATCGTCCTGTCCGTCTGACAGGAAAATGATAAGGGTTGCCAACATGAAAAGCTTCGTCTCGCTGCGTTGATATAAAATTCACATGATAAAATGTCGATAGAATAGAGGTATGATAAAACATGGTCCTCAATGTTTCAAATAACTGCTAAAGCAGGAACTAAGTTCAAACATAGAAACTGTAAATATTTAACACCAGTAAAATGATCTTAAAAGAATTTAGGCCCTAAAAGATGACTTCTTGTCGTTCCATTTGACATTGACAGAAGGAAGCAGTCTTGTTGGCAAAAATAAATTCCTTAAAGTACTCCAAGTACAACCATACCCATACTAAGTTTCCTATTTACCATTGATGATCTACAGCATGTCTTTCGAGAAAAAAAATACGAATGAATCAAATACTAAATCTTCATTATTCATTATGAATAATATATCGCCTGATAGTCTCCATTTTAATTTGATTTCATTGTTCCATTCTCCAAATTCATTGGAGGAGAACATCATCTTCATTTTTTAAATAGCACCAGTAAAATCTTCAAACAATTTAATCCCTAAAAGATGACTTCGTCATTTTAGCCCTTTTACTTTACCTTGAGGCTGGCTATGCGATTCTTGAATTCAATGAGGATTTTCTTAAGACGAATATCTATGGTTATGACGAGGTACTGTTTCAGTCAAAGAAAAAATTTCTTCGACAGAATAACAAACCTTTAAATGTTGAGATCTTGTACTAAATATGTTTTATACAGGTGGAGATTTTATTTTGTTTAGCAATTTTCAACCTGCGCAATGGCTGATATGATTATTTAAATCTAGTTGCCTGATAGAAGCGTGTGAATATTCTTGAACTTCAATCAATGCATTAATAATATTTTCACTAACTTGCAGTTTGCATTGTCGACATAAACTTCTTATTACCAACTTCCAAAAATATTTAAACTATATTGAAAGAGATGATTCATCAAGACGATCTTGTTTAAATAATTGAACCAGCCTCCTCTTGACATATTAATCTACCACTATTTCCAAGCATGATTAGGCCTTTATGGCTTATAAAATACATATTTCAAAAACGGTTCCAGACAAATCTAACTCGACAATAATAGTGGCACAATAATTAATCAGTTTAGTGATCTATTATTTTTTCAACAGTTTCGATTTAGAATAATTATTCATAGTTGTTAAATGTTTCATTGGATATTAATTTACCTTTTTGCTTTTTGACACAAACTGATTTTACTTACGCATTCGATATTAAAAAATATTGTACTGTACAAAAATAACGTTCAGTCAAAAGTATATACGAGATTCCTGATTTTTGTTAAAAAAGAAGAAACTGTAATTAAAAAAAAATTATTATATCATAAGTCAAAAAGCACAAAATGTGTACGCCAATGTCTTTTAAACAATAGAATGGACGAATTTTTCAAAAAATTATTTTATAATAAAATTGTAACTATTGTACCAAACTTTATCACCACCCTATATACATCATTATTCAAATGCCTATACGGCTAGGAAGCTCAGTATATAATCTATATTTACTAAACGGCTATTTTCGTGTGTGTGTGTCACGAAATTTTTAGGTCGATGTACGAAATATTTTTCGTTCGAATTTCAAATTGACCCTTGCGAACAACGTGGTAACTTTTGTTTTTTGATCCGAAGCCTCTAGAGGCATGCTCCGCAGGTGCCTTCGATATGAGCGAGGGGGCGGCGTAATACTATTGCGATTTGCTTACTCGTTCTCATAAATTATGCTGCAGAGAACTAAGCATGCGGTTGGGCATGACCAGACAAACACAATTCGCATATTTTGTAAGATATACAGCTATACGTTATATATGTATGTATATACATACATATTTCATCAAATTTATGTTGCAACTTTTTAAAATTACGTATCTCAATATTTTCCCAGCAATGAATGCTCACATAACCGTATATTATTTGTAATTCGGTGCTATATTTAAAGTCTGTACTATCAACATGGATCTATATTTATTTGATGCGTTTATTTATAAAGATAACATTACTTAACCTATCTTAAACAGATTAACAGTATCTCGAGCACGATGTAAACATATTTACTACATTTGGATGAATGCCACGCACACATATATTCGTATGGTTTAAGTAATCTAATGTTGTATAAGGTAATATTTACGTGATGTTTTGATAAAAGTCGAAAACACGACCCGGCACAATTGTATAACAACCGCATCATTTCCAGTGTTTTATTGGAAGCCGAAAACAGCTGTAAAGTAGTCGAAGTTGATCTAATGTAAATATACAGGGTGTGTACACAGTTGAGGCTTTATATATACTGGCAGATATATACGTAAAGGGTGTCTCATTTGTAACTATAGGATATGATTTGTAAATAATACCAATAATATTTGACAAACTTGGGTTTTTTATTCTTCAACATAAAATAGAGTTGCAGATGCATTCGTTGCCGCCCATACCGTTAATTTGGCAGAACGTAAGGGATTTTGGTAATTTTCTCGAAGATTTTCCGTAGACCAGTAATGGCAATTTCATTTATTTACATATCCGTGTAAATGGAAATGTGTCTCCTCGGTGAATAGGATGTAATAAAGATTTTCAAAGTTTTCGAATAATCGTTGCCCAAAAGCGAATCGAATTGCGTAATCTTCAACCTTCAAAGCTTACATCAATTGAATCTTGTAAGGATCAAAGTTCAAATCCTTTGTGAGGATATAGTGAGACAGTGGTTTTCGAAATATTTAAGGCTGCTACATGTTTTAGTACAGAACGGCGAGGTGCACGAACACACTCTATGTTGTCTACGCTTTTTGCTCTTCTATGTCAATCCGTTGGTTTTTTATTAATGGTAGTGTCTTCTTTTTCAAAGTTAGCAACCCACGATTTGATTAATTTTGCTGAAATAGCTTTTATTAATGTCGTAAAGGAGGTAGTGTGCTCCATACAAGCGACAAACTATTAGGATTCTTTCACACGAAGAGCCGCAAGCCTCATTCTCGCAGGCAGGGGCTTTTTCCACTCCTAGCTTCCACTCTTTCACATGGGGAGCCTTTCGGCTAGGGCTCTGTCAATGTATCAGTGGCAAAGTACGCGTCGCAATGGTTCGTACACGTTCAGACAAAACGCCAACGTTCCAGAACATATAGGGTCCATCCTATCAACCAAAGACGCGATGAAGCAGGTGTTTTTTGCCACGCTTTATCAAGAACTTCGACGGGATGGCAACAAGTTTTACAGTTACTTTCGAATGTCATTGATCACATTTGATTAGCTCATCGGGAAGATCATCAAAATTCATCTTGATTTAACGCTGAGAAGCGAGAGACTGGCGATCGAGAGCCATTGTCGCCTTCGTGTGAATACTCCAGTCCTCCCTTTGCATTTCGAGACAAGAGACGCGACCTCCTTCCAAGCGCTCGTCTCGAGATGCACGAGCCATACCGGCTCTCACTCGCGCGCCCTAAATGCCCGTGCTCCATTGTACTCTTTCAATTTCAGTCTTCCGCGCCTTCCCTCCGCTCGGGAGGTCGAGCCTTGCGGCTCTCCGTGTGAAAGAGCCCTTATGAGAATAAGAAAATGATGACCCTTATAAAAGCTTCTAACACACATGACACGTTGTTCACCGATGAAATGATCCATTGCAACACAATTTCTAAGGTGAGGTGTGGTATCGCTAAACGTATGGATGGGCGCGCGCATTTCCCACTACCACTTTTTGAGATGTTCAACAAACAAATGAGGAAAACATTTCAGGACACTTTGTATAAACTCTTTTGTGTAACTTTTTATTTCTAAATGAAAAATGTTATAATTTTCAATGTTTCCCTTTGTTGGTAATACTGTATATAGTATATAAATTATTATAAATTTCATTTTATTATTTTATACGTCATTTTTCCAGGTAATCAAATCATAAAAACGTCATTAGGAATATATTATTCGAACAATACTTTATTAGAGCATTTATTCATCTGACAAACAAACAAAATCAGTCGCTTTTTCATGCAACAGTTCTGTTATTCACCCGCATATATTTTTTGCGGTCTTACGTACTGAAATGTCCTTGAAATAATTTCGCGATTATATTTGCGCAGGCAGATATTGAAATAAACACGCTCTGTCTCATGTGTATATCTTTTTCTAGACAGATGTTCCACTCTTAGCGCAAATATTGACTCACGATTTAATAAAATATTTTTTTCTTGACTAGTGGCTAGTCTGGCCATAAAATTTTGCATCGCGGAATGATTAAATGCTACAATTAAATGGATTAAATTCTGTGTTTTCTAGTTCAATCCATGTTCAAATAATTCTTCAAAACGATTGTTGAATATATGTATGTATGTACACACATATATCTTGTGTTAGGTTATTCCTCGAATTTTAAATATGTATAGAGTTCGCCATGAAATACTAATTCCTTTTCATTTAGTGGTTTAAAGTACTAAAGAATAACTACCAATTGTAGTTGCTTCTTAGGAACTACCAAATGTAATTGTTACAGTTTGGCATACCTAATTAAATCCTATTATTTTTCACAATATGGCACATTGGCAACGTCAATTGCTGCCTGCCAATGTGCCTGGCACATTGGCAGGCAACATACCACAACGTGGTATGCTGCCTGCAACAAAAAATAGATATTATTGCTCTTTAGAAAAAAAACTGACATAGGTGTCTTTTTACCTGTCTTTACAGTTTGCACATTTCACCGCTGGCTGAGAATGCTCTTTGCAGACAGGTTTCTTGCAAGTTATACATTGCGTTTTGACTTCTCTGTCTTTCTTTCGTGGGCACAAAGAACACCTCTGATATTTTCTGGCAGGCCCTGCTGTTTCTTCTGGTGCTGTTTCACTAGCGTCCCCCTCACCCAATACCTTTCGGATAATATTACGAAGGTCTCTTGACAACCCCTGGATTTCAACTCTTCTTTCAAGATGATCAAAGATAAGGGACCTCCCCAATTGTATGGTGAATTGCCGTCGATTCATTTTCATATTTATTATGCTCTTAGCAACACATAGCTGTTTACTCTAGATATGTCCATCAGGGCATAAAAAATTGCCATAGGCCATCGTCTTGTACGCCTCTGGCAGGATAAGAGTACACACTTTTGATCTATCGCATCAACCCCACCTTTGGTGGTGTTATAAAAGTCTATTATTTCTGGCTTATGGTGGTTTTCAGTTATAGATTGATCATGATGCATAGACGAAATCAAAATAACACTTCTATTTTTCTTGGACACATGGGACACCAGTGTTTTGTCATTTGTGAAACCAAATTCAGAAGACTTCACAACACAATTTCTCTTTGGTTGAAATTGAATGGGTATTTCCGACTTATTTTTTCGCATTATTCCTACGTACGCAAGACCATTTTTACCTAATTCATCAACAACTTGTATTGAAGAGAACCAATTGTCTCCAGTAACATTTCGGTTTGAGTTTATAATGGGCTCTACCAATTTCAAAGCACTGAGTGTTGGTATCGATAATTTTCGTGGGTTAGGCTCGTTAGTTACTCTAAACGAGCACCGTCCACGAAAACCAACTAACATTTCGTCAACAACTATACACTGACTGCATGTATATGTTTATTTGCTGTTTTCGTTAAAAATTCCGTAAATCTCAGATATTGGTGCAAGCTTGTCTCCACCGTTTTTTCGGGCTTCTCTTGTGTCTTGGTTATCAAACCGGACTGTAGCGACGCGTTAAACTGGCGCATTAGCAAGGATAATGAGTGTGCCTCGATAGCTCAGCGGTCAGAGCAACCAACCGGCAATTGGGAGAGCCGGGTTCGATTCCCGGTCAAGGCATGCACTCTTTATCCTTGCTATCGCCAAAGTGGTGACCCCGACGTGATGTGATTCGTTCCAGTACATCCAACCTCCCTTACATCTCAAATTCGCGGATTCGATTCCCGTCCTATCCATCGCCCTATAGTCCGGGGGTTACCGAACAACGGATCGTAAGAATGGCGAACGCGGTCACATTCCGTTAATTGTATCGAGACAAACCATGGTCTCTAGGGAGGAAGTACTGTATCGACGCGTTAAACTGGCGTATTAGCAAGGATAATGAGTGTGCCTCGATAGCTCAGCGGTCAGAGCAACCAACCGGAAATTGGGAGACCCGGGTTCGATTCCCGGTCAAGGCATGATGCACTATTTATCCTTGCTATCGCCAAAGGACAATAAAAATAAAAATCGTTTCTTGCTCATCGTCCCTCTACAGATATCCCGCCCAGTTCAATCGGTTGCAAAGAGGCTTTCAACATCTTCATGTCCAGATTTGAATACACCTGCCAGAAACAATAATCCGATTAGTGCTTTCAGTTTTATTTTATCTACGTGGGCAACAAAAGTTGCTGTGTCTCCATAGTTAACACTCAAATCGCTTATTTTTTGATTGGTATGTTCAACTATCAGATCCAAAAGATTATTGTCAAATAAAAGAGACAAAGCTTCATAAGGAGTTGAAGGTTTCGCTATCATTGCCGTTCCCTTAGTACCAGGTAGGTATCTAATATTGTGCTGTCTTGTACGGGATGGTGCTGGTGGATTTTTAGACCACTTCTACCTGCTACGACCATAAAATTAATGGGTCGAATCAGGTACATCATCCATTTGTATTTCTTCACTTTCATCTGACGAATCTGCCTCCTGTTCTGATTCCGATAAATGTTCACTGTGTTCACTAACACCATCACTCAAGTCATTATCTTCCTCTGTAAAGGGTGGTTTTTCTGGAACTTCATCCCCATCACTTCTATAAAAGTTTTCAGCGAGTTTTTTGAGCTCACTTTCCGTCAAAGGTCGACGCGACATTTTGCCTTGAAATACAATTCACTGCTTTAACTGGTATAGTGGGGTACTCGCACACCCCGATCCCTGTTTTTTTCACAAACAGTCACTTTTCATCAATAGCTACTG
The DNA here is from genome assembly GCA_037954035.1 of Rosalia funebris. Classification (NCBI taxonomy): domain Eukaryota; kingdom Metazoa; phylum Arthropoda; class Insecta; order Coleoptera; family Cerambycidae; genus Rosalia; species Rosalia funebris. The sequence goes on from JAZFAV010000004.1 coordinate 9,898,619, forward strand.
CCACTACACTATAGACAACCTGAAGTTAGAAAAATACCTGAAACAGAAAAAATATATCATACATGAATATACTACTTTTACAACAATTTAGTCACTGGGGTGTCAATATACCCCACGATACCAGTTGAGGGTTAAATCTCACAATATACCTTTTGTAAGATTCTGTTTTACTACAAGAAATCTGATAAAGTTTTCAATAAAAAAAACAACAAACAAAAAGTAAAAGTTGCTTCATTAAAATTAAGTAAACATATATGTATAATGTATTATGTGTCATATTAGTATTGAAGAACATTCAATGACGAACCGTCGGTCGCTCCACTTTCATACATGTACGTATGTAGAATGGAATTTCTATTCAAATGCGGACTTGCAAACACCTCGAACAAAATCTGTTCAATTATAAGAGAAGATAACGTAAGCAATATTTTGGCTTATGTACTAGTAAATCCTCTTGTTGCTACCAGGCTTCTGGCATAAGCGATAGGAGTCAGCAGAACAGTTCAAAAAGATCTGAAGAGTCATTAGTACAGTACTATCATTATAAATTACCTTTACTGGAAGGCATCCCTAACGACCTTCGGCGCAGAATAAATTTCATTTCGGAAATCTCTAAAAGACGTGAAGATGCCCCAGTTTTCTTTACAAGATTTTGTAGAGTAACGAGAGCCGTCTTTATAACAGTGAAACAGTTAACTGCAATAATAGCCATTATTGATCACCGGGAAATTCTTACTGGGTAACAGATGCTCATTTACAAGAAATCTTGGGTGTGAATGTTTGTTGTGTGGTTTATTTAATAACCGCCTCATCAACCCGTACTGTTATCAAGGTACATGGACTGGCGACCGTTATTTAAATTTCCTTCAAAATGTCCTCCTCGCATTATTTGAAGATATTCCACTAAATGAAAGAGGAACCATGTCATGGCAACAAGATAGTGTCCAGATGGCAACAATATGATGGTGTTCATGGTGATGATTTTGCCAGGAGAATGTTACGGAATATTTAGACGATACGAGCATGTGTGCATGAGCGACATATATGTACCGTTGAATTGGGCGAAAGGGTGTGATTTGTTGGCCGTCCTAATCTCACACCCTTAGATTCTTTTCTGTGGAGATATTTGTTGTGTACAAAGACGTAGTTTATACCATACAGTCTAAGAATGTGTAGGATTGGCAGAACAGACCACTTGGAAGTATAATTCTAGAGCATACAATACATTCGAAGAATATACAAATTCACTAAAATCGCATATAACTTTAGTAAAATTGTTACATTTTGTAGACAACGTTATATTTCTTCACAAGAAGAACTACCGTTCTTTAGATATGACGTCATTGATATTTTTTAAAATTGTATTAATAAATGTTGTTTTTCGTTAGAAGAAAGCGCAATAGATTTATAAATAAATTTATTTATTTACAAACTTATAAAAAATATAACTATATAAATAACTATATTTCACCAATTAGTGGAATTAGTGGACAAAAACCATCTTTAATGAAATATTGAATAATGTAAGCTGTACGAATTTTTATTTTTTTTTTTTACAGTACACTAACAATCTATCAAACAGAGAACCGAACAGATTAAATAATATCTATGAAATTCTAGCAGTAATATCTGCTACATCAATTTGGATGCTAAGTTGCAAACGTTTCCATCCCGCAGATTATTATGAATTGGTTTTAAACCCTTGGTCTTGGAGTCTTCTCATCAGAGAGCTCTGTGATTGAATCTGGCAATCAAACTGGCTACTTGTTGGAAAAGATTTACATATTTAAGATCAATTGAAATATTGTTCCATGATATCTTCTACAACAGTACCACACTAAACATTAGTTATATAATAAGAATATTATTATTATTTTCTCTGCTTGCAACTAGACACTCATGATGTATACTGGAAATTAAAATAATCTATAGAAAACTTTCTCTTATTCAAAGTTTCGTAAATTATTTGTTAGTTTTAATAATCTTCTGATGATGTCACTTTGTTGGCGAAACGCACGTAGAAAACGTATAATCTTTCAGTGTTTGTGGAGAACTGGTGCCCTGTTTTCTAAGCTGCATCAAAAGTTATAGCCAGTCCAGATGTTACTATTTCCTTTAAAAACTACCATTATAGTTTATATCCTTCATATATATATCCTTTGCTACAAACGTAAAACGATTTTAGAATAATGCCCTGAAATTCCTTAAAAGTTCAAATTTGCACCCTCCAAAATTATTCTTTTACCTCCCAACAATATATGTATGTAGATATTTTGACAACTGTTGGAATATTACATTCAACAATAATTATTTTAGGTTTAAAAATAGTCTTCATGCGGTGCCTGAAATTAAACATAAACATTAGGTCAGCATTTATGAGTTCGGGTAACTCAATATCGAATGTTTAACTGTTCAAATGTCGTTGAAATAAAAATTGATTATTTAGCAAGTCAGTCTGAAAGATTATACGTTAGAATACACATCTTAATTTCTTTGTACGTAATTTAGTTGTTATACAGGGTATCAATAAACTCGTATTGTCCTCAAATTGTATCTTTAATTATTTATTCTCCCAAGTACTTCGAACAACAACATCTCAAAATGTTTACTGTACGTATCATAAAATATGTATATGTTAAAATAAGCTCTTAATTTCTAGTATTATCTAGAGATGTAGAATGGTTTGAATAATCAGTAAAATTCTTAGCACTTGCCTCAGGTATTGGTAGTATGTCTATCGTTTCTCATATTCATTCTCTATGTGCTTTAAGTGAAGCTAGTACACCAAGACAAATGAAAAAAGAAACATGAAAAGTGATAATATTCAGATGTAATTTACTAGAAGCATACGGTATGTATAGCACTCAACATAAAAAGCAAAATTATCCTTTTAACACTGGCTATTGTTATTATTAGCTGCATACCAAAATAAATAAAATAGCTGCTTTCAGAAAGCCGCCCAAACAATTCACGTTTATTTTTTTATGATATAATAACAGGTCAATAGATCTTTTGCACCAAGTTGCTGAGTAAGTAAACAAGGATATTATTTAAAGAGTTGCCGTCCATTATGTTGACGATGCTAATATTACGTCACGTCCAATTTTTTAAGTAAACAGTCACACTTCCTACAAACGCCATATATTTAATTTATTGCAGTCTGACATTGTTAAATAATTCAATAGAGACGTACCGCGTACTATTAATAATAACAGAGATCAGCAGAAAGTGGTACTTTTTGTATATCGTAAATTTCATCGTCGTCTTTGGACCTCTTCATGTTTTTAAGTGATAAATTTTTAGTGGAATCTGCATTCAAATTGTCAAACTGTAAATATCAGAGACGTATCGAAGTCATCGCCATTATGTAAACTCATACATCGAAATAATAAACTATGTATTACCCTTCCCAACATTATAAAAATATACAGGGTGTTCCATTAAAAAGCATCTCCTTTGTACTGCACTTTATGAGCTTCCCTGTACATTTAAAGTATCTATAAATGATGAATGTCGTTTCTGAGTATAAGATATTAAGATCAACAAAAATACTAAAGATTAAAAATATGTAACATAACTAATATATGAATGAATCAAGATAATTTCAGGTCTAATTTACTCTAGCGTAGCTATATATCGAATGAATCCTCGTGTCTTTGTTTAGAATCATCGTGGTCCATGTTTATGTTAAAAGTACTTATCGGCACGATCTAATTATCCAAACAGTGCGGCCCTTAGCTGAGGTTGAAGACGGTGATTCACTACAGCGATATGTACATTCTCTCAATATCGCCTACATGAGAACAATTTTTTTCCTATCCTCGCTATTAATTTGAAAAAAGTACAAAAAAATTACTTTTTCTGACTATCTAATCTTTCTAATGAAAATCTATCGTCACTTTGTAAATATTGAGGAAAAGAGACTGCTTCCAGTTTTTTTATACTTATTATACTCCCAATAGCTCAGTAAATTTTCAAATTGATTCATCCATGGAACCATTTTTCCCTAAATGATCAAAGTTTTGAAAATAATTAAAGGCACAAGATGATTGCTTTAAATTGAATTAAATTATTAATTTTTTTGCCAAAAGGTTTAAAAACCAGAAACTTCCTTTCCTTTATTCCTTTAATTGGTTTGAGTTGTGTATTTGTATTATATCCATTTCTACACTCTCTTTTATATAAGCAAATGTTTGTACAGTAGGTATGTCCTAATTTAACGATTCATTTCAAATTTTATTTTAAATAACTTTTAAACCAAAAAATAGTGAAGACCTAATATGCAGAATTTCATGAGTTTGTTTTTAAAATTCTTATACAGAGTGTTTTTTTAAAGACATATTCCAAAGAAATTGTCTTTTGTAAAGCAAAGAATATAAAATTTTACTCAATTTTTTTTATTCTTGTTGTTTAAAAACTAAACAAGGATGGAATTGTAATTATTAGGGCTACCCCCTCGGATGCCTCATCAGTGGCAGCACTGTATAAGAACAACTACATGTAAGTTATACTAATTTATATAATCTGTAAAAAATCTGGACTGACTCGGTTAAATACTTACAGCATTGGCTATCTCTCTAAAGTCACCTCCCTGGGCCCGGCAAAGCTAAATTGAATTGTTTGTAGCTACATCTACACAAATATTTAAAGTCTACAAGACGGTATATCGGCTGCCGCAAAGTTACCAGAATGTAACACCACTGATGCAGCATTTACGGTGGGCAAGTTTAGTTATATTTTAATAAATGCAGGAAAATTAGTGCTCTACCTCGATAGAACATATTAAATTAGAATGGAAAATTCTTCGTGATCGCTTAAAATCTGATCAGGATTCGAATTACGTACGAAAATCTTTTAGACAAAATCGGCTTTACTTCACAAAGTAGATAATTCGTGATGAGTTTTCTTAGATCGAACACGAAACAGTTCCGGGACTCGCGTGTTATTAAAGCATCGGAGACCAGATATTTGACGAGATTCGTGTAGAAAATGAAAGGGTTGTTATAAATACCGCGAATTGGCTGTTCTTACATCGATGAAACTTCTCAAATTAGGTATTCACTGAAACGAACCTTACTTGTTTGTATTGCATGAAACGTTTCGAGACCAATGAGCTACAATCGTGCGGTAACTAACGTTACGCGCACTATTTTTGGTGTGGCAAGTGTCACTTTACCGCATTAGTGTGGTAAAATAAATGAATAAACTTTTACTAGAAACTACGAGTTTATTTCAAAATTCCCTACATTTTTGAAATATCTCTAAGATAAACTAACTAAAATTTAATAGTAATATTGGAATTGCTCAGATGTACTATTGCTTTGAATTGTTCTTGGATTGAATAATAATTTCTTTTTTTGTTTTTTGCCTTAATTTTCAATGATTTTTCTATTTCCCTTTCAAGTTCAGTGCTAAAATTGCTGTTGGTACCATTTTTTTTTTTTTTTTAGTAATAAAACATTGATTTTGTGGTTGGAGTTGTTTGGATGTTTTAATTTTGAACAATCAGCGATTTAACAAAGTATTTTGCCAATTATTGTATTAACGCCTACCAACTGACTAATACATTTTCCATTTTTGTAAACAAAATGTCCAGATAACATAAGTTGGAAGTTGGTTTTTGGTTCAATTCGGAACTTTCTTGGTTTTCAATTTTCTTGATAAAACTGACAAAACTTCATGTTGTCGATTGTCGCTAACGTGTTTAAAAATTTATTTCATTATGGCATTTGCAAAGGAGACTTAATTTTAGCAAAAATATAAGTTGATGTTTTGTTGAAATTTTTTAAAAATCGAGTGGTAAACAAATGAAAAAGTTACTAAGACAGATTTCAGTAAAAACGAAATCTGATTCTTAAAAATGATTAAAATTTCCTTAACTGTAGATAAAATAATATATAGGAACTATAGGATTTGAATTGCTCGCCATTTGTTTTCTATCAAGATTACTTCTATAATACTTTCTAGATAGAGCGGCAATATTTAACGACTATCATCTACAAACCATAAGAGGTCAACGCGCCGCAATTATTAACAGTTCAACAACGAATAGTTTGTGTACAACTGTTTTATGAAAGTGAGCGATCATTTACAGTTGAATTAAGAAAAATTCGCACAAAATTAGGACAAAGTAAAGCTCCTATATTTTTGATTAAGTTTGTAACTTAATCAAAAATTTTAAGAAACTGGTTATTTCATTGATAGGACAACATAAATACGTCATTATCATGGTCAGTTAAATGCAAATATTGCTACAGTGAGAGAAAGTGTATGGGAGTATTCAAACACATCAATTCGATATCATGCACAACGATTGAACTTATCAAGAGCCGACCACGCATCGGATGTTAAAGAAACATCTGCATCTGTCAACATAAAAATTTGTAAACTATTTACAACGTCATACATCTGTTAATTGGATCTTAGAAAAGAAAGAAGGTAATGCTGATTTTTGCAACAAAATTTTGTTCAGCGATGAAGTACATTTTTATCTTGGGGATACTTGAGAGAAAGAAATGCATCCACAGAGATGCACTGTTCGGAGCGCATTTTGGACTGAAGGAGTAAGTAGGTCATATTTCTTTGAAAGTTAAGCTGATCATGACATGTTGCTGGTTAACTCAATCATGACATGTTGATATCTTACGGTTTGGATATGACTGTCGTTAAATATTGACGTCTTATCTTGACAGAACACAAATGGCGCACAATTCAAATCTTATAGTTCCAACTGAGATACTCTATGGGGCCCTAAATGCAAACCTCGCTTATGCACAATTCGATTTGCAAACTTCAGTTGCATTCGCTAGAAACCCAGTTACCACACTTGATATACATACATACATATAATATACTATTATCTTATTATTTTTAAAATGATTTGATGGTAGGTAACAATTTTTTTTTCAATAATGGACCTAAAATTCCAATTCAGTACCTTATATCGTTGACAGAGATATTATCTTTTGTGTAATTTTCAGTATTAATGGACTTGGTTAATTAAAATGATCTCATGCGGCTTAAAACAACTGCACGAGATAAGGGAGAGAGGATTTTGGTGCTGCAGATTCCTGCAGCGCCCAAAACAGAAAACAAAACAGAGCAGACGAGAGGAATTTTAAAAACATTACCAAACATTCACTATAATTATTACAGTACTTGTTATTCGCAAAATTAACATAATATATTTTAGAATATACACGGTGCTTCATAAACAACTGATTTTATATCTACATAGCTTATTAGATAATTAGAAAGAAAATATTTTTGTAGTAGTTTGAAGTTGTCCATCATATATGAGAGAAAATTATCTACGTCAATATGTGCATAAGATAACTCGATGAGATATGTATCTTGGTAATCAACCAACATGAAACAATTACTTAATAATCATTGAAATTTGCCTTTATAAAATATATTGCTTAATGGTTCTCCTGAATATAATAAACTTGCACTTTGTTCTTTATTAATACGTGACAGTTTGAGCAAGTTATTCAGTGCTTAGATTTCTAAATGTTTTGGATGATTATAACGTCGTATCTTAGTGTAGTCAATTTTCTTTTGAATAAACATTAGGCACAAAAATTAAGGAATTAAAGAATTTTTTGGGTGATTTTCAAGGAGCTATAACTTATAGTATCAGAGCGATTAAAAAAAATAAAATTTAAGATATAGGTTTCTCATTTTTAGAACTCGAGTTAAAATTTTTTTATCAAAAGCAGTTTTTGAGTAATCATAAAAAAAACCATTGGAAAGAAATCCAAATTTTTGTTAGCTTTCAACAGGTTCACGGACTTCAATAAATTTGTTTCAGTAATTTCATCACAAAGCTTTTTAAGTGCTTTTACTCCTGTTAATTTGAGTGGCTAAAAGCCTTGTACGATGATTTTTCTCTGCATATAATGCGTATAAGAAAGTTGGTTGTTAATTGTCTTTCTTCAAGAAATAGAGTAGTTCTTTTTAGCATGTAACATAATAACTAGACTTTATTTCTTAATAAAGTGATTATAATAACAGATCAGTACCATTTTTTTGAAAACAAATTTTAAAATTACACAAAATGCGGTATGTAACATGTTAAAAGAAGGCAAAATTAGCACTATCACCATTGCATTATATTAAATGCTAAAGTATTATGCAATTTATTTTCTGCAATATCTCTGATTTTATTAGAACCAGCCTTTCTTATTTCCACACGAATTTTTTCTTGGGAAAACCTTTTTTGTGGAATAAAATCGATGGACTATTTGTTACTTTCTTATTAATATAGTAAGGAAATTTTGTCGAAAATACTAACTAAAATCGACGCAAATTACTGCATATAACGTAAATTAATTTTATGAATACGAAAACAATATTTATTTTTATCAAGAACTGTATGTTTTCTCATTAACGTGATAAAGTCTAAATAAAAAAAGTTTGGATTTAGAGCAAACAGAAGTCACCTTTGAATTTTCCTGTCTTTTTTAAGTCTATACGATTTTTTCCGATTTTTTCCGATTTTTGCTCGAGAAAACCATTTTTTGTGGAAAAAAAATTGATAGACGGTAAAGGAATTTTGCAGAAAATACGAAAATCGCCAACTGAACGCAAATTTGAGGAAATATAACGTAAATTGATCTCCTGAATACTATAGCAATCCCTGTTTTAATAATAAAATGTTATATTCCTTGTAATACCGAAAAAGTTCCTTCGAAATCCAGATTCAAAGTACCAACTTCGAAATTCATACCTACCTAGAGAAGAAATTCATACCTTTCTACCCTTCTTACTTTCATACCAATTTTTTTAGATTTTTGTTTGAGAGAAGGTTTTTTTGTAGAAGAAAATCGATGGACTATATGGTAGGGAGTTTTGTAGAAAATACAAAAGTTTCTAAATCAACGCGAGTTTGAATATACCCTAAATGGATCTCCCATAACACAATAGAAATCTCCGTTTTAATGAGAAACTCTTAAATGTTCAAGTGTGCATAAATGATTTATATAGATATGTACAATTTTATAATGGCCAAATAAAGAAAAATCTGACAATGTCAAGTCGAGTGATCATGGAGGCTGTGGGTTACAGCCAATTATTCAGTCATCATAAAATACTCTAAAGCCAGCTGTAGACATTGCGAGTTTTTCCTCGCGAATTTCAAGAGCGAGTATCCCACGCGAGTCAAGCGCGAGGCGATCCAGAATTTGATTGGCGAATCTATGTGAATCAAGAGTGAGCGGCCAGTTGTCTTAAGGTAATATGATTGACTCAGCCTGGTTAATTATTAGTCTACACACTGCGAGTTTCGACGGTGAAACGTCTTTGATGCAGATTGTTTACCGACTAGTGAGCGGATGAGGGTGAGTCACTCAAGCGAGTCAAGTAAAGGGGAGACTCAGGGCGAGGAAATAGTCTAGAAGATGCGAGATTTGATTCGCGAAACTGCCTCGCAGGGAAAACTCGCAATGTCTATAATCGGCTCAAGAGACTGCACAGCTGCCTCAACGGTATCAACTGTTGCAGCTTCTTATTGACAACAATAATAATAATAACTATCGTTCACAGTGGCGAAGCGTCCATTAAGGCTGTAAATCGTAGCCTGCCCTATATATTTTAGATGGTAGACCCTTTCTTTATATTGCCACTTGCTTTTGCCAGAATGATAAACATTTTCTATTTATATTATCATATCTATTTTCATTTAAACTGAAGCGCCAGCATGCCGGCAACCGGCAGTGCGCAAGCCTTGGCAGGCCTATGCACTGAGAGTATGGGCTGACTCTCTACAGCCTTGGATTTAAGAGACTTTATAGAAATCCGCGGTGCATGTGGGGGAGAGGGGAGTACGCGAAAAATGATATGCAATTTAGCTAGCCTGATCGATCAGTTTGCGTACTACAGTGGCTATAATATTGACCTGTCGTTAGTCGTAGTGATTAGTGTTATTTTTAAGGATAATGGCGTTCCTAGATACTGCCGCTTTAGTAGACTTTTTAATTAATAAGAGTGATTATTTTAATAATTTATCTTTAGAAGATAAACTGAAAAATTAAAGGGGCAAAACATACCAATTTATTTCGAGAACTATAGATGCTTTTGCAGAAAAGAAAACGTAGCGAATGGAATTGATATACAAAAGAATATAGGTAAGTTGTTTTTGCGATTCAACTATTCAATATATACAATTGCATTAAAAATAAGCAGCGCCCTTCCCTCGTGTAACTCAGGGCAGCCTACCCTCAGCTTAAATCGACGCTTCGCCACTGATCGTGTAGTTATTTTATAAAAGGTGCTAGAATATTACTACTTAAAATCCCTGTCCCTAAAATCACGGATCACCAAATTCGTGACACTGATAAAAACGCCAATTATTACTATGGACAACTCTTACTATACTAACTATGTATCTGTATGTTAGTTTTAATAGAATAGGTATCAGTGTTAATATAATGTATGATGTCATGTATGACATCAATCCGTTTAGATATCTCTGTATATCATCTTCAAACACAACTGATCACTAATATACAAAGGTTAGAAGGTTAGAAGTTTCAAAGTCAATTTTATCGTTTATTGTCTAAGACTTTTACATGATAAACGTGCCCATACATATGAAAAACAAAGTACCCACATTATGCTTATGCAAATGACCATTTGCGGTCACCACACACGTACATCGGCGATGTACACCTATTATATTTTTTATAGGCTAATTATTGCTCTTTCTTCTTCGTACCCCTATAGAAACGTTGTCAAGGACAGCGGCTTGAAATACCCCATGAGGACGCCAGCCACTGGGTTAGTAACACACAAGGTCGAAAGGGCAATTCGCACGCAGATGTTTTCTATCACCCGCTGGATGTTACTTGAGGTTTATAGATTGAAGTGGACGGATACGTGCGGAAAGGAAGTAAATAAAATTTAGAACAGTTTTTTTGGCGTTTATCGAGCTTTAATTCGCTTACCTTTATCGGCAGAACTAAAAATATAATGTAACAGTAGATTAAAAACGATATCTTGAATACAAACATACACACATATGTTGAATACAACTACATAATACAAATGTCACTCTGAACAATATTAAAGCAATTAAAATTATATTTAAAGTAGTTCTTCTATCGCCTTGCAATATATAGTGTAGACATTGTTTTTTGACGTTGTTTTAGAGACTCCCGGATAGCGCGAGATTTATCTCTTACCTTTTAAACTAGTTGATGAGTAGTGTATGAAACAGTGTTGTTTCATACACGTACTTTATTCTTAAGCTAACCCCGAAATGTGTATTACACAGACAATGGTGAATTTATTAAGTTATTTTTAATATCATAAAGTTGTCACCATTTGATTGTAGTTTTAGTAATGTTTGTTGTTAGGAAGTTTTAATCAGGGAGTTAAGTAAAAAAAAGTGAAATAAATAATAAAAGGAGTAAGTCGTTTTTTGTCAGTGGTTCAATTAAAAAGGAAATAGTAAATAAAACGATTACCTCGATTTTTCATAATCTTATCAGGTTATGGGCCCAGACTGCTAAAAGGTCCAAAAAAAGTAATCGATATGAAAACTACAAGGAAAAGTTGTTAAAAGGAAATATAAATATTTTAGGTTAGATCTTCGTTTAGCTGTATTTTTTACTGAAAAATTAAAAGTGAAAACAGTAAAAATCAATGAGCCATTTAACAGAATGGATTAAGGATCACTTACAAGCACCTTAAAATTAATGGGAGCCGAAAATGGGGTAATGTGGAATCTCCAAACGTCTGTCATGCTGAAAGGGCGTAGTTTGTACGAAATTGTTACAGGCGAAACACTAAAACCCAGTGAGGTAGCAGCAGCCGCAGAGTGGATAAAACTAGATGCGGAAGCACAAGAATTAATCGTAACAATATTGGATCAAGGTCCAATAACTCATATTTTAACATTTTTAACCTGCAAAACATCAAAAGAAAGATGGTCAAAACTGAAGACTGTGTATAATAAGGAATCTGTAGTCAGCATTCACCTACTGCAGCAAAAGTTCTTCCTAATAAACTGTGGTGAAGATTCAATATCTATGTATATTTCAAAGCTTGTACAAAACCAGAACAGTTTAAATCAGTTAGGTGAAGAAATCTAAGATAAAATGTTAATAACAAATATACTTATGTCTCTATCTGATAGCTATAAATATTTCCGATCAGCTTGGGAATTAGTACCTTCAAATAATCAAACGTTAGATGAATTAACTTCAAGGCTCTTAATTGAAGAAGAAAGGTTAAAATCAAGTGAAGAAGTTACAGCGTTAGCAGGGACCACTATGTGGAAGAAGTTCACAGAAAGAAGAGATAATAGAATGATAAAATGTTTTGTATATAATAGACAGGGACATATAGCCAGAGAATGTAAAACCAGAAGTTTAAAAATAAAACAGTGCACATATTGTAAGAAAAAGGGTCATGAAGTAAAACAACGTTGGTTCAGAAAAGTTAAACATGAGAAGAGCAAGAACGAACCTGAAGTTGAAGCATTAGTTGGAGCATCAGGGAACCTAAATACAAGTGATTCGTGTATGGATACCGGAGCTAACAAACACATGTATAGGGACTTAAAACTGTTTGAAAATCTCTCTGAAACATCCACGGATAAAAAGATAAGGATTGGAGATGGAACAATATTAGATGTAAAAGATGTAGGAACAATATTAGTAGACGCAAGTAATGGCAAAGAATTAGTTAAAACTCGCTTATGGAATGTTCTGTATATGCCAAACTTAAAATGCAATCTGTTTTCTGTGAGATAATGTGCACTAGATAAGAGTCTCACCATGGTGTCAGATAACAACAGATGTAAATTCATTGACAGCAGAAGTAAGTGACGGGCATTAGCAAAAAGAAAAAATAACCTGTTTATCATGGAATTTGTCCAAAAAGTTTCAACACCCAAAGTTGTATATCACTCAGACAGTCACTTTTCTGAAGTTAGCTTGAGATGTCACACAAGTCATGTAATTGACAGTTTAGAAACATAGCATCAACGTCTGGTACATCAAAACATAAATAAAAACAATTCTCATTAAAAATGATATAAAATTTTCAGAAGAAAATGACAAGTTTGTATGTGAAAAGTGCTTAGCTGGTAAACAACATCGAGATTAATTTCCAACAAGTGAGTCTAGGACAAAAGACGTTTTAAAGCTAGTCCATGCAGACTTAAGTGGTCCTATGGAAAGACTAATTATAGGGGGGCACTATATATTCTAGTCCTAAAAGACGACTGTTCCTCTTTCCGACAAGTATACTGTATGAAATCAAAAGGTGAAATCAAGGATTTGCTACGAAAAATAGGAACATCCTGTATGTGGAGGAATTACGTGATCTTCATTCTACACGACAGAATGAAATACATAGGATATTTTTTAGCTCTCGAAATTATCCAATTTATGAGAATTGCGCGGAGTCACTGAAAAGAGAATATCAAATAAATTGAATTCTATCTCATGGTACTAAAAATGCCTGTAATTTATATTAAAATCGCGAATGAGAAAGGGGGTATAAATAACAAGACAAACAAGAGATTTATTCGGTATGAAATCTGAGTTATTTGTTATGTCTGAGAGATCACAGAAATAAAAACAAACAATCTAATTTGTTCTACACGAAGCAGCGGCAATATGATGACGAAGTCGGACTATTGAAGTACCTGATATGAATAAATTGTTCAAATTTCGTTAGCGGAATATATCATTTGTTAGTGTTTTAATAATGAAAAAATTAAACGAGGATATTTCAAGTACACCATGAGAAAACTTCGAGGCATTCAAATCTAAGCTTAAAATAAGTTGTAAGATTGTGCAGCCTCTTTAAGTAAAAACTTTTAGTTGCGTGGAAGTTTCAGACTTTTTTATGTATATTAGAGAGAGCTTCTTTTATTCTAGGATTAGGGTAAAAACTATTTTCCACTAATAAGGTTGACTACACCGTGTGTCTCAGTTTGCTGAGGCAAATATTTGGTATAGGGTAGAATATTTGAAATTCTGTAAGATAAATGAAACAAGACGTCGACTCATTACAAAAGATGCAGAAGAAGAAGAAAATGAGGAGGAGGAGGGGAATTCAAGGACTGGAAATACTTCGAGAAGAAACAATATATACTATATAGAATTGAAAGAACCGATCATAACTTTGCTGATATTGGAAAAGGGGAGGAAACTTCGACGCAGCTATAGAAACAGGAGACTAGATTTCCAGGAACACCAAAGGATTACACGTTATTCGACGTGCGTTTCGCCAAACAAGTAGTCATTATCAAAAGTCGATTGAACCTAATTCTCAAACTACCTCTGGTTTCTATTTATACTCAAGTTTTGTGGAGTTAGTAAACAAACATTTTTTCGGTGGCATGTACCATTCATTACGAACAATTGGCTAAGGAAGATTTTTCTAATCTTCTATACTTTAGATGGGCCATAGGAACTCAATTAAAATTGCTTGTTTCGTTTGCCCAATATATTTTGATAGCAATTTGGGCAACTGATTGCATAACCTTACTGCAGTTTGTTTCCAGAGAAGTACACTTGTGTCATTGTAAAATAATTGAACATTCTTTTGAATCTTCCCAAAAGATCATAGAGTTAAGAACAGATAGATCGCAACATGACAATCCCTTCTCGTTTTCTAAATTGAGTGGATACTTGTTGCTATACATTAACTGCTTTCATCAATGATATTCAATTAACTGAATTATATAGTGAAGTCCTATGGAAAATATGCATTTATTAATTTTAATGTTATTGTTTTATTTATGAGCACACTTGTATATGAATAGGATCAGATTTAACAATTATTTATCTCAAAAATATTTAATTTTCATGTTTCTTAGGTCACTGTGACGTCAATACATTTTCAAAACGTTACAAAACATCTACATTACCGACAAGGTCAACTTTAAGTTCTAGCTGAAAGTCTCATAAACAATAATTCTCGAGTAACAGCAAAGTACTCTAAAGTACAATAACTGAATTGACATTACACTATACGTTAAAACAATTTCGAACCAAGTTGTTTCCGATTGGAAATATAAAATAAGTTAAGAGGTCCAAAATTGTGCACTATAATTAAGGAGACGAAACGTGAATAATATAGTAATGGTTTAGTATATAATAATAGTACTATTATTTAAAAATTTGATAAATAATAATGTGTATAATAAGTGTATTATCGTTTCGCTGTCATCTAGTGGCCAAATTAGGTACTTAGTCGTTTAAATTTAACATATAAAACTGATTATTAGAATATTATACTACATTCTAGTGCAATCTGGACTGAGACGTGGCATTTCAGATTGAAGTTATGTAGCTGCCATAGTCACTGAATTAATCATGCTAGAAAATTTGCAAAAAATATTTTTTGATAATTTAAGATAATATCCATAATAAATCGTACCACAAAGACAAACGTAAATTGCAGGTAATAGATCATAGTTAACCTTCTCTAGAATAGATAAAGTCAGTGAGAATTTTAAGACATGGCTATCCGAAAAAGTACTTTCCAACGATCTTATAATAACTTTCCAACAAAATTTCATACAACAAATAGTTAGATAAACTAAATGGTATTTATTGTGAACAGAGATTTAAGAAAGAGGCAAACAAACATGTTTTTACTCTTAGGAGGAGGGAAGTTCAGGTCGCAATGAAAAATATTTAATTAAAAAGTAATAACAATAACAAGCTGATAAAAGATAACTTATTCACCTGTAACAATAGTGCGCCGTAGATATAATTATGCATTTAGTGTGACACTTTTCATTCCAGTTTTTGTTTATTTTTGTCATTTTTATTTTATGTTTTATTTTATTATACTTCGATCTACAACTTTCATTTATTAATTCATGTCGACAATGTTTGCTTATATTTTCATATGATATTCAATAATCATTTTTATTAATCTATATTCTTTTTTATTGTTATACTTATTAATTTTAAACAATATGTAGATCTTTCTTTGAGCAACTTCACTTGCAGTCTTTCACTTGCAGTTTCTCCTTTGTGTGTGTCTTACTTACAAATAGTAAGTAAGAGTAGTAGAGTCCCTAATCTGTAAATTATTCACAATATATAATGTAAATATATGAATTTATTATCATTATCATTATATTAATAAAATTAAGTTTGGTTAAAACTTGTAATAACCTAATATAGAATAACAAAGAAAATGACGGAGGTGACGGTAGCATTAAACAAGTTTATTTTGGGCTTTCCGTCATCTAGTGGTCAAATGAGGAACTTATTTCAAATAAATATGTCATCTTGTGTAACAAATATTTTAGAAATATAGCACTTCCAATTAGTTTCTTGTGGTATATTAAAGGTTTATTAAATTTTAACATACAAAACTAAATGCGTTTAAAACCTATAATGTAACATAAAATAAGGGCATAACAAATATTTGCAAGTACGTCACTTTTTGCATCCTAGTAGTAAATAAATTATTTCCAATTCAGCTTTTGAGGAAATTAAAAAAATATGTCGTAACATATTTTGATTGTTTAATATTCATTTTTATTAAAATTTACATACGTCATTAAAATATCATACTAGCCCATATAGATCTTAATGACGGCTTAATTCAACTCCGTTAGATTATCCGTATAGATTTTCCTCCTAATGAGCTATTGCAACCATTGTATAACAACATAATTATATCGGAAAGTGCTCCGCGAATAATAAATGCAGTTATCTTAAAAAATATCAGCAGTAGACATGGGAGTCTCTAATAAAGTGTGAAAATAAATTTAAAGATAAGTTAACACATAGAATAAGGTGTTCCATTTAAAAGAAATTAGTGGGTTCAGGTTATACCGGTAATCACCTTTATAATGACATTGAAAGTAAAATTATTGGATTATCCCCGATGATATCTAGAAGATTATAACTTCTTTATTTTCATTCAATTGGTGAGAAGTGAAAATTTTTGACCAAATACCGTCTGTCTCTCCCCGGTGCCACGTTTTTCAGATTCGTATTGTTAAAACGATCCTTTGGCTCTTTATACAAAGATATATGATAAAATGATTACAGATATAGAAAAGATTATAAGTTCTTTGTTTTTGTTTGGCTGCAGGCTTAGTTTCAATGTCAATTTTTGACATAATTCCGCCTGTCTCTCCTCAGCACCACGTTTCACAGATTTATATTATCAAATTGGTCTTTCGGTTATTTATACAAAGATAAATGATAAAATCATTAATGATATCGAGAAGATTATAACTTTTTTGTTATCATTTTGCGACACCCTTAATTTAAAGGTAATTTTTTGACAAAACACCGTCTGTCTTTCCTCAGCGCCACGTTTGACAGATTGCAATTATTAACACAGTTCTTTGGTTCTTTATACAACGATACATGATAAGACGATTAATTATATCGAGAAAATTATAACTTCTTTATTTCAATTTGGCGACAGGTTTAATTTAAAGGAAAATTTTTGACAAAATATCGCCTATCTTCCCTCGGCGCCACGTTTCACAAATTTAAATTGTGGAGATAGTCCTTTAGGTTTTTATACAAGGATATGTGATAAGATGATTAATGATATCGAAAAGATTATATGGCAACGGCCATCCCATGTTGAATATCGATCCTCGTCCGATCACCGATGTTAATCAACCTCGGGCGCAGTTAGCACTTGGATGGGTTACCGCT
The DNA here is from genome assembly GCA_037954035.1 of Rosalia funebris. NCBI lineage: Eukaryota > Metazoa > Arthropoda > Insecta > Coleoptera > Cerambycidae > Rosalia > Rosalia funebris. The sequence goes on from JAZFAV010000004.1 coordinate 9,916,279, forward strand.
TGAAAAAACCGCGTGCCGTTGCCATTTCAGCTTGCAGTGCTGCTGGGTGGATTGAGTGGCCCAGTAGTACTGTTGTCGGTCCCAAGCCCGGAAGAAAGAGGAGGGTTTAAAGGGCCAGGTTAGCTGCCTACCTACCCTCTGTAAAAATAGATCCAGCTCATAGTACCCATGATATTCATCGAAAGAGGAACAGGTTAGACCTACTTTAGAAGAAGGAAGAAGAAGAAGAAAATATTATATATTCTTTCTTTTCATTTGGCAACAGCCTTAATTTCAAGGAAATTTTTGACAAAATACCGTTTGTCTCTCCTCAGCACCACGTTTCACAGATTGAAATGAATAAGATGGTCGTTTGGCTTTATACATGGACATGTGATAAAATGATTAATGATATCAAGAAGATTAAAACTTCTTTGTTTTCATTTGGCGACAGGCTTAATTTAAAGGAAAATTCTTGACAAAATGCCGTCTGCTTCTTCTCAGTGCCACGCTTCACATAATGCAATTATCGAGACGGTTCTTTGGTTCTTTATATGTACAAGAATTTATGGTATTGAACGATTAATGATATTGAAAAGATTATAACTTATCCTCAGAGTTTTAGAATGTTATATATATATATATATATATATATATATATATATATATATATATATATATATATATATATATATATATATATATATATATATAGTTTTGGTGGGAGGTTCGCGACGAGACGAAAAACAACACGTTGGTCACAACACTTTTATTACGTCGCGTTACAATGGTAACTGTAAGTGATTTACCCAAGAACTGACATATGATTCACCGTTCAGCTTTTATAATAATGTACATTTAGCTGTTTCAGCTATTTTCTTAATGAATCATATACAGTTCCTTCTATAACATTTTAGTTTATGTTACATAGTTTCATGATAGATAAAAATAAAAAGTCATTAAATACAGGGTGGTTTCTTAACTATATATATATATATATATATATATATATATATATATATATATATATATATATATATATATATATATATATATGAATTACAACGTAGATAGTTTGTAATGAATCAGTTATGCAAATGAACCTGTATTACTAACAATTATATAATATGAGATAACGAATTTTATGTCACAAAATAAATCCGTAATTCTATGCAGTATTCATGCCCCTTCTGAGGTTGTTTAAACTAAATAAACACGAATTTATCGACTGTATTCTCCGACACAATGGTAGCCCGAACAATTGCATTGTAAATTAATTACGGTAAGATACTTACCCATCTACGCCGATGTTATACTTGAAAGATTTCGATTCGCGGAACTGATTTTCGAGTGAGTGATTTTTTTAAATGGGTGCTCTCTATGCATAATACAATCTGAATCTGATTATCTCGACGGCAAACAATAAGATAATGTATGCTCTCAAAGAGTTGTACTCTGCGTAAACACCATCCAAACCATTCAACCAAAATACTTAAACAAACCGAAAAAAAACCAACTTGAAACAACTCATTGTGTGAAGTCATCATTCGATAGCGCGAGTCCTATTAGTACATGCCAAAAATAACAAGGACCGATTGAAAATATATAATAAGACAGCATATTGAACAAGTTGGCTTTCAACTATTGTTGCAAATTTGATGTTGCATTAAATTTCGATGTCGTGATTGAAATTAATTTACTAAATATCATTATGAATAGATTTTCAACCATTTGTATGTATGTAGAATAGGGTAGTACACTTTATTTAAACTTTTTTAATAAAACACGTTTATGTTGGCTCACTCCATGACACCCTGAAATCCTACCTACCCCAAATATTTTTCAGAAACTATGAGCAATCAGGAGCAAAATACAAAAAAATTACTCTACGTACCAAAGAACTGATAACTAATTTTTTCATTGAATTTGAACTTCTAATAGGGTCTCAATAGTTACAGAAGAATATAATCCTTTTTATATAGATTATCCTCCATATATACAAAGTATCAGACCTATCTCTACGTTTCTGAAAACACACCGTCTTTATATTTCTCTGTGATATCTCTCATAAGATCCAATTATCTTAATTATATAAGAATCTACAACATTCTATATCTAGAAGCCTTCATTTATGTTGACTTTCTACGAGGTGGATAACACAGGCCTACAAATTTTGACATTTTTTGACCAACTGAACAATCAGAATAAGTTAAGAACTAAAGGAAAAATTACATTTTAATAAACATTATATTTAATGAACATTAAAAAACATAGTAAAGAGCAACAACACAAATAGTTTTGAGTTTCTAATTTCTTATTTTCTTTAAAAATCTCTCCCTTTTTAACTGAAACCTTCGTTTTGTAGTTTTCCTTGTGTAATTATTCGTTGGATGTTCTCTTTTCAGCATCCAGCAGTAATCTACCATCATCGCCACATCCCATCGACCCTGGCACCTCCTTTCAATCTCCTTTATGTCTTGGAACCTTTCACCTTGCTTCTCACTAACAGCAGATTTTCTTGAAGGTAGTCCAGATGAGCATGCAGAAAATTAATTCTTATGCTCATATTACAACCAAGTGGCTTAATCTTATCCAGCATTTTGTTGACACTTTCCTCATATTGTGGGTGTCTGTAATTCCCTAAATAAATTTCTGTTATATTTTTAAAGCCTATCCAACATTCCCTTTCAATTTCATTATTGTTTCTTCAAACTGTTGGTCCTGCATTAATATTCTTATTTGTGGTCCTACCAAAATGCCTTCCCTTAATTTTGCTATAGAAAGAGCTGGAAATTTGCCACATAAGTACTTAAAATAATTCCAATTTGTATCTACAGCTTTTACATATTGCTTCATTAATCCTAACTTAATATGAAGTTTCGGCAATAGAATTTTTTGCGGATTAACCAAATTTGCATAAATAAAATTTTTTGAATCAGGTGTTAAGTTTATAACAAAATATATTTGGTGTATTTTTACAACTTTTAGACATCTTTAAGCCAAATAAAAACATACGACGCGATGTCACGAGTAAACGTACACCCATTAAAAACGTACTACATCGACTACGTAAATACCCGAATAGTATAAAACCGGAATATCCCCATCGACCAACTCTACTTTGGTAAATCCTCCACACTTGTGTTACGTTTAAAATCGATTAAACACAGGGGTGCCGCAAATATTGAGGCAAAATTCAATTTTATAGAACCTCGGTTGTAAAAACTACAAATTATTGTACAATGTATGTTTACAAATCCTTGTGCGTCATGGAAACAAAAAAAAAGCAGTGTGAAAAAAGTCAAGAAAAGTCCGATCACTAAATCTTTGTTGGCCTGTGTAATTTTCGCTACTAGGCTTATCTTTGCAATATTCTCAACACTGCGGACACTGATTTAACTTCTTATGCACGGGTCTCTTATTATTAACTATTTATTCCATAAAATCGTAATAACTTCAGTTGCAATACAAGTTATTCATTTTGTGTTGTACTCCTGTTGTATTTTTGTAGTATTGATCAGTGAACCACAAATATCTATATCAAGGGTCACTTTTAAAGGTGCATCCAATCTATATATCAACCCTGAGGAAGTCAGTTATGATGGATGATGAAACACTAGCAACAAATTTGCGACTAGCCAGTTTTAGATGGGGTCTACTCAGAAATAAAATTAAAAAGAATAGATAGAAATAATGAAATGATAGACTAAAATGATACTGCTACAGAATATCTACACTATTAGATAATGTCGTGTGTCTAATACCATCTTTTGAAGTAGACATTTGACATATTTTGACATTTCGTAGGATAAGGGATCTATGGCTCATCTAGAAAATTTTATACATTATATAATTTTTAAATTTGGTATAACATATCGCCATTTTTAACACCCTCTTGGTTCTTCTATAAGAATATACAATAAAAATTTTCACATAATAAGGTATACACTATTGGAGAAGCTAAAATTCTCAATTAAAGTCAAAGTTACCAACAAACAACGAAAAAAATTAACGACAGACCTATCCGTCCAAGGCGTAAATTTGAGGTTACGTGAACAATTTGATTATTGAAATAACACTTTTTTTGTATTCGTATTCTTATTAAGTTTTTACATAGTATAAGCATGAAAATAATATGATATTTATAAACGAAGAACAACAAAATCTATGCTTATGTAAAAAAAATAATGGGCAGTAATATGCGATCTAATTATGTAAAATTAAAGCAAAGTGTATTTCCTACTTGAGACTGTCTTTGTTGTTTTTTCATCTCTTCGTAAACGAAAAAGGAAATAACAATTTTGTAGTAGATTTTTCGATGATCCTATAAAAACAGCTTCTATTCTTTCAAAAGGAAATCAGTAAATTAATAGATTATCAGTAGAAATTTCTTGTTCAAATCGAATTTAGACTAAAATAGGTGATGAATAAATCTGAAATCTTCCTCTTCATTAAATAATTGGTAGCAACCACTGGAATCTATCTTTGATTATGTATCACTGAAATACATAATTGAGAACTAGATTCTAGACATATTTCACTTGATTTAAAGTAATATCTCCTTTTACCTTGTAAATAGGGTGTTCCTTTTGTATACTCACATAAATTTCACGATCATCACCCCGTAGAGAGCAGAAAATCAGATTTAAGCCTAAAATGTGACACATATCCTCCAATAAACGTAGACATCAACTTCACCCTCCGCGTACCTTCGAACGTGCACTTGAGTTAGAGCAGAGCCTGTTGCTCTAAATGTAAAACTTACAAAGTGATTGCTCTATATACATATAGGCAGCGTCGACGAGAATTGTGAGATACGGCGTTTCCAAGTTTCACAGCATCTGGCGGATATACTTAAAAGGGGTAGCTGAAATCCAATGGAATAAGGAAAAGGGAACATTGAAATCTTTCTACAGAAAACAATCTACAGTTCAACGTAATGTACGTACTTCATCAGTAATATTTTTGCAATATTATGATGTTGGGTGTTAAGGTACGTTCATATTCCCATTTGATAACATTCATTATTCTTATTCACATATGGTTAACTGGCAAGCAGAATTAGTCCAATTTTATTCAACTTAGTAATGAATGACGTTACGAAAGATATCCGGTAGCCGGCACCATGGGCAATAAATACTCTGCACTGACGACATAGCTCTGACAGAAGCACCGCTAGCAGAACTGTAAAAGACCTCATTATATGGCTCCAGAATCTCTGGAAAAAAGAGAGTTAAAAGTCAGCAGACAAAAGACCGAGAATATGTATTGTAATTCTTCTGGGACCAATGCAGGAAACTTTCTAAGTCCTTCCATCTACCCGCCACTGAAAAGAGCTGAAGGGTTTAAATATCTCGGATCTATAATTACATCAAGAGCCTGTATGGGTATCCAAAACAGAATTCAGGATGGGTGGCTTAAATGGAGATCACTTACGGACATCTTATGCGATCCCCGTTTACCAATAAAAATAAAAGGAAACGTTTATGAAAGAGAAGTAAACCCCGCTCTTTTCTATAGCTCCGCATGCTGGCCGACAAGAAAGATGGACGAACAGAGAATGCATGTGAATATGAATATGTTTCGCTGGTCTTGTGGTATTACGCGTTTAGACAAAATAAGAAATTAATCCATCCAGTAAACCTTTAAGAGGGCGTGCATTTCCGACAAGATGAAAGAGGCCCGCCTGAGTTGGTATGGTCATGTTATGAGACGCGACGATAAATACATGACTAAACAAGTGCTTTCCATAGACGAGGGAAAGCGAGGCCGTGGACGACCCTCAGTAACCTACACGTAAACTATAAAACACGACCTGAAAATCACAAATACAACAACTGGGACAACCCACAATCGTATGATGTGGCGCAGTAGTACTAGGAGAGCCGACTCCAAATAAAATGGGATAAAGGCCAGGAAGAAGAAGAAGAAGACATGTAGTTACCTGGCAGAAAACTTTTAGAAGGCATAAGGTATCGTGGTGAGACTGCAACAAATAGAAGACGTCTATTGTCAAATTGCGTTGCATAATAATATCACCAATAACTTGCAAGATAACAGTGAAATACAACATTGCAAAATAAAACGGTAAGCTAATAAGGGATATGCCATTATTAATGTATATACTACACAGGGTTCTATGGTAGGACATTCCCATTTTGGCTACGATTATGGGTTTATTTTTCTAAAATCAAATATAAAATTCCTCCAAATATAGTCTCTCATCAGATGATTCTCAATTAGGTACTTTTCAGTAACTTTTATGAGTAAAAAATTACACAGACGGTTGAAAATAACCATACGGGACAGGTTGTGCTTTCTATGTAACCAATTATAATACCTTATGCCTTTTATACATATTTATACTGTAATATATACAGTTGAGGAGCCTATGCTATCTATCAAATGCTAACGTGGGTTCTAGAAGTATCCATACCACTTGAAAGTCCCGAAACGATCACTATTGACATTTTAACTGATTCAAAATTAGTTCTTCTTGCACTAAAAAATCCAAATTATAGTCAAAGCGAAGCGGTACTGGGAACTGGCCAACCGTTCTTTCTCTACTCGACTTTGATCATATTTTCAAGCAACAGTTGTCTGATAAATAGCAGAAAAGTTGGAAAAGGTATGTGTAAAACTGAAATATGTAGTGTGTACAACTGCAGCCTTCTTTACTATCAAATCTACCTCACGCAAGTTGTAAAAGGGGAACAAGATTTAATAAAATTGGGATATTGAACACTCCCAACTGTGTTATGTGGTTATGACTCTATCGGAGACCTTAATCATATAATTTTTAATTTTGGACAATATCCGAACGAACATAGTCTTTATAAAAGGAAAGTTGTTACTTTTCCGCACTCCACTATACTAGCGGAAAAGTAATGTAATTGTGTAAAGAAAAAGTGAAAAAAACTTTTTTTTGGGTTTATTTTTCGTTTCTCGGCCTAAAAACAAAAAAATGGTTTTTAAAAAATGTTTGCTGTGTGTGTGTCGTCGTTGTCGTCGGCATTAAAGTTTCTTGTTAGCACGATAACTCAACTAAATCGTGTCGGATCGATCGGGTTTTGACTGATCCTGATCGGGGACGTCTCCCAGATGACACCTATTGATTTTGAGGTGAATAGCACACACCATCCCCTCCCTTGGATCTATTTGAGAAAATATTTTGTTAGCACAATAACTCAACTAAATCGTGTCGGATCGATCGGGTTTTGACTAATTCTGATCGGGGACGTCTCCCAGACGACACCTATTGATTTTGAGGTGGATAGGACACACCCCACCCTGTCCATGAGTCATGAGAGGACGATGGTGGACTATTTGAGAAATTTGTTTTGTTAATACGATAACTCAACTAAATCGTGTCGGATCGATCGGGTTTTGACTGCTTCTGATCGGGAACGTCTCCCAGACTACACCTATTGATTTTGAGGTGGATAAGACACACCCCACCCTGTCCATGGGCCATGAGAAAGCGAGACGGTGGACTATTTGACAAATTTGTTTGTTAACACGATCACTCAATAAAATCGTGTCGGATCGGTCGGGTTTCAACTGATTCTGATTAGGGACGTCTACCAGAGGACATCTATTGATTTTGAGGTGGATAGAACACAGCCCACCCTGTTCAGTAGTCATGAGAAAGCACGAGGGTGGACTATTTGAAAAAAGTAAAACTCATTTTAAATATGTAATCACCAAGTAATATCCAGACACTACCTTCCTTAAACAATATAATGATACATAAAACCTTAGTTACGTTCCTAAGGAATATAAAGTAAGATATATAATAGTATAATCAGGTTAGAATTTATATTACCATGTGGCTTACTTACTTGTATACCTTTTCTGGTCATACCGTGGTCTACCTATCTATATTTATATTACCGACTTAGGCAAGAAGAGTGTTACACCCATATTACTTTCCTCGATAATTGTGGTTAGGGTTTTTAGTTAATAAAAAAAGTACAGCCGTCTGTGGTAAATGAGTTTTTCTGTGAACTAAAACTAAAAAAGAAAAAATGCTATACAGGGTGATGTATAGAGAAGGCTGTAGCAACGTTAGTTATGATTATGGTCCAATAAAAAAAGGTAACTTTCTAAAATTGGACCATTAACTTTCAATGGCCCTCAAAGAGTTTAAAACCTTTTTTTTTCAAAGGTATATATGTTGTCGCTCATTGTTAGAGAGATGTTATAAGATCATATTAATATAAAAACTAGTAGAATATTCACCAACAATAGTGTTATGTCAAAAGTCATCAAAAATTGGGTTGGAAAAAGGTTTAAGAACATTCGGATCATTTAAGAAGCCGCAAATATTGGAACGGAGGTTTCGTGATGAAAATCTATCCCAAACATCCCAAAATATCGATTTTGCCTAGCTATCGGAGAGCAATCTCCACAATTTCTTATCTAGAATGAACAGAATATAAGTAGGTGTTAAGTAATTATTAGTGACATTCGTATTTGCAGCGATATCTTCACTGTTTTACTGATTGGTTTCGAAGATACCGATAAACTCGTGAAATTGCAGATATCATACAGCTCGTCAAAAATAGAAAAAAGTCTAAAAACTGCGATATTGAACCACCCACGAGATGCACAGTAAATAGCTTGGTCTTTCAGTCGTATTGAATCCTTGAATCCTTGCAGGGTGAATATCAATGAATATATATTGAATGTGAATGGAGCAGAGTTCCACCTGGCCGTGCGTAAAGTGCATCATTTTTACTCCAAATGCTGCCTCACTCTATCTTTTATGGATACCTAGAGAATCTCACACTTTCTCCTATTCTTGGCTTGCAGTATATGCAGATACTGTACATCGTCATTTATTTATTTGTAATTGATACAAATATTTCTATTTAGGTTACTTTCTTATTAAAATGATAGTTTAATAGTCAACCTACAAGATATGTTTACCCCAATAAATGATAACCAAACTCAAATTTATACTTCCAACGAAGAATAATGTAATTATAATTAAAAATAATAACAATATATTTTAACAATACATACATGTCCAATTTTCAGTAAATAATGGCAAATTAATTTCCCTGTGCGGTAAATCTCTTAGCGGACACATCTTAATGCATAAATATGGAGCAATGTATGTATAAAAATAATACTACCAATGACATATTAAGTATTCAAATAATAGCGAACACAGCACAATTATTTAATCATTTCAATGAATTTAATTCCTTTCTAAGCACATACAATGAATGGTATGTCATTCTTATTTTTTATTTAAAATATTAGTAACTATTTGCTAAAACTGATGTATGTACAATGTTTGCCAGGCTTAAATAAAAAAATAAATACCTCTCTTTGTTTCGGAATTAAAATCTATTTTAAATCTTATTTAACAAAGAAGATAAAAATGTCATACCAAAGGCATGCGGTAACGCTTCGTGTTAAATCTGAGCGAGCGTGAACGAAAAATGGCCTCTCCAGAATTTTTAAATGACATGAATTAGACAAGAATGTTTCGGGCGTTGAGCTGAATATGTTATTCGTTATTGGTTTACTAAATCATCGCAGTTAATTTAGTACAAAGTCTTTATTAAAGGAATAACATTATTAATTATATTCTTGAAAATGTATCATTCATTAAGATAGAAAAACTAAAAGGTTCTAGTACAACATTAATGAACAAACAGTTTGTGGTGTCTTACAAGAACAAGTTTTAAAGCGATTATTATTTAAGCTAAATATAAATTGTTTATTATTTGCTTGTCTGTATTTGTCTACAGAAACTGCATATTAGTAAAAACAGGTTCATACCTGACTAGTGTTCCACGAATATTGTAGAAACGAAAATAACTGGGAGATGATTCACACTTGATGATTGAACAATTGAGACTGGATGATTAAAAAAATCATCTAGTCTCATTTTAATCATCTCCAGAAGATGGTGGGTGCAACACGCATCAAGGAGGTCGATTTACGTTGGATTCATCATAATTGGCTTCGATTTTAAGAGTTTTGTATGTTCTACAAAATTCACTTATTATATCCATCGATTTTCTTCAGCAAAAAACGTCTTCTCAACAAATCTTAAAAAAGTCATATAGATGTAAGAGGAGTGGATAAATTCAAGGGTACGTTCGAATTTCTTCTAAATCCTGAAATTCTCTAGGTAGGCATGAATTTCGAAATTTTTACTATGAAACTACATTCCCAAAATAGTTTTACGCGAAAACCGGCAGATTTTCGTTAAAACAAGGATTTCTATCGCATTAAACAGGTCGATTTACGTTGGATTCAATATCATTTTCCTCGATTTTAAAATTTTTGTATTTTCTATAAAATTCACTTACTAAATCCATCGATTTTTTTCTGCAAAAAATGTTTACTCGACAAAAAAATCTTAAAAAATTCGTATGGATCTAAGAAGGATGGATAAATTCAACGGTGTCTTAGAATTTTGCCTAAATCCAGATATGTGCGTAAACAATACAATATTAAGAATGACTGAATACATGTTTATACATATTTTCACATTTTTATTTACAAAAAAGAAAACATTACAGCACTATCTTTAAATTTACATTACACACAGTAACACAAAACCATGTTTTCTCACATCAAATCACTAAAAATTACAATGACAATTATAAATAAATATTAAAAAGGTTTATGGGCTACAAATAAAAATTTATCTGTGAAGAAAATCCATATCGTGTGATGAATGAAGGCAGTAGAATAACATGAAATAATCTACAACGAAAGCAACTAAAAAACCACTGCTCTTTTCCAAAATTTTTGTACGTGTAATCTATCTGTGTTCGTAGAAAACTGATCTGTATTTGTTGCTGCATAGATAATTTCGGCCCCTTCCAAGATGAACATTAGCAGTCATGTATGTGATTTCTAAGATAATTTGCAAAACCAATTCCTTAGATACTTGGATAAGTTATTCTGAAACCAACCAACGTTATGGAATATTATGTTTTTCAATTTGCGTCATATAAATTTATAGTAAATTTAATCCGTACCCTTTCTTCATGAGGAAGCATAGAAACAGGATAATTGTACATACATTAATTCTTCTATATTACCTGCTTTTCAGCAGGTACATGGTGATAGTGGCAAACTATTTGGGTAAATTAATTTTTACTGTTCGCCCACAACAAATCTTTTACAAAATTTATTATATAATATAGGTTTAATAAGAAGCCTTTCCTTCAAAGAATATGAACGATTCTTTGTAGTCTTTATTTTATTCATTCTAACTTGCGTTAGGTATTTATGTTGACATAATTTACGGTTTTTGTGGAAGATTATCTATTTGCTGATTCTCATCTTTAGTATCCTTTAAATTTTTAATTTTGCATCAAGTTTTGCATAATTTTGCCTTATTTCGAATAGGACTAAAAATGACGTATAATTTTTCAAAATTAACTTTTGTTGCTTTTTCATATAAAGTGGACAACTTTTACTAACGTCATGCAGGTTAAATTGAAACCATTTCTCTCGAGAATGCTGAATAACACTTTGTATAGTCTGCATTTTATTCTTTCTGATTTGCGTTAAATATTTATATTGGCATATTTTAGCGTTTTTATAAAGGATTGTCTATTTGAGGATTTTATTTTTCAGAATTCTTTATCATTTTATATTAGATAGCGATGAAAGTCTTATTTTTAAAACATATCGAGTTACGAAAATGTGAAAATAAGAACATTTATGCAATAACACTACATTATCACCTACTATAAGGAACTAGCCTACTGCAAGAAACTACAAAGGGGGATGATTTTGAACTGATGAATATTAAAAACGTTGTAATTTTTTATTTCTTCGAGAATAACCGTTTAATAATTCTTAGTAGTTTATTAGTTATTTTAATTTTCTGCAAATTATGTTATAAAATAATCATTCGTAAGCATTCTAAACACTATATGAAGATTTTTGATATTCTGAATCTAATATTTCGAATAAAAAAATAGAATTTATTATCACAGTTCCTGTTCTATACACGAAAGTCAGCGATATTCCCGTAAAATGTCTCAGCTACCGGCATATTGCTATCGATAAGCACCATTTAAGTAATTTTAGGGCAGCTGATACAGTTAAATGAACATAAGGTCGTACAAGCATCCATCCACCCTCATGGTGGTATTTAGCCAGGATGATAAGATTGTGAGGTAGAAATTTATGGCTTCTTTTACAAATTGTAGTAAAATTGGAAATAGCTGTTGCAACGAAAGGACATAATCTTGATAAGCTCTCTTATAATGCTAATGCATTAGTATATGATATATTATCAATACATTTTAACGTTCTTTCGTTTAGTGCAAGTCTTTCATTTAGTAACTTAATCAGAAGATGTACCTAATATAAGTATTTCAGTGGTATATCACTAATACCAAGCTTAAATAAAGAGACGCAAATTTTCAGCAATGAAATTTTAATAAATTTTCAGTATTAATACACTTTGTGCTGTTGCCAATGTTAGTGTATAATGTGTGAAACCGAAGATCTCTTGTGTATTATATGTGAGGCAAACTATTCTATCTATTCACATTTCTAATACTCTTCCAAACATACAAATACCTTGTCTTTTTTGTTATTGCTTCTGAAAATTATCTAACTAATCCTGCCAATCGCATTAATACCACTATGATTCTAGGTGAATTTAATTCCCCTAATTTTTATTTTAGTTTGTATTTCTGTTTTTGCAAAACCATTTTATTTTACATTAATAGCTACATTCTTTCATTTCTTCGAGTTATACATAATCGCCAGAGTGCGGCCCATATTTAAAAAAGGACGACTGAAATAAATTAATAAATTATCAAGGTAAAACTATCATACGTAATTTTCAAAATTACTAGAAATTTTACATAGCTTTATTAACAATAATGCCTCTGATTATATGCCATATCAACAATATGGATTTGTGACACGTCACCCATCTTGTATGTAAGTCTCAATATATAACTAATGACCTGGACCAACAATGCCAAGTTGATGTAATATATACTAACTTCTCCAATATGTTCGACCGTCTTGGTCACTGTATTTTATTAATCAAATTAGATAGATCTACAGTATATGACACCATAATTAAACTGTTAATATTTTATTTAAAATATATGTACCAATTCGTATACCTACTACCATGGTTATCAGTAGGAAACTTTCTTAAATAAGTCGGAGACACCACAAGGTTCAATATTGAGCCCACTGTTATTTATCATGTTTGTTGACGACCACATATAACACGATGTAATGACGTTTGTAATAAGTTCATATATATATATATATATATATATATATATATATATATATATATATATATATATATATATATATATATATATATATATATATATATATATATATATATATATTTATATATATATATATATATATATATATATATATATATATATATATATATATATATATATATATATATATATATATATATAGTTTATGATTACAAACTTGATGATGCCGTATTACAAAGGTCAGAGAATATATAAAGAATTATGGGTTATTTGTTACAAAGAAATAATATTTATTAGATATATGGAATATACTGTGTCACATATGAATTACTAGGATAAATTTAACGTCATGACATGAAGTCTGCATTAGATGGAGTATAATCTGAAAGAAGACGTTTTCCAAATAACGTTCAGGGCAAAATTTTATTTATTATATCTTGGAAAAACATAAATGTACTTAATTTGTGATCCTTTCTTAAATCAACTAATAACTTACTTGACTGTATAGACGTATTAAATCAATTGGATCTTAAAATCCCTAGAATATCATCACAATATAATATTACTATTAAATAACCAACAACTGTAATCAAGAATACTAACGATTTTAAAATAAAAAGTATGAATTCTAATTCTCTTGCAATTTTGGTAACATCAAAACAGCATTTGATTTGATATGGTTAATTTAAATTTGTATTATTCTTTTTTGTTTTAATTGGTATATATTTATTGAATACTGTGTATGATCTTGTATAGCTTATTTTTAATCAAGTGTATAGTTTTTATTATCGCAATCCTACTTTTTATTAGTGTTATTTATTTACCTATTATTTACAATACATCTTTTGAATCATATAAATGGCTTTACCTATGGGATATGTATGTAATATAAATTAATTAATTCATTAATTAAAGGTCCTGGACCCCCACCCCACAAAAGTGGAGGGTTTGAAAAAATTTCGGGATGGGGGTAGTTGATTTTTTGGTGTCAGTAATCGGCCTTGGTCTTGGTTTAATGAATAATAAAATGGAAGAAAAATAATTCCTCATACCTTTTTTCTTTCCCTAAGTATTCAATTGAAAGGTATACTCGGTTTTTTGGTACAGTTGGTACAATTTTATCTGTGAAATATTATTAATATGTTTTCGATATATCTCACTATGAATATTATCTTACATAAAAATGAATACGGCTATATTACCTGTCTTATACTGACCTATACGTATTGATAACAAGTTAACAATGGTGTTATAAAAATTATATAGTATTAAAACGATATCACATTATCACAGTTTGCTTTTAAGGCGAAATTGTTTGTTACAGATCAGTTCCTATTTTTAAACCGCTTGTTATTAAATACCTCAGATAACAGAGATAAGGAAGATTTCAATGATGTATCGCTATTTGCTGTGTATTTTTAACTTATGTATTTTGATTACATCTCAGAGTAAGTGACATATTATTTATTGTCGATAAATTATATAAATCGGCCACACTGGACCTCCAGTAATTGACACGCGAACAAAATTACACTTTATTGATATAGGTATAATATCGTTAGACTACTTCTAAAAATTGAGATAAAAAGTTGAATTAGTTTATACTGTTTATAATAATATATTGACATGTTATTTCTTATATAAGTTCCTTTTAAGATAGAGAATGGATGTGCTGTCAATTTTTTGTTTTCTGTTTATTGTGAACTGTAAAAATATTTATTTTATATGTATTATACGGTGTGTACAAATTTATTTCAAAATTAGATATCAATTAAAAATAAATAGTTTTAAAACCTTAAAACGGACTTTTCCGCACATAGAACATCTCTATCTCGAAATTGAGTGGCCAAACCTACACATAAATGCAGAATATTTTTTTATGCGACAGTTTTACTATTTTCAAATGGTCCACCATCGTGCTTTCTTGACCCATGGACAGGGTGGGGCGCGTCCTATCCACCTAAAAATAGATGTCGTCTGATAGATGTCCCTAATCAGAATCAGTCGAAACCCGATCGATCCGACACGATTTTATTGAGTGATCGTGCTAACGAACAAAATACCCATGTACATGGTAGCGTGTATTCTATTCACCTCAAAATCAATAGGTGTCGTCTGGGAGACATCCCCGATCAGAATCAGTCGAAACCCGACCGATCCGACACGATTTAGTTGACTTATCGTACTAACAAGAATAAATGCCGAGGACAACAACGACACACGCACACAGCAAAAAGTTTTTAAAAACCATTTTCTTTGTCTTTAGGCCGAAAAACGAAAAATAAACCCAAAACGAATTTTGTTTTTTCAATTTTTCTTTACACGATTACATTACTTTTCCACGTATAGTGGAGTGCGAAAAAGTAAAAGGTGTAATATCAGAATGAAATTGTCCCCGACAAATGGAGCAAATGGCATCAGATGTTCTTCTGCAATGAATATGCGTTCATGGATCTCCCCCGTATCGGAACCAAATCCGTGCCACCACTGAAACAAGTTCGTCCCCCAGAACGTCATTGATCCAAAAACATGAAATCCTCGGAGTTATATTGTAATAAGCAAACCTCTTTCCTGGCCTCCGTCAGACTCGTTGACGTCCATCTGGTGAATTAAAACTTACTATTGTTTCGACTAACACTGTCTTAGTTTTCCACAAAACACCAAAACACTATACACTACACCCGACGCGCGCTTTTCCAGCAATGTTGGCATCATCTGGAGATGAATAGTTTTAATCATCTCCAGATTATGTCAACTTTGTTGGCGAATCGCGCGTCGAGTGTAGTGTATAGTATTTTGGTGTTTGTGGAAAATTAAGATAGTGTTATCTTCACCCCAAAGGTTCCAGCCTACTACAGTATTGTTTCGACAGAAAATAAAACTGGCCCAAAAATGGTCCAATTTGCGTGTTCCCTTGCAAAATGCAATCTAGTAATTATATGTTCTCTGGTGGGCAGTGATGCAACAGTTGGTATTCTACTGTCCAATCATTATTCATTATACCTTCTCCAGACTGATGATCCCGAAATTGCTACATTTTGCTGATGTAGGGCTCTGCCTAGCTCCAAACTGATAGAGTGCCTGCTCCTTATGGCGACTTTCATAGGATATCGCTCACCTTTTGCTGTAGACTTCTTACGATCTTATCCTGGGGTTCTACAGTAACTTCTAAGTTCATTGAAATTTTTAACTGTTCAACCAATTATTGTTGATTGTCTAACTCCTAACAAATTAACTACATATCGCTGGCTACGTCCGTCGTTAACAAGAGTTACCGTTTTCACTGCTTAATCTTCTCTTAAGTTACGTGGATTCATTTATTCTATTCTAAGTGTACTGGACAAAGTGTTTCATGCACTTAATGAAATTAAATTTTAAAAATATCACTAGCGTAACTGAATTACAAATAGATATCATTTTAAATAGCGCTAAATGTATTATTTATGAACAATTATAAAATATTTCTTTACATCTGTCAAACATTTGCAGTTGTTTATCAGTAGTGACAGAGGGTATCCCAGGCCATATACATAAAATGCTTATGGATATAAAACTTACAAATATATAAATTGAAAATTATAAGAAATAATGAAAATATAAATTTTGTTCATGCGTTAATTTTATCCAATAGTGTATATAAAATATAATTTAGGGTATAAAATATAATTTTGGGTCCCCTTGTTGAACATTTTTAGATGTATTATGATTGCAATTCAATTGCGTGATGCTAGGCTATTTTTCGCAACAAGAGCAGTAGTGGTTGAAATATTCATTATCAATTTGGCTTGCTGGTCCTATTTTTAGAAGAACAATTTGGACATTTTGGACTAATTAAGCAGAATCATCTATATGCAACAAAACATCCCCTTTCTGTTGCTAACCGAAAAAATTACATGCGTAAAAAGGTCATTGTAAAAATAAAAATGGCCGTAGACTCCGGTAGGCAACAAATAAGCGAGGGGACAACCGCAGCACCAATCAGAGCCGAGCGGGCCATCCACAATGCGAGTTGATTCATATACTTCAATCAGCACCAAAGGGTTGCAAACTGATGAGGTCATTTCAAGGTAGAAGGGGTGGCGGCCGCCACCCCTTCGGTTGTGAAATATTATGTTTTTTTAGCGGAATTTGTTCGAGACCAGAGATTCAGGGCCGTTTTCGTTTCGGCTCGTTTTTCAGCAAAAAGGAAATTTTAATTTATGTGACTTTGGAAGGGCATCTCCCGCATACTCGCGATAAATAAGGACTGCCAGGACCAGAAGGAAGAATCGTGGTCGACGATGTGTAAATTCTTGTAAGGAATAGCAAGGAAAAACATTACATATACAGGCTGATTGATCGAAATCGTCCTTTAAATGTATTGATTTCTGTTCATTGTTTTCTGAAAATTTCAGCACAAACATAGCGGCCCATGCTCTGTTCAATGAAAACATTTCTAGGATGGCTATTGTATATTTAGTTTCTGATTATTTTATGGAAGTTTTCAACAGCTTTCACTGTCCCCAAATGCAATTGTTTTTGAGATGTTTAAATAAAAAAGGTTTCACATTATGGTACTTTAAATGATCAGTTGTACTTCTCGTCAAGAATAGGAAAAAGTGTGAGATTCTCCAGGTATGTACAGAAGAAAGAGTGAGCAGTATTCGGAGGGAAATGTACTTTACGCGCGGCCAGATCGAAGTCTGCGTACATGCAATATTAACAGCATGGTTAGACTAATTATTAACTGTTAAAAGTGATACTTTTGCTAAATTACTTACGGGGTTTTCATGTGGAGGTGCGTGATATAAACTGCACCCTAAAACTTTCAAAAATTTTCGTAGTTCTTCAAGTATAATCCCCAATTTCCTTTTTTATTTTCTAAGAATTTTGTGTTGCTGATAGAGGAGAATATATAATAGCTTTCGCGATACCTATCTTCAATCGTATTGTTTTTATAATTGTTTTAATGAAATTACATAAGAGTAAATAAATGTAAAATTACATTAACTTGACAGTACTTTAGTAATACCGGGTTACAGATTAATTTAACCACGCTGTTAGTAATGCAACTTTCATTTTTAAAATGGCCGTAACAGATAATTTAGGGTATCGAGAATGAAGACCAATTTTGTTTTTATTGAGGTATCTCCAAAAGGGTTAACATTTGGGACAGACAATGCTGTTTAAATTTCCTTTAAAATGATCAGTAGATGTGTAACAGAGAACCAAATGTTCAACAAAAAATAACACCATTCCTTTTAAAGTTTTGAGGATCTTCTTCAACAATTTTTTATTCTGAAGGTCTTGTAAATATTTTCACTGAATAGAAATTTATAGAAAAGTATAATGGGCTGAACTCTCTATCAATCCGCCTGTGAAGTATAACAGAAAACATATTATTTATTATGTTAGACCGAAACAAGGGATGATAATTTAGAGTATCGCGAATGAACATCAATTTTGTTTTTATTAAGGTATCCCTAAAAGGGTTAAATTTTAGGGCAGGCAATGCTGTTCAAATTTCCTTTGAAATTATCAGTAACAGAGAACCAAATGTGCAACAAAAAAAAAACACCATTCCGTTTAAAATTGTTAGGTTCTTCAAAAATTCTTGATTCTGATTTTTTAAATATTTTCACTGAATAGAAATTTTTAGAAAAGTATAATGGGCCGAAGTTGCAATGCTCTTAATGGACAATCTCCATCGATTCGTCTGTGAAGTATAATAGAAAACATATTATTTGTAATATTGGACCGAAACAATGTTCTAAATGGTTAACAATCACATCCAATAAAAAATTTTAGGTTATATTTTCTATATTTGTAATATTTTTACAATAAATCGTGAAAAAACAACATTTTAATCACAGAATAATATCAGAACTATAGTTTATTTCATCGCTATTTGCCAAATAACAAATCTCAAAACATAACCTTGGCTTGTTTTATGGCTAGGCTCAGGTAGACTTTTCAGTTTATCGACAAGATAAGAGAGTTTTTTATTATTCTTTTCTTAATCCTACAGAGTACCCTACAAATGAATAATCACTTGGTTCATAAATTCCTCAGATTTGATAATATATATATATATATATATATATATATATATATATATATATATATATATATATATATATATATATATATATATATATATATAATTTTCCAATACTGTATCCCTATTTATCTATTTATACTATTCTACACTATATCTATACTATTTAAAAGTTTACATCCAATTATAGAACAATACAATATATAAGAAACGGTAAAAAAATCAATGACCGAATATTCCTACTATATGAATACAATAACATAAGATGGGAAAAAATGTTCGAGATACTAAAGAGCGCGGGAATGAAGTATAGAGATAGGACAGTAGTACACAATCTATACAAAGAGCAAACTGCTGTTATAGAAGTAGAAGGGGAAAAAAGGGAAGTAGGTATTAGGAAAGGAGTAAGACAAGGATGTACGTTATCACCACTAATTTTTAATCTGTACATCGAAGAGGCGATTAATGTGGTAAAAGATAGAGTGGATTTCGGGATTAAAGTACAGGAACAGAAACTAAAAATGCTGAGATTCGCGGATGATATAGCAGTATTAGCATCTAGTAAGGAGGAATTAGAATCAGCATTGAACGAAATGGAGGCAGTGTTGACAGAGGAATACGGAATGAGGGTGAATAGGAACAAAACCAAAGTATTAGTGTGCAGAGGGCGCGAGAGCAGAGCAAAAACGAAAGTACAAATTAATAATGAAAGATTGGAGGAAGTTAAAGACTTCACTTATTTAGGAAGTAAAATAAATTGGGATGGAAGAAGCGATAAAGACATAAAACAAAGAATAGCTCAGGGTCGAGTAGCTTTTAACAAAAAGAAAGCACTTTTATGCTCGGGGGTAGAAACAAGGAAGAGATTTTTGAAAACATATGTATGGAGCACGGCACTATACGGTTGCGAAACCTGGACGGTAGGGGAAGCAAGTAGGAAGAAATTAGAAGCTTTTGAGATGTGGTGTTACCGAAGAATGATGAAAATACCATGGACTGATAGGGTTAGAAACGAAGAAGTATTGGAGAAAGTCGGCGAGAAAAGAAGTATGTGGAAAAACATAAAGAAGAGAAGAGATAGACTGGTATGCCACTTGCTGAAACATGGGGGAATAGTCCGCGATATTTTGGAGGCAGAAATAGGAGTGAAGAAAGGCAGAGGTAGGCCTAGATTAGACTACTGCTCGCAAATAGTAAGGGATGTAGGTTGTAGCACAATTAGCGAAATGCGTAGGTTAGCACAAGATAGGAGAAGCTGGAGGTTAGCGTCCAACCAGTCTTAGGACTGATGACCTAAAGATCATGATGAATACGACTTGATAATGAAATATGACTTGATGTCAATAAGTCTGCAATTAAATATATCAATTTCCCTTGAATATTTTTTTATAAATATCACAAGAGACGAAAATTGGAAAATAGTTTAAAATGTCAGTTCGCGCCATAGGCCGAAAACAATTTGTTCTTCTTGTATCTCTCCAGCCCAGTTTATTATGAATAGTCTTTTATAAATAATTTTAGAAGAGTATTATCGTCTGCCCTCAAGGCTGCACATACTAAATTCACGCAATAAACGTTACTAAACATAGCCAACAGGATATATTCTATGTAACTTAAGATGTGGTAAATTTAAAAATCTTCGCCGAATATTTTCTAGAGTATTTATTTTGATATTATAACCACAGAGGCTTACTTACAATTTTACAAGACAGCAATATAAGGTTCATAGTGTATTAGCAATATAAGGTTCATAGTCTGTATTTTCCTGTGTTGAAATAGTACACAGTGTAATACAAGGCGGAAGATTTGCACTACCACCAACACCAGTGTCGATAGTAAATCGTTGCTTACTTAAAACGCAGGTTTCCTCCATACATGCGCATGTTTGAATTAGATTATTTGAAAGGAGCTACAACTCCAAAAATACAATTTTTCAGGAGAGCCAAGAACAAAACAAGTGCTTGTTTTGTTTTTGGTTCAGAGCATTTTCCTCATGAAAAATACTCTGAGGGTCGCTCATAGGATTCGAGCTTACTTTTCTTAAGATCAACTAAGCCTTATATCATTTTCAAAGCCTCTGGAGCGATATGCCAAAGAAAAAAATAAATAATTATACATTTAAAAACATGGCCGATTGCGTCACATCACAATATAATAGGCGTTAAACTAATGTAAATATGAGAAAGTACATCAGCAACAAATAAAAAGGTATAAAAGACTGTATTTAGGTAATTATTTAATACATTTGAAGAAATGTAATATCTTACATTTGAAATACAATTTTTGAAACAATTTGAAACAATCTTGAAATTTCTAACTTTTTATTATACGAGTAGTTTACTTATTATGTTGTACTTATTATACTAAATACAACAATGTTGCCACTTAGAACTGTCACGTATGATGTTTATAATCTTATAAATAATATTTTTTTAAAGGAATCTCATTTATCGCAATTTATAAGGTCACAGATAAGTCTGTATCAGTTGCTTTGTAGAGATCATAGGGGTCCATTTGACGTATTACATACAAATAAGTGTCAATAAACTTTACGGATATTTGTTGCTATCTCCAAAGAAGTTATCTTAAACGTATGTGAATGCGAATCTAACCAATGTGATCTTATCTGTTAAACTAGCGAATCGAAAATAAATTCTTATTTGGAAACCTTGGCAGCTTTGTCAACACTGTTTTATTTAACCATCCCGTACCTTCATTTTAATCTAATATCTTGAAGAAATCTTTTAAAATTGTCAAGTATATATGATCGTGTACATGTGATCAAGTATATTTATATGTGATACATAACTTTTTGTAATTAATTAACTAACAAGAACCACCACTGACAACTTGAATATATTTACTTTTTTAATAATCTTGAAGTAAACTGATTCTGTACATATTTCTAACATCTTTCATCTTCACTTGAAAATTACAAAAAACAATATTAACAAAATATATCTCAAATAGTTCCATGAAAATATATCGTAACGATTTTAAACAAGAATGGCTTTTCTTGTAGAATGTTCTTGAACTTAACAGGTTCAAGGACATCTCTACAAAAGAGACTACCATCTTAAGAGTTAGGAGCAAAATTACGGCAGTAGCTGTTCCAGCAAATAACATAAGTGAGATTATTTTAAACGTACTTGGCAGAAGCATCTAAATTGTATCTATAATCATATATGTATGTACACATACAGATGTACATACATATATGAGTATAAACACCATTGACAAAAAGTGTAATGCGATTTCCTTGAACTGATATAATCTTAAAGTAATTATGGTCTTAGTAATTCACTAATAAAGGGTCTTTCGATAAGGACGCTCGATTTTTAAATGTAAATAAAACAAGTTGTGTATGAGATCTCCACCCAGTCTTCTTCTAATTCGAAATAAGAATAAATTATGAAATATAGCGTCGTTCAAATGTCCGCCGTGGCTTTGCTTGGCGGCACGTACACGGGTGGTCGAATTTTCGACGACTGTCGCATAAATCTGGCTGAATTTGCAGGATGGCGTTCGTTATGTTGACTTTGAGGGCATCAATTGTTTGCGATTTATTTGCATAGACCTGCGATTTAAGATAGACCCAAAGAAGTCTAAAAGCGTTAAATCGCACGATCTAGGTGGCCAGTTCACGTCGCCGCTATGCGTACGCAGACCTTACGTTTCGGTGACGTACGGGTGTTGACCGATTATTTATGATTTGTACACGATGTTGAACGTTATAACCTTCCACGGTGATACACTACTTGCGATACACTACTGAACTATTCACAATAAATTTTACAGATGTTGCTTTAACAACATGGCCGCTATCACCTAACAAATTTCGAGTGTCGAAAGACTCTGTATATCAAATAAGGCATAATTTGATGTATAGACATCAAATTACATTCATAAATCATTATTATATAGAGCTCTAAGTATTACATTGATAATGTTACTAAATAAGACAACACGTTTAGAATAAAAAAACAGATCACTTTTCCATAAACACCCAAACATTACACGTCTCTCGATGCGCGTTTCGCCAACCAAGATGGCATCATGGGGGGTGATTAAAACTTAAATTTAGTTTTAATCATCTTGTGATATTACCAAATTAGTGGTGAAAGGAGAGTCTAGAAACGTGAAATCTTTCGGCGTTCGTGGAAAAAAGTGATCTCATGTTTTTGTTGCTGCATCGAAGGTTCTTCTTCCCGTTTAGAGTAGAATAGTTTATAATTTGAAACACAGGAAGTGCTCCTTTAAAGTCGAAGAAAATAGGACTTGTAACTTGTTTCTTTTAGATGTTTACTAAATTTATGTAAATTAATAAAAGTAATATTTACTTTCTTAAGGTATTGAGGCTGTTACGATATTTTACGCTTATACTGTATGTTGTAAATGTATATACATATGTGCATACAGCATTGGACATAATTGTTGGAACAAAATAAATTTGCACAAAAAAAAATATCCGGCAAAAATACAGTTGCTCTCGAATTATTAGAATATTTCCTACAGTTTACAAAATTTTTGCTGGTATTTGAAGATAACAAAAGAAAAGAAAAACATATTTTTATTTTGGTTTCGGACAAGAAGGTTGAAACTTTTTATATATTATCAAAATATTTCGTGTATTTAGTTACAGAGAGGCAAAGAGTGTTTAGCAGTTGAACAGTAGAGCATACCGATATTTTTATAATGACGAAACGAAAAGCACTTTCTGTAGATCTTCGCAGAATAGAATTGTTAATTATTATAAAGAAGGGATTAGGCAATGTGAAATATCAAGAGTACTTAAAGTACGAAAAAAACAGTGTGTCTCGAATTATAAGAAAATTGAAAGTGTGTGGCAATGTGCTTCCAAGTGAAAGTCCAGGGAGGCCTAGAAAGACAACTGCACGCCTGGATAAAAAAATTATTAGTTTATCCCAAAATGATCCATTTGTCCTCAGAGAAAATTTTGCGGAAAATTGACGAAACTACACCATCCAGCATATGCGACAGAACAATAAGGCGTAGGTTAGCTGAACAAGGTCTTCTGAGCCATGGACCTTTAAAAAGACCATACTAAGTAAAAAGAAAGTTAAAGCACGACTTACATTTGCAATGGATCACGTTAATTGGACTACTAGGGATTGGAAAGAATTAGTTTTAGTGGTGAGTCTAAATTTAACTTGTTTGGCAATGATGCAATCAAACATGTCCTAAGAGTCAGCGATTAAATAAAAAGTGTCTTTGCTCAACCATAAAACATGGCGGAGGATCTATTATGGTATGAGTGTACCTTTCGTGGTATGGTATGGGTCCATTACATCATATACATGGAAAGATGGATCGTTCTATGTACAGATACATTCTTAGAGATGCACTGGAACCTTACACATTTGCAACCATGCCGATAAATTTTATTTTACAGCATGATAACGACCAAAAACACGCGTCGAAGCTTGTAAGACAGTGGTTATTATGAAAAAATAAATGTTCTGCAGTGGCCGTCACAAAGTCCCTATTTAAACCCCATAGAAAATATATGGGTATTGGTTAATACAAGAATCCAGCTGGGAAATATAAAAAGTGCAACTGAACATTTTGAGAAACTGACGGAAGCCAGGAATAGCATTGACAGAAATGTTATTGAACATTTAATCGAATCTATGCGGAAGAGCAGATGCGATTAAGGCAAAAGGATAGCACACCAAATATTAAAAAAGTTAATTACGTAATCAGATTTTAGAAAAATTGTTTTTTATTTACTTATTTTTACCCAAAATGCCTTAGCTAACATTACTTATAATAAATATAAGTAATGCATATGTCACATAATTAATTAATTATTCCAAAAAGTCTAAAAGTTCCAACCATTATGTCCAATCAATACTGTAAGTACGTGTATTTCGCTTTTCCTTATTTAGTACGTATATTACTTTATTTAGTATTTATATTCGTCTATCTTTGCAATGTGTCAATTTCTATCGTTAATTAATTACTATTCGTAAAACACTTCATTCTCATCGGGACTTTTCATTGTGTCTATACTATTTCCATTTATTCTTTACGTTATGTCACACTTTACACAGAATCCTTTTCATGTAAACAAATTTATTATCATTATTATAGTTTTTTTGTGCATTCACGCTGTTTATAATATTGCACGAATTTTATCTAAAGGAAATAATAATAGTTACCCTCATTTATTACATGATATATAAAACTAACATCAGGAACATATGTAAATAACAAAGTAAACCTTAAACAGTACTCCTCCCTTTAGGACCCATCAAAGTGAAACGCCTACCCCGCCCATAAAGCTTTGCCACAAAGCCCACTACGCCAAAGGTGATGGAATCTTTGAAATACATAAATTATAGTAACGAAATTAACAAGAAACAGTATTATTGTTCGTCGTGCATATGTTTGCATTTTCACTCGGCTTTTGTGTACTCCTGTGTCTTCTCCACCCACTTTATCCCCCACCTACTGCCCTACTACCCCACTCGCTTTTACATCAACCCTTTTTCCAACATGCACCCTATGACACAATATTACAGAAACCCTTCTATGTGTTCTTTCATCCTGTTTTTAATCTTCCTCCTCTGCACGTCCCCTTGCGGTAGTGCCGTCTCTATAGCGTAAGGACAGGTCCGGTTTGATACAAATCGCTGAGCTGAAACTAATGGGAATTTAGTTTTATCGGAAATATTTGTTTGCAAGATCTAGGAGCTAATCAAACGTGACGGTAGATGATTCGACAACGTTGAATCGGATTGGTTGTCCATTAAGCAGTATTTAATTGTAGTGCATGTATTCTACATCAGACGATTTTAAGTTAGATTAACCTTATTTATTATAAGTAATATACAGAGGATGTACCTTTCTTATGTAACTAATATGCAAATACTCACCAATGATTTTTTTAAAGTTTGAATGAATTCAAACATTAGTAAGTGCTAAAGGCAAGATTCAAGTGAACAATAGTAAACATACGACAATAATAATAAATAGCAACAATCAACAATAATAATAAAATTTATTAATCATTTTAGATATAGGATGTAAATGTCGTAAGTCATATAAAAACTAAAATAACAACACGTTAGGTTACAAAAATAGTGAAAGACAAACATTCGTAAATATATACGTTTAAAACTAATAAATTATACCCATACATTTTATTCCCTTATCTGTGATAAGGGAACAAAAATCAAGTTAAAAAATAGATAATAAAAATACAAACATGTTTAGGTATCCACCAAACAGTAAGTTAAAATTTCTTTATTATTTTTTTGACGTAAATTAAAAATTTTAATATAAATATGTGTATACAGGGCGTTGTTAAAACATACATAACTTTCATCAACAGTACTTAAACTTTGTATAATATATCTTTGTGCGTGTATCAATTTAGTGATAACGCACGGATCACATGCTACACCACTCGCAATTGTTACTAATCCACCACAATTACCAGTACGTATGTCTAGCGACATGTTTCAACGAACTACGTACGGGATAGACAGTTAATAATTTGCCGAACAAAATGCAACTATGAAGTCACGTCTTAGCTTTATATGATATGATTCATTGGCGTCTCAATATTTCTGTAAAATTTACTTCATTTTGGTTTTCATCATCATTAGGTCATCAGTCCTAATTCTCCTAGCTTCTCTCTAGCTTCTCCTATCTTGTGCTAACCTACGCATTTCGCTAATTGCGCTACAACCTACATCCCTTACTATTTGCGAGCAGTAGTCTAATCTAGGCCTACTTCTGCCTTTCTTCACTCCTAGTTCTGCCTCCAAAATATCGCGGACTATTCCCCCATGTCTCAGAAAGTGGCCTACCATTCTATGTCTTCTCTTCTTTAAGTTTTTCCACATACTTCTTTCCTCACCGACTTTCTCCAATACTTCTTCGTTTCTAACCCTATCAGTCCATGGTATTTTCATCATTCTTCGGTAACACCACATCTCAAAAGCTTCTAATTTCTTCCTACTTGCTTCCCCTACCGTCCAGGTTTTGCAGCCGTATAGTGCCGTGCTCCATACATATGTTTTCAAAAATCTCTTCCTTGTTTCTAAGTTTATTACCCCCGAGCATAAAAGTGCTTTCTTTTTCTTAAAAGCTACTCGACCCTGCGCTATTCTTTGTTTTATGTCTTTGTCGCTTCTTCCATCCCAATTTATTTTACTTCCTAAATAAGTGAAGTCTTTAACTTCCTCCAATCTTTCATTATTAATTTGTACTTTCGTTTTTGCTCTGCTCTCGCGCCCTCTGCACACTAACACTTTAGTTCTGTTTTTATTCATCCTCATTCCGTATTCCTCTGTCAACACTGCCTCCATTTCGTTCAATGCTGATTCTAATTCCTCCTTACTAGATGCTAATACTGCTATATCATCCGCGAATCTCAGCATTTTTAGTTTCTGTCCATGTACTTTAATCCCGAAATCCACTCTATCTTTTACCACATTAATCGCCTCTTCGATGTACAGATTAAAAATTAGTGGTGATAGCGTACATCCTTGTCTTACTCCTTTCCTAATACCTACTTCCCTTTTTTCCCCCTCTACTTCTATAACAGCAGTTTACTCTTTGTATAGATTGTGTACTACTCTCCTATCTCTATACTTCATTCCCGCGCTCTTTAGTATCTCGAACATTTTTTCCCATCTTACGTTATCAAAAGCTTTTTCTAAATCTACAAATCCTGTATAAGCGTTCTTTTCTTTTTCTATTGTTTTCTCTAACATTACTCTTAGCGCCAGAATAGCTTCGCGAGTTCCCCTATTTCGCCTAAACCCGAATTGGTCTTCTCCTACTATTTCCTACGCTCTATTTTCCATCCTCTTCTGCACTATTCTAGTTAAGATTTTTGACGCATGGGAAGTTAGGCTAATCGTTTTAAAGTTCTCGCATTTGTCGGCTCCTCTCTTTTTCGGTATAGTAACGATAATGTTCCTCTTATAATCCTCCGGCATCTCGCCCGTTTCATATATGTATTTTACCAGTTCAAACATCCTATTTACTACTTTCTGTCCCGCAGATTTCAAAATTTCCGCCTGTATTTTATCTACACCCGGCGCTCTATTATTCTTTAGCCCCCTTAGTGCTATTTCAAATTCCTCTCTTAATATAGGTTTTCCTACATCTTCCCTATCGATGCTAGATTCTTCCTCTAATATCTCTCCTAATTCCTGACCCTCGTATAAATTTCCTAAGTACTGCTTCCATCTATCCGCTTTCTCCTCTCTTCCGATCAGTATGTCCCCCGATTGACTCCTAACGTTTCTACTTATTGTTCCTATATCCCTGAAGTTCCTCTTAATTATTTTGTAAGCCTCATCGGTCTTACCTACTTGCAACTTATCTTCTACTTCTTTGCATTTATCCTCTATCCATTGTTCTTTCGCTTTTCTACATTTTCTAATGATTTCCCACTTTATTGACTTATAAGTTTTCAGTCCTTCTTCGTCTCGTCTGTTTTTGTAGCCTCGTCTCTTTTGCATTAAGTTTAAGATTTCGTCCGTTATCCAGGGCTTCCTAGCTTCCCTTTTATCGTGTCCTAAAACGTCCGTAGCCGCGGAAGCTAGACTATTCTTGATACCCTCCCACTCAGTTTCTGCGTTCTTGATTTCGTCCTTACTCGTTTTATTTATTAATTGATCTGATCCCTCAATATGTCTACATTTATACGTTTCTTATCCTTTCGGGTTTTCAAATTTTTGAACTTTAATCTAGCTTTCATGACTACCAAGTTGTGGTCGCTGTCTACATCTGCTCCTGGATAACTCTTACAGTTTTTTACTTGATTTCTAAATCTCTTCCTAACCAGAATGTAATCTATCTGATACCTGCCTATCCCTCCTGGCATTTTCCATGTGTACCGCCTCCTAACGTGATTCTTGAACAATGTCTTCGCTACTACCATCTTGTGCTTCTCACAGAATTCTATCAGTCTGCTACCTCTCTCGTTTCTGTTTCCTAATCCATAAGGACCTACAAATTCTCCTTCCTTCCCCTCACCTACGACTGCGTTAAAATCTCCTACTATTATTAAATTTTCATGACCCTTCACAAATCCTATTACCTGCTCTATGTCCGAATAAACGGCTTCTAACTCTTCCTCACTGTGGCTAGAAGTAGGCATGTATACTTGCACTATTACTGTTTCCACTGGCTTCGAATCTAACCTAACCATCATTACTCTCTCGCTGTATTGTAGGTAGCTATCTACACACTGTCCTGCTTTTTCCGCATAACGATCCCTACTCCCGCGTTTCCATTTACCGATCCTGTGTGTATTACCCTATAGTCACCGCTCCAAAAATCTCCTACTTCCGGCCAGCGCATTTCACTTATACCTACTATATCTAATCCTAACCTATCCATTTCTATCTTCAGATTTTCTAGCTTCCCTGTCTGTCTCATGCTTCTGACATTCCACGCTCCGACTCGTGAAATGCTACACTTCTTACTATTATTGCACTCGATCACGTCTCCCGGAACAGTCCTCACCCGGAGATCCGAACGGAGGACTATTTTACCTCCGGAGTTTTTTGCCCCAGGAGACGCCATCATTAATTTGGGAATTTTGGTTTTATTGAACGCATTTTCCTATTGTATTCCACTATTGTACTTTGATGGAAATATGACTTCCATTCAATGCCTTCGTAGAGAACCTTTTAATTACTCTATTATAGGTTGACGAATTTGTGTAATACTAACTGTTACCCTAAAATGGGTTTTCGGCACGACACTGTTAAAAAATGTCAGTTGCTTGATTCATACGATTGTTACCTGTGACGCACACGAAAAGAACCATTATACAAGCTATATTTAACTTTCACCAAAAATTATACGGAACAACTGAAATTAGAACCACTAACATTAGAGATACACAAATAATTGAATTAATCGTTTAATGAATCACACATTAAATCAGAACTACTTATAGCTGACGAAAATATGTATGTAAAATTAAGTAAATCTTGGTTCAAAATGTTGTGTACTAAATAACAACCTTCCTGTATATAAAATAATAATCAAATTGCAACAAAACCTAACGAATATAAATAACAAACATCTCATCGAAATAATAAATAAAATATGCAATATTCTAATAAATTAAGATAAAAAAACAGAACCAGAAAAGAGAAAAATTATTAATATACCGAATGACAACATATATGTTAAATGTGTATGTAAAATAGAAACACAACAAAAAATAAATTAATATAACCTCAAGCTAAACTAAACAAGATCCAACTGAAAAATAATACAGGCCTGCAAATTTTAACATTTTTAAAGTTGATTTGAGTTTGATAAGTGATTATAAGTGAGTTATTTGCGCTGATTTCATATCTACCTTCCGTTTTTGCCTCTTACGTAAAGTTTTTGATCAACTGAATAATCAGAATAAATACTAAAGGAAAGATTACATTTTAATAAACTACATTACATTTAATAAACATTATAAAACATAGTAAGAAGCAATAACGCAAATAGTTTTGAGTCTCTAATTTCTTTTTTACTTTGAAACTCGCTCCCTTTTTAACAGAAAATTTCGTATTGTAGTTTTTATTGTGTAATCATTCGTTGGATGTTCTCTTTTCAGCATCCAGTAATAATCTGCCATCATCGCCACATCCCATCGACCCTGGTACCTTCTTTACTTCTCCTTTATGCCTTGATGGAACCTGTCACTTTGCTCCTCACTAACAGCACCAAGATTTTCTGGAAAGTAGTCCAGATGAGCATGCAGAAACTGAATTTTTATGCTCATATTACAACCAAGTTGCTTAAACTTATCCAGCATTTTGTTGACAATTTCCTCATACTGCGGATATTTACAACTTCCTACAAAAATTTCTGTTATATTTTTAAAGCAAATCCAAAATTCTTTTTCAATTTTAGTCATTGTTTTTTCAAACTGTTGGTCCTGGATTAATTTTCTTATTTGTAGTGCTACGAAAATGCCTTTTTTAAATTTTGCTTCAGAAAGAGCTGGAAATTTACCATATAAGTACCTAAAATAATTCCCGTTTTTATCTATATCTGTTACATATTGATTCATTGATCTTAATTTAATATGAAGTGATGGCAAAAGAGTTTTTGCGGATTAACAAAAATTACATAAATAACGTTTTTTGAACCAGGTGTTTAACACAAAGCAATATCGAGTTGGTTATATTTGATTATTGTACTTAATAAAATGGCTAATGCTGTTGGACAATGTTGGTGGTTTTGTTAATCTTATCAAAATGGTGATTTTTTATGTGAAAGAAACGATAACGAAATACACGTAAAGTTTGATTGTTGATGAGTGATAAAAAGATACACGAAAGACGAGAAAAAGAATAATAATTTGATCTACGTAGATCAAATAGTTTTAAATCGAAACTCTAGATTTTTCTCTAGTTCTGTATACAATTTTATTCATTAATATAACTTGTATAAATATAAAAACTCAATCAACATCGACATGATGTTTTCATCGAATTTACTGCGTATTACCCGCGCGAACGGAAGCAGCTTAGCAAGGTGAAATAAATTCAGAGCAGGGGTTGCAAGAAGGTCAAGAGTGCTGCTTCTGCTCCGGAAGTGGGCCTGGTCCGTCGTTTCAATCGCGCGTCGAGCTCCGAGTAATTTGAAAGGGTTCAAGAAGTAGAATCTTAACAAAGCCCTCATCCAGATGAAAATATTTTTGTTTCGCGATCAAGAAATATAAGATTTAAGATTCCTCGAACGGCTGGGGAGGAATTTTAAGAGATACCGCTCAGGTTTCAAATGCTTTCCGATTTTATTTTATTACCAAAGGAGTCCCCCCATTAATCTGTAAGCAATATGAAAGGGCCCTTCCGAGTATGAAACAATGCCGTTCAGAGTGCACACTTAATGAAGTTCGAAACCCATTATGAAATTAAGAAATGAAGATGATGGTAAATAGGAAACTCAATACAAGGAATTTCAATAATAAATATAATGATATTAATGGACCCGTTGTAAGGACTTCTAGTTGAATCACGGTTGAGTAACGGAACGGGTCGTTAACTTAAAGAAGGAATTTGTATTGCTTCTCTATACGGGATGTTTAGATATAAGCCCAGGCTCATAATAGTTCGGCCAGGCATAATTTTACAACTAATATATTTATAGAAAAGTAATAATACTCTCAAAACTATTTTATTAAAGGAAAATATTGCTAACAGAAACAAAGTATAAACTTTGAACTTACGTACAATGAAATGTTAGTATGTTATGATATATCGGTGACAAGTTTGTTAATAAAAAACATTAAGATTCGCGGTTCAAAATAATTCGGCCAGTTGCTGAACACTTGTGATATATAAAATGCTTGTGCTTGTGATATATAAAATAATTTCCATTTTTCTTAAATACACTATAGTTTTATGAACAGTTAAAAAAATAATAACAATAATTATTAAAAAATGGCGGAGATATGACCCGTCAAATAGGACCCTCTTTTGAAAATCATTGCTGATGGCGGAATTTTTTCTCTGTCAGGCGTCGTCTGAAAATTAAAAAAATTCATATTCAGAAAGGTATCAATTTTCATTCAGAAAGTCAGTGAAAATTCATATTCAGAAAGGTATAGAAAAAAATCAATTTTTTACCAACATTTTTAAGTTTAATTATAAAAACTTAACGCGGCATCTAATCAAAATAAACAGTTTTAAAACCTCAAAAAGGACTTTTTCGCACGTAGAACATCTCTATATAACAATTGAGTGGCCAAGAAAAAATAAACCAACACATAAATGCAGAATATGTTTTATGGGACAGTTTTACTTTTTTCAATTTTTCTCAAATAGTTCACCATCGTGTTTTCTCATGACCCATGGACAGGGTGGGGTGTGTCCTATACACTTCAAAATCAATAGATGTTGTCTGGTACATGTTCTTAATCAGAATTAGTCGAAACCCGATCGATCCGACACGATTTAATTGAGGGATCGTGCTAACAAAAGTAATTTCTCACATAGTCAACCATTGTGCTTTCTCATGACCCATGAACATGGTAGAGTGAGTTCTATCCACCTCAAAGTCAATAGGTGTCATCTGGGAGACGTCCTCGATCAGAATCAGTCAGAACCTGATCGATCCGACACGATTTAGTTGAGTTGTCTTGTTAACAAAAAAAATTCTCAAATAGTCCACTATTGTGCTTTCCCATGACTCATGAACATGGTAGAGTGTATTTTATCCACCTCAAAATCAATAGATGTCGTCTGGTAGATGTCCCTAATCAGAATCAGTCGAAACCCGATCTATCCGACATGATTTAATTGAGTGATCGTGCTAACAAAAAAATGTCTCAAATAGTCCACCATCGTGCTTTCTCATGACCCATGGATAGGGTGAGGTGTGCCCTATCCACCTCAAAATCAATAGGTGTCGTATGGGAGACGTCCCCGATCAGAATCAGTTAAAACCCCATCGATCCGACACGATTTAGTTGAGTTATCGTGCTAACAAAAAAAAAATTCTCAATGACCCATGGACAGGATGGGATGTATCCTATTTACCACAAAATCAATAGGTGTCGTTTGGGAGAATCAGTACATAACATAAAGAACATAAGGTTCTTTCATTGATGTTGCGATGTCATCCGACTTCTTTTGAGCAGCTATTTTTATCTTCTTGGTCTTTTAAGCCTCTTATTGGGTTCTCATGCGGGCTATAGATATCCAATGGGCATCTAAATTCCTAGATAATTGGACCTTGGATTTGAATTGGCATATGGTCAAATGCTTAAAATATTCTTAAAAATATAAGTAATAAATCTAGTTAAAAAAGAATCGATTTCATGGAAGCCACAAATCTCAAAAACCCCATAATTTAATGTTCCTTTTATCAGTCTAGAGAAAAAAACAAACGTTCAGTTTACAAAAAGGTATTCAGCTTCATTGCATCCCAAATCAATCAAGAATACATATCTCCTAGAATTTTTCAAAATTGTTAACAATTGACAACAAAAGTAGTTAAATGTGTCACGCAATAACGTATTTATTAAATAAGTAATATTATGTCTTTCAGTAAGTCATTGATTTATATAATGATTTGCCACCTACCAAGATCTAATGGAAAACTGCTCCAAATGACATTTTAATTCAATGAACACCCTCGAGTGTACTAACAACACGACCAAGGTTGACTAAATTTCAGATTGCAAATAATGTAAGTCCATTTAAGTAATTACTTCTCTTCTAGAGTCCCCTACTTCAAGACGTATGCTCCGAACTCAACAAAACCAGTTCGCTACGCTATATCAATAAGTTCTCTGCAACAATAAGAACACCTGGAGAATATGTAAGTGAATGAACATCCTTGGTAAATAGCATAGTGCCTTACTTTGAATACGGTCTTAGAATGGGGTCCCGGGAATCATGGATGTCAAGGACACCATCTTAATCTTGTAAATGTGGGTCGAACACGCGAATCCCCGATCTTTTTTGTTCTTTTGTTAGGGTATACGTTCACTGCATGATGTTTCGTAATAAATTAAATAACGCGTATATAATGTACCCCTCAGTTCACTCCGGGTGTCTGAAATAATATATTCAATAGTTAAAACGACACTGCCCGAAGAATAACAACAACGCAGCAAATAATATAATCAGAGCAAGAAAGACCATCACGATGAACACAGCCGCGGATAAGTAATGAGGGCCAGGATGAGATAAATTAAGCATCAGATTGTATGTCATGTATCTGAATACGTAAAAGTCTCTTTGCACTGCCCTGTTTTTTATTAGAATTATAAACAGACAGAATGGAAAATCTAGACCCTTCATGGTCAGTTCCCTGAAATTATGATAAATTAAATGTTTAATCAACTCAATCATCAATTTATTTGACCGGTTCTAAATACTAAGACGTCGACATTGTCTTTCTCGTGCAGTAGGCGACTTTTGTGAAAATCAGATAGTAAAAATACATGTAACATTGATTGGGCGACTAGGGAAGTGTTAAAATGCAGTGTTGGAGTCTAATCAACACAACGTTTGGGGTAAACGTCACTATCTTTTGGTAATACCTTCCGTAATTATTCCTATTGTCTAAGAAATAAAACACCTTTGACATTTTGAAATTGAATGTACTTTATTATATACACGTTATTATGAGTATTTGCGTTTTACTGTATATTGCAATAATAAAATATCGGAACATGGTATGGAGTGATGCAAGTTTAAGAAATATTTGTATATTTATGAATAGCGCAGCATTTGTATATTCATATTTTAGATACTACCAGCATATCTTATCTTGCATCCATCCTAACATGAATCTTGTGATCTGCAATATTGCATCCCAAGTTGAATGATCTTAGGAGGTAATCAAATAATAATAAATGTACTATTTATTTCATCGCTATTTGCCAAATAAAAAACTCTCTTACCTTGCCGATAAACGGAAGAGTCTATGCGAGCCTAGCCATAAAAACAAGCCAAGGTTATGTTTTGAAATTTTTTTATTTAGCAAATAGTAATGAAATAAACTATACATTGATGACATTCAGAAAGTAGTTTTTGTACAAACCTACTAAAGAATCTTTTCAAAATAAAAGTATTTGGGAGAAAATATAAATAGGAAACTTGTATGTCAATTATGATTCAAATCAAAACGGTTTTATTGTTTGAGTAACGGTATACTCATATAATTATTTAATAATTGTGTACATTCTCTATGAGATTAGTATTATTGTTAAATGTACATGAATAGACTCTCAAGAGAGCTAGCTGAGGAGGGACTCCTATGGATGCCCTCTGACAGTACGGGTGTCCACTTCCTGTTTGACTAGAAATATAAGATCACCCTCATCAGTAAGACCGACTGGATGGAGGGTCGAGCTGGATTGCCGCTCAATGGAGACATCTGGTACACGGATGGAGCCAAGAGTGGGAACAGAGCGGGTGCGGGGGTGTATAGGTGACGCGACGGGATAGGTAAAACCTTCCCCTTGAGCAAATACACTACCGCACTCCAGGCCGAGCTAGATGGAATTACATACAGTGTTCTGGGGGCCGACCAAAATCGGACCCAGGAGAAGGTATGAATCTGCTCGGATAGCAGGGCGACGTTGGCAGCCCTGAATTCAGCAACGACAAAGTCGAAGCTGGTCTATAATTGCTATGAAGCATTGAACCACTTGGCAGGGAAGGAACCGGTGGAACTCTTATGGATACCTGGGCATAATGGCATTAAGGGAAATCTAATTGCAGATGACCTTGCCAGACTAGGGACCTCTATGGACCAGAACCTGCAGTGGGAATAAGTCGGAATCTGATCAGAGACCGCATCAATGGCTGGGCAAGAGACCAGCACAATAAAAAATGGAGAGGAGTAACGGGTTGTCGAATAACCAAATTCTTCATCGAATACTCAGAGATTGAGAAATGGGCCCAAGAATTCAATAAATTGAACAGGCACAAAGCCAGAACCCTGGTGGGAATCATAACGGGCCACCATAGTAGCCTGAATACATATAAGCACAAGCTGAGGCTGACTGATAGCCCGGCCTGCAGATACTGTAAAGAAGACGAGGAAACCTCGATTCATCTTCTTTACACCTTCCCCGCACTGGAGGAGAAGAGATATCTTATATTAGGGACCCCTGTTATCCTAGAGGAGGCGAGGCTTAAGGCGGGGGACGTGCCTAAATTGCTCCTTTTATGGGATAGCATTTTTGGATAATGACCCGGATAAGAGGGGATCACCAAGGGACTACCCATGCGATCAGTAGCTGATGAGGCCCAAACCTATATAATATAATAATAATAATAAATGTACATTAAATTGGAATAACAGATTAAGGTATTAATTACCCACCCACTATTCAATCAATCTCAACAGATCGTATATCGCCTTCTTCTGGCATAAAGTTGATGGATGGTTACGTTTTGGAACTAATGTTTAGCTCCAAAACGAGCTATGCTATAAGCTTTCATACCAGCAAAAGGCTCTCTATGATTTCCCGCAAAATTCATCACAAGAGATGAATTTAAACACAACCGAAGCTCAAATGATCTATATTAGCTCTAGTTTAATTCTTATTCATATAAATTTAGGTTCATATTAAAAATATGTTTTCGATACCAATTATATAATATATCTTGTCTTGGACAAGGTCTGACGCTCAGTTATTATCTAATATCGAAATCTTATCTGGAAAACATAACCTTTAAAATGAAATTTGAAAACGACTATACTGATCTTGTACACGTACGAGCTAGGGTACAAGGGAGCATATTGGGTTCAACCTTTTACTTACTATATACAGCAGATTTACCTTATTAAGGTATTACCCAACTTACTTACCGTACCAAGCTTAGCCTTGTCAACAGTTGCTTTGTCTAAGTTACGCTACATAGTGTAGATAAGTTTTTTTAATTATATCATCTATATTTACTAAACGGCTGTTTTCGTGTGTCACGAAATTTTTAGGTCGATGTACGAAATGCTTTTCGTTCGAATTTCGGCATTTTGATAAAACCAATATAGTAAATCGACCCTTGCGAACAACGTGGTAGCTTTTGTTTTTTGATCCGAAGCCTCTAGAGGCATGCTCCGGAGGTGCCTTCGATATGAGCGAGGGGTGGCGCAATATTATTGCGATTTACTTACTCGTATAACGAATTATATATTTATCAAGTATTATAATATTATAAGTAGGTATTATATATTAAACAGGTGAATTAAGTCAATTGGTGTTATCGTATATATCCGTAATTCTTATATTTCTCACAGGTTTAAATATTCCAACCTTCTTTAATTTCTGCTAATGCATCTCGAGATTAAATCATTAACGAGTTGATTTTTAATCTTCGGCTGGGGTGGAATTTCTCCTCATTTTCCGGCACAAAAAGAGTTAGAATTAATGGGTTTGCCGATCACGCGAACAATCCGAGTAAGTTTTTTAATTACCGGTATTTTATAGCCCTAGTAAATCCAGCCGTTCATGCTAAATTATTTAAGGAGTGATTACTTTACTTCGGTAATTTTTCATTCTCTCGGATGCCCCTTAATGAAATTAAAAAATCTGTCGCCCTCCTTTTGTCGAGTAATCTGCTCCATATTTAATTACTTTTTTAATCGACTTTTCGGCGATTATATCTGGCAAAATTTCGAGCTGCTAAATTGTATTTAATGGAATCTGGAAGCTGCTTTTGATCTGCTCACTGTAATCGTCTAAATGTAATTTCAGCGCACAAATTCGTACTGTTGTTTCTTCCGCAAGTCATAATAGAATGTTTACCGATATAAATACACGAAAAGGAATATTGAAAGGTGATAGGTCTTAAAAGTAAGGAATAAAATTCATTTCTTTTTTTTTGTCATAAAAATAAGGAATAAAATTTTCACTTTTAAAAACGCATAAACTAAATTAATATTGAATATATACATTTCTTAACATAGTACCACTTATTTTGATTACTGGTCAAAACTACTCAAAATTTGGTCAACTAAATTAGCCCAAAAGCGACTAAAAAACCCCATTTGGGGGTGTGGGCTAAAAAGTAAGCTTCAAAAACAGTTTTTGCTCAGCATTTTCAGGTGGTCAAAATAAACTGTTTACTGGTCAAAACTGGTTAAAATTTGGTCAAAATGATGAACGAAAAAAAGTTGAAAAATGCAATTTGGAGGTGCCAACTTCACAGACCTCAAAAATTAATCTCGTTCCGCATTTTTGAACAAAAGGTGGTTAAAATAAACTGTTGACTGGTCAAAACTTGGTTAACTAAATTAGCCCAAAAGCGACTAAAAAACTCCAATTTGGGGGTGTGGGCTAAAAAGTAAGCTCCAAAAACAGTTTTTGCTCAGCATTTTCAGACAAAACGTGGTCAAAATAAATTGTTTACTGGTCAAAACTTGGTCAAAATAATGAACGAAAGAAAGTTGAAAAATCCAATTTGGGGTTGCTAACTTCACAGTCCTCAAAAATTAGTCTCGTTGCGCATTTTTAAACAAAAGGTGGTCAAAATAGACTGTTGACTTGTCAAAACTGGTCAAAATTTGGTCAACTAAATTAGCCCAAAAGCGACAAAAAAAACTCCAATATGGGGGTGTGGGCAAAAAGAAAAGCTCGAAAAACTGTCTTTGCTCAGCATTTTCATACAAAAGGTGGTGAAAATAAACTGTTTACTGGTCAAAACTCGGCCAAAATGATGAATGAAAAAAAAGTTGAAGATCCAATTTGGAGTGTGGGCTAAAAAGAGCTCGAAAA
The DNA here is from genome assembly GCA_037954035.1 of Rosalia funebris. Taxonomy (NCBI): domain Eukaryota; kingdom Metazoa; phylum Arthropoda; class Insecta; order Coleoptera; family Cerambycidae; genus Rosalia; species Rosalia funebris. The sequence goes on from JAZFAV010000004.1 coordinate 9,955,787, forward strand.
ATTGATCTTGCTCAGCATTCTCAGACAAAAAGTGGTGGTCAAAATCACACTTTTTAGAATTTTAAAACATTAATATTTAATAATGTATGGATGGTCAAAATAAACCAATTGCTGGTCAAAATTGGTCAAAATTTGGTCAAAATGATGAACGAAGAAAAATTGAAAACCCCAATTTAAGGGTTGTTAACTTCACAGAGGTCGTATCTTGCCGTTGATTATTTATACAGAAATCACAGTTTCTGTAAATCTGAATTTTTGTTTAACACGGAAGTGCAGTTCTCAGCTACAGCAATCCCAGGACCATCTGTAACCAGAGATGTTTTTAAATTATCAACGATAGTAACTGCTTCTGCTAAAGATAACGTACTGGTTTGTAATTGTTAAATATATACTTTAACTACAGAATACGTGTTATAAATCTCTTCTATATCTGTTGCAATTTGAGGATCCAAAACCGTTCGTGACTTGGTTAATTGCTTTAGATTCGTGGTACATCAAATTCATAGTCGAGAATTTCGTAGCCTGAAAATTCTTATATAACAAGCGACTGCATCAAGATACGTACCCCATCTGATTAAATTGGTTCAAGTGGTAATAGACAATATGTCTGGAATGCTCAAATCCGCTTAGGGGATTTGACAAATACCTTCATTGTGTTAGTTATGAGCTGTTCTACTTCTGAATACTGCTAATACTATCTGCTACCAAATGAACTACGTATAGTAAACATGCGACATGAAGGAGATCCAGAAAATATGTTTTGAATATTTTACTAGCTTTAAATATTGTCGTGGCGTGGCAAGTTGATGTTGTATACAAAATTATGCACAAGTTTCAGTTATCACTGTCATTATAGTTTCTGGATTGGTGTCTGAAAGCCGTTTACTATCTACAAGTAAAGGAAATGAAGATTCATTATGTTTTAAAATGCCCATCACCAAACACCAATGTTTGCTGTAGCTCTTGTGGATGACTTCCCAATAGACACTGATTTTAGAAGGCCATATCATATCTCTGCTCTACTTTACGTCTTCTTTGAGAAAGCTAGTATCCTACACACTTAACAACTTCCATATCGAGGTGGCTCTTCTGTTAATATGTGGCGTACGGTTGCAAGAGGGATTCGAAACTCATCCTACCCTTACGATTTTTGTCCACCTGATACTACACTATTCTTCATATAATAATTTTAATATAATAATACCCAGGTATATGCAACGCTTTCATTACCTGTTTGTGAATATCGGATATGCCGTTATCGAATAGCACATCAGTTTCATATAATTAATTGAATTGATCATTGACGATTTCGAAACAGTACTCAGTATACTATAGGGTCTTTTAATGGGGATGCTCGAAATTGGTCAGGTTATAACGGCCATTTTGTTAAAGCAACATCTATGAAATTCGTTGTGAATTATTCAGTAGTGCATGGCAAATCATCGTGGAAGGTTATAGCGTTCAACAATGTGTACAAGTCATAAAATTTTATTTTCAAATTAGTGCTCCATTCGAGAAAGGTTCCGCACATTACGTGATTTTTATACTCGCCACAACCGTCCCGCCGAGTCGACTATTCGACTTTTGGTGGCCAAACTCGAGTCAACCTGTTTGATAAATAACCAGCCAACATCTGTACGTCACCGAAACGCAAAGTCTGCTGAAATCATCGCTTCTGTGCGTGAGAGTGTACAAGAAAACCCAAGGCAGTAAATTTCTCGTCGTTCATAAGAACTTGGCCTTTCTGTGACTTTAACTTAGCGAATTTTGCGTTGGGACTGGGATAAAATCCAACTAACCCAGAAATTTAAGGTAAACGACCATAGACAACGCCGTGTGCTCGCTGATTGAGCTCTGGAGCAGTTGGAAGTAAACCTAAATCTCACCAAAAAAATCATCTTTAGCGATGAGACCCATTTTTGGACGAATGTAGATGTGAATAAGCAAAATTGTCGGATTTGGGACGATACCAATACACACGAGATACACCAGCACCAAATGCATCCCGAGAAAGTCACGGTTTGGTGCTTATTTTGGTATGGCGGTATCATGGGTCCATACTACTTCCAAAACGAAACTGGTATTGCCATAACCGTCAACGACGAGCACTACAGATCGATGATAAGCAACTTTTTGTGGCCTAAACTGAGTGATAGCGCACGCCACGGTGGACATTCTGTACGAGCGATTTAAGGACTGGCCACCGAGATACTTCTATCTTTGGGGCTATCTTAAATCGCAGTTGTACGCGAATAAGCCGCAAATAATTGATGCCCTCTCTTTCAACATCAGTGTCGACAATAAACTAATGAGTTAAAACTTAAAAGGCAGGTCACCTTTATACATGTACATATTTGAAGCAGATGATCTATCATTGCAGGGACAAATTTCATTTGATACGTTTTCTGGCAATTTTGTTACTAACTGACTTAATTATAAAATATCTTATTGCTGTAGGTATTAATATCCAAATTCAGCTCCCATTGAAATAAAATATTTGATCCCAATATTGATGATTGTGGACTAGTATAGATGATCTATCATTGCAGGGACAAATTTCATTTCATACGTTTTCTGGCAATTTTGTTACTAACTGACTTAATTATAAAATATCTGATTGCTGTAGGTATTAATATTAAAATTCATCTCCCATTGAAATAAAATATTTGATCCCAATATTGATGATTGTGAACTTTTATAATTACCATAGTTTGTATATCTTCTTCAACAATTATGTTTAAAATAACTGTGAACGAATTTTTATTATTCCGATTTTTTTCATTTATGTTAATTGGAACCGCAGTGTGCCCTGGTTATTTTCGTTTCGTTGCATATTTCGAATAGCTACTCGGTTTTCCACTAGATTATTTAAACGCAACCAGTAAAAACCCAACGAACATCTAAAAAAAGACACCCCCTTCGCTCGGCGTTTTTTGTTCGTTACTGATTATAACATTGCAAATGAAAATAAAAATAAAAAATCGTCTGGAAGTTTTAGACAAACATGTTTTCAATTCTGTACGCCCTCGCGCTCCTTTAACACGGTACTTGATATTACGAAATATCACCGACCTGCCAAATCGTGTTTCTCGCACTCAAATCGCACTAATAAAAAATTCAATTTGTATCCTGGATATAGTGTAGAAACATTTGTTATGGCAATATTCCAGTAATTTAATGCACGCCTCGCAAACAATGAATCATTTCTGGCAAAGGCTATTTGGGCTGGTATAACAATAAAGAAGAAAAATAAGAACAATAAAATTTGACAGCGTATTTATTTTAAAGTACACCACGTATGCATAGGAAATGTTTATTGAAAACGATATATCAGCTTTATAGATTTAGGGGTTGAATAGAGTCTCGCAAATCCAACAATTCATCAGACATACTCGTAAACCGAATATTTTGTAGCGGAAAATTACGCTGCTGCGACACAAATATCTTCCAAATGTATCATTAAAAAGTGAAATGTGATTTCCTTTTTAGGAATGAAATTACAGGGTATTAATTTACTATGTGTACAAACTATAACAATGCGGTGTTAATTAAGACCTATATGAAGGTTACTGATTCCATTCATAAAATAATCCACAATTTTATTATTTATCAAAAAAACCTAAGAATCGTGACGAAGAAATTATGAAATAAGATGAAAGAATCGTAACCCCCTTAGGTATCAATTTTAAGAATAAAATAAAAAACATAAAACTCACCACAGAAATTAAACAATCTCCCAAATCTAAACCCGAATATGGATTAAATTCACCTCAGATTAAAAGAGTTCAGCGAGGTCCTTAAATAATTTTAAATATGTCAGTAATTTCAAATTAACAGTTTCAAGCTTGTGTTTTAACCCATTGATGTCTGAATTAGGAGTTTTTATTTGTTTATTATTTGTTAAATATTTGTTACTATATTTTTATAGTACCAACATATTTTTACCAAAAACTACATATATTTCTTCTTTTGAGACATTAAGGCCATGTTCACTGTTAGTGGCCGCGTAACCATTTGTGTTTTCTACCAATTATTGAAATCAATTCTTCAAAAAAAAATAATGAAAACAAATCAAAAGGTTTTTGGATTTTTGCAGATCTCATGAGTTGAATTCTAAAATATAAAGTGAATTAGTGAACGACAGTAATCTGTATGGAAATTTGTATGGAAATGAGCCATTCGAAATTTTGATGCATGAACGCCCATAAATGTACGTCAAAATTTTCGATTGCTTCCACAGTGAGCAATACTATGAGACTTTCTTTACATAATATTTAATATTAGGCTTTTGTGAATACTCTGTAAAAATTTGGTGAAAAAAAGAACAAGAAATGTAGAAGATAGTAGTACTTAACCAAGCAAAGTGGATAGCGCAACTGACGGCCACCTGTTTTTGTTTACATTGGTCATTGGTAGACTTGCACCCTACCTTTTCTCTTTTCTCTTTAAGAAAACTTCCCTCCCTAATATTATATTTTTAGTTTGGACATATTATAAACCTATTCCAACAATGGTGGCACAAGAATAACGATTGCAGTGAAATAAAGAAATTTCTAAATTTGACACAGCTTTATGGGCGCTTAGTTACTAATTGGTTAAAATGTGAGAGAAGGTAGTATTTTCTTTTCACAAAAGAAATTAACGTTCTGCAAACAACTGAAATGTGTACGTCGTTCTGATTCAGCGGCTATGAAAGAAGTAAGAACTGTCAAATACTGGACAAGAACAATCAAAATTATAAAAATTAGACACTAGCTTAAAATGTCTTTCCACGTTTCAAAAAAGCTGTTGTAATTAGTGAAATAGAGAGATTAATGCAAAGCAATAGTGGACAGCACACGGATTATAAATGTCAACTGCTCTATCCATATTCTCCCTGAATCCTGAATAATGATACTAGGAGAGGAAATGAGGTATTTCATTTGTCTTTAGGTTACCTTACAATACTGGGGTGGGTCGGAATCCTTTGGTGTGAAGACAACACTGACTTAATTTTCTACAAAACACCAAAACACTACACACGACGCTCGTTTCGCTAACAAAGTTGACATCATCTCCAAATAATCCCACAGTTCTAATCATTAATTGAAGATGATTAAAACCCTAAACAATTTTAATCATCTCCGAATGATGCCAGAGTTTTAATCGTTTCCAAATGATGCTAACTTTGTTGGCTAAACGCGCGTCGAGTGTAACGTATAGTGATTTGGTGTTTTGTAGAAAACTAAATCAGTGTTGTTGCCTTACAACTTAAGTTTCGAGTGTCTGGTAGTGTGGTTACTACTGTATATTTTTTATTTATTTGTCCATATGACCCTTGGAAATAGTACTCACTAATGACAACAGTCATAATATTTTACAGCCTCTAAATGACTCATGCAAATAAAATACTAGGTTATGTACTAGGTTATGAATATTTTATTCGATACCTTAAAATCATATAAGGTATTACTTAGGATTTAATCACATATTTAATTATGGCCATATATATTTATCGTTAATATGCGATCTTAATAAAATGCGATCTTTTCTATGCCATTCTATTAATACAACGTCAGTTTTCCATCGTTTTTGCCAGTACTACCCTGAGTTTTCCGGATTTTTTAATACTTTCGAAGTAGATGACTGCAAAATGTTTTTATAATTTCTGTATGTCATGAGAAGATTGTAAAGAATTTCTAACGTGAGACTGTGATATTGTATCAACGAACCGATATAAACTAAAGCGCCCTGTAAACGATCAAATTTGTTTGACAAATTTGTTGGTCAAACTTCACATTTGCATCAAACAATAGCTCAAACGATCAGACCAAAGATCAAACAAATTTGTCAAACTTACCCGTAGTTTCGGTTCTCTCCTTGTTGTGACGTGACGTGACGTTATCATGTCGAGCGCAATACAATGAGTAATAATACAGATAAAGCAAGTTTGGTGTTGACTAGAACTGTGGATTGAGAAAAAAATGGTAGACGTTGGTCTAGAGAATGGTTAAAATTAAGAAAAAAATATACCCACGGAAATTTATTACGGAAACTATTACGCACAGAACCAGATAACTATGCATATGGACCATAAAACTTTTGGAGAACTACTACGTCGTCTCATTGAAAAATTGAACACCGTTGTGCGCAAATCTATACCAGCTTCTCAAAGAGTATCAATAACTTTCAGGTACCTGACTAGTGGCACCGATTTTGAATTCTTAAAATTGCAAGCCTGCACTGCACCTCGTTCACTGAATGACATTATCATTGAAACTTGCTAAGCAATAAATGAACAATTAAGGAATATTAAGCAATATATTTTTAATAAATCTGTCATTTTTTTATTGCCACGCTTCTCTTATTCTTGTCCATGCAATTTTTCGATTTTATCCTCCATAACATCGGCATATCTCGATAAATGGAAATGAAATGCAAAATAAACTCTTTATCCGTAATGTCACTTGGCGTAGCGTCTTTCATCATGGCAAGGCGACGACTGAGATCATATTTGACAAACACCACCGCAAACCTTCAAACGTATTTGTCAACCTAGATTTCCATCAAACGCGTCAAATACGTAAATTGTTTGACAAACGCATCAAACAAAACTGCACACTAACAAATAATTTGACGAACACGTAAAATTTGACAAACAGTTTGATGTGTACACTGTACAGGCCGCTTAACAGTCAATTCCCCTACTCATTCCCTTCCTTGAAACAAACGTAAAGAGACAGCCGGTAGCAAAATTAAAAATCGTTGACGCTTTACTTTATGATAGTTTTGGTACGCGATGGCTGTACAAATAAGATAGGTTATTTGTAGATCAAAACTGCTGACTCCAACTTAAAAACCGATCCAGTCCTCCACGAAGGAATCAAACTGACGTACTTTTTTTCCAATTAACCATCAACGACGCACAATAAAACAGGTCCCTTTGCATTGTCGGATCGCTAAGCTAGCTGCAATTTCCATTTCTACTTATCCTCTCCGCTAAAACATATGCTCGCTTCTTTATTTTAAATTCCTTTCGGGGCGGACCTACAGTATTTGCCTCGCCGATCTCTTCAATGGCACGGCACAACTTTCACGGGCCGCTGTACGAAGGGAAGTTGACTGATGGTACTTATACTGTTAACTGTAATGTAACGATCCGAATGCAAGTAATTTAAAAAATATCTCAACATATTTTAAGCGCGGGCTTTAGACGAGATTTGCCCCCGGATGCTCTCTCCACTTGCTTTGCTTGCTCGGGATTCGCTCTGAATGTATTTTCTTTTCAAATGGCAGCTCTGAATTAATTGAGAAGCAGTAGGTACAAGTAATAGAAACTCGGTTGTAAAGGTATCAAACGCAGAACTAGAAAGTTGTGAATCAACTGATTGCTGTAAAACAATAAGTTTCGCATTTTGTGATGCAGACAACGGGGGATTTAATTGAATGCTGTAATCATATTTCCATTACAGGGTGATAATTAATTCCTCTTTACATAATAAGTCAAGGATGGTTTGCTTAACTTTTACTGTGGCCAGTATTTACAGAATTACAGTTTCAACATTGGTGAACTTTTTAAATAGAAACTGTTTCAGTTAAGACCATTTTTCAATAAAACTAATATAAAAATATCAAAAGTATCACAAAAATTTACTATAGACTAGCTTATTGCCAATAAGTAAATGCACAAGTAAATTTATAAATATTTCTTTGAAGCATTCAGATTTCTTTTTAGATGAGGTGGATGTAATGGATGGCCCATGACTCCATACGTGTTTTCCACCGTGTATGTTTTATGCTATCCTCAGTACGCCTCTGTTAACTACTGTTCAGCAAGAATATAAAACCCGCCACAGGTAGGATTCGACATCTGTCGCGGATCGGAACCGAACGACATACAGCTGTTTCGAACTTATTAGTTCTCATCAGTGCCGTATACGGTACGTCGATCCAGGACAAATGCTGAATGAACTCTATGGGGTATACATCTTTATCGATACGATCTCTGTCAGTAACATATAAGATAAAGATGTATACCCCATAGAGTTCATTCGGCATTTCTCCTGGATCGGCGTACCGTATACGGCACTGATGAGAACTAATAAGTTCGAAACAGCGGTATGTCGTTCGGTTCCGATCCGAGACAGATGTCGAATCCTACCTGTGGCGGGTTTTATTTTTTGAAACCCTATCTGATCGTGCAGAAACACGAGAAAGGGGTCGAGGATCGCTTCTAGGTATAATTCAATGCCTGGCGGGGCTTTAGACCGAGGAGTAGTTGTTTCCTAGAGCGATTATGTAATAGCTTTGCTATTCGGGAACTAGTTTGATAACCGCTTGGCGGTTTGGTGGTTCCTTTCTCGATTTCCGACTTATATGTTACTGGAAGAATAGGAAAAGTAGAAGAAATAGTGGGGCAGCATTCGGAGGCAAAAAGATACACTTTACGAGCGGCCAGATCGAACTCTGTGTACATTCATATTCAATATACATAGGTATACTCATCGATATTCACTCTGCAAATGTCTCAATGTGACTGGGTAAGGCCGGCCGCAAATTGAGCACAGGACAGGAGTAGCAGAGGGGCAGCAGAGGCCAAGGGAAACTGGACAGAGGAGAGTCGTAGAACCCAGTTTCAGAGCTGTCACTGGAAATTGAACATGCAACTCTGGACGTGCTTAGTTCCGATGGACGTGGACGCTGTGCTACTTTTACTCGACCTCGAGTCCGACGAAGAAAACAATGTACAATGTTTGTCATCAGTATCATTAAAAAAATGAAAGCGATGAAAAACTCGGGAATTTTTGAGAAAAGAGAGATTCATGGCGAGATTACTGTTTTAAGAGCGATTCTGGATGATATATTCAAAGAAACGTTTAGAGTAACCCGTTAACAATTTTATGAAATCCATGAAATCGAGGAAACGAACACGCGCTAGGGGTCATACGACGTAGGAAACTGTGTTGCAAACAAACAGGTTGGAGGGAGAATAGAGCCTCTGTTTCGGCTGCGCCTGCGCTGGGTTCAATATGCACCTCTCCATAAGAACCTGTGGTTCACATAACGAGCAATCCGCCTACAGACCTCAACACTCGACAGAGCTGCAAGTATTATGTCTGGTAGAATACATCACGGAGGGCTTCAACCGCAAGAACGTCACCGCAGCGATATTTCTAGACGTCTCTAAGGCCTTCGATAGAGTCTGGCACGACGGGCTTCTAATCAAGATGTTGGACTTGGGATACCCAATGGCCCTGGTGAAACTGATCAAGTCCTACCTGACAATAAGGCGATTCCGGGCCAGAGTAAAGACCTCTGTATTAGACTACAGGACCATCGAGGCCGGAGTACCGCAGGGTGCGGTGCTGTCGCCTCATCTCTTCAACGTCTTCACGTCAGACCTGCCGAGAACAGAGCGTTCCACCACTGCGCTGTACGCTGATTACACGGCGATCGTCGCGATTTCAAGGAGGGCGCGCGTGGCAATGACGTATCTGCAGCGAGCTGAGAACGAACTAACTGACTGGTGCAACAAGCCGAAGGTCGCCATCAACGCTGAGAAAAGTACGGCGGTGCTTTTCAAGAAGACGCGGGAAACCCCGGAAGGATATATGAGCTTCAACGGCGAGGACATCCAATGGCGAGACAAGACCAAGTACCTTGGAGTCGCCATGGACAAGTCGTTGATATGGAGAGACTACCACCACCAGGTGATGGGACGCGCCACAGCTACCGAGGCCAGACTCTGGCCGATGATAGGAAACAACATCCAGCTGAACTTCAAGAACAAGCTGCTCCTCTTCTGGCAAGTCCTTCAGCCCCAACTGATGTACGCATCGACAGCATGGGGCTACACTGCTCAGACCCATATGAAGAGGATTCAGGCCGTCGAAACTGTCGCCCTCCGTCGTGCCGTGGACACCACGTGGTACATCGACATCCGGCGAGATCTAGAATTCACGACTGTGATGGAGAAAATCCGAGCCAGGGCTCAGAAGCTCTACGATCAAACAGGTGCCCATGACAACCCCCTCATCTGAGCAGCCTCGGACTACGATCCAGAAAGACCAAGAAGACCAGGAAGACCAGGAAGGCACAAGGAATCCAAGATCTAGGTAGTATAATCTTATAGACCCCCTTTACAGGTCAAACATAACTGCTTATTTCAGCTAAGTCCTATTTCTCTATTAACCATTTTTATGTCACGGGGCCCTATAATCATTTTTCTGTTAAAGACGCACGACTTCCCTCCCACACACACCTGACTTTAATCCCGGGATCCTTTTTTAATAGAACCCCCCCCCCCCCCCCCCGAGTAAAAAGACTCACTCTCCTGATGGCGATCCAAGTGACGCGGTTCGTCCGCATTGTCGTGGAAGATCGCCTGACAAAACCCAATGTCGCGGCGCCCACGACAAGACACTCCCTGGGAGGCAGGCAGACGCTGGCGAAGCGATGCGGTAAAACAAGGGGATCAAAGGTTAAGAAGAAAGAGCCGAGAAGTCCTTATCAGCGGAACTTCAGGTCAGGCGTCAGGTCCAAAGGAGGTAGAGGGGAGCGAACCGCTGCCAGTCGTGAAGGTTTCGTTTGCGGGCGGCATCTTGCCTCCCGCGTAAAGACCCGCAAAAGCGGAAGCAAAGCTCGGCGCCACCTTCGTACGACGGTCCCGGTCTACACGATGGGCGAGTAAGGAGCGGTAATCTCGCTCGACTTGCCGACAAAACCCATCAAAGGCCGTTACGGCTGCCAATTAATATTGGATTTTCCTCTGTCTTTGCTCCCCTCTGCTATGCCAGCTCTGCGCTCAATTTGCGGCCGGCCTAAAGACCAGGCTATTTACTGCGCAACTCGTGGGCGGTCCGATATCGCAGTTTTAAGACTTGTTCCTATTCTTGATGAGCTGTACGTCATCTCATTCAAATCGCATACGTCTACACATACTTCTCGCCCATCTTGCCCAATGTCCCTAGTTTACAGGCCGTTTACCGATAAATACCTATGATACAGAGCTACTTTTCCTGTTGCTTTAACCTAATAAATTATTTTGTTGCTGTAAATACCTTCTCGTCGAATTTGCCAAACAAACGGAATACTTTGCGACATATTGACGATCGCTCCCACGCCGGAAGCGTAGTAAATTAGCCAGGTGAAATTATCTAATTTTCAGTTATGTTATATAAAGATCCTAACCATTCGCAAATAAAATACTGTGCCCAACAGTCGAGAATCAAAACAAAAACATCTGCCGCTAATTATAGCCAAGGCCAAGGTCGCGCCACGCCATTGGTAACTTAATAATACCGAACCAGATAAGTTAACAAAATATTTATCGGTGTAGGTTGTTTCTGCCGGCCGGCGTTGCCAAAATCGCGAATGTCGACATGTGGCAGGCTTGCAGGGCCAGCGGATTGTCGGTGTCCCGTTTTTTAGCAGTAAACAGGAAATATTTAGCGATGATAATGCTTGAATTCGCAATATTTAAATGGGACACCCATTTAAATATTGTAGCTCCAAGACACTTGATGGCAGGGCAAGGTGCTTATGGGATTGTTTACCAAAACAGGGTATTATTAAATAATTAATTAATTATCCGTCTCATAAATTATATTATCATAAAAAGCAATGGCGTAGACATAATTTGCAAGTCAATAGAATTTCATATATGTATATGTAAACATATTTATAAAATATAAAACGATCGGTCGACTGGTGTAGTTAACTACAGCTCAACTAGAATAGCAATGTAGTGACGCATTAAACTGGCGCATTAGCAGGGATAATGAGTGTGCCTCGATAGCTCAGCGGTCAGTGCACTCAACCGGAAATTGGGAGAGCCGGGTTCGATTCCCGGTCGAGGCAAAATGCACTTTTATCGTTGCTATTGCCAAAGTGGTGACTCCGACGTGATGTGATTCGTCATTCCAGTATATGCAACCTCCCTTACATCTCAAATTCGCGGATTCGATTCCCATCCTATCCATCGCCCTATAGTCCTGGGGGTTACCGAACAACGGTTCGTAAGAATGGCGAACGCGGTCACATTCCGTTAAATTGTATCGAGACAAAACCATGTCTCTAGGGAGGGAGTACTGTAGTGACGCATTAAACTGGCGCATTAGCAGGGATAATGAGTGTGCCTCGATAGCTCAGCGGCCAGAGCACTCAACCGGAAATTGGGAGAGCCGGGTTCGATTCCCGGTCGAGGCAAAATGCACTTTTATCTTTGCTATCGCCAAAGCAACAAGTCTCAAATGCTATGTCTGCCCACGAGGTGTGCAGTACATAGCCTGGTCTTTACTCAGTTGAATTGAGACCTTTGCATTGCAGAGAGAATATCAACGAATGTATATTGAATGTGAATGTACACAGAGTTTGATCTGGCCGCGCGTAAAGTGCGTCCTTTTACCTCCGAATGTTGCCTCACTCTTTCTTCTGCGCATCCTAGAGAATCTCACACTTTTCCCTATTCTTGATGAGCGGTACACTCCAGTCTTTCCTGCCGGCTGGCATCCGCGATTTAAGTCGAGCACCGGCAAAATTGTTCGAAGTGTTTTTCACAGGACCACTAGACTTCAAATCCGGATTGACACGGATCTTAGAAGTCCTGCCAGTTCTTCGTAGCTAAATTATCCCATAAATACCTTGCAGCAGCTCCTTAAACTCTCTTGATATCTCTGGGGTAATGATGCTAATCCGTTGGAGCTGGCCTGGATTTCTGGTTTAGAGTAATACGGGTGTGAGCTCGATTCCCACATCAGTCTGCTGGGTGTTTTTATTTGTTCGTGTAACAGTCCAGGAGAGCTAATCCTGGCCTCCGTAAAATAAATAATTAAATAGGTATAGGTCATTTTTCTGAAAAGCAACTTTTGGCTATCTCGGTTGGCTTTGTCCATACCATTCATTTCTTTTTAACTGTTAAGAATTGGCTTCATGATAATGTCCCTCTCAGTAATAATACTAGAGAGGAAAATAAGCATTGATTCTCAGAATTTGTAACTCTGAATTTTGTAGCAATTGAAAAAATGTAAATAAACTCATGGAAAATTAAATAAACTGTCGAAAAAAAAACAATATTTATCAGATGAACAAACTTCGATGTTTCTATAGAGAATTTCTTGGACATTAGGGTATGGAAAAATCGACTCCCACTCTCTATCTCATTTTCTCAGGGAAATTCAACGGTGAAAATTGGAATTGGTTATCTCTCGTTTCATTTTCGAGCTACAAGTTTTCGATACATACTCATATTAATAATTCAGTTGTTTGTGGAAAATGAAAAATACTCTCGGAACCAGGCCACATCTGTATCTTAATGGTGAAAATGCGACCATTGCAGGTCTGGCTAACCTCACCAGGCCATTGGCTTTTGCGATTAAGTTTAAATCAGTTTATTCCCGCATCTCGCCCCGAAACATGGTCTCTTTCGCTACTAGCTTGCTCGTTATTTAATTCATTCCAAATAAACGTAGCTATAGCAATAACATGCCATTAGTATCGTATCACTACACTACAAGCACTCCGAAGACCGTTATATTAGGATTTATCATCTTGTTGAATATTGGTATTGCAAAAAAATAAATAAATAATAAATTTTCCTATAATTTTCAAACTAAAATAAATATAATAAATACTATTAAGTAAAATGGAAAGGGGAAAGAGTATTTTCGCCCGTGGACTAATACTGGTACGGTTCTGAGAAGACATCATGTTATCACCGTCACGCCTAGCATCGAGAACCTCTGATTTTCTGATTTTCGAGCAATTCCGATTTTCATACTAAAAATATCCTTTAGTTCATCTCATTTAATATTACAAACAGTTGGGATTTTTTTTCCACTTTCACACATTAATACAATTCATCTACTTTGAATGACCCTGTAAGAAAGAATATATATAATTTTTTAAGATGACAACTTAACAACTATAACATAATATTATTTTACGACAAATATTATGGAACGCCAAGAACGTAGTTTTCATCAGATCATATAAGTTAAAATCTAATTGCTTTTACTAGAACGATGACCATGGACAACAGAACTGACACGAAGAGCACCTGGTGCCCGACGCTAATAACAGCCACCTTCGCATATCAGATAAAAAACGAAAAGCGCCATCAGTCCGACAACGATGGTACTACGACTTGTTTTTTCAGTCCGGATTAAGTATATTGTCCCAGTGAACTACGCAAAAGCTGGTGAAGCATTACGAAACCAAGGCTGAATATTTTTTTATTTGCGTTGCTAAATTTGATTACATAGTAGGTATAGTTAGGTGTGTTTACGTTAAACGACGTTGTAAATATATATGGAGTAAATTCGGCTGTGTTTATTGTTGCTTGAATTGACTTTCAAGGTCAGTTGCGAAATTATGCAATGATTCGAAATGATTCGCTGCAATTTGGCTACTTAACAACTGTAACGGTCACTAGGTTTCGGATATGTAACTGTCGACTATTTAATTAATTAAGGTGGATAATAAACTTGAATGCATTTACTTCTTGCGTGACAAAACTGCAGGTACTCTAAAATGCAAATTATTAGATCAGTAAAATGTAGTAGATAACACACTCGTATATGGTAGACGTACGGATATAATATACAACGAATTGTAACACTATAGAAAAGTTTTAGGAATCTTAATCCCATTACCTAAGATCATGGAATATCTTCCATACTAGCCATGGAACTGGGATACCTTCGATCGTAGGTAGCAAGGTTGTTCAAATATTGCCACTGGAACTGACTCTTATTTTAACTCCATCGAATAACACAAGCTTCTACCTAATATATAGGGTGGTCCAACCATAATGCACGATGTTAATTGTGAGTCACACCTTAACGTCAAGTTTTTTGCCCAACTTAATTTGACATTTCTTTGTTTCAGTGTTTGACAAATTCAACCATGGAGAGGCACACAATTGAGCAGCGCGTTAAGATCGTTGAAGCCTTTTACGAAAATGGGCGTTCAAATCAAAATGCATTTCGTGCACTTCGTGACTTTTTTGGTCAGCATAATCGATCAAATGTGTCCACAATCGGGAGAATTGTGCGCAAATTTCAGCAAACCGGGTCTATAGGAAATGTGAAAACACCTGTGCATGCTCGCCCAGTTCGTTCTGCGGAAAACATTGCGGTTGTTCGCGATAGTGTAGCAGAAGAGCCGTCAACCTCGACTCGTCGTCGTGCTCAACAATTGAACATCTCACGAACATCACTGATGCGAATTTTGAATAAAGATTCGAATTTACACGCTTACAAGGTTCAATTGACTCAAGAGCTGAAGCCTACTGACCATTTCAAGCGTCGTCAATACGCCGAATGATTGGTTGAACAGACAGAAATGACAAAAAAAATCACCTTCAGCGACGAGGCACACTTTCACCTCAGTGGATTCGTTAACAAGAAGAATTGCCGCATTTGGGCAAATGAGAATCCACGAGTGATTGTTGAAAAGCCGATGCATCCACAAAGAGTGACTGTTTGGTGCGGTTTATGGGCTGGCGGCATCATCGGGCCGTACTTCTTCGAAAATGAGGTCGGCCAAGCAGTTACCGTGAATGGTGTTCGCTATCGCGAGATGATAACGGACTTCTTGTGGTCAGACATTGAGGATATGGACCTGGACAATATGTGGTTCCAACAGGATGGTGCCACTTGCCACACAGCCAACGAAACAATGGCACTTTTGCGCGAGAAATTCAATGGCCGTGTTATCTCACGTCGTGGCGATGTTAATTGGCCGCCACGATCATGTGATTTGACACCGTTGGACTTCTTTCTTTGGGGATATTTAAAAGAAAAAGTGTACGTCAATAAGCCAAGAACAATTCAAGAGCTAAAGGATGAGATAATTCGGCACATTAACGACATTGAACCTCAATTATGTCTCAGAGTCATTGAATATATGGACCATCGGACAGAGGTATGCCACCGAAGCCGTGGCGAGCATTTGGCCGATATTTTGTTTCACACATAATTGTCATAGATCCTTCTATCATAATAAAAAATATTAAGATAATTCTCTGAAAACTTTTTGTTTTATTTACAATTAACATCGTGCGTTTTAGTTGGACCACCTTTTATATTGGAATATGGAAGTGGTGACAGAATAATTCACTGCATTCAAGGATTATTCGCTTTATTCAAGGATTAGAGCTCTTGGACCCTATTGGACACCCTGTATATTCTTCCTGAAATATCTTCTTATTTGAAGATACCAACCAACATATGTTTAAAAAATAGATGGTGATGGAATTACTTCCAAAAAACCATGAAATCTCTATAGAACCATGGAAGTGGAATACCTTCGATCCTAGCGAGGTTATTCAAATCTTGCCAATGCAACTAACTCCTGTCTTAACTCCATCACATTTCACAAGTCTCTACCCAACATAACAAATATCCTGGAAAGTTTCTCTTTTTTTTTTTTGGTGAATAAATCTCGGTTGTTAAAAAATATATTTACATTCACTATTTTTTATTTAAATTTACAATGTAGATAAAGTTATGTATGAAAAGTAACATCACCAAAGTGGTTTCCTTCACGCCTTTGTACCACCTCAAGGTGTGACCTAAAATTTGCCTAACTCGCTTACATAATTCTGATTCAATTCTCTGAATTTCTTAGCGTATTCGGGTTTTTAAATGAAGTAAACTCCTAGGAGCATCACTGTATACCTTAGATTTCAAATATCCCCATAAGACAAAATTCATCGGCTTTAATTCGAGATTTCTGGGGTGCCAATTAATGCTTCTTCATTTATAACCAACAAAGACATACGAGTACACAATGACCTGAAAATTCCCAGTAGGTATCACCGAAGTGATCAAGCAGATCAGTAAAAAGTATCGATCGTCTCGGTCATCACGCAAATAAAGGGTCTTTCAATAAGGACGCTCGATCTTTAAGGGTAAATAAAATAACTCGTGTGTGAGATATCCGCTTCTTTTTATTCGAGAGAATGTTTTATGGCATTAAGTGTGGAATATAACGTCGTTCAAGCGTCCGCCGTGGCTTTTCTTGGTGACACGCATTCGGGGGGTCCAATTTTCAATGACTTTGTCGTATAAATCTGGCTAAATTTACTGGATGGCGTTCGTTATGTTGACTTTGAGGGCATAAATTGTTTGCGGTTTATTCGCATAGACCTGCGATTTAAGATAGCTCCAAAGGAAGAAGTCTGAAGACGTTAAATCGCACGATCTCAGTGGCCAGTTCACGTGCCCGCTACGTGAGACAACATGTCCTCAAATCGGAATATACATCGTGGCATGCGCTATGTGGCACGTATCGCTGTCCTGTTGGAGCCACATGTCGTCGGTATCCATATCATCCAGCTTAGACCACAAGGAGTTACTTATCGTCGATCTGTGGCGCTCGGCGTTGACGGTAATAGCAATGCCAATTTCGTTTTGCAAGAAGTACGAACCGATGATTCCGCCAGACCATAATCCGCACCAAACGGTGACTTTCTCGGGATGCATTTGGTGCTAGTGTATCTCATGTGGACTAGTATACTCCCAAATCCCATAATTCTGCTTGTTCACATAACCATTCATCCAAAAATGGGCCTCGTCGCTAAAGATAATTTTTATGCCGAAATTTGGGTCAACTTCCAACTATTCCAGAGCCCAATCAACGAACATACGGCGTTGTCTATGGTCGCTTACCCTAAGTTCCTGGGTCAGTTGGATTATATACCGGTGCAGACATAAGTCCCGATACAGAATTCGCCAAGTTGAAGTCGCAAAAAGGCCAAGTTCTTGCGAACGAAGAGAAATCGATTGCCTCTGTTTTATTGAAATTGTTTTACCGTGCACCCTCACACACAGCAGTGATGTTTTCAGCAGACCTTACATTTCGTTGATATACTGACGTTGGCTGATTACTTATCAAACCAGTTGACTCGAATTTGGCCACCAAACGTCGAATAGTCGACTCGGCGGGATGGTTTGGTTGTGGCGAGGATAAAAATCATGCAATGCGTGGAACGTTTCTCGAATTTAGCACTGATCTTGAAAATAAAATTAATGATTTACACATGTTGTTGAACGCTAAACCTTCCACGGTGATTTGCCATACGTTACTAAACATTTCAGAATAAATTTGATAGATGTTGCTGTAATAACATGGCCTCTATAATCTAACAAATTTCGAGCGTCCCTATTGGAAGGTCCTAACCATTGATAATAAATTTATTAGACAATAGTGAACGAACCAGAAGACTTAAAATGAGGACGCTACTGGACTTCAAACAATAAATAATAAATCTTTCTTATAAATAAAAGCAAAATGAAACATCACAGTGTAATATTTCATATAATAATTTGCTTTCTTGTTCCATTTTTACCTTTAACATATATGCTTATTGTTATTTTAATTAACAGACTGCATAGATTAACAGCAGATTAACAGATTGCATAATTAGCGAGAATAATTGCCAGCGATTTGTACAAAATAATATAAAACTGAGGGCTATCCACGACATGTAGACAACAAAAATATACAAACGAATCATAAACATCGGCCTTATCTATTAATTTGCAAGAGCCAAAGGTGAGTGTATTAAGCTATAAACTTACTACTCGAACAATACACTCTGTACATCGTTTCTAAGCAGTGGTCCATTGTGTTTGGTATTTATTAGCAAGGGCGCGGCAGTGCCACTCGTAAATAGCGACTAATGTGCGGCATTGTGTTGCTTTTTGTCTGCTCAAAAGATTAAGACGAGGTGTTGTTATCTTGTAATTATTTCGCGTTAGTTACCATCGTCGCCCTCTCAAAGAGTAGAGGGCTCTCTATTTTCTTTCTCAGATGACTCCTTTGTCCCAACCGATTGTCTTAAGGTGGCGAGAAACTTAAGTAACTTTTAGGTGCACACGATAATTGTATTAGAATTGTTTTTCTATTTGTTGTCCTAATTTGTCGGAGTATTGCCCTTGGGTGGCGTTGAAATTGTCTTGTCGCCATTTAGATAGTTCCTCAGGATGCTTTAGATAGTTAAATGTATAATAATATAATATAATAAATAAACGTTTATTGTATGAAAATGATAAAAAATATTTTATTCGAAGTATTGCCAATTGAGCTATACAGTCTTCCCATCTCTGACAATTTGTGGATTCCTTGCCAAAAAAAATTCTTGCTCTTTTAAGGCAAACCAGTCATCGAGCCATTTTCGTACATCTTCGTAAGAAGTGAAGCCCTACTCAGCAAGTGCGTGTCCCATCGATGCAAATAAGTAGGAATCGGACGGAGTCAAGTCTGGTGAGTAAGCCGCACGCGAAAGTGTTTCCCAACTAAACGCCTCAATCGCTCTCTTGATCAGTATTGCTGTGTGTGATGGCGTAATATCATAAAACAAAATCACGTTGTGTTACCTTTTTTGATATTATGGTCGTTCTTCACGTAAAGCTTCATTCAAATCGATAATTTGTTGTCGGTAGCGTTCAGTATTAGCGGTTCTAGCAACTCATAATAGATCGCACCCTTCTGATTCCACCAAACTCACCCATGATCTTTTACACTTAGGATTTTCGAAATATGTATATTCACTTTTCATTGCCAGTCACAATTCGATGGATGAAGAAATGACTTTCCTTTGTACCATGCGAGCACTATTTCGCAAATAGTTTTTCCGTTTCCCTGCTGTCTTTCATTCAGTTCATGTGGAATCCATTTTCTCATCTTCTGAATCTTTCCCATAACTTTCAAACGTATGGAGACGGCTTCTCGTATCACATTTAATTGATCTGCGAGTTATTGTTGCATTGAGCGTCATTCTCATCCAACAATGCTTGCAATTCGCTACCTTCAAACTTTTTCGGTGGTCTTCCACGCTTTTCGTTTCTCACGTCAAAATTGCCACTCTTGAATATTTTAAACCACTCAAAGCACTGTAATTTACCAGGAGCATGGTCACCGTAAGCTTCGACAAATATTCGATGCAATTCTGCAGCAGTTTTCTTCAAATGGTAACAGAAAATCAATGCTATCATTAAATCGTAGTTTCCAGGCACAAAATTCGACATGTTTAACGCTATTAAAAAAGATGTCGCTGTATGAAACTTGTATTGTTGTGAGATAAATACCTTTATCAGATGTCAAAACAAGAATATGGTGTAAATGACGTGGTACGACAATAGTAATTTCCATTTTAATGAAAATCTGTCAGTATCCTTGTAAAACCAAAAAGTTTTTCTAACTGCAACTTCAAAGCAACAGCTCAAAAATTCATACCCGCCTAGACAACCTCTTTATTTAGAGCAAATTCGAAGGAACCGTTGAATTTATCCATCCCTCTTACATCTATACGAATTTTTCCAGATTACTTTCTAGGCAAAACGTTTTTTGTAAAAGAAAATCAATGAACTATAATAAGGGAATTTTATCTGAAATATTTCTTCTTGATATTGACGCAAGATGCATTGAAAATATCGTAAATCGATCTTCTGAACACGATAGTAATCTCAGTTCTATGGAAAACTGTCAGTTTTTTCGTAAAATGTCCCTAAAATCAAAACAGTTTCGGCCTATGAAGCCATACATTGTCTATTCACCTGAGACTATATCTACTATAATATAACAAATAACTCCCCAGTTTCTGTCGCGGAATTATCGTTAAATTATTAATGTAAATGGTTGTTGACCATTTCAAAATATCATTATCTATATTATACCTATAATAAAACTGACAATATATGACATTTTTCGATAATCAATAGCAATTTGTTTCGATAATAAATTTCAATGAATTTCGGTAATCAATAGCAACTTTACACCTTCTATTGATTTCTTCCCCGGTTATTTTGAAGGACTTGACTACTATCGTTATTTCTGATAGTAAATACTCGTATATTCATATAATTAACATAAAGTAGACGCCCTATCACAAAATCATTAACTATGTAATTAATGAATATTAATAAGAGCAGAAACCCCGAAATATACCCCTGTGCAAGCCAAAACATTCCCAAGTATTCGACAGATATAAATTCTTTTTTTTTTTTAATATATTAAGTTAATTACTGTGTATTAACAATTATAAAATAATAAATAGTGATCAAGGCTTTTGATGCCTTAACAGAACTCAGTGTTCGTAACTATATGTTTAATATAAGAGTTGAAGATACATTTTATCTTCTTGAAATATACACGTTTAGATATTTTTTTTGAGTTCGAGTTTTTATAAGAATAATACTGTAACGAATTTAATAGAAAGTTCTTTATTTCGAACACTTATTTACAACTTAACTATGTACAAGCCCAACTAACTAACTAACGTTCTATCTACTTTAACTAATTTTCGCACTGTATTACACAATATCACTTTCTTCGCACCGTATCGCTCACTATCGCGGTCCAGATTCAACTAACTCCTGGCTGGACGACACAATTCTTATATAGGCAGTAGGACGTCCCTCCAGAAGTTTGTAGATAAAGAACTTTGGCGAACCTTCTAGTATACTCGTAGAACGCACTGGAAGTCAACTCCACACGCTCTTGATGGTTTTGAATATTCCCGGCGTTCGGGACCACTCGAGGCGTTCGTGACAATACAGTATATTACAGAAATACAAATATATATTTATTAGTCCATTAAATGGTTATTACTCAACTAATTGTTGCTAATATACAAGTGTTTTAGTAAAAATCACGTTGTATAATCAAGGAAATATGCCGAAATTAATTACGAGGATAAATACATATTTCAAAACTATGCAAGTTCTATTTTTCATTGTCACTCTATCCCAAGCAATAACTGTAGAAGATCTGGATCCAGATACTGAATGCAATTACGTTTTGGTCACCCAATTTTCAGGTTTGTTTCATTTTTATCAAGGCCTTGATTCTCGGGAAATTATATAAAAAAATAATTTCATTGGAACATCTCGTTTTAATACGTCCATAATAAATATTATGAAAACTGGAAATGAGCAATTATAATTATAACCATGTCGATACACCCTGCGTGATTCCTTCTCAAACCGAAGATATTTCTGAAGTAACTTTAATAAAATTACTCGGCTCCATCGCACAAACTAAACTTCTTGTGGCTGCACTTGGTTTTGTACCGTGTTAAACTATTTAACTACAATTAACAATGAGCAATCTTTCATGCATTGTTGGACAGTAATTAAGTTTCAAAGTTAATATAACGAAGGCCAAAACGTGTATTATTTGATACATTTTTTTGTGGGTAAAAACTACTTCTCTCAACGTCAGTATCTTTTTAGAAGGTTCATCCAAACGAGAAACTATCAACAAATTATTTCCTGGATTATATGCGAAATTTATAATAATTCCTGCACAGTCCACTTGTTTCACCTGCGCCATTTGGCAACGTGTATCCGTGAATTGCTACCTTGACCTCCTCATTCATCAGATCAGGTTTCATCTAATCTGCAATTTATTATGCTAATAAATTCGCGAAGTGACGGTGATTTCATCAAAATATGTTTTGTAAGGTTTAAACCTGTAATTATTATGTAATGATTTATATATTATAATTTTGTTTAATGACACATTATCAGCATAATATATGCGCATTTTCGTGGACCAACGCGCCATAACCTAGTTATATTTTCTTTGTTGAGAAAAACACGTTAATATTTAGCTGCTACGTCATCGGTGCTTGATTTTATTTTGATCTAAATGATATATGTATGTTTATAGACGAGAAATATGATTGCAAAATCAGGTGTATAATAAACGCTTAACAGTATAGACACAGAATAGTAATAGAATGGTGTGTTACAAACAACTTCTGATCGCCTAGCTTTGCTTGTACTTTATTTAAAGACAATTATTGCAACATTATTATTATATTATGTGGGCTTGGGCCTCATCAGCCACTGATCGCATAGGTAGTCCCTTGGCCATCCCCTCTTATACGGGTCATTACCCAAAAATGCTATCCCATAAGAGAAGCAATTTAGGTACGTCCCCTGCCCTAAGCTTCGCCTCCTTTTGGATAACAGGGGTACCTTTTCTCTTCCAGTGCGGGGCAGGTGTAAAGAAGATGAATCGAAGTTTCTTCGTCTTCTTTACAGTATCTGCAGGCCGGGATATCAGTCAGCCTCAGCTTATGCTTATATGCATTCAGCCTACTATGGTGGCCCGTAATGATTCCCACTAGAATTTTGGCTTTGTGCCTGTTCAATATAATAAATTCTTGGGCCCATTTCTCAATCTCTGAGTATTCGATGAAGAGTTTGGTTATTCGACAACCCGTTACTCTTCTTCATCTTTATTGTGGTCTCTTGCCCAGCCATTTATGTGGTCTCTGATCAGATTCCGACTTATTCCCACTACAGGTTCTGGTCCATAGAGGCTTTCCCTGATTCCTAGTCTTGCAAGGCCATCTGCAATTAAATTTTCCTTAATACCATTATGCCCAGGTATCCATAAGAGTTCCACCGGTCCCTTCCCTGCCAAGTGGTTTAGTGCTTCATAGCAATTATAGACCAGCTTCGACTTTGTAGTTGCTGAATTCAGGGCTACCAACGCTGCTATCCAAGCAGATATATACCTTCGCCTGGTATCGATTTTGATCGGCCCCCATAACACCGTATGTAATTATAACTAGCTCGGCCTGGAGTGCGGTAGTGTATTTGCCCAGGGGGAAGGTTTTACATATCCCATCGCGTCGCCTATACACCCCCGCACCCGCTCTGTTCCCACCCTTGGCTCCTTCCATGTACCAGATGTCTCCATTGGGCGGTAATTCAGCTCGACCCTCCATCCAGTCGGTCTTATTGGTGAGGGTGATCTTATATTTTTTGTAAAATAGGAAGTGGACATCCGTACTGTCAGAGGGCATCCATAGGAATCCCTCCTCAACTAGCTCTCTTGAGGGTCTATTCAGGTCCCCTATCTTCCTATTCATGTTTTCCACCCTGTGCATTGCCTTTACGGCTTCCGCCTTTAGGGTGACAGCAAGAGGTAGTATCTCCATTGCCTCGATCGGTGTTGATCTTGGGGCTCCGGTTATACTTCTTAGAATCAATCCTCTTAGCTTGTTAAGTGGGTTGGCTTTAGACTTTAAACAGGCTCTCTCTCACCAGAACAGTGCTGCATACGTCAGTCTGGGTTTGAATATTGCCTCATACATCCATTTCATGGTATCCGATTTCAAGCCCCAGCTATTACTAATGGCCCTTCTCAGTTGCCAACAGTTTCCCGTCCAGGATTACTCCTAAGTATTTCAGTTTGCTATTATAGCTTAGTTATTGGCCACCAAGTTTCAGCGGACATGTTCTGTTCCACTTATATTTCTTAGCGAACAAAATCACCTCAGTCTTAGAGGGATTGACCGAGAGTCCCCTATCCCTGCACAAATTCCCAACCTTATTTAATACTGCCTACATTATATCGAGAATTGGCTCCACGAAAGGGCCACTCGTTATTATTACTAAGTCATCGGCATAGCCAATTACTTGGTAATTCTTTAACCTTTCAAGCAGCTCATCCACCACCAAGTATCGCAGAAGGGGGGACAATACCACTCCCTGTGGACAGCCCGAGTCGACCCGGCTTTCGATGGTAGTCTTGCCTTTTTTTGGCAATAAGCTGTCTATTTCCTAACATATGGTCTATCCATTCAGCGATTATTCTGGGGGTGTAGCATCTACCTAGTGATCGGCTAATCACCTCCCTGAATGTAAAGCTGAAGGCTCCTTCAATATCAAGGAAGGTGCCGACAACGTATCCTCCGGAGTCCAGTTGTGATCGTGTCGATTACACAACCTTATCCAGAGCTGTTTCTGTTGATTTACCAGCTTGATAAGCATGCTAAGGTGAGGTGGGCCTTGAGGTCCTTTGATACATATAAATCGCTGGAACCGGACGGCATTTATCCAGTACTTCTGCAGAAAGCAGAAGAGATAATCCTCGGTCTGCTTATAAGGATCACCAGGACCAGCTTGGCACTGAAGATGGTCCCGGAAGTGTGGCTAGACACATGGGTTGTTTTTATACCTAAACCGGTCAAAGTCGGATATACATCCCCTAAGGACTCCGTTGAAGCGGTCTCTCTATTAGGACAGTAGTACCTGTCAACGTACAACAAAGTAAGGCTAATCGGCCGAAAGTCCTTAGGCCTCAACTAATTTAATATTTTTCTATTAAATGCAAGTTATCGTACACTGAGCATGCGTAGAAATGTTGGTCAAAGTTTGTACTATGTTATCCACTACAAAATTCAATAAATTTCGTCGGGATAGTCTTCTTGAAATTCTCGTTTGTCGCCCTCTCTTTTATTGTCCTCTGTTTCAGAATGTAAAGCAACTAAAGTAGGTAAGCAAAATCTTGAATATATCAAAAATATCATTGGGTTGGTGTATAATTATGGAATGTTATTTTAATGCCAAACTATCATTTTATCGTTCTATTATATATACAAAATTATTCTTCTGTGTTTAGTCAATAAAGATGCACGTTGATAGTCATATTCATTTAAATCATATTATGCTCTATTACGTCGAGAAAGGTTTTTGGCGCGGAAACAATCCCATCAAAACATACGCCGTGTACAAGAATCTCTAGTGGATGATTAATGATTACACTCCTATCCCACAAAACGCACCACATTGCCTTCTTGTAATGAACATCCTTTGGAATGTCTTTTAGTGTTTGATCTGGAGAAACACCAACCTTTCTTCCTTTTGACTTTTTTGAAGAGTACCCAAGGCTCATCACCAGTAACGAGTTTTTTCAGGAATAACGTTTGCTCACTCCTCTACAAAAAATTGATGAATAACTGGAGATTGTAGGCCTTGCTGCTATAGCATTTTAGGATTGCTCTATCGATAATTGTCTCATTGCCAAAAGCCTAGTTGACATTACGTAATAACTATACTGAGGTCTCTTTTTTCTCGAAGCCATAAAGCAAGATGCGACGCAAGTGAATATTAGGAAATATCACCTTAAGAAGGTGAATATTAGAAAATCCATCAACATGCATTTTTATTAACTAAATATACATATATGAATCTTTCTGTGAAAAAATATATAATGCCAGTTTAGCGTTGAAAATTGCTGCTATTACCGCTGCTACGCCCTATAATTATGCACCAACCCAATACAAAATCCTTTTTACGAAATACTTTCATAATAGCTACTTTTTGAATTTTCTCAATATATTGTACTTCGTGCAGAATAAAATTACTTAGAAATGAGAAATATGAATAATTAAACAGCGATGGCACAAGCAACTGTAGTGAACTCTTCTGGTTTAGTTGGTATTGGGTAAAAGTAACTTAATAACTAAAGGCGACTTGGTTTTTAGTTTAGTTATTGTAGTTGCGGACATACTTTTATTATTAGTGTCTATTAATTAAACATCCACAATATGTACGGCAAAAATTGGATGAAACTTGGGAACTTCTATACCCACATGCAAATGACACAAGTCCGATTTTGGCTAGGAATTGCAAAGCAACCGTCGCATATTCCTTATCGACGAAAGGTAGAATAGAAGTATATGTTAATTGTCGCGATACATTTTCCATGATACTGCATACTGCAATTTGTGTGATGAGGTAATGTATTATAGTAAAGTGGTATCTTTAATTTACATCGACACCACAGAAGAAAGTTCTTTTTCTCCACGACAGTATCTAGATGGCTAGATTTCTGATTAGAATATATCAAGGGATGCGTACATTGGGGGAGGGATAGCAAGCTGTTCTTCAACTTCAGGAGTATTAAAATTTACGCAGAGATTACCCGTTTTTTACGTTACTGATTCAGACATAGGGCATCTTAAAAAATCAAAATTACATATTGCTATTGTAAGAATATTATTCCTAGATATAATATTTGTTTATTATTACCCTCGATACCAATATTTTTTGTCTATATGCACGTCATTTCTTTTTAAAATTAAACACGAGTTGCCCAATAATATATACATTATATACTCGCTTTTACCTACCTTGTTTGTTGCGTTATAATTGACTTTAAAATTGCTGTTTACACGGATTCGCGTTCATTACCTAATCCATGGGGCCCCCTTCATTGAACAAACATTTATGTTTTATTGATGATGTATTGTATAATATTATCTTTTGTTCGCAAAACAGTTTTCGCGCACGGCACTTGGCCTTTTTCGATGCACTCAAACGAGTTTTTATTTTTAATCCTCTTCAAGGCCCTGTGTCGGTTTTTATTAGCTTCTAGTTTGGAGTTGTCCCATATACGATATTAAAAATAATGCAGTGAAGCCTGTTTGTCCAGAAATTTTACGCTCGAACTTGTTGCATGCAAGGCAAATGTATGAAATGTTTTACTTCAATTATTTATCCAATAGTAAAATGAGTGAATATATATTTTCAGTAGGGAAAGTGATCTATAAGGTGAGCCAAAAGTAGGTAACGTGGTAATATTTTTCAGATATTGTATTTAATAAGTTCAATATAATATTTTTCAAATGATAACAAAAAAGATATTCTTTGGAGATTTATTTATAAAAAATAATATCTCGTATGTGAGCGCCTTCTTCTTCTCCTCCCTCACATAGCATTGCTCTAACCACTACAATTTCCATCACTAACATCAAATATTCTATTGGTATTGCTCGAATTTTGTTTCTAATATTGTTTTTCAATTCCAGAAATGTCCGCGGTTTATTTTTGTATACTTTTTTATTTTAAGTAGCCCTAAAGAAAGGAATCAGGGCCATTAAGTCGGGCGATCTTAAAGGCCTATTAGGTCACAATTTTAAGAAATTATTCTGTTAGGAAACGCAGTTCTTAAAAGCGCAATACGCTACCTAGCAGTGTGGCATGTGGTGCCTCCCGCTGAAACCATAAATTCTCAGGATGTTGTAAGGCTGGAAATAAAAATTATCTAATCATTATTTTGTAATATTCTGCATTGATTGTCACCCCGTTGCCTTCATTATCCTCAAAAAATACGGTCTGATCACTTCTGGTGAAGTAATTCCACACCAAACAGTGACACGAATTCTTTGTCCTGAATTATTCGAGGATTTTCAGTGGTCTGGAATCGCATATTCTCTTTTATTAACATGTCCGTTCATATGAAAATGTGTCTCGCCACTCATAATTGAATTGATGAATAAAATTAGGATTTTCTGCAGCTAATTGATGAAGAGTTACGCTATTCTGTAGATGCTGTTATTTATTGCCAGGCTTAGTTTCATGAACTAGCTGTGTATTCTAAGGGAAAAAGTGCAAATTAAGTTTTAATATCCGTCTCAGGCTAGTCCCCGTCAGTTCTAAATCATTTGATAGTCTTCTGGATGAATTTGAGGGATCGTCATTTATACTCTCCCTTACTCGCTCGATATTCTCCCGCAATAACATTATGAACTGTTTTTTTATTGGCGCACTTCTGGTATTAAAATGTGCACGGTAGGTGGATTAAAATTATAAATTTCTGATTTAGAAAATAAAATTCGACAATTTTTATAGGCGGGAGAACTGATAGGTGCTGTATTATGAATTTCCCAAGTTTTCTTATCAATTCTGAAAGAAAATCGAAACAATTATAAAATAAGAAAAACAATTGAAGCAATTAAAATGGGTTACGCATGGATTACCTGGATCATATCATAAAGAAAAATACAATCCATAATATTCATTTAATTCAATAACGAAACTATGATGGTCGTAGTCGCCAATTGAAATTTTATGAAATCGTGATAAAAGGATGTGGAGAAGATGCATAATAACAGTTATCATATATGACTGTAGGTGTTACATATCCTTAATATCCTAAAAAAGTTAAACCTTCGATTGGAATAGTACTGTTGGACCATACTCGTTACGTAATTTCTTATAATTATCCTCATAAATTTCTTATTTCATTGTGACTTGACGTCCAGATGACTTTCTACTGTTTAGCTATTCTTTTGATTATCTTTATGTCGCAGTACTCCTGATTATGTTTTATGTCATCGGCGTTAACGAACTTATTTGATATTCAGAGCCATTCGAGATTTATTTACGTCCCAAATTGTTTTACTATCACCTCGTATGATAGTGCCCGAAATGTTAAACATTAAACATGGTTTTATATTCTTGCCAGACCAACAACGTTACAGCATTTTATGATTTAAGTTGTTAAATTCAGCGTTACCACCATATATTATGCTACATAATCATATTGCTATTTGTACTGTAGTAATCTATATCGTGGTTGGCTATTATTAATTTTACTTCCGGGAATTAGAGGATTTGGAGAGGGATTTATCAGACGGGATGAACATCACAAGCTGTCAAGTGCAAACATCTAGGCTCGTTTCGTAACACCAATCACACGTTACATTATAAATGCATCGGTTGAACGCATAAATCAAATGTGCATTCAAAGGCAGACGTTGATTTTAGCGGGATTACAAAAACCTCGCATGTGTAGGCAAACATGTATGTGTTATTCACACGAAGTAATAAGATGTGTTCTGTAATATTACTATGAATATTTTTGACAAAAATATCAGAGTTGAAATGGGCATTATCTGTTGTAAATAAAGCCAATAAAATAGATACCATAAATCTATTATATCTATGCATTTGCATATGTTGTGAAGCAAGTAGTTCTCATTGATAAAAGTAAATAAGCAGGATTCATTTCAAAGTTATTAATTTTATACATTAGGCCATCCATAGGATGGCATGGATATGGATTTTCTGCTTTTGTTACTACCTCAATTTGTAACCATAAAATGGATTAGTCTGTTCTTTAAATACTCGTTTGTTGAGGTAAACTTTCGATTTTAACTAACTCAAAAAGTAATCAAGTACCATCTACTGCATCTACTGATTCACCTATTGTGAACAATTTGGTTTAAATAGGTTCCTACTTTCACTACAAAATGTAATGTACCTAGTCTGGATTATAATAATTGTCTTTATCAATTTTATTAAGATTACACTCATCACAATTAAAATAAATGTATATACAAAAGAAAAATATTTTTTGGAAAAAATTGTCATACGTTTATTAATGCACGTTTAATAGAAGTTAATTATATGTATCTTGCTTTATAGTGTTTTGTAGATAACTTATGAATCACTTTGGTATTTATATTGGTTTGGTATTATTTTTCCACACCCAACTATACTAGCGGAAAAGTAATGTAATCGTGTAAAGAAAAATGTGAAATTTTTTTTTCGTTTACTTTTCGTTTTGCGGCCTAAAAACCAAAAAATATGGTTTTTAAAAAATTTTGTCTGTGTGTGTGTCGTCGTTGTCCTCGGCATTAAAATTTCTTGTTAGCACAATAACTCAACTAAATCGTGACGGATCGATCGGGTTTTGACTAATTCTGATCGGGGATGTCTCCCAGATGACAGTGATTTTGAGTGAGATGGATAGCATACACCACCCCCTCCCTTGGGTCTATTTGAGAATTTTTTTTGTTAGCACGATAACTCAACTAAATCGTGTCGGATCGATCGGGTTTTGACTAATTCTGATCGGGGATGTCTCCCAGATGACAGTGATTTTGAGTGAGATGGATAGCACACACCACCCCCTCCTTTGGGTTTATTTAAAAATTTTTATTGTTAGCACGATAACTCAACTAAATCGTGTCGGATCGATAGGGTTTTGACTAATTCTAATCGGGGATGTCTCCCAGATGACAGTGATTTTGAGTGAGATGGATAGCACACACCACCCCCTCTCTTGGGTCTATTTGAGAATTTTTTTTGTTAGCACGATAACTCAACTAAATCGTGTCGGATCGATCGGGTTTTGACTAATTCTGATCGGGGATGTCTCCCAGATGACAGTGATTTTGAGTGAGATGGATAACACACACCACCCCCTCCCTTGGGTCTATTTGAGAATTTTTTTTGTTAGCACGATAACTCAACTAAATCGTGACGGATCGATCAGGTTTTGACTAATTCTGATCGGGGATGTCTCCCAGATGACAGTGATTTTGAGGTGGATAGCACACACCACCCCCTCTCTTGGGTCTATTTGAGAATTTTTTTGTTAACACGATAACTCAACTAAATCATGTCGGATCGATCGGGTTTTGACTGATTCTGATCGGGGACGTCTCCCAGACGACGCCTATTGATTTTGAGGTAGATAGAACACACTCTACAATGTTCATGGGTCATGAGAAAGCACAATGGTGGACTATTGAATTGTTTTTGTTAGCATGATCACTCAATTAAATCGTGTGGGATCGGGTTTCGACTGATTTTGATTGGGGACGTCTACTAGACGACATCTATTGATTTTGAGGTGCATAGGACACACCCCACCCTGTTCATGGGTCATGAGAAAGCATGAGGGTGGACTATTTGAAAAAAGTAAAACTGTCGCATAAAACAGATATTCTGCATTTATGTATTGGTTTATTTTTTCTCGGTCACTCAATTTCGAGATAGAGATGTTCTACGTGCGGAAAAGTCCGTTTTAAGGTTTTAAAACTGTTTATTTATAAATCAGTTTGGTATGTAAGGAATAATATGTCATTAAGGAAAATATTGTATACCTATGTAAGGAAAATATTGACTCTATATACCTCCTTCTCCTGAAGATTCTAAGCTATATGGAATCTAACTCACTATGATTTAAATAAAGAAATAAGTTCCACAAATGGAACTAAAGTTTTCTTTAGACACTGCCTCGAGTTGCCTATGGAGCGGTTCTCATGAAAGCACATAATTGCAATATTCCCCATCTACATCCACATTTCTCAAACACAATCTCGCTGAATTTATCGTTATATAACATAAACAAAACAGAAAATTAATATCATTCTCTAAGAAATGAAGAACTGTAGTTCTTTTTGGTCATACATCTAGAAGCACCATTAAAAATGCCTTCAGAATGTACTTGTTAAAATGTCGCTAGATCTTCAGTTAAAGAGATATGAGGTATAGTTGAAAAAAAAATTTTCTTTTGTAATTATTTAAAAAACAAAAATAGTAGTTTAAAAACTCAAATTTGATTCATTCAAATTCATGACATTCTTCAATTTAACTGTCTCTTTATTTCTGATATCACATGAGATAGCAACACATGCAGCACCAAAGCGGACCACACTGTATACTCTATATTTCTGTCACTTTTCGAACAGCATAAAAAGCAGTTTCTCGTTAAATAATCGGCGTCCGTAAACCATATTTGG
Source organism: Rosalia funebris (assembly GCA_037954035.1). Classification (NCBI taxonomy): domain Eukaryota; kingdom Metazoa; phylum Arthropoda; class Insecta; order Coleoptera; family Cerambycidae; genus Rosalia; species Rosalia funebris. The sequence goes on from JAZFAV010000004.1 coordinate 9,987,888, forward strand.
ATGTTATCTGTAAGCCTGATTGATTATCATTGTTATGATAAACTGTAAATCAAATATTTTATTTTGTCCATGTTATGTCACCTATTTAAGCCCGTTTGAATTGCAAATCTCCGATAATCTCAGTTACGGGGATTTGTAATTTTCTATTCAATGCAAATGTCACATTAAATAATTCAGAATAACTTAAATATTCATCTTTTTCATGAACTCAACATTTTAATTATAAGCCATTTCTGCGATAATGTGGTGATATGTTAACTATCTGTGTTTAAAAACCTGGCAAATATCAGTAAAATTATCTAAGTTGGATTATTTGAATTTAACGATATAAATTTGTAAGGAAATTGTGAAATTCTATGGTAAACATAGAATTACAATTTTTCTCTTTTGGAAGATTTTGGAAAAGGGCATACAAACATATGTCTATAACATATCGATTGTTAGCGCCCTGTATATAAAAATTCCCAGATTAGATGACCATGATGTCATGTTTCTTATGTGTGTTGCTGATTTAGCTATATGAATGTTTATGTTATCATATATTGAATGGAACGATTGAGAAGGGCGAGGCAGTTAACTTTGGTTTCGCAGACAGGACAGCTTGAAAGGTAATAAATAGTATTTTAAGTGTAACGTGGCCCAGTTTTATCTTTTACATCCCTCTGAGAGCTTTCACAATAATTAGTTGTTTTAATTCTAGATGATATATAATCAATTTCACAGATACAGTTTCAATCAAACGGATTGGATTATTGGTGGTGAAAATAAAGTCTTTTTAGAATTGATGGTCAGAAGATTATGACTAAATAAATCGAAAATATGCGTAATATTTGTTTCAGCTCTCTCATCATCCTATTAGACTTGAACTGTATCATCTTAAAATCCAAGGTAAATCAGAAATAACTAGAATTTTCCTGATTTTTCCAGTATCTCATAAGGAACCGTATCCAATTTGTTTGCAGTTGTTCCTGTTCTAACAAACTTATATTCAAATACACTCAGGCGTGATCGTCTCGAGTACTATTCATCTCATCACTCATCATCATGAGGTCATCAGTCCTAAGACTGGTTGGACGCTAACCTCCAGCTTCTCCTATCTTGTGCTAATCTACGCATTTCGCTAATTGTGCTACAACCTACATCCTCTACTATTTGCGAGCAGTAGTCTAATCTAGGCCTACCTCTGCCTTTCTTCACTCCTATTTCTGCCTCCAAAATATCGCGGATTATTCCCCCATCTCTCAGCAAGTGGCCTACCATTCTATCTCTTCTCTTCTTTATGTTTTTCCATATACTTCTTTTCTCGCCGACTTTCTTTAATACTTCTTCGTTTCTAACCCTATCAGTTCACGGTATTTTCATCATTCTTCGGTAACACCACATCTGAAAAGCTTCTAATTTCTTCCTACTTGCTTCCCCTACCGTCCAGGTTTCGCAACCGTATAGTGATGTGCTCCATACATACGTTTTCAAAAATTTCTTCCTTGTTTCTAAGTTTATTACCCCCGAGCATAACAGTGCTTTCTTTTTGTTAAAAGCTACTCGACCCTGCGCTATTCTTTGTTTTATTTCTTTATCGCTTCTTCCATCCCAGTTTATTTTACATCCTAAATAAGTGAAGCCTTTAACTTCCTCCAATCTTTAATTATTAATTTGTACTTTCGTTTTTGCTCTGCTCTCGCGCCCTCTGCACACTAACACTGTAGTTTTGTTTTTATTCACCCTCATTCCGCATTCCTCTGTCAACACTGCCTCCACTTCGTTCAACGCTGATTCTAATTCCTCTTTACCAGATGCTAAGACTGCTATATCATCCGCGAATCTCAGCATTTTTAGTTTCGATCCCTGTACTTTAATCCCGAAATCCACTCTATCTTTTACCACATTAATCGCCTCTTCGATGTACAGATTAAAAATTAGTGGTGATAGCGTACATCCTTGTCTTACTCTTTTCCTAATACCTACTTCCCTTCTTTCCCCTTCTACTTCTATAACAGCAGTTTTCTATTTGTATAGATTGTGCACTACTCTCCTATCTCTATACTTCATTCCCGCGCTCTTTAGTTTCATTTCATAACTATTTGCCAAATAAAAAACTCTTATCTTGCCGATAAATGGAACAGTCTACCTGAGTCTAGCCATAAAAACAAACCACGGTATGAGGTAAGAGCCGTTTGGAATTTTTTGTTTGGCAAATAGAGATGAAATAAACTATAAGCCTAGTGTTTCTTGAGTGTTTGCTTTGCTACAAGACAGGGCAATACCTTATTATTTATACGAATTTATTACGAAACACGAAGTATTTCCTAATAAATTAATTGGAGAAACAGGTGCAATTGAGTGACCACCTAGATCGCTACACCTTACGCTATATACAACAAAGCTAGGTAAATCTATGATCCCTAAGAAGGAAACAGAAATAAGGACCATAAATGGTCCCCATTCCATGTCAAGTTTTAAATAGTTATGTAAGAATTATGTAGTTACTACAGACTAAGTTATTGCCAACAAGTAAATGAACATTTTGATTGTTGATTTTGATTTCATAAATTTAAATAAACAATTCAAGAAAAGTCTTTCGAGGACCGCAGTGTGTAATGCTGGTTGTTAATTGCTCAATCAATTAGATCACAAACATTACATACATGTCACCGATACTAATTCAACAAAGAAAAATTAGTAACAAAAATAATAAGAATATACACTTACATTTTTAAAAACAGTTCTCTTGTAGATGAATCACCGTGTATATTTAAAATTTCATGTACATATTTTTTAATAAAGAATCGATTTCTCTGAGTAAGTAATAAGATGTCAAAGTTAATTTCATTCCATAAGTGGATGTTACCCTCTATATGATTTATATTAACTTATATTATCTTATATTAACTTACATTAACTGACATTAACTTATATTAGCTTATATTGACTTATATTAATTTATATTAACTTATATTGACTTCTATTGACTTATATATCTTATATTAACTTAAATCAATTTGTATTACCTTATATTAACTAGTGTGAGATATGCATGTAAACAGAAAATTGTGACGTATTTAGTGGAAAACTTAATTTTATTCTAAACTATGTCCACTCGACGCCTACCAGAACTTAGTTACAGCTTGTCAAGAATAGGAACAAGTCTCAAAACTGCGATATCGGATCGTCCACGAGGTGCGCAATAAATAGCCTGGTCTTTACCCATTCGCATTGAGACCTTCGCAGAGTGAATATCGAGTGTACAGTCAGTGAAAGAGGTAAATTAAGTGTAAATTGCAAAAGCATAATTATGATGCATTACTGCTCAGTCGAGATGAAATAGTTTTGAATGTGAATGTACACAGAATTCGACCTGGCCACGCGTAAAGTGCATCCTTTTCCCTCCGAATCCTATCTCACTCTTCCTTCTACGCATCATAGAGAATCTTACACTTTTTCGTATTCTTGACAAACTGTAGATTCTTATTCACCAACCAAAAAAAAATTGAAGAATGGCCAGAAATTAATGAATGAATTGATGATGATTTGAGGGTTTACAGTAAATAATTATGAAATATAATATTGTTTTATAATTCTTAACTATATATTTTTTCTTTTCGTTATTTTTTACGTTACTCGTTAATTTGCTCAACTGAAAAATGAGCCAAGAACACGAATAAAATATTATCTTTTCTATGTTTTTTTAACGTATCTCAATAAACAAATGTTATTCAACATATTTAGATTCGTCGAATTTTATTCAAGAGACTCGGATGTGTGTAGAACGATAATAAATTAGAGGCTATTAATAAACTAGACGATTACAACCAAGTACATAATTGTTACATTTTTCAAATGCACTTATCAATCGGCGGCTTAAAAATAGCAAACAAATATAGCGACCGGGTGCAACGCGGTGTAAAAGCGTCGCGTCGTCGGTCAGGGCTATGGAGAGTGAAACCCGGCGCTTGCGTCGCGTGCGGAAACTGAAAGTGAAAAGCGAAAAGCGAGGCCCCACTCCTACCCCTACCTTTCGCTTTCGGCCGCGCCGAGGTCCCCTCCAGAATACTTTCCCCGGCGGTGCGTGCATCGGTGCAGTAGGCTTTGGATAGAGCCGCATCGAAGACGTGTGAGTACGTACAGCAAGGTCAGCATAACTGCGTTCATAGTCCGGCACGCAGACAGCCTCTTCCCGCGACTTGGATCTCGCCCACGCATCAGGACGCGTTCGACAGCGCTCCCCCAGGCCATGGCACCTCGCCGCCACCTCGGTCAAGTTCAAGGCCTCCTGGGAATCGATTCCCTAGACGAGGCCGGCGTCACCCGCTGTTGTGTGCCCACCGGCGAGTGCCTGCGCGCCCAACAGCTCCAGCTCAGCCCCAACAACAACGACCCTATGGTCATCTCTCTGGACGACCTCCGCGATACCGTGCGCGTCACCTGCAACAATGAACTCTGCACCTCGGGCCGGTACATGCATCGGGAGTGCTTCGATCAGTGGGAACAGACAGTCCTAGCGTACCTAAAGACTTGCGGAAGGGCCCGTTCCTGGTCCGAGCGCCAGCGCCACCAGAACCTCTGGACCAAGAAGGGCTACGACTTGGCGTACAAAGCGTGCGGTTGCAAGTGCGGCCGCGGTCACCTCAAAAAGGACTTGGATTGGATGCCGCCGCCGCCCACCAGCAACATCTTCGGCAGGATCGAGGAGGTCGATACGGGCAAGAAGAAGAAGCGTAGGAACCGCAACCCGAGACCTACCCTCTCGATTTCCGCCCCACACGCTCCGGGAACTGAAGTTCGCGGCCGCACCGGGAGCTTATCCTGCTCCAGCACCGGGTCTTCCTCGCCGCCGACCTCCGGGAGCGAGCCCAGTATTTCGCCGGTTCACGCTCATTCCAAGAAGAAGACCAAGGTCGATTTGCCAGAGAGAATACGGTAAGCTAACATTTTTCAAACGCAGTACAAGTATATAAAAAAGCGAATGAAGCTAACGCATACTCCATATCTTAAACCTATAAACGATAAACCAGATGGATTTCCGGTGGGGAGACAACATTGAAGGTTATATGTGAATAAGATCCGAGGCTCTATTTCAGGTGTTTACATTAGATCCTATTCGAGTCCTTTAAAAGAAACTACTAAGTTTGCAGAAGCAAATATTAAAGACAAAGATTGCTTACCAATGGCTTTCCAATTGTTTTTTTTTTATAAATATTAAAGTAAAGTAAAAAATATTTTTTCAGAATGTACCTAATATAAAATAAAAAACCCGGTTCTTTCAGTTTTTGTTAAAACTGTAACTATTTGAATTCTTTCTCAAGATTTTTCAACATTTAAAATACCTACAATAACTTTGAGATAAATGAAAATTTCGGATTTTGCAGAAGCAAATGTTAAAGATAAGGACTGCCTACCAATGGATATCCAATTGTTTTCTTTAATACGTATAAAATATTTTTTTTCGCAATGCAGTATTAAATAAAAGAAACCGGTTCTTTCAGTTTCTGTTAAAACCATAACTATTTGAATTCTGCTTTAGTACTTACCTGTGTACCAAATCTGTTTCTCAAAAGTACTTTTTCAAAATTTAATCCAATAACTGAGAAATGAAAATTCCGGAATAAAATAAGAAACGGGTGATAAAAAATCATTTGATATATTTCATTGACTGTTCGGAGTTCTGAAATATGCTAAAATACATATGAATGTCATGCTTCATTATTAAAATATGACACATCAAATTTTAACCGTTTGCCGCTATATACTTTGAAGTGCAACTGCGTGTTACTTTTTAAGTGCAATACATAAATAACTTAAAGGGTAGTACGTACTCACTACTATTAACAACAGATATGAAACTGACATATAGTTAGTTTAGTTATGACAAATCTAATTTGTCAGAACTAAATGAAATGGCGAGTTGCTTTTTAATGTCATATATACTAGGTATTAAACCTTTGGTTTGTTACTAACTACTGAAATATAAAAGCAAGATTTCATTGATGAGACGAGGGTAAATAAAGGACCTTAAATCACGATCGTAAGTACTGTAATTGTCCCAGGATCAATGCAGATTTATATTGGGAACCGTTATTATTATCACTTACATATGTATTTGATAGTCCAGATTCGGTACGCAGGACTTGAATTAACTTGAAGTCAGGAGGCACTGCTTTAAAGACAATTGCCAAGGAATAAAGGGTATATTTATAATCTATACATGAAAGTTGAATTAAAATGGGTTTTAAAGTAGATCTATTTATTTACACATAAAAGTGATTGTTGATATTGAAAAACACTGATTTTTAAAAATATATTTTGAGATTGCAGTGAAATATAGAAATATATATTGGTTTTATAATAATATTGGCATTTGTATCATAACGTGAAGAAATACGTGGTTTGTGTGTCATTTTCCCAAATTTCAGAGGCACTGCTTTAAAGACAATTGCCAAAGAATAAAGGGTATAACATTTTTATAATCTATACATGAAAATTGAATAAAGTGGCTGTTAAAGTAGGTCTATTTATTTACACATAAAAGTGAATGTTGATATTGAAAAACACTGATTTTAGAAACATTATGAGGTTGCAGTGAAATATAGAAATAATTATGGTTTTATAAAAATATTGACAGTTGTATCATAACGTGAAGCAATACGTGGTTTGTGTGTCTTTTTCCCAAATTTCAAAGAAATAATTTTTTGAAATACTACATTTTAGAATTAAATATACAATTTAAATACATTGTTGGAGGTAACCAAATATGTTATTTAAATTGTAGAAGGCTACAAAAGATTAACGTAATTATTCAAGTTCAAAATGTATTTCTCTCTAAAGTATACAAAGAGTGTTGCTTTATGATGGTCTGCCCTGAAAAAAAAAAACATACAGATAATATTTTTTTATCTACAATTTCACCATTAGAAATGAAATTTTTTATAGGTTTTTTATTAGTTAGCCATATAACACATTGCTATGACTTAACGTTTATATTAAATAATATTGCACATTTCTTCTTAGAACTGTAAAAATTGAAAACAAGCAAGCAGTAAACTTTCAGCAAGTCAGAAGTTTTATTACCTAGAAATATTGTAACTAATAAAATATAAAATCCTTTTTTATATAAAATTTGCACACATTAAAAAAGGATGAGAATTAAAAAATCGATCTTTAATTTTCAGAAGAGTTCTCGTAAATATTATAATTAGGATTACAACTGTCACGTGGTTTGTAATACATTATAAGGGATTACAAAAGATTTCGGGGAACATGTCGGTGAATTTCAAAGATTACCAGTAAAATTCGGGGTAAACATAAAAAGATTAAAGGATCACTTGTCATATTTTACTTTAATTAACACGAATTCCAAGTTAGAGTAGGTAAATAATGTTTGTATTGTAACAAATTTAAAAAATAATCATTGAAATTTACACTGTCTTGAATTAGTAAACTTCAAAGGAAATCGAAAGAGTGAAAACCGTATAGTGCCCCTGAGTCTAGGATTATTTATACGAGTAATTCTTAAGAACGTTGAAAATGGCAGTCAAAGTTGTTTTTATTTTAATATGGAATACTTTTTATATAAATACGCAATTATAAATATTTTATCGGTTATGATGCATAAGTGATTAAAATATTTATTTATTATTTTACGTTTTGACTAAATTAACGAAGTTACTTATCTGTGCTATTAAATTATCCATCTATAACTATAAAAATCATATTTTTTAATTGAATGACGATTGATTCAATAAAAAATAAATTAACATCGAACTTAGACTTTGCTTGATTCGTGACATCTACCGTATTGTTTATGTTGAGTAACAAATGTAGTAGTAAATATAAGCGATATGCTTCTGAGGTGGCAATAACTTACTTGTGGTAAGTTATTGCCACAGTTATTGTATTGTGTGGTAACATATACAATTTGTAGCAATTTAATTGCAATGCTTAACAATCAAAGGAAATAGGAACATCACGATCTTTATTTTGAAATTAACTATTATTATAATTATACCTATTGAAAATGTAAATATTTTCATGATACATCACAAGCTGTGACTTCAATAAATAATTCGTAATTTCTCAAGCGTGAAAAGAAGGAGAAAAAATCTGTTGAACTCCAATTAATGGATGATGAAAAAACGCGCAATTAAACTTTTCTCCTAAAAAGTACCCATAGTGTTTCTCACTATTTAATAATCTTTAATTAAGACAACTGAACTATATATAGGCAAATGATTTAAATAAAAATTAACCAGGCGAAGCTTCTAGCGACGTGGACAAATTTTCTGTTATCAAATACGATAACAGAAGAACAGTAATTTTCCTGTTTTTCTATTGTTAATGCAAAGTTAGACGTTATTAATAATTATACATTGAATAGCAATACCAGATTTAACCTTTGAAAAGTCTTCTTTACTTTCAAGGTATTTACCTTTTCTTCTAATATTCTCCTTTGATTCTTTCCGTTTCTTTAGGTTTCATATCTCGAAGATTGTTGAGAAACCGTAAGACAATTAATTGCAAATCTGTGAGGTTTCAGTTGCAAATGTCCTGTAGAACTTTCACTGAGTTCCCAGAAGCATTAAGAAAATGTTTTTAATTAATACCTGATTAAGAGGAATTAACAATTCAATACCAAGCTAATAATTTCCTATTTTTTTTTTTGCAACAAGCAACAGTATTTTTGATATTATTATATTTTTAAATTATGTGAATAAAGTCAATATTATTAGTGTTATTGCATTTACGTAATGTAATAATAATAATAATAATAATATTGAGTTAATTAGAGTCACTTTTAACAATCAATTCAAACGCATAAAATTTTGTGCATATAATAAGAGCATGTTTTGCCTGTTATTGAAGGGCTGTTGCGGATTTTTCTTATTTTATTTCAATGAATTGTATCATTGAAATAAAATAAGAATAAATCATAAACCTGTTAACCATTATTTTGTAGTGAGCATTAAAGTATGTTTAAAAAGTTTACAAAGATTCAGGAGCCAATTTGTCTATATTTTGTTTGTAATATTATGTAGGAGTTACGATAAACTTTGATAGCGATACAAACATTTTATTTTTCATATCCTATAAATAGGTTTACGTGAAAATAAATATCGTCGAGTGTCCAAAAACTTGTTATCAGAAAACTCAATATTTTTTCACTGCCAAATTTTTTTCTCCCATGTAGTTGCGATAACGACAAACGAATTTACGGTGCACAATTTGAACATTTATGTAGTTTGGTTGTTTTTTTAAATAATTATTGCCATACATTTTGAAATTGTAAAATCGTCCTTTTACATTTTTTTTATCTAACGTATACTCAACTCACGCTAATGTAATTATTACCGTAGCGTATGTAAAACATATTTTATTTGACATTCCCTAATAAAAATGGGGGTTGCTTTAAAAAATATCGATAACCACATACCTCCCATTTGAATCACCCTGTATATATTTATTATAATTAAAAAGTGCGCAACTATTATTCCTCGAATTTTTAACGAATATATTCATTATTTTAGGGACGTACTGTATATCTCTTAAAATTGCAACACCAAGTTACTCACATACTGTCTACATTACTTAAGATAAAATTATGTAACAAAAATATACCTTCAAGTTCTTTAAATCCAGTTTGCCTTTATCTGTTATACTCGTTGCTGCATTTTGTTGTATATGTTAATAGAAAAACGTCTACCTAAAACGTTTTATCGGGCCTCTAAACAAATATTTATGATAATGAACACGAACATTGTTTATTTTGAGTGCGGAGACATACATCCGACAGTGAACCGTCAGGAATAGACTAATGTACTATGGAGAAATAAAGTAATGATACCTCTTCGTTATATGTATGTGCCTGAAATACAGGCGATACTTGATTAATTTTTGAACTATAGGCAATACTGTTAATTATGCTTTTGGTCGATGTAGGTAGTGATTATTTTAAGACTCAGAGGATAATTAACTTCAAAACGTAAACTATTATTGCCTATATTTCACAGGAACGTATCGAGGGAATTCATTACATTCTTTCTTGATGGCACCTAAAGCATATAAATTTAGTTGTAAAAAAACTTTTAGACGAGGAAATAATAGAAGTCTTTCAGAACATATATTTCCTACCTTTGATTAGTTCTATACGTCTACTGACTGGAATACCAATTACAACAACTTTGTGTTAAAATATACCTAATTGATTCGTTTTTCAGCTTAATAATTTCAGTTTTTAAGTGGATACGGAAAATTTTAAATTTCAATATTTAATCTGAATAGATAAATGTTTCTTAATTTAAAACTATATTTAGGTTTTATTACATTTTTCAGACATGAAAATTAAATGAGTTTTTAATGCGTCTCTCATATTAATGGAATGGAATTTAATGAAATATTAAATTATTTATTAGCAGTAAAGTATTATATTAATGCTCTAAAGACACAAGTAGAATATTTTTAATAATTTGAATAGAAACTTGATTAAAATAGTTTTAATAATATTGATAAAGTCTATGACTTATGTGTTTTAATTATGACGGATATTCAATACAAATACCTATATAATTTATAATGATTAATAATGTACTTTTATTCAGTAAAGTTCCCTTTTACATAAATACAAAGATTTGATTGTTATAATAAGTAATTTTGTACGCTTGAATTATATAACATGACTCTTTAATTATCTATATATCTATATTAATTTAATTATCTGTATATCCTAAACATATCCATCCAGTTCTTATATTTCTTTTGTTTTAGTTTTCTGTTTTATTTGATTTAAAAACACAGGAAACGTGTTAATTCTCAAGTAGAAATTCACAGTGTTTATTAATTTTGTTATTTCTTTTTGCTACTTTTGATACAATTTGTGATATTAATTTTTTGTCTAAGATACATTTAATAATGTAAGACAATAATTTTCTAGATAAATTGATAGAATAAGTATTGAACTCCAAATTTTCGCTACCTATTTGTAAGGCTTCTGCAAAAATTTATTGATTGAATTGAAAATGTTTAAATTCATAATTCCAGTTTTCCATTAAATTTTAAGGAAAAGTATATTCACCAACATTTTATGAAATATTTTTTGAATAATTATTTCAAATCATTGATACACCCATCATTGCAGCATATTCTCTTGGCCAAATATTCCTTTAAAAGTACCTTTTAATAAAATGTGTAGGAGTTGAAGAACCCCTATACTGCGTTTTGGGATACCCTGTATTCCATAATATAGAAATTTATAACATATACATACATATATATTGTTTTATGAGACAAATATTGAAATAAGTACCTTTCGGCATTTTTTCATTAAGCTAGATTACCATAACAAGTTTTTCGTACTAACCGAAATGTATGTTAAGTGAAATAATAGTATTTTTAATATGTGTAATTAGTTATTCAAAATTCGTTAATCAAAAATGCGTTTAATATTTGTAATTAGTTATCCAAATGATCGTAATCAGTCATCAAAACACGCAACATTATTCTGTGGGCAAAAATAGGTGCTAATTGTATTTTCCAATATTGTCGACAATTAATAATGCAGAAACCAGGAACTGATTACTCGTTTAAAGACGAAAGTTTGGCTTATTTATTAAATTTGAAAAAACAAGGACACGAAGATTATAATTAATGTATAAATACACTATAGGCTAAAGTCGGCTTAAATGATTTAGTAGGAATATAATAGGCGTACTATTATTAAAACTCGATCAATTGAGGCATAAACGAAATCAGTGACAAAATTTTTCGAATAAAATCTACACATCACTGATATAAATCTGGTTTTATTATATTTATATAAGGGACGAAATATTTTCATCGAAGCTGATGATTCAAACTGAGGAGGTAAAACTTTCTCGTGAAATTCCTCGCCACTTGGTACGTGGTGAGAAAGTAATTAAGTGAGGTTGACATGGGTGAGCTATTAAAAGAAGTAAAAATACGCAATTAAGGCCTGGTCGACTGTGTAGTACATAATACGTCTATCACTGCATCGTTTTATCCTGACCTAGTCACACAAAGAGGCCACGGTGGACTGGAAAATAAAACGCATGGATTGACATCACGAATGGACAAACGTTGTGTTTTTTAAGAATCTACATTCTTGTCGATATACTTCTCTTGTACTCTTCGATGTCTTTGGCGACGAGTAGAGAGAGTATAGTTAATCAACTCTCAAGACCCTGTCTAATATCTCCTGGAATCCATGCCACATGCCATACATGCGTTGTTAATTGCTGGCTCCAGAGGTAACCCAGTTCAACTATTGAATGAGTACTTTCATGTTTAGTTAGACACTCTTTTTATTCCAAATTGTTCTTACACACTTTATTCGTTTCGGAGATAGAAGGGTGGTGGGCTTAAATCTTTTTGAAAAATGGTGTGGTATAAAGAATGTGGATCTAATATGCTACCTTGTGGTACTCTACAAGATGTAACAAGAAAATTGACAGTACCTTCTTCTCTGGATTCTCTTTCCTTTCGAGACTTAATTTTTTTGTACCCAGTAAAGGGTTAGATTTAACGCCATTTATTTGTTGGTATATCCATTGAAAATAAATTGTGCGTGAACACTTAAAATACTAGAAGATATTGATTTTCTACAGTAAGACAGCAGTTCTAACCTGCCTGATTCCGTCACGTTTTCAGTACGTTTTCAACAATTCCCATGTTTATATATTCGTTGCACATTGTGCACTTATCGCGTAACTTAAGATATACAGTTTTTCGCTAACGAAATTCGTCCAAAGTCGTATTGCGGCCGCGAGCATATTCTGCGTTTTCGAGGTAAAGTCGCACGTGCTTCGACTGAAAGTTATTATGAAGACGCTGCGTGGAGAATTGGAAAAACCCTCAACGTCCTAAACAGTGAGGGTGGCAGAGACGTTATCCGACGCTCGCCGTCTCCTTTGGGCCCGCCTCATTTTTGCCAGCTAGCTACCCCGAGGATCGATAGGGGCGTTTGTCACGGCTTCTCACCTTGACCTACCGAAAACAGGTTCTTTCACTAGACGGAAGGTCGATTTTCGTTCGGGAGAAATTTCGCGTGGAATTCAAGGTAAAGTGCGACGTAGCGAGCTGTAAGGCCTTTCTGAAATATTACAACTAAAATTTATATATTAGAGTATTTAAAGGTTGGAATAAATTTGTTACTGGACAAGTAAGAAGAAAGGCTCGAGTCAGCTGGAACTATAGAATTTTAATTGCGCGCCATTTGGTTCTGTCAAAGATAGGGTGTCAATATTTAACGACCGTCATCTACATACCATACGATGTCAACTTGCTGCGACTAACAGTTCAACAACGAATAATTTGTGTACAATTGTTTTATGAAAGTAAGCGATCATTTACAGTTTCATTAATATTCGTAAAAGTTCGCACAAAATTAGGACAATATGAAGCGCTTACAGAGTTAACAGTAATTTAATCAAGAAATTTGAAGAAACGTGTTCTGTTATTGATAAAGCAACAACACAGGGCCTCGTTGTGGTTGGTCAGATGAAAATATTGCTGCAGTGGGAGAAATTGCACGGGAGTATTCAAACGCATCAATTCGACGTCGTGTATAACAATTGAATCTGTCAAGAGCCACCACACATCTACTGAGAATGCTGACATAAATTGACCTGAAAGATCATGGGTTTTAACACCACTGGCTTATTTCATTGAAGTTATCTCAAGGAAAAAGTGTGCGCCACCCAGCTCGCAACAATCAATTACTTCAAAACAAACATTCAACGTATTATGCGGAAAATAGAGTCAGTTTTATGTGCCCATGTTTTGGCACATACATATCTAAAATAATCATATTTTAGATATGTATTTTAATTACAGTTTAAAAGATGATTTAAGGTAAACGTAACAAATTCCGGAACATCTAAAATCAAGAAAATAAGGAAACTAAACTACTTCCGAATTTACGGTATTGATTTGGTATTAGTTACTTTAGTAGTATTCACCTATAAAATATGTTCATAATTACACTGAGGAACAGTCAATTTGTTGCCAGGAATTTAAGAGTCGATTTTGCGAACACGACTGCCCCTGATGCTGAAAATGGCATTACTTTTTCTAGATTGGTTCTAGCTTCTGAAATAAACATACATGATAAATTAATCCAAAATAAGAAAAACAAAATAAAATAAGCAATTTCTTTTGTTTTTAATTTTTGAAATATGAAATTAACAAGAAATAAAGAATAATTTATTCACAAAATATTAAATGTTATAAAAAAATATTATATTTTTTTGTATGACTTAATTTTATATTGTTGTTGCGAACAGTCCCTCTGCAGACTCCAAAAGTAATCGGCCATCATGTGACGACCATCTTCCTTGATATTTCCCACGTTTCTTCCATCATTCGGACATTGCATAATGGCCTCTGATTTTTCAAAACATTTTAACATTTCATGTACTAGTTTATGGTAGTTATTTGCCCAAAAAAATTTGAATCACAGTTACATAAATAAACTATGCGTCAGATTCTGCAACGGTCACCTACTCGTATCTGTTAAAATTTGGATCTTTTACCAGTCTTCGCATTTGTTGACCGTCAAAAATCCTCACTTTTAATTTTTCCATACTGCAAATGCTTGGCAAATGTATTTAATACAATCACCTCACTTGGTTTTTGATGTGAAGAGGTAACAGTATTATTTTTTCTTTCTGTATTAATGGCCCTTGAACAATGTTGATTTTTCTAATGGTCATAGGTCATAGCATTCAAACAGTGTGCTGCCAATGCTTTATATTACATTATGGTATATGGGTTTGCGCCTCTTCAGCCACTGATCGCATGGGTAGTCCCTTGGCGATCCCCTCTTATCCGGGTCATTATCCAAAACTGCTATCCCATAGAAGGAGCAATTTAGGTACGTCCCCCGCCTTAAGCCTCGCCTCCTCTAGGATAACAGGGGCACCTAATATAAGGTACCTCTTCTCCTCCAGTGCGGGGCAAGTGCAAAGAAGATGAATCGAGGTTTCCTCGTCTTCTTTACAGTATCTGTCAGTCAGCCCCAGCTTGTGCTTATATGCATTCAGAGTACCCACCAGGGTTCTGGCTTTGTGCTCGTTCAATTTAAGGAATTCTTGAGCCCATTTCTCAATCTCTGAGTATTCGATGAAGAGTTTGGTTATTCGACAACCCGTTACTTCTCTCCATACTTTATATTTTTATTATGCTGTTTTTTTGCCCAGCCATTGATGCGGTCTCTGATCAGATTCCGACTTATTCCCACTGCAGGTTCTGGTCCATAGAGGTTTTCCCTGGTTTCTAGTGTGGTGCTAATGCTTTTCTTTTGCACGACTATCCCATAAATAGAGGTGACAAGGATATATGGTATATCCAGCTTGCTGTTCAAGAAGTACGGTAACCATTCTTAAATCGACTGAAACGAACCACTGATGCTGAGGAATAAGCAACTTTTTCTAATACTAACTTAATATTTTCATATTCTGTAAGTTTTGTTGAACGACCGATTGGAATCGACTCGAAACTTATTTCCATTGTGCAGTAATACACATTTCAACCTTTTTTAGAACTCCTCCATGAAATTCTGCCAATTATCTGGTAAATTTCAGGACCCTCCACTATTTTAACAAACGTACATAGAAAATTTAGCTAAATTGAAGATATAATGTGAAATTAGGTTCGAATACCCAGAAACCGATCCGATATTTGTGGCAATATAATTTTGTTTTGTTTCCCAGTGTTATTTTTATGACATAATGCTGTATACACTTTAATGCAGAGAGTTTCCCTTCTCTTGGTTCAGTTTGAAATAACTATTTTATTGATTGTCTCAATTTCTTCCATGGTTAATTCTGCTGAATTTTAACATGCGAATAAGTTTAAGCCATGAAGCAATTTTTTAATGACAAAATTGTTAATTTTTCGCTAATATTCTAGCAAACACAATAGTCTTTGAATGAAGAGGTGTACGCTTATTAAGTAAGATTATTACTCTTTAACTTGCCTCCTTTGTGATCCCAACTTCAGTATATTTAACATCATATTCTTATAATTAATAATCAACTTTTTTGTCTACACCGTTGACTGGGAATAAACTTGTCTTCAACAGACAATGTCTTTCAGATTAGCCCACGTGCACCATATACTGTCTGTGATAATTACTGAATCCATCTACCGCCTTCTGGCTGGGATATTATATCGTAATTGATCCATAAAACATTTAGTGCCTTACGAAGTTAGACGCTGTGTTTATTCAGTCCGAAGTCAAGACGCGCCGTATACAGATTATATGAATGAAACGAACCTGAAAGATTCTCGTCGGGGAACGACTGCTTAATAAGTGAAATATTCGTCTGGTATCATACGAAAAGACAGTAAATGATGGCATCTCACAACCGAGCATCGGCAATTCAAAAATAACTTAAAAGCAGTTATGACCAATTTTGGAATGCTGCCACATGTGAAAGAACGACCATTTTTTGTCGTTTGGCACATCGGCCAGAAGGAGACGGAGAATGTTGTTGTCGTTTTATGGCCCGAAGAGAATTTCTCACCAGTTACCGCCTCGGATAGCGCCATTTGCATAATGACGTCGAGAATTACAGATTCGATTTGAATAAGGAATAAATCGGCTTCAAATAAATATTTGATACTATTCGAATGAATAGCTTCGATAATATTTGTTGTGAAATATGGTTAAATATTATTAGCAGTTACCATATTAGCACATAATACAAAGTATTTATAATAATATAAAATATACGGGGGTGATAAAAATATGCTGAATAAAATACATAATTCGTATAATTTATTAATGGAAGAAAACGAATGCTAACATATCCTGTGAGAACATTCTGTTAGAGTACTTAGAATATACAATCATAAAATAAGTGAATATAGAGCAATATTCTTGCTCAACCTCACCCCCTCACTCAAAGGTCATTACGCTGTGTAGAACATTGTCGCAATAATGTATATTTCTGTACCATTACTTTATTAAAATTATTCGTATGTTTAAAACTTAGTGCAATTAACTATAGAAAAAAAAATAGGATAGCTAATAAAATAGTTGCATTAAGTTTAATAATAAGAGGAACAGCCATGAATGCTAACATTCTGTGAGAAGATTCTGTTAAAGTAGAGCAATATTCCTGCCCAGCCTACACCCCCTCACTCAAAGGCCATTACACTGCATAGAATATTATCGAGATGACTATTTCTGTAACCTTACTCTATTAAAATTATTCCTATGTTTAAAATTTAGTGCAATTGACTATAGGAAACAATAGGGATAGCTAGAAAAATAATTATATTAAGTTTAATCAGATGAAGAGCCATGAAGATGAACTCTCTTTTTCAATTGAGGTTTCTTGTATAAAACTATGTATGTATGTATATGCTGAGTCTTGAAAGTAGTTAATTTATTGCCATCTTTTGCAAGGGAATTACTATATCGAATAATCCCCATTCAATATTTATATATAATTAAACTCGGGAGCAATTTATCGCTTTATTGATTTTGTTTTTTTATATTATACGACTATTTTACGTTTTTGTAAATTATTACTCAAATTTGTCACGCAAGAGTTGGGAATCGCTGTAGAATAATACATTAAGAATGATATTGATCAAACTGCAGCCCTTGATAGAATAGGAATACGTTTTCTTCATTTAATATCCATTTATAAAGTTATTCAGTGGGATTTCGAGTTAGTTAGGTCAGTGTGACCCTTTTAAGGGATGTCCATTTTATAGCTGTGATCCATTAGTGCTTAATACATTTTCTACGTATTTAACTAGTAAGTAGATTCCTGAAACACGGTATTTTAAAAAGAAGTTATTTAGTATAATTTTATCCCTTCCTTAATTTTAAAAGATAGTTGTACAAAGCGAACTGTCAGTACATCCAATTTGATAATAAATTTATTTAATAAATTTCGCGTCACATTTACAATTAAGTTGTACAAAGCGAACTGTCAGTACATCCAATTTGATAATAAATTTATTTAATAAATTTCGCGTCACATTTACAATTAGTTAAACACTCAATGTAAAAGCTACTTCGTTTTGGATGACATTTCATAGAATTTTGTTTTTTGGTTTGTGTGTGAACTTCCATCTAGCTAATACTGTTTATCACATAGTTGATATACTTCGATTAATACTTTAACAATAAGTAGGTAAATCAGAAACTGAAAGAATAGAAATTTATAATTATTATAAATATAGTGTAGTGATAAGGTAAGAACACAGAAGAAGATATTAGTATTCTGACCGTTAAATTTTCAGTCTACGATTAGGAGAACAGAATAAAATGTCAACTAAATTTGAAATACCAGACATCTGTCTAAATTTGCTAAGAAACCATTTTAGACTATGATTTAGGAATATATTGGTAGCTATTGAATGGAATTCACATTTTCCATCTTCTAGTCAAAAAAATACAATAGAAGCAACATTTGTATTAAATGAAACAGTCACCAAACAGGACTGAAGACAATGAGTTAGAGAAAACCTACATTGGCCGAGGGAATCTTACAATACCCTAAGAAAGTGAAGATTTGTGCTGGAATTGTAGACCATCCCCTAGGAACTTAAAAACTGACATAAGGCTTAGTTGACACTAAAATACATAGTTAACTAGAATCTTATGGATGACCGTGAAAGCATTCTCCATTAGGCTTGTTTTATTTCTTGGTTCTCCTGAAAAATTGTGTTTTTAGAGTTATCAAGTTGGGAGAGATATAGAGCGCTATTAGGATGTTTTGTGCAATTTATTAGTTTGAGACGAGTTGACATTTACCTGGTAATGATAAACCCAATAACATTTGTAGAAACATTTAGCAGCATCAGCAGAACATCTTACAGCGATGGTAAGAATATATGTATATATCTCAATCTTTTTTCAATAGGGGAATATTACTTCAATTTTATGAGGTTATTTGTAATAGAAGACCTATGATCAACAGATCACATCTCGACAAAAAAAATAAATAAGGCAACGCATTAATCAAATCATCACGAAATTATACAAAGTAAATTAAATTTTTTCAACTATTTCAACGATGTCTGCTACTGTCAAGAAGTAACCGCTTCTAAGTTTGAACGTTTGATTTAAACTTCATTTTAAATCAAATCAAAATTGTGTTTTAAGTCAAAAAAAAAATTATTACAAAAATGTTTTCATACACAATTTCAAAAAATGTAAAACAAGTTCATATTATTGAATTAAAAAGCGTTTAAAATTATTTGCTTGCATTCTTATTCTATTAATTTACAGCAGAACCAACTATTACTCTAAGGGGATTAGAAGGGGATTTATCCTCTGGGAAGGGGCTGAAGCCTTCCAAGGTTCCAACAGTTTTCCACTGTTCACACTGAAAGATCGTGCACATTACTCGCTACGCATTTCGCCAACCAAGTTAGTACTATCAGGAGATGATAAAAATTGAATCGGAGCATTGCAAAACTTTTACATACATTTCTTTGAACCACAAATTTAAAAACTTATATACTAATAATTAATCTTATCACTAATAGTTACCAAATGCTTCAACTATTAAAATTCATTGAGTATTTTATTTAAGCTATTTGTTCATAAATTATCCCTGTATGCTGAACCGAAAACAATTTCTTGTGCATTCTTATTTGCATTAATTTGACCTACTGAAAACCAAAACATTTGGAGAGATGGCGTTTGGTACGTTCTACTGCGGTGGAAGGTAACAACGTCTACTAGATGTCTACTGTCGAAGGTATACTCGTTTACACTGCACTGACGAGACCCAAGATAGTAAGGTCGAAACCGGTCTACAGTTAACGATAGATATCCTGAGATAGGTGACACTTTGCATCTTGTGGTTTTCGAACAATCACTGTATTTTTAGTGCTAACTCTGCTAGGCAAAAATACGACAAATTTTGTCATGTAATTCAGCGCTCGACGTTTGGCATATAGCCAGGAGAATAGCTGTTTTGACCTAATTTGTTTAGTCCTTATTATATAATGCATTTGCAGATGGGTTGGAATATAAACTCCTTATTTCTGTAGTTTGAATGTTACCCTCTGATAGTAAAACTTTGCATATTGCTGATCACAAATATTTCAGTTAAAAATATAATGAGTTGGCCTAGCCGAGAAATAATTACAACTATAATTACCCTTGTTTCTTTTGGTATCGAGTGTTCTATGTCACAATAAATTTATAACAACTATAGACGCGTTATATCTCTTACTAACAGACATTAACATGACCTTAATGTCATGTTAATGCCTGTTTATGTACATATTGTTTTCATAAATTCAAATATGATTTCATAGAATTTCCGCCTCGTTCAAGATTACGCTTTGGTGACGCCCTGTATACTTTAACGTACTTATGTACTTATTATATTAGCACTGATTTGTTATATTATCATTACTAAAACAAAAGTAGGCTTTATCTATTATCTGTAGCATGACATCACACGAGAACGCATTATATTTAATTTGTTTGAAGCGTATTGAACGAATTATCACAACGTAAAATTTTCGCTAATGTTTTTTTTTTTTATTATAACACCACGAGTTGGTTATTTTTTTTAGCGTTAAACTAATTATATAAGCAATAATAATCTCCTAAGTGCCATTTTTTGTTTGCGCTATTCACTCTGTAATTAATTACCGAAGTTGTTATCTCATCGCCTGTTTTTGTTTTCGGACAATAAAAAGTGATAATTGAAGCATTTTCTCGACGGTTATAAACAGCAATTTAAATAACGGCGCGAGAGATAATACTATTTCGTAATAGGATTGTTTATAAAGTAATAAAGGCTGGGTATCTTAAACGCAAAAAAATATTTGTTACAGTATACGTGGATTTTATCAGGGACTGTGTATTAAAAATAGATTTGATGTATGTGCATGTTTATGTGCGATTATAGAAAATCCAGTAACTAGGTTATGTTCTCGCTGTTATGTCACTGATAAGGATTAGAAAGAGAAACAACTAGTTGTTTTGCATTACGAAAAATATCTATCTAAGATCACTTCAATCCCAAAAGGAATTGTGTCTTATTAAATATGTGCGTTAGAATGATCACGGCTTATATATGTATGTTTTACTGCCATATTTAATGCTTTAAGGATTTACACGTTTGGGTAATGTTACAGTAGGAACAAATAATAGATCTGTATCTACATATTTTCATATATTTGCAGCGCAGAAAAAGATAATCTTCACCGTAAAAACGGTAATGATTCAGTTTAAAAATTGAACAATGTTTCCCCTTAATGAATTCTATGTTAGAACGAATCAATGTAAAAAGAAGTTTATTACAAACTGTATTTAATATAACGAGAAACTACGCCTCTATCCTTAGCTAACAAAAGAATGAATCAATATTACAGTTTAAATCTCGACATTCGAGATTGTTTATATTATTTTATTTTAACATAATGCCGCTATTGAGGCCCCAGTCCGGTGATCGAATTTCCTAGCAGACAGAGACGGTCAAGTCGAAATTGTCGCCAACATTCGGCCATCCTGTCTATGCTTCTGTCCCCAGAAGTTACCTTTAATCTGGAAAATAAACCATTTTAGTGAATATTCTTATTTTTTTTTTTTTTTGAAGCATTCTAGCATTCATAAATGAACATTCGTACATGCACTTGTCTTGTCAGGGATTAGTATTGGTACTTGAGTAAGTGATCTTATAACAATCAATTTCATCTAATCGTGATACAGCCGTATGCCAGCCGTAAAAAGGTCTGGTCATATACCAGTCGCAAAAATGTCTGGTCGTATACCAGTCGCAAAGGTGTCTGGTCGTATACCAGTCGCAAAGGTGTCTGGTCGTATACCAGTCGCAAAGGTGTCTGGTCGTATACCAGTCGCGAAGGTGTCTGGTCGTATACCAGTCGCAAAGGTGTCTGGTCGTATACCAGTCGCAAAGGTGTCTGGTCGTATACCAGTCGCAAAGGTGTCTGGTCATATACCAGTCGCAGAGGTGTCTGGTCGTATACCAGTCGCAAAGGGGTCTGGTCGTATACCAGTCGCAAAGGTGTGCTCTCGCCTTTCAAGATTATCCCTGGTTTCATATGGTCCACTGCCATTACGGTTGTCATACGTTTATGACCGTCGCGAAGATCTTCGACTTCATACCTATCATTAGGTAATACCTTTCTGACTCTAAAGGGTCCTTTGAATTTCGGCAACAGTTTCTTGCTAGCCCCAGTAGCAGGTGGCGCTTTCGACACCATCACTAGGTCCTGCACGGCGTATTTTTGAGCAACTCTTCGGGCTTTATCAAACCTTGACTTTTGTAATCTTTGATCATCATCTAACCTCTGTATTAGATCATGTCTTAATTCATTTAGATCGACCCGACCCAGGTTATCTTATACTTCGCTTAGTACTTTAGATTCTGCCACGTGACGTGGCTTATACCCAGCTAAGGCTTCCAGTGGAGTCACTCCAATGGTTTTATTGTATGTGCAGTTTAAAGCACTTTGAACTTGTTTTACATGGTTATCCCATTGATCTTCGGGGTACCCAGCAGCCGTTGCTGCCAAGGAACTTACTATGGTGCGGTTGTACCTTTCACATTAACCGTTTGCCCTAGGCATAGCAACAGCATTCAAGGTATGTCTTATGCCATATGTTTCACAAAATATTCTAAAAGTCTTTGACGTAAAGGCCGTGCTACGGTCTGATATAATTCTCGTTGTTGCTCCGAATAACCACATAAAATTCATTAAAACTTTTGTTACGTATCGGGTAGAGGTATATTTAAAGGAGGAAGCATTCGTTCTGAGACCCTATCTTTAGATTTCATAAGTATGACATTTTCATTGGATAGGAAATTTCTTCCTACTATTAAATCGTGTCGTACAAATTGGTCATCTAAAATTAATATTGTAACATCAACCGCGACTTCTTCAATTATAACGGTTGTATGGCATTTTAAATTAGTTGTAACTGTATTCCCCAAAAAGCATTTTAAGGAGACATGTCCTTCTTCCCGTAACGTTAACTTTATTTTCGCCGCTACTGATAACTTCATAATTGTACACTCGCTACAACTGTCAATTAGGCATTTTATTTTGTGATTATTAATAAGAGCGGTTTTAATAAACATATTTTCAGCAATGTCAGCTAGCACAACTTCGTTTACGGCACGACTGTTTTTGTTTACATTACACTGAGATTGGGTATGGCCAAGACGCCGACATTGTTTACACTGAGATTGGGTATGGCCAAGACGCCGACATTGTTTACACTGGACTCGCGGTTGAGGACAGTCCCGTGCCCGGTGGTTTCCTCCACAATTAAAACAAGCAATCTTTTGTGATACTTTATAGCCCGTTTTATCACTCCTGCTAAAGTTTTTGTCGTGCGTTTAAAAATATCTATTGTCTATATTTCTTGCACTAGGACCCGGCTTAGGATTAAAGTCACTTTGCGTTCTAGGAGCCGTCAAATTACTTAAGTAACTAGCCAAAGCACCTACCGTCTTGAAGTTAGCAGCTCTTGCAGCCAAACAAATTTTATCGTCTTTAATACCCTCGATAACACTATCTACAACGTAATCTTCAGGAATAACTAGGTTTAATGAGTTAAGTTTCGCAACTTTTTCATAACAGTAGGTGCCTAAGTTTTGACCAGCAGAAGGACGATAGCATGCTGCTTCAACGAGAAGTTTTCCGAACTTCAACTGTGTCGGAAAATTTTTTACTAATTGACTTGTAAATTCACGCCACTTTAAGCAGGTATTTGGCAATGAATCATACCATTTTCGCGCATTACCCGTCAAACGTTTTGTTGCTAGCTTTAAGGTAAGTTCATCGCCCCACTTATAGAATTTTCGTAGATCTTCTAGCTTCTTTACCCACTCAACAGCATTCTGAGCGTTATCGCCGCCAGGTTCAAATTGTGGGATAACGCTCTCCTCAATTTGGATATTAATATTAGAGCGAGTACTTACAGTTTCCTTGAGGGCCTCAATTCCTTTTTTAAGGATCTTATTTTCTTCCGGGTCTCCGTGTCCTTTGGGGGCGGCGTCCTACCAGACGAGGATGAACTGCTTCGTCTGGACGTCTTTGATTTTTCCCGTCGCTCGCTCCGTTGGCGTTTCCGAGACCGGTCCATCACTAGTGTAGGTACTTATAATTCGATAACAATTATTGTCACTTTAGCAATTATTTAATAGCTACGGGCACTGTCCTATCTATTAACCGCAGTCACACGCACACCAAAGGGCGACACTTGGAGTATATCCCACCGCTGTCTTTGTTAGAACGAATCAATGTAAAAAGAAGTTTATTACAAACTGTATTTAATATAACGAGAAACTACGCCTCTATCCACACTTAGCTAACAAAAGAATGAATCAATATTACAGTTTAAATCTCGACATTCGAGATTGTTTATATTATTTTATTTTAACATAATGCCGCTATTGAGGCCCCAGTCCGGTGATCGAATTTCCTAGCAGACAGAGACGGTCAAGTCGAAATTGTCGCCAACATCTATTTTACGTAAAACAACCAAACACGTTTATCCACGAAGAGCAGGCTCGAGTCACTAGTAACATCAGAGTTACCATTTACTGTTATCCTTGGTAGAGAAAAACTGGAATTGATGGATCCTGTTTCCTGGATCTCTACTCGGAATTTTAATAGAGATGCTTTTATTAAATGAAAATACACTAGGCACCAAAATTAAAGAATGTAAAGAAATCAAAAATTTTTATTGCAATTTTCAAAGGTCCGTAACTTGGAGGAATAATTGCAAAGCAATTTAAAAAAAAATACCAATCAGTTTAAAAATTGAACGATGTTTCCCGTTAATGAATGCTATTTTATGTAAAACAACCAAACACGTTTAGCCACGAAGAGCAAACTTGAGTCACTAGTAACATCAGAGTTACCGTTTACTGTTATCCTTGGTAGAGAAAAACTGGAATTAATGGATCCTGTTTCCTGGATCTCTATTAAAATTTCGAGTCGGAATTTTAATAGAGATGTTTATTAAATGGAAATATACTAGGCACAAAAATTAAGGAATGTAAAAAAATCCACAATTTTTATGTAATTTTCAAAAGTCTGTAACTTGGAGGAATAATTGCAAAGCAATTAAAAATAACCAAATTCAAACGTCACGTTTCTAGTCTCCAGATTTTGAGTTCAACATTTTTTATCATAAGCAGTTTTTGAGTAATCATAAGAAAATCCACGGAAAAATTTTAAAAATTGAATTTTTTTTAACTTATCTTACAAAAATTACCATTTTTTGATAACAATGGATAATTGCTAAAAAACATTTTCAACCTCAAAAATAAATAAAAAAGCAAAAAAATCATCCTTTAATTGATTTCAGGGGTTCCTTGGGATACTTTGAGGTTGACAAGAAACAGTCAACATCCTTAGTGTATCTATTATTTGCAAAGTTATGGTCAAGTTAAGTGAATATCCCCAAATAACAATAAAGCAATATTTAAAAATAATAAAGCAGTTTTTTATCTCTTTTTCAATCAACATTCTCGCACCGATTTTTTTTTATCAAAAACCAATAACTACAACTTGTAAAGAATACTTTGCAGTTTTTAAAACCCTACCATAAATAACCTACCATATGAAATAAACCAGCTTGACTTGCGAAACATTGGAAATGAAAAGACAACTAAGAAAGAGGAAAAAGGAAATAGTCAAATACTTTTTATTGCTACTTCCGTGTATTTATTGCTACTTGAAACTTCCAACGAGCGTCATCATATATACGTAAAATTTTCAACTTTTAATGTGCAACTACGTTATATGTATGTATGTATGTGTCAAATGTCGTTTTTTTTGCAACCGATACTTCGCCAATTGAATTACTTTGGCTTAAAAGTCAATTCCGAGACAATTCTGAGACAGTCTCAAATACTTTCCTCTGTTGAAACTGAAATTGCTGATTATCGCTCATGGAAAATACATCAATTTTCCAATTTTATCATTTCCTTTTTATAGGAGAGAAGATAGTTGCGATACTACATTTTATTCAAAATATAAGAGTGTTTAATGAAATTAAATATAATTAATGCTATTATTCTACAAAGGTGTTAGTGATAAAGAAATAATTTTAAAACATGTACATATTTGAAATATGCATTATATTGTTTTATTTTTTCAGAACTTTTACATAATTTAGTTTTATTTTTACCAAATTACCCAAACATCTCCATTATAAAACGGTCCGTAGGAGTGAGAAATTTTAAATAGAATACGTAATTTAACCGAAATTAATTATAGAACTGATTTTGTATCGAAACTATCTAAATATGTTAAATATAAATAATGACTACTAGATTTCCACTAAATTTGTTACCAGTACGCTAGGATACAGCAAAACCATTAATTTACCAGATAACTAGCCTCAAAAAACATCCTCATCGACTATTAATATTTAAATTTTCTAATGATTTAACGATCTAACAGGTTTAGTTCTGTAATAATAAACAAGCTCCACAGAAAGGATCTGATTTTTTAAGCACGACACGTAGGTGATAGAATATGTAAAGTTGCTTATCTAACTTAACGTTATTTTGAAGGAGCTGTTTTCAATAAACAATTGACGCTTTTCAAAGTGTATTTTTATCGACAATCATGTTTACGATATAGAGTTACTTTATTTTAAATATATTCGTGAGCTCCTTTAAATAACCGTAAAAATATTAAAACGTATTATGTATTAAATAAATAATGCGATGTGTGGATAATGATATATGTACAGCTCGTCAATAGTAGGAACAAGTCTCAAAACATGAATATCGATGAATGTTGAATGTGAATGTACACAGAGTTCGATCTGGCCGCGTGTAAAGTGCTTCGTTTTTCCTCCGAATGCTGCATCACTCTTTCTTCTACTCATATCTGGAGAATTTTACACTTTTTCCTATTTTTGACGAGCAGTACATCTTGGATATTTGCCTTAAATCGAATATCAAAATAGATTAAACTAACACAAAGTTATTGATTTTGTTATAACTACTTTCTATCATATAACATATGATAGAAAACACATGAGAAAAATTATAGAAAACTAGTGACTTTCTCCTACGGTTGCTTAGAAAATAAGCAAAAGCACACTAAAAACGCAACTGTAAAACGGCATTTTACGCACGCTGTGCGCAAAACATCGTGGAGTAGTGATAGCGTTTCTTTTCTTCATCATCCAGGCGGCTCGTGTTCGATACGCGTTTCGTAATTTTTTTTCATTTATATCCATTTAAAACAGTTTTTTTTTGTTCTAAATATTTCTAATTGCTTTTATTAATTTTTTAGTCATTATATGCAAAATCTGTAATTTTATAGTATTTTAAGGAAAAGTTTGAACGGAAAAAGCGGATATTTTTTGTAAGAGGGCCATGACTTTGATCGAGACGTGGCGCGTTACCATGGTAAACAAATGCAACAATTGTCAATCAATCCGTTTAGTTTGTCATTTCGCTTAATTTTTGCCTTCGCCTTCAGCATTCCTTATTTTCTTTTGATTATTATTATTAGTGAGTTTTGGTTTAAACAAATTGAACATCAAAATGTATGACGAATCCTTCGAATGTACGCCACCTAAAATAACGGAAAAAGCCGCCCAAGTGACACAGAATCTTTTGCCATATGTGTCTAGAGAGCGATACGAAGCTGCCTACCAAAAAATCATGGAATGGAGGAAGGAAAAATGAAGTGCAACCTTTTCCGAAAATATACTGATAGTGTATCTTGAGAGCTTTTCAAAAGTTTACAAATCATCAACATTGTGGAGCCAATACTCCATGAAAAAATTCTCACTGAAGAGGACTTTTCAAAGTTTTTGAAGTCGGCCCCAGATAATATTTACTTACTAATTAAGGTAAAACTAAATAACGACGTAACCTTTATTATTTTTTTTACCATTTATAGAGTTTTTAGGCGAATTTAGGCGAAATAGGGGAACTCGCGAAGCTATTCTGGCGCTAAGAGTAATGTTAGAGAAAACAATAGAAAAAGGAAAGAACGCTTATATAGGATTTGTAGATTTAGAAAAAGCTTTTGATAACGTAAGATGGGAAAAAATGTTCGAGATACTAAAGAGCACGGGAATGAAGTATAGAGATAGGAGAGTAGTACACAATCTATACATAGAGCAAACTGCTGTTATAGAAGTAGAAGGGGAAAAAAGGGAAGTAGGTATTAGGAAAGGAGTAAGACAAGGATGTACGCTATCACCACTAATTTTTAATCTGTACATCGAAGAGGCGATTAATGTGGTAAAAGATAGAGTGGATTTCGGGATTAAAGTACAGGAACAGAAACTAAAAATGCTGAGATTCGCGGATGATATAGCAGTATTAGCATCTAGTAAGGAGGAACTAGAATCAGCATTGAACGAAATGGAGGCAGTGTTGACAGAGGAATACGGAATGAGGGTGAATAAAAACAAAACTAAAGTGTTAGTGTGCAGAGGGCGCGAGAGCAGAGCAAAAACGAAAGTACAAATTAATAATGAAAGATTGGAGGAAGTTAAAGACTTCACTTATTTAGGAAGTAAAATAAATTGGGATGGAAGAAGCGATAAAGACATAAAACAAAGAATAGCGCAGGGTCGAGTAGCTTTTAACAAAAAGAAAGCACTTTTATGCTCGGGGGTAATAAACTTAGAAACAAGGAAGAGATTTTTGAAAACATATGTATGGAGCACGGCACTATACGGCTGCGAAACCTGGACGGTAGGGGAAGCAAGTAGGAAGAAATTAGAAGCTTTTGAGATGTGGTGTTACCGAAGAATGATGAAAATACCATGGACTGATAGGGTTAGAAACGAAGAAGTATTGGAGAAAGTCGGCGAGAAAAGAAGTATGTGGAAAAACTTAAAGAAGAGAAGAGATAGAATGGTAGGCCACTTGCTGAGACATGGGGGAATAGTCCGCGATATTTTGGAGGCAGAAATAGGAGTGAAGAAAGGCAGAGGTAGGCCTAGATTAGACTACTGCTCGCAAATAGTAAGGGATGTAGGTTGTAGCACAATTAGCGAAATGCGTAGGTTAGCACAAGATAGGAGAAGCTGGAGGTTAGCGTCCAACCAGTCTTAGGACTGATGACCTAATGATGATGATAGAGTGTGGTTGCCATTGGTCTTGCCGGAGCTTGCAGATGAATTGATCCGTGTAATTTAACAATCGAAGATGTTACAGATTTAAATGCATTCTTGGTTAGGCTGAGAAATACAAAAAATAAAATTCCAAGATCATTTACGGTCACCGATTCTTTTTACGATATTTACAAAAAGTATATTGGCTACCGTCCTATTGTTGCTAAAAATAATGGGAGATTTTTTTTAAAACTATAAAGACGGAAAATGCACCAAACAGCCGGTGGGAATCAACAAAATTGGAGGTATGGCTAAAGAAATCGCAGCTTTTCTTAAACTCAAACATCCAGAGCAATATACGGGACACTGTTTCCGCCGATCTTCTGCTACCTTGTTAGTTAATGCAGGTGTTGATTTGCTGATCCTCAAACGTCATGGTGGATGGTGCTTTAGCACTGTGGCGGAAGGCTACATAGATAAATCCATTCAAAAAAAGGTCAAAATGTCCAATAAAATTGTAAATTCGTTAAACTCCGTAGATTCAGAGGTACATGTTGATGTTCTACCACAAACTGAAATGCCATATTCTTCAAAAACAAACAATAACATATCTTAAAACATTGTAAGAAATTTGATCAATCAACACAAAGAAATGCCAGGAATTCATTTAGAAAGTTGCAGTAATTTTACTATTAATTATAACTTCAAATAGATATTGTTTGTAACAGATTATTATTGCCTATTATTAAAAAGATATTATCAGCTGTTAATAATGATGTTTATTGCTAATACTAATAATAGTAAGTAAATGTTTATTAAAATAAAATAATTGTTTTATTATGTCAAAAAATCATCGTTTTGAAAGCAAAACTTAAACAAGAAAAAGATATACATCCCTCGAATGTGATTTAAGTGCAACCGTAGGAAAAGTATAGTGTAAAACACGTGCGAAAAGTGCGAAAAATGTCTTTTTCGACACTTGTACAATATACTATTTTGCTACTATATGTAAAGCAACATTTTATAATAGAGAATGCTATAAACATGTAAGTTTTCCAGTACTCGTAGTAAAATGTACTTTTCCATAAAGTAACAAACAAAATACTACCGCAATACATTCTTCCATATGGAATTTCTTCGGAAACCATCACATTTGTTCATACAGTGAAAAACGTTTTACGTAATACGCAATTAGGAACATTAAGTCCCTATTAAGTAGACACACTAAATAAGAATGCACTGTGTATATTGTCGTTAGACTAACCTAACAAGAACCTACAGCAATTGTAATATTTGTGTAATAAAAACCGTATTATCGTAATGAATCAATTGACCTTGACTTTGTAAACAAATGCGAGGCGATGAAAGATAAAAAAGGCAATGCCAAAATTATTCGTTGACATAGTTGTGTCATCATTTATTTACACTACAATTTGCTTATAATAATATTTAACTAAAACATCTACGTATATCAAACTTGACAATGCTCTCAGCCAGGATGATGAACGTTAATAAAATTGTTTTGTTAACGGTCGGTAATTAAAAAAACGACTGTTATAACTTTGCGATAATTAGTCGTTGGGCAACTCGTGGCATACAATCTTCGAATGGAGATAAATAAGAGGCACTACTGGTGCATTACTGATATTTCAGCTGAATCAGCTTACTGTGTTTCAAATGGTTTCTCTGCAACTGCCAATAATGCGGGTTGTTTACAAACCTACTCCTTATTGTGTTTCTGTAACATTTTCGTTATTATTTTTCCAGAGTTTGCTACACTCACTTCAAGTTTTCTAAAACAAAATGATGGCAGGTCTTTTTATAAGCAGAAATCATTGAACTACTTCAAAATTGATGCTATTAACACATAACGTCTAAATAGGTCCCAAGGATCAAGCAAAACTGTTTTTTTCCCGATAAATTAACAGTAAGAAAGCTTACAAAATTGCGGCACCCTATCCAGGGGATACACTGTATAGGCCATTTTGTCCAGGGTTTTGTCCAAGTTTTACCAAGGTTAGAATAAGATCAATATAATTAAGAAATATATGTTGTTAAAATACTCCTAAAGCAAAAAATGCGCAAAATGTGGAAAGCCCATTCAAGCCGAAATACTTTTTGTGGTCGGTGGGTATGATTCTCTTGTAGTCAATAAAGGTTTTCTGGTCTGAGGTCTGAATATCATAATTCTTCAGTTTATTGATAGTCAATTTCAAGAAAAATGTCAAGAAATTCAGACTTTCCTAGCGGAAAGCGTTTGGAACTAATTCCCGAGATTTAACTAACCAACGCGAAAAAATAACATTCTAATATGTTCTCATTATCTTCTACCAATAATTCTTGAATAGGTTCGACCTTCTACTTTTCATTTACTTAAAGAGCGTTATCAACTAACATCTTTGATAAGTCGAGATGGCTTGCGTTGGAATATTGAATCTTATGAAGATGTGATAGTTATCAGAATTCGCACAATGATTCTACTTTAATAAAGGTTACTATAATTAGTAAAGTGTCAACGATGTCCTTTGCATTTGCAATGTCATTTGCCTAGCATTTGTTGCCTTTAACTAACCTTTTCCGAAAAGTAAAAAATCCAAGGTCCTGGCATATAACAAATTGTCAAGTGCATGTTCCATACTAGGTGTTTTGATATGACCTGGTTTTCGCGTTCGTTGTATGTAATATTTCTTTTCATGTACTTCAAATTATCCGGTACTTAAAAACTTAGTTCTATCTTAGCTGAGTCGTTGAACATAGGTCTGGGATAAAGTAGACGTTCCTGGTGTTCAAGTTGTCGCTAAGTGGCGTCCATATACTTGGAAAAAGCAATGAATGGTGTACTATTGATGATTAAAATATTATACGTATGGAGTTTTAAGATTCCTAGGCGTAAAATATTCATTTTCAAATTATAAGGAAATATTCACAGGCAGATGGTGATGTTTCAAGGAGAGTATAATCGATTGCATGTTAATGATGCAGGTGTATTCTTAGTTTCACGGAGTGCAGGCAATGGAATTAAATAAGTAACAAAATTATCCTAATATTAAACCCCACGACAAAAACCTAGAATAACTACTGAAGTAAGCAAATTATTACACTGCACCCTATCTGCAAGTACCTTATATAATAAGGACTAAACAAATTAGGCCAAAACAGTTATTCTCCTAGTTACAAGCTGGATTATATGGCGAAATTTGCCGTATTTTGTCTAACAGAGTTAACACCAAACTACAGTGATTCAGATTGCTCGAAAACCACAAGGAAGATGTAAAGTGTCACCTATCACAGGATATCGCTAACTGCAAACCAGTTTCGACCTTATCCTGGATCTCGTCAGTGCAGTGCAGTGCAAACGAGTATACCTTTGACAAATGAGGCTCGCATCTTGTAGATGCCGTTACGTTCTACCGCAGTAGAGCATAACTAAGCGCCATCTCTCGGTAGTTTTGAAAACAATCCAAATCGAAGTAAAGCTTGATCATCAAAACAATGCAAAGTTTTACTTGGCAGAGGGTAAACGAGACACAAGATAATGTCGAAACCGGTCTGCAGTTGGCGATATCCTGTGATAGGTGACACCTTTCACCTCCCCTATGGTTTTCGAGCAATCTGAAATACTGTAATTTAAGTGCTAACTCTGTTAGACAAAATATGGCAAACTTCGCCATATAATCCACCGCTCGTCGTCGGCATGTAGCCAGGAGGATAGCTGTTTTGTCCTAATTTGTTTAGCCTTTATTATATGAGGCATTTGCAGATGGGGTGGAGTATAATGATCTCCTTACTTCAGTAGTTTAAAAATTACCCTCTGCCAAGTAAAACTTTTGATACCTAGAATAACGCTACTGAAAGCGGAGGAAAAGTTGACACAAAATCGTATATGCAAAGTATGCGTGAAAAGTTAAAAAAATGTATAAGGAAGAGGTTGGTGTTCCTCCTGTAACACTTGGTTCTCCCCTGTACAATGTGGATGCATCCTAGCTGTAGTAAAATTTGTGAAACAGAGAGAAATATACAGATATTTTAATTATTAGCTATCAAGGTGACATTTCCTTAGAGTTTCTCAAGGGAATACAAACGGCTTTCGTATTTAAGTGGTCTAGGTTTGTCTGCTAAGTTTGCTTTGTTAGCTGGGAAACTTCCAACAATAGAACTGCAGATAAAACCATCCAGAATGCATCTCAGCTGTACGTACGTATTTATTAATGTAAAGTGACACACATCCACGTTTGCAAACTAGTTACCAAAATATTATCCTCCGAACTCGAAGTATACGTGAACATGATAACCGCGGCTAAGTCACGAATGAGAGATAATGCACATGAGAAATACCGCTGGATATGCCACAGTACATAGGTTCAGTTCCACGAATGGAGAAGTGAAACTCCAGCAGAATTATAATAGTGTAGTGTCAAGTTACGCTTTCGGGGAATTAGCATCATAAATAATGTATTAATCGGGTGCCAATTTAATCCACTCGTATTATTGTTTCGAATACAAAGCTTTCGCATAATTGTCAAATAAATACGAAAAATAATAACCTTGACAATTTTGTCTGTAGATGAATGAATGGGTGATTTGGTGCAGCTTCCAATGCTTTTCATTTCACTAAATAGTAGTCGTTAACAAAGAACCGGCAGGTCCAGTTCTATAGTCCTTTTCTAAGTCCTTTTGTAATGGTTAGAGAAAACTCCTAAGCTACTTATCAAGTAGCAAACTCCCATTGTTAGCACTCTAACCCTAATCTTCAATGACACCTCCAATACTGGGCCTTGTTCGCCACTCCAGACCACAGTACAAATGACACTATTATAGACAACTCTGTATGAGCCTACAATAAATTATGCGTCCATGTTATAGACGCGGAACAAAGGGCTGCACTTTTCTTAGCTCCGCGTCGAGTAACTGACCTGAATGCCCACCGTATTCTCAATCAAGGTTGAGTGTATTTGTCTGTTCATCGTAGACTAGCTTGATATAACATACTGTTCAGGTTTTAGCCTAACACACTTTTAAATAGGCTAATTAGTACTCTGGAAATGATACTGATGGAAGTTGTGTGGTCGTTTTTCGTTTAAAATTATTGTTTCCAGGTATATTTGTGGTTGTATGTTCAACTGTTTATATTCAACTTTGATTTTACATAATGGTAATGTTATATGTATATTTTATAAAATTTCCGATATCGTCGCAATGTTTTAAACATGTTTCTCTTCATATTACCTACTCTCAATAATAATTTATGCCATTACTACTATTTCAGTTTTAAAATATTTCTTTTTTTAAGATCTTAGTTTGTTTTAAGTATCGAGACACTGCAACCAACTATTTTTGAAAATAGCCAATCTCAAATAGTCCTATTTGACATATAATTTTATATCAAAAGATTCTGGAAGAAATCATATAATTAATAGACATGGCGTAAGGATCCTGCAGCAAGATCCCGCAGAAGCATGTACTTGCTCATCATTACTAATTATCTATAGTAGATTATAAGATTCAAAATACCACTACTATTTCACTTTTAAAATATCTCTGTTCATAAGTTCTAATTTTGTTTTTATCAAAATTTTATTACATAAATGCTATATACTGACCATTTTGGAAAAATATCATATAAAGTGATTTTAAAACAGCGCCCTTTATCCTACAAGCAAATTGTGCCCTTCACCCAGTTGTAAAAAAGAAGACACCACACCACATCTATGGATAACAGATAATGAATTACCCAAATTTAAAAAGTGCTTTTAAAGTGGCGCCTCCTAGGGTCGCCACTTTCCGTTGTCTTATCACCACTTACATAACTGTCCTTCGTAAAATATTACGGATGGCTAGGGGGTAGTTAAAAATAGACGCAATTATCCTTGTCGGTTCGTTCACAGCCCTATGCTAACTGAATTATTCGCTGGCTCGGAATCAATTATCAACATACCTATCCGAAAATTTGCGGGTTAGACTGTCTCGACGCTCTTATAAATTGACAATCTCGGCGAAGCGGTGAGTCTTGAGACGTAGAGTAGAGAAGCAGGACAGGACTTCGGGAAGATGTACAGGCCCGGATCGATGGCCAGGTTGTTACGGTTTTGAACAGACGTTAATGAGCAACCCTGTATAAATTCTGTAGTTTGAATAATATCGGATTTTAACTTTGTAGAGCTTTGCCGCAATTCAGTACAAAGAAAACGTGTTAACTATAAGGTTGTCAGGTAAGGTCTGCTTTAAATTACTCTTCCCACCTGATGATGGCAGTTACTGTCCCATTTTTATTTATTGAGTCAAACCCCAGATTCTCATATGTTTTTTGATATGTCACTATAATTGTTTGAACTGCCAACATTTAAAGCTATTATGGAAAATTATGGAATATTACGGAGAAAAATATTTTCCATAAAACCACAGCAAACCACAGCATTTGCATACATGCTAGGCTGATAATAGTTCAGTCAGTTCAACCTATCAAAATATGTACTCTCAAAACTAAAGAAAAGAAATTTTTTTAAAGAAAAATATTGGTAACAAGGTATAAACTTTTAATTTAAATACGATGAAATATTATTACGTTATGATATGTCAATGCCAAGTTTGTTAATAAACAAGTTTCTGTATCCACAACTAAATGGCTCAATAAAGAAAATGGAATACAAATTCTATAATCTAAAGTTTGATTCTTTAAAGAATTAAATATAATAAAACAAATAGCGTTAAATAACGGTTACTCTCCAAAAATAATAGACAATATCGTAGCTACACAAGCGTACAATAAGGGTATACAGCAAGTATATCCTAAATTTACAGATGAAAATTCACAAAATTTCAACATTATAACACATATAGGGAAACCATCTCAAAAAATTGTATCGTTGTTAAAGAAAGGAAGTAATAAAATAGTGTACAAAACTAACAATACTCTTGGAAAATACATAAAAAATGCTTTAGATAAAACCAACACCAAAAGTAATTCATGAGTCTATAAGCTGACTTGCGGTACTTGCCCTAAGGTATATATAGGATAGACAGGAAGAAACTTCAACACGCGAATAGCAGAACACAAAATGAGTTTTAATAATGATAAAAGAGATTCAACATATGCAACTCATGTAATTGAAGCACACCATATATTTAACGAAGAATTTAAAATTGTACATGTAGAGAAGAAAGGCTTAAAATTAAATTTATTAGAATATTTAGAAATTAATAAAGCAAAGAAATCTGACATATTAAATGATCAAATAGAAACAAAGTCGTCCCCGTTATTAAACTTATTTTAGTTCTACATGCTATCCAAAAATCGTGTTTAAAATTTACCGATAACATCCGTTGAAATTTTATAACTTAATTCCAATAGTTTAATAGTAGGAAATCCCATAGTAATAAACCTAGAATTACCCTAGTTATATAAATAAACGCAGTTCCACAATGTAATATTTAGTCTACGTACTCAATATCTGAAGAAGCCACTGTGTTGGCGAAACAATTGTTATGTTTCACAAATAAAAAGTGAAAATCTAACCAGCAAAGGTTTTAATTTTGTATAAATTATTTTTTGTTTTATCAAGAAACAAAACTCAAGTAAAAATCACAATGAATAATTCTATCATATTTTTGTTAACAATAATGTTTCATGCTTGGTTCCATAGGCGATGATAACATCTTCAAAGAGAAATATTTTTCATTCAAGTGTGAACTCGACACTTCAACATTTAAGTGTGAACTTCAATAGATTAGAATAGAATATAATATGTCGTACGGTTAGTGAAACCGATAGAAACACTGTGGATTCTATATTCACTAGCCATATAGAAATATTTTTAAAGAAAGATGTGACAAATATCTGACAATAACTATCGTCGATTTAGGAATATTTTAATATTCATCAGTTTATTATTGTCTGTTAATTACTGGCCGTTATTAAAGTTCCAATCACAAAGATTGTCACGCAATAACTATTTATGAGAAAAATATTTTTTATTAGTATTATGACATTTCGACGATAATAAGATAACCTCTTCGTGCGTTGTTTACGTTTGAATGTAAAATCATATCTCAGTAATAAGCAAAAAATAAATAAAGCAAAGAATATAAATAAAATGTAAATAAAGCAGCAGATTTGATTGTTTATTTATTTATTTATCAATTTTCTGCAACTGTTTAGAATCAATTTTTAACCAGTTAAAATTTAAATAGAAGTTGTGTGTGCGAGGACAAAAGGACATGATGTAGTACGAGTATATCCTGAAAACTACAGTCAGATGTATAAAATTTAATTTTTATGTACTCTTTTTAAAAAAATAACGGGTACTAGTATATAGATTAGTGTGTAATAAAATTCTTCTCTTTTTTGTCATGTTTATGATATACATATACAGGGTTTCAGGACAGTTTCTGGCATGTATACATACCACAGATACTAGGCAACGCAAAAATAAACTACAACGTAATTAACATCCTTCGACTTTTCATGTAATGATAACATTGTACGCTAATGATAACATTCATAATAACATACTCAACATTGCATACAGTGAGTAGGTCATGGTAGGTCATGGTAGGTCATGGTAGGTCATTACATATTCATAATAGGAAATTTAGTTCACCCCCTGTTCAAGTGGTAAAGAGATATACGTTGTTACGTTGATTTGAGCGGTGTTTGGATTATATTATTTGATTACCTCGTCAGAATAGTAAAAAATAACGATGCGAATGTAAATAAAGTGTGTACTCCATTTTAATGCGGCTGCTCTAACTGGGTAGGTACTATCAACATAAGACACTAGGTTAAACTTTCACGTTGCACATGCCACTTTCTACATGCGAAAGAAGCTGTCGCGATTAGTGAAAGAAAGAAATTCATGCAAAGTAATAGTCGACAGGACACGGAATATCAACTTCGATTGCGCTAGCTGTATTCGTCCTGAATCTAACAATTTGTTTTATTGAAAATTTTGGCAATAGTAATATATCAATCATCCGCCAAAAAGGCATTTCTTAAACATAATTAATTGTGCATAATTTGTCACAGACTGTTTACTAATTGAAAAAATCTAGGCGTCATTCAGAATCGGTTGGCTAGAGTTGTTGTTGCCCTCTTATCATATTAGGTCTATATTTGTGTTTTCTTTAAATTGATACTGCTTGGCATCTTCGTATAGCGGATTCGGCTTCAATTGGATGACTTGAAATTGAGGAATCTGATACCACCATCGCATCGTACCAATAACATTGACTTTAACAGCTTCGGCATCTTCAATATCATCAATTGCTGCTTTTTGTTTGTTAAACAATTCATCATTTATTTAAAGTAATACATGTTTGCGTTATAACTTCAGTGTTAATAAATATATTAAAACCAGTGGCGGCCGGTGTAAGTTTTGTCTGGGGATGCAATCGATAAAATAATAACAAACGAAAAATTAAAATAAACTTACCTATGTCCAAGCTTGAGGTTATTTATATAGAAAATACATTCGTCTGTTTTTGGACTGCGCAAAAACGTCAATTACAAGATTATTAAAATCTGGAATCGCTGCAATTAGGACTTTGTAAATTTAGTCTGTCTTGTGCCATTGTATTTCTCAAGAAGTTTTGAATTCTTTTATGTATCATTTAACAATTGTCATGGGTATGGTGCAAATTTAATTTTAATAATAAAACAGTTTCACTAAAACGGCCCCTCAGGTTTCGTTCTATAAATAATTGCAAAATTTCTAAGCAACTTGTTGCTTCAAGAAAATCTTTCCTACTGTATATAACCGTTAATTCACTTTTCAATTTAATTTTGTTCAAAAATCCATAAGGTTTTGTTACATTGTCAAAATCTTGAGTGGAGAATTGTTTCTCATAGTCACTAAATTTATTGGGGAAAAATAGTTTCGACGCTAACAGGTGTTCTCTAAACTCAAATCTGTATTTAGTTTGGTTAATTAATATATCGCACCCTTCCTTTGTTTGTGCAGAAAATGATATGTCATTATGGGATCGCCTTGTATTTTTTTCAGGCCAATATGTGGCATTAGTTGTACGGATTTTTATATGTAATTGCGTCTTTAAAATTATTCAAATTACTGCTCATCTTGACAGCATCTAATGATCGAGACTGAAACTCTTTAAAAAGGATTTCAGAATGAGGCATAACCTTGGCGAAAATCGCGAGCCAGTATTTAAAGTACCTAATCGAATTGTTATTTAAATAAAAAATTACCCAATAACATTTGAGCCTGATTTTCTGTATTGTAATTATTTCCCGCAGTATCAAAAATACATTCATTCTTTTAAAAGTTCAGCATTTTCAGAAACGGTTCGTACAGTTCGCTTGTATATCGCGTGCAATGCACGCAAATCTCATAAGATACGTATAGATATCTCCTGTTTCACGCGACCGAGTCTTCTCTTTCTAACACATGGTTAAGTGGTCCTCTGATGTGTGCAATACAAAAATTGAACTCCTTATACATATGTATATTCCGAGTTGCAGATTTAATATCCCGTAGATAAATCTAATAAATGCTAGGGCTGCCCAATCTCGCGACATCTAACAAGCTGAAGCGAGACTGTTAGATATCGGAACATTCTATGTATAATGATAATGTAATGTATAGTAAACACCTAATAGGTATTTTTAGATATTTTTAGGAAGGGAGGCCACTGCTCAAATGCACCTACAATAAAACCGCCACTGATTAAAACTATTACATAAAATAAATCAAATATAATACGGCATGTTATTCTTCTCAAAAAAGTGCCTTAAGATTATATAAATAACTTTTTTCTAATTCCACAAATAACTGAGTTATGCATCGAGAAGAACAGTAATTTTGGTTTATATCCCTAAATCGGAAAGGGATAGCTAATTCTAGTTTTCACGATCGAGTTTCTGTAGGACATGTATATGGTCTCAATTTCTGGATTAAGCGTGAAATTAGAATTCGAAGTTGAACATTTTGTTATCCAGTGAAGGTGGAAAAAGACCGTTAATGTTCTTATTTAATATTTTTGGGATGAGTCATGAAATATTAGTCCCAATGTAATGGATCATATCTTGCTTCATGTTAATTACGACTATTATTTTGCGCCATTAATATGAGATTTTTTATTTTCTAGCTGTTTAGCGGTTTAACAGTGAAGGCAATTTATTTATATTTTAATAACTTTCTGATGATGTAATTTAGTTGACGAAACGTTAGTCGAAACTGGTATAACAGCAGTTTGTTGCAATTACGTGTTTTTGCCTCGTCTCGCAGTTCATCCAAGTTGCTTTACAACCTTGGAGAAGCAGCGCCGTAATTAGTAATTAGACCCCCGGTCGCTTCTCAGCAACTCCATTTGTTAACGACGTCGAGTTGTTAACGATACGTTATTGTGCCGTTAGAGCACGAATTTACGGACCTAATCAGCGGATTCGGTTACCGGCTTGTTAGCAAATTGCCGATTGGATTTAGTGGCTGTAATTTCCAGGACGAAGGTCACAGTCGAATCATTTCCATATTCCAAGACGCTTTTCTATACAAAATTGAAAGCTAGTTAGTCGTTCTGGTTTGCGGCAAATCCTTGACAGGATATTAAGATCCCGTGATGGTATTAATTATTCATCTTTCAAGTGGTTTAAACGTAAATATTCTCAGTTTCATGTTTGGGCTAGAATCTTTTTTATTCCAGAATTTGAATGATTATTTAAGTTGAAATGCTTGTCTGAGTAAAATCATCAACAAAGTTTATTATCTTACCATCTAAAGCTGAACATAAAAGTTAAGATACATTGGAAACAACATATGGAGTACCCTAAGGCTCAGAATTGGGCCCGGTTTAAATATCGTGTATTAATGCTAACGTGATAACTAATTTATTTCGTATGTATTAACGAGAGTTTGTAAAATTAACGAGAACAATTTCGATACATGTAGATTAATTTTATTTAAATTCCAATTATTAATTTGATTTACTATTATATTTCCAAAAGTAAACATATGTAGACCACAAAGTAAACCACATAAATAGATGTGGTTAAATAGATAAGTCGGAATTTAATTTTTAGTCTGATAAGTTCTTAGTCTTTGCGCATTATTCTCTCGACATGAATTCTGACATGGGTAATGTTGTAAGTTTCTTGAGTTTCCTCACTGGAAACTTCACTTTTGTCCTGTAGAAAAGGTGGCAGACCTTGGTGAGGATAGAAACTATCCTCACTTGCTTCCAGCTTCGTTCAAAACTTATCTCAAGTTCTGGAAATTCTTTGTTCGTCAAAATACAAAAAACCCGTTTTGTCCATGTCTTGCATTGTTCTAATTTTCAAGCTGTCGTAGGAAGTCGATAAAATTTGTATTTACTATTTCTTCCAGTATTATTGCAATTTACAATACAGCAACTATAATGGCCCATTTTTAGATTCATTTACGAGTTAACTCTTTTGTGAACACACGTCTGATCTGACAGCCTACTACTGACAGCCTACTACCGACTGCCTACTACCGACTGCCTACCCTAGTACCGACTGCCTACTACCGACTGCCTACTACCGACAGCCTACGACTGATAGCCTACTTTAATGCAATTTGTGCCCACTGAAAGCGCTGCCATCAACTTCTTTACCCCCACCCCATACTCTGCACACAGCGAATACATACATACATGTTGCGAAGATATTCTACTTGGCGAATTCTTACGTTACTGAAAAAGCTAATTCAATAATTTCGACTTAAAAGTTAATTAAATTATTAGATCAATTCTTTAAACTGTGACTTGGTGCTTTGTATAATCTTAATTATCTTCAAAGTATTATTTCGTTGAACATTTTATTTTAATTACACTATACGTCTAAGCTTCGTAATCTGTTATCGATATTTTATACTCATAGCGGGGATTATTAGATTTACATAAATAGTAATATAATAAATGCTAGGCGTGCACTCTTTATTGATTGACATATGGCGCCGATCCGACACGGTTTAATTGAGTGATCTTGCTAATAAACAAATCTCTCAAATAGTCCACCATTATGCTTTCTCATGACCGATGAGCATGATAGAGTGTGTTCTATCCACCTCAAAATCAATAGGTGTCGTCTGGGAGACGTCCCCGATCCGAATCAGTCAAAATCCGATCGATCTGACATGACTTAGTTGAGTTATCGTGTTAACAAAAAAAAGTTCTCAAATAGTCCACCGTCGTGCGTTCTCATGACCCATGGACAGGGTGGGGTGTGTCCTATCCACCTCAAAATCAATAAATGTCATCTGGGAGACGTTCCCGATCAGAATTAGTCAAAACCCGATCGATCTGATACGATTTAGTTGAGTTATCGTGCTAACAAAAAAAAATTCTCAAATAGACTCAAGGGAGGGGGTGGTGTGTGCTATCCACCTCATAGTCAATAGGTGTCGTCTGGAAGACGTCCCCGATCAGAATCAGTCAAAACCTGATTGATCCGACACGATTTAGTTGAGTTATCGTGCTAACAAGATTAGATGCTGACGACAACGACCACACACACAGCAAATAATTTTTAAAAACTTTTTTTTTTTGGTTTTTAGACCGAAAAACGAAAAATAAACCCCAAGAAAATTCGGTTTTTCACTTTTTCTTTACACGATTACATTACTTTTCTGCTTATAGTGGAGTGCGGAAAAGTAATAATTGAATATGAACATTAGCAGTATATGAAAATTATGTTTATATAAATATTGTTTTTAACATTCTAAAAGGTGGTCCAACCAAAACGCACGATGTTAATTGTAAATAAAACAAAAAGTTTTCAGAGAATTATCTTAATGTTTTTTATTGTGATAGAAGGATCTATGACAATTGTGTGAAACAAAATATCGGCCAAATGCTCGCCACGACTTCGGTGGCATACCTCTATCCGATGGTCCATATTTTCAATGACTCTGAGACGTAATTAAGGTTCAATGTCGTTAATGTGCCGAATTATCTCATCCTTTATCTCTTGAATTGTTCTTGGCTTATTGACGTACACTTTTTCTTTTAAATATCTCCAAAGAAAGAAGTCCAACGGTGTCAAATCACATGATCGTGGCGGCCAATTAACATCGCCATGACGTGAGATAACACGGCCATTGAATTTCTCGCGCAAAAGTGCCATTGTTTCGTTGGCTGTGTGGCAAGTGGCACCATCCTGTTGGAACCACATATCGTCCAGGTCCATATCCTCAATTTCTGGCCACAATAAGTCCGTTATCATCTCGCGATAGCGAACACCATTCACGGTAACTGCTTGGCCGACCTCATTTTCGAGGAAGTACGGCCCGATGACGCCGCCAGCCCATAAACCGCACCAAACAGTCACTCTTTGTGGATGCATTGGCTTTTCAACATTCACTCGTGGATTCTCATTTGCCCAAATGCGGCAATTCTGCTTGTTAACGAATCCACTGAGGTGAAAGTGTGCCTCGTCGCTGAAGATGATTTTCTTTGTAAAGTCACCATTCACTTCTGTCTGTTCAACCAACCATACGGCGTATTGACGACGCTTGAAATGGTCAGTAGGCTTCAGCTCTTGGGTCAATTGAACCTTGTAAGCTGTAAATTCAAATCTTTATTCAAAATTCGCATCAGTGATGTTCGTGAGATGTTCAATTGTTGGGCATGACGACGAGTCGAACTTGACGGCTCTTCTGCTACACTATCGCGAACAACAGCAATGTTTTCTGCAGAACGAACTGGGCGAGCATGCACAGGTGTTTTCACATTTCTTACAGACCCGGTTTGCTGAAATTTGCGCACAATTCTCCCGATTGTGGACACATTTGGTCGATTATGCTGACCAAAAAAGTCACGAAGTGCACGAAATGCATTTTGATTTGAACGCCCATTTTCGTAAAAGGCTTCAACAATCTTAACGCGCTGCTCAATTGTGTACCTCTCCATGGTTGAATTTGTCAAACACTGAAACAAAGAAATGTCAAATTAAGTTGGGCGAAAAACTTGACGTTAAGGTGTGACTCACAATTAACATCGTGCATTATGGTTGGACCACCCTTTATACTCACCCTATAAATCCGCTATACTTATTTTATCGGTTACAGTAGCTATCAGCTTTGGCTGGTCTAACATATTGTGCGTTGGTGCAATAAAAATGTAAGTTATTGTCTGTATATCAAAACTAATGAAGGGTTCGTGAGTATGGCACATATATTGTAGATAAAGCAGGATTCTTTAAATCTGGTTTGCATAATCATTATTTTTCACAATAAAAAATGTGAAAACTATAGGAAAATTTTGTGTATTAATTTTGTATGTATTTATTATAACTTTTAATCTTTTAATCACTTTACTTTTTGTTGTTTCGAAAACACTTGGAGTGATGGAAATTCATGAAATAACTTAATCAAATGAACGAAATACTACGAATGTGGA
The DNA here is from genome assembly GCA_037954035.1 of Rosalia funebris. Classification (NCBI taxonomy): domain Eukaryota; kingdom Metazoa; phylum Arthropoda; class Insecta; order Coleoptera; family Cerambycidae; genus Rosalia; species Rosalia funebris. The sequence goes on from JAZFAV010000004.1 coordinate 10,032,322, forward strand.
ATAGAAATACAAGAAACTGTAAAAGAAGATATTGCACTTATTATAAAGATATTGTCTTAGTCTTAGTCTCTATGCCATTAATATTGATACATATGTATGTATCTGCCTCTAAATAATATTACCTATAAGTAAGATAGGACAACACTGGTTTTCAAATTATATTAATAGTATTTACCCAAATGTTAAATAAATATAATCTGATCTAGTCAATGAGATGGCTGGTTGACTTATTGATTCTCCTGTAGGTGTGTATTGTGGTCTAGTATAGCGGGTTGGCATCAGTATTAAGAGTATCATTGAATGCTTGAGTTAGATTTGCAATGCTAGAAGTTTAATACCCCTGCCTGAGCATGGATATGTTTGTATTCGTCTCGATGTGCAGCCTTTCCCTCTATAGCCTGAAGTTTTAAGGGAGTGAAGTTGATTTCTTTACTCTTCACCTCCGTGTGAACACCCAGCCGACTGAAGTGAGAATCAAACCCACGCCCTCATGGTCATATGGGATACATGGCCCCTATGGGATAATTTACCCTCAAAATATCTGGTCATACCTATAAATGCATGTCAATTGGCATACGAACCGAAAGTCAAGTGGTCATATAAAAAAATGTACACATTTCTCCGTGCAAACATTATATAGCATACATAAACTAAATTTTCATATACATATTTATGTAACAAAATATATGTTTCATATACATATTTATGTATGTGCAATTTTCATTAAACATCCATCTCCAAAATAATATACTGATAAAAATTGGAAGATTATTGATACACTGTAATAAAATCAGGCTTAAACCACAAAACAAAGTAGTAAAAACAGATAAAAACAGGCAAGGAAAGGTAGTAGTAAAGAGTCAACACGTAATATAACATCAACTATATAGATCAAATTATTTATTTCTTTAAAACGAGATGCCAAGACCATTTCTGCTAATTTAGTTTCCATAAAACTGGTCAATGTTTCAAACAGTAACCACTGTTTGGACCAAACAGTACTAACACTTACTTAGTGCTAGTACCAATGGTACCAAACAGTACTTACTTAGATAGGACATAATTTCGCCACCCTTATTTTCGCCGACATTTATTTCGATCAGGTGGTAATCATCATAATTTATTCCGGTCCAAACGGTCGGGAGTACCACCTCATCGAAATCATATTGATCTCGATCGCAGTGATCAAAACAAGATTTCTGTCCCGCTACTCATGATTTTGGCTAGTGATCGGAGATTCACCGCCACAAATACCTCATCGACGTTCGGAACAAATTCATCATTAAGTAGAACATAAATGCTTGATAATAATCGACATAGATTCTGGTGTTGTTCTTTACTAGCTAGCATCTGTACCGTGAATATTACAACAGCGGAGAGATATGTCTTCAATTTCTGAATGACATGGTGTAGGATTTTAAAACGCAGAAGAAGTTCAGCGACATTCTTCATCACCGTGACAACGATGTGCCTCATAAATCCTGCGTTGTTAAGTTTTTTTTTGTAAAATTGAATTTTTTGGTACTTCTTATATTTGGCTTAAGGGACAGGACCAACAGTATTTGGCGTCCTCACATGCTCCAGTATCTGACGCAGACTACTCCACCAAGTTCAATTATGATGATAAAGTTTTCTATCTAATATGCGGTAATAATTAATTAGGAAGGGATTCCGAAGAAGTGGGGGAAGTCCACGGATAACTGATGTTGGCATGCAGTTGAAATGAAAAAGGAACCATTTGATAAAGAAGCTGTTTTGGGACTCTTAAAATATTATATTATTGAAACTCTGATAGCCTACAACACAGAGTTTTAACAGTTTTAAGTTCTTAATTCTTTATGTCCTTATTTTTTACTTCATTAGTACTTTCCCAATTGAAACCCAAACTTAAACATGTCATATTTTGCAAGCGTTTTCGTCTAATCCTACACTAACCAATACTTCCGAGTAAATGTACTATACAAAATTGGATTTCGCAGGTTGGAAAACTTGTAGTTACTACCGAACGATTTATTCCCATTTTTAATAGCAGCATTAATGGCGTAGTACGACATAGATTCGTCGCATTGATACGTTGCAGCAAGTGCTATTCAAAAGGCCATGGGCGGTTTTTTGCCCGCCATGCTGCAGAAGACGTAACTTCAAGTGCACCAGACCGTGATAATGCGGTATTGTTCTGTTTTATGGCCTTCGAGCAAGAATAGTATACACCTTTGTTCCACACATTAATTTGTAATAATATCGCTTGGTTTTAGCGTCTTTGCCTATAAATAGAAAATAATAATTCTATGCAATAACTCGGTGTCGGCTTTACGATGTATGTGATTGAGTTGTACGCGTAGGTATACGAGGAAATATGTTGCGGTAGGTCGTAGATTATTACCTACGCTATAAACTTGTTAGGTATAGTCGTCTAGGATGGCGTCTCTTTTAATTGCCACGTAATCATTGCTTTGTTTTACTAATAAGTCATTACTAAAGGTGCTCAGCGTGAGTGTTGCATCAGTGATGTTGTGCTCGTGTAACTCGGCGGCAGCCGAGACTCCGTCGGGCGTACCCGAGATATTTGAATCGATGTAGGTACAGTGCAATTTTTTGCGTATTTATTTTTAGGGGACGAAATTTAGCTCAGAGGTACTCTTAACACCTAACCCCCGAGTAGTTACACAGACACACACATATACCCAGGTGACTGATGTGGAAATCAAACCCGTAATCGGTACCGATTACTCCAAGCTGAAATTGAGTTCAGCTGTGCCTCGTGATTGACCACCTATTTATTACATAGGGTAGGTACCTGATGATTTTTGAAATAAAATAATGTTAAAAACAAAATTTGTTGTTCAGCTTTTTCTATTATGGCAAAGGTAATTCCATGTCATTTTAATTTTTGAGTAGAACGTTTGCGAGCTGAACTCCGTTATTGTGTACACATTATTCTAATATACCTCGGATATTTCCTATTTTTCAATGGTGGACGTCCACCATTTTATATGGATGCAAGTACAAATCCTCATGAAAGATTCTACGAGAGGTCTCTATTTGAAATTTGTAAGGCACTGGGTTGTCTCCTGGTTGAACAACGTGGACTATCTTGGATTGATGGTCTCCATTTTCGACGATCTCCAGAGTTCACATCGTACCATTGTGGCCTTTTCTTTAAAGCAGACTCGCTCTGCCGAAAACTTTGCACCCATAATTTTATGGTGTTTCGGCTACGAACGACATGGAATTTCGAAATGTAAACGAAATTGTGGCTGAGTTTCGATAACTTATTCAGTATTAAAAAAAACCGTTCTATCGCGAACGCACCACACTGCCCAGTTCAAAGCTCCATGTTGACTGAAACGGAATTAGGTGAGCTCTCCCGTCCCTCATACTGGATATAATCAGTACCGCAGTTTTCGGTAACCAACAATTAAGAATCATCAGATTCCCATGCCCCACCCTGTATAAATGTAGTTAAACATAAGTTTAAGTACACATCAATTCACTATCGACATTGTTTATTTCTCTGCTTTACTGACTCCTGAATAAGATAATGATAAATTTTGGCTAGCGATCTGGTGACTGATCACTACAAATTCCTTAGCCATGCTGCGACAAAACATGAGGGATGTTAATGCTCACGAAACGTTAGCAAAATAAATAAACTATGTACATATTAAGTTTATTTGAACTTGCAGCTAACCTTCAAGAAGTTTGAATATTTGATTAGTTTGAATGTTCATTGAGCCATTATACATCTCTTGAAACTCCATTTCTAAATGAGCCCATGTATTTAATCACCAGTTATGTATGTGCTGCTGAATGAGAATTATTTCCGCGTTATGATTGTAAAACTTAGAAACCGAAATTTTATGACGTAGAAATATTAGTTCTTAGAGGAAATAAACAGGGTCGTAAACCATGAGACAAGACAAAAGCATAAGGGGCCGGCAATTTTATTTATTAGCCCATTCACAGGCCATTATCTTTTTATGTAACATAATAAATAAACGACTATCGCAGCGAACATAAGCAGACAAATTTTTTAATGCCTTCTCTGTTCCGCCTGCACAAACCGGACGAATACAAACTTGAAATCACTGTCATCAATATTCTTATTTCATCCGAAGTCAAAAAGCGATGTTATGAAGAGTTGACTGTTTGAAATACTTGCCTCAATTTACCAACTCTGGAATGTACAAAAAGATATAAATCCGATTTAGGTGCTTCCATATCCTTTTTCACTTTTTATATCAGTTCAAAACATAGTATCATTGAATCTATTCGTACTAATACGAGAACAGAACTAGTTGATGCTTTTAAATTTGGTGCAAGTCAGTTGCTAGGAGAAGAATGCCTGTCTCCATGCAGCAATAAAAATAGGACATCAGCATTTCGTGAAAGCATTAGAAAGAGGAAAACAGATTACAATTTGGTACACATAGGAAGGAAACTACCACTCTCAGGTGCATTTCTATTGGCACATCATTATTATCAACATAAAAGGCAAAGTTATAGTCTCTGGTTTATCATTCGCTTAGTAAAGATAGGTTCAAACAAGAAAATAGGGTAATTAAGGATGTAATAAATAAATTAAAAAATATAGATTTACGAGAGCTCTGCGCAACTCCATCTTTTGAGAAGACCATGAAAAGCCCAAACTTCAGTCCGTTATGTTTTTTATCTTTGTTAGTTTATCAGAAGGCTCAACCCAATGATCTTGATGCACTACTTTAGCAACAAATTGCAACAGTCCTTAGTAAGTCTCAAAAATAAAACTAAAAACGACGAAAATTTACGAAATCAATTACAGTCATACTATAGTCAAAAGTCTATTGGACAGACGAAAAGAGCAATTGCCTAGACGCAAGCACCACATAACACTTAAATTATGGATGATTAAAGATATGTTTCTTTGGCTAACAAGCTTTCGAAAACAATCATAGAAATGACTAGCAATTTAATGCTAGTCAAAAGTATAATCAACAATAGATATAGATCAAGTCAATAGATAGATCAACAAAATATCAAGATAACTAAATGTGATAATAACATCAATAAAATCAAAGACCCTGGTATTCCTGACAAAACTGGTCTTCATTAAATGTGCCCTACCAGGTTTTTCACATAAGGTTCTTTATAGCTGAATTTATATATCTAAGAACTTCATACATCATTTCTTGGTTAATTCACTTTAAAATCATACTTTGATTATGGTAATATGGTTGTCGAAACGTGGGTTCAGCATAATACATTTATTGGTGATTTGTGGTAAATTTGTCTCGCAAGTTTTTCGTTGACGTATTCAAGTTTTTAGTTATTTGGAAAAACTTTCAGAGAATAGTAAACAATATAAAAAAAAAACTAGTGGGAGCAATAGAGAAAGTAATTTATAGTTTATTTCATCGCTATTTGACAAATAAAAAAATCTAAACATACCGTGGCTTGTTCTTATGGCTAGGCTCAGGTAGACTGTTCCGTTTATCGGCAAGATAAGAGAGTTTTTTATTTGGCAAATAGCGATGAAATGAATAGTAATCTAATTAAAATACCCTGATACTAAACAATGACTATTGGATGTCGCTGAACAATTTCTAATCTACGGTAGATTATATAATACGAGTTCATATTACGAATGTTGGGTTAATAGAGACCCACATTAACCACTCAACATAATGCCAATGAGAAGATAAACAAACAGTGCCCCCCCATCTGCATTATAACTATCGGCGAAACGGGCCAATTTAAAGTAATCTAATTTGGCCGCCATGAATTTGAATAGTACACCCGATGATGTAAAAAGAAATAAATTATTATAGTTACAGCCGAATTAGTTAGTCAAGGCCAAAAAACACATAAATAAGTTTTATTGATATTTAGCATGTTTTTCATTTGCTAAAATTCGCGTTCTTAATGTCACGACCAAATATAGCTTTGATGGGAATTGCTGTCAATAAACTTTTATATAATTTGTACGGAGTCAAGTCGAATAGTTTATTAGACGGTTATACACATGAACAGGAACTTCAGAAACAGGTTACCTTTTCCTATTTTGTACTGTTTACATTAGTTTTCATGATTAAGAGTCGGTTTATATGTTTTCTTTGTTATTTGGTAGACATAAATGGCATTAATAATATGTAGATTGATTGGTTCTACTACTTACTACTACTACTACTTCTAATTTGTATCGTGGTTCAAAAACATCTCACTCGGATGCATGTGCAGGTATTTCACGATTTTATCAACAATATTGAATAATTGCAGGAAAAGATTAAGGGTTATTATTTCTTATAATGCTTTAATTAGATTGGTATACAATTTTGAGAGATATCTAGATGGCTTAATGATGTTAAAGATTCAGGAGATTTTTCTTGATTACCAGATAGATTCAGTGCCGAACTGAACTTTAGTGCCAACATGTAATCCATTGCGGGTGACTTTTTGGGGTAATTTTTTGGGAAATTCCTAGGCCGAATATATAAAGGGTCTTTCAATTAGGACGCTCGATTTTCAAATGTAAATAAAACAAGTTGTGTTTTATTTACATACAGACCAAAATCCATACCAAACAGTGACTTTCTCAGGATGCATTTGATGCTGGTGTATCTCGTGTGGATTGGTATTGCCCAAAATCTGACAATATTGCTTGTTCACGTATCCATTTATCCAGAAATAGGCCCCTTCGCTAAAGATGATTTTTTTGGCGAAATTTGAGTCGACTTCCAACTGCTCTAGAGCCCAACCAGCGAATACATGGCGTTGTCTATAGCCATTTACCTTAGGCTTCTGGGTCAGTTAGATTTTATATGGGTACAGGCCCAAGCTCCGACGCAAAATTCGCCAAGTTGAAGTCGTAGAAAAGCTAAGTTCTTGTGAACGACGAGAAATTGACCGGTTCGGGTTTTCCCGTACAGTCTCACGCACAGCAGCGATCTTTGCAGGAGACCTTGCGTGTTGGTGACGTACGGGTGTTGGCTGATTATTTATCAAACCGTGTGACTCAAATTTGACGTAAATAAATTATGTGATAAAAATCACGTATTGAACGTTTCTCGAACGAAGCACTGATATTGAAAATAAAATTTCATGATTTGCACACATTGTTGAACGCTATAACCATCCTTTGATTTGCCATACACTGTTGAACAATTCGCAATAAATTTGACAGATGCTGCTTTAATAACAATGTTGCTATTATCAAACAAATTTCGAGCGTCCCTATTGAAAGCCCCATTATATGGTGGTGACCCTAGCGAAATGTTAGTATCAATTTTACATAAGATTTATCTGAGAACTGAAAATTCATCATATTCATCACTAGCCCAGGGAAGCAACCAGTTTATGATGGAAAAAGACTATTTAAGCCTATTAGTTAAGCTTTATAATTTAATTAAGGACAATTTGTGTAGCGACGTGTTAAACTGGCCCATTCGCAAGAATAATGAGTGTGCCCCAATGGCTCAGCGGTCAGAGCAACCAACTGGCAATTGGGAGAGCTGGGTTCGATTCCCGGTCAAGGCATAAGCACTTTTATCCTTGCTATCGCCAAAGTGGTGACCCCGACGTGATGTGATTCGTTTCAGTACATCTCAAATTCGCGGATTCGATTCCCGTCCTATCCATCGCCCTATAGTCCGGGGGTTACCGAACAACGGTTCGTAAGAATGGCGAACGCGGTCACATATTTGAATCCATGAAATGACTGGTAGATGGAAATAAATGTATTTTCGTACATGGAATATTATAACTGAGGAATTAAATAAAATTCAACGATTTTAGTCTATTAGAGTATGCATATTTGTGGAAAATAAAATAGTAAATATTAAAATAACAACAAAATATAATTTGCATTACATATAACATAAGTTGCTAACAACATATAATACAAACATTTGGTTGCATCCCTTACATAAAGGGTTCTACAGTACTCGGAATGCCTGTTTTATTTATATTTTCTAGGCATACTTGATTTTTCGAAACTATAATTTATGCGCCAGTCTTAAAATCAGTGTTTTTATTTCGTTTTCTCAACTATTCTAATGCAACTGTAATAATGTGCTTAATATTGTAATTTGGGATTATTTATGATACCATAACTTGTACTTTTTGGGGTTATTCCTGTTAAGATTCGCCTTATTAAACTCAGTATTTATTTAGTTTTATAATGATACATGGCTATACCACATATTCAAAAAATCCTGCCTATATTCGTCAGAATATTTACGTTAGTCTTTTCAACTGTTCTCTATATATAGCCTATTTAATTTTCGAGAAATCAACGTCATATATTGGCTCCGATCCAAAATTATGATATTCAACACGGGCGAAAACAAACATCGATCCGAGAGATTATCTAATTCTTACCTTAGAAATTTTTATTTGCTTTTTTTCGTGAGCTCAAAAGATAAAAATGCGGCACCCATCTCGAGCCCCTTGTTTGTAAACGTAAATATAAATGTGCAGAGTAAATTTGATAACCGCAATTTGTTTGCGAGTATTTTTATCGCGGGGATTTATAAATATTTAAAACATTAGAGCAATGAATGCTGGAGATTTATTTTGTTTATCACCGACACCAGTTATTACGGTTTTATTTCATTGTTTGATATTTTTACGATATTATTAAATAATAGATCCGTTCTGTTTCCCGTTATCTAATACGTATTTAATTTGGCTGTATCGCGTGCATATTATTTGCTAGAGCTGATAGATTTTGTTTCTGATAAGAGAATGCATTTATTTAAGTTTAATTTGTTCATTTTACTTCTTCAGTTTACCATAAAATCTTAGTCAGTAATATATTCTTTATTTGCCACAATTATTTCGTCAGAAATATACAGTATGTCCCTAAAGTTTTTAATACAATTCGTTAAATTAAATGGAACGTTTTTGAAGTGAATACTTCTTTGGCGGCGTTCTGATATTTGACGAGAATGGAGAGTGAATTGGAAAAAATGCAACGTTTCCAGATTTCGTTACACGAGAGAGAAAAAGATATAACGTAGAGAGAAGGAGAAAGAGAGCTATACATTTGGTATACCTAAAACACAGGCTTTGTTATAAGACAGAGTACACAGATATATAATATAGACACAGGAAGAGAAAGAGAGCTATACATCATATATATCAGTTTAGGCTATCTGCGTCTCCCTATTGTCGCGCATGCGCGCGTTATCGATGTACGCATCCAGACGCTATATATTAACAGCTGAAGCAGCACGCGTGTGTACCGAATATTTATCATTGTCTTTTGTAATTATTTACGTTATTTACATCTGTGTTCTGTGATTATTTGATATCCTTGAACCGTTTAACTTGTTAAAATCTAGAAGATATAATATATTTCATTCGCCTCTCCCTACTGATTTACAGCCACACAGGTGCAAATGCACTTGGAAGAGGCGAAGACAAAATCCCTTTGATTCTCGGGGGAGATTTCAATGTAAATTTTGGATCCAATGATTCTTTGACGTTGATTAACTTTCTTCGAGAAACATTTGGTCTGCTTATAAATAACAATCCCAAAGAATCAACAACAAAATCCGGAGCAACAATAGATGCAATTTTTTTTACACGTTATCTAGAAAATATCGAATCACGAACATTTATTTCATATTTTAGTTATCACAAACCAATCATATCAGTATTACCAATTGAACCACCGGCCGATGATAGTGTAGATAATGGATAAACCGAATATTTTTTACACAAATTTTATATTGTTATATTTCTTTTGAAACTATCCCTCTCCCTTTTTCTATCTCTCTCTCTTTCTCTTTCAATCTCTCACTCTTAATCTCTCTCATTCTCTATTCTAAAGAAGTATTCACTTCTATCACGTATACTGTGCTGCACATGATATTTTTTTTGGATAAACTGGAACATTATGTCTATTTTTATTTTCAAAATAACGCCAGTAGGAGTAGTTTTCAGTTCACGCCATCACCCCTTAAGCCTTAGCAACCCCAACTTTAGAATTTCAATTACGAAGATCCTCCTGTGATACCCCGTTTTAATGTATTTCTTGTACCGAATTCAACCAAGAAAATTGAAATTTGGTTAATTAATAACAAAAATATTCAATAAAAATCCCATTGAATGCGTATCTGTGCAGATGTACTGATCATCAAGTATTGGAAAGAATAGGAAAAACTGTGAAATTCTCTAGACATGCGTGGAAGAAAGAGTGACGCAGCATTCGAAAGGAAAACTCTGTGTACATCTACATTCATTATATACTCATCGGTATTCACTCTGCAAAGGTCTCAATTCGACTGGGTGTCAAGACCAGGCTATTTATTGTGCACTTCGTGGGCGGTCCTATATTGCACTTTTGAAACTTGTGCCTATAGTTGATGAACTGTAGTAATAAGAAGTGGTAATAGAATAGTTATTCTAAATTATCAATTAATCGGTTTGTAAATAAATAGAAACAGTTCATATTTATAGTACATGAAGTTTAAGAGCTCCTTCAAGAGCTCCTACCTGATGATCCTTACAAAATGTTAGAATTTTGTGAAATATAATTGAACATAACTCATAATTACAACTGTTTACGTAATGTATTTTAAACGAAGTTACATTTTAACTTCATAGTACCATAAGCAGGTAAACAAGATACTACTGGAATGGCATAAATCCTGATTGGGTACAAGAGGCACATTCTCAAAGATCACAACAAGTGATGTTAGGACTGAAATAATTGACGATTTTGCGACCATATTTCTTTGAATCAAATACGAACAAATATGTGTATTTAAATTGTTTACAATTCTAACCATTTCTGTGTTCATCGTTTTGTTCCCATGTTACGATGAACCCGATTTGGTTCATGCACGTATCTGGTTTCAGCAAAATGTGTAACATAATGTGTGTTACACATTATGTTACACATGTTAATATTTAAATGGATCCTTTCCAACCAGATGGATAGGCAGACGAGGAGCAGAATGGCTCCCACGATCTACCAACATAACTCCTTTGTATTTTTATTTATGGCGTTGCCTGTAAATTCGGATTTACGTGGATACAATAAATAATTACTTACTTTAATGAGGTAAAATCCAAACATAATATTCTGTAATATTTTAATATGTAATATCGCGAAAAATAGACTAGAAAAACCGGGCTTCTAGTACTTCTTTCTTTAGTTTCTAAAGAAAGCAGTACTTCTAAAGTAAAGTCTTTACTTTAGAATAGATAGCATAATAACTTAAATACATTGTTTCTTTAGAAGAGCCTTATCATTATGAAAAAAACAGTCAGTAAATGTGAATGGTACGAAAAAAGGTTTATGATAAAATCCTAAATGAGACAAAGGACAAAAAGTAAAAAAATTGAAAATACATTTTCAAATACTCAAATCGGATTTGTAGTACTAATTTAAACAAATTGGTGGTAATTTGTGCCTAAAAGCATTACAATAAAATATGTAATTACATTAAATCCATGTGTTGAAATTAAATATTTATGTTTTGAGTACAACTGTTCCTAATTTATTCTTCGCTCTTCATGATTTATGTAGTCGAAGCCTTCGATCTCCATAACATTAGCTCAACTGTCGCATTTGGCACAGTTAGTTGTCTCCAACACCGCAAGATTTGTTTGAACGTCGTTTCGCTGTTGAGCTTGAAATGTTACATTTTTTCTTACGTAGCTCCACATTGCAACACAGTGTAACCTGGTAACCCATACTGGCCCACGATTAGGCTCTCAATGCCGAGAGTGGGGCCCCGTTCAGGAGGTCAACACTCTCATCGAAATGTATACATTTTTTGTTTTATTCATTACGAGAAGCCATACTTAATGCGTCACAATTCGCAAATGTGTTCCCGAGACTTAATTATTATAAACAAACTACGAACATGGGCGTTTACTGAAAGCGGAGAAGTAGTTTAGTGTATAAACAAGTAGTACGCTTTTTTTTTGCAAGTGCTGACCAATATATTATCTGAGCGGTGTTTATGACAAGGTGACAAGCTTGGTCGAGAATGTGGCGCCAAATACAATAATATAGTTGGTTACGTCATTCCGACATGTAATAGACTGGTTGCCGTTGTTATTCATTTATAGTGTATTTGGGTAATATGAGAATAAATCGGTTATTTCTTAAATGGGCAGTTTTTAAGTCCTCAAACAGTTCTATTTCTATTATTAAACGATCAAGTAAATGATAAAACTTCTTTCTTGATCGTCAAATTTGACTCGGTTTGCATATCCAGGCAGCTTCTTCAAAAATAATTCTAGAGGTCCGCTCAGACATGCAACAACGAAGCGCAACGTAACGCCAACGCGCAACTTACCATCGTGACACAATATCGCAACAAGACACATACTTTTTACCCACAACAGGACATCGATGCGTTACAGCGGTTCGTAGCACTACGCCGTTCCATCCATCAGTTTTTGTTGAAAGCTTGTAAAGGTGCGGTCTTGTGTACACAACAACGCAGTGTTGTTACGCAGTCCTGTCCAGACATGGAAGGGGGATGCGTAACGCCACCGCGGTACAAGCCTTTGATGTTACGCTGAAAAACCGACCAACTACGGAACGCTCCGATGTTGCGCGTCGACGTTTACTGTTACGCTGTGTGGCCTTTAAATATGTCGCGGGGCGGCGTACGTTATGCTTCGTTGTTGCATGTCTGGACGCACCTTAGCAGTGATGTTGATTACTTCTCGCTATATACCCTGGTTTTGCCTCTCTTCAACTCGACTATTTCTAACTCCAGACTAATCTTCATAGATTCCATAGATGATGTTAATTCTCTTTATAATAGTTTTGTTGTTTCAAATCGACAGTACAAACTAGAAACAGATACAGAAATTTAGAGAGTTCCTGACAATAATTCATCATATTACTAGGCTCGGATTGAACGAAAACGGTATAAAATTTGACCGACCAGAGAAATGGGCTGTTACAATAGGTTATAAAAGCCAAAATAATGCTCTTGTGATTGATTTAAGCAATATATCAAAAGGAAACATACATGAAAATATAATTGAAGCACTTATTATTTGAATACATAGAAGATGAAGAACGTTTAGAAGATATTCTAAGGAAGAAGCTCAAGGGGGAAAGAGTACAAACAAAGGGGCATAAGTACTATAACTATAACAGTAGAGTAGAGAAATCAATTGCTTAGGTTTCTCTATCTTACGAGAGTAATCGATACATTAACTCGGGAACAGTCGGGTTGAAAAATTCCCTTAAAGGTTCCGTGTTAAATTTGACCTAATATTTACTATTTTTAAATAAAATTAAAGTGACTTATAAATCATTTATTTTTACTTTAAACAATTAACCTGGCCAATATAGTAGCTTACTTAAATTAATATTTATTTATCGGAATCTTCTCCATTCTCCATCTCCATGTCGATATGGACGTCATGGTATGCTCTTTGCAAATAGAAAATTTACATGTTTCACAGCGTTCTACAATAAAGCAATTTTTTTCTGATGGAGCAATACCTATATCGCATTTTAGGCTGTTTATTTTGTGGCGCTGCGGTAATCATGTTTTTGTTAACACCAGTGACGGCGGCTATTTTTCTTCGAAGCGGTAGGGTACTCTATTGTGCCTGATTACAGGTACGGGCGCATCCAAGTCAGCAATAGCGATTCTATCACCCTTTCAGTCCATTTGTTCTGTAGGTATCTGCATTGTGTTCACTGTGCTCAAAATCAACGTTACTGTTTTCATGTTCACTATCAGAAGTCTCTATCTCGTCGTAGGAGTTTAAACTCTCCATACCATTTTAATAGTTGTTGTTCTTGTTTGGGATCCATTTTGGACACTACACTTTGCAATGTCTTTATAAACAGTTAGAAAAGATACACCTTCTTGAACAACCGTACACAAAAAAAGGACGTACTCAAGTGGTCGCGTCGTTAGAGTCAGGCTAGCAAGTGTATGTAATACAAATAAACTCTTCCTCGTCCACCTACACTAATACTTGACGGGGGTAGCTGCCTAAGGCATTCGTAGACTACAGCCAAAATCGAATGGCTAATTAATATTTTATAGGCAAAAAACAGAAGACGTTAGGTGAAATCTAACAACGCGACCATTCTCGACTTAAGAAAAGTTTTAACCTAGAGGCAAAGAAATAGAGGCACTAGACTGTTAAAAATAGAGGAAATACTTAACGTCTGATAAGAATTATATCCTTAAATTATTAACGAAAGGTGTTTGTGGTATTAAATATATTCTTGGAAAAAGCTATGTTGGCCAAATACGACGGATCACCTAATTCATGAGTTACACGCCTTCTTAGTCATCACATGACATACAACGCACATGGAAATTTCCACAACAACGCTCTGCCAATGACTGTCGGAGAGTCGAGGAGACGCAACATCCTTACCTGTGAAGTTCTAAGCACAATAGAAGAATGATGCTAGTGGCTCTCCCTGGCCCTATATGTGTGGCTCCAGCGCTCATCAATTGAACTTTCGTGAAAATGCGGTCCTGGAGACCGCTTAACGTGTAGCGAAGGGTTAAACTCATATGATATATAACTGAAATCACATGATTGATTTTCAAAACATCAAAACATTACGCAATCCTCAATAAGTATATCATGAGTCGCTGAAAATCGTAAATAACAACTTTGGAGAGAGGGTGGATAACATCTATGTAATATAATTAATTAAATCAATAACTAATTAATGTATTAATATTATACAGGAGATGTAATACAAATATCGTTTTTATTTCAAGAGCCATCTGTACTCAAAGCAAATACTTACTTGAAAGACTGTAGTTAGTCACACACACAAAAAAATATTTATATTATAATTGAGTTAAATATATATATGTATTACTTATAATAGTCCTATATACACTACCGCACTCCAGGCCGAGCTAGTTGCAATTACACACGGTGTTCTGGGGGCCGACCAAAATCGGGCCCAGGAGAAGGTATGTATCTGCTCGGATAGCAGGGCGGCATTGGCAGCCATGAATTTCAGCAACGACAAAGTCGAAGCTGGTCTATAATTGCTATGAAGCATTGAATCACTTGGCAGGGAAGGGACCGGTGGAACTCTTATGGATACCTGGGCATAATGGCATTAAGGGAAATCTAATTGCAGATGACTTTGCCAGACTAGGGGGCCAGAGACAACCTCTATGGACCAGAACCTGCAGTGGGAATAAGTCGGAATCTGATCAGAGACCGCATCAATCGCTGGACAAGAGACCAGCACAATAAAAAATGGAGAGGAGTAACGGGTTGTCGAATAACCAAACTCTTCATCGAATACTCAGAGATTGAGAAATGGGCCTAAGAACTCATTAAATTGAACAAGCCCAAATCGATGGTGGAAATCATAACGGGTCACCATAGTAGTCTGAATGCATATAGGCACAAACTGAGGCTGACTGGCAGCCCGGCCTGCAGATACTGTAAAGAAGACGAGGAAACCTCGATTCATTTTCTTTATACCTGCCCCGCACTGGAGCAGAAGAGGTACCTTATATTAGGGACCCCTGTTATACTAGAGGAGGCGAGGCTTAAGGCGGGGGACGTGCCCAAATTGCTCCTTTTATGGGATAGCATTTTTGGATAATGACCCGAATAAGAGAGGGTCGCCAAGGGACTACCCATGCAATCAGTGGGTGATGAGGCCCAAACCCATATAGCATAATGTAATGTAATATATAAAACCCCTATACGAGTATTACTTATAGCCTCTTTTAGTATTTTGGTCATTTATTATTTAAACACCCCTTACACAAAATAGGTTACAATATAGTTGTAACTTGCATAATTTTGAGAAACGATCACAGCAGTTGTGAATTAAGATACAGTGGTTTATTTTTTAAAACCGTTATATAAATTCCATGGTTTAACAGAACTTTACCATCTATTTTACATCCATAGAGAATACGTTTCGATATTTATTATTCATGTTTATAATTTATAATTCTAATGTTTTGATTTGCAAAACAATCCCATCATGCAAAACTGAGACTGTCCTACGCAACGATGCCTACGCTTATTTTACACTTTTAAATGGTAGTAAACAATAAAACGTAGAGCAATTAATAACATAATAACAATATGTAGGCGATAAGTATGTTCGAAATAAATTACGGCAAGTGAATAAGAGATTCAATTAATATTCTATTTTCATTTTTAGATTTTATTTCTTAAATCTTATCATTTGTAATTATAGAACGACCCGATCTATAAGGTGTCTCAGTTGGAACTATAGGATTTGAATTGCGCGCCATTTGTGTTCTGTCAAAGATAGGGCGTCAATATTTAACGACTGTCATCTACAAACCATGCGACGTCAACATGCTGCGATTACCAGTTCAAGAGCGAATAGTTTGTGTACAACTATTTTATGAAAGTGAACGATCATTCATAGTTGCCTTCAGAAAAATTTGCACACATGAAACGCCTACATAGTTAACAGTTCGTAGCTTCATCAATAAATGTGAAGAGACGTGTTCTGTTGTTGATAAGGCAACACGAATACGTTCTCGTCATGGTCGATCAGAAGAAAATATTACTGCAGTGAGAGAAAGAGTAATGGGAGTATCCAAACACATCACAATTGGACGTCGTGAACAATAACTGAATCTGTCAAGAGTCCGCAAAGATCGGCATCTCAGCATATAATTTGTATAATGGATCTTTGCGCGTGTATCAATTTAGTGACGACGCACGGTTCACATGCTACACCACTCGCAATTGTTACTAATATGCCACAATTGCCAGCACGTATGTCTAGCGACATATGTTTCAATCAACTACGTACGGCATAGGCAGTCAATAATTTGCCGAGCAAAATGCAATTATGAAGTCACGTCTTAGCTTTATTGCATAATTTGATTCATTGGCGTCTCAATATTTATGTAAAATTTATTTCATTTTTTTTTCCTTTATTTTGATTTTTATTAAATTTATTTCATTTATTTTGATGGAAATATCACTTCCATTGAATTTTTTGTGGAGAACCTTATCATTACTTTGTCATATGTTGACGGATTTGTATTGTACTAACTGTTATCCTAAAATGTGTTTTCAGCACGATACTGTTCAAAAATGTCACTTGTTTGATTCCTACGATTGTTACCTGTGACACACACGCAAAGAATTGTTATAGAAATCATACAAGATGCAGTTGACACAACAATTAAATGTTACCGACTATTTGCAATATTTTACATTTATTAATTGGGTGTTAGAAGTGAAAGAAGGCGATTCTGATTTTTTCAACAAAATTTTCAGCGATTAAGCACATTTTTCATCTTAGGGGATACATCAGCAAATAAAATTGTCGAATTTGGGAGGCTGAAAATACACATGCTGTTCACGAAGATGAAATGCATCCACAGAGATGCACGGTTTGGTGTGCATTCTGAAGTAGTGGAGTAACTGGACCATATTTCCTTGAAAATGAAGCATGTGTTGACGTCGTATGGTTTGTACATGTCAGTCGTTAAATATTAACGCCCTATCTTTGATAGAACACAAACGGTGCGTAATTAAAATCTCATAGTTCCCACTGAGACACCCTATATATAGTTTAAAGGTACATTTACTTATTAATATTTCCATTATGCATGTTTTATGAAAAACTAACAGTCATGTAATAATTCTTATTCATACACTAGTTTTTGCATCGTTTTCATTACCATGCAGTATTAATTTTGGTAAAATTGACATAAAACACTTTTAAATAACAAACTTCTCCAGATAAGTGGAATTTTTGATAGAATAGTTCTTATACTTTTGAGTCATTTACAATAGGGGGGATCTCAATCTTGATACAAAGTATCCATACGTACGTCACGACATATATTGTTTTTGTGGTGTGTGAAAGTATATTTTAAGGCGTAAAAATAGGATTTATAACGTATTGTTGTAGATCCCATTGATTATTGATACAATTTATATTCATCTAGATACTTGAAAACGGTAATAACTTAGCTGATAAGATATCGCACACCTTTAGAACTCGTAATTGTTGCTGTTATCTCATAAGATGATTTGTGTTGTTTACACACAATAAAATAAAAATAACATTAAAGTATTACGTTCATAAACCGCCACGTTACCTTGGTTCGCTCAGAGCAGATGCCCACTTTCTTGAAAACCTACTACCACCGAATTTTGTTGAAGCGTATCTAACATTTATTATTCCTTAAAGCATAACAACTACAGTATAATAGCTGAAGGCAAATTTGATCTACTAGTAAAATTTTAACTTAGAATATTAACTCCATTTCTTTCTTCAAAGAGAACGCCAATACTAATTGGTAGACGTAATGGCCTTGATGGGTTTTGTCGGCAGTTGAACGGGATTACCGCTCTTTACTCGCCCATCGTGTAGACTGGGACCGTAGTACGAAGGTAAGCCGAGCTTTGCTTCCGCTTTCGCAGGTCTCTACGCGCGAGGCAAGTGTCACTCGCAAACAAGACCCGCGCGACTGGGAGCAGTTCGCTCTCCTCCCTCGACTTCCTTTGGTCCTGACGCCTTTAAATTCCGCTGGCAGGGACTTATTCTCGGCTTTTCCTTAATCTTTGGGCGCCTTGTTTTGCCACATCGCTTTACCAGCGTTAACCCCTCGGGGGTGTCTTGTGGGCGTCGCGACCAGTGCTACCAGAACGCCCAGGAATTGGATCATATGAGACGATCTTTCACGACAATGCGGACGAACCGCGTCGCTTGAATCGCTGTCAAGAGAGTGAGTCTTGTTACTCGGGAGGGGTCCTTCTCTATTAGAAAAGGATCCCAGAATTTGGAGTCAGATGTGTGTGAGAGGGAAATCGTGTCTTTCCTGTAACATAAAATGGTTAAACGGCCGTGGGGCCCTCTGACATAAAAAATGGTTAGTGGAGCAATAGGGCTCAGCTGTAATGAAAAGTTATGTTTGATCTGTAAAGGGGGTCTATGAAGTTATACTACCTGGATCTTGGGTCTCTTATGTCTTCCTGGGTGCTCAGATGAGGGGGTTATCATGGGCACCTGCTTGATCGTAGAGCTTCCGAGCCATGTCTCGGATTTTCTCCATCACAGTGGTGAAGTCTAGGTCTCGACGGATGTCGATGTTCCTCACGTACCACGGGGCGTCCACGGCAGGGCGGAGGGCGAGGTTTTCGACAGCCTGAATCTGATTCATGTTTGTTTGAGCAGCGTAGCCCCAAGCTGCCGATGCGTACATCAGTTGAGGCTGAAGGACTTGCCGGATGAGCAACAGCTTGTTCCTGAGGTTCAGCTTGTTCCTGAGGTTCAGCTGGCTGTTGTTTGCCGTCATTGTCCAGAGTCTGGTCTCTCCATGTCAACGACTTGTCCATGACAACTCCAAGGTACTTCAGAGAGAAAGGGTGAATTTAGTAGATTTGACAAATTCCTCTGATACAATAAGTATTTAGTAGCTATTTATAAAACAGAGAATAGATGTGGTGTAGAGATACATAGACAAGAAGCAATAGAGGCAACTTACCTCATGAGGTTTTGAAATGATTAAGAACGCTATACAAAAAAGACGCTTACTCATTTTAATCGTGACTTGCGTCTCTTAAAAAGTACTCTTATCTGCAATTCAGCAAAGGGAATAAGGAAAAGTTAAAATTAAAACGTAGTGTATACATCTTTTACGATATTATCAATCCGCAAGTAAACGGATTTCATACTAGAAAATGTGTAGGTGGAAATAAATGGAAATGTGCTTTTATCTTCCCATGTCATCAATTTACATAGTTGCCTAATTATCAGCTGACTCCCTCACATGTGTACTGAAATAAAGCGTTCTTTACATTTAAACCAAATGGTTATATAATATACGATTATAAATTGGAATACTCGGATCCACTCTCATAAAAATTAGTGGTTAAACATTTAGAGAGTCTACCAATTATATTTGATTAAAATGTAACCCACGCTGTAATATGATAAGATGTATTACTCGTCAAGAATAGGAACAAGTCTCTATCGGACCGCCCATGAGGAGCTCAGTAAATTGCTTGGTCTAAGTAAATAGCTAAATGCTGACTTCCTTCTGCTACGCAAACATAGAGAAATCTCACACTTTTCCCTATTATTGACGAGCAGTAATAAGACGCATTTAGCATTGAATAATTTAAAATTCGATACGATTTATCACATTGTTAGACCTTTAGTGATAATTATTTTGCGTACCATTTATATACATACATATTTATCAATTTAAAAAACTCTTGTGGCAACTAATTTAATAACTGTTTTTAATAATATAAAATAATAAACAATTAGGCAGTTAATATCACCCTGATATTATTTTCTGCTGTTATATAAATAATGAGATACAAAGATGGATATCCGTCTCTGATGAACCAAGGTGAAAAATTTTATCAGCACCCAATGTAAGCATTTTAAATACCTCCACTAAAACTGTATTAATATTAGCCCTCTCAGAGGAAAAACACGGTAATTAATTTAATACCACCGTGACGTATTTGGACTGCTATTAAAGTGTGAGATAAGTGCAAGCACAGCAAATACACAGTGCATTGACATTAGATAATAGGTGGTGTATTATTGTTTGCTAAATGACAGAACTCGGATTGTTTTATTCTTTTGGTTCGTTTGCTTTAGCTATGGACAAACGGAACTGAGAGATTAATCTTGTATCATCGCTAAGAAAGCGACAAACTTTGATCCGTCTGCTTCCAGGATATGTCAAACAATAAACATTTCGTTGAATAGCACGAGGCAGAAAAAAATTTAAACAGATTTAATAATGTGGTTTGCTTGCATTCGAATTTAAATCCGTTTTAGATGAATATGATTTATACCTGATATAAATCAGAACGCGAATATGAATTTGTACGCGATAGTGTTTTCAATTCTAGCTAGTTAAAAAAACAATTATATGAGAAGAACTACCACAATTAGAAATATTTGGTATATTTAATTTAAATTTAATATAAGTGTTAACGTTAGTTGTTGAAATTAGTATCATCTCTTTACTATATGTATGTCCAAGTTTCACTGCATCAAGTGAAACACCAAAGGCAAGCAGGAGCAGGTCTGGACTGTAAGCAGGACAATCTGAAATGTTCAGTCCATGACATCCCTTTGCTATGACCATACTATTTATATTTAGTATTTTATTTAACTTCAAACATCTAAAAACATTTTAAAAACGAGTAGTTGAACGAAATACAGTTCGTGGCTTCAGGTAATTTTGAAATTGTAGAAGAAGAATTAATAAAAGGAAAAAATACCATTAAATGTTCCATAAATACAAAAATACTAGTTTTTTAACGTGAACTATTATATCGACTTTGTAGCAATAGCAATTCAACCGATTTTACTATATTTACAATAAAAACTTATATAAACTCGATATATTGTCAGAAATTTCAGGTTTTCTTCCCTAAAATGTAATTTTGGCAATTCAAGCAGTATCTGTCCCAAATAACTGATATGAGTTAGTGAGTATATAAAAACGTCTCATTATTTTTTTTTTTGTTCCAGGTAAGTCCATAGTTCAAGATGTTTACATAAAATTATTCCACCATGGACATTTTCACGTCTAAAGGTAAGAAATAACTGTAATATTTTACTAATTATATTTCGAATCCTGGGAAAGGGCGGAACCTTCTCTACCACAATAAAGAGGAGAGACCGGTATTTCATATACACCGAAATATAATACATACGTTTCATAAACGCACGTCGAACAACACGTAATATTTAGGTATTCGTGGAAAAGTGGCCCCTCTTTTTCTTTATAAATATTTCAAACGATGAATCACTAGATGGGCATAGCTCAAACAATTATCTTTTTTCCGAAAAATAAATACAATATTGTAAATTACAGACAAATATTATGGCTTTCAAGAATATACCATTCTTTCTATTAATTTATTTAATGTATATTTTTCATTAGAAATATTGTCTACCTCTAACAGTATTTACATAGATACACCATGTCTTAATAATTATTAAGTTGTGACAGTTATTGCAGTATCAAGTGGTATAAAGTTCTTGACCACAGAAGGCAATAATTATCTACGAGAGAATTATTTCCGCTTATGGAAAAGATACATAACCACGGAATCGTCTAGAATAGATTCAAGATTATTTAAAGAATGGGAGATCTGTTGAAAAAAATCACCAAAAGGATGGAAAACTTTATTTTCATGGGCCGTTGTTGGTTGAAAATTTCTCAGAAATCTCATCGGAAACCAATGTTTGATAATTTTGGATAAAGATCTGGGGATGAATAAAATGTCAGGTTGCTCAGGCTGGAACAAAAATCATGCAGGCGAGAAATTTCCGAAGTATATTTAGCATCTTTATATTAATTATGAGAAGGGGCTGGAACCTTCGACGCAGCAACAAAAACAGGGTTTTTCACACTGAAACCGAAACACCGACAGATTACACGTTTTTCGACGAGCATTCCGCCGATCAAGTTGGTACAATCGGGAGATAATTAAAACTGAAAAACTGAAAAAAACTGAAAAAACACTGGAAAACTGAAAAACTGAAAAATCTGAAAAAAACTGAAAAAATGAAAAATGTTTTAAACATCTCCCGATGATGCCAACTTGGTTGGCGAAGTGCGCGTTGAGAAACGTATAATTTTTTAATGTTATTAGAAAACTAGTCTCCTGGTTTGTTTTATCTTTACATTAGAATAGACACCGGTTTTTCTACAATTTATATCTACTAACGAGACAAAGCTAGAATACATGTATTGAATGCACAAGTGTCATCGAAAAAGCAAGAATAAATATACTGAATGCACAAGGGAACTTAACCAAAGAAGACAAAGACGCAATCTGCAGCAGGAAAGTTAATGGCTACAGGGTTTTAGTATCTCGAAGGGATTATGTTGGTAAAATATATGTAGAAAGTACCATATCTACAAACTGCAGATGATTATCAAGAAATAACACAAATTTAAAAGCGGCCACCAAATGTAAGATGTACTCAACCAACACGACTTTATGTGATTCAGATATCCGCTTTATAGGCTTGATCTGACATCCTGCGACTATTATCTGCTGAAGAAAACGCCCTTATAGAATCGAGGAGAGTTTCTTTTGAGGAGAAGATTAAAGAAGTAGTGGACGCGTATTTTGTTGGAAAAGCGACATAATACAAGTTCACGAATCTTAACAGAACCTACATATATAGAAAAATAACATTTTAATCGTTTCTAAGAATCGTGGTAGAAGATTATGGACTAAACATATTTAAACAGTCCCACACCATATGCAGAAATCATGGCATTTTAATGGATAGTTTATAGACAAGAACTTTTTATGAATAGTTATACGAAAACTTATTTGATACCTTGTGTTTGAAATCACTCTATATGAAATTGATTCAAGTCTACATCAGCGATCTTCCGGCAGTTCATAAGAACCCGATGGAGTGAAAACATTCATTACACGTACACCTATCACATCCGAACTGTCCTGTAAACTAGTTCTTAATTATATCACTTTATATTTATGAATGGGAGCGGCTTGGTGGCGATTTACATTAAATTTCGATTAAATTGATGCCACAGAAGTGGTAGGCATTACTCACATACAGTAGCGGCCAATAAGAATGTACTACTTACCAATAAAATACGTTTGCTCTCATAAGAGAATGGTGGTAGTTTTTCTGGCAGCCCAAAAGTTTAAGAAAAACAGCTATAAAATAATATACGGGTATAACCAATTCAAATGTGAATAGTGGAAAAAGTTCGTAAAAAATAGAAATAACGTACAAAAAAATATATTGAATAAACGTATTTATTTGTTAAGTTGACAGCCACTATAGATTAATTATTTCGTGAAAATCATTTAAAAAGGATTACATATCATCGATTTCGGGTATTGTGTTGTAATGCCTTTATTTAACTATTAATCGAAAAAGGGCAAATATTTCAATGTAATTTCGGGACCGATAAAGTTGCATTTGTAAACCGAATAAGGGGTACAATTTTTTTAATGCGCTTGAAGTGAGCGCAACTCAATATACCTCATATGGCTCATGAAGGAAAGTAGATATTTTCTCTCTCGTAACAACACCATAAATATAATGTTCTTGTATTGTTATCCACGTGATAAGAAATTCGTTTTATATTTATTTGCTATATTGGGTTTCAGTACTTATGAGACGTACTGTTTTTTGTAACAAGTGTACTTTAAGATGTATAAAATGCGGCTTTTTTAACGTGATTTTCTTTTAGTTTAAATCATTTTGTTATAATATGATAATGTATATGGGAGTTTCATTACCTATACATAATTTCATAACCTATATATTTCGTGTTATTGTCTCCAAATTTTAGTCTCCTGTCTAATGAGGAAGCTTCAAGGGTATTCAAAAACAGCTTTCTAAACTTCTATCAACCTAGACTACTAGTTATTTCTTAAATTAAAACCAACCTGTCACATAGAAGAATAAAAATTTATTAGAGTAAAGTAATTTATGTGGTTAATAATTTTGAAAAAAAAATAATACGTCGATTTAGTTTTTAAAAGAAAACGCCAAATAGACTGAAGGTAGTATTTTATTCCATCCATCATCTTATGGATTTTCAATCGGAACATCAATGGCATGACATGTAATTTTGACAGGTTATACAAAATCAAATATAAGAAGATAGAAATACAAAATAAACATTTACATACATATTCTTTTGTTTGCTTCATTATCGGGAATCACACGTAGGTTAGGTACATATGCATCTATCTACCTCAGGTTTTCTGACGAAAATAAAATGAACCTTAACATGAGTTTTTAGAATAACGTCCTGCTAGTTGTGTAGCAATGATTATTTTATTAATTAATCAGTTTCTATGCATATTAGTATTTCCAACCTCTCGAGCAGGAATTCGTATTTTTCCAAGTGACAAATTAATTAAAAAAATCATCATGGTGAAGTGTCCTTACGTTAACGATTAGCGACTTGAAGTCCGGTTTAGCACAGTCTTAATTGCAGCATTCATACAATAAATTATATGGTTTATAATATAAATTTATTGGCGGATAACGAGGTAGCACTTTTAACTTTTTTCTTTTTAATTTAATTAGTGCAAATCAAATTAATTTGATTAAGCCGCAAATGTAATTTATGCAAGTTTGTATAGTTAAGTTTATTTGCGGATTAAGTTCGTAATAATCTTGATCTTTTTATGAAGACGTTATTATTATTGAAAATATAAGTAAGCCCTATTTCTATCTTTAGGAACATAATTACAGCTTTCTAGGAATTATTGGTTCTTATATTTAACAAAAAACATGAAAGTAGTAGGTATTATTTTTTATCAATTGTATTGACGTTTCGACTCCTATTTGAGTCTTCCTCATAACAGAAAAGCAGCTGGCAATATCACAGATATATATTTTCTTTTTTTTCTTTTGTGATTACAACATGCATAGGCATACATTGGTTTCTTGTGATTTTCTAAATGAATGCCAGTAGTTACGTCATCCCACTGCACCGCAGCTATATAAGAATAATATGATAATATATTGCTGACTATTAAATTTCATTATACTTTTGTTCTAGTTCCGTAGGTTACACAGTCAGTCTGTATTATACTCTCTTGTAATTAACATAAAATATATATTGTATAATTAATCCAGAAATAAAGTTCGTTCTGTTCGTTTTAAATCAAATTGTAAAAGTTTTTAAAAACCGTTCGGTTGTTACACGAAACGTAACTGGCGCAGTCGGTAGGATTTCCAAAAAAACATCCATACCGGATAACTTGTGAAGTGTCATCTTCTTAATTGGAAAGAACACAGCATTCCATCGAGGAATTGGTCCATCGAGGATCTGGCGAAAAAGACGAACTTCAGAACCATCACACAGAGAGCAGTATCCACCAGAAGAGAGAAAGGAATGAAGAAAGTACTGTAAGTCACTTGCTTTCCTTTTTAATTTCCTTGTATGACAGACTCACAAAGAAATCAGGAACTGCCAAACTCTAGTGTCGATATTAATTCGGAAATAATCGAATTAACAGATAAAATATTTAAACTCTTTCTAACGACAGAAAAGTCACAAAAATCTAATAAATCAATATTACCTATTAGTAATATTCAAACTAATTTAATAAATTTTAATTCAAGTAATTTAAATATCACAATGGCAAGGCCAAGAATCGAGGTAAAACCATTAGAGTTAGTACCTGAATTTGACGGGTCGCCATGTCGCTTATTTAGATTTATATCAATGGCATCAGATGTATTAAATACATATTGGGATTCCACACCAGAAAATGAAAATTGTCCACAAAATCGTTTTATTTTTAATAGTATCATATCAAAATTAAAAGGACGTGCTGAAGAGGTTATCTCTATCAGTGGCGCACAAAATTGGGAGGAAATTAAAAATACTCTGATCACTAATTTTGGGGATCAACGTGATGAAAATAGTCTTTTGGCAGATTTAATTGGCTTAAGACAAAAACCAAACGAAGATTGTGTACAATTTTATTATCGAATTATTGCAAATTTAAACACATTGCATAATTATATTAGCTTACATGAAATTGACGAAAATATTCGTAAAAGTAAATTACTTACTTATAACAACCAGGCTTTGAGAACTTTATTTGTCGGCTTGCGAGAACCTCAACAATCAATGATACGGTCATTGAAACCAACAAATTTGGCAGAAGCTTTAAAATATATGATAGAAGATAATAATATTAGATATATGTCCCGCCAGCAAAATTTCCAAAAACCATCGACAAATAAACCTAATCATAATAATAATATTAGACCAAATTTTCAGCAACAAAATTTTAATCAAAATGTAAGATTACCATTTAATTCACACATGGGTTCAAATATTAAGATACCAACACACTCTCAATTTCCAAGAGGGCCTATTCAAATTCAGCCTAGACAAAATTTGCCCCCTCAAAGATTCTTAACTAATCGACAAGTTTTCGGAAAACAAAATAATAATGTTTGGAAACCAGGTCAAAATAATAATAACGCTCAGTACAAACCAATCCCTATGAGTACAACTACTCGTATTAGTACTCCTAATCGTCAACAAAATTTTAGACCAAATAATTTTCAATCAGCTGGTCCTTCTAATTTTGTTTCGGAAGAATTATTTAATGTCGATCAAGAAGAAAATTACGATGAAAATTCTTTTTATGAAGTACCAACTTGTGACGAAAATAATTACTCTGACGAAAATACAGATGTGTATGAAAATGATACCGAAAATTTTCAAAATTTTCATATGACCCAGGAACCGAACACGGACACGTAGTAGAATTGCATGTTGTTTCAGATAAGAGAGAATTACCATATATTGAAATTAAAAACCCGCCTTTAAAATTACTCATCGACACGGGCGCAACAAAATCTTTACTTAATCCTAATATAGCACAAAAATATTTTTCTAACGAAATTTATACTGAACATTTTTCTCTTAGTACAGTTTTCAAAAAATATAATTGTAAATCTTGTGCAAATATTTCATATTTTCCAGAATTCAAAGAACAAGGATATATTAAACTTCATTTGTTTAGATTTCACGATTATTTTGATGGATTGATTGGATTTGATACAATGAAAAATTTAGGTGCACAAATTGATATTGCCAATCATTGTATTATAACACCAAATTCAATAATTAAACTTAAATATAGAGAGACACCAAGAATTCTTACGTCATGTCACGAAATTAATTCTCATGAAATTGCGAGAATAAAAATTCCTGTTAGTATCGAAAATGGCGATATACTGGTACCGCCAACTACTATTCAAAATTGCGAATTTAAAGAGACATTAACGACAGCAATTAATGGATATGCTTGGACCGAAGTAGTGAATAAAACTGATAATGATGAACTAATTAAAATCAATGAACCTATAAAAGTAATTTCGTTTGAACAACCAATTGCGGATCAATATGAAATTTTTAATATCGAATTTAAATATAACCCTTCAAAACTGAATAACATACAACAACTTATTAGGACCTCTCACATGAACGAGGAAGAAAAATCCCACATTTTTAATCTTTGTAAAAAATATAGTGATATTTTCTTTTATGAAGGTGATCAATTGACTTTTACCAATAAAGTCAAACACCAAATTAAAACTTATGACGAAATTCCAGTTCATTCCAAAACTTATAGGTATCCTTTTGTACATAAAAGTGAGGTACAAAATCAAATTGACAAAATGTTAACTGATGGTATAATAAGACCAAGCAATTCTCCATGGGCATCACCCATCTGGATTGTTCCTAAAAAAGCGGATGCTTCCGGAAAGAAAAAATGGCGAATTGTCGTCGACTACCGGAAGTTAAATGAGAAAACGATCGATGATCGGTATCCATTGCCTAATATCACAGACATATTAGATAAACTCGGGCGTTGTCAATATTTTTCAACTTTAGACCTTGCGAGTGGATTCCACCAAATAGAGATGGAACCAAAAGACATACAAAAAACTGCGTTCACCGTAGAGAATGGCCATTACGAGTACATGCGTATGCCATTTGGATTAAAAAACGCACCTCCAACATTTCAACGCGTTATGGATAATATATTAAAAGGTTTACAGGGTGATATTTGTTTTGTCTATATGGATGATATAGTAATATATTCCACTTCATTACAAGAACATATGGTGAATTTACAAAAAGTATTTCAAAGACTTAGAGAAAGTAATTTTAAAATTCAACTCGACAAATCAGAGTTTTTAAGAAAAGAAGTACAATTTTTAGGTCATATTATCACTAATAATGGCGTTAAGCCAAACCCAGAAAAAATCAAAGCTATTTTAAATTATCCAATTCCGAAGTCTACAAAAGAAATAAAAGGATTTTTAGGACTTTTAGGTTATTACCGAAAATTTATAAAAGATTTCGCTAAATTAACGAAACCGCTTACTAATTGTTTGAAAAAGGGTGCTAAAATTGAGCATAATGAAACATTTTTGAAAACATTTGAAGATTGCAAAAATTTATTAACAAATGATCCGATACTTCAATATCCTGATTTTGAAAAACCATTCGATTTAACTTGTGATGCAAGCAATTTTGCTTTAGGAGCAATACTGTCGCAGGGACCAATTGGTAGTGATAAACCTGTAGCATATGCATCGCGAACATTAAATCAAGCAGAGCAAAACTATTCGACAATTGAAAAAGAGCTTTTGGCAATAGTCTGGTCCACGAAATATTTTAGGCCGTATTTGTATGGTCGAAAATTCAAAATTATTACTGATCATAAACCATTACAGTGGCTATTTTCACTCAAAGAGCCGCAATCACGTCTCGTACGTTGGCGCCTCAAGCTAGAGGAGTACGACTACGAAATTTGTTATAAAAAAGGTAAAAAGAATACCAATGCCGATGCTCTCTCTCGTATCGAAATTCATACTAAAGATATTTCAGAAAACCCAAATTTAAATAAGAATTTAGGCAAAACTCCCTTTGAAGAATTCATGGATAGTTTTAACAAAATGTTATCAACTGGTGACAATCAATCAATTGATATTAATAATACACCTAAAACTAACAATAATCTTAATGATGATCAATTACCTGACAATGACAATTTATCAATGATAGCAAACATTAGCGAACCACCAAATCAAAACAATGGTGAAACTACAGAAACAGCGTATACAAGTAGTCATGATAATGAAAGTACTGAAACAGTTTTAGATGAAAGTACTGAAACAGCTCACAGTAGTACTGAAAATCCTGTACAACTTATTGAAATTTCAGAAAAACCTTTAAACTATTTTCAAAATCAAATTATAATAAAAACAGTGAATATGCCTGTAGGAGAACCTATTATACAAAAATTATTTTCTCAAACAAAAACCAGAACCATTGTAAATTTTGTTAAAAATCAAATTGAAACCAATACAATTAATTTCTTTAAAAATTATATTGAACCGAACAAAACTTACGCAATTTTTATTGAAAATGAAAATATCATACCAGACCTTTGTAACGTAATTAAAAATACATTTAAAAATTCCACCTTTAAATTAGTACGATGTACCTGTCTTTTGGAAGATATTCAGGACTCAGAACGACAAAAAGAGTTAGTACAATATATACATGATGGCAAAAGAAACCACAGAGGTATAACCGAAACCGAACTACAGATTCGCAGAAAATATTACTGGCCGAATATAAAAATTGATGTTCAAAATCATATCAATAACTGTGACATTTGCCAAACAACAAAATATGAAAGAAACCCTCATCGTATTATTTTACAACTTACACCTACAGCAAACAAACCATTCGAAGTCGTACATTTAGACACACTTCAAATTAAAAATCAAAAATTTTTAACAATCGTGGATTCATTTTCTAAATATGGTCAAGCTTATCCAATGACAAGTGCTAACATGATACATACTATACAATGTATTGTAAAATATATGTCTCACCACGGATTACCAATAAGTTTCGTATCTGATAATGGTACTGAATTTAAAAATAAAGTTATGAATGATTTTATTAAATTACATAAAATCAATATTCATTACATTACGCCACAGAATCCTAATAGTAATGGTGTAATCGAACGTTTTCATTCGACCATTTTAGAACATTTAAGAGTTTTAAACATAAAAA
Source organism: Rosalia funebris (assembly GCA_037954035.1). Classification (NCBI taxonomy): domain Eukaryota; kingdom Metazoa; phylum Arthropoda; class Insecta; order Coleoptera; family Cerambycidae; genus Rosalia; species Rosalia funebris. The sequence goes on from JAZFAV010000004.1 coordinate 10,062,906, forward strand.
TGCCAAATTCCAATATTATAGATTTAATGCCATATGCAATTTGGGGATATAATCATTCAATACATTCTGTTACAAAATTAAAACCAATTGAAATTATTAATGGTCACTTAGATACCAATGATCCTTTCGATATTGATCTTAATAAGGCACTTATCACAAATTATATAGAATTACACAAAGAAAAAGTACGCTTAATGTATGATCACATACATAATATCTCGCAAACACGCAAAGAGAATATAATAAGTAAACAAAATGAAAAGCGCATTGAACCTCCTACGTATACTTTGGAGAAACCTGCTTACAAAATTTTACCAAATCGTGATAAAATTGAACCCAGATATAGAAAAGAGATAACTACAGGACAAGATGGTATTAAATTAACAACAAAAAAGCGAACATTGCATAAGCAAGTATTTAAAAAGCCTCGATTACAACGAAAAACATTGTTACAGGCTCATCACTCTAGGGACCCTCGTCCTGGCCCAAGTACCGGAAATGGAAATAACTATCCTAAATAAAAATCCAGGTATACTTCCGTTCAAATTAGGGTATGCAAGAGTCAAAATTGCCACCCACACCTTCCTTCATTATTTTGATTTAATTCCTATATCAAATCAAATTAATATAATAAAACGACAATATGTTAATGTTACAAAAACTATAGAACAAGAACTAAGTTCACCATATTCATTTGCGTTGCAAAACTTTAATCAAGGTATACAATTCCAATTAGAATCGGTAGAAAATAAATTTGATTCTATATATCCTTTTTTCGATAATAATCGTCTAAAAAGGGGTTTAATAAATGGATTGGGATCAATAATTAAATCAATTTCTGGAAATCTAGATCAAGAAGATGCAATAAAATATGATAAAGCTATTGAAAATTTGCAGGACAAGCAAAGGCAAATAATATCTCAATTCAATAAACAGATTTCTTTAACAACTAAAATTTTAGATAATTATAATAAAACACTTTCATTAGTATTACATAACCAAGATGTAATTACTAATGGTATAGACAGAATTCAAAATAATTTGAACAAATTTGTATTCAAGTTTTCACGTTACATGAGGATTCGCGATGTACTCGATCAATTAAGTATTAATCTAAGTATGGTTATGCAATTATTAACAAATATTGAAAATAGTATATCTTTCGCGAAATTGGGAACTTTACATCATAGCATTTTAAAATTAGACGAAATGGAGGCCATTGTCGAAAAACTTGTGGAATTTCATTCACAAAAACAATTGATGTATTTTAACAAAAATGACTTATATAAGTATTATGATATAGTTCAGGTAAAAGCATTTTATTCAGGGAAACGGTTAATATTCGCACTAGAGTTTCCTCTTGTACATCCTGATAAATTTTTCCATTACCACCTGTATTCCATACCTACCTCAATGTCTACCACTATTATACCTAAAAATACTTACCTTACCATGGGCAGTGACTCTTATCAGTACCAGCCGCTGCCATGCCGAAATATGGACCCTGTATATTTTTGTGAGGACAATAACCTAATTAATGGAATTCGGGAAGAAGACTGTGTATTCTCGTTACTACAACTATCTGGCAACAATACTAAATGCGAGCAAACACCTATATCAATTAACAGCCACTTTGTTGAACAAATTACTAATGGCTATTATATCGCTATATTCCCAGACCCTCTAAAGGTCCAAATTCAGTGTGAAAAAATGGACTTTACAACATTACAAGGCAATTATCTCATTACATTACCACCAAAGTGTATTTTTCAAACTCCAGCATACAGGTACATTAATGAAGAAGCAGTTCTAGAAGGTCAACCATTATTATTACCTGAGATAAAAATATCGAAAATAAAAAATAACGGTTCCACTATCAAAGTAAACATTAAGAATATCCCGCTTGATCAATTACATATGCTTCAGCAAGAGCAACAGCAGATAAAACTGATTAATCCTGATGACAACCCCTTAATCAGACCTAATCTATGGACAATCCCTTTATATGCTATAATCGTAGTTATTTTTATAGCATTTATTATTCACAAAATTTGGAGATGGAGATCGAGAAAGCCGTCTATCCAGCCTGACGAAGAAGAATCCCAAAACTCCGGATCACGTGGAAAATCCAATGTGAAAGTTTTATTTGTTCCCGATAAAACTTCCCTCTAAGGGTGGAGGAGTTACGTCATCCCACTGCACCGCAGCTATATAAGAATAATATGATAATATATTGCTGACTATTAAATTTCATTATACTTTTGTTCTAGTTCCGTAGGTTACACAGTCAGTCTGTATTATACTCTCTTGTAATTAACATAAAATATATATTGTATAATTAATCCAGAAATAAAGTTCGTTCTGTTCGTTTTAAATCAAATTGTAAAAGTTTTTAAAAACCGTTCGGTTGTTACACGAAACGTAACTCAGTTGTCAACAGTTAATAGAAATATAAATAAATAAAATAAATATCTGTTTTTGCGTTATGCTTTGAGAAAAAGCCTCAGATAGGAAGTGAACCATCAAGACAAGTAATAGAAAATAATTCACATCCTCTCCATGTTTAACACAATAATATATTTCGGGGTATACTTTATCTACATACTCGATAACTTTAGTGAAACTATAATATGGCAAAGTTAAAAAAATAATTTTATAGACATCGTATTTAAATTAGTATCCATACTATTGTTGCTTAAACTTAGTAAATCTTTGTTCTATCGCTAAAAACTATAAATAAACGATTTATTTTTCTGATTCTAGTAATAAGTTACTTCACATTTGAACTAATCTCCTTCAAAGTACTGTCCTTGGCTAACATTGCAATTTTTCCAACGTTGTTCTCGTGATTAGAAGCATTTCTGGAAGATTTCTGGAAGACTTCTTTCGAAAGGGCCTGCAGCTGCTCCGTCGTAGCTCTCTCAATGTCAGAATGATGTCAAAACGTATTCCTTTTAGCATTACTTTGATTTTTGGAAAGGGCCAGAAGTCGCATTGTGCTCCATTGTGCTAAGTCCGGAGAGTAAGGCGGATGTGGACAGACAGACATCTTTTTTTCTAGCCAGAAACTCATGGATAAGATGCGAGGTGTTGCACGGTGCTTTGTCGTGATGAAGGAGGAAGCCATTGGCCCGTATGAGATATTCATTTCTTCGCTAATCTTTCGAATAGCCAATTGCCTGTTTGAACGAATCTTTTTTTCCCACTTTTGCAATGTTTTCATCTATTTTTGAGGTCGAAGGACGTCCCGACCATTGCTCGTCTTCAACCGACTCATTTCCGCTTTTAAATCACTCATACGACTTGTATTATCACCATACACTGATATTGACAGTCCTCACTCTTCCGGCTTTGGAAGCCAATTGACAAGTCACAACTTGTTCAAACTTGACACTGACTATCTCAAAGGATCAGGCTATCAGACGCATTATTTCATATAGATGTAGCGTCAGCAGTATCTGCTATAAAAATTCATTCACAGTATTTTGTGATCAGACCTCGTATATTTACGCTGCGGAATTTTGAAAGTTTTTATTTTTCTGAGCAGAAGATCTAAACATTTCCTGAATGAAAAGTAGCATATAGCACTCCTTACAATGTCCACTACCAATCTGTGACAGCCTGGTCAAAATCAAAGATTATTCCAGACAAACAGACAGACAACAATTTTATAAACGGGTTTTTGGGTTTTACTATAATGCAAATAAATAACCACATGAACTTATTGTTAGATAAAAGCAGTTATTTCAAAATCACAGACAGACACTACAGTTTTATTTATATTTATTGATGATCAGAGTTTGGTCATATATTTTAAGTTATTATTTATCGAGGAGAACCTTTCACAGAATAATTGTTTCGCTAGATTTCAAATCAGTATTTAATTTGATTAAACTAATTTATTAACAATAAATAAAGAATTCTCTCAGTGTAATATGTAGAAAGTTTTTCGTTTCATTTATTCTCACAGTTCAAATGAAATGAAATAAATATGTATTTCATTACCTTCATAATAAGTAAGCGGGAACACGCGATCTAAGAAAATATTTTATTAACAGATTAAATCTTATAATAGCCACTAATTAGTACTGTAGATTTAATTTTCGTTCAACGTCTGAATCCCGACAGGTTTTTATCGCCGGTTTTTAATGACGAGCAACGCGGAATTAAGAGACGCGTTTATTAACTTTTATATAAAAATTCTTCATTCTTACGAGAGGTGGGAATTTAATTTAGGGTGAAGCTATTTTTCTCCCAGCCTAGGGAAAACTCGGGGACGTAGGCAGGCAGACATTGTGTGAACTTTATCAATATTGAAAATCGCACGGTTGTAATAATAGATAAAGAAAATTCGACGGAGGATTGGAATTTCGTTTTTGCGAATAAAAATCTATACATACGTGCCTCGAATGTTTCGCATTTATAGAATAACTTGGTGTAAGGAGAAAATTTCAATACATAGTCGCAGTCGTTTCTGTAATATTAGATAGAAGAGCTAGACGATGGTGTAGTTTGCTTACTTTAGCACAAACGCCTCTCAAACTTGTTGAAATTTGGTGTAAAGATATACAACTGATCCGAATTTCTCAAGAAATGTTGGGATCTCTACGAAACTTAGTGTTTAGTGAATTCAACGATCACTGGAACTAGGTAGCATATCAAACAGGGTTGGATTTATCTTCTAGTTCTCGAAATATGAAATAAGAACATAGAATATAATACCGATTTTTGAGTTTATTGAGCTTCTTATTGTTACAATTTGTATTTGTTGCAAGAATTCATAAAATTTCTGTAGAGTCCTTTGGCAAACGCAGGAATCCTAACGTGATGGAGCAAATCTGACTTCAGAATCATATTTTGCGCATCAAAATGTATGGAAATAGGGTACTCTGGTTTGCTGCACATGGCACTTCTTTCCAGAGGGTTGTGAATTTTTGATACCCCCATAGTTATTATGTAATAATTTAATATGTTCCCCCTCCAGCTTTAGTAATATGATCTCCCCCCAGCTTTAATACAACTAAAAATAAATAAACAGTTTTAAAACCCTAAAACGGACTTCTCACGTAGAACATCTATATCTCGAAATTGAGTGGCCGAGAAAAAATAAACCAACACATAAATGCAGAAAGATGTGTTTTATGCGACAGTTTTACTTTTTTCAAATAGTCCACCATCGTGCTTTCTCATGACCCATGGACAGGGTGGGGTGTGTCCTATCCACCTCAAAATCAATAGGTGTCTCGTGTGGGAGACGTTCCCGATCAGAATTAGTAAAAACCCGATCTATCCGACACGATTTAGTTGAGTTATTATGCTAACAATAAATTTTAATGCCGACGACAACGACGTCGACAACGACACAGAAACAGACACACAAACAGACACACAGACAGACACACAAACACACACACAAACACACAAGTTTTTAAAAATCATTTTTTTGTGGTTTTTAGGCCGAAAAACGAAAAATAAACGAAACACTTTTTTTCATTTTTATTTTCACGATTACATTACTTTTCCGCTCTTATAGTTGAGTGCGGAAAAGTAATATCTCTTAGACTCGTATATTTAGAATATTTAGCATAAACTAAAATCCAAAAATAAATTTAAAACAAACAGAAGCTTTTTCTATACTCGCTCGAGTTTCATATTTTGGAATTTTCACATACAGGGGATACGGAAGTGCTTACCTCCCGCATGTTTTCACCATTTCAATATTTTACAGTATAATATGTAATTATTCAGGCTATTTTACTTGTTATTTTTAGTAACAAATGTCAATATATAGAAAAACAGAAAACAATACCACTTCTGATTAAATTCAATGTATATTATACCATCAACTTTTAAAACATATATTTGAATGTTAGGTAGATTTGATAGGGGGTAACTACTTCATATGTCACTCGGTATATGGTAGATATAATATAACATAGAGTTAAAAAAAACAAGACTGTGGTCGATTCATACATTATGTTTTGATGTTGTTAACGAACAATGAGAAAACAATCACTCTCGCTCTATATAGTCAGTTGATAAGAACTATCAACTTACGAGTATTAATCAGTCTGCTACAGCTACACGATTTTGCGTTCTGTTTAAGTTTAGTTTCGGGTATTGAACCTTCGATAAGCTGTATCCCGTCGTTCGGCTCTTGAGCACGTATCATATGCATTTTTTACTGTTATGAAGCTGACCTGATCGATGGTGTATATATCGAGACTATAAATTCCAGTAAATCATGCTTTTGTTTTTATTACGTACGTAGGCGTGTGTACATATTTTGTTTAATAAATAAACAATCAATTTTGACTCACTATGGTCTTAATAGTAATGAAAATACGTCTTTAATTTCTGAAATGGGTGCTTAGTCACACGTCTTACTTTTGTAGAACATGTATCCCCATGACAAAATGTTCTATGCACAAGTTTTAATATATGTTTTTAATTGTATATGCTCAGGGTATTATCAGTCACAACAAGACCTTTAAATATTATTCGCAACTAGCGAAACAAATAATTAAAGTTCAGTTTCTGGACTGTCACTCTCTAGAAGGTCATTTTCTCTAACGACCAATGGTTACTACTGGTTTCAGCTCTATAGTTATCACCACAAAATTGCAATATTTCTCAGGCTTTCAATGCCATTAGCATTCAATTGTACACTAACATATTCTAGTTTATTCTGCCATTGTCTAACGAGCTATGTGTTTATCTAAAGGTTTCGTTGTTCCTCGTTAGCAACATCTTCAGAAATAGCCTAATCATACATAATTAGTAAGTGAGACATGTATCAAGTACGATTCCATCTTCACAAGACTGCAGTAGTTTTGAGACTTCTATCGCTAGTAGTGTTCAACTATAGACTAACATTTTCCAGGTTATCCTACAATGGCCGAACGAGCTGTGGCTACCTAAACATTTCATTGTTCCTCGCTGACATCTTCAGTGATGGTCTAATCATAATTAGTAAGCGAGAGAACTTTTGGAGAGGCGCAACTCCTTGGATTACAGTAATCGAATTTTTTATACAAGGTATAATTTAGGGTAAAGCTTAATATTATAGCTAATAATTAAGTGCCAATCACCATTTTGCTACAGCTTTTGTAGTATTACTTTTAACTGCAATCAAAACTACCATTAATATTATCATTAAATGGTGGTTGGTGGTTGATAGTACAATAAATCAGTAATACAAATTAAAGTATGAGTATCTATCTAATACAAGCGAGGTTAACAAGAATAGTCGTATTTTGAAAATACGTCCATTTATACTTAAGACTGAGTACATCCTAGAATTCCCAAAGGATACTTTTTATTCCTATAGGACGTCTGCGTAAATTCAACATTGGGGCTTATGATATGAGTGTCCCTACTGCAAAAGATTAATCATTCGAGTACTTTGTGTTTTTCTAATACTAGATTGATTAGAGAGAGGACCCCACTAAAAGCTCTTTATAAATTGATATTGGTTTAATATTTAATATTTCCAAGGAACAACAGTTGGCTGGAAGTAGTTGGTTAGATTTATACTTAAACAATATTAATTATTTAATTTTACATTGCGCTTCACATCAATAACTTAAACAATAGAGAGAAAACAGATACTTTTAAAATAGTAAAAATGCGAATAATAAGTATGAAATATAAGTAAAACAATTCATTAACTAATATACTGACTTTCTAATAACTCCATAGAAAATACCATTGTATAATTTTCTTTATTTTATAATGTATTTCTTTATTTTATAATGTAATGTAGATAACAATTATTTATATGTATTATTTTTAATAATATAGGTGCTTTCTTTTGTAAATACGTTAACATACGCCATAAATTTTATATAGATATCTATGGTAAATCCCTATTTTTTTCTTATAATACATTTTTATATTTACGTGCTATTTAAGTTCCTAATATTCATTTTAAGAATAAAATAACATTATTGCCATTTTCTGTACATTAAGTAACTTGTGTTTGGGTACAATCATATACTATCGTCATTAATATTTTAAATTAATTCATGATTAGAGTATGTAAATTGAATTGTATGGAATTAACCAGTTGAATACCATCTGCATAATTGTAAATTTATGAATACTTTACCTTATATAAATCGGACGGAATAGACAGGGGCTCAATATGAAGCCTTGTGGCACGTCTGAAGATATTATTTTTGATGTAGATGTACCTAAATTAGCGTGGACTTTTGTTGGCCATTTGTAAAGATGACCGAAAAACAATAAGTTGAAACTTAATTTCGAGTTTGTCCAAAGCTTTTGGTCTCGATTAACCATTTTTTTTTCTAAATTGCAAAACTACGATATTATGGTTTCGATGACAATTTTATTTTCTTTAAGTTTCAACTTATTGTTATTTGTTTACCAGTCTCTCATCAAGGATTCTGACTACTATATCAATGCTATTAATAGTGTACTACGTGGGGCACTATTTATATTTTTAGCCTCATAATAATAAAAAACATTAATTTGTTATTGAAAATTACTTTATTTTCAAAATATTGTCATTCATGATCTATACACTTTTGCACGCGTTCGAGCCATCTGTCAAAGCATTTCTTCCATTCCGCTTGAAATATCTTCCAAGACATGGTTTTTGAATACATCAACGGCTTCTTCTGCCGATGAAAATCGTTGTCCACGCAATTTGTTTTTGACGTTCGGGAACAAAATGGAATCATTGGGTGCCAAATCAGGACTGTACGGGGGATGACCCATTATTTCGATTTTTGGAGTTGTTAGACTCAAGACTAGATGTTGAGTTGAGTTGGTAGATTCGCTTGTTAGACGAGATGTGTGAGAGCTTGCCGCATTGTCATGATGAAGAATGATCCGAAGGCGCCTGTTTGTTTTCCTTATTTCACCGAAGACTTCCGGCAAACAAATGGTTGTGTACCATTCAGAATTTACCGTTTTACGTTCCTCTAAAGGCACTGTTGCCACGTGATCAGTTTTTCCGAAAAAAACAGGCGACCATTTGTTTCGTGTCTCGAGAAAATGCTTCGAGCGCGAACAACTTTTATTGGATTTGGTTAATCTTGAAATACCCATACAGTCGACTGCTGTCTACTTTCCGGCTCATACGCATAGATCCATAATTCATCACTTGTTACAATGTTATATACGTCTTTTGAAGCACCGCATTGTATTTCCTGAGCATTTGTTTGCACCAATCGACACGAGCATCTCGTGAGATTTTTTTCAAATTATGTGGGATCCAACGAGAACACACCTTCTTTACAGCTAAATGATCATGCAAGATTTTATATATGCTAGTCGAACTAATGCCTAAAGTTGCTTTAATCTCACAGTATGTCACACGACGACCTTGCATGGTCAGTTTTTGCATACCATCAATGTTTTCTGGCACAACAACTGATTTTGGACGACCTTCAGGACTTTCGTCGGTGAGCAAATGGCAGCCCTGATTAAACTCGTTATATCAGCGCTTCGCAATGTCAAGGGATGGGGTTTTATCGCCAAAAGTGGAAGTAAGTTGATCGATGCACTCCTGTTTTGAAATCCACGTCGAAAGTCGAAATAAATCATTGCATGAGAATGTTCACGAGTTCATTCCATTTCTTCGCTGAGAAACAATTTTCAAATCACTATAAACAACACAAATCGCGCTTAAATGATAAAATGTTCTGAAGAAGGTTATAGTCTAAAATGTCAAACTTTCCATTAGAAACGTCAGATGGCGTCTAACAACATTTGGTGTTGCCAAGGCCAAAAATATAAATAGTGCCCGTCGTTAGCACTGTAGTTGTACTGTACGTAATAGTACTGTAGTTGTACTGTATTCTGTTCCAAATCCAGACGAATGCCCTAGCAAATTCTGCTGAATAGTAAAGCATTCAGCTGTAAGGACTTGGAGAACCTCATCTAGAATTTTATTTAAAATATGTAACATAAGTACATAACTTATAGAGTGAATTATTGGTGGACCAACAGATGTCTTCTTCAATCGTACTGGAATATAATCTTGTTCTATACACCAATTTATTCTATTGGTAATATATATTTTGAAGCTGAAATACGCAATACCAACTTTCATAAATTAACATCGTGGCCTACCGCTTCTGTCTTGCTGTGTGAAGCTACTTTGTGAAAAATTGCATATATACTTGTAATTATCAGTAGAACGGCTACCAGTACGTCAATTCTAAACATTACCATCGTAGAATACATCAAAACATAATTTCCATGCAAATATATGCAAGAACGCCCTGCCTTTTTTCTGTTACTCCGCTCGATTTAGTTCATTTCCCATAAAATCCGGAGCTGCTTCGCAGTAACCTGTCGCTCCCGTTCAGCCAAGTCGCCCATGCATCGAAAAGTAATTTGGTGTAAGTGGACGTGTTTTCTGATTTTCTATAATGCCGCGACGTCACTTAAGCTATCAGGGATACGGAGCCAGACTCTCCCGGGCCGACGTAGAAAAACAAAACGGGACGCCACCTGGGACACGGGATTAAGTAGAGCCTAGGACGTATCATTGTTGCCATCCCGAACTGAGAAATCCTCTAAGTAAATACTCTCTATCGTAAATAATTGATTGGAAGCCCTTCGTTGGCAGAGTAAATGCGAGAGTCTCTTTTTACGGTGGATTAATACATCGACTCTAGGAAACGGAAATTGTATTGACAAATAAATATGCTCTGATATATACAGGGAGTTTAATCTGTCTGATAAAGTAATATATATATATATATATATATATATATATATATATATATATATATATATATATATATATATATATATATATATATATATATAAATTGTAAACCATATATTTCAGTCAAGGTTTGGCATTCAGGTCTTGGTCGCTATTGCTAAATCTGTATTTTACAAGTAATTGTAACAACTTTGTTGAAGTATTAATTTTTTACAGTACATAATTAAATATCAAGTGCGTTATAAATGGAAAAATCAATAAAGGTATTATTTACGCTAATAAACCTAGACGTTTCAACCATAAAATTGAGAAAACAATAAATTATTTTTATTGATCGATGACACTGATTGAAGAGATGATGTTTTGCAGCCACTTTGTAACTTATATTGTGATAAACGCCATTTGTTATACTCTTCGTTTTTTATTAGATATTAAAAAGGGGAATAAGGTTAAAGACAGTGCTTTCCTGTGCCAGTTTCAGTATATATTAATCTGAGCAATAGATATTGACAATATACTGAAACTGGCACACTGAAAAACTTTTCAACATTTAAAAATGTAGTACGGAAATAAATTTTCCTCATTTTATAAAGAACATAATATATAAACAACATTCTGCATAACTTCCTAAGAATTCACCTAGTACTTTGCCGCGTACTATATATACCTATCAACACAGCTACTATTTTTTAATTAAATGTCACTAGTTTTGTTATATTTCATTTTTGATATGTCGATATATAGTGTATCCCGATCGGTTGAATTGTACTTTTTATGGTTTTTTAAATGATGTATCTAAAATTCCTAACATTTTTTTTTGTTACTTTAAAGAGTACTCCAAATATTGTTAACTTCATATAATAGGACATGAAAAGAGATAATTTCATATACAAGGCCATGAATTTACATAAACTGAAAGAATGTTATAGTGCACCAGTTTTTATACCATTTTAAAAGATCGTGTGAATCAGTTTATCCAAAAGTTTAGGAGCACACTTTATTTTATATATCCATAAACTCTAAGATTATGTAAGCTTATGGACGTTGTCAATCATCTCATACTTTTCGTAAACAAAATTAAAATTCTCACTCGAATAATAACCAAAGTATAGACCAGAATTGGGACACATAAACGTACTTTTTTTCTTTGCCTTTAAATTTGTTTAGGATTAAACACCTTTCAAAACTGTTTGGTTTTGCGCTAAGCATCTAGAGGAATTACATTATCGTTTAAATATTTTTCAGACTTAAACAGGATATTTATAAGAAAAATATTTATTGATTAATATTTGGATATATTTCATAATTTTTTTGTTCGGCATAATTTATAACCACACGGTCCAGAACTGATCTTCGAAATATTAAAAGAAATAATTCACGTCGGATACATGGAAACTGCGAAATCCCGTCATATTTTACAACTTTCAGATTACCGCAGCATGAAATATTAAAAAACGCAGATTCGTAGCGTAAAAGGGCAAGTAAGCCGGGGTCCGTCGTCAACCAACCGACCAACTGTCTACGCCAGAGACGGTGTTGGTTTATGTGTTTGTTATTCCCCTGTGACGAAGTTACGAAGTCCCATTTCAGGCAGTTCTTTTGCCGGAGTCTCCTAAAAACTTCCAAAACCGTATTTCAGGGCACTATGTGTAACGGAATAAATTCTTCGAGATAATGCGTGTTTAAAAACAGATTCAAATAAATTATTTTAATAAGGCAAGCTCCAGACATGTGGAATATACTCAAGTATACAGGGCGTTAATTAATTACGAGAACAAATTCTAGAGGACTTTTCTTGTATGATTTTAAAACAAATAAATTCTTATAAGTCTCCTAAATATTTAAGATTAAGTCTAGATATTAAATATATAACCTTTCACTATTATATTCTATTTCTCTTTATTATTCTTTTAGACAATGTAAACAAATCAAAATCAGAACCTAGTGCTTTAAACTCTCCAAATTTGCTTTACGACAAAAGTGGCGAAATTTGGAAATACGATTACCCAATTTTGTTGGTAACCTTAATAAACCGTTAAATTTTTCTTTAACACAACTACTTACCTGATTGTTTAAAGCCTGTAACCCTGTTTGATAGTTATTTATTATTTACAATGAAGGGCAACAAAATATGCTCTAATTTATTTATGCTCTCCGCTATTATTAAATAATTTTGCATCATGAGTTCAAAGATGAAGTGTTTCTCAACTTTACCATCTTTAAACTTTATATGATTTTCTCTAACTGGTTGGTAGCTGATTATTTAACATCGAATCATAAAATCAAAGTTGCAAATTGGAAGTAATGAAATACTGGGAATAAATGGTTCCAGGTATCGTAGAATCTATTCTTTTCAAATATGACAAAACGGTTCCTTAAATATTATCTTGGATCTGTGCTATTTTATCAATTAATCAAAATTTTACATGTTTTTCAGATCTCTAATATCTATTAGTTTTAATGAACTTGGTCATGACAATGACATTGTTTGCCTCTTAGGACAAACAAAATATTTGGTTATAAGTTCAAAATTCAGAAATAAATATTGCTTTAGTTATGTTAGAGGATTAGATAAACAAAAATGAATATCTAATTGCATTAACTATTTACTGTGTGTTTATAATTCCCATTTATTTGTCAGATTTATTTGTTATATTAGATTATTTATTAGGTACAGGTTAAAAAATAGAAAAAACCGAAAATCGCGCTACCTACGCAGAAATAATAGTGAGGTTATGTCTCGTCTCCCTATCTCCAAAAGAACTTGTATTCGATTATCCGCTTCCATGCTTCCAAAGCCAGGAACCAATTACTTTAACTCCCTTTGTTATGTTTGATTCTATCAAATATTTGTAACAGCTTCACAGTCGCGGTCATAACTCCTAATTCGATACAACTTTTTTTCGAGCAACTTTGCCTAACTTCTTCAGACAACTTTTTAATTTAATTATTTTCTGTGGCGGATAAAAACCGAGATGCTTCTGAATCTTGGCGAACATCGAAGGCGTAACTTATGTTTAAGGTTTGTACGAAGTTTATTTCTACAAGTTCTTGGAGTTTTTAATGAAGTTTCGCCAGGATAAACAGCTCGCGATAAATTAGACGATTGGTAATTATCTGTAAATACGGAGAGGGAAAAAAAACGTGGAAATTGCGTTGAGTTCTCGTCATATCGAATATTCTACTGGTTTAAGCCAAGTTGTATTGATTTTCAAACTTATATATTATAACATACTATGAAATTGGTGAACAATTTTTTTTTTTTTTATCAAACAAATACTGCAATTACTTTATCGATATTAATATAGCAAATTCGGTTAATATACCAAATTCTAGATTACTTATAATTTGCCTCTATTTTTTTTTGTTTTTAGTCCCCCTTTACCTCCTTTGATGGAGACTTTGTTTTGATAAATGTTTTATACAATACCTTCACTTGTCTAAAATCATAGATATTCCTGGAGTAAATGCAAGGAAGAATTTATTTAGTTTAATATTTCCTTAAGTTCTATCATTTGATGAACAACTTTTTTTTCGTGATCTTAAATATCTTGTCGAAAAAAGTGGTAAACGAAATTGTACTGAAACTACAGAAGATTTGATTTATGAGTCTTCGCCACTATCTTCAAAGCAAATTTTTACTTATTTAAACTTTTATTTATGACTTAATTCAAAATTGATTCACAGAAGGTCCTATCTCCTTTCAGAGGTACGATTTTGACTATAGCTTGTCCACTGTTCATGTTACAGATGTATTGATCATTCAATAATATTAATTTAGATCTCTAAGAATTTTCGTATTATTTATGTTATTAAAACAATATTCTTTCCAACACTATATTAGAAAGACCGGGAAATTTGAATGGTCTAATGTCATTAACATAAATTATACAACCAAATGTATCATTTTGTTAGGAAGGAATAGATCATCATTTCGTGGATTTAGATCTTGAACTAGTTTTGAAAGTGCATAGGATGCAATAAAAGGGCGAATAAGGGGACTAATTAAAGGTTAATGCAATGCATATTGACTTGCAATAGAGGTTGTATGTTGAGGAGTCGCTTGAATCATTATTTTTAAATAGGACGTTTTAGGATTTCATCTAAAGGAACTTAAGAAATAGACATTGTAACACGGTGTCCAATATAACTTACCTCACATGGTCTAATTTGCAGAAGAGTGGCTCTGTGTATGATCAAAGTTGAACCTGAAATTGATGAACAATTTTCTATCAAAGAAATAGCGTAATTTCTTTATCGTGATTAATACAACAAATTTTGTTAATATACCAAACTTTATATTGCTTATACTCGTTGCCTGTATGTTTTTTTAGTCCTCCTTTAATAAAGATTCTGTTTTCATATTTTTTATACAATGTCTTCACTTGTCTAAAATCATACAGATGTCTCTGGAGCAAATGGAAGGAAGAAACTTAAGCTTTCTAGATCTAGTTTATTGTTTTCCTAAAAGCTGCCTTTTGATTATTTTTTTTCGTGAACTTCCAATATCCTGTCCAAAAAGAAACTGGTAAGTGAGATTGTATTGAAACTATAGAAGATTTATGAGCCTTCACCACTTTCTCTTCGATGTTAATTTTCACTTTTAATAACTCATTCGTGTTTTGCACTATTGTTTATTAAGGGGACCCTACACGATCAATCGGAATGACATTCAGATTAACGGTGTGCTAGGAATGATGTTAGGCTCCAAGCGGACCCTACATTCTCCGGTCATTCCGGAGATCATTCCAATCTACTCAGTTAACCTCAAGCTGCCGAGAAAAGTGAACCGAAGTGTCTAATAAAATTGGGAAAAACAAAAAAGAAAGCATGTTTAGCTATCGTGTTAGCTATAGCCACTTCAACAAAGGTACAAAGGAAGTTTTGGGTTAAGCATTGGTTATCAAAACGTGAGGAATATTCTCATTTGAAATTGGTACGGCAAATAAAAGTTACTGCATTGGAAGACTACAAAAGTTACTTCCGCATGGACGATAGACTTTTTAAAAAACTGCTTAACATGGTTATGCCTCACCTAACCAGAAAAAAAAACACTGTGGTAAGGGAGGTTCTATCGGTGGAAGAGAATCTGGCAGTGACCCTGCGGCACTAGGTTTACTTCCCGCCGGAAATTACAGCGAAGTGTGTTAACTTTTTTTCGGACGTCTTCCACAGTGGCGTTGGGCTTTATCTCCTTGAAAATTGCCTGTAGATTCGTTAGCGCTTCGTTCCGACGGTACTTATTACTGTAAAAGGGAGATGCGTTATTCCACAACTCCGGTAAGGTTTCGTATAATTCAATAAATTTCCTCAACAAATCATCCTTGGAAGGGTCATTAACTTCCTCACGCTCTGCTCCATTGTGAAAAACTGAGATGGTTCTTTACAGGCGAATTGTAGACACTGATAAGTGATATCTGCTACAGACTAAAACGCGGAATGAAGGTTGTCTCCTCACACCATCAATCGGAATGAGAGTCTCCCCTCCACCTACCGTGATTGACGTCTTGAATTCAAAAAATCCGGATCTCGTCAATCTTATTCTTCATTCCGTCATTCAATACCCTACATCTTAATTCCGGTAGTCAGTTTTCTACCTGACTGACATTCCGATTGATCGTGTAGGGTCCGCTTTAGACATGTTAGTGTAGAATTGTTGACTACAGGGCAGTTTTAATCCTGCGGAGAGGTAACATCACTTTAAATTTTTTACAGTTGAGACAACTCCTACATTGCGGTTACAAGTGACGTTATTTGGTTTCATTTTCAGCTTGGGGCGTCTGCAAATGTATTACGTAAAACCCTTGTAACACACGACAAGCCTTAAGTTATTATTTCGTCTGAAAAACCAGTTTTTCAAGGGATCAACAAAGTCGAGCAGAAAACACAGAGTCTGGGCCGTACGTAATCAACGGACATTAATTCAATTAAAGTAAGCGGTGAGGGTGCGTTAAGGGATTAAGTCCGCCTTCGCATCACCAGTTCCGAGTTCTTGGTTAGACTTACCAGCGACTTACATAATGCGGATTACACTTAATTAGACTTAAAATCCGACTAACTCCTTAATATGTATATCAAGTCGAAAAGTACGGATTATATATACAGTGGCTGAATATGACTTGTAATAGACTCCGTGGAGCGAATGAGGATTTGCAGTGGATTATTCAGTCTGAGGAAAACCGATAATCATTTAGAGGATGTTTAGGAAACAGCAGCAGTAAATAATTATGATAGGGGTGATTCACGACTGAATTGTAACACCTGAATGCGTCTGATGCATATTCTTATCATTGTTAAAACGTGAGGGCCAATAAAGTGTTTTAATGTTTTCCCTCTCCTGTTTCGTGTATAGGAAATTTCGATGTTTATAATCGTTGTTTTTCTGGAGTATCCAATCAACGTCTCCCTTGCCAATCCATTTACATGCACTTTTACAATTCTCTTTCTTACTTGTTTCTGATGTGCTAAACTCTCAAGAAACATTTCCAAGCAACCACATTCGCAGTTCCTTAAGCATCCCACACATGGTCTTGTATAGGGTGTTTAATAGTGTATTGAACTAACTGAAACCCAAGCACATTTCGATGGAATCATGGCCAAAACTATCACTGAAGACAACATTCGATCAATTACGATCTAAATGGTCTTTCATCGCCTTCGTCTTTTTTTAATATTAACGTTTACACTAACATATTGCTTGCAGATTTTGTTAGAAGAGTAACAGATGGCTTTGCCTCCCTATTTCCTTGTTGTTGGGAACGGACATTTTCCATAACCACTATCCACTGAATTCACATGTGAATAAATCGTTTAGATTTTTTTTAGTAAAGGTAACTTTTCGTGGACCTTATATTCTGGAACAGATTTGGTGAATTAGCAGACTTTCTATGTTGCAAAAATATGTTATTAATTAAAGTACATAATTGGAAATCATTTCTTCTATTTTTGTTTCTTTTATTTTCTTTTTGGGTTGGTTTAAAAATATGACTAGTTATCACTATAACATTATATTATTTTATTCCAATCTTCCATATTACACCTCGACATGCTAGCTATCAGTAGATAGGTGGCAGGAGTTATATCGATAATTTAATATAAAACAATAAAATTAAGTGTGTCATTACGAAAAACATAAACTGATTCTCCGAACATCCAAATTACGGTTCATTTAGCAAATCGAGATAGCTCGTATGCATCACATCATCCGAAGTTCTTCCCCGTACACAACCAAAATTTGACAGGCGATTATGGCGTGCCATTAATTTTTCTCCCTTGAACGCAATATCCCTCGTATCTCTCCCCAGCGCTGGCGTTGTGCAACCATAAATTTAAAATGGATATATTATTTGGAGGAACAACTGTATTAAGCAGTATTTCACGAAGAGCGGCCCCAAATAAGAGCAAAATAATCGCAACCTTACAAATGTCGTTTGCGGAACCGAAGCTGTCTGGGTTATGCGCCGCCAGTTGAAAATTTACAATGCCAAACGTCCGAAAAGAACAGTTCCGCAGACCAGCCGAGGAACTGCATGCACGAGATCGGTTCATTCACGAGAGGCGTGGGCAATTGCGGAGTTTCAGGTCGTGAATTAAATTGATTTAAATAGCAGTTTTGCTCTAACTAAATATGATAAGGTGGTGTAAATGAAGTTACACAGACTTTTTGAACCGGTAATTGCATACAAGGATTTTCGAATCTTTGACGCAGAGATGATCTTGATCACTTCAGTGGCACCGTTAAATTTTGTAGAGTAAATATGGAACTCAATGTAGTACACATTAAATAACTAGATAGATTAAGCATTTCTTAATTTATGCTGAGAGTAAAAAATAGTCATACTCTATCTGCATTTGCCATTAACACTATGGACTGTCAGAATATTAACGCGTTTTTTACCTGTAGGTGTTAAAAGGATGTGCATTGATTAACATAACCACGAAGGAACTTCCTCGCCTTCTTATTTCCGTAGCTTGTTAATATATTTGAACTGAATACAAATTATATTAATAAAGTTCGACGGTTCATCTTTTCTGTTCATCTGTGTTCTGAAGAAAACTTCTCCAAACTTCTGTATTAGAAGCAGAGTATTTGTTTAGGACATAAAAGGTATTTAAATCATCTGTCTGGAGTTTGTAAAATTCTTTTACAGCTTCAGCAAAAGAAAATGAATTGGTGAATAAATTAATTAATGAGACAAAATGGTATTTTAAACATCAGCAGTCGCACACTCAAAGTTCAATAAAAAGGTGGTGCAACCAAAACGCACGATGTTAATTGTAAATAAAATAAAAAGTTTTCAGAGAATTATCTTAATATTTTTTATTATGATAGAAGGATCTATGACAATTATGTGTGAAACAAAATATCGGCCAAATGCTCGCCACGGCTTCGGTGGCATACCTCTATCCGATGGTCCATATTCTCAATGACTCTGAGACATAATTGAAGTTCAATGTCGTTAATGTGCCGAGTTATCTCATCCTTTAGCTCTTGAATTGTTCTTGGCTTATTGACGTACACTTTTTCTTTTAAATATCCCCAAAGAAAGAAGTCCAACGGTGTCAAATCACATGATCGTGGCGGCCAATTAACATCGCCACGACGTGAGATAACACGGCCATTGAATTTCTCGCGCAAAAGTGCCATTGTTTCGTTGGCTGTGTGGCAAGTGGCACCATCCTGTTGGAACCACATATCGTCCAGACCCATATCCCCAATTTCTGGCCACAAGGAGTCCGTTATCATCTCGCGATAGCGAACACCATTCACGGTAACTGCTTGGCCGACCTCATTTTCGAAGAAGTACTGCCCGATGACGCCGCCAGCCCATAAACCGCACCAAACAGTCACTCCTTGTGGATGCATCGGCTTTTCAACAATCACTCGTGTTTTTGCATTTGCGACAATGTATTTCGCAGAACGAACTGAGCGAGCATGCACAGGTGTTTTCACATTTCCTATAGACCCGGTTTGCTGAAATTTGCGCACAATTCTCCCGATTGTGGACACATTTGGTCGATTATGCTGACCAAAAAAGTCACGAAGTGCACGAAATGCACTTTGATTTGAACGCCCATTTTCGTAAAAGGCTTCAACAATCTTAACGCGCTGCTCAATTGTGTACCTCTCCATGGTTGAATTTGTCAAGCACTGAAATAAAGAAATGTCAAATTAAGTTGGGCAAAAAACTTAACGTTAAGGTGTGACTCACAATTAACATCGTGCATTATGGTTGGACCACCCTTTACTGGAATAGTCCACTCATAGTTATTTTCTTATAATCTGATGCATTTCTTTTGATATTATTTTATGATGTGGCTTTCCTGATCAACATTCTCCCATTTCTCTTGTTAATAACTCCTAATTTTGAGAGAAAATCCACATGGGAATGTAGAAAATGTCTGTATATACACTAGCCATTGTAACTGTTGGTAGCTGTACGGTAGTTCTTCTACTAATTGTCTGCCAGTAAGTAACTAATAAATACCAACTTAATATAAGACGCACCTTTTTATGAATTTGTTAAAGAGGAGTATTCGACACTACGATGTTTTGCCCAGTACTTGCGCATCTCTGAGCAAAATATAATATATGAAAGTAGTGAAGACGTGGTTAAAACAGCTAAAATTTCAAACTTTCTTAGTTACTCGGAAATACTCAAATTAATTCGAACTTTATTGAGGCTTATTAAATTTCGCTACAATGACCATACAGTTACTCATATCGTAAAAAAATTTAGGCTTTCACGAGTTAATCTTATTTCCTTTAGTTATCCAGCATACGAGTACAACAACGCCATCATTACAGATACAAATGACTTCTTTAGATCACTTGTCTGGATCGATATAGAAGAGAAAACCATTTAATTAATTATTTTTATGTATCTACAGAAAAGTTTATAGTGGCACAAATCTAAACCATTAATAATATTAGTGTCACGGTAACATTCTGATTCTATCCAATTTGTGTTGAAATGAGGTTATTTTTCAACCATTTGAAAAATAATTAAACTTCCTTGGGTTTAGAATTTGCTCTAAGAATGCGCATATTTGACAGAACTAAGAGGAATAGTTAAATCGTCTACTAATTCACCAAACTTGACTTATCTTTACTTTACACATCATAAATAATTGACTTTATTTGGGGGGTAGATGCCAAATACTGTAGAATTACGAATATGAATAATTGTCATACATATAATCATACATATGCACATGATACATATGCACATGATACTTTCGGGGTACCTTCGTATGGCTGGTTGTTATTTTCAATACCAGTAATGCTATCTTGGATTGATAACTCGTATGTCCTTCCGGCTTTACCCATTCATCTATAATGCCTGTTGTGGATGCCTAATCTATTGCTCCAGGTGTTCTTTATCCGATATGTACTTTGCTCTATTTGCTAACATTCTTATAACACGACTTTTTTTATGCGGGATGATGGTTTGAGTCAGAATTCAGATATTCGTTCATGCGCGTACATTTCGTCGACTTGATGTAATTCTTTTTGCCAGAGCATTAAGGAGTGTGTTAACTTTATCCTCTCTTTCTTCATCGTTAGTAAATCGAATCCTGGGATGTTCGTTGCTCAGGTATTGTAGGAAGTTCCTTCAAATTATCTCTTCCTCGACTCTCTAATCACATTTGACATCAAAATTGATCATGATATCCGTCGTCAGTTATCTTGACGTCACATAGGAGTTGATGAGATATCTTAAATTCTGCATTGACGGTATATCCACGTGTTCTATCCATGTCGTTTGATGTTTAATCAGTGCATCAACCGTGTACATACGTTATTGAATAGGATTCACTGTTGTTTTTTAATTTGGTCATCCTATTTGGTTTTCTTCAAGACATCGATAGTATTCATTTCCACTGCCAGTTTAGAATCACGTGGTACAGTCTTGCAGATAAGTTCTTTATTAAGCCTTTTACAACATCCTGCAGATAGATGTCTTGCCTCATTTTCCATCCATTTGGCTTGATTATTGTAGAAATTTTCTAGCGGGCAATCATTTTTCTAGTTGGTGTAGCCCATGGAATTACTTCATGTAGTTCATGTGGATATTACTGGATTTGTAAGAGTTGCATTATATGATACGACTCACAATACAGCAATGGTATAAGTTTGTGTATGAACCAACAGAATTTAACACTGAATCTAGCACTAAAGATCGACTTTATAGTTCATTGGATATATAAAACTTCTTAAGAATGAGACTGATTGAACGCATCCACGAGACTAAACATTAGACGGCTATAATAGACAATTAGGTTTTTTGTACGACCAAAAAAGGGGAAATTGAAGCAATACAACCATATAAATCTAGTCATATATTCTGCATAAAAGTCCTTCGCATCTCCATCTGAACCGTATCGCAATGCAGATATTATTACTCCACGACGGGTTGTACGCCCATGTAACCATAATAAACTCCCATTATTCACAATAATGGCTCTCGAAATAAATGCGGCACTGCCTACTGAATCTATTAACAAACTTTGAGCTCGCACCGCGAATCTCCACAAAAAACAACCGACGGCATCCTGTTTTTAACGACGCGCCATTACCAAGGGTATATTCTGTACTCGCCTCTTTCATACGAAGAAATTAAATCAGTCTAGCGTAAAATTCGCGATTATTCGTATCTTTGCCGAAGAATTTTTCACGTATGTTATTCGGCGTGTCAAAGAAACTGAAAAGAATGATCTTTAACGGTTTAGAAATACTTACTTGTACCTTCTATAGTTTATTTCATCGCTATTTGCCAAATAAAAAATCCCAAACGGCTCTTATATCCCATACCGTGTCTTATTTTTATGGCTAGGCACAGGTAAACTGTTCCGTTTATCGGCAAGATAAGGGAGTTTTTTATTTGGCAAATAGCGATGAAATGACCAGTACACAATATATTGTTCACTGCATGTAAATTGATTGAAGACAAATTG
This sequence comes from Rosalia funebris, assembly GCA_037954035.1. Taxonomy (NCBI): domain Eukaryota; kingdom Metazoa; phylum Arthropoda; class Insecta; order Coleoptera; family Cerambycidae; genus Rosalia; species Rosalia funebris. The sequence goes on from JAZFAV010000004.1 coordinate 10,085,569, forward strand.
GCGAAATGTGAACAGCTCATGGATCACGCGAAGGATTTTAACGTATCGCGAATTCACCACAAGCCGTACTTAATCTAACTCATTTCTAAAGAGTTAATTATTTGTTAACGACCTTGTGGAAGATAGTAGCGTAACACCTACTATACAAAATTATCGGAGAGAATAGGGGGATATTTTAAAAACGTGCTAAGAAATCCAAAATACACAAAATAATACATATGGTTTGTATAATGATTCTTTGCGTGTGCGTCACAGGTAACAATCGTATGAATCAATCAACTGACATTTTTGAACAGTGTCGTGTCAAAAATACATTTTAGGATAACAGTTAGTACAATACAAATCCGTCAACCCATGACAGAGTAATGCAAAGGTTCTCCACAAAAACATTCAATTGAAGTGAATCAATGGAACAAAAACCAAAATAAGTGAAACAAAAATAAAATAAATTTTACAGAAATATTGAGACGCCAATGAATCAAATTATACAATAAAGCTAAGACGTGACTTTATAATTATATTTTATTCGTCAAATTATTAACTGTCTATGTCACTATTGAAACATATGTCGCTAGACATACGTGCTGGTAATTGTGGCATATTAGTAACAATTGCGAGTGGTGTAGCATGTGATCCGTGCGTCGTCACTAAATTGATACACGCGCAAAGATCCATTATACAAATTGTAACCACGCCAAGACTTTTGTTTTCGTCAACAATGTCGTACCAAACAGATATAAGATCATTCTATTAACATTTTACTGTATTCTTCTGGTGGAATTTTGTGGGAGTTAACGATTAGAAACTATAACGTGTCTGTAATGAGATACATGAATTTTGTTATTATGTTTTGTTATGATACGTGAGTTAATTATGCTCTTGGCCTCAGGATAATCATGCCCTGTGTTTGACTAAAAAACATAAATAACTTGAACATTTAAATATAAGTAAAATTTAAAATTACTTATACAGGTATTTCAGATAAATGTGTCGAAAGTTGCTCATTACATTCTTTCTTGATGGTACATACCACTCAAATAAGAAATGAATTAAGCAATTAGGAATTAGAGTTAATGCGTGATATAATTAATCTGTATTTATTTCTATTTACTCTCCTTGATTTTTCGACGATTTTGGTTTAGAATTGGAATTTAGGACCGTTTTATCTCTATTGCAGCTAATTTTTTAAGATAAGTTTCTAGATAATTTCTATTTCGAGGGTATTATCTAGATGACTGCACTGATGAAGACACTTGTAATAGATAATGAAACATTATTGCTAAAATCGAATTTAACGCAGGATCTATATATACATTAAAAACCAAAGAAAAAATCATAAAACCATCATTCTACGGTTGGAACTATAGGACTTGAATTGCGCGCCATTTATGCTCTGTCAAAAATAGGGTATCAATATTGTCATGATAGTGTTACCCATTTACTATGATAGTATTATCAGCTTCGTTTTAAAAGAAGTATGGTTCAATTACTCCACTACACCAAAATACGCACCAAACCGTTCATCTCTGTCTGGATGTATTTCTTTTCCATGGACAGCATATAGATTTTCAGCACCCCAAATTCGAAATTTTTGTCTGATGACGTATCCGTCAAGAGATCACCGTCTTTCTTTTTCAACACCCAATTAACAAATGTATGACGTTATAAATGGTCTGTAACTTTTATTTGTTGTGTCAACTGAATCTTGTATGCTGACAGATGTAAATTTTTCTTTAGAACCTGATGCGTGGTGCCTCTTGACAGATGAAATTGTTGTGAACGACGCCGACCTGATATCGACACTCCCGTACCAATTCTCTCACTGTAGCAATATTCTCATCTGACCGACAACGACGAGGACGTATTGGTGTTACCTTATCAATAACAGAACCCGTCTCTTTAAATTTCTTGATTAAGCTACGGACTGTTGACTCTGTATGTGTTTCTTCTTGTCCTAATTTTGTGCGAATTTTTCTTAATGCAACTGCAAATGGTCGCTCACTTTCATAAAGCAGTTGTACATAAACTATTCGTTTGTTGAACTGTTAATCGCATGTTGACGTCATATGGTTTGTAGGTGACAATCGTTAAATATTAACGCCCTATTTTAGACAGAACACAAATGAGACTCATATATAAATATTATTTATTTATTTCAGTTCAGTTTAAGGTGATCTAGCGGTGAGAATCCAGATGAAAACCAGACAAACAAATATCTCACTGTTATATTTCTTTCTCCTCATCTCCAACAGCAAGAAAAACACGTAATAACCGCGGCCAGACCTGTTATTCTCATCGGTTGCAGAATTTATCGTTCACATAAAGACGAACGAAAATGTGCTTTTAATTCAATATCAGCACTCAAACCATCTTCATCGCGGCATATATCGTCTCGCGTGTAAGGAAATTAAATTTACTCTGTGCAGGGTTTCATGCGCACCTTTACAGAATGCCTCACCTCTATTCTGATACGGCATCTGGAAGGAATTATTGTAAAAATTTATGAGGCGAAACCTTGTTCCTCAGCTCTAGAGAGTCTCTCGGTTTCCCACTTATCGTTTCCATAATTTTGGCTTGATTAAAATTTGATAACTAACACTCTGCCTCCAAGCGTATAAACGCTTGCTGAAAATATTTTAATATCATACCGATTGTATATCTTTGTGTAAATAAAACAATACCTGGCATTGGTTTTAGTAAATTTTAATATTATTTAGTTATTTATCTAAAATATCCAATTCTCTTGAATGCTTATATTCTCTAGTAGCGGTAAGTTGTATACAGTGTGGAAAAAAGTATGGACTACCCCTAATAATTTGGTAGTCTTCAGGTTTCATGCAAACGCTTGAACACGTCGATTTAGTTTTTCAATTTCCCACATTCTGTTAAAATTTATTTGTTTCCGTTCAATTGTGAAAATTATCTTAAATTAATTCCCAGTAGAAGAATAACTTAAGGCTTTATCATTCAATGCCTGCCCTTGCATTAAGTTTCTTGACCTGAACTTGTTTTTAAATCCATGGTGGGAAAAAAAATTCGATATTGTCACGAACGCCTCGAGCGATCCCGAACGCCGCGAATATTCGAAACCTCGAGAGCGTGCGGTGTGACTTCCAGTGCGTTCTATACTAGAAGGTTCGCCAAAGTTCTTCATCTAGAAACGTCTGGAGAGACGTCCCACTGCCTATATAAGAGTTGTGTCGTCCGGCCAGGAGTTAGTTGAATCTGGACCGCGATACGGTGCGAAGAAAGTGATATACAGTGCGGAAGTTAGTTTATAGTAGAAAGTTAAAGTAAAAAAAAAAGTTAGTTAGTTAGTTGGACTTGTGAGTAGTTAGTTGAGTTGTAAATAAGTATTCGAAAATAAAGAACTTTCTAGTAAATTCGTTACAATATCTTAATGTCGTTGCAATAGCAGTTTTGGTCATAGTAAGTTTAGACAAACCAAACGCAAACAAAAACTAACGTCAGTATTAACAAGTGGTAAGATTGATCACTAAGATTTTACTGTCATTGCGTTGTAGTTCAAAAATTCCATTTTTAATAAACCAAAAATGTCGCTCAGTGAATAGGGTGACAGAATGTGTGAAACTGGAAAATTAAATCGATGTGTTCAAGCGTCTTCCATAAAACCTGAAGATTACCAAATTATTAGGGGTAGTCCATACTAGTTTTCCACACTGTATATGTAATAACTAATTTTAAAGATGAGAAATTAGAAACTCGGTTCGTAACTATGTTATTTCAATACAATAATATGAGATGCAATTGTGGTAAATAATTTGCAGCGTTTTCAATTTTGTGAAAGTGGTGAAATCCTATCTTGACTCGCACGTAATAATTTGTACAGATAAATTGAATTTAAATGCTAACCAATACCAGTATTCATTTTATTGGAAGTTTTTTATTTTTAAGAAGTAAAAGTATATTAATGTTTAAATATCTTTTAGTAGGTCGTACAAGCATACGGGGAAAAATTATTACGAGAAACAGCCACGAAATGACGATGCAACATGCACACGACTACAACCAAGCATTGCCCTTATTAAAAGATAACTTTCCATCTTTCTGAAGTTTCACACACCCTCCTGAAATATCACTTAGTAATTTACATCTTGAATTTGAACTAATGTTGTGCAGAAATCGAGTCAGTTCAAAAACTGATTGTTATTTAAATACCATTTTAAATAAAAGTGAAATTCCACATCCTGGGGGCTCATTTCTGAAGTATAAGAGTTTTGGTTTGAAGTCAAAATACAGTAAAAAATTTCGATACAATGCAGGCTTTAGGATACCTGATCAAGAGACAGGTTGTGGTGTAGAATGTCAGAACGCAAAGATGGTCTTGCGTTCTGACTTCCTACACCACATCCGCCATAAGCTAATAATATCGCTGTACTGTAACACTTTTCCTCTATCATACAAATGTCAGTATACAACGCCTTCAAAACCCATGGCGAATGTGTTTAAGTTCTACATTTGTCCATGAGGAATTTGTGGTGGTTGCCCACCGGTCGTAAGTTGCATCCACCATTAATGTTTACTGTAAATGCAGTGGCTCCATTCGTAATTGACGCAAATTGTCACATCTTTGGTCTATTACATCTTTCACCAGAAAGCCAGGTTGAGGAATACTAAGGAAGAACTGGAACTATTATCATACCAACGTTGATAAAAAGATGATTTTTGTTATCAAGGCCATTAAGAAAATTGGTAGTTTTAATTAATTTCTGTAAAGCTTTGGAGATTCTAGTACATGACACGTCATATATCAATCAGTGATGGAAAACTTTCCAGAATATTTGCACTCGGTCTCGTGGAATTTCTGCACTCGGTCTCGTGCTAGAAAGCAAAGGACAAAAAAAAAAGTCTTGAAGTCGGAATGTGTTACACAAAGAACAAATTTCTGTTAAAGTAACCTTGGACAACAAAATCTGTGTCCATTTTGTATATCTAGAATAGAGAATATCTAGAATTTTCTAAATGATCTATATCATTACTGTGACATGTGTGACATATTTATTAAGAAATGCAATATTATGTATTTAAATTCAGTACTTGCACATCACATTGTTCATATACATTTACAGAATCAATTTCAGTCAAAAATTGTTTAGCCTGCAAACCACAGTTAAATTTTTGGTTAATAGCACTAGAATTATATAATAAAAAAAAACATTTTGGGTACGTATGGTTATCCATGTTCAGGATTTTTATTAAAAAAATTGAACCATATTTAATTATTATAAAGTAGAATAACACGCTTTAGAATATTTCAGGCCAAGCGACATTATTAAATTAAAACTTAAACGAGGTTTTCCCCGCGGGAGCAAAATTGGGAAACATCTTCGCCAAATAAACAAATGAACACGTAACGTTCTCCAAGGCCCTTAATACCCCGAATCAAGTTCGCCGTGCGCCATTAAACTTTCTTGGCCGTAATCCTAGGGCGGCATTAAATAATCGAAATTTTGGCACGTATATGTGTGCAAGGGGATTGCGGGTATTTCACGAAAACAATTGGTGTTTATTTTTCCCGGTGGACTGAAATCACGTGGCGAGTTCGCCGGCATTCGACGTGCTATATTCCCAGCTCTCCCGATTAATCCCGGCGTTTATAAACACGTTTAACACGAATTACGATCTCCGGTTGCGGAGAGGGAAAGCGGCAGACTTAACGTGGTCTCCTGTGTGTCATTGATGTGATATTTTGCACGAAAATCATGATACATCATGTATGTAAAGCTTTTAATTAATAATACTTTTTCGCCATTTTTGGTTTAATTTTTGAAAACATAATAATATCCGGCTCGAAGGACCACTATTCGAAAGTGTTAATACTATAATGACTGAAGCGCCCATATTAGCATATTTAACGACATAATATATTTCCAAAGCGCATGAGGAACAAACTGTGTTATATATAAAAAAGAAATTATCTTTATATAATGCATTTGTAAGGGAACACATTTATTTTACTGTAATATTAAAATCATTTCAATCAAAGGTGGGCATGGAATGAAAAACTGTTATTTGAACTCATGTTTAGCTTATATATTCCATTTTAAATCATTCTGGCAACATTTGTCAAATCGATCGAGTGGTGTTATGGACAACGCCGAGTATGTGTATTAATGTGTGAGGTATGGCCCAATCTGAGACTAAATTATTCCATAGTTACCTCACAGAAAGTTTCCTAGTTCCCTATATTGATCCGGGAAGACGATAAGAATCGCTTGAAGCTCACTTAGATTGCCGGCTTAGAGTAACCCGATGTGGGTTCAATTCTCACACCAGTCAGCTGGGTGTTTTTGTGTGTATAATGTAAGCGTGTAACTGTCTGGGGATTGGGTGGTAGAGTTATAGATCTGGGGTAAACTTCTCCTCCAGAAAAATAAATAGGTTAAAAAATATATTTCGCACTGAAAATAGTTATTCTAAAGTTCGTTACTGTTAAGTAAATTTAGCCAAAATGTTGTTTCTGTATCGCTCTGTATTGAGGGTGAAACTGAAGGATGCACGCAAATATTATTCTGCGAGAAACTGCCACCCAAACTCCAATTTTGAAAGAATGTAATGGAAATTAAACAATATGCGAATTATCTCTGCTCAACATTTGCATATTTTGAAAATTAACGTACATCGAAATATGTAACAATGCTTCATCAGAAAATGAATGTTAAGTTCATCGTATCATGATTCGTTGAATAATCAAGTGACTGGAAATATACCTGGGATGGTCTGCGAACAAAAGGGCTTGATGTGATCTTATAAGATGATCACCATAAGATGAGAAGAAAATTCGTAGGCTCTTTCAAACATTTCACAGGTTCAATACGTTGATGAACAACTCATCCCTCATTAACAACTTCTTCTGTATAAACAGTTGGTCTATCAGCAACCTTTTCTATGAGTCGCAAAGCTATTTGAAAGTCAAAGGGCTTCATGTGATCTTATAAGAATATAAGACGACAAGATGATAAGATGAGAATAAAGTTCAATTTCTTAAAATGGGCATTATAAAGGTTTTGTATGCTATTTCAGACGTTTCACAGATTCAATACATTGATGAATAACTCATAACTTACTAACAACTTCTTCTGTATGAACAGTTGGTCTACCAGCACCTTTTATATGAGTCACAAAGCCAGTTTCGCGAGGCTCAACATAATTCTATAGGCATGCAAAAAATCCTTTGGTATTATTAAGTTTAAGAAGTACTTTTGACAATTGTCCAAACGTAAAAGCTGACCATATTCATAAATTCCATTAAGTAGTTTTCTAACAACCTGATTTAAAAACTATTTAAGATTACAATAGCAGGATAACTTTTTGAGAACCGTTTGACAAATTTTCATAATCACAAAACGATTAACATAAATACGAGTATTATCACCTTTGACCACGATCATTTTTGATATCTCGGTATTTATTGATGCTATTTATTAAACGTAAACTTTTCTAATTATATTGTTTTTGCTGTCTGTTGAAAATAGGACCCCTCTTGACAATATTTAGTGTGTTCTAGGTAAGTTTTCTATCAATTCATATTCCGTTCAAGTTTCAGTTGTGGAGGTACTCGTTGTGAATTTTAAATATAATGTCTTATGTTACGTAAGTGGCATTGAAATGTGTGTAAAAAGCAAACTAACAAATTTGGGAATACGATTTATTACATACGTGATTTATTTCATAGCCACCTATGAGTCAGCCTTTTTGTGTAAAAATAATATATTAAAACGTAATAAAATCAAGTTTACTTGGTACTTTAATGCGTTTTAATAAGTACTTAATGTATTATATTCTACGTCTACTACTAGGGTTGTCCATATAGATAGGAATAAAATAGCAAGCTACAGTTTTATTTATATATAGGCTCTGAACGTCGCATAGATGAACCAAAATGGTTGATGTCTTAGCCAGCCATCCAATTGCTATTCTCGGTAGAAGCTTTTCTACCCATATCCACCGATATAACAGAATTTTTCATTGAGTAAATTTAGGTTTTCATATTTTGTAAGGTCCTGCCCAAAAATGGAGCACAAATATTTTTCCATGGAAGTTACACATTTATATTTCTATCAATGGAGCAAATAAATTTACTTAAACTTTTTGCTTGATCATTGAATTTTGTTACGCAATTCAATCTTAGAATTGTAGCCAGAATGATAATTAAATCTTCTTAACATCTAAGTTTTTGAGCCATCGTCAGAGGTATTATAAAATAATGTATGATTAATATACAATGCTTTTATTTCAAAACTACCCACCCCTATTATTTCTTTTAGCGACGAAAATTACCTCTAGCCAAAAAAACACGTAAATTTGAATATAGAAGTGGAAGTTTGAAACCAGTGTACGTTGTGGTTTAGGTTTCGTCCCCTTACTCCTAGCTACTCCCATTTAACAAAATTAAATGGCACCCCCTATCTTGTAATAGATCCTTCGAAATGTTTTAAAAATTGAACTCCGTTTAGAAAACTAAAATCGATTGATCCGTGCTCGTAATAGAATAAAAAATAAAATAATTTAAATAAAGCAAAATAATTTAATTCAATAAATTTAGTATTCACAGCACGAATTGAAACCTTACGTGACAAGTGCTTAGAATTCCTACTATTGGTAGCTAAACAAAAGTATCATCTATTTGCGAAATCTTGTCGAAATCGATGTTTCGAAATATGTCTTTAGTAATTAGCATGTATGTGTGATTAATCATGTTTCTTAGGTCTTCAATATTCTGTGGAGTTTTGTATACAATGGTCTTGAAATACCTGGAAGTTTCAGCAGCCATTCCAAAGCGGCCAGAGCGCCTCTTCTGTTAATCCATTTGTCAGGAAACCTTTCATCCAGCCATTGTCGAACATGTAATGACTAGTGTGGTGGTACGCCGTCCTGTTGAAAGTAAATTTTGTTCATCCAAGAGCGAATTTTCTTCATCGTCGACTTTATTATGAGAGGGTCTTCTAAATACTATGTTATGACAGGGTCGATTGTATATTCCAATAAATTTAAGTACAATTCAGCATTTTCTTCCAATACAAATAGGTTCTATTAATGTTATATCTCAAAATTCCTGTCCAGACGTTGATTTGTGAGGAAACTGTTTAATCCTCTCGAAAGACATGGATTTTCATTGTCCCAGTATCTACAATTACAAGGTTATTTAGGAAATTTGCTACAGTTATTTACAAAATCATTAAGAAAACGATTTTACTTCATCACTGAAATAAATATCGTTTTATCAAATTCGGATCATTTTCAATTATCGTAATCATTATTTCACAAAATTTAGTCCTTCTGTCATAATCATCTTCGTCAAGTGGCCGAAAATGCTGATTTTATAAGTAAAACTTGTTAAGTTTTAAAGCTAAAGTTTGTTGTTTTCATTACTTGCTCAAAAATAATGTTTCTATAATATGATTTTCTAAGTATTTCTTGCCTGTTTTGTTTTGATGAAGATGTAATAGATAGCTGAGCAACTAAACTTAAATCGCTTTATTGTATGGTCAATTTAAATAATTGACCATACAATAAACTAGTTTCTCTGTTATCTGACTGAGAAATAATTAGTTCTAAATAGATTAATGTCATTATCCTTATCCTTTTCCGAAGACGCTGGCGTCTAGGTCTGGCGAACAGACCATCCTAAATTTACTCAATTGCAGTCTGAAACACCCATTAAAACGATGAACCCATCTGCTCGTTCTCGACAACATTTATAACCACCTTATCTAATTTGTAAGAGTGCATGTAAGCCGAGCACTAGATGTAACTCCTACAATGTACGTATGGACGGAGTGAGGGAGCGGTGAGCAATTAGTCAAACGATTCATGGTTGCAATGGAATTATTGAGGCGACCTGACAAGTTAGCTGGGCATAGCCTCGTTAACCTAGGCGCGGTGTAACCAATACTATCACATATTAATAGAGCTAAAGTGCATTGCACTGCCAACAGACTGTCGTGGAATGGTGTTCATTTTATAAGCTAGCTTCTGTGTGGGGGAGACGGGGGAAGTTTGACACACTTTTTCGACGGGTTATGGCGATGGCGTTGAACACATTTTGTTTTATTTCGACATAACTACATTTCCATATTTATTTGAAGCTACACATACAGCTTGTCAAGAATAGGAAAAAGTGTAAGATTCTCTATGTACGCGTAGAAGAAAAAGTGAGGCAACATTCGGAGGGAAAAGGATGCACTTTACGCGCTGTCAGATTGAACTCGGTGTATATTTGATACACTCGATATTCCTTCTGCAAAGGTCTCAATGCGACTGAGTAAAGACCAGTCTATTTGCTGCACACCTCGTGGGCGGTCCGATATCGCAGTTTTGAGACTTGTTCCTATTCTCGACAAGCTGTACAAAGGAATATTCGTCGTTATATAGTTTGTAACGTCATCTTCCTGTTTTCGTTTTTAGAATTTCAAATTGTAATATGGTTCTTGTTTTAAAATAATTTAACAGCAGTCTTTCCAAATAAATGCATGTTAGATGTAATTACATAAAAATTAGTCACAGTGGGTAATAATATTACCAACATAATTAGAAATGAATGGTTGGTGTCTATCCAATTTCTCTCTCAATTTGTAAAAGTGCAATGTTATGAGCTTCACAAGGAAAAGTAAAGTCGCACGAAAGAGCGTATGATCGTAAGTTACGCTATTCATTTTTCTTGTGAATCTCATGGCATTGCACTTTTGCAGATTGAGAGAGAATTGGGATAGAATTGGGATAGAATATACCAGCCCATTCATTTTTATTTATGTTGGGAATATTATTATTAACTATGACAAAATGTTATGTACTTACATTTAACTTGCATTTATTTGGAAATATATAAATAATACGCTGAATAACTTCTGTATAAATCGTGTTAATGTCATTAAAGACCTAGGAGTAATTTTGGTAAAGTCTTATAGATTATTATAACATGATTATAAAACAATTGTATATGCCTGGGGTTCGTGATATAAATGTCGAAAAATTTTCCTTCCAGCGATACGTTGGAACTTTTATTTAACGCTTATGTTAGATCTCGACTTGCGTATACATATACTACTCGTCAAGAATAGGAATAAGTCTCTATGGGACCGCCCACGAGGTGCGCAGTAAATAGCCTGGTCTAAGTAAATAGCCGAATATTGCCCTCACCCTCACACTTTTTCCTATTATTGACGATCAGTACTTTGTGGGTTTCCACTTATCAAGCACACTGCGATGATGTCGAGAGGGTACAAAGGAAGTTATTGCAGTATCTTTGATTTCGGATAGATGGTGTATTGTATATCCTATTCTGTATATGGATATAACCAATAAACTTTATTGGATTCAGTTAACGTTATATATCCTTAGAAACTAGAGGAGTAATGCGTTCTATTATATTTCTTTACAATATTATTAATTCTTTATTTGATAGCTCCTCAATATTAGAATAGATCAATTTATATGTATACAGAACCACATCGCGATTTCCAGATTTTCTGGATATGCTTATATTTGTGATTGTGGATTTATCCCTTTCACTTAGACTGATTCAATTTAAGAACAGTAATCCGAAGAAAAAATTAATTGCAACAGTAGGAGAATATTACAATCTACATCTTTATGAGGATAATGATATTTCAAAATAATAAAAATTCTTGTCAACTCTCAACACAACATGTCAACAACAACTTGTCTTGTCAATAACAATCAGCTTCTCTGTTTTCTAGTAGGTATATTGCAAGTTTTTTCTCACTGTGGTTTTTCCTAAATTTTGCAACCATTTTTTCATAAAGTTACAGGTTTGCAAATTATTATCATTCGTGTTTGCTTGTCTTAAACTAAAGGCCAAGTTGTGTTTCATGTTCATTTACGAAAATTAAATTTAAAAAGTATTATAAAAAAATTAAAAAAAGGAATAAACATTTTCTACAAGTGTCAAAAATTACAATTGAAACATTTTCCGGTATAACCTGAATTGTTGAGCGTTTTCAGTTAGATTTACAAAAAATTAAATTGTTCTTTAACTATGGCTCATAAAGGCAGTGGATAATTTACTCGTTTTTAAACATACTGAAATTCGTGAAACTTTAAATGGACAGAGACACCTGGTATAATATCTTTCTAAATATTTTCAATTTGTGGCTTTATATCTTTCGATATCCAGATTATAATCGTTTTACTTTTCCGCATTCCACTATAAGCGGAAAAGTAATGTAATCGTGTAAAGAAGAATTGAAGATTTTTAAAAATGTTTTGCTGTGTGTATGTGCGTGTGTGTGTGTGTGTCGTTGTCGTCGGCATTGTCGTCGGCATTGTCGTCGGCATTTATTCTCGTTAGCACGATAACAATTAAATCGTGTCGGATCGATCGGGTTTTGACTGATTCTGATTGGCCGTCTCCCATACGACACCTGTTGATTTTGAGGTGGATAGAACACATTCTACCGTGTTCATGGGTCATGAGAAAGCACAAAGGTGGACTATTTGAGAAATTTGTTTGTTAGCACGATCACTCAATTAAATCGTGTCGGATCGATCGGGTTTTGACTGATTCTGATTAGGGACGTCTACTAGACGACATCTATTGATTTTGAGGTGGATAGGACACACTCCACCCTGTCCATGGGTCATGAGAAAGCACGATGGTGGACTATTTGAAAAAAAAGTAAAACTGTCGCATAAAACACATATTCTGCATTTATGTGTTGGTTTATTTTTTCTCGGCCACTCAATTTCGAGATAGAGATGTTGTACGTGCGGAAATGTCCGTTTTAAGGTTTTAAAACTGTTTATTTAAATTACAAAATTAAAATCGGCAACAATTTTTTTTTAATGGCAGCCGTAACCCATAATCCAATTTACTTACAATCCATAATACTAAATGATATAGAGAACAACTAGTATAGTTTACAATATTATTACACATATAACTTAAATACAAAGTATTTTCTTAAATTCTTATAATAAAAATCTGCTTGTTTTTTAAATTTTGATTTCAAAATTAGTTAATTAACAGAATTAACACAAGAATTAATTATAATTTTATATGTTACTTAATAGAGGTGGATATATTCATCTACTGAATTCCCATTTTTCAAGGAAAACACTACTATATCCTATTCGACTATATTATGTCTTCATTCAAATTTGTGTTACATAATGTATAACACACTTCCTACAAACATTATCTATTTAATATCTCACTCACATTTAAGACGTTTTATTCTAAATTACGAAAAGCAAAAATCGTTGATATTATGTTCTATGCGACATCTAAATTTACTTATGTATATTTAATTAAAACCAAGCTGTCACACGGAATTAAATAATTACTATCGTCTCATTAACCTTATAGCTTCCCTTAACCTTAAACCTTTTTCTAAACTTAATACAACGATTATTTATATCCTTTTAATTAATAGATACAGCGACTAATAAATTTTCATAAAGATAAGCTTGAAAACACACTATTATATGTGGTCTTTCTACACCTGCCATCATCGGTAGAAGGGCAACAGAAATATATGCACATATTATTGTCAGAATTGTTTACTAGGAAATATGGAAGTAGGAGAATAGAAGTACGCGATTATTTTAATATAAATCAGAATTATGCAAACATAGATAATTATTGTTATTATTGCTTAACGGTTCAGGCATGTATATAGTATTAAACGTATTAAAATATATATTAAAATGCGGGCTGTTGAGTAATACAGGATGTGCGAAATATGGCGTCGTCGAAACAACATTGTAAATAATTACATTACATTTCTGCAATTCTACTATTCCCTTCTAATAATATAAAGATTATATTATATACAGCATGGCCGAAAAACATTATAAAAAATAACGTTACATTTCATTCTACTGCCAACATTTCGTAAGCTGCCTATTGTTAATATATACAGATCGCCCTAGATGTATTGATCAGTTTTAAAGATGGTGCGTAGCGTGGGACATCGACTTGAGTTACTCTAAATATACTTTAGAGAAAATGTTGGTAGTGTTGTTAAAGCTATACATAGTCACCAGAAAACTTATTTACACATATGAGATAATAATGTATATTCATAATCTGTTAGGGTAAATATTTAATATATAAAAACAACGATACTGTCAGACAGTGTTTCATATGCACTGTTTTTTTAAAATGATAGTTAAAAGGCACATTATTATTCAAGAACTTTGTATAAAGCCAATAAACAAACTCATGAAAAATGCATTCTGAAAGTATTTACATAATATGTACTAAAATAACAAATTAAAGAAATTTTACAGAAATATTCATATTTTTTTTTAGGGTAACTACAAGCTCTGATTATAGATGATGTATGTTTGCGATCGATTTAAAATAATTAAAAAATTGTAATAACTGAATAAGTCGATTGAACTTTTAAATAACACTAATTTGCCAATTTCAAGGGATGCGACCAGGGGGATGGCACTCCCTATATATCACGTAGTGCGATCTTGCAATTACGTGTACAACGGCCACCAGGGGTGCTAGTGGTCTTGCAGTCTCGTTTCCCGCTTTCTCTTACATCTCTCACCCACAGTAACAGTAAACATAACCTCGCGTACATGTAAACAAATGCGTAATCGCGAGTTGTAATCAATCTGCAGTGTATAAACATAATAGTGTAAAAGGAAGGATCCGCCGAAAGTAAAAAACCGAATGCGTCGTGTGAGACGACGTTGCATAGTGCCCGCATGCAATGACGATAAGGTATGTTCCATAGAAGGCGAAAAGTGCATTATTTCAAAGAAAAAAGAGAACTGTGACAAAGTGCTGTTCGAAATGATTAACTCTGATCGCCTTTTACAAGTGTACTTTAATGACATCTAACTAACTGAAGAATATTCAGTGTTTTTAAAAAAAATTCTTCATTAAAACATTATGATTCGACATTATTCAAAGTTTTGTATTGTTATTTCAATCGAAGTAATGAATATAATTGTATTAGTCTAAATACGCCTTTTCTTTTGCACAGGGGCCATATAAAGTTGTCCGCTTAAAGAGAGGAGCAGTGCCATATAAAAATTTGTCAAAAAACTCGCTTGGAAATGTTGTGGCGTATTCTGGTTTCGGTAAAGTACAGTGAAATAGATAGCTTCATTTTCCCTTCAACGATACTTTGATTACTCCCAATTTACAATATTATAATTTGTAGTATATACTACAAACTTTATTTGCCTCTGTGAATTAATATTTTGAAATGATTTCTCTTATTTGTAACAGAAATATTCATATAATAAGTTTCAGCACTTTTCAGACAGATCATATACGTATGTGTACATATTACGTGTAAATAAAAAATTATTGCAGGAACACAAGAAGACATATTTTTTATTATTACAAATTAACCTAATCTAATTTCACGTATACGGTAAACAATAATAACCGTCACGTAATACATTGTGGCTCAGATAATTTTCCTATAAATTCATTTTGCTATTAAATTTACATCATCCGTTACGTATATATTAAAATTTAAAAACATTTATGTTCAAATTTACCGGCAATTTCGCGCTGCATGACCTGTAAGACAACTAGCGCCCCTTGCACAGTAATTTACCAGCGAACTACCGCAGTGCCAGGGGGCTGGATGCGACACATCCAGCCCCCCAGACGACCTAATTACCACCTAGATCTATACTAAGCAGAAGGTCAAATAAATTAGCAACTACATAACCACTAGTATCAGTTCACAACACACACCCCGAAGTTTGTGTTCTATTTCTACCATTTCTTTATTTCTACTATTCTGCGTATTATTATATTGGAATTCTACACCCCTCTAGTTGGATTCACTAATCCCCCCCTTCATAATTTGACCTCCACATTTCTCCATATCCTTCTTTCGCGTCAACCCCGACGGCGTCATCTACCATATTGGTTAATTCACCTGTTGGTGTCAAATGTCAAAAGGTTACGTCTCAATTTTTTTTTGGATCCTTTCTTTTATTCTCTGGCGGTTATCCGAGACGAATTACATTATTGATTGGGTTCGGGCGTATTAGCATATAAAAGGTTTCTCGGAAGTTCGCTACGTTAGATTTGCTTCGTCCGTAATAGATTATTACCTTCCAGTAACCCTCCGCCTTCGTGAACACGGGAGCTGTGCTTATTGTGTAACTTCTGGAAATATAAATTCGGTTAGGGGTAAATAGGAGGGAGGATGATGTCGAGTCCTGATTTGCGTTTAAAAAAAATACATTAATTTGGGTCGTATTATTTCACCGACGGGTGGAATTTATATTGAAAGATTGAAATAGTTTTTCACTGTAATAAATCAAAACGCAACTTTAATCAAAGAGTAATCAATAAAAAACCTACTACACTATAAAAATGTGAACTGCAGGCTGTCATCTCTCGACACCTCCACTTTAAATCAAGTATCATACTTCACACTTTCTTTTTTCTTTTTTTTTTCTGTTATTAAATCAAACAGTAATTAATAAAAAACCTACTATACTATACAAATGTGAACTGGAGGCTGTCGTCTTTCTACATCTCCACTTTAAATCAAGTATCATACACTTTCTTTTCTTCTGTTTTTTTTTAAACTTGGTCTTCTTACTATACAATTTTTCTTTAAAAAAAACTTTAGGAAAAACGAAAACGAAATTTTTAGGAAAAAACGTGTTTTGAAAAAGATATAAAAATATATCATGTGCAGCACAGTACACGTGATAGAAGTGAATACTTCTTTAGAATAGAGAATGAGAGAGATTAAGAGTGGGAGATTGAAAGAGAGGGAGAGAGAAAGAGAGACAGAGAGCAAGGGAGAGGGATAATTTCAAAAGAAATATAACAATATAAAATTTGTGTAAAACATATTCGGTTTATTCATTATCTACACTATCATCGGCTGGTGGTTCAATTGGTAATACTGATATGATTGGTTTGTGATAACTAAAATATGAAATATATGTTCGTGATTCGATATTTTCTAGATAACGTGTAAAAATTGCATCTATTGTTGTTCCGGATTTTGTTGTTGATTCTTTGCGATTGTTATTTATAAGCAGACCAAATGTTTCTCGAAGAAAGTTAATCAAAGTCAAAGAATTATTGGATCCGAAATTTACATTGAGATCTCCCCCGAGAATCAAAGGGATTTTGTCTTCGCCTCTTCCAAGTGCATTTGCACCTGAGTGGCTGTAAACAAGTAGGGAGCGGTGAATGAAACATATTATATCTTCTAGATTTTAACAAGTTAAACGGTTCAAGGATATTATCAAATAATCACAGAATACAGATGTAAATAACGTAAATAATTACAAAACACAATGATAAATATTCGGTACACACGCGTGCTGCTTCAGCTGTTAATAAAATGTGGTCCAACCAAAACGCAGGATGTTAATTGTAAATAAAACAAAAAGTTTTCAGAGAATTATCTTATTATTATTTATTATGATAGAAGGATCTATAACAATTATTTGTGAAACAAAATATCGGCCAAATGCTCGCCACGGCTTCGGTGGCATACCTCTATCCGATGGTCCATATTTTCAATGACTCTGAGACATAATTGAGGTTCAATGTCGTTAATGTGCCGAATTATCTCATCCTTTAGCTCTTGAATTGTTCTTGGCTTATTGACGTACACTTTTTCTTTTAAATATATCCAAGGGTGTCAAATCACATGATCGTGGCGGCCAATTAACATCGCCACGACATGAAATAAGACGGCCATTGAATTGCTCGCGCAAAAGTGCCATTGTTTCGTTGGCTGTGTGGCAAGTGGCACCATCCTGTTGGAACTACATATCGTCCAGGTCCATATCCTCAATTTCTGGCCACAAGAAGTCCGTTATAATCTCGCGATAGCGAACACCATTCACGGTAACTGCTTGGCCGACCTCATTTTCGAAAAAGTACGGCCCGATGACGCCGCCAGCCCATAAACCGCACCAAACAGTCACTCTTTGTGGATGCATCGGCTTTTCAACAATCACTCGTGGATTCTCATTTGCCCAAATGCGGCAATTCTGCTTGTTAACGAATCCACTGAGGTGAAAGTGTGCCTCGTCGCTGAAGATGATTTTCTTTGTAAAGTCACCATTCACTTCTGTCTGTTCAACCAACCATTCGGCGTATTGACGACGCTTGAAATGGTCAGTAAGCTTCAGCTCTTGAGTAAATTGAACCTTGTAAGCGTGTAAATTCAAATCTTTATTCAAAATTCGCATCAGTGATGTTCGTGAGATGTTCAATTGTTGGACATGACGACGAGTCGAGGTTGACGGCTCTTCTGCTACACTATCGCGAACAAGAGCAATGTTTTCCGCAGAACGAACTGGGCGAGCATGCACAGGTGTTTTCACATTTCCTACAGACCCGGTTTGCTGAAATTTGCGCACAATTCTCCCGATTGTGGACACATTTGGTCGATTATGCTGACCAAAAAAGTCACGAAGTGCACGAAATGCATTTTGATTTGAACGCCCATTTTCGTAATAAATAAGGCTTCAAAATCTTAACGCGCTGCTCAATTGTGTACCTCTCCATGGTTGAATTTGTCAAGCACTGAAACAAAGAAATGTCAAATTAAGTTGGGCAAAAAACTTGACGTTAAGGTGTGACTCACAATTAATATCGTGCATTATGGTTGGACCACCCTTTATATAGCGTCTGGATGCGTACATCTGTAACGTGCGCATGCGCGACAATAGGGAGACGCGGATAGCCTAAACTGATATATATGATGTATAGCTCTCTTTCTCTTTCTCTCTACGTTATATATCTGTGTACTCTGTCTTGTAACGAAGCCTGTGTTTTAGGTATACCAAATATATAGCTCTCTTTCTCCTTCTCTCTACGTTATATCTTTTTTCTCTCTCGTGTAACGAAATCTGGAAACGTTACATTTTTTCCAATTCACTCTCCATTTTCGTCAAATATCAGAACGCCGCCAAAGAACAAAGAATATCAGAACGCCGTCTTTCTTCTTTCAATTTGAATAGCCTGAGTCTTAGGAAATGCAATACAAATAAAATGTAACTTTATCTAGGGGAAGCTATGCTGCTTCTTATTTATGATGCAGATTACTTCATCTTCTTAGGCTTCACTCAGACGTACCACTTTGCAACGACAAAATGGTCGTTGGGCTGTCGCAGCTATCGACCATATTACAACCACAATTTTGTCGGCGTGCAGTTGAATGTGAACAACTGCCACGATGGTCGGTAGTCTTTAGTTGTTCGGCCGTGGTTGGTTTGTGGCCGGTAGGTCGCACGTGTGAGTTGGGTTTAGTTATTACTTGCGACAATTCTGTGGGTGATATCAACCACGCATTGCGACTGTCGTCGAAACCGACTACACAGTGTTGGTCGTGTCAGTTCTATCCTGCGTTTCCATACTAATTTGCTACTCTCCACTAGCGACGACTTTTTTGTGGATCCAATGTCACTGTAAAGTGGTACCTCTGAGTTAAGCCTTAACACCACATGAGAGGATAATAATTTGAAAAGAATTATTGTTATAATTCAGGTAGATGCAGGTAGATGGCGTTTGCCAATTTCTACACATATGCTTATGCCAGCTTGGTACCAAGCCAACACCCACTGTATGTAGAGGTATTGTTGACCAAGCCAGTCTAATATTCTCACACCATCAGATATAGTCAGGTATACTCGTACTTGCACTGATGATTTCTAATAAGGATGAAATCGCGATATGCAGTTCCTTTTAAAATCTTTGATAACTAGTCTGAATAAATGAAAGCCACTCTATATTAATATTAGGTCTCTTCTGATGATTCTGTTGGGCATTATTCTCTTACAGATCAATCTGAAGGGCTATATAAAAGATTGTGGATTAGATCGATAGATAAATCATTTATTTTTAAATATATTATATGATACGTTACATATATAGATGTAGTAGATATTTTATAAAACTACATGCACAATTTTTACATGTAACTTGTAAATAGTCAATGTGAGTAAAGAAATGTTTATATATGTACGCTTTTACCTACCTCAAATATTTGGGAGGTCATGGTAATAAAAATAAAAATAGGCAAAGGAAAGCTAAATTTATATTTATTTAATGAACGAGCAGCTAACAGAACAGTTGATTTCTAACGAGCGATAATATGTTTTATAAACAATGACGAAAATAATCTCACAGCGTTATAATTTCTTCGATTTTTTACTTACCGAACAAATCATTTCTAATTACTACTCGCTATGAAACATAAGAGGCAATTTTCGAGCCATAGAAAAAAAGAACAAAAGTTCGTTAACAAAGTGGCTATGTAGTTGATACTTCACTCCAATCTACAGTATGTAGTTTTATTGTAGCCGTTGCTACTTGCATCCAGTATATCTTTTATTATGATGTTTGTAGATTTCATTTATAAATATTTATTTGACGAGACGCTGAATTTAAAGTTAAATCTTCGACAAAATACCGCCTGTCTCTCCTCATCGCTACGTTTCACACACTGCAACTATCAAGGCCTGTTTTTGTTTTTTGTTACAAGAAAATGTTATTAAACATTAGTGTAATCAAGAAGATTGTAACTTGTTTGCTTTTCATTTGGCGAAATGCTGAATTTAAAGTTAAATTTTCGAAAAAACACCGCCTGTCTCTCCTCAGCGTTACGTTTCTCACATTGCAACTATCCAGGCGTCTCTTTATTTTTTCATACAATAAATTATCGTTAAACAATTAGTGTTATAGAGGAGATTAGAACTTCTTTGATTTTCATTTGGCGAAACGCTGAATTTAAAGGTAAATTTTCGAGAAAACACCGCCTATCTCTCCTCAGCACTATGTCTCACACATTGCAACTATCAAGACGTCTCTTTGTTTTACTGCATCTCATGATGTGCAAGTTTTTTTAATATGATGATTTTCTAATTGTTTACACTTTTTGTGTATACAATAATTAAATAATCGCCTCATTTGATGTACCAATTA
The DNA here is from genome assembly GCA_037954035.1 of Rosalia funebris. Taxonomy (NCBI): domain Eukaryota; kingdom Metazoa; phylum Arthropoda; class Insecta; order Coleoptera; family Cerambycidae; genus Rosalia; species Rosalia funebris. Next base: position 10,106,501 of record JAZFAV010000004.1, read on the forward strand.
TGTTACAAATATTTGTTGTTTATTCGAAGTTTTATAAAATGTTTTATCTAGAACATACTGAAATATTTTGCTCTGTATAGTATTCATAAAAGTTGTAAAAGGAAAAAAGCGACCTTTAAAGCGCAGAAACTTGATTTACTTTCTAATAAGAACTAAATTAGTATCACTGATAATACTATAACATTTTATTTCCAGAAATATGGCTTATGGTGGTAATTCTTATTATGTAAAATATATCTTTCTTGAAAGTTTTCACGAATTGATATTCTAGTTTCTTTTTAATTTCAAATGTAAGGTATCAGGTACGATAATTTGACAGTGTTAATGTTTTATCTCTCCATATATGTATGTAAATCTCATGTGCCAACATTTCTATTTATACATATACAATGTAAATATTGAGTAATGATAACTCAAACGGAATACTAACCCATCACATATTTATTATTTACTTAATCAATAAGATGGCTATGTGTAGGATAGAAGTCGCATATTTAAAACCTAAAATTCCAAGTTTAAAGTAAAAATAGTAGTAAAGTAAGAAGTCCGAGATTAATGTTCGAGTTTAAAATTAAAATTCCAAGTTTATAATCAGAATACCGAGTTCGAAGTTGGACTATAGGAAACTAGGAATTACAATGTGTATAATGGATCTTTGCGCGTGTATCAATTTAGTAAGGACGCACGGATCGCATGCTACGCCACTCGCAATTATTACTAATATGCCACAATTACCAGCACGTATGTCTAGCGACATATGTTTCAATCAACTACGTACGGCATAGACAGTTAATAATTTGCCGAACAGAATGCAATTATGAAGCCACGTCTTAGCTTTATTGTATAATTTGATTCATTGCCGTCTCAATATTTCTGTAAAATTTATTTCATTTTTGTTTCATTTATTTTGATTTTTGTTGAATTTATTTCATTTATTTTGATGGAAATATCACTTCCATTGGCTGTTTTTGTGGAGAACCTTTTCATTACTCTGTCATAAGTTGACGGATTTGTATTGTACTAACTGTTATCCTAAAATGTGTTATCGGCACGACACTGTTCAGAAACGCCAATTGATTGATTCATACGATAGTTACCTGTGACGCACATGCAGAAAATCACTATACAAACCATACATATCATTCCGAAATTGCCTTACATGTATTAAAGTGTAAAAATAATATTTTATTTAGTAAATAGTGATATAGTCATCAAAGACGGTTTTGCGGTGCGATTTTGAAAATTATTTTTAACCAGCAACAGTGTATACGAATTTGACTTTGTGTTTACATCTAGAAATTTGCTTTAGCGTACCTTTGATTAATTCTAATAATTATAGCACACACATTAGAAGAAAAATGTAATCCAATTTTAATTATCGGCGAGACTGGAACAAATCTACGTGCACCTGAAAGAATTTTCAATGAGATATATCTCGAATACTCTGTCTTTAGAGCATACTTACGACAAATACTGCAGAAGTCTCAAGAAATAGGTAGTATTTATGATGAAAAGTGGACTGGGTTATGTAAAAGGTGATATCAATGAACAGCATCCCAATAAATGGGATACGGGGTATAATAGAGTGGCCAGCTCGGTCCCCAGATCTAACGCCCTTAGATTTTCTATGGTGTCACATAAACTCCTAGGTATACTCTACGTAATAATTCTTTATCATTTCGTTATTTGTGAATTAGATGTATTATTTTATATTAACCTAGAATATTTTTTTAAATTCAAGGTTAATCATAAAATAAAATTCGAATATGTAAAAATGTCCAAGCGACTGTGTACGTGTTTTAAAATGGGGTGTGAGACACATACTGTTGCCATTTAAAATGATTTTTAAAATGATGCCTCAACCCCCTTTTTTGAACGATTATTTTACAATTCATTAACTAAAATATTATTTTTATACTTTTGCGTACTGCTCGTCAATAATAGAAAAAAAGTGTGATATTTCTATATGTATGCGTAGGAGACAGAGTGAGGGCAGAATTCGGCTATTTACTTAAGACCAAGCTATTTACTGCGCATCTCGTGGGCGGTCCGATAGAGACTTGTTCCTATTCTTGACGAGCAGTACGAACGCCAATTTCGTCCCTTTAGGTCTCTTAAGGCCTGGTTACACAGTGTGAGCAAGCATACGAGCTGGCCTAGTACAGCTACTCGCACCGTATGACCGCTTCATACGAGTTACTGTCATGTGCGAGTCGGTCAGTACCTTGCATCCGAGTTACTTCAAGGCAGCAGCTCGCATGCGACTCGGACGTCAACTCGCACGATTTTGCGAAATGTTGTTAGTAGCTATTATGCTCGGTACATTTGCACACAACGAAATTTACATTTGACTGCAGTCTCTCGGGGAATACCTGTTTACCTGTCATAACAGTTACTCTTATCGTGTGACCGATCGAGGCCGGTCGATCTACTGTCATGCAAGTATACAGTGACAGTAGCTGTCTACTGTCACGTCAGTAGCTCGCTGTGTAACCAGGCCTTTAGTTCCAAAGTTAAACTGTATATGCATCGAAGTACTCATATATAAAATCTCGCGTTTCGTCTGTAAAACATTTATCCATTTCCCGCACTGTAAAACTAATTTACGCAACACATTATGTATAAATAACATTCCATGTTGTTAAATAAATACCCGGCATTCATTGCGTACGACGACGCAAAGAAAACACGTATAGTTTACTAAACCTTGAGCCGCCGCCTAGGTTTATTAACCACTCGACTTGCGAACGTCGTTGAGGCAGGTTACGTCTCTGTTGTGGTTATCAGTAGGTGCGTGCCCGTCTAACTAGGATTTCATAGTTCAACAATAAAGTACTTATTAACCGCTAGTTTACTATGAACAAACATAGCGATTACTGTTTCTGCATAGTTAAAAATAGCTGCGATAGCGGCGGATGCTAGTAAAATCATTAACTATCAGCATATAAATAGGTGAGCGTGGTAAACAAAACTATTATTTCATTTTATTATATGTATTTCCTCTGTGTTGCGCAAGGGATATCTATTAGCGATGTGGTTGTTTTAATAAACTATTAGTATGACAATAGGTCAATGAAAAAAACGTTATGTAGTACATGCAGCTTGTTCGGCGAATTAATTTGGAATATATTATCAGATAAAGTAAGCCACCGTATTCAAATTTAAAAGCAAGATAAAACTGCGAAATTTAGACTGACTAACAGTAAGACACATTATTTATTATCTGGTATACTATCGCAAATGTGATCTGAAACACAATACTGAAATTTAACCTGGTACATAATCGCTACACTATGCTAGTTTAAATAATATACACTGAGAAAAGTATTTATGGAAGGCAAAATCAACAACAGTGAATTAAATTATTTACTTGTATCTGACGGATCAAGATTATTATTACTAGAGTATTTAAAGGGAATTTGAATAAGGTCACTCGATTTTTAAACAGGAATAAAACAAGTTGTGTATGAGATATCCACTCCGTTTTTTTTTTTGAACGAATATCTTATTGAATTAAGTATGGAATATAATGTCGTTCAAATGTTCGCCGCGGCTTTGCTTGGTGGCACGTCTTCGAAAGGTCCAATTTTCGATGACTTTGTCGCATGAATCTGGCTGACTTTACTGGATGGCGTTCATTATGTTAACTTGAGGGATCAATTGTTTGCGGTTTATTCGCATAGATCTGTGATTTAAGATAGCCCCAAAGGAAGAAGTACCTATAGAGGCGTTAAATCGCACGATTTCGGTGGCCAGTTCACATCGCCGCTCCGCGAGATAACCATGTCCTCAAATCGCTTGTGAAGAATGTCCACCGTGGCATGCGCTATGTCGCACGTAGCGCCGTCCTGTTGGAACCACATGTCGGTATCCATATCATCCAGTTTTGGCCACAATAAATTGCTTATCTTCGATCTGTAGCGCTCGCCGTTGATGGTTATGGCAATACAAGTTTCGTTTTAGAAGAAGTACGGATGGATGATTCCACCAGACCAAAACCCGTACCAAACAGTGACTTTTTCGGAATGCATTTGGTGCTGGTGTCTCTCGTGTGGATTGGTATCGTCCCAAATCTGACAATTTTGCTTGTTCACATATCCATTCATCCGGAAATGGGCCTCGTTGTTAAAGGTAATTCTTTGGCGACATTTGGGTCAACTTCCAACTGCTCCAGAGTCCAATCAGTGAACACACGGCGTTATCCGTGGTCATTTACCTTAAGTTCCTGGGTCAGTTGGATTATATACGGGTGCAGACCTAAGTTCTTATGCAAAATTCGCCAAGTTGTGGTCGCAGAAAGGCCAAGTTCATTCTATATTTTCAGTGAATATTGACGTACACTAAAAAAAATTGTTAAAAAGTAACAAGTGTTTATATAAATAGGCATTAACAAATTATTCCTCAATATTAAAAGAAATAAATAATATATTTTAGTTTGAAACTATTTTCTATTAGTTATTAATGATAAATATTCTTGGTTTGTTAATGTAACACCATCTTTGAGTGTAGTTTCACCCACCAGGCTAGCGTTGTTGAATTTTATTGTTTATCTACATTTCCCTGCATTAGAATACCTTTGTATATTATTATAAACTTTAGTTTATATCAACTTTATTATTAGTGTTATGATTTATTACAAAAGTGACTTAATTTAAGCTGTCATAAGGCCCCTTTCTTTTCGTAACTCAATATCATTATTGTCGTGGATTGTAAAGATATTTTTCACACTGAGAAAAATGTTTGTTTAAGTATAAATAATTAAATATACATTTATTAACTCGAGACAAATTATAAAATCCATCTACGATATACATATATTGAGCAACTTTTTGTTATAATGAGCTGATATTGATAAAATTCTAAATGATCTAATAGGAATCGGTTTTCTTCGTACTTATAAATAATATTTCAAGATTTTCATGTCTTTCAAGTGATATATTTTGTACGTATGATTCCAAGGAGGCTTGTGGACATATTTATTGAACAATAAGGCTGATGCTTGGATATTGTTAATATAAAACAACCATATAATGCATAACAATATAGAATTAATAATTATCAATTAATTATGTAATTGATGGCTATTAACACTGAAAATATCTATCCCATCTAAACCAGTTACGATTGGTGTTCAATCACGGTTGAGTTTTACGTTAGGTGAAGTTTAAAGTGTGTGTAAATCTATCGATAATATAAAATTATACTAGGTCTTTAAAATTCTGGACGATCAACAGTGATTTCAATCAACAGTGCCTTTAAAATGTTTTATTATTGTACTGAAGATATCTTTTCTTATTTTTCCTTGGAGAACACAAACTTGAGATGTATTCACTTTACACTATCTAAATTACAAACTTACAAAACATCTGAAATTATCATAAATAAATTTAAACATGCAAATACACACATACATATACGATTGCCAAATGCTAAAATATCGCATTAATGATAACAGAAACAATCAATCATCTGTCTTAACTCTGTAAACTTTAATTATATATTGTTGAAGATTTATACCTCCGGGGAACTAACGGTCCCCTGATGGCCCGACACAGCACAAATTTAACCTTGGACGAAAATAATTACACCACCTCTGATGCTGGGCTCTGGAGCACGACAACGTTATTTATTACTTCGTTTTCGAAAATATCCAGCGACCTTGGCTTCTAATAATACACCCAGCGTCACAAACTGGCCGCGAAGAAAAAACCGTATGACTACCAACCACTAATTCTTCCTGTAAATATAGTATAGGTTTTGGTTTTCTGTTTTCCCTGGCGGTTGGTACAATATTTGGGTTTATAATTAGCCCGAGATATATTTCTATTTATACACGTTGAAAACACACACGTTTGTTTACATTTATCATCCCCGAGCGCGGAATTATAATACAAGCAACGTATACGGCGGCCAAAAAAATTGGAAGGATATAAACTGACCTAGCTCAATTCGCTGAACGTAAATAGCTACTGCGGTTGGTAAAATGCAATTTAATATATTTATTTATGCTGATAATTGCTATTGCGAAATGTTTACTTACCGAAAATATAGTTGGAAAAGATTCAAGAGTTTAAGGTGCGTCCAGATATGCCATATCCCAAGCAAAGTTACGCGTCGGCGTTACGATACGCTTCGGTGTTGCGTGTTTGGACGCATCTTAATACCACCGCGGTACAAGCGTTTGATGTGACGCTGAAAAACTGACAAATCACGGAACGCTCTGATGTTGCGCGACGACGTTACGATGTCACGTCGTGAGCCCTTTAAATTGTCACGGGGCGGCGTTACGTTACGTTTCGTTGTTGCATGTTTGGACGCACCTTTAGATGTACTATTAAAAAAATGATCGCTCAAAATTGTATTAGTTTATTATTATATTAGTAAGAAATTATATTATGCGAAATGCGAAACAAATAACGAACATGAATATCACCTGAACATTCCCGTTCCTACTACTTAAAAGTTAAAGGAAAATATTTCATTTTTGCCGGTTGGCAGCAAACTACTCATTTTGCAGATCGATCACTCACCAAAGTATCACTTTATGCATACATAATTTCAAAATAATTAACAATATTTTTAGTTACTATTAACATTAACTTAAAATTGCTACAATTTTGGATAATTGTTTCCTTTTCTTTCTCGATCTAGGCTTCTCTATTATTAGTCATATTTCTGCTTACATGTATTATATTATCAGCAAGATTTATTTATATTGCTTCAGTTGTAGAAATGTTTGGAACAAAAGCTCGGACTTTAAAAATAAATAGTATCGTAATAGGTCAACCATTTTTAATTTTGCCCCTATCAATTCTTGAATACTGGGACATATTCAAGAATTGATATTAAAGATAAATGCACAGTATTTCAAAACAAATGACAGAATTCCAGTTGCCATTTGCCACTAAACCAGTTGTCATTTTGTATTTGCATTTTTAGTGCTTTGATAACTTCTTCGTCTTTTATATTAGGGATTAAATGATAGAAGTATGTTAACATTTTCTATAGATTCATAAATGATATAAATCAATAATTGAGTTAATGTTGATGATGATTGAAGAGAGAAGCATATGATCTTCTGAGGACCAGTTAAATATGCTTGTTGATAATTTATTGAGTTAGGAATTATTGAAACACCACTAAATAATATCATTTATATATGACCAAAACTGAGGAGTATTCTGTAAATTTGTTTCAACATTGTGCAAATTATTGGTATGTATTATTTTGATGATTTGTTGACACAAAGTCATCAGAACGTGAGAGACTTCCTTTATCGAAAATCGACGTTTAGACTTTTTAAAAACTTATGAATTTTCGTTTACCAGAATTAGTAACTAATAGTTTTTTTTAATAGTGGATAGGTATGAGTTTTACAGTTACAATGATTAGGGTCGAACAAATTACAATATAAAATCGTGGGTGATTACAATCCGGGTGGATGGTTTAAGAATTTTAATTTAAAGGTAAAGGGTGGAGCGCTAACTGAGGTTTTAACTTTCCTAAACACATTTGAAATAACAAAATTGCTCCAGCAGGTTTCATTAGCGCCGCACCCCAAGCGTAAAAAACGTTATTAACAGAAACACGTAACGCTAAGCTTATTTTGCGGGGGCCTAAAATTTTTTGGAATATTAACGACTTTCTAATATCCACGCCGCACGAGAGGGGCGTACAAGGGAAGGTTTTTCTGTGCAAATGGGTTGACGCTTATGACCAATAAAAATATACTTTAAATTAAAACTTCTAAAATATAAATATTTTGTTTTTTAACAGTTAAAGTTTGTAACTGTAGAACGGTCTTACATCTTAAAGCTACATCGAAACGGTGATATATATACGATTATGTGAATATATTTCCAAAACTCTGCAAAATTGCGTAATGTTATAATTTGTTAATAAAGAGCTACATACGAGTATATCCAGACTTTACACGATAGTACAACGAACGAACTACAGTACACGACAAATTCCACCAATTTTCCACATTTCAGGAAATGTATTTACTTTGGCCATGTTTGTCTACATCTATACATAGGCAGAGACCGTATTTTACTATGGTATTGTAAATTTTAAAAAATAAAAACAAAAGAATAAAAACTAAACTAGTGTTCCCATTGAAAGTATCATAAGAACACTCTTCTTTGAAAGAAGATATTAAAAAAATATACATTTATTACCAATCTAGAACAATAGTACATCTATCATACTTAAAAATGTTCTAATGATGTTAAATACGAAAATTTTATTATCAGAAATCGGTAAATGTATGAAATATACAAAATATTCTGTAAATATAATCGTACTTGTAATTTAAATTAGCGTTTTAATTACAGGTTTCTATTCAAGAATTAAAAATTTCTACATTTGGTGAATCATAGTTAGGGGGGGATAGGGTGCCTCTTTAAGCAGTTACATTATTTATAGCTGTTGTAGTTATTATAATTATCAAGTGGGCATAGAAAATTCAAGTCGAGCATTCAGGAATGTTATTATTCAATCAGCAGAAAAATTAAGACAAGAGAGCTTAATGACCCTGGTGTGTAATAAATACTTTGAACATTTGCATACAAGAAATTCATTTATTTTACCTTTGTCTGCCCTTGCGTCTACAACGCCTCAGTATTGTTCCCCCTGCATATGAATTTATCTATATTTCGGTAAAACTAGTTTAATAAAGCCTTATATATAATATTATATTTCTATATTATGTTTAACATACTTATATACTTAATATACTTATACGAGGCTGGTCTGAAAAGTTTTCGACTTAATAAAGATACAAGACGTTTTTTCTTCAAATTTACTTTTATGTTTCTACATAGTCTGCTTTTAAGTCTACATACTTCTCCCAGCGACGCTCCCATCTCTTTAATTCGTTGAAATAGTATTCGGCGTCGTTCTCTGCAAAGTAATTAATTGTTTACAAAGGTGATGGCCTCCTCATTTGACGAAAATCTCTTTATACACCGTTGTATATAACACATAATATACAACGTTATAATGAAGAATGTACCTGTGAAGATTATACCTGTATGCCATAACAAACAATTAACAAATCTCAATACCGATGCCACCACAGTGGATTATTTATGGTTTGTTTGGAGCCCGTCGTCGTTTTTACGCAACTGCAGTGATTTATGGGGCGCAAAAGACATCGGGTGAAAGAACAACGTAGGAGGAATCGGGGCAGTTTTATTGCCCGTTCAGTCGTAAGCTGTAAATAAGTGCCCTTGAACATTTTATTTCTTGGTGATGCATACTGAATTGAAGTGGGCCGATGAAATTGTCACACTTAAGAAGAATGGCAATATGCAATTGGCACATTTCCGTATGAACTGATTATAGAATACATCGTTTTATAGCAAAGCATGATGACTTCTATTATATAGAACGCCTGTTTTATGAATGTGAGCGATCAAAGAAGTCTGGTCAAATTACTCTCAGAATTCGCAATAAATCGTACATCTCTGTGGATGCATTTCTTTTTTGCAAACAGCATATGAATTTTCAACACCCCTAATTGGACAATTTTGTTTGCTGACGTATCCATCAAGATGAAAATGTGTTTCATCGCTGACGAAAATTTTGTTGCAAAAATCAGCATCACCTTCGTTCTTTTCTAACACCTAATTAACAAATGTACGACGTTGTAAATGATCTGTAATGGTAATGGTGAACTTTCAATTGTTGTGTCAACTGAATTTTGTATTCTAACAGATGCAAATCTGATGTGCAGTTGATCTTGACAGATTCAATTGTTGTGCACGATGTTGAATTGATGTATTTGGATACACTTTCTCTTACTGCTGCAATATTTTCATCTAACCGACCATGACGAGGACATATTGGTGTTGCCTTATCAATAACAGAACCGGTCTCTTCAAATTTCTTGTTTAAGTTACAGACTGTGAACTCTGTAGGCGCTTTATTTGTAATTTTGTGCGAACTTTTCTTAATGCAACTGTAAATGATCGCTCACTTTCATAAAACAGTTATACACAAACTATTTCCGTATGGTTTGTAGATGACAGTTGTTAAATATTGACGTCTTATCTTAGACAGAACACGAATGACGGGCAATTCAAATCCTATAGTTCCAACTGAAGCATCCTGTATCTTCTTTTTTTATCATTAGAACCTGCATCTAATCTCCCAGATAGTTGAGAACATGGGATCCGTATTAAGCCGCACTATATCTAGAGTATTTACGTAGATTAACTATTTTAATGACATTTTCAAGGTTCTCCCTCTTTTCTTTTCCCTTCAAAATTGACTTCATTAGAAAATTATGTTTTTCATTTCACAGTTATATACAATTGGTTAATGTAAACTAATTAATAAATGGGTTTAATTGGAAAGGTACTGTTTTAAAAATCAATCACCTCTAAAGACTTTTTCTCGCAAAGAAAATTAGAACCAAGTAATATCTAAATCATATGTACGGTCTTTTAAAGGGTTTAATGATGCTAACGAATATTTCAACGTCGTCGTTACGTCTCTCTTCTCACGCCAGAAGACTACCTGCTTTGGGGCAAGGTTGTGGTTCGTAGATAATTTACATAATGGCCCGAAAATAACCACATAATATACCTTAATTTTGTGGCCACCCTTCTTACATAAGTATTATGCAAATAAATAACCTTGATTCATTATGGGTGATACCTTCCGCCTGTTATATAATGGCAAAACAAAAATAAATTACCCTTTCATTCGAAACAAGTTAAAGGCCTATTTAAAACATAAATATTAAGAATAAAACAACATTTTTAAACCGTACAATTTGTTATATTTTTTAGTAAGTGCAGATTTAGGTTGCATTTATTTATAACAGTAATTTTTATATATGACTTTATGATAATGTGGTTTTATCCACTCCATAATGTATAGCCCCTTCCCACAAATTTAAAATAATTCAGTAAATCGCGAGTACATTTATATAAACGAACACGTAAACAATAAATAATTCAGAGATATGCTTAAGAAAGTTTTACTAGAATCTGCAAAAACTTAAAGAAACTGCTAGCTTTAAAGTGAAAGAAAAACTGCTAGTATAAGGAATCGCTTCTCGAGTTCCAGATGTCGAAGAAATAATATGAATGGAGTTGCAGACCTTCCAAAATATGTACTTACGATTTAAGAGAAGGCTTGAAGTTGAAAAGATAAGTTCCTATATGACCTTTGGAATTAGGTAAAGCAATACCTTAACATGAAGCGCTATTGTGCTTCATGTTCATCATGTTGTGAAGTTGTTGTGCTTTACCACCTGCGAAGGGTACTTTATAGAATGATGTTATCAACTGAGCGTTACTGATGACGCAAGATTTATCCTAGAAGGAATGGTTAATATTGATCATTTCTGGATTGTTGATTAAGTTCATATGAAATATTTCAAACATGTTTTCGAAGAGGGACGTCAATTAATAAGCAAGAAAGAATGGTTGGAAATTAGATGACAGGATTTTATCCTATATTGCGCCAAATCGTTTGAATGATATTAGGTGACCTGCTATATCAAACATGAATTATCGTGTTATTTATGCATGAAGATGCACCATCTCACTTCAGATTCGACGTCACTTCGATTTCACTTAAAATCCTCTATATACGAATATCTAAAGCCTTGTCTATACCTAACTCTTCCCTCACGTAACTCAAACAAACTCATCAGCAACATAAATAAATCTACACCAAATTGTTTTTTCTCAATTCTCAACTCAGTTACGTCAAATCATCCACATAAAACACACAAATGCCAATCAAGTAAATATATCCAAGTACCGAATATAAAAGGTGGTCCAACCAAAACGCACGATGTTAATTGTAAATAAAACAAAAAGTTTTCAGATAATTACCTTAATATTTTTTATTATGATAGAAGGATCTATGACAATTATGTGTGAAACAAAATATCGGCCAAATGCTCGCCACGGCTTCGGTGGCATACCTCTATCCGATGGTCCATATTTTCAATGACTCTGAGACATAATTGAGGTTCAATGTTGTTAATGTGCAGAATATCATCCTTTAGCTCTTGAATTGTTCTTAGCTTATTGACGTACACTTTTTCTTTTAAATATCCTCAAAGAAAGAAGTCCAACGGTGTCAAATCACATGATCGTGGCGGCCAATTAACATCGCCACGACGTGAGATTGAATTTCTCGCGCAAAAGTGCCATTGTTTCGTTGGCTGTGTGGCAAGTGGCACCATCCTGTTGGAACCACATATCGTCCAGGTCCATATCCTCAATTTCTGGCGACAAGAAGTCCGTTATCATCTCGCGATAGCGAAGACCATTCACGGTAACTGCTTGGCCGACCTCATTTTCCAAGAAGTACGGCCCGATGAAGCCGCCAGCCCATAAACCGCACCAAACAGTCACTTTTTGTGGATGCATCGGCTTATCAACAATCACTCGTGGATTCTCATTTGCCCAAATGCGGCAATTCTGCCTTGTTAACGAATCCACTGAGGTGAAAGTGTGCCTCGTCGCTGAAGATGATTGTCTTTGTAAAGTCACCATTCACTTATGTCTGTTCAATCAACCATTCGGCGAATTGACGACGCTTGAAATGTCAGTAGGCTTCAGCTCTTGAGTCAATTGAACCTTGTAAGCGTGTAAATTCAAATCTTTATTCAAATTTCGCATCAGTGATGTTCAATTGTTGGGCACGACGACGAGTCGAGGTTGACGGCTCTTCTGCTACACTATCGCGAACAAGAACAATGTTTTCCGCAGAACGAACTGGGCGAGAATGCACAGGTGTTTTCACATTTCCTACAGACCCGGTTTGCTGAAATTTGCGCACAATTCTCCCGATTGTGGACACATTTGGTCGGACACATGCCATAGATTTGGACACATGCTGACCAAAAAAGTCACGAAGTGCACGAAATGCATTTTGATTTGAACGCCCATTTTCGTAAAAGGCTTCAACAATCTTAACGCGCTGCTCAATTGTGTACCTCTCCATAGTTGAATTTGTCAGACACTGAAACAAAGAAATGTCAAATTAAGTTGAGCAAGAAACTTGACGTTAAGGTGTGACTCACAATTAACATCGTGCATTATGGTTGGACCACCCTTTACAAGTATAAGTAAACTCATAACTTGGAAAATAAAAATAATTTGCAGGAAATATTTTATACTGTGTATACTGTTTTTCACATTACACAGTAACTTTTTAAAGCAGCAACTTTTAACAAATGAAGGACTCACATAGCCCTGCGCGCGCTAAAACGAGTAAATTTGAAAATTTATTATAAAGGCTATATGGTAGAGAAAAATAAATTGTTTTCACATTTTGTATTAACTTTGCAACTATAGGAAAAAATTATATATTTTTTTAATATTAACATTTTTTTACGGGTATAAATTGACTACTGATGAAAACCATGGCGCCTCCTTGTCGACATCATAACTTCACCAAGAATTATGCAATTTTAAAAAATAAAAAAAGAAATAAAATAAAATAATGTAGTAGGAATAGTTTGGCGGAGGGATTTTTTTCTTCAAAAGTAAAGAAATTACTGGATTTTAAACTTTAGTACACAATTAAAAAAATAGTGTCTTATAATTTATAAAAAATTGTCCAACCAAAAAAGTTGTCAGATTATAGAGAAAATCATTATCAAGATTTAAAAAAAAGTTCAAAAATATTAAAAATTGACTGAGTTGTTGCGCTGGCACTGTCTAAAAACATAGTTTCGAGAAAAACGCTTTTAAAGTTTCTGGTCGGTACAACATGAACCTACGGCTCGGCTAGTCTCCCATTCCAGCTTCGTACTGTACAGACACGAGCTGTACTCTTCCTATTACTTTTCCGCGCTATACGCGGAAAAGTAATGTAATCGTGTAAAGAAAAATTGAAAAAACTAATTTTTTTTGGTTTATTTTTAGTTTTTCGGCATAAAAACAAAAAAAAATGGTTTTTAAAAATTTTTTGCTGTGTGTGTCGTTGTCGTCGGTATTTATTCTTGTTAGCACGATAACTCAACTAAATCGTGTCGGATCGATCGGGTTTTGACGGCTTCTGATTGAGGACGTTTCCCAGACGACACATTTTGATTTTGAGGTGGATAGAACACGCTCTACCATGTACATGGGTCACGAGAAAGTAAAATGGTGGACTATTTGAGAAATTTTTTTTGTTATCACGATTACTCAATTAAATCGTGTCGGATCGATCGGGTTTCGACTGATTCTGATTAGGAACGTCTACCAGACGACATCTATTGATTTTGAGGTGAATAGGACACACTCCATCCTGTCCATGGGTCATGAGAAAGCACGATGGTGGACTATTTGAGAAAAATTGAAAAAAGTGAAACTGTCGCATAAAATACATATTCTCTGCATTTATGTGTTGGTTATTTTTTCTCGGCCACTCAATTTCGAGATAGAGATGTTCTACGTACGGAAAAGTCCGTTTTAAGGTTTTAAAACTGTTTATTTATTACTTGTTTTCTAAGAAACCCAGGTTTTGCGAACAAAAAAAAAATACAAAGAGCAGCTGTCGAAAGGGGCGCGGGCGCGCAATTAGCCGTCCCAACCCGAACTCGGGTCATATTTATTGCTAAAGCTTTGTAACGGAGTGGAATTTTCTTATTATTTTTTTGAAACATTCCTAAAAGTATAAAAAATAAAAATCTGTAAAAAATCGATTTTTTGAAAATTTCAGAGGTATGTGAGCCCCTAACATTTCATCTAAATTCTAAGGACCTACGTGGACAAATGTAACGACTTGCCAAATCTATTAATTTTATTAAGAAAGCATTGATAAGAAAGAATAATTTATATATTGTTTAACGCTCCATCTTCACTCACTATAAATATTTTGGATGAGTCATCGTGCCCCAAGTTGACCCCAATATTAAAAACATTCTCCTTTCTATAATATATTGCAATTCCATTGTATTCCAACCCGTTACAATCTTAAATTAACATTGTAAAAATTATACCTATTCATAATAGAGTTGTTTTTCTCTACATGGCGCCAAGTTCATTCCGCCTCGCCACACATAACACAGACATACCTACCCATTACTATTTCTGTTCTAAATTTAACATCAACATGGCGTACGTATTTTTGCTAGCTGTAATATGGCCAACATAACATATATCTTGGATGGCGCTGAGTAATGTTGTTTTCGTGAACGTTGCTTCTCTGCTAGCTCCGAAAGGAAGTCGATGTGGATAGTGGTCATCAGTATCATGTCATAACAGTAACGCCTAATAAAGCTAGGTCAGTTCTGATTCAGTGACCGGAAGACCAGACAAAATAGACTAATTTTAGACAAGCGTGAATCGCTGTAAATAATAGAATAACGGCGAGAACGGTCTGGATCATTGGTGCAAGCATTGAATGTTTCTGGAAACACTTTCTACAGTAAATTGTTGTTGAAGGAAAATGCAATATGAAAATAGATGTACTAACTGGATACACGCCTCTTATAATTGTCTAATGTACAGCTCATCAAGAACAGGAACAAGTCTCAAAACTGCGATATCGGACCGCCCACGAAGTGCACAGTAAATAACCTGGTCTTTAGTCAGTCGAATCGAGACCTTTGCAGAGTGATATCTCTAGATGAATATATATTCAATGTGAATGTACACAGAGTTCGATCTGGTCGGGGATAAATTGCATCCTTTTTTCTCCGAATGTAGCCTCACTCTTTCGTCTACGGATACCTAGAGAATCTCACACTTTTTCCTATTCTCGATTAGTAGCACAGTACACGTTATACGGGAGGTACATCAAATATAAGATTTGAATTTTACTTTGCCGCTTAGTTTTGGCAATATATTATATCACAATGGTCATCATTGTATTAATTTGATTGTAAAAAACAAGGCAATAGACGTTTGTTTTTAACAAACATCATACAATAAATTACTTCAAGTGATGTTCCAGCTTCTTCTTCTAACAAGGTTTGTGATACGTCGTTTTATGGTTCTATTAATACAATCTATTTGATAAGGTGATATTTTAATATGAATGTCTATCGAATCTCAGGGGCAATTGTATCTTGTAAATTACAAGATATGTAATCGAGGTTGTAAAAAGTGGTATACCCAATACCTATTTGCGAGACGTCTTAGATTTTTGGGCGAAAGATAATATTCTGTTTCAACTTCGATGAAGCATTCCTGAAAAAATCCATTCATAGAGTCATGGCTATTGATCTAATAGGTCTCGCAATTGAATGATTTCTCTTAATCTATTTATTAGTAATTTTGACCTCAACGTTCTTCCATTTCTTTGAAAAATAGAGAAACCATGTATTTATCCAACACTTTACGTAATACTTATGATTCCTATTATTAAAAAAGTTCTGTTGTCATTTAACTTATTGTTAGAGATTTACTCACTTTTCAAAGGTCACCAGACCTTCGCAAATATTCGAAACGTTTCACATTGGTGTATTTCATTAGTGCATTAAGAATTTTGTATGATATTTTGTTAGTGGAATGTCAAGAACTTCCATGCATTTTTATGTAACAGATCAACGTGAATATGTTCCTTACTGACCTGTATGATCTTTCTAACACATGAACCTTTTTATATTTTTGTCAATTTTTGAAGTGATAACTTCTTATGGAATGGTATACCGCTTCGTTACGTAACGCGTTACAGCGCCAGTCTGTCTGGCTTCCCTTTCTCTCACGCATACGGCAGCGGTAGGCAGGCTCCTCCTCTCTCACTCTAACCCACAGCGCTAGGCGTATTTCGGACAGACGCTTCCCCCTCTCTCGCACGATCTCGAGCTCTTATCTCCTCCTCTCTGCGTGCTTTCGCTGTCTACGTCTACGTGCATGTGCATGTGTGCGTCGCTGCTGCTGCGGCGCCGCCTCTATGAGTTAGTAATTGATAAATTTAGTAATTTTACAGCATATCATAGTAAAAAAATAATTATACACGTTCTGATAAACATAATTAAAAAAAAATTATTATAAAATTCCGTTAATTTTAACCGGAGATTTTGAACAGAAAGTTTTGATGGCTTCAAATACCAAACCGTCCAATTACTAATACTAACTATACTAGCGTAGGAAAATATATAAGGTAAATATATAAATTTCGTAAAGTAATCAATAAAGTCGTTAAAGATCCAAAAAATAATCTTTTTGAAAAACTCGCGGACCTGTCAAATTTTATTTTTAGATGCGAATTTTTTAAAAATAATACAAAGGGCGATGGTGAAAGTGATAATAAATAATTACATGAATGTGAGTATAGGTTAAATAAAGAAAAATGAAAAATAATGATGATTACGGATTGCAAAAGATTTCTTATGTTTTGCTTGGCAAAGGCAGTGTGTTTGAAGTTCTTATTGAGTAGTAACTTTATCATTTTGTAAAAAACTGTTAAATTAACTGAACAAGAAAGAATTTAAATTTTTTGAATGATTGGATTTGAAGACAGGATCATCCAAGGAGAAGTAGTTAATTATTCATGCATCTCATCCTGACCGGCCACCCATTAGTCAAAGCAATATTGAGTCTAAATACCAAATTTGGGCATGTTCGTGATTTGGTTCTAAATATGGTCCATCCTCACCATCAAAAGACGATCTGCTTAATATTTTGTTGGCATTGAAAGAAATCATCACTCAACAGAGGATGAGGCAGCGTACTCCGTTCATTGTCGGACCTGCGCTGTTCGAAGTCAAGCAACGAATTGCACGACTGCGACTTGGATGGGTGACGCTTGGTCTCATTCTCATGGTGCCGCGGTGGTGCTGACTTGGTATTTGGTAACAGGGTGGCAACTGAGCTAAATACTGGGCACATTGTCTGCGTGAGTTCGATTCTCACCAGAGGGAACTTGGCACTCCCTCAGGGCTGGGTGTTTGTCCGCGTTTATATGTGTAACCTTCCCCTACACAAGCCTGCCTGTAGGCTTTCTGGGGAAGGATGTCTAGTTTCCGTGTGTGTCCAAACACTTAACCAATTGGCTTCTGATTTCAATATGTCAATACCTACAGTCCAAAAAGTTCTAAAAAAAAAGCAAAGCCCTATCCTTAAACGACATGCCTTGTCCATGAGCTGTCTGAAGACCACTTTGATTGGAGAGATCAAGTGATTTCTCAAAACTCGTCTCTGTGAGAGAATGTAATAATGAATGAATGAATTTCGTAAAAAACATTTTTTCTGACGAGGCTAACTTTGATTTTTTTTTAATAATAATAGCCATTCAATTTAGTATTTTCATATTTCATAATCGTTTTTCTTCATGGTTTGTATCTAATCTTATAACATTTAAAGAACAAATAATTACATGATGGTAATGAACCTTGCAATACAGGCGCTTTGCTTTCGGACCTCATTTTGTAATAAGGTCCGAAAGTATTTTAGTTATTTATTATAGCAAGTATTTTAGTTATATAATATTTTAGTGCATCAATCAGAATTAATAATATATAATTAATACATTTTTTAATTGTTTCAGGTAAGTGTATTCATCCATTTCCAGGAGAACAACTCCGAAGTAACTTTTCTCATCGGTCATTTGTCATGTGAGTTTTTCAGAATGTGTGAATGATAATATAATCTCATAAAATTCGTAATTGCTAATTGTAAGTTTGACGTCATAGATTTAACGAGGTTTCGAATGTAATTTATGTGGATGAGTATTTTTAGGGAAGCACGCGTATACAAGACAGGCGTACTAAATATAAAGTTTGGCTTCAAAGGATATTTACTCAATCTGAGTGAACTGGCAAATGTAATTACTTCTATTTTTAGAAAACATAGGTTTTTACCGCTGACAAACATTTTGTTTGCTATTGTGCGTTTTGGCAAACAAACTACTATTTTGAGGAAAATATGTGAGAAGACGATCACTCTCTGTTTGGTATCAACATTAAAGTTAATGGTGTTTTCATAATTTCCTGACATACGTGCACGCTGTTTACTGTTTATTTGCCGCTAATTTCTGATTTATGGTTCAGTTCATTACATATTAGTGTTGAATATGTTTCTGAGTAACTCAATTTTTTACGCGTTGAGAAATTTGATCCGCTCTTGCAAAATATATTGTTCCTGTGAGTTTTCTTTAAACGTTAGGTCTTCTTAAATTAAGTTTCCCATTAAATGGGAAATGACAAATAATTTTCATTTTCAGTATATACATCTACCAAGCCTAATTCTTGAGTTATACCTATAAATTTTAATATATTTATAGATAATTTGCTATACGATCAATATATCATCAAATATTGTATATCACAAATATACAATATTTTTGACATTTCCCTCAAATATGTCGGACTTATTTCAATTTCTTATAATTGTGAAAATAAGAGTACAATTGAACAACTGAAACTTTTTTTTCTTTCTATAGGGTGTTTCAGTTGGAACTATATGATTTGAATTGAGCGCCATTTGTGTTCGGTCCAAGACAGGGCGTCAATATTTAACGACTGTCATCTATAAACCATACGATGTCAACGGGCCGCAATTGACAGTTCGACAACAAATAGTTCGTGTACAACTGTTTTATGCGCGATTATGTGAAACACCTACAAATAGTAACATTTAGTAATTTAATCAATAAATTTGAAGAGCAGGCAACGCCAATATGTCCTCATCGTGTTCGGTGACATGTAAATATTGCTGCAGTGAAAGAAAGTGTATGGAAGTCCAAACACATCAATTCAATGTCGTGCATAACAATTGAACCTGTCAAGAAGCCACAACACATTGGATTTTAAAGAAAGATCTTCACCTGTCAGCATACAAAATTCAATTGACACAACAATTACAAGTTACAGACCATTTACAACGTCGTGCATTTGTTACTTGGGGATTTTTGCAACGAAATTCTAATCAGCGATTAAACACATTTCCATCTTGACGGATACGTCAAAAAAAATTGTCAAATTTTGGGGTACTGAAAATCCACATGCTATTCACAAAAAAGAAATTCATCTACAGAAATGCATGCTTTGGTACGCGTTTTCGAGTGGTGGAGTAATTGACCATTCTTCTTAGAAAATTAAGCTGGTAATGCTATCACAGTAAATGGGAAACATTATTGTGATACGTTAAAAATTTTTTCCACTAAAATCAGATCATATAGTTGGAAATGCGACACCCTATATAGTATAAAAAATTTTCAAAGGACGCTTTGGAAATAATAAAATGGCATTTTTTCCACTTGGCGGTAATATTGAAGCAAATTTTTATTAAAACCAAAATATTTTAAAAAGTTTGCTTTGCTGTCGTATTTTCTTGATATTTGGACAATTACTATTTTTCATTTTCAAATAGTACCCCCCCCCCCCGTAATAATTTACACTTTATATTAGTATAAACATAATGGATTTTATTATAAATTGTAGAGAAAGCAACCTGTTTTAATGCTATAAATTAATATTTTTCTCAAATGAAACCAAAAGTTGTAAATTTTCCTCAATCCACTTACAATAAAATCCGCATTACATACACCAATTTAAAGGTGAAATTATAATGACTCCAATACGATACGAGAAAATAGGGCTTAAGATTTGTAAAGAAGTTGTCGCCCAAAAATTCTAAAAGCAAATTGTTTTAAATATTTTCGTAATTAAGTTAATTTCATAATAATTAAAATATTCGCTTCAACTAAACATGAAGAATACCCATGTTATCATTTCCAATGCCTACTTGGAAAATTATTGTATAAAAAAAAATTTAATTTTTATAAAAAATCCACCATATTTGGAGGGTATGTGAAGAAATTTCGTACAGATTAATTCTGTTGAAATGTATGGGGTGTGTATTTCCATTTAAAAATTCAAAATTGATAAATTTATGGGCGAATATCAAAATAAGACTATTTACTTCTCATATGTGGCTTTTATATTAAAAATATTATTCCGATTTTTTTTTAAACTGGCTGAGAGATACACGATCTCGCTGACACTTGGACAGCGACCAGAAATTGTTCAATACATTCCAGACATTCTGCATTTGCATTCTGGTTCACGCAGTTATTTATCAAATAAAATTTTAATATGAAATTCATATTTTATTTAATTTCACTAATTAATAATTAACAGAGCTCTTTAAATAATTTATGTTGGTTTTAATTATTATTCTATACATTCTTTACCTCAAAAATTAATGTTATTCGCAGAGATGCAAACGCGACGCTTATAATAAAAAGTATTTCATAGGATTACCTTTGAATGTTGCAGCTAATTAAGGAGTAAGCAAAAAAAAAAGACAAACTGGCAACTTTGCTTCTGTAATTAGCAAACTAATAAATGATGTAGATGATTGGCTGTAGCAAGTTCGCGGAGATAAAAAATTAATAAACTCCTATATATTTTTCTCGCTACGGACTTTGCAATCGACTTTTTTTAATGTCTCGAGAAGAGATTAATTTTGCGCTGTAAAGTATTATTTCTTTAACCTCACGCTATTATATGGCGCTCAATTTGTTATATAAAAGCTGTTGATAAACATTTGATAATTTACATATTATAGTTGCTAAAGTAAGTGAATAACAGGTTTTTTACAAGAATTAGTAAGAAGTAAGACTTGAGTAAGAAATTAATATGCACCACAATGACGATGATGTTGGTAATTAGATACAATTATTTTAATAAAGCCAGCGGTAAAATGCCAATTCGTATTTTATGAAACATACAGGGTGTTAATTAAGTATGTACACAAACTTGAAGGGGTAATCCCTTGGGTGATTCTAACAATAAGACGAAAAGTTTATATAAACATAGGTCCGGTTATGCTTCGTTTTCAAGATACAGAGTGTCAAAACTTTTTAAAAAAAATCGTTTTTTCGTAAAAATCTTAATAATCCTTTAGCCGACTTTGTTGAAATTTGGCAGTGTTATTTATGATAGAAAGGGACTAATTTAGCCCTAAGTAGATTAAAATTATTAAGTCCAGTAAATACAACTAACTAAAAATATAACTTTTTTGTCTCTTGAAATTTTTTTTGTCTTGCTTTTTTTTCGATAAAAAAAATAAAAATCACTTCACTGCATGTCCCTGGGACAACATAATAAAAAATTACAATTACCAACTATCAAAAACTGGGGTGTACCTGTTATTTTTATTCCATATCAATAGTCTATTCTAGTCTTAGAAATTGTTATAAAAATTAATGCTAGCTAAAAATTGTTTCAGCCAGCGTTAATTGTTATATAAGTTTGACACTATGTATTTTGAAAACGAAGCATTACCAGACCTATATTTGTATAAACTTTTCGTCTTAGAATCATTCAAGAAATTACCCCTTGAAGTTTGTGTGCATACTTAAGTAACTTAAGTATATTAAAAAACCATAATTCAAATAAGAGTCAATCAATCGTTCACTAGTCAATTTGATGACTCAACCGGTATTTTACAAGGCCAACCAATGACCAGTGAGTCCTTTTTATTTCTTTTTATTTCCTGCTGACTTAGAAGATTCTTTTTGTGAATACGGTGTAAATATACATATTAATATCGATTGTATAAACGATATAATCCTTTTATATATACAAATTTATATACAAATATAAATG
Source organism: Rosalia funebris (assembly GCA_037954035.1). Taxonomy (NCBI): domain Eukaryota; kingdom Metazoa; phylum Arthropoda; class Insecta; order Coleoptera; family Cerambycidae; genus Rosalia; species Rosalia funebris. The sequence goes on from JAZFAV010000004.1 coordinate 10,129,023, forward strand.
TACAAATTTTGTTCTATTACAAAGTACTTGTAGTTTAAGAATATTATGTTTCATACATATATAGACTTAATTCCTTCACGTAAGCTCATTTGTAGAGTATTACATTGAATAAAGGATTACGATTAATAAAATTAATTGTGATAACATAAAACTAAATATATGCTCGCTCCATTTTCTAAAAAGGTTTAGGATTTTTTATTGTCTATTTTGATCCTAAATAATAATATTTTAAACCGATTTAATTATTTTTATTCGAATAATTCATTTATTTCTTTTCTACGCCGCTAAATATGTTTACGATATGTTATGACTAGTTTTTTAAAATGGATTAATAAATGTGTATTTAATTATCGTGAATGTTATTGTTAGAAATATAAATGGTATCGTGTTTAAATAGTACATCCGCTATTTTGATGAGGCGCTGATTGATTAACAACACAACATGTGCTTTAAAGTGTAAATTAAATCGTATTTATAGTGTCATTCATCGCATTAAATGAAATAGAGGTATTTAATACATATGCCTATGATTAAACCCTTTTGAACCTACATGTTCGTATAGGCAATAAATATAAATGTGGGTTTATGTTACGCTAGGCGCAAAAATTAAGGGATGTAAAAAAATTCCCCCTCCTCCTAAATTTTTGGGTGATTTTTAAAGGTCTTCAGAACTTTGAGAAAAGTAGTCGCGGAGAAATTTAAAAAAAGCAAGTTGAAGCTCCAAGCTGCTTCTATTTTTCAGATCTTGAGTTACATTTTTTTATCATCAGCAGTTTTACAGTAATAATAAGGTGGTAAAAAATGGTGACGGTGCTGATGGTTTAATTCAAGATTTGAAAACTAGAAACTTGGACCTTCAATTTGCTTTTTTTTTAATTGCTCTGAGACTATTTTCCTCCAAATTCCAGCCCTTTGAAAATTATCTAAACATTTTTTTACATCCTTTAATGTTTGTGCCTAGTACAAAAACAGCACACAAAATGTAGAAATTCAAAAAGATACTTAAACAGTATTTAAGTCACTTTACTTTAACTCCACCACCAGATAGTTGCTCATCATTGTTCTAGAAGGGATTGAGTCTGGAAGAGAGATCTTTTAGAGTGGTCTACGAAATTCCCAGATATTCATTGATGTAGAAAGAATCTGTGAGACTTACAGAATCGTCTTCTTTTCTTATTTCTGTTTATATATTTTTTTAATTTGTTTGTTATATCTCTATTTCTATTTTTCAATATCACCTTTCCTGCTTTAACTCAAGTGCAGATGAAATAAATCTGAGGGTTTTATTTGTGTTCGTTATTAGATATCAGATAACTTGGAAACCTTCGGAAGCATCAAGTATCTTGTAACATATTTACTTGTTGATGAAACTGTCTATATAAAACTGATAGTATATACGCAAACTAAATACACGACACATTATTATTGAAGTTAAGTCCAACTTTGAAAGGACAGCTTGAGATATAACTAATACTTTCGAGTTTCTTGTTATGACTAAGCTATTTTCCAGGTAATTTGTTAGTTCACGAGAAAGAACTTTAACAGTATTTCTGGTTTACATAGAAGCCAGAGAGACTGTAGTTTGGTTTGGTGCTACCTAACGACCAAGATAAAAATAACTAAGTTTATATAATTTGCTAGAACTTCTTGATCAAATAAGTATGAACAATTAAAAGGCAAACCTACAAAAAATATGGCTGCTCTCTCGGTCGTAATATGTTCTTATTTTCTCACTAAAATTGTCTTGATATCCCCAATTAGATCCTTGGTGTGTACTCCCACCTGCCTTTAGGTGGGAGTACTCCATAGTTCGGCATTAGGGGATATTAAAAAGGTGGGTGGCTAGCTCCATTCCAATCGATAGAAAGCACGTCTGATGACTTACCTTCTTCAGGTTAAGGTTATTACGACTGCATGAGTAGTTGAGTAGATTCCCTGGTACTTCGTCTCCACTAATAGTCGAAGATTCAATTTATTTTATTATGCGTATTTAATTCACAAGATTTACCGAAGAACTGCCTTCCGGTTACTAACTGTTGGATTAATGGCTTATAGATTATTTAAGAGATTGAACTTGATAAACCGAAAATAAGTAGAACAAAAGAGAAATGTAACGGGATGTTACTGAAATTTCGCTACGTGGTATAGCTTCAGAGATATTTAACCCTCAGGAGCTTGCCATAACAGAACCATTATTCAACCTGGAATCATACAAGACATTCATGTGCCAATAACTGTAGTAAGACCAGCAATTGCAAACTTTTCACAGTGTGATTAATTGCTATAATCTCGGTATTTTAAAAACAATACATCGAACATGTCGATGGAACTTGCTTGACCCAATACTGTCCGTATTCGATAACTATATCTCGGTAGCAATTTGCATTCGTTCAATATCAACAATTACACCGATTAATTACCTGGTACCTGAAGGCACATAATGGCTATATAATTTGCAATAAGCCACATACCGGGCGGTGCAATGAGTGTTCTTAGATGGTAATCGCTGTCTACTGTTCAGTACATATAAAGTATATTACCATAGAAATAGATACCGACGATTAACCTTTAATAACGCCGTTTAGCGGACTCGATAAACGTCCCGCCTTGCTTCTATAAATCGTTGCGTAAGTCTAGCAGAACAACAATAATTAGTTATTAAATGTCCGGGAGGTCTTTGAATAGATTTCAGAGCGCGACTAATATTACAGTACATATAAACTATATATCATACATGTTAAATAAACTGTTAATATACTATGTAATTAATTACATTAAGGAGCAAAAAATATGTTTTTCACAAATTTAAGATCGGTTTCTGAACACTCGAGGACCTTAATTTCACAGTGTATCTTCATTTTAGCTAAATTAACTACGTTTGTTATAATGGAAACACCTGAAATTTACCAGATGATTGGCGGCTTTTTGTGTATTATTAAGAGTATGAAATGTGTATTACTGCACAATAGAAATAAATTTACGACGATTCCAATCAGTCATTCAACAAAGCTTACAGAAGAGTATGAAAATATTAAGTTGGTATTAGAAAAATTTGCTTATTCTCAGTGTAATCAATTAAACAGGAATTCCTACAAAAAGACACAATTTAAAATATATACTTTATATTTATTATTAGTCGTACAGATATCTAGGTAGTCTTAGTATCTTGAATAATTCCTTCTCCATTTACAACCTTCCTCCGCAACACAAACGGGACGTGCTGATCACCCAAAACATCGTAGGGGCCTCCTTCAAACAACCTATGTTAGCATTGTTAACATCAGCATCAGTGGCTTGCTCGTGTCTATTTAAAAATGGTCAGGATATTTCTTGGATAGCAAAGTGGATATACCAAATATTCTTGTCACATCTGTTTATGGAGTCGGGTATAGTCGTGTAAAAGAAAAGCATTGGCAGAAAACTGTTTGGCTTTTGAGAGACGCTATAATTATTGGGAAATTCAACGTTATTCACGAGCCATTAATAAAGAAAGAAATAATAATATTGCCACATCAAACCGGGTTTAATGAAACAGTTTGTAAAAGCACTGGTCAAGTCAGGTGATTGTTTTAAATACATTTGCCAAACATTTCCAGCACTGGGTATGGAAAAACTAAAAACAGGAATTTTTGACGGTCCACAAATTGGACAAAACTGGCTGGTAAAAGATCCAAATTTTAACAGATATATGACCGTTGTAGAATCTGCCGCATGGTTTAGTTATGTATCTGTAATTCAAAATTTTGGACAATCACAAGGTAAATAACCACCAAGAACTAGTACATAAGATGTTGAAATGTTTTGAAAAATTGGGAACCAAATTTCCTTTTAATTTCGGAGATTATAGTAAAGAACAAGGTGAAGGGTTTCATCAGAATATTTGACTAATGGAAGAAAGGTATAAATAAAGCTGGGATCATCACATGATGGCCGATTACTATTCTAGTCTGCAGAGGGATTGTTCACAGCAAAAATATAAAAGAAATTTATACAAAAAGAAATTACATCGTTCAATGATCCCAATTCTTTTTTCAAGATTGTGACAGTTTTTGATTTATGCTAGTATATCGGAAATTAATAATTAATTTTATACTACATAAATATGTTAAGTAAAAACTGTATTAAATAAATTTTTCAATCCTGTGAAATGACCTTTTTTTATTTTGGTGATCAAAAAGTAATTAGTCAGAAAAGTAGATTTCTGAACTGTAATATATTGATTTTGTTTAAAAAAATAATATGTATGTCATACATAATGATATTAGCAACTGTTCTGAATATTACTCAAAGACGACTTTTAAGTAAATAGATAAAAGCAGTAGTTAATGAAATACAATCCTTTCGTAAAGTAATGAACAAATGTGTTAAACATTGTAAGAATAACTTTTAGGAAAAATTCTCAGACACCTCAAGTTTTATTTTTAGTTGCCCATTTCTTAAATTAGTAATGCGGACTTTTTCAAAACTTCATCAGGCCTATGGAGACAAGTATTTTGGCTAGATTTTTGCGTGGTTTAAGGCCTTTTCAGAAAGAATAGAGCCGACTGAAGATAAACCTTTGATTTGCTTTTTCGATAGCCAGGGAATCGTTCACAGAGAGGTTATGTTTCAAAGCTAAACTGTTAATCAACACCTTTACCGAGAGGTTCTTAAAACACTACGAAAAAGGGTCATGCGTGTGAGGCCAAACATCAACAACAACTGGGTGTTGCATCACAATAATGCGTCTTGTTACACAGCAATTTCCATAAACGAATTTTTGACCGATGAAAACATTCCTGTGGCTCCCCGGCCTCCTTATCCACCCGACTTGAGTCCTTGTGACTTTTTCCTCTTCCCGAGATTGAAAAATCACCTCAAGGACGTCATTTTGGGATATTCGAAATCATTCAAACGGATGTAACCGATCAGGTGAAGACTATTCTGGTACCCGAGTTCCGGTACTGCTATGAGAATTAGAAGAATCGCCTCCAGCGCTGTGTGACTTCTCAAGGAAGTTATTTTGAGGGAGAGGGAAAATAGAAAATAAAAAATCAGAGTCATTACTTAATTTACAAGCCTCGTATGTTAGATAAAAAAAATGAAGAAAAAAAATTTGCAATTTCAAAATGCTAAGCTTAATGGAAATATTTAAAAAAAAAATCAACTAACTTAAACATTTAAATGGTACACCGTTGGCTGCTTCTCTCCTAAAGGGTTGTTTTCTAAACTTATTCTAATTATTTAATTATTTTTTAATTACATAAAAATGTCATGGTGAACCATAAAATATGTATTACTTAAGGGGGCTACACACATTCCGTTTATCTGCGCAGTTTATCAGATGTGACGCCATGTTTGAGCGATAAACTGTGTGAACTGTGCTGTTTACGGGCCCCATACACACTCAGTTTTTAACACAGGCCAGCCTGCGCGAACCAGGTTTGTGCAGGTACAACTAAGCGTTGTGGATAGTTCAGGCCGGATGCGCAGGCCACCGGCCTGACCTGAGCAATTTCAAGTTGTGTTTGATTTTGACCTGCGCAGACCACTGAGGATGCACGTGTGTGGGTCAATTCAGGCCAAGTGTTCAATTCAGTATGAAGTTGTAAGCCATGGATAGAGAATCCACCGCCGAATTCATCGAATTACAATCGACATCGACAAATATTTGCCGTGCTTATGGAAAGTTAAAAGAAAGGAATATTCTGATCGAAACAAGAAATTGGCCGCTTATGAACTGCAAGAGATGGATGCATGAAGCGAACAGAGATGCTGAAATTCACTGTCTCATCCACGTATCTCGCCGTTGAATCAACGGAGAAGCCAATTTCAACAAGTATAGATAAGTGTCTTCGTCCATTCTCAAATAGTTAAAGAAATCCTGTTTTTCCAATTTCAAGTCTTCTAGTAAACTGATGTGAGACAACGGGTTTCTTTTCAACAGCCAACTTTTCGTCCATTTGGTCCTATTTACCGAAAGTTTCTTCTGTTGCTTCTTTTTAATAGCGCAAGAGAAGAGAGGGAGGCAGGCAACATCACATTGAGAAGCCATTGTGAGCTGCGCAAATATCTGGTCAGTTGAACTGTACGTGTGGGTCCAAAAAGCAACACAGGCCAATTTGTGCAAACTTGGATTGCGCAGGCAGGTCTGTGTTAAAAACTGACCGGTATTTACGCAAATCTGTGCATTTAGATCCTCTTTTTCAACGACAATCTACACGTAGTTTATGTAGGTTATCGTACAGTTTGTTCAGCTGACGTCCCGTTTATGTATGTATGTACATGATGACCACGGTTTCAAAAAAGATCGCTTTTGGCGATTATACTAATTTTCTCTTCTTCTAGCAACACATCTGCCTGCAATCATACAACAAACTGCGGTTCTTATGTTTCTGTCACCCATTGAACTTCATTTATTTTTAATGCTTTTTAAACCAAACCTGTCGAAAGCGAGGAGAAAACTGAAGAAAAATCGTACGGAACTGAGGTAAAAACTGACCATAGCCTATATACACACACCTTCAGATCACATAAATGTAATTTTTACACACTGATTTTAACACAGTTATTTACAACAGATAACTGCACAGATAAACGGAAGGTGTGTGTAGCCCCCTTTAAGCGCAAATCTCAGCAAACCAGTCAATTTATCATAATATCATACATTTGTATTCAAAAAGGCTGGCACCGACTCAGTAATATATCATGGCACTGTTATATATACGTTGTATTGAATCGTGGGCGTAATTTTATGTCACATAAACAACGCGTACAGTCTATCCATTTTTTTTTATTTTTAATAAAGGTTAAAAATAACTATTATAACTTGTTTATTAAACGCTAGACAGGCTACGGTCATAAATTTACAACAGAGTTAGTGGCTTGAAACTATATTGCGTAATTAAACATTACAAAGTAAGGATTATGCTTAAAACGAAAATATTTATGGTGGATCCGCGACCGATAATAACGGCAATAATACTGATTTAAATGTGTTCTAAGCCATCTCCTATTGCTTATTCGGGTCGAGGCGAGATCTGCACATTCGATAATTTTGCAGTTGTTATCCCCAACTAAATTTATATTATCGGGTCAATGTTAAATTATTTGTGCACATTTAAATATTAACTCCAAGGTTCGCGGTCTCCGTTTCAAAATAATAACTATTTCAATGTGCCGATATCACAATGCTCTATTTAATACGCTTATCACCGTTTGTACATCAAAATAAAATACAAAATATTTACTTCTGTACCATAATTAGCTAACAATAAGGATTGGTTTATGTAGTTGAGATAATCGAGTTCAATATTCTTTAAAAGTGTTGATAAAAATTCGGTACATAACAGAATATGTACCAAGTCATATTAAAATACATCAATTCTATGTCTTGTGGTATACAAATAATAATTTGCTATACAATAACTACTTATCTAACCAATTTCAATTTATGGAGACTTTAATAGGCCAATCGGAAACAAAAAATATTATTTCTGGTGTACCACAAGGATCCATTCTTAGACCTCTCTATTTCGTATATATGCATAATATAGCAATAATAATAATATGTTTGTATAGTGTATCAACTCAGTTGATTTGCAACACTCCCTAAACATATGTATTAATTAATATATTTAATTGATGATAAGCAAATGTATATAAAAATCTAAAATAAACGAACTGAAAAATAAGAGTAAAACTTAAAATAGGCGTATATATAAATTTTGCAAATTTGATGAAAGTATATCCTTTTTAAATTTACTTGAGACCGTAGCCACCGACATATTGTGATATTGAGTAGATAGATTGTTGACGACAAACTGCTATATACGAAAAAAATCATATAAACATTTCACTTCGATGAGATGGTATTGAAAATGTTATTTTCTATTCGTCTTCAATTTCTACTGTGTGAATTCTCCGCATTAACTTACTACATAAATAAACAGTCACTGGTCTTTATAATATTTAAGACAAATTCAATTTTATGTATAAATCTCCTCTCAGATATGTTCAATAAATTAGTTCACGAATATACGGAGAAATATGGTCAAGTAAGTGATGGTACAATTGTAAAATATCTCGCACATGCTTTCTGATTTTCTTTTTTCAAACGATTTTGTCCTCTTGTGACAGGCAGGGTTCAAACAGAAAATCTGCTTAATACGAATAAGATAGTACCCTGGTTTTACTAAGCAAAATTTTAGCACTTGTGTCTAAATGTTATTTAAAAGAATGCAGTTGTTTTAAGGAGAAAAATGCTTAATAAAATATGCATAAATTAAAATAAGACATTACAGACAGAAATGCTTGCCATCCTACATCTTACAAACGGTAATGAACAAAATTACTTTTTACACAGTAACTTCTTCAAATAATTTAGTTTTTCGCAATATTAATTTGAATTAGCCGTCAAGGTTCTCACTTCAATTTGAAACATAAAAGTTGTTTATTTGCACATACAGAACATGACTTCATTTCTATGCGTAAATTGAAATAATCAGCCTTGTGACCAACTGAATATAAATTAAATAAAGAATATACGTAGTAAATGAATAAAACCTTTAAATAATTGATTTGTAGCATAGGATCTAGGTAAATCAAAGGAACGTTTAGTTTTTCCATAAATTGGGTCTCATTATTTAAAAAAATATATATATATTTCACTTGAAAGTATATTTTCTTCCTGATTTACCCCTATATAAAAAGTAGAATCAAATATGACTGCGTCTTTAGACGCAACAGCCATGTTAGGTGTTCTATTTCGTTACAATTTTTAGTTTTGCCAGTTACCCACAATATGATAACCCAAAATCAATACGGTATTAATTCTATCGTATTTAAAATCATTCAATACTAGTACTTGCTATTGTAACCTGTCGCTAATATAAACATAAACTGAAAAACCTTTCGAAAAACCGTCGAGAAAATGAAGAAAGTCAAATAAATCCACGTAACATTATCGAGTGGATTTCATACTAAACAACAGTGTTGTACTTTGAGTTAAACTAATCCAAAGTACAACTCAATAAGTATCTCGGTGTTTTGAAGATCATCCTATATATAAAACCTAACATTTTCATGAAGATTAAGAAATAATTAAATTGTTGATTTGAAGAACTTAGTTCTCTTCATAAATTGAAAGTCTTCGTTAGCTGGTATGTTCTTTTCTTGATGTCGAGACGATTTTGGCACCAAACTTGTTGCCGAAATTTTATCTGGGCTGCATTCTGGAACATTGTAACACAAAGGCTGTGCAACACTTTCAGAAAACAACTATGAAAAACTAACCGGCAACGGTTAACGAAAAATTGGTAACAAGTACCAGATGGTACGTAGACAGGGCTCTTCGGTGCTTTAGAGAAACAGCGTCATCCCAGAAGAAAAGGGCAGAGGAGGCCTAGATCGACAGACGAGAGAGACCATAGATATATACATCCATTATATGCGAAACCGCAGCATCACTGGGAATGAGATAAGAGATCTCTTAAAAAGATAGGGCGTCACTCCAGAAGAAGAGGGCAGGGGCGACCTAAATCGACAGATGAGAGATCACAATCCGTCACTTGGATTTGCCAAACCGCAGCGTCACTGGGAATGAGATAAGATATCTCTTAAAGCAAGTCCGAACTGTTTCTTCCATTGCTAGCAGGACTGTAAGAAGAAGGCTTGCTTAATGAAAATAACCTCAGGACCCGACACCCTGCCCGTGGACTTCTCCTTACCACAGCTCACAAAATAGCCAGGCTTTATTCAGTTCGCAGGTGAACATAAATTAGAATTTGGAAAACTGGAAGAAGGTCCCCTTTACAGATGAGATGAGAGTAAGTTTCAAGTCTTCATGATCATTTCACGTGGGGACGCCCAAAAGTGATACACTCCATACACATTAAGAGAGATGCACCTCATGCTTCATGGTTTTCCAGGCGGCATTTCATGGTGGCTCATTTATGTTATGGGGAGGAATTTCCTTCGGTGCTCGTGCCGAGTTGTTGAGTTGAAAAGGACTTTATCGAAGAATGGGAAGATTTTGTTCAGTGTTTTATCAATTTTTTTTTATAATCGATGCAAAGGCGTTTAGCGGACGTGATTCATGCTAGAGGTGGAAATACTCGCTATTTGACACTATTCTGTTAAAGTTTTTGAACCAAAAATATTTTTGATGTAGAAAATATGAATAAGCATAAATGCATTATAATGTTGGTGCTGCAATAATTTTGTCCATCAGTATATATCTTGTTACGTGCAAGGAAGATCGCCTTTTGAAATGTATGACACCACTGACATGATGCCTTTCACATTACACTGCGTAGTACTGCAAACTAGAAAACCAAACTTCTATTCAATTTATTCGAAGAAAATCTTTTCATGTTTATGTACATATTTCCCGTGCATGTTCTTAGCGTATAAAATTGCAACAATTATTCCAGCCGAAGTCCCATATGACCTTCGCATTGTTTTATATTTAAATAGAGGCAGTAGAGCATTCGAGCGCACGTAGACTTGCTGGCCTTGGATGTTCTTCAACCAAAACAGATTCACTTCTGCTGACCGTAATGGTCCGAGGAGTTTTAGCACCAAGTAATTCTCACAATCCCCCGTTTAATTACTATATGCTAAAGGTTCTCACGTTGTTCGCTGTATCTATTCCTAATTGCTTACATTTCTCACCGGCGACACGGCCTCTTCATTAAAAGTTTGCTGCCGACTTTTTTAATTTAACGAAAGGATAGACACGAGGGAGTATTTTGATTCTGCGCAGGAATCTGGTGTGCGGCACAAAAAAGTGCTTATTTAACTTTGTTTCCAGATTTGCGAAGAAACAAGTTGTTGTAAGGCCGACTTCGACTCGTTCTTTACGAGTTAATTTATAATAATGTTACCTGTTAAGGGTCTTTCAATAAGGACGCTCGACTTTTAAACGTAAATAAAACAAGTTGTATATGAGATATCTACTCAATTTTTTTTTTTATTTTAAAGAATATTATTTGGCATTATGTGTGGAATATAACGTTCTTCAAATGTTCGCCGTGGCTTTTCTTGATGGCATGTATTCGGGAGATCTGAATTTGCTGGATGGCGTTCGTTACGTTGACTTTGAGGGCGTCAATTGTTTGTGGTTGATTCGCATAGACCTGCGACCTAAAATACCCCAAAGGAATAAATCTAAAGATGTTAAATCGCATGATCTCGGTGGCTAGTAACCATGCCGTCAAATCGCTCGTGCAGAATGTCAATCGTGGTATGCGCTGTGTGACACGTAGCGCCGTTCTGTTGGAACCACATGTCGTCGGTATCCATATCATCCAGTTTAGCCCACCAGGCATTACTTATCATCGAACTGTAGCGCTCGCCATTTACAGTTATGGCAACGCCAGTTCCGTTTTGGAAGAAGTACGGACCGATGATTCCGCCAGCCCAAAATCCGCACCAAACAGTGACTTTTCTCGGGATGCATTTGGTGGATTGATATAATCCTAAATCCGACAATTTTGCTTATTCACATATCCATTCATACAAAAATGGGCCTCGTCGCTAAAGATGATTATTATTGAAGAAATTTGGGTCAACTTCCAACTGCTCCAGAACCCAAACAGCGAACACACGGCGTTGTCTATGGTCGTTTATCTTAAGTTCCTGGATCAGTTGGATTCTATACGGGTGCAGACCCAAGTCCCGACGCAAAATTTTCCAAGTTGAAAACGACCATGTTTTTGTGAACGACGAGAAATCGAGTGCCTCAGGTTTTCCCGTACACTCTCACACAGCAGCGATGTTTTCAGCAGACCATACGTTTCGGTGACGTACGGGTGTTGGCTGATCATTTATCAATCCAGTTGAACGCTATAACCTTCCATGGTGATTTGCCATACACTACTGAACAATTCACAACAAATTTGTTAGATATCGCTTCTATGCTTGCGACCTAATAAACAATATTTACACCTATTGCTATTTTACCGAGTTAAGTTGGTGGTGTATATTACATAATTCTCTGTAAACTTAATAGGTATCACATGTCATATTATAAAAGCTCGTATTTACCACAAAACGAAATTGTGTAATTTCGTTTTGTGGTTTTGTGGTTATTTTACGAAAATTATACAGTTTATAAATTCATTAATTAGCTGACGCACAGCAACATCATGAGATATCTCTCCCTCCCTTAACCTACTTCAAGTTAACTATGTATACCGTAACAACTTTTTCAGTCGAATTACAGTGTTCCAGTAGACTACATTCGACACGATTAAAACCTTAACAATTCATTAATTCCTCAAAATAAGTAAGTCGCGTGTGCGACGTAAATAAACAAAATTAACCTTGAGCTTGACTTCTATTCCGGTAACTTATAACCAGCTTTTTTTTAGGGTGGCCCGAAATCGTTATTTCACTTTTCAAGGTTACTACTAAATTATGCAAGTACGTCTTAAAACGCTTGAATAGTAGGCGACTGTCGGCGATGTTATTGGTAAATGTGGAAGCGAAACTGAATTTTTGATAGCGGTTTCCTGTTTACACCGAATACTATTCTTTCCGTTATGGGTTATGTATTAAATTATGCGCATTTAAAGTTGAATTAATAGCGACGTTGCCACTCTATTAGGTATTTAATGCATATTATGTTTGATACAGCTATCGGAAAGACAGTATTGTAGTAAAGGACCTTTCAATAGGAGCGCTCGAAATTTGTTAGGTCATAGCGGCTATATCGTTGAAGCAACATCTGTCGAATTTATTGCGAATTATTCAGTAGTGTATGGCAAATCACAGTGGAAGGTTATAGCGTTCAACAACGTGTAGAAATCATTAAATTTTATTTTTAAAATCTGCACTCTATGCGAAGAACGTTCCGCGCTTTTTTCCTCGCCACAGCCGTTCCGCCGAGTCGACTATTCGACGTTTGGTGGCCAAATTTGAGTCAACCGGTTTGATAAATCATCAGCCCACACCCGCACGTCACCGAAACGTAAAGTCTGCTGAAAACACCGCTTCTGTGCGTGAGAGTGTACGGGAACACCCGGGCACAGCTTACATATTGAGTAAGCTGTGACCCGGTGCAATCAATTTCTCGTCCTTTACAAGAATTTGGTCTTTTTGCGATTTCAACTTGGCGAATTTTGCAGCGGAACTTGGGTCTGCACCCGTATAAAATCCAACTGACCCAGGAACTTATGGTAAATGACCATAGACAACGCTGTTGTTGACCCAAATATCGCCAAAAAAATCATTTTTGCGACGTGGCCCGTATTTGGATGAATGCATATGTGAACAAGCAAAATTATCAGGCGTGGGTGGATACCAGTCCACACGAGATACACCAGCATCAAATTCATCCCGAGAAAGCCACTGTGGCTTTCCTAGCCACTTGTGGCCTAAACTGGAATCATTCAAATGAAAGAAGATGTCCTACACTGAGAGAACGCTTTATTTATTATTTATGAATTAAGTTTATGGCAAATAAATTTTGAATATGGCGAAACAAATCAAAAAGAGTTAAGAGAAAATATTAAGAAACTTAAGAGAAAATAATCAGTTTTTCTTAGATAAACCCTGACCATTAGAAACATATTAGATATAATATAATATTCTCATTTATTAGACAAGAAACATATTTGATATGCGAAATAACAAATTTCGTCAATAACAATTTTACCTAAAATAAAACCATCCGCTAATAATTAACATATTAAGTGATGATGCTAAATAAATTAGTTTATCTAAAAAAAGCTATCTTTAGGACAACATATGTAGTTTGACTGACTTGATGTTCAACTCCGTAGATACATATATTTATATTCACAGGGATATATTAATATCCATGTGTACAAACTATTAACATTATCTAATAGGTATTAGTGGAATATACGTTGAAACGACAACCAATCCATATCATAACTTTATTTGTTGACTTTGAATGTCACGAGTTCATTGAAATTTAAATATACTATGTGGGAGAAGTTATCACAACTCTAGTTTCATGAATGGTCTTGATAATCCTCTAAATTTAATTTATATATTTGTCTAAAACTAATCTTTATTTACGCAACGTAAAGAAATATTAAAATCAACTTAAGGAGACGCCTCTTGTTCATCAAAGTTAAGGTTATATATAAGTTTAATTCTAGATATGTATTTATGAACGGCTTAGAATTTGAATAATCCGGTCAGAACGGACCTCTACATATATTATCGAGGCATAGCCAGTATATTATTAGATTTTTTGTCATTGTAAATAGTCTACGAATGAAAAATAGTAAGGGAATAGTAAAAAAATTCCAACTGTTGAATATGGATATAATTCCCTTAGATTATAACATTAATAAATTATGAAAAAAACCTTGAAATAAGTTCAGTCATGGCTGGGATAAAATTCTCCCAATCTTTATTTCATATTACACCCCTATTGTGTTTTTTTTTTTGTATTGAAATATATTCACTGGATTCCATATAAATCTGAGATAATTCAGGAATGCCACTGTGTAGCTTATAATTTCACTGATATAAGTGTTTGTATTTTCAAACTGAATATATAGTCTGTTTATAGTATAGCCGTCATAATTATCATAGAGATCTCAAGACACCGATTATTGCAACCTCACTATGCAATTGACAGAGATGTGGAAGCTTATTTCCGTAGTCTGTGCATTATACTGTAGCGACACGTTAAAATTGGCGCATTAGCAGGGATAATGAGTGTGCCTCGATAGCTCAGCGGTCAGAGCAACTAGCCGGAAATTGGGAGAGCCGGGTTCGATTCCCGGTCGAGGCAAAAAAAAACACTCTTTATCCGTGCTAACGCCAAAGTGGTGACCCCGACGTGACGTGATTCATTCCAGTATATGTAACCTCCCTTACAAATCCTAAATTCGCGGATTTGATTCCCGTCCTATCGATCGCCCTATAGTCCGGGGGTTAACGAACAGCGGTTCGTAAGAATGGCGAACGCGGTCACATTCCGTTAAATTGTATTGAGACAAACCATGTCTCTAGGGAGGGAGTACTGTAGTGACGCATTAAATTGGCGCATTAGCAGGGATAATGAGTGTGCCTCGATAGCTCAGCGGTCAGAGCACTCAACCGGAAATTGGGAGAGCCGGGTTCGATTCCCGGTCGAGGCAAAATACACTTTTATCCTTGCTATAGCCAAAATACTGTGTGATTCAATTTGAATTTCCACATAAAAGGTATTAAAAAAAATACGGAGAAATTGAAAAATATAAAAAATATTTATATTCTCTTTGAGATTAGTTCATTATAATTATTGAAAGATGATATGAAAGATGATATGAAAGATGATATCATGTAAATGACCACCGCAGCTCATGTGGCATAATGTAATCCGTTTGTGAACATTTTCGACTACTATGCGGCACAGATCAGAGGTGTTTCAGCTCTGCAATGGTGTTCGGTTTATTCTTGTAGACTCTGCTCTTCAGATACCCCCAACGAAAACACGCGCAGTAATTGTATCGTTTCTCCTGCTGTGTGGCAGGTGGCACCGTCCTGTTGAAACCAGAGATCTTCGATGTCCATATCTTCCAACTGTTCCTAGAAAAAAATCTGTTATCATGTTCCGATAACGAACGCCATTAACCGTAACAGCGTTCTCCGCATGATCCTCGAAAAGAAATGGGCCAATTACGCTTCTGGACCAAAAGGCACACCAAACAGTCACCTTTTGAGGATGCATTTCCGTTTGAATAATCTCTCTTGGATTTTTCAATCCCCAAATGCGACAATTGGGCTTATTTAGGAAGCCATCAATGTAAAAATGTGCCTCATCGCTAAAGATTATTTTCATTGAAAAATTTACACCTTGTTCTCATATGCATTCTGCAAACATACGGCGCTGTTGATGGTCTCGAGGCTTCAATTCCTGTGTTATTTAGAGTTTGTATGGGTGTAACCGCAAATCTTTTGTTAAAATTCGCTGTGTAGTGGAATACGTAAGACCCACTTGCTGCGATCGATGACGAATCGATGTGCTTGGATTTTCGGTCACACTTTCACGAACATTGTCAATATTTTCTTCCGAACGACTTCCATGAGCATGCGGAGAGGGTTTGATGTTTGCTACAGATCCCGTTTACACGAATTTTTTGACCAAATTCCAAATTATCCTCTCGGATGGTCGATTTTGCGCGCCAAAAAAATCACGTAAAGCACGAAATGCACTTTTCCTCGATCGGCCATTTTCATAATAGGCTTGGATAATTTAGCACGTTGTTCGGTCATATTTTGCTCCATGACTAATTTTGTTTATGTGTCTAAGTTACAAATCTGACGTTACCGTGATACAGTGGCGTATCAAAAATATTTTAGACTGTAATGTGGAAACTCAATTTGAATCACCCTTTATCATTTCTTATTTGTATATAACTCGATACTGTCTGTCTAATATTGCAATCTGTTACACCACATATATGGCGGTATATTTAATTTTCTATGTCTTCAGTGTATGAATAATTCCTACCAGAAGCAGGTGAACCAGACTAGAGCTGATGGCGGAAAATAAACTTGCCTTATTGACCCACATTCTCGCGGAAGCTTACTCATCGTCAGGCATTACTCACCCCTCACGTTTTTATGCAAATTCCGGTTACTTAACGCGTGGCTTAGACCGAAATCCTAAATATTTTTATGTCGCGATATTATCTCCCTCGTCGTTGCCCCCAGTGCATGTAAATTCAACGGAAATCAATGCCTAGGCTTTGAGCGTACGCAATGCAGGCGCTGTTGGAACCGGACCAGCCAGTACCCCTTTTCTGCCCTTTGCCAAGGTCAGCGAAGGTCACCATAAATTCAATAACTACAGCCCAGACGGGATATCCACTCGAAAGTTCTCTATGGGCAATTTTGAATTTCCCATGAGCTGACCTTCGCAGCCAGTTTACATACTCAGTTCCCAGAAATTCGTTATTCGCGTTTAAATCCGGTAAATGGGAGAAAAGTGGTTTATTTAGTGTCATGCGATGGTGTAATATTTTATGGCTGTAGGCTTTGGAAATGGAAATTAAACCTGACATATCCGATATGTCGCTAACTACTTCGAAAATGTATCTAAACTTGCTCAAAAAATTATTTGAGACTAGCATAATAATAATCTCCTTACTTCAGTAGTTTAAATCTGACAAAAAAGTCACATGAATGAAAGAAGGATAGATGAATTCAATAATATCTTGAGGTTTTCTCTAAATTTAGAGGTTCTCTATGTATGTAGGTAAGTACGAATTTCAAAATTGTTACTTTAAATCTACAATTCGAAGGGACTTTCCGTTTTACGAGAAATCCAACGGTTTATCATTAAAACGGAGATTATTGTCGTATTCAGGAGGTCCATTTACGTTATATCCAGTGTAAGTTGCGTCGACTTTAAATTTTTTCGAGGCTTTAAAATTTTCGATAAAATTCCCTTGCCATCGATTTTCTTCCGCAAAATTTTTCTTATCGAGAAAACATCTGAAAAAATTCGTATGGACCTAAGAAGGTAAACAGATAAATTCAAAGGTGCCTTTGGTACCGTTCCTTCATTTCCTTGCGTGATTTCAATCGTATTCAGGAGATCCGTTTATGTTATATTCGGTATAAGTTGCGTCGATTTTGGGTCCTTCAAATTTTCGATAAAATCGTCTTGCTCTTAAAAATGGCTCATCGATCTTCCTTCGCAAACATTTTTTCTCGAGAAAATATCTGAAAAAATTCGTACCGACCTAAGATGGATAGACAAATTCCACGGTACTCTTGGATTTCCTTTAAATCCAGGGTCTTTAGGGAAGTATGAATTTCGAAATTGTTAAATTGAGTCTGCAGTTCCAACGACTTTTTCCATTTTGCCACAAAAGCGACAATTTTGCATTAATCTGGAAATTTGCGAAACCTGGACGGCAGAGGAAGCATGTAGGAAGAAATTAGAAGCTTTTGAGATGTTATGTTACCGAAGAATGATGAAAATACCGTGGACTGATAGGGTTAGAAACGAAGAAGTATTAGAGAAAGTCGGCCAGAAAAGAAGTATGTGGAAAAACATAAAGAAGAGAAGAGATAGAATGGTAGGTCACTTGCTGAGACATGGGGGAATAGTCCGCGATATTTTGGATGCAGAAATAGGAGTGAAGATTAGACTACTGCTCGCAAATAGTAAGGGATATAGGTTGTAGCACAATTAGCGAAATGCGTAGGTTAGCACAAGATAGGAGAAGCTGGAGGTTAGCTTCCAACCATTCTTAGGACTGATGACCTCATGATGATGATGGAAATTTTAGTTGTATTCAAGAGATCGATCTTTTGCAATTATAAATCATTTGCAATTAATTTAGTCATCAAACGGCTGGTTATTATACGAGGTTTCTCCGGAAAGTAACCGACTTTGTGCTGTATGAAGAGGAAGAGCTAAATCTAATCAATGTTGATGATGTCCCATTCAAAGTAGTTCCCTTTGGAAGCAACAACATTTTTCCAACGATCTTCCCATCTGCGGAAGCACTCCTTGTATTCAGCTTTCAGAATAGCCTAACAGCCGCTTCGTCGCGTTCCTTTTTTATCCTCCAACTCATCAAGACTTCTTTCCTTAAGAGGATTTTTCAGTTTGGGGAGGAGCCAGAAATCGCAGGGAGCCAGGTCAGGACTGTATGATGGCTAATAACGTAGTGTTTCACAAGAAATTGCTGGATTAGCTGTGATGCGTGGGCAGGTGCGTTGTCGTGGTGCAGCATCCAGTCGCTACTTTTCCACAAATTTGGCTAAGAATTTTCGATACAACAGTTTTTCGTATTCCGAGGTCTTCGTATACCTCGCGTACAGTCGAACGACAATTTTGATTGATTAAAACTTGAACTGGTTCTACATTTTCAGAAGTTTTATCCGTTACTTGCCTACCAGAACGAAGGTCGTTTTCAATTGATTCACAACCACTTTCAAATCGCTTAAACCATTCTTTAATTTGTATATCGCTAGTGCATTAATCGCCTTATACTTTACGAATCATGTGAGTGGCTTCCAAACACGAATAGCTATCTTCCTGGCAAAATTTCGGTCTTCGTGAAATGTGATGCGCACAAAATTCAATGCTTATTAAACGGCGTACTGTTGTCGGCCGAAGACTCCGAAGGGCCGTGCTGTCTGACAGGGGCACTCATAAAGGTCCCTCCTAAATGATGAATAGCTATTTTTAACAGTAGCACACCCAGGTATAAAATTAGAACAGAAAGTCAGATACTTTCCGGACAGACCTCGTATGTTATTTGAGAGATGATCGTACGCCCTTTAATATTCGCGAACGTCCAGAATTTATTATTGGGCTTCGATTTAATATAATTCTTAATATAACACATATTTTACAGGGGTTTGTATCGCACCATAATAAGTTAGCTATCCATAGTTTTTTCTGTTCAAATCACTTCATCCACCTATTTACAAACGCCGTTGACTTGCAGCGTTTGCCACATTTTTTGGACACACCAAGAGGCACAACTTTAACACACTTTGCGTAGACAGCATTAAATATATTGTTCTCTTATAAAAGTTAACTTAATACAGTTCTATTTACAATTTATAGGTGACATTTATACTAGAAACGTTTTTTGTGCTGCCACTAAATTGTTTTTTCTCTGGTTAATTTTCAACAGCTTTCATGGCCGCCGCAAAGTGTATTCCAAATATTGCCATGTTGTTTTATTGTTGAGCCTTTTATGAACGAAATTACCTCCACGAGAAAGTTAGATATATCGTGTCTGGCACAAACAAGGACTGGTGCGACTTTGCCGCACGTTTATTTATGTCTCAGGTTTTATTAATTCATTAAACTCGCCTTTTGTTATCGGTGGATATTCGATTATTGGAAACCGATATTCGGAATTCGGCTTATTTTAAAAGTTTAAGCAGGCGGTACTTGACTTTAATTTCAGATTTCCTCGCCTGCTCGATAAAGCTGGCGAACGTATGTAATTGGGAAAGTAAATTGCATCGTAATTATGGAAGATTTTGTCCGCGCAAATTCGTTTAAAATAGTCGAAGTCGTTTTAATTAAATTCGAGGTGTGTAAGGTTAAAGTATTTTACTGATTCGGTGTATATATTTTGTCAGCTATTTTATTGATTATAATATAAATAAACATCCTCGTTTGCAGGAAAATATATCTGGGGCATTGTAAAAAATAAAAATATTAACACCTGATTCATTAAAAATCTAATATTATTAAACAATTTTTATTACATTATTACAGAATTATGTACTTTGTAAAATATATCTACAAATAAAGGAATATGTTTACTTGGAGCTAGATAATTCCAGGAAAAACTGACTCAGTAAACAGAATTTTCTTATACGCTGTTAGTCATAATTGTTATGTTAAATACTGTTAGCTCTACCAATATAAATTGATTTTTCCTCGCTGTTGTTTTTCCTGGAAAAGAAATAAATGTCAGACATTCTCTATATGCTGTGAAGTAATATTAACAGATAACTCATACGGGGATTAATAACATTGCATTTACCAAAGTATGATAAAAGAAGATTAATATACAGCGGGCGGCAGGCCACTAGGCGAAGCTTTGAGTATTTATGTTGCAGTTTTATATCAAAATGGGGGAAATTTCCCTACGTACTATTACATTCAATGATCAAATCTAAAGCGCCGACACCAACTTTTGATCGGATTCATTTTTGTGGCTTCTGGAAAAAACACATCTAGGTTTGTCAAAGTTTCAGACAGTACGAAGGACTGTTGTCAATGAAGATGAAGGCCTATTTGAAAATGCTTCGTTAAGAAGCCTTTAATATTGCCCATTGATCGGTCACCAAAAGGCCGCTGAACGATTTGCATCTTTTCGCCAATCTCGTAAATAATCAATTATTTTATTAAGGGAATTATACCCCCGCATTATATTTAAGTATATTATTATTAGAGGAAAATTATTAAAAAATTATAATATTCTTCTCTCTTCGAAGTGGAAATAATGCTTTGTTTTATTCTTCTCCCATCAGTATACGTTCGACAACCCTTAATTTCCCCTACTCTACTTCATCCTGTCTCTTGTGTTGCAGGAATTGATTACACGCCCCACTTCGGTTTGTTCTTATTTGACGAGTTCGCTCATTGACTCACCTTGATTCATTGATCTGTAGCCTGCCGCGTTCTGTATATTAGAGTGAGGCATTTTTCGAATATGACACAACCATACTTATGCCCTGTTAAGTTTATATAACAGTAAATACTATTCTTTCTTTTATTCAAAAAGTAGCACAATAAATGTGGACGAAATCTACAAAGTTCGGAAACTTCTGCGGAGGTTATCAAAATGTCTTTAGGTATCACTACTTAGTTTACGCTATCAGCTTCTTCAGAAGGGTTATGATGAATTCTAAGGGATTCTGGAACCTTTCTAAAGAAGACGTCAGAGGTGAAATATGACAAAACTCGAGAGTAGTTTCCAAATTAGACGGATGCAAAATACCAACAACTAATTATCCTAGCTATCAATGGGGATTCCAGAAAATAAAAATAATCTCAAAATAAAGGTGAATAGAATATAATTCCTGTAGTAATAGTAGTTGTTACGAGGAGGATTGGTTACTCATTGGGTCATAAATAAAATAACTACGCTCTCGCCTGTTGTTATTACATAAGAACGACTTACCTGCAGACGTACCTGTAGTACTATTGCTATTCATAGAACTCGTTTCTTACATCCATGTATATTGTATAGCCAACCATAAATACTCCTCATGTTTATCTATCCATTCTGAACGATGTCTGTGCTGCAATTCCAATCAGAAAATCAGATCTTAACATCGAATAGCATACACAATTTTAAATTTCAATTTCTAACAAGAGTGAGACGTAGAAATATGGATTTCGCTCTGACACTTGACATCGATCAATGTAAATCTAATCCCCGTGTTTCTTCTTGTATTTCATCTTGAACTTGTCACCCGAGTTAGTACGTCGTCGGGTTCTATACAGCGCAGTTACGCTCTTGAGCTGTGCGACTGCCGAAGGAAGCTTGGAAAATTTCGTCTGTAAGTAAAGAGGAAAATATGAAGTAATACGTCGCCGACAGTATCTTTCTTTTGTAGAGACCCACCTGTAGGGGGTATTAGGGCTTACAAGGATGTTTTGTTAGTTTTTCAATTTCATTTTCTTTCATCTTTGGCTGTCTGCATTTTAAAATATTACGATTCGAGAAATGAAATATAAAAAAATGTATATTAGAATAACTGATGCTAATTGCAAGTTTTATTATTTATTTTATCAGCCCTCTTTTCTATAAACATAATTCTGGAAGAGGACTTCTGACTTCTGAGATTTACATTTACTGAGTTCTTTTTAGTGTGGTAGTAAAATCTTTATTCTTAGGTATCCCCCAAGCAAAAAAAATAACAAACATATGTATTTGAACACATTATCAGTCCTTCAAATTACCATTGGAAGAAATTCGAGTGTCGGTCCATTAATATTTGTGTATTTGCAATTTCATATGAATGAAGTGGTTTACATTGATAATGGATTCTGTAAAGTCGTCTCCTTCCTTCCTTCAATCATCATCTTGAATTGAATTTTTAGTAAATCAACAACACTTTATCGACATGTTCTTAAAATCACATCATACCTAAAATCGTATTTATAAATACATATATGCATTTCCCATTTATACAAAAAAATTACCACTCAATAGTGTTTCGTTTCATAATTCTCATTTTCTTTTTCAGAATTTAATGTTCTGTTTTGTATTTCTATTATAGAAACAAATCCAACAATAACGATAGTCTAATTTCTACAGAAGGGAGGCAAATCAGAACCTATTTTATTGTAAACTATATCATTTTCTGTCTCTGTTTACATTCCTAGGCCAAGGCGGAAACTAGGTTTAGGACTACGTTTTCTTAGCGATTTGCATGAATTTTTTTATTTTTCCGCACTCCACTATACTAGCGGAAAAGTAATGTAATCGTGTAAAGAAAAAGTGAAAAAACAAAAAAATTTTTGGGTTTATTTTTCGGTTTTCGGCCTAAAAACAAAAAAAAATGGTTTTTAAAAAGTTTTTGCTGTGTATGTGTCGTCGTTGTCGTCGGCATTTATTCTTGTTAGCACGATAACTCAACTAAATCGTGTCGAATCGATCGGGTTTTGACTAATTCTGATCGGGTACATCTACCAGACGACACCTATTGATTTTGAGGTGGATAGGACACACCCCACCCTGTCCATGGCTCATGAGAAAGCACGATGTTAGACTATTTGAGGAATTTGTTTTGTTAATACAATAACTTAACTAAATTGTGTCGAATTGATCAGGTTTTGACTGATTCTGATCGGGAACGTCTCCCAGACGACACCTATTGATTTTTAGGTGTATAGAACACACTCTACCATGTTCATGGGTCATGAGAAAGCACAGTGGTGGACTATTTGAGATTTTTTTTTGTTAGCACGATCACTTAATTAAATCGTGTCGGATCGATCGGGTTTCGACTGATTCTGATTAGGGACATCTACCAGACGACATCTATTGATTTTGAGGTGAATAGGATACACCCCACCCTGTTCATGGGTCATGAGAAAACACGAGGGTCGACTATTTGAAAAAAGTAACACTGTCGTATAAAACAGATATTCTGCTCGAGATAGAGATGTTCTGTGTGCGGAAAAGTTCGTTTTAGGTTTTAAAACTGTTTATTTTGTAACAAAGGAATGTATATTATTTATTGAAACTTCGATAACATTTTATACATATATTCATATAAATATTGCAATGTTTTTGAAGAATTTCCTCGGAAAATATGGAAGATCAAGAGATGATTAAAACTCACAGTTTTAATCATTCTAGATATTTTTTTGTCACAAAAAGATAAAAAGAAGTTTAGTTTTGTTCACTTCAATTTTCTCAGTGATATATCGATGCTGTAGACCGTCAAATAATTCAAATGTATCAAAATACTTGTCTTTGGTTAATATTTGGTATCAGGAAGTACCAACGTGTCAACACATCTCAGAAGATAATTGAAATTGGATAGCTGAATATGTATATAACCGTCAACAACTTCATGCTGATAGTCTTTTTCATGCAATTATAGTTAATAAACCATCTCCATACCTTTATCAAAAAACTACATGTAGTACAAACATGAGTAGGTATGCTTTCATATCTCCGTGACTGTCACCAGAATATTTGAAAGCATACCTACTGTTGCCTACTACCCTACTTAAGATATTCAAAACATCAGTAACACCAATTTACTCAAGATCTATAATAGCATTCCAGATAATTTTAGGATATAAAAATTTCCTCAGTTTGAAAAATAAAATAATTCAAGATGTATTCTGGTATATTTTAATAGTAATTTCCAGTTTCACCATAAACGGCATTAACTTGAAACCTTCGATGTAACAACAACCACAGGAGACCAATTTTCATGAAAGATTACACGTTTATTGACGCGGGTTTTGCCCACAAAATTGACATAATTGAGAAGTAAGTAAAACTGAAAAGTCGTTTTAATCATCCCACGAAGATACCAACTTGATTGGCGAAACGCGCGTCAAGAAACATGGAATCTTTCGATGTTCATGGAAAACTTGTCTTCTGTATTCATTAATTTATTACTTAATCACTTAACATAAGACACTATATTTCCCAGCAAATAAAACTATTGTATTATTTCTAACTTCATTACTAGAGTTAGTTTTTACTTCATTACTAGAGTAAATTATTTCAATTTATAAACGATGTTCCAAATAACAGATACGAGTATTTATTTCAACGTGAATCACGTTATCAAAATTATTGTCAGCGTTGAAAGCAGCAGTCAAAATATTTCAAAGCGTCAAATTATAAGATCTACCAAGGGCATTAAAATGTCTTTTACTCATAGTCCAGTTGTTTTTTATTTTAGAGATAGTGTTTCGCGCCTTCGGTTTTGTTTTATTTTTCTAATGATTACTGTAAATTGCCGAAATTTATTAACCCTTGATTTATTATAGAGCTGTCTAGTAAAATTCAAATCCTAAAGCCTATAGGTAAATTTAAGAGCTTTTTCAGTCCATTCCCAAAATCGTAAAATTATAAAAGCTCATGCACAAGTCAAAGGCATTAAATGTGTGTTCCTATTTTTTAATTTAATATATCACTTTGTAGTTGTATACGTGTTTCTTTAATACGTATAGGTTTTTTTGCATTTCCTAACACGATCTCGATACATAAAAGCGCCCTGCTTCAGCCTCATAAATTATTCCGCGCCGCTTTTTACCAAAGGGCCTGCCTCGCATGTTACACCACGAACAGATACATAAAAAATGCGCTTATTTACATCACCTACGTTGGTACACGCCATCGGCCCTTACGGGTGATCTCAAGTGTACGACTAATTCAGAAATTATATGGACTCTACTGCAGCTGCCCGGCTAGCCGACCACACAACACTAAAAAGCTTTTAATAGCCATTTGGGGGTCCACAATTCACGCCGACTGCAAAAACTAGAATTTTTTCGTCTCGGCGTTAGCCGCAAGAGGACTTTTAATTGAATTTTAACGGGGCCTTGTAAGTAATCAACAGAGGCCATTTTCGGGCTAATTGAAATAAATATTTACTTGGATAGAGGGAGACTTATTTACCCGTTAATTACCTCCGTGAAAGAGATGTCAGGCATTGTTTACTTCGAAGTTGTCATTAGGACTAGCTTTATATTCATTACGGGATGATATTATTATATTGTAAAACAGAATCAAGGCAAATCGTTAGAGAGGTGTAGATAAATCATTAGCTTTATTAGATGACAATAGGTATTTATATCATTAGTGGGGTGGAATATGCCCTCCACCTCATAATAACAGGTGGAGGGCAATACCACTCCAGCGAAACCCAAACTAATCAAAATCTTCACTGACAGTAGACAATCATTGCTGACCCTGCAGAACTATAAAGTAAGACCAGGAGCAGTATGGGAATGGCCACCATACATACACTGGCAAATATTACCCACATAAACAACATATTTGTGTACTGGGTCAAGGGACATGTACAGTGTGGAGGAAAGACAAGGA
This sequence comes from Rosalia funebris, assembly GCA_037954035.1. Taxonomy (NCBI): domain Eukaryota; kingdom Metazoa; phylum Arthropoda; class Insecta; order Coleoptera; family Cerambycidae; genus Rosalia; species Rosalia funebris. The sequence continues at coordinate 10,155,047 of JAZFAV010000004.1, forward strand.
CGCTGACAGGTTACCTAGTCCGAAATTAAGGTAATTTAGCTGAAGTACAGCTCGTCAAGAATAGGAACAAGTCTCAAAACTGCAATATCGAACCGCCCACGAGGTGTGCGGTAAATAACTTGATCTTTAGTCAGTCACATTGAGACCTTTGCGGAGTGAATATCGATGAATATATATTGAATGTGAATGTACACAGAGTTCGATCTGGCAGCGCATAAGTGCATCTTTTTCCTCCGAATCCTTCCTCATTCTTTCTTCTACATATACCTAGAGAATCTCACTCTTTAGTCTTGACGAGCTAGTCTGAGCAAACTGTCGTGGCAATGTCTAGGAAGACCTTAGGTCTTATGATGGGAATTCTCACCGGGTACTGTCAACTTACGAAACATCTTGATAATATGAAGCCGAGCGATAGATACTTCCTTCTGTGTTGTGAATAGAAGGATGAGGGACCGTGCATCATGCACTTTGTGACTGCTCTACCGTTTGGTCTATTAAGGAATCCATTTTTGGTAAACGTTGGAAAACTATGGTTCACGTTAAGTCAACTCGCCTATTTCGCAAGAATAGTATGGTTGACGGCATAGGTGAGATGACGCTTTTCCGGGAAGATACACAAATGGGGTCCTTGAGTGGACTGCCCTCCTATAATTTCCAAATCAAAATTCAGATATAGACGCTACTACATAGCATACACTCATGTGGTAACCTCCCAGCTGGAAGCGAATGGGTAATGTACACTATTTTATTTGGGACGTCTTATCAATAATAGTAGTTTTATTATTAGAAAATTAATTTTGACATTTAACGCATGATTTTGCTTTGATTCCCATTACTCTATTACATCAGACTAGTGGTGTAATAAAGTTTATTACATATAACCAACCATTTTCTGTAAAATAGTACTCACCATCTTTAAATTCGGATAAAACAGATGCAATAAAGAGATGGAGGGCGGTGTCAAATTATATGAATTATATAAACAAAATCATTCATTTTTAAGAAATAAGTGTCTAACCCATCTATTCCTCACTATAACTGTCTAGCTTATCTAATCAGATTCTAAGTTTTTAAATACGGGAAACAGGCTTGTTACGAAATAGCACATGGCCTCTTGTCAGACCAGAAGGGATGAGGGTCTGTAAATCACGTGAGGCAGCAAGTTCGGGCATTGCTATTGACACTTGAGAGTGTTTGTCACTAGTCAAGACCAGGTGAATGTCATGGTTTTACGGATGGAGACTATTTTTTTACTATTTAAAAAAAAATAGGGAATATTTTTGTACCTTCAACCAGCTACTCCGTTTCAAGGTGGCTTATGTCGTAATTGCGAAATTACGAAATTTTGCTTTGAACTTGTTTGGACTATGCTGTAGTCTTATCCTTTTTTTGGTGAAAGTTGTTTTGAAGAATTGTTTGTGGATCATGCAAATGTAATTTTATTTCTAAACTCCTACCTATTTATTGTCAGCTACTACATAGTTGAAATCTTCAAAGGATCAGATAAAGTCCTTACAACGTAACTGCTACTCTGGGGCTATCTCATTCTAAAAACCTTTAAGTGACAAATAGTAACCTCACACAGTTATAGGTACTACTGCCTACTACTTTTATTGTTCTAATATTATTATTCTGATAATTGGCTCTGCAACTACATACAATTCAATATATTTCAAAAGTTACTTAGACGTAATAAAATTGTATGCAGCGAGAAGAACTATAGAACGATTACAAACAAGGTTCTGGTTTAAAGTAACTGTAGTGATTAGTACAAATCAGGTACAAAAAATAATAACTATTCGTTGGTAATTCCAGTGCCAATTCAAGCAATTTAAATGCTGCTGGAGACTCGTGTGAATTCATTCACTTGTTAGAATGAATTCAACTATTAATAAAACGTCAACGTTATTAATGTAAAGTTATCATTATACTTATAATAAAATATTTTAGACTACATCTGAGGTGCAGTTCTTCATTATAGGAAAATGACTCTTCTTGGAAACTGCTGTATTAAAATAGTACCATTACGTAATGATTCTTAATTTTTTAAATTTATTTGACCTTGGTCAATCGATCTGAAGTATTTTATTATGCAAGATTTTGGTTTATTATGCTTGAGGTCGATTTTTTACTCACTTTCGCATCTTCGATAGTTCATTGGATTTTAACACGTTTTAAATAGATGATAGAATGAGTACAATAATTTAATACTACGAAATTGCAAAGGATGCACCAGACATCGAAAAATAGTTGAAGAAAACTAGTGAGTAGCAGAACTGTTATTAATTTTTTAATTTTATTTGTCAGTACTAACATGAATCTTATATCTGTAGATATTAAATAAACATTGTGGATGGCGAAAAACATATAGAAAATTGACTTATGATTATGAAAACTGTTAGTTTAAGAAATACTATTCTGTCGTGTATTCTGAATTTATCAATTTATCTTATTTAAACCACTTTCTCAATTTTAAGTTTATTGTGCGCGCTTTCTCAGCGGTATTCCGCCTCCAATGGAAAACAAATATTCGTCTCTCAATTACCTTTTCTTCATTCGCCACCAATGTATGAAAATTAGTATTTGTTCTAATCTATCTGATTTTAATTTTTACATACATTTTTACATCTAACTCATTCTGTTGGTATCCAGACTAGATTTGATTTTTGGACCTGGCAGTGATAGCATACTCATATAATGAATCATCATCATGAGGTCATCAGTCCTAAGACTGGTTGGACGCTAACCTCCAGCTTCTCCTATTTTGTGCTAACCTACGCATTTCGCTAATTGTGCTACAACCTACATCCCTTACTATTTGCGAGCAGTAGTTTAATCTAGGCCTACCTCTGCCTTTCTTCACTCCTATTTCTGCCTCCAAAATATCGCAGACTATTCCCCCATGTCCTCAGCAAGTGGCCTACCATTCTATCTCTTCTCCTCTTTATGTTTTTCCACATACTTCTTTTCTCGTCGACTTTCTCTAATACTTCTTCGTTTCTAACCCTATCAGTCCACGGTATTTTCGTCATTCTTCGGTAACACCACATCTTAAAAGCTTCTAATTTCTTCCTACTTGCTTCACCTGCCGTCCAGGTTTCGCAACCATATAGTACCGTGCTCCATACATACGTTTTCAAAAATCTCTTCCTTGTTTCTAAGTTTATTACCCCCGAGCATAAAAGTGCTTTCTATTTGTTAAAAGCTACTCGACCCTGCGCTATTCTTTGTTTTATATCTTTATCGCTTCTTCCATCCCAATTTATGTTACGTCCTAAATAAGTGAAGTCTTTAACTTCCTTCAATATTTAATTATTAATTTGTACTTTCATTTTTGCTCTGCTCTCGCGCCCTCTGCACACTAACACTTTAGTTTTTATTCGCCCTCATTCCGTATTCGTCTGTCAACACTGCCTCCATTTCGTTCAACGGTGATTCTAACTCCTCCTTACTAGATGCTAATACTGCTATATCATCCGCGAATCTCAGCATTTTTAGTTTCTGTCCCTGTACTTTAATCCCGAAATCCACTCTATCTTTTACCACACTAATCGCCTCTTCGATGTACAGATTAAAAATTAGTGGTCATAGGTACATCCTTGTCTTACTCCTTTCCTAATACCTGCTTCCCTTCTTTCCCCTTCTATTTCTATAACAGCAGTTTGCTCTTTATATAGATTGTGTACTACTCTCCTATCTCTATATTTCATTCCCGCGCTCTTTAGTATCTCGACCATTTTTTCCCATCTTACATTATCAAAAGCTTTTTCTAAATCTACAAATCCTATATAAGCGTTCTTTCCTTTTTCTATTGTTTTCTCTAACATTACTCTTAGCGCCAGAATAGCTTCGCGAGTTCCCCTATTTCGCCTAAAGCCGAATTGGTCTTCTCCTAGTATTTCCTCCGCCCTATTTTCCATCCCCTTCTGCACTATTCTGGTTAAGATTTTTGACGCATGGGAAATTAGGCTAATCGTTCTAAAGTTCTCGTATTTGTCGGCTTGTCTCTTTTTCGGTATAATAACGATAATGTTCCTCTTATAATCCTCCGGCATCTCGCCCGTTTCGTATATGTATTTTACCAGTTCAAACATCCTATTTACTTTCTGTCCCGCACATTTCAAAATTTCCGCCTGTATTTTATCTACACCCGGCGTTTTATTGTACTTTAGCCCCCTTAGTGCTATTTCAAATTCCTCTCTCAATATAGGTTTTCCTACATCTTCCCTATCGATGCTAGACTCTTCCTCTAATATCTCTTCTAATTCCTGACCCTCGTATAAATTTCCTAAGTAGTGCTTCTATCTATCCGCTTTCTCCTCTCTTCCAATCAGTATGTCCCCCGATTGACTCCTAACGTTTCTACTTATTGGTCCTATATCCCTGAAGTTCCTCTTAATTATTTTGTAAGCCTCATCGGTCTTACCTACTTGGAGCTTATCTTCTACTTCTTTGCATTTATCCTCTATCCATTGTTCTTTCGCTTTTCTACACTTTCTAATGATTTCCCACTTTATTGACATAAGTTTTCAGTCCTTCCTCGTCTCGTCTGTTTTTGTATGGTATACAATGAATAATGGAATTAAATCTGAAATGTAAAATAAATTTGGAAAACTAAATAACTAACATATAGAGTTTGAGATTAGCATATCATTAATTTGTCGTTTCTGAACTTTTTTTAACTACGAATTTGGGTTTCACTATGGTGAATATTCCAACAATATTTTTTTAATACCAACGTCATAAGTATGCCATAATTATATTTATAGCCAAATAAAACTTCAATTAAAAACAGTATATTTATAAAAAATGTGTAACCTGTCCTTCATACACTTCTTTATGGAGCATACATAAATTTGTGTTCGCTTGTAATTACCAGAAATATAAATAATGCAGTCATTACCTTGGATGAATTTCGATAATATATAATGTATCTAATAGTATTTGGAATATTTTGTATTAACGTATTATTATAGAAAAACATTTTTGCTCAAGCAATACATTTTGGTTCAGTATACTAATAAAAAATGTTTACTTTATCACGAACATTGTAGATATGTACCCACATAAAAAATCTTAATAACAATGTTTCATTGAGCATAAGTTCATAGTATTTTCTAGATAAGTTTCTTTTGTACGTTATTATTCTCCCATGTCACTTTTACATTCATAATATTGACAGCAGTCAGTTATTTTCATAACGGCTGATAACAATAGAATCAAATTCCGAGAAGAAAACGGTATCGTATGGATTTAATTAATGCTTGTTTGATTTACTGTCTATTATTTAATTAAATAATGGATAATATATCATATACTGTGATTTTACTGTTGTTTAATTCGGGACGGTTATGTGGTAGGAATACGTTAATTAAAATCTTGTTATATAACGTAAAAAGCACAGGAATAAATACAAAATAGAAGGTAATTGGCTCTAGCGACTGATCGATTTTTAAAAATTTGCTACTTTATTTGAAAGCTAAAGCTTTACAATATTCATAGTTATTTAGAATACACTTTATCTTTGTGTAAAACATTTTCGTTAAAATAAACTACTCCTATCAACGTATTACGTATTACGTTATGTCTATGAAGAGTATTAGATTCGAAGAGTTTGAACTAAAGCGTTACAATATTCATAGTTATTTAGAATACACTTTATCTTTGTGTAAAACATTTTCGTTAAAATAAACTACTCCTATCAACGTATTGCGTATTACGTTATGTCTATGAAGAGTATTAGATTCGAAGAGTTTGAACTAAAGCTTTATAATATTCACACTTATTTAGAATACACTTTATCTTTGTGTAAAACATTTTCGTTAAAATAAACGACTCCTATCAACATATTGCGTATTACGTTATGTCTATGAAGAGTATTAGATTCGAAGAATATCTATTCTGTTATATGTGTAAAAATAGCAACAGTTTTAGCAAGATAATAATATACTCAGAAATTAATGGTGTCTTAAATATTTTTATTATATAGTTCTACTCTATAAGACTAATTTTCAGCAATTAATCAGTTCTGACATTAATATGAAAGTTATATTTTCCTAATTTAAAGTTCGTGATAACATAATAAATTTTTCTATACACTGTGTGAAATTTGGTGTAAAATTTGATACCAATTTCACACCAAACATATCGGGTTTGGTACAAAATGGACACCGCAAGACCGTCGTAGATGTATACCTAGAATTTTGCCATTTGCTGGAGTGAATAAAAGTGATAAAATAAATCGCTTTTATCCAAAAGTTCTTCCGGGTTAAAGGTAATAAATTTACTTCGTTGTTAATATCCAAGCGACTCATAAAATTCTTCACATTATTCAGTCACCTTGGCAAAAAATGAATAAATTTTAGTTTTTTGACACGTAACAGTATTTGGGTATAAGTTGGTTAATTAGAAACCCGAACAGCCATATTGTTTCACATGAAGACTACATGCATGTAGTGTAAAATTACACTAGTAAATTTTATATAAGCAGTGAAATTTTACACCATTTTATTTTACACCATTCAGATAATTTTAATCGAAAACTAAGTCTTACAATGTTTAAAAACTTCATATCTTTCTATAATCTCGAAAACTATGTGTATGCGAAATATCCTTAGAGGTTAGTAAAAATCTTGTAACGATTTTATTGATATGTTATTATTGAGTTAATAAATCACTACATACAATTAAGAGAATTAATTTCGTGTGAGGATTTAAGATAGTTTTAGTATCATAAATGCCTTGACGAACTTTACTCATTGTCGTTTAAGATAATTTCCATATGATTTACTGTAAAGACGTGTTCAAACAGGATAATTACTAAATGAACTTTTACGATTGTTTTTTTGTTGTAAATAGAAATAATATCGTTTGTTGACAAAAACTTCAAATGAAAATTCAAAACATTTTTATCTAACTATATTCAAGGTTATATTATATTTTTATTACGTACAACGGTTCTATGTACTGTAAATATTTTTCCTGCATTGTAGCTGTTGACGAGCCTGAAATAGAATAGTAAAACAAAAAACAAATAATAAATAAATTATTTGCAGATGCTTCCTACGAAGGCTGTATATTATACATGATTTCGATGTTAAAAAATTTTCAATTATTTTGAAAAGTTAAGCACTCGGATGGGTTTAAATAAAACTAAAAAAGGTACTTACCAAAATTCCAATTCGTTCATTTAATTTTAATTACCTTAGTGATGTTCTGATCGATGTCTTCGTTCGATGTTTTTAATTTCATTTAAGACAGTTATTTACGCACAAAGAGCGTCTTATAAATATTAAGAAAATAATTTTTTTATATTACAAATTCATGGAAAAATTAGTGACAAATAAAAATTAGTAAGGGTTTCTATTTTATTATAAAAATTGTATGGAAGATTCCAGACCTTCTACGTGAAATGCCTCTAATGAGGACATTATAATTATTACTTTTTCGCACTCCACTATGCGTGGAATAGTAATGCAATCGTGTAAAGAAAAAGTGAAAGAACAATTTTTTTTGGTTTATTTTTCGTTTTTCGGTCTAAAAACAAAGAAAAAATGGCTTTTAAAAAATGTTTGCTGTGTGTGTGTGTGTCGTTGTCGTTGGCATTTATTCTTGTTAGCACTATAACTCAACTAAATCGTGTCGGATCGATCGGGTTTTGACTGATTCTGATCGGGGACGTCTCCCAAATGACACCTATTGATTTTTTATTTAGTATTACTTTTTTCCGCACTCCACTATATGCCGAACAGTAATGTAATCGTGTAAAGAAAAATTGAAAAATAATTTTTTTTTGGGTTTATTTTTCGTTTTTCGGCCTAAAAACAAAAACCAAAGGTTCTTAAAAAATGTTGGCTATGTGTGTGTCGTTGTCGTCGGCATTTATTCATAGCATAGCACGATAACTCAACTACATCGTATCGAATCGATCGGGTTTTGACTGATTCTGATCGGGGACATCTCCCAGACGACACCTATTAATTTTGAGGTGGGTAGAATACACTACCATGTACATGGGTCATGAGAAAGTACAATGGTGGACTATTTGAGATATTCTTTCTTGTTAGCACGATTACTCAATTAAATCGTGTCGGATCGATCAGGTTTCGACTGATTCTGATTAGGGACGTCTGCCAGACGACATCTATTGAATTTGAGGTGGATAGGACACACCCCACCCTGTCTATGGGTCATGAAAATGCACGATGGTGGACTATTTGAAAAAATTAAAACTGTCGCATAAAAAACATATTCTGCATTTATGTGTTGGTTTATTTTTTCTGGGCCACTCGATTTCGAGATAGAGATATTCTACGTGCGGAAAAGTCCGTTTTAAGGTTTTAAAACTGTTGATTTTATTTCAGTTAAAATTGTTATTGCATGCCATAGCATCTTTCATAGTATATTGCATACAGTATACTATGAAGGAGGCTTACATCCATATGATTGAAAGTGGCTAAGAAGAAGAAAATTGTTATTAAACATGAAATATTTTATTAACCTTTCTCTATTCATTTTAAATGTGTTGCATACGTTAACTTGCGTCATTATAAAATAACTCGGAAACAAAGCATACATCTCTTCGTTTTTAATTGTAATGGTGGTTTCATACATTTTTTTAACGAATTTTATCTTAATTTCAGAGTCGGAGGTGGAGCAAACGGAATTTTCACCCGCCGCCTGGATTTCAGCTCCTTCAATGCTCTCCCGAAGAACAAACTCAATTCCTATCAAATTAAGGTAAGGTCTTTTACACGTATTCCGTTAAAACTAAGCGAAACAGGGGACAATACGACCCGGAATGACTGTCGAAATACAATTGTCGCTTATTTCCACCAATCGCCCCTCTGATCACCCCGTCGGGCTATTCTACAAATTAAACTTAATTGAAAACGGCCTGTTACTTGGAAAAGAAATTCGCCTATTATTATTTAACGGATAATTTTAAAGGAATTTTCATTAGGCCTTTATTGAACCGGGGCGCAAATAAAGATTAATTTGTTTTCGTCGTTTCCTTATCTAGCGCGTTCCGATGCGATGAAAACATTTTTAGCCTGATTAGAAAAGTTCTCTCTCGGTAGATAACAGATTAATGGATGCCACCACGGCTTCTTCCTCAAATTTATCTAAATTAGAGAAATCGTTAAGACATATCCGTACATATTGTTTTTTCTTACTTCATTTACTACTCCATTGTGAAAAAAATGGTTAACAACTTATTTATAATACTAGAACAATTTAGATACAGCACAGTTACATTTATTTACTAATGAACTTATAATTACTATTAAATTTACTAAGTTACACTTACAATTAGAAAAAAGGTATGTGCCTTCAGTAGCCACGATAGGACAAACATTTTGGAAAATCCTTGTAATAGCTTTGAAGGTATCAAATAGAAAAAGATACCATGTTGTGAACTACCTACTATCTACTCATGGGAATAGATAGATCTACTCGTACTTGTCACACAACTATGAAATTTATTGGGGAAAGATCCGGAAAAGCACTCGTAATAACTTTCAAAGAGGGTAAAGACAAAAAAGATGGTTTATTTCATCTTATAAAGAGTGATGAGATGAGATAAATACAAAAAAAAACTATTTCCTAATTTGTTGTTACGCCTACTATACAGGCTGGGGAATCTGGAGTGCTCCAGATTCCCCGGTTTTGAAGGGTAATAAGAAATTAGCGGAATGAGATACAGAAATAAACTTTGTATTTTTATATATATAGTAGTTTTCCCCATTTCATTACACTATGTTTTAAAGTAATGTCGCCAAGATGATGCCCGTTAACGTCAAAACATTGTCGGAGGCGTTCAAGTTTTCCACAGCCCGACGGCAAACTGTGATGGGTATGGCGTGAATATCTTCTGTAATTCTGTCTTTCAACTCTTCTAGAGTGTGAGGGCGATGTTTAGAAACTTTTTCCTTTAAGTACTTCAAAGGAAAAACTCGCAAATACTGAGATCTGCATCGTGGGGGAGATATTGGGTGAGCGCGCAGGGCACCCAATATCGCCCCTCAGAGAGGCCAGACGTTGAGGGAACATTTCCCTCAAAGCAGCCATAGACATTCGTGCAGTTTGAGCTCTAGCTCCATCTTGCTGGAACCAAAGGTCACCCAGGTCCTCTTCTCCGGCTAGAGCATCTAATCTAGGCTTCACGAATGTATGCAACATAGTCACATACCGAGCAGCCGTAACGGTGACAGTCACGTCTTTTGCCTCAAACAAATATGGACCAATCACTCCATACTCAACGGCACGCCAAACTGTCACTTTGGGGAATGGAGAGCCCTTTCATGAAGCTGTCGGTGATTATTTGTGCACCCAGTATCGAAAGTTTTGTTTGTTTACTGCTCCACTGAGGTGGAAATGTGCCTCATCACTGCTTATGAATGTTGATGTGGCTGGGACTTGGTCAAGCATTTGCTGGCACGCAAATGATAATGCAAGTCATAATGAAGAATTATCCTCAAACTTCGATTTGACGTCCCCAAAGCAATGGAGTGTTTATGAGCAGAACGTATTGGTGATTGCTCTATCGCTTGTCTCACACGCTTAACTTTTTCGGGTGTTCTTACCATTCTTGGTCTTCGGAGGTTGTGTGCTTCCTGTTTCTTCCAAATTTCCAATTCAGACACGAATTGATTTCGCATCAGGAACAGAACGTGCGCGAGGAATGCTGAAACGTCGGCGAAAAGCTCTCTCCGTAGCAATCACTGATCTGTTGTTTTCGTAATAGGCCCGCACAACAAAGCCACGGTATACACCTGACCAAGCCATCATGGGAACTGAAACGGGGTGAGTGACTGGACAGAAAGAGACCATCCCCACCTCTATATCTTCACCAGAGCCTGTACAGTCACCCTTCAAAACCAGAGAAACTGAAGCGCCCCACCCTGTATATAGACACATTATGAAAATATTCTGAAAAGAGAACACCAGGTCAAACATCAGGAGTAGATAACGAATCTAGAAACAAGAAACACACTTGAGAGCTGATTAAAATTAATTAACGGAAATATACTGTTTAACATGAAAAGTAATATTGGTTCAATTAACATTAATTTACCTTTTATAACTAAAATTAAGAGTAGAACTAGGGAAGCTCCAAGTCTTTATTGTTCGGGAGTATTAACTGCAACATTGCTAAACACAACAGCTTGTTTCTTCAAATTATCGTCTAGGTATTAATCCGACTTCTTTGGTATTAAGTGGATTTGCTCCATTAGAAGTCATTGTTAAAAAAATTGGAAACTGTTTTTCACACCTATTTCCAGATCTAATTCATATTGATTGTTTGTTGGAGTCCATAGCAAAGAGGGAGAGAATTGTTATTTAATAATGTAATCAAATAAAGAGCTGGTTGTTGTGTCTTGGAGAACGAATGTTTCGTGTAACGGAAGAAGATCTGAAATATATATTTTGTGAATTAAAATCATCCATTATGAAATGAAATCTGTCATGAACAATTACTTCAGCAGGAAACACATTCGGGCGCAATGCATCTAAGAGATCCCATAATAAAATCTTACACAATTTAGATTTTAATGAGGTGTAAACTTAACTAAACGCTTATTTTAATTAATACAATACAATAATAAATGTTTTATACTAGTTTTTAATCGCAATATTTAAATTTACATAAAGGAATTCATTTATTTGGACAATCAATTTGGAATATTTTTACAGGACAATCAACTATTGACAATTTTTTTCTGTTTTAAGGACAAAACAAACATAAATTGTATTGTTCAATAGTATTGAACAATATTTTGAATACAGAAAACAAGCCACCAATTTTTTCATGTAAAAGTCATAAAGTTGTATATAGAAAAATATTGGACGTGAATTACAAAGAGAAGTTATGTAACTGCCTATTTTAAGTGTAAAGAATTATAAATCCTCTTCACCATTTTGGCTTGTTTCAAATAAAAACAAACGTCACATTTTTGGTAATGATGTTTAGTGTAAACCAATAACTTAACACCCAAAAATGTTAATTTTGAATAATAATTACATAAGTGTAGAGATTAAAAAAATATATATATTAAATTAAATAATAAAAAATCTAACAAAATATAAAAGTGAAAATAATGACGTAATCAGGCGCAATGCATCTGACAGATTGGGGCAGCCCATGCAAGGCGAGGAAATAGACTAAAAACATCGACATCATATCGAGAAGAGTGGTTTGGAGCTAGGAAGCTATGAGGGAGGTCGAACTAATATCCGTAATACACACGAAGGGGCAGAGAAACAAGTGTTTGCCAGATCTCAGAGATCGGTTGCGCCCGACAAAGGGTTAATTCAGCGACATAATAGTTGAAAGATATGAAATAAACAGTTTTCTTTTGACTTCTTCATGGCGGTGTTTTAATCTGTGATGTATCAGTTCTTAAATCTTCTCTAGTCTTATCTATTTATGGTATATGGAAGTACCTTGTGCCAATTTATATTGTTGAAGTGAATCGAAGGTTTCTATACCGTTTGTACTGAACTTGGACCTTTATTTCTTCTTAACAATTTCAGTTTTCTTCGTGAATTTATATTGAGTCGTGTTTATTTTTATCCACTTTAAATTAGCCTCAATTCGTTACGAATATCAAACAAGCAAACCAAAATAATTTGCAAATATATAGAGCTCGAGCCGTGAGGCAGGTTAGTCGAACACGAACCGGGGTTTATTGATTTTAATGAAGGGGCTAAAATTGCGTGGATTACCCCGTAGGACAAGGTAGGGTTGCGTAACTGCATTCTACGGCACCAGAAGCCCAGCGGAATGTTGCCCCTCGATAACTCCGAACGTGCACATTAATTCAGTGGTCCACAACCGCTCCGTTGGACCAATCGCGTCGCGAGGAAAACCTGGCCTAACCACGACCATAATTGCTCTGGTCCGCCCGTGCATTGACAAGGGACACAAAGCCTGCATAAGATGCCATACTGTCTTTTTTTGATGCCAGTTACCGGCGACCACACCCTTTCGGAACCGGTTGAACGTAGCTAGGTCATGGCCAAGCGGGATGATCTCTTTTGGCGTGTCGCAAAAGGAGCAAAATATCGAAACGTTGCCAAACTAGAAGGTAAGTCACGAACGCAATTATCATTTGTACGCAAAAAATCGTGTTTCCGAAATTGGACAATGTAGATTTAATCGTGGATGGGTTTAAATTAACATCGCCGGTACGAGTCGGACTGAATAAACTCGGCTTCATGAATAAAATATAAGAGTTACATAATTATATTAATGGCACCGGTTTCGCCCGTACTGAAATAAGTCGCGGATTTATAACTCATTCCGATTTTAAATTTGTTATTTTCGTTCTGTAAGCGGATCGATATGAATCAGATTTATTTCGTCATGAATATTCCATGTATGAACGTACATATATGTGCATGAGCCATTAAATACGTATAAGTACTGTCGCGAAAGTTCATTTACACATCAGAATGAGAGAGACACCTAAATACTGTACTGGTTATTACGCAATAGTGGAACAAGAACACCTTTTTTCAGAGTTGAAAGAAAAATTAGGCGAACCTCAAAAGACGCTCATATAATTTCGAGTGTCATATCTCAAAAATTAAATTTAGATTTTTTAAATGAAAAATTTTTTCAGATAATTTGAATCTTTTTCTTTTGTTTAAATATTATTAATATAAATTTGTTTTCTCATAATTCACTTTGTCGTATAGTATATTGGTCATACTCACAAGTAAAACGACGGAACTGTCTCTCCAATTTTAACGGAACATTGCACAGTCAAAGAACAGCAGAAAATAATGTATACAATAACTTTAAGTCATCTGCAAGGAGAAGATGATGCGACATAAGCGTTAAAGGCATCGTTAATAAATAATATAAAAGATAATGGTCCCAAATTTGACCCCTGAGGTACTGCAGACGACGCTACGAATGTTTTGGAGTTAAATCCATTGTATGACACAAATAATGTACGTCTGGATAAATACGCTATGCTTAATAGTTCCATGTGGACATAAAATGTACGCATGCATGTATTTACTCGTATTTTGTGTATTATATGTCCAGGATTTAAGACATTGTTGAATAAACCTTGTTAGACAAATTTCAGTTATCTACAATCTCCTTGGTAATTACTTATTATGTTATTAATTCTTCTTGCAGATGTTCTTGATAATGGCTGTCTTTAACTGGGGTTCTAACTAATTATTAAAAAGGGCCGAATATCGTGTAAAACATTGGTATTTTATTCATAACTCAATAAAAACTAATAAATGAATACAATAGTTTACACGAGAATTTCCCCCTTCTAGTATAAGAAGCCACGCACCGTCCCATTTTGAGCCCATTTCTTATCCAGAAATTAAGCACCTTTATTGTTCACAACAATTAGATTTGAATCTAACAGTTGATCCGTAGAGGTACAGGAAAGTTCGTTCACAATATCCATGTAATTTGACATTACTCTAGAACCCTTAGCGCATTAGCAGTTCTTTATTAGTTCAAATGTTTATTATTGTCTGAATCAGTTTTAAAAAATCTATTTTGTTGAAAATTTGGTGAAAAAACTTAGAAGATTTGCACTGTTAACTACAAAAAGATTAAAACTATTAAAAAATTATTTCAAAATTGTACAACAATTGTATATCTTTATATAGGTTGTCTTAGTTGGAACTATAGGATTTGAATTGCTCGCCATTTGTGTTCTGTCACAGATAGGGCGTTAATATTTAACGACTGTTATTACAAACCATATGACGTTAACATCCTGTGATTAACAGTTCAACAACGAATAGTTTGTGTACAACTGTTTTGTGATAGCGAGCGGTCGTTTACAGTTGCATTAAGAAAAAATCGCACATTAGGACAAAATGAAGCGTCTACAGAGTTAACAGTTCGTATCTTAATTCAGAAATTTAAAGAAACGGATTCTGTTATTGATAAGGCAATACCAATACATCCTCGTCGTGGTCGGTTAGATGAAAATATTGATGCAGTGAGAAAGTGTACATTTACATTAGATATCATTGTTAGCATGTGATATTTTATAAAAACGATAGAAACACTAGTTTCATTACCGTTTAGATAAAAAAATGTGTCCTTGTTCTGTCTGTGAGACTTAATTTGGACGAACCCGTAAAAGCCTCGATTGTCTTTGCCCCGGCAAGGCACTGCCTCGTCAGAAGATACCGCGACAATCGCCTAAGGGACGTGCGACAGACTCGTACGTGCCCCGTCTAAACACGTCTCAAAAAAGACCACACCTCGAGCCTCCGCGACAATCTCGAATAATCGCATTTATTTGTAGATCGCTGCCTATTAAACGCCACCGCTATTTCCGGTGCTAGATAGGAACGTTCCGGTACAGCTTCGTCGGTCGCCGAGCGCAATCCGTTTAATGTCTCTCTCTGGCCGTGGAATTGTTATCCAGCAATTTTGTTTTTGACGTTCGAATTGTCGAGGGGATATCTTTATCGCGGTTTCATAAGCATCTCCGCGTGGGATGTAAAATGAAACAGAAAGAATTTTTGGGGCGGGGAGGTATCCCAGTTTAACTTGAAATAAAGAATATACATCGACGCACAGTGCTGATAAATAAGCAAAATGATAAATTTAGGTGGGCAAAATTAACGGATTGAACTAGAAACTGCAAATTTTGCACAAAAATTGCGAGGGAGAATACCAAAAATTCGTTAGTCTGCCCGATCAGTCATTAAAGGGTTGAAGGGAACACGACTGCTGTCGTCCATATAGGCAAAGAATCGCTACTAAGGGTATCTCTACGTATATACGTCGACAAGGGTAACTCGAACCATGTACACGAACCAACCTAGTACGACGCAGCCCTCGCCGCCAACTGCGCCACGCCGAAATCAGGCGGATTCTACGGAGGCAAAATACATTGGAAACAAGCTTTCGAATTATAGAAGCCATTCCCCATCGAGCGAGCTCTTCAATTCTACGAATAAAAATTCTCAATTCTACACTGATAGACAGGTTCGCTCGGCGCTCTCCTGCTATATCCACATGGAAGAGCCCAGGACTGGCAGAAACGAGGAAAATGAATACACGTCCAGGCAGATAGTGACTGGTAATGATACTCATCTTGGGGGATCCGTTTCAGCCCCTAATTTTCACCTGAGGCAACCCCTCATGACGGAATCACCCCAAATCTTAGCAACTCTGTTATCTCCGCTATTCATCACGATGAACGAAATCGATCGAAGAGAGGATGTTACCGCATGCGCATGCGCCAGTGCTCCATCCACGCAGCGGATTGCCGTCACGACAGATGGAAGAGTTTACATTCCGAGTTTATATTTTATTCCTTTTATTAAGGAGGCAGTCCCTGCTATAAAATTATGTTTTTTATTCAAATTACACTCTCACCTGTTAGCACAGTAAGAATGTAATTCAAAGGTTTCATGAAACACGAACGAGAGTTTCACGAAAAGTTATTCTATAGTTCCAGAATATTTTGGGTTTGATATTTTACTAGTACAGGGAGAAAGTTCTCACAAACCAAGTAGAGTTCTAATGAGAAAATTAAAAAAGAGCAAACCTTGCGAGAAAACAATGGAATTAGAAAAAACTAGTCGTATCTATAAAATAAAAAAAAAGTCAAATGGCACTCACAAAATTCACAACGAAAAACGAACATTTCAATTTCGTCTTTGTTATTGTCAACAACTAATTGGCAATCAACTTATATTGAAAACTTAATTCTACTATTTTTAATTTTATAGTTATTGCTAAGAAGTAAATAACAGGCAAATTTAAACAGTGGATTCATTTATCAGAATTTACGATATGCAGAATTATAAGCAAACTACTTTCATACAAAAAAATGTTTTTCCGATTCTTTTATACTCGTTATATCAGCAACTTTTTTCTTCTGGTTCTGTAAGAATTTATGCAAATTTACTGTAATCTTTACATGTTGTATATCTAAAATTATTCAAGATATTTAGTATAGATTTTAACTTTAGTTGAAATTTTAAATAAACTGTTGTGTTTCTTATAAATTATAATTTTCGGCACAAATTATCTATACAGTGATCGTATTGTAATAATTAGGGATCAAGGAAATGCCCAAAATTTTGTGTAGATTGTTAAATTAATATCGATATTATTAGAAAAAAGATATTATAAATTATTCTCGATAGATCGGTTAAAGATATTCTTAACTAATAAACAACATCGATATTGTTAAAATCAAGATAGATAGAAAGGAAAATCATAAATGGATGTATGTAAACATATTAATAAATAATCGAATAAGATAAAATTGGTGGCCTCCAATATTGAACCCTGAGGCACTCCGTTATTTACTATAAAATTACAATAGTTACAATATCCATTTTATTTTGAAGGCACACGGAGTAGTCCTTTTCTCCATTCAATATGTTCTAAATCTGTTGAAAACTACGTATTTCAAACAAAGCATTTTAAAATACGTTTATTTAAAAATATATTTTCTACTACTAGATTATTCTAAAGCACTATTTTAGAAAATCGTGATAGATATATAACTTATATTACTGGTTTTCATTTCAGAGCAATTTCAAAACTTCATATGCGTTAGATGATTTTATCTAGATAATAGATGGGGTTGGCGATAAGTCATAGTCTGCAGAAATATTTTTGTTATATAGCACCTACGTAACATACATTTTAAACATTCTATTATACTAAAGAATGATTTCTTTTATTATATTTGTAGACCAATTCACTGTTCGATTCTATAGAAATAGAACAATATCAAATACACTCTTTGGAAAAATTCATTCCTCCGCTCGTGCCTTCGCGTCTGGAATCATGTCATGTCAGGCGTTTTCTGTTTGTACCTTTTATTTTACGAAACTCTTTAGAGAACCGAGGTGGGCTAAAATAAAGGAAAACTCCAAAGGCATAAACAGAATACCAAACAGTACATCTTAAAGGGGATAGATAGCTCTGCTTAGGACAAGAAATGATAGTTTCGTAGAAAATTCTCCCACATTTTAAATTTGTTATAAATTTTATTTTCTTATTGTACTTATTGCACATTCTATAAACTATGTAATTCCGTAGTAAGATATAAAAGAACACTACTCTCCAGTGACATTTTAATCTGTTGAGTTATTTTTGTACTTTTGTCAACTGTTTTTAAGTGACTATAGCATTATTACTATACAATTTTTAAATAACATTGATATAATGGTCATAATAAGTTGATGTAAGCTACATAAATATTTTTCGAAGAAAATAGCCCATCTGAAGAAACAAAGCATATGATTTCATGTTATATTCAAGATACTCGAAGTAGGGATAAAAGGCCTGACTAATCTCATGACTATTAAGAATGTACCACCATTATCTCATGTATTGTACTAGTCTTTATTTCGTCGCCACTGCTTATACTCTATAAATCATCTACTGAGATGAAATTGGTTTGGTTTTGGGACAAAGACTGGGACTTTCTTCTTAGTCCTGAAATAAGTAAAAGGGTTTAGATATATAGTACGCCTCTCATCATAGTCCATTCAATAGAGGCAGTTTATTAAACGAATTATTAAATGGCAGTCATTGATTAGTCCAGAATCTACTGACCATCGGGTTGTGTTCTTAAAAAGAGCTTAGCTTTCACAGGAACTGCTGAATATATCTCTTATGCGCCTTTCAATCTCCACTGGTCTTTACATTGCAATATAATTGATTGCCATGGAGACAATGTCTATTTTCACGGATCAATTATAACGTTTGTTGATCGAACTGCATTTGAATGAAAAAGAGAACGCTACAGTTTTTATCATCAACTGATTGCCGCGTAAAAAATTAACGATTTCCATATCTGTTCGTGTGCGTATCCACGCCTGCAGGCTAGCTGTTGCTAAGGACCTACCCCATCATCTAACGCGTTGCGCAATTCATTCCCCTATGCGTTACGCATGTTGTGGCAGCGGTCCCCCAATGCAGCATCAAACGCGGAATTATCCTGAATATCGGATGGGGAAACTCACGGCCGTTTGTTCCTATGGAGAAAAATGTTCATTCTTTCGATTGTAAATGTAAAATTTAACATGATTCTTCGTTTAAAACGGTAGGAATTAATATTTTAAAGAAAATTGGATATAATTAAGGACAATAAATAATGTTATTGCTTCAATTTTGGTATTGCTTTATTGTTTACAATTGCTTTAAAAAAGAATTAACTCGTATACATATTATAGTTATACACAAATCGTTTTTTATCTTCTTATTAATTTATTTGTAGCCTCCATTAATCGTTGCGTCGTCCATCAATTGGGTGACGAACATTTTATTATTATTTTTTAATCACGATTGCGCCACAAAGTATTTTGAAGACATGTTCTGCGAGTAGCTGTACTTTACAATTTTTGAAAATTACGATCATTCAACATCACATTTAATACCCGTAGGGCATTACATAGCATGCACTATCAGTCATACTGTCAAGGTTAAGATTACCGTTTGGGAAATCGAAGCCAGTTAGGGCCCAGATTTTCTGTCTTACAAGTGACTTATCAGTTCGCGGTTAGTAAATTATTTTTTGCAATATCTACAAAAGTAAAAGAGAATGAACTACTAGATAAGTTTGTAGATTAACAACTATCAAACTGCTTTGCTTTTCTATGAACAACAAACACTTAGTCCAAAATTGCAACTTAAGTATCATCTGAAATTTTATATAGTCTTAAAACTGTGTTAAAATGGATTAGAGCGATATAGAAACTACTGCAAATAGTGCCTGATGCCTCGTTTACCACAAAGATGTAAGAAAATAAATGAAAGGACTTACTATTTGCTTAAAAAAGGGATGCGAGGTTAATGGGAACTCATTTAAGTGAAGCGGTCTTGTTTGCATATTTATGGAGAATTCTAAAAAGTGATCTTTTGCTAATCTATGCTGCCAGTATTTAAAGACACTGTTACCTATTTATAATTTTGATATTTCAAAATATACAAAGTTAAAGGGTTTTTTTGTAACAAAAGTGTAATATATCGAATAATATTCAAATGTGGTTCTCAGTTAAGGAAAAAATAAATGAAAATTTTGCTCCAATTTTGAGTGTGAATGATGAAGCAATTGTTAGTTTAATATATCGATAAAAAAATTAATGTGATTGTCTTTTGACAATAAAATTTAGTTAAACAACAAATATAGAGTCTTTCAATAGGAACGCTCAAAATTTGTTCAACGCCATGTGTTCGCCGATTGCACTTTGGAGCAGTTGAAAGTTGACCCAAATTTCGCCAAAACACTCATATTTAGAGACGAGGTTCATTTTTGGATGAATGGATATGTGAACAAGCAAAATTGTCGGATTTGAGACGCTACCAATCCACACAAGATACATCAGCATCAAATGCATCCCGAAAAAGTCACTGTTTGGTGCGGATTTTGGTCTGGCGGGATCATCGGTCCGTACTTCTTCCAAAACGAAACTGGCATTGCCATAACCGTACAGATCGATGATAAGCAACTTCTTGTGGCCTAAACTGGATGACATGGATACCGATGACATGTGGTTCCAACAGAATGACGCTACGTGCCACACAGCGCATGCCATGATGGACATTCTACACGAGCGATTTGAGGGCATGATTATCTCGCGCAGCGGCGACATGGGATCGAGCCACCGAAATCGTGCGATTAAACACAGATCGCATGTCTGCGAATAAACTGCAAAAAATTGATACCCTCAAAGTCAACATAACGAACGCCATCCAACAAATTCAGCCATATTTATGCGAAAAAGTCATTAAAAATTGGACCTCCCGAATACGTGCCATCAAGCAAAGCCGCGGCGGACATTTGAACGACGTTATATTCTATACTTAGTGCCATAATATATTCTTTCAAATAAAAAAAAAATATCGAGCGGACATCTCACACACAACTTGTTTTATTTACATTTAAAAATCGAGCGTCCTTATTGAAAGACCCTCTATATGAAACGGAGTTGGATGTAATGATGTAAGCCCTCGAAAATATACGTCGAACGGTAGACGTTTCAAAATTATTTAGCGTCATTAACTATCGTTCAAGAAGGCAGAGAGTCTCTAGAAATTGAACGAGCAAAAAGCGCAGAATTGGGTGCCGTTTAACGGTAAGAACGCCTGCCAGTTGTAATTTCTTCAACTAGACGTAAGACTGGGCTCGGTCCGGCCATATAAGAAGTGAAAATAGACATAACGAGACTGGACAAGTTACGACTCTACGAGCATAAGAACTGTTACCGCTATTACAACTGGATTTGCGATCAGCCCGGCGACCATTGCAGCATACAAATTTTCCTTGTAGTCCGGTTATTGCGTATCGTATAGCATTTGGCGAAATTACGGCTTACTGTTAATGGCATGAAATAAACAGTGGTTGATTGAATCGTATAAATCTGTAGCCATTTGATTAACTGCTCATTAATTCAGTACTCATCGTTAATAGATTAGAATTAGCCAAAATTAGGACTTACTTTACATAGAAGATTCAAAGGTAGAAGATTCAAAGGTGTTACTATCTTCCAAAACTTACGATCATTAGCAACCAAATCCTGAAAATAATCCGGTTCGTGGTTGAAGAAAGAAGAGAAGAAGTTGCAAACTAATTCTGTATTTCGAAATATGCGTGAAAAGGTATTAGCAAGCTTCAATTTTTAAATAGATTAGGTAATTCCGGTTATCTGTGTTACTATAACAGCCCAATATATAAATTTTAAATAAAACATTGTTTTCTGCAGCAGAGTATCGAAATATTTATTGATTTATAATATAGATATTTGGGAATTATGCATTAGATAACACATGCATTGGCCGCCACGACTTTGGTAGCACACGAGTACTTGTCTGGCGAAATTTTCAATAAGTGTATTGCATAAATGTGGCGGTATTTCGTTGATACACCCTTCAGCTTCAGCTTTCATGCTTGAGTGGTCGTAGGATTATTGTCGTAAACCTAAAACTTCAGAAAACCCCACAGAAAAAGTCCATGGGTGTTAAATCGCAAAGTCGTGGCGGCCAATTCTGGTCACTAAAAAGGGAGATGACACGACCAGAAAAAGACTGGTGCAATACCGTCAATATTTCACGGGTCGTATGGCAAGTGGCACCAGCCTGCTGAAATCACATGTCTTCAATATCTTCCAGTTATTAATGTTGGAATATTACATTCAACAATAATTATTTTTAAAAATAGTCTTCATGCGGTGCCTGAAATTAAACATAAACATTAGGTCAGCATTTATGAGTTCGGGTAACTCAATATCGAATGTTTAACTGTTCAAATGTCGTTGAAATAAAAATAGTCTATTTAGCAAGTTAGTCTGAAAGATTATACGTTAGAATACACATCTTAATTTCTTTGTACGTAATTTAGTTGTTATACAGGGTATCAATAAACTCGTATTGTCCTCAAATTGTATCTTTAATTATTTATTCTCCCAAGTACTTCGAACAATTAAGGCACAAGGAATTGGGTTATGTCATGATAATGTTCGCCATTTATCGTTAATGCCTTACGTGTCTCGTTTTCAGAGAAAAATGATTCCTTCAGACCACAATGTATAACAAACAGTGACACATTGGGGATGCATTAGATTCTCATGAATCACTTGTGGATTTTCTGAGCCCCAATTGCGACAATTTTGCCTATTAACGAAGCCATGAAGGTGAAAATGTGCCTCGTTGCTGAAGATGATTTTGTCCACAAAATCGGCATTCATTTCTTGTTGTTCAATGATCCAATTGGTGAATTCTTTTTGCTGTGCATGGTTTGTTGACAGAAGCTGTTGAGTGAACACTTGTTGTTTGTTGAGACTTTGTAAGTATGGATATGCAAATATTTAGTGAGAATCCAGAGAAGAGTGGCTGTTGAAATGTCTAGCTCGTCTGCACGATGACGAGTCGAGGTCCCTGGACTCTCGACCACACTCTCGCGAACTGCCCTGATGTTTTTTTCTTAACGACCACTACGATCTCGGGTCGTGTGTTTCACATCAATAAATGAACCAGTACTTTCGAATTTTTCTATTATTCTTTTCACAGTTGATAAATTTGAAGCATTATTTTACCGAAAATTGGATTCACTTCATGAATTGTAGCAACCAAACTTTCACAAGTTTGATAGTAATGTTTAACAATAAGGACGCATTGTTGTATCATGTAGCGCTCCACGTTTACTAACTCCTATCTGTCTCTTATCGACCCGTCATAATTATTGACCTATCGAATCATGACAGCGAAATTGACGCGCAATTCAAATCTTGCGCTTTTATTGTAACGCCTTTTGTATATATTTATGTATATATGTTTTCATGCACGCTGTAAAATAAGGTGAAGTTGTTCCTCTTGCAGATGTTGTTCCGCATTAGAAGTAAAACGTACCTTGATCTGTAAATCGTCTTGGTCTAAGATGGGGTTGTGATCTCTTCATTTACAAATAATTTCTGTTGAACATTTATAATAAAAAATAGCTCTAGTTCCATATTAATAGAGAAAAACTAAGTGCAACCAGAGTTTTTTTTATTGGAGGAGATTTTTTGGTGTTAATTACGTACGAGCGTCGAAGACGTGAAACAGTTTTCGAAAAGTTACCTCCTGCAGACTTCTTCGGGAAAGAATTGCTAGGAAATATTATATATATTAAACCATCATTTATTTCTTTAATTATATACATTACATTTTTCTTTAGGTATCATGGTACTTTATACATTATCTATATAGTATGACGATTTTCCTAAATTTATACATATGTTCATAAGCTGTTGTTAATTTGTCTGGCCTAATCAGAGCATTGGGTGATAGGGAGAGTGTCCGAAAACTTACAGGGTTGTCAGGAGACTGTCATCTTCACTACCATCTTAGCAAGATTGGCTGCAGTGCCAACACGGAATGCAGATGGCGTGGAAGGGAGGGGGGGTCTCTGAAGATGTGCTATGCCAATGCCCGGCTTTGGCCTGGCGCTCGCCACAAGAGAAAAGTCGCCCTGGAGTGGATATTAAGCTTTTGGAAGTAGCCAAATCCACATCCCAGCGCTGCTTTACGAGGGGATATAATAGCCCGACTATTGCAGAGCTTCGTAGTCGCCCTCAGAAAACCTGACCTAAACCTAACAGAGCTATCCAAAGCATTAGCTATGGCGAGTACTTTCTCCATCCCTTTCTCTCACTTATAATTAGTGTGGTAAGAAATTTTATGAGTTCTTCAGCTATAAAAACTCTTAACTTTGAAAATTATTATCATTGAAAAGGTTGTTTTATATTATGTGAATTTCTGGACTTGCAGATTTAACACCACAACAATATGATTGGATACACGTGATGTTTGAGCCATGTCCAATGTGAAACAAAGAGATATTCTTTCATAACCTAATTATGGTGTTATTTTATGGTATTATGTGGGGTTGGAGCGTGCCTCACCACAGGTGAGGCATGTTGTCATAATTAAATTACATACAAGAAATAATTTTTTAGTATAAATATAGCATAAAAAGAAAAAAAAATACTTCAATATATATCCTCTTATCGACGCTTCTCCTGCAGCTTATTTAGCATCTAATGAAATCAATTTATACTGGACTAGTGCTGCCATAAACTGGCCTGTCCACATTTGACGGTTTTTATCTATTTCACGGGATTTGCGAGGCGAATTAATATTTACTTGGACTATAGGGCTTTATTAATAATTCCATTTCAGAATGGACGATGGAATTCGAACGACGGTAAATGCCGACTGGAAAAAATTGAACTGATTGATTATTTTTAATGGTCGATAGCTACTGGCGTACCTCTCAGATTCTCACGATGAAAAGTCTGTAGCGTTTCTCTTCGTGGATGTGCTAATGGATGGGAATAGTTCCTGGGAAAGTTATGTTAATTGCAAAGTATGTAGATATAAATAATAAATTTATAGTAGATTTTTTGTAGAATATTTCAGGTAAGCTTTTTTAAAGAAATATTTGAAACTCACATTTTAGAATCGGTAATTATTTATCATGAACATAAATTTACTCATGCAAACCATAAAATCTACAAAAAGGGCAAAAGTTTTTAACGGTATTCTTTATGTTAACAGTTTGTATTATTATTTTGTATTAATATTTATATTGAATGCTCTCGATAAATGTTTTCCAAAGCCTATTTATTTTACGTTTGGAAAATGCGATAGTGAGTTTTAACTATCTGTTTTACTTCTTCTTAATCTCAACCATTTTTCGTTGTCGTTGATACATTCCATGGATACGTTGTCGAATTAACATCAATAAATAAATATACAGCATATCGCTTGAGGTATACTTTTTTTTTGTTATATAATAAATATAATGTCTTTATTAGTAGCGACCACAACAGTGGTTATCTCATGATGATCGTCAAACTAGTCTTGAAGTTTCGCTGATCAGTTCAATCAGAAATAATTGAAAGGTTTTCCTCCGCTTTCATCGTTATGTGATACATTGGTTGTGCTTAATTGGCCATGATCGTTTACGCCACTGATATTTGGCAAATCTGATCTCCAAGTGCTACCCACGTGATGTCCATCCTTTAGGTTAATTTTGTATTCTTCATAATTTCCAGTGACTAATAATACATTAATAATAATAAGTACTTTCCAATATTGTGGCATTATCATATTCTATTTTGTGGTTATGTTGTCTATGTATATGTTCTGCTTATGTTTAAAAGTTTTCCTAACTTGACCTCATGATCTCATGATGCTAACTAGTTTAATTAATACGCTTGCGAACACAGTCCTTTTGATTCGTTTTGTAAATTAGCTGCCTGCAGTTTCAGTTAAGCTCGTTAAAATTATTGCATCCTCCAATAGACTTAGTTAAAGTATTCTTATTTATTTGTTTATAAATCCCTATTTTTTGACATGCGTTAATTACCGGTCTTCTTGGAAGTTCGTAGCATTTTTTTTCCGGAGCACAACATGCTTTGTTAACTGTGAGATATTCTGATCTTACTAAAAAGAAGAAAATGCACTTGCTGCAAATCATATTCTCAATGGAGAGGCCAAAAATGCATAAATGCAAATGTACCTGTGGCAAATGCGATGTGAATTTGTGACCATTAAATTATGTAGGAGCAGATTTGAATTATTTTTAGTAACAATATTTATAACATCCCTTCATAATTTCGGTATCAGATATATTTCAATATCTACTTTCTAGTATTATAGACATAGAAAAATACATATGTTAGTCAATTTTGCTCTCAATCACAGAGAAAATGGTGGGTAATTCTTACAAAACCGTTTTTCTGAGGAACAAATTATATCCCGAGAATTATTTTTATGTGAAACAGAGGTTATTTCAGCAATATATAGTGTGTCTAAAATAGGGATGGCCAATATAGATATCTCGTTAACAGTAAGATGTATAAATTTGATTAAACAGAAAAAAATGTGTAGTTAAAGAAGTAGGAAAAGGACACGTAGAAATCCTGTCATGATTGTTTTTCGCCTGAATTATTTTGAAAAAATTTAAGGATTTTTAATTTAATTTTTTCTAGCGTTATTACTAAATTTAGAGTGCTGTTGACAAGACTTCTTTTATAAACTTACATCTGAACAATTTTCAATGAATTTGAAAATTTTACTTTATATTTTTTTATTGGACGTTTCGTGTTCGAGCAATCGTCATTAAATTTTTTTAATACGTTTCTGATCTTCTGATGCTCAATTTTATTAGGTATTATGGGTTATTTAATACTTGATTTCTCAATTCCACAACATAAATGAACATAGAATCATTCAGAACCTTAAATAGAATTTTATAACTGTATAATCTAAAGCATTATTCAACATCGCTGTCGTTATTGATGAGCTTCAAAAACCAATCCTCCAAGTTCTTCTGTTTCAAGCATGTAAACACAATTCTTGACAAATTATCAAAGGAAAAAATCAGGTTAACGTCCCAGCCAGGGAATTTCGAAATACGTACTTATAACTTTCCTGAAATTGTAGCTGAAAAGTACTCTTTAACTGTAACACTAACTAGAGTTCATCAAGAACTAACTAGAAAATCATCTAGAGCTTGCTCCAAACTAATTTGAAATAAATGTATGTAACTGTCAGAGGTTAAATTATGATGACAAAAAATGGACCCATTTTCCTGGCTTATTTTGTCTTACAAATTCCTTAAAATTCGTAACTTTTTTTATTTATCTGCCTATAACGTGGATGCCAAATTAATTGCCATTTGTTACTGCATTCTTAATGGTTTTATTTTTCTTTAAACAATCATCCCGATCCACGCTTTTTAAGTAATAAACTTAATGGAAAACAATAATATATAAAATTAAGGATTGTACCTGGACTGGACCTAGCCTGAAGAAGATCACCGCATCTTCATAAAGTTACTTCATGGAATTTAAGTTACCATCATATTGAAATCTAATTTTTGAGTAGAGGGTGCCCAGAAGTTTTAGGAAGGCTGCGAATTTCTGTTCGAATGTTCGAAAACATTCAGTGGAATGAATTCAACAATGAATTTATTTTATACGAAATTTATTTACTACTTACTACACCTCGTGAATTTTATTTTGGATAAATTTGAACTTAACTATCGTATTTCCGCCTCTAAAATTATTTCAGTTTATTGAATTTATATTTTTTAAAGCCCCGTAGTTATGCCCCAAGGTCAATTACAATAGCTGTAATTGAATCAAATTTTGTATGTATCTATAATTAATTGTCTCCACTTTTCAATACGCCATTTATTTGTTAATGCATAAAACGCTTTGTGATAATCAAAAAAGGATTTACCTCTTTTATTCATCTGAAGTAGTTTAAAACCAGTCCCCAGTTTCTAGCAACTGGCACCTTTTCCCCCATTTATCTGTGAAATGAAAATTAGCAAAATTTGAATATTCTCGCCGTAAGTTTTGCACTTCAGGATAGTTGTTAATTTCAGTGTCGCAGGCGACAAGTGGTTCATTCGCAGTGGGTTCGTGACATTTCAATGTGTTTTGTCTCGTAATTGTGACTAATGGCGGTTTTAATATCGTTGGAGTGTGATTATTTCATTGTTTTCGCAAGAGCACTCGTCTACATTCATTAATATTTTTTTTCGTTCTGCCCCGTGCGAGGAGCTTCTTCTTAAGTAGTGTTAATGGTAAGTGCAACATTACGAGTTATGTAAATTTGGCGTAATTCGGAGCCTTACAAGCGTTTGTTTTATTAACGCCTTTTATCAAATTTGGAGTGAACTCACACAATTGAATATCAGTACTCGATTTGATCTTGAATCGTAAAAATATTTAAAAATATGTTTTGTTTCAAAGTTTACTTGGAGTCAGAAGAATCCCTACCCTTACTCTTTGGCATAGGCAATATTTTTTTGGACAACAACAGGTCATATTTTGTAATTACCTGTAAAATAGAGAATGTAGGGAATTTTAGAGAACTGATAAAGTCTTAAGTGGGAATATCCCATGTATCCTAAGTATCCTATGAATGACTTCATGGGATAACTCTTGATGATCTGAGTGGATCTGTTTATCTATTACTATCAAATCCCAATAATTCACATGATTTTGAAGTCAACAACATTCAGTCTTGGCATTGTCAATATCATATCTAAAAATATTTACATTCTCTATAATTCACATAAAAGTTCTAATTTATTCTTATCATATCGGAACTTCTTGGATTTGAGTCCCTTCAAAAGTTTGAGATATATTTCAACCGTTTGAACGTTTCTTCTCCCTAATTGCAATTGTATTTACTTCTCTTTAATTGCATTTATTTCTATATGCTATTACACCTGAAGGTCATCATATTCTATGTTTTCCAACTTGTAGTTTTTAAGAGTAAACTTCTATTCCCAATGGACTTTCTCAATGATTGTAGTTATCTGTGTGGATATACATACTTGAATGGAATCATCATTAGATATTTAAGGAATCATTGTTCCAAATTATTATATTAAAACTAGTTTCTGGACTAAAATTGAGAAGAATTCTGCAGAGCAGGTATTGGCTATAAATATTAGGCAGATCTTAACGCCTAACAGAATTTTCTGCGTAATTTGCGATTTTTAAATAAAATCGTGAAAAAAAGCCAACCTCCAATAATTTTAAATTGGCTTCATTTAAACCGAATTTTATACTTTTTCCTTTAGTCCCCTTGGAGATTCAATTATCCTTTAATATATAATTTTAATTGGTAATGAGAGTACTTGAAATATCTCAATTAGAGTGTTCAATTAAAGCGGATAATTTTACTCATTTATTTTTTTGTCTTAAGCTTCAAGTTGAATGATTGTTGACCTACTCTTAGGGTGTCTAACCGTGACCCCTACATATAAATAAACAAATAACAATAAAATACCTGACAGTTATTACCACCTAATCGAGATATTATAATAAATAATGACTGTAATGAATAATGAAGCAGAGACAAATCAGGAGAGTGGGCCTGATTTCATCTGGCCTTTGCCTAGATGAAACACACTTATCTAATTGTAATAAATAAAACAAACTACGCAAATGGTATGAGGGTACAAACGAGGAACACAGTAGCTACTGATCTAACTAGATTTAAATATCCATTTACATGAATTTAAATAGCCCCATAATAATAATCAAGTAGGGTCAAATCAGAAGAGTTGGTCGGCCACTCAATTTCATCGGCGTCTATCGATCTACTTATTGAGAAAAACTAAATTGAGACTTCTATTGCAACTGTTGTGTTGTTAACAATTTCATTATGATCAAAGAAATGATATTTTAACTCATGAACAAGGAGATTCGGTGACAAAAATCCTCATAGAAGGTTCATAGTATTCGTCATATGAGATCAAATTACCATTTCGGAACAATGGGGACTAGTAAAAGGTAAAAAGTCGAAGGTAATAACACAGAAGAAATTCTCATACACAAGTCTGATGATTCTCATCATCGTCAACAATTCAATTGGTTATGATTCTATTTAAATCATACGACTTTTCACATTTGGTGTAACGGATAACACAGAATATAATTTTAAAATACAGCCTGAGATGGACGAAGGTGATCTACCTCGGCCATTGCGATAACCGAGCTAGTTAGATTGTTTTAAGTAGCAAATACGACTAGCTCCTGAATGTCTTGATCTTGGATTGACTCCAGGCTCCAACACTAGCAATGTCGGTACGTATTTCCCACGCAGACAGCTTCGGCTGGATTCGGGGATTTTCTAATTTATGCGGTGTGTGGTATGTTTTTTCCTATGTTCGTTGTTTGCATATTTTTTCGACCTACAACGAAAAACGTAGGTCAATATAACAATTTGGTATAGATAATATTTAACAATTTAGCAATCATCTTTTCAGATATCCTTTTTTCAAATATAATAGCCACTAGTTGTATGGATTTAATAAGCTGGATTCCTAGTTAGACTTTTATCTAAATTTTGAAGTATTGTGAAGCAAATTTTATCTAAATTTGAAAGAAAGCCGTAGGCTATAATATTCATTGTAAAGTTGTTTACTTTCTCTTTCGGATTATCGACTAATTTTTAAATTTCTGACAAGCTTAACATTACGACCACTACTGTACATTAACATACAAAAGAATGGTGAATACAATGCGTTCGTTTATAATAATCACGTATAATTATATGTAAAGGACTTTAAAGCAAATCGACTGAGATATCACCTATTTGAATATAGCCCGCATTTCTGAACCGTTAGATTTATTATACCGTTATGATATGCATATGTAAATATACATAAGTAGAAACGGAAGACAAGAGAGACGAAACACATCGTGAAATCTGTATCGGCCTCGCTGATTCGGATAGTCATGTTCAACGGTTTCAACGCTGCCATTGCTATTCATTATTGGAAATTAATAACGCATCAAATCACACTCTCATCGATATGATAAAAATAGAAAAAATCGCATTGTTTTAACAGAACGGTTAGAAGATAGATATATAATTAAGAAAAATGTTCGCTAAGAAAATATTATTTATGACAATAATATTTAATATCACTATATTAATATTAATTCATTCTTCTGTAGCATAAACCTTACATTTAATATAGTCCTATGAATATACGTCTATAGCCTTTAAATCAGGTAATCGAGGCGACCAATGCCATTAGCTTTCATTTCGACACTTTCTATTATCGAACATATGGTATTCATTCGCAACAAGTTCATTTTCAACAACGTATTATATGTAGGTGCCTTACCCCCTCCTGTTCCTATTGGGTTAATAAAATATCTTAATTCTAATCAACAATATAATCGTCACCTATATGTACAACATTAGCCCAGCGACCAGGAAAATCACCCCATATCCACGCCTCGTGGATACTTTGAATGTTTTGAATATTTTGAAGTTAAATCTTGTTTTAAATATCTAAATAAATGAAAATTCGGCGCCATGTCGAACGAATATGGTGAATGAGGAACCGTACCGTATCCAAGTTTCATGAATTTGTATTAAATTTCTTTTTCTTTTTCTAAAGTTACTGCAAGTTTTTGCAGTTGATCAACGTACTCGTATGTAGTATCCATTAACCGTCCTGTCCATCTTTTGTCTCAATTATTAGATCCTATACCTCTTAAACAAGTAGTAATACATTTTTAATAAGATTGTGACAGGACTTTTTTACGGTAACAGAAGTATTGTGCAGCCCAAATGACGGAGGATTATCTTAATAATCTGAGAGAACTATTTTTAAGATATATAAGTATCCCCGAGTGTATAACCTCAAGTTTTCATCTATAAAGCGAAGAAAACAACTTAAAGTCATTTATTATTCTGTTTTCCCTCTTTGATCTTATTCGTGAGGCAGTACCTATGTATCTTCTCTGACAAGGCATCACTTAATACCGCTAATACCAACCTAGACCATTAATAACTTTATAATAATAAGATCACCAGACTGACACATTTTTTCGATGTCATCTTTCAATTATCATCTGATCTCGTGGAATTTAGTATACCCAAAAAATTTTCACGATAAATATGATTATGATAAATGGTAATTTACTCACTGATAATAAAATAAGCCAGATTATGATGTAGTAATCTTTTCCATGGAAATGGAAAGAAATCGCTGGTGGAGCACTCAAGAATGCAGATAGGTTAAGGTACTGCTGGTTTTGACGCCTAGTAGAGACTGGGCGGCAAAGCCCCTGAGGAGTGAAAGGCACAATGTCCAAGAATTCACGGGGTTGTTACCAGGACACTGTAATCTTAAATACCATCATAGCAATATTGGCTAAGGGTACCAACAAGAAATGCAGATGGGATGGAGGAGAGTTGGAGGGTTCTGAACATCTGACGTGGCTTAGGCATCTCGCGTTTGGACTATTTCTTGAACCCAAATGAGCTGAAACATCGGCCTGTGACAAGCCTGTAACCCAAGTGAGCTGAAGAGGGGATATTGAGCTTTTGGAAAAAGGCCAAATCTCCCTAACTGCTTTACGAGGAGATTCAATGGGTGGTAGCCTAAGTATTGTAGGAGTACTGTCAAAAACATCGTGCTATAATAAATGTATTGCCGTTTGTGTTAAAAGTATAGTTGACTTTCCCTCTTTTAGACCAGGTTTCATGGATATAATGGCTGCCTTTTTTAAAAACTAATCCTTTAATTTAATTCTTTATCTAAAACTAAAACTAAATATGCTATAGATTTACCTTTCGAAGTAGAAACGTTAGTAAATTATGAAAATAAAATAATATACATTAGGCACAAAAATTAAGGGATGTAAATTTTTTTTAGTTGACTTCAAAGGGCTGTAATTTGAAGAAAAATAGTCGTAGCGCAATTAAAATAGAAATAAAATTGAAGCTCCAAATTTATAGTTTTCAGATTTTGTGTACAACATTTTTTACTATCAGCAGTTTTGAGCAATCTAAGATCTTTGCTTGCCTTTCAGAAGGTCCACGGACTTCAATAAATTGTTTTCCATTCTTTCACCATAAATTTTTTTTAGATAATTTTATCCTCTTTAATTTGAGGGGTCTAGAATCCTTGCATGATGGTTTTTCGCTGAGTTATCGTTCAAAGCAAAAAAGTCAGTATTAAAGAATTGCGTATTTAGGGATATTCGATGAACTTGACATAAGTTTGCAAATAATGAACAAACTAAGGATATTGACTATTTCTTTATTTTATTGCCTAATTTTGTTGAAGTCCGTGGACTTTCTGAAAGGTAAGCAAAAATTTGGAACAAAATTGGTTTCCCATGGTTTTCCTATGATTACTCAAAAACTGCTGATAGTAAAAAATTTGAACTCAAAATCTGAAAACTAGAAACTCGGAGGTTCAATTTGCTTTTTTAAAAATTGCTCTGCGACTATTTTTCTCCAAGTTACAGCTTTTTGAAAATTACTTAAAAATTTTTGATTTTTTTACATCCCTTCATTTTTGTGCCTAGTATATTACGATTGGCATTGTTGTATATTTTAATTATTATACACAAATTATATTTTATAAAGGTTATTCTTATTATAGAGTCAACAATAAATGTATATTTTAAGACACACTAATAAATTTCAAAAACAAACCCTAATCCGTAGCGTAGATTTCTGCTTGAGTATATTCGTCATATTACCAAACTATTAATTACTTTTGCACACCTGTGCAAATATCTCAGTTGTACTATTATTACAAGTCTTACATAGGTATGTGTTTGTTTACACATAAAAGTTGCATATTTATTTATACACATAAACAATGTTTTCAATACTATACACTACAACCGCTTGCTTGCATAATATTAATGTAAAAACCTGTTTGCAATAAATGCTTTTATTTATCTCGTATACGCTTTTGCCAGACTTCAAAACAAGTCTCCACACCTCGCGGTAGGTACACTGAAAAAACTGGCGATATTAGAATATTTCGTTGAAATGTCGACTTAAACAGTTGAAGTCATTTTTTAATTATAATTGTCAGTTAATAATAACAGTTCGTTAAATTACTAATAAACATGTTTTGCTAATTACTGTTTACTTTAAAGTCTGTATAATTACATTCAGACGTATAAATCTTTTGCAATAATAATTCTATATTACTAAGGATGTTGATGAACATTAGAAAAACTAAATAAAATGGTTGTTATTTTATTTACTATGAATATCTAGAGAATATTCACCATAATTCTGCAGTTTTCTTTAACTATTTATTTATAAAAGATTTATTATTCCATTTTCTTCAGTGCATGAAATGACTTGGTATAGTCAAATTTTCTACGTAGACCATACAGGATTGTGAATACTTTTCAAACGGTTACCAACATCAGACATCAACATAAACGAAAGAAATAACAAAAAAAAATTATATAGTTTCATGTCAAGAAGTCTCTTATTTTTACACCAAAATGCAGATGTATTACTTTTTGAAGTAAAATTTAGTGGCGATAAGTAGATTATTTTTTACTGCTCGTTTTAACTTCTTTAAAACAAAATAAGAACGATTTTACAGTTATCCGAGGAACAACTTTTACAATATTTTGAAATTAAAAATTGACTCTAACTCTCAAAACGTCGAGTTTTTTCCATGATCTTAATATATATAGCCAGATATTAACATCACAGCGAAATATTTTAACTTTTCGGTAAAGATGGCGCTTTTACTAACACATTAAGAGTTTCCAAAAGTTGAGGTTATATATCAGGGTCAAACTATCTTTTGTTTTTGTTGTTGTCTTTGAACTACCTAATTAATGTTTAATGATCCCAATGACACATAAGCATTACAAAACTTATAAACATTTTTCCTTCGCTATTAGTAGAAACGTTTCACATGTTACTAAGAACGAATATACTACACCTAGTAATACATTTCTCTCAGTGTACATAACTATTTTCGTCTATTAAAGCGCAAGAGTGCACATTTGTAAACCGAACGAATGAAATGAGACCAATTGCTACATTTATATGATAATTGATTCATACCTGAACATTCTCCACTGACAATCTGCATGAGTTAGCCTTCTCAAAAAATAATAGCCCCATTAATTATAATTTATTAGTTCATTTATGTGCTAATGCGCTAGCAGATAGTCAATGAAAGGGCGCGTTTACGGAATTCAATATGTTCACGACTTATTGCTTTTTTATATGCCGAGAATCACAAATTATTTATCATAGAAAGACGTAAGAGAGACAGACATAAATAACGCTGAAATTTTTCACGGCTATCAGAAAGTTTATTGATAGATTAAAAGACAAACAGCATTTCTCTGAAGGTGCAATTTACTGGCCCAGTTTGTAATAACAGTTTTCTTAATAACCACCAATTCTTCATTCCTTATTCTTAACCAACTTTCGAGGATCTTTCACGTTTAATATTTATGTACTTAGAAGTGTTCTCTACTCGCAAACTTATTTAACAGCTATATCGGTAAAGAACTATTTAAGGAATCATTAAAACATATAATAGAAATGAAATACTAATTAAAGAAAAACAGGATACTGCATAATAAACAGTTTTAAAACCTTAAAGCGAATTTTTCTGCACGTCTCGAAATTAAGTGGCTGAGAAAAAATAAACCAACACATAAATGCAGAATATGTGGCTGCTTCAGTGCCGTATCAATGACCCATAAACAGGGTAGGGTGTGTTCTATCGCACCTCAAAATCTATAGATATCGTCTGGTAGACGTCCCTAAACAGAATCAGTCGAAACCCGATCGATCCGACACGATTTAGTTGAGTTATTGTGTTAACAAAAAAATGTTCTCAAATAGTTCACCATCGTACTTCTCATAACCCATGAACAGGGTGGGGTGTGTCCTATCCACCTCAAAATTAATCGGTATTGTCTGGAAGACGTCCCCCATCAAAATCAGTCAATACCCGATCGATCTGACACGATTTAGTTGAGTTATCGTGCTAACAAGAAATTTTCATGTCGATGATAACCACGACAACGACACACACACAGACAAATTTTTAAAAACAATTTTTTTACGCCGAAAATCGAAAAATAAACGATAGAAGAAATTTTTTTCCCATTTTTCTTTACACTATTACATTACTTTTCCGCTCTGGGATGGTTGAGTAAAACGGCGGAAAAGTAAAAATACAATGTAACTGAAGCGCTTACGAAAACTAATATGTTATGTAAAGTGATTGAATTAATGACAGTTATTTCATTAAATTTAATTCCTGGTACACAGTATACCAGATCACCCCTATAATGTTATTTACAAAAGTATAGCTAAATATGATATAGAAGAACTTCTCTCAAAAGTCCAAAGTGAAGTGCTATGAATCTAGACGGCTACGAAAATAGAATATTATAGAAATACTTAAATGTTTAATCTCAGATAAAAAAAAAATGTAAATCCAAAATTATAGAAGAAATTGTTCACCTTGACCTGAATAGAATATCTGTAATTTGCACATCTCGTGGCACATCGCTTTTACTCACACACGTGATTCAAAAATTCCTACATGTTGCAAGAGAATGCGGTGGGCATTCAGTTCAGTACCCGGTAAATGTTGTACTTACTCTGTATGTCCAACATTGGTAAGCGACATATTGTGCTGTACTGTAATTTGAGGTGGCGGACTGGGCTTAGTATGGGAGGTGTTATTGAATGAGGTATTTGCACTTCTCTCTGTGTTAGAGTGTCTTTGAAGTCATTTGTGTGTATATATTCCACTCCATAGCCTAAAATTTTAGAGGAAGTAACTTCCTCCATGATGGAGTTCGATTCTTGCAATACCATTGTTAGCATGATCCTGATTTCCTTGACTAATAGGTTAAATTTCTCATTTATTTTTTCCAGTTGTACTTCATAGCATCCAACCAGAATTCTTCTCTCCACTCTAGAGTTCTTTGACTCTAGATAGGATGGTTCTCTTATCTAGATAAAGCTCTTATTTAGATAGATATGCTTTGTGTTGTTAATATTATTACATAAAAAATTTTAATACAGATTCAATGAACAAAGTTTTTCACCCTTTATTTTTGAATTTCATACTTACAATTAGTTCATTAGCTTTGCAGTCGTATAAAATTAATAATAATTCTCCCCCAAGTCACTGAAGAGTTATTCTACGACCCAAAGCTTTACCTGGGACTTACTTATATCATACCTCCTTGTCTGCACCTCACATATCATGTGATTTCACATCAGTACGAACCAATTTCCTAAAAGTGTGGTAAAAGTCCACACTTTTGCATCGTAATTAAAATTATCACTAAAAGAATGATACTTTGTAATTACTAGAAGTGTTCTCATTTTTATATAAAAGAAACTATGTATTTTGGTTTAAGTACAAGTTAATCAAACAATAGTGAAGAGCCTAGCATTCTATGCGGGTCTAAATACTGATCTATTTCTAGTCTAGTCTAGTCTCCAAAATGTATTCTATAATAAAATCATTTGATATATTCAGAGTTGATATGGTTACACATTGCATCTAATATATTACATATTATTTATTAGCATTATTAAATTTCTTTCAAAATCCATATTAACGTACAAATTTTTGATAAATCACAGGGTGAAAGACGTGTTCTGCTCCGACCTAAATCAGTCACGTTCGGTTCGATCATTGGATAGTCGTTCCATTAGAGTCATTTCGTTGGAGTAATTTTCCTGTGCTTATACACTATTAAATAATCCATCTAACACTGGTAGATTACAAGCGGTTTGTTATTGTTAAGCATCTGTCTGAATAACCTACCCGAGTATCTGACTCAACAAAACAAATGGGACTCCAGAGGCATTTCATATCATACGTGCCCTCTATATATATAAAATGTTATGGCTGTCGCGTTTTTTTTTTCGGGCCAGCCCACACACCGAGAGAATGTTACGCTAGATCAGTATTTAAGTGTTATTGATCCACTTCAAAGACATGACGTCTCTATTTATGTTTATGTTATTGTTTGTCTTCGTCTTTCAGTGGCGCTGTTTGTACGTACTCTTTTTCAGTTGTTCGAAAAATTATGTTAAGAGTTTGCTAACATGTAGTCTGCGCCAGTTTCTGTCTAGGCTTGCATATACGAGGGGCACCCAGAAAGAAACAAGTATTTATTTATTTATTTTTTTAATTTGAGATACTATCTTGAAAACATAAATATCGTGCAAATATTGTTTATTGTATGATGTGCACTTGTTCTAACGGGTTTTCCAGTGCTCGAAACATTTTTATATCCTATTTTTTTCATTCCTGGGAATAAGGAAAGTCGCAGGGGGTTAGGCCGAGAGAGGAAGGAGTGTGTGAAATCGTTGTCATGCCGGTTTTTTTTTTATCAAAAACTGGTTGATTTTTAACTGCCATGTGGGCAGACGCATTGTCATGATGAAGAAACCAGTCCCCCAATATCCACAATTCCTGCCTCATGCAATCGGTTTATCACTTCCAGATAGTGATTTTGGTTCACTATAGTGCCCTGAGGAACAAACTAGATGTGAATGAGCCTGGGCCATGAAGGCGTCTTCCGAAGGTGTCTTCGACTGACTAGACTACTGTTTTGTTTCGAGATCATAGCCATAAAACCTCCATTCATCTCCTACAAGGACTTTTGACAAAGAATCAGGGTCAGTTGTACCTGTTCCTTCAATTCTTGGCAGACTTTCAGATGCCCTGGACTTCACACTTAAATCCACAAAAATAATCCAATTGAATGAGATCCGGAGATCTAGCTGGCCACTCAATAGCTCCTATTTGGCCAGTATATCCATTCGGAAAGACACAGGGTAGGTAATCACTCCAATGGAATGAGATCCGGAGATCTAGCTGGCCACTCAATAGCTCCTATTTGGCCAGTCTATCCATTCGGAAAAGACACAGGGTAGGTAATCACGCACAATAAATAAATAATATGGTGGCGTACCATCATGGTGGTACCATATTGACTATTTTGATATCTGAATTTTCATTAGTTGACTGCAGAACTACAAGCTAGGGAATTATATACCCTTGTACCAACGCCAAATAGTTTTCAGTAGTGAGTGCATTATCAATAAGAAATGGTCCTACAATTGTGGTACCAACCTGTCTTACGCATGCGGTGTTTCTTTGAAAATTACGTATGCGACTCATATACGCAGTCCCTATGTATATATCTCCCTATGTATATCTATGTATGATTATCCGTTTATCATCCAATAAGGATTTTTAGAGGTCCACTCACTTGAAGTTCTGCCTGTTCAATAAGACATTTAAACAAAAAGTGGCCCTGACAGAAAATTACCTGCTTTGGCAACTGAAAAGTTTGGCTAGGCTCAGGTAGACTCTTAGACTCAAATAGCGATGAAATGAATTGTACCTATTTAATTTTTATAAAGATTTCATGGAATTTGCCCCTCACTGTATATCATACCAGAGGTAGGCATTTCCAGATTTCTTTACCGTATCTTTTGTGATTTATTTTTAGCCTATAGAATTTGTATTAATTTGTCTTCATAATACATTCGCACACATATAAGTGATCCCTGGAATTGATTTAGTTTCCATTCAATTCAAATGAGTACACTTTAAATCAAAAAACGTCTCCGCCACCATTTCTATCCGCCTCTTTCATCGGCATTAGCGGAGAGAATCTCTCCCCGGGCGAAATCCTGATATGTCAGCTAATTACTGGAGCTCTTCAGAAGACGAGCAATTAACATCATTACTAGGAGAACTTGCTAGAATGAGCAGCGAACAGCCTTTGAATGTACTCGTAATGAGGCTCTAGAACAAATATGCCTGGGACTGCTTTGCATTTATCTTACTTTCATGATTTAAGTAAGTCAACAGAATTGTAACGGTAAACTGAACGAGGAATAATATAAGCTTTAGTCGAAACGAACTCCACCAATTTACAGCATGAAAGACGATACAAGGTAAGTCTCGTCTTTCGTGTTGTAAATAGACTTGAAATATTATGAAGTAAGAAGTGTATGTTTTATTACGAGTATATTGCAGACAGAAGTACACAGTTTATGGTTTTTTGTACTAAGAAACATTAATTCAACAACATTGACTACTGAAGAATAAAATTTGAACAGTGTAAACCTCAATTTAAAGGATCTTAGATAATATCAACTCATCATAACAATGGGCCACTAATTCTGAAATGTATGTATGTACATATACATCTATGTACGAGTATAATAAGAAATACGATGAGCATTCAGGTCAGTTTCCTAACCTGAATACACACAATATTTTCTAGCTCGTTGCTCCGCGTTTATGGTACATGGATGAGTGTCATAGTATTCTCCAATAGAGGCGTTTGCAACAGTTTCATTCATACTATGGTCCAGGGGCTGTGGTATAGCCTCAGTATTGGGACTCATTTTATGTTTATCGCATTGTCTTCTTGCCTTCTGGAAATAACTTGAAATCTTTTCTAAGGGGAAAAGAAAAAAACCTTATCACTTTTCACTAACACCCTAAAGTATTAAATTCCATTTCATTATCTCGCGACAGCAACATCAAATTTGACATTAAATGCTGAATTTTACTCAGTTACAAAGATCCTCTGTCAACACCAACTTAATTGGTAAAATGAGCAATGGGTACAATGCAATGTTTCAGTGACTTGTTAGTAATATGTATCTTCTATTTATCTTGGTTTTTTATGTAATACTTTTAAAATAAACAGTTTTAGAAACCTTAAAATGGACTTTTCCGCACGTGGAACATCTCTATCTCGAAATTGAGTAGCCGAGAAAAAATAAACCAAGACATAAATGTAGAATATGTATTTTATGCGACAGTTTTACTTTTTTCAAATAGTCCACCATTGTGCTTTCTCGTGACGCATGGGTAGGGTGGGGTGTGTCCTGTCCACCTTAAAGTCAATATATGTCGTCTGGTAGACGTCCCTAATTAGAATCAGTCGAAACCCGATCGATCCGACAGGATTTAATTGAGTGATCGTGCTAACAAAAGAAATTTCTCAAATAGTCCACCATCGTGCTTTCTCATAACCGATGGACAGGGTGGGGTGTGTCCTATCCACCTCAAAATCAATAGGTGTCATCTGGGAGACGTCCTCGATCAGAATCAGTCAAAACGCGATCGATCCGACACGATTTAGTTGAGTTATCGTGCTGACAAGAAATTTTATCAATGCCGACGACAACGATAACGACGACAAGAATGACGACAACGATGATAACAACGACGGCAAAAATATCAACAACAACGACACAAAATGGTCTAAAAACCCTTTTTTTTGTTTTTAGGCCGAAAAACGAAAAATAAACGTTAGAAACGTTTAGACAGACATCAGAATAATATTGGATCATATTATTGGTCCAATATTTATTGAATGTATTTGACAGTTGAAAAATATTTAAATCTAATCAGAAGTTATTTCTTCGGCATACTTTGTCTATATTCGAAAGTACCAAATAAAACTATTTGGTTCTAACAAGACGAAACCCTAATAAATAGATTGTCGAAGACGTGCTATTGAGTGGCTACCTAGATGACCGGGCCTTATGCCATTGGATTTTTATGTGAGGTCTTGTAAAGAATAAAACATATTCAAACAAAACCAAATAATGTTGATGGCAAAATTTTTGGCACAGGGTAAGAAATTGTAAAATTTTTCGATATTTATTTTAGTTTTACATTTAAAAAAACATATTTCTTATTATTATTTTTAAAAAGCACATTTCGAAAACATTTATCTTTTAAATTAAAAATCGATCTATTGAAGCATTTCTCATAAATCTTTAAAATAGCACTACAAATATTGTTTTTCCATGACAGACTTCCATCATATATCTAAAAGACTGATTCCCGCCGTATTGTGGCAAGCTTTATTTGACTCAACAGCTTATTTCCTCTATAGAAAATAACTTCCATTTGTACACGAAGATTATTAAAGCTTGTCAATACATTTCACGAACAGAGAAACAAATACACCGACCACATAATAAATCCCGAAAGAAAAATCCAATTTAAATTTAAATAAGTTCCCGAACGTACAATCAAGTAGTACCTACCGCATAAGAAAGTTAAAACGGTTCAAGAAAACGAGAGTAAGTGCAACTCAATTTATAATATTTAACGTTTAGGATCGATAGTCGGCT
Organism: Rosalia funebris; assembly: GCA_037954035.1. Taxonomy (NCBI): domain Eukaryota; kingdom Metazoa; phylum Arthropoda; class Insecta; order Coleoptera; family Cerambycidae; genus Rosalia; species Rosalia funebris. Next base: position 10,197,042 of record JAZFAV010000004.1, read on the forward strand.
AACGTGTTTTCACGAACAGACATTCAATATTCCCATTTACAAGTTTACAAAGACCTTTATCCAAATAAGCCAGTTTTTTTGTGCACTGATATTCAAATTTTACGCCATTAATTTAAATGAAAGTATCCTGGGACGGGTTTGCTTCTGTAATAAACTGCTTGAATATTTATCAAGTTATTTTTATTTCGAAAATATTTTGTAGAGCGCAATTAGAAAGTTTCAAGGTAAAATCCATCTTTGTTTACTTCCAGGTATATACCTATACTAATTTTACGTACAACTTAATACCTATTTTAATTTTGAACAGACTCAGAACAGGAAGTTTACAATATCTGACATTTTTGATGGAAGAATGTTAGTCAGTAGTCAATATCATATTTGTACCTCTCATCGAAATAATTCCCATATTTTGGACTAGGTCTGTAGCCTAAGGATTAAATAATTTATGAGAAAATGGGGTAGAGGATGAGGTGAAGTCTGAAAACATTGTATTGCTCGAATTGTTTTTCGACCAGACTTTAGTCAAGAGCTCATGCTTTGACAATTTAGTGTCCCATCTACCCCCATCTTATTGTACTGCTCTATTACAGATTCATATATTTACAATTGCTACCAGTCAAAAAGCAACTTTACTATTCAAATTGTTGACGTATGAAACAAACTACAGACCAATATATCATATATAAAATATACCATTATTTTTGTCGTCATTCTACCCCTACTAAATTTATAATAGTTATCTTCTAAAGTTGACTTTAATATAAACGTTTTCATGTTTACGAAAGTCAAATTACAAACTCTACAACGAACATTTAAAATTCCTGAATAGATTAGTTTTTACTAAACCTATTTGATGTTATCTCTACGGTAAATGAGACATATAAAGCGAAGACCGTCGGAATAATTAGGATAACAAATGAAAACATTTTATTATAGAGATAAATCAGTTAACCATAAGTTGGTTCTTTGGCGGTAGCAAGAATGAGGACATTATAATTTCGGAATGTTCACAAACCATATATAAAACTGTACCTATAAAAATCATGTTGTACGATATGTATACGAAGTTTTAAGAAATGTTGATTGGTAACTGATGGTAAAGAAGTCGATGGCAGCACTTGCAGTGAACATAAATTGCATTAACGTAGGCTGTCAGGTCATATGTATGTTTATAAAAGTTAATTCGTAAACTAATCTAAAAATGGGCCGTTATAGTTGCTGTGTTGTAAATTGCAATAATACCGGAAGAAATAATAGTAAATGCAAATATTATCGATTTCCCACGACGCCGGCGGCTTGGAAATTAGAACAGTGCAAGAAATGGATTGAAATGGACAAGAAGGGGTTTACTAATATGTTGCTTATTGCTATTACTTATGGAAGCTTTATTTCATTTAAGTCTAAAGTGGCAGTTGGAAGGAAAACTGATTCACAAATGACTGTAGAATCTGGATTAATAAATTATTTAGAAGATGATGACAATATTTTGACGGACAAAGGGTTTCCAGAACTAAGACGAGTTTTGGACGAAGCTGGAAGCAAGTGAGGATAGTTATGCCACCTTTTCTACAGCACAGTAGTGCATTTTTCAGAGAGAAAACTCAAGAAAGTTACAATGTTGTCCGTATCAGAATTCATATCGAGAGGAAAATGCAAAAACTAAGAACTAATCATATTTTAAATAAAATTCCGACTTGTCTATCCAACCACGTTACTTTGATGCCATTGTACATATTTGTTGTGTATTGGTAAATTTAGAACTCCCAATAATTAAATAAGCATTTACTATGAATAGTCAACATTAATTCTTATAATTCTTTATAAATATTTCTTCTTATTTATTTATATTTATTCTTATTTATTTGGTATTATATAAAAAATCTATATTAAATTGCCTACATCTTTCCCAGTGAAACTTCGTTTTTTGTGTGTCACATTATTGCTACCAGCAGCAGAATTTTCCAAATACATCTCTTGTAAATAATGTTCAATATAAAAGATTTCACTACATTATATTGCAAGTTTTATGAAACATTCATCCCTTTATTGAAAGAAAACGCTTGCTAAGGTCTTTGTCCACAGAAATGGCAGCAGTGCAATTAAATTTAATGAGATTTTACGTGCAATTTTAATATTACCAACGAGTAAGCAAATCGCAATAATATTGCGCCGCCCCTTCGCTCATATCGAAGGCACCTCCGGAACATGCCTATAGAGGCTTCGGATAAAAAAGTTACCACGTTGTTGGCAAGGGTCGATTTACTATATTGATTTTGTCAAAATGCCGAAATTCGAACGAAAAGCATTTCGTACATCGACGTAAAGATTTCGTGACACACGAAAACAGGCGTTCAGTAGATATAGATTTAGTCAGAATTTCTGACAGACACATGACACTCTACAAGGTTGTGAACTCTACGCGGCGCTGATGTCGCGCACATAGCGTATGTACCACATTTGAAATAAATATGTTTACAGAATATATTAAAATATCTTTGACACGATGTTGGTTCCTTAATGGATACATACAGTCCATGTTCATGTGATATTTATACAAATCGTCAAAAGTTCAGGATATTAATTAGAGTTAAAATCTTCAGATACGCCACTGATGGTGGTTAAGTCGATTTAAACGTCCGAATTAGAAAGGGTGATGAAGACTAAATGAAGATAAAAGTAATATTTTATTCTCGAGAAAATTAAATACAGTATCATTTAGTTGTTAAAATTATCAAAATTGGTGTTTATCAACATTGCCCTACTTACCTAAGCTTTAACTAAATTTCAGTTTTGTTTTCTGTTTGTTTTTTATTCTTCTCAAATATTCGTCACACTCGATGTAAAGCATAATTATTATAGAAAAAGCAAAACATTTATGATAAACTCATCTGGATGATAGAATCAATAGGTTGTTTAGCAAGAAGTGACAATTTTAAATTAATTTGATGACCAAAAATCTGCATGGCACTCAAACTTGGCAGTTTCGCTTACAGCTTATCTACTGGTGTGAGCCTATTTTCTGTTCACATTGTGCAATTGTTCATACCTTTCATTATTTTTGTGATTTTAAAGCCTCGTAGTTGACACCTTTAGAAAAGCTTCCATTACATCTTGACAAAATTGGGCTTTGGGCAGAAATTTTTCGTTGAATATTCATTAAGAATATCCAACGATTACCAATATACCACGATATAGACGTACTGATTGTAAAAGTTGATTCTGAATAGGGATTGCTCCTGTATTTAGTCCTAGTTGAAATTTTCAAACTAATGTTTCGTTCGTTCCAATAGACAAGCGAATTGTACGTTTGTTTTGTTTTTGTCCGTCTGGTATTTAATAGAGAATAGATTTTAAACAAAACCGTCTTTAAAAGATCGCGGGATACACTCGATTTGACATCGTCTATAAATACAAACCGTAATATTCCTGAGTGCTCGTACAGCTCGCAGGAACTGGAGTTGACAATAACATCCATCCCAGATCCCGGTCCTCTATCTATTTGCCGTTTCCCGTCTTCGTATCGGAATCGTCGTCGGCTGCAAAACGCCAACGAATTGCTGCGGTGTAGCTAAGTTGGAAGGGTTGAACCTGACGTTGCACTTTCCACCAGAAATTAAGCCCTGCTGCTGACGGATTTTAATTATTATCGATTCCGTGGACTTGTTTGATTCAATTCGAGAATTTCCTGGGGCGTCTTTAGGCTTTTTTTTACGGGTTTCAGCTTCAACGGTGGATTTATTTCAATTTAGGGAGCTCAGTTAGCTGTGAAAATCAAATCGAATTGCAGTCATTTGCAAATTAGATTCGAATTTATTTTTTATATATACACTAGGCACAAAAATTAAGGGATGTAAAAAATCCTAAATGTTTAGGAGATATTCAAAGGGCTGTAACTTGGAGAAAAATAGTCCCAGAACAATTTAAAAAAAAAGCAAATTGAAGCTCCAAGCTTCTAGTTTTCAGATCTTCAGTTCATGGAAACCATCGGAAAAACTTTTTTGCTTGCCTTTCAAAAGCTTCATGAACTTCAATAAATTTGTTTCAATGATTTCATCATAATGCTGTTTTATTTTTTTATTAATTTTTTGAGGTTGAAATGTTTTTTTGCAGTAATGCATATTTTTTATCAAACAATGTTACTTATTATAAGAAAAAAATCTATACGATCATTATTTCCCGAGTAATTAATTGCCAAAGTCAAAACTGTACACTTTTTAAACATTTTAGTCTATTCTTGATGTTGAGTGGCTACCTGAACGGGGCTCATATTCAAGTGACATTTTACCCCTTCTGAACCGGGAAAACCACTCGTATTTTTTTCCTAGTTTAGAGCTTCTTTCCCATAAGCTTCCCAGAGCATTGAGATTTGTGCATTTCTGCACTTGTATTTATTTAATGCAAAACATAATTTGATGTTAGCACGTTGCTCCTTAAGCTTTCCCATCGCAAAATCGCGGAAAGCGTTGGGACTGATTTTAAGAAAAAAATCACTGGGTCCCCTGCGATGATGGTTTCGCGTGAATGATACTTGGCCAACTGAGCAACGGGAGAGGACAGCACGGACAATCCGCTTGTCTACAGAGAATAATTCTCGTTTTTGAATACCTCCTCGTACTTTCTTTTCGTATTTACCATAATATAGGTTTATAACTAACGGAAGACCCTGTATATAGCGCTTCTTAAATATTACAATCACCAGTCCGCAGTTTCCATTACACGATTCTTTTGCAGATGCTTCAATAAATTCAGGTGTGATCCCACATTTTGGATACATGTTTTATAATGACGTGCAAGACAGACATCAACTATAAATAAATTTGAATATAAAAAACTGTCCTTAGGCGTTCCTGATTATTAAAATGATGTATAACTACCTTAAGATACCTTAAATAATCACTTTACAATCACGTCTTGATTATCTGTGTAACCGAAACTTGAGGCTGGTTTTCAGTATCCAATTAAGATGAGATTCATATCTCATTTACATATACAATGTATGCAGGTCCTTCTTTTGTATTACGACGCGCCTTTCACGGTTTTTTTTTATTTTCAGGTCAGTACCTTTACAATGCAGCTATCACAATGCATGAGTCGATAGGAGTGATGCTTAATGCATACAGGGTGAGTGAAAATATTATTCTGTTGTAAAGCTACTGTCATGTTTAAGGCTAAAAATTTCACAGTTCGAAATTTGTTAAAAGGGAACCGATCACATTCATATGCTGACTTTACATTATAATAAACTATTGAATGGGTTATTATAAAATAGTTTTAAATCATGACACCAATTGATTATAAATTCTTACAGTATTTATGTTTTTTATAACTTATTCTTACTAACACTTAATTTTTATAGAAACGGTTTACAAATTCTTCAGAAAACAGTATTTATTACTACATTTATAATTTATATTTATTACCATATTTGTAATATTTATATTTATGAAATCATTTAAAGAGTTAATGGTTAATACTAGCTATTATTGGTAGATAATATTAAATACGCAATGATTATATAATTTATTTATTTAGGTTATGATAAAGAGATATTCCAATCGAAGGTTTTTATGATATTTTTTAATTTTTATTCTTCTTACTGTTGACTATTTTTTGTTTGTATTGTTTAATGTCTTTTTGCAACTGAATTTTAATTTAAGTCAATTCCTGTATTCTGTAATATTAAAGAATTATAATTTTTGATTTCGAAGGTTGTGAATATGTTGTGTTATATTCTTCAAACATAGTAACATACTGTGGATTTTAATATTTAATTCACAAAAAAATAGTTTTCAATAGAGAATTAAATATGGTGGTAAAGATTGTTTTTTCCTATATATCAAAAAGTTAGATAAAAAGTAGTGCTGCTACCTAAAGTGCAATTTTAAATCCAAAACAAAAATAAGAATCCAAAAGACTATATTCAAAATTTCAAAATCATAAAATCTTCCTAGGGACCGGCTGGAACTTCTGATGGAGCAACATAGACAGGAGATCAGTTTTCCTCGAACACGAGAAAATTACACGTTTCGCCAATCAAGTTGGAATCAGTAGTAGATGACTTAAACTTCAGTTTTAAAAATCAATTTTATTATTACCATCTTTATCAGCATCAGAAGCAATTTTAAGGTCTTCCAATTATGCCAACTTGATTGGCGAAACCAGTATATATTTCGGTATTCCTGAAAAACTCGGTCTCCTGTGTTCTTATGCCATGATGCCCTAGTATCATGAGAGGAAGAGGAAGTTCATTTTAACGTAAAATTGTTCCTAATCTTGGAAAATTACAATGACCTGCATTATCTTATTCTTCCATGACTAACTATTTTTATTATTTTTAATTCAAACTAACAATTTGTTAGTTTTTTTTTCTGAGAAAAAATTAATCTTATTTAATTCTACATGAAGAAAACAGTTACTTTAATGACCACAAGTATTTTCTTAAATGTAAATTAACAAATAGTTATATACAGGGTAGTTCAAGGTTTTCAAAAGTGTTTTATTTAATAATATAATACTAAATATTTTTTTAAACGGGCGCGGGCGTTCCTGTGACCTGTCTAGTTCTTAGTAATACAAATAACTTCGTAATAGATTTTTTTTTACTGAAAATCTATGCTTTTGTACAATTTTTTTTAGTTCATTTAAAACAATATTTACAGTGTAGGTAGTGACATAAAAATGTAAATTAGAGAAAATTAAAATTAGCTCTAATTTGATTAATGATGCAACATCAGTGTCACTAAAATATTTCAATGCCCTGAAAAAATCAGTTGTGTTTTTAGTGTTTTGAATCACATATTCCCCATGTACGTTTAACTATTGTTCACAGAGCAATAAAAATTAAGAATATTTTCACACTACTGTTGCGTGGTCTGCAAATTCATTTCTATATTGTTTGGAAAAAATGACTCGTTTTCTGTCAGTAACAAACTGTATACAGCTTATTTCCCACCTAGTTAAAAGTACTTACTTTATTACTGAGTAGTTGGATTTAAAAAAGTAAATAAGCACATACTTTAAGAAAGCACAGGAAAAATAAAAACGTTTAGAAACAATTGAATAACTTAATTTCGTTTATTCCGTATTATCAACCTCCACCTTAAGGTATTTTTCTTTTTCCTACCCTAATAGGAAAGGGAAATGCAATTTAAAAGTTTTTCATATACGAAAAGTTCCGAGAAAAATATCAGTCTGGGCAACTACATTGTTGAAGATTCACTTTGCTCTTTTTGCGAACTATTTACATACGTTATTCTACAGGGCGTATTGGGGAATTGAAACAATTTTAAAGTGATATCGTTTTAATGTAACGAATTTTCGAATGGAAAACATATTTTTTAATTAACTCATATCGTGTTCATTATAATCGGGCCACGTCTTATCTCGAAACAAAATGTTCTGTAAATTATGTATGACTTAACTGGTCATTTTTAATATCATTGTGGAAAACAATTTGTGTATTTTACATGATGTAAATTTTGTAAATGTTGCACTATAGTAAATTGTTTCGATAATAAAATATTACACATACGGTTATGTACATACAAGTATAATCAACGTATAAATTTAATTAAAGACTATATTAACCTAGCAGTTTGTCGCGTATTTATCACATATGCGAGCATTTAGCGGAAAATTATGTACGGTCATAATTCTATAAATTTTATTAGACGCTAATAGGTATATTATGCAACTCGGTGTCATTGACTGTTATTTCGCAGAATAATAAACGTATTCCAGGAACTAATAATCCTCGATGACGCTGTGTGTTGTGTAGTTATTAGTAATGATGGATTATAATAATCGTATGTAGTAATATGTCGTACTGTGTTGAGGATTTTATTACGGTTTTACTATCATTGTCTACAACTAGGTTTATTTAAAAATATATAGGGGTATAACATGATCACTTGCAATAGAGGACCAATACACATACACTACACTGAGAAACAATATTTCCACTCATATTAGATACACATAATGTAGACTGAGAAACAATCTATATGCCTTAAAATAATAATCCATGTAAAAGGTGGTCCAACCAAAACGCACGATGTTAATTCTAATAAAACAAACAGTTTTCAGAGAATTATCTTAATATTTTTTATTATGATAGAAGAATCTATGACAATTATGTGTGAAACAAAATATGGGCCAAATGCTCGCCACAGCTTCGGTGGCATACCTTTATCCGATGGTCCATATTTTCAATGACTCTGAGACATAATTGAGGTTCAATGTCGTTAATGTGCCGAATTATCTCATGCTTTAGCTCTTGAACTGTTCTTGGCTTATTGACGTTCACTTTCTCTTTTAAATATCCCCAAATAAAGAAGTCCAACGGTGTCACATCACATGATCGTGGCGGCCAATTAACATCGCCACGACGTGAGATAACACGGCCATTGAATTTCTCCCGCAAAAGTGCCATTGTTTCGTTGGCTGTGTGGCAAGTGGCACCATCCTGTTGGAACCACATATCGTCCAGGTCCATATCCTCAATTTCTGGCCACAAGGAGTCCGTTATCATCTCGCGATAGCGAACACCATTCACGGTAACTGCTTGGCCGACCTCATTTTCGAAGAAGTACGGCCCGATGACGCCGCCAGCCCATAAACAACACCAAACAGTCACTCTTTGTGGATGCATCGGCTTTTCAACAATCACTCGTGGATTCTCATTTGCCCAAATGAGAATTCAATTCTGCTTGTTAACGAATCCACTGAGGTGAAAGTGTGCCTCGTCGCTGAAGATGATTTTCTTTGTAAAGTCACCATTCACTTCTGTCTGTTCAACCAACCATTCGGCGTATTGACGACGCTTGAAATGGTCAGTAGGCTTCAGCTCTTGAGTCAATTGAACCTTGTAAGCGTGTAAATTCAAATCTTTATTCAAAATTCGCATCAGTGATGTTCGTGAGATGTTCAATTGTTGGGCACGACGACGAGTCGAGGTTGACGGCTCTTCTGCTACACTATCGCGAACAACAGCAATGTTTTCCGCAGAACGAACTGGGCGAGCATGCACAGGTGTTTTCACATTTCCTATAGACCCGGTTTGCTGAAATTTGCGCACAATTCTCCCGATTGTGGACACATTTGGTCGATTATGCTGACCAAAAAAGTCACGAAGTGCACGAAATGCATTTTGATTTGAACGCCCATTTTCGTAAAAGGCTTCAACAATCTTAACGCGCTGCTCAATTGTGTACCTCTCCATGGTTGAATTTGTCAAACACTGAAACAAAGAAATATTAAATTAAGTTGGACAAAAAACTTGACGTTAAGGTGTGACTCACAATTAACATCGTGTAGTATGGTTGGACCACCCTTTATATCAAAATAAGCCTTACTAACCGCCTTTGAAGAGTAAAAATTCTATTGAGATGGCTGTACCCCATAGTAAGACATATTGCATATGTGCATATACTAAATTTAGCATAGTATGGGATTCAATAAGGATATAGGACGATGGGTTTGTTTTAAGGTATCCAGAGCAAGAAAGGCACTGTTTACATACATTGTTTATCTGACAGTCTTATACAAAATTACTATCAACAACCGTCCCCAGGAATTTAACTTCTTTACGGAATATATATGGAGAATATAACCAGTTTTTAATAATCCAATGATCGCAAAACATTCGACGAAATCCGAACAGTAATTCTTGTGAAATTCTGCTCATTATTTGCCATAAAATAATTAATATTCCGGAATTTTACCTAGAGATCATTCAGGCGCTAATTAAAGAAAAAGACAAACCACAACTACATTCAGATCTACCCAATTGAGATAAGGTAGTAAATGTCTGCAAATTTGGGCATATTTTTCGCAACAACTTTATGAAATCGATAATTAACGCAAATTCATTTAAATTGCAAATGACCATTTTGTGTGGTAATAATCATATTTTTGAACGATAGCTTCTTGTTCACGGCGACTTGTCAACAGCCGCGCCTGTCATTGAATGTTTATTTATGATCTATTTATTATTGATATTAGCGTGTATTTAACTGGCGAATATTATGTTTCTATAAAAACAGCACAATAGCGCCGCATGAATAATATATAAATTTTCTTTTATCGTTGTTTTCAACGAGTTAAGTGGTAAACAGAAATTAAAAATAGCATTCTAGATTGGCAAGGACGCTTACATTATATTAAATTACACACATAACTTATAATCATAATATAACAGTTAAATTGGAATCAATTATGATTTTATTATATGCGAACAGATTTTTCTCTCCTAAGACAAGTAATACGATACATTGTTGATTGCTGATAAGGTTTAACTACTGTCGTCGCCTCGTTCATATCTATGTTTTTTTTAAAGGCTCATTACATTTGTTTATATGATAGCCCAACAACGAACGCCTCACATGAGAATACTTTTTCTCCATAGATACAGAGATGTTTACTATCATGATTTGTGTCGTCGACGAATGTGACACACCTCTCGTGTCGTCCTTTTCCTAGTAATAATGAGTCACTAATTCCTGCACTTGATTAAGTATAATTTATCTTTATATGAAAAGTCTTTATATGAAAGTTCGTATTCGCTGTAATTCACAGCTAACTGGGGTATGATAATAAATAGAAAATAGAAGAGATATTTTGATTTTATTTCAAATTTAAATGTTATTTATAGGATGACAAAATAACCTTTTTATTATGAGTAGTAGAATATTAAAAAAAAGACAAGTAAATAGTATTAGAGGCAGCATTAAAATGGTAAAGTATTAGATATGGCATTAAAAGACAAATATCAACATATGTTTTTAATAACAATATTACGCCCTCGTTTCAGTTAGGTGTTAGATCGCAGTACAATATCACTACTATTCTTATACATATCTCAGACGATATGATAAGCTCCACTGATAATAACTTAGTGACATGTTTGTTCCTTCTAGGTTATAGCAAAGCTTTTGACATCATACACCATGACATTATGCAATAAGCTTAAGTATTTTGGTTTTAATATCACAGCTGCTTCCCATATTTACAGCTATTTAACTGAGCGCACACAATAAGTTGTTGCAGACTCTGATGTGTCTGATGTCTTGCTCGTAAATTATGGAGTCCCTCAGGGGTCTATAGTCGGTCCTCTAATGTTTTCCATCTATATTTCTCATTTTTATTGAAATTGATATAAATCTATTTAATGAAGTAATCAATAGGGTTTTGAATTATTTAGTAAATATATATATATATATATATATATATATATATATATATATATATATTTACTAAATAATTCAAGACCCTATTGATTACTTCATTAAATAGTATATCAATTTCAATAAAACTAAAATAAACTTAAGTCATCAGATCAGTGATATATACGGCATATATATATATATATATATATATATATATATATATATATATATATATATATATATATATATATATATATGCTGCTCATACATTAAAGTTGAATCCAAACAAGTCACAAGGACCAAAAAATAATTTAAGATAATATCCGAAATAGAAGTTTAACTAGGATATATTTCTTTACTTTAGATATTACTAACGAATGCAAAAATTTTGGCTTCTGGCTTGATGACGATTTAAGATTTATTAAATATGTAAATGTTTTATGTCAAACATCATATATTACTTTAAAATTTATGCACACGGGGGTATAATGAGCTCACAACTATAAATTAATCTGTGTAGTTCTTTAGTTTTTTTCTGCAATTTGTACTGTGAGTACAAATACTCAGATACAGATACTGTAAGTACGCTTACAAAGAATTGAAAATAGTTTTTACTTTTCCGCACTCCACTATAAGCGGAAAAGTAATGTAATCGTGTAAAGAAAAAGTGAAAAACTTTTTTTTGGGGGTTTATTTTTCGGTTTTCGGCCTAAAAACAAAAAAAAATGGTTTTTAAAATGTTTTTGCTGTGTGTGTGTCGTCGTTGTCGGCATATCTTGTTAACACGGTAACTCAACTAAATCGTGTCGGATCGATCGGGTTTTGACTGATTCTGATCGGGGATGTCTCCCAGACGACACCTATTGATTTTGGGGGTGGATAGCACACACCAACTCCTCCTTTGGGTCTATTTGAAAGTATTTTTTTGTTAGCACGAAAACTCAACTAAATTGTGTCGGATCGATGGAGTTTTGACTAATTCTGATCGGGGGACGTTTCCCAGACGACACCTATTGATTTTGAGGTGGATAGGACACACCCTACCCTGTCCATGGGCCATGAGAAAGCACGACAGTGGACTATTTGAGAAATTTGTTTTGTTAATACCATAACTCAACAAAGTCTCGTCGGATCGATCGGGTTTTGACTGATTCGGATCGGGAACGTCTCCTAGATGACAGCTATTGATTTTGAGGTGTATAGAAATACTCTGCTATGTTCATGGGTCATGAGATAGCACAATGGTGGACTATTTGAGTTTGTTTGTTAGCACGATCACTCAATTAAATCGTGTCGGATCGATCGAGTTTCGACTGATTCTGATTAGGGACGTCTACCAGATGACATCTATTGATTTTGAGGAATATGACACAGCCCACCCTGTTCATGGGTCATGAGAAAGCACAAGGGTGAACTATTTGAAAAAAGTAATACTGTCGGATAAAACACATATTCTGCATTTATGTGTTGCTTTATTTTTTTTTCGGCCACTCAATTTCGAGATGTTCCACGTGCGGAAAAGTCCGTTTTAAGGTTTTAAAACTGTTTATTTTAAGTTTTCGTATGGTGTAAGAAAATATGAACATGGGATTACTGAGTCAATTCATCATAAAGGTTATCTCAATCTTGAAAGTACTCGAAAATTACGTTTATTATGTGTAACACACAAAATTTTAAAACAATGCTCCTGAATATTTATATAAAAAAAATTAAGACGTTACATATTCATGTATGTTGGAAAAACCACGCTACGCCACTGCCTTGTTTATTAAAAGTTTTATTTATCACGTATTTTTTTAAGAATATATTTTCCTTCCTCTTGAGTTTGAGAAAATATATAATCCTAAATTTTAGGAAAAAGTCAAAACATATATTGATTATTTGATTAGTAAAGATGGTAATCATCTCTTAATTTAATTATATCGTATATATTAGTAGTAGTGTACAGTTGCACACAGTTTTTCTTTGTTAATTCTTCGTAGATTATCAAGTAAGTTTATTTTCTGTTCAAAATAGAGTTCTTTTTTTGTTTCATGTTCATACATTTGTTACGGGGTTTAGTTGAAATGCAGTTTCATACTGACACTTCACCCATTGTCTAATTTATATGGAACAAGTTTCAACACTGCGATATCAGACCGTTCACGAGATGCGCAGTAAATAGCATGGTCTTGACTCAGTCGAATTGAGACCTTTTCTGAGTGAATATCGATGAATATATATTGAATGTGAATGTACACAGAGCTCGATCCTTTCCCGAAATCCCTCATACTGCCGAGGGGAAGATTACATGTATAAATTAATACATAAATGACAAATATACCCATGCTCAGGGAGAAGTGTCCAATTCTCGCCATTGGGACTCGATCCCACTCAGACAATGATACCAATACTGGACCCAGTCCGCCATCCTGGACCACAGTATGAATACCATTATTGCAACAACCTCCATAGGGAAATACGTTAGGTATCCATGTAGTGACTGCGGAGCAGTGGTGCGCTTTTACGATTCCCATCAATGCTAATCGTATTCCTTTAGTTATTAATATTTTTTTGTATCCTATCACCGATTAATATTGTTCCACTGGTTGGGTTTATTACGGTATCTTAAACAAAAAATTCTCGCTATCATTTTCGCCGTCTGAAACGGATTCCTTGTTACATTTTCGATCGAAAGCCTCCTAAATTAAATCCTCTTTCTTCTCTCCCTGCCGTGGCCCACGCACAAAATATGTTGTTCGGTTTGCCATAACTTCCAGCGGACTGTCTTCGTGGCAATTTAGCAGAAAATATTAAAGTTTAGTGCGAACCGAAAACAATAATAAAATGTGCGAAAACGTTGAGAATAAACGAGGGCCTCCGTGGCCGGGCCCTGGATGCGACGTAGATGATTTACTAAGTGCGTTCGAACAGAACGACGATGAATGGACCCCAAACTTCGTCTGCTCCGTGCTGGTAACAAATTACTCGGGATCCTGTGTGTGGGATGCCCGAACGATATTTTTGTTTCATCGTTGAAAGGATCCCTCCATACAGTGTGCTTGAAATTGACGTTGGAGTTGGATATATTGCGAACTATGGGAGATGGAGATGCGCAGTTAAATGGGGAAAATTTTAGATGATTATGTTAATAATTCAGTGGCGCTTGTGTAATGGTTTTATCTGTTTAGTTTTTGAGATAATTTTAAAAAAGCGAAATAGTACTGCCATTTCTAAATTCACACATTTATTTTTAAAGATAATTCAAATCTGCAACCCCATTTTACGTCGAATACAATCAATTTACAATCGAAATATTTGATTTAACTCAGATTCGCATTTCCCGTTCCTCTGAATACATCATCAACTTAATTTTTCCCTATGACCACCATATTGGCTGCATAACAAACTGAAATTTAAATATCGTTTCTTGAAAACAAAAAAACTACTTCAAAAACATAGGTAGTATTAGATTTTTTTCAAAATATCCATTCATTATCTGATACAAAAAGTCAGTAAACCATGTAACCTAATTGATTTTTTTAATGTATTAATCCCAGCATCGTATGTCATGGCATCGGTACCATAGTACACCTTAACTTCTTTTATAACTGAGAACATAATCGAAGAATGTATAGTTTATTTCATCGCCATTTTATTTGCCAAATAAAAAATCTCAAAACATACCGTGGCTTGTTTTTATGGCTAGGCTCAGGTAGACTATTCCGTTTATCGGCAAGATAAGAGAGGTTTTTCATTTGGCAAATAGCGATGAAATGAATAATATAAGAATAAACCTAGAATAATATATAGTTATATTTTCGACAAAGGTCCCCTGCTATATAGTCCAACCACAAAAAAGAAAGAAACTTTTTCTTCGATTTTTTTCATTTTCTTCTGAAAGGTTTAAAAAAAAAACTGAAAAAGTCATATGGACGTATGGAAGAAGGGCAGATACATTCAATGGTGCTTTCGGATTTCTCTTAAACCCAAAGGCTTCCTAGGTAGAAATGCATTTCTAAGTTGCTACTTTCAGTGTGCACTTTGAAACAACTTACTCGGTTTTATGAGCAAACCGACAATTTTTCATTAATATGGAGATTGCTGTCGTATTCAGGAGGTCGGTTTATGTAGTATTCAATAAAATTTACAACAGTTTTACGACTTTCGTACTTTCAACAAAATTCCCTTCCATAGATTTTCTGCGACAAAAAATGTTTTTTGGAGAAAATAATTGAAGAAAACCGTATGGGTGTAAAAAGGCTATAATAATTCAACGGTACCTCTGGATTTCTCTTAAATCCTGAGGTTTTCCAAGCAGGTATGAATTTCGAAGTTGTTACTTTCAATGTGCAGTTTTTCGATTTTTCGAGAACACTAACAGTTTTTATTTAAAATGACGATTGCTGTCGTGTTTAGGGAGGTCGGCTTACATGGGATTCGATGAAATTCACATGGTTTTGGGACAAAATTCCCTTGCTATGGTACATCGATTTGCTTTCATCAAAAAACGTTTTTTTTTTTGAGAAAAGAACTGAAAAAAGTCGTATAGGCATAAGAAGGGCAGGGAAATTTTAAATTCAGAGGTTGTCCAGGTATGTATGAATTTCGATGTTGTTACGTTCAATGTGTATTTTGAAAAAAAATTTCGGTTTTATGAGAAAACCCAGGGAAAATTCTGAAAAAGGTTATATACATTCAAATTACAGGATATTACTGCCAACAAATTTTTAGGGTGTATATAGAGGTACAGCACAACTACAACACTTCTGAATTTTATGCAAAAGTAAAATGTCTCGATGAGAAATTTGCAGTTTGAAGTATATTAGTCATGTTAGATTTCTCTGAAGGTTCATTCTGTATACCATTTTTAACTAATTGCAAAATTACAGTATTGTGGCTTGGATGACATAACATAATATCTCTTGTTCCTTGCTCCAAATTTGTCAAAACATTTTAGCATCTTATATACTATTTCTTGGAGTAATTTGCCTAAAAAATTGGAATTATAGATACAATCATAACTAAACCATGCATCAGATTCTACAACGATCATATCTATTAAAATTTGGATATTTTACAAATTTTCGAGTTTGTCGACTGTCAAAAGTGCCTACTTTTAATTTTTCTGTACTCAATACTGGAAATGCTTGACAAATGTATTTACAACAATCACCTGACCTGTCCAGTGCCTTTATAAACTTTCATTAGACCCAGTCTGATATGGAGAGGTGGCAGTATTATGTTTCCTCTTTATTAATGTCTCGTTGACAATGTCGGCTTTTCCAATGTCGGTTATAGCGTCTCTCAAAGGCCAAACAGTTTGCTGTTAATGTTTTCTCTTGCACGACTAACCCATAAACAGAGGTTCATCATCATTAGGTCATCAGTCCTGAGACTGGTTGGACGCTAACCTCCAGCTTCTCCTATCTTGTGCTAACCTACGCATTTCGCTAATTGTGCTACAACCTACATCCCTTACTATTCGCGAGCAGTAGTCTAATCTAGGCCTACCTCTGCCTTTCTTCACTCCTATTTCTGCCTCCAAAATATCGCGGACTATTCCCCCCATGTCTCAGCAAGTGGCCTACCATTCTATCTCTTCTCATCCTTATGTTTTTCCACATACTTCTTCTCTCGCCGACTTTCTCCAATACTTCTTCGTTTCTAACCCTATCAGTCCATGGTATTTTCATCATTCTTCGGTAACACCACATCTCAAAAGCTTCTAATTTCTTCCTACTTGCTTCTCCTACCGTCCAAGTTTCGCAACCGTATAGTTCCGTGCTCCATACATATGTTTTCAAAAATCTCTTCCGTGTTTCTAAGTTTATTACTTCCGAGCATAATGCTTTCTTTTTGTTAAAAGCTACTCTACCCTGCGCTATTCTTTGTTTTATGTCTTTATCGCTTCTTCCATCCTAATTTATTTTACTTCCTAAATAAGTGAAGTCTTTAACTTCCTCCAATCTTTCATTATTAATTTGTACTTTCGTTTTTGCTCTGCTCTCGCGCCCTCTGCACACCAACACTTTAGTTTTGTTTTTATTCACCCTCATTCCCTATTCCTCTGTCAACATTGCCTCCATTTCGTTCAATGCCGATTCTAATTCCTCCTTACTAGATGCTAATACTGCTATATCATCCGCGAATCTCAGCATTTTTAGTTTCTGTCCCTGTACTTTAATCCCGAAATCCACTCTATCTTTTACCACATTAATCGCCTCTTCGATGTACAGATTAAAAATTAGTGGTGATAGCGTCCTTGTCTTACTCCTTTCCTAATATCTACTTCCCTTTTTTCCCCTTCTACTTCTATAGCAGCAGTTTGCTCTTTGTATAGATTGTGTACTACTCTCCTATCTCTATGCTTCATTCCCGTGCTCTTTAGTATCTCGAACATTTTTTCCATCTTACGTTATCAAAAGCTTTTTCTAAATCTACAAATCCTATATAAGCGTTCTTTCCTTTTTCTATTGTTTTCTCTTAACATTACTCTTAGCGCCAGAATAGCTTCGCGAAGTTCCTCTATTTCGCCTAAACCCGAATTGGTCTTCTCCTAGTATTTCCTCCGCTCTATTTTCCATCCTCTTCTGCACTATTCTAGTTAAGATTTTTGACGCGTGGGAAGTTAGGCTAATCGTTCTAAAGTTCTCGCATTTGTCGGCTCCTCTCTTTTTCGGCATAGTAACGATAATGTTCCTCTTATAATCCTCCGGCATCTCGCCCGTTTCGTATATGTATTTTACCAGTTCAAACATCCTATTTACTACTTTCTGTCCCGCACATTTCAAAATTTCCGACTGTATTTTATCTACACCCGGCGCTCTATTATTCTTTAGCCCCCTTAGTGCTATTTCAAATTCCTCTCTCAATATAGGTTTTCCTACATCTTCCCTATCGATGCTAGATTCTTCCTCTAATATATCTCCTAATTCCTGACCCTCGTATAAATTTCCTAAGTACTGCTTCCATCTATCCGCTTTCTCCTCTATTCCGATCAGTATGTCCCCCGATTGACTCCTAACGTTTCTACTTATTGTTCCTATATCCCTGAAGGTCCTCTTAATTATTTTGTAAGCCTCATCGGTCTTACCTACTTGCAACTTAACTTCTACTTCTTTGCATTTATCCTCTATCCATTGTTCTTTCGCTTTTCTACATTTTCTAATGATTTCCCACTTTATTGACTTATAAGTTTTCAGTCCTGCTTCGTCTCGTCTGTTTTTTCTCGCCTCGTCTCTTTTGCATTAAGTTTAAGATTTCGTCCGTTATCCAGGGCTTCCTAGCTTCCCTTTTATCGTGTCCTAAAACGTCCGTAGCCGCGGAATCTAGACTATTCTTGATACCCTCCCACTCAGTTTCTGCGTTCTTGATTTCGTCCTTACTTGCCTTATTTATTAATTGATCTGTTTTCTTCTGGAACTTATCTTTCATGTTCTGATCCCTCAATATGTCTACATTTATACGTTTCCTAGACAGAGATTACAAAACAAATTTTTAAATCGACACAAACAAACCACCGATACTGTGAATAAACATTTTTTTGTAATTTTTCATATTGTTCTGTATATTTTATTGAATGACCGATTTGAATAGATGAAAACTTAGTTCCATTGTGCACTAATACAAATTTTAAGCTCTTTTCAGAACTATCCACAAAAAACCGCCAATCATCTGGTAAACTTCAGGAGTTTCCATTATTTTAACAAACGCAGTCAATTTTGCTAAAGTGATGATGTATTGTGAAATTAGGATCCTCGAGTATTTGAAACCGATCTTAAATTTGTGGCAAAATCTTTTATTCTACAGTGTTATTATTCATTTATTTTTAATAAAACATTGACTGGACAAGAATATTCTCTGCATGTCATTCCCTCTGGCAGTAGAACGATAATCACGACCATAAGAACTTAATAATAATTTTAAATACCAATCACAATAACCCAGCATGTTCCTAAATTCAGCATATCTCTATTGTCCTAAAAGCTTAAGAAACGTATCAAAAGGAATTTTTTATCGAGTAATTATCTAAATCGGCAAAGTTTTCCATCCACAATACACCTATTGAAATGCGAGCATTGTTGAATCTCGCCTAATACAAATTAAGGGCGCGTTCTCAACCTCAACACAATACATTAAAAGAATAATTAATACGGCCCCAAATCAAAAAGAATATATAATTGCTACCTTAAAATCTTTTTAATAATTCAGCTTGGCAATGAGGCTGAAGTATTGTTTGGACCAAGGAGGCGTAACGGGTACTATTCACTAAATAATTAATCGATTATTAATAGACGTAGTAAAGGGATTGAGAGTAGGTAATGAATAGTTTAATAAGTTCTTTATAGAACCTATATATGATGAAAAGGCTCTGTACTAGTTACGAACACTTGGAATGTTAGACTTTCTTAATTGTCTAATGTGAACTGCGTAATAAAGGTATCAATTAAACATGTATCGCGTGGTGTAGTAAAATTTTCGCAAAATATCCATAACTTTGATAGTAAATTTAGTTAATATTTTTAGAGTAAATTTTTTTAAAAATTCCTAACCAAATTTTTTAAAAAAACATTTACTGATGTACAGATTTTATTTTTTTCAGATTTTATGTTTAAGTTGTGACGACAAATTTTTACTCCGGCCAATGCTTTAAAAATGTAGTTAATGTAATAGCAACCTTAGGCACTAGTTCGACTAACATATATACAATATTGCATGATCATTTAGCTGTAAAAACGGCTTGTTCTTATTGGATGCCACATAATTTGAAAAAATCTCAAAAAGGGACTCGTGTCGATTGGTGCAAACAAATGCTCAAGAAATACAATGGCGGTGCATGAAACGACATAAATAACATTGTAACAGGTGACGAATCATTGATCTATGCGTATGAGCCGGAAAGTAAACAACAGTCGACTGTATGGGTGTTTCAAGATGAACCAAATCCAACAAAAGTTGTTCGTACTCGAAGGACTTCGAAAACAAATGGTCTCATGTGTTTTCGGAAAAATTGGCCATGTGGCAACAGTCCTTTAGATGAACGTAAAACGGCCAATCCTGAATGGTACACAACTATTTGTTTGCCGGAAGTCTTCGGTGAAATAGGGAGAACAAACAAGCGCCGTCGGATCATTCTTGATCATAACAATGCGAGCTTTTACATATCTCGTCTAACAACCGAATGTTTGAACACTCAAAAAATCGAATTAATGGGTTATCCGCCGTACAGTCCTGATTTGGCACTCAGTGACTTCTTTTTGTTTCCGAACGCCAAAAATAAATTGCGTGGACAACGATTTTCGTCGGTAGAAGAAGCCGTTGATGCATTAAAAAAACCGTGTTTTGGAGGTATCTCAAGCGGGATGGGAAAAGTACTTTGACAAATGGTTCTAACGCATGCAAAAGTAATTTTCAATAACAAATTAATGGTTTTTTTTATTTTGACCCATATTTATTGTTAATGTGAAAAGAGCATTCATTGGACGAATGAAGTACAAAGCCCTGTGACTACTGTCTAGGCCAGGCCAGTTCACCTTTAATAGATTCTTTAGCCTGTTTGCGAGAAACTATCATACTTTCTATTCATACTTTTGGTTTATACATACATTTGGTTTATTTAGTTATAGTTATACATACATTTGGTTATTAAGTTTTTAAAGAGATATTAATATAGTTACATGTGTTACGTCTGCTTCATTTACAAATACAATTGCTCCCCCATATCAGATAACAATGGATACAACTTTCTTTTAACGTTTATTGATAGATACCAGTTATCAGCATTGCAAATTAATGCCTCACTTTTTCAATGTATACATAGATTAAACATGTTACAATAAAATTTAAATTGTTTCCACGTGATGCAAGTAACAACAATTGTGGAAGTTGTTCAGAGTTTTTCCAAATAAATAATTTCATAGTTGTAACGAAATATAATAGACTTAAGTCCACAGGCAATTGATATCTTGAAATTCTACGTAATTTAGGATATTAGAGAAAACTGTGTATAACTAATTTAAAGTTTAATGTTTAAATTTTAAAATTCATAAACGTTTCCGTAAAGTGACAAGATATTTACTGTTCCAACACATCTGTTTGTCGTTGTCCCATCAAACTAATAAAATTTTGTTATTTACTTTAATATTAGCTCCGACGGGGATGTAGAGGATACTTTTTCTATAATACACAGACACGCTCATTTGGCCATTTGGAACTTGTTAAATAATACTCAACCAGTCACAAATAGTAGTTGCAACGGATCCAGTCGACGGTTATTGTAACGCTGCTGTCTGGCATCTTGCCCAATGCCACTTAAGAGAATTAACACTTCATCTACAAGCCCTTATATCCCGTATAGCTAACACTTTTATTTACTAATGCCATTCGATAATAAAGGCTCTGTTCAAGTTAGTAAACACTTATCGTATTGGAGATAATAAAATAATAAACACGCACAATCCAAATAGTTCTTAACCTTTCCAACATTAAAGTGTGTTAGTTTGACTTGATAAGGTCAAATTGCGTTCGCAATCAGTGAGAATTTTTTACTTTGTAGTTGTATGTTCTACGTCATAAAAAACGAGTTCAATTAGTTTATTTTGAATACTTCAACAGTAATACTTGGTACCAAAAATGTAAGTTTTAATAGTCAATTTGATTGTAGGAAGATTAAAATTGTTATAATTTGACACATAACTAAAACAGAAGACTTAATTTAATATGCCAATATTAAGTTTAAATTAAGTTTCAACTTCACTATAAACTATTAAACTAAAAAGCTCATCAGATATCTGAACAACTAAAGTTTTTGAGATGTCTCCATACAACTGTACAAGTTGTTGTGTACACGGATTGTATCAAAGCTTTTAATATAAGGATTTTTTTTATCATGGAATAATTCTACAAAAGTCTTTTGGGCTTGGAAAGCCTTTACTAAACTTATTTATTTCGTACTTAACTGGTAGGTCACTATATGTAGCATATAATGAATTTTATTCTAAAACATTTTGCCCTAGGCTACCACAAGGGTCCAATCTAGGACCAATACTATTTATAATATTTATTAATGATATTACTAGCATTTTAGACTCATACTATGAATTATTTTCAAACGATCCTAAGATATATTACGCTATTGAAACTCTTGACCATTATTGATTCATTAAGGATTATTAAAAATGGAGGAAAGTCTTTTACTCTGAAGAAACAACAACTGGAATATATGTACATTATCTCCGATGTATGCCTGCTAGTTTATATGAGATTTAATTAGAATCTTCGACAAAAAGCTCTCGTTTACTGACATATCGCATAAGTAACATCAACAACATATAAAACGTTCACAATCCGAGGCTACAAAAAAAAAATACTATTCGTTTGTACGGTACAAGCTAGAATATGCCTCTAATATAATATGGTATTCCTACTCGAAAATTGAGAAAATCTATTGGAACAAGTTCAGAGAAGAATTCAAAAATTTTTATATTTTAAGATACAAGGCATATATCCTGAGAGATACTACAATCATGAGTTACTACTTGATAACTTTCAGGTGGTGCCCTTTCTCTTAATGCACACATCATCCAGGATTAATTTCTACAATAAATTATGACCACAACGAAATTGATTGTGGTTATCTTTTTGGTCAGTTGAATTTTCTAATACCACAAGGCTAATTACCAAACAGACCTGAAGATCGATCTACGTGTTTTTTAAAAATACTTTATTGAATCTTTTTTAGAGTAACTATTTTTTCCAATATTTCAAGCATTTGCTTTGTTCTTTATTTCTTTTTTGTTTCTTACTTTGTCTATGTTTAATCAAAGTGACGATTTAAATAAAGTAATGAATAAAACTTATTCTAATTGACAAGGATATTCAATAATAGGTATTAATGAACGAATTATATACTCGTATTTGTTTTTTCTGTATGTCACTAGTATATATCATTGTTATTGATACTAAGCTACGACTTATTTTAGGCCCGTGTTGAATTAACTTAAATGACGTGGTACCCTTTGAAGGAGAACCATATTTTTGAATAGAACAGTGATTTGTATAACCACTATTTCAATGAACGATTAAGTTGATTAATGAACGATTTATAATACTTATCCGCTCCTCTCTATATTTGAAAGACCTTTAATGGTAATTCTTCTACGGTAATTCTTGTGGAAAGTGATATTGTGTGATATTTATGTCTATTACTGAAATTCCTGATAACTTCAGATATCAGAAATATTCTGATATGTTATTTAGTTGCAGTTATTGTTGGTTACAATTATTTACTGTCTTAATTAATACAGAAGGAACTGGAAATATGCTCATCATTTTATTTACATCGCCTCGAATACCGAAGCTTACAATTTATCCGCAATGATCAGTGATTGCAAATGAAATAAACATAACCAACTTCCTCATTCATGTTAATTCGTTATTAAACAAATTACCTTTTGAGTGCATATTGCATTTACGTATACCAGGAATCTTAAGGTCGCTCAGGTATAATACGACAAAACAATTCAATTAGGTATTTAACGTTCGATTTATTTTTGTTTCTAATTGGGCAGAATCCTTGAAATACTACAGAAAGTACAATTATACGCAGCTCTTATTATAGTAATTTAACATAGAATTTGATATATATATTTTAATAGGTCGAAATTGAAAGTAAAAGCAATTTGTTATTGTTATTATTTCCTATACTTTCGACGATAACTTGATTTGATAGGAAGTTGTAGCTCCTCCTTAATAAGCAGGTCCTATTCGGGCTTAATTAAATAATAATAATAATAATAATGCTTTATTGTCCAACAGAAGAATCCATTTACAGGACAAAGTATGGAATACATGTATTAACTATTTTAAACTTTAAACATAAATAAATAATGAATAATGGAGTACAACTACTATAACTTTAAACATAAATAAATAATGGAGTAGTAATTGGGTACTAAGGATCAGATGGTGTATACTTAATTATCTTTGTCTGGTTCTCAATTTCCTTTAAATAAACTGGAATTTATTGTCATATATAAAATTATTGACATCAATATCTATTTTTAATTTTTGTTTAGCTTCAATACAATTTAAACATTTAAATTTATTGCCTACGCAGGATTCGGTAGAATAGCCTGATGCGGTACACTTAAACATTTGCCTTGATTTTCACAGTTATCAGCGTGATGGTCAAAAACTACCACATTTGAAACACCTGAAAATACCTAGATATTTGAAGACTCTACACTTGGGAGCCTTGATTACATAATTGTTATGCAGTTTGTTTTCTGCAGGTTTTTTTAATAATATATTTTCCTTATATAATAATTGTAGCAAACCGTCTACCTGTCATAATAAGACAAGTGGGCCCACTAAGTGAGTTTAGTGCTTCTTTAAAATCGAAATTGTTCGACATTTTCTAAGGAAAATTTGCCCATGGCTTGGATATAATTAGACTCAGAGCAGAATAGGTTTTGAATATTCGATTTATTGATTTTTTATATATAATTTATAATTACTATTTATTTAATTGCCTCTTTTTTTTATGCAACGGTATTTATCTCAATAATATAGTTATGCAACCCACTTTTATTTATTTAGGAAAATAGTTATTTTAAAAAATCCATAACTACACAGTTAATAATTATTAATTATATTAAAAATTTGTTCATAAATACGTAATCATTCAGGGATAATTCTGAAGAATCTCTTCACATGTCCGAATAATGTTTTAAAGAAACTTTAAATTTATACATTACTTTTCAAATGCAATACATACGTCTGTACCTCCGCGATACGAATTTTAAAATTTCTTTATATAGCCATCCATACCCACCACGTCACCTTGCTCTTAATAAATGGTCGGAAGGGCACGAATTTCGCGTAAATAAAGAAAACTAAGCACGTTACGCAACGCCTTGCATGTATTCACCGCCAGTTTACATGTGAACACTTTTATTTTGTCACGTATCCTAACATGATACCTTGTGAAATCTTGTAGTCGATTCATAAATTCGCTGCGATTGAGGTCGGCACGTATCGGAGGCATTAAAACTGCTAAATCGGATGTCGTGTTGTTGCTATTTGTGTCCTGTACTTCGAATGTATTCGGTATATTTATAAGTTTGATGCTGTAAAGTACGTTTATACATGCAACTGTTTCAAGAGGGGAAAATACGTCGTTAATGGTTTAACGTAAGTTATCATTACACGTTGCTGATTCAGCAGTACTACACTAGACAAAAAAATGAAGGGACGTAGAAAAGTCCTTTTTTAATAACCAACAATTTTTTTTTGATTATTTTCAAAGGTTGTAAGTTGAAGAAAAATAGTTACAGAGCAATTAAAGGAAAAGCAAATTGAAGTTCCAAGCTTCTAGTTTTCATATCTTGAGTTCAGTATTGTTTACTATTAGCAGTTTTTGAGTAATCGTGAGAAAACCATCTGAAATTTTATTTCCAAATTTTTGTTTTCCTTTCAAAAGGCCCACGGACTTCAATAATTTTATTTTCAGTAATTTCATCATAAAATTTTATAGATAGTTTTATTATCTTTAATTTGATCGGTCTGAAAACTTTGTACGATGATTTTTCTCTGAGTTATCGTCGTTCAAAGCAAAAAAGCCAGTTTTGGCCTTCGTAGTTAATTACTTGGGTAATAATTTTTTTTCCATAATGTTTCTTACAATAATTAACATTTTTGATAAAAAGAATATGGATTATTGCCTAAAAAATACTTTCAACCTAAAAAACTGAATGAGAAATGAAACCTTCATCTTTACGTTGATTTTTAACAAGAGCGACAAATTCAATAAATTCCGAACACAATAAAAAAAATCACATAGCTTTGAAATTTTCAGAGTTTCTTTGGGACACTTTAAGGTTGACAAGTAATAGCCAACGTTTTTAGTCTATCCATTATTTTCATAGTTATACCAAGTTAAACTAATATCCCTAAATACGCAATTTTTTCCCTCTCTTTCAATCAACATTCTCGCACCGAATTTTTTTTTTATAAAAGCCAATTACTATGACTTGTAAAAAATACTTTGAAGTTTGTAAAAGCCTACTTAAATTTTCTGTACGATGATTATCTCCCAAGTAATTACTTACCATAAAAGTCATAATTGACTTTTGCTTTGAACGACGATAACTTAGCAAAAAATCATCATACAAGACTTTTAGATGGCTCAATTTCAAGAGGATAATATTATCTAAAAAAAACTTTACACCTCACATTTAGACATGACTAAATTGCAGCAAATGCAGTCAGAGTGTCAGGAAAGCAACTTACCATCTAATGTTCATTACCATAAATATTTTCATATTGGAAAATATTGCACTATAACATTCTTATTTTAACATTTTATTGGTTCAATTGTGAATATTAGTTACGTGGGTGCAAGAACTCGTAGACAATTTTGATCGAACTATTCGGGACATATCAGAATAAGCTAAAATAATATATGAAGATGTTATCCAAATTAATTTTTAGAGATGTTCGACAATCCAGTAATGAGCTTAAGACAACCGGTATGTAGTTAAAATACCCAGTTCCTCCCTTCCAGAACAGCTGTAATTCGCATTCAGAAGAAATTACCATCAAAGTTCACAAATGTGATGTTCGATTTCCCATACACAAAAATTATGGAGTACCAAATATTAACTGTAAGTTAATATTTGATATTTCTCAGTAGTATGGAAAATAATCGGTAAGAACTCACTTTGAAGGTTCAGTTTTAAAAGATCGTATATACATACAAGGTATGGCTAAAAATTAACCGGACTGGTCTCAGATATCTCCAGAAAAACCAGCTGGAAGATGGTCAGGCAGCTTGTGTGAACTCTATCCCCCCTCTGAGTACCACCACCGAACCTCAATTGTCTAGTAAAATTGTAGCGAATGATGAAATAGTTTTTACTCAACCGTCTTTGTGTTTGTTGCCGCAGTCATGTCAAGCTTGAAATCCGAACAGCGAATTAACATCAAATTCCTCGCAAAATTGAACAAATCAGCGACGGAAACAAGTGTACGAATCTGACTACATGCCGCGAACTTAAGTGCTTGAATGGCACAAGAATGAAAAAAGCAAGAGCAAGAAAGTCAAAATTCAAGGCAATGTTGATCGTATTTCTTGACATTCGTGGTGTCATTCATGTTCAGTGGGTATCCCAAGGACAAAAAATTAACCAAATTTACTATCTGGAAGATCTAAAAACTCTTCGAGAACGACTGGTGTGGAAAACGCCGATTTGCGACAGAAAGGAGGTGGGTGCTTCACCAAGACAACCCGCCGGCTCACAATGCTATCTTGATTAAACAATATCTGGCAAAGATAAACATTTCTCGAACACCCACCGTGTTCGCCACATCTAGTCACATGTGATTTATGATATAATCCACCATTGTGCTTTCTCATGACACATAAACATGGTAGAGTGTGTTCTATCCACTTCAAAATCAATAGGTGTCATCTGGGAGACGTCCCCGATCAGAATCAGTCAAAACCCGGTGGATCCGACATGATTTAGTTGAGTTATCGTGTTAACAAAAAAAATTCTCCAATAGTCCACCGTCGTGCTTTCTCATGACCCATGGACAGGGTGGGGTGTGTCCTATCCACCTCAAAATCAATAGGTGTCGCCTGGGAGACGTTCTCGCTCAGAATCAGTCTAAACCCGATCGACCCTTCACGATTTAGTTGAGTTATCGTATTAACAAATTAAATTTCTCAAATAGTCCACCATCGTGCTTTCTCAGGACCCATGGACAGGGTGGGGCGTGTCCTATCCCCCTCAAAATCAATAGGTGTCGTCTGGAAGACGTACCCGATCAGAATTAGTTAAAACCCGATCGATCCGACATGATTTAATTGAGTTATCGTGCTAACAAAAAAAATTCTTAAACAGACTCATGTACAGGGTGGGGTGTATCCTATCCACCTCAAAAATCAATAGGTGTCATCTGGGAGACGTCCCCGATCAGAATCAGTCAAAGCCCGATCGATCTGAGACGATTTAGTTGAGTTGTTATCGTACTAACAAGTTTTAATGCCGACGACAACGACGACACACACACAGACAAATTTTTTAAAAGCCATTTTTTTTTTGTTTTTAAGCCAAACGAAAAAAAAATTATTTTTTTCCAGTTTTCTTTACACGATTACATTTTTCCGCTAGTATAGTTGAGTGCGGAAAAGTAAAAATAGATATCGTCATACAATTGACGACTCATCATGTTCTTTATTTTATTCGTATCATGATTTTGTATGTAAAACCAAGTTAGTCAAATTTAACACCAAAAGGTGATGACATTTGCAGTCGACATAAGTATGTTTTTGATAGAAACCATTAGTTTTTTCCATTGCGAGATGATAATTTATTTAATTTAAATACCGTACGTTTAATTTTCAATTATTTATAGGGCACGCCTATGAGAGTACGTCCACATAAATTCTGCCTCATGCAAATTCGTTTGCCACGGAAACGCATAACATGGATGGTTTTTAATGTTACACCAACTCGAATTGTATATAATTTCAGCTGGCTGCATTCAATTTCAACATTATGTGTGGTCCTATTTCGGGGGATGGGATATTTTTAAATTAAATGCGATGAAGGGTGCACGACTGCACTTTATGACCTTAATTATTTGAAGCGTTCGCCGCTGACTTCGTATTTGTTTTTGCCCGCTCGCCGAAGACATGTTAGACAGTCTGGTGCACTGTTCTTTCTCTCTTTGTGTGAAGAGGATACAGTTAAGGCTGGAATTAAATTAGGAAACTTAAAAGTTGATGGATGATGTGTCCGTTGTGTTAAAGTACGTTCGAGCGTTATGTAGTTTGAAAAATGTTAACATGCAGAAAATGGGAGGCCATTAGATAGTTTGCGTGGTGTTATTTATCGTTCTTCGCCATTTATAATGAAATTATACTCCGTTAACAGAGAACCAGTTTATTTAACGGGTCACATTGTTTACATGTGATTAGTGTAAGCATAGTTCACGATAAATAAATGTGTGCCAGTTTGGACCGTAAAATCATACATATTACATCTTTAATTCTTGTTAAAATTAGCTCCACAACCAATATTTAAAAAAATAATTGTATAGAGTGTCTGAGTTGGAACTATAGTATTGAATTACGTGCTATTTGTGTTCTGTCAAAGATAGGGTTTCAATATTTAACTGAGCTTTCTGTTTTCTTAAGCACCGGTGCTTAAGAAAACTAAACTCCAAATACTGTTAAAGCGATATATGTCTATTACCGAGGGAAACCAAACTATCAGGACTCTATGTCGATGGTTTGGTTGCATCTTTGCTTTGGGTATGATGTATAGCGTCTCTGTTTATCGACATACCAGTTGGAACGATTGACTAATTCACGAATGACGAATACATAAGAGTTTTAACTACAGAAATAAGGAGATTATACTCCAACCCATCTGAAAATGCCTTATATAATAAGGACTAAACAAATTAGGTCAAAACAGCTATTCTCCTGGCTATGTGCCAAACGCCGAGCGTTGAATTACATGACAAAATTTGCCGTATTTTGTCTAACAGAGTTAGCACTAAAGTACAGTGATTCAGATGTCCCAAAACCACAAAGAAGATGCAAAATATCACCTATCTCAGGATATCGTTAACTGCAGACCGGTTTCGACCTTATCTTGGGTCTCGTCAGTGCAGTGTAAACGAGTATACCTTTGACAGATGAAGCTCACATCTAGTAGACGTTTCTACGTTCCACCGCAGTAGAACGTACCTAACGCCATCTCTTGTTGGTAGTTTCGAGAACAATCCAAATCGGAGTAAAAACTTGAGATCATCAGTATAATGCAAGTTTTACTACGCAGAGGGTAATATTCAAGCTACAGAAATAAGGACTAAACAATTACATGACAAAATTTGTCATGTAATTCAGCATTCGGCGTTTGGCATATAGCCAGGAGAATAGCTGTTTTGACCTAATTTGTTTAGTCCTTATTATATAAGGCATTTGCAAATGAGTTGGAGTATAATCTCCTTATTTCTGTAGTTTGAATATTACCCTCTGCATAGTAAAACTTTGCATTATATCTAAGAGTTTAAACTAAGATGTTTCTGACTTCCCAATTATGTCTACTACGTACATATTTTCTATGAAATGAAGAAATGTACTAATGGAGAGACCTATCAGATCGTTATATTCACCTGTAGTACCCAATTTATTCATGGAAACATTGGAAGATGCTATACGTTGTAATTGTGAAAAAACTAAAACATTGGCTATGATATCTGGATAATACCTTCCTTATCTGATCCTATTGGAGAATCACCTTCACCTCTTTTTTTTTTGGTCATCTGAATAACCAACATTATTGGGGAATATGTCGACATGGCATAGATCTTCTGCCTCTCTCCAGTTCTCCAAACTTATTGTATTAAATTAGTCAGTGAAGTTACCTAAATAGGCAAAGTTTATAGAAGCAATGAATATAGGATATGAATGATTCTTAGAATAATTTGTGACAGAAGCAGTATCTTAGCAAATGACAAGTTTGATAATGCATTTGTTTACATTTAACGAAGTGGTTGACTAAATTGTTGGCCAAAGATGAAAACAACATTTAGACATAAATATATTCAATTTCCTTTATATTTAATGTTATTCTCTGAAACAATAAAATAGTTATCTATGTCTCCATGTTATGATTCAGCCTAGTGTTATTTTTATTATAGCGTAATTAGAGAAAGAATGTTCTTTGTGTTTCCTTGAAATAGAGAAAGTGAGAAAAAAATATTAATATTATTTTTTCCACAAAACAATATACTCATGTAAAATTACTGCTAATGTAAATATTACTGAATTTAAAGTTACATGTTCTAAATTTTTTCGAGAGTTCCATGTATTCTGTACTGGCACGTAATGACATTATACCATGCAAGAAACTGCTCTATTTGCAGATAAAGCTTCATCAACATTGAAGGGAAACAGTTCTATCAATTTGCTTATAACTGCATGTGACATTTGCATATCAATATTCACTATCGTGCTTGTCACTCAGTGTTCACGAGCTCATATGCTAACTGGAGGTTTGATTAACTAAAGGCCTAGTTTAAGTCACGCCCACGCATTTACTATACGAGACATAAACTCTGCCTAAAAATAAAATCTACCCCTCATGGCTCCATAAAAAACCCGTATAAAAAGGGAAAACTCTAAATATTTAATCCTAAACAGAAAATTTACATCCCTTTTACGAGCCAGCTCCTCTTTTTACCGATCCGTAATGTTATTAACCCCATAACTATCGGTAATCGCGTATGTGCTAGACGGCCTTATCTCCTAATCCTCGGGGTACATCTGAAACTGTATCACTCCCAATCCTGCTGTTCTCGGCCACCGAAGAGACTCATTTACATGGCCGATTATAAGGCTTACACGGCAATATAAAACAGATGCAGAGAGGGCTTAGCGCTATTTCTTATCACCACAATTTATAGGGATGGCCTTGGAAGGGACGTGCGTCGCCAGCGAATGGGCTTCTTATTCCCCGACTCCCGGGGGGCAGAGTTCTTCATCCCAGTCGCCAACCGGACGTTTTGCTTTTCGACCGATGAGAAAACTTAGGGGTGTAAGACTTGGAGCATTATAAATTCTCGTGTTGTCATGAAGTTAGTAATCCGTCTTTGCAAAGTTGAGAGTATAACGGGATTGTAACGACTTTTCGGAGGAGTCTCGTTATGTTGGAAGTAATGAGTCATCCGACCGAGTTCCTCCGTTCGTAATACGCGTCACTTATTAACCAGCCGACGTAACGCAAATACCATTTTATTTACTTCCACTTGAGCACCTTGAAATTTTATTTGACTTTCTCTAATTGCAGCTGATCCTTTAGTTTTGAACGTTAAAACTACGGTCTTTAATTTTTATAAATAATATAACGTTGCCTCTATCCATAACGATTTTGAAATATCAAGAGACTGTGTATGAAATTCCAGACTGGGTTTACGAAATTTGAGGTAGACTATTTGGTGTAGACTATTAATGCATAATACGGATAACACTTATCTTCTACAATTTCTGCTGTAATATGTAACACATGAAGTATACACGTAATATGTATTAAATTAGGGCACACAATTATAAGGGAGTGGCCTACAGAAAGCATATCTGTGGCATCGCCTACAGAAATCATAGATCACTACGAAGTAGTATCACTTAATGTATCGAAAATTGATTTTCCTTAATGTCATTAATATTAGATACTGAACTGCGTCACTAATACATTTTCTTAAACCTCTTACTGGCTAATAAATTGACAGATGATAGTCGAAGCAAGAATACGGACTATAACGATAGCCACCGAATTACATTTTTCACGTTTGTCTCGTCCACAGCTAACCACAGTTTTGATTACATACAAGTATTTATAGTTTAGGATTATTTCCAAGTCTCTCGTGCACAGATGATACATGTCTTTGCAACTTACACTGGCTAGGCAATTTCCTATGTACATGCTTCATACATAAAGATTTCTTCAAATTTAATCTGTCACTTATATGTCGCTAGTGCAGTAGGAGAAATGGGGGAAAAGAGAGACCTGTCCGTAAACGAAGTCCTGGTCTACAAAATGAACCGGTAAGGAGTAATAGTACTGCTTGCTACTGCTACACCTATCAGGATTTTGGTGACGGTGAGTTACCCTTTCATATCTACAGCAAATAAACGATTTACTTTAAATACTGAGCAAAATACATTTTATAAAAAATATATTTTATTTATACAACAAATTTTTGCAGGTTATTGAGGAAATCATGGCCGCTAAACGCTGGTTGAAGGAAGTAATCAAAATTAATATTGCGTCCTCTTGTGATTACATCTCGCACTGAATCGAGATAAATTGTATTGAAACTAAATCAGATACATTGATCGAATTTCAGCCTTTCGCAAGCGATTTCCCGTGGAAATTGGAAAGTGTTTATAATTTGACCCAATTTAATTTTCTCATCTCTTCATTTATTGATGAATTCTGCTGCCGTTCACTGTGCCTTGGGCATTAATTTTGGTATATATTATATTATCTGTCCAAGCATAATTTGTTAATATTAATTGATTACTTATAATTGAATTAAATGCGATATTTGCCTTATTAACTATAATAGTTTCTTAAAATGTATATTCAGTAGCAATAATGCCTTACGGTACATGAAATATTAAAAAGTCTATGGAAATAGTCTGTTGCAAAAATATACTGTTATGGATATAGTCTGTGTTATTTATAACACAAGTGCGTAAAGTGATGGTTTCTGGCATAAGTGAAAAGTGCCAAAAGAGACGCCAAAAACACACTTTCTCTAAATATGTATATTATATAATGCTATTTCTACGACAATCGTGGCTTAAAAACAAAGTTTACACAGGCACAGAAAAACTGAGATAATGGTAATGTCGAAAGAGAGGAGGGAACTGCGTATACAAATATATGGAGTTGAAGTGGAGCAAATCAGCTATTAACAACATCTTGGACTGGGGATAGAGAAGGCTATCCATTAAGGAAGATGAAAGTAGGAAAAAGCATAGACAAAGCAAAAATAATGTATGCACTCAATAAAGAATTCTTAAGAAGTTAGGTTCAAGAAAACCAAACTAATAGTATTTAAGACCGTGTACAGACCTATACTGGTTTATCGAAGTGAAGAATACATGAGGAGGGAGTTGGTTGAGTCAATAGAAAAATTCGTCGAGGAGAGACAACTTGGTTGGTGGGGAGCAAAGAATGAGAAGTGAAGTGCAGGTGAAACATGTTTGGCTGACCAAAATACAGGCGAAAATAGGCAGAGGAAGACCAAGAGAGAAGTGGAACGAAGAAGCGGGAACTATATTCGGGATTAGACGAGGACGCATATGTAGGTACTTGCGAGGAGGCGAGGCAACTAATGAGAGCCGAACAAGGAGTGGAAAATATAAATCTTGGCTTGAACAGTGGTCCAAATATAATTAATTAAGCGACAGAGAATGTAATGTCAGGTATGCTAAAAGGTCATGGGGGGGGGGGGGGGGGGGAATCGGCGCAATACACCAAAGGATCTATTGAAAATTCTTTTCAAATTATACTGGCTATCGCTAAAGGAAGTTAGAAGAAAGAAGTGAAATAAGAATCAATTCAAGAAGTATTTTATCCCTGCTGCAGGTTTTGCATGTAAACGATTCTATAATCTACTGTTATCCAATATTCAATATTTCTCTACATATGTAACTAACTAAGAAAAAGTTGAGTTAAACGTTATTTTTTTAGTAGCGTAAACTGATGAACAATGCAAGTAATCGATTTACGCACTGATCATTATTTTACACGTTGGTGCGATAAAGTCTCACTTTACGTACTCGGCAGTATGTAAATTAGCATTTTAGGCACTTTTATAGAAAAAAGTATTTACAGAGAATGAATACAAAGCTGATCAATAATTACTTATACCGATATAGATAAACCATTTAATTGAAATATACTTCAGATATCCTTGTATGGGGGTATTGGAAAGAATTTTTGAATGAAATAATTTATATCTGTATAATAAATAATCTATATCTGTATAATTAGTGATCAGCTTCGTATTTGTTCTCTGTAAATTATTTTTTCTATTTCAACAACATTTTTAAATACAATTTACTGATAATTGTAATGAGGAACTTTACATATACAGACAGCCCTATTATTTTTCATGATTAGCTAGGCTGTATTTTGGAGAATTAAGCATTCAACTAACAACAATTAATTCAAGCAAATAATTAAGAATTCAGTTAAGCAAATACCATAAAAATATACTTGAAATTTAA
This sequence comes from Rosalia funebris, assembly GCA_037954035.1. Lineage (NCBI taxonomy): Eukaryota > Metazoa > Arthropoda > Insecta > Coleoptera > Cerambycidae > Rosalia > Rosalia funebris. Next base: position 10,232,007 of record JAZFAV010000004.1, read on the forward strand.
ATCTAATGTTGACCAGTACAGTTGCCATGTGGAAATAAGAGCATTTATTAGATTTGAATCAAAAGATAATTAAATTTATCGATATTCCAACATCAGTGTCAGTAAATCAATTTTTCAAAATGTTCATGTAACATGCAATTTTACAACTGATTATTCATTATAAATATAGGTTATCCATAATAATTTTAGTCAAGATATTAAGTATTCCATTAAAGTTCCTTCATACTGACTGATTTATTGCTTCCTGCATCCAACTGAAACATGGGGAAAGTAAAATCTAATGGATAATATGAAAATAAAATCTCTTTTGGTCTAATTTGCTTCACCAATGATGAATGTAAGATCTCAAGTAATGTCATTGTACGAGCAACAAATAATAGTGGAAATATATTTAAAATTATTGCGCATTCTAGTCGTTAGCTAAAAAACCTGAAAAAAAAAAAGAATATCAGCTCATTTTTCTACATAATCTCCTGATCTGGAAACACATTTTCCCAGCGTGTAGGTAATTTTGTAATGCCCTGCTCGTAGAATGAAGTTGGTTGTGTCTCCAGCCAATTGCGCACGTAGGCCTCAACCTCCTCATCGTTGTTCAATCTTTGCCCTCCCATGGTTTCCTTGAGAGGACCAAAGAGGTGAAAGTCGCAGGGCGATAGGTCGGAGCTATAGGGAGGGTGTTCAAGTGTCTCCCAGCCCAATTCCTCCAATTTTTCTCTGGTCAGGGCTGCTGTATGGGGACGAGCATTGTCATGGAGAAGTTTCACTTCTCTCATCGGTAGGTCACGTTGTTTGCGGCGATATGCAAGTCTAACCTTGCTTAAAATGTCGCAGTAGTACGCCGCATTAATGGTCCTGCGTCCATGCAAAAAATCGAGGTGCAACAAGCCACGCTGGTAAAAAAAAAACTGTAGCCAAAACCTTGCCTGCTGACAGCCTTGACTTGGCTTTCACTGGCCCAGCCTCCCCTTGATGTCTCCACTCCTTGCTCGCTTGTTTCGACTCAGAGGTATATTGGTACACACACGTTTCATGGCAGGTGATAACGTGAGTGAGAAACGAGTCTCCCTCTTACCGAAATTTCGCTAGGAGACGCTCACACACCTGAAAACGATGCAATTTCTGCTCAGTTGTCAGAAGGCGAGGGACCCACCTTGTACACACCTTACGAAACCCTAGCTTCTCTGTGATGATCGAAAAAGTGCTTCCATAACTTATTCCAAACTTAGATGCAATCTCATTGGTGATCAGACGCTTGTCTTCCTCGAGAAGTTGTTGAACGCGGACGATGTTGTGCTGGTGATGCTGGTGCGAGGTCGGCGGTCATGGCTCTCATTTTAAACTTTCTCGCGACCCTTCACAAACTGTTCATGCCATGCAAACACTCTAGCTTGGAACAGTGTCTCTTTCTTGAACTGCGCAGTCAATCTCGTCAGGATTTTAGCTCGCTTTACAACCTCCCTAGCGAGAAACTTGATGTAAACACGCTACGCAATTGACGAAAGCACCTCCTGCTCAAACATCGTCACGACGGGTACTGAAAGGAACGAGCAAGGTCGTCCACCTGCTCTCCCCTCTCCTGACATCCCTACCCAACATCCCGCGAAGCGGGAACCCTCAGGCGTTACTATTGCTTGCCCAGGACCAAAAGTCTCGTTTATATTTGATTCATCCTGGTATAAGAATAGTGAATACCACTAAATTATCAGGATAAGGTACGAAAGTAGAACGATAATCAATGAATTGAAACCTGAAATTAGAGAATAGTTGAGTTCAATAGATTTTATCATAAGAATTATCATTTGTTGATGGTTATGTTTCCAAAAACCATAATGTGGTATATAATATACATTTTTTATAGCCTGTTCCATGTATTGGATCATTGTCAGCTCAAAGAACAACAATCCGCAATGGCTACTGGAATTTATTTTTATTACAGTTTTAAAAGGTCATCATATTCCATCTATTTTAGGCAGTAGACAGGTTTTTATCGCATCCTTTGTAGCAAATTGCTTTTCAGAGACGTCCATGTTCAGACAAGATCGAGAGTGCTTTGGAGCTAGTTTCCAGAGAGCGCAATAAAAATCGCATATTTATCAAGTTACCCGGACTGACACTGAATGTATAAATAAGAGACAATCTCACTGCTTTTCGGTAATTTGCAAGTTGAGAGTTACGAGCTCTAATCTAAACTGCAGAAGTTTTTTTTCTGGGCAAAGTTCCGTCCCGCCATGAAGATGCGCAGATAAGAGCCGGGATTATCTGTCGAGGATTATTAAGCTACAATTAAACTTAATCTTTCGGCCTAAAATGCGGTTTTCAGCTCCTCTTCGACACCAGAAATTTTTATTCGCAGTTGGTTAATGTAGCGACAATAATTATTAAAAGTCTGTCCCCGGTAGAAGAACTACAATTAAACTTAATCTTTCAGCTTAAAACGCGACTTTCGGCTCTTTTTCGACACCAGATATTTTTATTCTAAGTTGACTTGTGTAGCGACAATAATATTTAAAAGTCTGTCGCGACTAGAAAATTTCGTTCCATTGTGTTTTCTTCCAATTATTAAATTGTAGATACATGCGCACATTCATAAAAGTACATATACAGGGTGTCTTATTTGGTACCACAGGATTTGTGAATGAAACATAATATTTGAAATACTCAGTTTTTTTTATTCTTCAACATAAAATGGAGATGATACGGCTACAAACTGAAAATAATATCATTCATATGACCACCTCGACTCATCTGATATAATGTCATTCGTCTAGGAAAATTGTCTATAATACGCGCACATAAAACAGGCCCTATTTCCTGAATAACACATGTTCAGTGTTTACATTGAGGTCATTGATTATTGCTGACTGGGCGCCATACACTTTTTTCTTGACATAATCCCAAAGAAAAATGTCCAATGGTGTTAAATGACATGTTGTTCAAATCCAAATCATCAATTTGGTGGAAGAAGAAATGGTTTAACATGTCAGGATAGCGTTCCCCATTTACTGTGATGGCATTACCCGCTTTATTTTTCCAACACTACTCCAAAAATGCGCACCAAATTGTACATCTCTGTGGATTTTTTTTTTTGAACAACGTGAATTTCCAGCATCCCAAATTCGACAATTTTATTTGCTGACATATCCGTTAAGATGAAAACATGCTTCATCGCTCAACAAAATTTTGTAACTAACATCAGCATGACCTTTTTTTTTTTTCTAACACCAATGAACAAACGTACGACGTTCTAAATGGTCTGCAACTTTTAATTGTTATGTCGGCTAAATTCTGTATGGTCACAGATGCAGATATTTCTTTAAAATCCGATGCGAGTGGCTCTTGACATATTCAGTTGTTGTGTACGACGTCGAATTGATGTGTTTGGATACTCCCGTACACTTTTTCTCGCTGCAGCAACTTTTCATATGACCAACCATGACGAGGACGTATTGGTATTCCCTTATGAATATCAGATTTCTTGATTAAGTTACGAACTGTTAACTCTACGCTTCATTTTGTCCTAATTTTGTGTGAATTTTTCTTCATGCAACTGTAAATGATCACTCATTTTCATAACATAGATGTAGACAAACTATTCGTTGTTGAACTGTTAATCGACATGTTGACGTCGTATGATTTGTACATGACAGTCGTTAAATATTGACGCCTTATGTTTGGCTTAACACCAGCGGTGCACAATTCAAATCCTGTAGTTCCAACTGAGACACCCTATACAATATATTTCTCCTAATGAGGTGACTCTTCTTGAAAGTGTAGATGATGTATTAATATGCATTGACTTAAGTAAAACTGATGCTCGTATATTCCTAGAATATTCCAAAGCTTACGACGAAATCAAGTACGAAATATTATTTTATATCATGAGTTGTAACAGAAAATTTATTTTAGGAAACCACTCATAGACACCCATCACACTCCACATTTTGGAGTACTGCTAGGCTCAGTTTTTGGCTCAGTATTTTTCTCTATATATGCCGATAATATCTTCTAAATTATGATAAAGTCTTCATTATGTACAGGTCATACTTATTTTTATCGCTGGATATAACAATAATAATAATAATAATGAATGATAAACATAGATAATGGTAATAATCAATGTACTGCTTGATCAATTGAACAAAAAAAAACATAAAATATACCATACAGGTAAACAATTCCCCAAATCCAAAGTTGAAGCTATCTATGAGACATTAAAGAACACACATGTAACACCGACGTTGTCAGTGCTGATGCTAGGATTTGAATCCAAATTATGACAGTCTTATTTGCCACATAACCCGTTCTAATAAACTGAATTACCGTAATATCTCTAACTAATGACAAAATATATGTATGTCCTTAAAAATAGACATCATATAATGAACAAAAACAAAACAATATGAATGTAATACACAATATTAGACTAAAATGAAATATTATGTTTTAGAATAAAATGTACAGTGCAATTACATTCTTAATTAATAGACGCAATATATAACAGTGTATATTTAAAACTAAACATCTTACAATGAAGAAAAACAAAACATTTGACGGCAAAATACGAATAAAAAATTAATTTTTCAGCGGCGACGTTGATAGTGAAACTCCGAAACGGATTTTTATTCTTACTTTTTTACCATAAACCAAGATCGTAACAGTCTAATTTAAAAATAGGGGGTCTGTTGGTAATATTTCTTCCCGAGATAATATTTTTTGTCTCAAGATATTCAAAAATCTAAAATAGACTTTTCTATTTTAGATTTTAAAGTGGACTTCACTTCCTTAAATCTATTTACTTTACGAAAGGAGAACGATCCTGTTTTAGGGTGCAAGTGTGTTTTATCTTCATTCCTGCAGTCTTTTTTCTTTTTTTTTCTTGATCTCTATTGTTCTCGTGAATGGAAGTACGTAGAAGAATACCTTAAAAATTGAACAAGCTAATGTCAAAGACACCATATTTTATAAGATACACCATGTAACAAAAAGTCAGACATTATTGAAGCTTATAAATGTTCTACAAAGTAAACCATTAAGCTCTCTAATCGGTAGGAAAGTCACCAAGATGGCAAGGAGCAAAAGCTAAATTGAAATATTCAGAAGACGAGCTAATATTATTATCAGTGACAAAAGTTATTTTAATTATGAGAAACCGCATCCCCCATCAAGTAAGTGCATTAACACCAAGTCGCTCATCCCGGTGGAATTTCACCCGTTTATAGCAAAAGTAAGATAATTAACGGTTCCGATAATTTAAGTTATAATAGCCGGTAATAAGCTCCCCAAACGAAAAGAAAATTCCCGCTTAATTTAAATATCCGATGCTCGCCGGCACTTAATTATATCGCCAGACGTAATTAGCAATAAATTCGTAAATAAATTATATTAAAACACCAACAAGGTGTGTTTTATTGCGCCTTGCAACCTCATTATTTCGCTCCTAGTAGTTGGACGAAAGGAGAGAGGCTTTACTTTTTCCACTCTACAGCTCTATTAAAATTCAAAATACTCGAAGGTCAGAGTTGTTGAACTGTTCTAAGTAATGTGTCATTTAAAGGAATGGTATATGCAGTTTGGACAATAGCAAGCAAGTTTATTATGCAATTCATGCGCCAAGGCTGTCTGCACTTCGATTTTTATACGAATCTTTGGGCGGGCGAGAAACCTTGCCCATTTTGGTAGAAACCTTTCAAAGGTAGACTACGGAATATTTTGCTTATGTTACACTTTTTCTCACTACAGTTACTCGAAGCGTTTCAATGGATGAAATGCTTGAAATTGTTGTAAATGGTACATACAGGGTGTTTTAATTTTAGCAATATTTTATGGTTCCTTGAATTTAAGGATAGTCGATCGCATAGATTTAGGAACTGCGAAAATAGAAGATATTTAAAATTCTCCGAAATATCCCATTCCATCCAGATGCTACACAATTTCTTCAGTTTAGATAGAATACCATGTATTATTTACGATCTCTTGATTTTCCAAACTAATTTAACCTTTATGTTGTTATTTAAATTTAATGTTTAGTGCTTAATGCTTGATTAGGAATAACATCTTCTCAATCACTTTTTAAAGTTCTGCATCAATTCTGTATTATACATGCAGTGATCCTATTAGGTGTAGAATTAAAATGAATAGTCAGCTCGAAGTTTGCGATATGTTTAACAATGTTTATCCAAAATAACAAATGAAACAATCGCCTAAACAAGTTTTAACAAACGGACTATGTACAAAATGTATTAAGATCAGGTTAGCCCCCAAAAAAATAAATGAAGATTTGAGACTTCAAGTCTTCACGAAAACATTTCAAAAATCACGAGGTCTTCACGAAAAAATTTAACTTTCTACCTGATGATGCTAACAGAAGATCGGAATTTTGCAAAACAGTGTCGAGCATAATAACTGATAATTAAGAACTTCTCAGACGAAGTTACACATTACCTTAATAACAGTATAAATAGACAACGTGATTTCATTGTCATTCAATTCCAACCCGTTCCTAAATGATAACAATTTATCAGATTTGGATATCTTGGTAACCTATACATTAATTTTCAGAGCCCACTTCATCTGATCTGCTAATAACTAACACATTAATTTAGAAAAAAAAATACAGTAGTATAACTGTAACTTATAAGTCGGGAATCGAGAAAGTTATAAGTTACAGACATAGATCTTATCGATTTAGATGAAAACCCCACGGATTTGTTTCGGCATTTGTCCTGGATTGGTGTACCGTGTACGGCACTGATGAGAACTAATAAGTTCGAAACAGCTGTCTGTCGTTCGGATTCCATCTGGGACAATGTCGAATCCTACCCGCGGCGGGCTCCTTTCAAAAAAAAAAATCGGTAGTATATGATCAATCATCATCATAGTGCACCCATTAGCCCCGAAAGACGATGTTAGGGTTTTTTTTCTCAACAATCAATCCAGAATTTTTTTTGCGCCACTCAAATCTACTCTTATCAATTCTGTTCATGTGAGTGTCCAAAATAACCATCCATATATACAAGGATGATATGAGTTTGAGGAGTTAATGAGCATTTAACAGTAGATTATTTAGTTGGAATAAGTGCCGCATATAATAATTAGAACAATAATGCCTTTATTGCCGAACAGAGATAATCCCTTGATAGAACAAAAGTATGGAATACAAATAAATACATGTATGTGTACATACATGTATGTATTTGTGCATTATATAACAGAAAATAAAAAAGGTAATCTCTAAATATCTAATATAAACATGCAATGGAATACTTCCAGAAAGATAGTAAGCTCATTATAAATACAATTGTCAAAATCAGAAGGGCTAAACATTAAAATTTTGTGACATTGTCGATTTTAACAGCACGTTAGTTCTTGCAGTCTCACAATAAAATATGCTTTCTTCTCGAGAGCCTGGTCTATATGTGCATATACTAAATATTAAAAGAAAGTACCATACAATTCACCTTGTCAAATTCCTTCGAAAAGTCTGTATACTTTTTACATTTACTTGAAGTAGTACGCACAAAAAAGAGCACAGGACGTAAGGAACAACTTCATGCGTTAATGGTATAGTTTATTTCATCGTTATTTGCCAAATAAAAAATCTCAAAACATAACCTTGGCTTGTTTTTATGGGTAGGCTCAGGCAGACTCTTCCGTTTATCGACAAGATAAGAGAGTTTTTTATTTGGCAAATGGTGATGAAATGAATTTTATTTTCATTTTGTAATGAAATTTTAACCTCTTAAAATCACAACCTTAGATTATTTAGGGCATTTTAATTTCGAACGAAATCTTTTTGACCAAAGAAAAGTTGGCATTATTAAAGTAATATAATTTAAAGTACGTCTGTCTGAGTGTAATTATAGTTATGAAGAAGAAAATGAGTATGTGTTTAAAACCACAACCGATATATTTTTTTCTTTGCCAAAAGTCTTGTGATCTAAACTTATCCGTTTATATTTGGCACAGTTACTGTTCATACGCGTTATTTTCACTAAGAAATAAGAAGTCGCAACTTTAGGATAATAAAAAAAATCAATAAAAATCGTACGCCGCTTCTTTCTGAGGCTAATAAGACTGGAAATACGCCACAAAACGACAGATAAAAGCAAAAGCAATTTTAAACCACTGGGTGGCGTCCAAGTCCGAATATAATTTTGGATAAATTAAGATTCCGTTACGATGCGGTTATTTATTGCAAGTCGCTGTTGCTCAATTCATCATATAATATCACGGTAAAACGTATGAAACGATGTAAGAAGATTTTCGATTATATTTCGGCTGATAATTTAAAAATTTTTGTTCGGCTTTTATGTAAAATTGTTGCCGTCACTCCAACATAATTTCAAATACGCACTCCTATATAAATTACTATAGAACGAAATAAATATGTGATTGAATTAATTTTTTCTTTGAGTTTTCCGTTTTATTTTACACATCTGACATTATCTAAGGGCAAATAGATAACTATAGGGTGTCTCATTTGTAACTATGGGATGTGATTTGTGAATAAATCTAATATTTCTTGATAAACTGAAGTTTTTTTACCTCAACGTAACATGGAGACGACGCGGCTACAAATGGAACAAAGAATATCGTTAATATGGCCGCCTCGACTCATCTGGCATGATGTCATTAATTTAGCAAAATTGCTCATAACACGAGCACATAAAACTAGCTCCATTTCCCAAATATCACGTTGAATGTTTGCTTTGAGGTCATTGATTGTTGCTGGCTGTCTGTGTGCCGTACACTTTTCCCTTGACATAGCCCCAAAGAAAAAATCCCAGTGGTGTTGAAACACATGATCTTGCAGGCCAATTGACATCAGTATTCCTTCCACAAGACATGATCAAAAAATTGGGTATGCAGAAGAGTTATGGTTGCACGTGCTCCGTGACACGTTGCACCGTCTTACTGACACCACATGTTGTTCAAGTCCAAATCATCAGTTTGGTGGAAAAGGAAATTGTTTAATATGTCACAATAGCCTTCCCTAATTACTGTGATAGCATTATCAGCTTCGTTTTCAAGGAAGTATGGTCTAACTAACTACTGCACCACTCCAAAATGCACACCAAACTGTACATCTCTGTGGATGCATATCTTTTTTGTGAATAGCATCTGTATTTTCAGCGCCCCAAATTCGACTATTTTGTTTGCTGACGTATTCATCAAGATGAAAATGTGCTTCGTCGCCGAACAAAATTTTGTTGCAAAAATCAACATCACCTTTCTTTTCTAACACACAATTAACAAATGTGCGACGTTATATAAATGGTCTGTAACTATCTATCTATCTATCTATCTATCTATCTATCTATCTATCTATCTATCTATCTATCTATCTATCTATCTATCTATCTAAGGTCTGACTATTTCTTTTGTTTGAACTGAACTGAATGTTGTATGCTCACAGATGCAGATCTTTCTTTAAAATCCCATGCGTGGTGGCTCTTGACAGATTCAATTATCGTGCAGGACGTCGAATTGATGGATACTACCGTACACTTCTCTCACTGCAGCAATATTTTCATCTGATCGACCACGATGAGGACGTATTGAGATTGCGTTATCAATAACAGAACCCATCTCTTCAAATTTCTAGGTTATGTTACAAAGTATTAACTCTGGAGGCGCTTCATTTTGTCCTAATTTTGTGCCAATTTTTCTTAATGCAACTGTAAACGATCTTACTATCATAAAACAGTTGTATATGAACAGTTCGTTATTGAACTGTTAATCGCGGCATGTTGACACCGTATGGTTTATAGATGACAGTCATTAAATATCGACGCCCTATCTTTGACATAACACAAATGGCGCGCAATTCAAATCCTATAGCTCCAACTGAAACACCTTATAGATACAATAAAGAATGATAACCAAAATTGACTATTCTTTTGTTTAATATTTAAATTTCAAGCATTATTTCGTTTTGTTTCAAAATACACCTGAATTTAACCTAACTTAACATAATAAATGTTAATTTAACATAACAATGTAGTCCTATTAGTAATCTAGCATTTTTATCAAGCAATCAACGTCATACTCGTACCTAATACACATTATCACCAGCCCAACCGACGCGACAACGTCATACAAATTTCGCTATAAGCTGGCAGTCTTTAGTTTGACAATAAGTTCAAAAACAACCATATGTGATATGCACAAAATATTCACACAAATTTGTAAGCATATCAGAAACATCACTAATTTTTTTTTTTTGTTTCAGGTAAGACACCAGTTTCCCCAAGACTATTAAATAAAATAGTTCCATCGTGTGTTGAGCCATATCAGAAAGTAAGAAATCTCTATTTAGTCTATTCGTGTGTGTGTCATGAAATTTTTAAATCGATATACGAAATGCTTTTCGTTCGAATTTCGGCATTTTGACAAAATCAATATAGTAAATCGACCCTTGCGAACAACGTGGCAGCTTTTGTTTTTTGATCCGAAGCCTCTAGAAGCATGCTCTGGAGGTGCCTTCGATATGAGCGAGGGAGCGGCGCAATATTATTGCGATTTGCTTACTCGTTATAAATATTATAAGTACGTAATAAATATTCTATGCAGCGCTTTCGTAAAATAATGAATAAATTCGTTAAAAAAGCAAGGAATAATTTTTAGGAAGAACTCTCAAACCCGTCAAATATTATTTGTAGTTGCGCAATTTTTAAAATATAACTAATATATACAGAGTGACTCGTGTAGGAGGTATGATGTCAATAGTATATTTTTCTAATAACAATCCCCTTCTTTTATGACGGAATGTGAAACAGCATATTTTTTTATTTACGTCGCGGTATTAATTATATTAGCGTGAGTATAGGTTAAATAAAAAAACTTGAGAAAAACGACTGTGCAATTTCAAATACTAAATTTAGTGGCAATGATTATTGAATTAATCAACTAAATTAAATATCCAAAGTGTGCATAAGATGATTAATAAATTCTTTGTGAACAATAATGTGGAGTTTTTTCATCTCAAATTATTTCTCATCAGTTCGACTTTTTGATCATCTGGTATATGTTACACATGTGTTGTAACTTTTAATTATGATATACAGGTTGTAACAGAAGTTGTTCAAAATAAGAAGTATTTAATGTTTAATTATTATTGTTAAGAATAACTGTTTTTATCTTGTTTATCTTGTTTCGTATCACTATGACGTACTGTTGTACCACATCTTTGTTATTTCCTTAAGGGTTGTGAAATAAATACTGGTGTTTACTTCAACACATAGATTTATTAAATGTAGGCAACAACGATGAACACTTTAAATAAAACGTTGTAAATTAAAAAAATTATAAAAATTTACTGATACACAAGAGGGGGGGATCACACTTACGTCAAATCAAATGTTGGTGGGGTGTGCATATCAGTTCGACGCAAGCACAGTGTATATTACGTTAGTTTAGTCAGCAGTGAGCCACACAGGTTTCGTGAAATGGAGAGCTCTGAGGATGAATATGAAGAAGAGATCTGCCTTGCAATCACTTCTCAAGCTTCCTTTTGCATTGATGCGCCCCTATAAAATTTACTTTTAATGTCAAATATACAAGGATGCTCCCTCACAAATTCAATCAGCTCAGATTGACTAGATTCCATCGTGACAGAAAGAACAGGTGGATATTTTTTGAGGTAACCTTGAAATAACCTCAACCTTCTTCAGAACAAACACTTCCGACAGTCTTGACCCGACGCTACTCGATGATAATCTGCACCGTGGAGATGATGGTTGCAACACGTTGCGTAGAGCGGAGTTGCGCTGCGTCACGTCAGGAAAACGTGCATGTGGGTAATAGTATCACTTTTTTGACTATCGAATCTGCTGGAACAGGCTATCATTAAAAATATACAGTTAAGGGAAGTGAAAGTTCAACATAGTTACTCACAGTAAGATATGATTCCGAAATAAATACAGCCGACCGTTCCCATAATAAGTACAATTTTAAGGGGTCCAAACTATTTGCTGTAACCCTAATAATAAACCCACTGCCATAAACTAATAGAAATCTTAAAATAACATTGTCGCAAAATAATTTCCACTATAATAATTAACTAACCATTATTTAAATGCATATCACTTACATAATTCGAATGAACTATCGAAACATAGTTCTCTATAATCATTGATTAATTATAAGTATTGAATAGAAAAAGTATATATCTACATACACTCCTGAGTAAAATTAACACATCAGCAAAAATTCTCATTATTTCTTATAACTTTTCAAAGTTTTTAATTCATGAACATTTTATGTAGGTGGCCTAGGATATCCTCTGGCACTGCTGATAAACAATCGTAATTGTTTGACAGATGTAAGCTAACATTTTCATTGCATTTGACATTATTATTCCTTTCTGTTATTTATTCATGCCTTTTTCCGGATAATACTATCATCGTTTATTAAACATTGGTTTAAATTATTTAATTGTAATATCACGTAGGTACTATGATTTAATCTTCGAAAAAAATAAAAGTAATACTTGTGAAGTTTCGCAGTTAATTTTGTCCAGGAGTTTATATACAACTCAAAGATTCATTCTGTATAGTATAAATTATAAGGCGAGGTGAATAACGTAGAAAATATACGAATTCTCCAGACAACCAACGCGTGACTATGTTTCCTTCCCCAAAATCACGAGCCTTATGTTTTACTGCACGCAAAAAGTTCCCTGGGAAATCATGTGAAGCACATTCGTTGTTTATAATAAAGGCAGAATTTCGTATGCACCCGAATTTCGTTCCGGCCGATTACGTCTAACCACTTATTTCAAGATTTCAGAGCCGAATCGCGATAGGCCTCGCAAAGAAAGTACAGTAATTATTCGAATTGCTACTGAAAAAATTGCGAACGATTTATCTCCGTTTGGTGTATAAAATCTCCGACGTGCTTAATAAAATAATAATAGCTCGGTCGAAATAATTGAGGCAATGTTCCTTTCCGAGGCTCACAGACCCCTAATTATCTAATTTGAAATAAATTGCCCGTTTTATTCGAAACTATAAATAGGCTTATTGGTCAAATTAGCTTAATTAGAAAAACTGAACGTTTTAGAGGGAGGGGGTGCCCGATTCTGTTACGGAACGTGGCGTAAATACACTATTTCTATTGTAAACTCCATTAGATATACCGGTATTGATTAGACAGACACTAATCAGCAGATTACATCTACTGACTAGTGGTCGCACGATCTATTACATTGTTTTAAGTTGTTACTTGATTAGGGATGTACTTCCTTTCGACTTCCTGAACACTATATCGTCTGAAGAGAAATGGGAGCGTCTAGCCGGCTTTCTACTTTAAATTTTATATATTGCCCTTTTCTGAAGTGTTACCACATCTATTTTCAGACCTCTAACTTCACTTGTAAGAGAGATATGGGGATGAATCGCTTTTTCTCTGAAACTACAGGGTCCGTCAGGGAGCTCATTGTTTTCAAAAACAGCATGTTTTTCAAAAGAATGAGACAAACTTATTTTTGAACGAATTTTAAAATTTATTGTTTTTATACATTAGTCGTGTGTTGCCATTGGAGAATACATAACGTAAGTCAGCTCCATACTCTTTTCGAGCATGGTACGAGGAGTCCTTCAAATATCGCGCGTTAAGGTTTCGAAAAGAGCTTCAAGAGTTCGCAGTTTGTCTACGTAAACTTTAGCTTTTAAGCAGCCCCGTAAAAAGTAGTCACGAGGTGACAGGTCTGGTGACCCACGAGGCCATTCCACATCCCCACGTTCCAGAGAGCACCACAGAACTCTATGACTACTGGAATGGCATCCCGCAACGAGTCATCTCAACCATCCTTCGCTCCACTCAGGCGCGCATAAAACTTATCTCAAAACACCATACCTCTCTGGCGGACCCTGTATGAGAGATATTTGAGAAAAATGCAAACGAAATGTTAGATATTTATTAGTTCTATGGTGTATATATTTTTCGTAATTTTGGCTTAGTTTTTAGGAACGTAAGATAAACAATTGTTTCTTTGGGGATGGTTTTTATAACAACCCCCCGAGATACATTATCCAAAACAATTACGTATAATCATTTGTTAGTCAACTATTATGTTCAAAATTTACATAAGTATGACTTTGGGGGAATATAGTAAGAAAAAATTAAAACTAATGTTACCTATATATAAAACGTGTATTTCGGACAAAATTGTTTATCTATATAAATATACATATATAACTATTTGTTATAATATATGTAGATGTTGTTTTTATGATTACAACTAATTACTTTGGTTGGTGTATCTCGAGGAGTTGTTATAATAAGACACGCCAAAGAAATAATTGCTCATTCTGCACCCCTAAAAATTAAGCCAATATTACAAAAGAAAATACTATAGAACTAATAAATATCTAACATCTCATTTTTGTTTTATTCAAATATCTCTCACAGTTTCACAGAAAACCAATTTTTAAAATTAGGGGTTGTTACCTCAATACACGTCAGTGTATTTCTGATAAGCTAACCTGGCTAAACCCTTTGTAAAAATATGTATCACTCGTCATAAAGAAATAAATAAAAACCAAAAGGTGTCACAGCTTACTTTTTATTTACTAAAATTAATAGTCACTATTTAGTTGAATTATTCAATAATCTACCTAATAGTTGACTTAATAAATACTTAATTTAAAATGTCCTTTTAAGCAATTTGACAGCTATCTTGTAAAATATCTCATTATAATTTGTTACTATACTGGTTGAATTGTCACTGTATTACTTCAACCCTTGTACATTATTTGGTGCCAAACAAATTAGTATCTTTATAATTTAGAGAACCATAAGTGTTTCGGCCAAACACTACGGCGATATTTGCTGCATTCCATTGATGAGATCCTTTCAACCGTTCCTTGAAATATGGGCGATAATAAATGAAAATTTAAGTAAGTTAATTATGCCTTTGATATCACAATGGAAACACCCTCTGTTGACCAAAAGAATAATTAACTCCAAAAATAATTCAGTATTGTCTATATATATTTCAGGAAAATACATCATTACATTATTTAGTTAATATTACATGGAATAAAAGATCACACACTATAATCTACTTGGCAGACTGAATGTTATAACATTTTTTATAACTATCTGATGTCCGATTGGTAAAATTGGAATGTTCTCATTCACATAGTTTTCGTGTATACCTGTACTCAGCGAATGGCCAATGTGGCAAATGGCACATTTGACGCCCTGAGCGCTGTTTTGTTATTTAGCCGATATATGGTCACAGTTCTACGCGTTATTGTTAAATAAAAAACAACTCGAAGCTATATAAGTCTTCGTAAAAATATAGGCCATAAAAAATTGTTCTATAAATTTATACATACATTTCTGCCATCTTGATCTATTTTCGACAAAACATCGTACGAATTAAAAATTAAACATCATTTCGACTGGGAAATGACTACATCATAATGAAGACTTTTATTAATCGTTATTAATTAATTACACATATCACCACGCTCGTTCAAAACATGTAATTTCTTTATGTAACTGTCATGATATGATAAATTTCGTGAATACTAGAGACTATTTATATCTGATTCATCTCAAGCGAGCCCCCTCGACTATGCGTGTTACGGATTACGGCTAAAGAGAATTCTTTGTGTGCCATGTCAAACACATTCTTCTTCCAGATGGAAAACATCCCGCTACATGCGAGTATCGTATTTCAATTTCGATCACAATGAAGTCTATTTACTGACTAATAATCTAAAAATAGCCCGACGCATCTCCTGGTGTATCAGATATCCATTTCCATCAGATGTATCGGGATCGGTCTATAGCAAATCCTTAGATATGACCCAGATGGAACACAAATTTGTAAATTATTCGTCAGAAGATTTCTTTATATTTAGTTTTTGTCTTATAAGTCATCATAGTTACGAAATATGAACATATAGAAGAATACTAAAAGCGATTTTTACTTACTTTCTCGAAATAACAACAAATTGTTATTGACACATAAAGTACTAAACATTTATATGAAATAAAAAAAAAAAATATCATATCTGGACTCCATTTTATGGACATCGTAACTGTTTTGTCAATCCAATAAATATTCACTACAGATTTTAGTAAAAATGATTAAACTCCTTTCTGGGAACACCGTATGGAGCCCATTTTGCTACGTCCATCAGGGCCACTATTTTGTCAACAACATCAGCCTAGCTCTTTCAACCAATCCGTTCATAGATGAATTAAAGAATGTTACTCGATGGTAGTCGTATATCAGCCGCCTCCAACCAATAATTTCTCAGTATGGCTCCTGGTTTTGTTAAGAGTACGAGCTATTTCGCTTGAAAATGATCCGCCACCACATCCTGAACATCAGTCATCACCTACACAGGACTATCTATAGAGCTTATAACTGGGACATACTTATTTGGCTTGCAATGTCTCATCAGAATTCCTATTAAAATCCGTAAGTTCTCCAAATCTTAACACTAGTTTGTTAATTTGTAAGGTGTAATTAATAATATTCTTCCTCGTCTACAACTGCTGATTTTGGCCCACCTGCCTTTATGATGTGTCTGAGTTTCGGTGCGTTCGTGTGTAGAGTGTTCGAGTGTAGAACCCAGACATCTAAAGGTATCCATCTCCTTATTAATATGATTCCCACGTGTCGTTTCACCATAATAAAGTGGACATTATACAGGATCTGACTGGAACAAATATTGTAAATTATTTGGGATTATTAAAGTGGCTCTACTGTCTATGAATATGCCAATGGGTTTTCTACCATTCCCCGAATATAAGGAATTATCTGGTGGCCTGTAGTGCTCCCATAACCTCAGCATGAAACACTGTATTTTTCATACTTTCTTCAACCTCAGCATGAAACACTCATTTTTCCAAAAATCAGGATCTTCAAAAAATGTCCAGATTCTTTTAGCATTCTCGAACGTTCAGTGCAAAAGATGTTCGGTTTCAGAAAGTCAACGAAATTGAATCCAACCTGAACTTTCTCTTCAACAGAAAAACGACGAAGGTCCTATTCACGCCTATTTTGCACCCGCTCATTTTCCATGAAAATAAACCGGTACAGAATCTTACTAGTCTTCATTTCGAACGAAGTCCTCTTCAGTTAGATCAAGCTCCTAATGCAAGCTCCTCATTATCAGTGAAGTATACCTAAGTATGTTCTTTAAGATTCCTTAAAATAATGACTGTGAGAGTTATTTTAACTCTGAGACAGGCTCCACTTCATGGTATTTGGAATCCATTAATCTGTGAAGATTGACGACTCCTATCCAATCTCACCCAATCCGTTTCCCACATAAAATTTGTCTTGTCCTGCGAGTAGTCTCTAAAGAACTAGAGAACTGCCGCTTGAAGACATAATCGGCAATAGATGATAAAATCGAGAAGTCGTTAAGCTATCCGTATAAGCGTAAACGAGGTCTGCCGAAAAAGTAAAGGGAATTTTGTAATTTCGCTAATTTTACTACTCCGATTCGCGCGATATTTTCGTTGCTGTGTTGGTAAACATGTCTGAAAGGTATCTGTACATTGTTAATCATATCGGATGTTTAGTCTGTTGTCAGCTGTCAAAAAGGTTACATGTGTTTTGGTACGATCGGCGATTATTTATTTATTTAAAAAATGAATCAGAGAATTAGCATTAAATGTTGCTATGAGAATGAAATAAAGTGCAGCAATGCATTGAGTGACTCCGCTATGAGTAAAATAGAGGTTTACGAGTGGTATATGCGTTTCCAAGAAGGTTGTGAAGATGTTGAAGATGACGGGCGCCTTGGACGCCCCATCACATCAACAACCGATGAAAACGTGGAAAAACTGAAAGAAATTATTATGAAAGAGAGATCGCCGAATTACAATCAGAGAAGTCGCTGATGATGTTGACATGTCTATTGCCATGAAGTTTTTGGATGTTTTGAGTATGAAACGTGTGACAGCAAAATTTGTTCCAAAATTGTTGAATTTCGAACAAAAACAACGGCGAATGCAATCGTGCCCCAGCCTCCATATTCACTAGATATGGCTCCGTGTGAATTTTCTGTTCCGAAAAATATCGAGAACCCCAAAGGGCCGTCACCTTGCAAGCATAGATCAGATTAAAAGCACATCGCTGAGAGAGCTAAACACTATCCCAAAGATCGAGTTCCAGAAGTGTTTTGGGGATTGGAAGGAGCGCTGGCATTAATATATAATATCTAATGGGGATTATTTTGAAGGAGAAAACATTAATGTAGACGAGTCATTCCCAAAGTGGTCTATATCGACCCCCAAAGATCGACTTCGACTTCGACTTGCAGGGGTCCATGTTAATGAAACCAAAAATTGAGGGTACATGAGATATAAATGGGGGTCTACGAGAGTGGATTCTATTTAGGAAGGCCGAAAACTTCGGCTTCCCGTAAGTGTATTAATCGATCTAGTCAGTAGTACCTATATATGTAGCTATTTACGTAAAACTTTCTTATAATAGATATATAAATTTCCTAATTATTATATGTATATTTCATAAAATTATGTCAGCAGAATATTTGCTTTGTGATCGCAGTAACTTGTAAAAACTACCAGTAGTAACAGTAACGCATTGTATCCATACGCTCAATAGCAACGCTTGTCCAAACTTGTACCAGAGTACCAGAGCTTTGCAAGGATGGCGTAGGCTTGAATTGATTGTGGTTGCACGGACTTGTGTAGAAAAAGGCGGCACGTGGTCTACCGGACAAAAGAGTTTGGGGACCCATGATGTAGATTGTAGACGAATAAATAAAATTCTCTCCAGAAAACAAAAATTCCCCGTTATTTTTTGAACACGCCTCGTATTCTGTGGAAATAATATTTTAGTTGAAGAAATATACTGGCCATGAGATCATAGTAGCCGTTTGTTAATTATCTTCTCGTAAATCAGAGATTTCTGCGAGAATTTGCGAAACGGCTTCTAAATTAAAACGCCAGACGGCCAGACTCCATCCAGTCCAACTCGAGCCAATCAATTACGGCGGAAACTACGCGTTACTTTTCCAAACTGGAAACGCCGCGTCGCGTTACTAAACGTTTCCGTCTTTCCTCGGACAGTACGCAGCTTATCGGATTGTGCAACCGTGCCCAATGTAGAGCATTGTGTCGGTGGTTAGGGCTGTACGAGAGCCGTTGTTGGGGGAGGCCCGCAAAATCAATATCGAGCCTCCCTATGCGTCACCCTCGGTTCTCTGTTTCAGCGCCGGGATACGAATGTTTACTCCGGTGAGTCACTTGCTGCGAATATACACCGATGAATAAATAAACTTGCAGAGATAAATAAATAGTGACGGCAAACCGTGAAGATAACCGGGTAAAGATGGGCTGGTGTTTGTTCGCGGGAAGCGATAAGAGGGGAAATGAAATAAGCGGGTCATCATTGTTCAGTTTTATTGGAAAATAATGTCGTTTACGTGATGATTTACATTCATGCATACACGTGCGTGTATTGTAACAATTTAATTTCCTGGAAGATGATGCCTCGAATGATTAATATTGAGAATACATGCCGGAGAACATGTTTAAGGCGATACTGAACAACCATTCGAGTTAACGTCGTCCAAGAACCCGATATACGAAGTGTGGTTACAAAACAACGAGACTGATGCTATAAAACTTTTTATTTTAAATTTATATATATTTAATATTATCCCCTTCAATGTACACCCCTTCTCTATCCCTACACCGCTCCACGCGAATTTTCCATTGTTCAAAACAGTGATGGAAGTTTTCTGTGAGCTAGTTCATGACGCGTGCCGTTTTTTCCTTCACAGCTTCAACAGTCTGAAATCTTATTCCTTTTAATGCAGATTTGACCTTGGGGAGAATTAAGGAGGACAAACGAATCTAAAAAAGCTTTATGATAGATAAAATCACTGAAAACAATGTATTGAAGTTCGTGGACCTTTTGAAAAGTCCACATTCCAAAATTTGGAATATGTTTCCGATGGTTTTCTTATGATTACTCAAAAACTGCCGGTAAAAAATTATGAACTCAAGATCTGAGAACTAGAAATTTGGAGCTTCAATTTGCTTTTTTTTATATTGCTCGGCGACTATTTTGCTCCAAGTTATAGCCCCCTAAAAATCGCCTAAAAATTTTGACTTTTTTTACATCCTTTAATTTTTGTGCCCAGTTTATTTCTATTTCATATTCGATCATTTCCAAAGAACTTTCTCATACACATGAAATGCAAATGAAAAACCCTTACATATATGTAATTTGAATAATTTGTGAGTGGCACTACGTTATTTGTTAATTTCTAGAATTCAGCAATAAGAATATGAGATTATAATTAACTAGACCATGATGCGTTTTTTTAATACTAGAATTGATTGAAACTTAGACACACAGAAATCGACTTCCCTGTATTATTAAGTCTCGAGTTTTGTAAATTATCAAAACCGTTAAATCAAGCTGAAAATAAATGTTCTAAAAACGTAGCAATATCCATGTCAGATATACTTTATATGAACCTCGAGTAGTGTAAAAATATGCAGGAAATAAAAGTCACTAGTTGTACTTATTAGGCAATCCCTTGAAAAAAAAGAAAGGTAAAATGCAAAGGTGCAGCAAATAATACCTCGCCTCCTTTGAAGTTGCTCGACATTATAATACGTTAGTTTTTATAGCGGATAATTCTTCGTTGTACTGTTGCATTGTAATGATATAATAGCCTTAAAATTTATAGGTTACGCACATTAAACAATTCTGGGGAACTGTTATAAAGCTATCAACGATTGAGGAGATTAATCAGAATGCAACGTTATAAATTCGTTTTAGTCTGGGTCAGTTTCCGTAGAAGGAAATGTAACCCACACATATAATTGAATATATTATGGTGATGTATTAATGTACGTTAATTTTAATCTTATATACCAGGTGAATAATATGAAACTATTCATTAACTTGTTTACTTATTTCATATGCGCAATAATAAATAAAAACGAACCTATGAAAGGCCAAGATGGTTTAGAAGAACGCATTCGTGTACGATATGGTAATAACCTCCACGAATGTATTTTTAATTTCTTTAAATGTGTTTTTTCCCGATTATTGTCAGATTTTATACCATATTGATGGGAAGTAGGAAGTACATACAATTAACTAGATACAAGGGTCACACTAACACACTAACTGGTAACTTGGAATGAACACTTAGAACACCTTTCTGAAGTATTTTTGATAAACGTAAAAAGTGAATTTTACTGATATAAAATGCGAAAAAGTGCTAACAGAAAAAACAATAAGATTGATGCATAACTAATGATACAATTAGGGTATAAGAATGTATAAGAGGAAAACTATAATAGCTAGATGATTTTAGTAAACATGAATTAAATGGAATGTCCTTATATATTATGTACCATCAAGAACTAACTTAGTGACATAATTTAGTTATATTTTTCTGGAATGTAGGAAATAATTAATGTTTCTATTTTCATTTACAAAGGTGAAAATAAATACATATATGAATATATGTTTCGGAAGCCTCAAGCGAGCAATATTAAATACATTTTTGAGTTAATATACCTTTTAGTCAATGGAGGGCAGGTCTATTGTGACACCAAGTGGGCCATTCGGGTCGCCCCTCAGCCTCCAGAATAGACGAAAGTATTTCCAAAGATGCGCGATGCCATCATATTTGATTGTCGCAGAACAATTGACGAATTGGAGAAAATTAGGAATTTCCTGGAGTTCATGCCAAAGAATTGAAGGTTAGAACATGAGATGCGTCGCATCAAAGTTTGTTCCACGACTGTTTCCCGACGACCAGAGAGTCCGTAATTGTCTGGGAATGTGCCAGGAGTTGAAAGAACAGGCACAGACTGATCCTGCTTTTTTATCAAAAATCATCACGGAAGATGAATCTTGGTGTTAAAACTATGACCTTCATCGCCCAGACCAAGAAAGCTCGATAAGTAAATTTAAATATGACGTCCATGATGGTTTGTTCTTTCGATACAAAAGTAGTCTCTTTTCTCTCAGGGCACCACAGTGAACTAAAATTATCATCTTGAAGTGCTAAAACGATTACTTGAGACAGTGAGAAAAAAGAGTCTGAATTATGAAGATCGGAGGACTGGTTTCTTCATCATGACAACCCGCTTGGCAACACAGAGTTTATAGCCAATACGTTTTTGACAAAAACGTCATGACAACGGTTTTGCACCCCCTTACTTGCCCAACCTAGCCCTTGCGACTTTTTCTTATTCCCAAGAATGAAGAGAAATCTAAAGGGAAATCGTTTTTAGGGCATAGATGAGATTAGGAAACAATTGCTGAAAACAATAATTGCTATATTGTTCTGAAATAATGCTATTAAGCAAATTTTAGCATTATTTCAAAAAAATTTAAAACGTATTTTGAACAGTGGAAAATCAAGTGGGAACCATTGGGACAAGTGCGTCCCATGTATGAGTATTGACAGTATTTTGAAGGAAATTGTTGTTTTCAAGATGTTATCTCAAATAAAAAAAATTAAATATCTAATTCTCGGTTTTTTTTGAACCTCGAAACCATCCACAAATAGGTTCCAACACGCTCGAATTTGCGAATTGATTGAGAAGGATTTTCACGCATTGAAACTCTCACTTCTTCAATCGCTTGTGGGCTTCGAACAGAGCACGGGCGACTTGGATTGCGAATTTTTACAGTCGAACCGGTATTCTCAAACATTCGAATCCATTTTCTGATCTTACACCTCTTGATTATTTCTTACAGGGATACCTTAAAGAGATAGTGTATGTAAACAAGCCACGAATTTTAGTGCAATTAAATCACAACATTCGCACCGAAATGGCCGCCGTTTCCAGAGAGATGTGTAGACGCGTGGTGGCTAATTTCCGTTTGCGGTTAGAGGAGTGCCAGCAGCGTGAGGGTCAACATTTGGAGAACATAATCTTTAGTACTTAGTTTTCCAAAACCTTGTCTAAAAATTAACAAAAAAATTTATTTTTTCTGACTTCTAGTTTTTTTTTATTAAATCTACAAATACCCCCTACCCTTTCTGGACACCCTTTACAATGCTCTGCAAAACCAGTGTATTATTTTTATTTAAAATACATTTTTCGTGTTCACCATAACGCTTTTTTATAGAACGACCTGATTGGCCGACATAAATAGCGTCACGATCAATAAATCCTATTTCATAAATGCCACTTTTTTGTGATCTGTCAACTTTTTTTCCACATATAGGTTTTATATTGCGGAAGTCAATTATATCTGTTCTGTATGAGTTATATGAAATATTAATAGGTGTCAGTGT
The DNA here is from genome assembly GCA_037954035.1 of Rosalia funebris. Taxonomy (NCBI): domain Eukaryota; kingdom Metazoa; phylum Arthropoda; class Insecta; order Coleoptera; family Cerambycidae; genus Rosalia; species Rosalia funebris. Next base: position 10,255,286 of record JAZFAV010000004.1, read on the forward strand.
TTATTTATATTCTTTATCAATATAATAATAAATATTGTATTATATTTGACGTCAGCGTTTGAAATTGACTTATATCCAAATGTTTAAAATGAAAATAATAAAATTAACTGTTAACCTTTACACTCTGATCGATTACAATGGGTTGTTAAAATATTGTTTATCTTGTTGCTGTCACCATTTTTAATTTTATTATTTTTATATACTGATGTATTTTGGACACTTGTATTATATTCAGTGTTTAAGCAAAGTTATTTACCCAAATTAAGACATTTTTTTAAGGAAAAGGAACTGGAAAAAATCTGTTCAAGGACAATCTTTTGTTTTTCCTAACAGCAATATTAATAATTTTTTAAAATTAAAAAGTATTCAACGACTCTATGGCATCTTTCAACATTGTATTTTTCATGTGTTTTCATTATGTACATATATAATTGTTTCCAAGCGGAGAATGCATGCATTTTAAGTTGCTTGCCCTGTAGCTGTGCAAATGCATTTTGGATGTTCGTGTAACATCGTATGTATTTATGATTTAAGGTCACCAACCCATCCCTTGCTAAGGTGTGGTTATTGTATTGTTGTTGGCGTATGTATAATGTTTATATTATTCATAATTAATTTATGAAGTCCCGTATGTAAATGTAGATATTCGAGTTTGTCAGTTACACCACATAAAATATTCTGTACAATTGTGAAAGGTATTATGTGATATGCAAAAAATGTAAAAAACCTCTTTCCAAGTTCTCTGAGAGTGCTGTTCAAGAGACCATTTTTGGGTTGGAGTTTATTTTTTGATCATCGCTTTAAAATATAAAAGCTTTAAACTTCGGTACATTTTCTTTATTTAACAGAATATATTTATGTTTAAATTTAATAAAACAGAGTGAAGAATGTGTGTGCCATTTTTGGGAAATAATTGATTATAAGCGGAAGAACAATGGATAGAGGATAAATGCAAAGAAGTAGAAGATAAGCTGCAAGTAGGTAAGATCGATGAGGCTTACAAAATAATTAAGAGGAACTTCAGGGATATAGGAACAATAAGTAGAAACGTTAGGAGTCAATCGGGGGACATACTGATCGGAAGAGAGGAGAAAGCGGATAGATGGAAGCAGTACTTAGGAAATTTATACGAGGGTCAGGAATTAGGAGAGATATTAGAGGAATAATCTAGCATCGATAGGGAAGATGTAGGAAAACCTATATTGAGAGAGGAATTTGAAATAGCACTAAGGGGGTTAAAAAATAATAGAGCGCCGGGTGTAGATAAAATACAGGCGGAAATTTTGAAATGTGCGGGACAGAAAGTAGTAAATAGGATGTTTGAACTGGTAAAATACATATACGAAAAGTGCGAGATGCCGGAGGATTATAAGAGGAACATTATCGTTACTATTCCGAAAAAGAGAGGAGCCGACAAATGCGAGAACTTTAGAACGATTAGCCTAACCTCCCATGCGTCAAAAATCTTAACCAGAATAATGCAGAAGAGGATGGAAAATTCGAGCGGAGGAAATACTAGGAGAAGACTAATTCGGGTTTAGGCGAAATAGGGGAACTCGCGAAGCTATTCTAGCGCTAAGAGTAATGTTAGAGAAAACAATAGAAAATGGAAAGGACGCTTATATAGGATTTGTAGATTTAGAAAAAGCTTTTGATAACGTAAGATGGGAAAAGATGTTCGAGATACTAAAGAGCGCGGGAATGAAGTATAGAGATAGGAGAGTAGTACACAATCTATACAAAGAGCAAACTGCTGTTATAGAAGTAGAAGGGGAAAGAAGGGAAGTAGGTATTAGGAAAGGAGTAAGACAAGGATGTTATCACCACTAATTTTTACATCGAAGAGGCGATTAATGTGGTAAAAGATAGAGTGGATTTCGGGATTAAAGTACAGGGACAGAAACTAAAAATGCTGAGATTCGCGGATGATATAACAGTATTAGCATCTAGTAAGGAGGAATTAGAATCAGCATTGAATGAAATGGAGACAGTGTTGACAGAGGAATATGGAATGAGGGTGAATAAAAACAAAACTAAAGTGTTAGTGTGCAGAGGGCGCGAGAGCAGAGCAAAAACGAACAAATTAATAATGAAGGATTGGAGGAAGATCTTCACTTATTTAGGAAATAAAATAAATTGGGATGGAAGAAGCGATAAAGTCATAAAACAAAGAATAGCGCAGGGTCGAGTAGCTTTTAACAAAAAGAAAGCACTTTTATGCTCGGGGGTAATGAACTTAGAAACAAGGAAGAGATTTTTGAAAACATATGTATGGAGCACGTCACTATACGGTTGCGAAACCTGGACGGTAGGGGAAGCAAGTAGGAAGAAATTAGAAGCTTTTGAGATGTGGTGTTACCGAAGAATGATGAAAATACCATGGACTGATAGGGTTAGATACGAAGAAATATTGGAGAAAGTCGGCGAGAAAAGAAGTATGTGGAAAAACATAAAGAGGAGAAGAGATAGAATGGTAGGCCACTTGCCGAGACATGGGGGAATAGTCCGCGATATTTTGGAGGCAGAAATAGGAGTGAAGAAAGGCAGAGGTAGGGCTAGACTAGACTACTGCTCGCAAATAGTAAGGGATGTAGGTTGTAGCACAATTAGCGAAATGCGTAGGTTAGCACAAGATAGGAGAAGCTGGAGGTTAGCGTCCAACCAATCATGAGGTCATCCAGGACTGATGACCTCATGATGATGAAGTGATTATACTGTTAACCCTTCGTCGGACACAACCGATCTGTGAGATCAGACAGTAACTGTTTTCTTTGCCCTTTCGTGTGTATTACAAATATTAACTCGAACACCCTCATAGATTCCTAGCTCCAAAGCACTCTTCTCGATATGGTGTAGATTTTTTGTAGTGCATTTCCCTAGCATTGTACGGGCCGCCCCAATCTGTCGGATGCGTTGCGCCTGATTGCGTCATTATTTTCACTTTTTTATTTTGTTAAATTTCTTTTATTATTCAAATTAACAATATTTTTCGGGATCTGTACACTTACTTACTTATTCTGGTTTTTTATGGTATTATTATTCAAAATTAACACATTTGGGTGTTAAATTATTGGTTTATACTAAATATCGTTACCAACAATGTGACGTTTATTTTTGTTTGGAACATGCTAAAATGATGAAGAGGATTTATAATTATTTACACTTAAAGTAGGCAGTTAGTTATATCTTTTCTTAGTAATTCACGTCCAACATTTTTTTATATATAACTTAATGACTTTTACATGAAAAAATAGGTGGTTTGTTTTCTTTATTCAAAATATGTTCAATACTAATTTATGTTTGTGTTTTATTCTTAAAACAGAGAAAACTTGTCAATAGCTGGTTGTTCTGAAAAAATCCAAATTTATTGTTTTCCATTAAATTTTAAGTGTTCTTAATTTTTTTAATGCTCTTAATTAATTTAATTCCATTAAATTAATTAATTTAATTAAATGAGTTCCCTTATATAAATTTCTTTATTTTGTGATTAAAAACTAGTGTAAAATATCTATTGTTGTATTATAATAATTAAAATAAGCATTTAGTTAAGTCTCCACCTCATAAAAATCTAAAAATTGTCTAAGATTAGTTATGGGATCTCTCAAATGTATTGCGCCCGAATGTGTTTGGATTCATACTGCGCCGACGGAAGGTTAAACCTCGTCTGTTTTATATTAAACTTCACGATTTTATGGGGACTCCTCTTTGTTGCGTATTATCCCTGATTCCTGTCAGTATCAGTAAATTGGTCCTAGAAGCCCACTTTACTGATATATAGTTTTACTATATTAAATTTTATTTCTTACTTTTGAGACACACTGTACATAACGGTCCAAATTTAATAGTTTTCCAGTGTATTTAATTTATCCCGAAAATTATCTCGCCCGAGAATCCTCTCCAGTCCGGTAATCATAGCAGTAATTTTTTTAAAACGGCAGCAGAAATAAAACTTTGAAAAATTGAAAGATCGTAAAATGCGAATGGAATCGTGCTGCTCAAAACAGACCGTTTTTTAAAATATTTGAATAATTATTACCCAGAAAATCTTATTCTGTTGTTTAGATGAATATTTATATTAAATGGAACTTGATTAGTCTCATTACTGTTATAAAGGGTGTTACAATATGAGCGCAAGATTTGAACAGGGCGCCATTTTGGCAGTCGTGATTCAATAGGTATACAGTGCTATTCAAGAGTCCCCTCCCCCCCCCCCTCTTATCTTTTTAACGATTATACATAAACTAGTGAAATTTGGTAACTGAATATTAAGGGTTATAAACTTCTCTACTAGTGATGATAGATGACGTATGCGTCAAAGATGACGTCACAAGGTCATTGTGACCAATAATTTTAAATGGAACCCTACGGCAAGCGACACCTCTTTTAAAAGGTATCGAAAAAACGTATTCAATGATACTGATATTGTTTGTATTTATGGTAGTTTTGATGGATTAAATCAGTAATCAGTAAACTTGGATAATAATTTTAATTACAGATTCAAGAATCAGTACCTACTTATAGTAATTGTTCGAAGTGAGCTCCATCTACTTCCTGACAGTAAAACATCCTATTGTGAAACTCTTCTCGTACTTTTTCAAATGTGTCTGCGGAAATAGCCCTACATTCTGTAACAATACGTTGTTTTAAAACATCAATATTGTCAGGCTGAGTGGCGTAAACCTTCGATTTAAGATACCCCCACAGAAAAAAAAATCTAAAGGTGTGAGGTCCGGTGATCGAGGCAGCCATTCCATTGAACCTCGTCGTCCAGTCCATCTACTAGAATATTCTTTTATATTCTTTTATCTCACGTTTTGTGTATTTACATTTCCACTTAGATAGAAAGTACTTTCGTCACTAAAACAAATTGTTTTGACATAGTCTGGCTGTTGGTTAATTTTAGTCTCCATATTTTCACAAAATTGCAGTCTTCGGTCTGGATCGTCGTCTGAGAGTTGATGAACCATTTTTAATTTGTATGGGTGAAATTTGTTTTTTTTTCAACATCCTGTGCACTGTACTTTGACTGACTTCACAGGTTGATGCAACTTGAGTTGGTGAAGAAGTAGGATTTACTATTACTTCTGCCAGTATATCAATTTTTTTCTCATCAGAAATTTGTGGTCTGCCAGATCGTTTTGCATCATTAATACTACCCGTTGTTTTAAACTTACGAAGAAGCTCTCTCAAATAAGTCCTCGAAACTGGGCGATCGGGAAACCTTTCATTAAAAATGCGTTCTGCTGCATGAGTATTTTCTCCAGTTTCACCAAGTATTAGGATCGCTGCTACTTTATCACCTAAAACACGTACCATTTCTCTTCTTGAAGCACTTAAACGTTCAGCTCACAACAGTTTAACAAATTATTGAATGTACAAATATTTTAAAATTACCACAAGGTACTAAAACAGTTAAACATTCGATCAACAATACACAAATTATTAAATGTATAAAAACTTTGACAGCTAAAAAAACATCAAATTGGGGAGACTTGCAAAAACGTCAGATTATTTACTATCCAACTATCCAGTGGCGGAGCTTGAATTTTAAATTTTATTATTAACTGATTTAATTCATCACAGCTTTGCGGTTTTTGAAAGCCAGTTGTCAAAACTGCCATTAACAGACACAATATTAGTAGCATTGAATAGGTTTTTTCGATACCTTTTAAAAGAGGTGTCGCTTGCCATAGGGTTCCATTTAAAATTATTGGTCACAATGACATTGTGACGTCATCTTTGACGCATACGTCATCTATCATCACTAGTAGGAAAGTTTACAACCCTTAATATTCAGTTACCAAATTTCACTAGTTGATGTATAATCGTTCCAAAGATAAGAGGGGGGAGGGGACTTTTGAATAGCACTGTATAATCATGACAGGTCGGTAGGAGACAGATAAAAGTTAGTACAGATGGAGCGCCACAAGAGACAACAACGCTTCCTTATTGTTAAACATTATTATCAAAATGGTTAAAGTTTGGTTGCTACGATTCGTAGCATCGTAGTAGCTGAGGAAGTGTGTCCAAATTTCGATAGAAATACTGTTCCAAATTTATCAACTGTGAAAAAAATAATCGAAAAATTCGAAAGTACTGATTCTGTTGATGTGAAACACAACACTAGCTCGTAGTGGTTGTTCAGAACAAAGTAACACGGCAATTCGCGAGAGCGTAGCCGAGAGTCCGGGAACCTCGATTCCTCATCGTGCATAAGAATTGGACATTTTTTCAACAAACTCACTCTCACCATAAGTCCAATTGACTCAACAACTTCTGCCAACAGACCATGCATAGCGAAGAGAAGTCACCAATTGAACAATAAGAAGTGAATGCCGATTATTGTGAAAGAAATCATCTTCAACGGCGAGGCCAAGTTTCATCTTGATGGCTCCGTTAATAGGCCAAATTTCCGCATTTGGGGCTCAGAAAATTCATGAATTATTCATGAGAAATTAATTTTGTCATTTACTTTTATTACATTATTCTCAGTTGAAAGGGTATTGAAAGCACAATACGAAAATCATGAAAAAATAGACCAGGATAAATCACAGCATTTTAATTTCGTAAATATTTGTATATCGACCAAACGTACCACATTCAGGAATTATACCTGAACTAAGTGGAATTGGCCACTATTGGATATTCATACTAAATATCTGGAATAAATAAGTAATTATTTTCAAGTCAAAATACGGTTTTGAAGTAAAAAGTCGTGACTTTGTAAAGCCTGGCATTGTCTTGGAGAAGTGGGATGTTGCTGATGATTTTATGCGACGTCCGTAGGAACTGAAATAAACGTTGCATTGAATGATTTTCTCCCTAATCGTGCATATATCAACTCCCGTTTGCAACGCCAAAAAAGTCTATCCAGAAAGTTATCATATTCTTATGTTCTACCCTTTTGCTTCTAGTCAAATCGAGGTCTTGAGAAATCAGGCCATGCACATACTCAGAAACATCCACATGTGTTCCATTAAAATGTGGTAGAAGATTTCAGAAGAAGTTTCCAGTTAGACGGAACTTTCAGCTACAATCCAGTATGCTTTGGCTATTCATGATACAGATTCACATATAGACAGCACTTTTACCTCGTATATTGATAGTGTATAAGAGTAGAGTGCTTATATGTTTATGTAACTGTTGATCCCTATTGATCCCTCTCAATAATTCGGCGCTTCTACTAAAATGTCTACAAAGTATACAGAAAAATTCCTTACAGAGTATTTGATTCATCTGCTTTTATAATATACCAGATTAATCCAAAGTTACGTGAATATTATGATTAGTGAACGAATCGGTATAAATACAAAGGAACGGTTTTCGTCAGTTTAATCAATAGTGTTGCTTTTCCTTTGAAGATATCTTATAACATATAAAATCTCTGTATCCTACAGAACTATAGTCGATCTACTCGTGACCATGTATTTATTTATGCTATATGGTAACTGATTTTGGTATTTTTTAGACAATCAGATCTATGATTTTTAAATTTAGGTACATAATATATAGCATTAAAAATATATTTCTATATATTCGATAGTATCAAAATTGACTTCTTATGCACACGAAAATGAAAAACCTTGCATTTTATTCGCTAAAGAGGAATCCCGTAATTTGACTAGCACGAAATGGCAGAGATTCTACATTATCCGTCTTATTGTTCTCGAAGGAAAACGCGGAAGAGGATATTAAATAAAACCCTGGAGTATGATTAAATAGAAGCCAGTCATTTCGTAAATTTACGAAGCTAATAGCGAGCCAGCCCAGACGCTCATATTAATGTTGTCACAGGTTGTGATAATGCTAGGCTCCATTCTCATAGGTTTTTCTTGCACAACAACGACGCAGAGGGATTAGAGAGAACCGAATTGCATGTTTCTTATCCGCATACAGATATGTACAGCTCGTCAAGAATACGAACAAGTCTTAAAACTGCGGTATCGGACCGCCCACGAGCAGTGACGGCGCCACGGGGTCCTGGGCGAGCACGTGCCCACCCAAATGCCCACCCAATATATTTACTGTCTACAAAATTATAATATGAAACAAAATATAAATATAAAATATTGACTACTACTATTTCAAAATTTTAAAGCGAACAGTGTTAAAATCAACGATATTTTACAGCTATCCGACATGCTGAATATATACAAATTGGCATTCAATGAGATTTCTAAATTATGTTCGATATGTATCACAATTCCTGTATCAAGTGCGGCCTGTGAAAGGACCTTTTCACATCTGAAAAAGTTAAAAAACTATTTAAGAAATAAAATAAAACACGAGAGATTATGTAATTTGGCTGTACTAAATATAAAGAAAAATAAACAGTTTTAAAACCTCAAGACGGGCTTCTCCGCACGTAGAACATCTCTATCTCGAAATTGAGTGGCCGAGAAACAATAAACCAACACATAAATGCAGAATATGTGTTTTATGCGACAGTTTTACTTTTTTAAATTTTCTCAAATAGTCCACCATTGTGCTTTCTCATGACCCATGAATATGGTAGAGTGTGTTTTATCCACCTCAAAATCAATAGGCATCGTCTGGGAGACATCCCCGACCAGAATCAGTCAAAACCCGATCGATCCGACACGGTTTAGTTGAGTTATAGTGCTAATAAGAATAAATTCCAACGACACACACGCAAAATGGTTTAAAAATCTTTTTTTTTTCGTTTTTAGGGCGAAAAACGAAAAATAAACCCTAGAAAAAAATTTTTTACACGATTACATTACTTTTCCCCGTATAGTGGAGTGCGGAAAAGTAAAAAAATAGCTAAAAGCTTGGATTTGGATAATATTGTTGAGTTATTTGCAACAAAACTGAAATAATTTTATTAATATGTTAACTTTATTACCTAATGTACTACTAATTTCTTTTGTAAATTGTGTTTATGCTAATATGTTTTACTATTCCCCCTCAAGACAGTTGTATATCTTTGAAAGTATCGGATATTCTTGAAGGTATCAAGGTAGTGTGGTAACATGAGCAAAAACAAGGGCCCTAATAACCCAGTTCGGTTTTTGGCTGATACCATGAATGAAAACATAATCGATCAGTACACTGATAAGTTTTCCTCCTTACAGTTTACTAACTACTTAAAGAAATAATAATAAGAGAGTATGTATTAAAAACATTGGAACAGTAAACCCTAACATATTATCTCGTTACTGTTCATTAACTCTGAAGAAAAATAGTGAAATTGCTGCAGAAAAATTGTTGGTAACAGTTTACTGAACCTGAGTTTTAACGTAAGTTTTAGTAATCTCTTGATTGTGGTAACTTAGTTGACGTATAATTCTTCGATATTCTTACAAAACTGATCTCTTGGTTTTGTTGCTGCGTCGAAGGTGCGAACCCTCTCCCAGAATAGTTTGCTTTGACAATACTCTGTTGCTCAAAATTAAACGTTTCATATATTAAAGCAAGTAGAAAATCATCAATGATATTAGTGTATTTTTCTGGAATGGTAGTTGGTATTATAATAGGCGTTTGGTGCAACAAAAGAAACACGTCCTGTGATGTAAATGATCGTCTTAAGAAATATATTGTATACACCATTTAACACGGCACGCAACTTCGACCGATAAACAATCCTTTGATCTGGATAGTTGATAAAGAAATACCAACTGCTGGCAATATTTAAACATAGTTCGGAGATATTACATTCTAGTAAGTTATGGTTATTTACGGAATCCTGTTGGAAGCTGAGCCGAGCATATGGCTGCAAGGAATGTTTATTACAGTGCATTGCAACGTAAGGCGTATTTTGTAACCACTATTTACATTTTACTGTAAAATTAAAGCCATCCTCGATCCTAAACGCCTTTTACGGTAGAAAACGCAAACATCCAACAGTTCGCTTCAATTTTATTGCAGCGCCGACCTTTTTCATAAATATTTATGACGAAACAGGTGAACAGCGTTCATAATGATATTTACCTTGTGTTAAGTTTATGTTTACATATATTTCTGTCGGATGACAGTGCCGCGTTTCACCGTCTAAGTCCCTACGTAGAATAACGTTTATTTAGCTAATTTAACATCAAACGGAGTGTTTGCCTCAAAGGAATTAGCACGTAGCGATTTGTCGCGTACAGGGTAAATATAACAGGTAAATATAATATAAGGATGAATCCTTCAGCGATGCGCGTTTAGGTATTTGCTATTAAGCAATTATGTTAATACATCGTCAAAATGGTAAGTTGTCACAGTTGGTTGAAGAGAAATATAAAATCCTGAACTTCCATACTAATCAAACTCAGGAAGCAATTTATTGTCCCTCTTGCTAAATGACAAGTCTTTATATTGCGAAAAATAACTATGAGGACGGTATGAAGTTTCCGACCTAACAAAGATACAAGACATTTTTTCTTCAAATTTATTTTTATTTTTCTACATAGTCTCCTTGTAACTCTACACATTTCTCCCAGCGATGCCCCTATCTCTTTAACTCGTACAAATAGTACTCGGCGTCTTTCTCTGCAATATAACTGTTTACGAATGTGCTGTCTCTTCACTTGACGAAAATCTCTGTCCTCTGAGCGCAACTCTTAGCTTAGGGAACAAAATAAAAGTCGCTTGGGTCTAGATCTGGTGAATAAAGAGGGTAATCGAGAAGTTCAAACCGTAATTCGTGGATTATCGCCATGGCTACCACTGAGGTATGAGATGGCGCATTGTTTTGGCGAAACAAAATTTTTTTCTGCAAATGTGACTGTTTTTCCGCCATTTCTGCTTTCAGCTTCTGAAGTAATGATGCTCCTGTAATGGTTTTTCCTCTTTGAAGGTATTGGATTAATATAACTCCATGACTATCCCAAAAGACAGTCGCTACCACTTTCCCAGCCGAAAAACAGTTCTCGCTTTTTTTGAGCCGATTACCCCTTCGCAGTCCATTGTTTTGACTGTATTTTTGTTTCTGTGGTACAATGTTGTATCCAAGTTTCATCTACAGTAACTAATCGGCGCCAAAACTCTGATTCATTACTCCTAAACTCCACCAACAGAGCGTTCGTGGAGAACAGAGGTTGGTTCAAACACGTTTTTGGTCTAACGTGAGCAAACGGGGCACCCAACGTGCGGGCAGCTTTCTTGTGCCTAAATCTTGATTCAATATGTGACAGACATATACATAGCCTCTGCTATCTGTCTCACTGTAATTCGATGGTTGTCTAGAACTATTTAGTGAATTTGAGCGATGTCATCATCAGTGGTTGCAGTGTTTGGACGTCCCGAACGTTCATCGTCTCCCAAGCTGGTACGGCCACGTTTAAATTCAGCTGCCCAAACGGTGGACATCACCATTATGTAACGGTGGTACATAATGATATAGCGTCCAACTCCTCTTTGATTTGCGTAGGCGTATTGCTTTTCAAATACAAATATATTTAATGACGGCTTGATGCTCGATTTTTTCCATTTTCACAAAAACACTCACATCGACTCACTAAAATGATTGTCAAGCAACAACCGCACGTCCAACATGGTTGAAATTTTGGTGAGTAAATCTCAAAAGATGAGTAAACACATTCCCTAGCTTTTGTTGACTAGTGCTGTCATCTTCATGTTGAGGTCGGAAACTTTCAGATCACCCACGTATGTGCGGAGATGACTTGAAGGGAGTGATATTTGATTGTATTTCTTTGCATATATTGATACTGCAGGTAAATATACTCTAATAAAATTAAGATTTGTCCAAAGAAAAAAAGATATTTCATAGATACTTTGAGCCGCAAAAGGATTATCGAAAACTGATAATGTGATACTTTCAAAAATTGTTGGTGTGGCTTATTGTGGACTTTCCAAACACAAGAACGAATGTTAAGTTTAAGTGATTTTTGAAGGGCTGTAACTTTATGAAACGTGGTCGTATGGAGCTGAAGAAAAAATAAAAACTTGAAGTTTATATTTTTAAAATATTTTGGCAAAAAGTATCCTGAGCTATGACTGCACAATCCAAAGAAATACAGCGAGACAAAAATTTTCCAAAATTTCTTTACGAGCGTCCTCGAGCCTAGGAAAGTATTTTCGGACTATATCAATGCAAGGGCCGGTTAGCCTATTTATTCAGCTATACTTTAATATTTTAACGGACTGTGTACGACTATTTGTTTCTGAGATATCAGTGATTCAATGCAAAATGATACTTTTGTCTTTGATCATCGATATCTCAGGAACTAATAATCGTAATATGAATCGAAGGATAGTTTTTAAAACTTGAATAAACCCTCTATAAATGACGAATGTCACAATTATTTTATCGTCATTAATTTGAAAAAAGCACAAAAAATTGCTTTCGTCGACATTCTAAAAAATCTATCGCCATTTTGCAAATATTAAGGAAAGACTAATGTTGCCAGGTTTTTTTATCTTACTGTACTCCCAATAGCCCTGTAAATTTTCAAATTGATCCATAGAATTATTTTTCCCGAATGATCCAAGTTTTGAAAATAATTAAAGAAACAAAATTATTGCTTTGAAATATTTAATGATTAGCAAGATGGAAAAAAAGTCTTTATTTTGCTTACAATTTCGCTTACAATACTCATCAAATTTCAAAAAAGAATAAAAATTAGAAACTTTAAGCATCTTCAAGCTTCATTAGAATCTTCAAGTATTACATCTGTTAGGTTGATAGTTGAACGAATGATTTAAATCCGGTTTAAATAGAATGTTGTACGAAAACCTTTGTTATTTAAGAGTGAATATCTTTAAACACAGAATTTCTTTGCGCTTTTTTCGGTAATGATATTTCTAGCTTGACTTATTGAATAATGTTCACTACCCTGAATTTACTCATAAGTTTTAATATAGCCTGCTTAGACGATCAAATGCTTTGCTTAATGTTGCAAAAACTCCTTGACTTTGTTATGTTGTGGTGTTCGAAGAATAAACTATCAATAAACATAAAATAGATGAATGGAAAGTTTGCTAGAATATCTTAAAAAGGCAACCACTAATATATGACTATTTTCTTGGTGGTGCAATTTTAACTCTTTCTGAATATATTAAGAATCTTGGTGTACTTTGATGATAAACTGTTGTTCTTTTTGGGGATACATATAAACAATGTTGATCTTAATTGATCTTAATTAAAACTCTTGGTTCCATGATTAGAAAGACGACATTGTTTAATAACATTGCTACCTTAAAATGTGTAAAATTTGGGTTAGTTCCTTTAAATTAGAATATATCACCTATATCTCAGTCATATGAATCAACTTTATTTCTTATGAAAATATCCAAGAACGTTTCTTAAAGTACTTGTAATTTCGAATAGACAATTATTACCCAATAAAAGGTTACGACTGTACTCTTCTTGTCCCAAAATTTGACATCTAGTCATTGACCTATAGAAAGGTGTTTGAACCTTTCATTTTTATTTAATCTGTTCCATAATGGTATAGATACACCCACATTACTAAGAATATTTGGTATAAGCATGCCTAGATTAATCTCTCTAGAGAAAAATATGTTTTATTGCCAGACTACAAGGACTAACATATTGTTGAAAATGTCACTGTTTGATGTCTTTGACTCGTAAATGGATTTTTTCTATTAATTAATAAAGTCTATATTATGTTGCATTCTTTATATCGATTTCTTTCTTCATATCTGATTGGATCACCATGCTTTGTACTTCAACGCCAATTTTTGTTACTTAAATATTATACTTAAAGTCCAAGTAGGTAAACAAACACAGTGATAGCTTAAAATTAAGGCATTAAATGGTGAGAAAGCTATCTTATAGACAACCTGTATATTGTGCATTAGGGTTTTCTGTTATTTTTTAGAAACTATGTATTTGAATAGTGGTTTTCGTAGTTACTATTCTCTAATCTATACTGAAACATAGAATGGAAAGTTACATTGTATGTACGCATATCACCACTAACCGAATATCTACCTTAGGAATTCAATAGTGTTTTCACATTCAACTAAATTCACTGTGTTCGTTTACATAACAAAAAGAATTTTACACATAGTCGTGGAAGTGTAACATGATTACGCTATTAAAACATTTGATTACGGGCATTATTTTCTGTCTGCGTTAACTCTCTTTGTACATTTACTACTACATTTCCTGTTCGGTGATGTGTTAGTGACCGATATAAAAATGTTTATTACTATCTTGTCATGGCAGAGTAAGTAGTCTACTTAAATGATGTATAAACAGGAGCGGTAACCGTAATTTAATAGAACTGTATAATTAACGTAGTGAAATAAATTTATAGCTACATAGCTAGGCAGATTATATATAGGTCCGTCCTCATTTAGTTCTCATTTGGAAAATATTTACTTTGCTTTGTTAATATTTCGGAGCAGGTTAGGAATAATTTTGTACACTTAGTGAATCAAATCAAAGTTCGTGGTTTGTTAGAAACAATGTTTCAAAGGAATTTGCCTATTATGAGTCTGAGAATGTCCAAATGCATAACAACATGCTACAATGCAAATGTAGCCAGGAAAACGTTTGCATTGGAACGTAGCAAGTCCATTCTGTTTCTCGCAGTACCATTTCTGACAAATTTCATCGATACGAAAATTTTCATATCACGAATTAAATTATACAGACACTTTTTAGTATATTATATATACTGATGGACAAAATTTCTGCACCACCTTAAAAATTTTAATGTATTTATGTTTATTCATACTTTGCACATCAAAAATATTTTTTGTCAAAAAAGTAAGTCATTTAAAAATGAAATTGATGATACTCTTGTAGATTGTGAGTGAAAGAAAGGAAACTGTTAACTTCGTAAAATATGCGGTTTTTTTTATTAAATAACCAGAATTTATACCTGTGACATGAATCACGCCCGTTAAATGCTTTTGCCTTGATTGAAAAAGATTTTCCATAAAGTCCTGAAAAATGTTGATGCCTTTGTAATTCCAAGGGTTCTAGGACCCAGGTTCCTCCTTCGTCATACAAGTCGCTTAAGTTGACCTCAAACATGATAGACTGGAATTAAATCTGGACTCATTGGTGACCACGCGAAGCACTCAAGACGCATAACACTATATGTTCCTCAGTCATATCTGCTAAGTACTTCTGTAAGGTTGGAAGTCTTCTCCGTACAACAATCAAATCAGCATGAGCATCAAAGGAAACTCCAGAAGACCATCAATGAGCTACCATGAAATGCCACCTGGGGAACCACAGCGCATGAGGCGTACCTCTGCAGGGCGTCTCCACGTGAAATTACGACCATCGACCATCTAAAGACTCACCTCATATGTAAAGAGAACTTTTTCCAATTCACCTGTTTAAGTGTGAATAAAATCTGGCTATTTTGTGAACTGTGATAAGGAGAGGTCGGCGGACTGGGTGTCGAGTCCTAAGGTTATTTTCATTAAGCCGTCTTCTTACAGTCCTGCTGAAGATATAAATATTTCGCACTTGCCTTTCTTATCTCATCTTCAGTGACGCTGCTTTTTCGCAGATCCAGATGACGAATATAGCTATTGTCTCTCGTGTGTAGATTTAGATCGACCCTGTCCTTGTCTTCAGGAGTAACGCCCTGTTTCTCCAAAGCGTCGAAGAAACCTGCCTATAGTCTAGTTATGTCCATCCAGTCTCCTGACGACTTCACGCTGGCTATACCCTTCCTTTGTCAATGTTACAGATAAAAAACTAAACATAGCATTATTTACAACTAAATACCAATAGTTAATTAAAATAATGGAGAATGTGAATTGATTAAATTTTAAACTAATAAAATTGAGTGATGCGACAATTTTCTCCATCAGTGTATTATGGTTGTTGGATATTTTTAAAGCTCGAATACTAGTGAATAATGTTTATACGCACCATGTTGTTTTTAAATACTTCAAGTCGACAAGTCGACATATGTCTATTTTCTTTAAATATCGTGATATCAGATATTTTCTTGGTTAAATGTGATCAAATTTTTTCATCATATTTCAGCTGCTCTGTTACTATATTTCTCGATAACAGTAAATACTAGGTGCTGCGTTAAAATAAATATTTATTCATCCTTTCCATAACGCGATTGTGCTGGTTTTGGATGCATTTATGACTCGAACAGAAAATATACCCATGAATCGTAAACATGAGATTCCCTAAAAGGAAGTAAGCATTAATACCCAATAAAACTCCAGAATTAAGCCACTAATATAGCGTTACTGCTCTTTTATACCGAAGCGGTGTGATTAGAATCAGTTTTGAAACAATGGCTAATCTAACGAAGCCATCGACGTACCAGCCTTATACCCATAACCATAAGTGACCCCATCGTTTAAAATTCTGATATGGAGTAATGAACGGCATGGCGCAAACTATAAAAGGCCTTCGTGCTACGCTGCTTATGGCAAGAATTAAATAGATGCGTTCGGTTAACTGCCATGCACTACCAAAGTTTGCTAATATCAAGAAATGTTAGCTCGGAGCGAAATAAGCAAACTTGGGTAGTTTATACTCAGGTGCAAACAGGGGGAGAGGTCTTCAAATAAACGTTTTAGATTGAGCGAACAAGTAGTGGCTGAGGCGAAATGAACAATGCCCAGTGGCGGTTCGCTAAGGGTTCAATTTGCCGGAAGCCACGTGAATATTCAAATTCTTACAGCTCGTTAAGTAAATAAAATCTTAATTTTTGAGAATTTAGATCATGTTGAATTTTTCAAATAATTATCTTGGTGGGAATCTCATGTAACAATGTTATATAAACAGTGGATGCCTTTCTTACACATTTACACATCTTATACAAATCGACGATTACCCATAGTAAATTGATGCATACTTATATCAGTAACATATAAGTCGGAAATCGAGAATGGAACTACCAAACCGCCAAGCGGTTATTAAAGTAGTTCCCGAATAGCAAGGCTATTACATAATCGCTATAGGAAACAACTATTCCTCGGTCTAAAGCCCCGCCAGGCATTGAATTATACCTAAAAGCGATCCTGGACCCCTTTCTCGTGTTTCTGCACGATCAGATAAGGTTTCAAAATAAGCATATATATAGGATAAGTAACGTATATATCCAGTTTATTTACTATTAAAGGGTCTTTCAATAAGGACGCTCGATTTTTAAATGTAAATAAAACAGGTTGTACATAAGATGTCCACTCATTTTTTTTTTATTTAAAAGAATATTTTATGGCATTAAGTATGGAATATAACGTCTTTCAAATGTCCGCCGCGGCTTTGTTTGGTCGCACGTATTCGGGAAGACCAATTTTCGATGAATTTGTCCCATAAATCTGGCTGAATTTGCTGGATGGCTTTCGTTATGTTTACTTTAAGGGCATCAATTGTTTGCGGTTTATTCGCATAGATCTGCGATTTAAGATAGCCCCAAAGGAAGAAGTCTAAAAGCTTTAAATCGTACGATCTTGGTGGCCAGTTCACATCGCCACTACGCGAAATCACCATGCCCTCAAATCGCTCGTGCAGAATGTCCATCGTGACATGCGCTGTGTGTCACGTAACGTCGCCCTCGTCCTGTTGGAACCACATGTTATCTGTATCCATATCATCCAGTTTAGGCCACAAGAAGTTGCTTATCAATCTGTAGCGCTCACCGTTGACGGTTATGACAATACCAGCTCGTTTTGGAAGAAGTACTGACCGATGATTCCGCCAGACCAAAATCCGCACCAAACAGTGATTTTCTTAAGATGTATTTGGTGCTGTGTATCTCGTGTGGATTGGTATCATCCCAAATCCGATAATTTTGCTAGTCCACATATCCATTCATCCAAAAATGAGCCTCGTCGCTAAAAATGATTTTTTTGGCGACATTTGGGTCAACTTCCAACTGCTCCACAGCCCAAGCAACGAACACACGGCGCTGTTTATGGTCGTTTACCTTAAGTTCCTGTGTCAGTTAGATTTTATACGGGTGCAGATCCAAGTTCCGACATAAAATTTGCAAAATGAAGTCGCAGGAAGTCCAAGTTCATTAGTTCAAATCATTAATTGAACATAATTTTTTAAATTTTATTATTAAGAGAAACGAGGTATAACAATTCTTTCAATTGTCAAGAATATGTATTGTAGTACACAATACCGAAAACCGATTCAACTAGTCATGCAGGAAGAAAATGGTAACATGTATTGATTAATACCTTTCTCATAAAGAAGCAGTAGACCAGTTTTCCATACCGAAGGATTTCGTACATTGCTTGATACGCATTTCTGTATACATTTATTTTTTTGTCAAATATCTTCTCAATTATAAAAGATTTTTGAAGAACTTGAAAATATGTACCTTTTTTATGAAAATGCAATGGTGAAATCGTTAGGCATTTACAAGAGAAAATATGAATGTAAAACATTCATATGATGTCTTTCTCCAAGACGTACAAGTATAATAATTTGGTATAGAGTCCCGCAGAAGCATTGAAAATCAGCTGTCTCTCATAAAGTTGATATTATGGCAGGTGCGTATTACTGTAATTTGGAAGCAGCATTTTCTAAATACCATCTGCATACCGTACGAAATACTCATATGCGGAAACTGATATAAAAGGATAGTGAAGTACAAATATCAATACAGTAATTGGTCACTTTCTCAACACCCTTTTTAAATAAACATTTTTAAGAATTATATAAGAACTAATTATGTAAAGGCTTCATTCTTAACAATTTTCCAGAACCACAAAGAATAGATCAAGATACCTTACACTGAAACCAAGCATAATTGATTAGTATTTACTCATTTCTGTTCTTTCTAATATTTCCCTTTGATCTCCACCACCCTAATATTTAATTATATCTTTCATTAAAGTCTTATTAAGCCTGGCACTACTGGAATACAGAAATAGCTATTTTAATACTTGGCAATGTAAACAGAGAGTGCATTTCAAAGAAAGATACATCCGTTTTGAGTATTTGTTTTTCTTCGAAGGCTAGACGTTCGTTAATTTCGCATGAATAATTTCAATTTATGTTAATAGGAAAGTTCTGGGCTTACTAAGTTACTGTCATATCGACGAGAACTTAAAATATATCTTGTTGCCAGTAAGACAGAAGTCATACTTGGCAAGCTCGGAATTTTGGAAGGGTAATAATAGTCACTCTTAATTGAAATTGCCTACAAATACATGATCTCATGAAGGCAAAGATAGTTATTATTGTGCAACTATTAAAAAAAGTAGTATACTCGTAAAGACATTGAATCAAAATATGGATAACTGTGGATCCATTTTAAGTAACATTAAATTCCAAGGATCAGCTGGTTATGCCGCCATCAGCCAACTTCGATGGTTAGTTATATTTTTCTATTTGAAGGTTATGTTTCTGAAAATTGCTACAGGGAAATCCAAAACGAATAATTTACATCACAAAGAATTAAGTGATTACTACAAAACTCACAACTTTTTAGTGATGAGTTTATTTTGATTGAGTTGATTTCTCATGTTCTTGACACAATGAAGCACGCTACAAGAATTATTATTCTTAGAAGAAACTATTGGAACACTTCCAATTTACCGTTCCATTTGATTCTTCAATATTCCTTCCAGAACTAAAGGTTATTCTTCATCATTGGCTCTCATGCTAATCTAAACCTTAATAACAAGACAATGGATAGACTCATGAGTCTTTGGTTGTTCTCAGCAAGGTCAACGACGTAATCTTTGTATTGATGGATCATCATTCACCAGATTTGGTCACTTCGGACTACCATCTATCGTATTTCTAAAAGTGAAAACATATTTGGAAAGGAAGAGATTTCCATCAAATGATGATGGTGAATAGAGAAAATATTTAAAGGAATTGTCATTAGTTTTGTAAACCTATAAATCCTCTTAAATTCTGAATGTATTTAGAAACTCCATCAAATGACCAACAGGTATTATACAGAGTACACCACAGTGAATGGCCAGTCTAACATGTTTGAGAAATTATAAATAACGTGAAACTGAAAATGTATACGGAAAGGTTTTCACAAATGCCTTGTGGCTTGAAAATCATTACAGGCATGTCACACTTCCTGCTACTCCGGAAGTAGGAGTCAGTCTCCAGTTAGATCCTTTGTTATTATATGACACGCCATATTTTTTATACCAGCTTCAAATACTATTGATTATTTTAAGGTAAATATCTTTTCCCTCTTTCTCAACATTTAAATAATTCCCGATCTCTTAAACCAAGGTTAAAAAATTAAAAGTGTCATGAATGAATAGATTACGAGAGATACAAGTTTAAAAAATATGTCTGTTATCATTTTCATTAATATTTTGAGTCTTTCGTTTTATTTTAAATATAGGGAAATCAGTAATTTCCCTTTTTTTTTAATAATGTTCAATATTCACATGACTGATTTAATTTTTTTTGTTAATTAAAGAATTAAAACTTATATGAATTGTAGATTTACATGGTAGAGTGTGTTCTATCCACCTCAAAATCAATAGGTGTCGTCTGGGGGACGTCCCCGATCAGAATCAGTCAAAACCCGATTGATTCGACACGATTTAGTTTTATCGTGCTAACAAGAAATTTTAATGCCAACGACAACGACGGCAACGAGACACAAAATTGTTTAAAAACCATCAATTTTAATTTTAAACCAAATTATTAATATTTACATATGGGTTCAGTTCCTGTATGAGATTTCATTAAAATCAAAATATCCCATAAATTTTTAGTTATAGAAATAACCAATGATATTGACAGTTGTATTGAAATAGTTAACAGAATTCGAACGTAGCTATAAAAACATTGTATCAATACCGTCTAATAAGCCACTCGTCATATTGCATCCTGTATATCAACCAAGTATTAGCCACAAATATTTCGACGTAGCGACACATTGCAATTAAAATTTCCCTTTTTAATGCATTGCGCTGTCGGTCGGTGCATAACGCATTTCTGTAAATTAACAGCCGAATACGTTTTCGCATTTTTTACGCCGCGCATAATAATTATTTTAATGACGGCGCACAGAAAAACTCCAACGCGAGAAAGAAAATAAATGGCCGGCAGTACCGAATTAGCCATTGTTATGTTTTTCATAATTTATGACCTTTGCATTTTTAAAACCAATAATCGTTTATCTTTTGTTACAGGTGAGCAGCGCTGCTTTTTGGCAACCATTAATTACGCAAGTAAAAACGGTGACCGAGCGCAAGGTATGTATTTTGAGAGCCTCAAGGGCCGGATATCCAGTTCTCGGTTAACAATAAAAGCGGTTGGAAGAGTTCAGAATGATTGTTATTACCAGCCAGCGCTTCGGGTTTTGGAGCTGCGCTAACCAGTGCAGTGTGACGAATGGTGCTCATGTATGCAAAAATAGGGGTAACACGTACGGTTTCGTGTCGGCGGCATAACTTTTGGGCCAGACAGACTGGCGTACGGGTCACGTGTAACATTTTAATCTCTTGTAATACAGGGAAGAGTAATGAGTCCACCTTACCGTTCTAATCTTGCTTCCACACAAAGTCATCTTAATACACTTGATCTGACGTATTATGCATCATTGTATCAAGAATCTACAGCATGCCAGACAAGAACGGAGCCTCCACGGCTCCGCTGACATAATACCATTCTTTTAGCGAAGTTCTTCATAACGCTTTCTCATAAATGCGGCTCTATTTCAGCAATTGCACTTCTGATGTTCTCTTTTAGCTCTGGAATCGTAGCAGATTTGTTGACAAACTCTTTCCTTCAAATTGCCCCACAGAAAAAAGTCTAATGGGGTTAGATCGCAAGACCTCGGTGGCCAATCAATGTCACCCCTCTGAGAGATAACACGACCAGGATATTTGGTTTGAAGTAAAGTGACTGTTTTACGTGCTGTGTGACATGTGGCTCCATCCTGTTAAAACCACATGTCATTCAAGTTCAAGTTCAGCCTATGGTGCCTTAAACCCCATGTCTTGAGCTCTCGTGGGCTCGAGCTTTTGTTGTTTTTTATCCATGTTTAAAATGATTCCAAATTTTAATTTCCAACTACAAAGTTATTTTTTATATCTATTCTTTTACGTTTTCTTACCTTTATTAAACAAAAAAGATAGAGAATAATGTTCTTCATTATAATATTAATATAACACAAAGTAGGAATTCGAAACAATGCGAAAATAGCTTTAACAGTATATAAATCATAACTTCCGTGCATTTTCTATGTGAGACTACACCTTCAATCAATCTCAACATTATCTATATATACAAAACAACCATTTTTATGGTCATGTGGCATCCCATTTCCTTCTCTAATAAGAAACCAAGACCCGGTTATATAAATAATGGCATAACAAACAAAACTACTTAAGTTAATTCCATTCCGAAACGGACGTGAAAGGGCTATCTCCACTTTCCTCGGAGCAGGGTTTCATTCCCGTTTAGTTCGATGACGTTGCATAATACACAATTTTGTTTGTTATGTAGGTGTAACCAAAACAAAAGAAGCTGTAATTGATAGCGCAATTATGTAAATTAAACACAGACGGAAATGTAAAATGCCGGGACGTTTTGAAATAATTAATTTCAGTGGTGACACATCTGCGCGCGCTGCCAGAGACGGACTCGCCCATCGACGTATGACCTAGAAATATTCAGTCGAGGAATCAAGAAATATTGCCCACATTGATTGATATGTCTTTACCAGAGTGGGTTAAAGTTATAGTTGTAACGCCCACGATAGCAGAACATTGTGATTTCTACGAATAAGAATCATTACCAATTTTATTTCAACTACAGCTTCTTGTATTTCAACTACAAATTGTCTTTTCTTGAGAAAAGGTAACAGTAATCTATCAATTATATGCCGCCTCAAATATTGTTAAAAAGCAAATATGACATTAATGCAATGCTGAAAAAAGCGATAAATTAGACGTGAATAGTTTTTACTTCTGGTTTCCGAAAAATAGTTCTCACAAAACTGAGCCACATATAGTATTACAGAAGTACAACATACTGGGTATAGATATATTATGAACGCAGTATATATCTATACAAATTATTAAAATATAGTTATTGTAATTAAATCTGACAACATATTTATTCTTAAGAGCCTGATCAAAGATCGATAGGCTGTGGCATCAGAATATTTGTTGCTCTAAAAGCTGGCAAGTACATATATACATAACTAATATTAGTCAAATACATATAGATACAATGTATCTATAGATATATTCATAGTCAAATACATATAGGTACAATGTATCTATAGGAGACCATAAATATGGTCTTTTTGGGTGACTATTTTCAGTCATCTATTATAAATTTACAAGATGTACATGGTGAATGAATATTATTGTCAGGAAAAAGACATAGCTTTACCGATAATGGTTGACTTCAGATTAAAAAAATATATACTACTCTTTTCTCTTAAACCATTATTAAAAAGGACGATGTTAAATAGATGAGTTCAGTCAAAGCGTTGAGCATATGCGTTGATCGGTCTATAATTTTTATTGTACCATTAACTAAATTTCATTATTTGAATATCTCATAAATTAAATTAGTAAGACTTGTTTCTAATAAAGAATTCTTTATACGACTTTTTTGTATTTATCTTCAAATATAGGATTATGTCTATAATATTTAATTATTTAATATAATTTCAAACTGCCTCGATAATTTATCGGAATTTCAATTAGCGCCGTGTGTGTGGTAGTGTACAAGATAATACATTTCTGCAATTCATTTACCGCCAACTTATTTCATTTCATGTGAAATAAAACATACCAAAATATAACTAAAAATGCAAATAAAATAAATATTATTATTAATTATTCTGTAATTTCTAATTTCATTAATTTCGTTAATTTCATTAACATTCTTATTTTATTATTATTATTATATTACATGGGTTTGGGCATCATCAGTCACTGATTGCATGGGTAGTCCCTTGACGATCCCCTCTTAGATAACAGGGGTCCTTAGTATAAAATACCTCTTCTCCTTTAGTGCGGGGCATGTGTAAAGAAGGTGAAACGAGGTTTCCTCGTCTTCTTTACAGTATCTCCAGGCCGGGCTATCAGTCAGCTTGTGCTTATATGCATCCAGGCTACTATGGTGCCCGTAATGATTCTCACCAAAGTTCTGGCTCTGTGCCGGTTCAATTTAATAAATTCTTGGGACCATTTCTCAATCTCTTGAGTATTCGATGTAGAGTTTGGTTATTCGACAACCCGTTTACTCCTCTCCATCTTTTAGTGTACTGGTCTCTTGCCTAGCCATTGGTGCGGTCTCTGATCAGATTCCGACTTAGGCTGGTCCTACATTGGAAGCGGAATTTCTCCCGACCAGACGGCCTGGGCGGGTCTGGTGGGGTCTGAAGAAAACAAACACATGACGCACCGTCCCCCCTCCTACACTGGAGCCAGTGCTCGTTCCGGGGAGGGGAGTCGGGTCTGAACTGGTCTGACAACAATCAAACAGGTTTGTTTTTTCTTCCAGTTGCATGGAAGCTTTGGTCGAGGTTGTGCGTTTTAACATCATCTGTTGAACTTTGTTTTTGTGTTGAATTGTGCCATAATGGTAGACAAAGGAATGTTAATTGAATTAGTAAAATTCACTTTGAGAGTGGTCTTCATTGAACTCATGAACCCATTTTCTGTTACGCGAGTTTAATAATAAATTCCTGTCCAATAACATGAAATAAATTAGTGTCTCGTCCATTTTTCAGCTGTAATAGACAATTTTCCTCGTCGAGAGTTGACACAGTACTAGTTCTTCCGCTCCTGGCTGAAAACTAGCTGCAATTTAGGAGCGCCGAGTCTGGACTGGCCTGGTCTGGCCGGGTCGGGTCTGGTGGCCAGATCAACTCCGCTTCCAATGTAGGATCGGCCTTATTCAGCCGACTGGGATCAGCAATTCGTTCCGACTAATTAAATTTCATCAGACATGTCCTGATCCACTTATATTTCTTGGTGAACACCATCACCTCAGTCTTAGAGGGATTGACCGAGAGTCCCCATCCCTGCACCAATTCCCAACCTTTTTTTAATGCTAGCTCAAAACCTTATTTTGGAAATTTCTTGAATTAACTTGAATATGATACAATACATTGGTTATACACAGTGCTCTAGTAGTGTAATGAAGAAATGTGTTGATGATTCAAGGAATAGTACTTGCGCATTTTTTAAATTTAATTAATATCTGTGTTAATTGAATTAAGATTCTTGTAGGAGGTGTGACACCATCGATATTCTTTTAATGCCAACCTCCTTAAGCAAAATTAAGAAAAACGATAAAATAAATAAATAAAACGTTTAAATTATACACACTTGGCTGCCTGACAGTAGCCAACACGATTAATAAATTATTTTTAAACATTGTCAATAACTTCAATAATAATAAAACAGAGGGTTGCTATTAAAAAAAATATCGATGATATCATATCTTCTACATGGATCACCCTGTATGTATTAGTTATATTTTAAAATTAACCCAGAGTTTTTTTCTAAAAGTTATTCCTTAAATTTTTAACGGATTTATTCATTACTTTTGGAAGGCACTGTATTGTATGCAGTATATTGTTTAACATAAATATATAACGATATTTTCAGCTACGGTTCTGTCTAATCTCTCCTGTTCTGTCACGTGCGTAAATTATATATATGAAATTCGTAAACATAACCTCGTTAGGCGAGGTTAACGACCCGTGATATTTCGTAAATTTGCTCAAAAGGTAGGCTGCGCCGTTATTATCGATAACAAACCTATTTCGAGTCTAAATAAACAATTATACGCACGCTTTTGTAAATCGTTTATTGTTGATATCAAAAATATTTCCCATAGAATGCGCGCTGTTATTCGAAGTATGTATGTCAATAATTCTTAACTAATTAATACGTGAATATAAATGCTAATTATAACACTCTTCGTACTGCAGTTCAAACGGAAACAGCATCTGGTTATTGATAATTAGGATATTATGAACAGAAGCATGATGGTAAGATAATATCTGATGAATTACGCAAGAACTATTTCGTTTAAGTAGAGATGTATTAATTAAATATACTAAATGAGCACTCGTCAGTTCTATACAGAAGGCTTTGACACATTCCAGCAGGAATCTTTTATACATATCGCGGATAATCATGATTTATTTATTTGTTAACAACTGGCACGTCATCTTCATAATATTTTAAAGTACGATATTCTGGTCCACACTATCAAATATAGGACCTCTATCAACTTTCCACAACATATGTATATTGTCAAGTCGTGATAAATGAGGCTGGTAGGATATTTGGAAGTAATATTTTCTTGCAATTGCAGCTAAAACTCCAGTTTCCATTTATTTTTGGGATGTTATAATCAAATGTACCATTGAGAAAGAATGTAATGAGACACTTTTAATGCGCTCCTCTGAAATATAGACAATAACGGATTAATTTTCCAGCTAATTACACTCTCTTTCTCAAAATAATCATACTGTCTATTGGCCAAGGGCATAATTAACTCTAAATTCATTATCGCCTATATTTCAGGAGAACTTATTGAAAGGGTCTCATTATATTCTTCTTCGATCGTAGATATATATATATATATATATATATATATATATATATATATATATATATAGATATATATATATATATATATATATATATATATATATATATATATATATATATATATATATATATATATATATATATATATATATATATATATATATATATATATATATATATATATATATATATATCGAATGTAGTAATATATTGAGCTGTAATTTCAAACGAGGGCAATTGTTTCAAATACCTAAGAGAAACATCAGTCAACCACCAACTGAACACCACACAATATAAACTGAATCAGAATTAGGATAAAGAGCATAATTTTTGAACATGATTATCGTATTGTAAAATAACTGTATTGGAAGGTACAATTATTGCATTAGTTAAAAAAAATAATAAAGAACTGCTACCTACAAACAATAAACAATATTAGAATTACTGAAGTTAAGGATGTTTTGATTTAATTCGAATTTATAATAAAGGTTTTGCCCATCAGAAATTAATTTTAATGAAGTTATTTAATATCTTAATTTAAATAAATAAATAAGCTCATTAAAATAATATTTTGATGAAGTTATTTAAATCTATTTTCAGGAGTAAAGAGAATTAGTACTTACTAACCTAATGACCAGTATATTGTGAACCTAATAGATTCAATATAATATCAGTACTATGCCTATTGGGATTTGAGACTCGTCGTGGTTCTTGAAAGAATTTGGCATGCATATTCTGGTTCACCATTTTGTGGTTTGCATTTTACCTTGCATCCTCTCAAGCGAAGAAAAAGTTCGAAATCTTTAAACCTTATAGATTCAATATACTATTAGTACTATACGTATTGGGGTTTGAGAGACTTCGTGGTTATTGAAAAAATTTGGCATGCATATTCTGGTTCACTATTTTGTGGTTTGCATTTTGCTTTGCGCTTTCTCAAGTGAAGGAAAAGTTCGAGATCTTTAAACCTTATAGATTCAATATAATATTAGTACTATGCATATTGGGGTTTGAGAAACTTCGTGGTTATTGAAAACATTTGGCCTGCATATTCTGGTTCAGTATTTTGTGGTTTGCATTTTACCTTGCATTCTCTCAAGTGAAGAAAAAGTTCGAAATCTTTAAACCTTATAGATTCAATATACTATTAGTACTATACGTATTGGGGTTTGAGAGACTTCGTGGTTATTGAAAAAATTTGGCATGCATATTCTGGTTCACTATTTTGTGGTTTGCATTTTGCTTTGCGCTTTCTCAAGTGAAGGAAAAGTTCGAGATCTTTAAACCTTATAGATTCAATATAATATTAGTACTATGCGTATTGGGGTTTGAGAAACTTCGTGGTTATTGAAAACATTTGGCCTGCATATTCTGGTTCAGTATTTTGTGGTTTGCATTTTACCTTGCATTCTTTCAAGTGAAGAAAAAGTTCGAGATCTTTAAACATTATAGATTCAATATACTATTAGTACTATACGTATTGGGGTTTGAGAAACTTCGTGGTTATTGAAAAAATTTGGCCTGCATATTCTGGTTCACTATTTTGTGGTTTGCATTTTGCCTTTCACTCTCTCAAGTGAAGAAAAAGTTTGAGATCAAGGTACTGTGTTAATATTAAACAGATACACTTTCTGTCATACATATTAACGTAAAATGATCATTATCCACATAGAATTATGTCCATAATTAGTCTAAAAAAATTTCCTACGTAGAATATTTAATTATGCAAAATCATACTGCGGCTATGAGTTTTCGTGTTCATCTAAACATATCTGTCGAAGTTTCTCCAAGTGATATTCATAAAATAATTAACGCTACTGGCCCTAAGTCTTCAAAGTCCTTAAATCAATCTATTGAAATAGATTTCTTCTAGTTCATGGGACACCCTTATGTGTCTTTCTCAGGTTATAAAAAATAAGACCAAGATATAATAGCAGATAGTGGTAGTGACATAAAAGTTATGGAGCTTAGGATAAAATATTCAGTATAGATATTTGATGTAATGCATTCATCGTTATTTGTCAAATAAAAAACTCTTATCTTGCCGATAAGTGGACAGTCTACCTGAGCCTAGCCATAAGAACACGCCACGGTATGTTTTGAGATTTTTTATTTGGCAAATAGCAATGAAATAGACTATACATGGTTTTTTTAAGATAATTTGCTGGGAAAAGTCTGTGTATTTCATCTTTTTTCTGTCTCAAACGATGCTTGTAAAGTTTTTAGTATCTCCCCCATAGCGAGAGGAATTCAAGATTCAATGTGATTTTATTCAGAATCAACTGCCCGACTCATCATCCTTTCAATACACCATATTGTTCGTGAGTAGTAGACCAATATTTACTCTCACTCGCCGTAAATTGTTATGCTGTTATATAGGCGAACAGAGAAAACGTACTAAGCCTTAATTTTCGTATTAGCAATTTATAACGAGACTACCACGAAGAACCCGTTATTTGGTTGGACCACATTACATTCATAACTGTCCATGCATTTATGTATTAGGCATTCATATTATAATCCGACAGACCAAACACACCTTTACCTTTCGTATCGAACTTTCGCCATGTGCAATTAGATTTCGTAAAATTCGATGTTCGACGGGACAGTAATTCGAGTTAATCGCGCATAAATTCGAACGTTTGTACAGGATTATCCACATAACATTCCCCCCTTAACTGTTTTACTTTTTGAAATAGAAAAAAATGGTAAATACGAAAGTTGTAGGAAATTTTACTGCGACCTCAGACATGTATTTAGAAAGACAATCGAATCTCGCGTTTCGGAGATCTAGACCAAACTTATGTTTTTTTTTTTAATTTTCTATTTATATTTCAATTGACTCTACATGTTTTTTGCAATTACAACAATATATACATGTTATATCTTTGCTCTAGTAGTTTGCACAGTATTTCCCTTTGAAATATCGATTGTGCAATACAGAGAGCATACCTCTTTAACAAATTTCATTTGTAAGCCAAGATACCAGTCTCGTTCATGTCGGTGATCTCCCGTCATATTTTTTCTTCTAAGTCCTTCTACGTTATTTAACTTTTCCGTATATATCCGATCTTTCAAAGTGTCCCACAGAAAAACATTCAGGGGGGTCAGGCCAGCACTTCTGCTCGGCCATAAAATAGTTCCATTTGAACCTATCCACTCTATAAAAGTATTATCTAAATGTCGCTTGACAACACTTGATTTATGTGCTTGATTTATGTGCTTGATTTATAAATATGTATTTATTGATTATGTGCTGGCAACGATACTTTGTTGCCAAACAATATTTGACTCATTTAATTGGATTATAAAATCAGAAATATCTCCTCTTAAAAGATCTAAATATTTTTGTCTAATTAAACCGCCTTCAAATGATACTGGTCCAATAATTGAGTTTCGAAAAATACCACACCAAACATTGATTGAAGTACGACCTTGTCGATGAACTGGTATAAACGGGTGTGGATCTTTAGATGACTAGTGGTGACTATTTTTTTTATTAAAAATACCACATGTTGAAAAACTGGCTTCATCAGTCCACAATGTAGAATCTGTAATTATTTTAAGTACCTAGTAATACTATACCTAGTAATGGAAATTTAGTAGAAGTAGTAGAAGCAGCATAATTGTAATAGGTAATTTATAAAATAATACGCACCTACAAACAGTTCGTCGGTCTAGAGAATATTCTCTAGACGTCGAATATTCTCTAGACCGAGTGTCTCGGATTTTTCACAAAATATAATAAAACTGCTTCCTGCATATTCTCAGTTGAAACATATCATTGATTTATTTCTCTTATCCTTATGTTTTAAACTTCCAGTAATTTTTAATGTATTATAAATATATTTGAAGTATATTTTATGTGGTATCATTCTCCCTAATAAACTTAGAAACAAGGAAGAGATTTTTGAAAGCATATGTATGGAGCACGGCACTATACGGTTGTGAAACCTGGACGGTAGGGGAAGCAAGTAGGAAGAAATTAGAAGCTTTTGAGAGGTGATGTTACCGAAGAATGATGAAAATACCATGGACTGATAGGGTTAGAAACGAAGAAGTATTGGTGAAAGTCGGCGAGAAAAGAAGTATGTGGAAAAACATAAAGAAGAGAAGAAATAGAATGGTAGGCCACTTGCTGAGACATGGGGGAATAGTCCGCGATATTTTGGAGGCAGAAATAGGAGTGAAGAAAGGCAGAGGTAGGCTTAGATTAGACTACTGCTGGCAAATAGTAAGGGAGGTAGGTTGTAGCACAATTAGCGAAATGCGTAGGTTAGCACAAGATAGGAGAAGCTGGAGGTTAGCGTCCAACTAGTCTTAGGACTGATGATCTAATGATGATGATGATGATGATGATGATTCTCCCAGGGTATCTTCGTTCGTATTCATGTCTAGCACGCATCGCATTCATTTCTCACAAAACGTAACATTCAACAATATCATTTTTTTCACTAATAGTATAATAATAATACACCATTTTTAAAAAATAACGAGGGAGCACAATAACTAACACCTCAGACAAGCTGTCAAAGTCAAACTCTGTTTATAATAGTTCTCGTAATTGTTTAAAATTTTCCATGGCGATCTTGATTTTGTCTGATATTCGATATTTCAAATGGCGATACTGTGCAAACTACTAGAGCAAACATATAACATGTATGTACATATATATTGTTGTAATCGGAAAAGCACGTAGATTTCTAAAATCGAGAAATAAATAGGGTATTCCATTAAAAAAACATAAGTTTGGTCTCGATCTCCGAAACGCGAGATTTAATTGTTTTTCTAAATACATGTCCGAGATTGCAGTTAAATTTTCTACAACTGTTGTATTTACCATTTTTTTCTATTTCAAAAAATAAAACAGTTAAGGGAAGGGGGGAGGGGGTAGAATGTTACGTGTATAGCCCTGTACATCAACAAAAATTACCTTGGATCCCAGCCGAGGGATTTGAAAAATTGCGTAACATAACATACGTTGTTGCTAGGATTGCGGGTCTCATAAACGGTGGGCTGATTAACAGCATATTATTGTTTATTGTTATGCGTGAATGTTACCGATTATGAATGGACGAGATCCTTTGGGTCAACAGCCATAAGCCTAGAACATTGCGACATTTATTCCGGTGAATGTGTAGGTACGATTCTGGTATGAGTTTATGTCGCCAGACATGATCGAACAAGCTAAATGGCCTCTATTTATTTATTGCTCGTACTTGGAAACACATTAGAAGAAAAACGGGAACTAGAAACGTTGTTGCGTTTACACTAGTCATGTTTTGTTTCATTAGATATAGTCTCCGTCAGATCGATCAGATATTAGGTTCCAATGCAGTTCGACGTACAAGCTGTTGCATAAGTTACAATGATTTGATCTTGAGTTACAGCCTAAGGATCAACTTAGATAATGTGTATCGGGCGGAGATTCAGGACTATTTCTGTGTATTTGACTAAGTTACATTACTATATGAATACTGTTAGAAGGAGTAATTCCTTCTAACAGAAATCCTTTTAAAATATCTTCATTATTCATGAAAATTTTCAGTTGGTGTTATTGCTGTTATCTGAAAATAATGTTGCTTTCAAAGTAATTTTCATAATTGTATAATATAAAGTAAATAGATAACGACAAAAACCCCTTCAATTAGTTATCCCTTACTTTTATTTTTTCGAAGATTTAAGTCATAGTACCTAATCTTATAATTAAATGATTTCATCTAATGTTTAATAAATTGTATTATTGGAAAAAGACATGAATAAAAATCAGAAAGGAACAACAATGTCAAATGCAATGAAAACGGTGTTAATAGAAACTTTAGAAAAAACTTGGAGACAAAATTAAATCGTAATAATTTGCATTCAGTAGCGTGTAGACATCTAAGTCTTATCACTCTTTCCATTCATCTAGATATGGTACTTATCAAGTGGTGAATGATTTCCTGAGCAATATTCTCCCATTCGATAAGAACGACTTGTTCGAGTCCCTAAGTGTCATAGGGGTAGGTGTGTGGGCGCGTAACTGATCGTTTTAGTATATCCCTATATGGGGTTTATATCTGAGCTTTTTGATAGTCAGTCCATAGTTGAAGTATTCACAAATCGAAGGTAGTCCAATGCCTATATAGTAACGTGGGGCCGAGTGTTATCATACATAAAAATTAAATTCTCCCCGACAAAGGGGACAAATAGTATCACATGTGCTACGGTGTTGCTTACATATAAATGAGCATTCATGGATCTCCCACGTTTAAAACCAAATTCGTACAACCATCGAAACAAATTCCTTCAGAGGACCTCAGATGGTTCCTGAGGACCATTATTGATCCACCAAAAAGTGGTATCCTAGGAGAAAAATTGTAAGCAGCAAACCTCTCTCCTGACCTTCGCCAGACTCATTGACGTCCATCTGCCGAACTAAAACTTTGTTGTTTCGCCTGGAAAGAGAAGAAACTCGCTTCCAATCGTCAATGATCCAATTTACGTGTTACCTTGCAAAACGCAGTCTAGTAACTCTATGTCCTCTGGTGAGCAGTGGTAGAATAGCTAGTCTTCTACTCAATCCTCTTTCATTAAGCCTTCTCCTGACCATCGTCCAGAAATTGCTACATTTCGAGCTTGTACTAGCGATTTGCTTTACTCTAAACTGGTAGAATTCGTTTCTTAAGGGAACTTGCAAAATATATGTCTCATTTCTTTCATCTGTAGACTTCTCACTACCTTATCCTAGAGTTCTACAGTAACTTCCTAGTTCATTGTAACGTTTAATTTCTTGATTAATTGTTGATTGTCTAACTCTTAACAAATTAGCCACATATAACATCCCTCGTTAACCAGAGGTACTGCTTTCACTGCTTCATCTTCTCTTAAGTTATGTAGACATTTATTTTACTCTAAACATACTAGATAAAGTGTTTCATTCACTTATTGATGCCATTACTTAAAAAAAATATCACTAGCGTAACTGAATTTATTTCCTTTTACGAACCACTTTAAACATCGTTAAATGCATTATTAATAAACAATTACAAAATGTTACTTTACATCTGTCAAACGATTTCAATTGTTTATCAGCAGTCACAGCGTATCGAGGGCCGCCTACACAAAATGTTTATGGATTTAAAACTTTGAAAAATCAAGAAATAATAAAAGTTTTGCTGGTGTGTTAATTTTGTCCAGGAGTGTATAATACGTATATTAATTTCATATTAAAAAATAGTGCTTTTGATTCCGATTATCCTTTGTTAATTCAAAATTATGTTAAAATTCATCTACAAAAGAAATTAGCCCTGAATTGAAATGATATTGACATTGTATTACAAATAGAAATGTTATTCCGGTTACAATTCTGTTTAACCTCTTCTCTCAAGAAGGAAAAAAAAATGGTCGTTTTTCACTATTTATCATCGTTGTCTTAATTGCGCCGCGCACAATTATTCACGGTCCATTTAATGCAGCTGACAGTTTTGAGTCTAGAATGATGTATTTCTTTTTAACAGTCGTTGTTTTTGCTTATTTAGATGGGATTAATTGCACTTAATCAGTGTGGTTATTATTCGTAAGAGGGAATCATGAACGAAATGACCTGAAAAAAATTATATTAATCATTGTTAGGACGAGACGGTATTTATAAGGAATAACTTAAAGGATATAAAAAGGGACGTTTCTGAAAAATAATTTTTATGGTATTTACACGGTCCAGGAAAATAGGTATACATAGTTTCTTTAATTTTATAGTAATATAAGGAATTATACTATATACTCGTACACTGTGTTGCATAAGTTAAAATAGAAAAAGGCCTTCCTTTCAGTTAAGAATCGACTTACCAAACAGTCTGAGACTTCCAGTTACTAACAGTCTAACTACTAGACGTTGCGAATTGGCTACAAATGTTTGAGGTTCCTTAATTTGAATACTATTTAGAGTTACACAGGTATTGTCACATTTGAGTTACAATTTGCGTCTCCATAAATTAACTCACTCATTGCTCACTGAAAAATAAATTCTAACAAACGAGAAACCACGAATATAATTTATGAAAATGACGAACTACCGATCTGTCTATCATTCTTTAATCCGTCATATACTTTTTTACGTAGATTACTCGTATCAAATGTAGGTCCTGTTTTTGATGGTAGATGGTAGCTCACTCGAACTGCATGGCGTGAATTATATACAATGTTGCCATATGTCATTTTCGGAGCACTGTTTACGATATTTCTTAATAATTTAAAATTTTATTTCACCAAGCACTTTTTTAGTAGGCAATCCAAACGTAGTAGTGAGTTCCTGCTCTTATTTATGTAAAATAAACTGGTTTTAGACAAGATACGTTCTTATTATTATTCAAAGGGACTCTTCAAAGCTGTAGTTATATCTTTCTGAAGAAAGTATTCAGCAAGTAATTGGTATATATGTAGGACTTTGTTTCTTATTCTATTCATCTCTATTTATTGTTACAGTAATGCATGCCACTTACTCGAAGGATACTTTGTATATCTGAAACTTAGTTTAAAAAATTTTCTTCATTAAAAGATTATTATGATTCGACATTATTCAAAGTTTTAAATTGTTATTTCAATCGAAGTAATGAATATAATTGCATTAGTCTAAACACACATTTCATTTTACACAGGGGCCATATAAAGTTGTCCGCTTAAGGAGGGTCAAAAGACTGTTGTGGGGTGTTCTGTTTTCGGTAATGTGCAGTGAAATAGATAGCTCCATTTTCCCTTCAACGATACTTTGATTCCTCCCAATTTACAATATTATAATTTATAGTATAAACTACAAACTTTATTTGCCTCTGTGAATTAATATTTTCAAATGATTTCTCTTATTTGTAGCAGAAATATTCATAGAATAAGTTTTTTTAAGACAGCACTTTTCGGACAGATTATATACGTATGTGTACATATTACGTGTAAATAAAAAATTATTGCAGGAACACAAGAAAACATATCTTTTATAATTGCAAATGAACCTAATTCAATGTCACCTATACAGTAAACAATCTTGTGCAATTATGGATCATGATAGAAATAGATAAGATAACCAAATGAGTGAATCAGAAACTAAAATATAAACCCCGCTATACAATTAAATCATAAATGAAGTTGCAAGTAGATTATTTATTTACTTATCACATTACTTTTCATCTCATAATGTCGAGTTATGAAATAGGAAGTAAAATAAATGGATGAGAAATAAAGAGATTCCAAAAACGTCGAATAAAAAAGTGAAATAGCAAGCAGAGGGTCTGCGAATTGGTTTGGTTTAAAAAAAAGTAATATTACATCTAGGGTAAGAGATACAAACTTATCAAAGATTAGTATAATAATTATATTGTGCACCTAATACAAAATTATAAAATATATATACTATTTTAGTATTATATTACAGAAGTACGATATGAGTGCTCCTTTTTTCATAAAATATCATACTTAAATCCCATACGTAAATATCTCTGGTTTAGGAAACTCTTCTATAATATAGAGGAAGTCTGCAGTCGAATGTAGTCATAAATATACTATTTATGACTACAAACCATAGTATTCGACTTAATTGCTATGTATTAAACGTTTAAATGCCATTAAGAGACAATTTATACTAAAATCGTGGATTCCATCTAGCTTTTAAATGAGTATATATCTTCATACAAAGACAAGGAAAAGGTTAAATCAAAAACACAAAAATTTAGTATTAGTGGAAATGATTTAATTTATTTCAGAAATATTTTTAGGCGTCCAACGTACTTCGGTTTTACATTACCATCATTTTCATTTTGTATACAAATGTATTTCATAACTGTCTACATTTCAAAAAGCAATTACGAACACTGTCGATCAGTCGTTCGAGATTAAAATAGTAAAAATAACTATAGAGACACAAAATGAAAGAACACGTCAATGTTTCGTTACGATTTATTCGAAGAAAAATATTTATATGTGATCTATATCCATTTGTCTGCTTTCTATATGTTGAAATATTGTGGTTTATACTAGTGCCACATTTATTCGAATTAAGACACTTATTTTTAACACTTTATTTCGAGGCAACGTACTGTCTGTAGTTTAAAAAAATGTGCATGGCCTACTTGTTTTCACGCTAATGATCCCTGGTATTATTGTCAACAAGTAACTGGCTCCCAATTTATAGAAATTATTTAAACCAGTTGGTTTAACCATAATATTTAAAATAAAAAAAATTATTATTTCCACAAGAAAAGAAGAAATTGGGGATATTTCAAATTAATCTGCCAACTAGATAACTAAAATATATTTCAAATAGTAAAACATTTTGAGGTAACTTTTATTCCAAGGTGTTCAACCGAGAGTTATAGAATTTTGCTTAATTAAGTTAATTTTAGAATTAAAACTTCACATGTTTTAGGATTTTAAAAATAACCATAAAGCCACAAAATGAAAGAATCAACAAGAAGAAGAATAACAAGAATCAAAGAAGTGTCAACAATGCGTTGCAATTTGTTTGAAGAAAGATATATATTGCGTTCTAACAACGAATAAATCCATTTATGTGTTCTATATGTTGAAAAATTCGAATAAACTCGTCGCGAAACACTGATACTGCTCATCAAGAATAATAAAAAGTGTGAAATTGTCTAGGGATGCGTAGAATGGAGAGTGAGGCAGCATTCGAAGGGAAAAGAATGCAGTTTACGCGCGGCCAGATCGAACTCTGTGTACATATATTCATCGATATTCATTCTGCAAAGGTCTCAATGCGACTGAATAAATACCAGGCTATTTACAGCGCACCCCGCGGGCGGTCCGATGTCGCAGTTTTGGGACTTGTTCCTATTCTTGGTAAGCTGTACATTTAAATGACTTAATTCACACAGTTTTAACACTTTGTTTCGAGGAAGCGTCTGTGTTTAAAAAGACAAATTCGTATACGACCTACTTGTTTCACCGCTAATGACCCCCAGTTCATGTCCAAAAGTGTGTATTTCAGATCATATCGCCCCAATTCAATAAATATAAATTGGAGATAATTCGATAAGGATCTCTAAAGGTGGCCACGATGATTGCTTACAGCTACGGGCTAATCAGCACCTGTCCAACTTTTTTCTTAGCCCAATCGTAACGCAATCCTCAATAACAAACAAGACTATTCTAATATTCGTATTGCCTAATCGACTTACTAAAAATAGACAGTCAATGACCGGTGCCTACTTAGCCAACTCCGAGCAAAACACCTTTCCTCGCGTTGTTTTACTACCGTCTACTCTACGTAGTTATAAAAAAATATAGGTTAGTCGTCGTGCTCGTATCTAAAGGTTATTCGACTTTTACTAACAGCGTTCCTCATCTTTTATCCTCCAATAGGATAAATAATTTGATTACTGAATGCATTCTAATAAATCATCTTAGTATATACTTAAACCATAATGAGGCAGGGTACACAGGACATGGGTTAGCACGATTATTAAAAATAAACAGTATTTTAATAAAGATATTCATTGAATCGAGGTCAGAGATAGAATCGTGAGTCTTAAGAATAATGTCTGAGACCGTTTTTAGTTCAGTTCATAGATATAAATAAAAATTCATTCTGGTACCACAACATTTTAGGGGATACATGGGCCCATTCCCGTTTTAATGTGGAAGCTTTTTGTTAAAAAGAAGGTTTATAATAACTGTACTCTAGTAAACGATTTGTGAGTGAATGAATTTGTGTAAATAATGGAAAAACTATTCTTTAAGAAAGCTATTCACGCTAATTCGTGTTGAACTTTATATTTTGTTGGATCTAATATAATTATGCTATATTCTTCCATATAACCCGCCACTGACTAGCACGTAATCATAGGATGGCTATTTTAACATATAGGGTGGGGATAGTGGTCCTTTAGAAAGTAATACGAAAGCACGTTTATATTTATTTCTCTGAATACAAATACGGCTTCTACAAAAAACAAAAGACTATTATTCTAACTAAAAGTAAAATAAAAGTTCGCAAACAATATTAAGCTTCATTGTCACCTCAAATACAATCACTCATTTCTCAAAACTTTTACCGAAAGATCGAAGATTTTGAGACAATGTCAACGGGAGACAGCTCCTATTTTCTTTTTTTTTATGTGTTGCAGTGTGTTGTAGCTTGTTGTAGTAACATTAAGTAAGACAAAGTTGTTGCAGTGTGTTGTAGCTTGTTGTAGTAACATTAAGTAAGACAAAGATAAGAGTAAGCGTATTTAAAGCGACATTTAACAAAAAGCTATTAACACCTAACAAATATATCTCTAATTTGTATGAACTTTTAGTATTTATATAATCATTGGAACAAATAAACTTAATATGTCAGCATTTTAGGACGTTCATAGTTGGGTGCATGAGTGTAAAAATACAAATCTTATTTAATTTTATAGTTGACAAAAACAGAGTATTTCAAAGTACCTAATTTTTGTAACGTCAATATGAGCATGCAAGTTCCTATATCTTTAGTATACAGTAATACATCATCACTAATAATGATGTATTATC
Source organism: Rosalia funebris (assembly GCA_037954035.1). Lineage (NCBI taxonomy): Eukaryota > Metazoa > Arthropoda > Insecta > Coleoptera > Cerambycidae > Rosalia > Rosalia funebris. Next base: position 10,294,244 of record JAZFAV010000004.1, read on the forward strand.
ATATCAATAATTCACCATAAAAATTATTGAGAAATTGTTTTCAATGTCTAAAGCTATGTAAGAGATGAATTAAATCTATTATTTCTTTCAAGTATCTTCATTGTTTGAACTGTTGTCGTTTGGTATTAGTTGCCCGAAATTTATTTCTTATTGTCCATTCTAAAAATCAACAGCAAAGTATTTCTCGACCAGAATTTTGATAATATTTAAAAACTATTTTCTTCAAATATTCGGTATTAGTTTATCAAATATTGTAGCTACCATGTAAACTATAATCTAGTATATATTATAAATTGCCTAAATCTACTAAGCTCTACTATATATTCTATATATAGTAGCTACTACCTTCGAAAACAGTTAATAATATTAGCAAAAGGGCTTCTTATTATTATCACAATTTTAATATGTTTTATGACCACACATATGTTACCGATTATATTGATTTTGTGTTATTTAAAATAGTGATTAAGACCAAGATTTTTAACTATTTCACAAAATTTGCCTCTCCCTCTTCAGTGCTTTATTGAACATACATTGGCGTAGTTAACATATACAACACGATAATTTATTTTAAATATCTGAGAACACCGAGTTTTGAACTCTGAGAAGATTTCTAGCTTTAAATGGCCATCAGCCATCACCTAAGATCTACTCGTATATGAATAATTTTGCGTAATTTGGAATGGAATTACTGCATTCGAAAACAGTTAATAATATTAGCAAAAGTGTTTCTTATTATTATCACAATTTTAAAGTGTTTTATGACCACATATATGTTACCGATTATATTGATTTTGTGTCATTTAAATAGTGATTAAGACTGAAAGTTTTAAATTCATTTTCACAAAATTTTTCCTATATTAGAAAATAAAACAGGGTTACGTTTAATTTTACCTGAGTTAAAATTCAACTCATCACAACCATTTTTCCCTTCCAGTAAAAACACAAAAATCTACCATTATTTTTAGTGCAGAAAGTTTTATTTACGCCTAAAGTTTTATGGAAATCAGTGATTTAGATTGAATAGGTAATATTTGAAGTAGGTTTACTTCAGTATGTAAACGTAGTAGGCAATGTCCTCTTCTAAGAATAAACGACAAGTCTTATCCCTGTTGAACCCAGCACAGTTTCAAGGACCCCCGTCCTAAGCTTTTTACAAGGATTGTCTCAGACAATGTTTGCTCTCCATCTTATCGGATTCCGCTAAAAAATCTCCTCTTGCAAAAAAGCCCCTTTGCCCGAGACGCTGCAATGATATAAAAGTTTAAAGCCTTAGACACACAAGTTCACAATCGTCGATCGGGCAAGGTAAACATCCAGCCAAGAGAGGAATCTGTCGTCCGCGCGAGTCAGGTAGCTCTAGTTTTTGCCCCCCTGCTTCCATATTGAATGAACGCCAAGCAAATAGTTTCCTTCTATTGGAAGGAGACTGGACCGTTACGGAATCGAGCAACAAAAAGCGATACGGCTAAGCGAAACAAAAAAGGAGTACATGAATATGTCGTTCTGAGAATAAGAGCTTCTACTTTGAAATGATATAACATTGGAGACTTATCTGATTGTGAGATTCGATTTGAATTCCTACGTACATATGTTTCTATCGTATATAATAAGCATGTTTCTATCGCATGCAACTATCGTATCATATGCAACTTAAGATTAGGCAAGACTTTCACATATAATATGCTATAAATACGCCTCGTTTGCTTAACGTGAAAATGGAGAAAATGGAGATGCATGCGATCATGAAATACATATATTTGAAAGGTTTAACACCACTTCAAGTCAAACAAGAAATCAACACTGAAGGGGACTCTTCTCCATCATCATATTCAACAGCCAAATAGTAGGTTTCTGAATTTAAGAAAGGTCGCACGAGCAGTGATGGTGAACCACGCTCAGGATACCCCGTTGAGGTCACAACTGCCTAAATGATCGAGAAAATTTGTAAAATCGTGGTAGGGGACCGCAGACTGAAAGTGAGTGAGATAGTTAAGACTACTGGAATCTGAACTGAACGTGTACGCAATATTTTACATCAACATTTGTGCATGGAGAGGCTCTGTGCTAGGTGGGTGCCGCGTTTGTTAACTATCGGATCAAAAATTGCGCCGGAAAACTTTCGACTGAGAATCTGGCACTGTCCAAGCGAAATCCCAGCGTATTTTTGCGTTGATTTATAACTGTTAATGAAACTTGGGCCCACCATTACACTTCTGAAAGTAAACAATAGTCAAAACAATGGATTGGAGGTAAACCAACCCCAAATAATCATCAATTGTGAATACTACGCAGAGTTATTAAATCGTTTGAGTGACGAAGTGAAGGAACAATGACCTCATTTGGCGAAGAGAGAGATCTTGTTTCACTATGACAATGCACCTGCTCATTCGTCAGTCATTGCAATGGCGAAAATCAACGAATTGGAGTCCCAATTGTACCCCCATCCAGCGTATTCACCAGATTTAGCCCCAAGCGACTATTATTTGTTTCCTAACCTTAAAACATGCCTCCGGAGGTAAGAGATTTGTGATCAACGAGGAAACCATCAGTGCTGTAAATTCGTATTTTGAATATGTTGAAAAATAAAATAACAAAAAATAAAAAAAAAACATTTTCCTTCATCAGGCCGGTAACTTTTCACCCCACCCTTTTATAAAGTATCATAATCAAACATTATTTTTAATTAACACGTAATTGTTCCTGCTATAAATATTTTCTTGTTCTAATTCCATTAGGTTACCCTATGAACACCATTAGACTAGGTATGTAATTATTTGATAACAGAATCAATTCTTAAAATTATACATGGGTATTTGTTGAAAGAGACCTGGATAACTCGGTTATTGTCTTTAAAGGGAGGGATGAATTCGGAATTCCTTGAATTCTTGAATCAATTTCTGTTTCTGAGGGGACACATAAGTGTCGCAAGTGTCTAATTGTAACCCCCCTCCCCCCTAAAAACGGGTGAAGTAATCCCACATACTGACGGGATTTTAATTTTATCTTTATGAAGATATTAAATACTTGGAGTCTAGTAAATTGAATTCACTCTTTCTATTAGTTGATTGATTATTTTTAATTTTATTAGTTTTTACGAAATAGGAACATAAAGCCATCTACTCGTACAGTCATAAATTTATTATCCATTGTAGTAAATTCAGTATACACTTTGAGTATTCTTTTCTTTTTTTTTTTTTCTTTACTCTTATTTATGCTCCTTTATGCTTACGGGGACGAGGTTTACCTTAGAGCTATTCTTCCACTTAATCCCCAAACGTGCGCACACACGTATACCCAGCCGGCTGATGTAGGAATCCAACTCACGCCCAGATTACTCCTAGCCGGCAATCTAGGCCAGCTCCAAGCGATTGTTATCGTTACCACGAAACAACTCGGACAACTTGAAGATCTTCTGCGAAGTAATTATAGAAGTGTTTACTCTCAGAAGATCTGGTTATATCTATAGACAACCATGTCAAGCCGGATTTTAACAGAAAATCAAGTAGAAAAAAATCCAAAAGGCTTTTCTAATAATTCGAGATTTTATTCGAGAACTTACACACTTTCTTATCCTTTTAATTATATTTTTCTGTAGGCTTTACATTACAATATAATCTAAAATTTTAAGCTTCTATCTTGCAAAAAATCTTAAAAAAATACTATCAAATGATCTATTATGATAATTTGCGCAGGAATTAAAATATCAACGATATTATAGGTCAAATAAATTCGCAGAACGATTGACAGAAGCACTAAATAAAAGGAACGAAGTGTAATTTGACAGCGTACATTGATGATGTAATCATAATATAAATAAACACTTCACTAAGACATCTAATTGGTTTTTTCATCTTTCCCCATTTTCCTGAACATCATATTGATCCTATCAGCTTCAATAAATGAATTATTTTAGAATCTACATGGTGTCTAAATGTAATAGATAAGTCTTAGTGTTTGAAATATTTAACTACGTAATTTTGAACAAGAACTGTACTTATATCACTTTTCTAAAAACCATTTCTTAGGCAACACAGGCAACTATTGTACTATTGTTGACTAATACACATCTCGATTTGGGCTAATATATGGTGTCTTATTCCTGAACATTTGAAAAATAACAAAAAAAAAAACAATGTATTCATGACACCATAAAATTATGGCTTAACTGCCCAAATTATAATAACAACATTATTGCCTGTTAATGCAAATCAGCTGCCAATATAAATTGCAAAATTATGCAAATACGACGGGTTAGTGTTACGCAATCGAACAGGTTTGTATTTAAATGCTGCCGGAGTGAAAAAATAATTTATTTGTTTACATAAATTCGTTTCTTTGCGAACAAAAGCAAAGCGACTCCGGTTCCCAGCGCGTTTTTGTGAATCGAATACCGAACACTTTGTTCGCTCCGTGGTTTGGTAATAAATTAAAACAAGACTCGAGGTATTCTAACCCACATACGTCATTCCTTCGATACCCTGAGTCACTTTCGGGGGAAATCCATAAATAAACTTTTGACAGCATTATGTGCGGAGTCAATTTGTTCTACTTATTGTCTTCTATCACGTGATTTATTTACACCCATAAAAATAGTTGTTTCCTGCAAATGCAAAGATTCACTTTTGTTATTAAAAAGGAAGAGATTTATAGTTAGTCTGTACAACACAAAGTATAGCATATTATCAGTTATATCTTATAAACTCTTAGATATCTTCCAACAACTAACTCATAGTTCAAAAATCTACTGCCTCCCTCTAAAATTCCAGAATGGAAAAGGGAAGGTTGCACATAGAGATCACACATACAGAGATCAAGACAATCACACTCGTGTTTAGGGAGAGGTGCCAAACGTCTTGGGACTTGAACTGAAGCATACAACGATAATTCCAATACTGGGTCCCACCCCCTACCCCAGACCACACTACGAATCACGTTGTTGTGATCACCTCTGTAGAAGAACATGATAGGTCCATCCATATTGTAGGTGTGATGCAAGTATTTAACTTGTATTAGCTCCGCGTCAGGCACCGCACCGAATGCCTACCGTATCCTTTCCGATCTTCATATAGTTAAAACATTTACTCTCAGCTATATGAAGGTTTAACTGACCCTGGTCATTACATAAAAAGACCAATATATTAACTACGTTATTTTATGTAGCCACGATATTATCACTATATTTTCGAATTTAGTTAATATAATGAAAACCTGGCTAACAAACAAGATAACTAAATAAATAAGGAAATTGGCTATTCTATTTAGCTTTTTACCATAAGTCCTCATAAGCTCAATTATAAATATTCCTTACCTATAATATAAAAATAAATGCCTACGTATTGCTAAAGATCACCACTGTACGTTATCACAAAAAAAAAATCATTATTTTTATTTAAATTTTATAAATTTTTTTCACATGTAAAACCCCAAATTTTTATGATCCGTATCAATATTCTTCGCTTTGTTTATTTTTGTATTGGTCTACTTCTCCTTCTTTTTGTTTTTTATAAAATCGTAGCTCATACCTAACTATCAAAACGTATATTCGAGATGTTGATGATTTACTGCCTTTTGCGTTTCAGCAAATAATGTAACGAAACCTTCTGTTACTTTAGACTATGTATGTCTACAAGCCTATGATTACACCAGTTATCTCTATGTCTACCATTTACCAAACTTAAGGGACGTTTTAATAAGGAAAGGGTTAATGAAGGAAAGAATATAAAAATCACCTTCAAGTTCTTTCCTCCCATATATTTTGAAAATGTTTTTCAAAACATACACAAAAATGTCAATAAAACATATGAATAATATATATTCCTGGGTAATTATATTAATAATTTCTGAAATCAATCGTTTTCATACTCGTAGTCATACATACCGTAGTCGTAGGCATACAGTAACTCGTCACCACTTTCCAAGTCCTTCCCGACATTTTTTCTTACAACGCTTTGTTTCTTCTTTCTCGTCAAAAATGAGTTTATTAAAAATACAAGAAATTTTAAACACTATTTTAAGTTGAGGATAACTTAAAATAAGTCTAATGAGTATATATCACTTGTTGAAAAATAATGTTCTATTACTTGTAGACGTGGAGAGGTCGCTAGGCACTTAGTGAAACAATTTTGACTCTGAGAATGGCATAAAAGCCGAAACAATTGTGAGAAATATAGTTTGCAATTTTTGTGAAACCTACCAAGTGTTTTTGCTCACTTGCTGGTATTATATTAAGTTCTAATAATATTTAGATTTATTAAAACTTATAGGTTTAAAATATTCAAAATACTTTTGAATACATACTACATTCAGTCGATAATTTTAATAGTTTTTATTTAAATATAATATTAAAATACTGTGAAATACGGTGTTCAATATCGACAACAGGTTATTTTTCCTAGTATAAATCAAGAATAGCAACACTATCAAGGCAACGAAGTAAGTAAAGAAAAGTATAAATTATGTATTAATGTACATTTATTTTGTAAAAAAATTGATTGCTAAATATAGAATAATTGTAAAGTAGTTCTTCTTCTTCTTCCAATATTTCTTCTTCTAACTATTTAAATGGAGACATTTTTTCGGAGAGATAAATGACCAGGTCTATTAATGTTTTTAATACACCCTTTCAATTAATCAGCTTGTATAAAGTATTCCGTCTACCTGACTTTCGAGCCAGGTAAAATTGAGTAAAATCTGTAACCATTTAAAATTTCTATCTTATCCTGCTACTGCAGTAGCGCAAGCCATGCAGTCTTCTGCAGTAGCCCTTGGCTGTTACGCTGTTCAGCTTTTATCAGGAATAATTGACTCTCTGCTCTCTCAACCACCGGAAACTTAAGTACCGCATTTAGTATATCTTGATAGCCTTTTGGCATAATGCGAAATATCCAATTTGTACCTCAGTTTCATAAAGTACCGGTAATACGGTTTTGTAGTGGCTCAACTTATGATACTCTATGCAGCCGTTCCTGCAGATAGTTGCGCTATGCATATAGCTACGGATATAAAGTCTGCAAAGTGCATATGAATATCGTATTATTACGATCGCAGAAAATTGTCTATAACGTAAAACGAGATTGAGTAATAAAGTTTACGAGGAATTTTTACTAGGTGGGCGTCCGGTTAATATAAATGTTAACTTGGCGAGAACAGGTCCGTAGAATGTGACATTTTATGCCAAATTTATCCTGACATTCATCAACTAATTGCTGCGCCGATAAATATTTTATTAGCATTTTAAGAAAGTGTTCTTTCTTAGGTACGTGGATGTTTATGGACTTGCCGGGTAATTTACCTCAACATTAAAAGTTTACTTCGGCGCAGATGTGTAAGAATTCAGTCAAAAAGGGTTCCCTTTGTTGCCTTTGTAAGAAGCTATAAAATATTAAATTCCTCCAAGACGTTTAGCGTTTTTTGTTGCTAAGGAAAATCGAATGATACTACAAATTTATTTCATACGTTTTTGTTTGAAGTATATGAGTAATTTTAAATGAGAACCACATGTTACATAGTGAATTAATAAGTTATCGAATATCTCATGCAAACGTACATGTAGAAAAAAAATGAAATAAATGACAGTCGCGTACAAGTATTATCAATATTATATTCTTTGGTCATTTCCATGTTGAATTTGAACCTAATATTGCTTGAATATTTAATCAGTTCATAGAAAATATTTTTGAAGTAATGTTATTTGTCGAACACCATCTGGATGTTGGCGTTTTCGGTATCAAAAATACAACGATAATATATATTTAGTTTCTACATAGGGTTTTTCACACGAGCTTCGGGATAACCCAAGAAATTATATCTTTGCAATCCTACAGCATCTGTGCAGGATGTTAATTCAAAACTAACAGTCGTAGTCCGATGGACTAAAATCTGGAAATAAATGGGTTCATTCCAAATTAATATACAGGGAATCGACACAATGCGGGCTTTATGTGGCCAAACATTGCCATGGAGAAGAGATAATTTCTAATTATGTGTTTTGAAATCCTATACCACGTTAGTTAGAACGCCATCCTATTCCATCACGATGATTAACATACATTTATGTCCGGTTCTATATCGATGAGGAGTTTGTGATCGTTACTCTCCGATCACTAGCCAAATTCAAATCTAGTCTCATTCGGAGGATAAAGGACAAGAATATCAAGTTTCATCAACGATGTTTGCCATAAATACTGTAGGTGCTTTCCTAATCATCATAATTTGTGGGAAACCCCTTACTTCTCTGCTCGTTTATGTTTCCCATGAGAAATCAGGGTACCCACTGAGCTAACAACCTGACATATGATATGTTCCCTTAAAATGCGGTGTATAGACATTTTCATAGTTGAAAGTTTCTTGTGCGCAAGCCTCAACTTCTGCCATGTTTTTCGGGCACTTTATACGTGTATAAGCTGTGGATATAATGTTCAACGCAATTGAAAGAGAAAAACATTTAATTATTAATTTACAATCAGTAACATATAAGTTACGGCTGCGAAACCTGGACGGTAGGGGAAGCAAGTAGGAAGAAATTAGAAGCTTTTGAGATGTGGTGTTACCGAAGAATGATGAAAATACCATGGACTGATAGGGTTAGAAACGAAGAAGTATTGGAGAAAGTCGGCGAGAAAAGGAGTATGTGGAAAAACTTAAAGAAGAGAAGAGATAGAATGGTAGGCCACTTGCTGAGACATGGGGGAATAGTCCGCGATATTTTGGAGGCAGAAATAGGAGTGAAGAAAGGCAGAGGTAGGCCTAGATTAGACTACTGCTCGCAAATAGTAAGGGATGTAGGTTGTAGCACAATTAGCGAAATGCGTAGGTTAGCACAAGATAGGAGAAGCTGGAGGTTAGCGTCCAACCAGTCTTAGGACTGATGACCTAATGATGATGAACATATAAGTTGGAAATCGAGAAATGTTACTGACATACCTGTAGATCGTATCGATAAAGATGTATACCCCACAAATTTAATTCGGAATTTGTCCTGGATCGGCGTACCGTGTGCGGCACTGATGAGAACTAATAAGTTGGAAACAGCTGTATGTCGTTCGGTTCCAATCCTGGACAAATGTCGAATCCTACCTGTGACGGGTTTTATTTTTTGGAAATTTACTCTCAGTAGTACAGTTTTAAATGTTATACACTTAAAAAGAAAAATAATAATACAAGTATTTTAATTAAAATATATAATGTTATCAGTAAAGAAAGGAACAAAAAAACGTTGTCGTTATGGGATATGTCACAGCGACATGCGTAGTAATTCATTTTCGGAGAATTTATATTATTTTTTAGTTTTACAAAGCCTTGTCTCGACTATCGTCGAAAACTTATTAAATCAACGAAACAAAAATATTTAAAAACGTGTCCAAAATGTGCTAAATGTGATTTGTGGGTTAAAACAAGGTGATGATCGATTCCACCTGATTGATCATGTTAATAAAGACACATACATATATTTGTTTACTTCATTTCGAAGGAGAAAGTGGTCCAACAACAGAACATCCTCCAGAACAACAGAACCCCATCAGTTGTGTACAAGAAATCATGTAATCAAGTAATTTTAATCCATGTAATTGTTAATGTAATAGCTCATACTATAACCTCAAATGATGAATGTTCTTTGTAGGTGAAAGTGGCAAGAACCTGTTTGGCTGAAAAAAATATAAACACACTCAACTTACGCTTGCGCTGTCGTGAACAGGTCTGTTGTTGCAATATGTCGAAAATTGTCTTCCAGTGAAGGGAAATTTAGTCGATAATCCAGTCTCTTCGTTACTCTAGATTGGTGATTCCAGCAATATATTCATTATAATTGGCCACCATATTGTGTAAACCACCTCGACCCTCAATAATTGTACTTCATCTTCACGATTTTCACATAGACTAATACTATAATTCGGGAGACTTCTACTAGCATTCATAGCATTCATGTTGGTTGTAACTGGTACGTACTAAGTCACCTTTATACTTCCGTATATATTTTTATGAAATGTCTATATTTATGGGATGAACCTTTCTTGTTATAGAATTTGTTAAATCAGATAAACGAGGTGGCCATTCCCTTGGTTCTCTTCATCCTAGCCATCTGCCAGGGGAACGATTGCCAAAAAAATTACCGAAATGAAAGAATAAATAAAGAAGAAGTATCATTTATGCATTCTTAACATCTGCCTTGCCCTCAATGTCTTCTCTGCCTGATATAGTGTTTGTCTAGAGAAGATAGATTGTATAACATTACAAACTATTTTTGTTACGAAAGCGTTACACATTTTTCTTCACGATTCAGGCAAATGGATATGTCATGTTGCTGAATTATTCAAATACAGATTATTTTGTTTCGTTATTGCAAATCCTATTATTTACCACATTTGTATTCCGTATGATGAAGCCATGTCATGTAACATAAATATTTATAACGTGACAAACTATTCTTGATTGCTGTAAATACTGCTAATTATATACAATGAATTGTTTGTCCCGATTCAGTAATTGCATCCGCTACATTATTGACCGTGAAGTATAGAATATTTCTAGGATATTTACCAATATTCCAATAAAGTATGTAGCATATACAAATGAATAACTTAAAGACTAATGGAATTTATGAGCAACTTTAATTAAGGAAACTTAAAATAAAGAAAACACGACGAATCTAATATGATAATAATAATCTTTATTTCTGAGTAAATTACTTTAAAAAATTAACAAACTTAAAATTTCTAAAATTAGTCTCAATATCTCTAAAATAATATATAATAAATTAAATAAGCATATGTTTATAAAAAAAATACTAAACATATTTCCCACACAGCAAAGCACAGCAGATATACGAGTATCTGGAAATACAGGGAAATCTATAAATAAGGATATATACGCAGATATACTTATAATGTTTATTTATTATAGTAACTAAAACAACGAACTTTTTAGTTGTTCATTATTAATAAAAAAAAAAAAATCATTTCTTTTTTATATATTTTAAAGTTGATTTGGCGAACAGCTAAAGGTATTCAAGGTTATAAGAAGCTTTATGTCAATATAATGTACAGAGTCCAATATAATGTAAGTATGTTAAAAAGAATATGATTTACTATAGGTTACCTGAGAGATTGACTATATTTTCCCTTGTAATGGTGATTTATTATACTATTAAAGTGTGCGTTTCTTTAATGAACGTTAAGGTTGAGAAAGCATATAATCCTACTATATCTAAGATGCCTATCTCATGAAATAATATAGTTGAGGAAAACTCAGAAATAATATATCTGACGGACGAGAGCGTCTCAATATGTCCATCCCATCTTAAATAGGGGTCAATATTTATCCCTTATAATATATCCGATATAATAATAAAAATCTCACACTTTTTCCTATTCTGATGAGCAGTACGTATGGTCTTCGCTGTGTTAGTTGAAACGTTTTAATTTTATAATAAAGTATGTCGCACGTGCGAATTGAGCACGTTTAAATGGTCACTAAGTGAAAAAGTTTTTTGAAAATAGTGTGGCTTCCACATTTTGTAAGCTGTTTTTATCTACACTAGGCACAAAAATTAAGGGATGTAAATAATCCTAAATTCTTGGGTAATTTTGAAAGGGTTGTAGCTTGAAGAAAAATAGACAATTTAAAAAAAAGCGAATTGAACCTACAAGATTCTAGTTTTCAGTTTTTGAGTAATCATAAGGAAACCATCGGAATATAATCCAAATCTTTGTCCACGCAATTTCTTTCAGTGATTTTATCATAAAGATTTTTATATCATTTTATTCTCTTTAATTTGAGCGGTCTAAAAGCCTTGTATGATGATTTGTCACTGTTATATGTTATTGTTGTATGTTATTGTCGTTGAAATTAAAGTAAAACCGTCACGTCAGTTTGAAATCAAGATTTGAAAACTAGAAACTTGGAGCTTCAATTTTATTTTTTTTAAATCTGCTCTGCGACTACTTTTCCCCAAGTTACTGCCCCCTGAAGATCACCTAAAAATTTTGAATTTTTTTCCAATTTTTGTGCCTGGTATATATTATTCAAATACGACCATTTAATTATCTTCTTACATATATTGGGCAGAACACTACAATATTTGAATTTATATCCATCCTGTTTACATCTTTAATCTTATCGTAGTTATTTTAATGAAATTTTCTGTTATAAAACGGTTCTGATACATAAAAATAGTTACAGAAATACACGAAGAAAAATGTATGAATTTCCTACTAGCAGTATTATTTCAACATTTCAACCATTCAACCTTTTAAGTACTAGCATTCGCCGTACATCATAATTTATATTCAGTTTTGAGTCGTATACGATTTCAAACGACCGAGACGAGAATAAGCTATTTGGAATGCAAATATAGCATAAAAATATCAGATAACAAACCAAACTGATGTATGGGGGCATTAATCGAGTACATAGAATGAAATTATAGGGTCTTACAACATTTTTGAATGCATAATAACTATATTTTATTCTGTCTGCATGCAAGAATATTCCTGAAATGATAACTGCGTTCGTAATATACGTGGTAATATTCCCAAATTAGCAGTTAGCAATAGGTGGTAATTTAAATTTGATTATAAGTTTCTACTTCTTTTATACAGGATGTATTGTGTTTATTTCGTAGATCGGCGACGCGATAATGAAACATTTGAATGTTTTAATCGCCTGCTTTGTTTTGGTATATTAACAGTATTAGTTTCTTTTAGGTAAAACGTGTCTGGGAGTAACTGACATATTATTAATTTAAATAAAAGGGTACGTTTTATGAAGCCTAGTCTAATATTGTCTTGAAATAGAGAGGTTTCGGCGGCTCTTAGTTTGACTTTTATTCTTGAAATAAGACAGATGGATCATTCAGATTATCGTTTTTTTTTTACTGAATTTTATTATATATAATTATTATCTGATTTAATATAATTACGTCGATATAAACATCCTGGTTTATGTCATTGGCTTAACATAGTAGTATAATAATTTATTATATTTAAAAATACATAACATTAAATATTGAATAAATTATTCGAATAAATTTCATTAAATGTATGTGAAAAAAATGTATTTTTACATTTTCAAGTCTGAAAATGGAAAATAATATATATTCCATTGTTTTAGTCCAAGTATACTCTATGGAGATATTTACAAGTAGGATATATATATATATATATATATATATATATATATATATATATATATATATATATATATATATATTTTTTTTTTTCTTGTATGGAATATATGATTACTAAGTGAAAGAGAATCGTTAAATATATAATATGGCATCAACCTTACTTACTGATAAAATAAATTGTGCATATAAAAGTATACAAGATTTGGTTAACCTGGTTAGCATGACCTTTAGAATAATTTGTATAATTTGTTTCTTATTCTTTGTTCGAATTTCGTTACAAAATACTTTCATAGTCCGTTATGAAATTAAACTGTTATGGAATTATATAATTCTTACTGATTCCTTTAAGAGTTATTTTTTTACAATTTTAAAAATTGACTACCTTAGATCTAAATTTTTTTAAATTATGTTAAAATTCATATTTATCGGAAACACCCTATGTGATTCTGATAATAAATATAAATGGAAACATCCGTATATTTAAAATTTTCACTTTAGGCTCATTTCATAATTCTACGCTTTTAGGGGAATATATAGATATAGCTTTATTGCCAAAAGATTTAGAAAAGGTAAAAAATGTTTTAGATTCTTTTTTTTTATCACCAATAATCTATGTGTGTCTTGAAAGAAAACAGAAGTCTCATATATACAGTATACTAAAAGATTTTTGCTTAGGAGGAGAATATGCTTCTGAAAATAAAAAAAATTCGTTAATTTTTCAACAGTTGTATAAACTTGTCGACATTATCTATTTATTAATTATTTATTAGTATGTACACATATTATTATGTCAATAGGCTTGCATACTAATATATTTCAATACTCAACAGATTGATGCGTGGCTATCCTTTTATGAAAAGTCCTGTGAGGAATAATCCTGGACTTACAGAAATTAAGTCTTAAGAAATTACTTAATAAAATACAGAAATTTTCACAGTTTTTTACAAAAATCTCATGTACTTATATCAAAGACTTTAAAATATGTTAAATATTTTCTTACATTGATTTACCTACTCTTTGAAGAGAACTTTGGAACACCAGAACTATAACAAAGAAAGTCTAGTATTTCTCTATAGTTTGTCACTTGATCCAAGACTTTTTTAATAAAATCGCACACACGTTTTTTTAATAAAAACACAAACTTTTTTAATAAAATCGGAATAAGAGTATCCTGAAAATTTAATAAAATCGGAATACATTAAATATTGAAATTTATTCAGTTGGACAATAAAGACATTGTTGTTATTATTATTATATTTATTTTAAATTGTTTTGTACGTCATTTGTACTGTAGGGATATTGTGATTCTGCTTTCGACTTATGCGACAAATGGATAAACTAAAAACTGGCAATATTCCCCAGTTTGCCACGGGCGTACCATACGCCTCCTCTGCCTCTGCGACGTTCGCACATCCTTGATTTATATGCCATTGTGTTTCATAGCCCCAGGGCTGTACTAGCCTACCACCGGTGTCTGGCGATAAACGTACTAACTATACCGGGGCTATTATAATACCGCAACTGTGCCTAATAACAGTAAAAGCAAGTGCTCTTGTGTGTAAATTACTACACTTAAGTAAATAGTTGGATATCTTTACGAGCCTATCGATTCTGATAGTACGTAAGGTATTCTTGCTTTCGTCACTATTAGTTATCGTTACTGAATTTCTCATCACTCGAGGTTTTATTTATTTAATTATTTATAAACAAGGTATAACGCAGAAGTAGAGAAACATACCATTAACAGGGTTACACACGATTATAAAAATAATTGTAATACGAACTAGTATGACTATAGAAAGCACAATAAAACTTATACGACACATTTAAACATGTACATTAACTTATTAAATTAAGGTAGCTATGGATAGAACTAATAATATTAAAAAATTAAATAAATTTTTTATATAACTATAATATAACAAACATTACACAATATACAATGTATAAATGGAGCTTCTTACTTCTTATACCTATGTTAAAAACGAAGTTGTTTAAAAATAGAGGCTAACAAAAAAGAGAGAGAAAAACGACAAAGGTAAACTTTTAAAACATTCAAAATTAATTAAAAATAGATGTCAAAGTGGCTTGACGTCTTACCTCGTTAAATATCAAATTAAAAGTATCAATGTTATTAAAATATTCATTATAATTTGTTTGCATTAAATAAATAGATTCCTAACATAATGGGTATCAAATAGTCCTATATGAAACAGTTTTAATTTGCGGGTGACGTATTGCTTTGCATTAAGAGCAAAATTTTCATCGAGAAGAGTGTAATTCAGTTTATTCTTAAATATTTTTTGAAGGAGTAGAATATATGCTATAGATTTACGGCAAGATAACGTCTATAATTTGTTATGGTATTTTCGTAAGAAATATGATGGAGATTTCTATTAAATTTATAATTAAGAAAGTTAACAAATTTTATTTGTTCTAATCGTTCTGTATATGTCTTATAAAAAGGATTCCAAATTGCCAGAGCATATTCAAGATGACTGCGAACCAAGGAATTATGTAATATTATTATTGATTTGGCATTAGTTACAGATTTGTGACTCGTAATATAAATTCAAAATCTTTGTTAGCTTTTCGATAGATAGCTTCAATATGAAACTCAAAGGTTAATTTAGGGTCTAATATAATACCGAGATCCCTAATTGAGTCTAATTTATTTAGTTGTGTGTTACTTATATGGTACGAAACTACGACGTTCTGAGATCGCCTTGAAAAAGTTTGTTTATTTTACAGTAGTTATAAAAACGCATTACATATGTTGCAGTCCGTTAACACAAACCGATAAATCATTTATCAAATCAAGTTTATCAAGAAAATACAAAAGGTCCCAAGTGTGATCCTTGGGGAACACCAGATGTTACTTTAACAAATAAGGATGAGCAATTATTAATTTTAAGATATTGTGATCTATTTAACATATATAATCAATTTTAGTAAATTTCAGTGATACCAATGTTTTCCAAAAATAATATAATAATATATAAGATATTTAATAAATAGTAGTGGTATTACGCGGTGATTGATTTAATTCTTATTCCCATTCCTTAGTAATTATTTTCTGTGCGAATAATTACTATGCAATTTGAGCGTGCTATTAACTTGTTCGATTGTAATCATTTTTGAGATCGTAATTTATGTTTAATTCACTCATTTGTTACTAAATAATATCCTAGTTTTAAATCGATAATTTAAATCAAGATTATGATTAATTATATATCTAAATAAACGGTTTCACTGTTTTATTTTTAGCATTTCATTTAAATTTTATATTGAGCAAATCGCAGCAGAAAGTATACAGGATCATTCACGTTACTGGTCCATTCAAAAATCTTTCATATTGCAGTGTAAAAATTCTGAGTGTTTGTGGTTAGAAATTAATGTTAATATTTGTTTAAATAATTTAATTGTGAAGGTCGTCGCACTTCCAGTTATATCGGAAGTTTTTGCTAAGATAAATGGAATATACTATATATTACATGTTTTAATTCTTATGGTGATGTCGCCTTTCATGTTTTCTGTGCCTACATATATCTTTTGCAGAACCACATATTTGTGGTTCTGCAAATGTTTGCATTCAATTTATCAAAATCGACAATCGCAGTGAAGTTTCCAAATATAGTTCTAGATATAACTAACAGCTAACAACCCTACTCGTACTATAAAAATAATGTTGTACAGGGTGATGATATCATGACCGTCATTTCTAAAATAAATAAACGTTCATAGCTCTTTCGTAAAACTAGTTATCTTAAGTGGAATAGTATGTTTTATTTAATGAGGCAAATTCTTCTAGATTTTCAATCTCATTAGCTTTTTTAGAAGTCCGAAGATTTCGTTAAGAGTTTGTCAACAATTCTGAAACACTATGCGTTTAAAAGAAAGTACCTGTATATTATTAACCGTTCGAAAACATTCAGCTATTGCGTTCCATGGTGAATAAAAAATTGTTTGGCAGTGCCAAATTCTTAAGCTATAAATTTTTTACTTCAAGTCGATGTCTATTACAATATTCATGAATCACTGAGTTACGTTATTACATGAAGTGTGCCACGGGGGTCTAACGTAGATCCACTACTGTTTCGATATTTTATTAATGACCTTTCGAAAATAAATTTAATACTCTTCTGTTTGCTGAGTACATTAAAATATACATGTTACGATTACATAGATATTAATTAAGTTAATACAATACATGTTGTTATGATTACGTAACATATATGTACATTAAAATGTATGTTACGATTTTACGATTCTTCAAAGTAAATAATTTGTTTCAGTTCTGATATTAATGAAAGTATTATGAAGTATTCTATGGAATATAACGATCTTGGAGTTACATGAGATCTAGAACTGTTTTTACAGCAAATATAAATGAATTATGTAACACAATCTGCATTCATACTATTAGGATATTTATTTCAGAAATTGTGATTGTTCTTCTGACTCAGTCAGTTTGAGTTTCTTGTTTTATTCCTTTCTTAGAAGCAACCTAGAATATGCAGCTCTCAATTGGTGATTCAATTTACTCAAATTCTAATAACATCGAATCACCGATGAAATTTATTAAATCGTGAAAATTTTTTTCACGATTTATGAAATTTATTTATTTTAAGTACTCTGTCCTTCGACAGTTTATTTTCTGATGTTGAAAACGTGTTGGTGTTTCCTTTCTCTATATTTTTTTAATACAATCCTTTATGTAGCCAAACGTTATTAAGAAGAAATCATTTTAGTTCCGAGACCGAAAATTAATATATCTACTATATGGAATCAATATGATATCCTATTTTAATTACTGAATTTTACTTAATCTAAGACCCATATTAGATATATGTATACTGTGCAAATTTGGTATACCTAGTATAGGATGAATAGAGGAATCATTTATTATCTTCATAAGACTAACGTAAACAAGACTTTTTGCTATTTTGTGTTCACAATATTATTGTACAGTACTGCTTCCTGTAAGTGGATTTCCGAACCTGATACAAATTACATTTATTATTACTATTATCGCTCAATGAAATATGATACAATAGCAATAAAACATTATTGGCATATAATTAATTCTCAGTTACACCAGGCTGTCTCGGAACTGCATATCGCTATTTCATCCTTATTAGGAATCATCAGTGCAAGTAGACCGAACGATGCCTGGTGCTCTGAGAACATTGACGGGTCTTATACCATGCGGACATAAGCATACATTGAAATTGGCCAACGCGATCTGCCTGCTAAACGATAAATTGTCACCTACGGGAATCCATATTACTTATTTCTGACGCAGGCTTTCACTTGACACTACATGAGAGTGTAATTAAAAGAAGTATCTTATCTTATCGAATAGCAATAGAAGTTTAAATTTATCTAGATTAGTATATTTAAAAAATATTATCTAAGAATGTACATCTATTTTTTTTTGTTAATTGTTAATTATGTCTACCAGTATCAAATGTTTCTTGTGTTCATGTTACTCTTGTGTCATCGCTCAGTTGCCTTTTTTCCCGATATATTATCAACAGAAGATAATTCAAACATAAATCGAATTGCGATGATTTGCTCTCAGTATTGATATACTCTATTTGATAGCACTATATAATGTAGGTAGGTACTATATTATATACAAAGATTTATCCTTCGTGTTCTAGTTTTTGCAAATAACTAAAAGAAATTTGTTATTCATCCAAGAGCCGACAAAAAAATAAAATCTACGTTGCCATAAATAAACAAATTAGTCACTAAAGTAAATGCGTATTTTACGAATATCAATAACAAAACAACAACTTTTTATGCTGTAATAGTAATAATGAGGGTCATCGCATAGGCGCGCTATCCTTAAATCTATTTATATTTTGCATTGTTTTTTGCAGCTACAAATATTAGCATCACCCGATAAAAACCAGCATGAATCCTCTCACAGGCCTCAATTTCCGTAATATTCGTACAAGTGATAATTATGCATAGTAACGTTCAGTAATTCTTTGTTATTCAGTAATACATTTGTATTTGTCAATAAAATCGCGTTTGTCTGCTGTCGCGTTTCATTATTCAACAATTAGTAATTACCAGAAGTAATCGTACATTAAGGCTCTAATCATAGGGTTCATTACTCTCTGTTCCTCGCATAAAAAAAATAAATCCAAAGGACGAGCGTACCGAGCGACGCTGAGATTCCTTTACAAGTCCTTTATCCTCCGAGAGAATCCAGAGCTAATTTTATTCCAGCTCAAATTTCTTATTCATTCCCGTTCATCAGGGAAACATCTCCCTTAAACCCTTTACATCTCGCAGGAGATTAAGCCCGGCATTTTAACGTTTTACATCTTCAAGTACAGGCATTCGAACAACAGGGATTGAATTAGAATTTATTTATCTGTATTTGCCTCAAACGTTGCCTCCAGGATTCAGAATCCCATTAGGCTAAATTATACATTACGTTTTAGTTTTACTTCAGGAAGTCTGTTAAGTCTTGTTTGTCTATTGTGGTTATATCTCCTCTGCTTGCAAGTGTACCTACGTATAACTTTAGGAAGCATACATAAATAAAATTATTACTCTACTCAAATTACTACTCTAATGAATAGCGTGGCCAATGTTAGTCTGGGCTCCAACAGCACTGACCAAGCTCATTGCGCTGGCTATTTGCGCCAGCTGATCGACAGCCTTCAGTTGTCTCTGAGTTTTTCTGCAGCCAATATGCGTTGTTGATGTAGATTGAATACTTATCGATTTGATTAGTGTTATTATGTTGGTGCATGTAATTGCGTTGTCTGTTGATGCATATTGTGCATAATTAAGAAGTATGTCACACGTACGTAAATATAACAAGGAACCATTTTCAGGCAAAACATTTCTAGGAGAATTTACGGACTTACATACAACATAAGAGCGTGCAAAAATAATATGTTTATTTTGGAACACACCTTTGATGTGCTAGAACGAAAAATAGACATGTAAAGAGCGCAGGAAACATACTCGTATAAGGAGCGCATGCACGAATCCAAAATAACCAGTTTACGAGTATATTTGATTTCATTTTTATGGTGATTGATTTTAATATACCATGACGCATGTCATCCGTTCTGGAACGATCGCTGATTCTCAATTACTAAATCGGAAACAATCTAAACTGCACGCGAAGCAATCAAAAGCGTAATTAAAACTGGATTACAAAATAAAAAACTGTGGTAATAAGTGGGCGAGACAATAGATCCTAAAAAGAATCTGCTTTTAGTGTACTGGTACCTTTGTATATACTGGTGCCCCTTAAACCGTCATTCTCACTAATTACGATTACAAAATGTACTGGTGAAGCAGTTGCGAGGGCAATGCTAAATGCATTAAAAAAAATTCATCTTTCAAGAAACTAACTATTTAATTATAACTGATGATGCTGCAACTATGCGTTCTATATGTTTTTTGTCACATCTGGGGGATTAAATGATTTTGCTAATATTGCTAATATTAAAAAAAACATAAGACATACATTAAAGCTGAAATTATGTATCGCATGGGAAAGCAATACACGCAATAAGGCGAATACTACCCGTTCTCACAGACATTACAAGTGGGATTTGAACCCAGATCATGTCAGTTAGTGGCTAGCCGTATTTTCCACATAATGCCCTATAACCAGTTGAACTGTCGTGATGGTAAAATTTATTATTTTACTTAATTAAATAATTCATCGTTAGTATTACTACATTTATTTTCCTTCATTTTAAATGTAACATAGTTTCCTTGCAGTAATTTGTATTAAGTGATTTTTTATCCAACATAAAGGGGCTTTCAATAAGAACGTGTGAGATATCCATTCAATTTTGTTTTATTTGAAAGAATATTTTATATAACGTAATATTGTGTATAACGTCGTTCAAATCTCCGCCCGCGGTTCTGCGTGGTAGCACATATTCGGGAGGTCCAATTTTCAATGACTTTTTCGCATAAATCTGACTGAATTTGCTAGATGGCGTTCGCTATATTGATTTTGAGGGTATCAGTTGTTTGAGGTTTATTCGAATAGACTTGCGGTTTAAGATAGCTCCAAAGGAAGAAGTCTAAAGGCGTTAAATCGCATGATCTCGAAGGCCAGTTCACGTTGCCGCTGCGCCAGGAAACCATGCCTTCAAATCACTCGTGCAGAATGCCCATCCTGGCATGTACTGTGTGGCACATAGCACCGTTCTGTTGGATCCACATGTCGCTGGTATCCATATCATCTAGTTTAGGCCACAATAAGTTGCTTATCATCGATCTGTAACGCTTGCCATTGATGATTATGGCAATGCCAGTTTCGTTTTGGAAGAAGTACGGACCAATGATTCCACCAGACCAAGATTCGCACCAAACAGTGACTTTCTCGGAATGCATTTGGTACTGGTGTATCTGGTGTGAATTGGTATCCCAAATCAGACAATTTTGCTTGTTCACATATACATTTATCCAAAAATGAGCCTCGTCGCTAAAGATGATTTTTTTGGCGAAATTTGGGCCAACTTCCAACTACTCCAGAGCCCAATCAGCGAATACACGGCGTTGTCTATGGTGGTTTACTTTATGTTCAGTTGGATTTTATATTGGTGCAGACCCAAGTCCCGACGCAAAATTCGCCAAGTTGAAGTCGCAGAAAGGACAAGTTTTTGTGAACGACGAGAAATTGGCTGCCTCGGGTTTTCCCGTACACTCTCACGCACAGCAGCGATGTTTTCAGCAAACTTTGCGTTTCGGTGGCGTACGGGTGTTGGATGATTATTTATCAAATTGGTTGACTCGAATTTGGCCACCCAACGTGGAATAGTCGACTCGGCGGGATGGTTGTGGCGAGGATAAACATCACGTAATACGTGGAACGTTTCTCGAACGGAGCACTGATTTTGAATATAAAATTTGATGATTTACGTTGCTGAACGCTATAATAACCTTCCATGGTAATTTTCCCCCATACATTACTGAACAATTCACAATAAACTTAACAGGCTGTCCTTATTGAAAGACCCTGTATATGAATTCTAAAACGAAATTTAGTAAATTTATTAATAATAAAATGTATTATTTTAATCAAATTATAAATTATATTTCGGGAAAAGAGTTAACAACTACAACCATGTAAATAAATAAAATGAAAATGCATTTATTTGGAAACAAAAACTAAATACAAATATTATTTATACCACCAGAACTTACACTAATATTTCTTATAGGGGTTGAAGTATCTCATTTAAGTATTTTTGTAGTCAGTATCAGTATCAGTGAAACTGATATTGACAAGTGATTTAACCCTTACACTAATATTTCTTGTAGGAGTTACTTTTCGTTTATTTCGCATTATCTATTATCGGACTCACTGTATCATTATTTCGAAACAAAATCAGGCATCTATAAAAGCTTTTGACTAAAGTACATATCTTCGAAGGATAATTAAGGAAGTAGGATATTGATTGGCTGTTTATTTAAGTACTCGTCATTTAGCATATTCAGTAAGTTACATTGTTCTAATATTTTATGCAAATTAATTTCTGTTAAACTGCATCACTATTTTGAAACAAAATCAGGCATCTATAAAAGCTTTTGACTAAAGTAGATACATATCTTCGAAGGATAATTAAGGAAGTAGGAAATTGATTAGCTGTCTATTTAAGTACTCGTCATTTAGCAAGTTACATTGTTCTAATATTTTATGCAAATTAAGTTTTGCTAAAAATAGTAAATTAATTAGAACTCTTATACCGTGAATTAGTAATTTTCAGAAACACTACGTTAGAGTAACCTCCTTGTTCTCAAACAAAGAGCTGGTTTCATCAAAGCAAAATCCACTTCAGTTCAAACATAATGTTAAAACAGACGGGGATCAACTGAAATTCTTTCATGCAACAATGCTCATCAACAGGTAAAACCCTTTTAAAAAATTCGCGATAAAGGCAAGCCACGAATAAATCCGGCGAAATCAATTTAGACGCACGTTCTCAAAGTACCAGCGCTGAAATATCACTTCGATTATTAAAGAGATATCTCCAGTCGTGGAATAAATACTAACCATACATCATTTTAATTGATCGCGATAGGGTATTGTCCCGTGAAAGGCTGAGCCAAGCATTAAAGACAACACTGTTCTTAATTGATTTATTAATAGTCTCCAGTCCGGATGAGGCGATTAAAAACGTATCGCCTGTCCCTGGAATGCTGTTAAATCATGTTAATTAACAATCGCTATTTAATAATAGTAATTACCAGACTGAAGCACCAGGTGTGGAAGCTGCGTAGTTTAAAACCAGTTCAGATGTATTCCAGCTAATAATAAGGCAGCTATATCGCGTAGTGAGGCAAAAATAATTTTCAGAGTACGTTATTAACAGTCCCATAAATCTGAATTATCTAGAACATATTATGATGTGTTAATGTTAAGACGTAAGATCATAAAAATACATTCGTTAATCACAAGATTCCGCTACGGATATGCTACACAAAAGCTGAACACTTCCGCAATCTAGAGGTACAAAGGCGATATCATTAGTTAAGTAACATCATGTTTGTCGTAGAATTAATTCTCGGCAATTTGTCTTACTATTGGATACCAAGAGTCATTGTCTCAAACATAATACCCAATTTTATTTCACAGTAACTACGACACGATATCTCACTTGATCCATAGTTCAATGGTTACTAATTTAGGGAAGAAAAAAACAGTGATACCGTAATACAATAAGTTAAGTGACCATAAGGATTTTTGATGTTCGAACAACGACAGAAAAAGGCGTTCAGAAAAGTGGGGAAGAAAATTTAACACAAATAAAACGTACATAAGGCAAACAGTTATTTGAATAAAAGAACAATTTAATATATCACGGTTTTAAAACGGACTAAAAAGTATAAAACAGTCTCTCCTAACCCCATACAGATTCCTAACCCCATACAGATAGTCCTGAGAATTTGTGATTCTGAATTTTTAATAGCTATGAACATACTTGTAAGATTTAAAATGAAAAACGTGGGGGGGGGGCATGCAATAGATAATTGATGCATAATTCACCAAAGTTACTACATTTTATTACATTGTAAATTATGTGAACTATTGTGTGAGTTTTCTCAACGATAGCTACTCTCTACAATAAATCCTTACTATTATCTATTGCATGCGACCCACGTTTTTTATTTTAAATCTTACAAGGATTTTCATAGGTATTAAAGATTCACAATCACAAATTCTCAGGACTGTGTATGGGGGCTAGGAGAAAGTATTTTATACTTTTTAATCCGTTTTAAAGACGTAGTATATTGTTACTTTTTTATTAAAATAATTTGGTTCAAAAGATAATGGTAGGATAGACAGATGGACGGACAGATAGCGTGCGTTTAGTAATAGGGTTCCGTACAGAAAACTAACGAACAAACAGACAAGAAAGCTAATTAATATTGCATTGTCGTCCAGTTCTGAGTTACGTTTAAAGTTTCAAGTCTCTAACTAATCGTGAAGTTAGTTTAATTGCAAAATTTCAATCAATTGCAAAATTTGTGCCAAACAAACAGACAGACAAGAGTTAATAAAATCGTGGTAAATAGACCGATTTAGACTTGAAGCAC
Organism: Rosalia funebris; assembly: GCA_037954035.1. Lineage (NCBI taxonomy): Eukaryota > Metazoa > Arthropoda > Insecta > Coleoptera > Cerambycidae > Rosalia > Rosalia funebris. The sequence continues at coordinate 10,318,965 of JAZFAV010000004.1, forward strand.
AATGTAAGCACATCCAGAGAGCAAAATTGGAATGACAATATACAAAAATTGTATTAAATATACCCAATAACTGTATTATTTCGTATCATAGATATTTGCGAACGTCCTTGTATTTAATGTGTCCACACTCTCTCTACACAGCTTTGGAGCTTTATGGATTGTTTTCTATTTCAGTAACTATTATATCAAAATAAGAATAATAATTCTTCGTCCAATTGGACATGTATTGAATTTATATTGTGGTGATCTTAAAGGTCAAAGTATGAGACGAAATATTAATTAGAAACTTCAGGTTGAATATTTTAATAATCGAGCTGAAATCCGAACTGAAATCGTTTTGAACCGAAGTCTTGAAAAGCTCGGTACAATAAACCTGCAGAATTTCCATGGGATTATCCAGACCTCTGCCGTCCTAAACCAACATCAAGAGGCGAATAAGCCTATCGTCATTTCTTTGCGTTACAGAAAGCGTGCGATACGATCTTCCCTGAAGCTTCTGCAACATAATGACGAACAAAATACATATATAGCGGTCCGGAACATGATCTCGCCATTACTTCTAACATTAACCGTCTATATTATGCCGGCTGCGCGTAATTACACGCCCAGATTTGCATATCGTCGCGTTCTCCCACCGAAATGAACAAATGACAGAGTTTACTTTGGAGAGCTTAGCGGATCATCCCAAATTCAAATGTCACCTTAACTGCCTGCGAAGGAAAGAGGGATTATTTCCGCCCCGATGGCGGTGAGCGCGTGCCCTTATTTTTGTTGGACCTTCGGGCTTCGTGTTACAAGCTAATAACATTAAATTAATTGGATGTCGCCGTTTTTTTAATAAGATATTCCTGGGGTTTCAGGACCAACATTCAGTGAGGTAAATAGGTTCTTCTTAATTTTATTTTTTTCTATAACTCTCATAGAATGTTGACGTTAGAAAAAAACATTCTCAAATCGAAAATTTACAATTAATACCGATTTATCTACTTCTTTTCTGTTACCAGGCTTATCATAAAGGAAAAACATTTCTCTGTAATTTTTTATACTAAAATCAACACATTGTTATACGATTTTGAATCATATACCAAGTATCTCATTTTTGGAATCTTACTGTTTAAATTAACTATTAAATTTATGCTCGCATCTTTTTCTTAATAGTCGCTTGTTCAGATATACACAAAGCCACGATATTTTGAACATGTGACCGTTCTTCTTTGCAATCAAGAATAAACAATTGTTTTAAACTTAAAATTTGGATCGAGTGCAAAAAATTTATCACACAAGTTCTTACCAACGTAAGAAACCTCTCGATTATCATTATTGCATTGTATTCATTAGTTTATAATAATGTAACAATTATGAAACCGTGATATAACAGTCATGCAGCAGGTATGTAACAAATAAGTAATAATTGTTACTTAAGTGTTACATAGCTGCTAGCGAAAGTTTTATAGTCTCAGAAATTACGTTCTGACACAAAACTGTATTTTTTCTTTAATATTTGTAATGCACTTTGTTATAAAAACCATTCAAAAGTTTTGAAGCAAGCTCAAATTAGTTTTACTAATACAATGCAAAGTTTTTCTTGGCAGATGGTAATTTTTACGAACTACTGAAGTGGGGAGATATCTTCACACCATTTGCAAATGTCTTATATAATAATGACTAAATAAATTAAGCCAAAACAGCTATTCTCCTGGCTACATTCCAACGATGAGCGCTGAATTATATGGCGAAGTTTGCCGTATTTTGTCTACACAGTTAGCACTAATTGTAAAATACAGTGATTTAGATTGCTCGAAAACCACAGGGAAGATGCAAGATAGATAAAAATAATTATTTTTCTTATGTCAGATTTGAAGGAGTTGCAAAATAATACACTATTTGAATTTGCCACTTCCATGTTGTTAATAGAATAACTAAATTCCTCTGGATATAAGTTCATACTCAGCGCAAAGAAGTACACATTCCGACGACATGGAGAACGTATTACAAGCACAATTATCCCCTGGAGGTGATAAGTGTAATTATTATAAGTACCAACCCGTGACATCAAAGTTTTAATTAGTTAGAGAAGTGACAGTCCGTAATATTTCAACTTTAGATAAGCACGTAAAACCTTAGTTAGTATAATTACATACGGTACAAAACAGCTTCCTTGAGAATTTCAGTGGAAAATGGAAAAAGCGATTCCATATGAACTGAGTATAGTTTTTCTTTTTTGTTTCACGAAACTTTCGTATCTAAAAAGTAATGGGGAACTGTTTTTGTGTGTACTGAAATAGCTGACATTTAATATAGACTAATTTTTTAAATATGTATGGATCTTTGATGCTGACTATGTTATACAAAGCGCAACATAAAATATTTTGTAGTTTCATCATAGGACTAAATACTTTTTAGGACTAAACTATTTACAACGGAAGTGAGTAAAACAGCTACTAAGTTTTATACCACTATATTTACACAGAAACGTGACTGCAGTTTCGACAATTTTATGTCATTTTCAAAACGATTCAACTAAGAATTGAACAAGAAAGAATTCTTAGTTGAATCCTCGTTTTGAAAATGACATACAATTGTCGACACTGCAGTCACGTTTCTGTGTAAATATAGTGGTATAAAACTTAGTAGTTGTTTTACACATTTCCGTTGTGAATTATGAAATACCACAGAGTAACGGCTTCCTCGATTAATTTCCTAAATCATGTAGCTGTCCAAAGTAACTATTTTAGGTTAGTAAAGCTCTTTACTAAAATAATTTGCCCTATACAAGATTACTTAATACTTTTAAAAATAATGCGTCCAAAAATACCGCGGTCCCATGTTGCAAAATCAATTGCAGAGAAAATTATATCAATTGTTTGATTTTCAATTATCTTGGAAATCTGGGAAGGCCGATATGAGCAATTGTATAAAGGACATTTCTAATGACTTTCAATACATACTATTTAATTATTAACTAAATATTTAATTTCCATTTCCATTTAAGTCATTTAATAATGTCCTAAATATTATTTAATTATTAACTAAATAAACTGGAACAAAAGTTGGCAAAATGCCAGTAGAAAAGAAAGTTGTAAAGCGATCATCCTATAATAGACAATATATTCTCTTAAATTGAGATCCTAATGTAATAATCACCACACGATTTTTTTAACACTATACTGGATAAAAGCTGTAAGGGTCTAGGACTGACTCATGGTTAAATCCTTTTGGTGAAACATATTGAAAAATAACTTCACTTATTTCTAATTATACGAAAATTTTACGAAATAAACTTGAATATTGATTTTACACCTTGAATCTGAACGTTATACCTCGAATGAAAATATTGTTTTAGAATGTTTCTTAATGATCATTATATCAGATTTTTAAGAACAATATTGTAGACGAACATACGAGTATTTGTTCAAAATGGGGGTATATTTTAACGAAATATCAAAAATATTTCTGAAAATATTCAAGAAATGATTTATTTTGCCCTGTACTCCTCATCTATTTGAACATTTCGAATTAAACATTAAGAAGACGATGGATAGAATTTATAATGTTTATTATTAGGATTATTGCTTTTTAAAGATTTATTTAATTGAGAATCCGAAGGGAATACTCCATTTTTTCTTCAATCATTCTTATTGTCACACGATTATAGCCTTTATATCGGAGTGAGGTTCAGTTTAGTATTATTCTTCCACTTCCAACCCCCAGACATTTACACGGACATACATAGACACGCTCAGCCAACTGATGTGGGAATTGAATCCATGCCCGGATTACTCAGAGTCTGCAATCTAGGCCAGCTCAAAGCTACTGGCATCGTTACTTCGGATCAATCCAGGGAACTTGAGAGCCTTCTGCGATGTAATTATGGAATAATTCACCCTCATAAGATTTGCCATAACATCTTCGTCTTCTACTTGTAAAACAGTAACTCAATGTTAACAGATTAAATTACCTTGGGGGCTACATTTTTTAGAAATTATCCTAAAACTCCACTGTTTACTGTTAATCTAATCTTTAACATATAATTATTGTTCTTATATGTATATGGCATTGTGGATACAACTCTGTACAAGCCAACCTTTAGGAGTATCCAAAGTAAAATAATAACGCATATTTATTCATTTTATGGTTCAGGTAATATACCAATGTCGGACATGCATATTTCGGCTTCTTTATATGCCGTTGTTTTTAAAATAGTTTAAACCGTAATCTTGATACGATATTCAGACTTATAAAATCATTGGAGATATTATCTGACTATTTAAAGAAGGTCCCAGAATGACCTGCGAAACATTATTGAGCTCTTTCATATAAAAGACTACGCCAGAAGACACATTTAAGGAAAAAGGGAAAATTGTCACAGAAGTCCGACTCGTTACCATTAAATGCCATCCATAAAACAGAGAACAGTGGCACAGGAAGGAAAGGGTTGCGACTTGATGTATAAGCTTAGGAGACTGAATTTTAATGAACGACTGCAAGTACATTCGCACGTAAACCTGTAATATCTATTCATTTCACATGCCGGGGAAAATGAGCGACATTACGACATTAGTAACGGTGTTTTGGTTTATGATTCCGTTAATGGTTCGGTGGAATAACCACCGTTTTACGGCTGATTTTATAATGGCAGTGTTTGCCGATATGAGCTAGGCAGGCAGGATGCGCCAACTTTTTCATGAGGAAGGGGTTGCAAGAGGTGATAATGAAGGCAATAAGGCAATATCCAAAGCGCTACGTGTACGTAATCCTCTTTTTAATCCTATAATTTTATAATTAATTATGATTAGCTTAGTTCTGGCAACCTTCCATACCGATTGCACTCTTTGATACACGTTAACCAGCATCGTGTCCTTCAATTTACACTACAGTGTGTCAAAGAAGTTCTTATTGTTCAAAAGAACCTAGCACTAACATAGTTTTCCACAAATCACTAAAATACTATACGCTGCACTCGACGCGAGTTTCGCCACCAAAGTTGGCATCATCTGGAGATGATTAAAACTAATCAGTTAAAATCTTTACAGTCTAGTGTTATCTTCACACCAAAGTTTCCAACCTATTCTAGTATAAAAACAATCCAGAACAGAACTAGCAAACTTAGAAAATTGATATCTACAATCCTAATAAGAAATATGGTCGAAAATAAGTTTCAGTTGATTCAAAATTTATTAATAATTTATTAAGGCAATACAAAAAAGTTTATATTGGTTAATTCTAAACTAAAGCGTGTTACTAGAAGAGCGCAAGATTTTAATTGCGCGCGCCATTTTGGCTGCCATGATTCGATAGGTCAATAATTGTGACGGGTCAATAGGAGACAGATAGGAGTTCATAACCATGGATCAATACAACAACGCGTCCTTACTAAACATTACTATCAAATTGGCGAAAGACTAGTAGCTACAATTCGTAAAGTGTGTCAAATTTTCGGTAGGAATAATGTAACAAATTTATTAACTGGGAAAAGAATAATCGAAAACTTCGAAAGTACTAGTTCAGTTATTGATGTAAAATACACGACACGAGTTCCTAGTGGTCATTCAGAACAAAAATATCACGACAGTTCGCAAGAGTGTGGCTGAAAGTCCAGGGACCTCGATTCGTCATGGTGCACAAGAATTGGACATTTCAATAGCCTTCACCGTATTCCCACTAAAGATTTGCATGTCCATGCCTACAAGGTTCAACTAACTTGACAACTTCTGCCAACAGACCATGCACAGCGATGAGAGTTCACCTATTTGATAAAATTCCAATTGCTGCCAACTGGTAAATGCCAATTTTGTGGACAAAATCATCTTCAGCGACGAGGCCCATGTTCATCTTGATGGTTTCGTTAACAGGCAAAATTGTCGCATTTGGGGTTCAGAAAATCCATGAATGATTCAGGAGAGACAAGTGCATCTCCACCGTGTCACTGTTTGGTGTGCATTATGGCCTTAAGAAATCATTTTTCTTTAAAAATGAGGCAGAAGATAACTCAGTTCTTTGTACCTCAATTGAAAGATATTGCCCTTGAAGTCATCTGGTTTCAGCAAGACGGTGCTACTTGCTATTCCACCCATGAAACATTGATGGTGTTGCACGAGTGTTTCCCTGGTCGTATCATCTCCCATTTTACCAGAAATAGCCCCACGATGTTGCAATGTAACACCTATACACCTCTTTTCTGTGGCGGTTTCCAGAGTCTTGGGTTTACGCCAACAACTCTACGACCACTTAAGTATTGAAGGTCGAAATTGAACTCTGCGTTAACAAAATATTACCGTATTTATGCAAAACCGTTACCGAAAATGTTGCCAAAAGAATACTCATGTATGTACCACCAAACCCGTGGCGGCCTTTACCGGATGTATTGTTCCATATACCTATAAATCTCAATTATCTACATTGTAAAGAAAACCATGCTTTATTTATAATTCACATGTTGGCCTCTTATTGTAACATCTACTATAATACGTCTTTTAAGTAGTTGAATTTCAAGTGTTCAACTTCACAGCCTTCCGTTCAGTAAGAACAACGATGTTAACCCAAGTATATCCTCGTGGTGAGAGTCTCCTCCAGACTTAAGCAGACTAAGCCGTATCCTTTTTAGACAAACGTATTTACATAAAGTTTACACAAGTGCAAGTGTGATTGCCATTAAAAATTAACAGCAAACTTAGGTGTGATCCACGTTGCAATCCGAAATTCCCGATACGCCATCGCGCAATTGACAGAACGGCAGCTCGATTTCAATCCGTGCGCCTTTTCCACCAACAGCGTGTTCATCAGAGAGGGTGGCACTCCACTGCTCCGTCGTAAACTCAAACTTAATAAGGTGGCAGTTGGGCCGTGAAACCGGAAGATTGAGAACTGGAAAAGGGTAATTAAAACCGAAAGCTGGATTGTGCTCATTTGCATAGGAACGGATCTCGTGCAGTCTTCATGGCAAGCCTAGACGTGATGAAACATTTTTATGTGATATTTGAAGTTCTTAATGAGATGACCTCCGAGCTCCGTACGGGCTCCTAAATTTAACGAGTTTACGGAGAGCTTTATGAAGACATTCTTTGGTTTTATGACGCTCCGGTATTAAACAAAAGTTGATGGCCGTGGTCCATAAAAATTAACGCTGGCTTGGTCGGGGCGTCTTTAGTCGCGAAGTATGTATAATGAGGGTTTCTTAACATCGTCTTAAACGTTCCTTATTTAATCTGTATATGATTTATAAGTACAAGATTTTTAGAGAGAAAACATAAAAAAATCAACACAATTATAGTAGACGCTCTGAAATCACGATATTCATCACCCTATGATAACTATGTCATTCTAAAAGTAAGACTGCTTTATTATTTTTTACTTTTCCGCACTCCACTATACGCGGAAAAGTAATGTAATCGCGTAAACAATTTTTTTCTAGGGTTTATTTTTCGTTTTTCGACTTAAAAACAAAAAAAAAAGTTTTTTAAACTATTTTGTGCGTGTGTGCCGTTGTCGTCGGCATTAATAAAATTTCTTGTTAGCACGATAACAACTAAATCGTGTCGGATCAATCGGGTTTTGATTGATTCTGATCGGGGACGTCTCCCAGAAAACACCTATTGAATTTGAGGTGGATAGGACCCACCCTACCCTGTCCACGGATCATGAGAAAGCACGATGGTGGACTATTTGAGAAATTTTTTTTGTTAGCACGATAACTCAACTAAATCGTGTCAGATCAATCGGGGTTTGACTGATTCTGATCGGGGACGTCTCCCAGACGACACCTACTGGTTTTGAGGTGGATAGGGCACACACGTCCATGGGTCACGAGAAAGCACGATGGTGGACTATTTGAGAAATGTTTCTTGTTAACACGATAACTCAACTAAATTGTGTCTGATCGATCAGGTTTTGATTGATTCTGATCAGGGACGTCTTCCAGACGACACCCATTAATTTTGAGGTGAATAGAATACACTCTACCATGTTCATGGGCCATGAGAAAGCACGATGGTGGACTATTTGAGAAATTGTTTTTGTTAGCTCGATCACTTAACTAAATCGTGTCGGATTGATCGGGGATAGACTTATTCTGATTATGGACGTCTACCAGACGACACCTATTGATTTTGAGGTGGATAGGACACACCCCCAGCCTGTCCAGGGGTCATGAGAAAGCACGATGGTGGACTATTTGAGAAAAATAGAAAAAAGTAAAACTGTCTCAAAAAACACATATTCTGAATTTATGTGTTGGATTATTTTTTCTCGGCCACTTATTTTCGAGATAAAGATGTTCTACATGCGCAAAAGTCCGTTTTAAAGTTTTATAACTGTTTATTAACAGACGCTACGATGTTTTTCATGAAAGAAGTATAACATGTAAAATAAGAAATAACAAAACCCCCAATAGATTCTCTGAAATCTCAATATTTACCACAGACAACCTCTATACTCCCTACTGAGTTGTCCTAAACAAAGATCGTCAAATATTGTTTTTACAGATGCTACGGTTTCTTAATTAAAGATGGATAATATTGTGTTTAAGGGGAATAGATTAAAAAAGATCACCACATTCCCAGTAAGCTCTCTGGAACTTCTATATTCACCATAGATAACCCTTATTGTCTCTACTAAGTCATCGTATACATAATACCACCCTATTTTTTTACAGACGCTACGAATTTTTTAATGTAAAAAGAACGAGGTTTTTAGGAATAAAAGTAAAAAAATTAGCACAATCACAGTAGACTTTCTGAAACCTGCATATTTATTCCATACATCTCTTGGACTCTTTACTAAGTTACCCAAAGGATAAGATCGTGCTAATAGTTCCTTTACAGATACTACCATTTTTTTCATAAAAGAAGTAACAGATTTTTAAGGAGAAAAAAAAAGTAGCCACACCCCCCAGCAGGCGCTCTAAAACCTAAATATTCACCACATATAATCCTTGTACTTTATACTAAGTTTCCCTATAGATAAGACCGAGTTAATATTTTTTTTACAGACGCTATAATTTATTTTTCATAAACGAAGTACAAGGTTAAGTCAAAGAGATAAAGAAAATCATCACAGCCCCTGTAAGCTCTTTTAAACTTTAGTATTCGCCACAAATAACTCTTATATGCTCTATTAAGTCACCCTAAACATAATTCCACCCTAACATTGCTTTTTCAGATGCTACGATGTTTTAATGAAAAAAGGATTAGATTTTTAGGGAGAATAAATAAAAAAAATGGTGTGCCTCACCTTTACAAGCACACGATCGAAGTAAAACTTCTGAAGAAGATATTAGGAATTGAGTTTCAAAGAATTATTAGAGTTTTGTTTTATAATAATATTGATTTTCTGGATTATTTTCTCTTACAAATATCACAAGTGGCTTACGATAGGTAAAATGCGATACAAATATTTGCGTTTCTACTGTGTGTAAATATCGACTAAAAATAGCGTCTCTTGTTGTCCCATGTTTCGCTGTTGATGTCTCAGGATCATTCGACATTATCATATCAAATTTTTCTCTCAAATAAATCACTTCTCCAGTAAACCACTTCAATAACGAATAATTTAGACACTTATTATATAGAAATTATATATTGATATAAAGCCACAATGTACACAGAGGCAGATGCACTACTTACCCCCTCTATACTCCTCACACGTCCCCAGTCTCGTTCGTTCGCATACACTGCTTGTATTTTCTCCACAAAAGTGTTTCACTTTGAATTCCGGCTCCGTTTTTCGGACTTATACGTCACTACAGATGTTTCATTTTAAAATCTCCACACGCCCAGTATACCCCCCGAAAGATCATCATAAACAACCCTTATTACCTCTACTAAGCCACTCTTAACATAATACGGCCCTAACAATTGGTTTACAGACGCTATGAATTTTTTAATGAAAAAGTAAAAAAAAATTAGGGAAAGAATTAACACAACCCCATTAGACTTTCTGAAACCTCGATATTCAACACAGACAACTTTAAGAGTCTCTATCAAGTCACTTTAAAGGTAAGAGTGCACTAGTATATTTTTTACAGACCCTATTATTTTCTTCATGAAAGAAGTACGGGATTTTTAAAAAGAAGGTATAAAAAACGCATCACACCTTCCAGTAGGCGTTCTTAAACCTCAATATTTACCACAGTCAACCCTTATATTCTCTACTAAGTCATCGTAAACATAAGACCGCCCACCGAAGAAATGTTTAATGAAGGTTACGAATTTTTGAATATAAAAGGTACGACATTTTTAGGGATAAAAATAAAAAAATCAACACAACCACATTAGACTTTCACCTTTATTATTCATCGCAGACATCTCTTAGACTCGTTACTACGCCACCGAAAAGATAAGATCGGTCAAATATTCCTTTTGTAGACGCTGCGAGTTCTTTCATAAAAGAAGTAAAATATTTTTAAGGAGAAGAAACAATAACAAAATCACTACACACCCAGCAGGCTCTCTGATATCTAAATATTCACCACATACAACCCTTATACTCGTTTACAAGCCACCATGTAGATAAAACCGCCCTAATGTATTTTTACGGACGCTACAATTTTTTTCATGAAGATTCTTAAGGGGAAGGAAGATATAAAGAAAATTATCACACTTCCTGTATACCCTTTGAAATCTCAATACTCACCACAGACAACCCTTATATATTCTACTAAGTCACCCTAAACATAATTCCACCCTAATATTATTTTACAGACATTACGATTTTTTAATGAAAAATAATTTTTAGGGGCAATAAAAAATTAAAAATCGCCACACGTCTAGTATGCCCTCTGAAACCCAGATCTTCATCATAAACAAGCTTTTTTGTCTCCACTAAGTCGCTCTGTACATAATTCTGCCATAATAATTCTTTTGCAGGCGCTACAAATTTTTTTATGAGAAAAGGGGAAAAAATAAAAAAATTAACACAACCACAGTAGAATTTCTGAAACCTCGATATTCATCACAGACAACTTTTAAAGTCTCTAAGTCACGCTAAAGGTAAGACAAAAAAATAAAGTCATGGCTTCCCGTAAGTGACACTTTGCCGTGTAGCAGGCAGATGGCGTTTCCCAAGTTTCTACACGTATTGCTCTTGCCAGCTTGGTACAAGACTCGTCTAATATTATCAGAGCGCCAGGCATAGTCCGGTATACTTTACTAATGATTAATTCCCCTAATAAGGATAAAATTATGATGCAGTTCCGAGACAGCCTGGTGGTGTAACTGAGAATAATTAGATGGCAATAATTGAAAGGATATTATTGCTGGTATAGACCAACAAACTAAACCAAATAAATTAAAGAAGTACAAGATAAAACGTATATATTTTTATGTACATCTCATTTGGTATAAACCTTAACGATCTATACAAAAAACACTTCAGAATGTTTGTTGTCTACAACCATCAAGTGCTATTCAGATGTCAGCAGAATCTTTCAATTTTCTGATAAGATCGGACAAGTCCACTAGATCATCCGTATGATTGATAGAGTCCGCTATACATATACGGCATGATATGTTCCGTAAGATCTCTGACACATCACGAAAACCAGTTGCTCGTGTCCAAATAAACTATTACTTTTTTTATTTTTTTGTTAACGCGGGCCAATAGGTTTCATGCCGTTTGAATAAAGCTGATATTAACCTCGCTCTTTAAGTGTGTTAAGTAAGAGTAAACAACAGATGAAGATATGGACGTACATATTTGGGATGACTGTATAGGAGTAATAACTATCAGATATTTATTTTACGAGTCTATGATTGTACAGGATGTTTATAAGTTTTAGAATGTACTAAATTTTTATTGCACTAAATTTTTAGCGCAAATACAGGGTCCGGCAGAGATGTGTGATGATTTTCAGAAATTAATAACTAATTAATAAACTTTGTATTTTTCGACTAAAGTAATTCTTTATTTTTTCAAAATATTCGCTGTAATATGCCATTTCGTTATCACATGAAAAATATTAAAAACGTCATTTAAGTGACCTTGATTTGGAAAACATTCTCGTAACCGAGTAGAAGAATTATCCACGCACTATTGTACCACGTCAGCTGGAATAACTTCAATTTCCTTTGTTATTTCAACAAAAAGATAAACAATTTCATACATTTTCAAAAATATTTATTGTTGGCCATTTCTAAATAGATACAATCAATCAATTTTTTTTCATTATGATGTATATTATATACCTTTGCATATAAATGTCGTAGTTTTTATATATACTCTGTTCAATATTTTTTAAACTGTTTTTTTTTATTCTATGTCCTGGATTAATAGACGAAATTAACTATTTTTCCTTACACTCAAAACATCTTAATCATGATCTAAGTGCTAGACAACACTGGGGAACAGTCAATTTATTGCCAGGAATTTAAGAGTCGATTGTGAGTACATTAAATTTGTGGCCCTGATGCTAAAAATGATATTACATTCTTTTGATTGGCTCTAGTTTCTCAAATAAACATGCATAAATATTAATGCAAAGTAATAAAAACAAAATAAAATAATCAATTTCTTTAATTTTGATTTCGTATGAAATCTAACAAGATTGATGCAGAAAATATTAAAAATTATAAAAAAGTTTTTTGTACGATATTCTTTTATATTTTTTCTGTGAACAAATTTAACTCTTAGTTGTTTTCGAATTTGCGGAATGCTTGATAACTGACTTGTACAGTTTGGACACACGGAAACTAGACTTCCTTCCCCAGAGAGCCTACAGGCAGGCTCGAGTAGGGGAAGGTTACACACATAAACGCGGACAAACACCCAGCCCTGAGGGAAGTACCAAGTATTTGGCCCAGTTGCCACCCTGTTACCAAATATCAAGTCAGCACCACCGCGGTACTATGAGAACGAGACCATGTGTCACCCATCCAAGTCGCAACTCGCTATTCGTTACTTGACTTCGAATAGCGCAGGTCCGGCAATGAACGGAGTACACTGCCTCATCCTCAACCACACAATGTTTTCACAAATTGTTTTATTCAACCCAGTTTGAGGTGAAGAGGTGGCAGTATTATTTTTTCTCTCTTTATTAATGACTTGTGAACAATGTTGGCTTTTCCAACGATCATAGCGTCTCTCAAAGGCCAAATAGTTTGCTGGCAAAGTTTTCCTTTTGCACAACTATCCCATAAATAGAGACGACAAGGATATTTAGTATATTGATTATTGATGTGAAATTAAGGTCCTCGAGTATACAAAAATCTTAAATTTGTGGCAAATTTCTTTTGTTCCCCAATGCAACTATTTGTACTTTGTATTTTTTTGTACAAACAAATATTTTATGTATATGCAAAATAATGCGTAGTGAACATTTCTGTTAAATCTTACTTTATTTTCCAAGGATACAAATACGTACTAATGCAAGAAGCAGTAACAGGAAATAGTACAGATTTCCCGCCACTTTTTCTTGTTAATTATGTGTCCTTTTTGATTTATTTCATATCTTAATTCGCTGAGTATATACAGACCTTTTTCGCCGTCTAAACAAAATAATTTCTTGTTGCCTTGCCGCAGATGTGGCTCTGGCCGCGTTTCGCCTCTAATAGAGATATTAAAAACTTAATTACAATTTGATAGTCTCGCAATTTCGTACAGTGAACCTCTGGGGTATTTCTAGATATATTTCGCTGCACCATTCGCTCGCGTACATAACTAACTTTAAAGCAAGAGAGTTCTTTGTTTATAAGAAAACATGACTAAAACGAAAGTCTTGACGCATTTGTTCTTGGCAGGATATTACAGGTTTCGTTTAAATTGCTTTTAGATTATGTTTTATGTGGAAAATACCCCTATCTTCTGTCTTTCATGATTCCTCTTGCATCTGAAGGAAGAGCATTATAATCTTTGTTTTTCTCATTTGTTATATTAAGAGACGTACCTTCTCAACAAAGGGTTATCAAATAAGGTTTATATACATCATGGAGTCTGAGAATTGGCCTCGGAATTGGTCATATCGTTCATCACGATTTAGTAAAGAATGAAAACACATTCTACTAAATGGATTCCCGAATGACAAATGCTGATCAAGAATGATTAAAAGTAGCCACATCAAGATTTCTTTGTCCTAATTTTAGACAGGATTCTTCCAACTTTTTTAATCATATTGTAACTATCGACGAAAAATGGATCGATCATTACGTCCCACCATAACATAACAATTAACAGAATAATGGAAACAGTATGATTCTCCTCGACCCAAAAATAATTCACATAAATAAGATACGTTTTTCAGAACAAGTATGAAGTGATTATGGTAGACTGGACAGATAAAGCTGTAGCAGAAACGAGACTGTAGGGAGGTACGAGTACTTCTAGGTTCAGTTCATATTTACAGCTCAGCAAGAATAGGAGAAAGTGTAAGATTCTCTCTGAATGCGTAAAGAAAGAGTGGGACAGCCTTAGGGGGGAAAAGGATGCAGCACTTTTCGCGCGACCAGATCGAACTCTGTGTCAATATATATTCATCGATATTCACTCTAACAAAGGGCTCGATGCCGCTGAGTAAGGACCAGGCTATTTACTGCGCACCTCGTGGACGGGCCGATATCGCAGTTTTGAGACTTGGTCCTATTGTTGCTAAGCTGTACATTATGCGCACATAAGATCAACAAGTCCATTAGAGATGCTAACCAACAATTTATAACAATTCAGTCTCTTTAGTCGGTCATTTGGGTGCTTTAATAAACTGCAACATAATTTACATTCGGGAACTGCGTAGTTACCTTCATTACATCATACTGCATGTTCGTGGTCACGTATACCAGATAAGTTGTTTACAAACAAGTCGAAAAGGATCGAAAACTTACATGTTATTTCCGATTGTTTTCGTTGTGCTGAATATTAATACCTCGGTAGCGAATAGCTTGTATAGTAAATAGGGATTTTCCACGGATTAGCAGGAATACCTTCACGATAAGTAAATGAGGAATTTACTGTTTATTTCAAGTTCCATCGGAAGTTCACCATTTCATGCCTGTGCATTGCCACAACCGATTTATACATATGTATGTACAATGTACAAAGATGTGTTTACCTTTTATTAGAATATGAAGTGTTTTGTTTAAAGCATCGAATGCATCTAGCTAAATACTTAAAAATACTGTTGAAGGTGCAAAAGAGATAAATATTTTGTTCTCCGACCTTTCTTGAATCAGTAAATAATTAAATAAAATCTATATTTAAGTATATTATTATTTTGAACGAGTATTATTGTGTACTCTTGGTTAATTTTTAAGTCCTAATCGAAATATTTTAATGGTATTTTGGTTTTATATAGGGTTTTTTAATCCTATAAACTTGTTGGAAGGTATATCTTGATGAGATACATGTCATAAAAGCTGGTGCTTCTTGATAAGAACCCATGTTTGATACCGCTGAGAATAATTTGCAATAACGATAATATTAGGACAATCAGTATCATTTTGGTATACTTAAGTCTATTTAAGAACTGCCAAATTGTGTGAAATGATTTGTTTCAATCAATGTTGTTTTAGGTTAATACGTATATTTTATAAAAGTAAATTATCAAGATTGTAAACGCATTTTAACCAATCCATCACATAACCCAACTTGTTTACTATAGAACAATATCAACAAGCTGTACCCAAGCTTAAGTTAGCAGATTAGCGAATAGAGTTAGTTGTACCATGTCTGAAAGTATTACAATTCTTTATTTATAATAAACCACCACCAGTTCTAATATAATCTCATATTTGTCTGTCAGATTTTTAATCAAATTTATTTTTCAAATACATCTCTCACCAACCAGATATTATCATATTTGACAAAAAATTATCAGATACAAATTAAAGCCAATTTTTTTAGGGAGGCGGTCCAATGAAATTAATTTATTGTTTAAACAACATGAAACTTGAGCATGAATTCTATCGCGTGCTAGAATTGAATATACCAGGACTGTTTAATTATCATTCTTTCTTGTGTCACTGCAAAAACATAAATTATATTTCATTGTAGCAATTTCAACTTTCCCCGAATTTCCAAAAACCTAATGTTGCCTTTAATAACCTATAGCGAGTGTAACTTCTCATTTCTTAAACAATATTTTATTACTGATGTGCGTTTTTAGTCCTTTGTAGGGATGAAAATTACTTGAAAAGATCGGGAATCGAGAAAGGAACTATTAAACCGCCAAGCGGTTATCAAGTAGTTCCCGAATAGCAAGGCTATTACATAATCGCTATAGGAAACAACTACTCCTCGGGCGAGAGCCCCGCCAGGCATTGAATTATACCTATAAGCGATCCTCGACCCCTTTCTCGTGTTTTTGCACGATCAGAGAAGGTTTCAAAGAATAATATACCCCACGGATTTCATTCGGAATTTGTCCTGGATCGGCGTACCGTGAACGGCACTGATGAGAAGTAATAACTTCGAAACAACTGCCTGTCATTCGTTTCCCATCCGGGACAGATATCGAATCCTACCCGTGGCGGGTTTTATTTTTTGAAGTACTTCAGAAAGACTTAAAACTTATTTTTAAATTATTTCTGCCCATTTTACTAATAGACAGATAGGAGTATATAGACGTTAATTGTGTATTTTCGGCGATCTAATCGCTATTTATAAATAAAATGTTAGTTTGTTTGTGAACATAAATCCTATTACAATAGTAACGAAAATATTTAGCAAGATTTAGCAATGATTATTATAAAATCTGTCAAGTCTGAAAAAAAAATTTATTACTCAAAAATGTAATAGCATATAAATATACTACTAGACTAGAACTGCCTTGCTATCATATCCATGTAGTGGCAGACAGACACCTTTATAGGAGAATTCCTATAAAGGTCATAGTTTGTGTGTCTGCAATAGTGTAATTCATACTATGATCCGGGGTGGTGGGTTAAGCTCAGTACTGAGGTGTCATTGTATGCTTGTGTTCGAGTTCTAAGGGGGGGGGGGGAGTTTGGCGCCTCCCCTAGAGCATGGATGTGTTTGTCCTTGTCTGAATTTGTGTGTCCAAACTTTTGGAGGCATTTGGAAGGTGTAATGGATTGAGAACCGTATCATGGAGGTGGCTAAGTAAACAACCCCACGACAAATAATTTTAAGAACTTCTATAAATGCCTAGTTTACTTTCAAATTGACAATGGTTGTCACTTTGAACATTTGTCGAATGAAATTTCTTTTTCTTTGCCTTAGTAATGCCTCGTTTTAAGAGAAACAGCCGTTTCCAGACTTTCTCCCTACATTGTATAAAACTATAATGAATCAAAATAAATAAAATATATTATAAATAGTTATAGTAGTATAATGTATAAAAAATAACATAATTTTATCAGTGAGATATTGTTTCGGCATTTAAATTAATGAAAGTTTTATAAACCATCTTCTTCAGTGAGCTACAAGGTGTGCAAAATAAAAAGTGGGCCAAAGAAGAAATGTTAATTTCACAATTCTTTGCACATGTACGTTTAATAGAAATTTCAATCATTTGAATGGTTTTTAGACTATCCAAATATAAAACAAATCTGACGTAAACAGATAATAACTGTCAGGTTCGACGAATTGCGATAAAATATCAGCAAACACGTATCAAATCGGACATAGTATATGACAAAAATTGAGTTCCTATGATATTGGAATTATAAAATTCAATTGATTCGAAAACTTCGTCGATTCAAATGCCGTCCGCATCAGCACACAACATAAATGCCATCGACCAACTCGGTTTGTCTGGAAATCAATTGAAAAGCAGCGCGCACTGCCCATGGAAATATATTAAACAAACACGATGTGATTCTGGAAGCCGTTTTGGATTTGCAACGAGTACAAAATGTTCGCATTCGTTTGCGATTCAGTTTAAATATATTATCGTAAACTCTGGAAAGCGTAGTCGGCATATTAATTTATTTTTCCTCGCTAGTAGGGAAACATTGTCATGGTACAATTTGTTTCTAGTATTCATAAATTAACTAAATTTATCCTCTATCTTTATTGATGTGTCATATTTACAAATAAATATGTAAACAAAAAAATACAACGCACAAACGGAGAAAAAGTATGACATTCGACACGCGATTCGTTAACCAAATCGGACAATCAGAACATAACTACTCGTAACTAATAAATATGTACCCAATTGAATTTAAAATAAACATGTAAAGTAAAAATGCAATACATTCTTGGAATCTGATGAAGATTCTCCATTAAAGAAGTAGAGGGAAAATTACCTGAGATACTCTTTGAATAACTGTTTGATCCAAATTTCCATATCTTGTCATATCCCAATTTCTGCATTATGCAACTTCGCTAAAGTGCTTGAGACATCTCTATAATAGCCCTATCTATAACAAATTATATACCTTCTAATCAGCATAGATTTATAAAAAATGGTTTAACAGTGATCAGTTTATCTCTATTTTGTCAATACGCTTCAAATATTATAGATAATCATGGCCAAGTAGATGTTGTGTACATGGATTTTACCAAAACTTTTTATAGAATTAATTATGAAATAATTATAAAAAAACTTAAAATCTTTTGGTACTTAGTGAACATCTACTAAAGGTATTTCAATTGGCTTAACTAGTAGGTCACAATATGCAGTATATAATGGATTTATTTCTAAAGCGTTTCGCCTTATATCTGGAGTACCACAGGGGTGCAATTTAGGACCATTACTATTTATAATATATTAAATGACATTACTAGCTTTCTACATCCACATTCAGAATTATTTTAATTGACCTTAAGATAAATTACGTTGTTGAAATTGTAGACGATTTATTTATTAAAGAACAATTATCAAAAGTATAAGCTTGGTGTAGGATTAATAAGACTAGAAATAAATTCAGGAAAATGTAAATTAACTTAACTGGTAGGGTCACAACATGTAGCGTATAATGGATTTAATTCTAAAACCTTCTGCCCTACACCTAGAGTACCACAGGGGTCCAGTTTAGGGCCATTACTATTTAAAATATTTATTAATGATATTACTAGCTTTCTAGATCCACATTGTGAATTATCTTTAGACGACCTTAAGATATATTACGCTATTGAAACTCTAAGACGATTTATTTATTCAAGAACAATAATTATTAAAAGTAGAAACTTGGTGTAAGTAAACAGACTAGAGTTAAATTCGGAAAAATATAAATCGTTGGCTTTTAGTCTAAAGAAACAGCCAGTTGAATATACGTACATACATAAATCAATGTCAGTGATATACTTTTTTTACATCATACATATATTATAATTACAATATCTGTTGTATATCCTTTTTTCAATTGAATATTTGGAATAATTCTGTGTAATTTTGTATTTTTATTTATTAATTTTACAGTTATTATCGTTATTATTCAACTACAATAACTGAATTTTATATATACTTGACATTTTAATATTCGTTCTACTACCAATATGGATGTTCTACTACTATCATTGTCCGCAATCATATGGCGTTTCTTAATTTAGGAATATTTCACACAGAGGTAACAAAGATAATCTCTATAAATACTATTTCTAAATCTCTATAAAAACTATTTTATTTTACATTTAATGAGATACTAAATTTAATGGGTTAGTCGGATTTGGCAGGCATATTTCATAAATAAGCAAAAACAGTTTGGGTTTCTTGAATCTAAAGCATACTTGATTGTATACAAATACATTTAAAAATTTCCAAAATTGTCTTCATAAAAAATATACAAAATTAAAAAACATCTATTTATCGAAACAATGCATTAAAAATTCACATGCACGTTCATTCTATATACTTAAAAAAGTGTAAACCGACAATAAGATATATTTATTGTTATACACTACTAGCTAACTAATTTTGAACAGGACCGTACTTATGTAATTCTGTAAAACGGTTCATAGTCTCATTGTGACAGATTTTGCCCTTAAATGCCTACGGGGGCATGTCCCTGTAGGCATCTAAGTCCTCTGTGTCCTCAGTTGTATCCCTGAAAATCGACAACTAGTATGATTTTCATATAATAAAACTTGGTTTTAATTAAAATTTAAAATGTTCGATGATATATCGCGAAAAATATTGTAGCTATGTATTACTGCGTTGATTTTCAAATACACTGTACGAGTATATACTTAAATTACAGATTGTGATATAATAGGCTACAGTACGACAAAAATTTCGGACACATTCCGGCCGTCTAGGCGTCTATGAAAAAAATGTGCATGTAAATCACCATTAAAACTCCTCAGACCATGTATAATTATGCCGAAATTATGTATGGACTAGCCGGCGAACAAAAGGGAACAGGAGATAAAAATTACTGTTTTTCTTTTCGTCTATTAATTATTAATACGATACGGCACGCAAGCGACGAAACAGTCACAAATAAATACTTTTTTAGATAGACGAGACGAAACTCATCAATATACAATTCATACACTTCGTTTTATATTGCTGTACACGATCGTAAAATAAACTCATGGTGGCAAGTATAGGCGCTGTATCGAGGTAATTAATTACCTATGCATGTATGTATTCACGCAATATTAAACTAATACCAGTAGCATTTTCAACTGATTGTTTCTTCGTATTTCGTACCTAGTTTTATATTCATCAAAGCTAGACCAATAGATATGAGTTTAGAACTTATAATGATACAACATATTTAGGTATTTTATGGACAACTAGCCATATGTTTCTTTTCCCAGAGCATTTGGAAATAATAAAAAAATTAAACAGCATAGATCAATCACAAATCTTGCAGATATTTTTAAACTGTGAAGAAATTATGTTATATACATATATTCTATGAAATATGAGATATCATTGTTAATATGTTTATTCAGAGTATTTACTGCTCATCAAAAGTAGGGAAAAGCATGAGATTGAGAGAAAAGATAGAGTGAGGCAGCATTCAAAGTGAAAAGGATGCACTTACACGCGGCCAGATTGTAAGTGTGTACATATATATTCATCGATATTCACCCTGCAAAGGTCTCAATGCGACTAGGTAAAGGCCAGACTATTTACCTCGTGGACGGCCCGATATAATGTTGAGACTTGAGAGTGTTGAGACTCGTTTCTATTCTTGGTGAGCCTTTTCACATATACGCTTTTTATTTTGAAGTCCATCTTGAAGATATTCTCCGGATTCCTTGATCTTAGAATTTCTTTATTGCTTGTATGATACACTGGACATTTTATGGATATAAATTAAAAACTACTATTTATATCTAATACCTCTTAATTATTTATAGATGCTGTAGGTATTTGCGCCTTTTTTCTTAATTTCAGTATATACATACGTCTAAAGTTTCCTATGAATTTTTCGGCTCCTTCCAGATGAAGCTTCCTGGTTGTTTTGTATATTGCTATTGCTATTATTAAGTATAAGTATATTAAGTATATTGCTATTATTATGTATTTCACAGATTCCCCTTTCCTTCAAATATATATTTTCTTTAATCCAAGTACAACTGAGCTGTATATACTGAGTATTGTAATCATTTTCTTATGGCCTATTCAATATTCAAGTATTGTATTGTAAAAATATCTCTTGTATAGTAAACACTTATAAAAACACTTTTTAATCGAATTGAATCATACCCTGATGATGCCATCTTTGTAGACGAAATGTGCGTCGGGGGATGTATCTTTCAGAAACCTGTTTTTTCTTCTTTGCACTACTCTTCATTTTTATTAATTTACAACATGAAAAAACATGATTTTAAATGAATTATACATATGAATCATTATTTTCTTTTGTTCCAGGTATGGGTTGTCAATAAGATGTATCACAACTATTAGGCTAGTAAGTATACACAGGTATTAGTAACAAATCGACCAATTATAAAAATGTATTCTCAGCTCGAACAAGACATAGTTGTGATATGTGATCGTCACATTTGCTTTTGTTTTGTCGTGGTCATTTTCAAATCAAATCAAATACTCAAATTTAATTTTGAGTAACTACTCTTACAGAATCATCGTAATGGGTCGACAGATCCGATGAAATATCGATCCGCCTCTGTTTTGATATTTTTGTGCACCCATGAGAATCTCGCACTTATATCGCATCTCGAAACCGTTTTGACAGAAATTTATCACATTTCTAAATTTTCTGTCAAGATCTTTCTTTTCAGATAATCGGGCAATAATTGGATATCATTTTTGAGATATTTAATTAATGACGATGAAACAATCGATACAATTTTTTTAATGCTATACATGGAATATCGTATTCTCACCTTGACAACTCGAATGTCAAATGTAATTTGAACCTTCTTACCGATATAATTTGTAATAAAAAGGTATGTCGACCTAATAAATGACTAAATGGATGCAATGTTCAATTGGGTTTGAATCTATTTTGGATAAAAGGTAATGATTCTGTATTGCCAGTTTTCAATAGTTTTCCAAAAAACAAATATTTTTTCAAAGCATACCATCAAAATATAACTTGCACTAAAATTGATAAAACTGACAGCTTAAACGATTATCTAGGTTGGGATTCTAATTCGAATCTAAACGATAGAAACATGTTAGGTTGAACTGAACAACACTTTGCTTCAATTTTGTTCACTTCTGATCAATGCTCCCTCGCTCCTTGTTTTCTTTTGCCTTAAAGAGTTTCTGCCCTGGTCCTTGAACATATACAAAAATAATAAGTAATACTGACCATCTCATCATTACTGCTGTATCAATGATGTTACACTCGGGTAACTCCGCTTTGGCCGATATACTGTCGCCTAAATTTGAATCGATGTAGGTGCAAGGATTGCAGTTAAATTATGTCGTCGTGTTTAACTACCTGTAGTTTGATTCATTGTGGAGAGACGTATTACCTACATTATTATATATTATACGTAGTTGCTTATATGCGATACCGCCACTGATGAGGCATCTCTTTCCCTCTCTCTTCCTTTCTCAAAAAAAAATTTATCCGAAAATAACAACAATAAATAATTGACTGTGCCGGAACTTAGTCTCTGTGTTAAGGTTTATAATAATACTTTACTAGGCCAACTATTTACGAGAATTAATGGCATGTATAATTATACATTATGCCAAATATGCTCTTGTGTATAACTGTATTTCTTGTACAAGTGTTAATTATTTAAGAAATACCTATAATTATGTTAAATATAAAAGTGTGATAAATGATTATTCGTCAAATAGGTAATATTAAAACTTTCATGAATATTAAAATGGAGAATCCATGGGATAATTACGTTATTATTAGGACTCTGTGCCTTATTATTATAATTGCAGTATATCCTATAGGATTGATTGCCTATAATCTCAATATTATTTGTTTTTAAATTCATTTGCAATAAATATGATTTATTATTGATAATGTTCTTAATTACCTTGATTACGATATAATAAATCTAATTATACCTATACTTCTATCTAGACTTTCCATTTAAATTTTTATATATAATGTAGCTAAATTATCGTGTGTGTTAATATTCTTAATTCTTAATAATACTAATTATTTCTTCTACATGTACAAAGAAAATTTGTCCCATGCCACATGTTAAACTGACATGTCTGTCAATTTCTTTGCCCTCCAGTTTGACCATAATATTTGTAACCCCTACAATTAATCCTAACACCTATCTGACTTTAATTATATATAATTCTAGATATAATTGCAGTAATTCAATAACGGTAAATATTCTCGTGCGAATATAATTTTTACAATGATGTTTGTTGTTGCTTTCCCTCCTAAGGCTTTCTAAATCATTAAAGAAGAGTAAGTACATTGTGGACGACGTTTTTGTTAATTGGTGTAATAACAAATAGTTGATAAAGTCACCCTCGCTGGGTTATTCAATTTATGTTTACTTTCGTAATATAAATTATTATAATGGTAATTTTAGGGCAAATCGTGGAAGGGTTGTATTGTACATTCATCCATGTTTTCCATTACAATAACTAATTATTGTTCACTATATAATGCCTATTTAATAGTACATCTACATTCAGTATCTAAAATTTACTTTTATCAACTTTAAGCCTCTTATGTTACAATCTAATAAAAATCAATCCTTCAATGATTCATGAATATTATCATAAAACATAAAAATGAATGTGTAACGTCTTATTTCTCATCTCCCCTTCATTTCATCTATTTCAAAGAAATTTCATCTATTTTATTTGTAAAAGAAAAGGAACTGCAAATATTCACTTACAATCAGTAATTTACATTTACAAAATGTTTAAGATATATTCATTTAGTTTTCCTGTAGTTAGTAGAATCTCCCTTTTTATTACATATCCAGATAGTCTTTTTAAAAACATATTCAGTAAGTAGTATGTGGTGTATGTACCTCAAATGAGTATTATGAACGAAGATAAAGGATTTTAATAATGAATAAAGAAAGAAACAATATATGATGTATTGCAAATTAGTGTAATAAATGTTCAAAGCAACTACAATGTACACTTTTGCTCATACACAATGGCATTTGGTCTGTTTTTACATAATGTACGTGTTAAATGATCCCACAAAAAAACCTAGTGGACACAGATCAGGAGAACGTTGTTCCGTTTCGCCGGAAATCGAAACATAAAGAAATTAAATAAATATTGGCTGATAAATTAAACTCGAACCTAAATTGCATTCACTCCAACTCGGACATTTTCAATATCCTCTATAGATATTATATTTATTTGATCATCTATATTCAGAGGAAATTTTTGGGATTAGAATCGCGCAGGGTTGGATTTTTGTTATTTAATTATAATTTTTCTAATCAGTTTCTCATATTGCCAATTATTCCATAAGAACACCAACAACCCTTATGATCAGCTAGCTATAAATCTGGACCATATTGACCTTATATCAAGTATTACCAGGTATGTAAATATGAAACAGGAATTTTTTGTATAGAGAATAGACGTTTATGTATAAAAATGATCAAAAATATTTTATTCGAAGTATCGTCCATTGCTAATTGTACATTTTTCCCATCTCTCTGATACTCTGTGGATTCCACGCCAAAAAAATTCATGCTCTTTTGAGGCAAACTAGTCATCGAGACATTTTTGTATATTTTCGTAAAAAGCGAAGCCTTGCTCAGCAAGTGCATGTCCCATCGATGCAACTAAATAGTAATCGGACAGGTTTGGCCAGGTTTTAGCAGCTCATAATAGATCACACCCTTCTGGTCCCAACAATCACAGAGAAGTCCATGGTATGCCTGGAGTAAGCGCCATGATCTTTTACGCTTGGGATTTTCAAAATATATCCACCTTTTATCGCCAGTCACAATTCCATGGTGAAATGACTTCCTTTTGTATCTGACGAACAGCATTTCGCAAATGGTTTTTCGGTTTTCCTGCTGTCTTTCATTCAGTTCATGTGAAACCCATTTTCCCATCTTCTGGATTCTTCCCATGGCTTTCAAAGGTATGGAGACGGCTTCTCGTGTCACATTTAATTGATCCACGAGTTCTTGTTGCGTATGAGCGTCATTCTCATTAAGCAATACTTGCAATTCGCTATCTTCGAACATTTTCGGTGGTCTTCCACGTTCTTCGTTCCTCACGTCAAAATTTCCACTTTAGAATTTTTTAAACTACTCAAAGCACCATGATTTACGAAGAGCATGCTTACCGTAGGCTTCGAAAAGCATTCGTTGCGATTCTGCAGCAGTTTTCTTCAAATGGTAACAGAAAATCAATGCTGTCCGCAAATCGTAGTTTCCAGCCACAAAATTCGACGTGTTCAACGCTATTAAAAACTATGTTGTTGTATGAAACTTGTATTGTTGTGTGATAAAAACGTTTATCAGATGTCAAAACAAGAAAATGGCACTAATGACTCTGTGCGACGATACCTACATTAGCAGCTAGGCCATCTATGGGTGAATTCCAGTTTCATATTTACATACCTAGTATTTTTCACCTTTAAGATCCTAACGAAATCAAGCTGGCTTATATCAGAATGAAACTGGGAAATTTCAAATTTTAATTGGAGTATTTTTACAGTTTCCACGTACACAGATATATGTTTCTTCCTGACTTTCAGATACGCTGTATATCAACAGGTAACGCGAGCAACCCTGACGCACTTCGTATAATCCTTCCTGTAATAAGTACTCGCTAACTGCTTTAATTGGAGGCCTGCCAGGCACTGGAATCACTAAATATGTTGTAAATAACAAGTGAACATCAGTCCTCTCGGGTCTCAGACGGCGGCAACTTCCAAACTAATTACACCCTGATTGATGCGTAGCAGCCCCGGGAACGATACCGGGAGAAGTTTCATCTCGGAGTTCATTCTCCACCGATTCCTTTTCTATAGTGCCTCTACATGATAGTTCCATCTCGCCGTTTCAGAATGGCGAAAAACAGGTGCTCGATACAAACAGACTAGTATATTACGACCCCTCGCTTCCCCAGCCGCCCCGGCCCGCGTTCCTTTAAGAATAAAGATCGTAAAGATAAAGAGAATGTTGCAATAAACGCTGGGGCTCATAATAAAAAGAATGCTGGGGAATACGGCTCTCTAAACTGCCAGACTAATGGAATCAGATGACACTTTTTATTAAAAAGAACCTTCTTATTGCGACAAAACTTTTATATACCAGTGATCTATCACATACGATAACCGTCTCGCTGTATCAAATTGTATTGTTCGGTGGATGCATATAAGTTCCTGTCTTGAAATGAATGTGTGTGCATGATTTAATAATGCATTCAGGAATGGTGTATAGAACTTCTGGATGCATTTTTGCGTCCTGGAATCAAATTAAATAGGTATTTCCTATTTTGGTATCTAGTTTGAATGTGGAGGTGCTATTTATTTATTACAAACCATTAATACCCATTATTATTTCTTAATTTTGTATGTGGCAAATGTTAACAATGGACTATTATCATCGTATTCATCTTCACTGAATAGCTTCAGTCAGTTCATCCTCAGCTTCTTCAAAGTTGAATAGAAGTTGAGCGACAGAAGGTATAGAATGTAATTTAAATCTGAATAACCTTTAGTATTTTTTATCCACATCCGCCGTATCATTTTTGATATCACGTTCAAACGCATTATTGCTTACCTTTGAATTACCTGTTCATTCAATATCATCTGTGCCATTCATTATTTTTGCAACTTGATGTTGATGTTATTGTTTGGTGATCGATTAAAATAAAAATATTGCAAGTAATTGTTCCCATCAATAGTGTAGTTTAAGCTATAGGACCACCCTTCGATTTTCTGAATAATTAATTCGTGACTCGAAGTCGATCCAACTTTTCCATACATCGAGCACAATATAATCGAAAAATATGACAAGGGTTAACTTTAATATGTTCCTCGAACATCACTCGTTGAAAAAATTTCCTGAAAGTTTATTAATCCCCGTTTTCAATACGCCGAGATATATAATGTGGCAGTTTGAATATTTCTAAATTACGCGTGAATTCGCCAGAGTTTATATTTTCGTTATATTGCTGAAGTTTCGCTATCTGAACACGGTCTAGTGGGCACAATGTGCTGCCGGCGCCGAACACCGCAAAATGCTGCACTCCTCTCCTTATCTATCCCCATTGTTCTGTTTAAATACTTGTATGACACTAAAAAAAGCCGGCTGTGATCGCGCCCGGCCATGCATTTTATGCATTTTACCGAATTTATGTGAATCCCTAATCAGAAATTGCCAAGCCCTGCATAATGTTTTACACAAATAGAGGATCATACTGTGTGCCAACATTTATTAATTCATGTCATCAATCAAGGCTAAACTAAAATTCATGTACAATAATTTATAAATTAAGAGGAAGTCTCCACATACCAGGTGTGTAACTGTGAAACAGAATTTTTTTGTATAGGAAATATACGTTTATTGTATGAAAATGATATAAAATATTTTACTCGAAGTATTGGCTTGCCCATTGCTAGATATACATTTTTCCCATCTCTCGATGGAATTTGTGGATTCCATGCCAAAAAATTCTTGCTCTTTCGAGACAAATTAGTCATCGAGCTATTTTCGTACATTTTCGTAAGAAGTCAAGCCCTGCTTAGCAAGTGCGTGTCCCATCGATGCAAATAAGTAGTAATCGGACGGAGCCAAGTCTGATAAGAGAGCCGCATGCGAAAGTATTTGCCAACTAAACGCCTCAGTCGTTTCCTTCACCGTTTTGGTTGTGTGTGATGGTGCATCACACAGAGCAAAATCACTTTGTGTTGCCTTTTTTAATATTCTGGTCATTTTCACGCAAAGCTTGATTGAAATCCAACATTTGTTGTCGGTAGCGTTCAATATTAATGGTTTGGCCAGGTTTTAGCAGCTCATAATAGATTACACCCTTCTGATCCCACCAAACAGAACATTGTCTTCCGTCCATAACGATTTGGCCGTGTAGTCGATGTCGATGGTTCAACCTGGAGTTACCCATGATCTTTTACGCTTAGAATTCTCGAAATATATCCACTTTTTATCGCCAATCACAATTCGATGGTGAAATGACTTTCTTTTGTACCTGGTAAGCAGCATTTCGCAAATGGTTTTCCTGCTGTCTTTCATTCAGTTTATGTGAAATCCATTTTCCCATTTTCTGGATCTTTCCCATGACTTTCAAATGTATGGAGACGGCTTCACGTCTCTTCTGGAGTTCTTGTTGCGTTTGAGTGTCATTCTCATCCAACAATGCTTGCAATTTGCTATCTTCAAATTTTTTTTTTCTGTGACCTTCCACGTTCTTCGTTTCTCGCGTCAAAATTGCCACTTTTGAATATTTTAAACCACTCAAAGCACTGCGATTTACCAAGAGCATGCTCACCGTAGGCTTCGACAAGCATTCGATGCGATTCTGCAGCAGTATTCTTCAAATGGTAACAGAAAATCAATGATCTCGCCAAATCGTAGTTTTCAGGCACAAAATTCGACATGTTCAAAGCTATTAAAAACGATGTTCTATGAAACTTATATTGTTGTGAGATAAAAACCAAAACAAGAAAATGGCGTCAATGATGCAATATGACGGTAACTACATTAGCAGTTAGGCCATCTATGGGCAAATTCCGGTTTATTAAAAATGATATTTAATCATCTAGAATACAAAAAGAGAAAAAACACCAGAACAGTTTTCCACAACTACCGAAAGATTACACATGTCTCGACGCGCCTTTGGCCAACTATGTTGGCATCATCGGAAAATATTTAAAATCAGTTTTATGGTCAGATTCCTATACATTAAATCCTGTGTCCAGTCGAATACTTATACAGTAAATTTTGTAACCTTTATTAAAACAAAAAGTTTAAATTTTATGTCTTAGAGTAGACCTTCTTTTTATGTGACTAAGAAATATTTTAATTTTATAAATTGTATAAAATATGTTTTCTGCATAATTAGATATAAAACGGCACACTCATTATTTGTTGTAATATTCTAGCAATACGTGTACAAAAAAATATATATTTACAATACGACATGATAGATTGTACTAATTATAAAAATAGTACTACAAAGAACGAAGACTCCGATCTAGATGACACCGTTGCAAAAGTTCAATGTTCTGAGTAAATATCACTATAGATATATCAGCATACTCGAATATTTAACAGCTTGCATACAAATATATCGTATTTTGTTGGTGCCAATTAAAAATTTATTTTTTAATTACAAACGGTCCTAATCAATGAAACAGGTACATAAATATACAGTAAGAATGTATGAAAGTATAATGTTAAAATAAAAATATTCTTTCCCATTTTTGTAGTATCAGGAACAAATTTAATTGTATTATTTTAATAGGTGTCAAATATATCTATTTAATATCCATAATATCTTTAGTACTTCATCGGTCATACCCATTAAGCC
Source organism: Rosalia funebris (assembly GCA_037954035.1). NCBI lineage: Eukaryota > Metazoa > Arthropoda > Insecta > Coleoptera > Cerambycidae > Rosalia > Rosalia funebris. Next base: position 10,348,741 of record JAZFAV010000004.1, read on the forward strand.
AAAATAATTATTTTATGTATTAAAAATATACTTTGTCAACCCAAAATATAAAAAAACGTATTTCAAAAAATAAAAGTATTTATATATTATTGAGCAATCGAAATATTAATTGAGGATGTAGGGGCAATGTCAAAGCAAAAGAATCGGCCCCTTGTCCACCTTTTTCTAGTCTCTAAAACGTTAATTTCATTATGTGAGTAAATAAAATTGGTGTTATTTTTATAAGTTAACTAACTAGTAGGTACTGATTTGAGAATTAAAAATACTGCTGTTTTGAATGGAGAAGATAGTATTTGAAATAGTAAGTATGTTATACGAGTACTTCTGTGGGGATTAATTTTGAGTTTAAATAAAATACGAGTGCAATTAAAAAAAGTTTCGATACGTTTTTAAGGGTCAAAAATAAGAAAGTTTGACATTCGCAATGAGGAAAGCTTTTTATATAGCTTAAAATATTCTTTTTTCATCTTTTTGTCTTATCAAATAGCAGAGACATTGACTGTAAAATATATTCTGGACATAAGGTGTCCAGTGACCTGTATATAAGGTGATTATTTTAGTCTGAATTTTTTGTCGTGTCCATTTACTAAACCGCTGATACGTGATCTAATTTTATTTGCATACACACATGTATGAATAAAATAAAATATATTGATACCTAAGTAATTTATGCATTATTTGACAATTAAACGATGGATCGAATCGTTCATAGCAAAACGAAAATTGACGCGAGCTATAAAATTGTATTATAAGTCGTAATCGTCTAGGTAAAAGGTTTATTAAAACGTCAGTTAGAAGTAACAGTGTATTAATTTTGAACCGTTGTCGTGTCGATAATGGGTACTTCAAGAACCATTAATCATAGTCAGAGTAGACGCTGCCTCTCCAATAGTCTGGCGGGAAAGTTTTACATGGGCGATGAACAGATAAAAAGGGTTTTCTCTGATGTCTGCTTTAAGTGTTTACGTTTTGGCCTTTTTCGTTAATTAAACAAAAAAAAAAAATGCAACGCCGAAAGCCTACACTGTTAAAGTGAATGGGATTTAAAGGCAGATGCAATACTGTGGCGTTAATACACTTGGACGTTATTGAGTGAAACGAAATTTATTAATGAATCCTGAATAAATTCACTTTCGTAATTCAATATTGCATGTACAGGGTGTTTACGAAAATGAAATTTTATTTTTAATGAAAAAAATGTGTTCATTATAGAAGTGGATTACACTGGAGACCAAAATTTTATTTTGTGTTGTCCTAAAACCTAAATTAAGTGAAGTTTGTAGTGATTTTTTACACTTCTTTCAATTCTGTTTTTTTTTATCAAGCAGGATTTAAAGGTGACAATGTAATTAAACTTTTCGATCTACAAAGTGATAAATTTACTTAGAAAATGTAGAGATATATGACTGTCAGCTATAGTTTGCATGAGAAACATCTCTCTTCAGCGTCCAGCAATAGTCAGCCAACATAATGGGATTCCATTTGCCTTGGATATCAAGGCTTCTCCATGTATAAAAGGTCGTGATGAAATATTTCGCCATGCTCATCACTATCAGATATTTTGGGAAAAAGTCCAAGTGTGAGTGCAAAAATGTATTCTTAAGATCATGCTGCATCATGGCTTTATATGAGGCCAATATATTGCTTACAATCTCCAATGTAATTTTCTGCTTTGCAAGTTACCCAAAATCCATTGCAAATCCCCTTAAAATACAATTGTGCTGCCTTTTCAATTTCATTTAGCTGCTCACCGATTTTTTTATTTCGAACAAATTGGATAATTTGACGTACCACAAATATACCCTTCGTTTGTTCTATCAACACTGATATTAAGGAACTTACATATTCCTTACGTACCTAGGTACATCCACATGAGTGGTTTACACAATTTTTTGGCATCTTCATTGGTAATTCGATGATCGAGGTTTCACTGTAAGCACAACTCTCTCTCTCTCTCTCTCTCTCTCTCTCTCTCTCTCTCTCTCTCTCTCTCTCAGCACAATACCTTTTACAACTGATAAAAGGCTGTAAAGGCTGTATTCTATATACTCGTATTCACTGTATTTGATAAGAATTGCTACTTAGAAATGACGACCTACTTTAGGTCTCAACATGTCAAAACGTGTAATGCAGGACAGTAGGAGCTCACTTTAATAGATTTGTGCTTCTAAAGGAAACTGTTGCAGTACGCATAATAAAATACCAATGTCTCGTATAGGCTTTATGGTAAATACATATACCCTTATAGTACATGTATGCATATTCTATTGGTGATAAGTGAATATACTGGGACACAAAAAAGGGGTGATGGATAAATTCTGATATATATATATATATATATATATATATATATATATATATATATATATATATATATATATATATATATATATATTTATATTTAGTATCCAGAGTTATAAATAACAGGTTTAATCAAAGGTACTCAAAAATGCGAGAGAAAATTCTATTAATACTATCCCATTTGCGTCGAATTAACCCCCGTAACTAAAACATTGCTTAGGATTAATACCATTACAATGATTGTAACTAAAAAAATAATTATTGTTATATCAATTGTCATGTTTTATTTTTATAACAAATGACCTCCGCACAAATACGATCAGGTTTAGAAAAAATAATGTTTTATTCATCAAAAGGCGTTTTGTTTACAGATGTAGATCCATGCCACTACCAAATGGAATCATATCCACTAACTGATTCTATAACTGTACCCATAAACGTCCTTAATTCCCATTGCTTATAAACGATATATTAAGATATTTCTTTATATATTCTCACTCAAAAATTCATACTTAATTTGGCTAATTAATTTATTGCGTAATTGCAATCAAATATCGAAGTGGTTTATGTTATTTCTCTAACCTTTCATTGCTTTGACAATAAGAGTCATTGTAAATAACTTTCTACTTAAAGTATGCAATTTAAATGGTTTCAGTGTTGTACTCCAGATTATCTGGATACACACGACAAACATGTTGATCATGCTCAGTAGACTTTGTTCCTTAAATTGGGACAAAATACGTGTATAAAATGCAACAAAATGCACCAAAATATGGTAGACATATGACGAATTGCAAATATGGGGTATCTCAGTTGGGACTATACGATTTTAATTGCTCACCATTTGTGTTCGGTTACAGATAGAGTGACAATATTTAACGACTGTCATGTACAAACCATACGACGTCAACATGCTGCAGTTCAACAAGCTTATTTTTGTCCGAATTTTTCTTAATACAACTGTAAATGATCGCTCGCTTTCATAAAACAGTTATGCACAAACTACTCATTGTTGAACTGTTAATCGCGACATCTTGATGTATGATTTGTAGATGACAGTCGTTAAATATGGACGTCCTATCTTTGATAGAACACAAATGGCGCGCAATTCAAATCCTATACTTCCGAGTGAGACACCCTATATAAAAATTCCACAAAATTCACATTGATATTTTCATTCTTGAATCTAACCTAACCCTCTGCTAATGTAACTAATTTCACCTAAGATAATTTTTCATCTAGTCCCGTAAATTAATATCATATTTCATTAAACTGTATTTTACTCGATGAAACTTCTTAATGCATGTCCACCGAACGATTCAGACTTTGAGATTTTGGATGTGCATCTTAAATGAGGCTTGAGAAATTTTTAAATTTACATAAATTTTAACTATTTATTTTTCCGTTAAACAAACTAAGGGAAGGACATATTGTCATGTCATGTTGACGAATGATCGTTTGGTTTGTGACATTTAACAATTTTGCAAACCACAATATAGCAACTCATAAATTCTGTAAATTTAATTGAAATAGCAACTTGTGAGATTTTTTCTGCCACTTCTGTTATTGGAAAATGTTCATTACAGAAACGTGGGCTACCATTTCTTCCAGTCCTCGTTCCTGTAATAATAGACTGGTAAATATCAACCATTTGCTGATCTTAGATCTTCAGATTTATTCTCCTAATCAGGCCTACCATGCAAGCAGTTACTATTAAGTTACATGCCCTTTATAAATGCATCGTGTAGTTTGAATATACACTAATCTGACAACGTCGTGTATATAGACGGGATAGTGTACTGAGACGGGAAAAGTCCTAATCAAGATACAATCGATGAACACCTTCAGTGAAATGTGCTTGCTTTTAATGCTGATTATGCTGCCAATCACCACATAATCGGAGGATATAATCTATTAATAAACTCATAACATCGCTTGCATATGAAAACATCTGACCGCGAACGCATTATCGTCGTCTACCGATATACAATGCGCCTTGTATGTACCTCATTGTACATGTAATTACAATAGGCTCTGTCTGGAACAATAGCAAATAATGCATCTTGATGTCTTAGTCTGGTAGTTTATAATAGTTGGTATCGCATTAATGAGAAAAAAATGTCGACTGTAGTGGCAGTGAAGCATTTTTATTTTGGTTAACCTGTCGCTCCTTTGTCTTCTGTATAGAGTGCTTTATCGGAAAGGCTTACCAACAAATTAGATAAGTGACAGTACAGGTTTTGCTAGAAAAAAATATGGTAATTATTTACAAGTGTGAAACACTTGAAAATTTTTCTTACCCTCTTTTCGAGGGTGCTGGAGACGAATCTGGCTTCAGTTTCATTCGCTCGGACACAGTTTTCGAGAAAATGATTTTCCACTTTCCCGCACGAGAGCCACTTTTTCTTATCAAATAACTTTCAGTTCACACTACCCAGATAGCTAATATTAATATGAGTAGATGCTACAACACTTCCTTATCATACATAAAAACCGTCATAAAATCTACTATACATTACGATGTTCTTAATTTACTTCAAATGTTTACAATTCACATGCAGTTGTCGTCGTCCATTGTAATCGTGCACGCCCTCTATGAGACCACATGTGAATCAACACACTGCGACGTACTGGTTAGTATAGGGGGGGACTCCAAAAGTTAACTATGAATATTAAGTGAACTAAATACGCTATTGTTTTGAAAGAACCTAACCTAACCTAACCTAACCTAACCTAACCCAACCCAATCTAACCTAACCATAATAAGTAGACAGGTTAGGTTAGGTAAGGTTCCTTTAAAATAACAGCTTATTTAGTTCAATTAATATTCACAGTTACCTATCTTTTGGAGCCCCCCTCGTATACTGACCAGTACATGCAGTTTCACAGAGGGCTCACGATTACAAATATTACAATGTACAACAAATAATAGCTGTGATTATAACTATTTAAGTGATTGTAAATGCTACTAATTATTCAGTAAACTTATAAAATACAGCTAGTGTTTCCAACACAAACAAATAAATGACCGTACTAAAGATGGTCCTAAGAATTCAGTATCAGGCAATCAGTGAAGGTGGTTTTTTTAATCGGTTTGTGATTATGAGAACCTCAGTAACATATAAGTCGGAAATCGAGAAAGGAACCACCAAGCCGCCAAGCGGTTATCAAAGTAGTTCCCGAATAGCAAAGCTATTACATAATCGCTCTAGGAAACAACTACTCCTGGGGTTAAAGCCCCGCCAGACATTGAATTATACCCAGAAGCGATCCTCGACCCCTTTCTCGTGTTTCTGCACGATCAGATAAGGTTTCAACAAGTAGGATTCGACATTTGTCCCAGATCGGAACCGAACGACATACAGCTGTTTCGAACTTGTTAGTTCTCATCAGTGCCATACACGGTACGCCGATTCAGGACAAATGCCGAATGAACTTTATGGCGTATACATCTTTATCGATATGATCTCTGTCAGTAACACATAAGTCGAAAATCGAGAAAGGAACCACCAAGCCGCCAAGCGGTTATCAAAGTAGTTCCCGAATAGCAAAACTATTACATAATCGCTCTAGGAAACAACTACTCCTCGGGCTAAAGCCCCGCCAGGCATTGAATTATACCCAGAAGCGATCCTCGACCCCTTTTTCGTGTTTCTGCACGATCAGATAAGGTTTCAAAAAATAAAACCCGCCACAGGTAGGATTCGACATTTGTCCCGGATCGGAACCGAACGATATACAGCTGTTTCGAACTTGTTAGTTCTCATCAGTGCCGTACACGGTACGCCGATTCATTATATGTTACTGACAGAGATCGTATCGATAAAGATGTATACGCCATAAAGTTCATTCGGCATTTGTCCTGAATCGGCGTACCGTGTACGGCACTGATGAGAACTAACAAGTTCTCTTGTTGAACAGCTGTATCTCGTTCGGTTCGGTATCCGGGACAAATGTCGAATCCTACCTGTGGCGGGTTTTAATTTTTGAAAAAATTATGAGAACCATTAATAAGAAACCATTTAGAGTATAATTAATAAGAAAAAATTTTGAGAGTTTGTTAAAATTAATTATGTTTTCAAAATCAGGTCCTTGAATAGCAGTCACTATTTAAACATTTAGGACAAGTTTTGACAAAATAATTGCTCTTTATAATCAATTAGATTAAATCGTCTGATATATTCATTTTAATATTTAAACTTACATAAGTGCGCTAGGCACATATGACTATCATAGCTACACAACCCAGAAAGCAAAATGCGAACACTCAAATCAAATCAATAAATTCGACGATTAAGAAGTATCACCAAAACGTATTCTACGTAAAATATTCTCGTAATTTGTTGTTATATAGATAGTCTTGTATTAATATTCATTTGTTTTTTTTTTTACTGAGGTGAGGTAAGAATCAATCTAGAAAGCTTGGATACCTTTTTTAAGTTGGTTATGGAATAATTCACCTTTACAAAGTCTGCATCATCATAACATAATTCACTGCAATATAGTGTGTACAAAATCAAGTAAGCATTAAAATACTTCTAAGAGTAAGAAGGATTCAATAGATCCAGCGTTGTCCCACATAGCATGCATAAAGTCTGGCATATATGAAGATTTTTCAATAGATCTAGCGTTATCCCACATTTTCTACATATTCAATTGGACGGAGTCTGACATATATGAAGATTTTTTATAAATAGCTTTATATCTACTACTTCACTATAATTAACTATACCAAGTAACACATAACTGTATTTGAGACAGACGGAGAATAAAATCATCATAAGTGCTCATGTTATTGGCACCAAATTTTGTTATATCAACACCAACACTACTGCGAAACTGTTTGATTAGCAATATGTTTATAAAATTGTCTCATCTCTCACTAGTGCTACACGATCATCGTGAACAACTTAGACTTAAGAAAATACATCATATTTGTTAAATGACGATTTAAAAATACGTACCGTCATAAACATAGCACACTACAATATTTTTAGCTCAGTTAATTGAACCGTGGTGATTTATAAGTTTACTATCGGTTATCTATTAATGGCTGTTAATATAAACGATCTATCATTCTAAACATACTTTCAGCTTAATGAAACAGAAAAATAATTTATGAATTTGTAAAACGTAATTACGGATTACGTTCGATACTAATACTATGAATAGAAAATGGTTTCAGTTCCGATTTAGCATCATCGAAAGGTAATTCTAAAATTAGATTATAAACTAACATTTCCTCCTATTTATACACACCTACACTTCGTACAAATTCTGATGATTGATAGTTCTGTGGTGAATAGTTATTTTCATTCGAGAAAGTTTACAACAAATTTTACTTGAACAAATTTTCGAAAAGTTAAAAAAGTAACCATATTAATATACTTGGTAATGTCGGTATCTTGGCTGTCTAGCAATTTATATGAAATTAATTGTTTTTCACGAACATTTCTGAGTTACTGAAGTGTCGATCAATATTTTGAATGAATTGATACAACTTTGTATGAACATTATTTAAGATAGTGTTAAAAGGACTGTTATTTATGTATATTGTAACGAATTTACTACAGTGTTCTCTGACATTCTCGAAACGTCGATCCTCGATTTCTTCACGACGAGATGAGTTCAGTGGTATGCCACACTTGTGGGTTTTCTCGTCCTTTGTCGAACCTTCCAGAATATTCTCGGGCCTTATCGGAACGTTGACCTTCAGCTTTTCCACGCCAGGACCGCTTCAGCGATGCGCCACATTTGGGGTTTCTCCTCCAACTAAACCAAGTGTTCCAGAACTTTCTACCACGTTCTATCCCACTTCTGACACCAATGTAACGAGTTTACTAGAAATTTCTTTATTTCGAACATTTATTTACAACTCAACTATTTACAAGTCTAACTAACTAACTAAATTTCTTTCTACTTTAACTTTATAAACTAACTTTCGCACTTTTACATAATGTCACTTTCTTCGCACAGTAACGCTCACTATCGCGGTCAGATTCAACTAACTCCTGGCTGGACGACACAATTCTTATATAGGCAGTAGATCAAGAACTTTGGCGAACCTTCTAGTATAGAACGCACTGGAAGTCAACTCCACTCGCTCTCGATGGTTTCGAATATTCCCGGCGTTCGGAATCGCTCGAGGTGTTCGTGACAATATTTTATTTTTATCATATTTACATATTTATTTAACCCGAAAAGTGAAAAACTCACGAATAGTACGCGAATGTAAGGTACTAGAATTCTTTGTGAATAGTAACAACAATTTTGATACTATATATAGACGAACATATACAGCTCATCAAAAATTAGAACAAGTTTCAAAACTGCGATATCGGACCGCCCATGAGGTGCGTAAATAGCCTGGTCTTTACCCAGTCGAACTCAGACCTTTCCAGAGTGAATATCGATGAATATATATATATATATATATATATATATATATATATATATATATATATATATATATATATATATTGAATGTGAATGTACACAGAGTTCGATCTGGCCGCGCGTAAAGTGTATCCTTTTCCCTCCGAATGCTGCCTCGCCCTTTCTTCTATGCATACCTAGAGAATGTCACACTTTTTCCTATTCTTGATGACCAGTACATATTTCAATCGCTGGCTAGAAAGAAGACAGTCCAATACAACCATTTGCAAAAAATTAATATAAATCTTCAATAATTGTGGGTCTTTTAAACAATCCAAGTTCAAGAACTTTTGATTTTAATTATATTCAATCAAGAAATCAATGTGCTACAAATTTGGAGCACGTACTCGCCAATCTACTGAATTTTTTTATTTATGTGGAAGCAATCACCATCGATTCCATAATGTTACTCCTTGAAACCTCGATTACTGGATGCCACTCTAAAGTAATAGAACATCAGGAATATTCATATGTGTCGTGATTTCTAACCCTCCACAATCTCATTTTTTGTTATAAATGTGTAACAACATAAACGAGTCAAGAAGCATTATCATTAACCACCTGTGTTATAATCCAAAACACCTCTTGTACTAGCAGAATATATTCAACGATTACCATGGCACGTCTCAGAAAGGAACACAAAATGACATTTGGTAAACGATTTATAAACAATTTTTAGAAACGATTATTTAAAAACAAATGCTAAACAAAATCAACTTTAACCAAATGACATTTACGATTTTTTATTAAAATTTCTGAAGTGTTATCATGAGAAGGATAAAACGTATCAATGAAGATTGGTTCGCCAGTGCAATAATACTATTGAAAAGTAATTACATTGTATAATACATAAACGTATCAATAGAGAAATGGTTCATCAGTGCAACAATAGTGTAGAAAAATAATTACAGTGTATTATACATTGAATAGAAGAAGTATAGGGTTCTCTAATTATTAGACATTTACTAACTTGAGTGAAAGGTTTTTAAAGTAAAACCTAAATCTAGATTCTTTCAATAGGAACGCTCGAAATTTGTTAGGTTACAGCGGCCATGTTGTTATAGAAGCATCTGTAAAATTTATTGTGAATTGTTCAGTAGTGTAAGGCAAATCACCATGAAATGGTACAGCGTTTAACAACGTACAACAATCATCAAATTATATTTTCAAAGTCAGTGCTCCGTTCGAGGAACGTTCCGCACATTACGTGATTTTTATCCTCACCACAACCGCCACGATTTTTATCCTCACCACAACCGCCACGCCGAGTCCACTATTCGACGTTTTATGGCCAAATTCGAGTGAACTGATTTGATAATCAGCCAACACCCGTACGTCACCGAAATGCAAGGTCTGCTAAACATCACTGCTATACATGAGAGTGTACGGGAACACCCGAGGTAGTCAATTTCTGGTCGTTCACAAGGACTTGGACTTGGCCTTTCTGCGACTTCAACTTGGTGAATTTGCATCGGGTCTTGGGGTCTGCACCCGTATAAAATCCAACTAACCCAGGAAATTAAGGTAAACGACCATAAACAAAGCCGTATGCTTGCTGATTGGGCTCTGAAGCAGTTGAAAGGTGACCCAAATTTCGCCAAAAAATCATGTTTAGCGTCGAGGCCTATTTTTGGATGAAAATATATGTAAACAAGCAAAATTGTCAGATTTAGGATTATATCAATTCACGCGAGATACACCAACACCAAATGCATTCCGAGAAAGTCACTGTTTGGTGCGGATTTTGGTCTGGCGCAATCATCGATTGGTACGTCTTCCAAAACGAAACTGGCATTGCCATAACCGTCAACGACCAATGCTACAGATTGATGATAAGCAGCTTCTTGTGGGCCAAACGACGACATTTGAACGACGACCAAAAATTGAGTGAATATCTCACACACAACTTGTTTATTTACGTTTAAAATCGTGATTTCTTATTGAAAGACCTTTTAGAATATACATATATATTTCAGTATAGCTTCTTGTTCTACTTGAATATTAAATTTTATATATTTTACACATTTCGTTTCTAGCAGCATAATTCATAACAATGATTGAATATGTATGTAAAAAAATACGCTGGCGAGGATACAAACCGAAATACAATGTACTTCAGAATTATGTGGCTGAGCAATGGCAGACATGCCGGCAATGCCATGAGACGGGATCTGGTCTGTGTTTCCGGCGGGCAGACAGCGCGCAAATTGAAAATATCTCTCGCGTTACATCAAAATAAATACATTTTCGTGTATATCTTGTTACATGCTTGCACCGGCTGGATATGTCGTAAAAACTGTTTATATTTTTCCGGTGCGTCATCTCGCATTGTGCTCCTGTCTCGCCTACTGGTTAGGGAAGAGAGGTGAAATGTGGTGTCAACTCACGAGATATCAGTTAACAACAATTCTTGTGTTTAATTTTTACTCTTGTAAAGTTCGTGTTGTTTAAGGGGGTCGACCTTTCAGATTCGCTTTCTGAACATTGATTAAACAACCAATATATTCAAGAAACTACAAAAATACTCACGCTCAGAAAACGGCTTCCTTTCGGTACATTTTTCTAATAAACTAATCGGAAGTTAAACAACCTTAATATTTTTCTGCTGGTCATTTAAAAAAATAATTAAGTAGATAGGTTCAACAGATCCGAAGAAAAATGTACCGAAGGGAAGCTTTTTCGTACTTTTGGGGAAAGAGGTTTTTTGTTTATTTTGAAAATAAACAAGAAACCTGATTTTTCTTATTCTTTCGTAATAAATCGATTCTTTAGTGATACCGTGCTTTCATTTTAAAACTGTACATAGGTTCCACCGTTCGGCCCTTCTCGGAAAATTAGCCACCGCTGAGGTGGGGAATCCGGACGACTTGGATTTCACTTTTACTGTCGCATACGTGTTTGGCATTTAGACGAGTGAAATTCGTACTAATACGTGTAATTTTAAATAGATTATTTTAATTCAAAACTAAGTAATTATGACGTACTCACTTGAGGAAAAAATTGTTTTGATATCATGGTCTCTTCAAGGACATTCATTACGTGCAATAAGGGACCTTTTCTCAGTCAAATATGTAAATCGTCCGATCCCTGCCTTGAACACAATATCGACAGTAGTGGAAAATTTTAAGTCAACGGGATGCATTTTAGGTTGTAAATGCCACAAGACACCTAGAATTAACGAGGATGCTGAAATGCAGGAATTAATGGTGTGTGCAATGGTAGAAGAAGATTCAAATATTTCTATCCCAAAAATTTCCGAGGAGACTTGTTTTAGTGTGGGTAAAATTCACAAAATTTTAAAGAAAAATAAATATCGTTCCTATAAATACGAAGCCCATCAAGAAATTTTCGATGAAGACCAGTACCGTAGAATGGAATTTTGTAACACGGTAATGGAACGTGCAAATGCGGATGATAATTTTATTTGTAACATCGTGTTCACCGATGAATCCACGTTTCCGTTACATGGTAGGCACAATCCATCAATTCTACGGTATTGGGCTATTGAAAATCAGTATCGCCTATTAAATACACGGACACAATATCCCGAAAAATTGAATGTTTGGGCTGGTATTTATGGGAATGATATTATTGGACCATTCTTTATTGATGGAAATTTAAATGGGGAGATTTATTTGAATCTTCTTCAAAACCAAATTGTTCCTGCATTGGCAAACATTAACCCCAATTTTGACAACGTTTGGTTCCAGCACGATGGGTGTCCGGCCCATAACTCAAGAATAGTCATTGACTATTTGAATACGATATTCCCCCAAAGAATTATGTCTACGAGAGGCGTAATTCAATGGCCACCAAGATCGCCAGACTTGGCCTCTAATGATTTTTTCTTATGGCGTTATATTAAATCAAAGTTATACGGGCATCCTCATGAAAGAGCTGATCATTTAAATCAACTGAGGGCTAATATTGAAAATTTATTTCAAACTATTAGCCCTCTTATGCTGACCAACGTTCGTTCAGAATTTTACGACAGATTGAGTTATTGTTTGGCGCAAGACGGAGGCATCTTCGAAAATTTTCTTTAGTTTTTTTTCTTATTCAAGGGGATATTTTTTAAGTTTTAAGAGTTTGTATTTTATATTTAATTATTTTAAGAGAATCTATTTGTTTTTAAACGTTTTATTAGAAGGCACCTTTTTTAATGCAAAACCAATTATAAAAATAATGCAAAAAAGATCATAGTTTGCTGTTAAATATGGCCAAGATATTTTTTCTTTAAATACCTTGATCATCTTTTAACAGTAAACCCATCAACATCACTTCCCACGTAAAAGTTTTTCCCCGTTACAAATACGATGTACACTCCCTCACGTGTAGAATGTGACTGTCGTAGCGCCGCTAATTATCGACACTGGACAACCTGAAGCAGGGCATACCGTACCGCGTCCCCTCAATACACATTATACGAAATCGACCGATTGACTTCCTGTCTAGTAAAAAAATGAAAGAACGGTATATATAGAAACCTGTGGACATCAATACATACGAGAAAGTGCCATAGAATCTGTTTTGTTGTTTACAAAAAGTTGACGCTCATGTGGCACCAGCCACAATGAGTGCCATAAAACTTATTTTCAGGGACTTGGCAAAACCGGAATTGCTGAGGAAATGCCTTTCTGGGCGCACACAGAACCCAAATGAGTTTTCATCAATGTTATGATCTGGTGCGCCGGAAAATGTGTTTATGATGAGGAAGACTCGACCTTTTGCGTGTTCGGTGCTGCATGGTCATTCAACAATGGCAACATATTTTAGTACTGGTATGTGGATATTGACTTTTCGTACCAGAAATTTAATTATCCTATAAATCTGTAGGATAATATACAAATAAACCAAAAATATAATTAATATAGTTCAATTTATTCATAGCAGCTACTTTCACAGATAATGTTTGACAAATTAGAGCAGTTCTTTGGAGTGTACTAGTAAAGTAATTGTATGCTTGGGTTCGAGTCCCAGCGGGAGGAGTTTGTAACTGTCCCTGAGCATATATATGTCTTTGTCAACGTCTCTAAGGTGTAACCTTTCCCTCCCTAGCCTGAGTATTTTGTGAAGGAGATCGATTTCTTTATACGTACGTTTTTTAAAACCTTTTATAAAAAAAATTAACCACATGAAAACAATACTTTGTGGATTGTATTCAGTTAGGTAATAGATTTTGGTCAGTTATCATGTCAAAATAACTTATGAAATTCGATGCGAAAATAAACAAAACAACATAAAAAAGTCTTAAAAGTATTGAATCTCTATACTGCATCCAATGCGCCTTTTTCAAACAGGATGGCATTTTCATGAACCGAATAAGAACTAAATTTTAAATTAGTCTCTACTTTTATGTCAACTAGTCGACCAGATTCAGTGAACCTTTCTTTACTGAAGTTAGGTTATGTTTAATATATTTTTTTACTAAATTTAATGGAGAAAGAGAAGAGAGATGTATTTTTAATTCTTTCTTCTTTGATCTCCAAGAAAACGGCAGTGAATGCGTATTGTTAAGGATCTTTTATCTATGTTCTGCCAGCTCTGCCCAAAAATTCCAATTGTTGTTACATATGAACCAAAGTTAACCTCAAACTATAAAATACAGCTCGCGCATATGACTGATGGTACCACATCCTCCAATGATTATTATATCTGGAATTGTACTCAGAAATTCACATTGCTGTCTTTGAAGAAATACGACACAGTGCTGTCTATTCATCAATAAAACATTACCTCCATATTAATCCTATTTTTTTATTATAAAAATTCCTTAAACATACTCCAACTACATAAAAATATTATCCAACTTCTTCTCATCAATAAATCAAGTATGCCACTCTCTCCGCACTGCCTGACAGACACTTCCGAGTCACTGCCTTCATAATGCACAATTTAAAATAAACTGTCATCCTTTTACGATATTCCCCGGGTTTTCTGTTTTTAAATTATTCGCACGATATAAAATCCTGAAGGGAACGTATGGAGCATATAAAAATAAAAAGATGACTTCTCTGCGAAAGTTTTATTCCCAAAAGCGTCATGAGATCTATGCGGTAGACTTACAAATTTCAGTAATGAAAATTAATGCCGAAGAAAATAATCGCGAAGGTCGCAGTGAGAACTCGAGGGTTTTATGGTTTTGACAGCACATATCTGTTATGCAAAATGAGATAAATTATGAATTTACTTACCAGATGGATCATCAGATACCAATCTAGGTGTTATAGGTAAATAGACAGTGGCAATATTTAAAAAATTTAGCACCGATGTTATCTCTTATATTTATTGAATTCAAAATAGGAAAGATTTCTTTAAAGCATTACTAAAACATATATGAACTATTACATTATATGCGAGGGGCACTTTATATTTTGAGCTTTGGCAACACTGAGTGTTGTCAGACGCCATCTGACGTTTCCAATGGAAGATTTGACATCTTTGACCTTCTTCAGAACATTTTACCATTTAATCACGATTTGTATTTTTTACACTGATTTGAAAATTCCAGTTTTTTCAGCGAAAAACTGGAATTAACTCGAACGTTTTGGTGCGATGATTTATTACAACTTTTGGCGATAAAGCCCCATCCCTTGCTATTGTTAAACGCTGCTATAACGAGTCTAATCGTGGCCGCCATTGCCTCACCGGCGAAAGTCGTAAAAGTCGTCCAAAATCAGTTGTTGTGCCAGAAAATATTGATGCGGTGCAAAAACTGAAAATGCAAGATCGTAATGTGACATACTGTGAGATTAAGCCAACCTTAAATTCGACTAGCATATATAAAATATTGCATGATCAGTTAGCTGTAAAAAAGGATTGTTCTCGTTGGATCCCACCTAATTTGAAAAAATCTCAAAAAGATGCTCGTGTCGATTGGTGCAAACAAATGCTCAAGAAATATAACGGCGGTACTTCAAAAGACGTATATAATATTGTAACAGGTGACGAATCATGGATCTATTCGTATGAGCCGGAAAGTAAACAGCAATCGACTATATGGGGGTTTCAAGATGTACCAATTCCAACAAAAGTTATTCGCGCTCGAAGCAAATGATCGCCTGTTTTTTCGATAAAACTGGTCAAATGGCAACAGTGCCTTTAGAGGAACGTAAAGCGGTCAATTCTGGATGGCACACAACCATTTGTTTGCTGAAATTCTTCGGTGAAATAAGGAAAACAAACGAGCGCCGTCGGATCATTCTTCATCAAGACAATGCGAGCTCTCACACATCTCGTCTAACTACCGAATAGTTGAACACTTAATAAATCGAATTACTGGGTCATCCACCGTACAGTCCTAATTTGGCACCCAATGACTTTTTTTGTTGCCGAACCTCAAAAATAAATTGCGTGGACAACGATTTTCGTCGGCAGAAGAAGCCGTTGTTGCGTTCAAAAACCATGTTTTGGAGATATCTCAAGCAGAATGGAAAAAATGTTTTAGCAAATGGTTAGAACGCATGCAAAACTGTATGGTTCATGAACGAGAATATTTTGAAAAACGATAAATGTAATTTTCAATGACATTAATGTTTTTTATTATTAGGGTCAAAGTTTAAATTATTAATAAATTGAAAAATCCATAAGTTACTATAGCCAACCATATGTTGAAATTTTCCAGGTTTAAACCTCCTGACGTATTTCTTTTGAAATGTTTTGCACCCATAGATTTGTAAAAAAAAGTTGACACTGGTCTCTAATTCTCAGTCCAATAATTATTCAGAGAATTACTATAAATAAGGCTCTGTAATTATATCATTAACAATAAACAACTATAGGTGACATTTTTAATATCAACACTGTGATAAGATTCATAATACGTTCCCAATATGGTATTACTTAAAGCATTAAAAATAGTTTGCAAATAAACGAAGTTGCATTTTTCTACAATTAATTTTGCAAAGAAAGACAAGTTATCACGTAATGTCATTTTTCTTTTTACTACCTTTTTTTTCGACTCGGCGAGCTCAACGCTCTTACTCTTTTGATACTATAACCATTAACACAACTCAAGGCATGCAAAAAATATTATGTTTTCCTTTATTAACCCATGTTTTAGACATAGTACGTCGATTCACGGGAAGTAATACACAATAACAGAACTATAATCATCTACGCAGGATTTCATAGATGTCATTCATAGCATAGAGTCTTTACTGAACGCAGCCTCCACAAAAACCAAGTGAAGGAAAATATTAGAAGAATTGTTCTGATGGAAACCTTGAGCTAAAAATAAAAGAATAATTTAGAGGAGGACAACTTCTTGTAGAGTATTTCTCTAAGTGATTTTCGTGAGAATCTGCGCTCACAAAGACTGAAGGGTGTGAGTGGCATCTTTGACGTCCTGCGCAAAGACATTTGATTTACTATTTAGCAGGTAGGTGGCCATTATTTCATTTAATGTGTAAATCCCCTTCCGAAATGGTAGAGAGAGCCATTAAACTTTCTTATGAAATTGAGTACTTTGCACTAATAGCTCCCACAAAAATCGAAATTGCGA
This sequence comes from Rosalia funebris, assembly GCA_037954035.1. Lineage (NCBI taxonomy): Eukaryota > Metazoa > Arthropoda > Insecta > Coleoptera > Cerambycidae > Rosalia > Rosalia funebris. The sequence continues at coordinate 10,365,980 of JAZFAV010000004.1, forward strand.
TATGTAGTTCTCGTGTCTGATTTCCTATTGGGAATAAATTAGATAAAAATTTGTCTTCTACATGAAATATTCTTTAGTGGATCAAAAGTAAAATAGAGAACTTTAATTTCTTAAAGTGATAATTAGAGTTTACTTTCAAAGTTTATAATAATGTATTTTTATACGTTGTATTAACTAAATCTTCCAATTCATATAACGTAAATTGTTGGTGAGATTAGATTAACTTGAAGCCTAATTCTTTCTACAGACGTTGTAAACTTTTCCACCCCATTACACTTCATAAAATTTACCCCGAAACCACTTTTCCTTATAAAGCAGTTTATGTTGTACGCACTTGTTAATTTAATAAACTGCAAAGGTAAATCCTCCCTAATACAAAAACAAATTACATCCACCTCAGCTCAGACATTTAATACCAAAATGGATAATTTGTTGAGAACAGACTTGAAAATTAAGTTTTGATACCCCGTTAATAATAACTCATCCAAATAAAGCCGGCACGCTGTTCTTACTCTTCAAATTGGCAACAATGTTCTCATCCTAATGTCGATTTATTTTACTTTTAAACTTGAAATTCATCTTTTATTCATCGGTGTTCTTTTTTTTTTCAGGTAAGCCCGAGTTTTCGTATATGCTACGATGGAGAATGCCTCGAGTGATGTAAGTTTTAAATTCATTTGAATAATGGCAGAGCAGGATAAGTGAAAAGTAAAATTTATAGGTTAAGGACTAAAACAGATTTCGTATAATGTCTTAAATTATTGAATATTCATTATTCCCCACGATATTACCTGTTATTATGATAACTCAGGCACGCAACAATAAGCAATGTTAAGGATATGCAAAACAAGACATAATAAACTCTGTTATGAAAATATTTTCCGGTAAATTTGATATAAATTATCACATTTGGCAACATAGCCGTGTGCATTTGAGGGTTTAAAAATAGTGATCTTGTAAGACCAGTAAAATCCTAATTATCTTATTATTCCTCAGATAAGCTATATAAACTGCCGGTACACAATGACAATGTGTTATTTTTTCGAGAATTTATAGCATAACACATGCCAACACGTCTTCAGCTCTGATTCCTTTTTACTAATTGTAAGAACAAGAAGTATAGTATCTTATTCAAAAGGCATATGATTTTCTGAAGTATCAGCAAAATATTTTCATTTATACACATATTCCAATAATGTAATTCATTCCATGAAAGTAAAAAATGATAGTTCAACGAGGGTTGAGAAGTAAAAGTTCTTCTTGGAATTTGTCTAGTAGTCTGCAGTCTGCTGCTTCTAAAATACTTTTAATAATCACAAAATATAATCGAGAAAATTCAAATCTGGAGGACTATCTAACTGTTTTTTTTTATCTTTTTTGAGCGACCTGTCCATTTATTGTCAGAAACATCATCATCACAATGAGATATAGGATTTTCTGTTTTTAGAAATCACAGTTAAAAGTTGTTAGGAAATGTATTTAAATGTCAATGTCATATTCCCTTCGAAAGGCCCTTTTATTTATAATTTATCACTCTGGCTTAAACATTAAGTTTCTGGATTACTTAATGTTTTTGTTTCTAATGGGGATTTTTCCCAGTAGTTCGATAATTCCTGCTAAAATTGTATTGACTGCAATAATTTCATTCAAGAATATACGTATCACACCCGTATTATCATATATCATATCATGAATGTAGAGGCTGAAATCCTTTACTGGGATCAATTATGTAACTTTGATATAGAATATTTCAACAAAAATTCTTAAAACAAGCCGATTTTTTATTTTGATTATTCACACTTAGAAATAATGACCTTTAGTTATCTTCACTCTGAGAGAAGTAACAGCCTCCAAGTTCGTTTTAAAACTTATGGGTATGTCGAGTAACATTCAAATTACCTACAAAGGAATAAAAACTTACTTTTGATTTTGCTAATCATTCCATATAATATATTCAATGTGTACTACTGTTTTTTTCTTAACAAGGAGCTGGTCCATGGTTGTCCATAATCAGATTACATAAAGTACATTTACTCTAAATGGTGACGTTAATCGACACAATTCTCATTATTAAACTGACAACAGTCCTCACTGGATGTGAAAAAGTTACTACTTTTACGCATAGAAGAAAATAAATATGCGGGCTGGAATAAGTGCCAGCCAGGATTGTTGAACCATTATTTTTAATAATAACTTTTAACGGTTCAAAGAATATCTGATTTCTAAGAGAAACTTTGAAGATGATTTGGTTGGTTCCATTCTTGTCGACTATATTTCTCTTTGAATTCTGCATTAAAGAATACGACACGAAATCAGGCATCACTTTGGAGATACAGCAGAGAGTAAGATATTGGTTCTATCATCGACTAGCTTTTTATAAAGATATTTTACAATGAAATGATTAATATAAAAAGTCAAGTTTTTATTATTTTTACAGCTAATAATTAGAAACATTTTTGAAACTAAGTGTACGTTGTATTCTTCTCGATGGATGTCAAATGAACGATGTATGATTCGACATCTCTTAATGACAAAATTGTTGGGGATGATTACAGATTCTCCAGCGTGAAGAACTAAAGATAACACACCCTGTAGACAATAAAATAAAAAATGGATCTATTTTAGGAATTTTTATTTAAATCCGCGATATTATTCGAGGCACATGATTCATTCCAATTCATGTTTCCACCTTGTTTAATGCATCCTAATGTAAAACAATTTCTAACGAGTTTTCGAACTTATCATACCCGCAAAGTATCTATTTCCACGGTAAAATTCATACGGCAGTGTCACTTTGTCGTCTGTCCATTAAATTTTAATGAAAATTGCCATCAGACAGGAACAAATTAATTTTTCATTCGAAAAATTGAGCCGGGCTCGCGTAAAGATATGTAGTATTTTATTTAGCAGGCAACTGTATAAACTTCTGGCAGACAGAAAATAATTTCGAATGCAATATATTGATGTTAATGTCCATAAAATACAGAAAGTAATTTTTGAACTGTTGCTAGTCATACATTTTATATACAGAGATATTTATATTTGCAAATTTTGGAATCTATTGTAAAGGAAAATACTTTTATCTCAAAGCAGATCTTGATCAAAGAAAAATATTGCAGAACAAATTTACATACATTTTTTTTTAATAACACAACGAATTTCACAAATTAAGCAAATAAAATTTAAAGTTGTTTTCCATATTTAACCAATTCAACTATCGAAATTTGACAGATATGTATGTAATTAACTATTTGAAGTTAATAAACCGCCATGTGTTCTGTACTTTTTGAATTTTATTTTTTTTTAAATCCAAACTGGGGTAATATACGATATCTGGATCAAAAAGGTACGTATACAATTTATTCGCATAATTCTTGCTTTGTTTTATAATTTGAAATATCTTTATTTCCATATAATATACATATATGTAGATGATTTTTGTAATGAGATAGCTCTTTGTATTTTAAATGTATGTCGAGTGTAATACTTTTGTAGGTCTCGAGTTTATATTTTGAATTTCAATATTTAAACTATGTTCAAATTCTTGACGTATTTCCTTAGAATAAAATAACATTAATTTTGTCTTCTGTGAATTTATTTTTCCGCACTCAACTATAGGCGGAAAAGTAATGTAATCGTGTAAAAATTTTTTTTTGTAGCGTTTATATTTCGTTTTTCGGCCTAAAAACAAAAAAAAAATAGTTTTAAACAATTTTGTGTGTATGTTGTCGTTGTCATCGGCATTAATAAAATTTCTTATTAGCACCATAACTCAAATAAACCGTGTCGGAATGATCGGGTTTTGACTGATTCTGATCGGGGACGTGTCCCAGACGACACCTATTGATTTTGAGGTGGATAGAACACACTCTACCCTATTCATGGGTCATGAGAAAGCACAATGGACTATTTGAGAATTTTTTTTTGTTAGCACGATCACTCAATTAAATCGTGTCTGATTGATCGGATTTCGACTGATTCTGATTAGAGACGTTTACCAGACGACATCTATTGATTTTGAGGTAGATAGGACACATATATACTCGTATAATCTAATTAATGACTGAGGTGAGAACAAATCCGTTACCGACGTCGAGAGTGCCGATATTTCCACTAAAATTTGGGATACACTATGTATTGGTTGCATAACGAACAGGATACACGACTGCATTACTCCTTCGAGCGTGACCTTATTAATTAATTATCTGCCAAATCCTTGGAAATAGTGCAATTATGTTACTATCCTAGTAGACGCGTTATTGAAAACATATCTCGCACCCTTATAATCATCCTGCTTTTACTCAACTCAACAATTCACGTATCTATCGTAATAAACTGCGTTAGTATCGATTTTATTCTCCCTTTCCTTCGTCGAATTCGTTCCAATGGCCAATTAATACTTTTATCACTTACTTCGTCGCTACCTGAATATAAATTGCAAGACGTTCCTCAGCCGGGGGCCCTTTCAACTTATAACTCCATTACTGGTGTCCTATTGGAATCCATTAGTAGTCGCCCAAAATGGCAATTACAAAATTAGAGGAAATCCATTTATGGTTTGTTTAAAATTTTGTATATGGGACAGCAGTTAATTAGATCTAATTTACGGACTGTTTATAGCTTTTATGGAGTCGGATAAATATGTTCTAGTTGTAGTTATTAGATGGCTGCTAGTTATATAGGAGATAATTAGTCACAAATTACTGAGTGTCAGTTTTGTTTTTAGTTTCGTATGCATTCCCAGTTAACAAATTTCAATTGGTCCTATTTTAGGTACTGTAATTTATGTCATCCATATATGTCGTAGACGCTAGGTCGACATTATATAATATTCAGTGTTGAATTCATAATATGGATCAAAATATCTCAGCCCATTCATCATGATTCCAGTTCATTAGAACTGGAACACCCAAGTTCGTTAGAACGTTATATGGCAAATGCTATTAGCCACTGACTGTCATGATCTTGGTTTGATTCTAAGCGCCGACACGGGCAATGTCGGTAGAAGTGGGTCTTGTCCATGTTTTTTTAACCATGTTTTTGTATATCCTCACCCAAACAGCTTCAGCTTTGGATTTGGGGGATTTTATAATTTATATGTGAGTGTTATGTTATTATCTAAAATTATGAATAGTTAAGACGTGGGCAAAGAGAAATAATTTCTTCCCTGAAAGGCAAAAGTGTGCTATCTTTCCTTAAATTGATCTCGTTGATTATCTTGGACACTATGTTGCAGGTAACATGAATATGAGGTTAATGAAATGCAAATCTTTTTAGGTCGCCATAATTTTGTATCTTATTATATGTATTCTCTTCACTAAATAACTACAGTAAAGCGAATCCATTAGAATCTAAGTAATCGAATTTTTAAAACAAAAACGAATAATCGAAACCCCTTTAAACATAATTGAAGAATGTAATTAAATAACGGTCAAAGTATCAACATTTATGAATTCGATTTTATCATTACAAAGTGGTCATGTGGTTTTGCCAATAACTTAAATACCGATCTGTGTCCAGAAAGCTTTATTTAAACCTCACGTGGTCTCCGCTAAAAGTCCAACACCTTGTTGCTATACCATTACAACCCTACCGCGATATGCTGCAACCTTTTCTGTGCTTATATTCTTATTGTGGTCTTTGTCTACAAACGTGCTGAAGGAGTTGTGGATTTTATACCAAAATGAAGCGAAAGAGGATAAGGCAGTGCAATTCAGGAAAGGAAGCAAAATAGAAACAGTGGTAATTCATACGTGACTCAAAAAGGTATTGTAAAAAATGCGAAGAATCCTCCAAAAGAAGTGGTATGAACAGGTGACTCAGGTTTCGGTCACCTCGTGTATTATTGCGTTGTTTTTTTTCGTTGTAGGTGTCCTTCAAATGCAAATTGGGTTGCAAAGCCCCTTCGTTTGAGCAGAAATGTAAATTGTTCTACGCATTCTATGAAATAGGTAACAATGAAAAGCAGTCCACGTATTTAATGGAATTAATGCATATTGGCAAAATCAAAACAAGACATGGAACATATGAAGATCCTGCAAACAGTAGAAGAACAAGTACGGTTTATTTTACTGTATCAAAAAGAGATAGTAACTCAAGTGTGTCGAAAAACGTTTCAAGAGATTTTTGCCTTAAGCCATGAAAAATTTCAAACACTGACAAAGAAGATAAAACAAAGAATAGCGCAGGGTCGAGTAGCTTTTAACAAAAAGAAAGCACTTTTATGCTCTGGGGTAATAAACTTAGAAACAAGAAAGAGATTTTTGAAAACGTATGTATGGAGCACGGCGCTGTACGGTTGCGAAACCTGGACGATAGGGGAAGCAAGTAGGAAGAAATTAGAAGCTTTTGAGATGTGGTGTTACCGAACAATGATGAAAATACCGTGGACTGATAGGGTTAGAAACGAAGAAGTATTAGAGAAAGTCGGCGAGAAAAGAAGTATGTGGAAAAACATAAAGAAGAGAAGAGATAGAATGGTAGGCCACTTGCTGAGACGTGGGGGAATGGTCCGCGATATTTTGGAGTCAGAAATAGGAGTGAAGAAAGGCAGAGGTAGGCCTAGATTAGACTACTGCTCACAAATAGTAAGTAAGTAATAATTCAATTTTGTTTTATTTATGCAAAGAAAAAGTTAATGGAACAATACTGTGCATTTTCTCGGGTTTGTGGTTTTGGCACTTCGACCGTTATTTAATTACACTCTTCAGTTATAGCACTTTGTAACATTCCAAATACAGTGAAATATATAAAAGAAAAAAGAAAAAGCTAAAATTCGTGTAAATTATTTAAGTAAATCGTCGAATAATTGCATATTGTCGCAACATTCGTAATATAGACAGAGCATTTAATTAAGCGCCATTACTGTCAGCCTTCTGTATTGACGTATTGAAATAATGAATTAGCCCATCATGTTTCATTTTTGGTTAAGTTCCAACTACTTCCTCTTTCGGGTCACTCGCATCACTATGCAACGGTAAATGCAGTCCATCGCCAACTATATATTTACAGACTTTTAATTCTCATAGTTTATTATTTTCAGTGTTAAAATTCTGCAATGTTTTGCTAATTTCAGCAACTTTCCTTCAATCTTCATTGCAATATTCAACACTTTTCTTTAAGCAGATACAGTGGAATCGAATTGTCGGGGTCTAGCCAGACTCTAATTGTTGTTGCGAACATATCATTGCCCGAATTAAAAACTCTTTTTCACCAACATTTTTAATTGCATCAGCTGCTACTTTTCTCTAACCATTGGCCAGCAGACACACTTCATCATTCAAAATTCTGCAAATGCAATGGTAAACTTTATTACCTTAACAGCCTCTAGTTTACCATACGATTCGATGTTCCTAATTACATCACCTTATTTAACTTTTAAAAAATCTAGAACATCTCAATGTAATGATTTTTAGCTTCTAGCTTCTAGCAGCTAGTATGAGTCCGCACACTGTGTACATATGACTACTTCGGCGTCCATTTTTTACGCGTCAAAGTACGATCCTTCTGTAGGAGGATCACGACAATAGACGGCAGACGTTATGCATAATATATATATTTATGGCTGCACCATATCATTATTGCGCCAAAGCAATCGATTCTTTCGGTTATCGCACTCTAGTCGCTATTATTATATTGATGACTTCTGATAAGTACAAGACAAATATAAAACTGCAACATAGTTGTTTGATGTTTGTGTAACTTGTTGAATTTATAATGAAATTTGAACAGACAGAAGCATAGTTCAATTTATATTTTATATTTGTCTGCGCTTATTGTACATAGGTTTTTTGTTCACCACAATCGTAGGTAATACTGATGTATTCTATTCTTTAAGTCGCCTCTTGGGGGATTTAAAAAGACGTATGGGTAATTTAAACTTTCGACTAGACCGAAGAATAAAGTTCTGGCTCAAATGTGCAACCGAATTATGGCCGAGGGTTGTTTATCACGGGGTGAGTTTTGACTTACTATAAACTGAAAAATAGTATTCCTCGAATCAGTTAGAAAGGCTGGAATTAGCAGTAATAGTCTTATTATGTAATGAAATGCGAAATGTATTGAAATCATATACAGGGTGTAACAAAAATAGGATTGATTTAATAATTTCCACTTCTATCTGAAATAATTTAATTCCAAAATTTTGCTTACTAGATTTAAATTTTGGTTTTATAGTTATTGGGTGAAAGTACAATTTGTTCATTTTTTATTTTCACACGAAATTAGCGTGAAAATATTTTTTCTTTTTATAAACTATATTTGATTTTTCGGTAAAACTTGCAAAGAAGTGGCTGAAATAGTGTAAATTAATATGGGATAATATGTACAAAAGTTATATTAATTGATGTATGGAATGATTTGTTGCAATTTTTTTTGGCAAATAAAAAAGCAACCGTTACATTCTAGTTGTGTCTTAATTTTTACTCAGACATAATTCTTGTTACATTTAATTTTGATTAATGCCTGACTTCCATATTAAAGTTGTCTACCAGCTCTTTTGGAATTACATAAAACATCAATATTTTATCTGGTTGCGTTTTTCTGTGCTAAACAGCAAAACGAAAGTGTTTTTGTCGACATTTCCTCTAGCAATAATAAATAATTCGTCCCAATTAATGTCCCTTTGTTTGTTGCAATTCCAAAACATAAATCGGTTTTATTTAATTAATGGGGTCTGCGATATTTTTCTTCCTTAACGATAATCACCCGAAGCTAACCATTGCGGCACTGTCAAAAGTGTAAGAAGGGCAATAAATATGATATAGTTTATTAGTGCCCTTCAAGAATTAAGCGACGGTCAGGTTTAATTCCTTTTGTTGTCGTGAGTTATGCTATAAGTTCACGTATTTTTAGAACTTTTATGTTTTCCGGTGATTAATGGTTCAGTTCGCTTTTCCGTTGATAAGTCTCGTTGTAGCGATAATCGGGATTTGTCCCCGATCGGAAGAAAGGAAACAATAAAAGAAGGCAAGCCCAAATAATGCGAGTAATCGCGATCTAAAGACAGGATTTTAAACAATAAACGGATGCAAAAGATAAGCATAAGCGTAATGGCTGGTACACAGTCCTCGATCTGCTAATTCTTACAGCATATCTAGGACCAACTTTTTTATATAGAACCAAACGAGATTTATGATACCTTGAATTTAGTTTATTCAAATTATTATTAATTTTAATTACATATTCAAGAAATAGATAAAATACAGGCGGAAATTTTGAAATGTGCGGCACAGAATGTAGTAAATAGGATGTTTGAACTGGTAAAATACATATACGAAACGGACAAGATCCCGGAGGATTATAAGAGGAACATTATCGTTACTATACCGAAAAAGAGAGGAGCCGACAAATGCGAGAACTTTAGAATGATTAGCCTAACTTCCTACGCGCCAAAAATCTTAACCAGAATAGTGCAGAAGAGGATGGAAAATAGAGCGGAGGAAATACTAGGAGAAGACCAATTCGGGTTTAGGCGAAATAGGGGAACTCGCGAAGCTATTCTGGCGCTAAGAGTAATGTAAGAGAAAACAATAGAAAAAGGAAAGAACGCTTATATAGGATTTGTAGATTTAGAAAAAGCTTTTGATAATGTAAGATGGGAAAAAATGTTCGAGATACTAAAGAGCGCGGGAATGAAGTATAGAGATGGAGAGTAGTACACAATCTATACAAAGAGTAAACTGCTGTTATAGAAGTAGAAGGGGAGAGAAGGGAAGTAGGTATTAGGAAAGAAGTAAGACAAGGATGTACGCTATCACCATTAATTTTTAATTTATACATCGAAGAGGCGATTAAGAGAGAGAGGTAAAAGATAGAGTGGATTTCGGGATTAAAGTACAGGGACAGAAACTAAAAATGCTGAGATTCGCGGATGATATAGCAGTATTAGCATCTAGTAAGGAGGAATTAGAATCAGCGTTGAACGAAATGGAGGCAGTATTGATAGAGGAATACGAAATAAGGGTGAATAAAAACAAAACTAAAGTGTTAGTGTGCAGAGGGCGGGAGATCAGAGCAAAAGCGAAAGTACAAATTAATAATGAAAGATTGGAGGAAGTTAAAGACTTCACTTATTTAGGAAGTAAAATAAATTAGGATTGAAGAAGCGATAAAGATATAAAACAAAGAATAGCGCAGGGTCAAGTAGCTTTTAACAAAAAGAAAGAACTTTTATGCTCGGGGGTAATAAACTTAGAAACAAGGAAGAGATTTTTGAAAACATATGTATGGAGCACGGCACTATACGTTTGCGAAACCTGGACGGTAGGGGAAGCAAGTGGGAAGAAATTAGAAGCTTTTGAGATGTGGTGTTACCGAAGAATGATGAAAATACCGTGTACTGATAGGGTTAGAAACGAAGAAGTATTAGAGAAAGTCGGCGAGAAAAGAAGTATGTGGAAAACATTAAGAAGAGAAGAGATAGAATGGTAAGCCATTTGCTGATACATGGGGGAATAGTCTGCGATATTTTGGAGGCAGAAATAGGAGTGAAGAAAGGCAGAGGTAGGCCTAGATTAGACTACTGCTCGCAAATAGTAAGGGATGTAGGCTGTAGCACAATTATCGAAATGCGTAGGTTAGCACAAGATAGGAGAAGCTGAATGTTAGCGTCCAACCAGTCTTAGGACTGATGACGTCATGATTATGATTCAAGAAATAAACACCCCAGCTACAAGGTAAAGCTAAACACATTTACATGTTTATAATCTGCAGTATACAAAGCAATGTAATCGCGATAAAAGGATACATAGAATATTGAATAATTAGTAAAAGTTGTGAAGATTGTAGCAAGCAGACCAACTTACTTTACTGTACTAATTAACTGTGTACATTCGTACCGTATGTACTCGTACTGACAAGTGGCCGCTAGAGCCTCCTAGTAAAATACAGTATAATTTATTCAATGAAAATATTTTCAAGATGGCAATAATTATCACTCACTTTGTTATTTTGGAAAAAATTTAATGTTATTGATAGCATTTTAAAATTATAACGTTTTTCTTGTTTTCTTAAAGGAGGTTGTAGACCTTTTTGAATATTTTTGTATTTACATCTGTGCATTACTATACATCGCCGCCATTCTTAAAGTACCATGATAATGTTCACATTAACATTATGAATCGAAGATATTTTAATCATTATACTGATTTACTGCATTATTTGCAGTATGCCCAACATATAGTTTTATATTTTGGTTTTATTTCATGAATACAATACCCTAATTTTTCCCCTTTTCTGATAAATTCTGCATCGATTAAAAGGCTTTGATTAAATTCAGCATAGTTAAAACTTCCTATATAAATGGATTTGCATATGTAGTTGATAAACTTAGCACACTAAATATTATAAACTGACTAGTAAAAGTCAAAGGAAAAAATAATTCTCTTTCCTAATTTAATATGTCCTTTACTTTAAATCTATTTTATTTAAATTATTATTAGACAGCAATATCACCTAATGAGACATGGATGAGATGATAATAATAAGTTAAAAACCTACAATCTGTTTATAAGCTACATGAAAATCTTATTTTTCTGAAACAGTTATTAACTGTTTCTACACATGAATTATATACCATACATAAATTCTATTTCACATTTCTTTTTTACAATTCTTGTTATTTCTTCTAATTCTTATCAAATTTAAAATGAGGTAGATCTTGTATCATAGTATGTATGTATCAGTATCATAGTATGATACTAAAGCTATGGGCTGTGCTGTTACTCCTATTTGTAAAAGATGCAGTCTGAAAGATAAGACTGCGGAACATATCCTAAATGGCTGGCCCTACACTCTCAACTATATCCGGGAACGGGGGGGTGGAAACAGCCGATTTTCGACTTAGTCGACTACAACCTAGTGCCCTTCTACAATAGATTTACGTACAAATAGTGTGATGATTAAAGATGACGAATTGGCGGCTCTGATACAAGTAGCACAATAGGTTTGATATGCCGGCCTGGCTGTATATTATGAACTCTTATGCTTCCTTAGACTAGATTCCCTCCCCTTATATAATCTCAATATGACATACTTCCTAAGTAATTTATTTCCTAAAAGGGTATAACGTATAGAACAAAAGTAACACATGTATATGTGTAGTGTATTCGACAGTCTTCGAATATTTTTTCTTTATCTTCATTTCTTAATATATCAATTGTTCATGCGTCGAGACAGAATCAGGAAGAGTAGTAGCTAGTAGACTACCAACTGCGTTTGAACTGCCATGGAAGTTGAATAGGGTTGTAATTTCAGCATAGCTTTCAATATACATTCTTAGAAAGTCTGGAATACAGTTTATTTAACACAGTACCTACATTTCTGGACAACCTTACAAAGAAAGTTATATTTGCAATTCTTCTAATTAAATATGACCGTTTTGTAATTTTACAATAGTTTCTCTAACCACAGAATACTTCTTCCAAATCTCTACTACATCTGTTTCAATTAAAGCAGCCGAAAATAGCTACTAACTTCTTGAATTTCTCCAAATTCAAAGGAGTGTTTACTGTAATTTATAACAAATACTACATCAAGACATATCTCCCATCTAACTAGTATGCATTCAGATGACCAGTGGAATTACGGAATTACTTTTTAATTCATGAATACGTTTACGAGACTTAATCCAGAAGCCTGCAGAAGATTTCTATGCAGCGATATGCATGGGTATGTGGCTGTACGTAAGTGAAGAAACCTATTGGTTTTATCTCGTGTTCACACAATATTCTGGCCAAAACATCTGCCTTAGTCTATACCCTCATCTTGAAATATTTCTATGTTTGTTAAGTTATATACTATACTGGTATCATCAATAACAAGAAAAACAAATTGAAATTAAAAATTAAAGAAAGATGTGTATTTTAATAAACAAAAAAAATGTGAAAATTTCTAAATGCCCACGTTACGCGATTCTGCACATTCTTCAATGCTTTAACGTTCTACACTTCTTACAAATTAGCCGCAGGAGTTCCACAAATCCTATTTCTCAAGTAAGGGAACATAAAGGAATCCATTTTTATCAAACAAGGAGACCTCGGAGAAACTCAACTTTTTAGACAAACTTATCAGAAAGGAAACGGTCATAGGAAAGCTCACGGAAGAAGGTGCAATGACACGTATCATCTTATTTAAAATAGCCACTCTTCTAGTGTTCTATGAGGACCGGACCAGGAAGTATAATTTTTGATATCTCGGTAACAAAATGAAATGAAAATCTACCTTCAATATTAACCCTACAAACTTCCCTTTGACTAATTACACCTATTCACATAATTCTTAGCGTATCTACTTTAAGGGGAAAACGTATCGCATCCTAATTTAATTCCCATACACTTTTTGCGTAACATAAAGATTTATTTCTGAAGTTCGCAATGACGAATCCTCGTAAACTTCGCCGTTAGCGTATGTGGCAAAGTTCAGCAAGATTCCTCCCGATTTATATGAGAGCGACGCATCTAATGACCAAAAGGGAAATGCTTCATTATTCACGGAGCAGAAAATAAGACACTTACGCGATTAGGCCCTTCTGGCTTAATTTTTTACGCGCGTCAACAACCCGAAGTTTTTGCTCGATGTTTGTCTACCGATTTTCAGATCCAGAGTAGATTCCACGTTCATTGCGATCGATCTGGTATTTGTTTTCCAGTATTCGAGTTCGCATTGAACTGCTGACGTTCAGCTTCTCGTTTTCTATAAATATATTTTATCAGTTATATAGCGACGTGATCTAGTGACAGATGTGCGCGACGAGTTAGCAGAGGGGCTTTTTAGGCCGTTCACCCAATTTACTTCGATTATGGGTAAATTTAAGGAAAATTACATCGAGAGAACAATTTACCTATTCTTCCATATAGATAAATGTTAAACGTAGATAAATGTTAAATAAATGAAACTGTGCCATGTACCAAATCAATACCATATACTTATTTCAATTCTATTAACCTTTAACTTTTAAATAACTTTATCAAAATTTTTTTTCCTGAATTATATTTCACTAATGTCACGAAATGTATTATTGTAAATGATTTTTTTATATAATTATATTAAAATAGATAACAATACTTAAAAATACAACTAGTAATATATACATACGACAAAAATATGTGAATACATATTACCCCAATATGCACCTGAGTGTATATAAAGGCAACATGTAAGTTAGTTTCTAACTACAATTTCAGATGGTTCTTTTAATTGAATTTTATAACACCTACAGTGTTGTATCTCTCTATAAAACGTGAGAGGAAGGTACTCAGCAAAGTGGAAACAATCATTTAAATATATAAGAGGTAGACGGATGATTAGTAAATCCAAATTAGTATGAAACAGGATGTATTAAATGTAAAATTATATTTTATGTCTACAAAGAAATTTCTACTTACAAAAATGGGTAGTAAAACTATTCAGAAAGAATAATAATTCGCCCATACAATATCACTATATTCTATAGATCTACATATATTCTTGATTAGAGGTTATGACAAACCGAAATTTTGAAGCGGACAAATATATTTTTGCATTTAAACGCATTTTTTTTTTATCAAAAATAAATTGTTTCCTTGGTGTACAAATACAAAGGGTCAGCAAAATATTAAATACTACATAGAATCTGCAGAATGAACCACTTCAATTACGCTGGCATAAATTATTATCCGATTAGAATGGGGAACGTTCTTTCTTGTATTAAATCACAATGATTATCCGTGAGTGATACCCCAGATTTACTAATTTATATAAAGACTGTGCCGATTTTTTTGGTGATTTTCAAAGAACAGTGCTAAATGAAAGCAGAAATATTAGAATTACATTACTACAAAAGAGATGAAGTCGTTGATTGGAAGGAATTAATTAATAATGGCATTAGTGAATAATAATAAATGAACTATGAAGCTTTCGATAATATTTAGCTTTTAAATATCTTCCCAAGCAATTGCTATAAAAGTATTATATTTTCTCTTTTTAATATACAATCCACTGAGTACATGTAGTGGTGAAAGTTTAGGATAAATTGAAATTCAAGAATTACAGCCAGATTGTTGAATATCGTAAGTGTAGTACTGTTTGCGTTTGTAATCAAGGTTTCTAATCAAAGTTTATTTAATCATACATATTATGCATAGTGTTGATGCTCTTTAGAATAAGTAGTAGAAGTGCTTCATTAATTTTTCTATTGATAGATTATAACACGCCAGTTTTAAATTTTAACATGACATTATTGGAGCAAACTGATTGTTAAATGACCGTCAGTAGTTTAATTTTTTTTATGAAGTCTGTGGATATTCTGCCTCATTTCAAACGGTCTTCAATTCTCTACTCGGTCGATATTCAGATCAATTACACGACCCGAAGTTATGAAAGTGCAGCACTTGGCTTCGCTATCACTACATGGGTGGATGATATATCATGTTCTCATATAGAGGTTGCTACAACAATATCATTCATAGTGGGTCCAGTATTGGGGGTATCATTGTATGTCTATGTTCAAGTCCCACTTGAAAAAAAAAAAAGCAATTTGTTACATTATATATAGCACAATATTTGTCTGTCTTTGGACATGAATTATTCAATGTATAGTAATGATTAGACACGTATCATTAATTGTTCTGTTATTGGTCAAACATTATTATTAAAACATTGTTCAAAATCTTTTACCTTTTCCAAAATATTTACAAAAACAAAAAACTGTATGAAAATTAAAAATGATTTTAATTTTAAAAATGTTTGATGGCGCAAATCATATATATCATTGAGTTTGTCTCATTAAACTCCGTCACTCAGCAGAAGCTCATTTTTTATGTTTCAGGTTTGCATTCTATTCGTGTAATATAAGTCATAATGATAATAATAATAAATTTCTTTATTTAATATAATTATATATATATAGATTCAATAATAGATTTTCTAACTTTTTACACATTTTCACCTTGACTATAATAAAACCTTGATATGGATGCATCACCTGCATTTTAATAATAATAAATCTTTAGGCAGCTATTTAAATCAGTAATATAAAACAATAATGGCGCTCCTAAAACAGTACTTTTTAGCACACCTTTCCGAATATAAGGAAACCATAACTCTATGAATACAGCTTTCTGGGGTCTGTTATAAAGATAATTATAAAAAAATATGCTAGTAATATTTCGGTATGTTTCGATTAAAAGTATTATATTTTGTTTTAGAGAGAGAATTTCGATTATTTTATCATGTGAATTACTTCAGTCTAGAGCAAGTAAAAAGATGCAAGTTAAGTTACATTTTCGATATAATTTTCTCAGAAGATTCAATTATATACGGTGTCTCAGTTAGAACTATAGGATTTGAATTGCGCACCATTTGTGTTCTGTCAAAGATAGGGTGTCAACATTTAACGACTGTCATCTACAAACCATACGACGTCAACATGCCGCGATTAACAGTTCAACCATGAATAGTTTGTGTAAACTGTTTCATAAAAATGAGCGATCATTTACAGTTTCACCAAGAAAAATTAGGAAAAATTAGAAATGAAGCACCTACAGAGCTAACAGTTCGTGACTTAATAAAAAAATTTTAAGAGACTGGATCCGTTAGTGATAAGGCAATACCAATACGTCGCCGTCGTGGTCGATCAGATGAAACTATTGCTGCAGTGAGGTAAAGTGTAGGAGAGTATCCAAACACATCAATTAGACGTCGTGCACAACAATTTAATCTGCTAAGAGCTACGACGCATCGAATTTTCTAGAAAGATCTATATCTGTCATAACATATGCCAAAAGATGAAGATTTTTCTTTAAGATCGGATGCGTGGTGGTTCTTGACATTTCAATTGTTCTGAACGACATCGAATTGGGTGTTTTTGGATACTCCCGTACACTTTATCTTACTGCAGCAATATTTTCATCTGACCGTCCATGACGAGGACGTATTGGCATTGATTGCCTTATCAATAACAGATCCAGTCTCTTCAAATTTCTTAAATTAAGTCGTTACCTGTTAACTCTGTAGACACTTCATTTTATCTTAATTTTGTGCGATTTTTTCTTAATACAATTGTAAATGATCACTTACTTTCATAAAATAGTTACGTAAACTATTCGTTGTTGAACTAATCGCGACATGTTGATATCGTATGGTTTGTAGATGATAGCAGTTAAATAATGACGCCCTGTCGTTGACAGTACACAGATGGCAAGTAATTCAAATCCTACAGTTCCAACTGAGACACTCTATGCATACGAATAGTATATATAGTTCAGCTATATCCTCAAGTCTTGTTTGCAAACTTTCTAGAACTGTATATTCATATAGTTATTGCATTACGTACCCCACAAAATATTTGATTTAATTTTTAGTCTTTTGGTTTAAATTCTATTTGCAAAATTATGGAAAAATATAATGGCAAAGAGTGTCCATTGTTCCTAAATGCACCATATAAACCAGCAAACGATATACATATTTTTATTACATTAAAAATGTCAAAGTTGTCTTCTGGAAAGTGTCCTCACGGAAAGCTCGTGAATCGTAAAAGAACCTAATGAAATCCCGCCGTTAGATAAACGACACTTCACTTCTTTACTTCCAGTTAATTTGCCCCTCACTCCGAGTTTAATATTAACAAAATACGAGGTTAATGGCGTGTATTTCAGAATGTCACTGTCTTTTGGCTCGAAGCCGGAGTCTGCAGCATATTGTGTGTTATTAAATATACGGTAACGTTGATGATATTCCCGTACATCTCGTCATTCAGATGTCGCCCGCAGCCTTCAATGCACATTTGCCAGCCGGAATTTTCGTCGTCGAGATAAATTAGCGGCCTTTATTTAAAAAATGACGAATTGTAACAACTCAACGCAGCTGTTCCTCCGCTTATTCAATAATCTTAACAGTTTTATTCAAAGCGTATGCAACTGATTTTTTTTTGGTGTCGATTATTAATCGCCTAAACGAAGTACGTTAATTGTCGAGTAATTAATTCGGGCTGCCTTTTTCGCCTACCAATTTCGCGGATTAAACAACGCAGTGTTATTTGTCAACGGTTTAATTTAAATGGACACAATCTGTCTCCCGAACTAATTAATACTAACAAAAATTTCATTTATGCAATTCTAGAAAGATCTACTGTAAATATTAGTACATGTATCGTAGCTTTGTTAACATTCACCAATACCGCTCTAAACTACAGTCGCTCTAAGAATATTAAGTATATGAAACACATCGTGAACATCGCCTGAAGTACTGAAAAGGCATAATTTCTGATCCTTTAAGCAATTATTATATAATAGATTATATTTACATACAATTCTTATAATGGATCTTTGCGCGTTTATCAATTTAGTGACGACGCATGGATCACATGCTACACCACTCGCAATTGTTACTAATATGCCACAATTACCAACACGTATGTCTAGCGACATATGTTTCAATCAACTACGTAAGGCATAGACAGGTAATAATTTGCCGAACAAAATGCAATTATTAAGTAACGTCTTCGCTTTATTGTAAAAGGTGGTCCAACCAAAACGCACGATGTTAATTGTAAATAAAACAAAATGTTTTCAGAGAATTATCTTAATACTTTTTATTATGATAGAAGGATCTATGACAATTATGTGTGAAACAAAATATCGGTCCATATTTTCAATGACTCTGAGACATAATTGAGGTTCAATGTCGTTAATGTGCCGAATTATCTCATCCTTTAGCTCTTGAATTGTTCTTGGCTTATTGACGTACACTTTTTCTTTTAAATATGCCCAAAGAAAGAAGTCCAACGGTGTCAAATCACATGATCGTGGCGGCCAATTAGCATCGCCACGACGTGAGATAACACGGCCATTGAATTTCTCGCGCAAAAGTGCCATTGTTTCGTTGGCTGTGTGGCAAGTGGCACCATCCTGTTGGAACCACATATCGTCCAGGCCCATATCCTCAATTTCTGGCCACAAGAAGTCCGTTATCATCTCGCGATAGCGAACACCATTCACGGTAACTGCTTGGCCGACCTCATTTTCGAAGAAGTACGGCCCGATGACGCCGCCAGCCCATAAACCGCACCAAACAGTCACTCTTTGTGGATGCATCGGCTTTTCAACAATCACTCGTGGATTCTCATTTGCCCAAATGCGGCAATTCTGCTTGTTAACGAATCCACTGAGGTGAAAGTGTGCCTCGTCGCTGAAGATGATTTTCTTTGTAAAGTCACCATTCACTTCTGTCTGTTCAACCAACTATTCGGTGTATTGACGACGCTTGAAATGGTCAGTAGGCTTTAGCTCTTGAGTCAATTGAACCTTGCAAGCGTGTAAATTCAAATCTTTATTCAAAATTCGCATCAGTGATGTTCGTGAGATGTTCAATTGTTGGGCACGACGACGAGTCGAGGTTGACGGCTCTTCTGCTACACCGTCGCGAACAACAGCAATGTTTTCCGCAGAACGAACTGGGCGAGCATGCACAGATGTTGTCACATTTCCTACAGACCCGGTTTGCTGAAATTTGCGCACAATTCTCCCGATTGTGGACACATTTAGTCGATTATGCTAACCAAAAAAGTCACGAAGTGCACCAAATGCATTTTGATTTGAACGCCCATTTTCGTAAAAGGCTTCAGCAATCTTAACGCGCTGCTCAATTATGTACCTCTCCATGGTTGAATTTGTCAAACACCGAAACAAAGAAATGTCAAATTAAGTTGGACAAAAACCTTGATGTTAAGGTGTGACTCACAATTAACATCGTGCATTATGGTTGGACCACCCTTTATAATTCATTGGCGTTTCAATATTTCTGTAAAATTTATTTCATTTTTGTTTCACTTTCAGACATTCAGGACATTTCAAATACTAAAGTCAGGACATTTGAAATACGAAAAATGTTTAAAGAAGCCTGCACTTAAGCAGCATCACGTAGAGTTTAGACCAGATTAGTTAGCCAGATAAGAGGCCAGATTAATATTCACAGAGGAGACATGTGCAAAACAAAAATTTTGAGGCCGTATAATCTTTAGCGACAAAGAAAATTAACTTGGGTGGATCGGATGGGTTTAGCTATTACTGACATGATTTACGAAAAGAGCAAAAAATTATATCAAAAAGACCTCAAACAGTTGGTTCCGTGATGACATGGGCGGCTTTCAAAAAGGGTATGAAAAGCTAACTAGTGTAAATGGCTGAATAAATGCGATTGCTTATCGAACCCTCTTAGAAGATTGCCTGTTACCATTGTTAACATTGTTCTTACTGAAGATGATGGTGCGATATTTCAACAGGATAATGCACCTATTCATTCTGCAAGTCCCACAAAGAACTGGTATCAATTCTATGAAATCGACCTTATGCCAAGGCCAGCATTACTAACTAATCATACCCCGATAGAAAATCCATGGGGAATTATGGAAAGAGTAGTATACAATCCAACAAATCCTTTAATTGACTGTGTTGATGAACTGAAACATCGATTTGTAGCTGCCTGGGACGAAATTTCAGAGGCAACTTTAAACAATTAATAAATAGTATGAACATTGCCTTATTAAATGTAATAAAAATATATTTAAATGGACCAAGTATTAGTCCAAGTAAAATATAAAAACACCAGCGAGTTTATAATATTTCACAAACTACAGACCCGTTTTTTCGTAAATTTCTGTTATTCACCAAACTAAAAACTCGTATTATAAAACACCAATTTCACGTAATATACCGCTCCAATACATCCATAAAATTATTTTCAGTTTTGAGTTTTACTCATAATGTAGTCCAAATTAAGAGTAAACCTGGCAATCGTGCCCCACCATTTGAAGAATTGAAATAAAAAACGGTATTATTTAGAACATATTTATTAGAGTAATTAGTCTTAACCTCTGACTCAATTTGCATAATAAAAACTAGAAAAATCTTCTAAAATAGAATTAAGATAGCTGAGATTAACAATTTCTTAGTGTTAGTTAACAAGTGTTGTTGTTTCAACATTCTTCACTAGATTCGCTGAGCTGTAACTCTTCTTCACTTTCCGATGAAGAAGAAGACGCTTTTGAAAAATTCCTCTTACGTTTTGATTGTACAGTAATACACTTTTTCTTGCGATTTCTTTTTTTTTTCTTCAGAAGAAAAAGTTAGATTTAGATTTAAATTTTTAAAATGTAAAAAATATGAAGCCAATACTTTGACTTGACGTAAAAACAGATACAAAACAAATTCACACTGTCGTACATACCTTTTAATCACTTTTGATCACTTAAAACAAAGACCTGTGCACTGTGTTGTTACATCGCAGCCATACTTGTGTCACTGACCCGTTCAGATCAAATTAGCGCCAAATTCAAAATGCATCTGTTAGTGTCGCGAGTGGGGCACTTTATCGACTAGGGCACGTTTGCCTGATTTACCCTATGAAGAATATTTTCTTATTTGTTTACTACGTCATTATTACTAATTATTATCATAAATGGAAAAGTATACTATCAGTGATGAAAAAATTAGCAAATTTCATATTTCCATTCCAAACAACGTGGGACAAAATCCAAACTTATGTTTGCTCCCATTTTTCTGATAACAATACTTTAACTAGACATATTCGTGCTGCCGCGCCATAAATTTTCAAACAGAATAAATCTTACTGCGTTTATTCCTTCACTGGCGTATTGCTAATTGATACCGATCATGATGTATAGCACAAAATGGCTTCCGCTTCTTTATATCATTGTAGGTAATCAGAATTTAGTATGGTGATTGATTATTTTTGCTATTAATGTTATCACCACTGTTGAGGAAACTAGAGTAATATCATGTATAAAATTAAAATGCCGGTAATAAAAAACGCCTTAAATGAGGCACGAAAATTAGATTTTGCGTTTTTATTACTCGTAAAAACAACATTAATTTGGATGAACTGCTTTCGTTTGACTGTATAGCTGTTGTAGATCGACATCAGTAAAACATTGCTTTATCTATATGGATAACAGATAACATACCTACGTACAATTTGTATAATGGATGCGTGTATCAATTTAGTGACGACGCACGGATCACATGCTACACCACTCACAATTGTTACTAATATGCCACAATTACCAACACGTATGTCTAGCGACATATGTTTTACTCAACTACGTACGGCATAGACAGTTAATAATTTTGCCGATCAAAATGCAATTACGAAGTCACGTCTTAGCTTTGTTGTATAACTTGATTCATTGGCGTCTCAATATTTCTGTAAAATTTATTTCATTTTTGTTTCATTTATTTTGATGGAAATATCACTTCCATTGGATGTTTTTTGTGGAGAACTTTTTCATTACTCTGTCATATGTTGACGGATTTGTATTGTACTAACTGTTATTCTAAAATGTGTTTTCTTCACGACACTGTTCAAAAATGTCAGTTGATTGATTCATACGATTGTTACCTGTGACGCACACGCAAGGAATCATTATACAAACCCTACGTATAATGAAATAGGAAATAGCACAATTAGATTTTGTATTTCGATGAATTGTACAGGAAAATATCTTTATAACAATCATTCTATAGATACTTACTACGCAGTGTATGTCTGATATGCAATATTATATGTTTTGACACCTCATTGTCTAGGTATTGTATTAGAAAGAAGTCTGAGTAATTGCAATTTGGTAGATAAATAGATGAATAGATAGTAGATTAATAAGTAACATATAAGTCGGAAATCGAGAATGTTATGTTACTGGCAGAGATTGTATCGATAAAGATGAATACCCCATAGAGTTAGTTCATTCGGCATTTGTCCTGGATCGGCGTACCGTGTACGACACTGATGAGAACTAATAAGTTCGAAACAGCTGTATGTCGTTCGGTTCCAATCCGGGACAGATGTCGAATTCTACCTGTGGCGGGTTTTATTTTTTGAAAAGTAGATTAATAAAATACTTTCTTAAAAAGAGTTTTCAAAAATTTGGGAACGACAGTAATGTACTCTTCTGGAAACAAATTGCAACAAATTTGTTGCCAAGTAAACCGAACATTTACCTCATTTACAGTTCACTAATAATGAATGGAAATATATAGTTATGGCATTAGGTATTATAATGAGTGGCGTCTAAAAGTAACTGAAACAAATAACAAATAATGGCGAGTAACTGAAACAAATTATTCCTTCACTGTTCACTAACCATGAAGAGAAATAGTCGAATTTTGTCAGTTTATTAGTGAACATGAAGCCATTGATGGCGCCATTAAATAGAAGCAGTGAGCGGCCCTTAAATATAAGCTGTATTTTCATATTCATACCCTGCATACACTTAGTACCAAAAAGTACGGCCATGACTACAGCCATAGTAGTTTCTCTATATAATTCTTTATTATTTATTCTGTTGAATCATCTATTACTGGATAAAAGACTTCCCTTGTACGAAAAATGGTGTCCAGCTCGTTAGTTCACTAATAATGAATGGAAATATATAGTTATGGCATTAGGTATTATAATGAGTGGCGTCTAAAAGTAACTGAAACAAATAACAAATAATGGCGAGTAACTGAAACAAATTATTCCTTCACTGTTCACTAACCATGAAGAGAAATAGTCGAATTTTGTCAGTTTATTAGTGAACATGAAGCCATTGATGGCGCCATTAAATAGAAGCAGTGAGCGGCCCTTAAATATAAGCTGTATTTTCATATTCATACCCTGCATACACTTAGTACCAAAAAGTACGGCCATGACTACAGCCATAGTAGTTTCTCTATATAATTCTTTATTATTTATTCTGTTGAATCATCTATTACTGGATAAAAGACTTCCATTGTACGAAAAATGGTGTCCAGCTCGTTCGGAACCTAATGCAAAGAAACAATAATTTTTATTTAGTTGACATGTACTCGTATATGTGATTACTTCATAGACAACATAATACCATCAATACAATTTATTATCGTGATTGTTGGTTTTTTTTATTCATATATTGGTATTATGTGTAACGAAATCTAAATATTTTTTACTTAAAACAAAGTCAGTCGTGATTTCATTAACAAAGAAGTTATAAATTCATTATATTTTTTCCATGAAACTTTATACGCAACATAGTATGAATATACATATGTATTGTCCCTAATTTTAAAAAGAATAGTCCTGTTCGACTGCTAACTTTTTCTTCAAAAACTATTGAGTATGTATTTTAATTAAAACTAAAGTATTTAAATACTTAACGAACCTATTTAACTCCTTCCCTAATTCCAGTCGTCTAGACCAGTTTCCATCACACACATCACAAAGTATGTCCAGAAAATCGTTTATGCACACCCACTATATATCTACACTTAATAAAATACACATAATTAAAACACAACCGTCGAATTGAATAAATCACTACCGCACTTAGTTCACTCTCATTGTTCAGCAAGTGTCTAGTTTTTAACGGCTATTCAATAAAAGGTCCAGCAAATCTTATCTGGAATCTGGTTGTGAATATACACGTAGTTCACACACTCGAATTAAGGTATATAAAATAATTTGCTTTTTTGAGGGCGACATATATGGCGAAAAAAAATGTACAACAATTGATACCCTCGCGGAGAAAGTAATTATAATATATATTTATAGCATTTTCGTGCTGTAACTAAGCATTTTTAGAAACCATTTTGTGTTTGGGAGACGATAAAATAATAAGTCAATAATGATTATTGATTTGTTATTGACGATAATGGTTAAATTTTGCTGAAAAAGTGTGTATAATAATCACTCTTTTCACACATCGTTCGTACCACCGTTAATGTTTTATTTATAACATTCTCATGGCAAAACATTCAATAGGAATGCTTTGCGATGATAAGAAAGCTATTAGTCCCCTGGATGGTTAAATCGATGGTGATAGCAATACACTCCCGAGAGTATATCTGGTTGGATAGCAAAACCACCGAACAGAAATTACAACCGTTCTGTAATTTCTGTTCGATGGTAACACTTTGTAGTCTCTAAAATAATAATCTTGAATCTTTATTACGCACAATAGTAATGATGTCCTATTTTAAAGATAAAATTCTTGTTAAATATTTATGAAATGGTGAGAAGACATATTCGTAACCGCTTACTAAACCCAAACAAAATTTTGATATAAATTGAAACTAGAGATAGTCTAAAACTAGTTTTAATCATTTCAAGTTGCCATTGAAGATCCCAACTTGGCTATCGAGAAACAAGTAATCTTTCGGTATTCATTGATAACTGGTCTGGTCTGTTTTCTTTGCTGCATCGAAGCTTCTAGTCCATTCCGAGGATTTAACCTATATTAATTTTACTTCAACTCAAAGCAAGGATAAAATGAGGTAAAAGCTTTAACTCCGAAGAAAACTTACAAGTTACGCAATAAGCTATAAAAGTAAATAACCAACAGAAAACACTACAAAATCTTGAAGTAGGGGGATGCCAATAGACAATAATAATAATATCAAATAAATAAAATTTTATCATGTGTTCCTATCCCTATTGCCTATTTTTTATCCCCAATCCAATATTGTATTAGCTTTTCTATTATCCCTTGTTCTATTCTATTAGTCATGATTGTTATAGGCAATGAAAGGACGATAGTTAAGGAAGGCTATTATAAGGTAGTTAAGGAAGGATTTTGTGGAAATATTACCTTATGGTGAAAAAATGTAATGTTGTGAATAAACCAAATGTAATGTTCTAAACAACAAAAAATCCAATATAAATGGGTCCAAGTCATAGCTTGTCACTTAAATATTCACCAATGTACTGCACCTTTAAATGATGGATGACATCAACACCAACCACACTTCTATAAATTCTTAAAAATATATTTAATTTTTCACCAAATCATAGTTAAAGCGACCATTATAACATATATGGCATAATAACGATACGCAGCTTGTCGTTTAGTACAAATATTGACAGGCAATCTTACAGTTCCGGCTGAAAGAGGGCAGTAAGAACTTTCTAAAGCTAAGGTTGGGGTGTACTTCTGACTGATAGCTTGTTGAGCTGAGTGCTTTAAGACGTCTGTTGCAGCTCGCTCTGGCGAAAGTTATTGTTATCTGTCACTTGCTTCTCACATGTTGAGATTGACACAGTGAAACGTGCTTTTCGGTACACGATTATCACTCTATACGATGATATTTAGAAACTACTATTTTCATTTGGGAATAAATATACAGAAAAGTTGTAATGACCTATGTAAACTTCTTTTTAGGGATATTAATTTCCCAAAATAAAACACTTTGACACAAGGTATTGAAAGAAAAAATTTATCCATTAATGAACTTAAATATTAAATAAAATATAACAACTATTATTTAAGAATAAATAAGATTTCTTTATGGAAAATCATTGATGCAATGATGGATATGGAAGAGAATACGATGAGCATTCATGGAGCTAATAAAAGTGCAGCTCTTTTCATCCACAGCATGAACATCTGACCTATCGTATTTTCCTATAAAGGTGTAATCATTATTATGTGTACTGTGGTCCGGGTAACAGACTGTGCATAGTATTAGAAGTGTCATTGTATGCCTCGGTTCAAATCCAAACGGGGATAGTTTAGCACCTATTTCTGAGCTTGTGTGTTTGTTCTCATCTCTAAAACTTGGGGAAATAGTGATATGAATAGAGAACTGATAAGTAATTTTCTATTAAACAAATATGCTCGATATCTCAAATATGCTCGATATCTAATTCTGAATTATATTCTATGTAATTTATTTAATAAAAAAGACGAAGTAAAAAAAATAAATCATTGTTTATAACAATATTAAAAACAATAGCGTTTTAAACAAGAACGGTGTTCAAAAAAATCCTTGACGGTTATCTTCCTCTTCTTATTCATCATAATGCCCCTTTTCATGTTTGGCGCTTTTTATTTCTTTCTATTCCGTTGTTCTGCTTTATTTTGTTCTTCTTCTTGGCTTGCAAAATGTTCGTTATAACTATCAAAGACTGAAAATCAGGAGATCTAGTAGGCTAGTTTTCTTCTTCATTGAGATGAGATTTACCTCTTTATGTCACAGACTGGGATTCAATGTATCATTTCTTTCTCGTTAGTCTCCTTATCTGATTCACTTCATTTCATAGTGTTCCTGTTTCGATTGAAAATGTCACTGTGTACAGTTATCATGATCCAAATTTCCATTAAATTTTTTGAGGCTTGAACTTGAGATAGCAATTATTTGTTCCAATTAAAAATACATGCCTTAAACTACTGTGCTCTGTTTAATGAGATTTATTAAATACATATAATGTTGACGAAGAATCAATCACGAACATAACTGCAATGCAGATATTTTTTTGCCCACCACACAACATGCTCATCTTCACACGAAGTATATGATCAATGATGTACGAAGTCTAACAAGTGTAATACTCTTTATCCTATATTTTTTTCCTAATCGAAGCTGTCACTAATAAATGTCTTTTGTCAGAAATAAATGAGTCTAAGAGACACTATCTACATAAATTGCTTTTAGTATGTGTTATCCAGAAGAAGTGCTAATTCATTTGGACTTATCACACTTTTATTGCAAATACAAGGCCTGTTCTAAAACAATTTCTTCGTTGCCGCGTTAGGGTCATCATAACGCATTTCTGTAGTAATGACTGAATAATGAATCGTTGTTTAGCGATGTTTATTTCTTTGTTTTTTACACAGTATTCCTGGTGTTTATTCTTCAGAATGTAACAAATAGCCTTCACAAACTGAGTTAGTAGTCATTAAAGATGAACTGTATGATTTATATGTTAAACCAACGAGAACCTGATTATTATGCTCAGAAATGAGTACTATATCAGCGCCATCTACACCACAATATAAGAAATGTAATGACATTTCTATAGTTCATCTTCTATTGATACTAATTATTCTATAAGAGCAGTTAAGCCTTTATACACATACTTAGCTATGATTTGAAGACAAAATTCTTCTCTCGAATTAAAATCATCGCTTTATATTAAGTAGATTACACATAATTTATTCATAAGTACACATAACACGCAAGGTCGTCGGACAGCGGAAGTTTTATTTCAGTCGCGGAAGTTTTTATCACAGAATTAAGTAATAACATGAAGATGATTACGCACGATCGTGAGGTCGTCAACCTGTCCCAACGTTTTGACCAACATTAGTCCTAAGTATTACCCGAGACAGTCGGGTATCCAAACGAAATGTAGTATTTTCCAATCGATTCCGACACGTCTGTAACGTTCATATGCAACTCACCGACCTATCGTGAACTGCGCAACAGGACAATGACTGCACTTTGATGTTAAACGCCAGGCTCAAGGCCAGCTAATTTTAAATAATGCATCCAATGCATTTTGTATGTAACGGAGCACACAGCACCAGATGTAACGAACCCGTCAAATTAGAGACGTGGATGTTAATTCAGATATGTAATTTATTTATTTAAACGTACGATCCTCATCAAATATGGAAAAGCGTATTATGCAATTGAGAGCAGTCACAGTTATGTACGTGATTATTTTAACGTACATAAC
Source organism: Rosalia funebris (assembly GCA_037954035.1). NCBI lineage: Eukaryota > Metazoa > Arthropoda > Insecta > Coleoptera > Cerambycidae > Rosalia > Rosalia funebris. The sequence continues at coordinate 10,394,447 of JAZFAV010000004.1, forward strand.
CCTTTAAATTGTGTAGAGCAAATAATTCTAGATGGAAATGGTTGATTTTGTCAAACAGAATAGGAGTAATAATATTAAATCAATTTATCATGGATAGTTTGTTAGATGAAATTCATTTTGTATGCAGTTTCATAAATTGATAAATCAATGATCTCTTGTTGGTAGGTTAATCAAATACTCAACTACTTGCCGAGTTGATTTTGAGAGCCAAAGTTTGTTCATGCAGTTTCTTCAGTAAATCCAGAGAGAGAATCTAGGAAGATACACAAACTTTTCATAGACTTAAGGCAGAAAGTATTATCACTTTTTAATAGATGATTGTGCTGAATAACAATCATATTATTGCACAAAAACTAGCTTCACAAATATGGTAGCGTTAAAGCAATTTATCATGGATAGTTTGCTTAGATGAAAGTCATTGGTTTTTTGTGCATTGTTAAGAACTTCTGCTCTCCCTGATCAATTATTTAATCTGTCTTCTGTTTATATGATCAACTTCTTCAAAGTAACGATATCTATGCCAAGATTCTCTGTTAAGCTAAAATGCTGTTTTAGCTTTGACTTTCTTCTTGTGAACGTCTTGAAGGCTTTCTTCAATAAAACCAGGATATCTATAATACAAAATAGAGACTTTCTACCACCAATAAACCCTCAGACGTTACTCAAGGTTAGTTGTACCAACTTTGGGCAAGTATGAGTTGGATCAGATGCTTTGCAGTGAAGCAACGGATGTATATCTGATGGTGATTGTCAGATAAAAAAGCAATTCATCTGTATTAGGGTAAAGAGACGTATCGACTGCAGGTAAGGTCTTAATTAATCGAGGAAAAGCTGTAAATAGTCAATTCATGTAGGCCTAAAGTTATAGGACAATATAAAATATCTTATTAGAATATCTTATTAGAATTATTGAACCCTGTCTCTCTATAAATACAAAGAATATAAGCCATTATTATATTTAAGAAGGTATTCAGTGCAGAATTACCTATAAACGTCTGACAAAGTTTGTCAATGTTGTCAGTCAGAATTTCATGAGTTATTCTATTAGAGAGAAATCAAGCCGTCTATAGAACAATTCCCCTTTTACGAATAATCAATTAATTGTAAAATCAGATTACATTAACTAATTATAGCATTTGTTCCAACGAGTTTTGATAATTAGAAATAATACGATATAAGTCAAAAGTATGGATACACGTGTTACTAACTAGATCATTTCACCCAATATTCCGTACCCATGACGATTGTAATGGCAAAGATCCCCATTGCATATTAGAAGAACGAAAAAAATGGAACATCCTAACAGAATTATGGCAGAAGTGGCGTCAGAAGATGTGAAATATTAGAATTACATGCTAAAATGCAACGACAAAACAGACTGGTTCAATATACGATTATAATTGAACCGAAACAGTTCCTATAGTCATAGTTCACACAATAAATAGTTCCAATTTAGCTTAGTTACTAGAACATTTGTTTTTTTATTCACTTATTGACGAAGTTGTGAGTTGAATCGAAATTAAATAATGTCTACATGTGATATTGATTATAAAGGTAACAGAGTTTACTACTCTGATAATAATGATTACATATATAATATTTTTTAATAAAGATTTGTGGTCGTATAAAGTTAGACATTAAAAGACTTTATATACGTGAAGGTCTTAAATTCATAGTAACATTAACAATGATAATATAGTAGAATTATTTTATGAAGAGCAAGTCGGCAATAAACCGTGCGACAAAGAGCAATGTATAGCTTACTATAACTTACCTTCTCCCAGGCGAATGCAGTAAATATGCGCGCAAATGGTTTATAGGCAGGTCTGTGTCTCCTACTATTCAGTCAGACATGCATCTGTCTTTGTCGCACGATTTATTGCCGACTTAGTCTTCATAAAATAATTCTACTATATATAATTTACTCTCTTGTAACACTATAGAGGGTTGGAAGTTAACTGATTAACATTAGAAAAAGCATTTGATGTACAGGTCGTCAAGCATAGGAACATGTCTCAAAACTGCATTATCGCCCCCGAGGTGCGCAGTAAATAGCCCGGATCTTTACTCACTCGCATTGAGACCTTTGTAGAGTAAATATCAATGAATATGTATTGAATGTGAATGTACACAGAGTTCGATCTGGCTGCGCGTAAAGTGCATCCTCTTTCATCCGAATGCGGCCTCATTATTGACGAACTGTACGTTAAAAAAATTATAGGCTGTAAAAAGGATTTGTGAGGACTACGAAAAGCAAACATTTCACACTCCTTGGAAGGGGTTAGAGCCTTCGATGCAACAACAAAAACAGGATACGAATTTTTCACGAACATCGAAAGATTCCAAGTTTCAATCAATCGGAAAATGATTAAAAATATTTAATCAGTTTTAATCATCTCGAGATAATTAAAACTCGTCGATGATGAAGCGCGCGTCGAGAAAAATGTAATCTTTCGATGCTCGCGAAAAACAGGTCTCTTGTTTTTGTTTGTTTTTTAATATTCGATAGTTGTATAACTGCTGAAAAATTTGCATTTCCTTTATCGTTTAGTGACAACAATATATTAGAAGCATATATTACCAACTAACGCACTGTTGTTTCGTTTTTCGTAGTCTATCCTGTCTCGATTTGCATAATTATCTCAAAATAATTTACCAATTCTGTTACTATTTATGTGTGGGCAAATTTGAATCATTAAAATCTATTTAATAGTTATATGGCTACTTATTAGTGGTAATTAATTATGGTGTTAGGAAGTCTTTGACTTCTCGCGAGCCGCATTATCACACGGATATAATGTTGGGCAGTTAATTTTCTATATTGAGAACAAAAACAATTTGCTACGATTTGTTTGAAGGCATATTCCGAGAAAATAATTATTCATGTGCACAATTACTACCGTGGTAGCTGCCAAGGACTTAAAATAAAAGTAATTACTGTCTTTCTTCGAGTGGGTTATTAGCGGTACCTTTCGCTATTTTCACATTTAAAATTTTGTTAAAAATAGTCTCGCTTTCCTAGTTGATTATAATTTAACTGTGAATTGTTATCTTCTAAGTGGATTGGAAATCAAGACAGTCTTTCTCCGATGATCGCTAGCTACGTACTTCATAGAACCTCATTTGTGATTTTTATTTTTATGAATATATTGCAATACCTTCTCTTAGTATACAAGGACATCACTTATTGAATAAATAAATTCTAGTAAAGTAAAATTGTTACATTCTAACATTTTATGGGTCCTCTAAAATATCTTAATTATCATAATTCTAATATAAATATTGTCTCTCTATTACCAAAAATTATAATTATAAAATTTAAAGTTAATTATCATATTATTATTATGAATTTTAATTCCAATTTTTCATACAAGGACTTTTAAATAAAATTTTATTATCATGTTATATTTTATTATTGCGTTAATCAGTTTTTACACCAAGCCGTCCCTGAACTGCATATCGCGATTTCATCCGTATGAGGAATCATCAGTGCAAGCATACCCGATGCCTGGCGTTCTGACACCAATATTCATTGGCAGGCGTAATGGCCTTGATGGGTCTGTAGCAAGTCTAGCGAGATTATCGCTCTTTATTCGCCCATCATGTAGACCGGGACCGTCGTACGAAGGTGGGCCGAGCTTTGCTTCCGCTTTCGCGGATCTCTACGCGAGAGGCCGTGCATACAACAAAAAGTTTTTCAACGTATCATAAACTGAGGACTGCCCGAAACTAGGATTATCCACAGCAAGTTAAACAGCAACATGATGATTACAGGTAACAGTTGATGTAATACCTTGACTAATTTTTCTGACATGCACCTGAGCCTTGCAAGTTCCTACTTCTTACACACCCTCGATTAACTCTCCCTGTCTAACAATAAGTATTTATTATTAAATACTTGATATATTGTACTTCATAATGACTAAACTTATTTTGTCTACATTCAACCGTAACCAAAATACTTATTTCCCATATTTCTCCTTAAATGCATCATTATTCATTCCCTTTTATTCCCTATTAATATTGAAGCATCATACGTATCCATCCATACGTTGAAGTGATAAAGGACTAGAATTTATTTTCTCTCATTTTGTACGGTCGACTCATCGGTCGATAATATTAAAGGTGAGCTGCTATCTCCCACAGGATTTTCCTCAAACGTTTGTGTAAACTGTTGATGTCAGGTTTCAACAGTCGATATCCCGTACGCTTTCCCGAGAATCCAGTATGAGTAAATAAATCACATGGCCGGCTGTAGTGAACTGATTCGAATTAGTTTAGGTTGGGTTGTTTAAAACACCTCATGTTTTGTTAATATTACTCGATTTTAGGGTATTATACGAGGAACAGACGGTATTCACTTCCAAATAATGAGACTAAAACTTGGATTGCAAACAGTTGCGCAAAACTAGGGTTAGTGCTAGTCAAAATATTATTTTTTAAGTTAGTTAATTAGGTTTGCACTAGATACTTGGATAAGTAGATAACTACATACCTGCCTGTCTGAAATAAATTATGCACTTTTTATTTTAGTAGACATTTTAGTTAACTTCACAATAAATCCTGTTCTGAAAAGTCTACACTTTTAAAATTCGTAGTAATGGTAAAATTCTCTAGATCATACTGCTCACCGAGAATAGAAAAAAATGTGAGATTTTCTCGGTTTGTATAGAAGACAGAGTGAGGCAGCATTCTCACAAAGTGCAAGTCTTTTATCACTGAAAAATTAGTTCTCATTGGCGTTTCTGGTGATAAATACATGAGACATACGAGGGAGTACTCAAAAGAAACCGAACTGATGTTGTGGTGGGCGGAGTTTTTGTAGCACCGTGTTCTGCCGCTAGGAGCATATAGAGCTACCATTTCCGAGTCAGTAAGCCAAGCGTCGTCGCTGAAGAAGGTTCCGTTCGGCTTTTTAGTGGGAGTTGTTTTGTGTGCTCGTCGTTTTTTTTTGTTTTTTCGATGTGACAGGAGTTGTCCATTCAGAGTTTGTTCCACTGGGTCAGACAGTTAACTAGATTTTCTACCTGGAAGTTTTGAAAAGAACAGTTGAAAAGAACAGTTTGCGGAGGAAGAGGCTTGATTTGTGGCGACTGGTTTTTCCACCAGGATAACGCCCCGGCTCACACAGTCCTGTCTGTGCGCCAATTTTTGACCAAAACTTTCCACAACTTCGCGAATTTTTTCACCTTTTTCATCGGTTCGAGCCGTGGAAATACAACCAGAGGTTTGTCATCAATTGAGATGTCATCTCTTTTGAAAACAGGAAAACCACTCAAACGCTTGAGTTTTCCCAGCAGTATTATGCTTGTAGGTTGTTTTTAATATTACAAGAGTGTCTGTGTTAGATTTTTCTTGCAAGAAACAAAACTACCCCGCGCGCTGTTCACGAGAATCAAAAAACGACGAGCACACAAAACAACTCTCACTAAAAAGTTCACACTAGCTGAACGGAACCTTCTCTAGCGACGACGCTTGACTTACTTACTGACTGGGGAATGGTAGCTCTACACATTCCTAGCGGCAGAACCCAGTACTACAAAAACTCCGCCCATCACAACATCACTTCGGTTTCTTTTGGGTATCCCCTCGTATATCAGTGTGACCAGCTAGATCGCCATATTTAGTGCTGTAAAAGAAATATTTGAATTTTGTGCTTGACATTTGCCTGTAATTTAATGTATAACTATCCTTTAACGATTGCATTTGTTCTAATTAATGTGATCAAGAGGACAAGGTACTTTTTTATTATTTTATTATTCATCATTATTTTAACATACCACTTATATTACACGCTGTGCACATTTGCGTCTACAGAGCGCTCCTGTCGCCCTTTGCCGCGTATTAAATCACATAAACGTGATAAAATCAGTCGTTATTCGACCATGTTCAAATGCTGACACTTCATGTATGATGAATTTTGGTTGTAAATAATGTCCGTTTCGCCGTCTAGGCGGTGTTTTTACAGTACCCTTCGAGATTTAATGGGACAGGCCGTTCATAAATTCGAAAGTGCAGCTAGAAAATTTATAAACATTCCGCTAGGGACCTCAAAGTATTTCTGTTGGCGTTTTCTAATAGATTCCACAACTTAAATTTAAAATATATGTTCGATAGTAAGAGGAATTCCTCGAAACGATCAATCGACAGTATTTTATTGCTTACAAGGAAAAATGGCTTGTTTACATATCCGACGTAGAGCCATTAAAGCTTTCTATTTTAACAGCTAATTAATTATAAATGTGCCTATAATTTGTTTACATGCATCAGCCTTTTCCTTAAAACACTTCGTGTTATCACTGACCTACGATAATGTACAACTCATTTCCATGCTGCATAAATAATAGTTATTATGCATTTTTTCTGGCAGAAACACGATAACCAACCGTCCTTCTATTTATAGTAAATTTATGACGTATTGAACTCGGATAAACAATAAAAGCCTCACATTTAGTTGTAATTATTCCTAACCAGACTGAAAAAAAGCTGAAAACAGCACATGTGCCCAGCGAATAATGTTGCACAAGTTTTTGCTGCGGATAGTTCAATGAACGGAGGAGATATGGGTGTTAACATAAACCGAGCTAATCGAATAATAAACAGAATTTATCTAAAATAACTGGCGGGGCAATTCGTTAGATACGAAATTACGTGAAAAATGCCACAGTGTAAACAATCCTAAAAATACTGTTGTCTTTTATACGAACAGGTCTGAGTAGTTTCACTGATTGTCGGATATACAATTAGTTTTAAAAGTAGGCAGCACATGAAATTCATATTCCTCTTGCATGGCTTTCAAGAAGGTTGAAGGTATAGTTAGTTTAATAAATAATTTTCTATCGAACTAATTTTGATGATCATCAAATTTTATTTTTCTACTACACTTTTAATTAGTTGTAATTAATTAAAATTCATAAATTTCATACTTCAATTATCATGTTATCTCAGAGAATATACCGAATATAGGTACTTTGCAAATATTAATTTGAATTGTGAATAGAAATTAAGATACCGACTTTTGTATAGAATTTCATCAAATTTCGAGTACACATGAAGAATAAACTTCCCAAAAAAGTTTCTTAAATGAATTTTTTTTGCCGTACAATAAAGGAGATATTCACCATCACAGTTGGAACATTTTGCATCATTTGAATGTACCAGTTGACTAAAAGAAACACATTTTTACATCATAAATTGAAAACTATTCTATATATTTTTTTCAAAAACAACTCACATAAATTAGTTGATTATGAATATTTTGAATCACAAAATATTCATAATAAACGTTTATTATGAATTCGGTTGTTGCCCGATTTGTTAAAAAGATAAAAAAATTTAAAATATACCAGTTTAAGGTTTGTTCGGGAAGTCGAGGACTTGTCAATTAGCGTCTGGCAACGCAGCGGCATGCGTTTTACCAGTCGCCACTTGTGTCATTACTGCACATTCGTCACAAATAATATCTGAAATTGTATTTAGTCCTAAATGACTGTTTTCAAGTGAAAAAACGTTTTAGTATTCAAATCTTAAATTATTATCAAGCTCGCTCAATTTAACGATACGTCGTTCAATACTTAGGTTAATTACTCTGTTTACTTTTCGCAAGATTCATTTTCTCAGTACAATTTCAACGTTTCTGTATTACTTTCCGCTTTTCAAATTTTCCTTTATTGTCCCGCAACTGATCACGATAAAAATTCATTTTTAATTTTTCTATAAATTCTCTTTCACGCTCCAGAAAAGTTTACACAGTTATGTTACATGTAAGACATGCACAATCACAACATATTAAATTACGACACAATGCAACGTTGCCATGCCTTTAGATTCAAGTTAAAATATAAACATGTAGTTGTGTATATACGCAGTGTCTGAATATAGAGTACAGCCTGTGAACGAAAATAATTCTATATATTTTTCGTTCACCCGCGCATTTATTTTGGACGGGACGGTATCGAGGAATCTACCTTAAATAAAATCCCCTGTTAAAATAGTTTATATAATACCAAAATAAATTATTTTGAATTGTATCCTCATAAGATTTGGATGCAATTCAAAATAATGAATAATTATCCTGGGTATATTTTATTCCCTACTCAAATGAACTTATATTTTTGCTATTTGGCTCCCAGTAGAAGAACAAACTCCCCAAGATTAGTGTTCACCGTTTCTGAGTATATTTGGTATTGCAGTGCCGTAGGTATTCTCCTTAAAATGGACATCCTACATTATTTACTGGTAACTACTTTTTACAGTAACTCAAATATGAAATTAAAGGTGTGTGGTTTTACTATTACTGATAGTTTTCTTTTCCACCACGTAGTATTGATACATACACAAAACAATAAGAATGGCCGTAGGGTATATAGGAATAAAATGAATCTTACCCACGTCATTCACCATCACCAACGACAGAAGAAGTTTGTCTTTACGCTAACTTACAGAACTAAACACGATAAGATGCTAACATGAAGATGTAAATTACGTCCAAGAAGTCCTGAAGGAGATTGGATGCAATCGAAGCGACATGAAAATAAATTAGAAACATACAAAAAAAAACAGAGAACAGGGCATACCAACAGAAGCCAATGTACCTTATCTATCTATCCTAGCTCTCTGAGTGATCAGCAGACCAAGAAGAAGCAGCAGATCTAAGAACAACATAATCCTGCAATTTCGATAGATCAATAAATTAAAGGAGATCAATCCAACTAGGATCATGTCAATCAGGATCACATTTGGCCAGTGGAAAAAGCTATATTGGTCAGACAAGTTCAAGCATCCAATGCACTATTAAAGATCATCAAAGACACATTAGACTTGGATATACACATAAAACTGTACAACTTGTGACTGTACTACCTTGTGAAATATACTAGCGGAAAAGTAATGTAATCGTGTAAAGAAAAAGTGAAGAAACAAAATTTTTGGGTTTATTTTTCGGTCTAAAAACAAAAAAAAATGGCTTTTAAAATTTCTTTGCTGTGTGTGTGTCGTCGGCATTAAAATTTCTTGTTAGCACGACAACTCAACTAAATCGTGTCGGATCGATCGGGTTTTGACTGATTCTGATCGGGGACGTCTCTCAGACGACACTTATTGATTTTGAGGTGGATAGGATACACCCCACCCTGTCCATGGGTCATGAGAAAGCACGATGGTGGACTATTTGAGAAATCTGTTTTTTAATACGATAACTCAACTAAATCGTGTTGGATCGATGGGATTTTGACTGATTCTGATCGGGGACGTCTCTCGGACGACACCTATTGATTTTGAGGTGGATGGAACACACTACCATGTTCATGGGTCATGAGAAAGCACAATGGTGGACTATTTGAAAATTTTTTTGTTAGCACGATCACTCGATTAAATCGTATCGGATCGATCGGGTTTCGACTGATTTTGATCAGGGACGTCTACCAGACGACATCTATTGATTTTGAGGTGGATAGGACACCTCACCCTGTTCATGGGGCATGAGAAAACACGAGGGTGGACTATTTGAAAAAAGTAAAACTGTCACATAAAACAGATATTCTGCATTTATGTGTTGGTTTATTTTTTCTCAGTCACTCAATTTCGATATAGAGATGTTCTACGTGCGGAAAAGTCCATTAAGGTTTTAAAACTGTTTATTTTGTATAATTTTCTACCTAGAGACATCATATTTACCTGAGTTTGTAAGTAACTGTGGTTCACAGAACCTCAAAGAAGCGAATAGTTCATCTGACTAGATTAATGGCGTAACTGGACTCAAAAGGTTTTCAAGAATTTTACGTGTTTACATAATCAAATCAGGCCAGCTAGAAATTGGTACCATAATAACTTGGCACTAAATCCCCTATCAGAAACAAATAGAATCATCAATGTATTACATTGATTTGACTGGAAACTGTAAACTATCACAAAGCTATGTCAGTAGCATCTTCAAAAAGGACAAATTTGTAATCCACATTCACATTCCGGCCATACCACGTTACCTGATAGGCAACGGCCATATCACGTTAAACATCGATCCTCGTCCGATCACCAAACTCAAATAACGTCGGGCGCAGTTAACACTTAAATGGGTTACCGCTTGAAAATACCGCACACCGTTGTCGTTTTCAGCCTGCAGTGCTGCTGGGTGGATTGAGTAGCCAAGTAATACTGCTGCCGGTCCCAAGCCCGGAAGAAAGAGGAGGGTGAGAGGGCTAGGTTAGCTGCCCCTACCCTCTGTAAAAACAGATAAAACCAGCTCATAGTACCGATGTTATTCATCGAAGAAGGAACAGGTCATAGACCTACTGTAGAAGAAAGAAGAAGAAGAAGACACTCATATTCAGAAAGTTACTATGTGCAGCTATTGTGAGGACTAACATTTAAGAATGGAAATGAGAATGTTGCTTCTGCAATTGCAGCTCATCCCTTACGACAGCAGTAATCGGTTTTAAATAGTTTGTGTGGAAGTAATTTACAGTATGTAGCATATAAACGGAAAATTTGTATCCAGGAAAGAAGAAATATGTTTAGATTAATTACAATACTTAATCTATTATGACTTTTTTTGGAACGTTTAATAAGCAAATATACAATAAGCGTTCAAATGGTTTGAAGGAGCTGGTTCAAATTGTTGACAATATGGAGTGATTAGTTAACGATGAAGTTCATGCAAGGCATCTCTTTCAAGTACATTAAAAAACTGCGTAGGATATAATATAGATATTTTATTGTTTGCTTTATGTATAATTGAGAAGCATTAAATACATGTAACTCTGGATACATTGAAATTACCATTGAGTATTCGTTATTTTTAATTGTGTTATCAACTATTGATGTATGGTTGACATTATTAGTTATATTGGGTTGTTCGTTTCGGAAAAAGGTGTCGATTTCTACAGTAATAACTTAATATTAGTTACACAAAGAATGACATAGAAAGGCCAGCTAAACACGAAAACTTAAATAGTATTATTTTACCACTCACCACGAATTATACATGATTAATTAGTGACATAAAAAGATAAACTGGTTTACTTCTTCTTGTAAAACCTCTTACGGAAAGGAATAGATTAAATTAATATACTGCTATCCTTTCTCGTGTTTCCTCTTTCCTTGATGCTGGTATACGATCGAACGCAGAAATCCTATTTGCAATTATTATAGTCAGCAAGCGTTTAATATATAACGCGGGACTAATATGGTCAGTGAAATCTCTGTAGTTTGTTCTAGATAGACATCTGTTAGAATGCTTTACCGTCAGTTCACATTACCTTTGAATAATATACAGGGTTGAATTTAAACGGATGCCTCAGACTTGTGCCGAGTGGCATGTGTGAGATATTTTTTGAGGTTAAATATATATATATATATATATATATATATATATATATATATATATATATATATATATATATATATATATATTAGAATTAAAGCATAGTGTTTTATCAAAACTATTAATTATTGTAAGAAAAAAATGGGAAAAAAATGTATTTCCCGAGTAATTTATTACCAAAAATCAAAACTGACTTTTTTTATTTGAACGACGATAACTCATTGAAAAACCATCGTACAAGTCTTTTAGATGGCTCAAATTAAAGAGTATAAAAGTATCTAAAAAAACTTTTGATGAAATCACTGAAAACATTTATTCAAGTTCGTAGACTTTTTGAAAGGCAAGCAAAAATTTGGAGAAATTGTTTTCCGATGGCTTTCTTGTGATTACTCAAAAACTGCTGATGAGACTCAAGATCTGAAAACTAGAAACTTGGAACTTGAATTTTCTTTTTTTATAATTGCTTTACGACTGTCTCTCCAAGTTACAGCCCTTTGAAAATCACTTAAAAATTTTGGAATTTTTTTACATCCCTTAATTTTTGTGCCTAATGTATATACAATACATATTCCCTTAGAGCAATCGTATACTACGAAATAAGTGTTTTCGTCATCCTTTGCTGGGTAAACTTTACATGCCAGTCTACTCCACGGAACAAAATATTCATGCACGGCCTTTGCATCTTTCCAGGTAATTAATACCCAAGCCGGCGATTTCGGTGCATTGAATTTAAATTATTTACAGCACGCCGTATATTAATCGACTATTTACATTACTAATTGAAAGTTATGATTTTGTTTATACACTCGCCCATCGAGTGTAAATAATTATACACGATTCTAACCTCTTTAAAGTTCATTGGAGTTGTAAGCTCGACAAGGTCAACGAAAGGACAGACGTAACGTGCACGTAAAAATTGCATAATTTGCATCGGCTTTACGGTTACGCAAATTTACCAGACGTAATTATAGCATTAATTAGTTGTTAAGAACCAGTAACGTACAGTTACGGGTGCTCCATATTTATCAGAGATCTTCGCTTCTTGGAAACTAACCGAAAGAAATGTCGATGGTGAAATAAGAGGAATATACAGTGCCTTCGATAATGATCACGTGTCACGTGATCTTAGAATTTAGGCAACCAACATTACGTTATTGGTATTCATTAATTGGAAAATTCCCTAGATTCAGTACAATTCAAGCTGCAGGGTAATAAAATCAGAGTAATAATAGGTACTTATTGAACTTTAACGAGTTTAATTCGTTTATAATAAATAATAAATTGTAGTGACGCATTAATCTGGCGCATTATCAAGGATAATGAGTGTGCCTCGATAGCTCAGCGGTCAGAGCAACCAACCGGAAATTGGGAGAGCCGGATTCGATTCCCGGTCAAGGCATAAGCACTCTTTATCCTTGCTATCGCCAAAGTGGTGACCCCGACGTGATTCGTCGTTCCAGTACATCCAACCTCCCTTACATCTCAAATTCGTGGATTCGATTCCCGTCCTATCCATCGCCCTACAGTCTGGGGGTTACCGAACAACGGTTCGTAAGAATGGTGAACGCGGTCACATTCCGTTAAATTGTATCGAGACAAACCATGTCTCTAGGGAGGGAGTACTGTAGTGACGCATTAAACTGGTGCATTAGCAAGGATAATGAGTGTGTCTCGATAGCTCAGCGGTCAGAGCAACCAACCGGAAATTGGGAGAGCCGGGTTCGATTCCCGGTCAAGGCATAAGCACTCTTTATCCTTGCTATCGCCAAAGTGGTCACCCCGACGTGATGTGATTCATTCCAGTACATCCAACCTCCCTTACATCTCAAATTCGCGGATTCGATTCCCGTCCTATCCATCGTCCTATAGTCCGGGGGTTACCGAACAACGGTTCGTAAGAATGGCGAACGCGGTCACATTCCGTTAAATTGTATCGAGACAAACCATGTCTCTAGGGAAGGAGTACTGTAGTGACGCATTAAACTGGCGCATTAGCAAGGATAATGAGTGTGTCTCGATAGCTCAGCGGTCAGAGCAACCAACCGGAAATTGGGAGAGCCGGGTTCGATTCCCTATCAAGGCATATGCACTTTTATCCTTGCTATCGCCAAAAAATAAAATGCATAGAATATGTCAATTATATCAAATGTAGTGGACTCGTAACCAAAGTATACCTGTGAAATGATTGAAATGTGTGGTTAACTCTAGAAAATGCGATCTCTAGTTTTTGGTATGAATTAAATTTAAATACCAACACAAATAAAAATCTTCCCATCAACTAAAATTGTTTATTAATTAGAGTTTAACATGAAGGAATTCTAATAGCGAGAATAGTTAGAAACAGTAAAGAATAACCTAAAGAGAACGATTATAGTTCTACTTATATTAGAATAAATTATTATACTGTAGAAGTACTAATATTAAAACATTCTGAGGTTATGAATTATTCTATGTAGGACTACAGACATATGTCTATGTTCCATCTACACATCGCATTCTACTTGGACCATTAAAATAAAGGCTTTTTAATTGAGAACAAAACCCGTTTTGATTACCTACATATCAAAAAATATTTTATTATTTAACCTAGATATGTTACTTTAATAGTCCGCAATATTTTATAGGCAGAAGTAGAAGTGAAAAATGGCAAAGGTAGGCCTAGATTAGACTACTGCTCGCAAATAGGAAGGGATGTAGGTTGTAGCACAATTGGCGAAATGCGTAGGTTAGCAGAAGATAGGAGAAGCTGGAGGTTAGCGTCCAACCAGTCTTAGGACTGATGACCTCATGATGATGATGTTACTTTAAATTACTACATCAACTTACCACAGGAACAAACTAACATAGATCATTTAGCTCTGTAAAAAACTAACAAATTACGCAAGGACAAAATAAAATAGAGGAGCAACTAAATCAACGAGGAATATTTTAGAGAATCGCAGTGCAAAATATGCTAATGAATAATAAGACAAGTGATATATGTAATTCATATCTATGATCGAAAAGCATCTATGCATATATATATATATATATATATATATATATATATATATATATATATATATATATATATATATATATATAAATAGGATGATGTTTCAAGTATGTATGTCAATTATTTTTATTGCATAAGTTAAAGTAAATATCGTACATTTATACGTAAATGGTCCATTATTAATCATTATAATAATTCTATAATAAAACTATTTGATGAGCTACAATTTTTTTTAAGATGACGTTGTATATGTATCGTATGTTACAGTATCTGCAGCGGTTCATCAAATGATTTGGTGAAGGGGGGAAGGATATTAATTCATAAATATCATTCACGGGGGCATAATTCACTTAAATATGTCAAAAAGTAATAATATTTATTATTATACTATAAAATTTTAATGACCAGATCTGGGTATATGGCCAAATACCCGGTAATTTTGTTCATTAATACCTTACACTTAGAACACGAGATACTAGATACACTGCCTTAAATCTATATTAGGAACGTGAATTAACGAAATATTCATAGATATGGAGCTGAATACATTTATATTTGTTTTTGGATGTAAGTGAAGTTTTTAGAAGACTGGATAAAAACCACATAAAAGTTGATTTTATAGACCTAGTTTAATGAGGGGTCCATTTGAAAAACGTAGCAATATCGTCCAGTAATTGTAAAAACATTGACTCTGGCCTCTTAGTTACTTGCAACGACCAAAGATCATTAGGAATATTATCAAGAGTTACGTCAACATCGGATTCATCTTGGATAATAACTCAAAAGACGAAAGACAGAAATTCAATCCTGCCTAAATTTAGCACTGATTGAGGGACCAGTTTCTTCTTTCTGCAGTTTCATATGCAGAAAGAAGACACTTCCTTGTGTTTGTCAAATATAGTCTATGTATCAATACCAGCATTTTTAGTGAAAGACTTTTTTCGGAAGCTTGCAGTAGATTTAAAGAAAGTAGAATAAAATAAACTCTGCATATAATGGTAAAACGCTTATTTGTCCACATCATAATATTCCAATAGTTGTCTTCAAATACTAATTGTATGGTATAATAGTACGTACGTTCATATTGTTAATATTACATATGCATGTTTTAAATATTTTATTAGGATAATATTCTTTTACTTTTTGTTAAATTCCTTGGTGAAGTATGTTAGGAAATTGCATTAATGAGCTATTATTGATTACAAAACAAACATTAACACACTTAAAAATCAAGCAGGATTTTTATAAAAAATTACTGCTACTGCTGCTACTATTTCATGACACACTTAAGTCGCTATTACTTGTCTATGGAATAGTAACTTTTCTGCAAGTAATTCTCCACGTTCGTGTTGCCTGCAAATCACTTTAAATTAATCAATGAATTTAAAGTAACATTTTTAACCACTTGCATAAATGGCGGAAGATGCGTTTCATATGTGTATATTTAGATATTCCAGCAATAGTACGGAGGTAAGTGGTATAAATAATCTTGTTGCTATTCCATTATATATTTCGACTATTGGTACATCACCAGATCTATATTTAAACATAGTTTAACTGTTTTTTCTTTAATTTTTCTGATTTCATTTTTATAAATATCACGATGCAATCGTACTTATTCCCAGTCATAATTCAACGTTTTTCCTCGATGTAACTACAGGTAAAAAGACATTCTGCAGTTATTACAAATGCATCGACACACATCCGAGGCCGTCGACCCCGCAATATCGCCAACTTCTCGCCGTTTTTAGCAACACTACTAGACACTGGCTTTTTTATGGAATACGTGATCTAAAAGAGTGTAAATTCGCCTCGTTCAGTTCGACTTGACCTATTTTTTGAGCACTTAAAGTTTTTTTTTTTCTGAAGATCCTTGTAGGATCGAACAATGTACTTGTTGTGTTTTATAACATCGCGTCGTGTCAATGACTCCCGTTGGTAATGAGTGTAAATGCCGCAGAAAAAGTTAATTTATTGTTGATGTGTCTCTTTCTTTAGTATGACGTACGTGGGAGATACATGAGTTTCTCGAGCTGCTGATGATCGTGACGACTCGTTTTTGTAAACATATCGAAACTGCTTTGGAAATTAGAGAAGTATTTACGATGTGCCTTCGATATTTTACCGCCATTTACGAGTATTGTACTCGCTAGCAAGTTATTCGATTGCTTCTATTTAAATCCGATATATTCTTTGGAAACTTCCATGAAACAGCTCCATTATTTCCAATAAGTAACAGCTTGAATACTTGATTTAAGCTATTATATTTTAGTTATTTAATTACAATGTTACATTTGATAATTTTTTTGACAACAAAAACTAACATTATTTTACATCTTACATGTATGAAGGATGTTGAACCCTGAGACGTATGCTTGGTCATATAGGGAGGTGCCCAAAGGTCGTCTGGGAAAGGGTCAAACGTAAATTGCTTAGGTTTTGTTTATGTTTTGTATTTACTACCTGTTTAATCCCAATTTTTGTGTTGTTACTTGGTCGATAAATTAGATTAATTGCCAATATAATGCAAGGTTTTACTTGGCAGAGGGTAATTTTTGGACTGCTGAAGTGAGGAGATTATTATACTTCACCCATCTACAAATGCCTTATATAATAAGGACTAAACAAATTAGACCTAAACTAGGACTAAAAAAACAGCTATTCTCTTAGCTAAATGTCGATGACGAGCGCTGGACTATAGGACAAAATACGGCAAATTTCGCCATATAATCCAGCGCTCGTGGTCGGCATGTCGCCAGGATAATAGCTGCTTTGGCTCAATTTGTTTAGCTCCTATTATATAAGGCATTTGCAGATGGGTGGAGTATAATAATCTCCTCACTTCAGTAGTTTAGATTAATTGCATTATGAGTTTTAATAAAGGACACAGTAATAGAGACAATTCATCATTTTGAGGTAATAATTAGTTCCAAGGTTTTATTACAGCTATTGTGCCTTCATTATATTCTCATGTTCGCAATTTAATTAGACTTCATGTGTGGTGTTACAAATTCCTTTTTGGTGTAGAAATACGACTATCATTTCACAGGTAAAATGTCAAGTTTCTTTTTACTGGCAAATAAGAAATCTCTTCTGACGTGTCTGGATGTTACCTGCTTTGGTTGCTATTTCAATAATATGCAACTCCACATTTTGCAGTACAAGTTTTTTTGCATTACATTTTTGGTCTTTGGTCGCAGAAAAGGCAAAGTCGAGTAGGCTACTGCATAGCTAGATTTACTAGATCTATTGACTTTTTAACTTTATCGGCCGTATTGGATGAGATAAATCTTAAATTAGAAACAGATTGCCAGGTAATGAAAAATCAATTCTAAATATTTTTACGAACATAATAGAATCAGACCATTATTATTTGAAATATAGAAACTGAAAAGTGGAGACATCTTGCTAGTTCATAATCGTATTTTGCAAAATTTTTAACTGTGATGTATCTCGAACAACAAATCGGTAACACGTTTTAATGCCTCACCCTGTAGTGAATAACGAGATGCTCTGCCTTAATTGACGTCATGTACGTTCCGATATACATCAGTGTTGAAACCAGATGCGCGAGCTCCAATATTAACATAATATTGCAGATTTATTGAAACTTGTTTTAACGTTAAATGTCAGTGTACTCGTTGCAGTTACCAGAAATCTATTCATCTTATTTCAGCGGAAAACACACTATATTAAGTAATTAGAACTTCGACGGTCACGATTATACCATCTTCATTTTATACACATACATATGTTATGTGTTAGGAATTGTTCTAAAATTAATAATTAATAAAATAAAATTTTATAAAGTTAATAAAATTTCGCTATACAGATACTTTACTTATATTTAGCATTTTTCCTTGCGTTGTTTTTCTTGAAAATAGATTATATTCTTAGTAATAGTAATGCTTTTGTATCATATGGGAAGGTGCAAGACTGTCGAACTGAAGTAAGGAAGAGAGACGACAGATCACATTAAAACTTTGAAAATTAACGTTTTATTAATAGTAGTTAAACATATTTATTATCTAATAAATATGTTTCGAACCTAGTCAACATATGTGTCGACATTCCTCACACTATTCAGCCTTAGGCTGTCTTCAATTATTAAATAATGCTTAGTAAGATTTGCAATTATATAATTTACTGGTCGTTTCATTGAATTGCAGAAAAAGGCTACATAATATATCTGAGTGTATTAGAAAGTATTTAATGCCTTTTTTAAATGTCACCGACCTACGTAAGGTCAATTTATGATCATATAAGTGCGCGATGTATAATATTTTTTCAATAAACGTAACCTAGTTGATCAAGAAAAATGTAATTTATTGTCATTAATCGATATATCTTCCACGATTCTCTTAAGGATAATCTAATTAACGCTTACATAAACATTGACGTGAGTTAAATACTTAACTATTTGATTTGATTCATTTATTCAGCTCATTTATTAATTAGGAATTGTAAGAGCGAATTTATGTATAACTGTAATATTTTCACATAGAGAGAACTAGTTCTGGGAAGGTATTGCAGAAAACTATATTGTATAAATAATTTATATCTATACTAGCGGAAATGGAAATCCCAACACCAAGAAGGAGGTATGCCAGATGAGGTGTTGTGAAAGAGCCTCGTGGAGGGAAGAATGGCGCTCTGTGGTATTCACAGATGAGTCGTTTTTGTCTGGGTGCTAGTGATAGACGTGCACGGGTTAGAAGGAGGTCTGATGAACGCCTCTTAGAGAGCTGTATTCATCGCCGCCATACCGGACTAATTCCAGGGATTATGGTGTTGGGGGGAGGCATTTCCTATGACCCCACTACCACTTTGGTGGTAATTCAGAATAACATGACAGCGAATGTTTACGTCAGAGTTATTGAGCCTGTTGTTTTCCCGTTTATGAACAATATGGATGGAGGGATATTTCAGCAAGATAACGCTCTCCCCCATATCTCTGCTGTGACCAAGAACGCTCTCCGTAACATTCTGTTTTACCCTGGCCTGTAAGATCTCTCGATCTTTCTTTAATAGAGCATGTGTGGGACATGCTTGGACGTAGGCTTCAAACACATCCTCAACCAGCTATGAAAATAGCCGATCTGATAGCACACGTGCATCAAGCGTGGGAAGGTGTACCTCAGAATGAGATTCGTCACCTTTATGACCGGATGCCCTACGTGTGGAGACCTGCATGCTCCGAAATGGTGGCTACTGACTGGGTACTGAGGAAGATACCGCTATACCTCTATACATTTTAAGTTATGCTACTGTAAATAGTATCAGTGTAAATATACCACCTAGACAAATATTTTGTGTGCGTTTCATTGATCCAGCATACCTCTTGGTTTTTGGGATCTCCATTTCCACCAGTGTATTTTTAATATAATATAGATTTTTTACAACAGTTTGCAAAATTATTAACAATTATTTTACGTTTTGGTTTTGATAACCATCTTCAGAGAACTACAATAACAAAATGTAGAAGGTTATAGTTATTGAAGTGATAACTTCTTATGGGAGGGTAAACCGCTTCGTTACGTAACGCGTTACAGCGCCAGTCTGTCTGGCTTCCTGTTCTCTCACGGATACGACAGCGGTAGGCAGGCTCCTCCTCTCACTCTAACCCACAGCGCTAGCCGTATTTCGGACAGACGCTTCCCCCTCTCTCGCACGATCTCGAGCTGTATCTCCTCCTCTCTGCGTGCTTTCGCTGTCTACATCTACGTGCATGTGCATGTGTGCGTCGCTGCTGCTGCGGGGCCGCCTCTATGATTTAGTAATTAGTAAATTTAGTAATTTTACAGCATATCATAGTAAAAAAATAATTATACACGTTCTGATAAACATATTAAAAAAAATTATTATAAAATTCCGTTAATTTTAACCGGAGATTTTAATGTTAATTTTGCTGCTGATCGAGCTAAAAATTTAGTATCGTTCCTACAATCAAAATTACAATTAAAAATTATTAATAAGCCAGAAGAAGCTACAAGTCATGAAACTGTACTTGATGCAGTCTTTGCAAGATTTTTAGATGACATACAATGTAAAAGTTTCGTTGCTTATTATGGCTACCATAAGCCAATTGTTACTTTTATAGGATTAAATAATGATACTAATAATGTACATACACAAAATTCTAATGTACATATTCAAGAATTGTAACTAAGAATAAAATAAATTTTATAATCAATAAAAGATTTAATTAATAAATAACCTTTCCTTACATTATCATATTAATATACATAAAATTTAAGTAATAACCTAAGCTTTTCTCAAGTTAAACAATTTCAGTATCAAATAGTTCAACTTAGATTAGTTTAAGTTATCACTTCTGTCGGGCGTCCCGTGACGCACACGTTTTTTTTTTATTCATATATTGGTTACATGGATATATCTACATACATGTTTCTGTATGGTTTGGTGTGCGGTTGTTTATGTTATTGATGATAGAGATATTATTTGTTTACTTCCCCTAAATTTCTTTAACAGTGACTTATTACTGTCTTAAATCTTATCTACTCTTAAGTAGATAAGATTTAAGATATTTTTATTTGCTAATACATGGATATACGTAAAATTAACTGCGTTATTGTTTTTTTTTTCTAATACGTATTTTGTAGGCGCTTTTGAATTTTCGTTTAGTTTTTTATTTCTATTGTATTTTTATGTGTATATTCTTTTATGGAAACATTGGTTCTATTAACCTATGTATGTATATGTAATTACAATTATTAAAATATATTTTTTGTATAGTATTTGTTCTTTTTTTTTGCTTATAAATTAAGTTTAACTTTTGTAAAAATATCTTTATAATATTGAAAGTTTACGCACTATTGCTATTGCGTATTCTTGATATATTTCAGATATTTGTAGATACTTTAGGCATATAAGGCATGAATACTTATTTGTTATACGTTAACTTTGATAAGCCCATAAAATTATTTAGTGTAAGTTTTCTTCTTTAATCTTAATATCTATTCCGTTTCCCACTTTTTTTTTCAGTAATTTCAGTTCATTATATTAAATTATAAAATTTTGGAGATTTATTTCTTTTCCTATTTGAGTGGGGTACTCAAATGAATATACGGTCGTTGTAAAGGTGAAGAAGGTTATTACAACCGACGTGTACGATTAAGTAATTTTTATTACTTTTCGTTAACCAACAGCACTTGAATTAAAAACAATTTAAGATATCGCAACATTGCCATATTCATATTTATTTATTTATTTAGCACTATCTGTACCCGGCCACGTGTTGCTCAGGCTTTTTACCTATCTTCTTGTGATATCTACATAATAGTGGTTATATACAACCACTATATACAAAACAGGCGCGTATTCGAATGCGACGTTGTGTCACAATTTTAAAGCAATCGGCGAAAAACTTTCAGAGATTTAAGATTTTCGACAAACGAACATTTTCATTTTTATTTATATAGAAGATTTAAAGCTATTTCTTTTTGTTACAGGTATGTCAGTTATGTCGAATCTAGGATAAAGGTAAATGTATCCTCAACTTAATTAATTTACATAATATGTAGATTTTTGGCTAATCTTTATATCATTTAATATGAACGATTCTTGAAAAGACGTTCAGAACGTTTTCTTCTATAAAGAAGTGCAGAAAATGCTAACGTGTTTTGATTCACATACTTGATTATTCTTAAGAATTTTTTTTTTCATCTAATCGTGATGCTCTGTTAGGAACCGCCTGAGCTGGATCGCATTGTGCGTGGGTGTTCCTTCGTTCTAGATTTCGTTAAAATAATATTTTTATTACTTTTCGAACCATGAAAACAAACGGAGCTCGTTAAGAGGCTATTGAACTGCATTTAAAAATTTTTGGGTGGTCTGCTTATTGTTAGCTTCTTGACCACGACGGTTTACGATGTAGCATTTAAAACAAATCCAGAAATTCGTTGCACAACGACACAAAATGAGCATAGCAGAATTACTTGAACGAAATACGTACCGCTGGCCGGCGCGGATAGAGAGCTGCCGTAAACACTAATTAATCGCTGTCGGCTTTGAAACATTCGAAAAACGCCATTTGGGTTAACGCGATCATAAAATTTTTGTAGTTCCATGCATCTAAATTTAAAATTAGAAACAAAACAATAGCGGAAATGGGCGGAATAAACAGCAGTGGACGCGTAAAAGTCGTACTATCAGTAAAATTCCGATGTTTCGGATTTCCACCGGTGCCTTGCTTCAAGATCACCTTCTGGAACATGGGGATATTAAATTAAAATTGCTGAAGCTGCTATAAGCATAATTGCGTATTATTTTTCATTATCTTTTCAGTTTGTACATAGATGATAATCATGTAGATAAAGATACTATTTAGTCAGGATTAATGAAAAAAAGAAATATCCAAATAAATACGGACTATATGCTGACCATTTGTTACCAAATAAATATATCCTCCCTTAAGTACAGTTAAATCAGTGTAAAATTCATATTATTTATAGTTATTAATGTTTGGACACACAGAAATCGAATTACTTCCCTTAATGCCTCAGGTTGTGGAGAGGAAATTTACACACAGATACCGCCATAAATACCACAGTATGTACAACATTATCGCGATCACCTCTATAGGGGAGTACGATAGATAGCCCATCCATGTTGTTGACGCGGAGCGAAGTGCTGGACGTTTATTAGCTCTGCGTCGAGCACTGGCATGAATCCCGATTTGTCCTGTGTGTTTGGAAAAATATTTTTAAACATGTTTATAGAGAAAGGTTATTTACGAGTGTAACGAAATATGTAGAATATAATTCATATTCATATTATAACATAGTCAGTAATGAAGTTATGAACTTTACTAAATCATATTAAGAGCGAGCTTCTTTTATCCTTTCACATCTAAATAGGACAATTGTTGGTCGAACTTGATTAATAATGATCTTTTCCTACTAGCTATTTTTTTTTAATTCTTTAATCATTATATATTTATCTTTCACACCGGTTCTCTGTAAGAAAATAATTATTTAGAGTTCTTTTTCAGTGAGGTCTACAATTGCTATATTTTAGATAGCTTCATTATTTCTGATAACTAATACATCAAATTTATTAGTTACCCATTATTTTTATTTTCATTGAGGAATGTTGTGAGTCTTCTAACTTTTAAAATTCCTGTGGTTGGTTCTCCTGTACATGAATCATGACTAAAATCGTCTTGATTCCTGTATATACAATGACTGTAATATCTTCAATAAACAATACAATAAAAACTTAAGAATCATACATTTGTTTCTATAGTTAGCACTATTAAAAATAAATATTATTGAAAACATTATGAAGGCATGATATGTAAATAACCCCTGAATGCATAGAAGTGAATCATAAATCAGATGAAATGCTTCAGCGACTAGGAAGCGGTGCAATATTTTATTTTAATATTTCGAGAAGTATTAATATAAAAATATTTTGTCATAGTTCATAAAAGAGTTTTAAAAAACAATAACATGAACTACTGGACAAAATTATCATCATTGAAACTTCACCACTTCACTTTTATTTTTTCGAAGATTTAAATCATACTGCTTATGTGATTTTATAATTAAAGTATTTCAACTAATGTTTAAAAAATTATAATGGTATTCAATGGGGAAAACATGAATAAATAACAGAAAGGAACAACAGTGTAAGACAAAACGAAAACGGTGTTAATGAAAAGTTTTAGAAAAAAAATTGGAGATCAAATTAAATTGTAAGAATTTGAATTCAGTAATTGTAAATCTTCCTCTAGGTATTATTACTGCTTCCATTCATCTGGGCATGATATTAATCAAGTGGTTTCCTGAGAAATATTCTCCCATTCGATAAGAACGACTTTTTCGAGTTCCCTAAGGGTAATGGAGGTAGATGTGTGGCGCCTAACTAACCGTTTTAGTGCATCCTATAGATTCTGCATGGACTTCCATATCTGAGTGTCTTGGTTGCTATTGTTGCCGTAATTGGAATATTTACAAATTAAAGGTAGACTAGTACCACTTTAGTAACGTGGCCCGAGCGTTGCCGAGCCAATTGTCCTCCATAAACGAAGCAAATGGCATTACATCTTCTTCTACTATATTTTCTACGTAGAAATGTGCATTAATTTCCCCTGTACAGGAACCACATCCGTGTTACCATTGAAACAAATTCCTCCCCAGAACGTTATTGTTCCACTAAGAAATGAAAACCTCGGAGAAATATTGCAGGCAGCAATATTTCCTGGCCTCCGTCAGACGGTTGACGTCCACCCGGTGAATTAAGACATCCTCTAGTTTTGTCTGAAAATCGCTTCCAGTCGTCAATGGTCCAATTCATGTATTCTCTTGCAAAACACGAGGTAGTAATTCTGTGTTTTCTTGCAAAACCTAGTCTAGTAATGTCTATGTTCTCTGGCGAGCAGTGGTGCAATAACTGGTGTTCTAATCCAATCCTCCATCCTTAATCCTGCTCCTGACCATTCGTCCAGAAATTTCTACATTCCGGGCTGCTGCTAGGGCTCTGCGTAACTCTAAACTAGTAAACTAGTAGAATATCTGTTTGTTAAGGTGACTTGCATAAGATATCGCCCATTTCTTGCACCTGTAGACTTCTTACGACCTTGTCCCGTAGTTTTATGGGAACTTCCAGGTTCATTGATACGTTTAACTGTTCGACTAATTGTTGATTGTCTAACTCCTAACAAATTAACCACATAACTCTGGCTATGTCCCTGGTTAATTACAGTTACCGCTTTCATTGCTTCATCTTCTCTTAAGTTAGGTGGACGATTTATTTCTTCTATTCTGGGTGTACTGGACAGTGTTATATTCACAGTTGTTAGCATAACTGAAATTATTGCCTTTTACAAATCCCTTTAAACAGCGTTAAATATATTATTAACAAGCAATTACAATATACCTACTTTACAATTGTCAAACAGTTGCAATTATTTATCAGTAGTGACAAAGGATATCCTATGCCTTCGAAAACTTATAATGAATAATGAAAATTTTTGCTAATACGTTAATTTTGTCTAGGAATGTACTTTAAATTCAATCCTACCTCATAGAAACTAATTCGATGAGAACACCTACATTCCATGTATTGAGAATATTTCACGAAACAACTACTTTCAACCCTTATTTAAGCAACCCCTGTTGGTAGCATGTCGCTATTATTAACCCTTATTTAAAGCATGTCGCGGTATAAACCATACGAACGGAATCGGGCCCGACGTTATGAGGCAGTTCCAATGCAATAATGCAACCGTATATCCCCAGACAAGTCGTGTCATTTACCAGCTTTTTG
The DNA here is from genome assembly GCA_037954035.1 of Rosalia funebris. Taxonomy (NCBI): domain Eukaryota; kingdom Metazoa; phylum Arthropoda; class Insecta; order Coleoptera; family Cerambycidae; genus Rosalia; species Rosalia funebris. Next base: position 10,420,054 of record JAZFAV010000004.1, read on the forward strand.
CTCGATTAATTTCTCTGTCCTTTATTTTTGGCCATAAAGTGAACACCTATAAAATGGTTTCTCGCTTCAGACTGGAGAAAAGGGAACGGCAGGTGTGACGGGAATAAAACCGTTTTACAGTGTCAAACTAGGAGAAAATGACATTTGAAAAGGTGTCGTAAAATTTTTAGATATATACGCTGGCGGACTGCTTTAATATTTTATGGACTTAGAATACAGAGGAAATTTAATAGTATTTTCTGTGGATTTGTGATCTGTACGTACTCTTAGAATATAAATGAAGCTAATTAATTTTGTATGAAATTTATATTCATGTTCTGAAGACTATACGCTTTTGAATAAAACTTAAAAGTGTTACGATTCTAGGAAGTGTCAATTCCATATTTTATTTTTACATTATCTCGGTTTTTATAAAATTTCATTAAAAACTAACGTTAGCGCCTCCGCCATTTTTATACAGTCTATGAGTAAGTACAAGTATATACGCTTTTGATTAAAACTTAAAAGTGTTACGGTTATAGGAAGTGAATTTAATATTTTATTTTTGTATTTTCTCGGTTTTAATAAAATGTCATAAACATAACATTAGCGCATCCGCCATTTTATATAGTCTATGAGTAAATATGTTAAAAAATATTTTAATACATATAATAAATATATTATCACTACAGCTTTCGCGATACTATCACTTATAGTTTATATATAGTTTTTATTATTCCGTAAAATGTTCTTAACATTAGCACCTTCGCCATTTTATACATTCCACTAAAACAATATTAAGCAGTAGTATTATACTATTATCAGAAAATAATAAAAAGGTTTCTTGGTTTTTCGGTATTAAATACCTCAAATTTGTTATATTTTATTTTTAGGATTATCTAATACTCCTTTGGCACCACACAAAATACTTCGAGGATTATCTATTGAAAATAATTTTCGCAGCTCCATAAATATCTTCTACTTCTATTTAGTAATTAAACGTTTAAGAAGGATATTAGAAACAATTTTAATAAATGAAAATATTCTTACAATATTCCCAAATAATTTTTTATTTATTATTTGTGATTTAAGTTTTAACTAAACCTAAATCAGTTCTATATTTAAAAAGTCTAAGGGCGTAATTAAAGATAGTAAAATATATTGCATAAAATAAAATAGTATAGTGATGTATATATATTTTGAGGCATCTAGGTTTTAATTCCCTCTAGCTGTAGTTAATTAGTAGTTAAGTAAGATTGAAAAAATCTTATGAAAGTTTATCACGGCATTGGATTTTGTATTTACCCTACTTATTGTAGTAGCTTTTGTTAATTAAGAAAGATGTTTAAAGATGTTTAAATGTTTAGATGTTTAAAATACAAATTATAGAGAAGTATTTATTATACAAAATCAATCAGCCCTGTTTTCAAAACCTCGTGGTTTTGTGAAATATTTATGTTTTTCAAAAAATAAAAATAATAAATATTAGTACAGGAGAAAATAAATTAATTGAGAATGTTTTTTCTTCTATTTAACTATAATTAACTAATATTTCATAAAAAAAAATTATACACGTTTTCTTAGGTGAAACTAATGCAGTATTTAAAATATGTCTGTCTGAGTTATCGAGAAGTAATAGGATTTCAGTGTCGATATGTCTATAGGGGTATCTATATGGCTATCTACATGTCCTTATTGTATTATGCTAAATATGTTGATATCTTGTTATGATTTTGTGTATACGATGGGGATTATTTTAATGGACCTTATTTTGGAATTTTAGATTAGTCTTCTTTACACAGCCCCATAATTAAGTCCCTTAGGTCTGTAATGACTAAAAAATAAATACTTTGTAAAATAGTATCTTGTTACCTACGACTAATTGGAGTTTTCCATATTCAATATATATTTTTTAATTATATCTAGTTCTCTCTTTTTTTTTGTATATTTCTTGTTTCACCTTAGCTGGACATCTACAATTGTTCCCAGATATTTGAACATTTTCTTAAAGGAATAATTTCTTTATTAAACATTAATGGAAAAAACTGTTAGCGCTATTAGAATAACATTATTGAACAAAAAATTGTTAATAAACACAATGAGCAACTAACGAAAATAATAGTTGTTTTATAAGGCAACTTATATAAAAAAGCTTTTGAGATTTGATATAAATACGAAGCTATTAAATTCACGAAAATGTAGCAAAGCTAAATTTACATTAAACTTAAATTAGGATTGTTTTATTATATTTTCTAAAATACTCTTGTATACATTTTATATTTTTTTGTGCAAAGGTATATAAATTTTTGATTTATTCAGATTTTTTTACATGTTCTTAGTTTGGTCGGTTTATATTTTAGCGAGATTGTTAAGACATATGAATATTCTTCACGTTTTTGAAAACGTTTCCCTAACCGGGAAACGAAATAATATATTAATAAACCTATAATATATTATTACCCCTTTTGTAATACGCTATTTACTTATATCGTTTATATTTAATTTTTAGTATTTAATAAAATATTCTCAACATTGGCGCCTCCGCCATTTTATGGACCCCACGATTTAATATTCCATTTATAAAAATTGTTTTCCATCATTATAATTGACATAATGGAGGGGTACGTTATATTAAAGCAATATTAAATAGTAGTATTATCACGCCATTATGAGATAAGAATAAAATGTGTCTGAGTTTCTCTATATTAGGTACCTTAAATTCGTTATGTTTTGTCTTTACGTTTAGAATAAAATTTGAAATTTCACTCAATCTTGTTTTACGTTTGCATAAGTAAAATTCAAACGTATCGTCCCAAAAAGTAGGGAAGTCTAATACCTTCAACCTATACATTGATCTCGAATCTCATTTGATTGTTTTCTCAATCCATTGATCTTTTCAAAAAAATATAGGAAGTATGTAGAATATTACCATTTTTGAAAATATTATAAAAATTTATAGATAATAAATACAGTATATTTAATTTGTTACTACGTCTACTAACATTCGACTTTTTATTTTTCTTATTGATTTACTTTATCGAGAATCATCTATTAAAATAGTTTCGACGGCTCTACAACACCTTCTATTGTGAATTACCAAATAATTATTTAAAATATTTTAGAAACAATTTCACTATATAGAAATATTACTATAATATTACCAAATATTTTTCAATTACTCTTTGTAATTTCAGTTTTTAACTAAACTTGAATCATTTATATATTTAAAAAGTCTAAGGTTGTAATTGAAAATAAAATATTTTGCATAATATAAAATAATATAGCGTAAGGTGTATATATACTTTGTAATATCTAGGTTTCCATTCCCTATGAAATAGCTGCAGTTAATTTGTGTTTAAATAAAATTGTAAGGAATTCTTATGAAGAATTATTATATCACTGGATGTTTTAAATTTTTATCCTACTATTGTAGTAGCTCGCAATAATAAATAAAAGATTTCAGATAGATTTTAGAAGTTTAAACTAGAGACTTAAAATATAAACTAAAGAGAAGTATTGACTTTTACTTGATAATAGTTTTTTACGCAACGTTTTCTTAAGTGAAAATAAATGTTTTATTGAAAATAGGTTCTGCTTAATCTCTTCCTTTAACAGATAGTTTCGTGTCAAATAGAGATACGTATAGACAATATAGGCATATACAAGATATTTTCCGATAGGTAATAAAACACATTTCCTAGATATAATACTAGGTCACGATGAATTTTGTAACAACGTCTTTCAGAAATTAATCCACTAAAAGAATTTAAACAGTGGAGAACAGTATACATAAGAATTATATACATACTTACATACAATTTTAGAAATTGGCAAACAATCCATCTACCTGCTAAATAGATGGCAATAAGTCTATAAATATATTAGCAAAAATAATAAATATGTTATAGTTATATTAAAATTATATTATCAGATCTAGATTGTGTATTTTGACTTATACAAATTTTGATTTATATACGTATGACAAAATAATCTTGTCGTTTAAATTCGAATGCAAAGAGCACCTGCATTCTCTCTATTTCAAACCTTTTCAAATACACTTGAAACAAGCCATCTTAATTCTTATTAGTGTTGATGAATTTATGTAATAGAAAATAAATATTTAAAATTAAATTTATTGGGATAAGAAAAAAACAAATCAAGTAAAATTCCTGATAGCCATTTACTTTACCCCAAAATAGATTTTCTGGGCACTACCCTAATTTAATTGTTCAATAGTCTTATAGTTCTTGTTTAATTCTATATCCAACTTGTGGCTGTTTAAACGATTTATTTTAGGTAAAATTTATAGTCTCGCATTGGCGCATTCGCCATTTTTTCAATTCGTAAATTTGTTACCTGATTTTTTTTCACTATATAAGTAAAAAATTGTTAACACATTGCACAAATATAGGACTCGTATTTTTATTACTGTTTAAATCTGAAAGATTCCCTTGACCACTCGTTTGCTACACCATGCAATTTAACTATAGAAAATTTAATACGAATCTTATAAAGTATAAAATACAAACAACATCGCTGAGATTATTTTATTTAATCTCCACGTTTTAAGCAATTTCTCCGGTCCCTGGCGATGGAGGTATTACTGCGTGAAATTTTATCCGAACTAATCGTCAGGGCGGGTAAAATAAAATACATACAAATCATTTTCCGTGTTAAGGGCAAGAAGAAGAGCGCGCCGGATTCCAGCGCCGAAAGATCTGATTTCGACTTAATTTAGGAAGGTGGCGACTTGTGAATGACTGGATTAAAGTAAGCAGCTTAGGACTGAATTGGAGGCCGGTGGAATGTAAACAGGGCAGGAATGCCGAGGTTTTTTTTTTGTTAATTTTTGATATGAAGTATCCGATTTTTTTAGTATTCGACCTAATATCTCTTCCAGTGTTATGCTGGGCATTATTAGGTTCGTTTTTGTAAATCATTGAATTTTAATTTAATCCAACAGTTATATGTATATGAAATAATATATTATAAATATTACAAACATCTTTTTTGTCGGATATTCTGTGTATTTTTAAGTGATTTGAGAAATTATTGAAATTGTTTCACTATCGTGTAATACATATATATCAACTAATTTCTTATTGCATACCTTACATTCTTTTCTTTTCTTTTCTGTGGGTTTATTATTTATTATTTTACACTTGACATATTATCCATATAAGTTGCAATCATATTTATCCGTTTGAGGGTAGACCAACTCTTGCGTCGATGGCTTGCGTAGTGTCACTGATTTGTTAATAACTTAATGAATAACGATCTGCTGTTTGAAACTTAACACTGTGTTTCAACGAAATCAGATGTCATCCTATTCGGGATAAATGAATTCTTAAAATATTTGAACGTGAAATTCTGATAATCACCATATTTTTTTAGACCCTTTCTAGGTAAAGTAATAAATATAGAAAGTTTTATATGAATGTGTTTCTATCAATTATCAACGATTATCGCTAATTTCTAAAATTAGGGTCCAGTGCACTCCAATTTCGTTTAGACAGCCAATGTCTCGGGGTAGCTCTTTCAGGAGTGCTAAGTTCAATAGCTAACGCACCGTGGTATATGTATATATAATTATTGAACTAGATTTACCAGTGGTATCAAATTTAAAATACAATTATCTAGTCACACATATGCAGAAAGAAAATGCTTTTCAACATTCTCGTAAGAACAATAATGGATGAAAACTTGGAGCCAATACATTTAAAATGCTGCAAACCTAAGAATTCATTAACTATGTTTAATTAGTTAAGTGCATTTTTAATCTAGTCAGTAATAAATCTAGACTTTAGATTATTGTTATACTGCTCAGATAATTGTTAATCTAGCTTTTCAATATGATATGATTTATTGGAATTGTTCCCTACATGTCATTTATAGTCAAAACAAATACTTACTGCCCATCTTAGCGACTTCAGGACAGATTGTATATATAAGAGAGAGAAAAAAAAGTTCCGTTTATCTTTTAATTTTGGGGACTCAATAGCGTATAAATGTGATAGCGAACTTGTGATAAATATACATTCACGAAATAAATTGCAACCGGTCCTGTTTGGCGAACTCTCGAATATCGTGTTTTAAATAACTTGACTGCATTCCCCGTCCCGAATTAAAAGAACGCGTCCGCCTCTAGATTAATTAAGGGTTTTCTATATAATCCCTTCACAATGCCATGGCAAGGAAGGCATCAGCACGAATTCAGGCACTGCTTTGTATAGTAATCAAGCGCCAACTCTCTCGTAATCCTGACATAAATCCCGTGCATCATGTTGTTTCATTCTCTTATTATTGGGATTAACATTTAACTGCTCTTATCTGCGAAGCGATTATGCACTCCACGAAGGACGAATGACAATTAGGCTCTGACTGACAGGCTTTCGTTGGTTTCATATACCAAAGTGGAGGTGAAATATTGAAAATCAGAGACTTTTTTTTGTCCTTCCGAAGGAATCATCAAGACAAAATATTTTAATATAAGTAATCATAAAATTTTCTAAAAACGTTTACAATAAAGGGTATTACATATATCAAATACACCATTGTTTTATAAATTGTCGAAGCAATCAAGTGGTTCACCTAAAATTTAAGTCTAATTTAAAATGCTGATATTGAATTCAACATGTCGCCAAATAAAAGCCAAAGATTCTTTTGTGAAAACCCAAAGAATTGTCTTGATGGTTGCAATCGGTGAAACGTAGCATTGAGGAGAGGGGACGGTGATTTCTCAAACATTAAACATTAAATTCAGTGTATCGCCAAATAAAAACCAAAAAATCTTCTCGATATCATTTGTCATTTCATCACATATTTGTTTAAAATAACCCAAAATACTGCCCTAATGGTTGCAGTCGGTAAAGCGTGGCACTGAGGAGAGACAGGCGGTGTTTTTTAAATATTTAACATTAAATTCAGCGTGTCGCCAAGTGAAAACCAAAGAATCTAGAATATTCTCAATATCATGTATAATTTCATTACATATTAATTTGTGTAATCCCAAATAACTCTCTTGATTGTTGCAATCGGTGAAACATAGCACTGAGGAGAGACATGCTGTGTTTTCTCAAACATTTAACATCGGCGTGAACTCAGCGTATTTAGAATTCCTAAAGGAATTCATTCCTTTAGGAATTCCTTATATATCTCAAGGATCTTTCATTTGTGAAAATTAGACGCTAGAAGTAGTTTCATCCTATTTATTTTATTTTTGTTAAGCTGGTACAAGGCGTCAAAATGTAGCTATACATAATTTACAAATATTGAATCTTTCCCATTTAAAAAGAATAGTTTTTTAAACTGATTCAATTAATATATTAGTCCAATATCTGTGTTTTGGTTTTTTGGTTGTCATTAAATAGGCTGCAATTAAAAATGTACATATGTATATATTCTTTAGGTCTTTAAACTTTTAGTATTAGTATTGACCAATTTTGGAATCATAGTAGGGCTAATTAGTTGTAAAGTTGAAATATGTCGCTTAAAAATTATAAAATTGAAGTTAATTCGTGAGTAAACTCCAAGGTATAGGGACTTTAAGAAATAGATTCACACGAAATTTTTTGTTAACGGCATCGAGACAAGCTTGGCTTAGCGCTAGAATCAAAACTTTGGCAAATATTTTGTAAATTCTGACGAGCAATTTTAATATTAAAAATAGAGATAAATTAAACTATCTACAGACGAGTTCACTCGAATCCAGTAATTGAAGGACAATGCGACAGCAATGGACAAGTTGATACTGTATCATACCTGAATGTTTTAACAAAATATCTATATAATTTAAAATGAGCATTGAATAAAATATGTATGATAATTTAAAGTACTTTTCTGTGAAAAAAAATGTAATAAAAAACTTATAATTTAGAATTGTCTTTAAATAAATTTTAAAACAGCTTAAGTTTGTATTTCAGATTTTTTTTATTTTGTACCGATTATTTATGCATTATTTATTGCGGAGTAATAAAATACGAGTAAACAAGTCGCAATAATATTGAGCCGCCCCCACGCTCATATCAAGGGCACCTCCGGAGCAAGCCTCTAGAGGGTTCGGATCAAAAAACAAATGTTACCACGTTGTTCGCAAGGGTCGATTTACATAGATTTGATTTGATAGAATCAATACATTCTATCAAAATGCTAAAATTCGAACTAAAAGCATTTCCTATATCGACCTAAAAATTTCGTGACACACACACGAAAACAGCCGTTCAGTAAATATAGATAAACAAGAAATTTTCTTGTAATAATTATTATATCATCAAGAAGTCGTCGACTGAAATAAAAAAATGCCAAGGAAGAGATGTTAAAATTATTTGCAAAGAGCTTTAAACATAATTTTTGATATTTTGTACGTAATGGATAATTGTGGAACAATAATTTTCACAAACACACCATTTCACCACAACAAGCATCCATATCTGAATGAGTCTGTCTCCATTTTGTGTAAACTTTATTTTTGGCTCTCGCTGTATATTTTACGAACATATTGGCCTTGATTGATGAAGTTAAGTTAAAATAAACATGTTAAACTATCCGTCTCGACAATTTTCTTCCCCAAAAGTCATTTCTTTACAGAAATACCTACCCGGCTTGTACACAAACTAAATTCAAATCGCGAATAAAACCGAATAATTCAGTAATAATTCACCTTGCTTATGCCCAAGCCACCGGATCCGGCCACAGTTACTTCCAGTAACTTTCGACTAAGTCCTCTGTGGCTGTGTAAGAGATTACGGGAAAGTTGGCAACAAGTTCGGATCGATGGTATAAGAAAAGACATTAGCTAATGGACAAAAAGTTTACTGCCGCTTATTGGGGAAATTTGTAGCTCGCCAGTACGTCGTTTTTCAGTTCAGCATTTCGAAGTGATTTTCTGAAAGCGTCTTTTAATCTGTTTAATAAATAAATTACGCTCCCGTTGAAAGTATAAGGATCCTATAGATTTTGTAGAAGTTACTACAGCGGAGATTGTATTCTCAATGCTTTACTATACTTCGTTATATTTAATATAAGTGTTGCGTAACAATGATTTTCAAAAAAAAAAAATGTATATACTAGTAGTAACTTTGGATCTTTGCCACTGATCTCTGATTTAGTAACCACCGACAATAATCAGCCACAACTAACTCGGTATAAATTTAATACACTTGTAAACATAATTAGATAAGACGCTTCTGCAGTCGCTTGATGTCTACGTATTAGTTAGTGTTTCGTCTAGTAAACTATATTTCGTATGGCACAATGCAGGAAGTCATGGATAGGTTGAGTAACTACAGTCTGGAGCATTGCCAATATTTTAGTAGCACATTTAGCATCTGTGTCTTTCAGCACGATTGGGGACGCCTTATGGCGTAATAAAAATGTGTTCATATATTTGAGAATTAAAAAAGGGCCATTATTGTTGTGTTTATTCGTTAAAAATGAAAATAGTTATATTTATTATGTGCATATAGTAACTGAACAGCTCTGTTACTCTTCTCTATCTCTACTTTGCAATATTGTTGCACTGCGTATATTACTTATTCTCATTGATGTTGTACAATGTTTGTGAAGAACTTGCGAAAACAGTGGCACTCTAATATTTACTTTCGCCTGTATATTGTAATTATTTTGAATACATATTTTTCGAAATGCCACCCACAGAACTCGACTCCTCGGTCAATCTCATCTTCACTGAGATCATGGACTAATGAATGTTACTTATGGACTTTGCGAATAATTCTGTCTGCTTCAAAATTATCCCTGTTTAGAACCCCAGTCTAACACGACTTTACACTGACATTTTCACACTTCCAGTAGCCCTTTAGGATCAACTTATTTTGTTCATAGTATGCTTAGTCTTGTTTCAGCCATTATTATTTAACAATAACTATTCTGAAGCAAAAAGGCAAATTGGGCGAATTATCCACAGTCAAAGTGTGTATACATTGTTATGGAACATCCTATATATAAATACTTACGTACGACAGTCGCCTAGAATTCGACTTGAATCGCATCACCTGCAATTTTCTTAAAATATCGTTGCCGCTAAAGATTTATCGTGATTCTATACTATACTCACGCTGTGAAATTATCTAACTGCTGTAACGATTTAACGTATATATAATTCAATTTGATCTGGATAAATCGGCAGACTGAGTCGCGCCACGTCTGGACGTCTTCCACTAACAGCAATATCAGCGTACGGCAATTCGTCCGACAGGGATTTCCTGAACCGTGACACGAATAAATGTTTTTATCCCATTGTTGCGAAAAGCGCGGTCTCATATCAAATCAATTTAATAAAGATTGACAAATCATTGCATGTCTAGAGGAAGAACTTGCCCATTGTCGATCGCTCTTCCGTTCAGTGGTTTCCTGTTTGGAAACACTTTTTCTCTCCCTTACTTGTTTCGCGACGACGCGGCCGTTGTGTTCCCCTGATGGAAGTGCTCGATGTCAACCAAACTTTGCTTTTAATGCTTTTTTTTCGGAAGGGGGTTCGATAGTTTTTACTACGTATATAACGGGGCTATAACACTTCTAGAGCTCTTGTTTTAACAAACTTCTGCTCATTTTATTTTAAAACGGTTTCTTCGCATTGAAATAATAAAGCGGAATCTGTTTACTTTTGGATAATGAGATGAGAACTAGGTTAAATGGCGGGCTAAAAGTTGTAGGAATAAAGCCTAATGGTTATGAAGAAAATGACTTCGGTTATACTACTAAAAAACTTTTCAACAATATTATATCAAGACAGCACACTTTCTTTCTATAATACCACTATTTTGCGTGTTAGTTAGCGCTACTTTAGTTTTAATACTGCATCGTATCACAGTATATAAATTAATATAGACGAGTATTTTAAGTAAATAAATTACCAAAAAGGGCAACCAAACTGTTTTGTCCTTTATACAAACAAAATCAGGAGATCAGTTTTACACGAAGATTACATGATTCTCAACGCGTTATTCGCCAACCAAGTTAATGGGGAGTGTTAAGGAGAGATTAACATAATCGGGAAATGATTGAAACATATGATAATTAAAACTCAATTTTAATCATCTCCCGATTATACCAATTTCGTTGGCGAAAGGCGCATGGAGAATCGTGCAATATTTTGGTAATCCCCTTCCCCCCAGCCCCTTCCCAAGACTTAGCGTTTATGAAATTTTTCATTATGCCCAACTTTATGTCTAAGGAAGAGACAAATACTAATTTTTAAGAAATTAAATGTAAATAGGTATTTCACATTTAGTCATCTCGTCAGCCACTTATTATCATGGGAAAAATCTGGAACCTCGTTTGCCTTTTATGGTCTATTTAGTATTCTCTCGCTCAAAAAACAGAATTTGGGAGAACTTGCATGGATAATTTGCGAGAATTGGAACAAAGAATCGTTGAAGAATGTTTAACCATAACGCTAGAAATGCTGATGTTGAGGTATGCAAAATTGTGCAATATGCATTTTCTTAAATCCAGAAATTTTATAATATGGTTAGTAGTGTAGTAAACTTGTAGTCCTTTGTCATTTTATCTTTAAAGTTAATAATTCAGTTGCACCTTGTTGATGATGTCAGTATAGAACTTGACAAACTTTGACAAAATAATCATTACACCAAAAGGATGATATACATTAAGACTATGCCATTCTATTTCATGACCATCTTTGACCAACATAATTTCTTATATCTTGGTATATTACATTTTCGTGCAACCTCGCACCTTCTTCCAACTCATACTCTTACATTATTATAGTGAATGGCTTATATTTTTCCCACCTATGCTACCCAAAGGTTGACATTATGCCATTAGTTTCTATTATATCTAGAAATAATTTAGAACCTTTTGCTCTTTTACAACCGCCGCCACTGTATTCGACGGAGTTTGGCTCGAGATGCGAGAACGAGCAGTCTGCATGGTTTTGTTCTCTTCGCTTTCCGTCTATACACGACAAGACAAGTTTAACAATTACATGAATCAACTTTGGGGAACACGTACGTCAAGCATAACGTTTATATGCCGTTCCTGCCGGTCTGGCTGATAACGTTACGTAATTTAAATGTGATACGGTGTAATGGAGGTATAGGGACGAGATTGCGCTCATGGAAAATTAGTTAGGAGTCGTTGAATATCCCAAAACGCTTCCATTGTCAACAGTATATTGATAAAACATATCAAATTATTGTTATGATTCAAATTATTATTATTACTCATGTTAGGAATACGATGGGCGCCCAATTCTCTTGTCTGACGCCGAGTGATAAAGGTGCAGCACGCTGCTCTACGACCACTACATGGATAGGCGATGTATATTATTCGTCTAAAAAGGTTACTGCAACAGTTGGGGTATCATTGTATTCTAATGCTCGAGGATTCCTAACCGGGGAAGTTTGTCGACTCTTCCTGAGCATGGGTGTTTTATGCTCAATGGGGCTTATTTTTTATATCCCTCAAATATCAATAAATATGTTGTGAAAAAATAAAAAAAAATATTTTTAGTTTTTTTATCAAACCTTAAAAAGACACCCAAAATTTAAATCTCTAGACTAGAATGCCAAAAGGTTTAATCATTGTAATAATAAATGACGCTTATCATTCCCGTTTTTATTAAAAACTTTTATTCTACCTTTATTAAAATTCTATTAACGGCTAATATATTTTTCTCAGTGTATTTTCGAATAAGGGCCCGTTCCCACTTAGACGGACCGTCTGTTTTCTCGGTCCGTCTAAAGAGACGGATATGCCAGTGGCAGTACAATTTATATAACACTGTTCACATTTAGACGGATCCGAGAAAAAGAACGGATCAGGGTTTTTAGACGGACGTTTTGCCACCGCGAAGAGCAGTCTAAACGTCCGGATCGGAGATAGTGTAAATGAATCTGCCAACGAGACATTGCCGAATGTGCATTGAAATTCGTCCAAAGAAATCATTAAAAAAAAAATGGACATTCGGAAGTAGTTAAAAAACTTTGTTTCATCATTTCTTAATTCACCCATTAATGTTTCAAATGTTCCTGTTGCAAATCTTTCTCGTAGAATAGGATGCACCCAATGTTTTATTTTACGTCTTCTTCTTCTTCTTCTTAAATACCACCACAGCACTGGGATATCGTCGTCGTCCATCGTGTACGAAGACTGAACGCAAACTGATTGGAGCCGGCCGGTGCATGTGTGAAAACGCACGACCGGCCGCCGTCTTCCGTTTAAACAGACGGTCCGTCTAAGTGAGAACGGGCCGTAACGGAAATATTGCTTGCGACAGAAATAAAGGAGCATACTGTATGAGCTTGACTTTATTAGGAATTTTCCCATTTTATTTATATTTGCATTTAATACACAGTGGGACGATTGTTTGATAAAGGGAAAATAATAGAGAGTCTCCGGCAGACATCCCGCCGCCACCTGTTGATTCCGATAGCAAACATTGATCGCCCGGTAATTCCCCGAAGGCGACATCAGGTATTTATTAATTGATAAACTAGACACGGCTCCGCCCCCCCCCCTCCCTCCCTCCTATCTGCATGTTGTGTTCCACCGCAGGACGTAGTCGTCGGCATTGGGCCGAATTCGGTGGGGTTATTGATAGTCCTGCAGGCTGCAGGAGTGTAACTGAGTGACGTGGAGCCGATCGCAGTCTCGAATGAACTAATCGATTTAGGACTGCGGATTGTCAATTACTTGTCCTGTTTCTATAATGAAAACAATGCGGATACACCCTTTTTCTTTTGGCATAGTCTGCCAATCGCGACTGGCATTTGAATATTTGAAGATAAAAAGACACATTAAAGAAAAATTCTTAGTGGATTCGAAATATGAAAAAAATATATAAAAATAAGGATTATCCTAATACAAGTTTGGGATAAACAGTAGTTGCCATTTGTATGTTTTCTTTCACATTGTAGGCTTATTTATTTATTTTGTATAGTATTTATTATAAATAAATAAAATGTTCAATGAAATAATATAGGGGTATAATAATACAATATTACAATAAGTTAATAATTATTTATAAGGATATAATAATTATCTGTAATAGGGTAGTAAGAAATTTTAAATTAACGGCGCACATATCATCGGATATTTTGACCAACTCGCCTATATCTTCTGAATATGCCCATGGACTTGCAACTGCTACACAAATTTAGGCTAGGTACACGTACAAGACATACCATTACTCAGATAGGATGTAACACGGATGGGATGTGTTAGGGAAGTAAAATATGCACAACATAACATACCCAGATTGGAGGTAGCTCGTCTTCTCACCTCGCACAGTGATCCAGGATCCCCTAAAGGCTGGCCAAAAGTCGAAAATTCGATTTCGCGTTCTGAGCTTCGCAAATGTATGGTATATTACTTTGATAAATACGAATTTTATGCACCTGTCCGACACCTCCGAGCAGCGCGCCTTGCCAATCACGACAATAGTCGACCACCGGGAACTCTTAAGTGAAGGTGACTATGTGATCTCTTGAAATTCTTTTACTTGCTTTTATCCAAAAGTATGAACTTGAAAGAAGGTAAGTCATTTTTTATATGTTGAGTTTATATACCCGGTGATTGTTTTTTCATTTCCGTTGCGATAATTATATTCATGCAAACTTTTGGTATGTACACCGGCTTTCTCCGACATTCTCCTTTGAGCGAATGTGTTCATTCATATGTATTTTAAACACAAACAAAAAATGACGTCCCCCGGCATCCCCTTCATGCTTTTGTATAGCTACGGGGCCAGGAGTAGCTCAGTCGCGCGACTGTTCTACTTCGGTATGTAAACTCAACATTTAAACTCAACACTCAACATCAGCGATAGGACCTCAGTATCGGAAATAGGTCAACGTTGAATAACGGTATAAAAAATCTATTTTTTTTTTAACAGTAACTACTGCTATAGCACGCCAAGGAAGTTTAAGTTCCATAGATATGTAAATTACTTTCGTCCCTCAAACATTCGCTTGAACAATACGCCTGATACGATAGAGCCATGCTGAACGACAGGGCAATTTCTCTGACACATATGAGGATTATGGAGAAAATAAGTGGCAATACATGTGTTATACTTGAACCTTATAGTTTACTAATTATCAATGTCGATACACAGTATTTAAAACTGTACTTTATATCACCATAGTGTACGAGTATGAAGACAAAAATATGAACCTTAAATGTACGAGGAACTATCATAGTAAAACTATAGCTTTATCGTCGTCTTTATTGGTCGTGATTATTATTATTATACTACTGAAATAAGGAGGTTATACTCCACCCCATCTGCAAATACCTTATATAATAAAGACTACGTAAATTAGGTCAAAACAGCTATTCTCCTGGCTATATGCCAAGCGTCGAGCGCTGAATTAAATGACAAAATTTTCCGTATTTTGTCTAACAGAGTTAGCACTAAAATGCAGTGATTGTTTCAAAACCACCAAGAAAGATGCAAAATGTCACCTATCTGAGGATATCGCTAACTGCAGACCGGTTTCAACCTTATCTTGGGCCTCGTCAGTACAGTGTAAGCAAGTATACCTTTAACAGATGAGGCTAACATCTCGTAGGCGTAGCTACGTTCCACAATAGTCCTTATTATATAAGGCATTTGCAGATGGGGTGGAGTATAATCTCCTTATTAGTATGTCTCCTTAGTTTGAAAATTACCCTCTGTGAAGTAAAACTTTGCATTATATTGATGATTATTATTATGGTTAGAAACATCGAAAAAGCAACCCTCTTGGAATTACATTTGATACAAGTCACATTATCGGAAGCATAAGCTATAACGCGAATGAAATCCAGCCCCGCTCTGTCAGTTCATCAACGATATTGATTGTTGATAGAGAAATACGTTGTGTTAATATATCTTTCAATTAATCTCTCGTCCCCAATCCCGAAACGCGTGCGACTTCGTTCTTGGCAGCGGAATTTCCGATTGTCAGTATTTCTATATCCGGACTCAATCCCTGTCTTATTACGGCCTGGATAACACTCAATATTGCCAGAGGTGAAATTCACCGGGTATCGGAGGAAAATTATTATGAAGCGAATTTCGTGTCGAAGACTTGTCGATAAATCTGTTCCGGTTCGGTGTTTTTATCTCGCCGTGAAGAAGATATTGTGTTCACGCAGTAAGATGTGAAAGTAGTCTTATTGATTTATGTTTGTGTTTTTGGAAAATGTGTCAGATTAGACCCCTCCAATCACCTTATGGAATGCAGGTGTCTCATTAAAAATTTCTGAGTGAAATTCTGAGTCTTTACAGTTACTTCTCTCCCCATACTCTATTCCCTACATACTACGAGTATGTTATGAAATGTTTGTTAAATCTCGTTACAATTCGATATAGTGCTATTTACTTTCAAAGTATCAAGTTAAATTCATTAAATATTCGACAGCACTCTTTGATACAACAGTTCAGTAATCTAAACTCAGTTTCATTCATAAACTCTGCCAATAGGATGCGTGTCATAAAGCAAATTGAACACACCAAAGTTAAGACCAAAATATCACCGGTAGAAGGGAACTTGAGGGCTATCTTAACCGAGTCGTCGAAGAAAGGGGTTTTCTTCGTCAGTGACAATGGAAAAAGTTAGATAAATATGGAGCATATTTTGAGGACGTCTGGGTTTTATAGAGTGCAGAATTTCGAATCACGATTATGTTGTGACATTGCTATGAAAGTTGTCTTGAACATTATATTTAACATAATATTTTTAACATTTTTTTGTACTAATGTGAACTTGATAATTGAAATTTTCGTTTTTCTTTATGGTGAACTAAATACTGATCATTGAAATTTGTTTAATTTTACTACCGTTTTAGTCCATTGGACTCGATTTTGCTCTAAAGTTTTCCTAAAGTAAGTTCTAAATTTACTTTAAAGTAATAATTTAATTTTTTTTTTAGTAACATTAAATACAAGCTTATTTCTTTCTAATCAAACTTTCAGTAGATAGCAGTAGACATTATGTACCCAGCAGTAAACATTAGTCTCTCATTTTTACCACAATATAATATCTAAATACATGAAATCTGATTTAAGGTATGGAGATATTTTGGGTAACCATATGACCAGTTCGTTTTCAATTGTGAAGATTTTATCCTCCATCCTATTAGGAAGTCCTTCAATATTATCTGTTTATTGGAGAAAGTGATATAGATTTTACGATCACTTAGGATGCGGAGGAATATAACTTTTTTGAAGGACACAGGATTTCCACAATAATATTCCAGAGGTGCTTCAAATTATTAATTACAGCTCATCAAGAATAGGAACAACTCTCAAAACTGCGATATCGAACCGCCCACGATGTACGCAGTAAATAGCCTGCCTGCTCTGTACCCAGTCACATTGAGACCCTTGCAGAGTGAATATCGATGAATATGGTTTGACTGATATTTTTAAATAGTGTCGTGCCCAAAACACATTTTAGGATAACAGTACAATACAATCCGTCAACCTATGACAGAGTAACGAAAAGGTTCTCCACAAAAACATTAAATGGAAGTGATATTTCCATCAAAATAAATTCAACAAAAATCAATAAATGAAACAATAATGAAATAAATTTTACAGAAATATTAAAAGGCCAATGAATAAAATTATACAATAAAGCTAAGACGTGACTTCATAATTGCATTTTGTTCGGCAAATTATTAACTGTCTAAGCCGTACGTAGTTGATTGAAACATATGTCGCTAGACATATATGCTGGTGGTAGACAATTGTGGCATATTAGTAACGATTGAAAGTGGTGTAGCATGTGATCCGTGCGTCGTCACTAAATTAATACACGCGCAAAGATCAATTATACAAATTGTACATATATGTACACAAAGTACACTTTTTTCTATTCTTGACGAGCAGTACATGCAAGAACAATTCCGTGTCAAGTGTGTTCTAGTAAATTAATTACTTAGAGTTACATCCATTGAAGGAATATTGACTAAAATTTAAATGTGAATCTAAATCAGTCAAAAATCTAACAATTGTTATTACAAATTGTACACGATTATAGTCAAATAACGAACGCCATATATATTTCATGTAGGTTTTTGAAACTCTCAATAACATTTACAACACTAATCTAGTGATGTATAGTGCACGTTTACTAACTGATTAAACAGTATTTTAAAAAATATATTTCACTTCATGGGAAGTAATATTTAATGTTAGTTTAATAGTAAATGACATGTTAAAATTACTAAATTTTAGTCTCCGGTATACATTTAATATTCAACTATGTAATCCAATATTTTCAACTCAATATTTAATTTAGTAACCTCGAATTGCCATCGCATACATTTTTTTCGCCTGTTTTTTACGGAGGCGATGCTTAGCTTAGTCTTGTGCATCCTCCTATCTCCCGACATTCACACGGATACATACAGACACACCAGCCGAGATTGAACCCACGCCCGGAGTGCGGACTCTGAGCCGGTAATCCAGGAAATTTGGAGACCTCACATGAATTTACCTTCATCTGAGGTAATTATGAGATAATCTACACTCAGGAGAACTGGGTCATGCCTATAAGCGTTCGTGGCAATTTGAATTCGAACCGACAGTCAAGTAGTCGTGTGAAACAAATTCCGACGAATTCGGTGTCTTCACACGACGTGAAAGGTCGGAGCCTTATCCAGTACACAACTTGACCGACTTATTTTAATACAACTATTTAATCAATTTGAATTTGTTGTTTTTTTTTTACAGAGGAAAAGTTAAATTTACTTGAGATTTAACTTAAGAGAGGCATACTTCCTCCAATAGAAAATGCAATTAATAACTAATAGTACTTTAAGCAGAGATTCATTCAAATGGGCAGCTATAGCTATATATGAAATTGCTTGGCAAAGGCAGAAAGGAAGGCAATCAAACCTCATTAAATTAGACATTAGAAAGAATATTACCTCCAGAAGCAATGTAACACAACGTAAGGTCAGTTTTGTAGCAATTTTTACTCGCGATGAAAGCAATTTTAGCCCGAAGTGTAAACTGGACAAATTTATATAACTGATTTGGATGCTGTCCAAAATGCATGCTTCGCGTTTAACAACATAATTGCAGTCGCTTCAATGGCCTTCGCGTGAGCCGAATAACGATTATGACTATTGTGAGGCGTCTTTTAATCAGGCATTTTCTTTTACTGTAACTCGCCTTTCGTAATCGTCGTACCGTCGCTACGAAATCACGCGAGAAGCTTGTAAAAACGCCATAAAATCTATGTATTTCGATAAATCTGCCGTTATTAGTTCGTAGATAGAGATTAGGTTCCATCGCCCTTGTTTCGCCAATAAAATTACGTTAAATGATTACTTAAAACTCGTAGACGGGCTTTTGTTCCTTTTTTGTCGGACCATTTCGCGTTATAAAGATATTTGATTTTACTTTTTTATGTAAGTAGGAGTGCAGGATCGTACTTTTCCCTGGAAAGGGTCAATACAATCATATTAGTTATTGATCAATGAATTATCAAATTGTTGACCAATGAAAATAATATTTCAAACAGTCCAATCTTGCATTTCACATCTTTATAACGACGAATTTTTATACACTTATCCAGAATTGTCTTCTGAGACTCGCATCCAACACACAGATGACATATTTAGTTTCGTTGTATTTAAGATATAGTCACTTCCTTTATAAACTTTTTAAAATCATGTTCATCTAAAGGAACAACTGTAAAAGGTTTTTGGTGACGAGCTTGCCTTATCATATTTTCTAAATCAGCTGGTACAAAGGTTCTTGTAACTTTCTTTCTTCTTTCTGTTTGGGCAAAGTCACGAGTGCAAGATAAATAAGAGTGGCCCACCACTCTTCGCCCATAGAAACCCATTCGCCACAAGATAAATAAGCAGAAATAGCAGCACGCAATTTTTGTTTTTTCCGATGCAGCTATCGAACCAGATGATAAGTTTTCGTTTATTGCGACATTTTCCATTCTTAACACTTTTAATAATACTGAAGGTACTTACGAAGCTACATAATAATAATACTGAAGCTACAAAAACGAAACAACTATTGAAGACACAGAAATTATAATACTTCGACGCATATCACGAAAAACATTACCAGATAGGGAAAGAAGTAAAAACATCAGGCAATCATGCAACATAGACAACATTAATGAACGGGTCCTGCAACGCAAGAGACAATGGAACCAACACATAAGCCAAATGATAGAAGATAGATTCGTAAAAATCGCAAGAGATAAATCTCATAGTGGTACACGGAAAAGCCGACCACGGAAAAGATGGAGTGACAATTTAGATCTAAGATGAGGACTAAATCGAAGAAGGAACAGGTCATAGAACTGTTATAAAAGGAAGAAGAAGAAACAGAAGACTCTTCACCGTATTCTTGCTCAAGGTTTGCATCTCCATGATTACAGACTCCAATTGATTCAACAACTGCCAACAGACCATACACAGCGAGAAGAGTTCATCAATTGGATAATTGAGTAACAAGAAGTGGATTCCGGAATTTTGTGGACAAAATCATCTTCAGCGCCCATTTTCACCTTAATGGTTTTGTTAATAGGCAAAATTGCCGCATTTGGGGCTCAAAAAGTCCACGAATGGATTCATGAGAAACAAATACATCCCCAACGTCACTATTTGGTGTGCATTGTGGTTTAATACACCTGTTTACACCAGCAAGCCCACAACCACTCAAGCATTAAAGGCCTGTATCAATGAAATATCAGTCACATTTATGGAAAACCGTTATTGAAAATTTTGCCAAAAGAAGTAGTCGTGTCCCATCAAAGCCGTGGCGGCCATTTACCAGATGTGTTATTCCATACATAATTCCTAAATATGTATATTATAAATCAATAAATATTTCAATATTTTGTTAACAAAAAACAATGTTTTATTTAAAATTTACATCTTACGCTCTGACTAACACCTTATATGAATATTGCATACTTCTGAGTTTATTCTGATTACTTTTGTTTCTCACGAACTTTACCCGTCGCCTTTTATCTCTAATCCTTAAATGTCTGCCAGCAAAAAGCCCATATTAGAAGTTAATAAACTTCCTAGATGCCCCGGTCGATGTCTTCTTGTTTCGTAAATATTTCATTTTGTGACAAGGCAATACTATTTATCTGGTGCGATTGCCAAGGGACCGACGAAGGCCGTATTGTTTCAGAGCTCCGCTGGGGGCCTGAACAAATACTCCCGCCCACTTTTTTACAAACTAATAAAAACCCAAAGTTTAATATCGCGAAATGAAATAACGCTTGCGTAGATACGCGATGAGCGCGCGTACAAATCTGGACGGTTGAGCGAGCGATTTCGATTAGAAGGCACCGCCACTGAAAGCTCGCCAAGCAGATGGCGTGTCGAGGAATCGGCTTCGGACTCGAAATACAAATAAATTGCTTCCAAAATGGATCCTAATCGAGCCGCAATCAGAATTATCTGCAGAAAATCTCAAATAGAAGGCGCCGTATACAAAAGCAGAATTTTCATTAGTGAAGTATGCCTTTTAATTTCACGCCCGCGTACTCCGAAATTAGCTATCATCCGGTTAATTAAGGAAGAAACTAAAAATAGTATTTATATAATATATATTTGTTTTGCCTACTGCTGTTTTGCTGGCAAATACACGATCATAAGACCAGCTGTAGCAGCTTAAAGGGATTGACACTTTTGGAATAAATTTTCATCTCATTTATCCTAATGTACAGAAGAATGACGATCACATTTTCTATTCATACTTTCTCATCTCCTTATCCGATTTTCCATTACTTTCTCAATAAACTAGCACTTTCATTTTATATGGAAATATGTTCCACTGTATTGAATATTCAAGGAATATGGAAACTTTCTACTAGATCCGATGGATTCTGTGTCTACAGAATGTACTTTAAAAAGGTTACTAAATTAGAAGAGGATTATTGAAAGGCATGACAAATGAAAAGTGAGTCAATTACGTACAACAAAATATTCAAATGAACAGAGAATGTTGTGGTTAAATTATACATCAAAAGTTGTCAATACTGTTGGGACATACCGGCTTTAAAACTGTTAATTTAAGGCTAATGTACTATTTATTATATTCCAATTTGTTGTATGCCTTTCATTATTATTATTTTTTTTTTTTTTACTAAAAGCCAGTCACCCCTTTCTGTGGCTCCGACTCACACAGAAGGTGCGCTGGTAATACCAGCAATCACTCCTCGCGTCCGCTCGGTTAGTGATTACTGGGCCGAGTCGTGTGCCCTGAGTAGACGTAGTGAGCCGAGAATTACGGCCTTCTGCATGCGACCGGCTAAGATTTCTGCCGAGTTTCGGCATGCCGGTATGTTCTTTAATTCAGAAAGCAGTGTATCTCTCGCTCCACCAAGGGCTCCTATAATCAGTACCTTCAATTTAACAGTATGGTCTGGATAGAGTCTACGGAGTTCGAAGATTAAATCTCGATATTTTGTCCGTTTCTCCTCCTCTTTCAAAACAATGTTACCATCACCGGGTGCCGAGAACTCGATGACGAACATTGTCCTGATTTGGTGGTCGAGGAGGACTACGTCAGGCTTGTTGGCTTGTATTTGCCTGACGGTGGAAAACGAATAGTTCCAATATATTCGGCACTTCTCGTTTTCCACAACGGACTCAATATCCCCCGGAGCGTAAGGCAGCACTGGTGTCTCGTCTATCTGATACGAGTGCCTTAAATGATAATAAAGCACCCGCAACGCTGCGTTGTGTCTATGGATATAGGCCGAGGCTGCATATACCGGACAAGCCGACAGTAAATGCATCAATGTCTCCGGCGCCCTACGGCAGGCCCTGCAGCTGACATCAGGGACCTCCATACCCATGACACGACTCCGATAGACGAGCGTGTTAAATACACCATCTTGGCAAGCCATGATGAATCCCTCGGTCTCTGAATTTAGCCCGGCTGACCTTAAGAAAGCAAAGGTCAGCCTTTCGGATAAGCCCAGGGCTTCCATATTCCTATAGAAGACCCCGTGCATGGGCTTATCCTTGTGAAGCTGCAGAGCTCTTAAATGCTCTGCAGCTTTTACTTGGGCTTTTAACTGAACGGGTTCCAACTCGGTGACAGAGTTGTGATTGGCCCGTTCGGTATCGAAGACGAGACCGAGATCATCGGCTGCTCTACGTGCTGCCTTAAATAAAAATGCTCCTATCCCTGCATGTTCGTGATCTCGGACCATGCAGAGAAGGGGATCCGAACTCCTGATAACTTTACAGGCTCCGTCCAGAACCATCCTGTTATGAAGACACTCCAAACTCAAGAGTCCACGACCTCCGCGATGTCGTGGGAGATATAGCCGTGGAACGGACGATCTAGGATGCAAACTCCTACTGAGATGCATCCTCTTTCGGGTTACTACGTCGAGTTGTCGCAGCTCCTCCTGTGTCCATTTGACTACTCCGAAGGAGTAGACAAGGATCGGAACGGCAAGCATGTTTGTTGCAGAGACCTTGTTCTTCCCCGACAGTTCTGAAGACCAGATCTGTCGGAGGCGGTGCTGATACTTGCCGCGGAGAGCGTTTTTTACGACACCTACCTCTTGGGTGGAGCGTTGCTCAAGACCCAAGTAGGCGTACGACTCTCCGGCATCTAAGTGATGTAAGATGCTTTCGTCTACTAGCTGCGCATCCTCTGCGTATTCCCGGCTTCGTCCTCTCTTGAGATGAACCAGTGCACATTTGTCCAACCCCAACTCCATCCCGATGGCCTGCGTGTACTCCTGCACCACCCTCAGGGACTGGCGTAATTCCCTTTCTCCGGAGGCATAAAGTTTTAGGTCATCCATGTAAAATAGATGGGTGACCTTATGCCTCCGATCGCCGGGGTGCCGCAGTTATAGCCACGGGTCTTCCTGAGGGACACGGACAACGGCAACAGTGAGATGCAAAACAGAAGGGGGCTAAGGGAGTCTCCCTGAAACACGCCCCTTCTAAACGACACCGGCTCTGTCCGGACTCTAGTATCACCCGATGTTATGGTAAACCGAGTCCTTCAGAGCGGCATCAGTTCTTGAATGCATCTCACTATAGGACCGGGCACCACAAGGCATTGGAGCAAGTGAATTATTAGCTCATGCGATGTCATATCGAATGCCTTGCGGTAGTCGATCCAGGCCATGGAAAGGTTTCGCTTGTACTGCACGGAGTCCTGCGTGATACATCTGTCAATCAACAGATTCTCCTTGCAGCCAGCGACACCCCTCTTAGACCCTCGTTGTTCGTATATCCCCTCGAAAACCGGCTCAACTGCTAGGAGTACTCGCGTGTACAAGATGCGTGTAAACACCTTGTAACAGGCGTTTAAGCAGGTTATCGGTCGGTAGTTCTTTGGGTTGGACAAATCTCCGGTCTTCGGGATTAGCACGGTTCGCCCCTCAACAACCCAAGAAGGAATTTGCTGCTCCCCATTTAGCCAGGTGGTAAAAATTCTGGCTAAATGGCGGTGGATACTAGGTAATTTTTTCCACCAGAAGTTATTTATCCCGTCGGGACCTGGAGCAGCAAAGTTCTTAGAGCCCGCAAGAGCCCTTTGAACCTCTTCAGGGGTTATCGGGTGGCACACTTCTTCTGGTCGCTGAAGACCTTCGCAAAAGTCTTCAAAGTGTGCCAGGGCTGGAGTGTCTCTTTGGAGTGGGAGCTTCTGCTCGTACAGCGCCTTCCAAAAGTTTTCCACCTGATCTACAGTCGGTGGATTTTCGACAACAGGTTGAGGCGGTTCGAATAGACGCGAGGGTTTTTGGCGGAACAAATTATTTTCCGCCAGTCTTCGCGCCCGCCTCACTAGTGACTTTTTGCATGTCACTAGCATCCGTATCCTATCAAGGCAGTGCTGTTTGATGGTACGCAGCACCACCTCATTAAGTGTGTGATGGACGCGTCTTAAATTAGCGGCGATTCGCCGTAATTTTTGCGTGAAAGGCCTATTATTATTATTATTATTATTATTATTATTATTATTATTATTATTATTATTATTATTATTATTATTATTATTATTATTATTATTATTATTATTATTATCATTATTATTATTGTCACTAAAGTTATCAGAATAATTTTATGTGTTTCTCGGTACCAATATTCTAACAATAAAAGTTCTATCTTTCATATTAATAGTTAGTAGTCGAGTACTATAGTTAGTGAGGGCTATTATTCGATCTCTGTAAAGGAAAATGGTCAATCTTAGTTGAAAAGCAAGAACCATCAAATGTAATCCAAACGGCGTGTGCATATCTAAATGGCGCGATCTCACTGCCTTGCTACAAAACGTTTTATTTGATACGTAATTCCTCTCCGGCCTCCATCTAGGCTCTCGTATAAAATAAACCAGAAAACCAATAAACCCTCGCGATAGGTTTGTTCTTTATAATCCTCCGAGTGCGATAGAGATTTAAGTCAGCCATAAAAGATGCGATATATATCAGGCGCTTTTGAGGCAAATTCACGCACCCCACGTTCCCAGATCACATCAATTCCGAGATTAAAATAAGAATGTCCTATTCCCCTGTCCACGCTGTTTGCTTTCAATAATCTAATACTTTGATACATTGGCCGGCATCGTCCTGTGAAAATTCCTTTATACGTGCGCGTTATCCTTTCAGATCATGAAGAGGGCAACCCAGCTGTGTGGAAACGTCTATTTATATTTACACATGAAAGCGAATACTTCGCCACCGGGCGGAGATTGGGGATGCATGTTTCATAAAGGTTGCTCCGTAAATTTTAAGTCAAATATCGGGTGAATGGCGCGGGAAAATCCTCGGATCGTTACTAAATACTTGTTACCAGGCTGATGTATGGGCCATTCCGAGTTGATTCAATCAATAAGTTTCTCCGCTTACGACAGGCGATTCCTGTGATGTTTCTCGTTAGAACCGGATCGATATGCTGTTACTATAACGATAAACTACTACAAAATGTACTATTATATTCACGTATTTCCTCTTGCCTATACCGACTTGTCATATTGGAATCTTCGCGAGCATTAAATGGAGCTTTAAAAGGGCTGAATCGTCTTACTGTCTAAATGTAATTCCATTTTATTGATACCGATAATAAAAATAGAGTACTAATCTATACAGAATATCTCAAACGTAAATCGTAGATGGGGAATATTATACTCATAAAAGGTGTTCCACACCGCACTCCAGGTCGAGCTAGTTGGAATTACATACGGTGTTCTGGGGGCCGACCAAAATCGGACCCAGGAGAAGGTATGTATCTGCTTGGATAGCAGGGCGGCGTTGGCAGCCCGGAATTCAGCAACGACAAAGTCGAAGCTGGTCCATAATTGCTATGAAGCATTGAACCACTTGGCAGGGAAAGGACCGGTGGAACTCTTATGGATACCTGGGCATAATGGCATTAAGGGAAATCTAATTGCAGATGACCTTGCCAGACTAGGGACCAGGGAAACCTCTATGGACCAGAACCTGCAGTGGGAATAAGTCGGAATCTGATCAGAGATCGCATGTACAATGGCTGGGCAAGAGACCAGCACTAAAAGATGGAGAGAAGTAACGGGTTGTCGAATAACCAAACTCTTCATCGAATATTCAGAGATTGAGAAATGGGCCCAAGAATTCATTAAATTGAACAGGCACAAAGCTAGAACCCTGGTGGAAATCATAACGGGCCACCATAGTAGCCTGAATGCATATAAGCACAAGCTGAGGGTGACTGATAGCCCGGCCTGCAGATACTGTAAAGAAGACGAGGAAACCTCGATTCATCTTTTTTACACCTGCCCTGCACTGGAGGGGAAGAGGTATCTTATATTAGGGACCCCTGTTATCCTAGAGGAGGCGAGGCTTAAGGCGAGGGACGTGCCTAAATTGCTCCTTTCATGGGATAGCATCTTTGGATAATGACCCGGATGAGAGGGGATCGCCAAGGGACTACCCATTCGATCAGTGGCTGATGAGGTCCAAACCTATATAATATAATAATAATAATAAATAAAAGGTGTTGCAATAAGAGTGTAAGCTGTAAATTTTAAATAAAACATACTTTTATGTAGCAAAATATTGAAATATTTATTGACTTGTATATATTTGGAAATTATATGTATATCCACATCCAGTAAATGGCCGCCATGGCTTTGATGGCACACTAGTATTCTTTTGGCGATATTTTCAATAACGCTTTTGCATAAATGTGACAGTATTTCATTAATTGAACGTTTAATTTCGGCCTTCAATGCTTGGGTGGTCGTGGGACTGTTGGCGTAAACCCCAGACTTCAGAAAACCTCACAGGGAGTCCGTAGGCATTAAATCGCAAGATCGTGGTAGCGAATTCTGGTTACCAATACGGGAAATGACACGACCAAGAAAAGATTCGTGCAAGACTTAATTTTTCATGGGTGGTATGTAACGTGACACAGTCCAGTGAACCCACATGTCTTTAAGAGTAGTGTCTTCCAATTGAGGCACAAATAACTAGGTTATCATGTCACGATAACGTTCTCCATTTACCGTTAATGCATTCAAAGCCTGCCTCGTTTTCAAAGAAACATGGTCCAATGATTCCTTCAGACAACAATGCACACCAAACAGTGACACGTTGGAGATGCATTTGTTTCTCATGAATCGATCGTGAATTTTCTCGGTGAAGCCCCAAATGCGGTAGTTTTGGGTCGCTACTATTGATGCTATTCGATGCTATTAAAGAAGATTATTTTGTCGTTCAATGAACCAATTGTTTTGTTGTTCAATGAACCAATTGGTGAACTCTCTTCGCTGTGCATACCGTGTTTGCAGACGTTGTTGAGTCAGTCGGGTTTTGTGGGAATGAAGATGTAAATCTTTCGTAAGAATGCGGTGAAGAGTTGCTTTTGAAATGTCCAATTCTTGTACACGATGACAAATAGAGGCCCCTGGACTCTCGACCATGCTCTCGAACTGCCGTGATGACGACCACTATAAGCTCGTGTCGTATATTTCACATCAATAACTGAACCAGTACTTTCGAAGTTTTCGATTATTCTTTTCACACTTAATTTTGGAATATTATTTACAACGAAAATTGGACGCACTTTACGAATCCTAGCAACCAAACTTTCACCAGTTTAATAGCAAAGTTTAAGTCATTAAGGACGCGTTGTTGTATCGTGTAGCGCTCCATGTTTACTATCTCCTGTCGACCTGTCACAATTATTGACCTATCAAATCATGACGGCCAAAATGGTGCTCAATTAAAATGGTGCTAAATCTTGTGCTCTTATTGTAACACCCTTTATAATTGATCGTAGACAGTTACATCCAACAAGTGGTAAGATACAGTTAAGAGCAATAAAATAAGATTTATTCTTAATGAAAAACAACAAAATAAATGCCAAAAATATTAACTCAGGCAGGTATCCAAAATAATTGCCATTGCATTGGATGCAGAAGTGAAGAAGATTATTTGTTGGAATATTTTGTCGGCCTCATTGATATCGTTGATGGTGTTTAAATCTTCTCCTAGTTCGCAAATTATTTCATGAATTCCCAAAGACAAATGTAGTGATTTGTGGGGCAATGCCATCGGATAGCATTGCCCGGTCCATCTTTGATTATAGAGCCTGCTCTACTAGCAGCTATAACATGGTAAATTTCTACATAACTGATGTAATGCCAACATTCATATGGTAAACTGTTCTCTACTTATTACTGCGCGCATCTTTTGTTAATCATGTCGTGTTTCTCTACTTAAGCAAGTAATTCCTGGTATTTAACATATAAAATATTAGGACAATTTTGTTTATACTGATATTAGAGCACTAGTTAAGATAATGGGTAAACAGAAGTTGATTTATTTCGGCTAAAGCTTCAGGCTGCGAGAAGAAGTCACATTTGGAGGAGAGGCAGAACAGTCCCATACTGATGGAGAAGAGCAAACTCGTACTCATTGATATTTGAACTCAAGCATACAGTGACAGTCTCCCGCCCTAAACCTATTTGCACCACCTCCTATTTCGCAATAGCAGGTGCTATTTTAGCTCTTGACTTTTATTAGCTCTAGAACGCTCCACAACTCACTGTATTGTCTATAATAAATTAAAAATATTTGAACTTTAGCCTTTCTGTGTCTCACCAAATGAAAATAGCTTGAAGTTGAAGCAATATTTCTCATTGCGTTTACCAGATTTAATGAATATTTTGTAATTATTATCGGAGTCTACATTTCTATGGTTATGAAAATCATACTTTAATATTATAATAATGAGATATTAATACCATTAGACTGTTGATATATTTCCCTCTCTTTGCATCTGTTTTTTTTTCCACGTGAATTGTTATCAAATCCCCACCGAATGCCATTAAATCCTTGTGCTTTGAAAGTTTTCATTTGTGCGATGCATTATTCTTTAGTCAATTTGTTGCTTTGGCTAGTGGTCAGCAGTCCCGTCGAGCGAATAAAATAGTCTTTACGGGAGTTCGTAACGACTCTCCTGTTATGGTAGACGATCACGTTCTGAAACTTTCCGCCACCACAGTCAAAAACAGGAAACAACCCTCATCGTCTGCATACGATAATAATGAAGTGTCCAGCGGAACATTTCAAAAGAAACGGTCAGTTTCCTGGATAACTCGACAACTCCTTTATTAGCTTTTAGTTGGATCGTTACACTAGATTTTTGCATAATTGGAAAGTTTAGCTTTGTCGATTACTGTAAAGATCATATAATATAGTAAAATTCATGTATATAGAGATTTGAAGCAACAACAAATACAGTTTGCGGTAATAATAGATGTAAATTAAACACTAACACTACATTATACAAAAAGTATCCAATGAAACTTTCATTCGATCCTAAAGTGTAGAAGACATGTCCAAAATGGAAAAAATAAATTAATACAGTTATTCGGAACCTTACTTATGTTTAACTCTTCGCAAGTAATAACCTCATTTTGATTTTATCCCAGGCTTAATTGTAATAACATTCGATGTTTCTAGATTAGTTGAATATAATTATATTTTCAAGCTGTTACAGTTAGCTGAAGTCAGTTTAATTAGGTTATGTTACATGGAATTAAGACTAAAAGAGGCAAGAGTGCAAGTTCATGATTTAATGCTGCAATAATAGACAACGATGCCTTAAGGAAGTTGTTATTTGTTCTAATAATTAAATCCTACTCTAGTTAAAGCTATGGACAAAATTATCAAAGTATGCACTGAATAAGCGCACTAAAAGTGCGATCAAAATTAGTAACGACTTAGCAGTTGCATATATACAGTGTTAATGGTATAAATGTCGATTAAGAACATTTAAACTTGAATTATTACAAAAAGTTACTTTTAAAATTCCCATTATAATATCACTTTAGTGTAGATATAGTTTAACATAGGTTATGTTTGGTGGAATATCTGAAGTTTTCAGTATCATGATGAATAAGTGTTATAATAATTCAATAGTTACGTAGTTTTTCCCTGTATCTATTGAGTCGGTATATCTTTCTTTATTGCTTCTAAGTAGTTCTTGGAATACTTTCAACGATACCTGTTTAATTGCAACTACGTCAAATTACTTTGTAGGCAATAGTACCAATCACTATGTTGACACCACTTATTTATCACTTCAAAATTTTTTTAGCCCTCGGCCGGTCGCGTTGTTGCACTCACATTGCCACATTTTTCACTTTCGCCGTTCTATTTTTAGCTCGATGATGGATTTCCCCTTACAATTGAGGTATTTGTTAGTCAACTCTTCCTGAAACAGGTAACGTTTTCCAGCCGCCTTTTTCCCCATCACGTTGGTCGCAATTTGGTTCAGAAGCAATAGCATCGTAGACCACTCGCGGGAGTTTTTGTGACTTCGAGCGTTTATTCTATTTTATGCTCCTACCCGCAACCACCTATGTGGAGTTTTTATTTTTAATTTTTACTCTTTTTTGTTTTTTATTGTGCTTTTATGATAGGGCCGGTGGGGATACAATTAGTTTAGACCATGTCCCTGCAATTCTTCAAGATTTATCAACCGAAGAACGTGATGCAATTGATAATGAAAGTGACCTAAGTGAAAATGAAGAAATTCAACTTGATGATCACTTCAGTGAGTCAGAACAGTCCGGTGATGAAATCGTCGAGCATGAGAATCCTTTTTCTTTTTATGTCGAAAAGGACAAAAATGCTAAGTTGCTAAAGAAGAAAGGTAAAACCAGATCCAAGAAAAATTTTGTCAGCGCCAGAAAAAAATGCTCGTAATGTATCCACACCACTCGATGCTTTTTTCATATTTTTGACCACACGATTATTGATCAAATTGTATATTTTACGAACATGTCCGACATTCAAACAAACAAAAACAAATTTGTCATTTAATTTGTTGGTTACATTAATTCGAGAGATAAAATAATCATATTTTTTTGTTGGTGTTGCACTTTGTGCAACGCGCGATTGTTGGTGTCATGGGAAGGGACGGGACCGGCCGAGGGTTAATCTCGGTAGTAATTCCAACGTAAGTCATGTTTCATGACTTTTAGTCAACCTTTAAAGTTATCATTAATACAGTAGTACCTAAAAGAGAAAATTACGCATGGTAATCCAATGTTATATGAACTTTCTAGCCTTAAATCTTCTTTCTAATTATTTTTTGGGAGCATAAAAATAAACTCTTCTAAACTTCCTGGCTCTCCAATATAATGTTTGATTTATCAAATAATAGATGATTTTATACTAATGCAAAATAAAAAAATTACCTGTAAGTTTTCATAATGAGCTCTTCAGCAGGAAACATAAAGTTAGAAGACCTTTTAATAAGAAATAGCGTACCAAGGATCTCGCGAAAATCACCGAGAATTTATCAAAAAAAGAAAGCACGCTTTTCTCGCAAACCCTTGTCGACGAATTCGTTCTCTAATTTATGAATTCCACCAGATTCGGAGCACCTTTTTAATCATGGAGCGATTCTTAGTCCTAAAGCCAGCCATATCTCCGAGATTTATGATATTTTAGAGGTCAACTTATGTCGGCGGAACGACCGCTGAAGTTGCTGAAAGCAGCTCAGACGACGTATTTATTAAAGTCTCTTAATATTTTTTGAGTACGAGGATTCTCTTACCTTTTAGCACTGTTCGAAAGCCATTATATCTAGTACGGGGTATTGGGTAATTTTAACCAGAATAAATGTTGGTGTCTGATGTTAGCCGAGCATTTTTTTAATACGACTTAAAAGAGAGAAGTATCAGCACTAATGGCCATGAATCATCTTGCAATATCACCATTAGTAAATATAACTTATGAACATTCTAAGATGGCATATTCTTTTCAATATCCATAAGAGGCAATTTCTTTTGATGTACACATTGCATATTATATATTTTTTGATTGATTAAGAAAAATGTAAATATTGTTCTACATAAATTTCAAATTCATTAAATGGATACATTTATCCCATTCAAACATACGTATGTATAAAGGTGACCTGTCTTGTGACGCTTCAGTTTATTATCAACAGTGACGTGGGTAGTAGTGAGGGCCTTCTATATTAGACCAGATTGTTTTATATATGTCTGATTTAATAAGGGCTAAAGTAAATAACTTCATTCTGATGTTAAACGTATCTATTCAAGAAAAAATCGCCCTTTAAGTGTACATTGTATGTTGGCAGTTCATAAATCCTAGTTTTAAACATCTATTTTGTTTATTTAGATATTCATTAAAGGCAACTAATATAGTATCACAGTTGGCAAAACATTTATTTCATAAATACTTGTCCAAGCTTGAGAGAAAGCTCAAATCAGTAGGGGAGAGGTCGATAAGATAAGATAGATAAGGGAGAAGTTAATATCCTCTAAAACTCTAAAAGTTTTTGTACAATCCGTTGTGCAACAATGGGGTTTTACGTTATGATGCAAGTGTATAGGTCCCCATCTATTAACCAATGAAGCCTGTAACCACTACAGTTTCTCATACGTAACCTCAATTTTCCTGCAGTAGAAATCTGTTGTGATTGTTTCTCCAGGTTGTAGAAATGAATAGTGAGTGATGGTTTCATTATTCCGCCATACTATCACCATAATCTTCCTTGGGTGAGGTCGTGCTTTCGAGGAGCTGCTCTGCCTCCTAGTCATTGACTTGATCATCTTCAATTATTATATAACATCCATTCTTCATTGCACATATCAATACGATGTAAAAGCAACTCACAACTCGCGCTTTATTTCGTTTGAGCAAGCAGATGATGTTTTCTAATCATTGGAAGTTTATGCGGTATTGTTTTGTTTTCCATTTTGCCAATTTGAAAAAGTTGGCGACTTTGTTGCGAAAAATTGACTTCGTCAATATATAGTGACAATAGACACCTCTGTGCAAGATATCGTACTGTTGTTAACGCATCATGCTCAACTTCCGTCTATAATTCCGAATTATTAATAATGTTTGTTGATCGTCCACTAGTTAATTTTCGATTTAGTTCATGTTTAGTTAGTAACAAATATCAGTACAATTATATAAAAAAATTGTCTACTACTGGGTAAGAGTACATCCGATATTCACGAAGATTGAATGCTTTGGGAGGGTTTACCTGCTTTCTCATTAAATATGTAGTCGAGCAGATGAACAGGCGTCTATTAATATAGCATCTACGATATTTATGACAGACCTTGGTGGTGAATGAACTTTGTGTGTTTCTCTTATCCCCCCTTCCCACCGTTTTGTCTTAATTTTGTGCGGATTTTTCTTAACGCAATTGTAAATGATCGCTCTCTTTCATAAAACAGTTGTACACAAACTATTCGTTGTTGACAGAACACAAATGGCGCGCAATTCAAATCCTACAGCTCCCACTAAGACACCCTATATATTTGAAGTTATAATATAAAAAAGAAATATTTATAATAAGAAAATATTTTCTCAATGGAAAAAAACAACTTAATATGATGTGCATAAAAAGAAAATTAAAAACCGAGTCTATTCTAAACGGCCTACAGAACGTATTATTTAATATTTTCCACTACCGTATTTATTCCCTAAGATGTTTTCTCGTTATTATGCTCAGTTTTATTGTACAGTAAGAGTCACTTAACAAAATGGCAAACGTCCCAGCCTAAAGATATAACATCGGAGACTTGAAAATAATACCATTAATTCCCCAGTGGATGGTGTAAACAAATCACACGTAATGTTCCCCGCGTCGGAGTCTAGCGATAAATAAGTTTTTCGCAGCTTATTAGATGAAAAGCCCCAGTTGCTCTCCACTATTTCAATTCCACTGAAGGGGGTTTTATTTCTGAACAAGCACTTAATGTGATCTACGAGTCAGAATAGCCATAGAGGTGTACCTCTTAAGTAACAAGTAACTTGGCCCGTTTTACTTAAAAGCCCCTTTAAATTGTGCAAAATAACTTCCCGGGATATTGTTCCTGCGAAGGCATGACGACGCATCTGCCTTTTCGTTCAGTGGAAGGGAAACGGAAAAGGAAAACAATCAAATATGTTAAAAGTTATATAAATTATAATTAGTGAAAATAAATATCAGTAACTAATTAATTAACTGTGTATGTTTTCAATCTGTGTTCTAATGTATTATAAATCTGACTATACAATTACGTACTGTTTTTGAAGTTGCGCGTTCGTCTGTTATGATTGTAAAAATTAAAAATATATCATAATATAAGGTGTTTTGAAATTTTTCCCTTTTCCAATGTAACCTCAAACACATTAGTTTCTTATATACAATAAACACTGTATCACGTATATAAAGAATTTGTTATATAAAGAATATATAACAAATATAAATAACATTCGTGTATTTATCTTCAATAGGAAACATGTGTATGGAAGTGCTATTAGTCTAAGAACTATTACCCCAAAGGTATGCTGTTGGACCCATTATTATTTATTATACATACGATATATCGTAGATTAAGGTATTTGCAACATATGAGAAAAATTTTGAAATTTGCCATACTGCAAGTCATTTTTATAGATTATTTCTATGCCTAAAAAACTTCAAATCAATTTTGTCATTAATCACGTGAACGTCAATATGGCAGATAATTAAAAATGTGTCAAATTCGTCAAAAGTGTTTTATTTTGAGAAGGTGATTGTAATTGAGTTGTATGCTCCTATGCTGTTTCAATATTCAAAGACTTTTTAATGATTGGTTGGACTGGAGTGACTTTTTGTCGATTTTTTTTTGTTTATAAAATGTAGTTTTCATAGGTTCACTGGGTTATACTAAAATGAACCAAAAATAAAAGTAGAATAAAACTTCTTTCTAGGTAGTTGTGAATGCATTTTCGGGAAAGTTAAAATGTTAATTTTTGACATTTATTATAAGTTAGTGTTAACAAAAAAAAATGCGTACTTTTCACCTTGCTTTATGTAACTAATTGAAACTGGAAATGACTTTTTCCCGATTTTTTATTTATAAAATGTAATTTTCATAGAAAATTTCTTGGGTTGTTCTAAAATGAAAAATGAACCTTTCTTTTATTGTAATGCAAACTAGAAATAAAAATAGAAGAAAAATTTATTTTCTATCTGTGAATACATTTAAGAAACTTAAAATGTTATTTTTTCACGTTATAAACTAGGCACAACAATTAAGGGATGTAAAGAAATCCTAAATCTTTATGTGATCTTTGAAGGGTTGTAACTTGGATAAGTATAATCAAAGAGTAATTTAAATAAAACCAAATTGAAGCTCCAAGTTTCTAGTTTGTAGTTCTTGAGTTCAAAGGTTTTCTACCATCAGCAGTTTTTAAGTAAACATAAGAAAACCATCGGAAAACAATCCAAACTTTTCTTGCCTTTCAAGAGGTCCATGGACTTCAATAATTTCTTTCAGTGATTTCATCATAAACTTTTATTAGATAATTTTATCCTCTTTAATTTAAGTGGTCTGAATGCCTTGTACAATCATTTTTCGCTGAGTTATCGTAGTTCAAAGCAAAATAAACAGTTTTAAAACCTTAAAACGAATTTTTCCGCACCTAGAGCATCTCTATCTCGACATTGAGTGGCGGAGAAAAAATAAACCAACACATAAATGCAGAATATCTGTTTTATGCGACAGTTTTACTTTTTTCAAATAGTCCACCATCGTGCTTTCTCATGACCCATGGACAGGGTAGAGTGTATTCTATCCACCTTAAAATTAATAGATGTCGTGTCTGGTAGACATCCCTAATCAGAATCAGTCGAAGCCCGATCGATCCGACACGATTTAATTGGGTGATCGTGCTAACAAAAAAAAATTCTCAAATAGTCCACCACTGTACTTTCTCATGACCCATATACATGGTAGAGTGTGTTCCATTCATCTTAATATCAATAGGTGTCGTCTAGGAGACGTCCTCGATCAGAATCAGTCAAAACCCGATCGATCCGACACGATTTAGTTGAGTTATCGTGCTAATAAAAAATTTCTCAAATAGTCCACCACCGTGCTTTCTCATGGCTCAAGGACAGGCTGGGGTGTGTCCTATCCACCTCAAAATCAATAGGTATCATCTGGTAGACGTTCCTAATCAGAATTAGTCGAAAACTGATCAATTTGACACGATTTAATTGAGTGATCGTGCTAACAAAAAAAAATTCTCAAATCGTCCACCATTGTACTTTCTCATGGCCCATATACATGGTAGAGTGTGTTCTATGCACTTCAAAATCAATAGGTGTCATCTGGGAGACGTCCCCAATCAGAGTCACTTAAAACCCGATCGATCCGACACGATTTAGTTCGAGTTATCGTGCTAACAAGAATAAATTCCGACGACGACGACGACAGACACACAACAAAAATTTTTTATAAACCATTTTTTTGGTTTTTAGGCCGAAAAACGAAAAATTAAACAAAAAATAACTTTGTGTTTTTCACTTTTTCTTTACACGATTACATTAATTTTCCGCGTATAGTGGAGTGCGGAAAAGTAAAAGTCAGTTTTGACTTTATTTTTTTTTTCTTACAGTAATAAACATTTTTTAACAGAAAATATGAATTATTTCAAGAACATTTTCAACCGCAATAAATGAATAAAAAATGAAAATTCATCCTTGAATTGATTTGTAGCTTAATCATGAATACAGTGAATAAAAATCGCAGTACTTCGATATTTTCAGGGTTTCTTTGGGATACTTTAAGATTGAAAAAAATAGTTAACATCGTTAGTATATCCATTATTTGTAAAATTATGCCACATTAAGCGAATATCCCTAAATACACAATTTTTACCACGTTTTCAATCAACATTCACGCACCGAAAATTTAGTTATTGATTTTTTCAAAAATCAATAACTACCACTTGTAAATAATACTTTACAGAATGCTTTTAAAACTCTACTTGAATTTTCTGTATGATCATTATTTCCCGACTAATTAATTACCCACATCAAAACTGGCTTTTTTCCTTTCAATGACGATAATTCAGCAAAAAATCATCGTACAAGGCGTTTAGATCGCTAAAATTAAAGAGTCATCCTCTTTAATTATATGTATAAAAAACCTTTATGATGAAATCACTGAAATTTTTTTTTATTGAAGTCCGTGGATCTTCTGAGAGGCAAACAGAAAATTGAAAAAACAATTTTTGATGGTTTTCTTATGATTGCTCAAAAACTGCTAATTGTAACTAATATGAATTGAATGATCAAGATCTGAAAATTAGAAACTTGGAGCTTAGATATGCCTTTTTTAATATTGCTCTGCGACTATTTTTCTCGAAGGTACAATTCTTTGAAAATCACCTAAAAATTAGGTTTTTTAGGTCCGCGTCCAACCAGTCTTAGGACTGATGACCTAATGATGATGAGGTCCCTTAAATTTTTCGCCTAGTGTAATTTAGTTTTAAACATTATTTTATTGCAAAAAAATCTGAACACTTTTTAAATTAACACCGTATTTTTAAATTACAAAGAAAATTAAGAAACAAATAGAAACCACAGGAAAAAAATATATATTAACAAAACAAAAGATTTAATAATCACTACGTTTATTTCCCTGATTTATACAGACTATTGTTGCGAATTAGACATTATTCTCATATTTTTCTGCATGAATGTGAAAGTATTCAAAGAGATACATTCAAAATAATTTTTTCTGCAAAAAAATTTATAAATCCTTTCATGAATAGAATAGTACAGGACATATGTACTAATTAGATTTTAGTAAATGCATTCTAAAAGAATTTTTTACTAAAGCAATAGTGAGTGATTAACTGAATAGCTAGCTGTTCGAAGAAAATATTTCTTTCATTTCCCACTTCACGTCTATATTAACGACCAAACAGATAATTCACGTTCTTCGGATGATAACAAATATTGTGCATCTATGCATCTGCGTACCAGCCTGGAATTTGCAGAATCTCAACGTTAATTACATCCCCGTCATAGAGTAACTATTGATTTTGGTGTCATACATCGAGATACCAAACATCCCCCGTCCGAAATTATATTTGTACAAATAAAATACAATACAACCAGAAGGGTAGCGTTTGCTGTAACGCCGAGAGGAGCCTGTCTGTTTACCCTCTTCGGTTATTACGTCCGGTCCTCGCCACCTTATTAAATGCTCTCCGGATATTATCCTGCGGAGTTTTCAATCGGAAAATGATCAAAGACGTTGTTCGGGATGTTCGAATCGACGCTTATGTATTTTACAAGCGCATATCTATTCTCGCCAAATGTTTTATTGACCGTATTTTTGTTTGTTGCAGACGGAGGATGAGGGCAACCACGGAAACGACGACACTCGCTGCTTCATCTTGTCCACCCTCGCCTCGCAGGGACGCTCCAAAGTTCATTGCGTTCTGTGCGAAGAGCAACTGCTCGTCTTCGATAGATATCCGCTAGTGGACGGAACTTTCTTCCTGAGTCCAAGACAGCACGCCAAGAGCTGCATTGAGGTGAGTAAACTGAGATATAGTAAGAAAACGAAGTAAATATTAAGTATTTGTAAATATTTACTTATAATTATTGTTTATAACAATTTTTGATGTCCAGCAAAGTTTTATGATCCTTATGCAAGGGATTCTATAAAATAAGGTAGTATTTTGAGTCCACGTGTAGGCTACCATATTCGTAATACCTCAAACAGACCTGGTATTTTACCGATAAAACCTACCTCACTTCTTCAGCCGTCTCATTATCTTGATGTATTCAAGAAGGATTATTAAGACTTGTTCCCACGGCCTGTGGCTTGACGAGCGCACTCATAAGCTTGTGGTCTATGGTGGTATGTTGTCGTCTGCCGATTTCTGACAGCAAGTCCATTCCTATGTCGCGGAAAAGTTCTTGCTCTGGCGAATCTCGAGGGACCACTAGTCGCCCGTTGTCATTAAATTTTTATAATAATGAACGCCAATATCCTGTAAGACGCCATCAAATTTTCTTTCTTCTTTTTAAACTCTGTTAAAGGACACTCAACACTGATGCTACCTTGGATTAGCGTCCAAGCATCATATATTTTGTTTCTATTAACATTTTGTGGGTTCCAGATAGAAGGTTTTGCCTCGTACAAGTCCAAGAACTCCATAATAACTTGGCCACTCCATAATCCTAAATCACCTACTGAAAAAATCACCTTCTCAAAAAACTTTCAGAATAAACCTGTGCAACTGCAACAAACCATAACAGATCGTTGGAATGGGTACCCGAGCCGTCCTGAGGCTTGTAATCCGTCTAGCCCCAAGCCTTTGATGGCCATTTACCGACAATACACTGGAAAAGCCAAGCCACCTCGTGTAATAGCGAATATTTACGTTCCCACGGCGACAAACTTCAAACCAGGCTCGTCGAGCCACAAACCGTGGGAACAAGGCTTTAAGTACCCAACACATACACCTCAGAGTATGTTTCTTAGCCTCATCGTCCTCAGATTGTATTCTCGATACTTTAAGATTGTCAGTAAAGCTCATATTGTGGTTCCACATTATGGTTCCATGTGTATCCATATCCATCAGAGTTTATGAGTATACGTGTAAGGGTATATCTGTAAAATCAATTTACATCCATCTCCAAACGAGGAAGGTATTTATCTGCATTTTGTAGAACCCGCACTTGTGTTGCAGATTACCTGCTAATTTTTCATAGATCTCTCCTACACAGGCTAAAAGCCACCCTCAGAGCATCCTCCTCTATAAGCAAGTAAAACGGGTTAAAAGGTCGCCAAGGTAGCTTCTAAAGCTACTGTGGGTAACCCAGTAGCCTATGATTATCATTTTCACTACTCTCATTGTATTTCTAGAGTAAAGGATCCAAAAATTCCATACGCGTGTTGCCAAATAGTGCAAGTATTTCCTTGGATTTCTGTGAATTTGTTTATTTATCTTTTTACATTAGTATTTTATACACAAACACGCAAGATATATTAGGGCAAGGGAAAAATTAAAATAATCGATTAGTATTTGTTTCCAGTTCATACAAACTTTTTAACTTTTTTTAATACAATTGAATGATAATAATTATTGTGAAGTATTACTAGATTATTTGTATTTTAATACTTCGAAAGCTATACTGATATATGTATTCCATATCGGTATATAGAGAAAAATTCAATATGAATTTTTCTATGTATCTATAATATCATTCTTTTTATTTTATTTCACTAGCTTAAAAAATAAATACCTTTTATTCAGATAACCATTAATTTTTCTTGTGAAAAACATATTGTTGTGATATCTGTAATTTATTTTACTTATATTTTAAGTAATGCTCGTATGTACAGCTCGTCAAGAATAGGACAAAGTATGAGATTATCTAGTCTAGATTCTCTAGAAGAGTGTGTATGCGTAAAAGATAGAGTGAAGCAGCATTCGGAGGAAAAATAGTGCACTTTACGCGCGGCCAGATCGAACTCTATGTAAATCCACATTCGCTCGATATTCACCCTGCAATGGTCTCAGTGTGACTGAATAAAAACCAGGCCATGTACTACGCACTTCGTGGGCGGTCGGATATCGCAGTTTTAAGACTCGTTCTTATTATTGACGAGCTATATATAGATTTTAAAAATGTATTTTAAAAAATAATTATTTCTTTGATATTTTAAAGAAATCCATTATGCCTCTAACCAGAATTTTTTTTCAATTAAATAAAATTTTATAATTAATTAATTATAAATTAATTTCATGTCGAAATTAATTAACTATATTAATTTCAAGCTTAAAGT
The DNA here is from genome assembly GCA_037954035.1 of Rosalia funebris. Classification (NCBI taxonomy): domain Eukaryota; kingdom Metazoa; phylum Arthropoda; class Insecta; order Coleoptera; family Cerambycidae; genus Rosalia; species Rosalia funebris. Next base: position 10,461,131 of record JAZFAV010000004.1, read on the forward strand.
TAATGTAGTACTAACAGCCAATTTTTTTGTCTAATTTCAGGTTAAAGTAGAAGGTCGCACCCAGTTCCTCACTGTCGTCTGCATGGGTTGCCTAGAGGGAGTAAATGGTCGCACTATCGTATGCCGTTTCTGTAATCAGAAATGGGATGGGTCATCCCTGGTGCTCGGTACGATGTACTCCTATGACATATTCGCCGCCATGCCGTGTTGCACCGAAAGGATCAAAGTAAGTAATAAGTTACTGACTGCAGTAGTTACTTAGCGACGATAATAAATTTATACACAACTCATTGGGAATGTATCGAAGTACTGCTAAGTTTCATTGTAAAAGATTACTGTGAACGACCAAATCTCAACTTTTATTGTCCTCAAATTTACTTACATTGAAAAGCTTGCACATAAATATATTTACCTTCTGAGCTATTTTTTGCGAAGTTCTATTAGAGTTGGAAATTCTATGAAATAACGAAGGTGTGTAGACTTGTTTTTAGATCCTTAAAGAAACTTGTCAAGACGCAGTCTCTTCATAAATCATGTTTATCGCAAATATTCAGGATAACTTTTGAAAGAGAGAGAGAGAGAGAGAGAGAGAGAGATAACGTCTTCAAAACAGTTTTCCTGTTAAATCCAGAACTTCTGATACAATAAACATGAGTAATTAAATATGAGAATCTCGAGTTCCATTAGTGTATTACGCTGACTTCCTTTGTGTTTATTTTTTAATATTTAAATAACAGTTTTCATTAATAATTAGCAACACCGTGATCTTAAAATATTAAGAGCCACGAATATTAACAAATTTATTAAAAAGAAATTAATATTTCTGGTCGACTACGATTGGAAAAAAGAGAGATTTTATTTCAATGTATTTCACAGTTCATAGAAGATTTAGCTAAATATTATTTGACAAATTTTGACCATATTTTGCAAACATAAATGTCAGAAGTAGTAACAGTAGTTACGACAATCACAAATGGCTACTGAAGCAATCCTCTGAGTTTTCAGTACTAAAACAGGAGACAATTAGACCTTATTTTCAGTTTTAGTTATCTCCTGGTGATATCAACTTAGTTAGCAAAATCCTCGTTGAGTAACGTATAATATTTCGGTGTTTGTGTAGAAAACTGATCGCCTGTTGTTGTTGCTGCATTAAATGTTTCAGCCTCCTCAGGATTTTCAGTATTGTATAATATCATAATTAAGTCTGTTATTTTTCAAGTTAAAGATAGTTATTCAAGCTCATTATTCCTTACGAATAAAGATTTATTTTTATTTGAGTACTAACCAGAATTTGGGTTTATTATCAATATCTATTATTACAATTGGGCGGTCATTGGTCTTAGCAAGTGTGAGAAATTCCTTTAAACTTAAATATTATAGCACTGTACGTGTGCTGAGTATAGAGCTCAAATTTGGGAAAATATAATATTAGTTTTTGTTACACCTATGTTCATTACATTGGGAAAGGCGTAAATAAATATATTTTGTTAAATTTTTGTCAAATTTAAAGGTGCTCACGTTATATATCAATCTCTTTAGCCACAATCTCCCAGGAGGTACCAATACACATTTTGAGAACCCTGGTCTGTTTTTAAAGTGTAAAATATTTATTATATGGTTATTTTATGAAATGAAGTATATATTTATTATTGTATTAAATATATTAATGCATAATTGAAATTTAAATTCAATGAACCTTTGAAAGAAAAGTACGAAGAAAGTGGCAGGCTACTACCGAGTCAAGGGGAATTAACGAGTAAACTAATATAAAGATAAGTACAAACCGTAATGAGACGTATAATCAATCACCGTAATACAGAGATCAGTACGAGGTAGAATAATGAGAATATAGTGTAGCGACGCTTTAAACTGGCGCATTAGCAAGGATAATAAGAAGTAGAAGAATAAAACAAAGCGTTTTATTCGATTTCTAAAAGACAAGTCTTAATTACTTTGTAAGTGTCTTAAATATAATATGCATTTAACAATAAAAAATGTATATTAACGAAGTTGCTGAAAACGTCAGAGATATGATGACCCAGTTTGCACGATCAATTTAGTCACTATTTAGCTCAAATAGGGGGAAGGCCTATTGGAATTTTTGTTATAATAAAATTCCTTTTCTCAAATTCTATTTTTGTTGTTATTAAGAATGTACTATATAGGATGTCTCAGTTGGAACTATAGAATTTGAATTTCGCGCCATTTATGTTATCAAAGATCAGTATTTAACGGCTGTCATCTACAAACCATACTACGTCAACATGCCTGTGATAGCATTACCAACTTCATTTTCAATGAAGTACCCGCATACTCCACCACTCCAAAATGCGCACCATACAATGCATCTCTGTGGATGCATTTCTTTGTACTGAACAGCATGTGGATTTTCAACAATTTTGTTTGCTGACGTATCCGTGAAGATAAAAATGTGTTTCATCGTTGAACAAAATTTTGTTGCAAAAATCAGCATCACCTTATTTATTTCCTAACACCCAATTAACAAATGTACGATGTAGTAAATAGTCTGTAACTTTTAAGTGTTATGTCATCTGAATTTTGTATGCTGGAGATGCAGATATTTCTTTAAAATCCGATGCATGGTGGCTCTTGACATATTCAGTTATCATGCACGACGTCGAATTGATATGTTTGGGTACTCCCGTACACTTTTTCTCGCCGCAGCAATAATTTCATCTGACCGACCATGACGAGGACGTATTGGTGTTGCCTTATCAATAACAGAACCCATCTGTTTGACTTTTTTGATTAAGTTACGAACTGTTAACCCTGTAGGTGCTTCATTTTGTCCTAATTTTGTGCGAATTTTTCTTAATGCAACTGTGAAAGATCGCTCACTTTCATAAAATAGTTGTACACAAACTAACGTTGTTGAACTGTTGCTCGCGGTATATTGATGTCGTATGGTTTGTCGATGACAGTCGTTAAATATTGACGCCCTATCTTTTTTAGAACAGAAATGGCGCGCAACTCAAATAAACGCAGGAGAATCGTAAAGGCAAAATACTCATCGAAGTTCTGACAAGAAAAAAATAAAAATTTGATCATTTCAGCTATGAAATATTGGCATCAACTCTTCGGATCAAGATCGCTGTTCCCAAATCAGTACTGTACAAGTAACTATTGACTTTTGAAGTATTCATTTTTTTAAGCATTATTATATTATAATTGACGTTACTCGTGGTATTAGACTTTCTTGTTAGATGCTAAAAACAAAAATAAATATGATGACAGGTCGCTCAGAATGGTAAATATTTATAAGCGTACAATATCAATTTTATGTTCAAATAGTACTAGATAAATTTTCCCCATTTTGACAAAATAGATACCCAAGCATTCGCCTATTAGCTTGTTACTTGCTCTATTTTCAATACACTGAAAGCCTTTCTTGTATATGTGGTTTCGGAGTAAATCTAATAGTCTCACGTCTCATTTGTTCCAGTGCAATTCGTGCTATAAGCCCGTACTACATCCAGCCCAGCGGCTGAACTTCTTCAGCGACTACAGCCACATGGTGCCGTGTCCACATTGTCGCACGCTGGACACCCACTTCGTGAAGCCCCTCGGCTTCTGCTACACCCGCCAGCTGTCGCGGTCGCTGCAGATGTGGCCATAGCCCGCGGCCCCCCGAGCCGTCGCCAAGGCTCCACCGACGCCGCCTACACCGCCGGATCCGGACCCCATGGACCTGGATCTGGGCCTGCTGTGGCGCGAGCTGGCGGGCCTCCGCCTGGACGAGTTCTGCCGATTGCAGCTGACGCGCGCCCGGTAGACCTCCGACCTTAGTTTTCTTTGTTATGTTGTTGCATTTTATATCGCATTTATTTTTGAGACGGTTTCGCCCGCGCGTTGAGGCGACGGCTGCGCGGCCGTCGAACCGTTTCTCAGATATCTGTCCTATATAAAACCGTTATGTTATTAGTTTATTATAATTATATGTTTGTTAGTTTCTAGTAAATTTATTCAACTTAAGTCTTTTATAAAAATGAATGACAATTGTGATTATATCGTTATCTTTAAGTTTAACTCGAATTCAGATGCAAAATCAGGCTCTGTAAAAGTTATCGTCAATAATTGACTTAAAAAAATTTAAGCAATCCTGTTTTGTATGTCTTTTAGGTAGGTTTTTTAATGTTAGAACTGCACCTGTGTTGGTTTTTTACGGATCTTAACGATCGTTTACTTAATAATTGTAAGTAACAGTATAGTATCTAATGAAATAACATAAATTGCTGTGTCCCAATAATTAGTGATAGGTGTGAGAGGCGCTCGCGAGTTGTGAGAGCGTGCGCGTGTGCGTGTGTGCGTCGAGTATGGTGTTTATCGTTATCGATGTCAATGTGATGGGTTCAGGGACGGTCGGTCTCCCTGCTATGAATAGCACGCTGCCACATCATCCTGCTGCTGCACCCGTAGCCTTCCAGAAACGGACGTACAAAGTACTCAGCCGCTCAGTTTATCCACAATTACCTCAAACATACAAAATCTCATGATTGTGGCGGATCTAGGAAATTGCTTCAAGTACAAACCGTTCGTTACTTTTGCAAATTTTATATAAGAAATATTAATACATATAAACAATTGTTGAGAGTAAAGTGACTCCTATCTCCGTTTAGCCAAAGCTTTTAGTTGTTTTCTAACTAATGATGTAACAAACACATCGACCGACTTGATATGTTGCGCGTGCGTGAGCGAGCTTCAGTACCGTAGCGTAGAGTACCCCCTAGCTTAGGACGATAGAGGTAGTTTGCATGTACCCACCCGCTTGGCTCTAACTGACTCTAGTAAGTAGATACTATTTCGCTTCTTGTTATCGAGGCCTAAAACACGGGCTAAATACACGTCTCCTGAAAATTTACGCCCAACGAACCACTGGGACACTTCTCACCGCTATCTCCATCATTATCGACCGAATTTCTTTCTCCCAGTTTAAGGACATGGCTATTTAATTCATTATATGCGTTTGCCATCATTTACTTAACACCCATTAGTCTATCCAGCAATTCATCTCATAATTAATAGAATTAAGATGGCTATTAAATCCATTAAAAATAATTACCAGCCAGTTAATATTCGCCATTAATTCATAGAGAAAAGAATAAATATGTATATACAAGATACCCCAGAATGCCTTACAGTCAATATCTGCTTTATTTGAAAAGATAAAATGATGAACCAAAAACTATTTTAAGTTATATAAAAAAATATTACTGCTTGTGGAATTAAAACCTTCTTGGCTTTTTAATCCTTAAGAGACCAAAACATTTTTTTCAAATTACAGTCCCACTTTTTTTGTACTGAAAAATTAGTTGCCACTATATTTTGAACAAAATACATGTACTTAATATTTGTAAGTACAAGTTTCTATAGGGAAAAATCATTATTTTTATATTAGTTTTTATAAAATATAAAAATTTGGTTGATTATTAAAAAATAAATAAAAACTGCAGTAACTCAAAATTGTGTGAAATATAACTGGTTAAATCTTCAATAATCCGGGATTGCTTCTAATGTGTATTCAAATACATAAATTATTTAATTTATTTGATATAATTTAAAATAGTGAAGTAGTGTTGGTTCATCTCTTTATGTCTTCAAATAATGGAAATATTCACTTCAAAATTCATTTTGGAATACCCAGTGTATACGATTTTAGTGACTAGTCCTTTTTACTTCTAATCACACAGTCACATATAACTTACAATAACTTATATCTATCAAAGTATATGAAGCACATTGTCATAGTCACCATATACCTCTTTGTTATAGAACTACTTTCTATATGGTGTATTTATTTTGAACTTGCAAGTTATTTGCCCTTTTTTATAATTGAGACACTTTATGAAGAATGTTTGTAAAAACCATTTTCAAAAGCCTTTAGTACGTAGTATATTTGAAATTCATCTATTAGTTCCCAAAATTGGAATATGTTATAGTTCGTAGATTACAAAATTAATTTTTTATTTGTGAAAACCATTTCTAAAAACTTTTAATGTCGAAAATATACGAAATATAAATAAATCAATATAGTCATAAAGGTATATCAATTAATCAAAAACAAAATATGTAGTTAATACTGGTGTTTCCATTGTTAGTGCTTCCAAAGTTTTGGTTATAATGCATAATAATTTGAATCGAAAATGTATCCCCATTTCTTCTGAATTTTAACTATTCTAAGGACACTCGCCAGTTAGCTAAACTTATATTTGTGGAGTCGCCTCCACGACTAAGAATGAACCACTATTTATATTATATCCAATATAGTAGTCATTATTCATTGTTTTGATAGTATTAGATACAATACGTAAATAAATCAAGAGTATGATTTAATAAACATAATAATTTTAGAAGACTTTAACAGAAGAAGAAGAAGAAGACTTATCTCATGTAGATACCATTTTCACCGAAACAACTAAGGATAAAAGAAATTTCCTTGTGTGAATGTCATACAGAAGCCCAAATTCCGATTGTATTCCATTAAATCGATAATATTCCATTTTTTTGACATTGCGATGGTCTTTTATGAGGTGTTTTGAAAACAGTGCAACAGTTATGTCTATGAATAATCATAACAATAACTTCATACGTACAAGCTTTGCAGGCGAGTGGTGAAAAAACGTTTTTCACATAGCGAAATCTTCAGCTTTCTAAAAAAATATGTTATCACAAATTTTGTAAACACCAGTTATTGAAGTCAGTTATTATTATCTAGTCACTGTTTCATCTGTTTTATATATAAAATTATTATGTTAATTGAAAACATGCACATACCTTTTATACCAATTGAAAATAGTTTCAGAAATAACTTCAAACTAAGCAACAAATTCCTGCTATAAATATAGTAAATATCGTATAAATTCAGCATTATAGTCAAGAAAAAAACGGTAGAGTATGTAAAGTCTATTTTTGTAATAAAAATTCTTGGTCGTGTTAGTTATTGAACTTAATATTTCTAAGAACTAACTGTTCTTTCAATCATGTTTAATATTAACATATCGTATATAATTTAGAGGATAAAGAACATCCTGTTCGACGCCGACGTTTATCCAGGTGTTGCAGAATATGGATTCCCATATGATGCTACCACACTCCCTTAAATAAAACTATTCAATTCATTCATCATTTTGGTCTTATCTTATCGACTAGAATATCAAAGTCTCTCCATCATTAGATGACAAGTCTTTTGAGATATTTTAATAGCCATATTTTATTAAAATTGTATACCGAACAAAAAGTGGTGGGTGAAAATTGTTACATCTTGTACATCAATATTTTGAAACAGTGATTAAGTGTAATCGAACTGTAGTTGTGATATTCTCTGTCGCACAATCTATTGTTGAATTAACCTAAAAACGATATATTTCTCAAAGTTGCTATACCAAATTATCGTGCTATTAAGCTAAGTCAAGTAAAGAGTGATCACTAAAGCATTTTGCTTATGCGTTTACTTTTTGCGATAATAGTAAACGTAGTTGAACAAACCAGTAATGGATTTTCTAGCCATATTGTTAAATTTGAAGACAAAAGCGATGGAGATATAGAAGGTGAGATGTAGAAAAGTGTTTCGTTACGGCGGCTCTTTTAGGACAGTATACTGCTATATGTGTGATGTTGGATTATTCTCTGTGTCGTTTTTCACTTAAAATTTGTACATAACGTGTTCGAATTCGAAAATTCATTAAGTTTTCAAATTGGTATTACAATAAATATATGTCGATTAATCGTAAGTCTAGGTCGTAGTCGTTTTTTACATAAATTTTAAAATACGAATTATAGGTGTAATCGTTGAAGAGGCGCGGGCACCCAAGCTGGTGCGAGGACCAATCGGTGGCTGCCAGAGCTCGACTCATTTGTCCGCGATTTCCTGCACACGTGGGACAACGTCTTCGGCGGTCCGGCGTCCTCTAAATATCGCGCGGCTCGGTCGAAACCCACCCGCATTCGGGCATGGCCATCGACGGCCCTTGGGGCCCCCTAAATTGAACGCCATCGCGGCCCGAGCCGCGCCGTGTAACTTTCATAAGGCTGTCGATGCACAATATTACACGAGGCGTAATCAGGGTAAGGGTCGTACTGTAGAGCACCACTATATGTAATTTAGTATAGCTTGGCTGCAAGTAGATAATGATATGTATCTGTGCGTGTTATGCTTATGTGCTAGCTGTTTTAGTCCAGTATCCACCAACCATGAGAGCAATCTGATCGCTTGACGGCCCATAAGCTATCACCATCTGCGTTTCTTCGGTCTCGAATCGCCGGTTTTACCAAAATACATATCCATAAAACTGCAAACGTACTATTATTAAATTGGACTACAAAAATCAACTTAGTATAGTCCTATTTTGATATAATATAATGGTTATCCTCCCAGTTTCAAAATTTATTCCCGGTACGTCAAGAAGAATATAATTTTTTATAAACACTGCGATATACTTAATTTCATAAAGAAAAAACGAATACATAGAAAATGCATTACCAGTTTCCTTGAAAGACCATTCTCTATTTCGACTATCCAACGCCAACGAAATAAGATAAGAAGATATAAAAGCATATAAATAATGCTAAGATATCGTAATATGTATATAAAATTAAAAAATTGTCCAAAATATAAATGAGAATTTCATCATTTTTTTTTTCAAAAGTGCCATTGATACTCCAGTTTTGTTTTTTAACATATTTTTTACACTGAACTAAATATTTAGATAAATTTATTATTATCAGCTTGTATCTCCAAATTTTCTTCATTTCTCTATCATATTTTCCAGTTTATTCTAATATGGCACCGCAATGGCGTCATAGTAAAATGAAATGGAAGGGAAAATGTAAGAACATGTTTGCAATTGTATTATTATTAAACTTTATTAGAAGAAACAACTTTGTAGGGTCCTATTTTGATGCAATATATCGCTTGTGTTCCTACATTTGAAGGCATAAGCTTATAGAATTTTGATATTTCAAGATTTTATCAACTAGCTGTCTTGTTTAGAACTTGGCATTTTACTCAACTAATAGAACCTATAAAAAATAGCCAGGAAATTAAGGTTAGGAACGTGGAGGTAAAGGGTTTTCTTGCATTTGTTCTCTTGAATCAAAAATTGTCAAAATTATAGATCTAGACGAATTGGAATGTATAAACTCTCTTCGTCACTTTTATATTATATGGAATTAAATATATTTATCAACTGTGGAAATACTAAAGAAACAAATTTGTCACGTGTGACAACAACAAAGTTTCATATTTTGCCTGTCATTCCTTCACTAACGTCAGTAAACTTTAGGCTTTGTTAGACTGAGTCATTAATTATTATTGAAACGTGAAAATACAAGATGGTTTAAAATATAGCTCCTTTTGTTTTTATTATTTTTAACCAAATCGTCTGAATAGTCAAAGAAGTAATAATTTTTAAAATAATAGTATATCCTTTCTATTTTGAGGTTTTAATATTTTTTTATGTATATAATTATTATGTATGTCAGCTTTATTTGTACAGCAGTTGCATAGACTTTTCCGATTTTTTGACAATATAAAGGTAACAAACAAAAATTAAAATAGAAACTGTATAGTGGTTCCAATCACAATGCGTAATAAAATTATGATTCCTGCTAACTGCAGGAATCAGCTAAAAAAAACTGCAAACATAAGACTTACACTAAATGACAACCAGTACATCAAAGGAATATATTTCTTTAAAATATTTCGTTAATACTCTAGTATTGTTTTGTTTTAATTAAATAAGAAACAAAGGAATAGATCGAGTTGGCATACATGAAAAATTAACTACATCATAATCGCCAGAGAAATAAAGAATGTAAGAAAAGATACGAGACTTTCTTCTAAATAATGATATGTAGACCCTTTTTTAATTGTCAAATCTTGAAATAGCATGTAAAGTTTATTTTGAAATTCAATTTTACACCTTGCATTGTTATATTAATATTTGATTTTTACAACTAATTCAGTTAGCTACATACATAATGGTATTAAGATGTTGTTAAAGAGCTTTTAAATAGGACCAAAACGTTGATGAATTCTAGGAATTGTTGGTAACGAGTTGTTCATAAACTATATCTACATAAAACTGAAGTTATACCAGTTGTCAATGAGATCGGCCCGATATTTGTTTTAATTGGAATACAATTTAGAGCTCACGAACGAGAAGTAATAGGCTTATTTTGACATACATTTGATTCGTACTTAGATCATTTCAACGTTATTTTTGACCATATGACCAGAAATAGTTTAACAATTTTTGATAGAACATAAAACGTTTCATTTGATTTATATTTATTTCAGTAAATTAAAGCATACAAGTAGGATTGAGCTATTTTTAACACAATACCAACTAAGAGATACTGACAATAACCTGCCTATGATGTTTCATATAATAGGTCAAAATATCAGGCTAATACACTACGAAATAGGGATAAATATTCAGTATAAAGCTTTTATTCCTAAAAAAATTCCTAACGTTGCAAGTGCCTGCATGTTTGTGCTGAAGTTAGCAACGGCAACAACATTTTTGAAGGTGTTGGTTGCTTATGGGTACCTATACTAAAACGAGCGATCAATCGTAGAATAAACTATGTTATCTTTATTAATAATTGGCATAATATACGAGTACCGAGTCGAGAAATCATATATAACTTTCATAGTTTGTGATAACTATATTTTTATACCGTTTAGATTTAGAATTGGGGACCGCAAAATTTTGATATTGTTTCCAATTGGCTCAAGATATTTCGCTAGTGGTTCCAGTCGAAGTGTGATTACGATTTGTATTGTTAGGGTTCTATTGGTGATAATTTTTTATACAAAAATCACGCGAAAAATTTACAAAAAAAAATTGGATTGAAATTGTATTTTATAAGAAAAATGTAAATTGTATAACGATTTTTAATATAATAGTTCGATAAGATTTTATAGAATTTAGGACGTCGATTGTGTTTTACGTTGTCGGCTCATGGTTGCGTGGTAATCCTTGCTTTTGCGTTAAAAGAGAGGTGATATTCAGAAAAATCGATGCCACTCCAATAATATTTTGACCAAAATCGTTGTGCATAAAATATATATATATATATATATATATATATATATATATATATATATATATATATATATATATATATATTGCTAGGAGTGGTGCTGCGAAGTTGATTGAATTTCGTGGCTCCATCCTGATTCCTGCTCCAGCTTACATCGTCAGGATCTGATAATAGCGTGGTCCAAACTTGATTACACGACCTCTATATCATCTTCGATGGTCGAGAGGTCGAGATTATCGATCTCTTGTTATCTGGCGTCGCATACACGTATCCTAGAAACACTATATTCACGGGTCTTAATAGAAACATGCAGTTACAAGAAATCATGACGCAGGGTCATCAAAGTATATTTTTAATGACAAAAAGTAAAGTATCATAGAAGGATCCAAGAGTACAACAGTACTCGCATGATACAATATAGCCCCTTCGCAACCCAGATACGCGTCCATGAGACAGATATGCATGTCTATTAAGTTTCGCTTAACCGAGAACTTACTTTAGCCGTTTTGCATTGGTCCATCAAGGAGGGCGTTTTTCTGGATACCACCGCGACATTTCCTATCGAAGTACAAATTTTCATAATAACAACTATATTATTAACAAAATAACCATGTTTCGGTGTTGTAGTTGTGTGAGGCTATGCCGTTTTAGCGGCAGTTGTAGAGTTAGCCGCTAAAATGCTCCCTCGCTGTTTTTCAATTACACATATTATTATTGGAAAGTTGAGAGTTGAGAAGGTAGTTTATGTATGTTTATAGTGTACTGTAGTAGGGGACGGAGGAGGTGGCAGGGCCACCCTACGCTCTGCATTGCCGTCCCTTGGCCCTTAGATAGAGTCGGCACTACTTTAGCAGAGCGAGGTATCAGCCACTTGTTATATCGATATTGCTGTAGCTTATTTGCTCAGGGCAGCCTAGGACTTAGCGGCAGAACTTACTGAAGCAAGACAAACTGTTATTTTACTTTCCAACGTTTTCTTGTTGTTCGTGGTAACAAGAAAGAAAATTCTTTAAATAGTGATCATTTTCATTCATCATACTATCGCGTTTCGTAGTATTCCATTCAATACCACGTAATTGTTATCAAATCGTTTAATAAATATTGATTATTACTCGGTACTGAAAATAAGGAAGTTATACTTACAAGATAAATCCATAGTAATGATAGCAGAAGCTCTAAATTGATATATTGTAATCACAATTTTTAATAGAATTTGTAGCTGACATGTGCTATTGAACATAATAGAGCAAGATAAAACAGGAATGATATAAAGTGAATCAAAATCTTTGCAATTTACAGTCAATCGCAGGTTATATACATACATAACCTGTGACTTATCCTTTCATTCCCCTCATATTCTACTACACATTAGCACGAAAACCACGCAATAGATGAATTAACGGAAAAATCCTTAATATGAGAAGCCAAAGAGATTTTTTTCTAATTTTTTAATTGCTAAAATATCAAAAATATACGCACTTATAATTTTCGCTTTCTGTTATAATTATTTTTTTATTCCATAATATACAGGATGTACGATCTTCTTTTACCTGTCAGTACTTCGCTAATTACTAGAAACATTTAATAGCTTAAACCAAAACTATCATTTTAGGTACTCAAATGTATGAGAAAAAGAAATAATCGAGATTTATGAAATAAACACAATAAAAGCTATTATGTTTATTATGGCTATTCTCAAAAACATGTTATTATTTTTGACGTCATTCTCAGCACAATGAAAAATAATGTTAGCGTTTATCGTGGACCCTAAATTGGCCCGTTATTTGACGTTTCATTATTATTTCACCACAAGCAATTTCATTTGCCTTTTAAAATTTAGCCATTTTATATCATTGTTATTTTTAACGGCGAATTTTTTATATATCCATATGAGAAACATCGATCTCAATGCCTTTTGTTTGTACTTTTATTTCTATATATTTCGGTTAATTTTTAAATTGATTTTGTCGATGTTGATGACGCACCATTATTTCAAGCTGGATTATAAATTAATGTTCATTATATTTCTTCTAATATACTGTTTTAGGCCAACTAATGATGCAACTGGCAAAATTTTTAAAGCCATTTTGTGTTCTACTCGTATATCACAAAAACGATACAAAATATTGGGAATGAAAATTGAAATACCCACCATTTTACAAAATTGTCTTCTAAGTATAACTTTTTTATTATACAACAAAAATCATAAATATTTTATGTCCTAATGTTAGTATCTACTTAAACTAACAAATGTATATACCAGGTGATCACGAGATCACATTTGCATCTATATTTGTCAGTCCTGTTTCCTCTGTTACTTCATATACCACCAAAATTCATATTTCAGTAATTACAACATTGAAATTTTAAATGAGACACCTTGTATATTTATAAAGCCATGTAGGCTTAAGACATAACATCACGTAGGCTTACGAAATTATTTCAATTAAATATTTAACAGCAAATAATGTTAACAAAATTTTATTTTATTTTAGTCCCAGAAAATACTTATTTCTATTGCTATTGAAACAGTAATTTTTCTACCATGTTTGATGTTTGATATTTGTGTTATCAAAAATGGTAAAAATAGGGAAAATTAATTTTAGTTCGTAGAAGAGCATTTTAGTTCTAAATGTATAATTGTGATATTAAATTTTTATTATAACTATTTCAACGTTTCGATTTCATGTTTTTAACCCCAAATTAACAAATTAGCATAACCCGAGCCTAACAACACTTTACTTTTGACATCCCATATAAAAGCTTGTTTGTTTATTAGACTTACTTTTCTTATGCAACATGTCTTTTTGGCAATGATGGAGTATAAATAAAAGCTAATTATAAACACTGATGAAATGGTACAACTTGAAAAATTAGACGAATTATATTATATTATTAATAATACTGTTAGACCGACATTTGAACAAGTAATATAGATAAGATGGAATAAGTAAAACAAAGATATACTTATTTTGCATATGTATTTGGGAAGGATATCATAATGAATAACTAGAATTTATATTGTACTTACATCATGTAATATATACAAATGAATCAAGCAAAACAGTTTATTTGATTTTCGAAGAATTATGGACAATCAATTAGTTATTTAAAAATTAATAGAGCTTTAGAAATAATAATGGACTACGAAACAATACCATGTGTTTTGTGTCAATAAAAGCAATGAAATTTTAGATTTTTAAGAAACATTTAGTGACATTTATATTTCCTCTAATATCAGGGAAACTTTTTTGTAATGTCATACATAACACTAAAATATCTGCTAATTTTGGGATACGCTTTTATAAAGCTTTTTCGTTTAGTAGGTAATTATTCTTTAAACTGGGATGGTGGCTTAAAAATATGATTTTTCTATTCCCAAGGTTTGAAATGGCGGGCCCTTTCCCACATATAAATAAGACGAAATTTATTTGTGAATACAAGTCGATATTTCAAAGAAACAAATGGGTATATCTCCTGGTGCATACATTCCTGCGAACTTATCCCTAAATTGGTCTTAATTCGGCTGCTTTATTGGGTTCTGTTCAGGTTCAAGAACGTTACAAATCATAATAGTGATTACTGAATGAGTACAAATGCTGCCGCCTCGTTCCGGACCGGTTTATTATCATTATGATTATTATTGATAAATAATACATTCAGAGTTTAGCGTGAGCAATATCATCAGAGGATTTTATTATGTATTTTTGTTCTGGTATTGTCGGGCGGGCAGGGGAACGTTTCGGCTAACCCCGACAATAATCTTGGCGTATGCAAGCGTTCGCCAAAGCAATAAGCACAAGAAAAACGGGAACATTTTTAAGTTACGTTAGCCGGGAAACGTTGCCTACCCGCCCGAAGGATATGTTTTGGTTGGAAATGAAGTTGTCTACCATTACAGCGACTCTTTGTGACTATGTGCCATACCTACGTACGAAATCAATACCAAATAATATGTCTGAGTAGCAATTTGGTACACAGCTTTATGTAATCATTGTTAACAGCAAATTACACATTGAAAATGAGTATGTGTTTATTCTAACTACTAGAGTACCTATGATGAAGCTGGGGAAGAATGTTTATCGTCAGGATCCTTCAGTATATTGTAAATTATCTATTTGTAACATTAGGCTAACAATAAACGTATAGCCGGACGAGTCGGTGCGGGACGGTGGATTTTATACGAGGCTTTAGATGTACAAAAGTTATTTATTTTATTTCGAGGCTTTATTGAAAAATTAATGTTTTAGTGAGAGGTTAAAATTTTCCATCCGCCGTCACGTACCCACTCGTTCGGCGTAGAGTATGTGGAGATGTTTTTTATATGCGTGAAAAATTTGATATCAATATAATATATGACATAAAATGATCGAGCTTTTGACGGCTTTTTATATATGTAATACAATGGGATTACAAATTTTTAAGACGTAATAATATAACCATTGTCTATGAGGTTGTGTTTTATTTATTTACCTGCCCTACAGTTTCAGGAACTAACAACAAGTCAAATGATGGAGTTACTGGCAATTAATTGAATCAGCAATCATACCTATGAGTATAGAAAATTAAAATCTGCTAATCAAGTCACTGACTTTGTAGATATTCTATCACACCAAGTGTTAAATCACATAATAAAATGAATCATATTTGTTTCCTAATTGTTGGAATAAAAATTGGAAAATAATCGACTCCTGTCGAAAATTTTACTATGATGATATACTGTATATACTTCAAGTCATGTTTTCTATCTTAATAAAATAGATTCAAGTTGTAATGGAACTCTTGAACAACATTTCCTAAATTCACAGATGATTCTAGGGGGCTTCACATTTTGATCAACGCTAGTAAACAATCCAGTTTTTAATAAATTTTATACGTATAAATTTTGTATTAATAAATTTTGTACGTACGTTGTAAGCAACCATGTACGACTAGATAAGATGAATTTAAAATTACAGAGGTTGAATAATATAGTACTCAATAATATGGCATGTCTTTCGTTATACTCCTGTAAGTTTTAAGAAAAGAATCTAATTCAAGATTTTATTTTTGTTTTTTTTTTTCTTGAGTATATCAGATGTTATTGCATTTATCGAAAATCCAATAATACTTGCCCATAGTACTTTATGACGATCTACACGCTTATGGTATACAGTTTACACTTACATACTAGGGTAGTCCCAGAAGCACCCGAGCTAACAAAGGAAACAATCAATTTAGGAAAAATATCTATTTTTCTACATTTTCTCCTTTTAGCTCGATATACATTTCCTAGCGATGTTCAATAGTCGATCTCAAAATAGCTGTCAACCGCAAACTTCACCTCTTCATTGTTGGCAAATATTTTAACACCGAGCCATCTTTTCAAGTTTAGAAATAGAAAATAATCCGAGGGGCTGTATCTGGCGAATAGGAGGCGTGAATAAACAATTCAGACTTGAACTTATTGATTTTGGCCATCACGAGAGCAGATGTGTGAACTGGTGCATCGTTTTGATGAAACGGAACTTTCTGTTTCACCAAATACAGCCGCTTTTTCTTGATTTCATCACTCAAACGCTCCAATGAGTTCGCATAATATTCTCCATTGATTTATTTTCCTTTCTGAAGATAATTAACGAGAATAATCCCACGCGCGTACCAAAAAACTGACGTCATGACCTTGGCAGCAGATAGAACTGTCTTCACCTTCTTGATTCTCCGATTCTCCCCTTTCAGTCCATTATTTTGACTGTTCCTTCTCCGTCTCAGGTGTGAAGTAATGGACGCATTTTTCATCCATGGTTATGAATAGATGCAAAATGCCAAACACTCGATTAAAACATCATCACGGCGCTGATTTTGTTCCATTATGAGTAATCGCTGCACCCATTCTGTGCACAGCTTTTTTATGTTCAAATTTTCAGTCAATATGCGATGTGTAGCTCTTCTTGCAACGCCTACCATGTCTGCTAGCTCGTGCACATTCAGTCGACCAATACCAGTTATCCAACACCATTTTGTGGATTTCCTTCACTTCTGGTGTGGTCACTTCATTTGGTCGACCACTGCGATGTTCGTTTTGAGAGCTGATACGGTTTCGTTTAAATTCTGCCACCCAATGTTTTACTGCTGTAAACGAAGGAGCAGACTCCCCCAGAGTAGAATCTCCACTTTGATATCGGTTAAACTGAGACCTTTCAAAAGTGTTTGTGCCACATAACAATGGCCAATGTTTTCCATATGTACAAATTCACTGAGAACGTTCACTGTTGATGGCTGCCAAACAAATACTAAACAACGTAGCGTCGTCAAACCTTAAACTTTATAAGCTTAAGTTTGAAATTATGCTTCTTAGACTACCCCTATTTCCTCGCCTTAGAATAACCATCAGCTGCAAAATTTTAATGAATAACCTGGAGTTTTTCGAATAGAATTTTATCATACTAAATTACATATTTATAGGTCTCACTTAATTATTTGACATAAAGTTTTATTATTCTATAACTATTACTCAATTATAAACAGGTCTCTTGACTGCGATTCTGTAGGTTTTATTTATTAAATTAGATTTTTTTAATAATACATAGTATCTTATTGATTTATTTAGGCAAAAATTTTCTCATTAAGATATCTTCAATATCTCGACAACCAACACAAGTATTTTGGATTTCCTTACGCCATATTATTGAGTACCATATTATGGTCAATAATTGTGCTCAATTTGAACAACGACAAATATTCTAAGAGTTTCAAAGAACAGATAGTATTAAGGATAAAAAAGAGAACTGAAAGAAAAAGATAAAAGTTACAGAAAATCAACAAATATTTATATTTGCTGAAACAGTCGTGAATCCCATACAATCTACATCTCAAACTGTAACTGTCTATAGAATATTTGTACACGCCTATGATGTATTCAATGTCTAACTAAAACTAACCTTTAAAGGATAAACAGTTTTAAAACCTTAAAACGGGCTTTTCCGCACATAGAACATCTCTATCTGGAAATTAAGTGACCGAGAAAAAATAAACCAAGACATAAATGCAGAATATCTGTTTTATGCGACCGTTTTACTTTCTTTCAAATAGTCCACCCTCGTGCTTTCACATGACCACTGAACAGGGTAGGGTGTGTCCTATCCACCTCAAAATCAATAAATGTTGTCTGGTAGACGTCCCTAATCAAAATCAGTTGAAACCCGATCGAACCGACACGATTTAATTGAGTGATCGTGCTAACAAAGGAACTTCTCAAATAGTCAACCATTGTGCTTTCTCATGACCCATGCACATGGTAAAGTGTGTTCTATCTACCTCAAAATCAATAGGTGTCGTATGGGAAATGTCCCCGGTCAGAATCAGTCAAAACCCGATCGATCCGACATGATTTAATTGAGTTATCTTCTTTTTTTTTTTTTGTCGAGGGGAAAATCTTCAAAAGACACCTGGCCTTTGGTGTTCTGTTGTTATTGGGCCAGGTAGTGTCGGATTCGTGTGTACGCCTACCGACTAAAAACCCCCCGCTATCCTATCAGTGTAATGCCGAAGAGGAACTGCTCTCGCTTGACTTCTCTTCAGCATATCAATCAGGATACTTTTTAAATCTCCTCCCTACGTCCACTCTCCGAGTTGCCACGATTATGGGTTCGGGCCCAGCTCCCTTTCTTCTTCCTCCTTTTTTCTCATGATTCTTTCTACCATTCTCTCCGCACACATCCAAACATTCGCACTGTTACTCATCTTTCTAACTAATTCCCTCAAACTTCCCGGCCGGCCAACTCTCACCATACACTCCTCCCTCTCATCCTTCCACCTCGGGCACCTAAGCAACGTGTGCTCCGGGTGGTCCCTCTCACCACAGTACACACATTCATCACTCTCAACTTTCTCTATTCTACACAGGTATTCCCCGAAGCACCCGTGGCCCGTCAACACCTGCGTGAGATAGTACCCAACCTCACCATGCTGCCTCTCAACCCAAGGTCGGACGTCAGGGATGAGAGCTCTCGTCCATTCCGCACACGTCTCTCCCTCCCATCGCTCCTGCCATCTCATCCATAGCCTTTCCCTTACATCCCGCCTTCCAACTCCCCGGTATACCTCCTCCCTCTCCCTCGCTAGAAGGTCGATCAGATACATACCGGCTATTACGAACGCCGCAGCACCAGACACAGTCCTATACGCACTCACCACTCGCAACGCCGCCCTTCTCTGCATACTCAAAACCTTTACCTTCCACTTCTTCACATTCATAACATCCACCCACACGGGAGCGGCATATAGCATTATTGAATGAGCCACTCCCGCCAGGACCCTCTTCTTAGCAGCCCTTGGTCCCTTTAAGTTGGGCATCAGCCTTCCCAGGGCCGCCACCGTTCTCCCCACCTTGGTTAGTGTCTTATCGAGGTGAGTCCTAAAACTCATCACTGGATCCAACCATACTCCCAAGTATTTTAAAGCAACACCCGGCTCGATTCTTATACCTCCCACCAAGAAGTCAATTGGCGGTGGTTTCCTCTTTCTCGTGAGGATGATGGCCTCTGTCTTTTCTCTGGCCAGACTGAGCTTCCTACCCTCCACCCATCTCCTGATCCTCTCAGTCACCAAATTGCCATGCTCTCTTATGTCCACCCCCTTCTTCCCTACCACCAGGATTGCCAGATCATCGGCATAGCCCAGCACCGTTGTTCCCGCCGGGACCCTAATCCTGAACACACCGTCGAACATTACATTCCACAGGACCGGTCCAAGTACCGAGCCCTGTGGAACGCCACACGCGACCGTCCTGGTCTCCTCCCTTCCATCCACCGACCTCATAACTATCACACTGTCTTCCAGGAAGCTTCCAACTATATTATACACGTATGGTGCCACCTCCCTCCTCCTGAGAGCCCCCCTAATAGCCTGCCAGTCAGCTGAATTAAAGGCATTCTTAATGTCCAGGGTGATGAGTGCCCCCATCTTCCCCCTCTTCCAGGCCTCCAGTACCACCTCCCTAATTTGCGTGACCGCATCCACCGTAGATCTTCCGGCTCTGAACCCATATTGGTTATCCGAGAGCCCTCCACTCCTCTTCAACTCCTCGAGAAGCCTAGCTAAAATTAGGTTCTCCAGCAGCTTCCCGAGGCCATCAGTCACGCAAATAGGCCTGTACTCCTCTCTCCCTCCGTCCGCCTTCCCATCCTTCCTCACTAACACAAGTAGCCCCTCTTCCAACATTCAGGGAAGATCCCGCTCATCATAACACCATTCATTATTCTGAGGATCACCCGCGGGTGATCCTCAGCGACCGCTCTGACGACCTCAGCAGGTATGCCGTCCGGTCCAGGAGCCTTGCCCGTCTTTACCCTCCCTACCGCCCTCTTTAGTTCGTCCATTGAAAGCGGAACAACCTCCCCCTCCACCTCTAGCCTCCTCCATAATGCCCTCTCTCTTGCCGGGAATAAATCCCCCACCACCTCCCTCATTTTTTCTAGTGATGGTGCCTGTTGGTAGGCTCCCGTCCTCTTCATCACTATCCTATAGGCATCGCCCCAAACGTCCAGATCCAAGTCTCTCCATAACTCCTCCCATCTCCTGCGCTTCTCCTCCTTTATTCGCTCCCTGAGTCTTTTCCTCTCTTCTTTATACACCTCCTCCTCTGCTCCCCTTTCCCCTTCATCCGTTCCACTGCCCCTATGTCTGTTGACTCTTGTGAATCTCCTTCGGGCTACGATGCACCTCATCCTCTGGGTAGCGATCTCATCTGTCCACCAGTAGATACTGTTGGACCGCTTTACCCTCCCCCTTTTCGTCATCATGGATGCATCGCACGCCCTCTCCACGGCTCTCGCTAGCGTTATTGGGTCCAATATCCTACCCTCCTCCTCCTGCCTCGTAATACTGGTCCGGAACGCCTCTCTGTCCCAGTTGGTCGTATACCACCCCTTCGCCCTGGTCCTGTTGATGTTGACCACCCCTTCCTCCCATACATCGAATAAAATGTATTTGTGGTCGCTGAGGGTTTCCTGCTGTGAAACCCTTCAGTTCCCAATCTTAACTGCCGCCCCCTCCGTCGCAAACGTGATGTCTGGGATGGACCTGGCTCTCCCCCTCACAAACGTGGGGGTCGTACCCTCGTTCATCACAACCATGTTCAATCTTGCCACCCACTCCAGCACCACTCTCCCCCTCTCGTTTAACTCCTCCATTCCCCATTCTGGGGCTCTAGCATTGAAATCCCCCGCGACGATGAAGTTGCCCCCTACCCGGGAGATCAATTCCTTGATACTGTTCAATGACGCCACCAACTCCTCGATTGGGGAGTTAGGGGAAAAGTAGCAGCTACAGATGTTAACTGCTCCAACCCTAAGCCAGGCATAACCCAGACCCTTGCCCATCTCACTACTAACGAGTCCTCTGCTGGATATCCTAATCGTCGCATCGATCCGGTCGCAGGTCCACCACCTTTTCCCCCTAGTCATCCCTACATTCGGCTCGCTAGCTATTATAACGTCCACCCCCTCCTCCTTTACCATCGCCCACATCAGGTCTTGGGCTGCCCGACACCTATTCAGATTTATCTGAAGGACTTTGAAGGCGTCCACTGTCCTATCCCCTTCTCCCTATTCTCCATCCCCGCACTAAACGCAGGGTATTTATTAGTGTCCGCCCTGTGCCCGTCCTGTTTACATACCGGACACGATTCCTGGTTTCGGCACTCTACGGCCCTGTGCCCCTCCTTCCCGCACCGTAAGCAGAGTCTACTCCGATCAGGCCCCTTGCAACCCGATCGGGCATGGTCCAGGCCCCAACACCTGGAACACCTCAACGTCTGGAACTTGGGTCTCACCCTACACCTCCCCCATCCTATCAATATCCTTCCACGCTCCAGAAGCTTTTTCGCCCCCTCTCTATCGATTTCAATATATGCAGTCTGGCTTTCCCCCGGACCTCTCACCAACGCTACCACATCAAACGCCTGCCCTCTCACTTCCGCCTCCACAGCCGCCTTAACATCGGCTTTAACTTCGTCGTCACCTCATCAATATCTTTGATGATCAGTCTCTCCGCGTTTTTCAGTGTCCTGATCACCATCCCTCCCACCTTCGTTGCAATTTCAGCCTTCAACATCTCGGCTTTTTGGGCACCCCCTTTCACCTCGAGGAGGAGTTCTCCCTCCCTGGTTTTCCTCATATTAGTTATTTCTACCCCGACCAACTTGGGGTCCACCCTCCCTCTCACCTTAGCAAGAACTTCGGCGAACGTGGCCTCTCCTGCATCCTTAATAACCACCGCCGCGGGTCTATTTCCTCCTACTTTGGCCCTCCTCAGCATTTCCTCAACATGCATTCCTTCTCTTCCTTGACCTTCCCTTCTTTGTTTCCTCCCAACTACCCTAGTCCATTCCTCACCGCGATTCCCAGTCTCCTTCTGGCTTTCACGAGATTTTTGTTGCACGCGTCTGCTCTCTATCATCTGGGAATATATAGTCAATTCCACCCCCTCCTCTTCCTGAAAAACATACTCGGCAACCTTCCTGATCGTGCCGTTATCTATTTTCCTGTGGGTAGGGTAAGGCCAGTCTCTTTCGCCCTTGCCCCCTACTCATATCCCTGAGGTTTCTCATGGCCTTAACCATGTCCCCCAGATTAATTTATTTCTCCCAGTTTTCAACGGAGACAAGCCGGTAGGCATACCTGCACGTAATCACCTCCTCTTCTCCATCCTTGGAGGGTCTGGCTATGCAGTGCTGTACATAGGCGACTCCACCTAACGGCACCTCTTGGTTACCCGTCTCATCTCCTTCGTAATACCTGTCCCGGATGGACTTCGGGACTCCCTCATCTAGTTGCCCAGTCGCAGTGTCCGTGCAACACACTAAATCCCACTGCGCCGCTAGCTGTGCGGTCATATCTTTTATCACCGAGACCTTCTTGAACGTCTCCTCTGGCCATCTCTGCCTCATCACATCCTCCAACTCCTCTATCGTCTCTGTCTCTTTCAAGACCTTCCTTATTCTTTCTCCCTCCTTATAATCATCCACGGTCTGTGTCCCCGTATTCACCATTTTTGGTCTGCTATGGCCCACCCCAATCTCTCTTGTTTGTGTCTTGTCCTTATCTTCCTCTTTTCTTCCAGTCATCCTCAACGTGGCCTGCAATTCGTCCGTCATCAGCTGACTTGCCAGGCTACGAAGTCTCGCCACCATATCTTTAATTTCTCTTTTTGTATTGGTGTTGTTCCGTACCAGCCCACTAAGCTCTCTCGCACACCGATCTACTTGCATAATAATCCCTCCAATAATAGCAGGATTACGATTTTTTACATTTATTTCCGCGTCCTCTACCCCTACACTTATGCTGATGTCCTCCCCTCTCTTCCTTTTGGTGGACTTGCCCACTTCGTCATCCCAGGTTAAGTCAAGGACCATCATATTTTTTGGGGGGATACACGACAATGAGTGGCTCCTCTGCCTTCCCGGGGACTCACTCACCCTTCTTCTCGCCATCATTGCTTCAGGCAGCGGTGTACTGCTGCCTGTCTGTTCCTTCCCTTTACCCTTAGTCACGCCGTTGTCTTTCTTTTCTGCTGCTTCCATCCTAATTGTTTCCTTATTTAATATTTTTTTTATATCCATTACTGTTCCCACGATTATGGGACGAATCCTAGGTCGACTCACGGGTGACGCCCATCCCGTGAGTAAGGCTATATACTGTAGGGTGCGCCAGGTGCCCTACAGGTTTTAACGACTTCGCTGTCGGTTTGTTATAGAGGTTTTCTCCTCTCAGGCCGGCCAATTAAGGCAAGCCCCCCGGCCCTGGTAACCGCACGACATACCCCTGCTGTACCACACAGAGGTCGTTGAAGTACGGGCTAGGATTCCGGTTTTAAACGGGTAGGTGGCCTCTCCCACCCGTAGCTCGGATTGCCCTGGGTTCGCCCAAACCCATACTCACTTCTTGCGTTGTGAGTTCCTGGAGCTCGGCCCCGGGTCTCCCCGTGGCCCCCGGCCGCGGACCATGTCCGGGGTTACGGTGTATTTATATGTTTTGGTTCGCGGGTACTATTTTATTTCATACCTATCCACCGGCCGAAACCGGTTAGGACTTTCCCCTATCCACCACCCGGGGACACACTAGATGGGAGACATACAACTCCACACTGGAAACATTGAGTTATCGTATTAAAAAAAATTCTCAAATAGTCCACCGTCGTGCTTTCTCATGACCCACGGACAGGGTGGGATATGTCTTATCCACCTCAAAATCAATAGGTGTCGTCTGGGAAACGTTCCCAATCAGAATCAGTCAAAATCCGATCGATCCGACACGATTTAGTTGAGTTATCGTATTAACAAAAAAAATTTCTCAAATAGTCCTCCATCGTGCTCTCATGACTCATGGGCAGGGTGGGGTGTGTCCTATCTACCTCCAAATCAATAGGTGTCGTCTGGGAGACTTCCCCGATCAGAATTAGTTAGAACCCGATCGATCCGACACGATTTAGTTGAGTTATCATGCTAACAAAAAATTCTCAAATAGACCCAATGGAGGGAGTGGTGTGTGCTATCCACCTTAAAATCAATAGGTGTCATCTGGGAGACGTCCCCAATCAGGATCAGTGAAAACCCGATTGATCCGATACGATTTAGCTGAGTTTTCGTGCTAACAAGAAATTTTTATGCCGATGACAACGACGATACACACACAGCAAACATTTTTTAAAAACCATTTTTTTTTTGTTTTTAGGCCGAAAAATGAAAAATAAACCCAAAAAAAAATTTGTTTTTTCACTTTTTCTTTAGACGATTACATTACTTTTCCGCTAGTATAGTGGAGTGCGGAAAAGTAAAAATAAAACTGTACGATATGTTGTAAAGTACAAGAGATTACCAAAGGATATATTTTATAATTACGTGTCGTGTCAAATCGATCGTGTCGGATCGATCGGGTTTCAACTGATTTTGATTAGGGACGTTTACCATGTACTCATTATTGCTAATATTACGTTTATAAAATATCGTATTGTAAGTTTTCAAAAAGGCATTAAAGTCGCATCTCCAAGGAACGATTATGCTGAGTTTATGTTCTTATCATCATCAAAACACAAGAAGAAGGTACAAAAAAGTCGAGCAAAAGAAGAACAAGCAGTCTTTGAAATTTGTTATTGGAAAATGCTACAACGCAATACATTACCACGAAAATTTATAAAATAGAGTTCTCAGAGAAAAGCAGAGTAGTCGTATTATACTTACCATACAAGTATTTATTCACATCCCAGCTACCTACTGAGAATAGATTTTTTTTCCATTGAAGTTTTGAATCTTAAATTTACTATGATAAAAGAAAAAAAGTTTACTTCATGATATTTGGGGAAACGGTTTCAGCTTTGATAAATTGGCAAGCGCAAATATTTTCGTACAGACATGAAATATCATGATGGCAGTAAATTATTTATATTTTTGAATTTTTTCTCATCTATAAAATCGTATGTCATACATAAATGTATTCTAAGAGACCACACTCACATGAAGGCAAATCATATCCATGTTCTTATTGAACAAAGTATGAAGAAGCAATTACAGTAGCTACACAATGGGATTGACGTATTTTAATTAGATCTACGAAGACTACAAATTTGGAGCATGCAATTAAATGCCTATAAAAACTTTGATATATTGTAAACAGCGTCAAGTGCTTAATTCACAAACGGAAAAATGTATACAGAGACAAATTTTTTCCATCGTCAATATGGCTAAATATGCGTCAACATGGGTATACTTTATTATAAAATATTCATCGATAAAGAACTTAATAGTATTGATTTGAAGAGATGCTGAAAAACTATATCACCATATACACGAGTTACTTGTTATCCACAAAAAGATATAATCGCAAGGAAATATCAATATTTTTTCGTTTATTTTAGTGAATGCCTTCCACTTCTGTCATTCTGTCATATATTTTTTTATAGAAATATGAGAATATCCAATCGGAAAGTAGGGGAATATAGAGATACGATTATGTGTTTGCTATAATGTGGAGATACGATTCTTTATCCCTTATTGTAAGCTGCAGAAATGCGTCCTTAAAATATTAACTATCGATTACTTACTGATATTAGGTTGCAAAAAATTGTATATTTCTATACTATTCATTTCATCCCTATTTGCCAAATAAAAAACTCTTATCTTGCCGATAAACGGAACAGTCTACCTGAGCCTAGCCATAAAAATAAGCCACGGTATGAGATAAAAGCCGTTTGGGATTTTTTATTTGGCAAATAGGGATGAAATAAACTATACATTTAATTTGTAGATTAAAATATCTATATATTATGAAAATTTAAATTAGATATCGATAGATAAAGATGCTCACCGTGAATGTAGGCATATATAGGCATCGAAGTGGATAAGTTTACTTATAAAACTAAATTATTTTCAAATGCGCACAATTTGTTATTTATATAATAACATTATTTTTGCTTATTTTTTTTCTTCACAATTTCCATTTGGATTTTTGCTTTAAAACATATACTCCAACAGCAGGATTTACAGGATTTGGCAGTTGCACATTTATCTCTTGAATATAATTAAACAAACAAGTGATTTTAATTTTCACAACAGTAGGTAGACTAATTAATTGGGTAATGTATTGGTGTGAGACTAATGCCAGTGTCCAAAATACGTGTGCACCTGAAAATTTAATGCCGTTATTTCCCATTAGGTCATTAACGTTTTAATGCAAACAGAGTACAGACTGAATCGATATCCTATGAATTTAGTAATGCAGTCAGTCAGGCGATAAGATAATTTATTTATAATTTAAATAACATCTGTCTACTGCAAAAGGTATTATGTATTTCAATAGCGTTTTATTAAGTTCTATAAATACAATCAAATTTCCTGACTCGCAAGCAGGACGAGTTTCATAGTTGTAAGAATATGATCTAGTGACATATTCATATTGGAATACTAGATTTGGACATCCATTTCTTTTGTAACATAATGAATACATTCGTTAAAAATGGAATAATTTTTGGGACAAACTCTGGAACCCGTCGAATTTTATTTTTAGTTGCCCGTTTTTTAAAATATAATTAATGCATACGGGATGATTCCTGTAGGAAGTGTGACTTCATCGATTTTGTTCTAATGACGACTCCTTTTTTATTACGGTCTATGAAAGAGCATATTTTTTACATACGCTACAGTATTAATTTTATTAACGTTAGTATAGGTTAGATAAAAGAAAATTAAGAAAAATATTGTACAATATTGTAGGTACAATTTCAAAATACTAAATTTAGTGGCAACCATTATTTAAAAAATCAACTATCGAAGATGTTTTTTTGTTGAAATCAGATAAAAACTTTCGAAACTATAAAATTTCTTCGAGACGACTTTATATATAGACGACCTATATTAATACCTTTATATTCAGATATAAGGAAACCTGATCTTATCACCTGTAATCGATAAATGATGTTTTCTTTCAACAAGGTGCTCCACCTCCCCCTTATGCATCACCTGTTCGTGTTTATTTAAATGAGATGTTTCCGAATCGTTGGATAGGGAGAAGTAAGTTGATTGAATGGCCAGCCAGATCGCCAGATTTCACCCTTAGATTGGTTTTTATGAATATACTTAAAAAGCAAAGTATAAGAATGTAGAAGATTTAAAAAGCAACAATTCGTAACGATATATTACCATTAACTCCTGAATATATTGACAATGTTCAAAATAAATTTACTTAGCACCTTGACTACTGTCAGGTAGCCAACAATGTACAATAGGACATTTAATTTAGTTGATTTGTTTAAATAAAATTTAATATTTGAAATAATGTTCTAATTTTTTTTTATTTTTATTATCTCTAACCTATACTCACGCCAATGTAATTATGTATTACCGTAACATATGTAAAAAATGTGCTTCTTCACATTCCGTAACAAAAAGAGGAGTTGTTATAAAAATATCTATGAGACATCCCTACACGAATCACTATATATCATGTGTCTCATTTAAAATGAAAGCATCCGGATATTTTCGTCATTTTTTGCAATTCAGATTTGTGTTTTAGCACAACCAACATAAATTTAAGTAATAAACTGAGACAACGGCAGTCCCTCAAATGGAGCCCATTCACGATATTTTGCTTTACGTTGATGATATCGAAGAAAGTTATTAGAAAAATTTACTGTTCAGAATCCAAGTTTCAGTACAAGCATCAAATTTCATTATTTTAGTATTTTCAATATTTTTTCAGGCCCACACACGGTTACAATTTTGGTTTTCAATTTAATAGAATGCCATGAAAACAAAAACTGTGATTAAATTAAATATCAATGTGACAATTATCTTTGAGTTATATTGTGTCTAATTGCAGATGACCTTGCCAGACTAGGGACCAGGGAAAACCTCTATGGACCAGAACCTGCAGTGGGAATAAGTCGGAATCTGATCAGAGACCGCTTTAATGGCTGGGCAAGAGACCAGCACAATAAAAGAGAGAGGAGTAACGCGTTGTCGAATAACAAAACTTTTCATCGAATACTCAGAGATTGAGAAATGGGCCCAATAATTCATTAAATTGAACAAGCCCAAAGCCAGAACCCTGGTGGGAATCATAACGGGCCACCATAGTAGCCTGAATGCATATAAGCACAAGCTGAGGCTGACTGACAGCCCGGCCTGCAGATACTGTAAAGAAGACGAGGAAACCTCTATTCATCTTCTTTACGCCTGCCCCGCACTGGAGGAGAAGAGGTATCTGATATTAGGGACCCCTGTTATCCTAGAGGAAGCGAGGCTTAAGGCGGGGGACGTGCCTAAATTGCTCCTTTTATGGGATAGCATTTTTGGATAATGACCCGGATAAGAGGGGATCGCCAAGGGACTACCCATGCGATCAGTGGCTGATGAGGCCCAAACTTATATAATATAATAATATAATAATAAAATATATTGTGTAAACTTCTAGTTTACAATCGTAAAGTGCATCTGAATTTAAGGGAAAAGTCGAAATAATGAGGTTATTTGGTAATGGGGCTAGTAGTAGCATTGAAGTATCCCCAGAATTCAACTGAAGACATCTTTTACGAGTCATTATTACATCCGGATCCTGAAGATAACATAATCTTAGTAGCAAAATCAAGTGAATCCAAGAGTGAATTCAGCGTCTTAACTGAATATCGACAAGGAGAAAGTTAGAAGATGTTTAGTCATAAAATCGAGCTTTATAAACCAACATTTCTGCATAGTTTGAAAGAAGGCGATGAATATAAAAGGTTAGAATATTGCTGTTAGGTCCAGGGAATCTTTTTAGACGACCGGAATTTTTGTACAAGTTTTGTTTACCGATAACGCTACCACGAATGAGATCGTATCTTCTCAAACCTGCAGATACTGAGCTACAGAAAATCCCATTGGATATGTTCCACTATATTCCAGACCAGTATTCGATTGGATATGTTCCAGACCAGTATTCAGAGAAAGTTAACGTATGGTATGGAATTTCAGGAGACAGAACAATTCGTCCGTTTTTCTTTAATAACTCGTTAAATGCTGAGCATTTAGTGTAATTATTTGATAGGGAATTATTGGATGCAACTGAAAATCTTCCTAATGTGCGACGGGAGATGTTTTTCCAGCTAGATAGTACGTTAATCCATAATTTCAGAACATTTTCCAGTACACTGGATAGGAAGGAATAGTCCATTTGTACTGTGGCCTCCTAGGTTCTCCGATATTATAGCTTTAGATTTTTATTTGTGAGGAAAAGTGAAAAATAAGGATTACAAAACAAGGCCCAAAAATCGAGAACTTTGTGCTAAAATAAGACGAGCCTGTCGCGATATCAGCATTCCACAGATGAGAAGTGTAGCCAATCATAATCATAAAAGAACTAAGAAATGTATTCAAACTGAAGGAGGATTAATTGAGATAGGCTACATCCGATAGTCAATTAGAATTTTTATTTATATGTAATGAGTAGGTCTTAGAAACTAATTGTTACTTTAAACTATTGTTTTCTTACTTATTTCAATAACCAAGAGTTAATTGTTTATTTTCTTTTCTCTTACCATGTACCGTTCGTCAAATTGACACTTCTGTTCAATATATTTTTTTCATTTTTTAGGAATCCTAGTAAATTGAAAACCAAAATTGTAACCTTATGTGGAATTTGCGCACAAAAATATTGAAAAAATTAAAAATGTTCGAATTTCGTAATGTGTGGTGCTGGGTCTCAAACTTATATTGTGAACATTTTATAATTTATAATAACATTTTTCGATATCTTCAACGCGATATAGAATATCGGGAATGGGCCCCATTTGGGGAGCTGCCCTTTTCTCGGTTTTTTATTTAAATTTAAGTTGGTTGCCTTGAAATGTACGACATGTATAGGGCTACCTACAACTGTGTCAAAGTTCAAATATGGATTTCAAAAAATGACGAAAATATCCGGGTGTTTTCATTTTAAATGAGACACATGTATTAATCATATTTTAAAAAGTCTGGATGTAAAAATAAAATGTAAAGAGTCTGAGGATTTCCCCAGTAGTTATTTCTTAAACTTTTAACGCATTTATTCCTTACTACACAAAATCACTTTATATTAATTGTATGTTCAGGTTGGAAAACAGCTTTAGATATCTATACGTTTATGTAGATATTATCGTTGTGTACTAACTTGCAATATACTTCTGTATCATTTTATTTCAATGGTTGAAGAGAACTTGCTATAAAAATACGCCACAAATCATCACTCGCACAACTAATTATAATAAATATCTTACTGGGCAATTGGCTAAGATGATTTGTTTACAAAGTTGTCATGTAATCTAATACTAATTATCCTCATTAATAAGATAATCGCGTCCCACGGCAGAACCTCCTCAACTAATATCGTATCCTTGTCAAACTAGCAGGCAACTCTCCCTCTATTTACCTCCGCCCCAGCGCACCCTTGAATAAACTGTTGATGACACTATTTGCTATTCGGCCCGTGTCGGTGGCTACTCTACATACAGAACCCCGCTCGTTTGTCATCTTCGGTCGAAAGACATGCCTGGGATTCTTGATCCTGAAGTAGCAGGGTCGCCAATCTAAATAACGGTTCGCCAAATATTCTGATGTCTTTGCGTATCCCCGAGGATTTTTATTGGCAACTCGGCTTTAAACTGACGTTTGATGTAAGTATTGTCCCCGAATGTGATCGGAATTTCTATCCGGTCTGCCGCAGATGGCAAATCGGGGAAGAAAGTATGCAAATTGTAATTTTAAGTAAAAAGTACTAGGCACGTTATTAATTATATCTACCTTTTTTTCTTTTAGCTTCGAGTTTATAGAAAAAACTCATTTGCTAGAAATAGGTCTACCTTTTTTAATAATTTAATAACCCTCACGACGATTATCGAGGCTGGGAGGTAATATGGACATAACACTTCCTGGATTTTCTTGCCTAGGAGACAGTCAAGACATTAAACACAAATTGATAAACCATGGTATGACTGAAATGAGTATACAAATAAGTAAGCCACATGAGAATACGAATTCTAACCTGACTATATCCTTATATAACTAACTTCATATTTATTAAGAACGTAGCTAACGTTCGTACCATTATGTTGATTAAGGAAAGCACGCTTGTCAAGAATAGGAACAAGTCTCAATACTGTGATATCGGACTGCCACGAGATGTGCAGTAAATAGCCTGATCTTTGCTCAGTCGTATTAATCCCTTTGCAGATTGAATATCGAGTATATATGAATGTACATACACATGTGTTCGATCTGGCTGCGCGTAAAGTGCATTCTTTTCTCTCCGAATAATGTCTTACTCTTTCGTCTACACAATATAGAGAATCTCACACTTTTTTCTATTCTTGGTAAGCTGTAGTATCTAGATATTAGTTGAAAGTTGGGTATTTAAAGCAAATATTCCATTTATAAAATCTATCATGTTCACAATTAAAAAATATATACTCGTAGTTAAGGTCATCGACAGTCATTGTCAGTTAGGAGTATTCAGGATGCTCTGGAAATCGACCATGATTTAACCTCATCCTGATAATATTCATAATAAAAATCTTGTTGTATTATTACAGCTTAGTTGTAGTACATTTGATGGTGAAGAAAACTAAAGTTATGTATACTAGTTATTTGTGTTTGACACATACTTTTCCCAAATTTTCTCCCATTCAAGTTCACAAGAAATTGTTCAATTCACAAGTGTTAGATTTTACATTAAGATGTTCTGACATTAAGAGCACTGGCGATTTTAACAGCACGTTAGTTCTTGCAGTCTGGCAATAAAACATACTTTTTTCTTGAGATCCTAGTCGAGATATGCGTATACTAAACATGCTTAGTAATACGTGTGCATCAATACTATTATGGAACAGTTTAAATAAAGATGAGAGGCTAGTAAGCACCCTTCTAGTGTTCAATGACTAGATGCCAAATATTTATAGAAGCAGGGTACATATGATCATAATCGCTTACTGTATAATAATTATCTATGCAGAATAATAAATACTTTAAGAAATGCCGCTGAATATTTTCAAGTTGATTCATATGAGTTAGATACAGGGGATACCAAATAAGACTACAATATGCTAATTTCGAGTGCTTAAAGTAACGCAAAATATAAACATTTTGAGGTAGCAATATTATCAAATGATGTTGTGTTTCTAATCACGAAACCCAAGGTTTTATATGCATATGATTGATGTGTCCATAAAACAATAGTTTACCATCAAAGTACACACCAAGATGCTTGATATTTTGAGAACGTATTAAAACATTCATGTAATGTAAAGTGAAAGTTATTTGATAAGAAAAAGTGGTCACATGCGGAAAGTTCGTTTTCTCGAAAATTGTGTCCGCCCGCCAAAAACTGAAGCGAGATTCGTTTTCAGCACCCTCGAAAATGGGGCATAGCCAAAGCTTGGTTAGGATTTGAGAATAATACTCTAAAGTAAATTACCAGATTTTTAGATAAATTATTTCCCAACAAATAACGTTGCCGAAAGTACCGTCTAAAGTCCGGGGGCGTTCGCAAACCGACAGCCTTCCAAATGAGATTGCCGGGTCCAGCTACGTCACGTTTGAGGTGATGAATAGATAAGATGGGGAAGACAAAGGTTAGCGCGGCGTGCATCCTGCTAAGTTATTCAAAGTAGGAGACGCCTTGACAGATTGGCGGCGACGCCGCGTCCTGCATACCGACGCCGCTCCTTAACGAGCTGCCGGTCACGCCGCACGCACGCCGCCGCCGGACTTGATTTCGTCAAATCAAGTCGACGCCGTAAATGATTTACCATCAATCACGGCCAACTGGACGCTAACGGATTACTGGAGAAATTTTCCCTATTGGAATTCTCGGTTTACGAATGATCAGGAAAGTATTAAAATTTAAACCTAGAAGGTTACGGCAAAACCTAGCTACGGCAAAAAATATTCGTTTTTATGTATGTTTTCGTCCAAATCCAGAAAATTTTCTCGCAATGAAAATGTTTATATTAGTAAGTAGAAGTCCATCTTTGTATGATGATATATAGTTCAACAAAATATATTACACATCTCAAACGTCTCTATAAGAATAGTACAGTAGGATAAATATACAGTGATTGCATAAAGGTTGGCACAAACTCTATAGAATCCTTACCCGACAAATACGGGAAGAATGCCAGGATTTCATTCTATAACGCCGAATTCTTATCAATACTGTTTCAAAATTAAAGTGGGATCTAAAACTGGAACAATAATTGATCGAGGTTCTTCATTTAAAAAATCTAAATTAAACAGTATATTATTTTTCCAAGACACTTTATTAATTTTATACTTTGAAATTTTATGCGTTCTTTGAAACTTTGGAGATAATATTTAGCTTCAAATAACATTCATTTTTATTTAAATTTGTTTTTATGTTTAGAACCATTTTCGAGCTAATACCAGCCTGACTAGACGTAGACCGCCCTTTATGATACGTATTTGAATAGAATATTTCTAAACGAGAGCGTAATTTAATGAAATTCTAATACCCCTAGCAAATTCACGAGACTGAAATCCAAATAGCTCGAAAGCCCTCACGAACATCTTCTAACTCATCATTCTCGTACCTAATATTTAACGTTATTATCCCCGTATTCCCGCAGTCCCGATAATACGCCGCCCAGTGTACTCCAACGTATTAAATTACGCTCGTAAGTCCCACGTAATCTTATATGAGCCTTTCTCCAAATTAAAAGTTACTCTTGACGTAACCGTTTGAAGTGGGAGCAAACGTAATATATACCACAAAGCATTTTAATCAAATGCGTCTTCTGTCGAACCAAAAGTTAATTTGGGCTCGAAGGCATATATGAAGAGTGGAACATGTGCTATGTCGTCGATCTGATATCGTATTTATCTGATACGCAATTGTGGAGGCCTCTGCGGACGTCAGTGGCGTGGTTAATTGCTTAAATTATAAGCATTTATCCTTTTATGAAGGATGACTTGCTTCTAATAATAATTATACGTAGCTGTCTGATCCAGAAAATATTCTCTTGGTATGCGCTGCTTTAAATTTTGATAAAATTTACCTACCAGTTTGTCAAGAATAGGAACAAGTCTCAAAACTGCGATATCAGACCACCCACGAGGTGCGCAGAAGATTAGTTCTGGAAAAAGCTTGGAAAAAATCGATGGACTACAAGGCAATTTTGTTGAAAATACGAAAGTCTCAAAATTACATTGAATATAATATAAATGAATATCCTGAATAGCACTCGATACGATAGCGATCTTTTTATTTAATGAGAAATAGTGGATTTTCTCCTAAAATTGGAAACGTTCTCTTCTGGTTACAAATTTAAAGCAGCAACTTTGAAATTTATACCTATGTACCTAGAGTACTTTGGATTTAGAGTAAATTTGCAGACACCAACGGATTCTTCAGTTCTTCTCACGTCCCTACGGATTTTCAAGTTTATTCTCGAGATTTTTTTTTTTTTGCCAAGGCAATTTCGTAGAAAATGCGAAAATTTCAAAATTACCCCGAAATATGTTGTAAGTAGACCTACTGAATGCGAGAGCAGCACAAAAGGTTTTTTGCGGAAGAAAATCGATGGACAAGAAGGCAAGTTTGTCGAAAATATGAAAGTAGGTATGTGTTAGTAAGATTGCAACACCCAATAAATATGGATTAATTAGGCGGATAATTTATAAATATGTTGATGTACTAACAGGAAATATATGGTTACAATTTGGGTTAAACAAATTTAGAATTGATAAGTACAATTTTAACTCAAAAGGATTGGACCTCTGTTGTGGACTTCACAGTCATTCACTAGTCAAGAAAGTGATCAAATTACATAACTAATACTCCTGGGGTATTTCGTCCCATGTAATCTGCACCCCAGACCTATGGGCCCCTGGAGTTTTTAGCGAATAAGGTAAATTTTGTCTTTTTCAAAGAATGTCTCATTAATTTTTAATTAGGAAGAAATTAGGGATCTGAGGCTACTAAAATGTTTATAATTAAAAAAATATTGACTTGGGAAGCTTCTAGGAATACTGCTTCCTGATTATTATGTCGCTAGTGTTCTGTGTTCATATTTATCTTCACCCGTATCATAACTATGATGTACACATTGCTTTACAAAATTTCTGTTATGTCGCCTTTCTCCACATCTCCTGACTCCCATATGATCGTCATGTATTCTTAAATAGAAACATCAGTGAATACAACACCATTTCCTCTTAAATTTACCTGCGTTACTCCAGTCATTGATATAGATGACGACCAGTAAAAGGTAACTTACAATAGATGAAACGGACAAGGTATTATTATTCGCAAAGAAGACCACGTTTGATAACACTGTCTACCACGTTTGATAACATCTCATCAGTATTGAATCATCTCTGCTTCCACAGTGAGCAATTTAAGAGTGATGTACTAACTGCATGTAGGATGATCTCTTTGAATGGTAGTAAAAATACGAACTGTTTTTACGACTGCCTTCAAAAGTTATCAACTGTTGTAAGAGCGTTTTACCGCGTGAACTTCAATTACTTCTAGGTGTCATATTTTCTATAATTCCATGTAACATGTCACTATTAGTCCAGTCAAGTATTCTAAAAAGATAGTGTAGTTTCGTTTCGTTGGTGTTTCGATCACATTAAGTGCTTATACAAAGCACTTAATGTGATCGAAACAGATATAGGTCCATGTTTCTAATTCACTTAATTTGGGCCCTAGTCTTATCAGGCTTTAAGCGATAATGTACTTTATTGTTTTATATATATATATATATATATATATATATATATATATATATATATATATATATATATATATATATATATATATATGAGGGCTTATTAGATGCTTGTGGTGTTAATATACTAGTAATAAATATAAATATGTCAAAAACTACTAATCTACATAAATAAGTAGGCGAAGGTAATCAATAGTAGTACTTACATACAATTCATTGAATTTTTATTTAAATTAATAACAAAAGTGTCAATGACTGGTGCAAATAAAGTATCTTTAAATATGTTTTATATTATTTTTTTATTATATATTTCACATTTTTTCATTCCAAAAGTGGATATATTATATATGGAAGTGTTAGTACTAATAAATGAGTAAGATAAACTTATAAAAACATAACTTTATCTGAGGTACAAATCGTGCACATTTAAAAGCAAATCGTTTGGATTTTGCGAAGTATTAGATCAGATTTTTAAATAAAAACGTGATTTAAGTACTTTTAGATGTTAACAAGGTTTATATCTAATCTGTGCCTATTGTCGTTACGTCTTTCAATGTACATAAGATAAGTGTAGTAGAATAATGATAATTATATTTGTTTTATACATTTCTTTTGTATCATTTTTAAATCATTTACCTTCTAAATAATTAAGAAGTAATATAAAAGAGGTAAATAACATGTTGGACGTGTAATTCTTTATTGTTGGTTTATTAGATGTCCCATATTCATATTGGATTTTTTTCTTAACGTTGTTCATGACATTTCAAGGTAATTTTTAATAATTTACTTTTACCTTTATTTTGGTATATTTAATATAATAATTGGGGTGTTAGAACTGAAATGAAAACTCGAAAACTGTTTAAAGAATTTATGCTGTAGATATTGACTTTTATTATTAGAAAAATAAGAATAAAACTATTGTATTTCACAAGAAGTTTAAATGAAGTTTAGTATTATATAATTGCATAAGCTTTTGTATCTAACAAAAACTATGTTTTATATTTGCATTCAAGTTTGCATATAACCATCTATAGACCTCGTTATTATAAAACTCATTCTTCTTTTGTCATTTTGCTTTTAGTGATTTTGAGGCAGCTCACGAGGATTTTTTTAGGCATATTCTGTAAGCTTCAGACTGTAGTATTCAACACTGTAGTATTTTTATGTAAACGAATTTCTAATAATGCAAAATATCATATTAGTAAGTGCTTTTCATGTAGAAATTATTTTAAATATTGAAATTTGGCTTCATAATCTTCTAATTTTAGGTTACATTATTAGTATGCGAATCCCACTTTAATAAATTGTCAGTTGTAATACCAAAGCATTTCATGTCAATTGTTGATGGTATCTTTATCGTGTTAATAGTATCTTTATTTACCTTTATTGAGGATTTTATTGTGATAGCGAGAGATAGGAACTTATACAAGCATTTATTATTAAAATATGTAAGTGAAACTATAATTTGATTGTAATAAGAAATCAACAAGAAAATGAACTGTACTAATAATCAGTATGTAGAAAGTAAGGTTATAGTACAGTGGCTACTGCACTCTACAGCGTCTACCCCAAGCCCTTCAGAACCAAGTATTATGTTCTCTCTCTAGTCATCAGCATTAAACAAATGTCAGCCTCAAATATCGCCGTCGACTGGAAAAACAGTAAGTTGTTTCAGCCCTCAAAAACAACGAGTATTGACCGAGAAAACCTTTGCACCCGTTCATGACAAAACGTAGACCAAACTCAAAAACCAAAGACGCCTCCAATGCCATTCTCTAATACGTGGACATGTTTAAAAAGCCAATACAGGAACCATCCAGATAACTCCGTTACACTAAAATGTACCTACCAAATAATCTACCAAATAATAACAAATCCATAAAAGTTTCTTTTACAGGTGGGGAATTATAGTTACACTGAGTTGCTTCCAAATCTATTTATCTGTGTAAAGGGTCTTTCAATAGGGACGCTCGAAATTTATTAGGTTAAAGCGGCCATGCTGTTAAAGCAACATCTATTAAATTTATTGATAATTATTCAGTGGTGTATGGCAAATCACCACGAATAGTTATAGCGTTCAGCAATGTGTACAAATCACCAAATATTATTTTCAAAATCAGTGCTCCGTTCGAGAAACGTTCCGCGCATTACGTGATTTTTATCCTCGCCACAGCCGTCCCACCGAGTCGACTATTCGACTTTCAGTGGCTAAATTCGAGTCAACCGGTTTGATAAATAATCATCCAACACCTGTACATCACCGAAATGCAAGATTGGCTGAAAACATCGCTGCTGTACGTGAGAGTGTACGGGAAATCTCGAGTCAGTCAATTTCTCGTTGGTCACAAGAACTTCAACTTGGCGAATATTGCGTCGGGACTTGGGTCTGCACCCGTATAAAATCCAACTGACCCAGAAACTTAAGACAAATGACCATAGACAACGCCGTGTGTTCGCTGATTGAGCTCTAGAGCAGTTGGAAGTTGATCCAAATTTCGCCAAAAAAATAATCTTTAGCGACGAGGCCGATTTTTGCATGAATGGATATGTGAACAAGCAAAATTGTCAAATTTGGGATGATACCAATCCACATGAGATACACCAGCACCAAATTCACCCCGAGAAAGTTACTGTTTGGTGTGGATTTTGGTTTGGCGGAATCATCGGTCCGTACTCCTTCCAAAACGAAACTGGCATTGCCATAACTGTCAACGGCGAGTACTACAAATCAATAATAAGTAACTTCTTGTGGCATAAATTGAATGATATGGATATCGGTTATATGTGGTTCCAACAGGACGGCGCTACGTGCCACACAGCGCATGCCACGACGGAATTTCTACACGAGCGATTTGAGGGCATGGTTATCTCGTGCAGCAGTGACCTGAACTGGCCACCGAGATAGTGCGATTTAACGCCTTTAGTCTTCTTACTTTGGGACTATCTTAAATCGCAGGTCTATGTGAATAAACCGCAAATAGTTGGTGCCCTCAAAGTCAACACAATGAACGCCATGCAGCAAATTCAACCAGATTTATGCGACAAAATCATAGAAAATTGTACCTCCCGAATACGTGCCACTAAACAAAACCGCTGTACACATTTGAACGACGTTATATTGCATATTTAATACCAACAAATATTCTTTCAAATAAAAAAAAAATGGTGGATATCTAACACACGACTTTTATTTACCTTTAAAAATCGAGTGTCTTTATTGAAAGACCCTTTTATATGCTTCGAATAATTAAACACATTGTATTCTGTAAATTGGCCGGCAAATCTATTTTTCAAAATCATATCCGCCACTGGTGAAAATCCGCACGCGTTCAGCGAAGTCTCTGATGAAGCCCCGCGGTCCCTCGTCTTGTTGGTATTCATCGGACATGTGTAATCAAGCTCGCATAACTCGCGCTTTAACATTGGATATCCACCCCCTTTCCACCTATACCTACCGGGAATACAGTCTCAATTTACTTCTGACTTCTGTGCCGGGATGCGGCGGTGGTGTTTTCGAAAATCTAATTATGATTCGCGTTAAGGGAGGGGGATCTCGTTACCCCAGTTAAAATTGCTGCTGGTGGAGAGAAGCATTAGTTTAAATAGCGGGCAGTGTTTCATATTCATTAAGGCAATTGAAGAAAATTGTTGATTAATATGCTGTGCGAATATTGAGTTAATAAGCGGTGAACGATATATTAGAACTGTTCTATCGAAAAGCCAATAAAAGTCATTTTTGACATTTCAAATAGTTCACATCTTGTATCATCTTGAAGTGTATTTGGACAATCATCTTGTCAGGATGTTCAAAATAAATCCAACGACTAATGGTGCTGCCTTCTGGTCCTCGGAAATGTGGATAGCAACAGTTCCGGCAAAAAGTACAATAGAAGTCATTGTTGACATTTTAAGTGTTCACAACTTGTATCATCTTGAAGTGAATTCTTTAATCATTGTGTTAGCTTCTTCAAAATAAATCGAATGTCTAACATTGCTCGTGTTTACCAGCAGTTTAATGGTTTACATAACATATTTCTTCGTATAATCATCCCAAAGATTTTACAGAAAATCTATACTAGGAGAACCACCAGATCTCATAGAATACTTGAGGATAGAATGACAGCTTTGACAATTGTTTAAACGACAAATATATCCGTAAATGGAGGAAACGGACTCGGACTTTATTGGTAGGATTTCAAGAAAGTTGCACAAAAATTGTGAAGTAAAAATTTCCATGCTGTCAAAAATGACAATCAACTCTTTTTAGAGACGCATGGAGGAACATAATAATTTTTGCATACTGATAAACAGTATGTACAGCTGCAAACAAGAATCAGACTTGTATATTGCTTGACTCAGAATAGTGATCGAGAATATCAAATTTAAACTTCCTGAAATATATACGGAATACCTACAGATGTAACCAAAAGTTTCGACTCTCATCCATTATCTTCGTCTGCTGGCTATACGTTCATAACTGTTTTATATATGAGGGGGTGGCGAACACAACGGTATAATTACGCTTCTGGCCAATATACTTTTTCTAAAGCGGACGTTTTTGGCCCACTGAATACAAATCTGAACTCATTTCCAGTCAAAACAACCTAATACTACTAAAATTGAGTCCAAAGTTCGTAATTTCGACCAAAACGGTACAATTACAGTAAAGTTTCAACAGTTTTGAATAAGCGAGCACGGTTTCGTTCAAATTGTAATAATTTTCATACCAATTTGTAAAATGTCAATCAAAACGAAATAAGCGACATCCATTTTTGAAGTGAATACTTCTTTGGCGGCGTTCTGATATTTGACGAGAATGGAGAGTGAATTGGAAAAAATGTAACGTTTCCAGATTTCGTTACACGAGAGAGAAAAAAGATATAACGCAGAGAGAAGGAGAAAGAGAGTTATACATTTGGTATATCTAAAACACAGGCTTTGTTACAAGACAGAGTACACAGATATATAACATAGAGAGAAAGAGAGCTAGCTGTACATCATATATATCAGTTTAGATTTTGTAATTATTTACGTTATTTACATCTGTGTTCTGTGACTATTTGATAATATCCTTGAACCGTTTAACTTGTTAAAATCTAGAAGATATATATCATTCAGCGCTCCCTACTGGTTTACAGCCACACAGGTGCAAATGCACTTAGAAGAGGCGAAGACAAAATACCTTTGATTCTCGGGGGTGATTTCAATGTAAATTTCGGATCCAATGATTCTTTGACGTTGATTAATTTAATAAATAATAATCCCAAAGAATCAACACCAAAATCCGGAAGAACAATAGATGCAATTTTTACACGTTATCTAGAAAATATCAAATCACGAACATGTATTTCATATTTTAGTTATCACAAACCGATCATATCAGTATTACCAATTGAACCACCAACCGATGATAGTGTAGATAATGAATGAACCGAATATTTTTTACACAAATTTTATATTGTTATATTTCTTTTGAAATTATCCCTCTCCCTTTCTCTCTCTCTCTCTCTCACTCTTAATCTCTCTCATTCTCTATTCTAAAGAAGTATTCACTTCTATCACGTGTACTGTGCTGCACATGATTTTTTTTGCACTTTCAATACTGTTTTTAATGAGGCTACACTAGTTTTTGTTTTTATTAGTAGAAAATAAGATAAAGTCTGTGGTCAAGGAGTTTAATCTGTGATAATGTTGATTATCACAGCTGTTTGAGTTCTTGGTTGTCGATTTATTATTGAGTCATTTTGGAAATAACTGGGAACAGTGTCAAGAATTAAGTTGGTATAAAGAAATTTTACAGTCCACAGGAAAACAATAAGGATAAGAGAGAAAATTATGAAGGGAGATGTCAGGAAGATGGACACGACGGAGGTTGTGATTGTGAGGAAATAGACATTGAGCTCAATATATAATGAAAGCACTGGTGATTTTTTATTTTGGGGGAGAAGTGACTCATTATCTTTTTTTTTTTCAGAAGAGACTATTTTTATGTTCTATGGTTAATAGGGGCGGCTTGTGTATAGGTGCTGTAGAGCTGCAGAACTGCCAAAAAAATTAGATATTTGTATATTTTCGCGACATAATAATTACTAAAATTTATTAATAAAATAATTTGGTTAGTTGGTGCAGCTAACCAAATTATTGCGTTAAAGTCGCATTCTGCCCGCCGTCCTCTATTGAGTAGTAGACCAGATGAATTATTTGGGTCTCTACGCGAGCGTGTCGCGGTACATTGAACTGGGCCACACGAGGTAGTTCTCAGCACGGCTCGGTACACCCGTCCTCCCCCTCAACTCCCGCGACAATCCACACTTGGCGCTCGTAAATGCGCGAACTTACACGGTCAGTGAGCTGTATTTTTTCCAGCTAAGACAACATCAGTGAATGTTTACTCCTTCCTACTCGAGTGGACGTAAATCGTACCTATTTCGTATTTCGTGTTAATTTGAGATTTTAAATACTGTTTTGTGAATTTGTGTAGTGATTTATTGTACTAATTATTAATATTTATATACTTTGATAGTGACAATGGATTTAGTTTATAATTTAGTTCATGTGAAGCGATTTTTTAAATACTCTTATGAAGAAAAAATTGATTTAAAAAACAATGGTGGGCCATTGCCCGATATTGTTATTGAGACTGCAGGTGTTAGCCGCGGAAAAGCATATAAACGTCAATTTAATAG
This sequence comes from Rosalia funebris, assembly GCA_037954035.1. Taxonomy (NCBI): domain Eukaryota; kingdom Metazoa; phylum Arthropoda; class Insecta; order Coleoptera; family Cerambycidae; genus Rosalia; species Rosalia funebris. Next base: position 10,504,114 of record JAZFAV010000004.1, read on the forward strand.
AGACATTTATTAGAAGAACAATTGGATTTGTGTGTGCAACAAAAAAAATGCGTTATTTTGTTTTCCTTGTTTACTTTTTGGCGATGATAAAGCATGGACGGAGGTAGGGGTGACAGATTTGGTGCACTTAGCTGAAAAAATAAAAAAGCACGACAACTCCAAAAGCCATCTACATAATACAATGGAATTAGCTTTATTAGGAACAACTAATATTAAAGCGCAGCTAGATTCAGCTTATTGGATAAATGTGGAAAAGCATAATGACGTGACAAAAAAGAGATACGTTTTGTCAAAAATTATAAACTGCATAAAGTTTTGTGGGGCCTTTGAACTGGCGCTGCGAGGACATGACGAAGCTGAAACCTCTCAAAACCCGGGGATATTTCGTGGTTTGATAAATTTTTCTGCTGAGCTTGATGTAACTTTAAGCGAGCATCTACAAAATGCTTCAGTATTTAAAGGAACCTCTAAAGAAATACAAAATGATCTTTTAGATTGTATATTAAAAGTACGTCATGAAGAAATAATTAAAGAAATTAACAAACCTTCATTTTTGGCAGTTATGGCAGACGAAACAACTGATGTATCTGCAAGAACTCAGTTAGTGGTAGTTTTAAGATATATTCTCGATGGTGAACCGATTGAACGCTTTTGGACATACCTGAAATCTACAAAATGTGACGCTGAATAGACACTCTAGTAGAAAATTCACCTTACAAGCCTTTTCTCTTAACCAAAGAATATGACGGCAAACATGAATGTTCTTCAAAAAGGTATTAAATTCCTAAAATTTTTCTTGTGAAAGTCTATATATTTGTATAAACGGATTTTACATAAAAATTGTGAACTATCAGGAAAACGCGTGACCTTGAACATTTTCAAAATTTTTGCCTGCGGCGCAATTCTTTTGCGCCGCCTACAGCACCAGTAATTTGGATACGCTTTAAATTTGCACACGGGCGGCCAATACCCTAGGATCGACCCTGTGCAGAATACCCGTTTCATTTCATCACGAGCCACCACTGATGGTTAATAAGTTTATGTAAACTGCAATCACAATGGCTTCTTTGCATCCTATTGGCAATGAAAACGTAATAATTTCACAGGCCTCAAGCAAAACGCATTTTTCAAATTTAAGTATTTTCCGTTTTATTAGAGACAGGAATCTGGATTTAACATATATCAAATAAAGTTACACACTCTATATGAGTAAATAAAGAGCCACGCCGAGAGCACACTGTAAGTATGTCATCCAGTCTTTTGCTCCTCCTGTAAAATTTAATTTCGTGCAATTACACCGTTTTGTTCGCCAGCTTATCAGCTCATCATATTATCTACTTATTTTATATACTCGTTATTTCACTAATAATGTTACTAACAAAGTAAATGTATCTATACTGAGGCAGCTTTAAGTTGATACTATATTTTCACATTCTGATGGGTCTCTCTTAAAACGTTAAAAGGTCTCCTAAGGCACTCAGTATCTCAACTGCCATTCTGCCGCTTCAAAATGGCATTACAAGCCCCATTATACCTTCCATATGAGGCATGCATTGATTTATTAAACTTAAGGGATCATATATTATTCTCTCATAGCCATGTATGTATAGATTTCGGTTGCAATAGCCGATATACCTACGTTAGCCTATGCATGTGCATTAATATGATCGAATCGAATCATGAATCGAATAAACCAGTAACCAACTGCAGTATTCTGTCTCTTTCAGCGTACGTAGGATTTAAATTAATATCTACCAGCTAATCAGGTAAGTATAATTGATATTCCAGTTACGATTGAAGTAGCTCGGACTTGGAAGATTTATCTACGTGCACTGTCAATTATGCATTTCAAGCAGACCGTCCGTCGGTCGCGCCTTGTTCCCGTGGGAGGATAATTACAGAGCGAGACGATAAATCATGGACATTGTCATCGCGGTTGTGCGAAAACGTGGATAGAAAGAAATGCGAAAATTCAACGAAACAGATGAAGTGCTGCAACTAATTTTTAGATATTTTACAAAGATATACATACTGTTCGACTCCTTCTCTACAAACAAATTCTGAGGCCTGTGTGGACTTATTGCGTCCAACTCTGTGGGTGCATCAAGAAATCTAACAGAAAATCATTCAGAAGCTTCAGAACAAAGTACTTCTCAGCATCGTAAATGCACCATGGTATGTATCTCCGCATTGAAGACCTATACGACCTGAAAATGCTTATATTTGAATATGAGATTAAGATGTTTACAGGCGAAACGTTTCTCCGGTGGTTTTAATATCAATTATTGCCTCCCCCAGAATCCTTGATGCTGACTGACGAATCAGTGCGAATCTAGTTCTACTCACCTGGGGTATTATTGTTTTAAAGTATGACATTTCATGGTAGAGTATTGGCATTACAACGCCACACTTGCTTTGGATGTTAGCGAGGGGTAGGATATGGGATGAAAAGAGGGGGAGGAGGAATTGGGTTTAGAACATGGTTTCCCGAATATTGGGAGATGAGAAGATAACCCATGAGCTCACGTGGGCAGGGCCGCTAGTCCCTGAAGTAGATCTATCCTTTACCGAAGTCGGAAAGGAGTATCTACCCGTTACCGGAACTGGAGTGACACTATCTCACCAAAACTGTTCACCCTGGCGCTGCAGGACGTGTTTAAAAGCCTGATATGGGAAGGGAAAGGCGTCAATTTCGATAGAACGTTCCTAAGTCACCTACGCTGCTCATCATCTTGATGAGCAGTGATGCCGGCGAGTTTGGACTTATGCTAAGAGAGCTGAAAGAAGCTTCGGAGTCAATGGGCCTGAGGATGAACCTCCTAAAGACCAATGAGTCAATGACTCAACTCATGAGTCGAGATAATATCCAGGTTACACTTGACAACCACATGTTTGAAGTTGTTGAGGAGTATGTGTACCTCGGCCCCAATATCAAACGTAACAAAGACAACCAGACCACAGAAATCACCAGGCGAGTTGGTCTAACGCAGGCGGCTTTTGGAAAACTATATTACATCCTCAAAAAATCGGACATGCCCATCAACCTGAAGCGGAAACTATTCGACTCAGGGTGTGCGAACGGGCAATGGAACGTGCGATGCTAGGGATCAGCTTGAGAGACCGAGTCAGAAACGAGATCATCAGAGATATAACAAGAGTCGTTGATGTCTTAGATCGTATCGCCGTCAATAAATGGCGCTGGGTAGGGCATATTGCCAGAGATGACATCAAGTGGACGAAGACCATAATGCAGTGGAGGCCCAGGAAAGCTAGACGGAGTGTCGGGCGCCCCAAAACAAGATGGAGGGATGATGCCCAGAGGAATGTCGGCAAGAACTAGATTTTGAGTGCTCATCACAGGTAGCGGTGGAAAAACATGGAAGAGACCTCACAAAACATGTTCAGGAGTGGACGAGAACAAACTAAAGAAGACAGGCGAAAGTGTCAATATAATATATCTACTCGACAACAGCGGACTTATTCAACAGCCAAAGACACCGTTCGAATTAGTGTAGTAACAATGAAATTATCTAGAAATTCTAATTTTATGTTTATCACACGAACGAAGTGACTAGTGTGGAGTGTGTCGCTGGACGCCTATCTACTAAACAGCTAAGTCTAGATATTAAGAAACAGTTGTTAGATAAGTTGTATCTAGTTACAATATTCAACACTCTCGGGGCGTTCTTCTAAAAGAAACTAAAAAACCAAATCGACCAATCCCAGCACGTTTTTTACTGTAACCATTTTATCGAAGTTGTCCACAAGCTTTACTGCCTACTGCACATTTTCCTAACGTTATTTTTTGGCCTGTAAAGATCATCAAGGAAACACACAATCCGATGGCATGCATCGAATGAAAATCTACAGTTTCGACCAACGAAACGAAACCGTATATGAGAATTTTAAAAACGACATTCGCATGCAAATTGCCCGCAACGATGTCACATCCGCCAATTTAGCCACAACCCGATATCCTGATTAAGTCGCCCGTCCCGGGGATAATGTGAAGTATTGTGTGTCACGACCACGCATATCCCTCGGTCCGCACCTCATCATTTATTATTCATAAGAGCGCGGGCCTTAAAGGAAAGGCGATCTCTTAATGTCGCGGTCAGCGACTCAGGGGTCCAGTTCTAATAAGCGTGGAGTCGGATGACGAACTCTTACCCCATTATCTAAACGACGCTTGGTCCTGGAGGTAATTAAGTTCGATATGAGTTTCAAGTTCGTCCCGAGTCGTGCTTGACAATAGAGGTGTTCTACAGCTTATCTGTTCTGGAGACATATCCATAAGAGAATAAACAGATGGAGATTAATGACTTTTTCCTAGGGTTAGTACTTGAATATTCAAAGACCAGATATATAATTTTGGACTATGATTATTTTCATTGGTAATGATGATGTTAATAGGTTTTTTCCAAAATTGTTTGCTTATTGGAGAAACTACTTAATCCTTTAGCTGCTAAGTCTATTTTACCGTCTGGAGCAGCCACAGTTCATAGCGTATATACATATATACAGTGCCATTCAAAAGTCCCCTCCCCCCCTCTTATCTTTTTAACGATTATACATAAACTAGTGAAATTTGGTAACTGCATATTAAGGGTTGTAAACTTCCCTACTAGTGATGATAGATGACGTATGCGTCAAAGATGACGTCACAAGGTCATTGTGTCCAATAATTTTAAATGGAACCCTATGGCAAGCGACACCTCTTTTAAAAGGTATCGAAAAAACGTATTCAATGATACTAATATTGTTTGTATTTATGGTAGTTTTGATGGATTAAATCAGTAATCAGTAAACTTGGATAATAATTTTAATTACAGATTCAAGAATCAGTACCTACTTATAGTAATTATTCGAAGTGAGCTCCATCTACTTCCTGACAGTAAAACATCCTATTGCGAAACTCTTCTCGTACTTTTTCAAATGTGTCTGCGGAAACAGCCCTACATTCTGTAACAATACGTTGTTTTAAAACATCAATATTGTCAGGCTGAATGGCGTAAACCTTCGATTTAAGATACCCCCAACAGAAAAAAATCTAAAGGTGTGAGGTCCGGTGATCGAGGCGGCCATTCCATTGAACCTCGTCGTCCAATCCATCTACCAGGATATTCTTCATCCAAATACCGTCTTACTGCACCGTAATAGTGTGGAGGAGCACCATTCTGTTGGAATGTTATTTCCAAAATGTCGAATTCATCTTGATTATCTTCCAAAATTTCAAGGATTAACGGTTCTATTGCATTTTGCAACATCTGCAGATACACCTCACCGGTTAAGTTGGTATTTAAAAAAACAGGCCCAACGATGTGGTTTCCCAGTATACCTGCCCAAACATTGACCTTCTCGGGATACGGAGTATGTGTTTCACGAAACATGTGAGGATTTGCGTCACTCCAATATCTCACGTTTTGTGTATTTACATTTCCATTTAGATAGAAAGTACTTTCGTCACTAAAACAAATTGTTTTGACATAGTCTGGCTGTTGGTTAATTTTAGTCTCCATATTTTCACAAAATTGCAGTCTTCGGTCTGAATCGTCGTCTGAGAGTTGATGAACCATTTTTAATTTGTATGGGTGAAATTTGTTTTTTTTCAACACCCTGTGCACTGTACTTTAACTGACTTCACAGGTTGATGCAACTTGAGTTGTTGAAGAAGTAGGATTTACTATTACTTCTGCCAGTATATCAATTTTTTTCTCATCAGAAATTTGTGGTCTGTCAGATCGTTTTGCATCATTAATACTACCCGTTGTTTTAAACTTACGAAGAAGCTCTCTCAAATAAGTCCTTGAAACTGGGCGATCGGGAAACCTTTCATTAAAAATGCGTTCTGCTGCATGAATATTTTCTCCAGTTTCACCAAGTATTAATATCGCTGCTACTTTATCACCTAAAACACATATCATTTCTCTTCTTGAAGCACTTAAACGTTCAGCTCACAACAGTTTAACAAATTATTGAATGTACAAATACTTTAAAATTACCACAAGGTACTAAAATAGTTAAACGTTCGATCAACAATACACAAATTATTAAATGTATAAAAACTTTGACAGCTAAAAAAACATCAAATTGGGGAGACTTGCAAAAACGTCAGATTATTTACTATCCAACTATCCAGTGGCGAAGCTTGAATTTTAAATTTTATTATTAACTGATTGAATTCATCACAGCTTTGCGGTTTTTGAAAGCCAGTTGTCAAAACTGCCGTAAATGGACACAATATTAGTATCATTGAATAGGTTTTTTCGCTACCTTTTAAAAGAGGTGTCGCTTGCCATAGGGTTCCATTTAAAATTATTGGTCACAATGACCTTGTGACGTCATCTTTGACGCATACGTCATCTGTATCGATATGACGTCATCTATATCGATATGATCATCGATATGACGTCATCTATCATCACTAGTAGGGAAGTTTACAACCCTTAATATTCAGTTACCAAATTTCACTAGTTTATGTATAATCGTTCCAAAGATAAGAGGGGGGGAGGGGACTTTTGAATAGCACTGTATATAGAAAAAAGCTAAGATTCGCGGATGATATAGCAGTATTAGCATCTAGTAAGGAGGAATTAGAATCAGCATTGAACGAAATGGAGGCAGTGTTGACAGAGGAATACGGAATGAGGGTGAATAAAAATAAAACTAAAGTATTAGTGTGCAGAGGGCGCGAGAGCAGAGCAAAAACGAAAGTACAAATTAATAATGAAAGATTGGAGGAAGTTAAAGACTTCACTTATTTAGGAAGTAAAATAAATTGGGATGGAAGAAGCGATAAAGACATAAAACAAAGAATAGCGCAGGGTCGAGTAGCTTTTAACAAAAAGAAAGCACTTTTATGCTCGGGGGTAATAAACTTAGAAACAAGGAAGAGATTTTTGAAAACATATGTATGGAGCACGGCACTATACGGCTGCGAAACCTGGACGGTAGGGGAAGCAAGTAGGAAGAAATTAGAAGCTTTTGAGATGTGGTGTTACTGAAGAATGATGAAAATACCATGGACTGATAGGGTTAGAAACGAAGAAGTATTGGAAAAAGTCAGCGAGAAACGAAGTATGTGGAAAAACTTAAAGAAGAAAAGAGATAGAATGGTAGGCCACTTGCTGAGACATGGGGGAATAGTCCACGATATTTTGGAGGCAGAAATAGGAGTGAAGAAAGGCAGAGGTAGGCCTAGATTAGACCTACATCCCTTACTATTTGCTCGCAAATAGTAAGGGATGTAGGTTGTAGCACAATTAGCGAAATGCGTAGGTTAGCACAAGATAGGAGAAGCTGGAGGTTAGCGTCCAACCAGTCTTAGGACTGATGACCTAATGATGATGATCTATATATATATATATATATATATATATATATATATATATATATATATATATATATACGACCGTAGTAGCAAGTCGCTAAATAACCTGATTTAATGAAAATGGTCAGGACTGGATTCGTTCATAAATGATAAATACACGCAATACTTAAATGCTTTATTTTATTCCGTCATAAAGGAAAGCCTTATATTTTCAAAAAAAAAATAATATAAAGCTAAATAACGTAATGCTACACATTGGAACTGAACAAAACATTCTAGAATTGAGAGTTATTAGGAAGGTTCTAGCTGTAAAAATATGCTAGTCATTTTCAAAATAACATTAATAATTTTTAACCACATGGTAACATTCGAAACAATTAATTAAGCAAAGTGGCACATTGCATTCGGCGCACATATAACGTGTGTCTTTTCTGTGTCCCATTTTAGCACAAACAACACACCTATTCTGGGCTTCCTTTTTCTTCGCCGTCGGAGGGACTTGTGAGGGAAAATGTCGACGTGTCAAACGCAGGGGATTATCATTTCGTGAACATCTTCCAGTTCGATGACTATAAATTTGAGAATGTTATTTTTCCAGAATTTTGTCTATGATCTTCATTTGGGAAGCCTGTAGGCTAATTTTATTACCGGTTGCAGTTTGGTATAAGACATGGGAGTTAAAAATTGCAATATCCAATAAGTGGAAAAATACTTTTTGTACCATTTGACCGTTCTTCTAACGCATTCGATACTGCTAAGTTTCATATCGGAGCGATCAGCAGCCCCCATTCATTATATTCCAGAATAGAATGCGGTATCTTTTTTTCCTCCCCAGCATCCTTATCAATTTTACCAGTTCCGAGAACTTCGCTATTATGCATTGTAATCAGCATGAATATCTCACGTTTGTCCTTCCACTTCAAAGCTAGAAGCTTATTTGAACACTTGTATTGCGTTTCTCCACGATCCAAAACACGTTCAAGGTCTGGCATTCCCTTCTTATTCTTTTTTACAGTCCCACATGCGTTAGTTTTTTCCTGGTGTAAATATGCAAAAAGGTGAGGACTTTTACATACCAGCTATCCAGATATAGTAAATGACCATTCCCAAGAAATCGTTTCATTAGCGATAAGGCAACACTACCAGATATTCCCACTTTTTTGAGGTTATCTTCAATTTCGTCAAGATCGATGTACGTTCCTGTATAAATTATGAAATCTAATATATACCCCGTTTCACAGTTGCATATAAGGAAAAATGTAACACCAAACATATGCCAATACACCAAAGTAAGTACGGACTATCTGTGTGGGTGGGAAACTCTAAACGTATTTATACGTTTGGAATAGTTAATATACATATAAAAAATATATATTTTTTAAATGACTACCAACCGTCGTTCCTGATACTAATAATATATTATTCATAAATTGTCAGATTTTAAACTTGCTCTAAACTATTTAAAACACCAGGCGTTTATTAACGTCCGGAGCAATTAAGTGATTTGCGTATATACATACATATATACGTCTCGATCAGTTAAAGAGTTAATGAACTGTTCGATATTTTTATGGCTTTTTCTTACTGTTAGTTTTTTGATCATTCATTACTTTTAACTATTACTACAAATAAGTATGGTTAGGTTTAAAAAAATCACTCCCATAAATTTTAGTAAGGAATAAATTAATGCAGAGACTTCCATTTCCTTTTTCACCGTACCAAAGATTACTGAAACATAGCATAGATATAATGATATTAGAGTTTTATTTTCATTCAAATTATACAAAGAATCTTCCCCACAAATCCCAATATTATACCAATATCCCAATATGTGCGAGAAAAACGGGAAATATCCATATTTAACTAGGCTCACTAATAAAAGACTATTAAATGCCTTTGAATCCATCAAGATAGCTAAACATGATAATGATATGAACTAACCTAGAGAGTCCTATACCTTGCTTTGGTGATACACTGAATTACTATAGTAACAGACCAGTAAACTGAAAGTTAATTTGGAATGTAAGTATGAGAAGTAGTGCCGCAGTAACCTGAAACATATTATCTCCTCGCTGTTCACTAATCTTGAACAAAAGTATTTACAAAAAGTGAAGATATTAGTGAGGTGGACAGTTCACGAAGCTCAGGTATAAATATAGACTAGAGGTAGTTTAAGATTTAAACAAATTTGGTATCCTTCTGTAATACTATTGGTAACATAATATTTTTTCAAAATATTGCCCAATTATATTTAAAAAAAATACTTCGTTTATTTTAAATTATCAACAAAAAATATGATAATATGAATGTGCCATATGAATGTTATATTTCCATACTATATCACACATAAATCAGTAAATATCGCTGGACTAAAAAATATGTTATATTCAAGCATGTTGTCATAAATTATTGTGTTTAGTTTTGTTATTATAAATGAAAAATTTTATTTGAAACCACTAAGAACCAATTTATGATTCACAAAACTTCAATTCAATCTATATTTAGTTGTAAACAGTTTACATAATAATGTATAAAAGCAATTTAAGGTAATATCAGTAAAAATACTACTAATAAAGATGTTAAATAGGAATATATCTAAGGTAGATCCTTGTGGCACACCTGATTAGTAAAATGTTGACATATTTACCACAGTACAACGTATATTAAATCTTAAGTGAAATTTAAATTTTTCATTTAGTTTCATCAATTTCATTAATTTTCATTTTGAGTTAAAATGAAAAATAATTTTTAAAGTGATGAAAAAACCGAAAGTATACAATTTTTGAAAAATCTTTACAAGGATATATGTAGATTACGTAGCACAGTTACCATAATCGCGATCAATGATAGAGCTCCATAAACTAATGGGCTAATGTTACGAAAACTTTTCTTGATTATAGAGACATCGTCAAAGATCTCAATATTTGAAAATAGAACAAATTTTGGCTTTATTTTGTAACATAATCTTTTTAGTCTAAGATACTCTGTTCATTTTTTACATAGAACATACTATATAAAACACAATTACCGCTAATTTAATAATATTATTTAGTGTTGGTATTATTGGTATCGATATTCTTGTGAAATATCCGAATCCTGTTTAAAAATGGATTTGGACTGTAAGCAATTTTTTCTACCGCCAATTATTTGGCCTGCAATGAATGAATTACTGTTTCCCAATCCCAATAGTTATGTATCCTATAAAAATATCAATCTGCTATGCAATATTTTAAGTGAAAGACGTTACTGTAAATGTCGGAATCTTTCTAAAACAATTTGTTAAGGAATTTCTCCTAATACATTGAATACCACCCGAAGATACTCTCAGTCTATTTCCAGAGACTCTAAGAAGTATAGTATTTCTCTATTAAAGCAAATTAATAAGAAATGATAAGTAGATAAAATATCCCGGTGTTAGATAAAGAGAAAGTGAAAGTCATCCGTACTTCTTACAATTCGTGCAAACTTTACTTCTTAATGTAGAAGAAAAATTATGCTCTAGTTGAAAATTGAATCACAACAGTCTCAATTCATGAAAATGTATTAATCAAAAATGATAATTTCCTACCTAAAATCAATTCATATTCTGCCTCTGGTACAAAATATAAAAATATGCAGACATTATCTAGAACTGATATTCATATATAATATACCACAGAAAATAAAACTGTTTCATAGTCTCATCTTGCTTGCTGTTAATACCACATGAAATGCTAGAGGTATACACCTAGTCATTTCAAGAACTCGACCTTCCTGACCAGCCGCTAAAACACTAACAAAAAATTATAAACAAATATAACTACATTTATTATATTCACCATAATCACAACCAATATTTCCCCTTATTTCGAGAGAATTTGTAAATACCCTTAAAACATTATCCAGTGCAAGTTCTCTTTAATATTTTCTTTAGAATTATATGGGTTAAAGACAAATCGCAAATGTATGGACAAATTACAATATCAGCTAAAATATAAATAAATAATACAACAACAAAGAAGATTGTTGTTAGCTATTTGAATTCGACTGACAATTATAACCATTTTAACATTATTAGTATTACTAAAAACAATATTATTGATTTAGAATTATTTATATATCTGATCACACTATAATGGTGTTACAATAAATAATTTAAATTTATATAAAAGTGTGTTAGCTAAATAAATATTTAAGAATTTTTACTTACTTTAAATTGTGATAGAATATTTTAATTTGTAATTAGAACTTAGACTGTAAGTACCTAAAAAATATTGAAGGGTCTGTCTAGAAAATTCTACTTAATATTTAAAAGGCTGTGCATTACTAAAACATATGGTATGCAACAATAATATCATAGCGTATATTAATGATGATTGTATCCTTGTTACTGCAATACTATTATTCGAAAATCTGAATCTTAAAAATTTATATAAAATTTTTATTCTACATATATTTTGCATATATTCTACATACATATATTCTACATATATCCTACATATATTCTACATATATTCTACATACATTTTAAAATACATATACGAAACGGGCGAGATGCCGGAGGATTATAAGAGGAACATTATCGTTACTATACCGAAAAAGAGAGGAGCCGACAAATGCGAGAACTTTAGAACGATTAGCCTAACCTCCCATGCGTCAAAAATCTTAACCAGAATAGTGCAGAAGAGGATGGAAAATAAAGCGGAGGAAATACTAGGAGAAGACCAATTCGGGTTTAGGCGAAATAGGGGAACTCGCGAAGCTATTCTAGCGCTAAGAGTAATGTTAGAGAAAACAATAGAAAAAGGAAATTTGTAGATTTAGAAAAAGCTTTTGATAACGTAAGATGGGAAAAAATGTTCGAGATACTAAAGAACGCGGGAATGAAGTATTAGAGATAGGAGAGTAGTACACAATCTATACAAAGAGCAAACTGCTGTTATAGAAGTAGAAGGGGAAAAAAGGGTTGTAGGTATTAGGAAAGGAGTAAAACAAGGATGTCTTACTCCTTGTCTATCACCACTAATTTTTAATCTGTACATCGAAGAGGCGATTAATGTGGTAAAAGATAGAGTGGATTTCGGGATTAAAGTACAGGGACAGAAACTAAAAATGCTGAGATTCGCGGATGATATAGCAGTATTAGCATCTAATAAGGAGGAATTAGAATCAGCATTGAACGAAATGGAGGCAGTGTTGACAGAGGAATACGGAATGAGGGTGAATAAAAACAAAACTAAAGTGTTAGTTTGCAGAGGGCGCGAGAGCAGAGCAAAAACGAAAGTACAAATTAATAATGAAAGATTGGAGGAACTTAAAGACTTCACTTATTTAGGAAGTAACATAAATTGGGATGGAAGAAACGATAAAGATATAAAACAAAAAATAGCGCAGGGTCGAGTAGCTTTTAGCAAAAAGATAGCACTTTTATGCTCGGGGGCAATAAACTTAGAAACAAGGAAGATATTTTTGAAAACATATGTATGGAGCACGGCACTATACGGTTGCGAAACCTGGACGGTAGGGGAAGCAAGTAGGGAGAAATTAGAAGCTTTTGAGATGTGGTGTTACCGAAGAATGATGAAAATACCATGGACTGATAGGGTTAGAAACGAAGAAGTATTGGAGAAAGTCGGCGAGAAAAGAAGTATGTGGAAAAACATAAAAAAGAGAAGAGATAGAATGGTAGGCCACGTGCTGAGACATGGGGGAATAGTCCGCGATATTTTGGAGGCAGAAATAGGAGTGAAGAAAGGCAGAGGTAGGCCTAGATTAGACTACTGCTCGCAAATAGTAAGGGATGTAGGTTGTAGCACAATTAGCGAAATGCGTAGGTTAGCACAAAATGGGAGAAGCTGGAGGTTAGCGTCCAACCAGTCTTAGGACTGATGACCTCATGATGATGATATTTTTTGCAATAAAAGCTTCATCAAAAGTCTTTAAAGTTTTTCTGAGCCTTTTTTCTTACGACCATCTTTTAAATAAGCACAAATGTGCAGAATTTAAATGTGCGTACTCCAGACTTACAGGTGTGCTGAGTTTAATAAGAAACAAAAGTTATAAAGCTATATTTTGTTTCAACAGCATTCCAGCTTTATTTATTCAGTAGATCGTTTGGCAGAAAACCTCAATATTTCTATAAATCCCAACCGATACGATTAGATTACATAGGAGAAATATCATATCGCGAATAAATAAATTATTGTTAGTGTGCTGTGGAGAACTGTGATGAATTTTTATTTCACATCTACATAATTCTATTTCATAAGCCGATCCCGAACACGTTTAATATTCATTGCTGGTGGGAATTCAACTCAATCACGATCTCGATCAGTCTGCATTAACGCTTTGTCATTTATGTGATTTTGATACAATGTGAAATGAAACCAGCATTCGATTTAAATAGTTCTGGTTTACGATTTAAATAGTTCTGTTTTGATTGTTACAACTTATATATTAAAACGATATTCATCTAATTGATATCATACAAATAAAGTAATGCACAATTAATACGAGGGTGAGTCAAATATAAACTGGAATTTTTATTTTAACGCTCGTTGGGTAAAGGAACTGGTACACTGTCTTGATGTATATTAGGTGAGGATGTGAAAAGGAGGTCGATTAAGTGTCAGTAGAATCATGTCTGAGCAAAAAGTACGATGTCCGTTGAGCAACGCATTAGTATAAAATTTTTGACGCGGGAGGGCGTAAAACCGGCTGAAATTGTATCGATTGACTGCACAGTTTGTCGACAAAACCCCTTCAAAGACCCAAGTCTATGACTGACATAACAAATTTGGCATATCCTGAAAAAGATCTACCTCGAAAAACCAAAACTCATCTTTCTGCAGGCAAAGTTCTTGCCACTGTTTCTTGGGATTGCAGAGGGGTACTGCTCATTGATTTCCTTCATGAACGGCGTACATTTAACGTCGCCTTCTACTGCCAGCTCTTTGGTGAAGCAAAACTGGGTTTTCGGCGGAAAAGACGTGATATGCCTATCCGAAATGTGATTCTTCTTTGCGACAACGTTCGGCCACATATAGCTGCTTTGACCCGAGAAAAACTGGAAGAACCCATTGAGAAACACTTAAACCTCCGTCCTATAGCCCGGATTTGTCACCATGTGACAATCATATGTTTGGGCTACTCAAACAAGAACTTGAAGGACGTCGTTTTGATGACCACCAAGACGTGAAAGCAATTGTGCGCAATTGATTTGAGGTACGACCAACTTCATTTTTCGATAACGGCATTAAAGAACTTAAAATCGTTGGGAAAAATGTATCGATAAAAGAGGAGACTATGTAGAAAAATAAGATGTATTCAAAAATGTTCTTTATTGCGACAATACATTTACTTAAACAATATTCCGGTTTATATTTTAACTCACCCTCGTAATCGTTATTACGAGTATTCTTATATAGTAATTTTCATCATAGCTTTACTATCATTTGATGAGAGCAGTTGTTATTTTGGGACAGCCAGTTAATTTTCAAATTACAGAAAGGAACTGGGTCATAGCTCAACTACACTTACACCAGATTTTGAACAGTGTACTCCTCTAAAAAAGGGATGCACTATATATCGAGATTTCTTGAATATTTAGTCTATAAGAGAGTGTTTTAATAACCAAGAATACGTGTCTGAATTGAATGAAAACGTAAAATTCGGAAATATTTATGAACACTTACTTACATGCCCTAGCAATTATTGAGGAAAATTCTATATCTCTATGATTATTCCAGATCATAATTTGAATTCGAAGACAAAACGAGTAGCCCAACCAATATATATATATATATATATATATATATATATATATATATATATATATATATATATATATATATATATATATATATATATATATATATATATATATATATATATATATATATATATATATATATATATATATATATATATATATATATATATATATATATATATATATATATATATATATATATATATATATATATATATATATATATATATATATGTATATATATTTTTTTAATTCTGGCAAATAAACCTAACGTAAATATTCATAAATTTCGAATTAACAGTAGAGAGACTCAGACGAACCACTGTAGACAAAAATTAATTAAACACGTAGAAAGTACAGAACTCCCCGACGGGATTGCGTGTTGAATGTAAATGTTTTCCACTAGAAATTATTCAGCATATATTTTTACTTATATATCCCTTTTTGCAGTTTCGTTATATACCGCCGCTTGATAACTTCTAGACGAAAATTAATTTTCACAGAAACACTAGACGTCCTTTGGAACGAAATGATTAAGATGAAAACGGCGTGTCTCTTATAATATATAATTTTATTTCAATGTTATTTTCGTTGTTCTTGCCATACAGCTAATTGAAAATTAACGAGAAGCGACTTCTCTTATTTTTTTTTTTTTGTTATAAATTTTATGAATTTTGCTTTTCATTTACCCAACAACAGTTTTATGTGACCAAGTAATTGTTTTCGTATATGTCATTGAACTATGTTTATCGTCTTATTAAATACCAGCGATCGTTATAATTTCAACACGTAACAATAATTACAACAAATAATTGCGCATCGTTACAAATAACGTACAGTTTCCAAGGTCATTTAGTTACCTCATACAGGGTTTGAGGATACTGTCTAGAATAATTGTAGCACCTAAAACTTCAAATTATAAGGCAATTTAATAGAAAATGAGATACCTCATATCCCCCCTACGACAGAACGCCACTGCATCGGGTCAATGAATTGTTAGGTTCAGGACAAATACTGCTAGTTGATGTTAATATGATACTCAACAGTATAGGGAATAATAATAATAATCAACAACATAAGAAAGATAATAGTCAACAATATAGGGAATGCACCATTGACCATTATTTTACACAAATATCTGTTTCACTAATCGCTACCGCTATTTTTGACATGTGGAAAGTTTTTTTTCTTAACTACTAGCCATCTGTTACGATACAACCTTTAAGCTATGTGTTCACTTGCACAAGGCATAGGTGCTTGCACTGATGATTTGGAGAGGTGAAAATCCAATAAAGTTACCTCAAGTTCTGTTTAAACCTGCTGGCTATATCTCTTCAGGCTTCGGTTCTTAATCGGATGTAATCGTGTTTATAGAATGGGGTTAATATTGTTCTTCGAGTTTTAGATGATGATTACGGATTCTGTCTTTGATAACTTTGCTTGTATGGGGGATAATCAAGTCTGTATATAATGTGTGGTTTAAAACATACCAGGGTGCGTCTGTTATCAAACAAAAAACATTATATTGAGCTCTTTGCATTACATAAGCTCTATACATTATAGAAGTAGTTTATTTTTTATTGATAATTTGGATATTCGTCCAATCAACTAGTTTATTTCCTTAAGTCAATTTGTCTTTTTTTCTGTTTAAATATGTTTTATATGCCTTCTAGATAAGTTTACTGTCTAGGTGAAGACAGTAAAGGTATTTAATGGTTATCACTTGAGGTACGATTTCCTTGTTGAGATGAATGGCAGAACAACGTTCTTTTCTAATGAAAAATGTTATATGAGAAGATTGATCTCAGTTACTTTCCTCTTCTACTTTTCCAACGACTTCTCAAGTATTCCTAGGTGATACTAAAAATTGTGTGTTGCAATGTTGGGATCTGTATCTCTAGGTATTAGTACTGTATCATCAGCGAATGTTCTAGTAGTTGTCCGTCTTAAACTTGATAAATCAGATGTAGATAGTACATACAGAAGAGGGACAAGTATACTTCCTTGTGGCACACGAGAGTAGATTTGAAAACAGTTAGGAGCTTCTTCTTTAACTTTTGTAAGTGCTTTGTTAAGTGTTACAGTTAAAGTAAAATTTGAAGATAGTGTTGTACTTTGATAGTATGTCAAGTTAAAGCAGCTATATTAGAACAAAGTACACACTTCAGTTATTTTGCAGCGTTAACTATTTTGTGAGAAAAAAGAACAGTTCACTTCCTATTGCATTTTAAAATATAGGTTTGTGACTTAGCTTAAAATTTTGTTAAGAACTTGTATTATTGACCTCACTAATCTATTTTCATCTGAGGTTAATGTAATTGATGTTAAAACTGTGTTAATATTCTCGTCAAGAGGAATATAACGCATTTCATTTGGTACCATAGTCAACAATGCATTACCTAATTTACATTTACATTAAATACATGTGTTACAACCACAGTTTTAGTAATAATGTTCAGTATTACTAATTGCACCTTGGTAAATGGGTGGTAGATCTGGGTGTTGGCCCTTAATTAATTGAGCAACCTCACCTCAGAAGTTCTAAAATATAACATTACAAATAACACGTGAAAAGTAACACTAATACAAAGTTAAAATATCACTGATAATTCTTTTTAACAGGAATTTAAGCTTTTAAAACAGAATTAAGAGTTTTAAAACAGAAATACAAAAAAGTGAAAATATTCCTCATTACAAGAAACCTTAAAGAGAAAAGAAACGGTGCACATTTTGTATACCTTTTATTATCCAGTAATAATTATCATAAAACTTTATTTTTATTTTCCTAAACTAATATTTTTTTTAATGATACGTGAATTGTATTCCTTTCGATACGATATTTTAAATGGTGTTACTCACACCTGCTCCTGTATTAAAAAAATAAAGTTGGAGGCAGTTACATCACCTAGGGTAAAAATAAGTAAAGGTCATTACCCCCTAATATCTTACTTGCCCCCTAAGTGTGGGCAATCAAAATTAAAAATTGGCATTTTTCAGGAATTATTATTAAAATTATTCATATCCAAGTTACTGCATTTACTCCAATTAAAGTTTGCACCCTGTATTTTGTCTATTAAGATGGTAACATATGGATGAACAGGAGCAGAATATGATAAAATTTTACCAAAAATATGCACTAATAAAACCACTAAAACAAATAATGTATACACAAAGCCAGATATTAAATCATTAAGACCAAAATTATAATTAAGTATGATTATTTATAATTAAGTCAAAAACGTTAAGTTTAACTGCATGAACTTCAATATTAATATTTTTCATATACAACATATTCCAATAAATGAATTTTTAAATTAAATCGAAACAATATGAACGAAATAACAAATAAAAAATATTCTTCCTTCGCTACAGTTAGGTACATCGTTTTTCGTTACAGAGAATATTACTCTGAGCTGCAGGTAGTCTAGTATTAAACCATTTTAAGCATCGGTCACTGAATTAATTGCTTTCACAGCCTGCTACATATTGGGATTGATATCTCCACTGATAAATATCGTTAATTAACAACCAGAAATTAATTATTAACGTCTAAACGAGCCAACTATTTCAGGCACACCTTGTAAGGATTTATCGCTAATATGGCTACCTTTAATGACGATAATAGCCCGGGAAATATATACTTAATTTGGTCTAGTTGTTTATATTTTACATAAGTTACGGTTTAAACTAGAAGTAGTGCGCAAATAGAGAAAACCTAAGATATTGGTAATTCATAGAAAGTATAGAAATATAATAATTTGAATTTATTTTGAATACGATTTCAAGTCAAAAAAAAACTCAAAAACGTTTATAAAACAAAAAAAACTTAGGATTTAATCTCAATTGCTAGTACATTCTATGTATTTTCTCCTCCACTGTTTTGGAAGTTCTTTTATCTGAAGAAAAATAAATCTGAATCCACTTTATACCATTATAAAAGTTCTCCACAAGTATGAAAACCCAATTGCTTCAATTCTTGACTTAATTACTTCGTCACCGACTTTGTTCAAACTTTATTGAATTAAATGATGCCCATGCATCATGTGATGTACAGAAACATATTCATTAACAAGATTTTCTACAATATAAGTTTTATTCCGTGTACTCTTTTCAGATCCTTTAAAGTTTTCATTTTACACTGCCACATATACACATACTGCACTAGTTCCTTTTCATTTGATATAAATGAACACACAAATGTTAAAATAAATAATACAAAATATTTCATAATTTGTAGATCAAACGTCAAAATATAATTAAGGACCTCAAAAAACGATAAATAAATAAAAACTGTTGCTATAAAGGTAAGTCCAAAACTTGTTGTTTTTGAGATACTGAATGTTAAAAATTAGAAAACAAAATAGTTTTTTATATGTTTAGATCCAATTAAGATAAGTAAACTGTATTTTGTAAGAAATATGAAGCCTCTCAAACAGTCAGTTGCGGAGTTTGAAGGGGTTCGGTATAATAAAAATTAATCCAAATTCGGAACAAAAAATACAAAACCTTACTAGTACTATTAAAACACTATTTTTCCCGAATTCTTAGATACTTAGCATTTAATTTTCTACAACAGAGTACCCCTTGATATACTTTCACATTTGTCGCAATTTATCGGAAAAACCTAATTTTCGGTCAACTTCCAATTTAGTAGATAAGTAAGTGAAAAAACATTAATGCATTTGAATTTAATATTGCTCGCTTAGTTTAAAACAATGCTGCGGAGATTACAAGAAATGTCAGTTTATTCTGCAGTTAATTTCTTATCCTATTGAGTGAATAACTGCATTTATCAAACAAAATGGTACGTGGTACATCCACAAGTTCAAAAATCTATGAGTTGGTGCTTAAAGATTGTTGCCGCAATAAAATTATACGCGAAGTGGCGGATGAACTTAATATTCCTAAAACTACAGCATGGAATATAATTAAGCATTACGAAGAAGCCGGGAGTATTCTAGATCAAAAAGGTAAAAGTCGGGTCGTTTAATAATAGTCTCTGATAGGAATAAGAGAATATTACTAAAAATATGCAAAAAAGGCCGAAAAAATGCAGTAAGGCAAGTTAGGGCTGAATAGAATCACGAAATTGGATAAAATTTGCCAAGGGAGTATTGTCGCAAATGGATACATAAATGTGGACTAAAGTTTTATATGCTTTAATTACAGGTAACATTAAGCAAGCCAGGCTCACATGGACAAAATCTAAACTGTCTTGGTCGGTAGAAGATTAGTCCCGAGTAATTCTTAGCGACGAATCGCCATTCGACATTTGTGTTGGTGATAACCACAAACGCGTGACTCGCACTAAACATGAAACTTTCCACAAAGATTGCTTAAAACGCACGGTAAGCTTTCCTAAGGGAGTGATGATTTCGAGTTGTATGTCGAAAATGTCGTCACAAAATAAGAAATTAAAGAAATTAATCGGTAATCAACAGCAACAACAGCTTCATTAAAAAGAAAGAGTTCCTCAGAAAGATATTTCTATTGTAGAAAATCATTCCTCCCGATTCAACATCTTCCTGATCCTTCTAAAGGATTCGTGAGAGAAGCTTGCAGAAATCAAATCTCCACAAATATTATAAACAATAAAATCTCAAAATCCACGAATAACAGAAAAATTATCAAGCGATGACGAGAGAATGACTGTTTTTATTTAAAAGCTGATAGAGGTAATAAGGTTGTTATATTGGATGAAAAGGGCTATTATGAAAGGGTAGACAACCTGATTAGTAACAGTCCTTATAAAAAACTTCCCAGAAATCCACTGCCAAAAATGATCAATGAAGTGAGAAATACTCTCAAATCTTGTAGCAATCTTATTACTCCAGCTCTCGGGAAAAGGTTGCATGTATCTAATCCAAGTATATCCAGACTGTACAGCTTGCCTAAGATACATAAACCAGGTAAGTCGATGCGTCTTATTGTGTCTGCAATTGGAGCACCTATCGAAATGGTTAACAAAGGAATTCGAAAGTTTACCCAATACATCATCCAGTTTCTCAGTAATAAATTCCAATGATTTTATTAATGAGATAAAAGATATTCAGTTGGAAGAGGGTGAAATTTTGATTTCCTTTGATGTATGCTCATTATTTCCAAGTGTTCCGATACCACAAACCTTGGACTACCTTAGGGGTTTACTGGATTCAAATAATCTTAGTCCAGATCTAGTAAAAGAATATATTGATCTCACTAAAATTTGCATGAGACACAATTGTTTCCAATTTAATAACAGTTTCTTTGAACAACATGAAGGGACAGCCATGGGTAACTCATTGTCACCTCTCATTTCCAGTCTTTTCATGAATAGATTTTGTTGAAACTAATGAGCAATTACCATTTTTAGATGTATTAGTTATTAGAAATAGCGAAAATAAGTTGGAATTCAATATATACTGAAAACGTACCAGTACTCTCAGATATATCCCTAATGATTCCCACCATTGTGTTCAACACAAAATGGCGAGCCTCAATTTTCTAGTCCATCGCCTACTAAGCTTCCCTCTCACTACCAGACAATCTATTCAAACTAGATTCAAAAAGCACATGGCGCAACTCAAATATGGTAGAATAGATAAGTCTAGTGTTGCCCAACATGCCTTCGAGAACAACCATAAGATAGATATTAGCAACTTAGGATTAATTAGAACTGTTCAAATGCAAGACAGCTAGATGCATTTGAAAGTTTAGAAATTCAAAAATGTAAAAATAATATGAATAGTGACAGAGGGCCTATTCCACATAGGCCTATTCCACAATTTAGGTATAAATATGATACATTGTTAGCATAAGATTAGTTTTAATCATATATAATGAAACACGATATATAATGAAACACACATTTAGGAACAACCGACAACGGACATTACCAGAACTTAAAGCCAAAATAGAACAGATTTGGAATGGATTTACCCCTGAACCATGTAGATCCTTAGTCGACTCAATACCCAACCGAATTCGAGCGGTAGTAGAATCTAAGAGAGGCGTTACTCCATATTAGAAATAAAAAATCTTACCATGTCCCAATATTTAGTTGTCACTAGTTTTCACACATTTTGATCACTCTTATATGTTATAAGGTTTGTTATATTAACTATTCTGTTTTTTGTGTTGCTGATTGACCTCATTTATTGTTAATTTACTAATTAAACAGTATTAAATTAAAACAAAAAAAAATAGAAAACAATAAACTATCAAACATCTGAAATATGCATGTACGAGTATTTTGTTTTGTCCCAGTATATAGTTGTTTGGCACGTATATTTATTTAAAATATATTAAATCATTTTCAATTGGTACATTACATACGTATGATATGAAATTCTATAGTCTACTACAGTTAAAAAAGGTTAGAAATTAATTATGGTCAGTTTACGAGGGATCATGAAAAGTTTGTTAAAATAAAGATAGTTGTGATTGCATAGACAACCACAATAATTATGCACCTCTGAGGTCGATCATTAATATAAATTGTAGTTAGGAGCGGCCTCAATATAGTACATTGCAACACTTTATTACTCTAGTGACAGCGCTAACACACATTAATTTCCTATTGCCAATTTTTTAAATATTATATCATAATTAGGTCAAATATGACGCCTATAAATTCACAATTTATGAAATTTCCAAGCAAAGATCGTACTAATATGAGAATAGAACGGAAAGGATTACGCATCCAATCAGTCGATTTAGTATTCCTCTAAAATTATGATGAACGCCCCTAGACTATAATAATTAATAACTATTTAACGGAGCGTTCATAATTCATAAAGGTGCCGGTTCGTTATCGGAATTGCACACGCAAGAGATTTTATGCGTTATGTGTTCCATTGGAAGCTCCGGCGAATCGTAATTTCCATAAATTTCATTAACGCACGGATGGACTTTTCAATAGTGATATTATTTGGACCATAAAATTAATTAAACCCATTCTTAAATCGTGAAAGAGAGAACGATAGTAGGTATATCTAGCAGTTATCTCATTAACTGTTAATAAGTCCTAGGAGATATGGATAAACATTTCCTTGTAACGTTTGTCACAGAACACTATATAATTCCATATTTTTATCATATATATATATTTTATTAATGAAAATTATTGTTACAGGTTCTGCAACAACTAACCTATAACACAGGCCAACAAAAATGTTGTGATCGGACTTTTTGAAGTGAATACTTCTTTGGCGGCGTTCTGATATTTGACGAGAATGGAGAGTGAATTGGAAAAAATGTAACGTTTCCAGATTTCGTTACACGAGAGAGAAAAAAGATATAACGCGGAGAGAAGGAGAAAGAGAGCTATACATTTGGTATATCTAAAACACAGGCTTCGTTACAAGACAGAGTACACAGATATATAACATAGAGAGAAATAGAAAGAGAGCTATACATCATATATATCAGTTTAGGATATCCGCGTCTCCCTATTGTCGCGCATGCGCGCGTTATAGATGTACGCGTCCAAACGCTATATATTAACAGCTGAAGCAGTACGCGTATGTACCGAATATTTATCATCGTGTTTTGTAAATATTTACGTTATTTACATCTGTGTTCTGTGATTATTTGATAATATCCTTGAACCGTTTAACTTGTTAAAATCTAGAAGATATAATATATTTCATTTACCGCTCCCTACTGGTTTACAGCCACACAGGTGCAAATGCAGTTGAAAGAGGCGAAGAAAAAATCCCTTTGATTCTCGGGGGAGATTTCAATGTAAATTTCGGATCCAATAATTCTTTGACGTTGATTAACTTTCTTCAAGAAACATTTGGTCTGCTTATAAATAACAATCCCAAAGAATCAACAACAATATCCGGAACAACAATAGATTCAATTTTTACACGTTATCTAGAAAATATCGAATCACGAACATATATTTCATATTTTAGTTATCAGAAACCAATCATATCAGTATTATCAATTGAACCACCAGCCGATGATAGTGTAGATAATGAATAAACCGAATATTTCTTACACAAATTTTATATTGTTATATTTCTTTTGAAATTATCCCTCTCCCTTTCTCTCTCTCTCTCTCTCTCTTTCAATCTCTCACTCTTAATCTCTCAATTTCTATTCTAAAGAAGTATTCACTTCTATCACATGTACTATGCTGCACATGATATTTTTTTTGACTTTTTGACATAGTCGCGTACCATAAACTACAGAAACACTGTTTTTTTTTGTTTCCGTCACGCACCAGTATTTGTAAATTGTAGTAACATTGTACAATAATTTGTTGTTTTTAAAACCGAGGTTCTATAAAATTAAATTTTGCCTCAATCGTTGCGGCGCCCCTGAGTTGAATCGGTTTTAAAAATGTGGGGGTTTTATTAAAAGTGTGGGGGATTTATCGAAATAGAGTTAGCCGGTAGGGATATTCCGGTTTTATACTATTCGCGTATTTACATAGTCGCTGTAGTACGCACTTAATGTATGTACGTTTACTCGTGACATCGCGTCGTGGGATTTTATTTTGTTTTAAATACGTCTAGAAGTTGTAAAAATACACCAAATATATTTTGTTACAAACTTAACACCTGGTTCAAAAAAACGTTATTTATGCAAATTTGGTTGATCCGCAGAAAAATTCCTTTGCAGCCACTTCATATTAAATTAGGATTAAGACATTTTCGTATGATCACAAATAAGACAATTAATGCAAGACCAACAGTTTGAAGAAACAATGACGAAAATTGAAAAAGAATCTTAAATATGCTTTAAAAATGTAACATAAAAATTTTGTAGGAAATTATAAACATCCGCAATATGAAGAAATTGTCAATAAAATGCTGGATAAGTTTAAGCAACTTGGTTGTAATATAAGCAGAAAAATTAATTTTTGCATGCTCATCTGGACTACTTCCCAAAGTAATAAAATCTTGGTGCTGTTAGTGAGAAGTAAGGTGAAAGGTTCCATTAGGACATAAAGGAGATGGTAAGGAGGTACCAAGGTCGATGGAATGTGGCGATGATGGCAGATTACTGCTGTATGCTGAGAAGAGAACATCCAACGAATGATTATACAAGAAAAACTACAAAACGAAGTTTTTTTGTTAAAAGTGAAGAGATTTTCAATGAAAAAAAGAAATTCGAAACTCAAAACTATTTGTGTTGTTGCTTTTTACTATGTTTTTTGATGTTTATTAAATATAATGTTTATTAAAATGTAATTTTTTCTTTAGTCTTTAATTTATTCTGATTATTCAGTTGACCAAAATTCTTACGTGAGGGGCAAAAACGGAAGGTAGATATGAAAACAACTCACTTATCATCATTTATCAAATACGAGTATAAGACTTCTGAATTAGTATTTTAAAATGTTCATAATATCTCATCTTTTCATCTAACATAGTACCTAAATTTTTGGTGTAATTTGTAAATTATTACTTTGACATTGAATCTGTATGTTTAATAAGGCTTTCAAAATGTCTTTATTTTTATTAGGATTTAGTTTTGTATACAGATGAAAGGCGTATATAGTTTACGATAATGTGTCAGATATTGAGTGAAACCAGAAGACGATTCTATTAATAACAATAAATTACACTTCAAATACAATTTTTCAACATGTTGCTGTTGGATTTTGCTTCGTTTGAAAACCTGCTTAAATAATTTGTTTTTATTTTTATTTCCACTCTAATATTTCTTGACTAAAAGTTATTGGATAAGAAGTTTCCTATCTCAAGTAACATGGAGGACGTTTATTTAACAAGAACTATTAACAAAAACTATCAGGTATGTGAATATGAAACAGGAATTTTTTGTATAGAAAATATACGTTTATTGTATGAATATTATAAAATATATTTTATTCCAAGTATTTCCCATTGCTGGCTATACACTTTTCCAATCTCTCTGATAAATTGTGGATTCCATACCAAAAAAATTCTTGCTCTTTTGAGGTAAACCAGTCATTGAGCCATGTTCGTACATTTTCGTAAGAAGTGAAGCCCTGCTCAGCAAATGCGTGTCCCATCGATGCAAATAAGTAGTAATCGGACGAAGCCAAGTCTGGTGAGTAGACCACATGCGAAAGCATTTTCCAATTAAACGCCTCAATCGTTTTCTTGACCG
Source organism: Rosalia funebris (assembly GCA_037954035.1). Taxonomy (NCBI): domain Eukaryota; kingdom Metazoa; phylum Arthropoda; class Insecta; order Coleoptera; family Cerambycidae; genus Rosalia; species Rosalia funebris. Next base: position 10,530,282 of record JAZFAV010000004.1, read on the forward strand.
GTTTTGCCGTGTGTGATGGCGCATTATCATGAAGCAAAATCACTTTGTGTTGCCTTTTTTGATATTCTGGTCGTTAGTTACACAGAGCTTGATTCAAATCGATAATTTGTTGTCGGTAGCATTCAGTATTAACGGCTTGGTCAGGTTATAGCAGCTCACACCCTTCGCTAATAGATCACACCCTTCTGATCCCACCAAACACAGATCATTGTCTTCCGTACAATGTCGATGGCTCGCCTGGAGTTACCCATGATCTTTTACGCTTAGGATTCTCGAAATATACTCACTTTTTATCGTCAGTCACAATTCTATGGGAAAAATTACTTTCTTTTGTACCTGGTGAGCAGCATTTCGCAAATGGTTTTTCGGTTTTCCTGTTCTCTTTCATTCAGTTCATGTGGAATCCATTTTCCCATCTTCTGGATCTTTCCCATGGCTTTCAAACGTATGGAGATTGCTTCTCGGCAATTCGCTATCTTCACAAACTTTTTCGGTGGTCCTCCATGTTCTTCGTTTCTCACGGCAATATTGCCACTTTTGAATTTTTTAAACCATTCAAAGTACTGTCGTTTTCCAACAGCATTCTCACCATAGGCTTCGACAAGCATTCGATGCGATTCTGCAGCAGTTTGCTTCAAATATTAACAGAAAATCAATGCTTTCTGTAAATGGTAGTTTCCACACACAATTTGACATGTTCAACGCTATTAAAAACGATGTTGTTGTATGAAACTTGTATTGTTGTAAGATAAAAACTTTTATCAGAAGTCAAAATAAAAAAATGACGCCAATGATGCAGTATGACGATAACTACATTAGAAGTTAGGCAATATATGGGTAAATTCCGGTTTCATGTTTACATACCTGGTATCTTCAAATCACTGCACCGTTATTTCCCTTTATCAAACTGATTGGAACAAGTACCAAATATTTAGAAATAGAATTGGAATTAATTGAATCTGAAAAACTGATGTATATTGAACACCGACAACTCTGTATATGTCAATTTTGTAATCGTATTTTTGGACACTGAAATAAGTTAAAATAAATCAATTCGATTTCTAAATAATTTCTTATAGTGTTTCTACATCTAACTCGAGTTCGTTTCGTTATTTTATAGAAATTATCGTCTCCATCGCATACCCTTTTCCAGGATGAATTCATTACATAGTTCCGTGTTAGCTATTTAGCCGACAATGTATCCCAAATGCGCACAGGAGCAATCCTTATTGCGGCAGCTAATAAAGCGACCAGCTGAGAATACCGAGAGTCCAGTCTGCGGTTTCCATGGCCAGGGATCTGTCGCCTAGTAAAGTTGTGGCTCAAGTTAAATTACTAAGCAATCCTGAAGTCGCTTGCGAATAACTCGATTTACTTCCGTGGCACTTTGACAACCGTATTCTATAATTGAATATCGTTGCGAGGATTAATTAAATTGTTTTGGTTCAAAAATTATCATAGTAAAGCGTTTGGCTGACATTTGCGGAAGGAATTTTTTCGATTCCCCTAAAATATTTATATAACAATATTTTCTTTTAGTCAAAATCAAAGAGTATTTGTTTATTTAGAGAATACTGTTCTATAAATACAAATCATAATTCGAATATAAATACAAATATAAATTCACTACTGTATATCCAAATATACAATAGAAATGGAAAGTAAGAAAAAATAAATTGGAGGAGGGTAAGATGAATTTGACACTATATGGGGTTTAAATTCTTGCAGCAGATTTGCATAAATTTGAAATACACAATAAATATGCTATTAAAAATAAAAATAAATCAATCTGATGATAATAACTAAAATAAATCACTCATAAAACGTTGTAAGTCATTAAGGGTGAATATTATAATAAACACCATTGGAGTAATTGAAGGAAATGTAGAGACAGCATTTTAAACGTATTTGTATGGAATGTTGTTAAGTAGAAAACCAAAATTTTCTCTAATAGTTAATAAGAACTGTAGGTTTAATTTACGTAATAATTAGAACCATTTGAACATTACGGCCGCATATGAGCCCACACGTGGAGATGGTGAATCGGTGAATCAGCGTCTTCACTCGACTTTCTTAGTAGTTGGTTCATATGTTTAGTGGTGCATATCTTTAGTTGTGCATCTTGATGAATACTTTCATTGAAAATTGCGTATATGTAGTATAATATGTAGTAGAGCTAAGTAATTGTTGATCAAGTAAAAAAAATATATGCGAATTTACAAACTTAAAATACGATAGTGTGAAAATAATATGTTTAGTTTGCGATGATCCTTTATTATGCTGGTACACAACACTGATGGACTGTAGGAAATAGGAAACTGGGCATAGCACAAACATAAGGAAATGACCTAAGACTGAGCTCTGAAAGTATGTTTGACTTTGTTTTTATGTTGATGTCATGTAATTTACCATTTACTTTACTTAATCAACAAGCATTTAGTCACATCTGGGTCATAATCCAATCATTATCGTACCAGGACGAAAAACATAGCAGAAGTGTGTTCTGTGTATATGAGAACAAATTGAAAACTTCTGAATCTGAATTACACAAAAAAATTGTAGCTATGTGGGAACGAAACGACGGATTGTAAAAAAGTGAAAGCTGTGCATGAGAGTGTACGGGAAAACCAGATGTAGTCAATTTCTCGTCGTTCAAAAGAACTTGGCCTTTCTGCAACTTCAACTTGGTGAATATTGCGCCGGGAGTTGGGTCTGCACCCGTATAAAATCCAACTGATCCAGGACTTAAGGTAAACGATCATAGACAACGCCGTGTGTTCGCTGATTGCGCTCTGGAGCAGTTGGAAGTTGACCCAAATTTCGTCAAAGAAATCATCTTTAGCGACGAGGTCCATTTTTGGATGAGCGGATATATGGCCAAGCAAAATTGTCGGATTTGTGATGATACCCATCCACATGAGATACACCATACCCATCCACATGAGATACGCCAATCCTAAATGCATCCCGAGAAAGTCACTGTTTGTTGCGGAATTTGGTCTGACGGAATCATCGATCCGTACTTCTTCTAAAACGAAACTGGCATTGCCATAACCGTCAACTGCGAGCACTATAGATCGATGATAAACAACTTATTGTGGCCCAAACTGGATGACATGGATACCGACTTCATGTGGTTCCAACAGGACGGCGCTACGTGCTGCATAGCGCATGCCACGATGGACATATTGCACGAGCCATTTGAGGGCATGGTTATCTCCCGCAGTGCCGACGTGAATTGGCCACCGAGATCGTACGTTTTAACGCCTTTATATCTCTTCCATAGGGGATGTCTTAAATCGCTGATCTATGCGAATAAACCGCAAACAATTGATGCCCTCAAAGTCAACATGAAGAACGCCATCCAGCAAATTCAGCCAGATTTATGGGACTGTCATAGAAAATTTTACCTCCCGAATACATTCCACCAAAAAGTCGCGGCGGACATTTAAACAACGTTATATTGTATATTTAATGCCATAAGATATGCTTTCAAATAAGAAAAGTTGAATAGATACCTCACACACAACTTGTATTATTTACGTTTAAAAACCGAGCGTCCTTATTGGAGGACCCTTTATATTTTTGATATTGATCTGCCTGGTGGGATGTATTCCTGAATAAATTAATAGGTGATGTAAGGGATGTTTCTCTAGAATAATGATTTTTTAATACTACTCTAATAATAATAATTTTCTGAATATTGTATAGAATATATTAACAGTAAATAACCACATGTGGACAATATATACAGAATCATATATGTTCAGTAAATTTTACCCCGTCTATTTTTTGTTACGAATTCGTTTTGTTAACATCGTCTAGACGAGAGATGAAAAATTGTAAATTAATATATGTATCCATAATGATACCGTCCATTTTTATAAAACTCTAATTCCAGGATGTCCAATTTGAATACGTAATTAAAGCGATACATCATCTAAAAATTTAAATTACTTCGTATACGTGTGTGTCGCTGTTGTGTTTTTAAAAATGTATCATTCAATTATGCATAAAGACACTACAAAATTTGCTTCCTAGTCGTACAACGATACTTACAAGTTCATGTCTGATGCATATATCCATCTATTTACATAATATCCTCCTGCCACCTGTTTTACATTTTCATATACATTCATATCTACGTGAAATATTATATTGATATTATTTACATTTATGTATACGGGTATTTACATTTATGTATTCCAACTTATATCGATTACCGTGAAAGGAAACAGCACTGATGATCCACACAGGCTGTCTTTGAAATACCAGGTATAAAATAGAATTAGAAATATGTTTGATATTTTAGAGGACAAAATTAAATTTTGATTTATCATTAACCAAATCATATACTGAAAATAAACGAAACTATCTTTTTGATATTACAAAATGGTTAAAGTGACCCGAGGACATTGACTAGACTAACACGACCTTTGTTTTATTTACCAGTGAATGTATAAGTGAAAACAAATACTTAAATTATTAATTAAACTGTCTTCTTAGTTTATTGTACTCTATTGTTACGCCATATTCGTTCATTGAGTGACTAGCATCACACTCGTAATGTGCATCATCATCATATCCGGTAACGTACAGCTCGTCAAGAATAGGAACAAGCCTCAAAACTGCTATATCGGACCGCCCACGAGGTGCGCAGTAAATAGCCTGGTCTTTACTCAGTCGAATTAAGATATTTGCAGGGTGAATATCGATGAATATATATTGAATGTGAATGTACATAAAATTCGATCTGGCCACGTAAAGTGCATCTTTTCTTCTTCGAATGCTGCCTCACTCTTTCTTCTACGCATACCTATGGAATCTTACACTTTTTCCTATTCTTTTACGAAAGCGTACGTAGTAGTACGAAAATTAATATAAATACTGTTATTTAGTTTACCATCCTCTGTTAACTACAGTTATCGGTCCATGAAATAATTAACATCACGCTGAAACAGCTTCCAATTTTCTGTAGTTTATTTCTGTCTTGTACGGTAAGAAAACAAATATTTAACATTAAATACGGTCCAATATGATTTTGAGCAAGTACCAGCAGACATTGTACTAGCTATATTGTTAGTGTAGGCAATTGGTAAAAGAAGTAAACGTAACAAAATAAATTCTAAAGCTTCACCTAAATTTCCATGTAGTATATATTTTCTCTTTACAGTCCACGACGGAAATTCAGAATGTTATACTATTAACGGAAATAAATTAGGACAAGTGTAGAACTGTAGATATTAAAAAGGTAATGTTTGCGGAAAATTTGAGATCAGTATTCTAGCAATTTGATTTTTTCTTATTTACTTTTCCGCACTCCACTATAAGCGGAAAAGTAATGTAATCGTTGTCGTTGTCGTTGTCGTTGTCGTTGTCGTTGTCGTCGGCATTTATTCTTATTAGCACGATACCTCAACTAAATCGCTTCGGATCAATCGGGTTTTGACTGATTGATTGGGTACGTCTCCCAGATGACACCTATTGATTTTCAAGTGGATCGAACACACTCTACCATGTACATAGGTCGTGAGAAAGTACAATGGTGGGCTATTTGAGAAATGTTGTTGTTAACACGGCCACTCAATTAAATCGTGTCGGATCCATCGGCTTTCTACTTATTTTGATTTGTTGTGCTACCGGATGTCCACCGTCGTGCTTTCTGATGACCCATGGACAGGGTGGGGTGTATCCTATCCATATCAAAATCAATAGGTGTCGTCTGGAGGACATTCTCAATCAGAATCAGTCAAAACTAGTCGATCTATCTGATACGATTTAGTTGAGTTATCGTATTAACAAAACAAATTTCTCAAATACTCCACCATCGTGCTTTCTCGTGACCCATAGACAGGGTGGGGTGTGTCCTATCCACCTCAAAATCAATAGCCGTCGTTTGGGAGACGTCTCCGATCAGAATCAGTAAAACCCCGATCTACCCGACATGATTTAGTTGAGTTATCGTGCTAACAAGAATAAATGTCGACGATAACGATGACAACGACGACACACACACAGAAAAAAAAATTAAAAATCATTTTTTTTTGTTTTTAGGCCGAAAACCAAAAATAAACCCAAAAAAATTTAGCTTTTTCACTTGTTCTTTACACTATTACATTACTTTTCCGCTTATAATGAAGTGCGGAAAAGTAAAATGGTTTTTAAACCATTTTGTGTGTGTGTGTGTATCGTTGTCGTCGGCATTTATTCTTGTTAGCACGATAACTCAACTAAATCGTGTCGGATCGATCGGGTATTGACTGATTCTCTTTTGGGGACGTCTCCCAGACGACACCTATTGATTTTGTGTTAGATAGGACACACCCCACCCTGTCCATGGGTCATGAGAAAGCACGAGTGTGGACTATTTGAATTTTTTTTTGTTAGCATGATAACTCAACTAAATCGTGTCGGATCGATCGTGTTTTGAGTGATTTTGATCGGGGACGTCTGCCAGATGATACCCATTCATTTTGAGGTAGATAGGACACACCCTACTCCGTCCATGGGTCATGAGAAAGCACGATGGTGGACTATTCGAGAATGTTTTCTTGTTAGCACGATCACTCAATTAAATCGTGTCGGATCGATCGGGTTTCGACTGATTCTGATTAAAAACGTCTACCAGACGACATCTATTGATTTTGAAGTGGATATGACACACCCCACCCTGTCCACGGGTTATGAGAAAGCACGATGGTGGACTATTTGAAAAAGTAAAACTGTCGCATAAAACACATATTCTGCATTTATGTGTTGGATCATTTTTTCTCGGCGACTTAGTTTCGAGATAGAGATGTTCTACGTGCGGAAAAATCCGTTTTATGGTTTTAAAACTGTTTATTTTTTTTAATGAAATACTAACTTCACGTGTTGTGGTTATTTATTTTTTGTTTAATAGCGTCTAATACCATAAACTGTTCTTTTAATGATACACTAGATATTTCTAGTGTTTTTTTATTATAGTAACTAAGATGGAATAGTTACTATTAATGTAATGTACATCATCTCGTATGCTTTGTAGTCAAAGTAAGTTTTGCATTGTGTATATGGCATTGCTTTCGTATCAAACCTAAAGATAACACAGTTTATTTCCTCAAAATACTTAATACATAATAAGCTACGGCTTCTAACTAAGTACCCCATCTTGTGACAACTGTTTCATGAAGTAGAAATATGTCTAGCTGAGCTTCTCTAAGTGTGTCTCTTCGGATAAGGTCTTTTATTAAAAAAAATAATATTCGCTATTACCTCCTTAACGGACGAAATCTTAAACTTAATGCAAAAGAGACGAGGCTACAAAAACAGACGAGACGAGGAAGGACTGAAAACTTATAAGGCAATAAAGTGGGAAATCATTAGAAAATGTAGAAAAGCGAAAGAACAATGGATAGAGGATAAATGCAAAGAAGTAGAAGATAAGCTGCAAGTAGGTAAGACCGATGAGGCTTACAAAATAATTAAGAGGAACTTCAGGGATACAGGAACAATAAGTAGAAACGTTAGGAGTCAATCGGGGGACATACTGATCGGAAGAGAGGAGAAAGCGGATAGATGGAAGCAGGACTTAGGAAATTTATACGATGGTCAGGAATTAGGAGAGATATTAGAGGAAGAATCTAGCATCAATAGGGAAGATGTAGGAAAACCTATATTGAGAGAGGAATTTGAAATAGCACTAAGGGGGCTAAAGAACAATAGAGCGCCGGGTGTAGATAAAATACAGGCGGAAATTCTGAAATGTGCGGGACAGAAAGTAGTAAATAGGATGTTTGAACTGGTAAAATACATATACGAAACGGGCGAGATGCCGGCGGATTATAAGAGGAACATTATCGTTACTATACCAAAAAAGAGAGGAGCCGACAAATGCGAGAACTTTAGAACGATTAGCCTAACCTCCCATGCGTCAAAAATCTTAACCAGAATAGTGCAGAAGAGGATGGAAAATAGAGCGGAGGAAATACTAGGAGAAGACCAATTCGGGTTTAGGCGAAATAGGGGAACTCGCGAAGCTATTCTAACGCTAAGAGTAATGTTAGAGAAAACAATAGAAAAAGGAAAGAACGCTTATATAGGATTTGTAGATTTAGAAAAAACTTTTGATAACGTAAGATGGGAAAAAATGTTCGAGATACTAAGGAGCGCGGGAATGAAGTATAGAGATAGGAGAGTAGTACACAATCTATACAAAGAGCAAACTGCTGTTATAGAAGTAGAAGGGGAAAAAGGGAAGTGGGTATTAGGAAAGGAGTAAGACAAGGATGCACGCTATCACCACTAATTTTTAATCTGTACATCGAAGAGGCGATTCATGTGGTAAAAGATAGAGCGGATTTCGGGATTAAAGTACAGGGACAGAAACTAAAAATGCTGAGATTCGCGGATGATATAGCAGTATTAGCATCTAGTAAAGAGGAATTAGAATCAGCATTGAACGAAATGGAGGCAGTGTTGACAGAGGAATACGAAATGAGGGTGAATAAAAACAAAACTAAAGTGTTAGTGTGCAGAGGGTGCGAAAGCAGAGCAAAAACGAAAGTACAAATTAATAATGAAAGATTGGAGGAAGTTAAAGACTTCACTTATTTAGGAAGTAAAATAAATTGGGATGGAAGAAGCGATAAAGACATAAAACAAAGAATAGCGCAGGGTCGAGTAGCTTTTAACAAAAAGAAAGCACTTTTATGCTCGGGGGTAATAAACTTAGAAACGAGGAAGAGATTTTTGAAAATATATGTATGGAGCACGGCACTATATGGTTGCGAAACCTGGACGGTAGGAGAAGCAAGTAGGAAGAAATTAGAAGCTTTTGAGATGTGGTGTTACCGAAGAATGATGAAAATACCATGGACTGATAGGGTTAGAAACGAAGAAGTATTAGAGAAAGTCGGCGAGAAAAGAAGTATGTGGATAAACATAAAGAAGAGAAGAGATAGAATGGTAGGCCACTTGCTGAGACATGGGGGAATAGTCCGCGATATTTTGGAGGCAGAAATAGGAGAGAAGAAAGGCAGAGGTAGGCCTAGATTAGACTACTGCTCGCAAATAGTAAGAGATGTAGGTTGTAACACAATTAGCGAAATGCGTAGATTAGCACAAGATAAGAGAAGCTGGAGGTTAGCGTCCAACCAGTCTTAGGACTGATGACCTCATGATGATGACCTCCTTAACTAGGGAAACAGTCTCGTATTGTCTTTGATATTCAGTTAAGTGCATAAGCTGCACATGTAAAGTGTGTCATATTTAGAAAAGTTTCAGTTAACATATCTCCTACTTCTTGCAGGAGCTGTGTCCGTTAGCATTACAAGTACATTCTGAGAATTATCTTGATCTGGCCGTATATAGTGAAAGCATTCAGTCATAGAATTTACAGTTGTTTTGTGGTTGGTTTTGCCTATTATTTTGTAAACTATTAAACGGTTGCCACTAGCATTGTTAGGTTTTAACGCACCAATTGAGAGTTGTTTACATTGAACGCGCTGTTCTAAATAACCCTTTCAAAATTAGTAACACGCCTTCGATTTACTCACATTTTAATGTGGAATACCTTCCTAAAACCAATTAATGCAAATTAAATCGCCTGCATTGAAATCATTCACATCGGTGTTAACCAAATCGCCTAATATATATCCGGCCACTTCCATATTTTTATCAAACGTCCTCTCGATGATTGTATAAGCTAATCCTAGTCGTATATCAATCGGAAGCAACCGCTGGGGACGACGAAAGCCCACTAGATTTCAATTAGGTGCAATGAATTTATTGGCATTGTATGCAGATTTGTTGAAAACCCACTTAGCGAGATCGCCCGTCTGGTTTTGCGCTGTCGTCTACACCCAATTCGTTTGGAACGCAGCTTCGGTACACGATGACAGCTGGCGGTATTACATTTTAAAGGCCATAGGAAGAATGTGTCGACATGGATAAAAATTAACAAAAGTAACAGTAACATGATCATTGTAGTATGTTGAAAATAAACCCTTGGTATTGATTATCAAAATTTGGCAAAAATTTTATGGAGTTTCAACAGACATCTATTTATTTAGCAGTTCTCTAGGAAAATATGTGTGTAATGTCTATGTTTCTTTGGCTTCTTTGTTACGTTACTTTTGGTCGTTTTAACTTTTACGAACTTTGGGCACTTGTAGACTTCCTTCAACTACAGCGTCATTCAAAAATGCCACTGAATAACTACCAAGTGAACCTACTAAATCATTTACTGTGAACATTATTTAAGATGATAAATAAATTAAAGGTATATAAGTAACCCAGTTATTGAGAAATTCAATATATTAGATTATAAAAGTAAGATATGTAAGAGAATGAAATTTATAGAATTTTAAAAAAGGCAATGATGGTTATCAATAAATAATTTATATCAGCCTATCAACCTACTTGTTTATCGCAGGTGCTTATACATATACAGTATAAATACAGTATAATAAAATAACAATAGTACCACAAGTAAAGGACAGGACTAAAAACATACTAGTTCAAAGTATCTGGGACTCCTAGAGTCCTAACTTTCCCTGAATGGCTTTATGCTTGTAATATTAATACTTCTTGTCATATCGGGACAGGTGATCCTATGTGCTCACGTACTGGATGTACGCAAAGAACACTACTTAGTGAATAGTGTTCTTTGCGTACAGTTATGTGGGTAAGTAGTACTTACCCACATAACAATGTTAACTAATTTGATGGTTAAAGTGATTTAACCATCAAAAGGAAAAGAAAAAAAATATAAAAATCATTTAAGAAAATTAAAAAATTACCAGAACTTCAAACAAAGAAAACCCGCAAAATGGGAACATGGAAGATCATGCAGCAGTCAAAGGTATGAGGAAATAGCTAGTGAAGGAGAAAAACTAATTAAAAACGTCATAACTGAAATTATTAATGAAATCAGGAATATCAGAAAATAAACTAATAAGGAACAGATAAAACTGATTAAATAAGATAAAGGAGAAATAAGAGGAGAACTGAAGGAAATGAAAAACAAAATAGGCATGATGGAAAGTGCTATGAAATAAATAGTCGAATAAATGAAAACAAATAATGGTACAGAATTTAAATATTTAAAAACAGATAATAAAGAAGTGAAAATATAAAACAAAAATTAATTAAAGCAGTAATGGGGGTAGAAATAAAAATACAGGCAGAGAAAAAAATAAACGGACAAGTGAGTCTTATTGAAATGGAGTTTGAAGAAAATATTGTAGTATTAAAAAAAAAACAAAAACAACCTAAACATGTGTAAGAAATGAAGGATTTATGTATCGCAATAAGAAATAAGTGAGTTACAACCATATAATAATAATAAATGAGTGGTAACTATATAATAATAAATAATAGTAAATTAAATAGATATGGGGTGACGATAATAGAAAATGGAAATTACGACAAAAGTTTTAAAAAATTTACTAAAACATATGTGTAGAAAAATTATTATGATTAATTAGCATTATTTCATTTGAAATACTGTACTGTTTACTGTAAAATGCCCTCATGATCATTGATATAGGGCCTATTGCGAACGGGTTATCAGATCACTGATCAATGGAAAGTAACAAGATTCTCCAGGATTGTAAATCATGAGACTGTTATCTCTGTGTTCGAAAGGCTCATCAAACTATTGGCTTAGTTGACACTGCCAGTATCCTACTTATTACAAGGAAATCACGCAAACGTCATCAGAAGCTAGAGCTTCTGATGTAAATACTCTAAGAGATCATCGAACTTTGACGAAGTGACTGTTTGAACTTTGACGAAGTGAAGTATACACATAACGCCATCAAAATCCATTGCGCTGCCCTCATATTCTATCCTTCACTAATAAATTATATGTGGCGATTGCTTTCCGATCGCTAACCAAAATCGTGAATAGTTTCGATCTAAGAAGTTATTACAGTAACACCTAATTTTAATAATAACATACGGTGTACGATTGCAGTCGCAATTCTCAGTTGGGAAGAGATTTCACATGACAGTTCACAGCTCTCTCCGTTACTCTAAAGGGTCGTTCTGTGCACCAATGTATTCACTGTATTCCACCGCTCCATTATGTTGATATCCTTAACCCTTACCATCCTACCCCCACAATATATTTTATCCAATCCGGTAATGTTCCTAATAAATATATAGAGCTGTATATCTACTACTTTCACTATCTCTTTATGTCGTAATACTCACCGATTCATTTTTTACGAGAACGAAATAACACAATCGTCTATAGTCTGGGATAATTGCACTACTACCCATACCAATATCAATTGTAAATTGATTCGTGCTTAAAAAGTAGACCGGCTTCATGCATCGGCAGGTTTGAATAAGATGACCTATTATTTATACGAGTAAGTTGTTGATATTTCATTGTATATCAATTAAATTTGACAATTCCAGATGACATGCAGAATTAAAATACTATAGTCTCTGGTACCCTTAAAAGAAATGACGATAATAAATATTCTGAGAAAAATATACAAATTCTCTTTGTAAAATTTAGAAGAACTATTTTTATGATAATAAATTCAATGTTAATTAATATTAACTAGTACTGACATTAAGAAATAACAAATAATATCTTTGATAAAGGTTTAGAGCCACACCAATTTCAAGGTATAAATCAGATCAATTATGCAGTGAGATATAAGATCCTAATGTATGAAGAAGCTTGATAAAGCCTTTCTTAATCATGTCACTATCCGAAAAATTGTATAAAGTAAATAAATAGCTAAAAATAAAGAAACGAACTGCAAAATGACGAATACATTTCTACCTGGTGATGTTAATTTTAAATAGAAAACTCCCGACTTTTCAGAACTCCTATTTTTTAATAGAAACACTAATATATCATGAGTAAATTAAGGCAAGGTGAAACTCTCTACATCAAAATATGAGATGCGATTACTAAGTACAACTAAATTTAAGAAAACGTACATAAATTACGTTATCTTCTGTGATAACTTAACAATGATGTATCTAATCATGTACATATGTGTCGAAAAATTACTGATAAAACTTTTTCGCACATATCCACAGTTGTTTTGTTACCATCAATTAGCAATACCAATACGCGATACATCACTGATTGGAAATATGGAGTTATCTAAATACAGAAAAAATCTTGGAATAGCTGCAGCAGCGTTGGGTGTAGTACGTATGTAGTAGTATTTCAATTAAGCGAAATAATTCGTATGTAATTATATCTAATAGATTTGTCAGTTGTATTTTAATAGTATAAAAGCACAAAGCTCGTGTTAAAATATATAAAATAAAGATAAAAGTGGAGATTAAAATATCGGTACTATTTTGTTTAAGGCACGTTTAATGATTTATTTACAGTGTTCTTTCTTATAATAATATTGATGAATAGATAAGGAAATTGAACAATTTACAAATATTGGCAATATTTAAATATGGATAGTGTAAAATAGCTGAGAACAGATATGTTGTTCTTAAGCTCTTTAATTGTATTAAAGAGGAACAGACGCAATACAAAATGGTGGAATGCAATAGATTATTGATAATGAAGTATAAGAATAAAAGTTCACTTGTAATATATCTGCAATTCAAGTTTTCACATAAAATGTAATTCATATCGAGTTGTTTTTATTACCTTGTTTGGTCTATTTAGAAAACCATCAAGAGACTTTGATCTGATCCTAACACCTCATTTCATTTTATATATTTTCTATTGCAGTTTACTATATCATCACTTAAGGCAGAGGTACAACTAACAGTTGTGCCTCTATTTATTGTACTATATGAACTTCTAACGTTTCTTGAGGTTATAGGGGTTGTAAAATAGTTAATCTTCAAAAACAAAAAACAAACTCTCAATTTTAGATACAAGCAATAACATGGACATTCCTGACATTATTGGCCATCATAGTACACTACTGGGAACCAGAACTAGACCCCTCTTCATCTTACACAAGAGTTATAGAAATATGGCTGTATTACAAGTTTTTAGTCGGTAAGTAATTACGCTAAAACATTCGTAAGATACACGAGTACAAGATTTGTGGGTAATGTTCGTGGATCAATCAAGAATGATTATTATATTTTAATTAATTATTTTCAGACGATGGCACCTTCTCCAGCATGACCTTTATACTCACTCCAAGTAAATTTGTCATCCTTATGTGGGTGTACTTTGTAATCTGTGTGATATGGGGTACTTTATCAGTGGATATGTTTGCTGGTAAGCCCCTGACTTTTATAAGTAGTTTTCTGTATTTTTATAAGTTAGTCATATTCGTCATCGATTCTGTAATGTATAGATAAAAATACGAAGCTAATAATAAAACCACTTCATATGTACGAGTATAGTAATATTATCTGTGTCGAAGTTTAGGAGAGTAAATATGTTTAATTCTATTAGTACATTTTTTGTAGAATATGTAACTAACTGAACTAAATAATAACTATACTTTGTCAAAATTTAATTATTTTTTTCTATTTTAAATAATAAGAAAGAAATATCAACTTTTAATAAACTCCAAGCCCAAGAAAACATATTTATTGGTACTGCTTATTAAATTTTGCTTAGATATGGTTAAATATCAGGAACGTAGCGTACATGGATGTGAGTGATGCGTCGCATCCCTTAAAGAATTGGCAAGTTAGTGTTATTTAAAAGTTCAATCGATTTATTCCATTATTACAATTTGTTAATTATTTTAAACCGACCGCAAACATACATTATTTACTTTAAACGCTACCATCAACTTTTTTATTTGAAATCGGCAGTGAAGTCGTCCGAAATTATTGGACTCCCGTGTTACTTGCTGCAGTGCTGAAATGCGATGGTCCACATTACATCCAAGCTACGCGTTAGATGGGCGAAAAGGTCAGTGATCTTACTCAGTTAACAGTGGAACCTTGAGTGGGTGTTGTCATTATTTTCGGACTTAGTTATACAATTATGTGAACGCATCTTGGCGACTGTCGCCATAACATAAGGAAAATTTGGAAGCGCTATTTCAAGTAATTGTGGAAAATGAAAATGAGGAATGTGATCGAGAAACCGTTATTTGTGCTAAAGGCTTTTTAACAGTATTGCGCGACTTTGATTTTAATTTTTTCTTAGCAGTGTTTCTGTAATATTCCCACATTCCGAGAGTCTATTTAAAATTCTACAAACAAAAATATCAGATATTAGTTACTGCAGTAACAAGATCGTCAATTTCAAATCACATATTAAAAAAATGAGAAACGAGTTTAATGACATTTGGAACCGTATGGACAGATTTGTGTTAGAAAACCAACCACCAAGTAAAATAATGTGTTTGGATTTAATTCCTGAAGAAGATAAGAAAAGCACCTACGCACGATTGTTTTATGAAATTTTGGACGTTATTACTTTGAACATTAGCGAACAGTGAAATTTCTAAACTGAAATTCTTAAATCTAGATTCCACACAATTTACTTCATCCATGAAACGGTTTCCTGATGAACTTTTTTCTTCTTTAGCAAGAAAGACTATCAGCTTTAGCATTAATAAATATTGGAATTGCCTTGTTAGAAGATATGAGATCATCTCCAATATTTGAAGAAACAGTGATAGACGTTTTCGCTGGACAAACAAAAACCGAAGAATTGATCTTCATTTTAAAAATTACTACTATACATCTGACTATACTTCTTCCTCTTATAAAAATTTTATCATATTCGTAGATTATTTTCTCACGCTACGCCCCTGTTAAATATTATTATTATAGTCACTATCATCATTTTTACTACGATTTATTCACACTTGAGATAAATTTCCTATTGTTATAAGATCCTACCAACTATTTCTATACAACTAATCTATTCGTGGATTAAATTTGTCTATCGCTCAAATAAACAATATATAATCCAATTCTATTGATTTATTACTTATTTGAGGAGGTTTACATAACTCGAGAACATTATCCAGTAGTATTTAGTTTTTAGGGAGAACAACGCCCTCACAACGTACTAACCTTATCTGATTTCATGATTCCTCTCATTTTACTATGAAACATATCTATTTTCTGGTCATCTTGGAAGTAGTATTATCACTGTTGGAAATTAACATGTGAAAATTTTGTTTTGAACAACGCCCTCACAACGTACTAACCTTATCTGATTTCATGATTCCTCTCATTTTACTATGAAACATATCTATTTTCTGGTCATCTTGGAAGTAGTATTATCACTGTTGGAAATTAACATGTGAAAATTTTGTTTTGAAGGTATTTACAACCAGTTTTCGTTCAGCCTGTTCCAATCTTCAACTTAAGCCAAAACCCGTGGATTATATTCCACAAGTTATATATATATATATATATATATATATATATATATATATATATATATATATATATATATATATATATATATATAAAAGGTGGTCCAATCAAAACGCACGATGTTAATTGTAAATAAAACAAAAAGGTTTTCAGAGAATTATCTTAATATTTTTTATTATGATAGAAGGATCTACGACAATTATGTGTGAAACAAAATATCGGCCAAATGCTCGCCAAATGAATTGTTCTTGGCTTATTGACGTACACTTTTTCTTTTAAATATCCCCAAAGGAAGAAGTCCAACGGTGTCAAATCACATGATCGTGGCGGCCAATTAACATCGCCACGGCGTGAGATAACACGGCCATTGAATTTCTCACGCAAAAGTGCCATTGTTTCGTTGGCTGTGTGGCACCATCCTGTTGGAACCACATATCATCCAGGTTCATATCCTCAATTTCTGGCCACAAGATGTCCGTTATCATCTCGCGATAGCGAACACCATTCACGGTAACTGCTTGGCTTGCTCTTCTGCTACACTATCGGGAACAACAGCAATGTTTTCCGCAGAACAAACTGGGCGAGCATGCACAGGTGTTTTCACATTTCCTACAGACCCGGTTTGCTGAAATTTGCGCACAATTCTCCCGATTGTGGACACATTTGGTCGATTATGCTGACCAAAAAAGTCACGAAGTGCACGAAATGCACAAATTTTGATTTGAACGCCCATTTTCGTAAAAGGCTTCAACAATCTTAACGCGCTGCTCAATTGTGTACCTCTCCATGGTTGAATTTGTCAAACACTGAAACAAAGAAATGTCAAATTAAGTTGGGCAAAAAACTTGACGTTAAGGTGTGACTCACAATTAACATCGTGCATTATGGTTGGACCACCCTTTATATATATATATATATATATATATATATATATATATATATATATATATATATATATATATATATATATATATATATATATATATATATATATATATATATATATATATATATATATATATAGTCTAGGTTTACTTCATATGCTTTCACAGTTTCCCTCCTTGTCTGCGATTACAAGTAAGTTTGCCTAATCATAGGTATATAAATTTGGATTCACTAATTATAATTTGGATTTATCCTAAATAATTTACCTTTATAACCCCAAACTTGCGTTTAATTCATTTACCTGCATATCCAGTTTCATCAAAAAATGTAATATATTTTCTACAGATGGAGCAAGCATAGTTTTTCCTCTAATAATATTACTATATCAAAATATACTGCAATGTCAATATTCTTTACTTGATTTCACATTAAAGCATCCCCTCTATCTAATACGGTTAACTTCTTAAAACTTGAAAATTTTCCTGGTCTGTTCATTTCGATGTCATTATAAATTATCAGGCACTCATCATATTCAAAAAACTTATATCACACAGTTATAACATAAGTACATATTGGAAATTCAGTTACCGAAATATTAATTAATCTTGTTACACGTTATTCCTTTGTTGTTCCTTAAAAAAAATACGCAATTTTTCTATCAATACTTTTGCTATATGAATTGTAATTCGTACCATATCCAGTAGTTAATATCATCGCATTAAGTCCACTTGCCATCCTAATTGTTCTTTAACTATGAATATTTACACATATACCCATGTTAGTGTAAATCATGTTTATAATTCCTACTATTCATCACCAGATCTTCTTTACTTTTAACTCTGGTTGACAACTGCTACGATTTGATCTCATCTTTGTAACTGCTGTTACCTCTTTCAGCAATACATTCCAACAAGAACCGTCAAGTGATTGTCATGAGGCTTTGGGGGATCGATACTTTGATTGTTTCCATGCTCGACTTGGTATTCGTGATACTTCTTGGTACAGATTATGCAGCTTGTGGAGGTGGAAAGTCAAATGGGATAACTAATGCCCAATATTTGTGTTACACCTCTGTTGGAGTAGCTATGGCTATAGCTGCTCGGGGGTTCACTCTATGGGTGATAAACATCGTATTTGCGATTGTTATGTTAAAAGAGTCTTCAGGTTCAGGGGTAAGTACGATGAATTTATATTAAATGGTATATATGCATATTTGCGAATTATAAAAATATATTTCTATAATGTATAGGTTTGTATTTTATGCTAGATTTTACTAGTAGAATTGAGATTAAACTGTGAGATAGTAGTTCAATTTAGATGTTAATTATAAATGTTTTTAGCAAAATTAAAACTATTAATAGAATATGTTCGTAAAAGTATAATAAAAACATTTTCAGTTTTATATTTCTTATATTCAAACCATTTTTCAAAGCAACTAATTTTTTTTGCTGAGAGCGTGAAAGCGCCGGTTGCAAAGACGAAAGACTGACCTAGTTATAATATTGTCTTAATAATTCTCTAGCCATCAATTTACTTCTTTTAACGTTTTGTTCTCAGGCCACAAAAGGGGAGGATGAAAGTAACCAGTCTATATAGTGAGTAACATATTTATATCAGTTAATATAGTACTAATGTTATATTTTTTTAGTTCCACAATACCTAGAGCAAGGCTTGCAAATAGGTTATTTCCCTATCGTCAGCAGAACCCTTAGTTAATTCATGGTGCAATTAGTACTTCTAATCATATTTACTGTAGGTATAAGCATTTATCTTTTGTATATATATTTTCATAAAAGTTTTTTATTAAAATTTTGATTTTGTATTTGGTGTAGGTGTGTCCTTTTATTTCTATAAAAAACGTATAATATACAATATAATATACTTACAAGTATGTATATAGGATGCGTTACAATAATGTGACGGAGTTATGTTTTCGAATAGAGAAATCCTAGAGTGGTAAAAACCCCCTATTATTTTCAACTCAATTCTCTTAAAATGTGAGACTAAAATAAAAAAATACATAACAAAGAATCAATCATTTTCTTCGTTTCTTCTATATAGTCTTATAAGATATACGGTATACAGATCCAATTAAATAATAATAATCTAAGAGTTATGAAAAAGAGAATACTATTAATACGAATTAATTATGCATTTGATAGCAACGATAATAATTTTGATTTAGATTATAATAAATATCATAAAAGTATTTCAGCGAATTTATACAATAACTTTATCATTATCAATCATTAAAATAAGTGATATGAATTCCTATGTGAGAAGATTTTTATTCAGATACATGATCTTATAATTCTTGTAAATTGTGCGGCATTTTAATTATAAAATGAAATTATTTAAGAACAATTTTATAAGGCCCCTTTCGCCCCCTTAGAGTAGCAATTACCCATTTAGCACCTCATCTGAAAGATCATTTCAGTCGCTGTTCATCAAGATGAAGCTATTTAATTTTGTAATTTAATAATTTTGTCAGCCTTGATAATACTAAGTTTGATTGTAAACAAAGAAATTAACATAACAGTGGTATAATCATTTTGATATTTTAGAATTATGAAATTACATGTCATTCGGGCATTTGGTCATGGGCGCTCGTAAAAATTTTTCTTGGGGGGGGGGGGTAAAATTTAAAACGCTTTGCATAATTAGACTGAAACATTAAAAAAACATAACAGAAAATGTATCTTTTAAATTACATGAAATAAAATATATTATAAGAAAATAGTAAAAGAAAATAGAAATGTCAATTCCAACATTGAAAAAAGCGACAAAATAAAAACATCAATATCAAAATGAGATATATACCATATGATATGAAACTAATGAAACACTTTCGATGTATTTCCTTGATATATAGGAAAATCTGAATTAACTTTTGAATTCATTATGTTTTTGGTCAATAGAGGGCTTGCTCATGTTGACACTGAGAACATAACCCCAACAACTGATTTATTATTCCATTTTGAATGCATCTGAAGTTTATTATAATTCATAAGAGTGCTATTCGAGGGGAAGGAGAGGGGGAAGTTGGAACTACTCTCCTCCCTCCGACGGTAAATTAGATAGAAAATATTAATGTATCCAAATTTATTGATAAGCACTGATGGCGATGAATTTATAGAATTATACTCGATTAAATATCATTATTCTCAAAAATATGCATCAAGGTTATGTTATGTGTAATTTTCTTTAGATTTTAAACAAACATATCGAATACTTACAAGTATACCGAGTGTTTGATTTTAAGTCATCACTTTTACCATACCATTTTTCAGGTAGTTCTGATCGTTTGGGAAAAATATTTTTCTTTGTCTTCAGTCATTTAGTGTAGCTTGATTTAATAGAAATCTCTTTCTTATGGAATATTTCTTCAGTAATTAGTAATTATGAGCCAGTGTTATTAATTTCCAGGAAAAGGCGCAATTGAGATATTTCATGCTATTTTACCTAATTGTCTACACAACTTACTCAGTAGTGTTCTACTAGCACAGTTTTTCCCTTTTCTGTCTCTAAATCTATCAAAATTTCTCAATGCAAGATCTACCGACGTTTTACCTTGATATTATTTTGGACGAATTAGCCCAGCAAGTTTCCATTATTTTGATTGCTCATTTACCTCTCCATCATAATGATGGACTTACGTTTCGCTTATAGTTACAATATGATACAAAAAATCTAACGAATCCTCTTCAAAATGTTCACACAGGAACTCAGGACTGGTGATTTTAATGGTTTCTAATCAACATCGAAACCTATTTGTCAGAAATTTCTACCATACCCAGATCGTGATCAATGATATATAAATTACTTTCATAGAGAATATGTAACGGTTCGTTAGTTCATTTCAGCTGAATTCCCCAATTTTCTAAAATCAGATCAAGGACAGCATCGATGTTTCCTAGAGTGGAGACAGCTTGAAAGGATACTTCAATGGGTTGTTTGCTATTTACGACTGTTCTTCCTCTTATAAATTCCACAATCTAATATTTCATATTGCTGGTTTCTCATATGTATATATAGTATAAGAATGTTAAACCATCTATCGTCAACTTTTGATAAATTGTTTTTCATATTTTCATTCATATTTACATATTTACATTTTTCATATTTTCCTACAGCAAAGTTCTGTTTTATTCATTAAAAAAGTGTGTAAGATAACTGGATAGGAACACTTCTTCGTAATATTTAGAAGCAACGTACATGATTTCATTGCCACTCGTTCAACTTCTGTGTCACGATACTTGAAAAGGGGAAAATGTAATCTGTCACAGGAGCTCGCAAAATTTTCCATAATATGCTAAATTAGATACGAAATGGGGCGAGATTTTTAGAGCAATTCGAGCCGGGGATAAGGTCATATAACGACATTTCCAACAGTCCGCGCGAACTTTGATCCGGCGTAATCTAGTAAGCGCTGCGTGGACGAGAGTCACTTCCTCTCCCAATTGAATTTGTCACTTCCAGCCTCCCTTCATTTTTCTTCCACCTGGATTTTTACCCCGGCTCGGCAACTCCTAGAAACTTGTTTTTCTCCCTCGCGCGACTCCCATTTGTCAATTTGCAAATTTACTTGAGGCTCTCGCAAAGTTCCTTCTCGGGAAGGACAGATGCGCTTCCGCAACCTCCGCTGTCCACTTCCGGTTTGGCCGCTGGAAATTACACAAGTTCAACTTGCGGTTCAGTTTCTGCTCTAGAACTACAAATGCCTGCGTTCATTCGAAGGGGCGAGATGCTGATGGGATGAAATTGAATTTTCGCAAATAAGGCTTATTAGCGGACAACTTATTGAGGCAGAAATTAGTTTATATAATGTGGAACAAATGGCAAACAGCGATGTTTCGACTAATTAGTGTAACGTAGGGAGAATGTGGTCATGCCTAAGGGTTGTTAAGGTAATATTATTATCGTCTATATGAGTAGGTGGAAAGTTATATTAAAGAAATCAAGCTTGATAATGGGCTTGACAATGAGCTTGATAATGAGCTTACAAGCTTGGGTTGATCATAACTATCAGGTTTTAATACAATATTTGCTATGAAAGAATAAACATAAGAATTTAAACAAAAACATATTTAAATGATTAATCTGGAGCATATTCAACCTCAACTACAATAACTGCTTTCCATTTGCTTGGAAGACGGTCGATTCCACGGGCAAGGAAATTGCGGTTCTCAGAGCCAATCCCCGCTTTAGCGTCATCACCAACTCATTGTAGACTTTGTTTGTCTGCCAATTTTTCAAAGAGCGATTGACGTGTTAGTCTGTGAGAGCTTCAATGGGTGAGTATAGAGGATGTTGAAATAGATCCCTTTTTGGCGATAGATTCAACGACACGACGCTCAACATGAGGATGTGCATTATCGTGGTAGAAGGCGATTATGTTCTTTTTGCGTGGTCTTTTCGTCTCGATTGTAGCATAAAAACGGTCAAGTTGAGCTCAGGTAGATGTCCCTGATTATGTTGAATTGGCATTTGCCGTTTTTGTCCGGAATCCGCCACTGTTGCACTCCTCATCTTCATTCCACCAATAGAAAATACCATTTGAAATTATCTCCCAATGGATAATGAATTTAAATGTTTCAAACAATGTCTAACAGAGAAATCAAGTACACCATTAGCAAGGATTTTCAAAAGAGGGTTCTACTTATCGGCTCATATCTCCGCCACTTTTTAATTTTTTTTTAATCGTTAATATTGCAAATTGTTCCTAAAACTACTATACCTATGTGGAATATAAAAATCATTTTATATACTTAATGGCTGCGTCAAAAATAAGGTTTATTTTTATACCTATTGTTCCGAGCGCCAAGGTGGCGTAACCCCTTAAGGTAAACGACCATGGAGAACACCGTGTGTTCGCTGATTGGACTCTGGACCAGTTGAAGTTAACCCAAATTTCGTCAAAAAAATCATCTTTAACGACGAAGTCCATTTATTGATGAATGGATATGTGAACAAGCAAAATTGTCGAATTTGAGACAACACCAAACAAGATACCACACAAGATACACCAGTACCAAATGAATCCCGATAAAGTCACTGTTTGGTGTGGATTTTGGTCTGGCAAAATCATCGGTCCGTCTTTCGTCCAAAACGAAACTGGCATTGCCATAACCGTCAACGGCAAGCACTTCAAATCGATGATAAGCAACTTCTTGTTGCCTAAGCTGGATGATATGAATACCGATCACATGCGGTTCCAACAGGACGGCGCTACGTACCACACAGCGCATACCACGATGGACATTCTGGGTGAGCGATTTGAGGGCATGGTTATCTCGCGCAGCCGCGACATGAACTGGCCATCGAGATTGTGCGATTTAACGCCTTTAAACGCCTTCTTCCTTTGCTCCTATCTTAAATCACAGGTCTATGCAAATAAACCTCAAACAATTGATGCCCTAAAAGTCAACATAACGAACGCCATCCAGCAAATTCAACAAGATTTTTGCGACAAAGTAATTGGAAATTAGACCTCCCGAATTCGGGGCAAAGCCGCGGTGGAAATTTAAACGAAATTATGTTCCATACTTAATGCCATAAAACATTTTTTCAAATAGAGAAAAATTGAGTGGATATCTCACATACAACCTGTTTTATTTACGTTTAAGAATCGAGCGTCCTTACTGAAAGACCCCTTACATATACAGAATTATCTGAAGTTTTAGTTGAACTGCGTTTGACAAAGAGACTTGTTCGATATTTCAATTTTGGATCCATTTTCAAGAAGTAGAAATATAGAATTTTGATAAGATAGGTATGTGGCTGGCCACGAGAGTTTTAATCTACCTACTTCGCAAGGTTTGTTACTGGTTCTTACTAAGGTCTCAGTCTGCTCGGTTCGAACAATCGAACGAATAATATTATACATATGTTTATTATTAGTATAACCTGCTATTTTATCATATTTGTATTTTCTAACTAGCTTTGAGTTAGCATTTGAATAAGAAATATGCCATGTTGACGAAGGTATCGTTGATGAAGAAGAGAATATACTAAATGATTTTACTTGTGAACACTGCATAAATATGACCAGTGTAAGTGCTTTTTATTGACGCTGAGAGTATGAAAACAGTATAGCCTAAATAAGTTCGAAAAAAGCGCCCTTTGTATAGCCTACAGTTTACTTTTTCACAAATTTATTATTCCGGGATATTTACAAAGAGCCACTGTCAATTAAATGTCTCTCTAGACGTATTTATATTTTATCATCGCGAGAGTTCCCCTTCGGAAACTGCGTATCGCTGGTTATTAAAAATCTATAGTATCCATTATATCATGGGATATATTTAAAAATCGCTTTAGGTGTCCCTTTGTGTAAATATATCTACTTTCAGCAAACTTTTAAATGAGTCACTTTCAGAGACAAACTTCACCGAATAAAAGAGAATTTAAAATAACGACAAAAGGCTGGAGTCCCGCCCGGATCTCTAAAGATTATATATAAAATATGTAAAACGAGTGATGGGAAATTTATTTCGTTAATGAAATGGTTTCGGGGCGTTCATAAATAACTGAGTGGCTTCTGAGTAATGTGTATTTAAAGAATTTCGATATAAAGCTGGCCATGTTTGCATGTTGACAAGGGTTTCGCTTCACGTTCAGCGCTGATTGACAAAAAAGGCTTTTCAAGTGCTCGCCTTGCGTTCTTTTTTTCCAAATAGATGTGAGTAATTGGCAGTTTTCGATGTAGATACTTTTAGACAAATTAATTTAAGTGAATTAGCTGAATGGTGTTTGTGTTACATGCTAACTCCAGGACTCTGCTAATAATTAAAGACTCTTAATAAAATTGACAGGATTAGTTGATCAGCAAAACGTAAACAAAATATCTCCAACATAGAAAAAAACATTAGGAACCAAACCTGAATTAGATGTCTCTAGATTTTCTTTTCGTACGTTACCATATTATAATTAGACTGATGTATTAATCATTCTTTTCCTATTCTAGCAGTGTCAAATTATAAGTTCTTTGGTATAAGTTTCATCATCATTAGGTCATCAGTCCTAAGACTGGTTGGACGCTAACCTCCAGCTTCTCCTATCTTGTGCTAACTTACGCATTTCGCTAATTGTGCTAAAACCTACATCCCTTACTATTTGCGAGCAGTAGTCTAATCTAGGCCTACCTCTGCCTTTCTTCACTCCTATTTCTGCCTCCAAAATATCGCGGGCTATTCCCCCATGTCTCAGCAAGTGGCCTACTATTCTATCTCTTCTCTTCTTTATGTTTTTCACATACTTCTTTTCTCGCCGACTTTCTCCAATACTTCTTCGTTTGTAACCCTATCAGTCCATGGTATTTTCATCATTCTTCGGTAACACCACATCTCAAAAGCTTCTAATTTCTTCCTACTTGATTCCCCTACCGTCCAGGTGTCGCAACCGTATAGTGCCGTGCTCCATACATATGTTTTCAAAAATCTCTTCCTTGTTTCTAAGTTTATTACCCCCGAGCATAAAAGTGCTTTCTTTTTGTTAAAAGCTACTCGACCCTGCGCTATTCTTTGTTTTATGTCTTTATCGCTTCTTCCATCCCAATTTATTTTACTTGGTATAAGTTTGTTTTATTATGGTAAAATTTTTATCGCTTTTAATGGTGTAAATATGGTGTAAAACTTCATTATTTATGGTATAAATCTTGACGCCAGTGTAATTGGTAACATCTTACCATAATAATAAAATACCATAATGATAAAATTTTAAACATTTTGTCCAAATTATATTAAATTAATATAAAAACAATACAATATAATACACAATACTCCATATGGGGTAGATTATTATAATCCCTATGTGGTAACTATTCTAAAGTACACATCCTTGTAGTCTTCACGTTGACACTGTTGATATCAGAAATTTGTGAGACGTAGAACTAATGAGAGCTAGGGGGGGGGGGTTCTCAAACAGATTTCTTTGCACTTATAATCAGAGTGCCGCTAAATGAACACCAAAGAAGTTATTACCTTCTCGATATCATGTATCACTTCCTTATATTTTTTATGTAAGGAGATAAAAAATCGCCTTCATAGTTGAAATCTGTGAACATTTATCCTCGTATTTAAAGTGTCGCCGAGTGGAAACCAAAGAAGTAATAATCTCTCCACTATCATTTATTATTTTCTCATATATTCTTATGTAAGAAAGTCAAAGAATTGCCTTAGTAATAAAAATCTATGAGATGTAACTCTGAAGAGAGGGAGGGCGTGTTTTCTCAGAAATTTACCCTTATATTTAGAGTGTCACCAAATAAAAATCAAAAAAGTTAAAATCTTCTCAAAATCATTTATCATTTCCTCATATACTCTTGTATGAAAAAGTAAGAAATCGTCTAGATAATTTAAATGTGTGAGATGTGTAATGCTGTGGAGAGGCAGGAGGTGTTCTCTCAAAAATGTATCCTTATATTCACAGTATCGCCAAATTAAAACCAAAGAAGTTATAACCTTTTAAATATCATTCTATCGATTTCTCACATATCTGTGCATAAAAAAATAAATAACCGTCCTGATCGTGGAAGTCTGTGAGAAGTAGTGCTGAGGAGAGACAGGAGATGTTTTGTCAAAAAATTATCTATGTATTCAATGCGTCGCCACATAAAAACCAATGAAGTTATAATATTTTTGACATCATTAGTCGTTTTCACACATATTTTTGTGTAAAAGACAAATAACCATCTCTATCATTAAATCTGTGAGACGTAGCGTTAAGGAAAGCCAGAAGATGTTCTCGCATACATTTGTTTTTGTCGCAAACCAATGAAGTAATAATCTGCTAGATATCATGTATCACTTCCCTATATATGTTTGTGTAAAGAAACAAAGAACCGCCTTTATAGATGAAGTCTGTGAGGCGTTGCACTGAGAAGAGGCAGGATGTGTTTTCTCAAAAATTTACCTTTGTATTCAGAATGTCACCGAATGTAAACAGAAGAAGTAATAATCGCTTCGATCCCATTTGTTGTTCCCTCATATATTCTTATATAAAAAATAAAGAACCGCCTTGATAGTGGAAATCTGTGAGACATTACTTTGAGGGGGTACAGAAGGTATTTTCTTAAAACTTTATCCTTATATTTAGAGTGTCATCAAATAGAAACCAAAAAAGTTATAACCTTCTCAAAATCATTTGTCATTTCCTCATATATTATTCTATGAGAAAAATAATGGACCATTCAGATAATTAAAATCTGTGAGACGTAGTGCTGAGGAGAGGCAGGAAATGTTCTCTCAAAAATTTACCCTTATATTCAGAGTGTCGTCAAATGAAAACCAAATAAATTATAATCTCTTGTATATCATTTATCGTTTTCTCACATATTCTTGTATAAAAAAGCAAAGAACCGTCCTGATAGTGGAAATGTGTGTGACGTAGTACTGAGGAGAGACAGGAGATGTTTTCTCAAAAATTTATCTGTACGTTCAATGTGTCGCCAAATGACAATCAATAAAGTTATAGGAGTTATGTAATCATTAATCATTTTCACATATATTCTTGTGTCGAAAAACAAAGAACCGTCTCTATCATTAAATCTGTGAGACGTAGCGTTAAGGAAAGCCAGTCTCTCGAACATTTGTCATTATATTCAAAGTGTCGCCAAATAGAAACCAATGAGGTAATAGTCTGATATCATGTATCACGTCCCTACATATGTTTGTGTAAAGAGATAAAGAACGCATTCATAGATGAAGTCTGTGAGACGTTGCACTGACGAGAAACAGAATGTGTTTTTTCAAAAATTTACCTTTGTATTCAGAATGTCGCCGAATGTAAGCCGAAGAAGTAATAATCTTTTCGATGCCATTTATTATTCCCTCATATATTCTTATATAAAAAATAAAGAACCGCCTTGATAGTGGAAATCTGTGAGACATTAATCTGAGGAGGTACAGGAGATATTTTCTTTAAAACTTTACCCTTATATTTAGAGTGTCTTCAAATATAAACCAAAAAACTTATAACCTTCTCAAAATCATTTGTCGCTTTCTCATACATTATTGTATAAAGAAAGTAAAGGACCACTACGATAATTGAAATCTGTGAGAGGTAGTGCTGAGGAGAGACAGAAAATGTTCTCTTAAAAACTTTTCAAGACTTCAAGAGAGTCGTCAAATGGAAACCAAAGAAATTATAATCTTTTCTATATCATTTATCGTTTTCTCACATATTCTTGTATAAAAAAGCAAAGAACCGTCCTGTTAGTGGAAATTTATGAGACGTAGTACTGAGGAGAGACAGGAGATGTCAAAATTTTATCTGTGTATTCAATGTGTCGCCAAATGAAAAGCAATACTGTTATAATATTTTTGATATCATTAATCGTTTCCTCACATATTCTTGTATCAAGAAACAAAAAACTTGATAGTGGAAACCTGTGAGACGTAGCATTGAGAAGAGCCAAAGAATATTTTCTCAAACTGTTGTCATATTCAGACTGTCGCCAAATAAAACCCAAAGAAGTAATGTTACGTGAAACTGTTATGTGTATCAAAAAACAGAAATGAATTGTTTTCGTCATGTTTACTAAATTTTTTTGCCAAGATGACTGAATAATGTGTCGAGTTGTTAGATGATTTCACCGAACAGATATTATGTACATTAATTAATTTTTGCTAAAATTAATAATCTTTCCTACATACTCCAAAAAAAAACTCTTTAAACTTTATTGCACTTGCTTCAACTTCTTGAAGCTTTTGCAATATTATTTTATAAACATATTTTTTAAGATTCATATAATTTTTATGTTTTATTTTCCATAGACATTCAATATACAATATTGAGTTATATACAATATTGCTATGATATATAAAATCACAGCAATATTCAGTAAATATTCAATATTGCCATTAGCATGACACAGCTAAAATTTAGCAAATTAACACTCGAAAGATATACAGTAGTAAACAATCTGTGGTCAAGTCATTAAGATAATATCTAAATTTCACAATATGAATAACCTTTTTATTGTATTATAAAAAATAACGTATATTCATTATATTAATGAAAATATTGATGACTTCTTGACAAAAATAAATATTGATCTTCACTTTTAGTACATTATTATTATTCATTTAACGTATGGGGCTAATAATTTATTCAAGGAAAGAAATTTCAAGGTCATTGTAAGGTGTGAAATATTTCTATATTCTAAATTTTCGTCTTTGACTTTTGTATTTGCAGATGGTTGAGAGCTTTGTCATGATCTGAACATTTTAATGTAATACAAATACATTTAACAAATCATAGGAATGAATTACTACACTAACAAATCACAATTAACTTAAGATTATCGACGAGTCACTTCACTATCAACCAAGAGGCGTGACAGAGTTAGTTCCGGACGACTTTTCAATGTGAAATGGAATTACAAGCCATCATCAACAGTACCCCAATTAACTATAACAAGGACACTATTATGGGGGGTAAAAATTTTACAAATGCTTCCCGTATTTGATAATATAAGAATAACTTATAATGTAATTATTATTTTTTAATCAATAACATAACGATGTCGTAATGCTTCTCACCGAAATAATAGTACCAACTTATTTTTTATATTTTAAATAACTTAGACGTTTTTCCGTATTTGTTTCTCATTCTGTGAAACTTATAAATATCCTCTCTTTTTCTATAAACGTTATCATTCAGCTGTGAAAATACTATAACTGTATTAAACACGACACATAATCGCAGGTTGTCTGATAACGCGTTCAACTGTTTAATTTTCTGTGGAATACACTGTACATACATTTTTTAATTTTCTTTATTTATAATATCCAAATGAATCGATACCAGGAGAATTTATATTAGCAAGAACATTCCTATTACAAATAAATAGTCATAATAGTTTTAATAGTTTCTATAACTATTAAAACTAAATGAAAAATATATTAATAACGGTTTTCATTTTCAGCTAATATTTATTCAAAAAAGAACGTTGATCGGAATATTTGCAACTCCGAAAACGGTTATGTATTTCCTGGTTGCAATATATTACCCATTGAAAGTCCTATATAATCTGCGCCCCCCTGGAAACAACCACCAACCTGTAGCCCTGGGATCACAATTAAAAGGACTATAAAATACAGCGAGAGGGGTGCAGTAATCTACGAGATTCTGACCACGGTCAGCCGTAACAGATAATACGAAATAGTTGGACGATAGCCCTCTGGCGCCCCCTAATGGCGCTGTTCATATCTCGCCTTCATAAACAACGAGAAGCTCAGTGTGGTTGGTAAATTTACGTCCAATATGTTTATGCTAGCAGCGAAAGAATCTATAGCTATAAATATCACATGATAATTAACATTCCTATCTGACAAAAGGATGTTAAAAATTGCTCTGTTGTAGTTGTCCTTCGTAGAAGTGCACCATGTACCCTCACATTTTTAAATGAGTCAGTCTTTGAACAGATGATATCATTAGTATTAACAGACTAGAAGATTACAATAACTATAGGAATCGTGAAGGTATTTTATATGAAGATTAAAAAAATGAGTTGTATGAATCCGGTTCCGGACTTAACTCCACTCTTTGTATGCACTACCGAAAAATACCGAAAAGAATACCATATAAAGAATACGATGGGCATTCAATTCAGGACATTGAGCTCTGCCCGACTCAAAGCTAATAAGTTATGCACTTGCTCTCAGTGCAATTTTTTCTAACTTCAGAAAAACCGAATTGCGTTATGAGGAACATAGTGCTGTCATACTGCTAACTTTTTTTAATACATCAATCATAGTTTTATGTAACAGTTTAAAACTACCAATTTTTTATACACAAAATTTTTTCTCCTATTTTCAAATAGAAGGGTTATCTAAGATAGATGGACTTGCTATTTCCATTTTCTTTAAACTTACAAGTACTATATTGTAGTAATTAAATTAATTATCTTACCTGCCTTGTATAGGATGTCTCAGTTAGAAGTATACGATTTGAATTACACGCCATTTGTGTTCTCTCAAAGATAGGGCGTCACTATTTAACAACTGTCATCTACAAATAATACGAAGTCAATATTCAACGTATACAACAGTTTTATGAAGGTGAGTGATCGTTTACAGTTGCATTAAGAAAAATTCACACAAACGTATGGCAAAATGAGACACCTACACAGTTAACAGTCCCTAATTTAATAAATGAATTTGAATAGACGGGTTCTGTTATTGATAAGGCAACACCAATATGTCCTCATCATGGTCGGTCAGATGAAAGTATTGCTGCAGTAAGAGAAAGTATACGGGAGTATCCAAATATATTAATTTGACGTCGTGCACAATAATTGAATTTATCAAGGGCTACCACGCATCGGATTTTAAAGAAAGATCTGTATCTGTCAGTACACAAAATTCAGTTGGCGCAACAATTAAAAGTTACAGACCATTGACACCGTCGTATATTTGTTAATTGGGTTCTAAGAAAGAAAGAAGGTAATGCTGATTTTTCCAACAAAATTTTGTTCCGCGATGAAGCACATTTTCATCTTAACATATACGTCAGCAAACAAAATTGTTGAATTTGGGATGCTGAAAATTCATACGCTGTTCACGAAAAGAGATGCACAGCTTAGTGGGCATTTTGGAGTGGTGAAATTATCACAGTAAATGGGGAATCATGATTAATTGACGTCGTGTGGTTTGTAGATGACATTCGTTAAATATTGACGCCCTATCTTTGACATAACACAAATGGCGTGCAATTCATATACTGTAGTTCCAACTGAGACACGCTATATATAGGATATAAACCCTTAAGATGATTTCTATTTTACTGTAATACATAAGGAGACACAGAAATTCTACTGATATAGCTTGTTCATACATGACATTAAAAATAAACAGTACATTCGAAGAGGAATATATAAGTTTATCGAAATTATTTTCTGGATTTTTATTAGACTTTTATTTCGAAAAAAATACTTAAGTATAGTCTTTTATAATTTTCCGGTCTTTATTTTTATTGAAGCGAGGCTAATCTCGAGCTATCTACCTATATCCCTATCAATCTTAAGAACATACTCATACATGTCCAGTCGACTAATGTAATAATCTAAACCACGCTCTGATTACTAAGATGGCAATATAAGTCAACATCAAGCAATCGATATCATTATCCCAGATCAATCCGGGGAACTTGGTAACCTGTAATTCACCCTCACAGAGACTGACTATACCTATAAACATCAATGTTATTTTGGATTCAAGTAGTCTTATGAATAAAATGTACTTTTTCGGCTTTGAACCTGGGACGCTAACGGTGGCATGAAAACCCGAAGGGTTATACTCTACACCACTTGACTCACGATATTACATTATAATTTTTTTAAATGACAACAACTGAGACGAAAACAAATAGTTTTATTACCTTAAAACGGACTTCTCTGCACGTAGAACATTTCTATCTCGAAATTGAGTGGCCAAGAAAAATAAACCAACACATAAATGCGGAATATGTGTTTTATGCGACAGTTTTACTTTTTTCAATTTTTCTCAAATAGTCCACCATCCTGCTTTTTCATGACCCGTAGACAGGATGGGGTATGTTCTATCCACCTCAAAATCAATAAATGTCGTCTGGTAGACGTCCCTAATCAGAATCAGTCGATACCCGATCGATCCGACACGATTTAATTGAGTGATTGTGTTAACAAAAAAAATCCGATAATAGTCCACCATTGTGTTTTCTCATGAACCATGATCATGGTAGAGTGTGTCATATCCACCTCAAAATCAATAGGTGTCGTCTGGGAGACGGCCTCGATCAGAATCAGTTAAAATCCGATCGGTCCGACACGATTTAGTTGAGTTATTGTTCTAACAAGATTTTTAAATACCGACGACAACGACAACGATACACACACACAGCAACACTTTTTTTAAAATATTTTTTATTTGGTTTTAGGCCAAAAAACGAAAAATAAATGCAAACAATTTTTTTTTTCAATTTTTCTTTACATGATTACATTACTTGTCCGGAGTGTGGAAAAAAGTAAAACTCAAGTTTTGTTCATGAGATTAATTGCGGTGAAATGATACACGAATCGGTTTTGTAAGTAGCATAAATTTAGCTCGGAGACTTTATTGTTATAACTGCCTTTTCAAATATTACAATACAATATATATGATTTTGATAAGCTGACTCAATGCTGATTCTTCTTATTTTTATCTCAGCTCGATAAATATGGTTTATAACATTTATGTTATGAATTGAATAATAATACATAGGCAAAAAATATAATATACGAGGGACATCACTCTCATTCTATTACTTATTATTAATTTAATACATTGCTTGAAATTTAAATGTACATACAATGGTTTCATTTGAAAACTACTCACTCTAATTATTTATTAACAACAGAAATTACCTACAGACAAAAAGATCAGTCTCAAAGCTCTACACCGTTTAAAAAACTGAAATCGATCGATCCGTTTTCGTTATAGAAGTAAAAATAAAATAATTTAAATAAAACACAAAACAAATTATTGGGATATTCTAAAAGCTGTGGTTCAATTAAATTAGGAGGCACTTTTTTTGTGAAATTCTTTTCTAAACGTAATTGAATCAGATTATTTGGGATCTTTATAAAGATGTATCACAAGATAGGAACGCTACTTAAAATTTTTAAGTGGGGTAGTTGGTAAAGGGTGAAATAAACCGCAATAGACACTAGTTTTTACTAGTTTACTTCAATACCTAAATTTACGTGTTATTGTCTAGGGTAATATTCCTTGCTAAAAGAAAAAATGGGGGTGGGTTGTTGTGAAATGAAAGCACTGTAGAAAAAGCACTTTATTAATATAATTAAACTTGTCGCTCTAAAAAATTTGCAAAAAATGCAATATATTTCCTTTAATCCAAAGAAACAACAATATCCCAGCGGGATAATTGAATAACACACGATTCCTCGAAATTACCATATTTCAAAGAGATTTATTAAAAAGCGCATTATAAAATATCTTTTGACATGCTTTTTAATTTAAATGATTATTCTCCCCCTGATTCCTAAATTAAAAACATACAGAGGCACATTTGTTATATGTACAGGGATAAGAAAACAACTTGGGAGGCGATGAATTAATTTTAATTCTAATTCCGTAAGTCTCTTATGTTCTCTTTCTGCACGGTATTTCTTTTGTGTTTTTTTGGAGCAGCGCGCGAAGTGGGACAAAGTAAATCATAATGCAAATCATTTTTAATCTTGAGTAAAAGCAAACAGACTTTAATAAGGTTAGGGTGCACTTAGGAATATAGCCTTTAATAATAAAAAATAATTAATTTCATATGCTGCTTCGTTTCCTTTATTTCCGCTTTGGTTTCATGAATCCACGGCAAAAACAATTTAAATTTCCTTATGGATGTTTATAAATCACATTATGGGAAAATTACCGTGGCATCTCTCGTATCCGTGCTGTTTCTTAATTTTTTTGCGAGAGGCAATAATATAAATCAAGCGCTATTTTAAAATTTTCTTCTGAAACGTTTTTATTGCGCTCAAATTTACCGAGCGAAAAAAAAAATCGGCGGTCTGGCAGACACGAATGGCTTTCAGAGAAAAGGGTGGCAACAAACGGTTTTCAGGGTTATTCGTGTTTAGCAGAGGAATGATTCACTGCCGGATGCACACAGAAGTTGGGTTGAAGTTAAGCTCGATGTAAATCTTAAGTGTTTTTCTTTACCCCTTGCCGAGCTGAAAATATCGCCTCGCTTTGTAAACTCTACAATGTATCGAGATTTAAATTGTTTATTATTCGAGTCTATAAATTCTGAGGTATCCAAATTATCTCGTTACAACTTCATATCAATGGTCTTCTACTCAACTCAAAATATAGTCATTTTCACGAATGCGAAAAAAAGATTTTGCCCTGCAGGAATTGATTTCTGAAATTGAAATTGAAAGTGAATTGAACTGAAACAGATTGTATTGTTTCAAGGTAATTTTGTAGGAAAGTAGTTTAGCTTTGATATCATTATGAGTGTGGAAAAAATTAGGTTCTTCTTGATGCCATTGTTCATTCACAATGTAATTCATTTTTGACCTTATTTTTTTCATGCATCACTATTTATAAGATTTTATCAAAAATAGAAGGCAGTCCATTTTCAGGAAAGGAAAATTTCAAAGAAGCAATACTTTATTATCAAAATTATTGTTTAATAAGACATATACGGTGTCGTAAATGTAAAGCTTGTTATAAAAAGACACATAGAAGTTTGGTACAGGATTTTTTTTTCCTTTAAGGCCTTATTTTTTCTTTTATCCAGCCTGCTTTATACTCGTAGGCTTATACTACTGAAAAATCTCGCTTCAGTCGAGAGTTCAGCCGCACTCGCCTGCAGTTGGTTCTATTACAACTGAGAGACGTGTTAGTGTTCAGTAACCAATACAGCAAATCTTGATTTTCAGCAAAACAAGACAAATGCTCACCCCATCGGTAGGCGGTAAATACAGGGATATCGTCGTTACACATAAAATATATCATTATAATCAAGATAAACCACTATTAAACTAAAAAATATGACATTTTGAATTGTGTCGTTATTGCAGAGGACCATCGATATAAAGTAATACAAAGACAACTTTGTTAATATACAATGAAGAATCAAGTGTCAAAATATTTCGTCATGAAACTACTGTTTTCATGAAAGTAGTGTAATTTCACTATTTATGGTATCAAAATGAACACGCATGTATTTAAAGAAGTACCAATTTTATACGTACACAGGAAACTACACGTGTTATGACGTGCGTATCAAGTTTTAATCGTCTTCCAATGATGTCAACTTGGCTGGCGAAACGCGCATCAACAAATGTGTAAGTTAGTAGAAAACTTTTGGTTAGTAGAAAATTAGTCTGAAAACTGTTACTGCATCGGAAGTTCCGGTACCTTCCCAGGACCGGTGTAATTGGCAAAATTCTACACCACTATAATTATAAACTCTTTAAAACATCTTAAATATTATATAAACTTTAAATTGGTGACTAAACAGCAATATATACCTAATAGCAATATAGTTTGTGTTAGTTTTATAGTAAAATGCATTATATCACTTATAATTTAACATGTTTATGTTGAACAAATGAAATATGTTTTCTTATCGGCAAATGAAGGTCAAATAAAGCTATTAACTTTGTTTACAAGGGGATGCAAATATAAATGAGCCTCTAGCAAATGAGTACCAAGAGAGTTAAGATCAACTTACTCCACGTTATATCTTTAGTTGCCCTCACGATGAATAATAATGAAGCACAACCTGTTATACAACGCATTGTAATTAAATTTCTTACCAATGAATACGAAAACCGGCCGACATTTATAAGCGACTGAAATCCTAATGTGCCGAGTTCAATAAAGGGCGTAAAAATGTAAAAAATTCGAGTCACATGAGACGCCTTCGCTCCAGCATCACACGCAGAAAAAGTTACAACTGTATGGAACCCCAGAAATCAGTGAGAAATTGTAGATCAGTATTGGAAGACCACACTCCATTATCCGAAATAAGCTTCCGACAGTGTCAGCATGGTGGATTCAGCGCCTGCTTACAGCAGATCACAAAAATGGGTGAGTTCAAGTTTTTCAAAATGAAGGGGAGGCTTTTATGCAAAAAATAGTGACGTTCGATGAAACTTAGATCCACTACTACACCTCCAAGTGAAAAGGGGTCAGTGAGGAGTGGAGGTGGAAGAAAGAGGCTGGACTATCAAAAGTCAAAACTCGCTTGTCAACCGGGAAGGTCCCGAAGGAACCATGATCATCGGGCAATAAACACTATCTACTAACTACGACCTTCTTGATCAGGTTCGAGCTGCATATCGGTAGAGTAGTCACCATCAGTCCATCCAAAACGTTCTTCTTTTGCATGACAATATATGACCGTACACTGCAGGTGAAACCAATAAAAATTGGGTTAAATGCACTGGACTACTCTTGACCACCCTTCCTATAGTCCTGACCTTTCACCCTGCAATTTCTATATGTTTAGGCGCCTCAAGGTGGACAGCGCTTTGAGAATGATCAGCAGGTTGAGGAGTTGGGATGAATTGGAATGAATACGCGCTACAAGTTCTTCTTCGAGAACGGCATAAGAAACTACCTGTTGTATGAGAATATTAGCATTACAAATGAGGGAAACTATATAGAAATGTGATATAAAAGGATGCTTTTCAAAATAATGTAAAATAGATATGTTTAAGCAAAATGCTCGATTATATTTGAGCCCCATTCATACTACTAAAGTATCTCATAGAAAGTGAACAACAGTAGTATAGCGAAGGGGCTATCAGACCACCTTCGGATTTGTCCGCGGACATTTGATGCGGATGGCATGTGGTCATTGTTGATCTGAAGAACTCTTGGCGCAGGTATAAGACAGGTCTGTACAGGTATAAAACAGGTGTGTATCGGTTTAAAACAGGTATGGTAACCTGTTTAATGACGTCATGTTTTTTTCCTAATACCACCATACCTGTTTTAAACCGATACACACTTGTTTTATACCTGTACAGACCTGTTTTATATCTGCGCCAAGAGTTCTTCAGAT
Source organism: Rosalia funebris (assembly GCA_037954035.1). Lineage (NCBI taxonomy): Eukaryota > Metazoa > Arthropoda > Insecta > Coleoptera > Cerambycidae > Rosalia > Rosalia funebris. The sequence goes on from JAZFAV010000004.1 coordinate 10,568,007, forward strand.
CAACAATGACCACATGCCATCCGCATCAAATGTCCGCGGACAAATCCGAGGGTGGTCTGATAGCCCCTTTGCTCTACTACTAACAACAACAAAAAATTCTCCAATAAATTAAACCCTTTTATTAGAAACGGCACATCACAATAGCAATAGTCGTTATATCGCGCGAATGTAATAGTTAGAAATTCAAATAACGATTGTGATGTCTGGATAGTTAAGGGAATATTGTCCCTATAAAGCATAACACAATGCGGATAAAGAATAAGCGCCAGAGGGTACTAGATAGTGGACAACATTTAATATTTACATTAGGGTGACCGCCGTACGACACCACAATCGGCCATTACAACTGCTACTCGAGGCTAACAAAATGAAATGCCTCCACGTCTGGCGTAATAACGGACACGGGGATGTAATAGCATCTGTATTGAAAGCGTCATAAACGTATGATTACGAAATTGCGTCATTTTATGAGATCCTGCACTTCATTTTGACGAGGTTTTATGATGCTCTGCAATAACTTCAACTATTCTTTTATTTGCGCTGGTGTCAACTATCATAAAGTTAACTATAGTACAATCTAGATTTATTCTCCTTTTATATTCTCGTAGTTCCATATTTAAAGTACCAAGGTAAGTGTACCAATAGTTATGATATAAGTCATGATAATTATGACTAAGGCTACTTGATTTTGCTACCGTTCAAGTGCGCATACAAGTGGGGATAGTCAGTAGGTCAATCAGTGTATCCGCTCGATCGATTAACTTTTGCAATAGTTCTTAAACATCTGTTTATTGTTGCACTATAATTTTTAATACCAATGTTTTTGTGTTACAAAGGCTAATTCATTATGTCGATTGTACGTAGAACTAAACAACGACCACTTATTGATCAAGTAAATATGTTTATAGTAGAATTTGCAGACTTTAAATGCGATGTTTTCAGAGTAACGTGTTTAGTTTACTATAAACCTTTATTGTGCTCGACAGAAACGGACTCCAGGAAAGATGTAAATGGTGTACAGCACAAAAATAAAAAAATTGCATAAGATCAAAAACCGAATTTCCATTCAATGTCCCAGTATCGCTGAACTAAATACTATAACGAATTATTACTTGCTGGGAAACATGGTTAAAGGCAGCATTTTATTATTGGGAGGATTTTCAAAATAAAGTCTATGGCGTTACAACTTGGCACTGTAATAAATCACTGAAAATACATGGTGAATCCTGTACAGACACAGCCATATGGTTTAAGGAATGCAAAAAAAAAATAGTGTTATAAATTTGATACTGTTTAAAAAATCATGAATATTTTGCCAAATTAAAACCCGTGTACAGTATTTTTGGATCCATTACATAAGTGCAACGACTATTTTAATTATACCAATATTACATCAATAGATGTCGTACGGTCGTTCTCCTCATATAAGGATATTGTTTCACAACAGCTAGTATCACTCGCTGAAACAACCGTTGAAAAATTTCTATTGGTAAAATAGGTGTTTAAACGAGCTAATCCAGCTGAAACGCTATTTAGGAGAGTAAATGTCTTACAGTTTTATATAAATTATAACATACAACTAAGTACTTATTATTATTTTATCACTCAGAGGTGCTTATTTTATTTTATTTCATTTATTACAAAGCCGCAAAAAGGACGCTTCTGCAAAATAATTAATAGTATTACACAAATATTCTCCAAAAAATAAATTGGAATAAATTATTATCGAATACAACGCACATACTAGTAAAATCATATTACGTGAATTATTATCTGATTAAACAGCCTATCGGGCGCCGATTATAAATCAAATTAAAATTATTACATTTATATTTGCAACGTTCGGATTTAAAAGGGATAATATGCTAATAAAACATGCGACTAAAAGTACTTATCAACATTTATTATGGAATTATTCCATGAACGCAACCGAGGGTTGTGCAGTTTCTGTCCCAGTATTGAAATATTGCATGCACATATCGTATGCACACGGGCAAAGGGGCGAATTTCATGGGAGTGGGTGGTAGTGTGCTCTATCTGCACGGAAGTTATTGTAAAATTTTTAATTAAAACAAAATATTCAGATTCTATGGCAGCAATGTTACTAAATAATATCGTATTTTTGATCACGAAACGATGAGTTTTATATGCATTAAATTCCACATGGTTGATATGCCCAGAGAACGATGGTTTATCATCAAAGTACACACCAAAATCTTTAATATTTTCAAAACGTATTAAAGTTGTACCACCAAGAGGTATATATTAGTGGTTGCTTATTTAAGCTATACGGGTAAACTTTAGATTTATCTATGTTTATTGATAGGTTATACTCTGAACAGCACGATACAATAATGTCGTTGAATTTTTGCAACCTCAAGTTAAGCATAAGACATAGTCTAATGTAAGACCTCAGTTAAGACTTTGTATGAGCATGTTATATTTAACTTTTTTAAGAAGGCAAAGAGAAGATGCATTTGAAACAAATCGTTAATAATTAAGATAAAGAATAATGAAATTTGTACCTGATACCCAAAAGGGCGCTAAGAAGGTCTCGGATTTAAGGACATTATATGAAACAACCAGTGGCGGCGATAAGGGTGGGGCACGGGTGAGCACGGGTGAGCACGGGTGGTCGAGCTCCCAGGCAAAATCCTTTTTGCCCAACCAGTCGCCCAACCTCTTATAACACCACTGTATCACATTCTCACATAAAATAATATTTTTAACGCCCTCGCCCACCCTAGATATTTCCTACCTATTTTCGCCCAACCGCAAAATAATGCTAGCGCCGCCACTGGAAACAATACTAATGTATGCCTGGATAAATACGATTTTACTAAGCGAAGAGAATTACTATTGAATCCATATAATATTAATTTTGAAATTAATATATTATGATTCGCCTTGTCAAAGGTCTTCGAAAAATCAATATGCACCACATCCACTTGACCTTTATTATCTACGATATTTGCGATTCTCTGGATAAATTCTGCTAAATTTTTAACTGTAGAGCGCTTTACTACAAACCCATGTTCATTAGGAGATAAACCGATTTTCACACCTCCATAAATGTGGGTATATTTCGACATTTCGAAAACCTTTGCAAGACTTGACAGAATAGTGCTCATTTTTTCTATGAGATGGATTGCTGCTTTTCAATATAGGGCAGATATTTACTACTTTCCAAACTTAATGAAAAGTGTGGGTTGACAATATTAGATTAAACAATATGAAACGTGGCTAGAAAATTAAAAAGTCTATTAAGGCTCCTAAGCAACCTTTAACAAGAAAACTCTTAATCTGATCATCCCCACAGGTCATTTTGTTTTTAAATTTTGATAATAACTAGTTTGAATAATCTGTTTCTGTAAATTATACTATATTGCTACAGGTTGAGTGATTGGCAGAACTGCTGTTTATGGCCTACAGATAGTTAGTGAAAAAGACACTAAAAATATCCAGCAAATCGATTTACAATTTTGTTTGGAGCATCAACGAAAACCGCGTCATGATGAAATACGCGTCAAACTTTTATTACACTGAACATAAGACCAAAACTCTTTGGGATCACTCTTAAAATTTTGCTGAATGTATGTTAAATAGTTAGTATAAGTATCAACTATTTGTGCTTTAATAATGCCTTGTAGTCTCCTGAATTCAATATAAGTTATATTCAATTTATATAGAATTTATTATAGCATGTTATATCCATAGTTCTTTTAAATTTATTAATAAATTGTACAAGAAATATAAAATAACTGTTTTTGAAATTAATCTTAAACTTTTATTTATCATGTATATGAAAAATTATAATAATAACAGCAAATTATTTTTTATAAACAAAAAAAAACATTAAATTAATTGTTCAATTGTTCATTGACGTCTTGGAAATGTACAAGATGCAACTAAAGTTCTCATAAAACGTTTATTGGCTTTTCAGCGTTAATTACTCTTCTAACTTTGTTCCGAATTCTGTTCTCTACTTCCTCGACAGTGGATTTGGTTTACTCAAATATAACTTGTATAACAAAAATAGTGGCATTAGATCCGCAGATATAGCTGGCCACCTTAGCTGCTCCTTAATGACAGTATCGGATAAGGATGTTTTCATTTAAAGAACCAGATGAAGAATATCGTAGGGTGGCTATCATTTAAATAGTATGGTGGTAACATCATCATTTGAAAACAAATGACTTCGACAGCTATCCTTGACAAATGAATTGTGTTTTTATAAGTTAAGTTGTAATTTTTATTGTGAATTTAAAAAAATATATTTTATAATCATTTTAATAAATCTGTGAAGTGTTTTCGCCATTTACTATTTAAATTTTGATGTAAATTATATTTATAATGTACTAATCTTGGCTTGTAAAAAATTATACTGGAATAGCAGCCGAACACTAATAACATCGAACAAATATAAAGATTATAATATTTCTATCCAGTGCAGTTGTACCGACAACTGCACAAACGTCAGTACTGATTGCATGTGGATGAACATACAATGTAAAGGGTTGCTATACAGTGCACAATGACCTGCGTATGCATGGCCGGTCTGAAATGATAGGGAAAGTGCAGTGTATTGATTGAATTTCATTACATCCCATCAGGGTTATTGCTAAACAAATCAATATCGAAGGCTTGATGATATTTATGCAGCGTCTGTATTTAATTAGCTTCATATTTCACCACCTTTTTGTTATAAAGTTGGGCGAGATAATGGCAATAATTGGTAGTGCATTAATGGTGATTAATTCAACATTAATATAATTATAACCCCTAATTCACAGTAATCCTTTAGTTTGAAAATCAAATATTTAACTTATTTCCTGTTTCGTCATTAATTTTTCCATTAAATATAAGTAGAAGAATCGCATATAGAATTACATAAGAAATAAATTTAAACTTCAAAATATATAAATCTAAATATCTATTTACTAAACGGCCGTTTTCGTGTGTGTGTCACGAAATTTTTATATCATTGTACGAAATGCTTTTCGTTCGAATTTCGGCATTTTGACAAAATCAATATAGTAAATCGATCCTTGCGAACAACGTAGTAACTTTTGTTTTTTGATCCGAAGCCTCGAGATGCATGCTCCTTAGCTGCCTTCGATATGAGGGAGGGGGCGGCTCAATATTATTGCGATTTGCTTACTCGTAAAGTATTGAACTTTGAGACATAATAAACAATATAATAAAATAAATGATTGTTTAAATACTAATGTGATGTAAAAGTTCAGTATATAAAAATTTGTAGGTATAATTTTAGACAACTACTTATAATTTATAAACAAAGAAATCTACATTAAATAAGCTTCTTTAATTTATGAGTTATCTCTACTTTATAAACTATGCACAAAAATTAAGGCGTGTAAAAGAAATCCGAAATTTGTTGGTGATCTTTTAATTTTGGAACAAATTGAAGGTCCAAGTGTGTAGTTCTCATCATCGCCCAGTTCGTCCAGAACATTTCCAAATTTTTGCTTGCCTTTACGGTCCACGAATTTCAATAAATTTTTTTCATTAATTTCATCATAGATGAAATAATGTTATCCTCATTTTTAGATAATATTATCCTCTTTATTTTGAGCGATCTAAACTGACTTTTTGCTTTAAACGACGATAACTCAACGAAAAATTTTCGTCCAAGGTTCACTTTTTGTTCACTCAAATTAAAGAGCATAAGATTATCTAGAAAAGCTTTATGATGAAATCATAAACAACAAAAATGTTATTCAAGATTGAATGTGTCAAAAGTGATTCTAGAGATTTTGATGTGATAATTTTTCCCTTACGGACGCCCCAAGGTCAGGCCGACCTAAAAAAAGTCATTCGCGAGCATTTACGAGCCTTAGTTGAGACAAATTCTCGCCAAATCATACGTGAGCTTGCATAAAAAATCGGGACGTTAAAATCTAGTGTATATAATCACTTCAAACAACGTGGGTTTGTGAGTATACTCCATGTTTGGGTTCCTCACGAATTCAGCGAATCCAATTTAATGGATCGCATCAATATCTGCGATATGTTAAGGATTCGCCAACGTAGCGATCCCTTTTTAAGAAATATAGTTACTGGAGATGAAAAGTAGATCATTTACGACAACGTCAGTCGAAGAACATCGTGGAAAGTCCGGTGAACCTTCTTAATGCACACCAAAGATAGGGATTCACACCAGGAAAGTTTTGTTGTTCGTCTGGTAGGATTTCAAAGGAATTATTTATTTTGAGCTACTCCCGAGGAAACAATAAATTCTTACGTTTACTGCGAACAACTACAAAAATTGAGCTAATCAATGCAGGAAAAGCACCCAGAACTTGTAGATCGGAAAAAGAGTGGTCTTTCATCACAACAACGCTCGACTTCACACTTCTCTGCAGACCCAAAGGAAATTGTTGGAGTTAGAGCCCCATCCACCCTATTCTCCAGACCTAGCGCCCTCGGATTTTCACCTATTCCGCTCCATGGATAACAGTTTACAAAACTTAACATTCTCCAATGACCAGGAAGTCATAAATCATTTGAAAACGTTTTTTGCGGGCAAATCGCAAATTTTTTATGAAAATGGTATTATAAACCATACTGGGAAATGGGAGAAAGTTATTGAAAATGGAGTGAAATAATTTATAATAACTATAATGTTAATAATAAATACTTATGAAGAAACCGAACGAACTTTTTGGACAACCGATATTTAAGATATTCCTAGACCAAACTGGAGGGCTTGAAGTCTTAATAAGTAGCAAACTACTTACAATCCGATTTAATTTTGTTTTATTTCGCAAATTCCGATGTCTTATTAATTAAAACATCAGCACTGCCTCAAAGGGAGTGGGTATTAGAGCGGATAAAACGGAACGGAATTATACATACCAATTCGGAAACGTTGCAAAACAATGTTCGTTAAAAGTTAACGAAGTAGTTTTGTTGTTCCCGTCTTGATGAAATAACGCGGAGAGCAAATTAGATTTATGAAAAAAAATGTATACACGAACGAAATTTGTTTCTTTGGAATGCGACGCGGAGCGCCGTCGGGATCGTTTTGTCTTCTGCTAATTTGACACAGGTGGGCTCTGGAGAAGCACGATAACTTTTATGCGCCACAATATAGGAACAAATGAAAATGAATAAAGCGTAGAAGAAACAAACGAACTATGTTATGACTTTAAGTTATTATCCCGTGTTTGTTTAATTCCCCGCGATATAGGGATAAATGACCGTATTAAAACTTTAGGTAGAGCGAGGGAATAAGTGTAATGGAGACAGTTTTTGCAAGAATGATTTATGTTCATTTCGTAAATGAACGTTCAGTTGTTAAATACAACAAAAATTATTAGCCAAAAATGTTCAGTATACTTCATATTATATCGCGTTTCCCCGTATACAAATAATGTATCCACTTAAATTTTATTATTTAAAGAAATATAAAAATTTGTAGTTTAATTAATGTAAATAGCATCGAAATAATAAAAAAATATTAATTTGTCATTGAAAATTTCTTTCAATGACATTCAATGAAAATTGCAAAATATTCTCCTTCATGATCTATACACTTTTCTATGCGTTAGAACCATTTGTCAAAGCATTTTTTCCATTCCGCTTGAGATATCTCCAAAACATGGATTTTTGGTGTATCAACGGCTTCTTCTGCCGATGAAAATCGTTGTTCACCATGGTCTTGCGGTATTTATTTCACACCAATATTGTGAAATTTATGTTAAAGTTTACACAATATTTCAGACAGTGCAGCTTTAACACTTTTAAATGATAAAAAATATAAAAAAATCAAATGAATTGTAATGCAAGTTGCCGTGATGAACTACGAGTATATCAATTATTGATATTTAAAAAAATTGAGATCTAAGCTTCTAATTAACATACCAGGTAATAAAATGAGAACTTCAAGATGCTTTGTGATAAGCTTGTGATAGTATATTATGCAATGAGCTTTAAATATAGTAGGTAATATTTACCTACTACAGGAACAAGTTTGTACACATTACTAGAAGAATGTTTATAATAAAAATAACACATAAAATAGAAAATAACATTTTTAGTGCTGCAGAAGATATTGGCAATCATAAATTGTTTCGTTATAATACTCAAAATAGAATAATATCAGTATTTTTCAACATTACAACGTTCTGATATTACAAGACGTCGTCTCTGTTTTACTACTGCAAACTCCACTTAATTTATGTTAAATTGGTTTGCTTAATCTGGCCAACAGCACTAACGAGCCATAGCATGAGGCATGGGATAAACTCTCATCCAAGCTCTAATGCAGCTAACTTGTACTCCTCTGGTCAATTGCACATCCAAAGTTTACCAATTTCAAAGGTGAGTAGTGCCTCACTCGAACTCTCATCGAAAATACTACTCCGGTGTTATGACTGCCGTCGACCGGAGTCAAACGCCGGTCTCTATCCATACGTAATATCCTTAGTGTTGTTCTATTACGATAACATTTCAACTTCGAAACCCCCGAGGAGAGCAAGCCCAATTTCCGTCTAGCTTCGAGCAGCAGTGATCAAGGTTTATGTTTTGTTATGTTTGTATTTCTCTTACTGAGGACTAAGGACACACATATTTAACGTTTTAACGTTTATTGCTCCTGATCTCGGGATTACTCGCTTCCTTAATGGCTGTATCAGTCTAATATCGTGATATAGCGCGGTGTTAATCTAGAGAAGTTTAGTTTTAGGTAAATACGGCTCCGCTTTTAGCTATTATTTTTGTTTAATAGGTCTAGGGGAATTGTGAGACGTTCTCGTTCCGATTTCGTTTATCCCACAACTGGCAAACGTTCGCGTTGTTATTTTAATTCCATAGGCGATTCATGGTCCCAAAGAATAATTATAGAAAAGTTTAATTCACCAATCAATGAAATACCTTATTCTTCAGCGCACAGTGGGGCAATTAATTTAGAAATGCTATATTCAATGCTTTGGCAATAAGGTTATTGTCACCACTATAAGCAAAAGTGCTTAACAAAATGAAGAAAGTGGCTTTTGCTACACCTAAAACACAATAGAGGTATTTGTACTGAGTTCTTTGTTTCAATTTTATTTTTAATTACATTTTCTTGATTTTCAGAGGCGAAGTTTTTGTCAGACCCATTCTTCCACCTAACCCCCAAAAAAATGACATGGACACACCCACACGTATACCCAGCCGACTGATGTGGGAATCAACCCATGCTCACACTACACCGAACAAATAATCTATGTTATGGAGTTTTTTTTTAATCATCTCCAGATGATGCCAACTTTGTTGGCGAAACGCGCGTCGAGTATAGTGTTTTGGTGTTTTGTGGAAAACTCAGTTAGTGTTACCGAACAAATAATCTATGCCAGCTCCAAGCGAGTAAAATTGTTACCCTAAATCAATCCAGGAAACTTAACGACCTTTCGCCAGATAATTATGGGACCATTTACCCTCAGAAGGTCTGGATTTGGAAGGACTATAAAACGCGCTACAGACTATGCGTGTATTTGCGATTCGTGAGCAATTCGCTAATAGTGTGTAGGGATTTTTTCGCTGAAATCGATTCGTAAATAACATGATTCGTGTGTTCGCAGTGATTCGCTCTTGGAGGCGGTAAATTGACGAATACCAAAGGCCGTGCATATAAAGATATAATTATATATAAAGATAGACGAGATAGAAGAGATAGAAGAGATAGAAGAGATAGAAGAGATAGAAGAGATAGAAGAGATAGAAGAGACAGAAGAGACAGAAGAGATAGGAAAGATAGAAAAGATAGGAGAGATAGGACAGATAGGAGAGATAGAACAGTTAAGAGAGATAGGAAAAATAGGACAGATAAAAGAGATACAAAAGATACAGAAACATAGAAGACATAGAAAAGATGGAAGAGATATAAAAGATGGAAGAGATAGAAGAGATGGAAGAGACAGAAGAGATGGAAGAGAAAGAAAGGATGCAAGAGATAGACGAGATAGAGGAGATGAAAGAGATTAAACATATGGAAAAGATTTAAAGAGATGGAATAGATAGAAGAGATAGAAGAAATGGAAGAGATGGAAGAGATAGACGAGATAGAAGAGATAGAACATATAGAAGAGGTAGACAAGATAGAAGAGATAGATGAGATAGGAGAGATAGCATAGATAGATGAGATAGAAGAGATAGACGAGAAAGACGAGATAGAGGGGATAGAGCCGACAGAAGAGATAGGAGAGATGGGAAAGATAGGAGAGATGGAAGAGATAAACGAGATAGAAAAGATAGAAGAGATAGATGATATAGAGGAGGTAGACGATATAGAGGATATAGTAGAGATAGAGGAGATAGTAGAGATAGAAGACATAGTAGAGATAGAAGAGGTAGTAGACATAGGAAAGCTAGACAAGATAGAAAAGATAGACAGGACAGAAAATATAGAAAAGATAAATAAGATAGGAAAGGTAGCAAAGTTAGGAAAGGTAGACAATATAGGAAACGTAGCAGAGATAGGAACGGTAGCAGAGATAGGAAAGGTAGCAGGGATAGGAAGGATAGGAGCGATAGGAAAGAGCAGAGGTAGGAAGGACATGAGAGATAGGAAGGATAGGAGAGATATGAAGGATAGGAGATAGGAAGGATAGGACAGAAAGGAAGGATAAGAGAGATATGAAGGCTAGGAGAGATAGGAAGGATAGAAGAAATAGATGAGATAGGGTAGATATGGGAGAGATAGGGGAGAGATAGGAGACGAGCAGGATATAGAGATGAGAGAGACAGGGGATATGAGATATAGAGGAGATATGAGAGATGTAGGAGATACGGGAGATAGAGGAGATATGAGGGATAGGGAGATATGACGGATAAGAGATATATGACAGATAAATGACATAAGATAGGAGAGATAAAAGAAATAGCAGAGTTAACAGAAATATAAGAGATGAAAGAGATATGAGATATATAAGAGATAAAGTAGATAGAAGAGATAGAGGACATAAAAGAGATAGAAGAGAAAAAACAAATAGAAAAGATACGTAAGATAGAAGAGTTAGGAGAGGTAGAAGATATATGAGAGATAGAAGACATAAGAGATAGGAGAGATATGAGAGATAGGAGATGTAGGAGATATAGGCGATATAGGACAGATAGTATATATATATATATATATATATATATATATATATATATATATATATATGAGAGATAGGATATATATGATAGATAGGAGTGATATTAGAGAGATAGGAGAGATGTGATAGTCATAAGAGAGATAGGAAACATATTGGAGAGGCAGGAGAGATAAACGAAAGAGACAGGAGAGAGATATAGAAGACACGCAGGATGTATGAGATATAGGGGAGATATGAGATATAGAGGAGATATGCGAGAGACAGAAGGTATGAGAGCGATAAGAGGTATGAGAGATAGAGGATATATTAGAGATTGAGGAAATATGAGGGATATAGGAGATATGAGAGACAGATGAAATATGAGAGACATAGGAGATATGAGAGATAGATGAGATATGAGAGATAGATGAGATATGAGAGATAGATGAGATATGAGAGATAGATGAGATATGAGAGATAGATGAGATATGATAGATAGATGAGATATGATAGATAGATGAGATATGATAGATAGATGAGATATGAGAGATAGATGAGATATGAGAGATAGATGAGATATGAGAGATAGATGAGATATGAAAGGTAGATGAGATATGAAAGGTAGATGTGATATGAAAGGTAGATGAGATATGAGAGATAGATGAGATATGAGAGATAGATGAGATATGAGAGATAGATGAGATATGAGAGATAGATGAGATATGAGAGATAGATGAGATATGAGAGATAGATGAGATATGAGAGATAGATGAGATATGAGAGATAGATGAGATATGAGAGATATATGAGATATGAGAGATATATGAGATATGAGAAATAGTGGGGATATGAGAGATAGGAGAGATATGAGAGGCGGAGTAGATATTAGAGATAGATGAGATATGAGAGATAGATGAGACATGAGGGATAGATGAGATATGAGAGATAGATGAGATATGAGAGATAGATGAATTGAGATATGAGAGATAGAGGAGATATAAGAGATGGTAAACACATGACATATAGTGGAGATATGAGAGATAGGGGCGATATGAGAGATAGGGTAGGTGTGAAAGATAGAGGAGATATGAGAGATAGAGGAGACATGAGAGATATAGAAAATATATGATATTTAGGAGATATACGTTATATTAGAGACATAAGAGATATGAGAGATGTAGAGAGATAGGGGAGATAGGGGAGATAATAGAGGGGAGAGAGATAAGATAGAGGAGAGATATAAGAAATAGGACAGATATAAAAGATAGGAGAGATATACGAGAAATGAGAGATAGATGACATAAGAGATAGGAGAGATAGGATGTAGGTAGGAGAGAGACAGAGTAGAAATAGGAGAAATATAGAAGAGATAGGAAAGAGGAGAGATAGAGCAGATAAAGCAGATAGAGGAGATGTAAGTGATAGAGGAGATATAAGAGATAGGAGAGGTATAAGAGATATTAGAGATATAAGACATAATAGATAGGAAAATATGAGATAGGAGAAATAAGAGAGATAAGAGAGGTATGAGAGAGAGAATACATAATATATAGGGAGATATGAGATATAAAAAAGGTAGAAGAGATACGAGAGATAGAAGAGATATGAGAGAAGACATATGAGAGATATAAGAGATAAAGGATATGACAGATAGAAGAGATATGAGATATAGAAGAAATATGAGATGTATAAGAGATAAAAGAGATATGAGAGATAGAGAGATAGAAGAGAGATAGAAGAGATATGACAGATAGAAAAGATAGGAGAGACAGGAAATATATGAGAGATAAAAGAGATAGCAGATATAGGAAAGATAGGAAATATATTAGTGTAGGAGGGATATAAGATATAGACGAGTTAGACGAGATATATGAGATGGAGGAGATAGACAAGATAGAATAGATAGAAGAGATAGAAGAAACAGAAGAGATAGAAAGAGATAGAGGAGATAGAAGAGATAAAAGAGTTAGAGCAGATAGAAGATATAGGAAAAATGGGAAAGAGATAGGGGGGGGTATGAGAGATATAGAAAATATATGATATATAGGAGATATGAGAGATATAAGAGATATGAGATACATAAGAGATAGCAGAGAAATAAGAGATAGGAGGGGTATAAAAGATAGGAGAGGTAGAAGAGATAGAAGAGACATAAGAGATATGAGAGGTATGAAAGGCAGAACAGGTAGAAGAGATAGAGGATGTAGGAGAGATATGAAAGACATCAGAAATAGCAGAGATAGAAAAGATAGGAAACATATACGAGATAGGAGAGATAGAAGAGGTAGGCGAGACAAACGAGATAAAAAGAGATGGAAGAGATAGAAGATATAGAAAATATATAAGGGATAGAAGAGATAGGAGAGAAGAGATATGAGAGATGAAAAGCATATAAGAGATAGGAAAAATATTACCGATAGCAGATATAGGACAGATAGGATAGATATGAGATATAGGAGTTATATTTGAGATATAGGAGAAATATGAGAGACAGAAGAGACAGGAGAGAGAGAGAGAGAGGAGAAGAGATATAGGAGAAAGTCAGGAGAGAGATGGAAGAGAGATAGGAGAGATAGCGGATATATGAGAGATAGAGGAGGTATAAGAGATGGAGGAGATATGAGATATATAGGAGATATGAGATAGAGATGATATGAGAGATATGGGAGGTATAAGAGATATAAGATATATAAGAGATATGAGAGATGTAAGACATAAGGGATAGGGGAGATATGAGAGGTAGGAGAAATATGAGAGATGGCAGAGGTATGAGAGATAGAACAGATAGGAGGTATAGGAGAGATAGAAGATATAGGAGAGGTAGAAGACATGGGGGCGATATGAGAGATAGGAGAAATATGGGAGATAGGATAGATAGGAAATATAGGAGATACATGAGAGATAGGAGATTTAGGAGAGATATGATAGATATGAGAGATAGTATATATATGAGAGATGAGAGTGATATTAGAGAGATAGGAGAGTGATATTAGAGAGATAGGAGAGAGATCGGAGAGACAGGAGAGATATAGAGACAGGAGAATATATAGGAGATAGACAGGAGAGAGATAGAAGAAAGACATGAGATATATAGGAGAGAGACTAGAGATAGATAGAAGGCAGACAGGATAGAGATAGGAGAGAAGCAGACGATATAGAAAAAATACAAAAATAAAGATAAAGGAGCTATAAGATATAAAGGAGCTATAATATATAAGGAGACGAGAGATAGAATAGAGATAGAATATATAGAAGAGATAGAATAGAGAGAATAGACAGAATAGACAGAATAGACAGAATAGACAGAATAGACAGAATGGATAGAATGGATAGAATGGATAGAATGGATAGAATGGATAGAATAGATAGAATGGATAGAATGGATAGAATGGATAGAATGGATAGAATGGATAGAATGGATAGAATGGATAGAATGGATAGAATGGATAGAATGGATAGAATAGATGGAATAGATGGAATAGATGGAATAGATGGAATAGATGGAATAGATGGAATAGATGGAATAGATGGAATAGATGGAATAGATGGAATAGATGGAATAGATGGAATAGATGGGACAGATGGAATAGATGGGACAGATGGAATAGATGGGACAGATGGAATAGATGGGACAGATGGAATAGATGGAATAGATGGGACAGATGGGACAGATGGAATAGATGGAATAGATGGAAGATATAAAGACAGAATAGACAGAATAGACAGAATAGACAGAATAGACAGAATAGACAGAATAGACAGAATAGACAGAATAGACAGAATAGACAGAATAGACAGAATAGACAGAATAGACAGAATAGACAGAATAGAAAGAATAGAAAGAATAGAAAGAATAGACAGAATAGACAGAATAGACAGAATAGACAGAATAGACAGAATAGACAGAATAGACAGAATAGACAGAATAGACAGAATAGACAGAATAGACAGAATAGACAGAATAGACAGAATAGACAGAATAGACAGAATAGACAGAATAGACAGAATAGACAGAATAGACAGAATAGACAGAATAGACAGAATAGACAGAATAGACAGAATAGACAGAATAGACAGAATAGACAGAATAGACAGAATAGACAGAATAGATAGAATAGATAGAATAGATAGAATAGATAGAATAGATAGAATAGATAGAATAGATAGAATAGATAGAATAGATAGAATAGATAGAATAGATAGAATAGATAGAATAGATAGAATAGATAGAATAGATAGAATAGATAGAATAGATAGAATAGATAGAATAGATAGAATAGATAGAATAGATAGAATAGATAGAATAGATAGAATAGATAGAATAGATAGAATAGATAGAATAGAATAGATAGAATAGATAGAATAGATAGAATAGATAGAATAGATAGAATAGATAGAATAGATAGAATAGATAGAATAGATAGAATAGATAGAATAGATAGAATAGATAGAATAGATAGAATAGATAGAATAGATAGAATAGATAGAATAGATAGAATAGATAGAATGATAGAATAGATAGAATAGATAGAATAGATAGAATAATAGAAGATAGAATAGATAGAATAGATAGATAGATAGAATAGATAGAATAGATAGAATAGATAGAATAGATAGAATAGATAGAATAGATAGAATAGATAGAATAGATAGAATAGATAGAATAGATAGAATAGATAGAATAGATAGAATAGATAGAATAGATAGAATAGATAGAATAGATAGAATAGATAGAATAGATAGAATAGATAGAATAGATAGAATAGATAGAATAGATAGAATAGATAGAATAGATAGAATAGATAGAATAGATAGAATAGATAGAATAGATAGAATAGATAGAATAGATAGAATAGATAGATAGATAGAATAGATAGAATAGGATAGGATAGATAGGATAGATAGGATAGATAGGATAGATAGGATAGATAGGATAGATAGGATAGATAGGATAGATAGGATAGATAGATAGATAGGATAGATAGGATAGATAGGATAGATAGGATAGATAGGATAGATAGGATAGATAGGATAGATAGGATAGATAGGATAGATAGGATAGATAGGATAGATAGGATAGATAGGATAGATAGGATAGATAGGATAGATAGGATAGATAGGATAGATAGGATAGATAGGATAGATAGGATAGATAGGATAGATAGGATAGATAGGATAGATAGGATAGATAGGATAGATAGGATAGATAGGATAGATAGGATAGATAGGATAGATAGGATAGATAGGATAGATAGGATAGATAGGATAGATAGGATAGATAGGATAGATAGGATAGATAGGATAGATAGGATAGATAGGATAGATAGGATAGATAGGATAGATAGGATAGATAGGATAGATAGGATAGATAGGATAGATAGGATAGATAGGATAGATAGGATAGATAGGATAGATAGGATAGATAGGATAGATAGGATAGATAGGATAGATAGGATAGATAGGATAGATAGGATAGATAGGATAGATAGGATAGATAGGATAGATAGGATAGATAGGATAGATAGGATAGATAGGATAGATAGGATAGATAGGATAGATAGGATAGATAGGATAGATAGGATAGATAGGATAGATAGGATAGATAGGATAGATAGGATAGATAGGATAGATAGGATAGATAGGATAGATAGGATAGATAGGATAGATAGGATAGATAGGATAGATAGGATAGATAGGATAGATAGGTAGATAGGATAGATAGGATAGATAGGATAGATAGATAGATAGGATAGATAGATAGATAGGATAGATAGGATAGATAGGATAGATAGGATAGATAGGATAGATAGATAGATAGATAGATAGATAGGATAGATAGGATAGATAGGATAGATAGGATAGATAGATAGATAGGATAGATAGGAGAATAGATAGATAGTAGATAGGATAGATAGGATAGATAGAACGGATAGAACGGAGAACGGATATAGAACGGATAGAACGATAGACGGATAGAACGATGAAGATAGAACGGATGGAACGGATGGAACGGATGGAACGGATGGAACGGATGGAACGGATGGAACGGATGGAACGGATGGAACGGATGGAACGGATGGAACGGATGGAACGGATGAACGGATGGAACGGATCTAACGGATGGAACGGATGGAACGGATGAACGGATGGAACGGATGGAACGGATGGAACGGATGGAACGGATGGAACGGATGGAACGGATGAACGGATGGAACGGATGGACGGATGAACGGATGGAACGGATGGACGGATGAACGGATGGAACGGATGGAACGGATGGAACGGATGGAACGGATGGAATAGATGGAATAGATGGAATAGATGGAATAGATGGAATAGATGGAATAGATGGAATAGTTCGAATAGATGGAATAGATGGAATAGATGGAATAGATGGAATAGATGGAATAGATGGAATAGATGGAATAGATGGATAGATGGAATAGATGGAATAGATGGAATAGATCGAATAGTTCGAATAGTTCGAATAGATGGAATAGATGGAATAGATGGAGTAGATGGAGTAGATCGAATAGATCGAATAGATCGAATAGATCGAATAGATCGAATAGATCGAATAGATCGAATAGATCGAATAGATCGAATAGATCGAATAGATCGAATAGATCGAATAGATCGAATAGATCGAATAGATCGAATAGATCGAATAGATCGAATAGATCGAATAGATCGAATAGATCGAATAGATCGAATAGATCGAATAGATCGAATAGATCGAATAGATCGAATAGATCGAATAGATCGAATAGATCGAATAGATCGAATAGATCGAATAGATCGAATAGATCGAATAGATCGAATAGATCGAATAGATCGAATAGATCGAATAGATCGAATAGATCGAATAGATCGAATAGATCGAATAGATGGAATAGATGGAATAGATGGAATAGATAGAATAGATAGACAGACGGGACAGAGGAGACATAAGAGACAGATGAGGTAGAGGAGAGATAGGACAGATAGGAGAGATAGGACAGATAAAAGACATAGAAGAGATGGAAGAGATAGACCAGATAGAAGAGATAGAACATATAGACGAGATAGAAAATATAGACGAGATAGAAAATATAGACGAGATAGAACATATAGACGAGATAGACGAGATAGAAGAGATATACGAGATAGAGGAGATAGAACCGACAGAAGAGATAGGAGAGATAGGAAAGATAGGAAAGATAGGAAAGATAGGAAAGATAGGAAAGATAGGAAAGATAGGAAAGATAGGAAAGATAGGAAGATAGAAAGATAGGAAAGATAGGAAAGATAGGAAAGATAGGAAAGATAGGAAAGATAGGAAAGATAGGAAGATAGGAAAGATAGGAAAGATAGGAAAAATAAGAAAAATAAGAAAAATAAGAGAGATTGAAGAGATATACGAGATACACGAAATAGACGAGATAGAAGAGATAGATGATATAGAGGAGATAGACGATATAGAGGATATAGTAAAGATAGAGGAGATAGTAGAGATAGAGGAGAAAGTAGAAATGGAGGAGATAGTAGAAGTAGAGGAGATAGTAGAGATGGATTAAATAGTCGAGATAGTAGAGATAGAAGAGGTAGTAGAGATAGGAAAGATAGACAAGATAGAAAAAGTAGCAAAGTTAGGAAAGGTAGATAAGATAGGAAAGGTAGCAGAGATAGGAAAGGTAGCAGACATAGAAAAGGTAGGAGAGATAGGAAGGATAGGAGCGATAGGAAATGTAGCAAAGATAGGAAGGATAGGAGAGATATTAAGAATACGAGATATAGGAAGGATAGAATATATAAATGTTATAGGAGAGCTAGAGGAGATATAGTAGAGAGAGACAAGAGAGACAGGAGAGAGACAAGGGATATTAGAGATAGAGGAGATATGAGAGATTGAAAATATATGAGATAGAGGATATATGAGAGATAGAGGAGATACGGAAGATGTGAGGGATAGAGGAGATATGAGATATAGAGGAGATATGAGAGATAGAGGAGATATGAGGGATAGAGGAGATATGACGGATCCGAGGCATATAACAGATAGGAGATATATAACAGATGGAGAGATAAAAGAGATAGGCGAGTTAATAGAAATATAAGAGACGAAAGAGATATGAGATATATAAGAGACAAAATAGATAGAAGATATAGAGGGACAAAAGAGATAAAACAGATAGAATAGGTAGGTAAGATAGAAGAGCTAGGAGAGATAGAAGACATATAAGAGTTAGGGGAGATATGAGTGATAAGAGACATAGGAGATATGGGAGATATAGAACAGATAGGATATATATGAGAGATAGGAGTGATATTAGAGAAATAGAAGAGATGTGAGATTCGTGAGAGAGATAGGAGATATATTGGAGAGAGACAGAAGAAGAGATATAGAAGAGGGGCAGGAGAAAAGAGAGACATTAGAGATATATGAGAGAGGCAGGGGATATGACATATATAAGAGATATGAGAGATAGAGGAGATATAACAGATAGAGGAGATATGAGAGATAGAAGACATAAGAGATAGGAACAATATGAAAGATAGGATAAATGTGAGAGATAGGAGATGTAGAAGATATAGGAGAGATAGGAGAGGTATGAGAGAGAGAAGATATAAGATATAGGGGATATATGAGAGATAGAAGAGATATGAGATATAAAAGAGTTGAAATAAGTAGAAGAGATATGATAGATGGAAGAGATTTGAGAGAGAAAATATATGAGATATAGAAGAGATATAAAAGATGGAAGAGATAGAAGATATATGAGAGATAGAATATATAAGAGAGATAGGCGCGATATGAGAGATAGAGGAAATATGGGAGATAGAAGCGATATGAGAGATAGAAGAGATATGAGAGATAGAAGAGATATGAAAAATAGAAGATATATAAAAAATAGAAGAGATATGAGAAATAAAAGATATGTGATAAATAGAAGAGATATGAGAGATAGAATGGATATGAGACATAGAAGATATATGAGAGATAGAAGATATATGAGGGATATAAGAGATATGAGAGATAGAAGATATATGAGGGACAGAAGAGATATGAGGGACAGAAGAGATATGAGGGATAGAAGAGATATGAGGGATAGAAGAAATAGAAGAGATAGTAGATATAGTAGATATAGGAGAGATAGGAGAGATAGGAGAGATAGGAGAGATAGGAGAGATAAGAGAGATAAGAGAGATAAGAGAGATATGAGAGATAGGAGAGATAGCAGATATAGAAAAGATAGGAAAGATATGAGGAATAGGAGATATAGACGAGATAGAAGAGATAGAACAGATAGAGGATATAGAGGAGAAAGAGAAGATAGAGGAGACAAGAGGGTTAGAGGAGATTGAAGATATAGGAAAAACAGAAAAGAGATAGAGGAGGTATGAGAGATATAGAAAATATGTGATATATAGGAGATATGAGAGATATTAGATACATAAGAGATACGAGAGAAATAAGAGGTAGGAAGGGTATAAGAAATAGGTAGGTAGAAGAGACATAAGAGATATGAGAGGTATGATAGATATAAGAGATATAAGAGGTAAAATATATAAGGGAGATAGGAAATATAGGAAAGATATATGAGATAGGAGAGATAAGCGAGACGGACCAGATAAAAAGAGATGGAAGAGATGGAAGAGATAGAAGATATAAGAGAGAGAGAAGAGATAGAAGAAATAGGAGCAATAGGACAAATATGAGAGATAGGAGATATAGGATATATGAGCGATAGGAGACATAGGACAGATAGGATAGGTATGAGAGATAGGAGTGATATTAGAGAGATAGGAAAAACATGAGAGACAGGAGATATATTGGGGAGAGACAGGAGGGAGATGGAAGAGAGACAGGATATGTGAGAGATAGCGGTGATATAAGAGATAGAGGAGATATGAGATATAGATGAGATATGAGAGGTATAGGAGATATGAGAAGTATATGAGATATGAGAGATACGGGAGGTATGAAAGATATATGAGAAATATAGGAGATATGAGAGATATAGGAGATATGAGAGGTATAGGAGTTATGAGAGATATAGGAGATATGAGAGATAGAGGGGATTATGATAGATAGAGGAGATGTGATAAATAGGCGTTATATGAGATATATGATATATGAGTTATATATATATATATATATATATATATATATATATATATATATATATATATATATATATATATATATATATATATATATATATATATATATATATATATATATGAGATATGAGAGATACAGGAGATATGAGAGATATGGGAGATATAAGATATATTAGAGGTATAAGAGATATGAGAGACAGACGACATAAGAGATAGGGGAGATATGAGAGATAGGAAATATAGCAGATACATGAGAGATAGGAGAAGAAATGGAAGAGATAGAAGAGACAGAAGGGACAGAGCAGACAGAGGAGATATAATAGACAGAGGAGGTAGAGGAGAGATAGGAAAAACAGGAAAGATAGAAGAGATAGAAAATATGCAAGAAATAGAAGAGGTGGAAGAGCTGGAAGAGATGGAGAGATAGATGAAATAGAACATATAGAAGAGATAGACGAGATAGAGTAGATAGGAGAGATAACAGAGATAGCAGAGATAGACGAGATAGATGAGATAGAAGAGTTAGATGATATAGAGGAGGTAGTAGAAATAGATGAGATAGTAGAGATAGAGGAGATAGTGGAGACAGATTAGATAGTCGAGATAGAAGAGATAGTAGAGATAGAAGATGTAGTAGAGATAAGAGAGATAGACAAGATAGGAAAGGTAGCAAAGTTAGGAAAGGTAGACAAGATAGGAAGGGTAGCAGAGATAGGAAAGGTAGCAGACATGGAAAAGGTAGGAGAGAGGAAGGATAGGAGCGATAGGAAATGTAGCAGAGATAGGAAGGATAGGAGAGATAGGAAGGATAGCAGAGATATGAAGGATAGGAGATATAGGAAGGGTCGAAGAGATAGATGGGATAGGAGAGATAGAGGAGATATAGGAGAGAGGCAGAAGAGAGATATGAGAGATAGAGCAGATATGAGGGATGGAGGAGATATGACAGATCCGAGGAATATAACAGATAGGAGACATATAGCAGATATATAGGAGATATAGAACAGATTGGATATATATATATATATATATATATATATATATATATATATATATATATATATATATATATATATATATATATATATATGAGAGATAGGAGATATATTGGAGAGAGACAGGAGAGATATAGGAAAGAGACAGGAGAAGAGATATAGAAGAGAGGCAAGAAGGTATAGGGACGGTTGGGCATGAGAAGATTTCTGGGGTCGTGGGAAAATTGAAACTTGTGTTTTTACCTAATGCACAGAAATTCTACTATACAAAAATTCTGTTCCTATAATATATACTATCCAAATACAGACACTAATTGTAAGTGTTATGACAATATACAGGTAGTTAAGGTTTACAAGAAAATGTGTTTCATAAATGGTGCAGTCTCAACCATCAAATTGTGGGAATTTCCATGAATGTAATTAGGAACTATTATACCAGGGGGTTAATTAATTTAGGTAACAGTAAAAAGAGTAGAATATAGTATATCTACTTGATCATTTAACAAGCTAAAATGATCACTATTTATAGATTTCTATTGCTTCTAACCAATTAAATGTTAAACCTTTGCTGGCGTAGTGTAGGATTTTCATATTATTAATATCTGGAAAATTATGTCCACTTTCTAAGATATGATTAGAAAAAGTAGAATCTGTTTTTTGTAACCTGAAGGATCTATTGTGTCCAAGGTACCTAATTCTAAATTTACGGCTACAGGTAAGACTACCATCGAAGGCCAAGTCGACTCGTACTGTTGACAGGGAGAGGTATTGTCCCCCCTTCTGTGGTGCCTGGTAGTGGATGAGCTCTATAACTTAGCAAAAATGAATAAACAGTTTTAAAACCTTAAGTGTGGCAATATGGAATATGTCAAAGGACCGCTCAGAACTATCATGGTATATGATGTCACTTAGAGTACTCCAAAAGGCCTAAGGAGGAAAACAATTATCATAAACGTCATGGCGGTATAAAGATAACAAAAGGCTTAACAAGCGCGTCGAAATCTACAAAACAGCAATTACCTTTTAGTTTTGAAATGTTCAAGGCTTAAACGACTTTATTGAAATTTGCTGTTCGATCTCGTCTGATTATTATACAATATGCGTAAGTGAAACTTGGTCATACATCATACTACATCATCAACATGTGTATTATCATGCTACAATATTTATAAGCTACTTGCTATTAAGACAAGTTCCGTGAAAGAGCGAATGGTGGAATACTTAAAAGTTTCTGGTTTAAATTACACTGTAATAAACCGACACACTATGCACACCTACGTAATAACACTTATTTATCACTTATGGAGTGCTTATAACCAGCATATATGACACTCCTGCGAAATATGTACCGTGTGCAACCTGAAATGTCGGAAACCTTGAAACACATTTTTTTCAGTGTTCTTATAAAAAGTCCTGAAATTAAAAACATTATGGAAGACTATGGTTCACTTATATATAACTTCAACCATATCACAATCCCTAAAGTAAAATTGATGTATGGTTTTATTCAGCAGTTACCAAAATTTCGCTCTATTATATTAAATGAATAACAACTGGAATGTATGTTTAATTTTTCTTCTTTACTTGCCTTCTTGGGTAGAGAGACAGGAGAGATATATGAGAGAGACAGGAGATATGACAGATAGAAGAGATATGAGAGATAGAGGCGATATGAGAGAGGCAGAAGATATGAGAGATAGAGGATATATGAGATATTGAGGAGACATGAGAGATGGAGGAGACATGAGAGGTAGAGAAGATGTGAGAGATAGAGGAGATATGACAGATAGAGGACATATGACAGATAGATGATAGGAGAGATATAAAAGATAGGAGAGATATAAGAAATATCAAACATAGAAGACATAAGAGATAGGAAAAGTATACGAGATAGCATAGGTATAAGAAATATGAGAGATAGAATATATAAGAGATAGAAAAATATGAGAGATAAGATAAATATGAGAGATAGGAGATATATGAGAGATAGGAGAGGTATGAGAGAGAAGATATAAGATATAGGGGATATATGAGAGATAGAAGAGATATCAGATATAAAAAAGTTAAGAAGAGTAGAAGAGGTACGAGAGATGTAAGAGATATGAGGGAGAAATATATGAGAGATATAAGAGATAGAAGAGATATAAGAGATGGAAGAGATAGAAGAGATATGAGAGATAGAAAAGATGGAAGAGATATGAGAGATAGAATATATATATATATATATATATAAGAGGTAGAAGAAATATGAGAGATAGAAGAGATATGAGAGATAGAAAATATATGAGGGATAGAAGAGATATGAGAGATATAAGAGATATGATATACATAAGAGATAGGAGAGATATAAGAGGTAGGAGGGGTATAAGAGATAGGAAAGGTAGAAGAGATAGAAGAGAAATAAGAGATATGAGAGGTATGATAGATAGAAGAGGTAGAAGAGATAGAAGATATAGGAAAGATAGGAAAGGTAGGAGAGATGGACGAGATAGGAGAGATAGGAAAGATAGGCCAGACAGACCAGATAAAAAGAGATGGCAGAGATAGAAGAGATAAGAGAAACATATAAGAGATCTATGTCTCATATATACCCTACATGAGAGATAGGAGAAGTATGAGAGCTAGGAGATATAGGACATCTATGAGCGATAGGAGACATAAGACAGACAGGATAGATATGAGAGATGGGATAGATATAAGAGAGAGAGGAGAGGTAGAGGCATAGAGCAGATACATCGGATGAAGGCGAATGAGGACATAAAGAATATATAAGAGATAGAAGAAAGATGAGAGATATACGAGATATAAGAGATATGATATATAAGAGATATAATAGTTATAAGAGATATTGGATATAGAAAAGATATGAGAGATAGGAAAGATATTAGACATAGGAAAGATTTTAGAGATGGGAAAGGTAGGAGAGATAGATGAGATAGAAGACATAGAGGAAATAGAGGAGATAGAAGAGATACAAGAGATAGGAGAGACAGGAGATAGATAGGAAACAGATAAGAGAGAAACAGGGTAGAGATAGAGGAGAGTACAGGAGAGAATATAGAGCAGATAGAGGAGATATGAGACATAGATGAGACATGGGAGATTGAGCAGATATGAGAGATAGAGGAGACATGCGAGATAGATGAGATATGATAGATAGAGGAGACATGAGAAATAAATGAGGTATGAGAGATACAGAGGATATGAAAGATAGAGGAGATATGAGGAATAGAGAAGATATGAGGGATATAGAAAATATATATAGGAGATATGAGAGATATAAGAGATATGAGATACATAAGAGATAGGAGATATATAAGAGATAGGAGATATATAAGAAATAGGATAGATATTAAAGATAGGATACATATAAGAGGTAGGAGAGGTAGAAGAGATATAAGAGATAGAAGATGTAGGAGAAATAGGAAAGATATGAGAGATAGCAGATACAAGAAGGATAGGAAAGATAGACGAGATAGATGAGATAGGCGAAATATTCGAGGTAAAAAGAGATAAAGAGATGGAAGAGACAGAAGAGATATAAGAGATAGAGGAGATATAAGAAATATAAGAGTTAGACGAGATCGAAGATATATAAGATATATATATATATATATATATATATATATATATATATATATATATATATATATATATATATATATATATATATATATATATCTTATATTATCTATATATATATACATATATATAGAATATATATGAGAGATATGAGAGATAGAAGAAATAGGAAAGACAGGAGAGATAGGATAGGTATGAGAAATAGGAGAAATAGGAAAGATAGGAGATATTGAAGAGATAAAAATATAGGATAGATAGGAAATATGGGAGAGGTAGAAGATATGGAGGAGATAGGAGAGATAGGAGATAGACAGGATAGAGGACAGAGGATAGGAGAGAGACAGAATATATATAGGACAGAGATAGAAGAAAGGCAGAAGTGATAGGAAAGAGGCATAAGAGACAGGAGAGATACGAGAGATAGAGGAGATAGAAGAGATGTAAGAGATAGGGGAGATATAAGATATAGAGGAGATAAGAGTTATAAGAGATAGAATATATATGAGAGATGGGAGAGATAGTATAGATAGGAAATATGGGAGTGATAGGAAAGAATGACGAGATATGAGATATAGGAAAGATAGGAAAGACAGGATAGATATGAGAGATAGGAGAGGTAGGAGAGATAGACGAAATAGATGTGATAGACGAGATAGATGATGTAGACGAGACAGAAGATATAGACGAGGTAGAAGAGATAGGAAAGATAGGATATGTAGAAGATATAGGAGAGAGATGGGAGAGAGATAGGAGAGGGACATGAAGAAGACAGGAGATATATGGGAGATACAGGATATAGATAGGAGAGAGACAGAATAGATATAGGAGAGAGATAGGAGTGATAGCAGAGAGACATAAGAGTCAGGAGAGATAGAGATGGAGGATACAGGACAGATAGGAGGAGATAGGAGACATAGAGGAGATATAAGAGATAGAAGATATATAAGAGATAGGATAGATAGGAGAGGTAGGAGAGATAGACGAGATACATGAGATAGATGAGATAGATGAGATACAAGAGATAGGAAAGATAGGATATATTGAAGAGGCAGGAAATATAGAAGAGATAGGATAGATAGGACAGAGACATTAAAGATACAGGAGATAGATAGGAGAGCGACAGGAGATAGATAGGAGAGAGACAGGATAGAGATAGGAGAAAACCCGAATAGATATAGGAGAGAAATAGGAGAGAGGCAGGAGTATTAGGAGAAGGACATAGAAGACAATAGAGATAGAGCAGATACGAGAGGTAGAGGAGATAGCAGAGATAGAGTAGAACGAGCAGATAGAGGAGAAAGAGGAGATAGAGGATATATAAGAGATAGAGGATATATAAGAGATAAAGGGGATATAAGAGATAGAGAAGATATAAGAGATAGAAGAGATATATGTGATAGAAAATATAGTAAACATAGGAAAGATAGGAGAGGCAGGAGAGATAGGAGAGGTAGGGGAGATAGACGAGATATAAGAGATAGAAGCGATAGGAGAGATGGGAGACATATATAAAAGATAGAAGATATAGAAGGGATAGAAGAGATAGGAAAGATAGAAAAGATAGTAAATATAGTAAAGATAGTAAAGATAGGAAAGACAGGAAAGTTAAGAAAAATTGGGAAGATAAAAGAGATAGAAGAAATCGGAAAGATAGGAAGGATAGGAAAGATAGGAAAGATAGGAAAGATAGGAAAGATAGGAAATATAGGAAAGATAGGAAATATAGAAGAGACAGGAAAGATAAAAAAGATAGGAAAGATAGGAATGATGGGAAAGATAGGAAAGATGGGAAAGATAGGAAGGTAGAAAGAGGTAGAAAAGATAGAAATATAGAAAAGATATAAATGAAAATGTTTGAAAAGATAGATAAGATAGGAACGGTAGATAAGATAAGATAAGAGAGAATAAGATAAGATATGAAAAATAGATAAAATAGGAAAGATAGGAAAGATAGATAAGGTAGGAAATATAATAGATAAGATAGGAAAGATAGATAAGATGGAAAAGATAGATAGGATGAGAAAAATGAATAAGATAGGAAAGATAGATAAGATAGGAAAGATAGATAAGATAAGATAAGAAAGATAAGATTGGACTGCAAGGTAGTATGATATCGTAATTCATCGGGGCTTCTATGATGAGAGTTTTCTGTACTAGTGCCTGCTCAGTAAACGTTTTCTCTTTTAAATTGTCCATTTCATTTTTACTTTTTTTCCTATAGTCAGGATAGTTTTGCTGAGTCCATGGAAGTTCCAATCCATATCTTCCCCGGAGGAAAGGTGCAGTTCTGGGGAAGAAGTGCAAAGCCTTTGGTCCGCGGGCGCTATATTACTTCACGCCTACCCGCCGGTGACAACACCGGTTAGGGCGTTCCCCTATCCGCCACCTGGGGACGCGCTCTCTAGGGGAAGGCTGCCCCCCGAGAGACCTATCTACCTATATATGTACCTATCTACCTATTTACCTTTTTTTTTTTTTGAGGATTGGAAATCTTGCATAAGACCTCGACCGGAAGGCCGGGAGTGTCGGATTCCTCCTGACTAAAACCCCTCCCCCATTGCTTCCTCAATTCACCGCAACCGCTTGCGCACTTCTTCAGTGAATCACTTGCCGTCTACGTCATCTCTCCCTGTCTTCCCTCTCCTTAGCCTCAATTATGGTTTTTGTCACCCTGTAGACTGGCTTCCATTTCACTTCAGATGATGTAAGATCTGCCATCATGTTTACGCTATTGAATGGTGTGGATGCCTCTCGCATTTACCGCTGTCTAATGCCACTGCATCTGGAGCATGCAAATAATGTATGCGCTGCACCATCTTCGGCCCCGCAGTATCTGTAGGTCTCTGTCTCCGCTCTACACCGATTATATATGTACTTCCTGAAGCTAGCTGGGTTTTCTATTTCCCTTCCGTTTTGGTTTGCGGGTGGTATTTCATTTTCCACCTATCTCCCGTATCCGGGAGACGTTCCCCTATCCACCACCTGGGGACGCACCCAATGGGGGATGGAAGGAGAACCCCACACGGATATACCTATCTACCTACCTACATCAATCTATCTAATCTATTGAAACAGATAAAATCCAATTACAAGACAAATATAAGCAATTAAATATATAAAACTATAGTATGTCTGAATACAAAAAAGAAAAGAACATAAAAAGTATTTTTTTGTAAAAAGTACAAGTGTAAATGTATAAATAGATGAGAAAATAATAATAACAGTAACAATGAAAATTAAATGTATAGATTTAATTATTATTAGCTATGAAAATTAAGTTAGAAGCAACAACAATTTTTGAAAATCTACTACAATTAATATCATATATTATTATATCTGAGATCTTATTGAAATTATTGCACATAACATGTATTGGCGATTTAATAAGGTTTAGGTCCTAGGCATTTTACAATGAAACCTATGAGTTTGTTCACTTTAGTCCTTAATCCACGCACGTTTTGGTAATAACATGTGAATTCTGTTATCGCTGTTTTTGGATTGTTGGGCTCTTTTAGTTTAAAGCGATAATTTTTGGAACACTACGTATGTATTTAATTTTTATGTAGATCACAAAGGAACTCCAACGTAGTAATGGATACATTTCTTTAGTCTTGGATTCTTGATAACGAAGTGACTGCGTTTTTTATGACCTCATGTCGAGTATTAAACTAGTCATATATATACCAGTCCGTTACTTGTGTCCATATTTTGTGTTTTTTAATACAGTATTTTATTACAGTTTTGTGTGTTCATTTCAGCACTCGAATTTGTTATTCTATCTGAAAATGCTCCAAACTAGTTTAATACGTATTTATATGGGACCAAAATCAAGAGAGCAGTTTTCCATGAATAGCAAAATATTGCACATTTTGCGGCGCGCATTTTGTCAATCAAGTTGACATAATCGATAGATGATTAAGACTAGTTTTAGTCATCTCCCGATTATGTTAACTTGTTTGGCGAAATACGCGCCGCGAACTGTGCAGTCTTTCGGTGTTGATAAAGAGCTGGTGTTCTATCTCAACTCATCTGACATGATGTCACTAGTTTAGCATAATTGACCACAACATGGGCAGACAAAACTGGCTCTATTTCCCGAATAATACGTTGAATATTTGCTTTCAGGTAATTGATTGTTGCTGGCCAGGTAGCGTACACTTTCTTTTGGACATAACCCCAAAGAAAAAAGTTTAGTGGTGTTAAATCACATGATCTTTTAGGCCAATTGATGTCAGCATTCCACGAGACAACATGATCAGGAAATTTGGTATGCAACAGAGTTATGGTTACATGTGTTCTATGACACGTTGTACCATCTTGCTGAACCCACATGTTTTTCAAATTCAAATCATCAATGAGTGCTCACTTTCATAAAACAGTTGTATACAAAGTATTCGGTATTGAACCGTTAATTGCTGCATGTTGACGTCGTATGGTTCATAAATGACAGTCAGTTGTTAAATATTAATACCCTATATTTGACACAACACAAATGGTGCGCAACTCAAATCATATAGTTCCAACTGAGATACCCTATATATGGTACAAAATTCGATAAATGCGATAATATAGTTCTGCAGGAAGTATTGTTATTAATTAACGTTAATAATACACAAAAAGTAATACCCATGTAACCAAGAAGGAAATAATTAATTGAGAGACAAAATATCTCCTATTATTTGTAATTAAATTAAATTTTTATTGCAGGCTTCTTAACTAAAACTGTAGTACAGGGCCTTAGTTCGCAAAACGAGGCTCTTGGAAGTCTTAAGTGAACAACATCGATGTGTACCAGAAATATATAAATTTCTAACATTTAGTTTTCTAACATCTAAGTTTTTAAAAATTCCAAATTTCACAGTTAAAATGTCTATTTCGTTTTGTTTTCTTTTTAGAAAAGTATAACTAAATATTTATCTCGTGGGAAAGAAAAAAAACTACAAAAAGATATCTCCAATCAATAAAATGGATGCGATGAAGATGACGATAAACATATTTTTATATAAAGGCCTTTATTGTTGGGTCTAATGACTTTTTAAACAATCAGTAGTTGCGTGTATTGTATCTATGTAACCTTATACGAGGTCTGGATAAAAATAAGCCGGACTGGCCTCAACAATTTCCAGGCAAACCGTCTGGAAGTTGGTTAGGCAGCTTCTGACCTCTGTCCCCCCTCTGAGTACCACCACCGAACCTCAGTTGTCTAGTAAAATTGTAGCGAATGATGAAATAGTTTTTGTTCAACCTTCTTTGTGTTTGTTGCCGCAATCATGTCAAGCTTGAAATGCGAACAGTGGGTCCCTCAAGTACAAACAGTAAATCAAATTTACTAGTTGAATATTCTAAAAACTCTTCGAGA
This sequence comes from Rosalia funebris, assembly GCA_037954035.1. Lineage (NCBI taxonomy): Eukaryota > Metazoa > Arthropoda > Insecta > Coleoptera > Cerambycidae > Rosalia > Rosalia funebris. The sequence continues at coordinate 10,599,128 of JAZFAV010000004.1, forward strand.
ACGAGTGCGGAAGAAAAGGCCTGATTTGTGGGAAAGGGGGTGGGTGCTTCACCAAGATAACGTCCCAGCTCACAATTCTTTCTCGCTTAAGCAGTTTCTGGTAAAAAGAAACATTAATGTCCTCGAATACCCATCGTATTCGCCAGATCTAGCCCCATGTGATTTTTACCTTTTTACTTGATGTATTTTAACAAAAATTAAAACTGAACTCCAGAGAGTACATTTTTCATCACTGGATGAGGTAAAATAAAAAAGTCAAACCTTAAAAGCCTTTTACCTGAAGACTTCAAACATTGTTTTCCTAATGGAATATTCGTACAAGAAGGTGATTACTCTTAAAATGTATTAAACACTAAATACATATGTGTTTGATACTCAGTACGGTTTACTTTTATCAGATCTCAAACACACTGGCAAACTATTGGTCGCTTGCCACTACCCCCAAGTAGATTATGCAATAGTTTCCAAAGTCGATTGATATTCGACAGCATCGAGATGCATTTCCAACGTCCCTTTCGAGGTCTCTCACGCGTGAATAAGATGGAGCACGACATATTCGAAAAGTTGCGGGCGAAATTTAAAACAAAGCATTTGAATTCTCGGCGACGGCCGTCGCTAACAAAGAGTATGAAGAGATTGGAAAGGAGGAGATATTTCCACTTCAAATGTCGGACGTGATAAAACAAATGTCCGGGGCTTTAAAATAGATTTTTTGGTCTGAAGGGTCGCTGGACGTTCCCGTTTACCTTCGATGCGGAATTCTTATTAGGACAACTTGAAATTGGAAAGTCACAACTGTATATGTATCGTTAAGTAAATAACGAATACTTTGAAAGACGGGAGAGAAACTGCAAAACATTGTCGTATTTCTATATAAAGTCATATGGTATACTCTAAAAAACACATTTAAAAATTCAACTACTTGAAATTAATATATTTGTATCATTAAATAAATCACGATAATTTGAGAGATCAAACTTGCAAAGCTTATACCAAACAAAACCCCTTACTTATTTTACTTATTTCCTTGAACACTCCTTGTAAGTGCTACTATGAAAATGATATATAGGGTATATATCATTTTCTAAAAGATATATAGGGTATCTCAGTTGGAACTAGAGGATTGGAATTGAGCGCCAATTGTGTTCTGTCAAAGGTAGGGCGTAAATATTTAACGACTGTCATCTACAAACCAAACGAAGTATACGTGGTGCGATTAACATTTCAACAACGATTAGTTTGTGTATAACTATTTTATGAAAATGAGCGATTATTTACAGTTGCATTAAGAAAAATTTGCACAGAATTAAGACAAAATGAAGCGCCTACTGAGTTAACAGTTCGTAACTTAATCAAGAAATTGTAAAAGACGGATTGTGTTATTTATAACGCAACACCAATATACGTCCTCGTCGTGATCGGTTACATGAGAATATTGTTGCAGTGAGAGAAAGTGTACGGGAATATTCAAAAATCAGCACGACCTTCTTTCTCTTTCAACACCCAATTAACAAATATACGACATCGTAAAACGGTCTCTAATTTTTAATCGTTTCAACTAAATTTTGTATGCTGATAAATGCAGATATTTTTTTAAAGTCCGATGCATGGTGGCTCCTGAGAGATTCAATTGTTGTGCGCGACATCGACTTGATGTATTTGGATACTCCCGTATACTTTCTTGGCTGCAACAATATTTTCATCTGACCGATCATGACAAGGACCAATACGTCCTTGTCATTGATAAGGCAATACCAATGTATTGCCTTATCAATAACAGAGCCCATCTCTTCAAATTTCTTGATTAAGTTACAAACTGTAGGCACTTCGCTTTGTCTTAACTTTGTGCTATTTCTTCTTAATGCAACTGTAAATGATCAGTCACTTTCATAAAACAATTGTACACAAACAATTTATTGTTGAATTGTTGATAGATGGCAGTCGTTAAATGCTGATGCGCTATCTTCGACAGAACACAAATGGCCTACAATTCAAATCCTATAGTTCCAACTGAGACACTCTATAGTTCAGCTAATAAGTTTTTAAGTAAGAAAGAAAATAATGAACATGCCTCTTCGCTCAGCATAGGGATAATACAATTCCTACATGAAATTTTTGGTGATTTTCATACATTTTTGTATATTTAAATAGTTTTTTACTTTAAGTTTTTTCTCATTTCCCTGCAGAATATATACTATTGATTCTACAAATAATTAAACATCATTATATTAGCAACCATTCTGATAGAAACTTTTTTATGGCATGACATGTCGCACACTAGAAACCTACAAGAACGAAAATTGGCATATAGGCACTGAAGTATAAAAGTATGGTTTTAGTTAATAAATAGTTTAAACGGCAACAATGTGCGAGTTATATTTAATTTGGAAGCTGCTTCATATATATATCCAGACGCTGTTTTTATTTTGATACCTATATTTTGATTTTTGAAAAAATATATTAAATTTAATATTGATATACCATCAAACTTTTTAGGCAATATTTCTCTGTTAAACTACCAGGGTTTTTTCTTGGCAGAAGTAACCTGAGAAGCAACTTAGACGTTTTTACATATTCAAATATGTTTTAAGTTAATGGAAAACAACAAACTTAATTCACAAATAGCAAAAGTATAAAAGTCGAAAATGATACCAGACGCTTCTAAAGACTTTTACTTTAAGAAATACTCAAAATGTGCATCTGTTTTTTTGTAAAAAAGTAATCATACGTACAGTTCATTTTCATAAAGACTAGATAATTAACTTGATATTACTTTGAGTCTTAAATACATATATTTACTGCTTTAATACATTATAAGATATATGTAATAACAAAACTAAATCATATATAGCTTTATTAAATATTTTATATCTATTTTATTTAATTTTACATACGACTCGTTTTAGAATTATCGCTTATCATATGTACTATCTATTTATTAGTAGTATTATTCATCTTGGTTCTATCTTGGTATTATCATGGTTCCCCATTCTCTTATTTAACAATTATTACTGCAATTGAATCAGTATTTAATATAAGCAGTATAATATCAAAGAAATTTTATTTGTTATTACTCTGCCATTGAAATAAATTTATTAATTGGTTTATTACATTTTTAAAAAAACGACTTTTAATCTAATAGAAGCCTTTAAAAATAAATGAATAAAACCTATCTTTTATTAAATAAAAATACATTTACATTAAATTTCTCACGATCTATGTATATATTCAGTAAGGCATCCGCCAGTACGTTACCATTTTTTAAACAAAATAAAAGAAAATAAGGGCGTAAATTTAAGATAAAAGTATGATTGGTTTATATTGTATGATACATTAAACCAAACCACAATACTTTTACATAAAATTAAATAATATAACATGTTGTAGTTTAAATATATATGAAAGGAAATCAAGAAAGGCTCTTAATTCCAGAATTATTTTTTCTTCTTAATACTTCTCAATTTTTCATCACTCTTCTACACTATTAACAATTTTTCAAAGCACTCATGGAATACTTATGGTGCTATCAGAGAAACATAATTTGAAAATTTCAACCCAAATATTCGCTTTCTTAGGATATTGAGTGTTGCCTTCCATTATCTAATATGAATTTTTATTACTCCAGTATCAACAGTTTTGTTTATTAACTGCTTCATTAAAAATAAATTCGGTATCATCAGAGAGAAACATATTTCTGTGTAAATAACTCACTCTCTTGTCATCCTTTACCTTAATTTAACCAACTTCAATAGGGAACCAATATCATCATTCTATATTCTAATTTTATAACCATATAATAATATGGAATATTAATTCTCTATGTTTCAGAAATACTCATTGTTAAAATAATAATCAAAGTACATCAACTTTCCTATAGAAGTTGATTAATAATGCCTCCACTTTGTCCACATTTGTGCATCTCCCAATATATAATTTTCAATATTAACTCTATAAGAAAAACGCTTAATTCGAAACTTGATCCGGTTTCATATATTTTTAACACGCATATAAAAATCCCAAAGTTATGTAACTTTTATGTAATGGAATTTATTTTTTCAGCTCTCTTCTCGCACGCATCTGGCGACGCGTAAAATTTTCTATAAACTTAAGAAACGTTAAACTCACTCCATCCTCGAACTACATTCTTATTCCATAAAGATTACACGAGGCGCGTGTGTAAGGCCATGTGTGCCACGGAAGGACCCGGAAGTCTTTCATCAAGAAAAAGATTATTCCCAATACTTTGCCTAAAGCGCCGAAACTTTTTGAATACAACGTATCTAATTCAATTGGATTTCTTACTTGTTTACTTCCGCAGAGGGATAACATTGTTAAGAGCCCTTTTCTTAATTTCGACCGTAATACTCTTGACTGCCACGTGAATACGGCCAACCTGCATCTCCATTCAATGTCGACTTGATTTGATTAAAAGTTTTATTCGGTCTTGAAATTTTTAAAGTCGGGCTCGGTAATCAAGATAACCATATTACCGGCGAAGTCAATTAGACGGGTATGAATATTAAAGACCTGCCCTCCACACTATATCATCTCCAATGAGGCTAATTTATGCGCCGCAGCCTTAATTAAAAACATTTTCAAATCCGATTTGCGAGTGGACCCTTCGCAAAAAACCACGTCGTTCATTAAATCTTCCCCGATATCCATTTTCGAAAGTGCGGGAAGAGACTTTCCCAACCCAAGTTAAAAAGCCACGCCAATCACTCGGCTTAATTCAATTAATATAGTATAAATTCTAATACATTTTATACATTATGCTGAATCTATTATACCGGGTGTCTACTCCGAGAAAGGGGCTGGAACGTTCGATGGAGCAACAAAAATAGTAGATCAGTTTTCCACAAACACCTAAGTATTACACAGTTGCTCTGATGGAGCTTTAACCATCTCTCTATGATGTCAGCTTGACTGGCGAAAGGCCCATAGAGAAACGTGTGCTGTTTCGATGTTCGTGAAAAACTGGTCTCATATATTTCGGTATATACTAATTTAAAAACTTGCTTTTTATGGATGATTCGTAATTTTTATACGGTATATTGTTCCTACATGTTCTATTTGCATAGTCTGAATATACTATAGCTGTCTGAATAGACAAGTGTAGCTATTTATGTATCTAATGCAAAAAGTAAAGCTACTCTATGTGTTGTCAAACTCTGCGTACAACCTCATTTGACAAAGTGAGCAAAGGGGTTTTTGGCATGAGTGCGAATTTGTTGGAAACAGCGCACGAACACTGAAAAAACACTTTAGACAAATACCGGGTGGGGGTGATCCACCAAGTTTTGGCCAGTCAATATCTCAAAACCTATTTGAACAATAATTTTGAAAATTGGCGATGTTAAAAAGTGGAAAGCTTTGTCCATTTTTGGCATAAAAGGACTTTATTTCACCTGCACGTTTCCGGTCATGTGACATCAACTTCAAAATTTTAAATGAGACGCCCTGTATGTTATTACAATGTTGTGATGGTCTGTCTAATACCAATCCAATGATACTATATTTGTCAAGTTTTTGCGACACTACAGTAATGCTAAACAACTGTTTATGAACGTTTCTTTATTTTTATTAAAGAAAAAACGTAGGTAGCTTAGAAACAAAAAAACAACAGAAATACATCACTACTTGTCAAGAGCTGTCAAGCAGTATTAGTAGATTTTGTGTTCGTAAAATTAGTAATAAGATTATTATGCCTTTACGTTTTACAATGTAAATGGTACAATATCTTGGCCAGCTCGCCCCCCAGATATAACACATTTAGATTTCTTTCTATGGGGATACTTAAAAGGTTTGGTTTACAATACACATTCTAGAAATTTAGACGATTTGCAAAACAAAATCAGATCAGCATGCCAAACCGTTACACCAGAAATGATTAGAGCAGCATGCTACACAAATGTTTTAAAAATATTTGAGTATTGCGCTAATGAATGTGAACATCAACTTGAGCATCAACTGTAATGATTTTTATAATTATTGTAATTTGCTGTGTAATTATTTATCTTCTTTAATAAAAGTTTTAAAAAATCAAACCATTAATTTAACAGCTCAGATTATCACTGTTTTACATAAACGTGCTAATAAATATGGTATCGTTGGATTGGTATTAGATGGTGTCCCATTTAAAATTTTGAAATGGATGTCACGTGATCGGAAATGTACAAGCGAAATAGTCTTTTTATGCCAAAAATGGGCAACGCTTTCGAGTGTTTAACATGGCCAATTTTCAAAATTATTGTTCAAATAGGTTTCGAGATATCGACTGGTCAATACTTCGTGGGCCACCCAGTATATAACAAAACTCTTTTTCTACAACAGTCATGGCATTAAAAGAAGTTTCTTTGAAGATAAAAAATTGGCCAACGACAGTGTCATTCTGATTATTCTGAGTACATCAAAGTTTTCCCAAAAAGAGTTTTCTAATGTTACCGAGTGGTCTAAGTATTACAAAGTTAATTACCAAGATAAACAAACATTGAAGTGGTATTTTTTGTGCTATTTACATAATTTCCATTTTTATTTATATGAATTACGTTGCTGCTACATTAACACTGCTTAAATTATAATTTTTATTTTCAGTAAAGACTAAATCTCCTCATTATAAGAACCACTAGTAAATATTTAAGGCCATCTGTTAACCCGGAAGAACATTCATATTAGTATAGTATCCATAATATTTAATTCGAAAGCTCAATAATACAAATACATACTCAAATATGATATTGGTTGTATTGTTCCCGAGTATATAAATATTTTCTAGACTTGCACTAGCACATACGAGTACATAATACGAGTACATAATGTACACTAATATTTTGATAGTACCACAAAGCCATTAACCTTGTATATCAAAAGAATATGTATTCCATTTCAAAGGCGTTTCATGTTCCTTTGTTGTCCAATATGGTCAGTAAAAGGTGTAAAATTGTAATAAAGCACACCAAAATATAGAATATAGAAGTTCCACCATCAGACCAGAATCGTGTTGATTTTACTCCAGTAAATAGTAATGGTATGGTTCATAATAATAGTATGAACATTTACACCAGCGAATGATAAAATTTTATCACGGCATTTACGATATTCATTTCACACTAAACTGGTATGTCAATTGATGTGAAATTTTGTCAAATTTTATATCATATTTTAGACGATTATCATGAAGATGCATTGAGACATTATCGATCTTTTTTTCTGAAATATTGGCAATACTGAATTCATTTTTGAGTTAACTGTACTTTTGGTCCATAGAAGACGTGATGATATTTTGAGAGCAAGAGCAAACATTAATTTGTTATTGCCTGTAACAGATAGAGGAGAACGATTCGAAAGTGCCTCGTTATATTATTTCTTGATTGCACATTCTACAGAAGTATAGGGTGTTTCAGTTGGAACTATAGGATGTAATTGCGTGTCATCTGTGTTCTGTCAAAGATAGGGCGTCAATATTTAACGACTGTCTTCTACAAACCATACGATAGTGTACCCATTTACTGTGATAATATTACCAGCTTCATTTTTATGAGGTATGGTCCAATTACTGCACCAAAATGTGCACTAAATCGTGCATCTCTGTGGGTGCATTACTTTATCGTGAGCAGCATGTGGATTTTTACCAAACAATAAACAACAAATGTACGACGTTGTAAATGGTCTGTAACTTTTAATCATTGTATTAGCTGAATTTTGTATGCTGACAGATGTAGATCTTTCTATAAAATCTGATGTGTTGTGACTCTTGACAGATTCAGTTGCTGTGCATGACATCGAGTTGTTGTGTTTGGATATTCCTGTACACTTTCTCTCACTGCAGCAATATTTTCACCTCACCGACCACGACGAGAACACTTTTGTGTTGTCTTATCAATAACACAACCCGTTTTTACAGATTTCTTAATTCAGTTACGAATTGTCAACTTTATAGGTTAACAATAGCTTCATTTTGTCCTAATTTTGTGCGAATTTTTCTTAATGCAATTGTAAATGATCGCTCACTTTCATAAAGCAGTTGTATACAAACAATTCGTTGTTGAATTATTAATCACAGCATGTTGACGCCGTATGCTTTGTAGATGATATTTCTCAAATACTGATGCCCTATCTTTGACAGAAAGAAAATGGCGCACAATTTAAATCAGATAGTTCCAACGGAGACACCCTATATACTGTATTAGCAACTCTGCAACGTTCTAAACTCGCTGGCCGGAATAGTCACACCCAGTGACTAAAAGTTGAACTAACATCGCACATCCTGGCTTTCAAAGAAGATTGGTATTTTATCTGCGTTTTACTGGAATTCGCCCATAAAATTTGCTTCACGGAAAGTAAAAACCAAGGAAGAGAATAATAAAAGGCATGCTAAGGGCCTCATAAATTTGCTTGGTGTTGGTATAACAATAGTTATGGCATCATTTTTATCATGCGATCGTTTTTTACGCACTCAGGCGTTTTACTCCCTTAAGCACAGCGTTACTGCATTTTGTGACACAATGTAATAGTGACATTCGATCTTATTGTTAAGATATTTACGAATATTTAACATATTTATTAGTAAGTAACCTTATTCTGTAAATCCAGGTGGGTTTTAAAAAAGAAAAAACTTTTCGCTTCTTTCATTGTTTGTCTGACAAATATTTTTTTCTTTTAATACAGAGGTGTTTCCCGGGTTAACATACATGGCAAAAATTATTTAATTTTGTTATTGTATGTAGATGACTTAGTTGTATTAAGTAACACAGGAATTGCTGTTACCTAGAAATTAAAAATTTTGGAGGACAATTGACACTTAAATTATTTAATGTTTAATGTGAATAAAACTAAAATTGTATAATTTTCTAAGGGTGGATCTAAAAGATCGAAAAACTATAATAATTTCTGGTTCGAAAAATAGTAGAAATGGAAAACAAATACAACAACTACATAATTATTAATTCTCTTAAGACGTATAGAATGATATATTCCTTAGATTCAGTAAAATCGATACCTGAAGATTATAAAATGCTATAGATATGTCCTTATGTGAAAGTTCAGACACTTTGTCATCGATGTTTTTAATCGTGATGTTTGTTGTTTCGTATCACTATGATGTACTGTTGTACCAAATCTGTTGTTGTTGCCTTAATGGTTGTGAAATAAACATAGATGTTTACTTCAACACATAGATTTATTAAAAATAAGCAACAACGGTGAACACTTTAAATAAAACGTTCTAAAGAAATTATAAGAAACTGACTAATACCTAAGTTATATAGCCTGTTTTATAGCCTATCCCTAACATCTGGTTGTGACGCGATGGGTGTGGTTTTTGTGTCACTTTTTGACAATCGAATATGATGGAACAGGCTATTATTAAAAAATACAACACTAAGGGAAGTCTAAGTTCAACATAGTTTTGCACAGTAAGAAAGGATTCCTAAATGAATACAGCCGACAGTACCCATAATAAGTATATTTTTAAGGGAACGAAACTATTTACTGTGATCCTAATAAATCCACTACCATAAACTATAGAAATCTTAACAATCGATTTTCTGAAAATTCAGTCATTTATTTTTAGTGAGTAATCAATATAATTACTACTGCTCTTTATTCTGATACTGTAATGTTATTTCTTTTTTCTATATTTCTAAAGTTATATGTAAAATCATTATACATGTACATATACGTATATGCATATGTAAAAAAAATATATTTTATGATCTATTATGTTGATGCTATGTAACGAAATTTTACATCATAACTATTGTTTTGGTTTTTATTCTTCATTCTCTTTATTAATTATTATTACAAATTCTTGCTATATAACTTTTGTATAATGTAAACAATAAAGTTAAATAGTATCTATACATTTACGGTTGTAATAAGTTTTGTTGTAATAAATATAAGTGTTATTATAACAGTATAATAATATAAGCATAATAAATAGTAGTATAATAATATAAATAATATAATTTAGAATAATAATATAAGTATAATAAGTGTTCTTTTAAGTTATAATTTACTTTTTAATCTCATCAGAAGTTACATATTAATTTTTTCAATATACAATAATATTTTGCTGATGAACAATGAACAGTGTCTCAGTAATTTGATTTGACGCTAAAGTACAATAGAGTGGCTTGCTCGATTTCCAGATCTAACGTCCTTAGATTCCTTTGTTTTGCACTACTTAAAATCTAAGATATACGCAAAGCAACGACATCACTGAAAAATGTAGGTTAATTTTCTCAGAAACACTTGAACGAGTGAGGGAAGAGTTTTCTAACAGAGTATTTGTTATACTGTTGTACATTTTGAGCATTTATTGTAAAATAATTTAAAGATATATGGTACTACTTCTTATTTTTATCATTTCGTTATTTGTGAATAATATTTATTATTTCTTCATTAACCTAGTTAAGTTTTTGAGTAATTTCTGTCTGTAAAGACCTTGACACAGCTTTTACAGGAAGGCACTGCCTAAAAGTTTGATGGTTTGGTAAAATTAAGTTTAACATTTAATAGATTATTTCAAAAATCAAAAGACAGTGGTCAAAATAAAATGTAAAACGTTTGAATAGATATTTGAAACATCTTCCAAATGAGGTATTTCTCGCATACCTCTCAGTTCTTGTCACTCTCAGCTCCAAAATTAAAAGCGGGAAACGTGTTTTACAGACGCACGCTGTGTCTCTGTAGAATGAAATCACGAAATAATAAATCGATTATGTAGAACAAACAGTAGCTTTCTGAAATCGGTGTCTGTCGCTTAAAAAATCACCCACAGTCGTACTACATGCCTAACAATACACACATGTTTACGCCAACATCCCACGCCGGATGTGCTTTTATAGCTGAACATTTGAGAAAACCCGCGAATTATTTTCAGCCGAGTGCCCCTCATATATCCTGGTCATTATTCACCATACGCTCCCGCGTCCTTCTCCAAGATAAAACTCAAAGGAATCATTGCGTATAGAGTGTTACATAAAACCCTCTTCGGCGTTCTTTTCGCCGAAATGAAATAAAAAGAATACATATTTTAGGAATTATGATTTATGGGCCGGTCATAATATGTATGTTTACGATCGGTTTTTTTTTTATGAGGGAGGGGTAGGTGCATGTTGTGAGTGTAGGCAGCTACGTCGGGAAGGACGCTGTTTCAAAAATTAATTGCCGACAGTAAAGTCGCTGAAACGGCGCTCTCAAACGTGAGTTTAATAACAAAAATCGTCGGTAATTGGGACGTAAAATATCACGCTGAACTGGTAGAATATAATCTGTAAGTTTACAGACGCCAAATATAAAAGATAAAATCCATACCGAATTCTTTATGACCCGGCTGTTAGATTTAAAATGCTTTGTTGGACTTTGTAGATATTCTATTGAAAATCCCTACGAGAGATAAAGGTTTTTTTTTCAATTTAAATTATAATTAGGACCGGCAAGGCAGAAACAAAATTTATATAAAGAAGAATAAAGAACCAGTGAAATTATTTACAACATTATATAAAAATTTTAATATAGACTACACTATAAACTACAACAAAATTCCGAAAAATTTTCATTGATTTTTAGAAGGTTGTAACTTTATGAAAAATAGCCATATCGAGTTAAAGAGAAACCATTTTGAAGACTGAGGATTCTAGTTTTGTCATATTTTAGTCTAAAAATTTTCTGAGCAGCAATCTAAAGAAATACCGTGAGATAAAAAAATTTCCAAATTTATTTTACGAGTGCGCATAGGCTTAGTAAATTTATTTTTGGGACAAATCAATACAAGGACCGGTTATCCTATTTATTCATCTTTAATTTGTTTTTTAACGGACTCTGTATGACTATTTGTTGCCGAGGTATCAGTGGCTGAATGAAAAATAACGCTTTTGTCTTTAATGATCGATATCTGAGGAACTGCTAATCCTATAATGAATCGAGGGATGGTTTTGAAAACTTGCATGAAACCTCTATAAATAACGAATGTCGCTTTTGAGCACAATATTGTTTACCCTTTGTATTAATTTGAAAAGTGTATAAAAAATACTATTTGTGACTTTCTAAAGGATCAACCTTCACTTTGCAAATGTTGACAACAGACTAATGTTGTCAGGTTCTTTTAGATTATTATACTCCCGATAGCCCTGAAAATTTTGAAGTTAATCCATCGAACCATCCTCGATTGGTCAATGTTTTGAAAAGAATTAAAGGAACAAGTTCACTGCTTTGAAACATCATTTAATGATTAAGATGGTTAAAAAAATTGTCTTTACTTTGCTTATACATAATTTCGCTTTCAATACTCACCAAGTTTAAAATAAAAAATAGCAAAAAAATTTTCTCGATGCAGCATCTGCCACTTACCATAATTTTATAAATTAAAATTAAATACAAAATAGTTTGATTTAAAAACTAGAAGCTTCAATATGTCTTTTTTCTTTTCATCTTGATACGACAATTTTTCATAAAGTTTTAACCTTTAAAATTCAAAATTTTTCAGAATTTATTTGTTTCATTCGTTTTTTTTTTATTACTGTATCATATTAAAGCAAGTGGACGTTATTAATGTCAAGTATTGTGATGTTGATAATTACAGCTTTCCAAAAATAAAATGAGTTCTATAAGAGAGAGTATACAAAATTTAATTTTTGTACAGTTGTCTAAATTCCTAAAATATTTATGAAAAAAGTAATCAAACTTTAATGTATTTGTTATATATTCTATTTTGTAAAGTATGAATAAAACATTATAGGGTAACAAATCACTATATCGTATTTATGAAGAAAATTAAAGAAAAATTGTGAAATTTCACTATTTCTCAAGAAGTTAAAATTAATTGTGTGTGGTAAAGTTTCTTAAAATGTTTTGCCAACATGACTGAATAATGTATTGAATTTTATCAGTCGCTGAATGATTTCACCAGAGAGATATGAGGTACATGTACCTAACCTATTTGTATTTCTCGACTGTGAATCAAGCAAGATAATATAAATGCATATTTTGTATCTATAATTTTTCATTTATTGTCTGTTTATTACTTAAAAATAATAATACATTTTACCAGGAATATTACCAAATTTCTATTTTCAGCGACAACTATATCTCATTAATAATTATTAAAATTATTAAAACTTGAATAAATGTACCTATTTATGAATAATCAACTTATTCCCAGCTATTCTACAAAGCAAACATAGTTAGTGACATGGCCAAGTTTATTAAAACTAATGGATATTAAGATGTCTGAAAGAAATATATTCGATTTTGATAAATTCGCTGGAGGATTTGTTTTGGTAGGTAGTTAAGTGATATCTTAAATTTGTCATTACTATGGTCAATTTATTGATAATAACAAATTAATATTATGAAGAGCATGCCCATTACATAATGAATCTACTAATTAAGTACATTCTTGATGTGGGTTGGTTGGTACACCGTTATATCGTTATTACTACAACACTAACAATGTTTAAATTATAATTTTTATTTTCAGTAAGAACTAAGTCCCCTCTCTCATTATAAGAAAAATAAAATTATTAGTGAATATCCAAAGACATCTAAATATCAACAAGGCACATTTATTACTTATTAACCAGAAAGAATATTCACGTTAGGATAGCATCATAATATTTAATTGGATAGCTCCATATTAAAATATACTGTTTACAAAATTATAAGGAATTGGTTGCGTTCTTCATGAATATGTAAATATTCTCTAGCACATTTTCCAGACTCGCACTAGCACATACATATACACCAATATTTTATTAGTGGAATAAAGACATTTACTTTATATAATAACAAACAGTTTTAAAACCTTAAAAAGAACATTTTCGCGCGTAGAAAATCTCTACCTGAAAACTGAGTGACCGAGAAAAAATAAACCAACACATAAATGCAGAGTATGTGTTTTATGCGACAGTTTTACCTTCTTCAAATAGAACGCCATCATGCTTTCTCATGACCCATGGACAGGGTGGGATGTGTCCTATCCACCTCAAAGTCAATAGATGTCGTCTGGTAGACGTCTCTAATCAGAATCAGTGAAACCTGATCGATCCGACACGATTTAATTGAGTGATCGTGCTAACAAAAAAAAATCTCAAATAGTCCACCATTGTGCTTTCTCATTACCTTTTTTTTTTTCGAGGGGAAAATCTTCGAAAGACACCTGGCCTCTGGTGTTCTGTTATTGTTTGGCCAGGTAGTGTCGGATTCGTATACGCCTACCGACTAAAAACCCCCCGCTATCCTATCAGTGTAATGTCGAAGAGGAACCGCTCTCGCTTTACTTCTCCTCGGCATATCAATCAGGACACTTACTCATTCCCCACTTTCCTTTCCTCCTTCTCTTTCTCCTTCATGATGAACGTTACCATCTGCTCCACCACTGTCCATCTTTCTCTGCTCTCGATCATGATTGGGATCATGTTGTCTGCAATAATAACATGTCCTATCTTTTGCTCTGCAGCTCTCCTTTTTATTGTCCACCTTTTGCAGCTGAACACTGTGTGGCCGGCATCGTCGACCTCTCCACAGGACCAGCACTCTCTGCTCTCGCGTTTGCCTATATCCAATAGGTAGTTCGCGAAACAGCCGTGCCCAGTAAGGACCTGGGTTAAGTAATACCCGACATCGCCATGTGCCCTTTCGCACCATGGCCTTATGTCCGGGATTAGCACCTTCATCCATCTCCCTCGGGGCTCCGCCTCCCATCTCTCCTGTCAGTGTTCCCATAGGCTCTCCCTTGCTGCACCTCTGTCAGCGCCTCCGTACACCTCCCATCTCTCCCTTGCTAGAAGATCGATGGGTGGTATACAGGCTATCACCAGCGTTTCCGCTGCCAATACAGTTTTGTATGCACTACAAACTCTTAGCGCTGCTCTTCTCTGGACTTTGGTGAGCTCTTTCCTCCACTTGTCTCTTCTCAATATATCCACCCACACCGGGGCGGCATACAGTAAAATCGACTGTACCACCCCGCTGAGGACTCTCCTCTTTGACACCCTGGGGCCCTTAATGTTTGGCATCAAACGATCAAGGGCCGAGACAGTTTTGCCCGCCTTTTGCCCGTCTGTTTGATATGTTCCCTAAACGACAGAGAACTATCAATCCAGACTCCCAGGTACTTAATACTCTGCTTCGGCACGATTTCGGTATTCCCTACTCGAAACGTGATGCACGGAAGCTTTCTCCTCCTTGTCAGGAGGATTGTCTCCGTTTTTTCCAACGCCAGAGTCAGTTCCCTCTCTTCAACCCATCTCTTGATCCTCTCAACAGTGAGGTTGGTGTTTTCCCTCACGTCGATGTCACTTCTTCCGGTAACGACCACGCTTTCTCATTACCTATGAACATGGTAAGGTGTGTTCTATCCACCTCAAAATTAATAGGTGTCGTCTGGGAGACGTCCCCGATCAGAATCAGTCAAAACCCGATCGATCCGATACGATTTAGTTGAGTTATCGTGCTAAAAAGAATAAATTCCGACGACAACGACACACACACACAGCAACATTTTTTTAAAACCATTTTTTTTTTTTGGTTATTAGGCCGAAAACAAAAAATAAACGCTAGATAAAAAAATTTCCGTTTTTCTTTACACGATTACATTACTTTTCCGCTCCGGTATAGTTGAGGGCATAAAAGTAAAAACTATAAAAATTGATATAAAGGTTTATTATAATTCTAAGGCGTTTTATTCGTCTTCGTTGTTCAATATGTACAGTAAAAGATATCAAACTATAATTACTAAAGTTTACACCAAGCGGCGTGTTGACTTTATTCCATTACTGGTATGAAAATTCACACCCACGACGGGTACAATCCTACCAAGACCTTGTCGAGTTCATTTCACACTAACCTAAATTTTACACCACTAAATTTTACCACAATGTTTAGGTACTTTTTGTAAAGTACCTGAACATTGATTGCTGCCTAAAATATAAACATAGGTCTCTTATCCTTATCGGATACATTAAAATATTTATTTCCCTCACTGTGTATTTAAATGTCCCACCCTTTGCACTACAATTTGGTGGCACATATTTAAGTTAATTGCGTACGTACACTTGTATTGTATTTATATCTCGTTTTTATCGAGACACCCCGTAGAAACGTATTTTAAAATTCTGCCTCTCCCGTAGTTAAATCAACAATAGGGCGCCGACCAATTTGCCCACGTTTGGACGCAACGCACGGCTATAAATACCACATAAAAATACGCAATTTATCAAGAAGGGCGTTAAAAAAAGAGCACAGGACCGTTCGACGGTGAATGTTTTCGCATGATTGTGATTTCTATAATGCATACGGCGTTAAGTGATATATTACTACATTTTTATTACGCAGTGAAACAGTGATAATAAAAAATATTTGGACGTATTTTACGTTTTATGCCTGTAGTCGCAATATATACTTGAAGCTGTAAATTTTAGTATTAAGTGGTGCTAAAGCCACTTGTTCTTGCAGTTTTATGCTCAGTAGTGCTCTCGAGTATATTTTTTGTGTGATAATGTTGCACAGTGTGATATTTCCCGCTATTTTGTAATGTTCTGGAAATTACTATTCACTGTGTTATATTCATAACAAATATTAAATTGATTATTTCTATATTTCTATGTAATGTGGCATACAATGTATGGTCATTATTAGTTGACTGCCGTGCCACGTCAGTGATGTGCCACTCGGGTAACTCCGCGGCAGCCGAAATGCCGTCATGTAGATTTATTAAATCAATGATAGAGATATTTTGCTCAATATACGAGGGTAGTCCTACAAGACTATGGTAGAAAGTACCAATCTTATAAAGCTTAAGTTTGAAGTTTGACAACGCAGTGTTGTTTAGTTTTTGTTTGGAAGCCATCAATAGTGAACGCTTTCAGGAAATTCGTAAATATGGGAAAAATTGGTCATCGTTTAGTGACGCAATACTTTAATTTGAAACGCCCCAGTCCAACCGATATCAAAGCGGAGCTAGATTCAACTCTGAGGGAGTCTGCTCCGTCGTTTACAACAGTGACCACGCCAGAAATGGCGAAGAAAATCAATAAAATGGTATTGGCTGACCGTCGACAGAAAGGGCGCGAACTAACAGACAGCAGAAATTTCAAAAAGTGTTGTATATCTCATTTTGACTGAAAATTAGTACATGAGAAACGTGATTATATACAATGGAACAAAAACAACGTCGTGAAGATATTTCAATCAAATGTTTGGCGTAGTCTCATGGAATAAAGCCGCATTCTTGCGTCGTTTCATAACCATGGACGAAATACAGGTCCATTACTTCACACCTGAGATGAAGAAACAGTCAAAATAATGGACTGAAAGGGGAGAATCGGCTCCAAAGAAGACAAAGACAGTTCCATCTGCAGGCAAGGTCATGGCGTCAGCTTTTTGGAATGCACGTGGGATAATTTTCATTGATTATCTTCAGAAAGGAAAAACAATCAGCGACTAGTATTATTGCAGCATTTGAATTAAAGTTCGAATTGCTTCCTCATGGACCCTATTCACCAGATTTAGCCCCCCCGGATTATTTTCTGTGTCCAAACTTGAACAAATAAACAAAAATGACCAATGACTTTATAGGTATTGATGTTTTCGTAATATTTTATTTTCCAAATACCAAATATATAAGAAACTGTGATTAGCTATGGCCATGTCAACAAGTAGATTAAAGTAGAAACCTGTATCCTTGCCTTACGCCACGGCGAATCTCCATTACCTCCTGTAGTTAATTTTCAACTATTGTATCAGCCCTCTGGCCCCAGTATAGTTAGTAATTATTCTCACCTCGTCTGGATTAATGTTTTTGGTTGGAAGTAGTTGATGCAACTTATCATTATCACTTTATCAAAAGCCTTTTCAAAATCGATGTAACATTCAAATACATCCTAATTTACTTATGTCTAGACGGCATCAGAAAAGAACATTAATCCCAAAGAGTGATTCTCTTGTCCTAAGTGCTCCACGAAAGCCAAAATGTGTATTACTTATATCTTCTTAAAGCTTTCTACATATTATTTTATGAATGATCTTCAAAAACAACTTTAACGTGTGGCTCATAAGCGCAATGATTCGATAATCTAAGTGTTTGCTCCGATTTGGTTTATTAGGAATAAGCACAAGTGTAGACAATAACCATATTTTAGGGATCCCAGAAGGGGAGGAGGTCCAGAACACAAGAGTATCAATTACATCGTCATCAAAGAGTTTAAAAAGCTCTATAGGTATGTATTGTTTAATATATAGGTATGTATAGTTTCTTAGATATGGGTATGTTATATATAGTGTCACGAAGACCGCTAAATTTTAGTAAAGTTACTTATTGGCATATTCTCTGTGGGTAGGCTCAAATGATTCCAAAATCTATTAAAACAATTTTTGTATATTTCCTAAATTAATTCTATCTATATTATTTAACGTACGAGTATAGTATATAGCAATTTATTTAATTAGAACATATGAAGAAGGTCAAGTTTTCGCATATGTTGCAAATATTGCAAAACATAATAACACATAGGATTGATTCGGAAATGAATTGTTATTCAACCTATATGGAATCTGCCGATTAAACATGTAGTATGTATATAAATATGCGAGCGTAAATTTATTGAGGTAGTACAGTGATGCCCGGCACCTCCACCATTTGTCACAACCTGGGGGCTTAGCAAGGAGAGGTTACCCTTTATCAATACAAATATATAAAAAATACAGATATTTATTATAAACGCAAACGAATCATGGAAAAAAGAATTATTATAAGGAATATGAATAAAAATGTGCTTACCTAGTCATCTTTGGGGGGAGTTGTGGCCTAACATTAGTGGACTACCTCAATAATTCTACGCTGGCATATTTATATACATACTACATGCTTAATCGGTAGATTCCATCTAGGTTGAATAACAATTAATTTCCGAATCAATCTTATGTGTTATTATATTTTGCAATATTTACAACACATGCGAAAACTTGACATTCTCCATATGTTCTAGTTAAATAAATTGCGATATACTGTTCGTTAAATAATATATATAAAATTAATTTAGGAAATATATAAAAACTGTTTTAATAGATTTTGCAATCATTTGAGCCTACCTACAAGAAATATGCCAATAAGTAACTTTACTAAAACTTAACGGCCTTCGTGACAATAGTTTGATAGAAATCCCCAAATGTAAAAACACTATTTTGTTAATAAAAGTTAGTATCTATTGATCTATTTTTAGTTAGTCAAGTCTATTCTGCGCAAAGTTATTATACAGGGTGTTTCCTAAGTAAGTACAAAAAATTTAATAGCATATTCTTGAGTCAATTTTATGAAAAAAAGTTCATATGAACATATGTCCTCAAACACTTCATTTCCAAGATACAGGGTGATAAAGATTTAAGAAAAAATGTTTTTTATAATATCTATGATATCACTGTATATATTTCTGTGAAATTTGGTCCACACATTCTATGCATCTGGAGGCACACAAGTTTTGCTTAATTAATTAACAATGAATTGATGTTTCAAAAATGAAATCCCAATTTATTAACATTTACAGTTATTATTGTTATGACATTCAATTTCACTCAAAATTTCTTTTTCCAAAGCAGGAGTTCTTTTTGTGGTAGGCCTTCTTGAAATATCTCTCGCCCTTGCAAATGAACTCGTTTCTACTAAGCGTTGATGAATTGTTGCAAATGTGCGAACATCTGGGATTTGTCGGTTGGGAAATCTTTCTTGGTAAATGCTGCTAAAGAATTTCTATCAGCCATAAACAAAGTGGATATCTGCCATTTCGGAGTTTGTGTAGTTAACTATTGTCAGGATATGTTACTTTTAATACATAATGTAACAGTAATTATTAAAATAAAGAACAGGAAACTTATAAACACAACAATAGAAACTAGAAAGTACTTTTAAAATTCGAACCCAAATCAAAATACAAATTTAATATGTATTATTTATGATTGTCAAAGATGATTTTGATAATCAGTAAAAATACCAATTTATAACCAACATGTATCTTGGAAGCGAAGAGTTTGAATGCATATGTTCATATGAACATTTTTTCATAACATTGACTCAAGAATATGCTCTTAAATTTTTTGTACTTACTTATGAAACACCCTGTATACGTTGGAAATCCTGTTGAACTTTTTCACATAAAATAAATATAAAGAAAGATAAGCTATTAGAAATCGTAAGAAGTCTATAATTAATCGCATTTGTTGCACACGTTTTGCATATTAACATAATTTTTTTAACGTAAGAAATTAACTGACGTATATATTTTGGTTTGCAAATTATATATTTGAGTTGTAATTTTCTCAGTATTTTTTTAATTGCAAGCTGTGTATCAAGCAACTCAATAAGCTGTATATTTCTGTAATATTTAAAGTAAGATCATTGCAATTATGTTGCTGTTAATTATTAGTCATCACGATTCTTTATAATGTGGCTTAGATAGAAATATTTAATCAGTATGTTTCTAATAACGTAATTATTTAAATTCCTCTAGGCACTATATGACCAGGGGTGTAGCGTGAGAAAAGAATTTAGGGATGTGATAAAAATTTTACAAAGGGAAGAGTATAGTCAGATGTATGGTAGGCTATATAAAAATGGTAAAAATAAAAAGGACACTAACCTAAAATGATTATGCCGAGGTATATATCGTATTTTTTAAAATTAAGATCAATTCCTCAGTTTGTTCAGCGAAAACGTCTATCACTGTTTCTTCAAATGTTGGAGACAATCTCATATCTTCTAACTAGGCATTCTTGCTTTTGAGAATTTCGCAGATAAGTCTTTATTGTCTTTAAACATGAATCATTTCAGTTTAGAAATTTCACTAAACAGTTCACTAATGTTCAAAGTGATAACGTCCAAAATTTCATACAACAATCGTGCGTAGGCGCTTTTCTTATCTTCTTCAGGAATTAAATCCAAACGCATTCTTTTACTTTGTAGTTGATTTTTTAACACAAATCTGTCCATACGGCCCCAAATGTCACTAAACTAGTTTCTCATTTTTTGAATATGTGATTTGAAATCGGCGATCTTTTTATTGCAGTAACTAATATCTGATATTTTTGTCTGTCGAATTTTAAACAGACTCTCGGAATGTGGAAATATTGCAGAAAACACTGCTAAGAAAATATTAAAATCAAAGTAGCGCAATAAAGCTAAAAGGCTTCTAGCACAAATAACGGTTTCTCGATCCCATTCCTTATTATCATTTTCCACAATTACCTGAAACAGCGCTTCCAAATATTCCTTATGTTATGGCGACAGTCGCCAAGATGCGTTCACATTGTCGCATAACCGTGTCCGGATATAACGACAACACCCATTCGAGGTTCCACTGTTGACTGAGTAAGATCACTGACGTTTGTGCCCATCTAACGCGTAGCTTAGATATAACGCCGACCATCGCATTTCAGCACTGCAGCAAGTAACGCGGGAGTCCAATAATTTCGGGAACCTTCACGGCCGATTTGAAGTAAAAAAGTTGATGGTAGCGTTTAAAGTAAATAATGTATGTTTTCCGTCAGTTTAAAATAATAAAAAATTGTAGTAGTTGAATAAATATATTGAACTTTTAAATAACACTAATTTGCCAATTTTTTAAGGGATGCGATGCATCACTCGCATCCATGTATGCTACGCCCCTGTATATAATGTGAAGAATAACTGTTTTCGGTGAAGTGATACTATAAACCCAGGTTCGGTTTATGTAAATCACTGGAGCATGGTATATATTATCTACTTTGTAGAAGAGTACGGCGATTCATAACTCTTAATATACTTTACGACTTGGGACAGAGATCGATTTCAGTTATCCTTATTGGAATAATGATCATTTTAAATGAGTATTTTACTCGCAACAATTTAGATTTTACAGCCGTCTCCTCATTGCGTGTTCTGAATGATTCAGAATTTAAATCCTTGCATTTTTAATATTTCAATCGATATATGTTTCAGTGGAGATTATGATTGCGACGTACGACACGTTAAGTCTAAAGCTACTGAAAAATTGTCGAAATTGGAGGTTACTTTAATATATAGAATCACGCAACAGATTAAAGAAATATTGTATAAGAACATAACAATCTGGAAAGTACTCAACATAGTTTAGAATGCCTGTCGTTTACATAAACTGATAAGCGACAAGACATGAATATAATACTGATATAACTGATTCGTCGACTACCACCCAACTCCCACCCAGAACGCACTAATCACAATAAAATTAACAATGTGGGTGTCAGAGCATAAGGAAGTAGTAGGTAATAGAAGAACATACACTTTGACCAGGAGTAGGCATAGCGATGGTTTAGCCTGGGAAAATTTTATGAACCGTGGGAATTTTTTTAAACATTAAATACTCTCTGAATAGATCCTCTGAAGGGCGTAGGCATAATAGATGATGGGCAAGATATCTCAATCATTAACAGAATATGACGGAACAGTAGATAATGAAAGACTTTGATCAAGAAAGATTGTAGGAAACATGCTCTGAAAGACACAGATGCAATAAAAAGATGACCGATAAGATATCCCGATCATGAAATATTAAGATTGCACTGAAATGAAATTAGGACTATGACTAGGTTAGTAACCGATCATTGGAAGTACCTACACAGGATTGGTCTATTCACACAAGAATTTATTTGTGAATCGTGTAACGAAGAGAAGGGAACTCCTTACTTGTTATATTTGAACGTAATTAATGCTGTGTATAGTTGACCATACAACTAAAGCAAACGAATTTCTTGTCACAAGACAGGGAATATTCAAAGAAAACCCTGGTGATTTTTCGTTAATAATTTTAGACATTGCTATATACCGATCAGTGCCATTGAAAAGTATTTGTCACTAGTTGTAAACTCTTATGTTGCGCCAACGATCGCTACGTAGCGGCGTAGGTATCGCAACTTTTTTAGACTATTACCCGTCAAGAATAGGAAAAAATGTGAGATTCTCTAGGTATGCATAGAAGAACGAGTGAGGCAACATTCGGAGGGAAAAGGATGCACCTTACGCGCCGCCAGGTCGAGTTCTGTGTACATATATATTCATCGATATTCGCAGTTTTGAGACTTGCTCCTATTCTTGATGAGCTGTATATGGTAGGCTTTTCTTTGTCTTGTACATGTAAAAGTATTTCGCTATTGTTTTCTATGTATATAAATATTTCCATTATGCTAAGAATATTTCACTATCATGTAAATATTACTAAAACCTAGTGTTACACATAAATGCAACATTGAATATTTCAGCATTGTCGCTATACAAATATTAAAATTGTCACTCATTTTTTAACATGAGATAATGATAGGTGGAAAAATAATGGAACTTTGGTTTAACACATTTTTTACAGATACACACTTACTTACTATTCATTTCATCGCCATTTTATTTGCTAAATAAAAAACTCTCTTATCTTGCCGATAAACGGAATATTCTACCTAAGCCTAGTCATAAAAACAAGCCACGGTATACGATAAGAGCCGTTTGGGATTTTTTATTTGGTTTATAGCGATGAAATAAACTATACTACGACCGTAATTCATATATCACTTCAAATTTAATGAATAATTTATAAATATGCTAGAAGCTTAAAACTAATTGTTTGTTAAACGAATTTGTTATTAACTTTAATAAGTGGGACAGATATGTAGTCATTACTAAATAGATAGAACTGCATATAACAGTTTTATAGACATTCATAATCAGATTATTAAGTATTCAGTACAGTTATTTAGTTATCTTACGTAATAGATGATAAATTAGAGCTTAAGATACTTATAGGTACTTCTCATATCATTAAGATACAACAGCAATAGCAAAAGGGGTGCAGCATTTTTCTATCGGGAACACCTATATCGATTTAAAGTTCCATTAACTTTTTATCAAAGAAATATAATTCCGTTCAAGTAATTTATTGCATTTTTCATGTTAATCATGGTTTATATGAAATCTAGTTTCTTGAAAAGTAATTTATTATTTATTCAGTTACTAGTTTTAGACAGAAAATACTGCCAAATCGTATTTTATTTGAATAAATCACCTATTAATATCGATTAAATTGGTGAGGTTACTTTGTGATAGTCGATCATAATAATACATTGAAACACTTTATTACGTTTCTACAACAGTATTTTATTGTAACTTAATGCTGCTGTAGTTTCAATACTTCAGGGTATCGTCTTCAAAGCGATTCAATTGAACGATTGAGCAGAAAAGGCTGCTTGAACTGTTCATAACAAATTTACTCACATAAATTAATTACCAAATTCTAGCAAATTTTATAGATAATTAACTCATTAAAAGAAAACAAATTACATGTAGTAGTATTAAAGTATTAACACCTGCATGTATAAACAAATAAATTTTTAAACAAGTAATTGCCTAGAATATTCCTTAATTTAAAAATTGATATTGATTCAAATATTTTTACATTAAAATTTTATTTTGTAGGTGTAATATATCTACGCTATTATGATGCAGTTAACTATCTGGACGCCCTATATATGAGTATTATATAGGATGCTCCATTAACAGAGAAATTAATTTGCTGCGTTACAGATTAAAGAGAAATCGCATGTTATTCTAATCGATATTAAAATATGACCAATTATGGCGGTTTATCATGATGAAATGTCAGTTTTTAATCGATAAAATTGAAATTAAGTACATGAGGTAGAAAAATATTATAAATAAAACGCTCTATATAAATCACGTCGTCATAGAAGATTGAAATAATTATGTTAATTTTAAGTTTACTATAAGAAAGTAAATATTATTAAAATCATTTTCTTTATTTGAGTTAACATTTTCAGTTTACAAAGAGTACTTGATACTTACAGATTACAAGGACTACTTGAAACTAGTTTACGTTTATTTTTATTCTTATCGATTACTTATTTTTCTTAATATTTGGTGCGATTTATTTTTATACAAAAAACAGTAGCACTGCCTATCCTATGTTGGCCAGTTGTTTACTCTAGATAAACATATTTTAAATTAACACATTCTTTGGTATGTTAATGATATTTTGATATAGTCCAGTCGTCTTTTGAATTTTCCGATTAACAAACACTTTATTAAATTGACCATATTTTTATTTTTTATTTTAACTATGTAAACTACGATTAATATCGGTGTAAAGAAGATAAACAGTAAAATTACTCTACGAAATAGTTAATAGGATGAAGCAGTATGTGCTTTATTTTGTAAAAGACGTATTTAAAAACGGATTTATCGCAGATGAAAGTTTGCTGTCATTTGTTCATAAACTTTATATTACCCAAATCTATATAGACAGTCAAATTACTCTACGAAATAGTTAATAGGATGAAGCAATATGTGTTTTATTTTGTAAAAGACGTATTTAAAAACGAATTTATCGCAGATGAATGTTTACTATCGTTTGTTCGTAAACTTTATATTACCCAAATATATATATAGTAACGTATTTTGTGGTAAAATTATTTTAAGACAACCGTGCCAACATGATTACGTTTTAGACATTTCCTTTAATTATTAGTTTAAATCAATAAATTGATTGTTTAACTCTTAAATGTGACTTCAAACCACTTTTTAAGTAAATAACTAATTAAGGTGAATAAATAACTTTATAATTAATTTAGGTGAATAATTTTTTTATAAATAATTCAAACAGCCCTCTTCATTTATTAATTCACTTAAGTCACCTTGAAGATGATAAGCTGAAGTATCTAAATCTAAACTGTAGTAGCATTAGTGGTAGAACGTGATAGAAACGAAACGAATTAGTAATATTTCTTAATTTGTTAAACGGTCTCATAGGAATTTATCATTCTATTTTTTTTTAAACAGTATACATAGAAAAACACGAAAATGTGCGTCATTATCCTTACAATTTTATAAAATCGACCATATGCTTAACAATAACCTTAACATAATAACATTTAAGCGACCATCAATTAATTACCGCGACTTGCACGAAAATAATTATAAATTTAACACGCAATGAACACAAAATAATACGAAATAATGATACATTTTTGCCCACTTCCGGATATTCACGAAAACGAATGCACTTCCATAACTATCTCCAGATCTACGCCGGACGAAACAGGCAAAAAATCGTCCGAAATTTATTGCACTGCATTAAGGGTGCAGTTTTACTTGCGCGATTTTATCTGCTTCCTGCTGTCGCAAAGTACCAGTACAAAATTCGTGAATATCACGCGATGTTTTGTAAAAGTTTGTTCGGCCGTCATTTATACACATTATGTTTAATAGACGTCGCTAATCAAGACAAATAAGCGTCTCGAGGGCATATCTTGGAAAAATATGGGAAAATATTCTAGCACGTATTGCAAAACAATCGATTACAATTGTTTTTTTGACGTAATTGTAATATAACATCAAAATTTAATAGAGTTAATCGAGCAGTATAAACCAAATAGTTTCAAAACAATTTTAAGTAAAGTAGTAGTCGTGTATTGATAGTTCAACCAATTTCTCAAGAGGTGTAGAAATGCATAGAAGCAATAATTGGCAACATATGGTAATAATTTGATTGTTATATTACTGTCAGGAAGAAAAGATATATATTTTGAAAATTAATTTTAAAAGCAAAGTAAATTTTATTGGCGTCTCAACTTTCTTTTTATTATTCAACGTTGTTATAATATTGAAATACTATTCAGCTTTTGTACTTTCCAGTTTACTGTAGAAGAATAAACTTTAAATATTTACATTATGCATAATAAATGAAAATAATAAAACAATAGCGTTACGTCAAAAGATCAGTTTTTATTTTTTGAGTGAACATACTCATTCTTCTTTTTAATTTAAATGGAAAAATGTCTGAAAAAGTACTTCCTTATTTCATAAAAAAATAATGAATTTGAATTTTACATACCGCGTGATTTTTCATCGGTGAGTAAATCGGTCAGTACAAGCCAGATAGTTTCAAAGTAATATTAAATAAAACAGCAATTGTATTGTGTATTAATAGCTCAGATATAGAAACGTATAAAGGCCATAATTGGCAATATATCTAGCTATACTTTGGTTGGTTTGGTTAGTGGAAAATATGCATAATAAATAGAAATAAACTGAAGTCAATGGTGTTGTATCTAAAGTTGTTTCTTATTAGAAGTTTTCATTTTATTTTAGTTATTATAGAAGTATTTATTTTTGAGTACTCATTCTCCTTTGTCATTAAACCAAATTATGCATTTGTTACATTGTTGAATCAAAGGAAACGTACTGATTTATTTTATAAAAGAAATAATAGTTTTGAATACTATAAATCGGATCATTTTTTGAAGAAAGATACCTTAGTATCTCTGTTAGTAGTGACAGAGTTGAGTTTAGGACATAAGTTCTTTAGAACTTCTTTTATATTGACATATATAAGGCACAAGACATACTGAAAGGCGAACATAAATATTTTACACCACATTACATTCGATTTCACTGAAAGTGGTATTTACTTTTGATTTCAAATAGGATATCCTACATTTTTTGTGTAATTTTATAGCACATTCGATCAAAAATAATGTTTTAAATTGAATCACATTTCTAAAATCAAAAACAACTCGGCTATGAATAAAGAACATTTTAGTGCACCTAATTGATCTTAAATAGAATTGTATTTTTTATATATACATATAATCTGTCATGGACAATAAGTAAAATATATTACGCACATTGTTATCATTTATGTTGCTGTATTTTATTTTGTACTTTAACTACACAAAAAATAATTTTACTCCATATTAAAATTACAAAGCAATTTTCTTGGTATATTAAAGCTATTCTTACCTTTACGCACAGAAGAAATGACAGTACCTGTAAAAATTAAAACTAATATCATGAAAAATGTAGAGCTGAGCAAATGTGAATACATGATTTCTAGATTTCTGAAAATAACAGTTTGTCAAATATGACGTCATTAGCCATTTTTTTATTGTGGACACTATAGTTTTTTAATAATTAAAACGGTGTATAAAAAATATGTGTAATCGCAGTTTTAAAAACTTTGAAGAAACTTTATATAAATCTAATTCTAATATCTCTGGTTCTAATAATAAAATAAATATTGATATATACGGGGTATAAGTGATATTAGGATAAGTCCTTAACTTTGTTGTTTTTAAGATATCACTTTTTATGATATCTTGTCAAGGTGTTATTTTTCTCCTACTTGATGAGTCAGAAAAATATTTTCCAACAGCCAAGGCTGCCTGGATTCCCAAGTAAACTATACTAGAAAATAAACTGCACTAAAAATGTTCTCTAAAATAGTACTATTACACGTAGAGCGATTCACCAAATCCAAATATGTAAAAATATATATAGTATCCAAATATATATTCTAGTTATTATAAATAAGTTGCAGCCATTTCTGATAAAGCCGAGAGCGCTAGAACAATATAATCTAGATAGTTATTAACTGACATTTACGTGTTACTATAATTTCCAAAATTTGAAAGTGATATCGTAAAGAACAACGAAATTAGGGGGTGGACCTAATATGGTTTATGTCCCGTATATGGGAAACACGAATTTTCATTTAATGACGTTATTTCAAACTCATTTTAGGGGCATTTATTAAACATATATCTTTCTCTTCTAAATTTCAAAGCATCATAACCGCGACATTGAAAGTTATAGTCAGTTTACATTTTTTTCCCAGTCGTTATTTTTCTTTAATTTCACATTGAAAGAAAAATTACTACGACAATTAGAGTCCAAACATATAAATATAAGTGAAATTGATTTATTTATTTTTGGAATTGAAATTCTTTTATTTGAAAGTATTTCATAACGCAAAAAGTAAAAAATATTTATTTCTTCATAACGAAAACATTAAGGAGACTTAAAACGATGATAAAGAATTAAGATGAAAAGAAAGTTTAAAATCAACAAACAAAAGTAAATAAGAAGTATATAATGAACCAAAGTCTAGCTGGATGGACAAAAATATAAAATATTGATTCAACAGAGGTTAAATGGCAAAAAAAGTCGAACGAATACGCAGAGGGGTAAAAGTGAAAAAACTATTATCATTTGTCATCTTTGGGCATGGCAAATTTATTATTCCAATCGATTTATTTTAGAACAACACCCATATACAATGAGTTCCAATAATAATGCATAAATTCGATCAATTCTCTTTAAATCAGTCGGACACGTTAAAAGATGCATTTAAAATACCACAAATTTACCTTTTCATTTCTTCGAATCGTATTTTTAAAAGTTATAATGTATTCGATATTTTTTTACAAAAACCTCCATTCTTAATTAGGTACATTATTTGAAATAACTTTTTTACCTATACTAAAGTAAAATAAAGGATTCTTTGAGTAATAATTCGGAATTAATTGAGAAAGTAACACTAATAGCACTAAAAATTATTTAAAATATGCAGAGAGAATTTATGCACCGTCTTGGACATTGCCAAGCCATGAATGAACATTTTGCATGAATATTTATTGGTAATTAATTTTCTCGTTTTAAATTTAAATAATTATTACATTTTCATTTGCCTCATCGAATTATTATGAACTCACTGTATAATACACATAAGCGTCGTATAGAAATGTAATACCTGAAAAAGTGTCCGTCTAAAAAAAGGGACCGTTTACTTAAAAAGCGGCTAGTAACGACATGCCTAGAGAAGTATGATAGCTGTTGAGTATAAAATCATATCAGCAATTATACCTTCACAACCCTAATACAACTCATATTAAGGTCATTTTTTAATTGAATTTATTATTTATCTAGAAACCATGTATTCCATATCGTTTATATATAAATAAGTATCATGATAAATATATATAATTGATATACATTAGGAAAGATACTCTTTATTCACTCGAGAAAATAATAGTTCTTGACTTAAAGCGTTTTTATATTAAAGCAGTCTTTATAAATTCTTTATTCTGTGTAAATAAAATTTAAAGTATAGAAAGATTGATATTGTCATATGAAATATACTAAAACACTATTAAAGAATGTTGCTATTCTTATAAATTAATGAATTATAATATTTTTGTTATAAATATAAAAAATTACCTTGATAGTGGTAGTCTAGAAGCATGCTTCTTAAATGTGGAATCCCCAGAGAACACTAACTACACAGATTTCAAAGTACAAACACACGACACTGGAACGAAACCGAACTATTTACAAAATTATAATCGCCACGAGAAACACTAACATCACAATTAATTAGATTAATTGTCCGAATAGAGTTTAATAATTATTATTAGAACTCAATACACTTTTCTATCACCGCAAAACACCAACTGAAACATTAGCCTCTTTGTTCTGATCGACCTGTTCAAAAAACTTTTTATTGCCATATAGAAATAAAAAGATTCGCAAGAAACTTTAACGATAAGAAGTTTCGATAATTTGTCGTCAGGCGATGCTAACACACAGAAATATATACAGGGTTAATTAAACATATTAGAATATTTAATTTTTATTTGAAATATAAAGTAGGATTGACAGATAACAGGAATAAGAGTTTTTATAGATATTCTATGAAAACTTTTCTATAAATCTATACGTTGTTCTATTTACATTTAAACAACCATTTAAATAACCATCACGTTTACCACTCAGTTCTTTCTCCTTATGTTCATATATGGTAGATACTTCATTAATAATTAAAGTTGAATGCAATTGTAGTTTTTATTTATTTATTTATATACAACACCCTACAGGCAACCCCTATTATAGAGTAGGAAAAAATGCATATAAATATTGTTATATAAGTTGTTGCATACACAAGATACACATACACATACACAAGATATGTTGCATACACATACAACGCTATATAGTAAGAAAAACAACGTTACACATATAAGTTGAATAATAACTTATTGTAATGACAAATAACTAATACTAATCAATAAAAATGGTAATACAGAAGCCAACAATATATAGATGTAGATATAAGATTAAGGTAAAACCACGACTACTATTAAGATTATAAAAACCAAGTAAATAAATTTACAAAATTTATAGATTTCTTAACTTGAGCAATAGTATTACAAAATATATACAAGCTGTCCTCCAAAGCTGAGTAGTATTTAATCATTTAATAAATCCGGGACGCGGTTGTTAAATTTTAATTAGTTAGGGGATGCTTTAAAGAACAACATAGGTCAGGCCTGAGTATTCTGGTATATCGGGTTGTTCAAAAAGTTCTTTCAATTTTTTCAAAAGTATTTATTATTAACGTTATAGTTACTACACATTATTTCAATCAATAATATACATTCCTCCATTTTCAATAACTTTCTCCCAACTCTCAGTAAGCTTCATGAAAACTTTGCAGCTTGCTCGCAAAAAACGTTTTTAAATGATTTTCTGACCTCCTCGTCATTTGAAAATGTTTAGTTTCATAAACTGTTATCTATGGAGCAGAGTAGGTGAATATCCGAGGGCGTGAAGTCTGCAGAATACGGTGGAGTACGGAGAATACTCCGGATCTGCAGAGAAGTGTGAGGTCGAGCGATGTCGGGATGGAAGACGACCTTCTCACGATTCACAAGTCCTGGACGCTTTTTCTGCATGGCGTGGCTCAATTTTTGTAGTTGTTCGCAGTAAACGTCCGAATTTATTGTTATGTTCCTCGGGAGTAGCTCAAAATAAATAATTCCTTTGAAATCCTACCAGACGGATAACAAAACTTTCCTGGGGTGAAGCTCTGCCTTTGATGTGGATTGGAAAGGTTCACCGGACTTTTCCCACGATCTTTTACGACTGACAATGTTGCAGATGATCCCCTTTTCATCGTCAGTAACCATATTTCTCGAGAAGGGATCGCTGCGTTAACGAATCTTTAAGATATCGCAATATCGCAGATGTTGATGCAGTACACTAAATTGGATTCGCTGAATTCGTGAGGAACCTAAACATCAAGTCTATTGATAAGCCCAAGTTGTCTTAGTTGGTTTTGTACACTAGATTTTGACGTCCCGATTTTTTCTGCGAGCTCACGTATGGTTTGGCGAGGATTGTAAACTAGGTCGTAGATACTCGGAAACGACTTCTTTAGGTCGGCCTGACTCTGGGATGTCCGTAAGGGAAAAATCGCCAGATCGAAATCTCTTGAACCACTTTTGACACGTTCGATCTTGAACAATATTTTTGCCGTACACAGAACACAATCTGCTGCAAGTTTCAGCGGCCCCTTTACCTTTTTTTAAATAAAAAAGCATCACGTGCCTAAAATGTTCGGTTTCACTCATTTTCCATTAAGCTCACACACAACAATAACAAAAGTTCACGAGTATAATGGCAGTAAACAATAGTTAAATATCAGAGTTCAATAGAGAGGAAATCTTCATGGTTGCAGCTGTGCGCATGACATCATAGGCCGTGACGTAAGTGGTTAATTTGGAAAACCGAACGAACTTTTTGGACAATCCAATATATTAAACTAAGTAATGATTATATTATTGATAAATTTATGTAGTATAATGACCTGCTAGATATACCATGTTTTA
Source organism: Rosalia funebris (assembly GCA_037954035.1). Taxonomy (NCBI): domain Eukaryota; kingdom Metazoa; phylum Arthropoda; class Insecta; order Coleoptera; family Cerambycidae; genus Rosalia; species Rosalia funebris. Next base: position 10,631,642 of record JAZFAV010000004.1, read on the forward strand.
TCAAGAGCAGATACATTGCATCTGGAAAATAATACATTATTGGGAATTTCGTGTAAGGATATTCACCATGAAATGTATAAACTACAGAATTCATAAACCGTCGTTGGGATTTTTCTAAACTATCTTTATGAACTTGGTATATTAGATTTCAAACATATTCTAATTTATATCTAACAAAACTAACATAGTAACTGAAGATTGTTGAATTTTAAGTTTTATGTAATTTCAAATAATAAAACCTACTAGTGATTACAACTTTAGCTTGTATGTGTTTTCCTTTGAAATAAACGCCACGGTTCAGAATATATTCAGTTCTGTTTAGAATTGTATTGCTCCATTTGGAATAATAGATAAGGCTTGGGACAGACTGTTAACAAAACACCAGTCACTCATGTCTTCTAGTACTGTCTATGGTCTTACTTAGCTGTGAAACCTAAATCATTTACCTCATATGAGTAGCCACAATATAGAACTTTGGGGGACACCTCATATTTGTTTATATTTTGTTGATTAACAACTGTGGTATTATAGATATTGAACTTAATAACTTAATGCTGTAATGCCAATGAACTCAATGACAATGTAATTTGCGTCGATATTGAAACTTTTGAATTTTCCTCAAAATTTTCTTATTTTTTTCGATTTTCTTTCGCAAGAAAACATTTTCTTAAAAAAAAAAAGAAAAATTCCAGCGGAATTATCAAAAGCGTATATTCAATGGTGCTTTTATATTTCCTCTAAATTCAGAGGTTCTCTAGGTACGTACGCAATTATTGATCCGAGTCTGGGTTTGGAAAATTATTTTTCGGTTTTACGAAAAATTTGTCAATTTATCATTAAGTCGAAGATAGCTATCGTATTTAGGAGGTTAGTTTATCTCATATTCAATGTAATTTGCGTCGATTTTGACTTTTATAGTTTTCACAAAATGACTTTGCTATATAGTCGTAAGTCCACATAAGTATACAGGAGGTACAATGATTTGCCTATAAAGTTTATTTATGTACAATTTTTTACACTCACAAATTAAAAATAGATAGTATGATATTGTGACACCAGGTGTCTCCATATCTGGCATGCTGGCTCTAGAATGGCATTATATGACCAAAATACAATCATATCGGAAAATATCAGCCTTTCCAAAACTTTTGCATTTTTTGTCCAGCTCCTGGACTATTAGGCAAGTTACGGATTCGTACTCTACTACGATAACAGTTTCTAGTTACAAATCGAACTTAAATGATGTTCATATTTAAAATGTTATATAGAATAATTTACAGACTGTTTAATTTTGATGATTTCTTAAAAATGTAATAGAAATCAAAGAAGATGGTCAAGAGATATGATTCTCCGTTACACAGTTGTCCAAAAAGGCACCTGATGGGGTCTGTAAATATTCATAGTAAGTCCGAAAACGGAAATTCGTAATATATCCATTATATATTTGAATGTACCAATTCCAATTTACAACAGAAGTGTAGTAATTATGGCTCTTAGTTTCTTGTGTACTATCCATCAATGTAATAATGATCATCAATAATTACCATCTAGTTTTGCTTAATTATTTATAGTCTTTATAATTTTATACAGATGATACCTTATTTACAGAAATAATTCATGACCTTTTTATTTTCAGTGCTAACAGCATCTAAAGCCAGAAACTACATATACCTACTAGTCTCCAAGCGTTTCACGGCATATACTGTGCCGAAATTAATTCACGCTATCGCCAACAAAGGGCTAAGGGGGCCGAAAAGATTTACTGTCGGAAATGAAATGAAAAGAAAGAGAAAGTTTACGAGCAGTCCCAAACGCGTAATAGGCCTACGGCGGTTTTACAGTGTAGTGTGCTCTTTTGTGCCGGCACTCGTAATTACTACCCACACATACGCAAAAACCAATACAGCTTTTTGTGGTTCTCGTGGGAGATAAATTGTTATTCTTTTTATTTCGCTTTCGAAGACGAGAACACCTGAGCATTTTTTGGGGCATTTTTTTAGTATTTAACTGCGTTTATTTTATTAGTATGTTATGGCTAGTTAAGTAGCGCTAAGGGACTATAAGTAAGCACTTAAGCGTTATGAAAAGATTAATTATTAGGTTAAGACGTAAAATTATTTTTTCTCTCCTTTCCATTATTATGATCTCTGTATAAAATAACTTTTTCGCCAATTTGTATCTTTTATAAAGCGAATGTTACTTCTTCTCTAAGGAATAAAGCATTTGCATCCTTACTACATTTTTCGTTTAATAAATCTTAGTACTAATGTATGTGTAAGCATGTATAGTTTATTTCATTGCTGTTTACCAAATAACAAATCTCAAAACATACCGTGGCTTGTTCTTATGGCTAGGCTCAGGTAGACTGTTCTATTGATCGGCAAGATAAGAGAGTTTTTTATTTGGCAAATTGCGATGAAATGAATAGTAGTAATAGATTACCACATACAAGCATGCGTTAAAAATGTACTACAAAAGTCAATCGCACAACAATGATGAAACATACATATATAAATACACGCATTCCTTCTACAATTAAAGGGCAGCCTGCTACTTCTTTACCAAATTTTCTCCCCCCTAACACACTTTGCCTATTTTCAGTTTGAATTTAAACTTCTATTGTAATAATAATTCTCTAATTTTTAGTATTAGATTTCAGACTACACTTTATATTGCCACCCTTATGGAAACCATTTTGAATTTATTTTTAAATATTTTAATGATTTTAGATTAGATAAGCATATCTTACAATATAGTTTCCGTTCTTTTGGATATGAAATCTTATTTTATAGTAGGAAATATGTATATATTATTTGGCCTAAAAGTAGAATTACCTAATTTTGTATGTTTGTATGTATAGTATTTCTAGTTTTACTTCATAGCAAAGAAATTAGTCCTTTTTTTACTTTGGGCCCAAAGGCTATATCTTCATTTTGTACCTAGAGAGCTTGATCAATTGAAGAAAGTACCATCGAGAAAGAATTTAATGAGATACTTTCGTCTGATATATGTCCCATAAATTTAAACACTAATAAATTAATTTTAAAGGTGTATTATTAGTCAACAAAGAGTGTGGCCCTTTTCAATGTTTGCCAATATACTGGTCATTAAGGTTTTGTTGAGCTTATAGAAAATATTACGTCGCCCCAGAAATTTACAATATAATCAATATGTTTACGTTAGTAATTAAGGTCGTTAAATGTAAAAATAAGGTAATAATCCATTTAATTTAAATATAAGTATAATAACCACTAGAATAAGTTGATACACAGTGATATTCCAGAATGTTTGCCACTTTTGTATTCGGTTAATAAATGTAATTCATTCTTTTAAGAAATATTAAAAAAAATATAGTGTTCTTTACAATTTGTATAAATAAATATAAATAATAAAATAAGGGATCGATTTTTAAGGAATCAAAGAAATTTTTTTAAGACATTTAATTTAGACAATAATTAATGTTTAACAAAATAATTAAATAGATGAGTTCCTTGCAGAAATTTAACAATGGTATTACAAAGTACAGTACACACCAGTTTTATTAACAATATATTAAGGATGACAAAGATAAAAACGCGAATATTTCTTTATATTTTTATATTAACAGGGCAAAACATCTGCCATTATTTCGTAAGCAGAAGTATAATCATATTTTAAATTATTGAAAACAGTATGTAATTAATTTTCTGTAGTATATCTATTTCTTTTTTTTTTTTTCGACAATTTTATTTGCTGAAATATCCGCCAAAATGAAAATCTACTTCACTGCTGAACAAAATTTTATTTCAAAAATCGGTAGCGCCTTCTTTCTTTTTTAACACCTAATTAACAAGTATACGACATTATAAATGGTCTGCAATATTTAATTGTTATATCAATCGAATTTGGTATGTTGACAGATTCAGATCTTTCTTTAAAGATGTGTGGTGGCTTCTGAAAAATTCAGTTGTTGTTCACGACGTCTAATTGACATGTATGGATACTTTCGAATACTTTCTCTCCATGCAGCAATATTTTCATCTGACGAACCATCACAAGGACGTATTCGTATTACCTTATCAATAACAGAAGCTAATTCTTTAAGTTTCTTGATTAAGTTACAAATTGTTAACACTATGGGCGCTCCATTTTTCCTAATTTTGTGCGAATTTTTCTTAAGGGGAGGTTTTCATCAAGCCACCCAAAAATTACAAGATTTTCTTCATTTTTTTTCATAGAAGGAAATAAATAAAGTACTCAAAATTTTCTATACATAGTAGCAAGTATTCAGGTATACAAACAAATTTTTTATTAAAAAAAATGACACGGTAATTAGTTATATGCTCGGTAATGTGTCCATCCCAAAAAAAGGTGTCCAATCGATAGGAACTCTAGCACTTGTAAAAATCATCTGAAATCAAAATTTCAAAAAAATTTATAAAATATGTAATATTTGTTGGAGCTTATACCAATAAGAAAAATCGAAAATTAACAAAATGGCGGACCTGCGAATTTTCGGTACCGATTTTTCACTTACTTTTTTCGCTCTTTAAAGTGTTAAAAAAACAACAGCGAAATCAATGTTTTCTTAAGTATAAGCTCCAATAAATTTAATTTACTTTAAAATAAAAAAATCAAGACAATCCGTCAATTAGTTTTTGAGTTACAGTTTCCACGAGTTTAAAAAACATAGTTTCGAGAAAAACGCGTGTTCGACTGACTCTACACGCTATACCCATCGACATTAACGTATAAAGAGGCAAACTATCTAATATTATATCATATACTCTGATATCTGGTGGCACTTGGGGTAACGATACTTACCATAGAATGTTAATATAGGCGTGCGTTTCAAAAATGTTAGGATGAAATATGCTCTACTGCGTGAACTCTATTCTTGCGTAATTTTTCGTAAAAAGATGGGTTCCATTATTATGCAATATCTTTTTTATAAAAATGTTTTCAGCCAAATCGTTTTAGGAACATATTCTACATACAATAAGGTATCAAGAAAGGCAAAAAATATCGATTTTTTGGTCGAGTTTGATGAGAACCTCCCCTTAATCAACTGTAAATGATCACTCACTTTCATAAAACAGTTGTACATAAACTATTCGCCGTTGAAGTGTTGCCGTTGTATGGTTTGTAGATAATAGTCGCTAAATATTGAGGCCCTATTTTTAACAAAACACAAATGGCGCGCAACTCAAATCCTGTAGTTCCAACTGAAACATCCTATATAAACTTAACAGACCTGAAAATTACATAATATAACAGACGTGTTATGTTACATTTCTTTACAATTATACTTTCTTTTGCAATATATGTAATCACTTGTATTGGAGACTACTTGCTGAATCGAACGATTTCATAAAAATAATATTGTCTGCACCACTTTCAGCCACCGTCGTCACATGTTCACACATCAAATATAAACTGTGCAGCTCGCATTATAACCGCCGCCTGCGAGGGGTGGTTATGTAAGTTCGAATTCTCGCAGTATGGTGACCGAGCCAAAAATTTACGACGCCGTTAAAGTGGTGACGAGCGACCCCGTAGATTACTCGAACAAAGCAGAAGATGATAACTTATTGTCGCATAAATGTCTCTTAGCTTCGCTCTACATTTTATTATGCGAGCCGCCGCTTTATTTCGGTCGGGTCGTTAAAAAATGATCGGACCCCATTTGAATAGTCGACTTTTACGACCAACTATCCGACAATGGACTCCTTTTGTGTCTAATTTATGCAAGATAAAATTTAATAGAATAACGCGATTTGGCTAAAGAGTTATATAACACTGGTCTGCGTTTTATGGTTAACGGCGTCGTAAATGCCGGCTCATATCTAACACAATCTAATTGAACTTGGTAAGTAAATTATAATTAAGTTATACATACAGCTGTAACCCTATCCTCATAAATCAGGCGAAATTTAAAGTATTACGCATCGAATTTAATAACAGCATGGGTGTGTGTATAAAGTTGGATTTTGTCCACAATGTAATATGGTTTTAGGAAAGGAAAATCTACCAAAAATATTTTGAGTTTAACGTTACATACATACAGTATGCGTTGCTCTGGAAGAAAAGAGCGTCACTTGGTGTATTCGTAAAATCTGAAGCTTTAGATACCACCTGACATACACAGAAATCAGTTTATTTCGAATATAAAGGCTCGGCCACACAGAACGCGATCTACCGCCGCGGACAGCGATCGTACGAATGTCGCAGCGATATGGCACTGTCATATACAGTGCGATATCTTTGGGAGCGATCCAGTATTGTGTTTGCTTCCGGGAAACGGTTTCACACAGCCTTGTTGCTTTTTCTTCTTAATAGATTTTAGGACAAAATGAGTAGTTCTGACGAGGAACAACTCCTTCTATTAGCATTACGAAATAATAAAAAGAAAAGACAATATTGGGTGCATGGTATCAATGCAAGGAGAGAACGATTTGGGGAATACCATCGCTTATGTATTGAACTGAAATCATATGAAGATCGGTGTTTTAAATATTTTGGTATGTCGATATAGTTGATCCATACTACAAGTTTTTTATATAGGGAGTTATGAACGTCATACCGGCAGCGTAATTTTTGAAAATTATACTTTTTACCGAGAGTACATTGATGAAAAAGTTATTTTACCTTCGAAGCCACTTCCGGGTACAAGCATCCCTCTTCGTCATGTTCTGGTAGGTGATGAAGGCTTTTCACTTTAACCATTTTTAATGAAACCATACCCTAAAGCAGAAATAATCAATAATGTAAGAAAGAAATAATTCAATGCCCAGCTCAGCCGAGCACGTCGTGTAGTTGAAAATGCGTTTGGCATATTGGCTATGAAATGGCGTGTGTTCTTGAGAGCTATAGAAACTGATGTTGAAAGCCCAGAATTGTAAAAGCAGGTTGCTGGTTTGCACGATTACATTATATCAAATAAGAATAATAAGGAATACACATCTACTGAAACTGAAGAAGACACTAGGCCTGTGCGTGCGTTCATGTCAACTAGGTTAATCAATCGAAGGTCAACTACTGCTGCAATTCAAGTTCGTGAACAGTTTGCAGATTGCTTTGCCAGAAAATGAAGCATGCAACAGGAAATTAAATTTGGTTGCTCCTACTTTTAATAACAGTCAAGTATTCCAAGTGTGTGTCAAGTGTTATAGTAATTTTAAGGATCCCTGTTATAATAATTATTATGTATCCTTGTTATAATAATATATAAGCATTCCTGTTATAATAATAATTATTATAATAATTATTTTTAATTAATTATTTGCAATATAAAAACGCGAGACAAATCTGATTGGGACTGACCGCTCAACTGCACGATATTTTGTAATTATGTACAACTCTATCGCTGCACGCTACGATCTAGATTGGCCCACTGAGACAGACCGCATTCTGTGTAATATGGATGATACAATATTGTATCATACAACTAGGTCGCCTGCCTGATGCGGGCAGAGAACGCTGCCCGCGACGGTAGACGGGCTCTGTGTGGCCGAGGCTAAAAATGCGCTTACATAACTTTTTCATTCTTCAATATAAATATACACTAGGCACAAAAATTAAGGACGTAACGTGAAGAAAATATAGTCACAAAATATAACACAAATTTTTGCTTGGCTTTCAAAAGCTCCACGGGCTTCAATAATTTGTTTCAGTGAAAAAAGTCAGTTTTGACTTTGGTAATTAATTACTTGCGAAATAATTATCGTACACAAAATTCAAGTAGGGTTTTAAAAATTGCAAAGTATTCTTTACAAATCGTAGTTATGGGTTTTATATAAGAAAATTATTTTTCGATGCGAAAAATAATTTTTATCCTCGGGGGTAATAAACTTAGAAACCAGGAAGAGAAAACGTATGTATGGGGCACGGCACTATAAAGTTGTGAAACCTGGACGGTAGGGGAAGCAAGTAGGAAGAAATTAGAAGCTTTCGAGATGTGGTGTTACCTAAGAATGATGAAAATACCATGGACTGATAGGGTTAGAAACGAAGAAGTATTGGAGAAAGTCGGCGAGAATAGAAATATGTAGAAAAACAAAGAAAAGAAGAGATAGAATGGTAGGCCATTTTCTGAGTCATGGAGGAATAGTCTGCGATATTTTGGAGGCAGAAATAGGAGTGAAGAAAGGCAGAGGAGGCCTAGATTAGAGTACTGCTCGCAAATAGTAAGGGATGTAGGTTGTAGCACAATTAGCGAAATACGTAGGTTAGCACAAGATAGGAGAAGCTGGAGGTTAGCGTCCAACCAGTCTTAAGACTGATGACCTCATGATGATGATGCGAAGATGTTGATTGAGAAAGAGGTAAAGAATTGTGTATTTATGGATATTCGCTTAACTTGACATAACATTGCAAATAATGAATATACTAAGGATGTTGACTATTTCTCTTTAACCCCAAAGTATACCAGAGAAACTCTGAAAATGTCACCAAAGTAAAATTCTCTGAAAATTTCGAAGCGCTGCGATGTCTTTTCTTATTGTGTTCGTAATGATTGAATTTGTCGTTTTTGCCAAAAATCAATTTAAGGATGAATTTTTCATTTCTTATTCATTTTGAAAGTTGACAATGTTTTTGTTAGCAATAGTCTATATTTTTTATCAAAAAATATTAGTTATTGTAAGAAAAAAATTATTTTTTTTAAAGAATGTCGGAACTGACTTTCTTTGCTTTGAACGATAATAACTCAGCGAAAAACCATCGTGCAAGGCTTTTAGCCACTCAAATCAAAGAAGATAAAATTATATAAGAAGTCTTTATAATAAAATCATTGAAAAAAATGTACTGAAGTCCGTGGACCTTTTGAAAAGCAAGAAAAAATTTGGAATTTTTGTTCCGATCGTTTTTTTATTATTACTCAAAAACTGCTGATGGTAATATATTTTGAACTCAATATCTGAAAAGTAGGAACTTGGAGTTCCAATTTTCTTCTTTAAAGTTGCTCTGCGACTATTTTTCTCCAACTTACAACCCTTTGAAAATCACCTAAAAATTTAGGATTTTTTATATCCCTTAATTCTTGTGCCTAGTGTATTATTGTAGCTAATGTAATGTATTTTACTATAAAAAGTATAATTTTCCATATAATGAATCATATGTTATACTAATTTTGTTACGTAGTCACTTGTTTCTCTCTTACATATTAAAATTAGTTTCCATTGCGCTGAGTACCTCAGATAATTGAAATATATTATAAAAGGTAGCGTATTATATTGCCCTAATGCAAAGTAGTCGAATATATGTAGGTGTAGGTACGGCCGCACAGAAGTTATATAACTGAATTAAGTTAACTTGCATATTTTAATACAATTATGAACAAAAGTTGACTCAAAATAAAACCTTACGTGACTAGTGTAATATAATTAAAAAAAATATATGATAAAATATATGCCGTTAAAATTTAAGTCATTTCTGCTAATTTTATGCATTTCACTAGGGAACACAGTTGAACTGAAATCGGTATATGATATTGTTTTGGTATACTATATTCCATGAGATCAGATTACAATCATAAAGATGCCATCAAGAAGAATTTGACAGTTTAATGATTTTAAATAGTTAACGGTCTAGGTTAGTATACGTTATTTTTAGTTGTGACTCATCATCAGCGTAGACAGGTGAGATATTACCTCATCAATAATAATAGAGACGGAAAACATAGATTCCGTTTTTTTTTCAATTTAGCATTTTTTCTATTCTTCAATAGACCACTTGATATTAATAATTGTCGCTTTTATTCAGGTTCTAGGGTAATTTTTTTAATTTGGCCCATAGTGGTTCTTAAATTATATAGCTATCATACTGAAAACCAAAATGTATTTACTATTATTTTTACATTATTATTTTTCTAATTAAGAACATGTCATTTTATGTTTGAGTTCGAATCTCAATGGACGGAGTTTAACACGTCTCCCTGATCATGGGTCGGTTTATCCTCATTTTTATGCCTAATATCCCCTCCCACCTCTTTCTTATAGCTTGAAGCTTAAGGGAAAGCAAAACAAGATCAATGTATCCAAAATAAAAAAATAGTAGACATTATTCAGTTTAATTCTAAATCATATAAAAATTCCAATACTGTAGGTATTACATATACAGGTAATTGTCTCAATGTTTTTTACGTAGATATGTGTATTCATGGATTATCTCCGTATAGAAACCAAATCCGGGCGACCATTCCAAACAAATTCCTCCTTAGAACATTATTGGTCCACCAAAAAATGGGATCCTGAGAGATATATTGCAGGCAGCAAACCTCTTTCCTGACCTCCGCCAGACTCGTTGACGTCCATCTGGTAAATCAAAACTTACTCTCGTTTCGATTGAAAATAAAACTCGCTTCCAGTCATCAATGGTTCGATTTACATATTTTCTTACAAAATTCAGTCTAGTAACTCTGTTCTCTGATGAGCAGTGGTGCAATAGCTGGTCTTTTACTGTCTAATCTGTCTTTAGTAAGCCTCCTCCTGATTGTTCGTCCAGAAATTGTTACATTTCGAGCTACTGCTAGGGCTCTGTTTAGCTCTAAACTGGTAAAACGCTTGTTTCTTAAGGTGAATTGCTATCGCCCATCTCTTGTATCCACAAACTACTTACGACCTTGTTCTGGGGTTCTACAGTAACTTACACATTCACTGAAACATTTATCTGTTCGAATTGTTAATTGTCTAACTTCTAACCAATTAGCCACATATCGCTGACTATGTCAGCGATATGTGACAGCGAGTAGTGACAAACAATACTATGCCACTTACATAAAATGACTAAGAATTTAAAATTTTAAAATTGTAAGATATAATGAAAGGTTTTGCTGATTCGTTATTGTTGTCCAGGAGTGTAGTTACCATACTGTCCACCGATGTAATTATGTTCTGCCATTCTAATTATGCGACAACTAAACGCAATATGGCATGTAGCGCATCTTCAGTAATTCGACCAATTCTACATACAGTAACATATTTTGGACGATTGTAGTCGTGGAGCGAGATAATCGGATGAAATTTCGGCGAGTTATTGTCCCCCGTTCCGCTGCAAGTGCTCCATTAATAACATGCAAAGTGCAATTTGGGGCGATCCTCGTCTGGTTTATTATACAATGAGTCGGCGAATTCCACGAAAAGAATCAACAATGGAATCAGGTCCATGACGGCCTAATGACAGACGGTGCACCTTGGTGCGCGGATGCGCTGCATTTTCGAACAATTGAAATATTGCACTTTTTGGTCAATAACGGTATAATTGCGTCTGGACGGGTGCGACCGACCGAAGGAAATGACTCTGGAATATTATGTTTGCGGTAATAATACGCGCGCGGTCGCCTACTTATTTAATTACCGTGTAATAACTCGCCTGTATGTCAGGCATTGTTAGAGCCGGTAACGCGGCATTAAACCATATTTGGCAAAAAAATAATTACTGAGAACAAGATGCGTTGCCCGTTTTTGGACTGAAGCGACGCGAAGTGGTAAGGGATGCGGAAAATAAACTAAAGAACGCAATATGCACAATGAAAATAAAAAAGACAAAGGGTTCAGGAGCTGCTCGTCTCATAACTTTTGAAGGGGTATAAGTCGAAAAAACAGTTTCCTATTTTGGAATGTTACTTTGGTTTCCCACATCAATTTTGATTATTTTTAAATATATTTGGTTAAATAATAGACAATAAGATACATAATAGTTTTAAATGAATTAATAATAATATTAAAGTGATAAACTAGTAACTGATTTTTAAATTTATTTATTATTGTAATATTTATTTATATTTACATTTTTACTATTAAATTTGTTAAATATACAGATAGCTTCAATTTCCATATTTTTAAAACTATATTTGTATTGCAAATTTAATTTTACAGAATGTATATTAAAAGAGATTCCCGTGATAGATGCTGTCATTGTCCACAAGAACAGAAGATCATTCTTCATAATTAGAACATGGCATTTCTTAGACTTTATTTTTCTTTTAAAATCATTCACGTATATTCATATCATCATTCATCTATATCAGCTCTTAGTAGTTGAAAGAAATTGAAATATATGTACTAATGCTATTCATTTCATCGCTAATTGCCAAATAAAAAACACTAATCTTGCCGATAAACAGAACAGTCTAGCTGAGGCTAGCCATAAAAGCAAGCCACGGTATGTTTTTAAATTTTTTATTTGACAAATAGCGATGAAATGAACTATAAAAACTTGTAGAATAGTTTGCCTCTATCAGATTGAAAAAATGATGTAACGATTGTAAAGGTTTAGTTGAAAATATTTCCTGCATAAATGAAGAAAATATAATACTATTTTTTGATTTTGGACATTGATATTTTTGTTAAGATAGAATATGCCCATATCGAGGTATTTTATTTGTTATTTTTCCTATTCATGATATAATTTAACGTATAGAAAAAAATTTATGAGCTCAATGGCGGTTGATGAATTGGAGATTGGAGTTATCCCAAGGGCTGATAGTTTTAAATGGATTAATAATAACTTTAATGTAAACTATTAGCTGATTTTTTAAATTTATTTATTATTGTAATAATTATATACATGTACACTTTTACTATTAAATTTGCTAAATACACATATCCAGATTCAATATCCATATTTTAAAAAATATATTTATTTATTACGTCAATTGATAAGCGACATTCCAATTTATTTTTTGGTGGGATTTTTGCGCTGGGTAAATCTGGAAAATGGTTTTGTCCGCATATGAAACCGACACAATCCATAATAGATTAGAATTAGAATTAGAACACTTTATAATTAAAATCCGTTAGATTGATCCCTATTAGAAAGTACCAATTAAATTAGAAAGTACCTATCACAATTCGAAAGTAGCTAAATTAGAACGATAGATTCAACTCAAATTCAGAAAGTTTCTAGTAGACGATATCTGCTCGTAGAAGTCCTTAAATTTATTATAACACCCGGAAGGTAAGTCTAGAGAGTTTCCCTTTTTCCTCTATCCATTTTCTCCTCTGGACACTACCGGAGACCTCCAAAGGAACGAGGGTGAGTTATTCATTTGTTTTTCTTTTTATATACAGTCCATTAATAATAATGCATTTATTGTATGAATAAAGTTAAACCAGCAGTCTAAATAATATTGTAAATTTTATTTTACTGAGTAAATATTAAAAGAGATTCATGTGACGTTGTCCACAAGAACAGAAGTATATTGGTCATAATTAAAACATGGCGTTTTAAATGCTTGAATTTTCTTTTCCTTTTAAAACCATTTCATTATATCTACATATCAGCTCTTAGATCAACTGGAAGAAATTAAAATATATGTACAAGTAAAAATTCGTAGAATATTTTGCATAGGTATAGCAAATTGAAAAAATGATTTAAGATTTGTAAAGGCTTAGTTATGAGTAGTTATAATTTGCTGCATAAATGAATAAGATAAATTAATATTCTGATATCGGACATGTTCTATTTTTGATAAGATAAAACATGCCCATATTTGAGGTATTCTGTATGTTAAATTTCTTATTTAGGATATATTTTAATATATCGAGAAAATTTTATTAACCCAGTGGCAGTTCGTACCTTGGGAATGGGAGGCAGTCTGAGGGTTGATTATATTTAAGTTAGGTTAAACTCTAATTAGTCAATCTAATTTTTTGATAGTTTTCACAATTTTTCGTAAGCCACAAAAGTGCTCATAAGTTCTGAAATGAGTTATGCTAATAAGTCAAATAATTTTAAAACTTGATAAGAACCAGTGAAGATCTCCATAGAGCGTTATTGCCAGGAAGAAGTAAAGGGAACAAAAGGATCGAAGAACAGAATCGAATAAAAGGAGATAAAATAAAGACAGTCACCACGACTCTTACAATTTATAAAAAAAATATTCCTACAAGGAACACTTATTATATGAAGGACATTTTTAGTAGTTTTTGGTGTGAATTTGTTTTATGTTGAATGTAAATTTTAAACATGTATAGTGGCGTCATACTACATTTTGTAATGGAATTTATATGGAATACATTATTTCCTGATATAGTTTTCTATTTTTTTCGATATATTTTTCATACAGATGGATTTTGCTGTATTTGTGAATCATCTTCAAACATACTGTCAAGACGGCGACTCGTCTTTATTTATTCTAGCGGTTATATATATATATATATATATATATATATATATATATATATATATATATATATATATATATATATATATATTGGCCGTCTTGTAGGTTACGGCACTCATGACTTTTCTTATTCCCTCTATCCAGCTTCTCTTTGGTCTACTTCTTTTTCTCCGATGTGCTGATATCCACGTCATGGCTCGTTTGGATAATCTAGAATCTGTCATACGGTGTACGTGAGCGTACCATATAAGCTGTTTTCTTTCAATATCACATAATATTGTTTTTTGTAATTTGTGTAAATGTTCATGCAGTGCAATAGTATGGCAATCTTTCAGTTTCTTTAATTTCCACATTTTCTGGAACAGAGCCACTTACCAAAGTAACATGATTTTTTAAATCACAGAATTGCAAAAAATACATTGATCGCCCAGATATTGTTTCTATTTATAATATGCATATTATTTCATATGGGTGGTGTGGATTTACAGGATTCTTTGTTAGGACTATATCCTATCAAATTAAAGAGTCGTAAATGGTACATGCGCATATTTTTCCATATGATTGATTTTGTGGTGGTCAATATTTGGCTGCATTCACGACGGATTAACAGGCAACTAAATAAAAACAATAATTCGTCTCTTTTGCAGTTCAAAACAGCAATGGCGCAGGATTTATGTTTGAATGGAAGGACATTGGAAAAGAAAAGGGGACGGCCCAGTTCCAGAACGCCGACTAATTCGCCTATACTCTTTACACCTAAAAGATGTTTAGAGCTACGTCCAACAAACACCATCATATCCGACAATACTGGGCATTGGCCTGTGCATACTGACAACAGACGAATATGTAAAAATCGTAAATGCAAAGGAACATCTAGGATAATGTGTGAAAAATGTAAAGTACATCTATGTTTCTATAAACATAATAATTGTTTTAAACAATTTCCTTGTAATTAAATTATATAAACATATTTGTTTAAAAAGTTGTGAATTCAAAAAATTGTTCTTTGTGTCCATAATGTTCCCATTTGGGAACAATAAAAATTTTTTTGTTTAAAAAATACATTTTGCAAAATTACATAGGTGACATATTTCTAATGCTATTTGATAAGAAGTACAAAAACATTTTTTTTTTAACCACAAAGTAAGTCATGAAATAGAGGGAGGGATATGATAGTAAAACAAAGAAAATATTTTCAATACAATCCGGACATATTCTAAATAAAATTCAAAAAGTCAACTGATATATAATACAACTTATGTCAAAAACAAAATAATTTTAATTATTAGAATAAAAGCAATACCGTACGAAAAATTTGTATTCAATTGTTTACCTGCAATGAAATATATAAAAACTAGATATGTACTGTCAACAACAGTTAATATACCTTCAAGTATATCATCTTTTATACATTAAATCGATCCTATTACTTTATCTGCTATTAAATATATTTGGAGGGTGCAATTACCCTCCAGATCTGGGTATACCAAATCGTTTAGGGTGGTAATAGCCCCTTTAATCCACGTTGAGGATGTTCGCTTTAAAACCGTGTTTCTTCTAATTTTACTATTGATATAACGCTTTGCCGATGCTAGTTATAATTTCAAATTCAATGCCCACATTGACTTGCAGTAGTGATATTAATCCTGGATAGAGGCTGGAACATTCGATGCACGAACAAATACAGGAGCGTTTGTCAAACCTCAACTAGTGTTAATTATCCCCCGATAATGTCAACTTGATTGGCGAAACGCATCTCCAGATACGTGTTTTCTTTTCAGATCTTTCGGTTTTCGTGAAAAACTGGTCTCCTGTTTTTGGAGTAGCGGGTTCCTAAAAGTTATATCAATATCACTCATGTGAGATAAACTAGTCCTAAATAAATTTAAATGGTGCCACTAATTAAGTGTTGCGGATAAACTGAGATTAGATGTACATCGTCATCTATCTAAGGGTGATGCATTATTTGTAGGCAAGAACTATTCATCAATTAAAAAAAATGTATGTGTCTTGTGCTAAAAGCCGAAAATATTAATTATTATATTACGAACTTAATACAAATAGAGATTGGTACTAGTGTTACAATATTGAATTAATAGAATTACAAAATTTGGTTTTGATGTATAAAACAATTCTAAACTTCGTCCTTACAAAAGCCTAATATAACATTATTTTAAGCTACTTATGTTAGATTGGGCGCCTTCTATTAAAATAATATGTGTTGTGCATTGGGGCTACGTTTGTAGCATCCTTATAATATATTTTTGCCCTTCCCGTCCCTTCCAAGGGACCAAAAGGGGGGTGAGAGATTGGAAGAAAAATAGTTTAATAATCTTTGAACGTATGGCTAAGGTGTGACTATTAATTCAGTGTTTTACTTATTCTAGATATTCCATTATACACGAGTTAATTGAAATATGTGTTTGCTGTTCCTTCTTTCTAGCTCATCACGTTCACATATAACGGTTATACATACCATCCCCATGATGATTATAGACTGCTAAGTAAGAATACAGCAGTAGTAAAGAAACACTTCCCTTTTAAAATAAAATCTATTAGAATAATTTATTATTCTACCTTACACTAGCGCCTTCGCCATTTATTTAAAAATGCTAACTGCTAGCGACTTAATAAATTTGTCTTGCTCTCAAATTCCCCTTTTAAAATCAAGGCCAGAAACCGACAGAGACTACCACCGAGTCGGATTACGTATCGCAGAGGGCGTCAAGGGGTGATCCATTGATCGCACGCCTCTAGCCAGAACACGCAGAAAATAATTTTTCCATCAGCAACACAGTCGTTTTTACGGCTCCTCTTTGCATATTTACAACGCGATAAAAATATTCCCGATATTTATTGAAATGTTTCGCGCCCCGAGGATCTGACGACCTCCCTGGAACAATAAGGTCACCGTCCCGTCGGTCGTCCCGTCCGTTTCCCAACAAAAATTTATGTTTCGGCATAAAAAATTTCAATTCAACGTAAATAGAAGTATTTGGGGACGCGTTATAGGCATTTTTATTATATATCCTTGACCGCCCCGTCCAGTTGGGGTATTTTATAATTTATCGATCAAAATTGGATTACGATGATTAGGAGTTACAACGATAGTAAAACATGTTTTTATAGGGGTAGAGATGTTAAACATAAATCGTTAGGATATCGATATTACTCCATCCGAGGGGTTTAAGCCTGTGAAGTTACTATCATATAAATATTTACTCTTTTATGAAAATATTGAAATATTCTTTTATGAAATTATACTATTAATAAATAAATTGTAATGCGAAATACAATAAGGTGTAACATAGATAAATAAAATATTATACGTCCTTATGGAATTAGGTAAATATTCTTAATGCCACTGCAGCAAATGTGCTGTAGATAGTTTATTTAGAACTCCTCCAAGATAATAATTGAATTCGAATAGTAGTTCACATCCCCTCTTGAACTCATCCTGGGTCGATCGTTTTAAACAAATCCCTCAGTAGGTTCGGAAGTCTCAGATATATACAGTATATATGTCTAACTTTGTCCTTATAAATTAAACGTATTTAATAGATTACAACAAAATGGAATTCACATAACAACACATAAACATAACTAGTAGAATTTATAACAGCAGGGTTTTTTATCAACTTTACTTTTTCCTGTACAATAAACATAGATCCGCAAAGTAATAGAAGGCAAACAAATAGCGAGTCAAGAATTGAAATAGTTTAAATTAAATTATAAACAACAGACATGATCAGGTTAATAGGAACTGAGTCAAACGAATAGATTAAACAAAGAAAGCTATAAAAGGATGAGGTCGGAACAGCAACCGGGCGTCTCACCGTGGTCTTGTAGGAGACACACTAGAGACACTTGTTAACTAATTTTATATTGTTATATAAAACTCATATCATGCTGTGTTCCCTCGCAGAGGTAGGGAGAGATTCCTACCAGTTACGAGATGACTAAAATTAAGCACCTCGTGTATATAATAAGACATAATAAAAGATTTTAAAGAAGAAGGAAGTCTCAGCTGTCACTCGTATATACAAAGAGAAAGGCGTATTTACTCTGGAAATTTATACACCTACAAGTCTACTATAGGTTTCTCTAAAACTCATAAAACGCATTATTACAAATAAGCTAACGTTTTTTTCCGATTCTCATTGACTTTGACGTTATCGTAATCTTCATACGTTACAGGGTATAACGATAAATGTTATATTAGCGATATATGTCTACATCTTATAAGATAGGTGTTCTTTGATAAAAAAAATATGTAAATAAAAACAGTATGTGTTTTAATGTTGTTAACAATTTAATATTGGCCAACATGCCAAAATATACCTTTTAACCCCGGGAATGGATTGAAACGTTCAGTATATCACTTTTAAACTATCTCTAACTTGGTTTATACCAAAATTCAGAAAAGTTATTTCAAAACATTTTCTAGACTTTCAAAATGTGTAGTTACACTTCTTCTATTCTTCTATCAAGTATTATACAGTGTAGCCATTTAACATAAAAAATTAAAATAAGATTTCTAAAGCTAGTTTTAATTAAGGATGATTTAAGCAACGTTTAGATTACTTTATTCATTTATCTCGTCAAAATTGTAATATTAGTTAAATTTATATCAGATTAAAATAATTCCGCGAAGACAGAAATGCCATTAACCTATTTTAAATATACCATCAATTTGAAGTAAAGCTAACAGTCTTAATCCTGTGTTGTAGAATATGAGAGTAAATGAGTTTTTCTTTTTAACAAAAATAAATACTGCTACGAAATTAAATGAAGTGTGTACTTCATTCTAATGTGGTAGGTCTACTCTAACTAGACAAGTACTATCAAAATAAGATCCTAGTTTAAAATTCCACTTACGATATGACACAGAAAAAAGCAGTTAGTGAAAGAAATGTTCGATTAAATCAATAGTACAGTACACGGAATATCAACTTCAACTGCGCTGCCTGTATTAGTCCTATCCCCAACAATATATTAATTCGACAAAGTAGAGATTTGTCGCAGAGGACTTGAAACCTTTTATTTTTTATCGGATTGCCTTATAATTTTTATGTTTTAGGTCTCTAATGTTATATAATGGAGTCATTGTCCTGTAAAAATTATATCAGAAACTATCCTGTAAGCCTGTATAAATTAATATATTGATATTCCTTTCTCTCATTTTGTTTACCGTCCATATAGGTAAGTTTTTGTATTGACTATTTGCAAAATACAACAGATATAATATAAAGTTAGTTAGTGATAAATCAAGTCATTTGTTAATTCTTTATTATAAAGTGAACTATTAATAGGTAAATACATAAATAACAGAGAACTAAAATCAGTGCTGCAGAAAACTTTATTATGTAGTTAAATTAAAATACATAAAACTTTCCTCATACATTATGTTATGGATTTCGTCTATATACGCATGATAATAGTCTTTTCCTTTCTGCTTTTAAAATTACGAAATTATTAAGTTAGAAGAGAAAGCCCAATGTTTCCTTTTATGATTCACATGAAAAGACTCTGTAACATCAAAAATCAATTTATAATATAAGTAATTTTAGATGCGAGGCAATAATCTTATTCCTGAAGGCATATGAGTGCATAAAGAAAAATAGAAATACGATTTAGCTCTAAAGCGAACTAAACTAATTTTGTATATATAAGTGCTATACTTACTTGTAGTAAGATTTATTTATGCTTGGCTTATATTCAATACACAACTCTCTAATAAGTGCTTTTCGAATAAATTGCATACAAGTACAGATTTAGTTGTTTATGAAGTACTCCATCTCCATTTACACTTCACTATATCGCATATATTACACCGAAATTCAGTGCCGTCAAAATTCAGTTCGGGGAATAACTCACCCACGTTTCTCCTGTAACATTCGTCAAGTCCAAGTCAAGTTCAATAGCAAGTCCAATAGCAAGTCCAATTCAAATTTAAAATAAGTATACGTCAGCGAGCACTTGTTACATGTCACAGCAAAAGTGTGCAACTACTGACAGAGACCGTTTCCTCTTATCGCAGTTAGTTTCTAAGTTACTGATCCTTTTCGGGGTCGCATATGAATAATAGTTTTGATTATTACCGGTACAAATATAATTTTCTTATTTTTATTTATAATATGAAATTTAATAATTTAATATTTTATCTAAGTTTATGTTCATAAACATGTAGTTTAAAATCTGGAATAGACGAATTATTCGCGGATGTTACTTAAAATCATAAACATCATAGGTAATTAATAATAGATTTGGAGCTTATTGTCTTTCACAATTCATAAAACGTGTATTTGCATTTTATTAGTGAAAGAATTTCACTAATGTCACAGTAACTTACCTATGCCTTTTTCTAAAGCTCGATAATGTTTGGGAATATATTAATATTCCAAACAATTTTTTTTATTTTCCAATATTTTTTGGAATACAGTTTCTCATATATTATTAAATAAAATATAATTATTCAATAAACCATGTTTGAATAACTTTTAATACATTGTTTAGAATCAATTACAGTGTTTATACTTTATTTACAAGTTAGAGTACTCTAGTTAAAAATTGTATGAATTAAACAATATTTTATTTAGAGTACTATCTTTAGAGTACTTTTCCTTGCCAATAGATGAGACTAATTTTAAGGCTCGTGGGTTATATCAGCATAGTGTATTTAATATGTAGATTTTTGAATTTTTCTCTAACGTTTAAATTAATTATTACTTAAACAGTTGAAATGTGCTATATGTGAATCTATGTGAATATTGATATTTTTCTCATTGGCGCATTCGCCATTTCCTCGATAATCATATATTGCTTAAAATATACAAGTATAAAATAATTTAAATTTGAGCTTGTGATCAAATCGGCATGTTGTATTAATCCGAGATATAAACACCCTGTTTTACATCCGACTACACCGGAAATAGGACCCTTAAATCGGATATAGTATACTGCATCTTTATCTTAAACGGAAAAATATAGTTTTTACATCATTTTTTAATTCTACGCAGTAGTCCTATAAATTTTCGGATTTATAATTTATTGTTCCATTATTTCATAGTACCTGATTTATATTTGTTTATAGAAAACATGGAATTAGTATGAATTTTTTATATCAATATATTGATATTTCATATTTTATCTGAGGCTCTTTCAAAACAGGTTTTTTTTTATTTTGAAAAAGTCACAAATAATACGCGAAATGTTAATTTCACGTAAAAATCCTACGAAGAAAGTGATAACTTAATTCTAAACAATTCACATTATATTTATCTCTATCTTAATCTTTAATAATCCTCAACTAACTTGTATTTTAGTATATATTGATGTACTTACTAACTACTTTGCAAATTAATGTACTGCAAAAATTTCATAGGCTGTTTACAGATGTTCAACAATTACATGAATTGTACACAGTATGTTTAAAATTTTATTACCAAGAAACGGTTTTTGTAAATCATAAAAGCCACTCTTTTGGACTGTTGAACGTAGGAATATATTCTGTGCCGATATGTATTAGATTTCCTTAACGTATCTTCAACAGTTCCTCAAACATATGCGATTTCGTAATTTTCAATCATAGTCAGTTGTATACTTTAAACTTATTATATAACTTATTTTTATATTTCAATGAAATAACACTTATTTATTAACAAGTATGGCATGTCTACAAGTATGTACATATAGTTTTCATCTCTATATAACATATTGGATTTATTTTGTCATTGGCGCATTCGCCATTTGCTAAACAAGTATAATACTGTCTAATACATGAAATATAATTAATCAATCATTATTTCCCACTTTAGCGTATAAATATATACTATACATTTCAAAAAGGAATTGAGTTTTCGTTTCGTTCAATCGTTTTCACCTACTTAATTTATAGAGAGATTTTCCAGTTATTTCTTTTAATAATTTTTATTGTATTATTTTTCCCATGCCTTCAGGCGATGACAATTTACAAAGATATTCACATAAACAATTGAATAATGATTTTTGTAGTTGTAGTTCTCTTGAAATTCGGAGAACTTGAGAATAGGGTGAAGTCTGTGAATGCGTTTCATTAATTTGAAATATTGACAACCCTGTAGCGCTTCCAGTTATAATGAAAAACATTCGGGCAATAGATTACCACAATTATTGTAAATAGAAAGTTCTACCTCTGATATAATTTTTGTGCTCTACGCATTAATACTGAACAATGTATCTTAAATTCCATAAATTCGCCATTTATAAACTATCTCGATTATTGTAAAAAAAATCTTGGAAAAGGTATTTTGATAATTGTGGAAGTCAGGTATTTTTAAATCGAAATCTATAACCATGAATAAGGATGGTAAGTTGACTATCTGAATATCCTAACTTCATGCTTTCCAATTTACGAGGGCATATAATGAGTGAAGTTTATAGAAATTTTCAATATAATGCAAAGTTTTACTATCAGAGGGTAACATTCAAACTACAGAAATAAGGAGTTTATACTCCAACCCATCTGCAAATGCCTTATATAATAAGGACTAAACAAATTAGGTCAAAACAGCTATTCTCCTAGCTATATGCCAAACGCCGAGCACTGAATTATATGACAAAATTTGTTGTATTTTTGTCTAACAGAGTTAGCACTAAAATACAGTGTTTGTTCTAAAACCACCAAGAAAGATGCAAAGTGTCACCTATCTCAGGATATCGTTAACTGTAGACCGGTTTCGACCTTTCTATCTTGGGTTTCGTCAGTGCAGTGTAAACGAGTATACCTTCGACAGATAAAGCTCACATCTAGTAGACGTTGCTACGTTCCACCGCAGTAGAACGTACCAAACGCCATCTCTTGGTAGTTTCGTTGCTCGGTGTTTGGCATATATCCAGGAGAATAGCTGTTTTGACTTAATTTGTTTAGTTCTTATTATATAAAGCATTTGCAGATGGGTTGGAGTATAACCTCCTTATTTATGTGGTATAGTAATTTTGTTTAAGGTAGGTTTTAATTGTAAAAGTTATCTTTAATAATGTATATCTTTAGGTACAACCGAAGTAGTATGAAATTGCCAACTGTTGCTGTTGGAGGTTTGGGTAAATAAAACACGGAGTGAGGGGAGAAATGTTCTATTCAGTATGCGAACCAGACGACAACTAACTATCTCTTTTTGTGTGTTGCAAAAATAGAAATAAATAGCGTATTAGGATCAAAGTAGTTTACAGTAATAAATCGTCATTAAAGACTCCTCTAAGAAATCAAAACATACTGACTAATGGGTTGATCTTAAACCAGTTATACATTTTGCTGATCTCCAACAGTTGTCATGTGTTGGATGCCAACACATTCTCCTCTCGTTAGTCTCAGGAAATACAGAATAATAAAAAGAATAAAATGAAGCGAATAGCTCCTCGAAGAATGTAATAAATGTAGTAAATCATTACGTTTTTACATTTTAATCAAAATTGATTTTAATGTTCTTCTTTCGTTAAACTATCAAATTTCTTCTATCATACACAAATTGATAAGTTTATCACAAGAAATATGTTACTGCATCCTTACTGCATACATACTATATATAACTAACTACGAGTATATATAATTAGGAATTATAACAGTTGTATTTTAAATATAAAAATTATTACTATTTGATAACAGTTGCATTTGAAACATAAAAATATTAAGGACATTTTCGATAGTAAATCAGATAAATATTAATAAGTTAATAACACTACGCTATAACTGCGACGATTTCGTATATTATCAATTATTTGTTTAATTTGTCTTTGCTTTAGTATCAAAAACAAACAGAAAATTAATATATAAAACAAAATAGCATAAATTCCCAGATGACCTAGATAATGTTCTTCGCGAAGAGAAGAGGGACGCTCTTCTCTTCATAAATATACCTTCTTTGATTACTTAATTTAACGGAGATACATATTTCACATTTGACATATCAGCAACAAATTCCTGTAGTATCGGTCAATATCTAACCAAACAGTATTTATTCTGTAGCTCTATTAACTGTCCTACATGCAAGAGATGCAATAGTTATTCATAATATACAAATAATGGTTGATGTATTACACATCAATAAATTAAAAAGATGACAAGGCAGAGCAATGTTCATGCTTGTAAACACTTTACAACTGTTCATATCACAGTGAGACTCATTATTATTAATGATACAAAAATCTTGTCAAACCATTATTTAACAAAGTAATATTCGTTTTTACCATAATAGAATAACCAAAATGGACAAACAATTCCACTAAATAATTATTCTATTCTAACCAGCGCATTCGCCATTATATAGATACTTTAATATACATTTTATTTTAATTGTTTTCAAGTTGATTAAACAATTACAAGATTAAATTGAGTAAACTGACGAGACAATAAAAAAATTCAAATAATAACTTTATACTTAAATATGCCGGAAAATGATTTTATTCCAAAGTTGACAAAGACTCGAATTAATATATACGTACAGAAAATGGACACGACATATAGGCAACCCGCATTACAATAATAGATTGTAATGGCAGTTTCACTACGAGAAGCTTAATATTGTTTATGTGCTTTTTTTTGCTGTACATACTGAAGTATTGAGACTGTCCTCTATCCAGTTTTTTTTAAGGAAAACAATTAAGAATTTGTCAAGTAACTTGACTAAAACTTATATCACTTATCTTAGTCTTGAAAATAAAATATCATTTGAGGAAAGAAAAATCTGAAGAAGGTTTATCCCCATTTCGCAAAACCACTACCATTTAATCCACGATAATTTAATACTAAAAAGAAAACTTGATAGCCTAGACTTCTAAATGCACCAACACACATGTTAAGTTATTTTGCACCGATGTAACGGTGCACAATAACTCATCGTAATGCATGTAAAATTATGTACGTATGTTCACTCTCCGTCTATCAAATTCGCGAAGCTCGCAAGCCCTTTTCTCATATCGCTAGGCACTATATACAGTGCACTTGTCATTCTACAGCTTGGAAAAATGTCACTTCGGGATACAAACGATGTATGCAAATAAGTGGCATTGGATGCGTGATTTATGAATCAAGAAACATTCAACAGTTTGATAAGGAAGATTAACGTTTTATGTATTCATAGCTTTTCCGGGACGTATACGATATTTAAATATCACACTGTCGGCAGAAAATTAGAATAATGTGGCAGTGATTTGACGAAATTCTAGACGGTTTAGATATAGTTGATATACGGGATGTCCCAGGAATATTGGCTAACAGTAAATATTGTTAGTTGACCTTTGTATTGTATTATGTAAATCTTGAATTATTCTCATTCCATCAGCGAACAATGGGCAAATTTACTAATTTAGATGGACGGAAGTCATATTAAAAGTTTTGAGTTTTCGAGTGTTGTATGTTGTTATTATTAGTTAGTAAGTCGTAGAATATTAATATTTTTTACCTTACACTCTTTATAAATAGACAGTAAACTGAGTGAAGTATTCTTGTTCTTGAGTGAAGAACACAAGTGTCTGATTCCCTGCACTCGGATTAGCTTACCTCGCTACCGATTATTAAATTTAGGTTCTTTCTACAGTATTCACGTATAGTTTTTCATTAACAATGGACATTTCTGAGACAGGTAAGACCATATATCTCCTACTTATTATTAAAATCTATACATACTCTACATGTAAAATCAATTTAACAATATAAATTTATGCTCAAATTCAATAGAGAGACTGTCACCCCCAGGAGCTCTCAAAGACTTTTTCATGGTTTGTTTCTCCAAACCTTATAGTTTCTAAATGTTCCACAGATTTTGCTTTATTTATTTATTTATTTATTACAACTACTCTACAGGAAAACCCATTTACAGAGCAGGAAAGTACAGTGAGTATTCACATTCAATTAGATTAATAAACTTCACAAACATAACAAACAAATTTATAACAATTACGTATATACATATTTAATACCTAGGTATATGAAACAATATATGAAAAATAAGAAAACTAAAGAAGCGTTATCAAGCAAAACAATATTTAATAAACAAGAGAGTGCAATTAAATATATCGAATTTATCACAGTTGATGTTATATTTAGCACATTAAAAACATTAAAAACAGGGGTAAGAATTTTAGAATATTAGTACGCGGAATAGAGATGTAAAAGCTTTTGGATGTTCGAGCATGCAGTTGAGGTACATAAAAATTCAGTTTGTCTAATAGGTTTTCACAGTCAATCATATCGTGTATAAGCTTATATAGAAATATTTGGGAACAGCATTCCCGCCTCGTGACATCGCAAATCTTGCCAGAATACCATTCTGAGGGAAACCAATAGGTGGATACACGGTATCTGATTTGAACCATAGCAGTTTCAGAAACCTTCTTTGACTCATTTCCAACCTGTTAATATGGCGTTGATAATAAGGATTCCATACTAAAGATCCGTACTCAAGTTTAGATCGGACAAAAGCAAAGTATAGAATTTTCAATGTATTGGTGTTTGAGAAATCCCTGCTAGTCCTTATGAAGAAACCCGGTGTATGCAACGCTTCAGACACTACTTTAGTTACGTGAGCGGTAAAAGACAGATCTTTTTCAAAAATTATGCCGAGGTCTCTGAATGTGCCAGGTCTTTGAAGAATAGAGCCGCCTAACCTAGAATCATATATTATTGGAGACAATTTAGTGGAATAGGACATAACATTGCACTTAAATACGTTTAGATGTAGTTTGTTACTAATACACCAATTATGAAGATTAGACGGATTGTTCTGCAGAACAGCACAAACATTTATGAATAAACTTGCATATTGGTGTGTTATTCTTACTTTTGTGATTAAAACCGTAGGTTAAAAAATAATCATGTAGTTAAGCGCTATTTGTAGACATTTCTTCTACATAATAGGATATTCTATGAACACATGAATGTGTGTTATTGAATTTTATCATCTGAATTGGATAGAGTTATTTTCGGTATATAGCTACACTGAAGGAGGTTATTAGCAATATTACAATACAGGTAAATATATCGGTGGTTTTGTAGGTAGTTTTTGTTTGCAAATGTGGAGTTTTAAACCCCTCTAACGCTTGGTGGCTTTATAGCCACGTGAATATACAGAGATCAAAATCCTAAGGAGAGTGTCTTTTAAAAAATGGATAAATATCGCGAAGTTAGACAAAAATGAGAAGCTATTCGAGTATGTGTAGAGTCGGACTAAGCACAGTTGGTCTCCCGGTTAAAAATACCCAAGGCTCAAGAAGCCCGCAATAAAGACGTGAGAAACTTCAGGTTATAATATATACAAAGAAAAATCATATACCTCAACAAATCAAGATTTAATCAATATTCTTCTGGTATCAACAAATCAAGATTTAATCAATATTCTTCTGGTATCATCAGATCTGGTGATAGTTATTTCTAAGCGTCCTACTTCAAAGAAAGCTATTAAACTTGATTCAGAAGTACTGAAACTATTGCAATGCAGTCTATTTGAATCATTACTATCCATGTCCTCATTGTCATTGTATGACAAAGGATATGCTGATGAATATTGCCTTTAATGTCTCTTTATTAAGTGCTTATTGAACCTCTTCAGTTATACTTCATTATTATTTGTCATAATCCATTATCAGTATTTTATTAATATTTTTCTTCATTTTAAATGTAGTTTATCAGAAGATTGTTTCATTTTTATATTATATCTATTTTTAATGTAAAATTTTATATGCATTGTGGTATGAATGTAGTGGGCACAAATTAAATAATTTGTTCTGTTTTATAATACATTTAATTTTATCTTAACTGAAGTCATAAATTCTTTTTCTTTTTTCAAAAAATCAAACTTCGTATTAAATCTCTTTAGTTATACGTACTATCGTTTGATCCAATATTTTTCAAGAAAGGGGTAAACATTTTAAGGAATATAGACAAAAAATTAATATTACAAATAGTTTATTTAATTATCACAGTTCTTTCCGTTAGTATTTCTTTAGTTTTTATATTTTTAACATAAATACAAAAACGTAAATAACTAAGTTTATAGCTCAAAATGGTCATTAATAGAAAATAATTACATTGAAATACGTGGCGAAAACACACTGAAATTGCAGTATGGCTGAAACGGATAACCTTATTTACCTGTGGATGACGCCATTAGATTTATCGTAAAAAGATGCATATTTAATACCCTATACAATCTGTTCCAAATTTTGAATTTTTGAAATTCTAATTTCGAATTTGTAAATTTAAAATTTTGGAATTTGAACCATTTACCGGTAATATTTTCCGATATGACTGGCTAGCTAGTTCCTACTTATAATTGAGGAATTTGATTTTTTCACAAAATTTTAAGTTTCTAGCTCAATGCGTTAATTTTGTCCACCTAAATTGGTCATTTTGCCCACTATGCAGCGAATTAATTGATTTTAGGTCGATCTCCTTACATTTAAGGCTTTGATTTATCTCCATTATCGAGCGTCTGTTCATAGATAATAATCATGTGGCGCTAGATCTGGTGAACATAGAGGCCAAGCAGCTTGACATTCGCGATCTATCTGTCGGCATACGTATTATTCAAATGATTGTGCAATAATATTAGAAATATTTTATTGTATATATCTCTTCATGTATCGGTAATAAAGTGTTTACAAATTTAGTTTTGGTGCACATTTACTGCTGACAAAAGCACTACTTAAGAGTAATTCTATTATAGCTGGAACACTATTTGCCCGAAATAAGTTACGACAACTTTACAGCTTCTTTAGATATGAACAAATAATTAGCCATACACTAATCTCATAAGGATACCAAGATTGAAAAGCGTACCTCTATAAAATACATACCTGCGATACACTCACATTATTAATTCATTTTAAATAAATTCTGATATTATTTTAAGTCGTGCTAATTTAATAATTTTTCTGCTTATTTATAACGACTACAACTGAAACAAATCAAAATTACCTCCATTAAAGACGCTTAATTTGTACTACCTAATGAAAAGAATGCCCGGAAAAATAATACGTGATGTAGCATTTAGATTTTCATCTAATTATTCTCGATAAAGTATATTTTATTATATAACCAAATATTTCCACGAATGTTATTCTAAACGAAATATTTATGCAAAAAATTAGAGACGCCCAATTTGCGTTCTGAATGGAGGGCTTTTATTGGCATTCATTTTTTATCGGCATTTATGAAAGGCATTAAAATAGAATATAAAATGGAGAAGTAAATGAAATACATGCCTTATTTTTGACTACATTCAGTTCTTAAATTGAATATAAATGAGAGTATTGTGTAAACAAATTTGATTTCTTTTATTCGGATACATTTCTTGTTAAAAAAATAAATAAGTTATTAAATATACGTTGAAAGATAAATATATACAATATCTTTCAAGGGGTACATATAAAGATAATAAATAAATATTTATTAATAATAAACGTTACCTTAATATAGAGTAATATGAATATTACAAAATCTTTTAGATTAAAAAAGTTATAAATAGAATAAGTATTCTTCCTAATAACTTACTTTAATTTAGTTTTCTGATTTAGTTTTAATTTTAGTTTTCTTAAGATATTTATTAATGATATGTATAATGTTCATTATTGAAAATAAAAATAGATAAGAACCTTTTGTCATATTAATATTAACTGAACTGACTGTTGTCTTATATAGTTTGATAAGGCAACAAGAAATCTTAAGAAAAATGTTGTGTTATTATTTAGTTATATCTGTTGATTTAGACAATGTAAAATATCTTGCTTTAGTGTATTGTACAATGAAGACTAGAAAGTAGTTGCAAGAAATACCCCCTTATTCCACTTTTTTTCTTTGTATTTTTACAATTATTTACATTTACATATCATAGTATCCTCTCTATTTGAATTACATTAATTTACGTTAATTACATTGATTTGACATCAATTTTAATATTTGAATAATAGGCCAATCATAGCACAAAATATAATGTGAATAGATCAGTCGAAAGTTCAGTAATATACATTTAAATATGGCGGTATGTTTTAAATGTATATAGTATTAACGCTTTTCAAGTAACGCCAATAATAAGGAACGATTATTTCCGAATTACAGCGAGAGGCAAGTCTCCCTCCTTATATTGGTTTAACACGACGCGACGCTGAATTTTAAATTCAACATTTCACAGGTAAAAAGCGACGAAATTTATAGCACCTGAAGACACTATCGTACTTGCCACAAATCTATTAAATGTGAAATAATAAATTTCATGCGCCTTGAATTGGCGCAATAGATAGCTTTTTGTACTTCCAGCTCCTGTTTTGCTTCTATGATTAAATTTCATCTAAAATATAAAGAAACTAAATATATGCGTTTAGCATTAAAATACTGAATTTAGTGAGTGTGGACTGTTAGATCCTTCAGCTATGGTAAGTAGATATTCTATTTATGTTTACTTAATTTTTATTACGATAGATCACGATAACTCACGGTAAGTAAGAAACTGTAAATAGACTTTTAGTTGTCGTTGTCATGTAACTTTTGTTGTTGTTTTTTACTCTGCCGCACTCCACTACTATAAGAGGAAAAGTAATGTAATCGCGTAAAGAAAAAGCGAGAAAAAACATTTTTTGGGGTTTACTTTTCGTTTTTCGGTCTAAAAGCCAAAAAAAAGATGGTTTTTAAAAATCTTTTGCTGTGTGTGTGTCATCGTTGTCGTCGGCATTTATTCTTGTTAGCACGATAACTCAACTAAATCGTGTCGGATCGATCGGGTTTTGACTGATTCTGATCGGGGACGTCTTCCAGATCCCTTGGGTCTATTTGAGAAATTTTTATTGTTAGCACGATAACACAACTAAATCATGTCGGATCGATCGGGGTTTGACTAATTCTAATCGGGAACGTCTCCCAGATGACATCTGTTGATTTTGAGGTGGATAGGATACACCCCACCCTATCCATGAGTCATGAGAAAGCACAACGGTGGACTATTTGAGAAATGTTTTTTGTTAACACGATAACTCAACTATGTCATGTCGGATCGATCGGGTTTTGACTGATTCGGATCGAGGACGTCTCCCAGACGACATCTATTGATTTTGAGGTGGATATAATACACTCTACTATGTTCATGGGTCATGAGAAAGCACAATGGTGGACTATTTGAGAAATTTGTTTGTTAGCACGATCACTGAATTAAATCGTGTCGGATCGATCGGGTTTCGACTGATTCTGATTAGGGATGTCTACCAGACGACATCTCTTGATTTTGAGGTAGATAGGACACACCCCACCCTGTACATGGGTCATGAGAAAGCACGACGGTGAACTATTTGAAAAAAGCAAAACTGTCGCATAAAACACATATTCTGCATATATGTGTTGGTTTATTCTTTCTCAGCCACTAAATTTCGAGATAGAGATGTTCTACGTGCGGAGAAGTCCGTTTTAAGGTTTTAAAACGGAATGCCCCGTTTGGGTGTTTTGGCAATCATACGAGGCAATGTTCGAGGCAGCGGTCCATCGATTCATTCATACGTTCCGGTGAAAATATGGTGGAAGATGTAGTAGTGGCAAGTGTAGCATCGTCGGGCACAAACTGCCTCATACAACGCACACAAAAAACCATCTACACTGCACCGAATGCTCCTTTGAAGTACCGACTCGAAACGGATAGACCCCGAACAGCCTCGGCCGCGAGGCCGATTCGTCTTGCCGCGCCTCGTATGCACGTATACACTTGCATGCTCGTTCGGCCTCGTCTTGCCTCGTTCCCTTTCGTGCTTAGATGTATACGCGCCTTTACACTACAACCATCAGAAAATGTGTACAAATTTATTATTTCATATAAGGTATTTCGTATTTTCTCTAAGCAATTACATATTTTATTTAGTAATTAAAAATATTCTATTTGTATTAAAATATTATTCGGCTTTTATAAATTACTTCTATTATAAATCGCCTTATAACACTTTCATCGGTCTCTGTACTATTCTGTACTGCCAATTGTATTGTGTAGTATTAAATCTCTATTGATCAAATTTATTATTACTTTTAACGTACAGTATTATACTATGTAGTAAGTAATCATAATATTATTAATATTATGATTACTACATAACAGAATTAGTATATTATTAATCTATGGCTAATGTTGGAAAAATCATGAGAGGGTTATTATGGGGCTCAATAACTTTATATCAATCCCAGCTCTCGATAGCATTTATAATTATAGCTATTTAAGATACATCAATTTCACTATTTTTATATTTGATTCTATACCATATAATATTTTACGGTGAGATATAATGATTTTATAAAGAAGTTCCTTAATTAAACAAAAAGTTAATAAAAACTCAAATTGTATACGTTTAATTAATTAATATTAGTCGTTCTAGTTAAAATTTTAGTTCCACACCAAAATTTAGTTTTAGTTATTTTAATAATCCAATAGACAAAAAATCAGTAGATTTTTTCTTCTATTAGAATTTATATCATAGCATAAGTTTGGCGAAAAATATTCTGTACACTTTGGTGTTTCTCGTATAATTTGTATGAATTGATATTATTCGTAAACATATATAGAATTAAAATATTTTATTCCTAAATACTATTTACTTAGCTCATATAGTTTACCTAAAATGTGTTTTTGTTTACACAACTCAAATTTTCGACGGTTTCCTGAAATTTCAAATTAAGTATGCATGTGTTTTTATTAAAATAACTGAATATAATTCTGCTGTAATTTATATACATCAGCATCCATTTTAATTTATTATAAAGTTGTTCATACTATATAGACTTTTATAATAAGTAAATATAGTTGCCTATGCTAAGGTACCTTCAAACCTTTTTATAAATTATTAAAATTATTTTCTATAATACAACACAATGGGAGTAGGGGAAATTTTTAATATATGCAAGTCAATATATTATCGATATAAATTTAGAAAAAAAATGCGTAGGAATTGGAAAACATGAATTAAGCTATTAGAATAATAGGGAGTTAAATATTACGTCCATGTCTACATAGTAATTACTTTACCAATTATTATTTTCATTACCATCAGCTTACTGTCACATTACATAATTTAGACAATAGATATTGATGAGGCTCCTCAGGAAAAGTAAACATTATATTAGTTACTGTTATGTTCATTCGGAAGTCTAACAACATTTCTGACTTAATAACTATTTTAATAGAAAGAGATTAAACTAGCAGTTGCTTATGAGTACACCTATGGTAGATATAGTGTTGTATATAAGAAAAAAGTTATGAAAAATTAAACTGTATATGCTTTAAATACACACCACATGATTTTGAGAGCTCCTGATCTATTCCATCTATATTCCAAATATTTTAAACTATCAAAATGGTTTTCAAAAAATAAAACCCGCCACAGGTAGTATTCGACATCTGTCTCGGATTGGAACCGAACTACATACAGCTGTTTCGAGCTTATTAGTTCTTATCAGTGCCGTACACGGTACACCGATCCAGGACAAATGTCGAATGAAATTGTGGGGTATACATCTTTATCTATACGGTCTATGTCAGTAACATATAAGTCGGAAATCGAGAAAGGAACTACCGAAACGCCACGCGGTTATCAAAGTAGTTCCCGAATAGCAAGGCTATTACATAATCGCTATAGGAAACAACTACTCCTCGGGCTAAAGCCCCGCCAGGCATTTAATTATACCTAAAAGCGATCCTCGACCCCTTGACCCTCGATCGTGCAGAAACAGAGAAAGGGGTTTATTTTTATATGAAAAATTATATTTTTCATATAATATGTTTATTTTGTAACACCCCCATCCTCCCTCTATTTCTTCTTTCCTCCCTTTTATCTCTTTTTATATGAAACTGAAATTGAAACTGAAACTAACACTGAAACTAGAACTGGAACTAGAAGTGTAACTGGAACTGAAACGGGAAGCGGAACTGGAACTGATACTGAAACTGAGGGGAGAAAAAACTGTTCGTGAGAACATTCCATTATCAGAGGTTGGATTAATATCACACTTGCAGAATACGATATCAAAAAAATCCTGCTGTCTCCTCTCAGGAGAGGGTAGCAGAGTCTGTATATCCACTCCTACTTGTATATATACTATACAAGAGTAGAGATTGGTATTACTTAATTTAATTTCCTCATTTATGATCTCTGGTTAACCTACTGAAGTAAGGAGATTATTATACTCCACCCCATCTGCAATGCCTAATATTATAAGTACCGAACAAATTAGGCCAAAACAGCTATTCTTCTGGCTACATGCCAACGACAAGAGCTGGATTATATGGCGAAATTTGCCGTATTTTGTCCTAACAGAGTTAGCAGTAAAATACAGTAATTCAGTTTGTTCGAAAACTACAAGGAAGATGCAAAGTATCGCTTATCTCAGGATATCGCAAAATACATACGGGTTTCGACCTTATCTTGGGTCTCGTCGGTGCCGTGTAAGCGAGTATACCTTACCTTTGACAAATGAGGCTCACATCTTGTAAACGCCGTTATGTTCTACCGCAGTAGAACGTACCAAGCGCCATCTCTCGATAGTTTCGAGAACAATCTAAATCTAAGTAAAGCTGGATCATCAATATAATGCAAAGTTTTACTTGGTACAGGGTAATTTTCAAACTACTAAAGTAAGGAGATTATTATACTCCAATTATTGAAGTATAATAGTTACTTCAGTAGTTTGAAAATTACCCTCTGCCAAGTAAAATCTCACATTATATCTCTGGTTAATTTAAATTTAGGACTTTATTTACCGTATCTGAATTTAAGTCCAATTTATTTGGTTTAATACCGGAAGGAATAAATAAGATGGAAACTAAAAATCCACTTTAATTTACATTTATTACCCAAACTAGAATAGGTTGAAATAATGTTCTTGACCAACAACCCTGTTATTTGTAACGGAAACTTCCATTTGTTTAAATAATGACTGGCATAAAAAGAACCCTGCAAGGATTTATTAATTAAATAAATTCCCCTTTTACTTACAATGATTGTTCGCGATAATTTGAATCTTGACTGAAATAGGAGAGATAAAATAACCCTCACCTTTCGGCGTCGGGGGACTTCTCCCTCCTCGGGTTCGCAGCCTTTACTTTCCGTGATGTTCATGACGGAGGACACCGGAGCCAACTTCGTTATACCCCAATAAATGGTGGGACCGATGCAGAAGAGACAATGATCAGTACCCGATAGTTTGTTGGTATTCTCGGTTTCTGATATTCTCGTCTTCTGGCTTTCTTAGTATACGATAATTTTTGATGGAATGTTTTTTCATTGATTGTTTTGCAGAAATATTCGGAAATTATGATTCTTAATAATGTTGTATTTATTATTTTAATACTCTTATAAAATTCTCTCCGAAAATTCATTTCAATCACGTTCGAATATTCTTCTGATATAATTACTAAATGAAATAAACAAATTCGGTAAAATTTTATAAGCCAAATTATTACAACAATATTATGAAAGACTAGAACATACCGCATGATCTTATAGCTCGGGTACGAGACGTTTCAATATCGAATAACTTGCTGTTCTAATACCTTTCGGTGATTGAAAATGTTCATGAAAATAAACAGTTTTAAAATCTTAAAACGGGCTTTTCCGCACGTAGAACTTCTCTATCTCGAAATTGAGTGACCACCATTGTGCTTTCTCATAACCCATGAACAGGGTGAGGTGTATCCTATCCACCTCACCTAATCCATATCACCTCATAAAATCAATAGATGTTGTCTGGTAGACGTCCCTAATCAGAATCAGTTGACACCCGATCGATCCGACACGATTTAATTGAGTGATCGTGCTAACAAAAACAATTTCTCAAATAGTCCACCATTGTACTTTCTCATGACCCATGAACATGGTAGAATGTGTCCTATCCACCTCAAAATCAATACGTGTCGTTTAGAAGACGTCCCCGATCAGACTCAGTCAAAACCCGATCGATCCGACACGATTTAGTTGAGTTATCGTGTTAGCAAAAAAAAATTCTCAAATAGTCCACCATCGTGCTTTCTCATGACCCATGGACAGTATGGGGTGTTTCTTATCCACCTCAAAATCAATAGGTGTCATCTGGGAGACGTCTCCGATCAGAATCAGTCAAGACCCGATCGATACGACACGATTCAGTTGAATTATCGTGCTAACAAAAACAATTTCTCAAATAGTCCACCATTGTGCTTTCTCATGACCCATGGACAGGGTGTATCCTATCCACCTCAAAAACAATATATGTCGTCTGGGAGACTTCCGCGATCAGAATCAGTCAAAACTCGATCGGTCCAACACGATTTAGTTGAGTTATCTTGCTAACAAGAATAAATACTGACGACAACAACATACACACACGCGCACACACACACACACACACACGCGCGCGCGCGGTTACACACAATGGTTTAAAAACCATTTTTTTGGTTTTTAGGACGATTATATTACTTTTCCGCGTATAGTGGAGTGCGGAAAAGTAAAATCGTTGGTATTTTAAGCAAGTTAGTTTTGCCCCGAAAGGTTAAATCAATTAAATTCACATAAAAGGATATGATATACCCGTATGTACACATGCCAAACACATAAATGTTATTTTAATACAATACTTAAACAATGTGTTATTTTACAAATGTGTGACCATATGCATGTACCCGAACCTTGTCACAACAATAAACTAATCAAGGATATATCTTATTCGCCATAAATATAAATAATTGGAAATGTTTTAAATTGTAACGGATTTACATTGGCCTAGTTTAATAAGGTAATATTAAATGCGATCTTGTTATTTACGGAGTTGTAGAGGGCATTAGATTATATAATTTTATTTTTATTTTAAACCCCGAACAGTCAATATCGCTCTAATAAACGAGACACATTTTCTTCGGAAACTCAAAATTTTTGGATAAAATCTGGTTAAACAGATGGCCGGGTTAAATAGGCTTTGTCAGGTGTATAACCAAAAATAAATCAATGACTGAATCGATTCCATACCATTTTAAAATTTGGCACAAGGCTGATGGGTTCTTGGAATTGCAAAAACGAATGTCGATAGATGACAGAGTACTGTAATAAATACGGTCACAGAAAGATCATTATTTAAAACAGACATCTGGTTATTAAAAAATTACATTGTTATTATTATATTATTGTTATTTAGAAACAATACTACAAAAATACATTAAAAATTAAAACATTAATAAGTTTACGCATGTCACATATTAAAAAAATAAAAATGGAATTATGACTCTATTAACAGTAGACCAATACTTTTTAATTTGCTCAAAATACTAGTAATGAAATATGGACTAACTAATTTTTTTCTTGGTTTGGGATGAGAATATTTTTAATTAATATCCTTGCAGAATTTTCCCCAAAATGCTATTATTTTTGAAAATGGAAAAAATATCGAAAGAAGACTATTTATTTTTTTTAATATCGTCAGTCAATATTCTAGAAGATTTTCTGTTCTTATTCTAGAATAATAAGAATGAACTTATTAATATTTACACTTTATGGTTACTTTTAGAAAATCAACCCATCTGAATTACCACTTGCATCATTAATATACAGGAAACTATTGTAACGAATTTACTAGAAAGTTCTTTATTTCGAACACTTATTTACAATTATTTCCAAGTCCAACTAACTAAGTAGAAATAAAATTAGTTTGTGACAAAGAAAATATAGTTAATAAGTAATGAAATAAGTTTTGCTCATAGATGAAAAAGTAATAAAAACCATTCTAAATCAAAACCGTATAAGAAATATCAAACTACCAAGCTGGCTATAACAATGATGAGAAAGTAGATATGTTCGAACTTTACTTTAAATTAAATGGGAATATGGCTGAAGAAGGTATGAAAATTATGTTTCTGAACCTAAGCAACCTAATATCCAATATTTTAGATACCTGATAATAAATCTGATAGACTGTAGATGATTTGATTAAAAAAGAAATAAAACTTATAAAATTAATAACAAAAGATGAGACAATAATATAATAATATTCGTAAACCAAAATCCTACATTATCTACAAGAGAAGTATAAATTTGCTAGAGATATCGAGAACAACTATAGAAATAATTTTACATAAGAATCGCTTCCATCCGTACAAATCGATGGTTGTTCAGGGATTGATTGAATATTATTTTGGAGTTATATTTTGTGAATGGTATATCAGCAGAAATGTCGTCAAGACCAGAATTTTTTGTCAAAAGTGTTATAGACTGACGAGCCCAAGTACACAAATTGTGGAATTTAGGATAGGCATAACAGTTGACATTATTGGGCCATCAGCAACCAGAAAAGAAGATTCAAACCCACTTTGGCTTTACTGTCTGGTGTGGTATCATAGATAAACTTATTTCTTTGTATTAAAAAGTAAATAAAACCCAACATTCTGTACGAAACCATGGAATTGCGCCCTTCATTTCTAATCATAATTTGAATGGCGCTACGTATTGGCTATGTAAGGCTATGTAAATTCTACAAGAAAATAATACTTGCTATCTGAAAAGCTGTTAGAGGTATTAACTAAATTTGGTTTCAACACAACGATTGTCCAGTTTGTAATAGCCATATTGTAACTGAGTAATAGGCTATTTACTGAGTATACTAAGTTTGCAATAGGCTATTTACTGGGTATTTTTAATGAAATGGTTATTGCAAATAATAGGAACGTTTTATGGCCAGCAAGATCTCCTGACCTTAGTTCTGGGGAAAACGAAGTATATTCCATTGAAACCCTATAAAACACGTTGGTCTGTGAAGAACTTGTTATAAATAGCCTGAACTATTAGAAATTCCTTGACAAAAGGATCTAACTCTGTCTGGATGGGGGTCAATAACTGTAGCCAGCAAGAAGGGCATGATATTAATAGTTTATATACTTACTATTGTTACGTTTTGATGCTCATTTGTTAAAAGATTAAACATTATTTTTAACAAACTTATTTCATGGTTTACTTTAAAAAAAAATTAATTAAATTCACAGCCTGAAATCGTATGATTTCGAATCATATCATCATTCAAAAAAAATAAAAAAATCTATTGGGTTATAGAAAAGTCCAAAATGATATTCATATGAATAACAAGAGTTAACGAAATTTTCTGAAAACCAGAGGACTGTAGATTTTTATTGTTAATACACCTAAAAGCTCCTTTAAAGAGTACCTTAAAAATGTACTTTCTAAAATGTTGCCACAGATATAGTTAAAGAGATATGAGGCACTGTTGAAAATGTATCATCCTCTATTTTTGCAATTATTTAAAAAACGAAAATAAATAGTTAAAATTTGATAATGCAGAGAAAATACAAATAAAAGCCTTTAAAACATTCCCCATTTAACCATGTATCTATCCGTGATAATAGATACTATAACAATTCATGCAGCACCAAAGTGAGCTACACTGTATATTACGATTCTATTGGCGCCACCATGTATGTCACCAAATACCACAAAATCATCTCCACTTAGTGATTGCGGCAAGACCATTTGTTTATTATTTGTGTGTTCAACCTCTGTGCTCAACCATCGTGACAAATAATCAAACCGCTATTAGTAGACTACATTGTTGCAATGTGCATAATTTAAAACCATATTTCAATTACAAACGTTGAATTGTGATAAACGTCAACTCTGGTTCATTATAATCAAAAATTGCCGCACCGTTGTTTCTCAACACGCGCCATTGCTAAATAAATCAATTGTTGTCGATTTTGTTCAGTTCTTGAAGTGCCTTTCGCAATGTTCTCGTAAAGCGAAGCACTGGTCCGTTTTTCAAATCCTGTCTCATTCGAGGCGATACCGAAACAGAGAAAATTGTTTGTAAGTTAATGTGAAAGGTAGATATAGGTATTTATTAGCTACTGCAGAATATACGATAGGTGAGATTAAACACGCCAAACTGTTGTAATGAGAGTGCTCGCTTCGACGGTTCGAGATTTTATCGTATTTAATGCGTTGGACATGAGCACAAACGAAGCTCATATATCTGCTGGAATATATAAATATAAAAATTTAAATATAAAACGACGTTTTTGGGAATATCGTTTGATAAGAAACTATACTGAGGTACCTATATCTAAGACGTAGGTGTAAACAATGACTCAACACATTACTATCAAATGTAAAAGTGACTCAACATATTACAATGTCTGTCATTCGTGACATAGAGTAAGAATACTTATGATACCACTGATACAAGCTCGCTAAGGCTTAACTCAGACGTACCACTTTTCAACGACAAAATGGTCGTTGGGCTGTCGCAGCTATCGACCACATTACAACCACAATTTTGTTGACGTGCAGTTGAATGTGAACTCAGACGAACCACCGCCTTTTTTTCGATAGGAAACGTGCACTCGACGCGCAATGAAATAATGGAATGAATGAACAACTACCACAATGGTCGGCAGTCTTTGGTTCTTTTCGGCTGTGGTTGGTTTGTGGCCGGTAGGTCGCACGTGTGAGTTGGGTTCAATTATTACCTGCGACAATTTTGTGGGTGATATCAACCACGCATTGCGACTGTCGTCGAAATCGACTACACAGTGTCGGTCATGTAAGTGCTAACCTGCGTTTCCATATTAATTTGCTACTCTCCACTAGCGACGACTGTTTCTGTGGTTCCAATGTCGTTGTAACGTGGTACGTCTGAGTTAAGAATAAGGTTTCTTTGTTGCGAATTAGGTATATCGCCCCTACTATTTCGAAGATAAGAAGACATAGTTTCTTATAGTGTTGATATAAGTAACCCAAATAATGAATTATAATATTTTTTAAAGATGGTATATTTTCATGATATAAAAACAGATACTTAATTTCAAGACCTGTAACGGTGAAAATTATGAATTACTAAAGTGAATTACCGAAAATACGCCTGCAAATTATTAACGACGAAGAAGGGATATTCCTTCATGGAAATTATTACTAGCTCAAATTCATCTGAAAAAGGCTAGGGTCCTTTACAAAAGGCGAAATAAAAAGACAAATGTTTCCTTCTAGTTTCTATTAGGTTACTAATATGTACAATTATTATTATAAACTACATACAAAAGGGTCCATATCATAACAGAGGGTTGATAGTGCTCTTCTTGATGACAAAGCCTCATATTCCTGGGCGCTACTAAAACACGACAGTATTTTTACAGCAAAGCCCTATGGCACCGCCAGGTTATGGTAAGCAGATTCGAATTAGCTAAATAGTACACACTGTAGAGTGCACTGATTCTCTTAGAGCCTCACAGAAATTAACCAACATCTTTACTAGAAATCCTCTAGTACTATCTATTCATGGCCTGATACACTGACTGCAAATTCAAAATAAAGAAGTTAGTGTTATTTGTATATCACTTGAGTATTAGTGGAAATAAAGAAGCATATAGCTAAACAAGAATGATACTGATAGTATACATATGATACTGATGGTATACATATATGTGCCAATGTTTTGAAAACATTCTTAATACAAGAAGTTGATGACATATGACAAGTTGAATGGAATAATACTGAAGCAATACAAAATAGGTCAAACAAGTAGTAAATGGACTACACCCCAATTTAGGAGAGAACAGATAACAATATCTAAATAGAGAATTAGCCATTCGCTATTTAAATTTTCAGAAAGCCAATTTTTCATGAAGACCCAAAAATTATACGTTGCTCGACGTACGATTGACAAAATAAGCTGGCACCGTCAGGAGATGGTTAAAACTAATTTGTACGTAATCACATTTTTACATAACTTCAAGTATTGTCCCTGCTGCTAAAGGACAACCAATCACATCTCCCCCATTTTAAATATCCTCAGAGACATTCCACTAAAGTTTCTATCAGAGTAAGTAGACTATCAGTTTCACTAAACTAACGATAAGCAGAATATATTCCGAGGGGGTTAAGTCTGGTGAATAAGGTGCGTCAGAAATTAATTCGAACTTTAACTCATTGACTTTGGCCATCGTGATAACGGATGTGTGAACTGGTGCATTATCTTGATGAAATAGAACTTTCTATTTCGCCAAATGCAGCCGTTTTTTCTTGATTCCATCACTCAAACGCTGCAATAAGTTCGCATAATATCGCCGTTGATTGTTTTTCCTCTCTGAAGATAATCAATGAAAATTATCCCACGGCCATCCCAAAACAGTGACGCCAAAACCTTGCCTACAGATGGAACTGTCTTCGCCTTTTTTGAAACCGATTCTCGCCTTTCAATCCATCGTTTTGACTATTCCTCCGTCTCAGGTGTGAAGTAATGAACCCATGCTTCATCCATGGTTATAAATGAATGCAAAAACTCGGCTTTATTCATGTGAAACTTCGGCAAATACTCTATTGAAACATCCTCACGACGTTGTTTTTATTCTATCGTTAGTAATTACGGCACCCATCTTGCGCACAGCTTTTTGATGTTCAAATTTTCAGTCAATGTGCGGTATATAGAACTTTTGTGTCTACCATGTACCTACCAAGTCTGCTAGCTCGCGCACTTTAAGTCGACAGTCATCAAATATCATTTTGTGGATTTTCTTCACTATTTCTGACCTCATTTGGTAGACCACTGCGATGAGTGCTATGTTTAAACTCTGACACTCAATATTTTACTGTTGTAAATGAAGACGCAGTCTCTCCTAGAATATAATCTAGCTCCACTTTGATGTCGGTTGGACTGAGGCCTTTCAAATAAATACTAAACAACGTAGTATCGTCAAAATTCAAACTTAAGCTTTATAAGGTTGTTCCTTTCTAACATAGTCATTATTTTCAAACAACAACCTCCATCTATACTTTAGGTCGGGTATCTGTGAAACTACCCTCGCATACTAATAAAGATATGAATATTGGAAATTATTTTTCCAGAAAATCTAACTCAGAGTTAATATAATCTTCTATGTTCAACTGTGCTACCGTTGAGACGTCCATACATAAATGGAACATAATTACAAAATTTAATTGATATTACTGATTGGGTGCTATTAAATACTTTTTCAAACATTGAGGAAGCAACCACGTATCTGATGACCAACTCTATAACATTTTTTATCAGTACGAAGTGGACAAAGAGCAGTGGTCCTGCTCGGGCCACTACGCCTGCATGAATATTGGCGCGATTAGTGCATACTTACTAAATTCAATCAAGATATGGTCGTGTTTGTAGAGTTCAATACATTAAGATAAGACATTAATTAAATAAATACATTCACAATATCCACGCTGATATAAAAGAGATTATTAAATGTATGAAACTTCTGCAAAGTTTTAGAATTTACAATATTCGACACACTATATTTAATGTGCGTAATAAAATCATCATTAAATAAGAAGGGATTTATTAAAGGTCGTTCAGCAGTAACAAACTTGGATGAAGACTAGCAACCTTCAAAGACTTTGGAATGTCCTTTGGCTGTAAATTTCGTATCGACTTGATACCTCAGTCTGTCATGCAAATGAAATATATGGTTTCTTAGTTTAAAACTGTCATGATCTTAATGACATAAATGCTATAAAATTATTATCTGTTCGATAATGAAACTGGAAGCTGCTATTGTTTAACTCATTACAATGTATATATTAGCAAGTTAGATTAAAGTCAACGTCAATTTCTAAAAGTTTTAATCTATAAATGCAGAGGCTGTTTGTCTATAAAATAATTCACAATAAATATGCTCGTGCTTTATTGTTCCTAAAATAACTTCTAGGGGATACTCTTAAGTATTCTTTTATCGCCTTTTCCAGCAATAATTGCAAGGAGGTGGAAATTAATCTAAATATTTCTTATTGCAGTTTTAATGATGTTAAGATATTTTATGATGA
Source organism: Rosalia funebris (assembly GCA_037954035.1). Taxonomy (NCBI): domain Eukaryota; kingdom Metazoa; phylum Arthropoda; class Insecta; order Coleoptera; family Cerambycidae; genus Rosalia; species Rosalia funebris. The sequence continues at coordinate 10,675,563 of JAZFAV010000004.1, forward strand.
ATGACGTATTTTCTTTATAATTTTAACTTGTTTATAATTTATTTTCCTGTTTTGTAGTTGGGATTATACTTGTAGAATACTGTTTTTAAAATAAATAAATAGATCGACATTGACGAAAGAGTTGCCATTAATATTAAACTGAAGTGTACAAATTTAACTTTATTTAACATGGAAAAATTGTATGTTTGTTTAGTTTGTGTCAAGTAGAAGTACAATTTAATAGTGCAAATCATAATGAAATACACAGATTTTGAGAAATAATTACAATTAAAAAGAATTACATAGCTAGTAGTTGAAAATAAGTAAGCTAGTAATCTCACTACATAGTGAAATTGTACGTGGTTTAATACAATTTAATTATCAAATTATTGCAAATATACACACTCTTAACACAACACAAATATCGATTATTCTTAAAATAACAGTAATTTAGAAATAAATAGAGAAAGTTTTGAGATATTTTTATTTCTCTTTAAAAAACATAATGAACGTGCCCCTTTCCTCAATAGTTATCTATTTTTTATGAAGAATACAGAGCCGATGTGCAAAAGAAATGAGATATATCACCTTTATTGTTGACGTACTATTAATATTCAAAAGCAAAAAACAGGCAAGACATACAAATAAAAAATCCGGTATCGTAAAATCTATGGCACATTGTGTAATATTATATAGAAAAAAATACTTTAAATAACCTACTCTATCATCTCCTGAAAATTATCTATGCACTTATGAATCACCCTGTACGATTAAAAAAATAAAAGTTAATTATAACACTACTACAAGGTTTTTACATAAGGAAAAGTGATAAAGATGCGGACATGTTTGGATGAAATTACATAATGGCTGAATCGTAGAAAATACGAATTATCTTTGGAATGTACAAGGACTTTGCTTTGCTCTAGTTGCTGCTGGCTACTTAAAAAAAATACTGTTGCGGATATAGCACCGCTGTTGCAACTCGCATTAGGAGCAACCTTCATGTGGGAGTAGGCGCGAGGATGAATAATTGACGCTTATTTCTAAGGATCTATATCTACCCTAACCTAATCATTTTTTATAAACATATCATGTCGTACTCTGTACAGTTTCCGACTTTCTAAGCCATGGTTACCTCATTATTGTTTATATTCTTTGATTTATGTACACTTTCCAGCATGGTTAAATTAATAATACGGTGGGCATTCAGTTTAGTACTTAATAAGTGATACAATGTGTGTAATGGATCTTTGCACGTGAATCAATTTAGTGAAGTTGCGCGGATCACATGTTACACTTCTCGCAATTATTACTAATATGCCACAATTACCAGCACGCATATCTAGCATCATATGTTTCAATCAACTACGTAAGGCATAGACAGTTAATAATTTGCCGAACAAAATGCAATTATGAAGTCACGTCTTAGCTTTATTGTATAATTTGATTAATTCGAGTCTCAATATTTCTGTAAAATTTATTTCATTTTTGTTTCATTTATTTTCATTTTTGTTGAATTTTTTTCATTTTTATTTTGATGGAAATGAATGAATCAATAAATTTTTTTGTGGGGAACATTTTCATTACTCTGTCATAGGTTGACGAATTTGTATTGTACTAACTGGTATCCTAAAATATGTCTCGTTTGGAGAGGTAATTCAGTGTATTTTCCCATAGAGGTGTATGCAGCAATGTTGGTCGTACTGTGGTCCGGACTGATATACTGAGGGGTTCAGTATGTGTGTGACATTGTATGTGTGGGTTCAAATCTCAATAAGGATAGCTTAACATATCTCTCTGGGATGAATACTTGTCTTTAAGTATAATAACAGCCTCTGAAGGAGAATGAAGTGGATTTCTACACATCCAAATTGTTGTTGTTGTTGTTTTTTAACAACGGAATATACCCGAGTATACTTAATTGGTAAACCCATTGGTCATTAGATAAATAGTCACGGTTCTGTCATATGTGTACATCTATTTTCAAAGCGATATCCGATAGAGTGAGATCCGTCAAATATCCTTATGGTCGAAATTTATATTTGTTCATCTTGATGAACTCTGCTAATCTTGATGATACTATGCAGCTCATACAAAATCTATTTGATGATATATACCTAGTTATAAATACAAACTTATATTTACATATATAAGTGACAATGACACTGAAAGTCTCTTTAGGATTGAATTATGAATTATATAAATAATTCATAAGAATGATGCTCCAAATAATCCACCATCGTGATTCGTCATAACGTGATAGGGTAGGGTGTATCAGCATCAGTCGAAACCCAATCGATCCGACACGATTTAATTGAGTGATCGTGCTAACAAGAAAAAATTCTCAAATAGTCCACCATTGTACTTTCTCATGACCCATGAACATGGTAGAGTATGTTCTATCCACCTCAAAATCAATAGGTGTCGTCTGGGAGATATCCCGGATCAGAATCTGCCAGAACCCGATTTATTCGACACGATTTAGTTAAGTTATCTTGTTAACAAAAAAAAAAAAATCTTAATAGATGTCGTTTGACAGATGTCCCCGATTAGAATCAGTCAAAACCTGATCGATCCAACACGGCTTAGTTGAGTTATCGTGCTAACAAAAAATATGTCCCTAATAGTCCACCATCGTTCTTTATCATGACCCATGGACAGGGTGGGGTATGTTCTATCCATCTCAAAATCAATAGGTGTCATCTAGGAGACTTCCCCTATTAAAATCAGTCAAAACCCGATCAATCCGACACGATTTAGTTGAGTTATCGTGCTAACAAGAATAAATGCCGACGACGACGACGATAACGATGACGACAACGACACACACATACACAGAATGCTTGTAAAAACTTTTTTTTAGTTTTTAGGGTGAGAAACGAAAAGTAAACCCTAGAAAAAAATATTGTTTACACGATTACATTACTTTTCCGCGTATAGTGGAGTGCGGAAAAGTAAAAGGAGATAAAAATTCTTTTGTCTATTTTGTGTACATCTTTAAAACAAATATATAATTTTAAATATAAAAAAATTACATTTAAAAACAGTCATGTATAAGATGTCATGTTAGAAATGATGAGGGTACACTGACGATTCCTTTAATATTATTACGACAATATTACGACTAAACCATCAGTGCGTATAGGTCGTTAATCGTTTTAATATATTTACGAGGTAATATAAATTTTTAAGTCAAATGAAATCCCCAACAGCTGGAGATAGCACTATGGCCATCTACCTGGTAAATTGTAAAGCAAGATTATTTGCGCAGAATGCCCAAGATATCACTCACTACATAAACTGTCTCACTACCGGGCGCAGGTATTCACATAAGTAGCGAGAAGTGTATGCCTCTAAATTATTCCCGGTGGGAAAGCATCAGGCATGAGTTCTCATGTCTGTGCCTGTCCACATTTCACCCTCATGCAAGGACAGATCTATGACTTTGGAAATAGTTGTACACATAGGATCACCATGACCATCTACCTAATAACCAATTATATTTAACATACAGATGATGCTCTCATGTGCAGCTAAAGATTAGGAGGTGAGAGGAGGGAAGGAGTAATTTCGGTAGAAATTGAAGGAAGGTAGAATAGTTTGGATGAAGGAATGGTAAGCAAAAAGAACAAGATAGGCTACTTGCTATATCTAATATTATACTAGTTATATCCTACCACTGTAGAAGTAATCCCAATATGTTTAATCAGCATTTAATTAATACTGTTTGCAGTTGCTAACCTAGTTTTAAAATGAAGATGTCTGTCATTTTCAATGAGCCCTCTCTGTGTATATTTATTTTTATTTTTTGCTTATAGCGTTGAATACTAATTATAGGATAACTATAACGTTAATTTGCCTATTAAATTTTTATTGGGAATCGTAAATAACATTCATAATTATTTATATACATTTTAACATTGATAATACTATTAATATCAGCGAGTTAATTAAAATATAATGCCTGTAGTTTTAAACTTTAATGTCATAAATTTCTTGTTTATGGGACCGTTTTTAAATACATTGTCATCTCTGAAAAACAATGCAAAATATATCGGTGCCAATGGCGAACAACTTTATTGTTTTAATTATTGGTATTCATTGTTACTTCCTTTAAGGTATTCTTCGATAGCACTTTAAATCTCTAAAGTAATTCACCTTTCAACACATTATGCATACTTTGGTAAACTATTATTTTGTAAAGGTAATTTTCTGTATAATTTGCATCAAACTAATGCAACGATATTGTACTGCAAATTTCAAAAAATCCAGCCTTGTCATTATTATCTCCTGCAAATGACAAAACATAAATGAAAAACATCTTATTGATTTCTTAATTAGTGATATTAGTAACGACGATATGTATATATGTATGTATTATTTTTAACAGTTGGTAAATGTTTACGTTAGTTATTAGTAATGATGTTACCGTTGATGTTAAATTAATGTTAATTATTATATTAATAGTTCCTAAGCAACATTAGCCATTTATCTTGTCGTAAGAAATTATATTGGGCTGTTCTGAAATAAATCTCTCATAGACCATGAAATATCTTATTTTGCACAATTATATGATTATTACGTTGACTTATTGGTCAATAGATGCAATCAAGGCAATTATCTATTCAAGGATAAATAATTTACAGGTCTGATAATTTCATTAAATGAAAATTATGAGACATTTAATGACAATTAACTAGAAAATATCAAAATGTTAATTATCGAAATGTTTTTGTATTTGAATTACATAAAATTTAATTTGGGTACATTTTAAATATAATTGTTTTGTATTACCCTCAAAATTTTTCAGTTATGAGGAAATTTATTACATTTCTCCAAAAAAAAAAAAAAATAAACCAAATTAAGAAGTTAGATTACGAATTGAACAAGGATATCCCCATAAGCTGGTTCACGTTATTTTCAAACTGTTCTCACACATATATCTCCGATTGGGTCTGAAGAATTATTTAATGTACCTATATCAGTTTTGTATTTTACATTTGAAAATTTAATAAAGTAAACTAAGAGCAACATAAGACTGGATCACCAGAAGTTACACATTTAGAAAAATTCTCGACAATCATAAAGTAACACAATACAAGAAAATCTCATGAGACATTTCTTGAGGGTAATATCAGACGAATGTAATTTTGCAAACGTTTCCATGAACAAATCAATCTCTGCGATACAGAGATACAAAGTCAATATTTTCATGAGACAAATCACGAATTTGTCTCATGAAAATATTCATAGATTTTTTACCCAATGTTTACTTAATCGTACGTATATTGTGTACGATGTTATAGTCCTTAACAGATTTACAATCGGTAGCGACCGCCGAATGGTCCGAGCACGAGTGAATATAAATTTAAAGAAAGAACGATCCAAGATGGTAAGAGGAACAAACAACAACTTGAGACCATTAAAAAGTGTGGCAGATTACCAGCAAGAACTAGAGGCAAAAATAGCAAGTGTGGGAGCTATAGAAGAACTAAGCGTAGAATTATTGAGTACGCAAATCACAAAAAACTGTATAAAGATTGCAAAGGACAAACATCAAAATAAACGTTCAACAAAGAAAGACAAACTTAGTGAAAACACAAAAAGGCTTATGAAAGCGAGAAGAGAACTGCCAGATAAATATTCGACAAACGCTGGCCGGCTAAGGGAAATGAACAAAGAAATATCTAAAGCAATAAGAAAAGATGTAAGAACATTCAATACAAGGGAGGTAACAAGAGTTATAGAAGAAAACAGAGGTCTGAAATCACTTAGGAAAACGTTTTCAGAAGGCAGAAAGAACATAACTAAGTTAAAAAACAAAAGCGGCGAGATAACTTCAAACAAATCTGAGATATTGAATATTGCGAGGTCTTTCTATCAAGTACTATACAGTGACCCTACAGTCAATGGAACAAATGAAACTATCCCAAAAGTCGAAAATCAGGGATCCGAGGATATTCCAGGCATAACTCTCGAGGAATTCAGAGCAGCCCTGCGAGAAATGAAAAACAATAAAGCAGCCGGCGACGATGATATTGAGATAGAAGCAGTAAAACAAGGAGGAACTCATTTGCACAAATTAATCTACAAGATGTACAATGCATGCTTAATAAGTGAAACAACACACTCTCAATGGGACCGAGCTGTAATAATAATTTTGCATAAAAAAGGAGATATAACAAATCTAAAAAACTGTCGTCCGATCAATTTGTTATCCCACATATACAAACTGTTTATGCGAATAATCGAAAAACGAATAACAAACAAATTACATGATTACCAACCATATGCACAAGCAAGATTTAGATCTGAATTCGGAACAAATGATCACCTACAGGTGGTAAAAACACTTATCGAGAAATGTATAGAATATAATAGACCCCTGGTTCTAATGTTTGTCGATTACGAAAAAGCCTTCGACATGATAAGCCAACAAAAAGTGCTCTACGCCTTAACAGAATGCCGCGTTGACTACAGATACATAAACATAATTAAAAACCTCTATGGGAGAGTAAAGGCTTGCATAAAATTACATGACTACACCGAATATTTTTATATAGAAAGAGGAGTTAGACAAGGTGATGTTGTATCCCCATTTTGAAGACATGGGCGTAAAAATCAACGGCGAGAATCACCTACGATTCGCGGATGACATTATCATAATAGCTGACCGTATTGACGAAGCAAAAGAAATGCTACAGAGACTAGACAGTGCTTCTGAAACAGTAGGTCCAAAGATTAATACCAACAGAACACTATACATCACAAATTTGGTAATAAGCGAACAAATATCCCTTGGTGATAACCACATAGAACAAGTAAGCTCATATAAATATCTAGGCCATGAGATCCTCATAGGAAGAGATAACCAAACCTGTGAAATAGGACATAGAATTAGTTTATCTTGAACAGCGTTTGGGAAGCTTAACAACACTCTAAAGTCGAACATTCCAACTTGCTTAAAAAATAAGGTTTTTAATCAATGTGTACTTCCTGTATTTACTTACGGCGCAGAAACTCTTACATTAACAAAGAAGACCGTCAACAAAATACGTGTTGCACAAAGAGCCATGGAAAGGTAAATGTTGGGTGTTTCCCTCAGAGATAGAAACTCAAATGCAAGGCTTCGTCAAATGTCTGGAGTAACCGATGCAATCGAACGCATAACAATGTTGAAATGGAACTGGACTGGGCGTGTAGCAAGAATGACAGACAGACGGTGAACGTGAAGAATTTTACAATGGAGACCGCGACAAGACGCCTTTCGACACAGAGGACGCCCACCAATAGGATGGGCAGATGATATCAAAAGGATTGAGACGAATTGAATGAACGCAGCACGTGATCGCAGACGATGAAATGGACTACGGGAGGCCTATGTTCAGCAGTGGACACAATTGGGCTGATTGATGATGATGATTACTTAATATTCTTAGTATCTGTATGGAGAGAAATATTGCTGGATGAAGTGATCGGTTCATTTTTAGTGACGGTATATTAGCCGGTTCTAAGTACTTGGATCTTTTACGGCAGTGGATTGTTCCGGAAATTAGGCGAATTGCAGCACCATCAAGATTTAATCAGATAAAGCTCTAACAAGGTGGATGTCCAAACCACAATACCGGAGAATTATGAGCGGGATTATATATTACCGCCCGCTATACCCAAAATACATTAACAGAACCAGTTCTTGAATAGTTTATTTGGATTGGCATTACAACTTTATCACAATAGCATGCATTATAATCACCCATACATACACTGTGGTGTATATAACCATATACGTTTATTATCAATCATTGTGCTAGATGTATTATTTGTGTATATTAATTTTTAAGCCATTCTACTTCTTGCCTTGCTATTTCAAAAATGCTATGTCGTAACAAGGCGCGCAACGTATTTATTTTCTATAAGCAATTGTCGTCTTATAATTTAATGCTTTATGAAAAAACAGAATCCTGGGGATATGTCCAATATTTACAAGTATTGAAATTAATGTCAAATTACGGAGATCGCGTATTTCTGTCGCACCGAGGGTTTCAGAGATCTGTGTTCTCTCTCATACGGAACCACAATTTTGCTTAAATACCTGCCTCTGAGGTAGTAGGATAGATAAAAATAAATCCGAGAAGAGCCATTGGAAATTAATCCGGGAAGAGGCAGCCAGGGAGATCAGAAGATTACAAGACCAGAAGAACTGAAGACTAGAAGAATTGAAGATCAGAAGACCAGCAAACTAACAGTTCTGTCCACTTCTTCATCCGCATCGGCCCCATGATTTATTGTTGTATAACGAAAATGACTCCGATGACCTCCATCATGGACATCATTGAAAGTGGGGGGGGTTGCTAATCTGGGGGAGAAATCTCTGATGCTGTGACTATCTCCTCCTTTCTAAGTGAGGTTTATTTAATAACTCGTATTCTAATTAATACTCAAATTATCGTGAACACTCATTATCGGGAAAATTGGGGAGCTATTTAATGAATAACTCTATATCTACCCCAATATTACACTGTGGTACTTCATTATAATTCAGTACTTGCTTTAAATAATTTCTGTCATAATAATAATTCATCGATAATAGTAAAGATAATAGTAGAGATAATAGTAAATGAGTTTTCACTCATTTACTATTATCTCTTTTACAGGGAACTTAATTCGCAGAATTCACTTATTTTACGCATATGTAAAGTAACATGTATTATGATGTTTTTGATAGGTTATCAAACGTTTGTTCATAATTTATTGAATATTGTAGACTAGATGTAAGCGTCTCCATACAAGGGCAGTGATATATCTAGGGTCGACAATAACTTGTAAAATTACATTAGCAGCTACTACAAATAAACTTTATTCGGTGGTTTCATACCATTAGTAACATTTATCTGTTGTTTAAAAATATAATGATATTTAGAGCTTACTGTCTTAAGGTAGGTGCATATTTTGTCTACTACAGAAGGACAAAACTCTTCACCGGCTAGTTGTCTCTAACTGGGCTAGAGCGAGTGAACACGTGGCACAATGCCAATACTTTTTTTTGCGGAGGAGAAGAAATCTTCAAAAGACACCCTCTACATCGGTACATACATACCAGGGTAGTGTGGGATTTCTACCCACTAAAACCCCTCCCCCTCGCCTAATACCTGCTCTGGAAATGACACCATGTGTCTTACATCAGAGCAGTTGATTTCCTAAAAGTTTCCTCCTCTTCCCTCTTCTCTGCTACCTGCCAACTACTCCAACTAAGCCTTCCTCTAACCTACCTAATGACCCCCAAGACCCTGTAGCCTTCGCTCGTCCAATTCCTTCTCCTTCATGATCTTCCTCGCTGCACCCTGAATCTTAACCCATTTCTTCCTAGAGCTCAACATAACTCTGCTAAAATTGTCTGCAGATAAATCCTCCCCCATCTCCTGCTGAACCTCCTGTCTAAGTCGTTGCCATCTCGGGCAGTGAAAAAAGGTGTGCTCCGCCGAGTCTCCATTTCCACAGTAAACGCAGGAGTCCCTATCCTTTCTGTATACACCCTGAAAGACCCGTGCCCTGTGAGTATCTGAGATAGGAAATAGTCTGTTCTTCGAAAACTACAGCTCCACCATCCCACAACGTACGAAATTAGCCTTCGGGTCCATTGCCCCACTTCCACGTTTGCATCCCACTCCCTCTGCCACAATTCTAGGGTCACTGCCCTCTCATCTAACCTTGCAATCTCCTCTGACCATCCTCCCTACGATGTAATCTTGCCTTTTCCTCGGCCAGTAAATGAATCGGAATAATCCCAGCCACCACCTGCACGGCCTTCATGGACACCGTGCGATAGGCGCTGGCCACCCTAATTGCCATCTTCCTTTGAGCTCCCAACAACCTGGCCTTGTACTTCTCTATTTTAAGGACGTCCACCGACACCGGGGCCCCGTACAACAGAATAGAGGATAGACCACTCCGCAGATCACCTCCCACTTCCCACACAAAACCAATACTAGAGATAATTGTTTCACATCTAATACCTTTACTGAGATGAGAACTGCGAGTTCGTGGTTAAGCTTAAACTCTTAATATCTTCTCTGTGGGAAAACTCACTTGGGTAGTAAATAATGTAAGTTAAGAGTTTCCTCTCTATTACCTTGTTCAAGTATTAAACCAAATAGGGTAAATCAGACTTAAGTTCAGATAAATAAAATCCTATATCAAATTAACCAGAGCAGATCATAAATGAAAAAATTAAAACACCAAATCAGTAGTACTTTACCAAACTAAACCAAATACCAAACCAAGTACCAAACCTTGTATAAAGAATCTAGGGAATCAAAATTAAAAACACAACATAATCAGGTTCCTGCCACTATCACGCCAAATATTCGGGCTTGTATATCCACTCTCTTGGGAAGGGCAGACAGGGGTAGCAGGGGTTCATTGGTGTAATATTCTGCAGGTGTGAATCAATATTGCTTCTGATGATGTAACGTTATCGCGAGAGGATGTTTTTCAGTTGCGGTTTCATAGAAACTATTGTAAACGAAGAAGGTACACTCTCCAGTACCCCATTCGTTTACACTTCATCTTGTACATCACAGTATTCTTTAAACTGTGATCCATCCTACATTTATTAAAACCCATACAAACTCAATGGTTCGTGACAAGTGCGGTTTCTTCGTAACATATTATCAATTGGTTTTCAGTCCATTACACGTATAAATGTGTAAACATCTAATATATTCCACTAAATTGGTATGACTAATTACATACTATCCATATTCTCAAACACTTTACATCTAACCGATTACCCACGAACACACTCTTTGGTTAAGTAGTGAATGCGTCATATTTCATTCCGCGTTGCAGGAAATATATGGCTGATAAACCGAGAATAATTTGTAAGGTGACTGCGAACGTATACATTAACATAACAAATGACATTCGCTGGTCCGAAACGAGAAAGCATAATAGATGGCGCTCGCGATTCGGGCACTGTTATGTCACCGAGAAAATAGGTATCTACTTGCCTTTCTAGCAATATACGGCCTCTTGTATTCGGAACGTGTTGGATTTGCTCACTGGTGTGCCACTTACGCGGAGTTTCGCCAATGGCCCTTGATTTGTTTTGATCGTAGTTATAATCTTAAGCGGTTGCACATTACGTGAGTTCTAATTAGGAGTGGATAAGACGTGGGCGGTGTTATACAATCAAATCAGTGTGGGATATTATGAAAATATGAAACGAAGCTAAAAGAAAAACATGTATTCCACAACGTTAATTACGCTTAACAAGACACAAAAACGTAATACACCATATAATTGATAATGTATTAAGCAAACTAATTAAATCCCACAATGAATTGTACCAAAATTATTCCAGAATAATGCTATTTGCGTTTCTTGCGCCAGTTTTTAAATTTTGCGCATTTGTATAGGAACATACGAGGTGTGTAAATTAAATAAAGAGACTGGAAACATAGCGTTAGATCTGCCAACACTTGGGACGCGGGACTTGAATCGGGATGGAGTTTGAACCACACCACCGTTCAACAGATTTTGACAAATTAATTGGGGATGAGAAGAATATAACCAAAAATGGTTCAAAAACCTTTTGAAGGATGAAAATGATTTCAGGACAGAAAGGTGCCATGATTTTTTAAAGTCAATTGAATATGATCCCTATTTTTTGGAACATGTCATTACTAGTGACGAGTCTTGGTGGAAATCAAGCGCCAGAGCATAAAATGATACACTGCAACTCCCCAAGGTCCAAGAGAAGCAAGAATGACCAAGTTGAAAATCAAATGCATGCTGATTTACTTTTTCTATATCCAGAGAGTCGTTCACAAGAAGTTTGTACATCGAGGTCAAACGGTTAATCGACACTATTACCGAGAGGTTGTCGATTATTTTCGAAAATGGTCCATGAGTGTGACACCAAACATCAAAAACAACTAGGTGTTGCATCACGATAATGCATCTTGTCACACAGTATTTTCAATAAACGAGTTTTTGATCAGGACAAACATTCCTGTGGCTCCTCAGCTCCTTATTCTCCCGACTTAAGTTCTTGTGACTCTTTCCTCTTCCTTGAAGAATCACCTCAAGGGACGTCATTTTGGGACACTCGAAAACATTGAAACGGCTATAACCGACCAGCTGAAGGTTATTCCAATATCTAAGTTCCAGTACTGCTATGAAGGTTGAAGGAACCATCTCCAGAGCTGTGTGGAATTGAATTGTAATTCTATTTGAATAAAATCATCGAAGAAAATTAATATCATTACTTAATTTATACACCTCGTATTTAACGCAACTCCTATAAGATGTTAATATTTTGAAACTGTTATTTTAAAATTGATCGCTTATTCACATCTCTTGTTATACATAATAGTATTTTTTAAATTACTTTTCTGTGATTTTAAGCAAGAATGAATTCCTTAAGGTTTTCCAAGTACAACGATACGATAATATGGAGAGTGTAATCTTAAAATACAGTCATATTGCAAAATGAAAATGTTTTATAACTGCAGAGGTATCTCGAAGCAGGGATTAGGTAAACATTTGGCTAAATATTTGCTTCGTACAATATTTTATTTTAAAATTAAAAAAATAAATAAATCAGTTTCTAACTAAAAAAGGTAAATTAATATCTATTTTGTTTTATGCAAAGCAAAAAGAAAACTATTCAAACTATAAAGCTCCAAAATAACAATAGCATACCAAAAAAGTTGAAGAAATACCAAATCAATAAAACGATTAATAATTCTGTTACTGTTACTGTCAAATTGTCACATACAACTTTGCAGAGGTATAATGTTACACTGTGATGAAAATTTCAACTGTTTAAACTTTGTTTATTTCTTCTGACGAAGCAACTGGATATCCTCGTAACTGCAGATATTTGTCTCGAGAGAATCCTGATAGAATTCAAACAACAGACGTAACAGATATTTTTGAAAACATCCGGTCTATTGTTACCCAAAAGAAATATAGTTCCATAATCCTATGGGCTCCAAATCCGGAACAAACATTCTCTTTATTGATTGTGTGCGGATTTTCGCTTGGCTTACTTAGGCGCATCTGCGGATTTTCGTAACGATTTAAAAGATCCTTTAACTTCGTGTGGAGTTTTTAACAATATCATTCTCGTCACTTTGTCTCCTTCCTTATCAATTACAATTTTTTTTTGTAAACTTATCTTGAGTTATTAATCATGTTTTTTATCAATGGAGAAATATTGATGTCTGGGATGACAATTATTTTAATTAAAACGATTTAAATCCAATCCATTTCAGTCATAAAATTCACACTGGCAAGTTTTAATACCGATGAAATAAAAACATAATATTGCAGTCCGAGTAAATTGCATGATTTGGAACTACTTCCCTTAATTGAACCAAGAAAGTGCTTCATATATATTAGATGAATTATCTGAGAGCATTATGTAAAGGCTTTTACCGAAGAAAATTTGCATGACATTCAAGATTTTCAACTGCATTCAATGTTATTTATGTCTAGCTAGATGCAATAACTGGCGTAGTATCCGTTATTAATTATATAGTCGGGTTTAAACATGATATTTACGATCATTACATTTAATCATATATAAACTCGAATATAGGAATAATGAAGTTAAGCAAATTATTTCGTATAGTTAAATAAATGATAATATCTTAATTAAAAATAAAAGTACACCTAGTAAAACAAGTTATCAGAGCAACATCCGGGAAAAAAATAGGTATGAATTTATTTCTCATCTGTTGTCAGGAATAATGATTAAAGTTCATATTATCTACATATCTTTGGTTTATCTATATTTAAACAAGTTTCCTGCGACTGTCACCATTTTTCGGTTCCCAATTTAAACATTCTCCATTTTGTACAACTCTTTCATCAATAGCTCCATGGATATCCTTCTGAATGGTTCACAAAAAGAAATATAAAAATACGTATTAGCATTATTGTCAAATTTTGTTCAGGAGAAGACAGAACTCTTTCTAAGTCTTTTCGTAATTATTAATATTAATTATACCCCAAAAAAAACGACATAGATTGATTGATATTGATACGTATATTTCAGTCCATGTATATTTTCATTTTCAACCTGTCTTCTGTATGTATAAGATGACTTCTATTAGATACAAATATTATAGCTTTTAATGAAATATTTATATTATCTCACAGAAGGAAATATAACAATAGGTATTTTAGGATTATTGCCAAGTTCTATTCAGCAGGATAACAGTAAGTCATTTAGACCATTTCATAACGTTCAGTCTTGATTGTACTTCAAAAAAGACATAGATTATTTGATAATTATTTGATGTGGTGCTTACAGACCAATACATAGTTCATATTAATGCATATTGAGATGCAAATACAGCTTCCTGGATCTTTTTCTTTCAAATTCTACGTGACTTCTCTTGTTTGCTGCGTTCTGAAGGGTCTAGTACCATACTTTCTTTTCAAGATTTTTGATGTTTATCCATTTTTACTTGTAGAAAACAGAATTTCTAAGATCATTACTAACCTCTAATGCATCTATGGATTCTAAGCATTTTTATTTTTTGATTACTTTTTTATGTGTAAGATGACTGCCATTATTATTTACACAAATATTATATCTTTTAATGCAATCTTTATATTTTCTCACAAAGGGATATATGAGGGGGTACCCGAACTCGAACCGATGTTGTGGTGGACGGAGTTTTTGTAGTGCCGCACTCTGCCACTGGGAATGTATAGAGCTACTATTCCTGTGTCAGTCAGCTAACAGTCATTGCTAAAGAAGGTTCCGTTCGGCTTGTGTGAATTTTTTAGTAAAAGTTATTTTATGTGCTCGTGGTTTTTTTGTTTTTTATGTGAGAGGAGTTGTCCATTCAGAGTTTGTCCCACAAGGTCAGACAGTTAACCGGGCTTTTTACCTGAAAATTTTGAAAAGATTTTTTCAAAAGAAACGCCACAGTTTGCAGCAGAAGAGACCTGATTTGTAGCAGTCGGGCGACTGGTTTTTCCAAAACGATAATGCCCCTGCTCACATAGCCCTGTCTGTGCGCCAATTTTTGTCCAAAATTTCTACGGCTTCATTAATCTGTCATCGATCTTCCATAATGGTTTCATGAATTTTTCATCGGTTCGAGCCGTGGAAGGAAGACCAGTGGGAGGTTTGTCATCAATCGACATTTCATCTCTCTTGAAAAGGAAAAACCACTCAAACACTTGCGTCCTCCAATAGCATCATCTTTGTAGAGCATTTTTAACATTTCAAGAGCTTCTGTGCCAGACTTTCAAAGCAAGAAACAAAACTTTACGGCCGAGTGCTGTTAACGAGAATTAAAAAACGACGAACACACAAAACAACTCTCAGTAAAAATTTCACAGAAGTTGAACGGAACTATCTTTAGCAACGACGCTTGGCCTATTGACTCAGGATCCTTGTGGCAGAATGCAATACTACAAAAACTCCGCCCACCACAACATCAGTTCTGTTTCGTTTTATTATCCCCACGTATAACAATTTTAGGATTGTTGTCAAATTTGGTTCAGAAGAAGAATGATCTTCCAGACCATTTTTATAATTTTCAATCTTAATTATACTTGGAGGAGGCCTTCAATTCAACAACAAAAATAAGACCAATTTTCCACGAATATCGAAAGATTAAACGTTTCTCGGCGTGCATTTTGTACGTCGAGAAACGCGTGGTTTTAACGAATTTCATTATTTGGTGTCAACTGAACTGCTGCCCTTAAGATTTTTGAAGACAATTCCACCAAGAATAGATTACCTTAGTGACTACTCCAGTACGTAGAACATAGCTAGGATACAGGTAAGTAGCATATAATTAGTATTATATCTATATTATAACCATATTTTCATAAAATATCTTTATCTTAAATATAAGAAAAAGTGTACCTATGAAAACATAATTATAATCATTTAAATCTGAAATTGTAACTTTAATCTAAAATTTGCATTTCAAATTAAGAACCAATTAGGCAGTATTTAAGCGTATATATATATATATATAATAATTACAGTCCTTACCTTGTTTAACTTTATTTTAATTACTAATACAGAATATTAGATTTAAATGAAACATGGATTAAATAGACATATAAATTAATCAAAATGACTGAATGCAATATGCACAGCTTCAGTACATTTAGCCATAAATCAAATATAATTATTATCTTTATATAGAAGAACGTGTCTCAATTATGATTCTTAATTAGAAAAAAAAAACTCTCAATTTCTTTCCATAGAAATTACCCATCTATTAATCATTTTATATTATATTAAAGTACTGCATGATGCATGGATTTCTTTCTTTTAAATAAAATTGTTATTGTTTGAATATGCGATAAAAACTGATTCATAATTTGTCCAGTTCCGCAAATGTTTCGTACGAGCCTACGTGATAAATTAAATGTATTAATTATAGAAAGTAACCCTGGAATATTTTTTACGAATGATTGTGCCTCGACAAGTTTCAGGATATTCTGTTTTTCACAAAGACACCAGACACATTCGATATGACCATAGAGAATTAATACCGTATTGTACATTAAATAAATAAATATTTTCATTTATTTACTGGCAGATTTATCGGACTGGATATCAATGAAAAGGTCAATTAGGGATCTTAAAAAAATAAAATAGTTTTTAATGAAACACACCTCAATTTAGGAACTTAGAGATTATATTGTCTTTTTTATTAGACCTATACAGTGTTTCGTAAAATGATGAATAAATTCGTTAAAAATTTAAAAAATAACTTTTGCGGGAAACTCTCGGACACGCCAACTTTTATTTTTAGTTAAGCATTTTTTAAAGTATAATTAATATATACCGGATGATTTTTGTAGGAAGTATGACATCATCAATATTTTTTAATGCCAATTAAAATTTTAATTACGGAATGTCAAAAGTGTACTCTACTCTGCACCCAAAATTAGGTGTACTCTCTACTGACGGAGTAATAATTTTTTTGAAATTTCGTTAATGAAAATCCTATAGTTTCTTCATTAACAAATTCGTAGGGTCTATAACAAAATATCTGAGACATTTCGCATTTATAATGTCATAGTAGAAATCCTACAATACATTAATACCTAAAATTGAGGT
Source organism: Rosalia funebris (assembly GCA_037954035.1). Taxonomy (NCBI): domain Eukaryota; kingdom Metazoa; phylum Arthropoda; class Insecta; order Coleoptera; family Cerambycidae; genus Rosalia; species Rosalia funebris. The sequence goes on from JAZFAV010000004.1 coordinate 10,692,652, forward strand.
TGTGTGCTGTCTACTGACGGAATTATGATTTTTTTTAAATTTCGTTAATGAAAAATGTACTTTTTTATTATTAAGAAATTCGTCGGATTCGTAAACAAATATTTGAAATGTTTTGGACTTAGAATATCATAGTAAATACTTTTTCAAATGTTTATACCAAAAATTGAGGTTTTGTCCGGTCTAATGACGGAATGGTGATTGTTTTTTTTTTCGTGAATAAAAATGTACTTTGAATTAAAAAATTCGTAGGGCGTGTAAAAAAATATTTGCGATATTTTTAATTTATAATGTCATAGTAGAGATATTACGCAATATTTACCCCTAAAACCGGGGTTGTGTACTATCTACTGGTCAAGTGATGATTTTTTTAGTTTAGTTAAAAAAATGTTGTACTTTTTTAATTAAAAAATTCGTAGGGTCTGTAAAAACTATCTGAGATACTTTGAATTTATAGCATATTTCGTAGTAGTCATAGTAGCTTATTTTTTTATATACTCTACGATAATAATTACATTAACGTTAGTATACGTTAGATATAAAAAAAAGAATAACGATTTTTGGCATTTTGCTAAATTTTTCGTACATTTGGCAAAAACGAAATTTAATAGCAATGATTATTTAGAAAAACAACTAATTTAAAAACTTAAATTGTGAACCGTTGGCTGCCTGGTTCCTTAACTTTTTTATCTGACCTGTATTGGCGCTAAAGTAATTATTGCAGTGGCCTATGTAAAAAAATGTATTATTTCATATTCGGTAATAAAAAGAGGGTTGCCATTAATACAATATCAATGACATAATATCATGTATCACCCTGTATGTATTTTTTACAAATTTAATCACTACTTTACAGAAGCACTGTATTTGAAGTATATAGTATTGAAGCACTAAATATTGTTGAAACAATAAATGCTTATTATAAATATGTATTAGAAACTTCTGCATTAGAATAATATTCAAATATTTGCATGTATTATAGTTAAGGAAAATATACAGTTTTAAATTACCTCTATTATTCAAAATGATGTTTTGCTTTTAAGATATTTGTTAGGAGCTCTGAAGCATGACAACCTGAAGCATGAAAGAGGCAATGACTGATGTAAAAACAATTTTTTTTTAGATTTTTATTGTGAGTTGTGATATCATCATAGTATTATTTTTTAATAACAATCACTACCTCTTTATCAATACTTAGTTCCGTGAAGTTTTTCGAGTACAAAAATATTCTATAGTAGAGGTTCCTATTTCCTACTTATACGATAAAGGGTATTCTTTGAGAGAATTACAAAGGAAACAAATGCGTCTCTATTTTTGATAGAAATTTTAATATTTTTTAAAATTTCCTCCATTAAAAGTATGACATTGGCCAGCATGAATATAAATATGTTTATATTAAACATTTAATAATCTCGGGCAGATATTTTCTATCTCCTCAATGCCTTTTTTACTCCTATCAAGAGGGATAATATATTAAATAATATATCTCCATATATATATATATATATATATATATATATATATATATATATATATATATATATATATATATATATATATATATATATATATATATATATATCTATATATATATATATATATATATATATATATATATATATATATATATATATATATATATATATATATAATATATATACAGTGCTATTCAAAAGTCCCCTCCCCCCCTCTTATCTTTTTAACGATTATACATAAACTTTGTATTATACATATTGTTTGTATTTATGGTAGTTTAGATGGATTAAATCAGTAATCAGTAAACTTGGATAATAATTTTAATTACAGATTCAAGAGTCAGTACCTACTTATAGTAATTGTTCGAAGTGAGCTCCATCTACTTGCTGACAGTAAAATATTATATTGCGAAACTCTTCTCGTACTTTTTCAAATGTGTCTGCGGAAATAGCCCTACATTCTGTAACAATACGTTGTTTTAAAACATCAATATTGTCAGGCTGAGTGGCGTAAACCTTCGATTTAAGATACCCCCACAGAAAAAATCTAAAGGTGTGAGGTCCGGTGATCGAGGCGGCCATTCCATTGAACCTCGTTGTCCAATCCATCTACCAGGATATTCTTCATCCAACTACCGTCTTACACACCGTAATAGTGTGGAGGAGCACCATCCTGTTGGAATGTTATTTCCAAAATGTCGAATTCATCTTGATTATCTTCCAAAATTTCAAGGATTAACGGTTCTATTGCATTTTGCAACATCTGCAGATACACCTCACCGGTTAAGTTGGTATTTAAAAATACAGGCCCAACGATGTGGTTTCCCAGTACACTTGCCCAAACATTGACCTTCTCGGGATACTGAGTATGTGTCTCACGAAACATGTGAGGATTTGCGTCACTCCAATATCTCACGTTTTGTGTATTTACATTTCCATTTAGATAGAAAGTACTTTCGTCACTAAAACAAATTGTTTTGACATAGTCTGGCTGTTGGTTAATTTTAGTCTCCATATTTTCACAAAATTGCAGTCTTCGGTCTGGATAGTCGTCTGAGAGTTGATGAACCATTTTTAATTTGTATGGGTGAAATTTGTTTTTTTTTCAACACCCTGTGCACTGTACTTTGACTGACTTCACAGGTTGATGCAACTTGAGTTGTTGAAGAAGTAGGATTTACTATTACTTCTGCCAGTATATCAATTTTTTTCTCATCAGAAATTTGTGGTCTGCCAGATCGTTTTGCATCATTAATACTACCCGTTGTTTTAAACTTACGAAGAAGCTCTCTCAAATAAGTCCTCGAAACTGGGCGATCGGGAAACCTTTCATTAAAAATGCGTTCTGCTGCATGAATATTTTCTCCAGTTTCACCAAGTATTAGGATCGCTGCTACTTTATCACCTAAAACACGTACCATTTCTCTTCTTGAAGCACTTAAACGTTCAGCTCACAACAGTTTAACAAATTATTGAATGTACAAATATTTTAAAATTACCACAAGGTACTAAGACAGTTAAACGTTCGATCAACAATACACAAATTATTAAATGTATAAAAACTTTGACAGCTAAAAAAACATCAAATTGGGGAGACTTGCAAAAACGTCAGATTATTTACTATTCAACTATCCAGTGGCGGAGCTTGAATTTTAAATTTTATTATTAACTGATTTAATTCATCACAGCTTTGCGGTTTTTGAAAGCCAGTTGTCAAAACTGCCGTAAATAGACACAATATTAGTATCATTGAATAGGTTTTTTCGATACCTTTTAAGTAGGTGTCGCTTGCCATAGGGTTCCATTTAAAATTATTGGTCACAATGACCTTGTGACGTCATCTTTGACGCATACGTCATCTATCATCACTAGTAGGGAAGTTTACAACCCAATAATATTCAGTTACCAAATTTCACTAGTTTATGTATAATCGTTCCAAAGATAAGAGGAGGGGAGGGGACTTTTGAATAGCACTGTATATATATATATATATATATATATATATATATATATATATATATATATATATATATATATATATATATATATATATATATATAATCTCTGTTAAATAATATATCTCCCTCTCTTACAGGTTAGTGTTAAATTTTATGCATTACTTGCCATAAATCAACTTTAATTAGAGTATATCAAATTAAACATGGAATATATAATTTTACGGCAAGTCAACAAAACGTTGCTTAATGTCTTAATTTGCTTTGTTAATGTTTTTTTCGACACAATAAATGAAATCATTATTTATTATTATGTCTTGCTTTCAACGACACTTCCGTCGACTGTTTTTAAATTATAAGTATGATTTAATTCAGATAAAAAATTTGGACGAATATTTTTCATAATAGACTATTAAGTAAATTAAGAAACGTATTAAATACTTTTACTACGCTTATTAATTAATTATGAAATTATTCATCATCTCGTTCAGTCATCTCTCGATATTATCAACGTGGCTGGCAAAATTTGCATCTAATTCAGCATAATTTTTAAATGTTTTGTGAAGACTTTAATCTATTACCTAATTAAAAATCCTTTTCTTTGTTAAAAGTAATTGTCACTAAGCTTTGATATACTATCTCACTAATATACTTTCACTGATGTATAGTTCAAATTTCAAATAATTTATTTCATTACAAATTAATTAAATATTAATTTCTGGATAGACATAATCAAGAAAAGCGTTTAGAAAAAAAATATGCTTAATTTAATCAGATTTTCTAAAGTAGTCTTTACAAGAACTTAGTTTGAAAGACCTTGTCAAAATCAAATAATAATTTCCTAGTATATTGTAATGTTACATTGTCATATGTTTATATATATTGAATGATAATTAATTAACAAAAAATAATTTCTCAATTTTTTATAACATGAATTATTAGTTAGTGTAATTGTGAATCTAATAATCCAAAATTTAAATAATTTAAAGTAATTACTTAATTTGACAAAGGATTTACTTCATAATTTTGTTAAGTAGTTAAATTATTAAGTAACTTTGTAGCCAAAACCTACCTAACGCTGTTTACCTAAAAGTAACATCAAATCTGGGGCAGGATGTCGTAGGATAATTTTCAAAATAAATGCTTAATAGTTTTCCGAACAGCCACATATTGAATCATACATTATAAATCTATTGAGGCAATAACTCCGAAGATAAAGCTATGGTGAAGAGTTATCGATTGTTTTATTAAGCCCATTGATGTCCAGGTTCGATTCCCAACATAGACAATTAGTATTCTTCTCAGGGGTTCCTTGCATTTCTAGCGTATTTTGTATTTACTCTTTCTCTAGAGCAGTTAGATCAATTAAAGGTAAACTATTACTTTTATGGTACGAATTTTATTACAAAATTATATGAATTACTAAAAAAAAAAAATAAGAGACTCGAGTCAGAGATACACGTGGGCCGTTTTGGTAAACAGAACAGGTGTAATGAGACGACTTCCATAAACATCGAAATCCGATCAGAAATATATCGAATACTGGATCTCGACAGGCGATAGTTTCAATGTTTGTGGAAAACGGGTATCCTGTGTTTGTCGTTGTATTAAAAATTTAACCCCGTTCCACGACTGTAAAAGTGTTTGTTTTTTTTTTAATTTATTATTTGATATCAAAGATCCTTAAGTTTAATTTTTTCTTTAGAAAAAATTACTCTATTATTCTATTATTTCTATTTGATTTTATTTTTGAAACACTTGTTAATTTTTAATGTTACTATTTTTAAACTCAACTCCTTGTGACCTATTGCTTCCTCGATTTATGCAGCATATCCGTTTACGGTTATAGTTATAGCCATGATGACTTTAGTAATAGTACATTATGTTTTTAAGAACTTGTCAAGTTTTTAGGCGCAATTCTTTTATAAATTAATTTAATAAATAATGTTACCTATATACATACAGGGTTTCAGGCAAATATTTTCTGGCATAAAATTGTCAGGATAGTGACCTGCACTACCAAATTCCTGGCATGTTAACAATTGGTTAAGGGCTTGTATTTTTGACCTCTGTTTTAATGTGAGATTAACTTAATTGATGTTAGGACTGTCTTACAATTGTGACAAAATCCAAAATGACATAATCCAAACATTAATTAACCCCACCAAGAATAAAACTAGTCCTGAAAATCCTTGAGAATACGATGGACGCGGAATTATAAATATGTAGCACGCTGTTCCGCGGTCACTACATAGATAGGCGACTTATCATATTCTTTCATAGAGTTGCTACGACAAAAATCATTCGTATTGTTGTCCGAGATGCCGAACTTTGTCCAATATTGGGGTAATTGTAAGCTTGGGTTCGAGTCCTAAAGGGGTGAGTCTGGCACCTCTCCATGAGCATGGGCGTGTTGTCCTTGTCTTTAAGCGTAACCTTCTTCTCCGCAACCTTCTCTAGTTTTAGGGAAAGGTCGATTTCTATGTGTCCAAACTTTTAAAAGCTTCCTTTTAAAATGTTTACAATAATTTTTACAGACAAATATTGTTTTAATAATTATATCCATTATCCTATCTCCTACACTATTTAAGATATATCTAGAATCGCGCATTGATGACTTGGAAAAGAAAATATCACAATATGGGCATACCAATAGATGATCAACACTATACACATTATCCTTTGCGGATGACCAAGTTGTTATTGCGCAAGATATCGATGATATGGAATATATGACATGCACACTTATAGAGGAGTATGAAAAATGGGGTTTAGAAGTTAATGTGAAGAAAACGGAATACATGTGTATTGGAGGACAACAACAAGATCTACTTCTGTCAACCGGGCAAAACATCAAACACTGCAATGAATATTATCTAGTATAATGAATAAGTATCTAGGCATGAAAATATCAAACGACGGGACACTTGATGAAGCGATTTCGGAAAGAAACACTCAAGGAAGGAGAGCAATTACAATGTTGAACAGCATTCTATGGGATAAACAAATAACAAAAGAAAATAAAAGAAGAATATATAATTCAATAATTAAAAGTATAGTAACCTATAGTTGTGAAATATGGCCAATAAAAGAAAGAACAGAAAGAATGATAAGAACCACAGAAATGGACTTTTGGAGGAGGTCAGTTGGAAAATCAAAGAGATAAAGGGTAACAAATGAGAGAATAAGAAATATTCTGGGAATAACACATGACATTGTAGATGATATAAGAACCAAACAACTCGTATGATACGGGCATGTTCAGCGAATGCCAAATGACAGAATACCCAAAAAAATTCTAAACTGGAAACCACAAGGAAGAAGAAGGCGAGGAAGACCATGAAAAAGCTGGAGAGAGGGCGTTGGTAATGAAATTCGGGAGAGAGGTCTGGACGAGGACTTGTGGAGAAATAGAGAGGAATGGAGATTAGGAATCGGAAGACGGCGAAGGACGTTATAAACCGATATGATGATGATGATGATAATTATATTCATAAATAATTTATATCTATATGTGCTGCTGTGTGCGACGATAGGTTTTCAGTTATAATAAGTTAAAAGTACACATACAGAACAACTGACATCATTTTCAAAAATTTTTATGTGTAATAGTTTTATTTTCAAAATCCATTTAGAAATAAAATAGAGTGATATATGAAAGAGCCTTATAAGAATTTGAACATTTTTACTAATTATCGCATAAAGATTATATTTCTTTTATTTATATCTTAGTCTAAAGATTTATATATTTAGTTATATGCAAAATATGTATTTGTTTTCGCTTTGACACGGAAATCTTAATAGTAAGTCAAGTAAATCAAGGGTTACAAAAAATAAATTACATTTAATAGCACGTTATTTAAATAATTCTAATATCGCTCAAACTAATTCCTGCAAATCTATCTAAGTCAGTGGTTTATTTTGCCGAGATAAGGATGAAGTAGTACCAATTCTTTTTGAAATATTACTTATTTAAAACCTACAGTTGTATTCGGTGATCGCTGAGTACTTTTTCTATATCTTTCCGTTTATTCTCTGGGTATATTAGGTCATAAACGTTTTTATTTACAGAATACAAGCAAATAAATTTAATTTGATGGCTTGGAACACGATTCTCGCTTCCTAACGATTCACGACATTAACTCTGTTACGAATTATCCAACAAAATTGCTATAGAATCACGCATCCGTGTCTACAAATCACTCCATGATAGTGATACGCGCTCGCTTTCCTAGGTACGATTTTGTCTCCTCTCTCCCCAATTAGAATAATTATTATGTCAAGATCATTCACCTACACATTAACTGGCAATTAATCTCTTAATTTGGTTTAACGCTTAATTATTTTTTAATAATGCCTACTGTTATTACGCTGGAGACTTCAATGCTAGATAGTAATAGTAACCTCATACAGATATGTGATCTAGTTTACTCTAATAATTTACCTTCGATTATTTTTTTATTACAAAAGTGAGATAATGAATATTTTTTGCAAGGTAACACATGGTCTCGAAGATTGTATGTGTTTCAGATAAATAAAGAAATACTTATTTAAGATATTTAGAGTGCTTTCGGTACTTTAACTTGATTTTTCTCAAATTTTAATGAATTGAAAGCACCTGTAATGCTCAAGTTTTGCAAACACTTTTCTTTGAAAATCATAAATTTTGGAAAATTATAAACGCCTGGACGAAGTTAATGCATTATCATACTACCTGCGTGATATTATAATTAAATGATTTCAACTAATGTTTAACAAATTAGAATGGTAGTATAGGGAAAAGCCATGATGAAATAAATACAGAGGTGAGCAATAGTGTCAAATGTATTGAAAGCTTTAGAAAAAAAAAAAAATGAACGTGAAATTAAATCACAAGAATTTGAATTCAATAGCGTATAGATCCTTTCCTAGCTCTTATTATTACCTCCATTCATTTAGGCATGATATTTATCAAGTAATGAATAGTTTCCTGAGGAATATTCTCCCATTCCACAAGAACGATTTGTCTGAGTTCTCTAAGAGGCACAGGGTCAGGTATGTGGCGCCTGATTTATCGTTTTAGAGTCTTCCATACATGATCTCTGAGGTTTATATCTGGGACTCTTGGTGGCCAGTCCACAGTTGGTATATTCACAAGTCCAAGGTAATCCAATACATCTCTAATAACGTGGGGCCGAGCATCTTCCGGAATAAAAATTAAATTGTTCCCGACAAATAGAGCAAATGGTGTTACATGTTCTTCTACGATATTTTCTACGTAGAAATATGTATTCATGGATCTTCCCCTTAGGAACCAAGTCTGTGCGACCATCGAAGCAAATTCTTCCTCAGAACATTATTGATCCATCAAAAGATGAGATTCTCGGAGAGAGATTGCAGGCAGCAAAACTTTCTTCTGGCCATCGCCAGACTTGATGACCTCCAGTTAATGAATTAAGGCTTAGGCTTGTTTCATCTGAAAACAAAACTGGTCCAATTTACATGTTCTTTGGCACGACGAATCATTACTTTTAAATTTACAAATAATACGTTTACAACATTAATAAAATTATTTTATAAAAAAAATAATTAAGCTATATGAATATGAAACTATAATTAATTGGACACTTTGAAAGTTTCTAATCAATTATCGTGTAAATTTATACAACATTTTTTACAAATGTTAGTCAACTTGTGATACAAAGCACACTATTTGGATCTTTGGCTATAACAATATAATGAATTCTACCGCCAACCATATATAATTTGGCTATGGATCCATTCTTATAATGGTTTTGATGCCTCTGAACGACCTCCAATTAAAATTGGTCGCCCGTTTTTCTTTAGATACAGCTACACTGTATCCCTTCGAAGATCTTTGTAGAAAATCTATTTTTCTAATATTTGATTGACGCCTACAAGACTGCGCGAATAAACAAACAAAGCGCAAAAAGAGTCCATCACCATTTTTTAACGAATCCAAATGTTAATGAATCAATAGTCGTAAATGTTTTCATCCATTGGGCCCACTCCGCCTATACACACAATAGAAAATCTGCCGTAGTAAAACCTTACGACTTTACCATAAAAGAAGAGTAAAATTGCACTATTTATGGTATAAAACTTCATACCAGTGAATTATTAAAATTTTGTACCCCTGTAATTGTAAATTTTTATACATTTCAGGTATAGAACTAATATAAATACATTAGTATACTTTTTTCCGTGTGGGATAGATTATGATCCCGGTATGTTAACTACTCTAAAGCAGCAGTTCCCAAACTTTTACAGTCACCATTATGAACCACCTTAACATAGTGGAACCCTAACACTATGGGAACTGTCTACTAACTGTCTACTAGATATTAATATCCAACTGACATATCACCATGTGAAAAGGCTTGCACCCAACAATGGGATGAATAAAATGGCTACAATATTTGTTTCGCAATAAAATGAAAGACAATATAATGTAAAATAAAAACTATTTATTCAAACCATTTCCGCCAAACCAATAAGAGGAATTAAATTGTTTAAGTTAAATGCATATATCTGCACAGCATCCAATATAGCCCTGAATTTGTTCTTAGTGTACGTATACGAGTATACTGAAAAGCTTGTTTCCTTTAGTTGTTACGAAAGAAAGCAGTCAAGTTTGTCTTTTTAGTTATTTGTGAGTGACATACCTAAATGTGTTCTTCAAGGAAGATGAACTTTCCAGTCCTATTAGCGATTCATACTCCAGCATGAACAGCGTCATAAGTTTGTTGCTAATGAGGGATGGACGATACGATAACGATCATGCTAATAAATGAAATAGAGAATTCGAATCAAGTAATGAACATATATTTTTATGTAGAAACTTGCTAAAGGAATCCTGAAAATCCTTCCGCATAACACACTATAGGAGCTGCTATTCTAAAGTACGCATACATGTAGTCTTCATGTTGGCCGTTCATGATTCCTCATTAAACATCTTATGCCCAAATGCTGTCTCAAGAAGCAAAAATGTATTGTGTTCCCCACTTCTATCCATATAGGATAATGGTCCATCAACATCTATCCAACAACGCCATATCCAAGAGAAAAATTATTGCTGTGCCAATAAACACTAAACTTGGGAATAGATAAATTGATCCTCAGTAAATTATCTTCTATGACGAGGCTCACATTCGGCTTGGGGAAAACATTAACCGTGATTTAGCACTACTTCTAAATCCATACATCTTAAGAGAGCAGCGATTTCTGGCCGCTATGAGCCAGTTATTTTTATATAAGACAACATCATCAATTCATCTCTAAAGCAGCAAAGAATATATCCATGTTTTTACCATTGAAATTCGAGCTATTTTTCGAAAGAAGAGAGACTGTAAGGAGCTGATGTTTATGAGGACGTAGATTGGCCACCTTATACACCCAACCTTATCCCGATTGACATATTTTACTAAAGTTGCTTCAAATATCGCGTGTACAATTTCACCGAGGGCTATTTCTGAGATGATTTCTGTTATTATGGCTAAATTTCACGAATTGAAAGAAGATGCTATAGCAGCATATATAGACAGTTTTGTCATTCTTATAGAATATGTAACAAATTACTCAAGGATTTCACTTTGAACATGTACATATGTAAATCAATGTTCCCTCTACCGCCTGCAATAGATACATATTTTGTCAGATATACATTCTGAGAGTAATAAAATTTAAAATTGTGAAGCTGGCAATGTTTCTTAGGTCACACTGTACATGGCTTTAAAACAAGTGGAATGACATCGACACATTTTAGGAGACGATCAGTATTTGCACTTGCATACAACTTCGTCATGAAAATGAAGCAACTCTCATTAAATATTCTTAAGACACCAACGATTTTCTTGGCAAATTGCTTTGAAATAAACGTTGTGCAAACGAAAAAAATCGACGTTCGTGCTCGCTTTTAACGTGACCAACAACCCTCCTGACCTAATAAAAGTAATTTCGTCAGATATTTCTAAGGCGATTGTTGTAAAAATGCACGACATTATATGAATGGAACATAAGACACACGAGCCTGTTTTAATTTGCAACTGTGTCAGTCGAACAAGAAATAACTCCTGGAGATATCATCACAACTGACCTTACCGATGCGACGGCATCGGCATCTCGGCTTATCGTGGTTGTACTATGTCCATTTTAATGGAGCGAGTTTACTAGTTAATGCGAAATATATTTTAAATAAGCATACATACGTATTTGTTATTTAACGAATTTTTTATTTAACCATCTGAATGAAATATTGTGTAATAATAGAAAATTCTTTAAAATTTAACTTTGCAAAACTATTTTGAGTATAATATTCGTAATTTTAAAGCTAGAAATATTATGTCAGAACATTTGTTTTAAACATATTTTGTGTAGAACAGGGATAGCTTTAATCTAATTTCCTTGATCATAACGAATCGACCTTTGCTTCTAAAATTGAGAGTTGAGAGAGATTCTGCGCTAGTAGCTAGACGCATTCCCTGCCCATTAAAGTTACTTGTTAGAGCGAGTCTGCGCACCTCAAGACGCTCCACATACGAGTATATGAGAGATTTAAAAGCGATGTTAAATTCTACTGTAAAAAGGAAGTTACATTGTATTCAGATGCTAAGTATATCACTTGTTTTTATACAAAAATGATTCATGACTTTGCTACAAAAGATAACGAATATTTTCAGATGAACCCATTTTAAAATTGAACCCTTCAGTCTTCTTTAATATTTTTTTGGTAATGTAAAACACATTCATTTCTTGGGAAGAAAACTTTTCAGTAGACAGATGTTATTCGTCTACCAACTGTGTATTCAACAAGTAATTCGAGTTTAATTATGTTTTCAGATTTTCGTTTTAGATACCACCTAAAAAAACCTTTCCATATGTTAAATAGATCTTCAAAAAAGCTGTACGAATGCCTTGTTTCATTTATTCCTAATTAATCTGATTTTATATATAAATCTTGTTTAGATATCTTTGATAAAAATTGTATACAAAAAGCATTCCTGCATAAATTGAACACGAATTATCGTGCTCAATTTATTTATAGTTTACTAAAATATGATCATATGTCTCATACTTTTCGTTGAGTTAAGACGCCTGAAGGTGAAAAATCATAGAGCTTATTACTATCGGAATATTATGATGAATTTAATAAGCCACTCCAACCCCCCGCTCTTCTTAGAAAACAATTAGTACCTCGTTAGTACACAGTTAGTAACACGCACATAGTACCATTTCAGAATTAAAAATTAACACAGACATCAAATAGATGAAATCAGAATTGCAGAATACGTAAACATCGTAAATTAATTTATCTGTTGATGTACAGTTTTTGTATGTACTATTCATTTCATCGCTATTTACCAAATAAAAAACTCTCTTATCTTGCTGATAAGCGGAATAGCCTACTTGAGCCTAGCCATAAAAACAAGCCACGGTATGTTTTGAGATTTTTTATTTGGCAAATAGCGATGAAATAAACTATACACTGTTTTAAGAATTCCTGTTTAAGAAATGTTCTTCTTCTTCTTCTTCATACATAGCACACATTCATGGGTTACGTATGAAAAAATACATACAACTGTGCTCAAAAAATCAAATATCACTACACTTAATCTAAATGTAGTCACAGAAATAACTTTAATCAGAATATTATTGATTTGCGTACACCAAATAATATAACTCTTTACAATACCCTCTAATAATTGATAGCTTAACTCAAGAATTTACATAACATTTTGAGTTGTGATGTTGAAGTTCAACGGAAAAGCAACATCTACAAAGTATTGATCACAACATCAAGTTTCAGAAGCAATTGTAATGTGAAATCTAATGTATGGGCAAACGTGGTTCCACATAAGCCTATTGAGAGCCGTGATGGTTTTATATATACGAGTATATTAGTTTTAAGTTGTGTAAATATTAGAAAAGGGAAACACTTGTTTAGCTAGTATTCGAAACCAAGGCACATCTGTTTCTTAGGGGTAAAAATGCATTATCGCAGGCAATACGTTTTACTGCCTCATTCACTTGTTAAAATCCTTGCAGAGTAGGTCAGTGGTTTATGAGAAGCGTGGCGTCGGCTTTTGAGATAAGATTTTAAAACGGTCTATTCCCGCATCTCGCCCCGAAGCATTATCTCCTCTTTCGGTATTAGCTTGCTCGCAATTATTTATTCTCAAATAAACATTTAAATAGCAATATAACCACTAATGTCATTTCACAACACGAGCACCCGAAGACCGCCAAAAATGTATAAAAACACGTATATTATTAGTACAGCTTATACCTTGAAATGAATCTATACATATTCAGGAAATGAATGCTAATGAAGCAAACGATTTTGCACACAAACTACTGTTTATATCTTTTGCAAACTTGACGGTCAATTAAAGCATAAATCATTTAACTATCCACTAAGAACTCATTATTAATACTATAAACATTTTTTGTTTATAGTATTAATTAGCCTTAAAAGCCAAAGGAATTTTCACGATGCGGAAGATTATACGTTTATAATTTTATATCTTAAGTATATTAAAGTGTATTTTATATGGGTATATTAAATAAGGTATTTGTCATAATTAAGTAGTTTCCTTATAACACTTCAGAGGATACAAAATCGACATTTCATAAAACCATTAACTTAGACTTAACTTAATTATTCTCATGGTTCTTCTAAGTTAATGTACATAGATAATATAAGTTTAACAATTATGTCTACTAACTGGTTTTAATAATATCATTGGCGCCTTAGTTAGCACAAACACTATTTCTTAATTGTGTGGGTATTTTATGATCAGATCATTTACACGCTCTAAATCATTTGTCATACTAAATATATTATTCTAAATTATTTCCGAAAATTTTACGCAAGTTTGCATTACAAACGGTGCTGTAATTATTAATATAGGTATTATCTAAATAAATTAAATGATTTTAGGGAATATACTTACAATTAGTCATAGAAATTCAATCATTAAACATATCAATTTGTACATAATACGTGTGGTTTTTCATTAACCCCTAACAATGAATGATATATATAGATAGATAGATATATATATATATATATATATATATATATATATATATATATATATATATATATATATGTCTTTATTTGAAGAAATGAGAAATTATTTGTTTTAGCGGTACGGCAATATTAAACTTGTTGCTATAAACCCTTTTGTCTCTCTATTTTATTCCTGTTTTTTAATAATAATTCATTGTAGTATTATTATCATAAGATAGGAGTAAGAACTAAAAGGTACGATCAGTATTGCCCGCGTAATTAATTATTAAAGTCAAAACTGACCTTTCTGATTTAAACGACAATAACTCATCGTTGTGAAAAATCATCGTATAAGGCTCTTAGACCACTCAAATTAAGGAGACTAACATTACCTAAAAATTTTTTATGATTAAATTACTGAAAAAAAAATGATTAAAGTCCGTGCACCTTTTGAAAGGTAAAACTGCTGATGGTAAAAATTTTTAATTAAGGATCTGAAAACTAAAAATTTGGAGCTTCAATTTTCTTTTTTTAAAATTGTTCTGTGACTATTTTTCTCCAAGTGACATCCCTTTCAAAATCACCTAAAAATTTAGGATTTTTTACATCCCTTAATGTTTGTGCCTATGTACATATATTTAATATACAAACATATCATTACGATTTAAATAATGTTTGCTTAAATCGTTGGAATAAAACGTAAATGTTAAATATTACAAACATAATTATAGTATTCTTATCACCGCTAATTGAGTATGTGCGAGCTAGCTTCTAGCGCCACTAGTGGAGAGTGCAGTCCACAACGAAGGGTACTTTTATGTTGCTTACCATTGCTGTAAATGCAAAATCGGTCGTGTAATATCTAAAAATGTAATTAATAGTGCAGTTGTGAGGAAAATGTAAGTGCAATAAATAAATAAAAGAAAGATTAAGGAATACAAAGAAGTCATCGCGACAGATTATCATAGTCATATATTTACATAAGGAAATAGTAAAATATGGAGAGAATATTGAGATCAGGATTCGAAGCCGTTAGTCACACAATAAATTTTATATAAATATATTTATTACCTTTAGTTTTACACTTATTAAAATATATTTATTACCATTATTAAAAGCGCGGGAATGAAGTATAGAGATAGGAGAGTAGTACACAATCTATACAAAGAGCAAACTGCTCTTATAGTAGAAGGGGAAAAAAGAAGAAGAATTTCGGGATTAAAGTACAGGGACAGAAACTAAAAATGCTGAGATTCGCGGATGATATAGCAGTATTAGCATCTAGTAAGGAGGAATTAGAATCAGCATTGAACGAAATGGAGGCAGTGTTGACAGAGGAATACGGAATGAGGGTGAATAAAAACAAAACTAAATTGTTAGTGTGCAAAGGCGCGAGAGCAGAGCAAAAACGAAAGTACAAATTAATAATGAAAGATTGGAGGAAGTTAAAGACTTCACTTATTTAAGAAGTAAAATAAATTGGGATGGAAGAAGCGATAAAGACATAAAACAAAGAATAGCGCAGGGTCGAGTAGCTTTTAACAAAAAGAAAGCACTTTTATGCTCGGGGGTAATAAACTTAGAAACAAGGAAGAGATTTTTGAAAACATATGTATGGAGTACGGCACTATACGGTTGCGAAACCTGGACGGTAGGGGAAGCAAGTAGGAAGAAATTAGAAGCTTTCGAGATGTGGTGTTACCGAAGAATGATGAAAATACCATGGACTGATAGGGTTAGAAACGAAGAAGTATTGGAGAAAGTCGGCGAGAAAAGAAGTATGTGGAAAAACATAAAGAAGAGAAGAGATAGAATGGTAAGCCACTTGCTGAGACATGGGGGAATAGTCCGCGATATTTTGGAGGCAGAAATAGGAGTGAAGAAAGGCAGAGGTAGGCCTAGATTAGACTACTGCTCGCAAATAGTAAGGGATGTAGGTTGTAGCACAATTAGCGAAATGCGTAGGTTAGCACAAGATAGGAGAAGCTGGAGGTTAGCGTCCAATCAGTCTTAGGACTGATGACCTAATGATGATGACCATTATTAAAATTATTTATTTACCATTTATTAAAATATATTATTGATTATCATTAGATTTATTCCTAGTTATATATATTATAATTATGAATATATTACAACTTATTTTTATTCTAGTCTGTTCTATTATCACTGTCTTTTATAATAGGTGTTTGGAAGTTTACTAAAACACAGCACATAAATTATCACTATAAGGCAACATACGAATAGATAATTTGTTTAATATATTACAAATTTTTATCCTTTGCATAATTCTTTCCACATGAATTCTCACTCGTGCCACTTCGTACGTATCTGACACTTTTTTGTAGCAAATTCATTATTTTCCAGAAATGGTGGCATAACAAACAAAATTCCCTTTCCGCTCTTATCTAATTGTGCTTTATTTGTGGAAATCCCTTATCAGCAAGAATATCGGGATGTAGGTTTGCACAGAAGCATCTGACAAATCTCCATGGATATAATGAGCACTTGCAAACACCATTGAATCGTTTAATTCATCTCAGAAATTTACTTGGACTGACTGATCTACCGTTAGTTGATTTTTTGAAATTCCAGTTGAATTAATTTGTACCACATCATTCATCGCTTCCACAACGTCTTCAAATATTATTTGACGACTGTCGCCCGTCAAATGAGAAGTGTTCTTAAAAATAGGTTGTTTTTGTCTTCTTAAATATCGTTAAAACCTGACGAAAAAATTAATTTGTATCTTTCTATGCATGACTCGTAATTCTTGTTTTAAAAAATGGTGTATTTTTTACCTGTTGATTTTCATTGACACTGCTCTCTTATAAGCAGTAAGGAAAATTGATGGAATAAAACTTGGACTTAAGGGGTAGTCCGATTTTTTAATACCAACAAAATGGGCACTGCATATTCTACTATATTTGTTTGGTTGCCAAAGATTCCCATCAACGCTGAATAAATAAAAATTATTAATGTACTTTGTGTAAATGAGGTGATTCGGTAGCTGCAAGATTTGCAGGTTACCTTTTCCTATTGACCGCAGTTATCCACTTTTCACGCTGAGGTTTCTTATGCGGCACAGAAGGAAAAACGTAAAAATGACACTTTGGAGAATTACCATAATTGTTTTTGTAGCCAACCACACAACACACTACCTCAGAGCTCTGTTTTGATGACATTATTTATCGGTTTTTAATAATTTTTCTATACAACCACGTGTATAACCCAGTATAATCAGTGTAAATTTACCTACAAATGTTTCTGAATTTTGCCACTACTCGCGCTGCTTATCAGCTGCCCCCACTTTCTGACCATTTTGCACATACTCAATACGAGTATAAGCATGTAAAACTATTACTAATATTATTACCAAATGAACAACCAGAGAAAAAATCACATCAACATTCTACACGGCCGTATTATTTAACAACTTCCTAAGAATACTAACATAACCTCTATTCAATCAACGTCTTTCCGAAGCGACAATTGTAATTATTTCAAAAGCTTGTGATCATAATTACACAAATGAACTTGATCCATTTACACTTGATTCCAACGTAGAATGAACACGGACAATTTAAATGATATTATAACTTAGACATTGATTAGTTTCATTGCGCGGTTATTACATAGATTAGACGCAAACACTATAATTTACATCTTGGACAAAAAGAGTAACCTCAGTGTAACCTCTTATTTTGCGGCGTTCGGCCGTAATTCATGTAATTGTTTATATTGCCGTTGTCGATCTTAATTAAGCAGTAATTACAAAGTGTACAACATGTCCATATATGTATATAATTAAAATAATTTTACTCAAAAGAAATAAGAAAACCAACAGGAAAAAAGTACTAATATTTTTTAAATCGCATCATCTCAATGGCTCGTTGTCATATGTACAGATTGTCAAGAATAGGAACAAGTCTCAAAACTGAGCTATCGGCCCATCCACGAGGTACGCAGTAAATAGCCTGGTTTTTACTCAATCGAATTCAAACCCTTACAGAGTGAATATCGATGAATATATATATATATATATATATATATATATATATATATATATATATATATATTGAATGTGAATGTACACAAAATTCGTTCTGGCCGCCCGTAAAGTGCATCCTTTTCCCTCCGAATGCTCCCTCACTCTTTCTTCTACGCATACTTAGAGAATCTCACACTTTTTCCTATTACTGATGAGCAGTATATAATATATGAAATTAATGCAGACGAGATTAAAATAGGAAAAGAAAAACGCCTTTGAAATACCACATAAAGACATATAAAACATAAATTCATTAAAATTACAATTAAAAATACATTAAAAACAATTTTGAAATAGGTGGGGGAATTTTTATTGACGTCTGCCTCTATTCTGGTTTCAAAAAATAAAACCCGCCAGAGGTAGGATTCGACATCTGCCCCAGATCGGAACCGAACGACATACAGCGGTTTCGAACTTATTAGTTCTCATCAGTGCCGTACACGGTACGCCGATCCAGGACAACTGCCGAATGAACTCTATGGGGTATACATCTTTATCGATACGATCTCTGTCAGTAACATATAAATCGGAAATCGAGAAAGGAACCACCAAACCGCCAAGCGGTTATCAAAGTAGTTCCCGAATAGCAAAGCTATTACATAATCGCTCTAGAAAACAACTGCTCCTCGGGCTAAAGCCCCGCCAGGTATTGAATTATACCCAGAAGCGATCCTCGACCCCTTCCTCGTGTTTCTGCACGATCAGATAACCGACTTATATGTTACTGACAAAGATCGTATCGATAAAGATATATACCCCATAGAGTTCATTCTGCATTTGTCCTGGATCGGCGTACCGTGTACGGCACTGATAAGGACTAATAAGTTCGAAACAGCTGTATGTCGTTCGGTTCCGATCTGGGGCAGATGTCGAATCCTACCTGTGGCGGGTTTTATTTTTTGAAACCTTATCTGATCGTGCAGAAACAGGAGAAAGGGGTCGAGGATCGCTTCTGGGTATAATTCAATATCTGTCGGGGCTTTAGCCCGAGGAGTAGTTGTTTTCTAGAGCGATTATGTAATATCTTTGCTATTCGGGAACTACTTTGATAACCGCTTAGCGGTTTGGTGGTTCCTTTCTCGATTTCCGACTTATATGTTTCTATTCTGGTTGTTGTTGAGTTCCTCGATGAATTGAATATGTTGAGTCTCTATATATGTTTCTGGAACATTTTCTCTCACATTCTCTCACCAGGTTTTTGATTGTTTTACGCCATTCATTGTAAAAATCCGACATTTAATGTAACCCCACAGAAATAGTTTACAAGATTTAAATCGAGAGATCGTGTTGGCTACTAGAATAAACCGTTGTTTGTAATCCAGGTGCAAAAGATTTGTTGATTAACAGCAGTAACATAACAGGACCAGTGGCGGTTTTATTGTAGGTGCATTTGTGCAGTGAGCTCCCTTAAAAATTCCTAAAAATACCTATTAGGTGTTTACTATACATTACATTATTTATCATTATACATAGAATGTTCCGATATCTAACAGTCTCGCTTACAGCTTGTTAGATATCGCGAGAGTTTCCAGCCCTAGAATGTATCAGATTCATCTACGGGATATTTGCAACTCTAAAAATACATAGCGCGTTCAGTTCTCATCAAGCACAAATCAGGGGACCGTTTAGTCATGTGTTAGAAAGAGAGGACTCGGACGCGTGAAAAAGGAGATTTCTAGACGCATGTATATAAGATTTGCGTGCATTGCACGGCTACGCAAAGCAAAGTTTATTCTGTAAGCTTTGACGCAAGTGCATTTGGTTGTCTATTGTATTGTCTTGTATTGTATTGTATAGCATTGTATTATCTGTTGAATCTGGGCTGTTTACGTGGTCACGTGTTGTTTATATTTTTGGAACCACTAGGAGAGGGAAGAGATCGCAATGGAGGGATATTGGGTGGATTATATAACGGAATTTTAATATGCGAACTGTATGAACCGTTTCTGAAAATGCTGAACTTTTAAAAGAATGCTTAGAATGTATTTTTCACTGCGGTAAATTATTACAATACAAAAAATTAGGCTCAAATGTTATTGGGTTATTTAAATAACGATAACTTTAAATACTGCCTCGCGTTTTCCCCTAAGGTCATGCCTCATTGTGAAATCCTTTTTAAAGGGTTTCTGTCTCGATCATTAGATGCTGGCAAGATGAGCAGTTATTTCAATAATTTTGAAGACGCAATTATAAAAATCCGGACAACTAATTCCTCAAATTCGCCTGAAAAAGAAACAATACGATCCTCTGACATATCATTTTCTGTACAACTAAGGAAGTGTGTGATATATTAATTACCCAAACTAAAGACAGATTTCAGTTAGCATCGAAACTATTTCTTCTCAATAAATTTAGTGACTATAAGAAACAATTCCCCGTTCAAGATTTTGACAATGTAATGAAAACTTATGGATTTCTGGAAGTTAAATTGAAAAGTGAATTAACGGTTATATACAGCAGGGAAGATTTTCGTGAAGCAGCAAGTTGCTTAGCAATTTTGCAATTATTTATAGATCGAAACCTCATTGTTTTAGTGATACTGTTTTATTATTAAAATTAATTTGTACCATACCCATGACAGGTGGTGCGAGTAAACGCTGTTTTTCGACGCTTAAAAGAATTAAAAACTTTTTGAGAAATACAATGGCGCAAGACAGACTAAATTTCACTTTGCATGATAAGTATGGGGAAAGTGCTAATTGCAATGATTCCAGATTATTAAAATCTGGATTTTAATTATCTTGTAATTGACGTTTTTGCACCCCGATCGATCGCACCCCCAGACAAAAATTACACCGGCCGCCACTGAACAGGACAGAGCTCCACCGTACTAAAAAAAGTTGTCTTCTCCTCACAAGATAAATGTTAACTAAATAATCATTTCTCGACCCATTTTATATCCTCATTAACATGGATTCGTAGCAAGATACTCCACATTTACAAATTTAGCAGGATTTATCCAGATAATCGCAAATCATATAGATAATAATGATTAAGTAGACATGGGGTATACTGATTTCTTGAACGTCTTTGACAAGGTGAATCATAATATACTAATTTTAAAATAAAAATTGTATGGATTCGATAGTAATCCTCTTGACTTAATCAAATCGTTTATATCCAGACGTATATTTTTGTTTCATATACTGGCTTTAAATCTAAGATACTCTTAGCGTCCTCTGGAATACTTCAAGGCTCAAATTTGAAACCACCATTCTTTATCTTATTTATTAATGATTTATCTCTAATGCTTATCGCATTATATTCTGTTTGCTGATAACTTAAAATTATTTTTAAATATATCTAGCTAATTAATGATCTTGGTGTGTACTTTGATGATAAACTATCTTTGTTTGGACATATCAAACATGTAGCTCTTAATGTATATAACACCCTTGATTTCGTGCTTAGAAACACGACATCGTTTAATAATCTTAAAATGTTTATATTTTGAATCAATTGATTTTAAATTAGAATATTGTAGCCTTATTTAGTATTCCTTGTAGCCTTATTAGCATAGAGAATTATTACCCAGTAAGGGGTTACGACCGCACTCTGTTTCTATAAAGATTTGACATTCAGTCATTGAACCGTAGAAGGGTGCTTACTACCTCTCATTTTTATTTAGAATTTCCATAATGGTATAGATACACCCGCATTATTAAGCATGTCTAGTATACGTATACCTAGACCAGGCTCTTGAGAGGAGAGCATGTTTAGTTGCCAGACGGCGAGACTGGTATAGCGTGCTGCTAAAATCACCAATGTTTCTAATATCACAAAATTTTAATGTGACATATAGCATTTGTGATTTGAACAATTTTTGTACTCATAATTAGTTACTGTCTTTAGGGAAACAACATATTTTTTCTGTCATGTGAGTTGTATGTTACTAAAGTATTCCATTCTTTAGAGGTTACCTTATTTTATTGTTTTCTTATATATTGTTCACGTATATATGTATTTATTAATACTGGGTGTAACAGGATCATGGTATACCCCCCTTTCTCCTTTAGTTTTGAAGACAATTGATTAAAATTTGGGATATCCTATACACATAATAAGCGGCACTTTTTGACATACAATTGATTTTCCTTTCACTTCCGGCTTCGCCGGAAGTGACACTAACTTTCGATTTTTAAATGGTATATTATTGCATTTTCTGGATTTTGCATAATTTTATGAATCCAACCATAAGTGAGTGAGATTTCAAAAATCAACATTTTTTATAATCTAATTTCTAGTTTTCCATTTAAGTGTACCATGACGGTTCCGATTTATTCTAAATGACTTGTGAAATGCTACAAAAATCGAAATTCCGTCAAAAACACTAAATCACGTGATTTATGAATAGATAAAGTTAATCAAAACTGTTTTTGGGGCAAAATTCAATTCTTTCAAATGGAACCATATTGGTACCATGGTACAATTTATGAGTACTGTTAATAAGGAATTTATTCGTATGTCATATTAAAATGTGCAATAAATAGAAACAAAATTACAACTAAAGGAAAATAAGAAAATACTAAAATTTTCTTGTAGCTGTAATTTTGTTTGTATTTATTGCACGTTTTAATACGACATATGAATAAACTCCTTATTAACAGTACTAATAAATGGTACCATGGTACTAATATGGTTCCATTTGAAAAAGTTGAGTTTTGCCCCAAATTTTGATGAACTTTATTTGTTCATAAATTACGTGATTTCGTATTTTTGACCGGATTTCGATTTTTGTAGGATTACACGGGTCATTTAGAATAAATTGGAACCACTATGGCACACTTAAATGGAAAACTAAAAATTAAATTATAAAAAATGTTGACTTTTGAAATGTCACTTATTTGGTATCGTTGAATTCACAAAATTATGCAAAATTAGAAAATGTAATAATATATAGGGTATTCTATTTAATAATCGAAAGTTAGTGTCACTTCCGGCTAAACCGGAAGTGAAAGAAAAATCAATTGTATGTCAAAAAGTGCCGCTTATTACGTGTATAGGATATCCCAAATTTCAATCAATTATCTTCAAAACTAAAGGAGAAAGGGAGGTATACCATGATCCTGTTACACCCGGTATTCCATATTTTGTCCTATAAATGGATTTTTTTCTATTGAGCAATAAAGGCTTTATTATTATTATTAGTTCAATAATAATGAATATATACAGGGTGTTCTAATCTATACAAAACAGATACGTTTCATCTGTTTTGTACTACACTTGCATTAACTTGATTTGTATATTTCGAATTTCATTTAGGAGATGTACTTATTAGATTATAAATCGATCCATAAGTGGTATCCACTCAGTGTCCGTACTACTAAGTGAATGAAAATCATATGTCTTACATAAATTCTTTGATCTTTTGTAAGTAAGCGAAATTATTGAAGTCCCTTTGATAAGTTTTCAATGAAAACAATTTCTATCTAGCTATAATAGAATAATAAAAGCTTTTTCAAATTTTATTTTCTCTATTTTCCTAGTACTATTATCCTTAAAATAATTCATTTATTAGAGTTAATCCTTAACTCTTAAGTGTTAACCAGTAATTACCATTAATTATTACATTCCAGTATATGTTTTATATGCAACATATAAAAAACATAAAAAACGTATGTATACTCATATTCAAACGTATGTATGAATAGCTCAGCTGTCTACAACAATACCAAACTGCTCTATAGAAGTAATAGCAGGAAGGATTTATGAAAACTATTAAATGAAATAGTACTGTTAAAAAGTTATTATTTCTAGAAGACTAGTATATTTAATCTGGTAGGAGATTCAGTCCAAGCTACCATAGATCGAACTATCTATGTTCGATTGAACGTCTTGAAAATGTTGGTTTTAGCCTAGTCAATAGGTTTAGGATGTTACAGGGCATGTATATATTTCACATACAGATATACGATATAGATCGTAGTAAAGACAGTCGAATATCCCTTTGAAATATTTAACCAGGTTTTAACTTATTTCCGTCCTAACTAAATATGTGGATCAATTTACAAAATTATACAATTTATAAAAATCACTTAACAGAACACCCCATTAACAGAAATAATTGTTAAGGTAGTTCACATCCATTCTCAATAATTCAGTACTACGCCTCTTAAGAAGAACTATTCCACGTTTTTGCATTTTCCATAGATTTTTTTCATTTGACGACTTAATGAAATCTTCAATATCGCTGCTGATCACTGTAAATAAATTATCGGGAAAGGAAAACAAACAATAATTAAAACAAACTTTAATAAATTAACATTGCACATGTCGACAAATGCAATAAATATTCTTAGCATCAATTAAATACTTAATCCTAAATTATTTACTAGCTATATAACAATACAGCCATCAGAGTTGGCAGTGTGAGGTCATATTACAGGTAGTATAGGAAATATTTACACAAGAATTATTTATAATATAGCACCATTTCTGTAAGGATGAACAGAAAATACTGTGGGTAATTTGGAAAATTAATACTAGCTGAGTGGCGTTGATCCTCAATAGAGTATGAGGTGATTTTTCGGACCTGGAAAAGAAAATAAAAAGTCGTTATTAATTTTCTTAAATCTCGGATTCATGCAAAGGGCATTTACGCCAAATTATTGTGTAATCGATGGCACGATGACACATATGAGTTACATTAAATCTGTAAGATTCGTTTTTATTAGTTTGTGTAGACTTAAGAGCTTGAAGATTGCGATAAGATTGTAAATATAATTAAAATGCTCATCAATTGTAAAATATCAAAAAACAATTTTGATAAAATTAGAGTTGTAATTCTAAAAATATGTTTCAGTTTCGAATACTTTGAGAATAACAAAAGTAAATGTAAAATAAATATTAAAATATATTTATTTTATAAAATTCCATCGTACGCAACATTTTGATTGAATTCTCCAATTCAAAGAATAATAATTATTTTTACGGAAGTACACATTGATACACACTAAGTATGCAACATTTATAATTTAGGAATAAACTAATTAATTTAATTGAAAAATAACTATTAAGATAATCATCAGGAAAGTTCATTACTGCACGATGAGGAAGTGATTGAGGCTACTGAATCATGCATGTTACTACAATTTTTTTCTAAAACCCATTAATTTATTATAAATCCTCGAAATTAATATTGGCTGTTTTATTAATGCAATATTAAATTACTTAATTAATATTGACTGTTTTATTAATGCAAACTTAAACTACTTAGCATTATTATTAAAAAGATGTTTGATTATACATTATACATTATACATTTTTTTAATAACTAGAATAATCATTTGAGTTCCTTTTGTCTGTTAATGGAACCAAAAATGAAGGATTATATTTTTTATTGCAATGGATTTATTTATTACGGGTATTCCTACTGAAGTAATATATTTATCAACTGGTACTATTCATTTCATCGCTATTTGCCAAATAAGAAACTCTCTTATCTTGCCGATAAACGGAACAGTCTACCTGAGCCTAGCCATAAAAACAAGCCAAGGTTATGTTTTGAGATTTTTTACTTGGCAATAGCGATGAAATAAACTATAGTTATTGAACATTGTTTATGGATAATATAAATGTTGGGATACGCTAGAAAATATTTTAAATATCGTATAAGTATCTCAGTATCTAAGAAATTTGTTATTCAATCGTCTTGTGGTTCATTACAGTCGTCAGAGTTAATACATTTTTTTTAATAAGCGATTGATTTCTTATATTGTTTTGTTAATTATACTATAAAGCAGTTTTAATTATATTATTTTGTGTACTTCTCATACGCGTCCCAAAGTAGTGACGCCTTCTATTGGCCAAAAGAGTAACTAATACAAAAATTAATTTAGCATTTCTTATATAGTAGTAAGTATGTCCAAAGTGTCTCATTGCAATCTCTCTTAATAGTGTAGTTTATTTCATCGCTATTTGCCAAATCAGAAATCTCAAAACATACCATGGCTTGTTTTTATTGCTAGGCTCAGGTAGACTGTTCCATTTATCGGCAAGATAAGAGAGTTTTTTATTTGGCAAATAGCGATAAAATGAAGAGTACTTATAACTTGTGTATCCGATTAATTGTTTCGCAAGAGGTATTTTAAATATATCTTATATGTATCAAATATACAATAATATTTCATTAAATTATCTGTGCTTATGTTATGTATTATGCTTTATATTGGAGTGAAAATAGAGCAGCTGTTTCATATATAATAAACAACAATCTATAAAAAATAGTCGTTCTATAAATAGTGAACCCCATGGCAAAATATTTTTATAATCATTTTTAATTTGTTTTTAATTAATCCCAAATTTTTCAAGAATACTGTTGCTGTCATTCACCAGATCATTAAATAGTATTTATAGGGTCTTAGAATAGTTTCTGGCATAACTTTATAGATACACGCCTCAGATACTAAGCAATACAAAAATAAATAACTGTAGCGACAATTCCGGGTGTCTTTAAAATGATTATTTAAGAGATGGGTGGTTGTAAATTATATACATTATGTAGAAAATAATGAAGAATTCGATAATTAAATAAGTTTTGATATAAAGTGGTTAGTTTTTGAGATATTAATTTTTTGCGGGAAAAATGTTTTAGATTTTCGTTCGTCTTTATTCTGGCAACGTATCCTTGAAACTAAATAAAGCGCATACATTTTTATCGTATATTTTAATCGATTTCCCGAAACTTTCTACATAATATACCATGGAAACATCTCGATCCTAAAAACGTGGACGGTGTGAAGGCGTGGAGGGGAGAGACGAGGTGTGTGCTGTAACAATTATATTTTTGACAATGAGTTCCAAGTGTCTTTGAAATTATTCTCGAACAGATTTGTACTTATAAATTATGTGCCTCATGTAAAAAATAATGAATAATTAAATTATAAAATCATTTTTAATATAAATTTTTCAGTTTTTGAGATATCTCCCTTCTGCGGATAAGATGTTTTACATTCTCGTTTATCTTGATTCTGAGCAACGGACCTTTGAAACTAAACAAAGCGCGTTTTTCTCGTATATTTTAATCGATTTACCACATCCTTTTACATATAACACCATAGAAGTATCTCGATCCTAAGAACGTGGACGGTATGACGACGGGGAGAGACGAGACGTGGACGGTATCTGCTGTAACAATTATATTTTTGACAATGGTGAGGTTCAGGTGTCTTTAAAATAATTCTTGAAGAAATGGACATTTGAAAATTATGTAACTTATGTAAAAAATAATAAACAATTTGATAATAAAATCAGTTTTGACATAAAATGGTCAATTTTTGAGATACTAATTTTTTGGGGGAAGGATGTTTTAAATTATCGTTTGTCTTGATTCTGCGCAATTTTTCTTTGATACTAAATAAAGTGCATTTTTCTCGTATATTTTATTCGATTCCCCGTATAATTTTACATGAAAGACCTTAGAAATATCTCGATCCCATGAACGTGGACGGTGTGACGACTGGGAGAGACGAGGTATGTGCTGTAACAATTATATTTTTGACAATTATGTCTTTAAAATAATTCTCAAAGAAATTGGCATTTATAAATTACATGCCTTATGTAGAATATAATGAAGAACTTGTAAATACAATCAGTTGTGACATGAAGTGGTCGGTTTTTGAGATTTGATTTTTTTTTGCGGAAAAGATATTTTAAATTCTCGCTTGTCTTTATTCTGAGCAATGTCTCTTTGAAACTAAATAAAGTACATTTCTTTCGTATATTTTAATTAACTCCCCGCTTCCTTTTACATAGAATACCATGGAAATATCTGGATCCTAAAAACGTGGACGGAATGACGACGAGGAGAGACGAGGTAGTGAAAGATTTTACAATAGTGAAAGAATTTACAAGAGTAAAAAATTTTACAATAAAATCAGTTTTGATATAAAATGGTTAATTCTTGAGATCTATTTTTATGGGTAAAGATGTCTTGATTCTAAGCAAAATATCTTTGATACTAAATAAAATGTATTTTTCTCATATATTTTATTCGATTTCCCGTATCATTTTACACTAAATACTATGGAAATATTTCTATTCTAAAAACGTGGACTGTGTGACGACGGGGAGAGACGAGAGATGTGCTGTAACAATATTTTTGACAATAGTGATTTCCAGATGTGGATTTAAAATAATTGTGGAAGGAATGGGTTTTTGTAAATTATGAACATCATGTACAAAATAATGAAGAATTTTATAATAAAATCAGTTTTGATGTAAAATTGTCGGTTTTTGAAATATTATTTTTTTTGCTGGCACGATGTTTATATTCTCGTTTATATTGATTCTGAGTAACGTATCTTTGAAACTAAATGAAGCGCATTTTTGTCGTATATTGTTATCGATTCCTCGCATCCCCTTACATAAGATACCACTGAAATATCTCGATTCTAGAAACGTGGATGGTGTAAGGGCGAGGAAAGACTAGGTATGTAACAATTATATTTTTGTTCCACGTGTCTTTAATGTATTTTTTGGAAAAATAGATATTTGTAAATTTGTGATAAAAACGATCAAACGATATATAAAATTGCAGACTTTACTCTCCAGGAATACGTAGATATACTGTTGGTTTACGGGCTATGAAGTGAAAACAATGTAGTTGGACGACGAGAATATACAATAAGATTTCGAGGGCTAGTTTTAATCTTAGGTTGATTTAAGCGATGTTTAAGGCATTAAGGGAAATCTAATTGCAGATGACCTTGCCAAACTAGAGACCAGAGAAAACCTCTATGGACCAAAACCTGCAGTGGGAATAAGTCGGAATCTGATCAAAGACCGCATCAATGACTGGGCAAGAGACCAGCATAGAGAAAGATGGAAAAGAGTAACGGGTTGTCGAATAACCAAACTCTTCATCGAATACTCAGAGATTGAGAAATGGTCCCAAGAATTCATTAAATTGAACAGGTAAAAAGCCAGAATCCTGGTAGGAATCATAACGGGCCACCATAGTAGCCTGAATGCATATAAGCACAAGCTGGGACTGACTGACAGCCCGGCATGCAGATACTGCAGAGAAGACGAGGAAACCTCGATTCATCTTCTTTACACCTGCCCCGCACTGTAGGAGAGGAGGTGCCTTATATTAGGGACCCCTGTTATCCTAGAAGAGGCGAGGCTTAAAGCGAGGGACGTGCCCAAATTGCTCCTTTTATAGGATAGCATTTTTGGAAAATGACCCGGACAAGAGGGGATCGCCAAGGGACTACCCATGCGATCAGTGGCTGATGAGGCCCAAACCCGCAAAACATAATAATAATAATAATAAGCGATGTTTTCACAAAAAAAAAAAAGTAAAAAGTGTATTTCGCTCTAATATGGCTGATGTAACTGGGTAACTATCAAAATGAGACGCTAGCTTAAAATGGCACTTTCCATATGCCAAAAAGAAAACTGTCACGATTAGTGGAAGAGTGTAAAGCAATAGTCAACAGGGCATGGAATATCAACGTCAACTGGGCTAGCTGTATTCATCCTGAACCTTACAATTTATTAACCTGGTTGAGTGACATTCTATCGTAGGCGACAATGTTTTTTTTATTTTTTATAGGATTGTCTTACAATTTAAGTTTTAAATCTCTGGTAGTAGGGTTACTGCCGTACTGAATATGCCAGAAACTATTCTGAAACCCTGTATAAGTTGATAGTAGTTATTTCACTAATGAATAGTATATATTTACCTAGTTCAAATCATATTTCACTGACTGTTTTGCATTCACACAATATAGTTCTTAATTTATTTAAGAACTATATTGTGTGAATATAGTATATTCACACAATATATTTTATATATATATATATAAAATTATATATATAAATATATATAATTTAATATAATTATTATATATATATTATATTTTAAATATTTTAAATATATTTAAAAATAATTTAATATTTTATTTCTCATACAGGTATAATTCATTTGAGTTTACAATTTTCGTAGCACCAATATCTGGGGAAGTTACTTTATTTGAAGAAAAAGGCACTAATACATTTGTTTTGTATGATTTCAAAACAAATGAGTCAATTCGTAGTTGATATTAATTTTTGAGCCCTTTTGACGCTAAGATTCTATAATGTTTTATATATAAAAAATTTATAGCATATATGAATATTAAATTTTACCAAACAAGGACTTTTTTTAAATCAATTTAATAAATTGATTAAAATTACGATTTTACGATTACTCATTTTAACCAAACTTTCAGCTGCCCGCATGGCCTTTAAATAAATTTTCATGGTGATTCAAAAAAATCTGCCACAATAAATGTTAGTGTCGATTTTATTCGCATAAGGAAAAGGGTAAAAATATTGTATATACCACTTTGGGAGAACCTTTGATAGAAGAATGAGAGTAATATACTGATTGACATCAAAGCCGTCATTTAATTCAGTACCCAAAGTGAATCTGATTATTATCAACTTATCTAATAGTAAAAATGTTAAACAAATGCATGAAATTGTCAAAGTAATTTCTGCTTGCGTTATTGCGACCACAAATCGAAAGTTATGTTAAATTATTTACCTAATAATATCGCAGACAGTTATGTTAAACAAAAAACTACTTAAGCCAGATACAAATCAGTTACTTGCAAATATTTACTCTGACACATTCACCGGTCCAAATAATATGCAATTGTTAGGCCGGTGGTTCAAGGCAGGTTACCGTCTAACTACCGACTAGATCCTTCTGTTCCTGCTGCGAATTCGTCGAAGGCTAATGGTGCGTCAACGTATTATTATTAATCTTTAACAGTTTATTGTGTTGCTATATCTACGACACTTTATCGTACTGTAACGTTGAATGATTTGAGGCATGACACCTTTCCAAACAATTCAATAATAAAAGTCCTTGCCAGTTCGTTTTTTACGCTCTGTTCATGAAAACTTATTAAAATTATAGTTATGTAAAGTTACGGTACACGTTTCTTTTTTCATTCTATATCAATGATAATAATTGACCACAAACTGCTTGGGATTGTAAGCTTCAGAAAATTATTAACGAGACATTCTCTCTTATTTCTGATGCTTTGTTGGAAATAATGATAATGTTTAGAGTGGCTATTTCACAAACTCTGTAAATTCAATTTACTTGCGACTGGTTTGAGAGAACTCTTAACATGTTAATTTATGATATATTATTTCCAGATCAGGTACCATCGAGAAATAATGTAATGAGACACTTTCGATACATTTCCCTGTAATATAGGCAATCCTAAATCAATTTTTGAGTTTATTATGTACTTGATCAATATAATGCGTTATTATTTTTATACCACGAGCGTACTTAATTCAAAATTAATATAGTATTATTTATATTACAGGGAATGTATCGAAAGTGTCATTTTATGTTATTTCTTACATTATATACTGTTACTATATTACATCTATTTCGTACATTCATATTCCACAAAAGATATATTTTCTCCTGTTATATAGTCTGTGAAACCTCAAAAATATGGTTTAAATAAGTAATTTTTGTCAGTATATAATTTTCTAATATATTTGGAAAAAACTAGATTCAAATAAACATTATTCGAACAAAATGTCGATATTAGTGTAGGCTCACCAGTCTCCACTGCAGAAACTCCCAAGTCCTCCAGTATAGTATCACTTTCCGAATGTGTTACATGAAATAAAACTTACGTAAATGAGCTTTTTGTTTCCTGTTACGTTGCGCAACTTAAAAGTCCTTTTTACTTACAAATTGCATTATTTTTCATTTCTTCAAACATTTCCTTACGTAACAAATTCATTTTATTTGTATATATGAGAATATAAAAAGTAGTTGCTAATATTTTACAAAATATATATTGATTAACAAAATAATTACAGAGGTTATTCAAAAATTATGCCTTCAATGAAAATTTGCCGTTACAATTTTCTAGAGGCAATTTCTGACAAGATTTTTTAACAAGAATAAACTTTAGTATACAGGATGAGTATATGATAACGAAATACAAATTTTAAGAGGGAACAACCTTGTGACAT
Organism: Rosalia funebris; assembly: GCA_037954035.1. NCBI lineage: Eukaryota > Metazoa > Arthropoda > Insecta > Coleoptera > Cerambycidae > Rosalia > Rosalia funebris. The sequence continues at coordinate 10,725,139 of JAZFAV010000004.1, forward strand.
AAATATAGTCAATTTAAACGACGATGGGAATAAATAGCCACCATAAGTAGGGATGGAAAAGTTGACATAAATTAGGTTTATACTATATTTAAAATAACACTTAAAAAAATTGTTTTTATTTTTGTAAAAATGTTGATTCTACAGATAATTTTTATTGTAACTTAACCCTACTATAGTTTCGATACGTCAGCGTATCATCTTCGGTACAAGATGATATGCTCGCTCGCTTTCGTAATTTAGATAAAATATATTTTATCAAAATAGTATTAAATTAAAGGATATATAGGGTGTCTCAGTTGGAACTGTAGAATTTGAATGGCGCGCCATTTGTGTTCTGTCAGGATATCAGTATATTACGACTGTTATCTACAAATCATAAGACGTCAACATTCCGCGATGACAGTTCAAGAACGAATAGTTTGTGTACAACTGTTTTATGCAAGTGAGCAATCATTTACAGTTACATTAAAAAAATCACATAAGATTAGGGCAAAATGAAGTCCCTACAGTGTTAGCACCTGGTACTTTAATCAAGAAATTTGAAGAGACAGGTTCTGTCATTGATAGGACAACACCAATGCATCCTTGTCATGGTCGGTCAGATGGAAATATTGATACAGTGAGAGAAAGTGTATGGGATTATCCAAACACATCAATTCAACGTCATGGGCAACAATTGAATCTGTTAAGATTCAAGAGCCACCGCGCATCGGATATTAAAGAAAGATCTGGATCTGTTGGCATACAAGATTCAGTTGACATAACAATTAAAAATGACAGATCACTTATGAAGTCGTACATGTGTTAATTGGGTGTTAGAAAGTCAAGAAAGTGATGCTAATTTTTGCAACAAAATTTTGTTCAGCAATGGAACACATTTTTATCTTGCTGGATACGTCAGCATACCAATTTTCCTGATCATGATGTCTCGTGGAATGGTGACAACAATTGGCCTGCAAGATCATGTGATTTAACACCACTGGACTTTTCCTTTGGGATTATGTCAAGGGAAAAGTGTACGCCACCCAGCCAGCAACAATCCACTGATTGTTGCTGGCTGGGTGGCGTACAAACGCCTCAAGGCAAACATTCAACGTGTTATTCGGAAAATAGAGCCAGTTTATGTGCCCGTATTATGAAAAATTTTGCTATTCGTCATTGACATCATGCCTAATGAGTCGAGGTGGCCACATGAACGACCTTCTTTTTCATTTGTAGCCGTATCGCCTCCATTTTATGCTGCAGAATGAAAAACCTCAGTTTATCAAATATTGTTAGTTGTATTCACAAATCATATCCTATAGTTACAAATGAGATACCCTATAGTTAAAAATGTATCATCATAAACGATAAAAGAAAAATAAAAGTCTAAATGATAAAATGATTGTTAGTTACATATTTTCTACGTCTATTCAAAAATCTATATATTTTCTATATATTTTTTACGTCTATTCAAAACTTTAGGAACATCCTGTACATCATATCAACATCACACAGAATATGTCCCAACTACTGTTCACTCAGGTCTCATGTAAATAATCACCTAATGATGGCTTTAAATGCCCCATTAGCTGCGTTTTCTGTTTTATAGCTTGACTATTTCCGTATTTACAAACACCCGGCCAAGTAAACGGCCATGTCTCTACTGAAAATTCGCTAATAGATGAGGAACTGTTACATAAATTTACTGAATCGTTTAAAAATCCCAGCCAATTTAATGCAGTATCCTTGGAATTTGTTGTAATTTTCCCTTCAGATATAGGAAGCCATAAATTATTTGGGGTCGTAATAAGTAACGATGTAATTTTGTTTGCTGTCGCTGAAATAGTCGACACTGATAAGCTAGATAAATAGTAATTAAATACATATGGGTACATGTTTTGCTAATTAAATATCCAAGAAGATATAATATAAATATTGGGATAAAAAATGTATGAAAATTTTTAATTTTGAAATAAATTTTAACACTTTATAAGATATTTCACTAATTTTGCAACACCAAAATTTTCATAATATTTACAGATTTTTTTTAAATATCAATAAATTTCACCACCATGCTTCGTGCTGCATCAGTGGCTTTATACTCGGTAATCTTCGCGATAACCAAAATAACGTCGCATAGACTTGAAATATTTCAATCGATATAGGTACAAACAATTCAGTTTAACTTTGCCGTCGCAATTGATCACCTACATATTATATAAATGTGGTAATATGTATTATATAAATTATTATAATTTATACGCAGTTGGTTACATATGGCATCGCTATTGATGAAGCATACAACTTAGCGGCTATATATATAAAAGACAGATAATATCAACATTGCACGTACAACACGTATTATGCAAATTTATGTCCAAAATACCCAATTACACAAAATTATGTTAAATAGATATATTGATGTTCTTAATGTTGCTGTTGATAGGTTAGGTCCTAATTACATTATCTTTCGATTAAATCTCATAGAGCCCTTTCCTGGATCCGATTCTTGATATAATGCAGGGAGCATTAAATAAGGTTGGAAATTGGTGCAGGGATAGGGAACTCTCGGTCAATCCCCCTAAGACTGAGGTAATGGTGTTCACCAAGAAATATAAGTGGAACAGAACATGACCGCTGAAACTTGGTGGTCAAGGACTAAGCTATAATAGGGAAGTGAAATACTTAGGAGTAATCCTGGACAGGAAACTGTCATGGGGAGAATATTAAGTCACATATATTCCAAGATCACAGCAACACTTTGGAATCTGAGAAGGGCCCTTGGTAATAGCTGGGGCTTGGAACAGGAGACCATAAAATGGATATATGAGGCGATTCTCAAACCCAGACTGACGTATGTAGCACTCGTCTGGTGGGAGAGAGCTTGTTTAAAGTTGGAAGCCAACCGACTTAACAAGCTAAGAGGACTGACTCTAAGAAGTATAACCGGAGTCCCAAAATCGACACCGATCGAGGCGATGGGATACTGACGGGGATACCACCTCTTGATGTCACCCTGAAAGCGGAAGCCGCAAAGGCAATGCACAGGGTGGGAACCATGAACAGGAAGGTAAGGGACCTGAATAATATTTTTAGAGAGCTCTCTGGGGAGGGGCTCCTATGGATACCCTCGGACAATACGGGTGTCCCCATCCTGTTTGACAATAAATATAAGATTACCCTCACCGGTCAGGCCGACCTGATAGAGGGTCGAGCTGGATTACCGGTCAATGGAGATACATGGTACACGGATGGAGCCAAGAGTGGACACACAGTGGGTGCGGGGGTGTATGAATACCTGGGCATAATAGCATTAAGGGAAATCTAATTGCAGATAACCTTGCCAGACCAGGGACCAGGGAAAACCTCTATGGACCAGAACCTGCAGTGGGAATAAGTCGGAATCTGATCAGAGACCGCATCAATGGCTGGGCAAGAGACCAGCACAATAACAGATGGAGAGCAATAACGAGTTGTCGAATAACCAAACTCTTCATCGAAAACTCAGAGATTGAGAAATAGGCCCAAGAATTACATAAATTGAACAGGCACAACTTGACCCTGGTGGGAATCATAACGGACCACCGTAGAAGCCTGAATGCATATAAGCACAAGCTGAGGCTGACTGACAGCCCGGCCTGTAGACACTGCAGAGAAGACGAGAAAACCTCGATTGGAGGAGAGGAGGTGCCTTATATTAGGGACCCCCGTTATCCTAGAGGAGGCGAGGCTTAAGGCAGGGGACGTGTCTAAATTGCTCCTTTTATGGGATAGCATTTTTGGATAATGACCCGGATAAGAGGGGATCGTCAAGGAACTATACATACGATCAGTTGCTGATGAGGCCCAAACCCATACATATAACATAATAATAATAAACATCATAGATTTAGAATATCTAGAAATGTATTAAAAAAATTTTAGCTTTAAAAAAAATAAAGGAAGCGTTGCCATAAAATAATGCAGTAATATCATTTCACTCAGTGAAAATAATTACAGTCGAAGATTTGTAGAGAAATTCGTATATTTCCTATATAGAAGTTATATATTTCAAAAACCCATGTTCTTCCATTATTTGTCCAGTTCTTACAAATTGTTTATAACAGCTCTGTTAACCCTATTCTTTAAGAAATAGGCAAATAATACAATTCATGATATTCAAGCAGGGAATCCCAGAGAAGACTTAACTTGTGTTTAAAAAAATTATCAGTTGGTCATTAAAAGATTAACACATTCCATAATTTTCCACATATATGACTCACATCAGTTCAGATGATTTAAAGGAAACCTTACACATTACACAAAGATCTGAATGACCATAATCTTGAATTATATATTTGCATGCAGCTAAAGAATTCGAAAAATTAATAGTTTTGCCTCGGGAACTTGACACAATTCTCCATTATCAATCATGAATATACCACGCAATATATTCTTGTTATGATTTTCAAACTCAAGGAAATTTAGGGCATGGTCAAATAATTCAGAAAAAAATTCAGCTCGATTCAAATGGAGTTCAAGGAAAGATCAAGAGGGGAAAGAAGATCAAAGAGATGAAAAAAAGATTTAAAAAATAAAGGCACATAGTATTTTATTCTTTTATCGGGTGGATTGGGTATAATTAATGAACATAATTGGGCATAATTAATGTTATACATAATCACGGGAATAATATACCACATAATATTCCTGTGTAATAACTGATGTGCCAATCTACAATTTGACATATTCAGAACTTCACGTAAATAGAAGATGGCCACGAGAAAACCTCGAGTTTAATTATCTCCAATAAAGCCATTTTAATAATGTTCGAGTATTAGGAAAAGTACTGTTGGGTCTTAACATTAGAAGCTGGCCTAGAATCGTGTATTTATGTCAATCACTTTTGTATTTTCAAAACCCTTAAGTGTACAAATTTAACTTTTTGGAACGTACCAAATTTTAAAGAAATTGAGCATACATCCATCTAAGTTGCAACTATATTGCTCGAGGATATGAGTTCCTCGGAAGAAGAATAACTGGGTCCGTTTCACTCAATTTCATCATCAATGCAGAGCGATACCGAAATAACATTTTGATTAACTTTATACAACTACAAGATTATCAACATGGATACTTTAAAAAAAAAAGAATATACGACACAAGGCACTATAGCTTTTTTTCTCGAGTTTTTTCGTGATCGGTTAATATGTTTTCATACACAAGTTTCCTCCAAGGGCTTGTGAATCTTTTGTATTCCTTTGCTTGAGAAATAGCAACTTCTGTAACTAATTTGCAAAAACTAGCATGAATAATTATTGAAGAATGTACATACCATAACAGTAAAGATACTACAAACTGTTTTAATTTGATGAGAAGGAACTTAGTATTTGTATAAGGCGAAAGTCATTTTCAACTGGTATTAACAGTTATTTGGTATATGTAATTTGAATTTTTTATTAATAACGTTGCTTTCATTTTAATTTTTAACTTCATATTATTTTTGTTCATTAAAAATTCATTATTATTTTAGATAATAATGCCTTTGCACATTATCAATGATATCAGCACGATAAAGTATCTTGACAAATTTAACAGCATTATTTAAAAAGGATAGTAAAAGCTAAGCAGAACACATTCCATTTTACGATCACGTTTACCAAAGTAATATTTTCCATATCGGTATATTATGTTGAATCATGAAATATATATGTCAATGGTTGAAACATATCTTGTTAACCCAAAATAAGCTGTATTTTAACTGCTGCTGCTGCGCTTTCTATGCTGATTGATAATTGAGATTAAAGCAACCATTTAGTACACAGAAGAACTGAAATGAAATGAGATCTCGGATAAAAGAAATGCAACTGCTATTGCAATACCATGAAACATAAATTTTTAAGTACTAACGTACTTTATATCGATTTTGAACAAATTATAAAGAGAACTATCTTGACAGACAACAATGTTTACTTGAAATTGGAAAGCTCTTACTGGATGCAACTTTTCTAAAACTGAAGGTTTAATCTACTAATGCACTATTCAAACAGCCTCCTATTGTTGTTAAGAAAGCTATTAGCAAACAGTGAGAATTTCCTTCAGCGATAAATATCGCTAAGCTTAAATTGACACTAATTCGAGTCGTGCGTATTCCTGCTCGCAACTCGAATTTCTTCGATCGCAGATTTTTAAGCGAGTTCTCCGCCAAAGTCGACCTCATTGCCGTGAAGGCCGTCGAAAGCAAGGTTACGGCCGTCTGGGGAGCACGTACGAATTTACGGATATTGACTCAGTTTTCGCAATTTTTATAAATGCGGACGACGGCCGGTTCCGGGTTCAGGGCGATACTGGTTTTAATCGATATGAAATGACAATCACAAGAAAAAATTAAACTGTAACAAGGATTGTGACAGTTCTAAATGTTTACAGAGTGACTAATCAAACGAAACACCAGGAATAACTGCTGAAATATTGTTTTTATGGAATGGTGCCTTGGCATGACAATTTTTATTTTCAAGCGGAGATCCTTTGGCCAAAAATCTGACATCTGTCACTGACACCTCCTCCTGTAAACAACTACACCCTTAAAAAATTCAAGTATGGATATAGGTCAAGTCATAATGCATCATTTGAAAAGCATCTCGATCTTGATAACAAAGATAGTTTACTCTTGCTCGTTAGTCAATTGATAATCGGGATGTTTCAGAAGAACTTTTAGCAAAACATTTCTTCTATATGAGCCTTTTAAACTTACAATTAGTTTAATTATCTGAAATTTAATAATAGTGCATTTATTGTCTAATAGATAATCATTGTCCTTGTAATATGTGTGTGTCTCTCTAAATAACTTTAACAAATATAAAATTGAATTACACAACCCGATTGATGAGTTTTTTCAAGCCCAAGCAGGTTATATTTAAAAATATTTAATTTTGTCCCTTGGCATATGCGACTTTAGCTTTAGAGATAAGTCGATAGTGAGTAAGATAAGGAATGGTGGTCCCGGATTCGAGCCTTGAGTTACTCCAGAGAAGATTTATTGGGAAAATTCAGATGACAAATAAATTTCATTTGCTCATCTTTAAGTATATAACAACATAAAGAAATTAATTCAAAAACGGAAATTAATTTATCTTCGGTGTAAAGGAACTGAGTTTTTTGTGGTTGTGAGGAAATTTTATAAACCCAGTTTAATTGAACATAGAAATCATAATCGCACAAGTACCTTAACCAATGAATCTTGTCAAATAGGCATACTTGGACTTCTAGAAGTTCATAGAACTCAATGAACAACTACTAAACAGCTGTTTGAAGAGTCTAAAGTGTCCAGGATTTCATTTTATGGAATTGAATCCTTAAAATTACCAGATTATATCTCTATAGAATTAACCTTTTACATAAGCTAAATAAGGATGACCGGGGTCATCGTTGGCAATTTCGCGAGCTTATGTCTGACTTTATTCGAGAAAACCCAAATTTGGTTTAAGAAATTCATTTTTTGTTTTACCAGTGTTAGTCATTGATACTCCAGAAAGGCACCTTTTGAACAACGATTGTACAACTACATAAAAGTCGATGGTGGTAATTTTGAACACTTAATTAAATAAATAACTTGAATTAATTATTTTATTAAGTAACCAAATTTTTTAATAAATTACCGTTAGCTCTTACATCCTACGCTATAATTTTTACTTTTCCGCACTCCACTATAACCGGAAAAGTAACGTAATCGTGTACAGAAAAAGTGAAAAAACAAAATTTTTTTTGGGTTTATTTTTCGTTTTTCGGCCTAAACATAAATAAAATGCTTTTTAAAATTGTTTTGCTGTGTGTGTATCGTCGTTGTCGTCGGCATTTATTCTTGTTAGCACGATAACTCAACTAAATCGTGTCGGATCGATCGGGTTTTGACTGATTCTGATCGGGGACGTCTCCCAAACGACACCTATTGATTTTGAGGTGGATAGCACATACCACCCCCTCCCTTGGGACTATTTGAGAAATTTTTTTTTAGCACTATAACTCAACTAAATCGCGTTAGATCGATCGGGTATTGACTGACTCTGATCGGGAACGTTGTTAACACGATAACTCAACTAAGTCATGTTGGATCGATCGGGTTTTGACTGATTTGGATCGGAGACGTCTCCTAGATGACACCTACTGATTTTGAGGTGGATAGAACACACTCTACCATATTCATGGGTCATGAGAAAGCACAATGGTGGACTATTTCAGAAATGTGTTTGTTAGCACGACCACTCAATTAAATCGTGTCGGATCGATCGACTTTTCTGATTAGGCACATCTACCAGACGACATCTATTGATTTTGAGGTGGATAGGATACACCCTACCCTGTTCATGGGTCATGAGAAAGTAAATCTGTCGCATAAAACACATATTCTGCATTTATGTGTTGATTTATTTTTTCTCGGCCTCTCAATTTCGAGATAGAGATGTTCTACGTGCGAAAAAGTCCGTCTTATAGTTTTAAAACTGTTTATTTTATATTTGTTATCTGTCTTTAAAATTGAAAATCTACAAGTCTAACTATCATTTATTCATTTAAGCCCACATATAATAGTTTCAAAAAATAAAAATAAAACCCGCCACAGGTAGGGTTCGACATTTGTCCCGGATCGGAACCGAACGACATACAGCTGTTTCGAACTTGTTAGTTCTCATCAGTGCCGTACACGGAACGCCGATTCAGGACAAATGCCGAATGAACTTTATGGCGTATACATCTTTATCGATACGATCTCTGTCAGTAACATATAAGTCTCCGATTTCCGACTTATATGTTACTCACATAGAATAGATAAGTTTATGAAACAGCGTTTTGGTTTTGATTAGCTAACAACTAAAAATATACCACCACCATTATCAAGATCTAGAGACCTTTCCAACGATGTTCCTATTTGAATACTTTAAGTAGTCCAGTAGGGGTAGTTCTTTCCAAGAGGGAGTATCAGTAATAGTAACGGCTTTTACATCAAAATATGCCCCCTTTAAAATGAAAACGTACGTGTCACGATATTTTTTTATAAAGTATTTACAAGCCTATTACCAAGTGTATACCAAATTTGATTAAGTTCCTGTAGCGTGTTTAGAAAATACACGTTATGAAATTATTGGCCCGCATGTTTGAAAGGTGTGAAAATTGAAGTACGTTCACATCAGTGAAAAAATCATTTCGCATATACCTTTTAAATGTTACATATTTTATAGATACAACTTTTTATTAGATCTTCTAGTTTTCGCAATATGGACCAATCTATGGTTGAAGGTGTAAACGGTGTCATCTCGTGTCACTGGTCTACGAATAGATAAAAAATACACGTCACTTGTTTCCCTACAAGAACCTAGATTGCCTGTGTGTAGCAATGTTCAACTTGACATAATGTTATTAACGTTATTAGTGTTATTACCAAGAAATCAGTGTCATAGTTAGTGAAAGTACTTTTTACTTTTCTATTTCAAATTCTATATTTACCATATAATGAGGTACATACCTCATCTATTCTACTTCTTATTACAGCTTGTTTATATGTAGTTGTTTATTATTACGACTACTTCAGATGTTTATATTACGATTTCATTATTTAAACATTAAATTTGAATCAAATACTGATTCAGTAAATAAATACTAGATTTCTCTCTGTTCGATACTAACTATATATCACCTCATTCGTTACTAATAGGATAAAAATTAAAGTAAAACTTTTGTATTCAATTCGAAATTTTTACAAATGTATACAACACTTATACAGGGTTAGTCAAAAATAAAGAATTGTCGCTATATTGCCCAAAATGTGATTATTAGAACCGAATTTTTTAAGCGAATGGTCTAGAGTAGTAATAGAGGCGTTCTAAAACATTTTACAACATACAGGATATTTCAAATAAGTACGGTATACTACGTTAATTTTTTTAATGTAACACCCTGTATTCTAAAATTTTATTTATTTTATATTTTCTAGAAAAGTAGCATTTGATTAGAGGAAAATAAAGAAATTATCGAGTTCCAACTTTTTGTACCCGCTCTATAGTTATCTAGTCATTTTGGAACTTTAGAAGTGTAATAATGTGTAAGTAATTTAAATTGAATATTACGTCGTTCTATATCTTGAGAGTTTCAAAGTCTACTTGAAAAATTACGTCTTCTGGAGCCACTCGAGTATAACTTAAACATCATGTCTAATTCATGTTTCTGATTCTTGCACGTTTGGTTTTCTTTATTTGAAAACCTGTTGTTTTAAATGAGCCCAGAAGAAAAAAATTATACAATTTAAATCTGGCGATTTTGGTGGCCATTTAGCGAACCCAGTTCCAACGATTTAAAAATATCTAATCTAGATACCAGATCTCTATCTCTATCTAATCTAGATATCGTCAGTTATGTTTATTTACAAATTTATTTAAGCAAAGTATCACCTCGGAAAAAGAATGTTTGTGAAACTTTGATTATCACTTACTATATACATTATTATTCCATAAAATTATATTCTTCCGAATAGGATTTTAGCTTAACCCATGTAAGATACTTATTTTGAAAGTTTGGGTATGTGTCCAAGATATTTTCTAGGATACTTAGATGCCTAGGATATGTGTCTTGGAAGACGTATCTATCAATACATTCAGGGCTTTATATTGACGTACATATCTCCAATTTGAGATCTATTGATTTTGGGATACCTTTTACATGTTCTGTCTCCAAATTTCCTAACCAACCTTGAAATGGTAGATTGCACAATAGGATTTCCCTCTGGATGAACAATATTAAATACATCCTGGGAGAGGGTTCAGTGTAGATTAATTGCAATCATCAGAAGATGATTAAAATTGAGTCTTAATATTCAAGTTTTAATTAACTCCTGATTATGTCTATTTGCTTTGTGAACTACACATTCAGTGACATATAATGTTTCGGAGTTTGAAGAAAACTGTTGTTTTTGTTAATTAAATGGCAAACTTCTTCATTTGAACGTTGTCAATCTCCATTTCCAAACATTATTAATAACATTTCATCTAGTGCCCCTTACCTTTTCAAAATAAGGCTAGAGAAGTATTGTCAGTATTGATAAGTATAATACCCTCATTAATTTTTACTGACCACTTGGTTTGGTTCCTTATAGATAGTTATTTTATTGTCTCTAGATTGGTTCTAGAACTTGATCTAATAATTTTTTGAAATATTTGGATTACTTGACCACTCCGTAATGAAATTTCTAAACCAAAATACATACTCTGTATATTTGCACATTGTTTCAATAAGTACCCCTCATCTCCTAAAACTTTATTTTAAAACATATTTTTCTAAAAGTCATATTTTGATTATAGGCTACTTCTGACTAACTCTGTATATAAGTTGTGATGCTCTAAGATCGAGATAATAAGGTGCATCATCCTTTTCACTTTACATAGCACCAGGTTGTTATCGTAAATAAAAACAAGGCCTGCGGGGATACACCTTGCCATATATTTAGAAATCTGATCATTAGCGTTACGCTTTTTCCCCGTCATCTAAATTATTTATTTATATGCCCGTAACCTGTCAGTGAAACGTATTTTTTATAAAATTACGCCGACCATTGCGAATATGCGTATATTATTCAATACCATAAAAACTAATTTCTAATTCCAAATTTGTTCTCAGCATATGCATACATACGTACCTCTGCAAATTGGCCTATGGACTTTCGATGTTTACGATCTTCTGCCGCCTCCTGGAAAAGTATTCTCGTGTTCAAGTTATTGTATCGGCTTGATAAATTAGTACGATAAATGCTTTGGAGAGTTAAAATGACTGATATCGTTTGATTATTGTCCATATGTTGTTTGTTATGCGTTTGGGTATGTACCTTCTCCGATGTTAAATTAGACAGTATGTTTTTTTAGGTAATTAACCCGTTTTAATGATGAATGATGTTAATCGCATGAAACGGAGATTGAAATTGAAAAGATTAGTAGTTATTATAATTATAATTGAAGAATATTTGTTTTGTATGCGCAAGTTTCTTTTTGTGTTAGATTCCACAGATGTAGATTTGTTCCTTAATAGAGAAAAAAGCACTCACAAATACATATTTACTCAATAACAACATCAAAAATAGTAGATTATAATTATTTACATTATATTATGTTCATTCTGTTTTGCGACTTAAGCAACATAATTTTCCTTGAGGATATATTCCTAATTATCAAAATAAAATATTGAAGATATTTTAAAGGATTTAAGCTTTGGAGAAATATTAGTTGAAGGGATGATAATACACCACACTATAACATTCGCGCTTTAATATATTCCTTACGTTTGAAATAATGCGAGTTGTCTTCATCTTAGGTGAAATCCATTTACCAAATAGACGTGGCAAAATTTTGTTCTCAGATTATTTAGATTTTCCCAAAATACCGTTTCTCTCAGTTAGGCTTATTTACATCATTCCCAATCATGCTAACTAGATTGGCGAAACGTGCCGAAATACAGTACAATAGCTCAGTAGAGGAGAGAAAAGGTGATAAGGGAGAAGAGAGAGGAGAATCGAGAGAGCAGGCACAAGAGAATAGAAATTAGAAAAACTAGAGGAAATAGAAGAGAGGCTGGAGGAAAGAGAAGAGAGGAAAGAGAAAAGAGGAAAAAGGAAAGAGGAAAGAAGAAAGGGGAAATAGGAAAAAGGAAAGAGGAGAAATAGAAAGAGGAGAAAGAATCAAGAAAGCAGGATGTGGAAAGGAAATAAAAACTAAGGAAACTAGAAAAAAGAAGTAATAAAGGAAAATGAAAACATTAAATAAAAAGGAGAACGAAGAGATGAACTTTTTAATATTTTTTCCAGATTTCTTAGATTTTTCCAAATTTTAAAATTAATTTGCAAAAATAAAAAGCTAAAAGGAATACATCAGTGAAGTAGTTAACTTACTGGGGAACAAAATCAATTTGTTATAAATTCTAGTAAACTATAAAACACTAAAATATTTTCTAATAAACAACACTTCAGTTATGATATATAATCCTAAAATTGCCATATAATGTAATTGGCTGAATGATATATTTAATTCTTTTTTTTTAATTTATCAAAAATGACCATGAAATTTGTTGTAGACTATTCCATTAAATGTATTTAGAACTAAAATGAAACTATCAGTCCAAAATACCACCATTGGTAAGAATTTGGTGGAACAGGAAAGGAATTGTTGAAATCGCTTATAAGTAAATATGATACTAATAGTTTTGACTCTAAAATAAATTATACAACCAAAATAGAACACTTTAATGTATTTGAAGTCGGCAGATCAAATACTTTAAAATGTTAACATTAAGTTTTTAACAAGAAATGTCCGTTCTGTATAAGCAACAATAGAGCAGTCTCCCGACACACTTTCTTTATAGGTTATGTATCTGGTTATTGTTATAGGAGAAGATAAACCAAGAAGATAAACTGCTGAATCTATGCAAGTTTTAATGACATCTTAGGATTCCACCATCATAATTGCAAATAATTTCTAAAACTCCAATAGTGGTACAAAATTACATTTATGGTAAATTCCTGGAAAACAAACTGGATCCATGCAGCCCGTGAACGGTTGCAGGAAGATAATAAAGCGTACTCCTTTTTCAATCGAATGTAAAAAGGAAGTGAAATAACGAACCAAATCGGCTTTCAATAGAAGTCCAGTAAGGGTCAACGAATCAACCGTATGACTGTATCATTTTTGTCTCGCTAAAATTACTAGAAAACCAGTCACAGTCCACAGTATGTCGCACGTAATTACCTTACAGATAAATCGCATTTTCAAACAAACGCAAACGCCCACAATTTTTACAGATCAAATAGAATTTCCACTCGACTGATTCCGCCTTCATTAAGCACACTACTTCGCGGTATTTCTGATTCTTATTAATAGTTTCTAATATGTAGTTTGAAACTACTGGCAATAATTTTGTTTGGGAGTTTCAACGGCTCGCCCCCTCGGCGTCCTTTGTTTCGACCCTGCGGTTAATCAGGCCTGCTAACTTCGAACTTAAATCACGCTTTGAGTGGAAACCGTGTCCGTGTCTTCGTCGGTTATCTCGTGTCGTTCGACCGCCTTCGAACAATGCGTCTTAACCTATTTACATCCCGAGACTGTGTCAAGATGGATTTGCAGACTCGCCCGGAATTTAATATATGGCGTAGCATTGTTGTTTTTACTTTCGCTGGTCGCGGGGCCCGGCAGGAAACGGGATTAATTAGTTGGGAAGTTCACAATGGAAATGCCCTTCGATTGCGGAGTGGAATTGCTTTGACAGAAGTTCTACTAAATATTAGTGATTCGGAACTGGTAATTGCTTGCTGAGATTCCTTGGAATCATGATTAACGTTATTGCTTGCTGTATTCCCGTCGGGGTACTGTCACAACCCCAAATATTAGTCAGATTCGATTCTGAAGCGATTAAAGCCAAATTCCAAACAGTAAATATCGATTTTTAACTCTACAACAAAGATGTCTTGGTTTTAAGTATGATCTTCTCTATTCCTATTGTTGTCAACTGCATCACTCGTACATTCCCAAGCATTTAAATATTGTTCTATACTACAAATCGTTTTCTACGTACAGCATACAAATACATACCTACATATGACCTAAAATTCTTGTAGTGAATGTGAATGTTGATAGTGATACGAATTATTTTAATAACTAGTTTACTTTGGAACTACTAGTTTTATACCTACTAATTATTTTAACTTACGTTAGACCTACTTACTTTTTCTGTGCAAGTCGTAAATTTTCGATATGTTGACAGATTTTTCTAGAGATAACCGCAAAAATTCAGGTATGCTACAATTTGAATAGTCGGGAAAGCAATTTAAATAGTGTTACAAAAAGAATTGTACCTAACAGTTATTAACAAAGTCAAGAAAAAAAGTTTCATGGTGTGTTAAAGATGTCTTATGTAAAAAAGAAATACATAACATTTGGCGTAAGGTCTAAGATTCTACTGGAAAATTAGAAAAATTCTCCCATTTTACATTATTAGAAAAAGATTTCTAATAATGTAAAATAGGAGAAAAGAAATCTACGTGCATGAGTAAGTATCAGATCCAAAACTACAAACATAGAAGTACTGGAAGAATTAGAGGGAGGTTAATGACATCTAGATGGAAATGAGACCAAAAGTGGTAAAAGACGACATGAGAAGCAATTAGATAACATAGAAATTAATCAAAAGTATGTGGAAATAAGGCAAGAGGAAATAAAATACTGTATGAAAGAACAATTAGAACTCCAGAAAGAAATGAAAGAAGACGCCAGAAATAATTGGATACTAAATTAGTCAAGAAAAACATATAAATAACATCATTAAACTAGACGATTTACTTAATGAATGTCCCAATAACACGAAGACAAATGAACAAGAGAAATGAACAAGAAAAATAAATCTACTCAGAACATAGCAAACGAAACAGCAAATGACTTCAGTATATAGTCAATAAAGGTAATTTAAATTGAGACCTGTGCCTTAGCAAATAGGCAATAAAATAAGTTGATCAACCGACAAAATAAATCACATACAAATATAAGCTCTAGATAGAGTGGAATTGTTGTATCATAAAGTTGACGGTACCAGATTGGTTTACAAGAATGGTAAGCACTGAATTCTTGATATGCTGAGACTTCTAGAAGATAATGCAGAAGACCTAATTGTCCAAAATTGAATAAACACGAACCTTTTAAGCTGCCAAAACTTGTAAAACAGGAATACGACCTTCATATTGAACATCTAGAAAGGTGTATACATGCTACCCCAAATATTATATAATACTACATTTGCATTGTATTGTTTGAAGTATACATTTATCTAAAGAATGAAAAGAATATATGTGACTATCGTTCTTTCTAATACATTACTGTTTAGATAACTCGAAACTAATCATATGGTTTTCCTCTACCTACAACTTTAGATTCGTCGTCTTTGTCAATAATGAATCAGTAATAAATTGTTTTGCTTAAATATTTCGAATTTTCTGCCAAAATTTACACTCTGGTATTTAAAAATAAGTTGCCTCAGTTCAAAACACATAGTACATGATAATTTTAAATATTTTCAGAGTTATTATATAAAAAAAATATGTTTAAATATACTTTCTTAATACATTTAAAAAAATATTCTTGAAAAATTTATATCCAAAAATATCCTGTTTAAGTGAATTGTTATGAAAACTTTGCGACCAAAGAAGTAATAGGGGCTATTATACTAATAAATAATAAATCTCAGAATTTCAATTTAATTACTTATTTTGTGTTATGCTTATTGTATGAATTAAAATATCCACAACAAAATTCAAATCATTAATACTGTATATGTACACATATAATGGAAGGGATCATGCATATATTAATGCAGTAATTTCATCAATAAGTAGTAAAAAGGGAAACATGACTGTAAGTAGTTAGATATGATTTTTCTTTGCTGATGAAATATTAGTATGAACCGATGCATGCTTAGTTAAATAACCAATCCCTTGCTTGTATTATTATGATGTTATAGTACCACTTTTCTTATTAAGCATTGTTTTTCTTATTATGAACTGAAAGAATTGATTATGCGTTTTCTGTCAAAAACATCATCCTGAAGATGTATTATGACGTTTGACCATTTTGAATCGTCTAGGAAAGTGTTTGGTTGAAATAAATAAATAATCTTAAATGATTTGCACTTGAGAAAATCCGCTTTAAATAGGCTTCAAGTAGGCTACGTTATTATCACAAGCAAAAAGGATTTTGCTAAGACTCTACTAAACGTTACAAAGAAGTGTGGATGACATTCTGTTATCATAAGATAAATAGATATTTATATAAATATATCGTATATACAATGGTGGTATATAACATATTACTGACAATTAATCCAGAATTTAATAAGCAACCGAATAAAAATAACAAAAGCCTAAACTTACCATAGGTAGAACCCATATTAATGGTAAGAATAGGCTTTCTATTGACTAATAAAATAATACAGACTAATAAAATAATAATTGACTAATAATACAGGGTGAGCGAAACTCGATGCCTCAGCTCTATTATAAGAGAAGGAAAAACGATAGAAAAAATCTAAAAATAGGTTTTAAACGGGATAGAGCAAGGTCCATTATAAGCGGAGTTTTATATTTTTCCATATTTGGAAACTGAAATAATGACGTCATCGTTTTTTTCCCAGAAATATACCTATATTTTGGCACATTTCAAAAGAGCTAATTTTTGTGAACAAATTTTGTAAAGAAAAGAATGTGCTATCTTTTTCCGTTAAAAACTTATAAGCAAATTTGTAAAAAAAGTATTATCAAAAATTCGCAATCGTCACGATTTAAACAAGTAGCCTTTGGAAACAAATATCAAAGTCGCATCTGTCAATAATTATTCTAATGGTTGACAAATATTGTCTTGTTGTCATTTGACATTGAAAAGTGTTCACGCACAACGAAAAAGTCAATATGTGGAATCTCAAAAGAACCCTAGAAGAGCAGTTCAGTTATACGTCTAGAGATACCCCGAACGTGTTATTCCAAGCTTTAAAATATTTGCCAGATTGGAACGCAATTTATGTACAGATAACGAGGCATTTTCTTCTCGAAAAGGATGAGAAATTTTTAAAAGTGTCAATTCTGACAATACTGTTGCTACTTTTTGCAGTATTTTGAAGACCATCCAAGGAAATCGATTCGGCAAGCCTGTCATGAGTTCAATTTAAAATATAGTTCAGTACGAAAATTTTTTAAAGAAAATAGTTATCACGATAATAAAATTCATAATTTAGAACACTTGTCAGATCAATATCAACAACGAAGAATTAATTATGTTGTTCAAGTGATGGTAAATTTAGAGATCAATAACGATCGGTTTTTTCAGTATGTGTTGTGGAAGGACGAAAGCCGTTCTGTTAGTAATGGTAAGCCCAATAAAAAAATTTACATTTTTGGGCTACTGAAAATCCATATTTTGTCAATCCGCTTGAAAACCAAGGACATTTCGGAATTAACGCTTGGTGTGGTATTATTAATGGGCATTTGATTGGTTCATATTTTTATGAAGGAATTTTAAATAGGGAGCGATATTTGCATTTCTTCAAGAACAACTTCCTGTGCTTCTCGAAAATGTGCCAGTACAATTGCGAGCAAACATGTGTTTCCAGCATGACGAAGCTCCACCGCATAAAGCAAGAATTGTCCAAACAATATTTAAATGAAACTTACGGAGAAAGTTGGATAGGTATAAATGTACCATACGAGTGGGTGCCTGAATCACTTGACTTTGACCCCACTAGACTTCTTCTTGTGGGGATCTTTAAAAACTGAAGTTTACAGAACACCATCTGTTAACTTGGAACATTTAATAGAAAAAAGCAGAAATGCTTGCGATGAACTATCTAGAAAAATGTTTCGTAAAGCTTCAATGAGAGAAGTAAGGCGGAGATTGGATAAGTGTTTGGAAGTAGGAGGTAGGAGACATTGAAAATTTGCTGTAGTGATAGCCTACATACTTTGTTTCTTTCTGTGGTAATAGTTGTAACATATGTGTTTTCTAATTTTAAATTAATAAATAATACTAATTAATAATGTTTAATTATTGACAGATGCGACTTTGCTATTTATTTCCAAATGCTACTTGTTTAAATCGTGACGATTGCGAATTTTTGATAATACTTTTTTTTTACAAATTTACTTATAACTTTTTAATGGAAAAAGATAACAAGAAATATTTTTTCTTTGCAAAATTTGTTCAGAAAAATTAGCTCTTTTTAGACATACCAAAACATAGGTATATTTCTGTGAAAAAAAATTCGATTACGTAATTATTTCAGTTTCCAAATATGGAAAAATATGTTAATTCGGCTTAAAATGGGCCTTACTCAATCCCATTTAAGAACCTCTTTTCAGATTTTCTCTATCGTTTTTCCTTTTCTTATAATAGATCTGAGACATCGAGTTTCGCTCACCCTGTACATATTAACTAAGAACCTTTAACTCTTCTTAATGAGTTATATTACTAGAACAAATAAACGACCATGTAGCATTGAAACGGTCTTAGCAGAATTATTTTTCATACTGATGATAATAAATATACTTGTATATTTATTAAGTAAATTATTTTAGCAAAGTTCTTTACTTGATCGATTTTCCTCAGTATTGCTTCCTTTATAATTTTGTTTATAACCACAGCATATTATAATGCCATGAATCTCCTAAATAAATCATATACTATACGGAGTATACAAATATTATTCAGTTAAAGAAAAGGAAAGACATGCATATCACATTCATATGCACTATGAATGTAAGTAGTGCATTCTATGAGTTATGTATCGAAACTCAGGTTAGGTATATATTTTACGAAATCAATTCTTTCAGAGTAAAAAAAGATGTAATAATATCTAAAATCATTTACGCATTATTAGGTATATAAGTAGTTTTAGTTCATTCTAAAACGTTCATATTTAGAACGATTTGGAATACCACCCGGTAAGTTTTTAGTAAATTTGCTCACTGTGTGGGGGGACGAAACCGTATCCAGAAGCTCCTACGATGACTCCGCTAGTTTCGCCGTTATCTGGGGGAGCGGGGGGGAATACTACTGGTCCCGTATTCTGGCGGGGATCCCTAATGGACTGAAGAGGAGTGTCCAATCCACCCCCGAAACCTCTGAACGATCCGAAACCTCCTCCTATGAATCCATATTGGGCCTTAACTACAGCCAAGAGGCAAGCTAACCATAAAGCTATCGCCTGAAATAGAAGAGAAACATGTTAATGAAGAAGATAAAACTATTTAATGAAACACATAATAAATTTATGTCGACGAAAATAATAAAAATGCTTGTGCACCTTCAGAAGATTACATAATCGACTGAAGAATTCTTAGATAACTCAAGGTCATTAATAAAAGTAGTTATTGTTATTATATTTATTACACTGCGTACTTATATATGTTTAGTACCACATCAGTAAGTGCTTTGAGCAATTAACATTCATTTATATTTTTACTTTATATCATTAATTATTTCTTCTTTTTAGTTGCTTCAATTTCGATTAAATCATTTTAACTGTATTCGTAGAACATTTCATTTTCGCAAAGAATAAGAACATTTTATTTCTTTTGAAGAAAGCTAGTTAGTTCTGCACACAAATGTATACTTAATTCTTCATTTGGTACTTATTCCTTAATTATGAAAATCAGAACCAACTTCATTAAACCGAAATTAATCATCTTAAGTTTTCAAATATTTTAGCAGAATGCATTTACGATATGGGATAAGGAAGTATAGCTTCCTGAATTCCTTTGCACTTTAGGACTAGACGTAATAGGTAAAATAGAAATATATTGAAATATCTACAACCTCAGTTTAAAATTCAGTTTTCATTTTCTGTTCTATATAAAAAGATTATTCAAATTCTGTGATATATTTGTTAAGGCTTACCAACGTTAAAAATTGTCAATTTAAAAATGGGAATTTGACAGTATGATTTATTTCGAAACTTTTTACTTCATACATTTTTTCTTATTAACCTTACTCTCCCTGAGGTTAATGATTCTTGTAACAAAAAAACATATCATATGTATAGAACAAAGATTTACGGAAATAGTGTTTAATACTTATTTATACTTAAAGATAAAAAGAAAATAAACAAAAATTAAGATTACGAGTTTGAAGATGAGGTCACTAAATTTTTATGAACATAAATAAACGTTACACGCTATAAGACTATATGTGTAATCATCGATTGAAGTAACGATATGTACCTGGGAATGCCCTGTATATATAATCTACAAAAAATATTTCCTTTTCTTAATTTATAATATACATTACTGTCATGACATTTCAAATATATTATTAAAATAATTTAATATGATATCAATCATTTACACCAAATATAATTACTTATATATCCCCCATATATATATATATATATATATATATATATATATATATATATATATATATATATATATATATATATATATATATATATATATATATATATATATATATATATATACATAAAACATTATCCGTTACTTATTTTAGTGCTACAAATTATAAAATAATTATTATATAACAAACAAAATGTAATTTAATTCCTTACTACAATCTATGCCATCAATTAATTATGCAAATTTGTCCTTGTTTCTTATTTCAAGTTCAGTGACAATTAATACGGCAATATTTTTTTAGTTGTGTAATTTTTCTTGATACTCAGATATGGAAATAAGAATAACAGTCGATTTGTAAGTTATAGGTTACAATACTTGAGACATTTTGTTTATAAATATCAACAGATAAGCTGAAAATATTCAAGCAAATAATTTTTTTCGGCTTTGTTTATAGCAAACACAAACGTGCAAGGTATTTGGAATGTTTTTTCTTGTACTTTATTTTCCTATAACTTATATTAGATATTTTCAACATTATTTTTCAGAAATAAAGGGTTGTGGTGACGAGATATTGGATAATTGAATAATAATTGGATTGTTACCTCAATTATTATTAAATTCTGATATGGTAGCATGTATTTAAAGAAGTGATTTTTAGACCATTCAAAGTCTTCACATCATTTGACAAAGGATATTTCAAACCAAATTTGGATTTAATATAAGTTTTATTAGCATAGGTGAATTTGTATCGCCACCAAGTCATCCTGGTTTCAGACCTTTCGTTTTTATTTATGAGGACCGGAAAAATATTTCTTGGAATCAGTAGATAATATTCTAGTAGGTAATTCGAGAGGCGAAAAAAGTTAGTTTTCTAGAAATAAAGTAACTTAACGAGTTATACATTAATAAACCATGTATTAGCATCATTAAAGCGACACCTTAAGGATATAAAGTTTAGTGTGAAAATAAAGTTTCTGACAATATTCAAAATATACAACGGTAACACTGACGTAGTTTTTCCAAAAAACACTATACTCGACACTCGACACACGTTCTTCACACCAAAGATTCCAACCTACTCCAGTATACAATGGTAGCTCATATTGGGTCTTTCCTATTTACCATTTATAATTTTTTTATAACTGTAAAATATGGTTACACTGAAAAAAATTCTTTTTTCAGGTTTTACAATTACAAACGTATCTCATATCAGACATAAAATCGATTGTCGCAAAAAAACTAGTTATAATCTCAACTTTTAAAGCCTATCGTTTTTTCTGACAAAAAAAAAACTTATTTTCTTGAATGAAACAGTACATCTTCAGTATCGCATTGCTGATATTGGTCTCAAGAGAATCGTCATTGGATTTGAGAATCACCTAGCCAGCTAGAGTAAATGTAAAAACTGAAATAATATAAAATTGTGTCTTGGGGCCTTCCTTCTTTAAATAAAATTTGAATAAATCGGCAGTTCCTTATCCAAATAATGAGAGTATTAGTTCCACCCAAAGAATTTGGGTTTCAACAAGACGATAATCATATCAGTATTAATATCCGGCCATTTTTTTGCGATTATTTCTGTGACATACGGATAAGGCGGCGAGAGCCAACTGAATAACCACCACGTTCACCTAATTTAATCCCGTTGAATTTCTTCTTTTGGAGCTATTGAAAATAACGAACGACTGAAGCAACGAATTTTAATCGAAATGGAAGAATCAGCCCGGAAATGATTGTATATACAAAACAAAGTATTTACACGCATGCTCTTGAATGTCGGATTATTAATGGAAACTATTTTGAAAAACTCTGCCCAAAGTAGAGCTGTATTCGTTTAATATACATTTTTCGCACAAAAAATATACCCTTCATTTTATAATCAACAAACTAATTAAACACCTTATACGGGTCACCTTTGTATTCGTAGAACTTTAAATAATACAATTAAGGGTGGCGGCAATCTAGAAACAATGATAATATCACCAAGTCATTCAATCAATTACATCAATGATATCAATAATATCATTCAAACGCAAAATATAAAAAAAAAGTTTTTTAGGTCGGTCAAAATGTTTTCAAGGAATAGTATTGAATTTGAAATATTGTGTGAAAGTTTATCATCATGCTCTAGTTATTAAAATATCACTATAACTCTAATTATAAGCCATTATACATTGATGGAAACGCATTAGCAAAATTAATGTCATTTCTCATATCAGAAACAACTATGAGAACGTCAAATTTAATAACGCAGTCAAAAATGCGGATGAAATTCTTATTAGATTAGATCAGATTATATTCTAATAGATATATATTATACATAAATAATTTTACTGGCATTTTTAGAACCGGAATTTGCACAACCTCTACGTTTTTCATTCGCATAAGCGTCACACTTTTAGTGCATTTAAGATATGTAGGTACTCCTGTGCATTTATCAGATTCCAGTCAGAGAATATGTGCCAACTCTCCCATTACAAGGCAACGCCTATATCAACAATATTTCCCTGAATCCTGACAATGTATCATTATTTATCCAATCTTGTATCTGTTTAATCGAAAAATTCCTGCTAGAGGGGCGCCGTTCTTAAAGCCAGTCTCTGCGACGTTAACTTATAGAACCGGATAAAATATGAAGTTAGGCGATGAAGGAAAATGATAAATGGCCATATTTCATTTGGTAGAAACAAAAGTTACGTTGGTATGATACAATCTTACAATAAAGAAACTCAACTTGGGTTGTAAGGAAAATGTAAATATTATAACAGTGAGTCACGTAACTAATTAATTATATAGTTAGTTTTAATGTTAGGCAAATAATTTCTATAGAGAAAGTAGAAAATTTCTTTGTTTGATAAGTTCGCTTGCATGAGATTGCCCGCATTAGAAAAATTCGACCTCGCGAGATTCCTTTGGTATTATGCAAGCTTGAAATTCACTATCCACTAGAGGTTATAATGATAGTGAATTATTTCAAGCAACTTATTTATGCTTATAAACATATACTGTGAAGAAAAGCTATAACTAATAGAAATAACGTTTAAGCATAAAGGAATATAGGAAGTTAATCATTATTTGAGTTGATCATTATATCTTTATTAACGCGTAATTTTAACACAAAGGAACTTATAAGTGTTACAAAAATATACTTAAAACCGAATTTATTATCATTCCATGTCATTGGAATATCATTCCAGTGACATTCTTAATTCATAATTAAGAATGTCATTGGTACAGATTATATATGTATATTTGAAGGGTTTTTTTTTTGTAATAAAATAATGCCAGTTTTACCCACTTCCAGCCTCTAGTAAAGAGGTTTAGAATGCTGCTAACATTATTAAAGCGAATGCCATACGTGTATAATTTGATACCCATGCCATTCGTTTTAGTGCTATTTAGTTCATTTCTTCAAATTAGCTTCAAAGAAGTAGAATCCTAAGAGACAATTAGGATTTATATTACTCCAGCCTTTATATTTACTCTCGCTGACTATATGATTCTCGAATTCAAGAATAATATCACCAATTTTGAGTGTTATAATGTTCTGTACTGTTTCATTCAAAAAAAAAAGAAATTCGTCGAAAATAAAACATCTCTTAAGAGTTTCTTTGGTACAAATTATATATGTACATTTTAATGTTTGTTTTTTTTTTTTTGTAATAAATTAACTCAATATCGATTACCTAGTAAAGAGGTTTAAGGTTTAAGCTACTATTAGTATTAAAGCGAATTTCATGGGTGTATCAGAATTAGTTTGGAAAATAGACATTCCCTCTATAATCAACTTTATTTCTCTAGACGGAGAGTACTCATGAGAAATACTCTCACCCATATCTTTGTTCCTTGGGCTACTACTACTGCTATATTAGTAACTAAAGTTATTATTATATAAGTAAGTAAATAACTCCTACATAAGAAACTACAAGACATTATATATTTCCTAATAAATGCGGTCAATACTGGAGTAGGTCGGAACCTTTGATGTGAAGATAACACTGACTTAGTTTCATCCGTTGACGTTCATCTTCAGATGATGCCAACTTTGTTGGCGAAACGCGCCTCAAGTGTAGTGTATAGTGTTTTGGTATTTTGTGAAAAACTAAGTCAGTGTTAAATGTGGTCAAGACAAAACTTCCTCAAGTTAACACAACAATACCATGCACACTGGTGATCGAAGGCAAAACTTTTAAGGAGGTGGACAGCTTCTGTTATCAGGGAAGCTATAATACAAATGATGGAGATGCTGATGCAAATGTAAACAACACTATTCAAAAGGCACGACAAGTATTTATATCACTCAACAACGTATAGGCCTCAACATAGTTATCAAGAAATCTGATAATAAGCTTTTTCAAAACCAATTGTATTTCAATACTGCTGTACGAATGCGAGACTTTAAATTAACTTCGTTCATCAAAAGCAAAATACAAGTCTTCATAAACAACTGTCTGAGGCGAATACTGAAAATTAGATGGCAAGAAACAGTAAGTAATGAAGAACTGTGGAGAATAACTAGTTGTGAACAAATAAAAGCCCAAATCAAACACCGAAAATGGAAGTGGATTGGCCTTACCCTGAAAAAACCAGAGGGAGACAGTCCACATAGCATTGAACTGGAATCCACAAGGAAATAGAAAGAGAAGACCGTCAAAAAATACTTGGCGCAGAACGGTTATCGATTAAGCTCGAGTAGTTGGTAAAACGAAACCCTTTACCCAAAGCCGAATCCGATGGAGGCATTTCTTGAATACACTATGTTCCCCCGTAGAATGAAGTTTAAGATGAAAATAACATTGATGATGATGATATATTTCTTAAACACTAAAAAGTGTCTGTGGATACTCAGCTACAAAAAGACAAGACGACGCAATTGTTTTCAGAAGACAGTACATTAAAGCTTTGAGAGAATTAGTCTATGATGAGCTTAGGATAATTGACAGCATAATCACATCTGTCATCATTATAGAATACTAATTTTCAGAAGGTGTTTTGAGGTCATTTAAATATATAGGCTCAAAAATGATAGTAATATTAATTAAGAGAGATCAAAATTTAATTAAAATGGATATTATTACACATACACTGACGATTTAATCTAATTACTCGTGTTTCTCTGATCGTTAAGATCTAGCAGCCTAAATATTATTTTAAAACTTCTTATAATTGGTATGTGAAAATGCATTAAATTTAAACACGAAAATACTTGGAAGCAGTGTACTGGAACTGGTTAAGAATATTATGTATGTGCTGTAAAGTTTTCCTTTAATAGTGTAATTAAGAAAATACTTGTTTCTTTAAGATCAATATTTAAATATGCTTTAATTAATTTAAAATTAACAGATTCATTAGGTTTATTATTACTTAATACTGTGTAAGATTCGTGATTTTAGCTTGAAATTGCTTTAAAACAGCGAGTTACTAGATACTTTATAACGGTATTCTAATTTTCAATATGAATATATCAGGAACCAGGTTTGCTTTAAATAGAAAATTCTTTTTAATATTATACATATTTTAACTCAGAACCAGTAAGTACAATAACATATGAAAAAAATAATCCATTCCCACCTATTTGTACCAGTCAATACAGGGAGATGATATATCATACGAGTTAAAACTTCAAAAGGATAAAATGTTCTGTAAAAAGATTGGTGGTTCTTATTATTTTATAGATATGTGGTGTTACGCACTATTAAATTTCAATTGATATATAGTATTATCTATCTCTTAATTATCTCTTCATCAACGACTAGACATAATGCGAAAAATTTTAAATTATTTGTTTTATGAACAAATAGTAGAATATGTGTCAAAGTAACTTTTCAGGAATATATTTTAATTAATATTGTTTTACAGTGTCTGTGTTGAAATTAGTATTACTATTCTTTCACATCAAAGCGATTCCTCTCCTGATCTTCTTCATATTAAATTATAAAACATGTCAAATATATATACAAAACATCAAAACGAACAAAATATCAAAATTAATTGTTTTTTATATCTTAATATGTAGCTTATTACATATTTATACTGTTTATTGCGGGTTTTATTTTGTCTTACGATTTCGTAATAATTGAGATAACACAATATTTCACAATTCCTTACCTTCCCATTACCATGAAATATTTTTCTATTTCCAAAATAAACACCAGAATATGCTACAGAATATTTATAGCTATTATGGTTGACAGCAAAACATATGACAAGGTTTTCCATACAATCCTAATGATGTAAAAGCTGGTATTAGTTATAAAATATTATCCCTACTTTAAGTGGACCCTTGATACAAAATACATATAAAAAATGTACAATATATTACACTGCCCTGGTTATTTAAAACATACCGTTCCTATTCAGTGATTTTATGGTAATGGAAAGTGGACCATGTCATAATGGTATCTTACAGGGAGGTTATAATTTGAATTACTACATATTTTTTCATCATCTGAACCTCTGCCTTCCGCCATTTTGCTCCTTTTTAACCTTAATAATCACGGGCATATATAATATATAATTCCGAGTCAAATACCATCTTAGATATATTATATCAATCATAATTATGCATAGTAGAAACTTTTCCACGCTTTCTTAAATATTAGATATATATATATTATAACTTAAATATGTTATGAGCAGATGCAGTAGGAATTTTTTAACAGATTCTATTTCAAAAGTGTCCTTAGACTTAAATCATTGACTGAAAATGTTTATTTACTATATTTAACACAACGATTTTGTAATCATTTACCTTCAAAACCTATGTGTTTGTTGAAATTTACATAAGAGTTCATTACGAAATGAACAAAAAAATCGTAAATACCATTAATTTTCTGGCAATGCTAAAGAACTATTAACTTCTTATTAAGTACTTCCCTTCCCCTAACCGTTATTATTAACATATACAGCAGTTGATATGTACTTGATTTTACTTTAATAAGTTGAAGGATGAGAATAAATAATAAGGTAAAAGAACAAATGAGAATAAGGAAGTTATAGAACAATCGAAATATGTATTTGTTTAAATCGTCCTCATGAGAAACTATTAACAAAAGAAATATCTGATTATAATGCTGCTAAAAATATGCTGATAAAAAAGCTGCGTTCTAGTTTTCTTAAGATCCAAACCGATTTGTTCCTGATGCTGTTTTTTTCAGTACTCCGATTGCGGAATGAATTTATAAAAAATAATATTTTCGATTTATTAAAAAATCTAAAAAATTAATACTTTTATATATAGTCGCAAAAAGACGGTTTGAATGATTGAATGGTAGGGGAGGTCCTGGTAGATGACTAGCATGATCACTAAACTTGAACATTCCCGTTTTTTTTGTTTATAAATATATTTTAATGTATTAATCATAATGATGTTCAGATGTTGATAATGTTAAATGGAAGTCTATGTGTGGGCACTAAATGGAAGAGCAATATTATATTTTCATTAAAACAAATAAAAGTCTTCAGAACTATCAAAGTCGAAAATTGTTAACGTATTCTAATTAAAAATGTAATACCCTTGTAGTGTGTTCAGTTTTCATTCGCATGAACCAAACTATTAATGGATAAATCATATCAGTATCTACTTTTGACTGAAGTGTTGTTTATCTACTTCAGAAGATTTTCAGAGTAATTTATTAACCTTCCATCGGGGCAGTATGAATCTAAACACATTCGGGCGCAATGTACCTGAGAGATTCCATAAATAAATCTTACACAGTTTAGATTTTAATGAGGTGGAGACTTAATTAAACGTTTATTTTAATTAATATAATACAAAGTAAATGTTTCACACTATTTTTTAATCACAGTAATTAAATTTATATAAAGGAATTCATTTAATGTTATAAAACAATAAATTTGGAAGATTTTTATATGAGAACCAGCTATTAACAAGTTTCTTTTTTCTGTTTTAAGCACAAACACAAACATAAATTAGTATTAAACAATATATTGAATACAAAAAACAAACCAGAATAAGTAAGTAATAGAGATCCAAGAAAATAATAAATTAAATAATAAAAGAAATCTAACAAAATATAAAACTAAAAATAATGACGTAATCAGGCGCAATGCATCTGACAGATCTGAGTGTCACATACAACGCCAGGAAATGCACTAAAAGAAATCGACACCATATCGAGAAAGGTAGTTTGAGGCTAGGAAGCTATGAGGGAGTTCGAGTTATATTCGTAATACACACGAAAGGGCAAAGAAAAAAGTGACTGCCGATACTCAATGAGAGTATTTTGATACTAATTTTGATTTAAAACTAAATATAAAAGATCTAAAAGAAAATTTCATCGAGATTCTGTTTTCATCAAGATATACAGAAGATTTATAGAAAAATGTTGCTAAGGAAAATTAATGTTCGATGGCAGTAAATTATTTATCGATGTTACTGTTTCATTTATTTTTTTATATATTACTGTTTTATATATTTTTTACTTCTAACCATTACATAGACGTGGCACATATTATAAAACATACACTCAAAATCAATTATCGGATAAAATTTACCAAAAATAAAAAAAGTATGCTGGAAGCTTTTTATCGAAAGAGGCAGACGCTGAAACGGCAAAGCGGTAGACGATTGTGTAGGCAAAATTTCGTTGTTGAGAAATACAGAGATTATGAAATATTACAGTTAAGTACATGGTATTTCAAAATATGACAAAAATAATAATGAAGAAGAAGTTCGTCAATTTCTAAACATAGACTTGATCATAAAACGTAATTCAAATGAGTTGACCATAAACTGAGAAAATGAGTTTTTCTACAGCCCTAAATAGACCATAGATAGATAAACAACAGTACACAAATCGTAAAGAAGTTAATTTGAATTGACAAATTTTAAATTCAAACTGTCCAAACTGACTAAATGTCACAGCCTTTAATAGATCACGTTGTATAAAATTATGAACTCTCGTCAAAAAATCGCATTACTTGTCCACCTCGCACAAACAAAAAACCAACGCTGTTTCGTCTAGCTTCAGGTTCTGGTCTACTTACTCTGGTCAAGTATTGCACACAGACTACAAGACTTAAACCTACATAATTATCATCAAGTTGTAGTTAAGAAATCGTTTTTATTGATTTCATTAAAAAAATCTGGTAACTTTGCCGCCTTTCCTTAAGGACAATTACAAAATCGTTTGCAAAAGCTTGTGTTTTTATTTATTCAACTATGCCACACGCGGAGCAAGTTCTTTTAAATAGAATACTTGACCTTGTCGCACAAGGACTGGCAGCTTTTAAGTGTGCTGAAACGCTGAAAACCCCCGAGGCCTGAACATCAGTCAGTCAGTCGCACGAGGCGAAGAAACGCCAATCACGGAGGCGTGGTCAGGCATGCCCCTTTACATGAGACACCGAATAGTTTATTAAACGATTACGTAAGTGTCGTGTGGAAGAGTAGCTCGATATGTAACCTTCAACTACGCAAACAAGAATTACCCGGAAATGTGGTTTTTGTAACTTTCTTTGTGTGAAACATTCTAGCTGGTAATAACATATATTTTTTTTAAGCAATTCGCCGTTCCTTTTAAAACGATCTGCCCTTCAACTTGTCTAACGCTCCATGTAACATAAAAAATGTTTCATAACAACTTTAATTGTCTTTGTTTTAGTTTTGCGCGGACATTGCGTCGATTAAGGGGAATAAATTATATGCTCCAAAAAGTTAATTGCAGTGGATGCAAGTTTGATTAAATGTTTAATTGGATAAGATTGTCCCTGCCAGGTGAAACTTGTTGCAGATTTTTTAGGGCATCTACTCACCCGAACAGTCAAGGAATTCCGAAAGTGTGATGTAGGAACTAGGTTTAATACCGAATCTTTTTAATATTCCATTAAAAAGATTACCTAATAATGGTTTAAATGAATAGTAGAGAATAAAAGATATAAACAGTTTGGGGAGTATTTTGTTTTATATGCTCTTGAAATATGATCAACAATTATGTACGTAGTAGATTATTCTTTAATCTGCGATGAAACTAGAAAACTTTCATTAGTATTAACCATTGCATTAATACACCATCACATTCAAACATTTGTGTGTATGAAGATGATCTACCGTTTGAGTAAACATCAGTTTATTATCAACATTATTATTACACCAAGAGAAATTTATGATAAGAAAAGGCATTCATTTAACCTTAATTTGATTCATGAACTCATTACACATTACATACATCATCTACATCATCATCATTTCTGCCAGCATCGTAGAATAATTATATGTTCTTCAAATATTTAGATTAATTTAAAAGTATAAACTAAAGGGTCGTCCAACCATAATGCACGATGTTAATTGTGAGTCACATCTTAACGTCAAGTTTTTTGCCCAACTTAATTTGACATTTCTTTGTTTCAGTATTTGACAAATTCAACCATGGAGAGGTATACAATTGAGGAGCGCGTTAAGATTGTTTAAGTCTTTTACGAAAATGGGCGTTCAAATCAAAATGCATTTCGTGCACTTCGTGATATTTTTGGTCAGCATAATCGACCAAATGTGTCCACAATCTGGAGAATTGTGCGCAAATTTCAGCAAACCGGGTCTGTACGAAATGTGAAAACACCTGTGCATGCTCGCCCAGTTCGTTCTGCGGAAAACATTGCTGTTGTTCGCGATAGTGTAGCAGAAGAGCCGTCAACCTCGATTCGTCGTCGTGCCCAACAATTGAACATCTCACGAACATCACTGATGCGAATTTTGAATAAAGATTTGAATTTACACGCTTACAAGGTTCAATTGACTCAAGAGCTGAAGCCTACTGACCACTTCAAGTGTCGTCAATACGCCGAATGGTTGGTTGAACATACAGAAGAGAATGGTGACTTTACAAAGAAAATCATCTTCAGCGACGAGGCACACTTTCACCTCAGTGGATTCGTTAACAAGCAGAATTGCCGCATTTGGGCAAATGAGAATCCACGAGTGATTGTTGAAAATCCGATGCATCCACAAAGAGTGACTGTTTGGTGCGGTTTATGGGCTGGCGGCGTCATCGGGCCGTACTTCTTCGAAAATGAGGTCGGCCAAGCAGTTACCGTGAATGGTGTTCGCTATCGCGAGATGATAACGGACTTCTTGTAGCCAGAAATTGAGGATAAGGACCTGGACGATATGTTGTTCCAACAGAATGGTGCCACTTGTCACACAGCCAACGAAACAATGGCACTTTTGCGCGAGAAATTCAATGGCCGTGTTATCTCACGTCGTGGCGATGTTAATTGGCCGCCACGATCATGTGATTTAACACCGTTGGACTTCTTTCTCTGGGGATATTTAGAAGAAAAAGTGTACGTCAATAAGCCAAGAACAATTCAAGAGCTAAAGGATGAGATAATTCGGCATATTAACGACATTGAACCTCAATTATGTCTCAGAGTCATTGAAAAAATGGACCATCGGATAGAGGTATGCCACCGAAGCCGTGGCGAGCATTTGGCCGATATTTTATTTCACACATAATTGTCATAGATCCTTCTATCATTATAAAAAATATTAAGATAATTCTCTGAAAAATTTTTGTTTTATTCACAATTAACATCGTGCGTTTAGGTTGGACCACCTTTTATATATAAATATAACGACCTATTTTTTATTCCTTCACATGCTAATCAATTATTATATTCATTCTAAATACTCTCTTTACGATAATAGCAATTTTTTTGGTATTCCATGAATCAACTAATTTGTTTTGTAAACTTTCAGCTTTATAATAACATATAGTAATAACTTTAGGTCTTATTTGCAAAATGTGCAAGATTATAATGCCAGCTATTCAATTTATTTTTAATAAATTCTTATAAGATTGTAGCGACGCTTTAAATTGGCGCATTAGCAAGGATAATGAGTGTCCCTCCATAGCTCAGTGGTCAGAGCAACCAATCGGCAATTGGGCGAGCCGGGTTCGATTCCCGGTCAAGTCAATGCACTGTTATCCTTGCTATCTCCAAAAGACAAAAGATCAAGATATCTTGAGATTTTATTAATTACATATTAATATATTCCTGTTATATTTACCAAACATTTACGAAACATATTTAATTATTATGGTACTTGCATAAATGCAGTGATTCTGCACTTATGCAAGTGTAACTCCTTACACAAAGCCATTCTGGTTAACCTTGCAAAGATGATCGCCTTGATATTATGATATGAAGATACACCTTGTAAAAATAAAGTCATCCCATCTTAGAAACTAACAAGGGAACGATTTGCAGCAAAGAAGCATCTACAAGGGCGAGACAACCAAAGGACAGGCAGGCTGCCAATCAGCTAAACCGTAGAGTGAAAGCTGAGCTTGATGAGCACTACCACATAATCGGATACCTTTGCTGAGATGGGACTCATAATTTCCAATAATCACCTGCAGTCTTTCTATATATTCACAAATTTGTTAACGAAGGATTGCCATTAAGTCTAATTACTTCTGACTCATTTTCAACAAACTTATAATGTTCTTTGAGGCAAATATAGGAAAAGTATTCCAGCGATAGTCGAATCTGGTCGAACTATACTTGTATAGGACCAATATTCACGTAAATATGAAATATATCTTTATTTAAACAAATTGCCTTTGCCCTGGCCATATGCTCATTGTCAGAACTTTGTATATCTAAGAAGAAATACTTTGAATTTAGTACAGGATAAAGTAACAAAATTATATTTAATATTGTTCTTCGTCATGTACTTCATTGCGTTCTTATTTCAAAGTTGTGTCGATTCTACATATATATATATATATATATATATATATATATATATATATATATATATATATATATATATATATATATATATATATATATATATATATATATATATATATATATAATAATTATTATAATATAAAAATTATTAAATAAACTTATAAGGGTAGGCGGATTATTAAATAAACAACCGAGAGAGAAAAAAGTCATAGAAAAAGGCACAAGAAATAAATAGATACCAGCCCCGTGGTTCGCGAGCAGAAGAAAAACAACGAACTGCACACGGTACCGTCTCAGTGTCAACTTCGAATGTCTTTGTGTTCGTCAAAAAAACCGACAGGTAGTGGTTCGCCACGAGCGGTTCGTTCAGCGCTCCAAACCCGGTCCCAATCTTGCGATCAAATGCTTCAAGAGCGGTTCGCAATCAGTTCGGCTCGCAAATGTATACGCACCTTTACGCTTATGGTAGAACATAATCTCGGATGATACCGTTGCTGTTTGTTGTTTAATAAAATTATTACAATAGTTCGTACTGTCGTAAACAACCAGTAAATCAATGTTTTTTTTAAATTTAACTCCTTACATCATTGTATTTAATGAATGTTTATATTTTCAGTAACTGTCCAGTACCTGTTTTGGAATTTGTATTGCTACATTGAATTATTATTCTATTAAACTATTTATCATATATGCCCACTATATCTATTGTATTTTTTCTCCATATTTTCTATTTCATTATCCACTTTTTGCTGCTTTCCGTGATTGCCACATTTTACTATGTACAGAATTGAATCATTGCTCCATAAGAAATGAGGCACTTAAATAGTTACCTCTAATGTATAATTTAAGCAATTTAAGTACATTAAGACCAAAGAAGAGGTGTTTTTCCTTTCACCTTAGCAACTAATCACACTGCCACATACTCCGTTACATAATTTGATTTATCCGAAGTATCAAGTTAAACGATACTTTCAATGGTAGTCGTACAAATCTACAGACAAGTTTCCTGGCGGATTTAGTCATGCGTGTATATGCGATACGTTTTCAATTTATCGTTACCATGTTTACAAAATTTACGCTAATAGCACAGAAAATGTATTGATCAATCTCTCCGAAAATCGAATTAATTAATTGTTTAATTGGAATATTTTAACCGGCAGTCATTTAACGTAGTTACTTTATTTAATTGCGTTAGGTCAGTTTATAAATTAGATAACATCAAATGAGGATAGGAATTTGAAATTCCTTTATTCTATCTATTACTTATACTATACTTTCACTTTTCTCCAGATGACAAAGTGCGAGAAGTAGAATGTTAGTCTTTGATATTTTGAAAATTAAAAGTACTATAATTTTTCTGTAGCATATGATGATAGACCGAAAAGTAATTAAACGCCTTTTCAAAATATATTTTCTTCAAACTAACAATCGTAAATCATAACCGTATAAATTAAAGTAGTTTTTTCACTAGTTAACATTATATTTAGTTTATATAGCTGTAGTGTTTGAAAGTGAAAATTCAGATTGTAAATTTTATTTATGTAGCTACATTTTATGAAAATGAGTTCACCAAGCATTAAAAACAAAATTATATGCTAGGTAAAAAATTCTGCTGAATATGATTACATTATTTGAACGTTTCTGTGTCTACTGTATTGATGGTATATTTTTATGTATGCGATGTTTTGAACCTTTGGACTAGGATTATAGATACTCAAATTGTCGATAAACAATAACTGACAACCATTACTTGGATTTACCACACAATTTACTATTTTCGGGGCCAAACTTGGGGTTAATTTCAGGGATTTTTCTCTGACGATATAAACCTAATAACATCAATAGAAGCGCAGATCAGAAGAAGTATCAACATGTGAGAGCTACACCATATTGCAATGGAAGAAGGAGCATATCGCCATCAACTTTTTCGCAATAGGTGACCAGCCCATTCTCAAGACCAGTCTATCAATGGCCATTGAAAGGCTTAGTGGCTAACAGAGCACCCAGGAATACAGGAAGGTTAAGTTGCTACTGAATTTGACGCTTAGCACAGGTCTAGAGAAAGCCCAGTCTAAGGGGTGATAGGGAAAGTGTTCGGGAACTCACGGGGCTGTTAACACTGTCATCTTAAATACCATTTCAGAAAGATTGGATTGATTACCAACAAGGAATGCAGATGGTGTGAAGGAGAGGTGGAAATCTCTGAACGTGTGCTATGCAAGTGCCCGGCTTGACCTCCTTTTCTTGAACCCAGCCTAGAAGGGATATTGAGGAATTCAAACTTTTGGAAAGCAAACTATCACTAATATTTTGATTTTAATCAAGTTTTGCGATTTTTTGAATTTGGTTAGTTATGGATACTTACAGTCGTATATGCTATATAGATGTTCTTAATTATTTAATTTTTTTCTATTCTATATGAAGGCTTTAGCGTAACAAAGTTGATATACAATTATACTCATATATGATTTGGTGTATGTTTGTTTATGTTATTGATGATAGAGGATAGCTAATATCAGGTAATGTAGTAGGCAATGAGGTAGGTAAGACTTTAGCTATTTGTATTCACATATATATATATATATATATATATATATATATATATATATATATATATATATATATATATATATATATATATATATATATATATATATATATAAGTAGTTTTGTATATATTAAAGTACGTTTCAAATAAATTCTGTATGTCATTGACGTTGTTGTTATGTCTTAAGATAATAAACTTAATTCTACGCTCAAGAAAGGAAAAAAATCATCTATGTAATACAGCTTAATGAAAAATTCCAATCTTTTTCAAACAAGATATCACACCCTTATCCTATATTAAATTTTTTGGAGGAGGAGAAGGTTCTACTCAAAAAATGTTACTTTAAATTTAAAAATTTACATATTTCAATATTATACTTAAACATCGTAAATTATCTTTATCTTAGTCCTTTGTGATTATTAAATATACACTCACAAACCGAAATATTGTATATTTTGTTTTAATTGATTATTTTCATTTTATTTTTTTTTCTTTTAAAACTTTTTGTGTTTTTATTACTAGATACCCTGCACTGGAGTGATTTAAGTATACTGAAATTTATATCGAATAAAAGAATGTTCATCATTCTACTCGTATGTCTTTATTCAGCTATAAAAGCATAACCTTTATAGCTGAATAAGCAATAATGATACAAATTACAAACACATCATTGAGTGCCTTGGCGACAAACAACGACTACTGTTTTGTTTGTTGTTGTCAGAATGACATTTCTAGTGTTTTATTTATTGTTTCTATAGTTTTGTTTAGTGAGATGTCACATTTAAGCGAGTTAGTTTTCGTTAAAATTGTGATTTTAGCCAACGAGGGTTACAGGCAAGAAGATATTGCGAGGAGACTGCATATTCATCAATCGACTTTTTTCATATAGTAAAACTATGCAATGAGACTTCAGAATACAAAAGACGACCTGGTCAAGAACGTATAAGATTTACAACGCCAGGAGATGACCAATATTTGAGAATTCTATCCTTGCGAAATCGCTCACATACGGCTCCACACTGAAGAATGAATTAAGGCAAGTCAATGTATGTAAGTGTTAAAGCAGAAATAAGGAAACCTTGAAGAAGTCGATTTAAACCCGAAATGTCCTGCTAGGATTCATAGGATGCTCCCACGTCACAAAACCAGACCGTTGCAATTTGCAAGAAACTACATGGAATAAACATCAATGGAGAAATGTCCTTTCCACAGACGAAACAAGAATACGGTTATGGAAGCCAGATGGACGTAGTGGAGTATACAGAAGGTCTAAGGAAGTTTTCCAGAATTTAATCTTGTACAAAATGTTAGTGGCGTTTCCATTATGGTTTGAGGAGGCATTAGTTGGGAGAGTCGCACGGAGCTTGTTGAGGTAAATATAAAAATGAATTCTGACTGGTACATACGCAACATCCTTGAATAGCATGGTTATGCCGGCTTCATTGGATACGACAACTTTGTGTTAATGCATGATAATGCCCGGGGTCGTGCTACTAGAACAGTGATCCAGTCCCTTGAGGATTGAGGCACTAGAGTGGCCACCAGTGGCGGCTCGTGATGAAATGAAACGGATGTTCTGCACAGGGCCGATCCTATGGTATTGGCCGCTCGTGTGCAAATTTCAAACGTATCCAAACTACTGGCACCGTAGGGACCGCAAAAAAATTTCGCCGAAGGAAAAATTTTGAAAATTTCAAGGTCACGCGTTTTCCTGATACTTCAGAATTTTTATGTAAAATCCATTTATACAAAAATATAGACTTTCACAAGAAAAATTTTTGGAATTTAATACCTTTTTGAAGAACATTCATGTTTGCCGTCATATTCTTTGGTTAAGAAAAAAGGCTTGTAAGGTGAATTTTCTACTAGAGGGTCTATAACACTTAAAATATTTTCCGCAAGAGTTTCATCGTCACATTTTGTAGGTTTCAGGTATGTCCAAAAACGTTCAATCGGTTCACCATCGAGAATATATCTTAAAACTACCACTAACTGAGTTCTTGCAGATACATCAGTTGTTTCGTCTGCCATAACTGCCAAAAATGAAGGTTTGTTAATTTCTTTAATTATTTCTTCATGACGTACTTTTAATATACAATCTAAAAGATCATTTTGTATTTCTTTAGAGGTTCCTTTAAATACTGAAGCATTTTGTAGATGCTCGCTTAAAGTTACATCAAGCTCAGCAGAAAAATTTATCAAACCACGAAATATCCCCGGGTTTTGAGAGGTTTCAGCTTCGTCATGTCCTCGCAGAGCCAATTCAAAGGCCCCACAAAACTTTATGCAGTTTATAATTTTTGACAAAACGTATCTCTTTTTTGTCACATTATCATTATGCTTTTGCACATTTATCCAATAAGCTGAATCTAGCTGCGCTTTAATATTAGTAGTTCCTAATAAAGCTAATTCTATTGTATTATGTAGATGGCTTTTGGAGTTGTCGTGCTTTTTTATTTTTTCAGTTAAGTGCACCAAATCTGTCACCCCTACCTCCGTCCATGCTTTATCACCGCCAAAAAGTAAACAAGGAAAACAAAATAACGCATTTTTTTGTTGCACCCACAAATCCAATTGTTCTTCGAATAAATGTCTCTATTAAATTGACGGTTATATACTTTTCCGCGGCTAACACCTGTAGTCTCAATAACAATATAGGGCAATGGCCTACCATTGTTTTTTAAATCAATTTTTTCTTCATAAGAGTATTTAAAAAATCGCTTCACATGAACTAAATTATAAACTAAATCCATTGTCACTATCACAGTATATAAATATTAATAATTAGTACAATAAATCACTACACAAATTCACAAAACAGTATTTAAAATCGCAAATTAACACGAAATACGAAATAGATACGATTTACGCCCGCCCGAGTAGGAAGGAGTAAACATTCACTGATGTTGTCTTAGCTGGAAAAAATACAGCTCACTGACCGTGTAAATTCGCGCTTTACGAGCGCCAAGTGTGGATTGTCGCGGGAGTTGAGGGGGAGGACGGGTGTGCCGAGCCGTGCTGAGAACTACCTCGTGTGGCCCAGTTCAAATTATCGCGACGCGCTCGCGTAGATACCCAGATAATTCATCTGGTCTACTACTCAATAGACGACGGCGGGCAGAATGCGACTTTAACGCAATAATTTGGTTAGCTGCACCAACTAACCAAATTATTATATTAATAAATTTTAGTAATTATTATGTCACGAAAATATACAAATATCTAATTTTTTGGCAGTTCTGCAGCTCTGCAGCACCTATACACCAGCCGCCCCTGGTGGCCACCAATGAGTCCTGATGCTAATCCCATAGAACATCTACGGGACATACTGAAGCGACATATATGAGCATGATATCCAACTCCTAACTCAATTGCGTAATTAAGAATTGCTGCACAGGAAAAATGGAATCAAATTCCGCAAGAAACCATAAAAGATCTTCTGCGGATCATGCCTAGAAATAGATGCAGGCTATCGCTAGAACTTGAGGAGGAAATACTAAGTACTAAATTTTTATTATATTACCTTAAAGTATGGTTATATTGTCGTTATTGTTTACTCTTTCTAATTAAATGTGATAACCAAATTCAGGCTATTTTATTAATTCCGCGACAAATCTGTTGTAAAGCTTCAATTTGTAATTTATTTGACTATAATATACGTAAAAGACTCCAATTCAGGGTATCTAGCAATAAAACACAAAAAGTCTTAAGGAAATGAAAAATAAAATGGAAATAATAACTTAAAATAAAATATGCAATATTTCTGTCTGTGAATTAAATCAGTATATACATTTGTCAAAAGCAACACATCGTTAATCACCTTACATACATACTACAAAAGAATTATTTTATGATACGATTATAATGTTTACTGTGTTTTCGTACAAAATTACATCTATTCCACAATATCACCGGTGCATT
Organism: Rosalia funebris; assembly: GCA_037954035.1. Classification (NCBI taxonomy): domain Eukaryota; kingdom Metazoa; phylum Arthropoda; class Insecta; order Coleoptera; family Cerambycidae; genus Rosalia; species Rosalia funebris. The sequence goes on from JAZFAV010000004.1 coordinate 10,765,200, forward strand.
CCTTTCCATTAACGATATCGCAATTTTTCTAAATATAGCCTGCAGCATGGAATACTATAAAGTGAGAAGATTAGGCACAATTGCATTGGATTTCCATAACGGGCAGGCGGGTTTTACTTGTGAAACATGCGTAACTAAAGAAATGTCACATACAGTATTGGCACACAGACCCGTTCGATCTTTGTTGCACGCACTAAAGTAATTGGTACCTGCATAATGACCGTACGTATCAATTTACAGACAATATATATTTCCAGCGATTTGCACAATCGTTGCACAAAGCCGTTGTTGGATAAAAAAATACGCTGAGAATGCCGGTTGGTGTTGCCGATAATTGGAATTAGTTTTCGTGTTTAAATCGCTAAAAGGTAAAGTTATTTAATTATATTAGGGAAATTAAAGCTCAGTTATCAGTACGTTACATAATTTTCTACAAATTACGTAAAATTTATATTGGTCCAACTTGGTTATAAAATTGAAAACGTCCATCTTAGCTTCTTGAAATAATTCTGTGAAATTCTGTCAAGTTATGTGCCCTCACTGTCATAATCAGTAACGTATTGTTAATTTCAGAGATAAAATAATTAACTACAAGTCTGAAAATTAAAATTAGAGATTAACAACGTTTTCTTATTAATAAAAAAGCCAAATTAATTTGTTAGAAATATCCCCCATCTTATTAAATGCACAAAATTACCATCTCTTTATCAACGACATCGACAATTCTTTTATTCATCTCTTGCAAATTAAAATAGTTCATAATGGGCAGACAAGAAGATTCGGAAGACACTCAACTTGGAAATGAAAATTTATCAGCCAATAAATTATTTAGTATCTTATATTATTGCTTGTTCTAGGAGATACTTTCTAAAGTTATTCGGTTCTATATTCCCAATAACTATATTCCCAAATTCAATTAATTTGTCTATTATATACTATATAATCCATAATCCAAATCGTGTTGAAGAGATTGCAGTAGGTAGCAGGAAAGCATCACCAAAATATTAAACAAAACACGAGAACTGTTCGACATATGATACCAGAACTTTCAATATTAAAAAGAGCCGACAATCAAAAGATCAAATAGCAAATTTTGAAAACCAAAAAATCGATAGATGCAGAATGTCAACTGATACATACACGTAATACATACATGAACATAATTTCTTGCATCGGTACAAAACATATTCAAATGAAATATAACATTCTTTTTAGAACAAGGATATCGTTAATGACTACACCATAAAATTTCTAAAGGAAGACTGTATTCAAAAATATTTTACTTTTACCATCTTATGGATATTTTGCTATGATAAAATTTCACCACTTTTCGTTGGAGTAGAAATGGTATAACATTTCATAATTCTGGTTTAAAATTAAACTCATGTTATGTTTGGTAAATTTTTCACTTCTATTATACTATAATAAAATAGTAGAATTTAATATGTTATTTATAATATTATTAGTGCAAAATAGCACTATGCATTATAAATAGCGGTGTTTTGTATTTCGCTAACATGGTCCAGCTAAGTATTGGAGTAGACATGACTGTGAGAATAATAGTTAATTTAAATAATTTTAGATTGCATAGTATATATGTATAGTATAGATTGTCTAGTATATATTTATCATCATCATGAGGTCATCAGTCCTAAGACTGGTTGGACGCTAACCTCCAGCTTCTCCTATCTTGTGCTAACCTACGCATTTCACTAATTGTGCTACAACCTACATCCCTTACTATTTGCGAGCAGTAGTCTAATCTAGGCCTACCTCTGCCTTTCTGCACTCCTATTTCTGCCTCCAAAATATCACAGACTATTCCCCCATGTCTCAGCAAGTGGCCTACCATTCTATTTCTTCTCTTCTTTATGTTTTTCCACATACTTCTTTTCTCACCGACTTTCTCTAATACTTCTTCGTTTCTAACCCTATCAGTCCACGGTATTTTCATCATTCTTCGGTAACACCACATCTCAAAAGCTTCTAATTTCTTCCTACTTGCTTCCCCTACCGTCCAGACTTCGCAATCGTATAGTGCCGTGCTCCATACATACGTTTTCAAAAATCCTTCCTTATTTCTAAGTTTGTGTAAATATGTGTATAATTTTCTGGTCTACACATTTTTATACATTTAAACCCATATTGATATAAGAATCCAAAAACAAAACAAGGTGTCTCCGTCATAAAATTAACATTACCTAACACTGTCAGATTACCTCAGATAAGATTATCTGAAGTTAAGTCTCTACAATAGGTCAAATAAATAATTGGTCCTACGAAAAGACAAGGATAATAAGAAAAATGTTCCTACTTTCATAAATTAAATGTTGAAAATATTAATGGTAATAAATCATGAATTTATCTGTATCGTTTTTAATATAATTATTTTTATTCTCCTTGTCTTCTTATTTTTTAAATATTTTTCCCTGCATTTTCTTCTTTACAAACAGTATACTTAGTTCTAATAATACCTTGTATCTCCTATATGTATGAAATGCAATGTAATGAAATACATATTAAAATATTCCTCAATAATGATAATGGAAAGAATAGACCCGAAATAATTATCATTTTTTCTCCAAATTTTTGAGGGAGTTGAAAAAGCAATTTGTAATAAAGGAAATTTCCCTTTACTACTCGTAGTTGAAAACTATTTTTAGATAATTATTTGCAAAAAATTTTAATACACTACTTAAATACACTAAATACTCTAGTCATCTGTATAAGCATATAAGCACCGCAAAGATGAAGTAGTGGGTATTATTCACCAAAAAGGAATCGTTTACATTGATCAAATGAAAAAAAAAAACGAAAACTGATGTAGAAAAGTTGAGAAATATTAAAAAAAACAAAGCCCAAAATGGAAGAAATAATTGAAAAAATGAGTAACAAAAAATGTAAAATTAAAAAACGTAAACATCGCAAAAATTAAATTTACTCTATTTGAACCCATGAAGAAGAATTATATTGTCTGCGTCGACGAATTTAATAGAATTAAGCAGTCATTAACGCAGATTTATTGGCTTGAAGACATTGAATTAACCATGTGAATGTTTTATTGCGAAGGATTTTCGTTATAATTGACCATAACCTTTACAATTCAACAAAATAATTTCATGAGTGAAATTCGGAATGAACATTCCTATTTCGTATTTTATTTAACTGTTATATATTGGTATAAGGATTATATTTACGACTAATTTCATTGCATCCTTATTAATTTATGAATTTAAATATTTTAATAGCGCTTTAAAATATTTTTCAGTCCCCGCCATGAAAAATAATGGTAGCTCATTAACAGTACACTAACACAAAAACACTTGACTCAAGGCAAAAGTATATCGCCTTAATTAGTAAGCCCGTTACATTCTGACATTAATTATGAATCGCGCTATACAGATGCTCACAATTAACCAAATTCCGAAGCAAATTGGTATTGCGAAGTTAATATTCAGCGCTAATATTCGACGTCTAAAAAAACAGATTCCAATTCAGGAAGTCCGGAAACAACCCGAGGCAGTCAAGGCAGTCCATATATAGACAGAAACCAGCTTGCCTACCCAACAATGTAGAGTGTGATGCTGAGACAGGACCTTGACCATTCTCACTTTATTTTCAGTATTGCATAACGATGGATATGGAAACTTGATCTTTTAATACTTTCGTTTAATTTATGTTTTTAGCCGAATTAAGAGAGCTGCTATTTTACGGCACGTATTCGATTGAAGCAAACAAGTCGATTAAAATGTTTCAGCTTTTAGTAATTGGTATATATGTAAGGAATTTATCATCACATCACTCATCAGATCAGCATTCAACCGATGTTGCTCAACAGCTGCATTTTGTGGGGCATAGTTGTAGTAAATGAATCTTGGACTGAACTTGGACTACTTGTTTTATTGTTTACTTATACAGAAAATAAATTATGTGCTATATTTAAGGCCTCTGACGAGTCAGGCGACGAGGCAATCACTTTTAGCCTTTAACAAAGAAATATAATCAAATTTAGTATTATCGATACCATAATTTTTTAATATACTGCTATAATAATGTTTCCATTATCCCTTATACGGTATAAGAAAGAAAAAACAGGTAATTTCCAAAAGATATCAAACTACCACGTAGTCATGACCGCTGCATTTATTAATCATGAAGACAATTAAATAAGTTGTTAGCCAGATTTAAAAAGGGGAAGACTACTGTAAAAATTGTTTTTGTATTTCTTTATAGTATGTATTTTCAAAAACATATAGGTAAAATTTTAAGTAAAAATTCTGAAAATTGACCGAGTTACTGTCATCTTAGTGAGAGCAGGTAGCGCGATCGTCCCTGCTAATGAAAATCAAAAAACGCAAGGACGACACTGGAGATGTTGATGAAGAACCATCATATGGTCCGGGACTCGATAGTTTAATGTAAATATCAATATTTTAGGAAATACATAACTTTATATTAAGAAAAACGCAACCGAAACTTTAAATAAACAATTTTAAAACCTTAAAATGGACTATTCCGCATGTGTTCTACATGTAGAAAAGTCCGTTTTAATCTCTATCTCGAAATTGAGTGGCCGAGAAAAAATAAACCAACACTAAATGCAGAATATGTGTTTTATGCGACAGTTTTACCTTTTTCAAATAGTCCACGATCGTACTTTCTCATGACCCATGGACGTACCTAATCAGAATCAGTCGAAACCCAATCGATCTGACACGATTTAATTGAGTGATCTTGCTAACAAAAACAATTTCTCAAATAGTTCACCATTGTGCTTTCGCATGACCCATGTACATGGTAGAGTGTGTTCTATCCACCTCAAAATCAATAGCTGTCGTCTGGGAGACGTCCCCGATCAGAATCAGTCAAAACCCGATCGATCCGACACGATTTAGTTGAGTTATTGTGCTAATGAGAAATTTTATTAATGCCGACGACAACGACAACGACAACGACGACGACACACACACACACACACACACACACACACACACACACACACACACACACACACACACACACACACACACACACACACACACACACACACACACACACACACACACACACATACACACACACACACATACACATACACACACACACACACACACACACACACACACACACACACACAAAATGGTTTTAAAATTATTTTTTGTGCTTAGGCCGAAAAACGAAAAATATACGCTAGAAAATAACATTTTTTTTACACGATTACATTACTTTTCCGCGTATAGTCGAGCGCGGAAAAGTAACATGTCTTTCTCGAAACGACTTTTTTCGACTTGTCGCAACGAATGCTCGAAAACCTATAAGCCGATTTTCAATTTGCTTTTTTTTAATATTTGTAATCGAAGTAGCTAAGTCTATACGTAGCCAATTTCAAAAATTTTAATAATTACTATTTTTACAAACTGCGTGAATAAAAAAAGGGCCTTAAAACTAAACAGAATTTCAATCCGTCGCCATTTTGTAAATAATCAAAAAAACAACTGCCCCTAATAATAGACTACATTCATAAAAATATTAATATTTTTTTTTTATATTCAGTAACCTTTCACCGAGACATTAATACCACAATTGAGCAGAATTTTTTTTTATTAAGGCCCATATTTTTAATGTCTTAATAAAAATTTATATAAAACAAGTTTAATAAACACTTAATAAAACAACAACAACCCGATCGCTTTATTAATCAGTTACCCCTATAAAAAAATTAAAAATGGGTTACTTTTTCGGCCGTCACAGAGGCCTACCCCCTTAAGGATCTCGATATGAAAGAAAATATTGACAATGACACTTAATAAAATAACATCAATCCGATCCCTTTATTAATTAGTTATCCCTGTGAAAAGAATTCTGAAAAATAGGTTATTTTTTTGGCGGTCACAGGGACCTCCCCCTTAAGCATATCTATATGCAAAATAATATTGACAATGACAACACTATTGAAAATTTATTGGTGATTCTCGGAAATAAACGTCTTGTGATGAGTAATTTTTATCATCTCTGTCACTCTCAAAATTATAAAAACTTTGTAAATATTCAGATAAATTATTATAAAATTATTGAAATAAGTAGGAATATAAGTTAACATTAAATATCAACTTTATCGTCACATTTATGTCTATTATACAGATTTGAGAACGTTCTAGTAGCATGTGTACCATATTAAGAAATGTGATAAAAATCATTTTGAAATAATAATAATCTTGCCATTCAAATTTACACATATACAATAGAAATTGTGTCTGTATGTATATAATTTTCATGTAATCGAAAGACATGTGTATGTAAATGATTTATGACGTTCAATAGAATATGAAGAGTAGTGAATTGTTAAATAAAGTATTTTATAAAATCTTCTTACTTCGTTAACGCTTATTTTATTCATGCTTTCTATTTTGAATAGGATATGGAATGTCATTACTTTTAAGATTGTACATAAATTTTATTTGAATCTATATTATATTATAACCGTGAAGTGTACCCAAATAAAACATTATGGTTGATGCTGTTCTAATATAACGCAGACTGTTATATCGAAATTATAACATTATAACATAAGAAGCGATGATGTTAGTCGTAAACCAAGATTTATTTATTTTCATGTTCCAAATAGTAGTCGCAGGATAAGCAAATTAACAATAATTTATGGCAAACATGCTCTGCACGGTGTTTTTTTCTTTCTTTCTTCATCGAATAACCATGTGGCAATGACATATTAAAGTGAAATTGAAAGAGAAAATGTGCATCTGTTGAGATATTTTCAGGTATTAGATACTTCGCAAAGTAAATTGTTTGCTACTTACAATAAGCAGAGATTACAGCAGTTATAACAGTATTCGTGTTCAGCGTTTCAATAATGCCTAACAAGTACTGCATCGATTTCTGTATTACTGCAGAAACTGCAAAGTGGCGCCAAGTGTTATTTTAATCAGTTTTCGTAAATAGAGTATCGCTGTTTCGAATTTATAAAATAGAATAAATACTTCAAAAAAGTTGCTATAGTTACTTGTAAAATACTGATTTGACAAAAGCAATCAAGGTCCGAAGAGTCGACTTCCATATTCAGAACGCCGGAACTTCTAAAGGTATCTTACTTGGATACTCCTAGAATTCGGGGATTCCACACATTTCTAACATATAAACACTGACTAGTTCAGGTCATAACCATGAGTATATCTTCAACTCCTACTATAATTGCACATCCTGTACCACTTTCAGTTTTCGAACCATCCGTTTGGTGATAGCAAGAATAAAGGTGCTTATGCCTTAACCGGGAATCGAACCCGACTCTCCTAATTTCCGGTTGGATGCTCTGACCGCTGAGCTATCGAGGCACACTCAATATCCTTGCTAATGCGCCAGTTTAATGCGTCACTACAGTACTCCCCCCCCCCCCCCTAGAGACATGGTTTGTCTCTATACAATTAATGGAATGTGATTGCGTTCGTCATTCTTACGAACCGTTGTTCGGTAACCCGCAGACTATAGGGCGATGGATAGGACGGGAATCGAATCCGCGAATTTGAGATGTAAGGGAGGTTGGATGTACTGGAACGAATCACATCACGTCGGGGTCACCACTTTGGCGATAGCAAGGATAAAGAGTGCTTATGCCTTGACCGGGTATCGAACCCGGCTCTCCCAATTTCCGGTTGGATGCTCTGACCGCTGAGCTATCGAGGCACACTCAATATCCTTGCTAATGCGCCAGCTTAATGCGTCACTACACCCGTATAAATTATTTCGGCGATTGAAAATTTTTCAGATATATTTTGAAGTATATTTTAAAGAGGGTGGAATTGGTTTTATGTTATGGAAACTTTGTGCATTCTAGATTTAGCTTTGGGTTTACAAATCACCACGGAAGATCAGAAGAGAAATTTTTAGGACATATATGTGGTATTTCTATCAAAACCAGTTTCAAGGAGTCTGGTAATGGTGAGCATGGAGTTGTATATATCTTCGCTCAACTTGTAATAGGTATTGTATAAGGTCTTTCAATGGGGACGCTCGAAATTTGTTAGGTTATAGCTGTACTTCTGTTAAAGCAACGTCTATGAAGATTATTGTAAATTATTCAATAGTGTATGGCATATCACTGTGGAAGATTATAGCGTTCAACAACGTGTGCAAATCACCAAATATTATTTTCAAAATCAGTACTCTGTTCGAGAAACATTCCGCGCATTGCGTGACTTTTATCCTCGCCACAACCATCCGGCAAAGTCGATTATTCGACGTTTGGTAACCAAAATCGAGTCAACCGGTTTGATAAATAATTAGCCAACACCCGTACGTCACTGACATGCAAAGCCTGCTGAGAACATGACCGTTGTTCAAAAGAGTATCCGGAGGACCCGAGGCAGTCAATTTCTCATCGTTCAGAAGGGCTTGGCCTTTCTACGACTTCAACTTGGAAAATTCTGCGTCAGGACTTGGGTCTGCACCCATATAAAATCCAACTGACCCAGGAACTTAAGGTAAACTACCATAAACAACGTGTGTAGTTGGAAGTTGACCCAAATTTCGCCAAAAAAATCATTTTTAGCAACGAGGCCCATTTTTAGATGAATGAATATATGAGCAAGCAAAATTGTCAAATTTAAGACGATACTAATCCACATGAGATACATCAGCACCAGATGCATCTCGAGAAAGTCACTGATTGGTGCAAATTTTCGTCTGGCGGAATCATCGGTCCATATTTCTTCCAAAACGAAACTGACATTGCCACAATCGTCAACGGCGAGCACTACAGATTTATGATAAGCAACTTCTTATGGCCTAGACGGGATTATATGAATACCGACGACATGTGGTTCCAACAGGACAGCGCTAAGTGCCACGATGGATATTTTGCACGAGCGATTTAAGGGCATGGTTGTCTCGTGCAACGCGATATGAATTGGCCACCGAGATCCTGCGATTTAACGCCTTCAGACTTTTTCCTTTGGAGCTATCTTAAATCGTAGGTCTATGCGAATAAACCGCAAACAATTGATGCCCTCAAAGTCAACATGACGAACGCCATCCAGCAAATTCAGCCAGCTGAATTTGCTGGATAGTGCCACCAAACCTCCCGAATATATACCACCAAGCAAAGCCACGATGGAAATTTGAACGACATTATATTCCATACTTAATGCCATAAAATATGCTTTCAAATAAAAAATATTGAGTGGATATCTCACACAACTTGTTTTATTCACGTTTAAAAATCGGGCTTCCTTATTGAAAGACCCTTTAGTTAGGATATTGTAATAAAGCTCTTACTGTCAGAGTGCAGTTAGCTATTAGACAGTTTCTTCCAAAGGTTAGTGGGGGAATGCCAAATTCTACTACCAATGCCCACATTGGGATTGTTTTGAAGGCTCCAGTGACTAATCTAAGACAGATATTTTGGTTATTATCTAACGTACGACCATTACTATTATTAGATATACGTATAAATGTATATCGAAAAATTAGGACCGCCATATTGAAACACTTAAATAAATAATGTTTTATCGACACTTTTCGAGAGTTCAGTTTAAGAGCCGTAGATATAAAGTACCATTTCCTTGTACCAATATCATATGTAAATAAAAAAGAATATGCCATTGCATTTGATGGACACACATATATGATAATGCCTCTCATTAATAAAAGTGGTGGACAAAGTACTGTGGAAAGTGTAAATTTAAATATACAATTACATCATGAATCAAACTGAACAAAAAACTGACTCCTTCACATAAGTACTGATTGTGAATCGTCAAATAACTTTCTTAATATCCTCGAAACCTCAGCAGTTACGTGCCGATTCAGATAGAGCACCTAAGTACGCAACGAAGAGTTGCCGAAATTAAATGAAATCAAACTTAGTGAAAACACGACAGATGGGAGAAGAAAGTGTGATTTTTATATCGATACCGCGAGGCTGCGGAACTAACCAGGACTGAAGATATATAACATGGAACGATGTCGAGAGCCTTCTGCAAGAACTCGCTTCTTCGGTAATGTTTCGATTGATTGGGATGCAATATTCGATTGCCTAAGACGTTTTTATTGAACACGACTGACAAGTTACAGACCGGTTACTAAATTTACTAGAAGAATTGCAGATAGTGGCATAGGTATTTATATAATTGTAAGTGAAAAATCAGGTGACACTATTTTTCAGCTTTCTAGTAGTTTACAAACACTTTTTTATGCAAAAACCCTTGAGAATGTCAAGGTGCTTTCATAATATTTGCCACGTATATTTTACCATTTTTCGAAATGCTACGACCATTCTTTCCTTTACTTATCTTTATTTCTATCTTTATTTTACGGGAGGGTCTATGATGCTTGATATTATTAAGGTATTTATTATGCCTGAGGTTTATTATGTATCCATCATGATGTTATATTTTTGTTTCGACTAGTTCACATTCATAGTTGGTTCGAAATTCATAAAACTAAAGGCTAGTTATTTAGCTGAAATTATTTTAATCATAATCAAAATCATGTACGAGGGTAAATCAAACATAAACGGGATTTTTGTTCCTGAGCGTCTACGGTTGGTATGAACGGGCCCGAGGTTCTAGTAGGCTTTGGTAGAGTAATTACGATTAGGAAGAGCCGGCTATTACCCACTCTTAACCAGTTCATCAGTAGCGCTCACGACATCGGACCGAGAAGTGCACCCCGCTGTTACGCAACGCATTACAAAATTTCTTGTTCATGAAGGAGTTCAAGCAGGGAAATTTTCCATATGTTGACTGCACAGTTCAGGGAGCAAACACTGTCAAGGACTTGTGTGTTTGGCTGGCATAGAGAGTTCAAGGAAAGGTGAGAACGAGTGGAAAATCAGGAACACGATCGCCGTCCTTGAACCAGCACTACGGACGAGCATACTCGCGCGTTCAAGACATTCTTGAAGAATATCGAGGGGTGACCTTATCCGAAATTGCAGAAAAGGTGGGGATAAGTTGTGGAAGCTATCAAGCGATCATCAAAAGTTATCTGGAGATCTCCGTAAAGTGTGGGTTTTTCGCCTTTTGGCGGCAGGTCAGAAGTTGAGACGTTTGGAGGTATGTCAGAGGCTTACAGTAAGGTGTGTGGAAGAAGGTGATGCATTTTGAGATTGTCACCTGCGACGAAGCGTGGGTTCACCACTACACGCCCGAGTCCAAAAAAGCCAATATGGAGTAGCAAAGGAAGGCGGTGGCAGTCCTAGTGAAAGCCAAGGCTTGACTATCAGCTGGCAAGGCCTTTTCAACCATTTTTTTTACCAGCGAGGCATTTTGCTCATTGATGTTTTGCATGCGCGACACACAGTCAATGCTGCTTACTACTGCGAGCTATTGAATCAGGTGAGGAGATATCGCCACAAAAGACGAAACTAACCGATTTGACAGGCAATCCTCCTTCACGACAACGCCAGGCCCCATACTGCAGCACGAACGGTCGAAAAGCTGAAAAAAAATGTACTGAACTCCACTTGAACATCCTCCTTGCAGTCCGGACTTATCACCTAGCGATTTTCATTTGTTTGGGCTGTTTGAAGAAGCTCTAGGAAACAATTATTTGAAGATGACCAGGGTGTAGAGTAATTTGTTGCGCAACTGGCTCCTGACGCAGCCAACTTCATTCTACGATACCTACTGAGATAAAAAACTTTCCTTCTCGTTGGGAAAAATGTATTTATAAAGCAGGAGACTATGTAGAAAAATAAAATATTTTGCATTTTGTATGGCAATCAATAATTTTTTTTAATAAAGTTCCATTTATATTTGATCCGCCCTCGTACATCATAATAACTCCACCTTTTCTATATGAAATGGTCGACCGAAAAAGAAATGACGGCATTTTTGCGACGGTTTAATTTATTTTGTAAAATTCACCAAAATTTTGTTGTAGAACGAGGGGTTTCTTTTCAAGTGTTTTTGATTTCGAGAACTCGGTCCCTAATACACGATGAAAGTATTCAAGTTTAAACATAATAAATGGCAAAGGAACTCAAAGTGTCCAAGAGCTTTATTTCGTCTAAAATTTTGTTTTATATGTGAAATTGTTATATGTTCTGTTTCTAATTCATTCCTTCCCATAGTATGTTTTTTCATAGAAGTCATGTTATTTGAATTATCGTACTTATATTTTAAATGTAAAATAGGAATGTGTACGAGTGGACAGGAATTGTATATCCCTTGCAAAAATATACGGAAAGAAATTAATTTAATCCACTATTTTATATACAATATATTTGTCGCTCACATTTTGGTTTTACTGAAATAACTATAATCATTAGCAGAAAATTTTGATTTTCGACCAACTAAATTACAAAATTCTATTAAAGTTGTAATCCTTTTACTTACAAATTAAATCTAAACATAAATTGAAACCAAATCATTACTTCTTACGTCTTCTTTAGACCTTCGTGGTTTCAGTAAGATTTGCGAGAAACCACAACGACAAAATCACGTGGAATCTACCATTAAGGATAGCAGCCCAGTATAAAAGTGTTATCTACGGTTAAGTTGTTTTATTTCTACATCATGACCAATAGTTATACACACAAATCAGAAAACTCACGTTGGCAATATCAGATGAATGTGTTCAACATTATTAACATCAACTACTTTTTTTCATCGAGATATCAAAAAACTTAAGGGGCAAGAAGTGAAATACGCGTTTTAGGCAATATCACTGATTGGACGATTATTTTATCTATTGATGTAGTTAGTCCCTTGTCAAAATATTTCTTTATGCTTATTGGAGAATTTCACTACGATGCGATGTCACAATGAGGCCTAGAAATCAAACTTCACACAAACAACATATTTTTAAGCAAATATTTATTTTGAATAAAAACATTTATCTAATTTTTGACTCAATTTTTTTATTAAAGGCATAACAAGCAATTATGAGCGTATTATCTATTGCAGAAATGCATAAAGTAACGGATGAATCTTTGCATTTATATTTGACTCTATGAGATGGAAAGTATTCCTACGTCAATGAAATATGACCGTATCCTCTTCCAAACTATTTGATTTATTGCCTAATAATTTACTTCGGCTCTTTGCTTGCGGGGAATATCCAAAACAAACAATAGACCAACGAAATAGAAACAGATAGGCCACTATAACGAACATATAATAGGAAATGGACACTAAATCAACGCCTATCCAACATAACAAACTGGCTAATACCATTACGAAGTTCTGTGGTAAAGGAAAATGTGTAACATGAGAGCAAATAGCTAGAAAGCAATAAATGCGACGATGAAGAAAATCACGTTCGCTTTATCGATAAATAGGTAATTAGACTAGATGTTTCCAGTACTCTCTCTATATCCATATGCGACTGAATTCTTGAATTAACTTTATTTGTTATTTATCTCTACAGGGACTGTTTTATTATTTGCGGTGTGCATCTCACTTGGTACATATTCAGAAAAAGTTGACGCAGATGTTTTTACATCGACTTTCACATAAGAAGATCCCCATTCTTTAACGACTACATTAACAGAGTTGTGCTTAGAATTAACTAAAAAGTAAATACCATCGTAAACACTATAATCAAGAATTTAATTCGAATGGTAGTAGTAAATCATTCATCAAAATACTATAAGAATTTGATACTGAAATATTTCAAGAACAAGAATTTCAATTATCTAGTATGATTACAATAAATTTTATATTATCCAATATTAACTATTAGTAGTGCTTGATGGACAGTCTTCCACTGGCCACAACCAGCTTCCTTGATGTTACATATTAATGACCAGCTTATTATTATTATCAACAAAAAGTGGTATTTACCACTATGAACAATACCATCCTTGTAGGCACATGTTCTTCAAATAGATGTATGAGTTGTTACAAAAAGAACTGTTACAATCTTAGAACAGTAACTAAGGAGACGTTAACTAACAGGCAATCTTCCACTGTGCTACGACCAGCTTCCTTTATGTTATTTTAACGACCAACTTAATATTACTACCAACTAAGTATTTACCATCACTAACAATAACATCCTTGTAGGAATATTTTCTTCTAATAGATACATATATCGCCTGTTACAAAGAGAACTATTATAACCCAAGAAAACTAAGGAGACAAAGTTTTAATTGAGTTTAACAACCAGGGAACTCATGCAGCTATTTGCTTTCAAACACTAACAACGTTTTTACGTTTTTATACTTCTTGATGTCGTCATTTGAAGTGACCGTATTTAACAACTTCTCGTAGCATGGCATTATTACTAGATTGACTATGGAAATAAACGATATTTAATATTACTCACGCGATCTAAATAATGGAGAAACCTGTAACGAAATAACTGTATGAAAATATATGTAACTGATGTAGATGAAGATAACTAGCATCAGTAAGTGCAAATGACTAGCATAATGTTGCTAGTAATTTCAGTTGAAATATATTTTTCCAACCAGATCAAAATTGGCACTCTATATGTATCTACAAGAAGTCTAAAAAAATTATATAAATTTCACAGTCGGAAATATTATTCAGAAATTCAAAATAATGTAATTATGTGTAGTTACTACAGTAGCTATTCAATAACATCAAATATTGTTATATCTTGTGCAGTAAAATGTAAATCACATCCATATTTATTAACACCAAAGACCTTTTTCAAAGAAAGAAATTTTTATTTTCACCTTCTCTATGATGCAGTATAAAATTGTTCACATAATATGTAATTTGTTTCTAAATACATCATTTAACACACACACAAAACTTTCGATTGAAACATGTTTTACACATAATTTATGTAAAGCAGTTTTCTCTATTGCGTATAATTATACTACTAATTAAAGGAAAATACATTTTTACCAAAATTTGACCCCCAATTTACCAGTTGAAATTAATTGTTTGAAAATAATTTTGTTATAATCGCTTCATTATACCCTACATGTGACCTAACGTTATCAAAACAGGAATTTCACGGTTCAGAATAATTCCTTGTGGCATAATTATTATCATGGTATAATTGTAGTATAATTAATTGATCAATGATTTACGTACCCATAATTTAGCACTGAAATATGGCCACTTAAAGTGGTTCATTGCGAGCTTTCTATTCCAATAACACAAATAATTTCACATTTAGTTAATCACACTCAACATTACTGTGCAATAATTGTCAATACACTGCCAAATAATCTTCACCACTAACTGAATAAAATTATCCTAGACATACTGAATAAACCACTAAACACCCTTAACTTCGATTAGAATGAGTTATTTCGGTATCTTTAATCCATAACTGAATTCACTTAAAGTTATGAATATGTCAGCTGAATATTTTTTTGTAGACGCGACTCACCACTGCCGCTACCATAACAAGGCGACATGAAAACGGATTATCGAACTGAGGTACAGATTTTTGTAACATTTTCTGCCATTAAATCGCTGTCGTCATCTCGTTTCCGTATTGTGTCGAAACGCAGACCTTAAATCGATTTGCAAACGGCATTTTGCAAGGAGTTGTAACAAAGAGAAAGTTCATTCGTTTGAAGAGCCGAAAATTCAGAGAACTCTAACAAATTTTCACGTTGTTCTTGTTCCCTAATAGTAGGTAATTATGTCCCACTAACACAAGTGTATCATTATTATATCAACATATAGTTGTAGTTTTTACTAATTAGAGCGGAAATAAGTTTACAATAGTTGGAGTAATTCTTAAAATTCACATAATGCTCACCAGTACATATTTAGTTGGCAGTCTCGGTAAAAAGAATTAACGATTTCTTGTATACTCACGTATTTTGGATCATAGGTTATGAAAATGATAAAATAAATTGATGGTCTTCTATACTTCTTGAGACATTTCATTTAAAATCGTATGAATAACGATTTAAACTCTTTTCACTTTTAACGTTCAAAACTAGTTTTTCTATGATAAAAATTATTTTTTTAAGTACACAAATACAAATTCGCATTAAAATTTGCATTCGCACCAAAATTCAAGCAGATTTCGTTAATGTCCTTTACTTTAACATACTAGTATCACTTTTCTAACATTAATATCCAAGCTATATTTACTGTGGAGTCAAATTTAATATGAATAATATTGAATAGGAAAGAACTAGTCCAGTCTGGAATTATGATTGGTGAATAGAACCAATTATTCAACTTGAGTAATATGATACTATACTGCAGAATTACCCCAGGATTAATGAATAATATCGCCAGTCTATTCGGAGACATTTTCCAAATCTTCTATTACTTTTCCGCACTCAACTATACCAGAACAGAAAAGTAATGTAATCGTGTAAAGGCAAATAAAAAAAATTCCAGCGTTTATTTTTCATTTTACGACCTAAAAACAAAAAAAAATTGTTTTTAAAAAATGTTTGTCTGTGTGTGTTTGTCGTTGTCGTTATCGTTGGAATTAAAATTTCTTGTTAGCACGATAACTCAACTAAATCGTGTCGGATCGATCGGGTTTTGACTGATTCCGATCGGAGACATCTCCCAAACGACACTTATTGATTTTGAGGTGGATAGAACACACTGTACCATGTTCACGGGTCATGAAAAAGCACAATGGTGGACTATTTGAGAATTTTTTTAGCACGATCACTTAATTAAATCGTGTCGGATCGATCAAGTTTCGACTGATTCTGATTAGAGACATCTACTAGACGACATCTATTGATTTTGAGGAGGATAGAATACACCCAACCCTGTCCATGAGTCATGAGAAAGCACGATGATGGACTATTTGAAAAAAGTAAAACTGTCTCATAAAACACATATTCTGTATTTATGTGTTGGTCTATTTTTTCTCGGCCAGTCAATTTCGAGATAGAGATGTTCTACGTGCGGAAAAGTCCGTTTTAAGGTTTTAAAACTATTTATTTAAATAACCAGTTTAAATAAATTAATAAATCACATTTAATTTTGTAGAAGCTAAGTATAGCATTATTGATTATCTTCTATTCCATCTTCTTCTTCTTCTTCCGTTCTTTGTTTTAACTAACTTCCTTAATAAATGTCATCAATAACTACCTACTTTATTGAAGGGATTTTTATGTGTCATATAGTTATTAAAACGGAGAAATACCAATAGATTCAAGGTTAAATCGATTTTTATTGACCTATAACCTACTACATAACATTTCTCGGCAAAGATTAAAGATGATTGAATGTGAAGACACATGTGCATATTATTTTCGATATTATCGTTATTATGTATCATTAACTTTATTACAAATACTTACATGGGCGCTTATATAATTTTTCATATCTTCTGCATATTTATACCTTGCAGATATATGTGTACCTACATGTATATAAATATGCATGAATTTAATAATGTTAGTATCGATTATTATTGCCATACAGGATACAGAGCTGCCTTTAATTTTCTTGGAAAACACGTTGTGAACCGGGTAATTTGTGGGTAAGGTAGGTAATAGTAAAAGTTATATAATATACATGGTATAAAATGTCAATACAATTTAAATATCCGGATAACACTAACTTAGTTCTCCACAAAACACCAAATCATTTGAATTCTGACTTACTCCAGTATAAATATCTGGATGTTCAAACTGTTCAGAAGATTAAAACTTAGGTGCTGAAATCTCTATGAGGCATATATATGAATGACCCTATTTTGATTTGTGTACAATGAGCTGAAACGCATGTCTTGCTCACATTCCATTATATGTTAGAAAACTGTCAAGGTTTCAGAAGTCACAATTGTTTAAACTAAAACGAAAGCGTTTAAATAAACATCTCTTTCGCTAAATAATCTCTTATTATACTATTAAGAGCGACAACTGCATAACATTAATTTTCCAGTCCAATTATTTTTAGATGACCTTGGCCACAAACTTTTACACGTAATTTTATATGGAACATATTCACGAGTTGACAAAATCCCATGAGAAAATATGTAATTACCCGGTGGTATGGACCAAAATATCTTTCCGCTACTAATAGAATATACAAGGTGTGCAAGAAGTAAGCAACAAATTCATATCATTCGGAAGCTTAATTTTTTGGACAAGTGCTCAGGTGCATGCTTGTTTATTTTTCGCCACACAACTTTTATAAAAAGTAATTTAATGAGGTAATCACCAAAATATGGCATTATTGGCGTTTTTCCTACTAAACACATTCGTGTTGTAGTGGAAAAAGTGGTGTTATGAGATTTTTTTGTAATGCTAACTGATTCACTTTTGTACTGGTAACTGCTACTTCTAATAACATAAATTATATTAGGGCACTTATGTTTTCTGTTTATAAGATACAGAGTGTAAAAAATGATCATTAATTACAATGTTTACAGTTTTTAGTCACGTAATTTTCTTATATATTTTTATAATATTAACTTATATTAACGAATATTATACTGTGCTATATGTATAGAACTAACGTTTTTAATTACGAGAGGTATTCAATATAAACGAGCCTTTTACTTCTGAGGACATAGAAAGCGTGTCGGGGGTAAGCGGAACATCGGGAAGGAGAGAAGGGAATCCTCTCTAGATGACTCAAGGCCAAGCCGACCGCCCGATCGGTTTGTTTAGTTGTCCTTCGGTTATGCAACGCATCATAATAAAGTTTTTAACGAACGAAGGCGTTAGACTATCCAAAATTCACCACTAAACTCCCGAGTCGAAAAGGGCCAGTATGGAGTGGAGAAAAAAGGGGGAACCAGAACCATCAAATACCAAAACTAGCTTGTCAGCCGGGAAGCTGACGTTAACGGTTTTTTGGGACTCTCAAGGAGTTTTACTCATCGATTTTCTTCACGATCATTGCTCAATAAACGTTGCTTACTACTGTGACCTTCTTGACTAGGGTCGAGCTGCATATCGGTAAAAAAGGCGCCGTCAGCCCATCCGAGACGTCATGCTCCTGCATGAGAATTCAAGATCCCACACTGCAGCCCTAACAATCCAAAAATTGGCTGAAATACATTGGACTACACTTGATCACCCTCCCTACAGCCCTGACCTTTCACCATGTGATTTCCATATATTTGGGCCTCTCAATGAAGCACATGGAGGAGAGCATTTTTCGACGGATCAACGGGTTGAATAGTTTCTGCGCCGTTGGTTGGATACCTGGCTGAAGTCATTCTTCAAAAACGGCATGTAAAAACTACCTGTTCGATGGGAAAAATGCATCAATAAAGAGGGAAACTATTTAGAAAAATAACTATAAAGTGTGTTTTCTTCTTAAAATGTAAAATACATTGTTTTGCAAAAGGCTCGTTTATATTTGAATGACCCTCGTAATTACAAAAGCAAATATGATTTAATGTAAAAATATGATTACCATATAAATTTAACACCATGGTAAATAAAATAATACTACCATAGGACTACTATAGTATATATTGACGTCACAGTTCAAAACGATATTTCAAGAATATTTGCGTCAACCAACGTCTTTTGAATAAATGAGGTCAAATTTGAAAAGAAATTATATTATACAAATTATGAATATTATCACAATGTCTGTATATTCATTATTTTCATTTATAATCAAATATTTCATTTGTATATTTTACTATACATGATGATGTTTTACTAATGATAATTTATTCAGAATTTTTTTGGTAATGTTCTTAAATTTTATAATGACGTAAATAGCGAAATTATGTCAGCTAGATAACTATGCAAAAAAAGTGTAAGGAGATAATTTTAAATTATATACCAACGTGTCATTTAAGAAAGTTTAGTAGGTGACCTGAGTGAGAAGAAACTGTAAAAAATTAGCAAATTACTGCAACGAATGTAAAAAAAATTTACCCTAATATTCTTGCCTAGCTGAATGGAACATTTTTTTATCATTATTTGCTCAACCAAGTAAAAAATAATGCTAATTTGCTTTTACTGCATAAAATTTTAAATAAAAAGCCCAAACAATGGTTATTTTCTATTATTGTAATTTAGTTTATGTAAACGTATTCTTGTTACATTGAATTCTAATATAATCGCCGTTTTATGTTTTTTGTCGGTAATAATTATTTCACTAGCGAAACAAAGTGCCTATTTAAATATGTTTTACTGGTTATGGTTACTACTGGTTATATATGACGAAAGAAAAATCAATTTAAGTTTGTATTACAAATTGAAATACACTGTCGTTTATTTCCATTAACGACAGTAGCCCACATATTTCTTTTTTATATAAAGTGGCACTATATTACTAAATACCGTATATTTAAAACAACATGGTCTAGTTCCAACGCCCCAGTTGATTTTATTTATTTATGGACAAATAAAATTTACCTGCAGATACCCCACAAATTTACTAGAAACACAGTGTGTCATCCTATTTGAAAAACTTTGTTTACAAATAATAGATATTTGAGATAGTCTCACAATAAGGTCTAATGATGCAAGATCTGGATATGGTGGTAGTTAATTCAAACATTAATTGGTATGCTTGTGTAGGCTCCCGCTGACAATTTTGATCACTTCTATGATCACTAATAGCAGATCTCACATTCACTATTGTAATTTTCTAAAATTTACTTATTAAATTATTTAACTTAGTTTGGATCTATCCTATATGAAAACACTTTATATAAAAGTTAGAAAATCATACGCGATTGTGGAATTAGAACCTATGTTATGATTTTTAATTTAAAGGAACAAACACGGTACTGCTCGTCATCAATAGGGAAAAGTATGAGATTCTCTAGGATGCGTAGAAGAAAGAGTGAGGCAGCATTCGGGGAAAAAAGGATGCACTTTACGCGCGGCCAGATCGAGCTCTGTGTACATTCACATTCAATATACATTCATCGACATTTACTCTGCAAAAGTCTCTGTTCGACTGAGTAAAGACCAGGCTATTTACTGCGCACCTCATGGACGGTCCGATATTGCAGTTTTGAAACTTGTTCTTATTATTGACGAGCTGTACATTAACTAGAATATCCACTGAATCTATAATCGAAGCTTCTTGGAAGGTAAATATACTACTTTGAGAAAAATCATGGCATGCGGACAAAACCACCCATTCCCACCAACATTGCTAGTGTCGATGTGGGAATTTAAACCCAGGTCATGATAGCTAGTAATTGGTAGTGTTTCGCACGCAATGCACTCTATGCAACTGAGCTACAGTGATGGCTAACTTGATTTTAATAATGAATGTATATAATACAATAAAATCCTTTTAGAGATCTAAATAAGTTATTGCTTAGAAGATGGATATTTTTTCTGTTTCTATCGGAGAAAGAATTGCAAAATGTTTTGTAATCATGGTTGTATCTTTTCAAATAGTTTTGTATTGCATTGTATTTATGTTTTGTAATCTATTTTAATAGCAAAATCATTCATAAGTTCATCAACTCATACCATAAATTCATTGATTATGCCAGTACGTTTCTAAGGTTTTAAATTATTATATATACTTTTTCTCAAAACAAAGTGAGGTTCTCTTTTCTTTTTCTTTGGGAACAATTGCATAAATTGGACTTGATTCCAATAATTTATTACTTTTCCGCACTCCACTATACGCGAAAAAGTAATGTAATCGTGTAAACATTTTTTCTAGGGTTTATTTTTCGCTTTTCGACCTAAATCGTGTCCGATCGATCAGGTTTTGACTGATTCTGATCGGGGACGTCTCCCAGACGACATCTATTCATTTTGAGGTGGATAAGATACACCCTACACTGTTCATGGATCATGAGAGACGGCAATGGTGGACTATTTGAAAATTTTTATTTCTTAGCACGATAACTCAACTAAATCGTGTCCGATCGATCGGGTTTCGACTGATTCTGATCGGGGACGTCTCGCAGACGACACCTGTTGATTTTGAGGTGGATAGGATACACCCCACCCTGTCCATGAGTTATGAGATGGCACAATGTTGGACTATTTGAGAAATTGTTTTTGTTAGCACGATCACTCAATTAAATCGTGTCGGATCGATTGGGATTCGACTGATTCTGATTAGAGATATCTACCAGACGACATCTATTGATTTTGAGGTGGATAGGACACACCCCACCCTGTGCATGAGTCATGAGAAAGCACAGGGGTGTACTATTTGAGAAAAATTTCAAAAAGTAAAACTGTCACATAAAACACATATTCTGCATTTATGTGTTGTTTATTTCTACTCAGCCACTCAATTTCGAGATAGAGATGTTCTACGTGTTGAAAAGTCCGTTTTAAGGTTTTAAAAGTGTTTATTTCAAAATAAATAATATTTTGTACATCACAACGATAAATATAATTACTTATTAATATTATTACCCAGTAATCATTTCAAAATTGAACTTTTGAAAATATTATTTTGATAATGTATTCCAAAACATAAACTGAATTCCAAAAGAATTGTTCTAGTTATTTTGGACATAAACAGTCGATGCTGAAAGAGAAATTGAGAAAAACATTCCAACTGGTATTCATTTAATGTAAATGAGCGAGGTTTTAGTGACTGCAGAATAAAACCACCCATAAATTTTAGTGTAAGAATTGATATTGTTGAGGTTATGTACAACTGAATCATTATCATTATTATCCATTCCGATTATCTAACAGCGTACTTAATATGTTGTGAACAAATTACGAATAGGTCCACATCGACAACATTCGCATGCAATTAAATGCTCTATTAAACAATCTAAGTGAAGGTAAAAATGATAAAGCACCAAATATCACGACACCCGCTGCACCTGAATCGAAATGGGAACACTCTAAACCCATAATAATGTGGCATAATGGCTGCCACATTAAAAACATAGGAGTTAGGTAATTTGAAAGCGATCGGCGTAAGTGTATTCTACTGTGACGTGTTTTTTTTTTTCTCAGCTGAAAATATTTCTGAAAAATACGTCATGTGCCATGCAAACACACTGCGGTTCCATTATGTAAGGATATAGGTATCTGATTATTGTACCTTGTTACGTATCATTATTAATGGTTTAGTCATTCTGCATAATTAATTATGAATACTATCCAATTTCTGATAACTATTGAAAACTTAAAACTATTTTGCCAGCTTTTAGTAAAAATTAAACAAATCCAAGGGACAAATGTCAAACTATCTAAGTATTAAATTTATTATAAATACTTTGGTCCTCAGTAATATCTATTTTCGCCTGGTAACTACTTTTTAAAAAGTACGATAATAGTATTTCAATTATGATTAACAAAAACCATAATTTGTTATTCAATTATTTCTGTGACACTTCATACTGAATTTTGTATAAAAAGAAATACTATATACCTTTCCTAATGTCAGCGGTTTCATATGAAGATACCAAAGAATCAAAAGAATTTTGAGCCACGTTAAAATGTAATTGTGTAAATATTATGCACCAATATATTGCAAATAATTGCCTTTTCATTACATTATTCTCAATTATATCGAAGATATTAAAACAGATACTGGAGTAGGTCGGAACCTTTGGTGTGAAGATAACACTGACTTAGTTTTACACAAAACACCAAAACACTGTACACTAGACTCGAGCGCGTTTCGCCAACAAAGTTGGTATTATCTGGGTTGATTAAAACTGCATTATAAGTTAACTGAGATTTAAGTTAATCATCTCCAGATTATGTCAACTTTGTTTGCTACAACGCGCGTCGAGTGTAGTGTATAGTGTTTTGGTGTTTTGCAAAAAACTAAGTCAGTGTTATTAAAACAAATGTTCATACCGGGATATCTACGAAGGTTTTAGATATGTAGGTTTACTTCACCAAATTAATTGGTTTACAATAGGTGATGTTCCTGTTACGTATCTGAGGATAGCAATATCCTTTCGTATCATTAACGTATTCAAAAATGTGACTATTAATTGAGACATTCATGTTTAATCAGATCTCATTAAGTAGTGTTGGTTGCTATGAGTGACTTGTCGCTCTTCTATCAGTAATATCGAAAAATATTCCATAGTCGGTAATAAGAAGAACTGCTAGAAAATAATAAATATTATGTACAACAGATTTTTTGCACCTTTTCAAACTTAGAACATACAAATTCTTTGTTAAATAACAGTGGATATTATTGACTGATGGAAGAAGTGTTGTTCTGGCTAGTTTTGTCTTTCTATTATTGGGCCAATTTTTATAAAAGAGTTATTACACACCACTACTGATGTTCGAATAATTAGATTTTTTATATTTATATTTATGTGAAAAGTGTTGAATTATCTACTTGTTATAATATATAAAATTACGGTGATACCAGTTTGAAATTATTATATTTGTAGGTATATAATGCACCAAATGGACTGGTTAATTTCCTAAAGAGATATTCTGCTGATAAAAAAAAATGTTCGGAAATAATTTGAATTTTGTTCCATTCTAGTACGTGCACAATTGTGAATATAAGTATTATTAAAATGGTATTACATCGATGAATATGTATTTTTCAGATATATAAATAACACTTATGGTACATTACTAATGACAATTTAATCGTACTTTAACTGTTTTAACAAGTTTTTAAACAAAACCAGACCAAGAATTGGTTAGTATTTGTGGAAAATTACAAATTACTTTTTCTAGTATCGGCATTATTTTCACAATTTAATATTACAATAATTTTTTTAAATATTTTTTTCTCATTGTTTACTACACTGAACAAATTAATGCAAAAAAATTTACACCTATATTAAAATTTTACACATACCTCGAATTAGTTCCTCGAATCGAAGTATTATATTTATAAAAAATATTTTTTTAACTAATAATAAAAACTATATTTAATCACAGTGTTTTTTGTGTTACACATAAAGATTTCCTACTGATATAAGTAAGTCGGTTCGTATAAGAAAGAAAAACATAATCCAACACCTAGCAGAATTTAATTAAAATAAACTACCGTTCATGAATATTATTTAAAAAAAACGACAAAGAAATATGTTATAAAATAACGTTGCGTAACGCATAGCACACCAAGTACTATTTAGACATTCTTGCCTATATCTAATACAGGATGGCTTACCGAAAACAGAGCTTGTTTTGAAAAACATTACACATTATTTTGGTAAACCAGTAAAGCTGATGTATTCTAAGGCGCGCTAATATTCTGGCAACCATAGTGACATTTAAATTAAGGGCAGAGCGAGCAGGACTACTGCTCTTGACCCACGCAGATTGTAAGGAAAGGTGTCATTGCCATTGCTCTATGGAGGTAAATATCCGGTTGACTTCTGAATCGGATTGATTTCCATCTGAATATTGACGTAGCGGAATCATTTATTTTACCTGTGATATAATATTTTCTGTATGTAATAATATAACAATTCGTTTCTCAGTGTTTGCAAAAATGAATAAAATCCATGTAAAAACACTCCCTTCAAAGAAAATTTATTTTAATAGTTCTATTGATAATATACGAATTGAAGAATTCCTCTTCAACTTACCATACATATATCATAACCTGACGATTTCGTAAATATTTTCATTTCCGAAATAATACTCATTAAAATTAAAACAGTATTACCTAAATACATAATTCATTTTCATTTTTCATAAAAGCTAGTTTACTTGAACCATGCAAATTTAAATAATATGAAATTATGTATTTACTATATTTATTACAGTTATTTTATTAGATTGAACAGTGAAAGTTCTATGCCAATTAGTTCAACTAACCATGATGTTCAAAAATGGTGAATGATTCCCTATTTAAATCCAGTGGCGGGTTAAGAAATTTCACTTATTAAAATAAACTTTATTTTAATGCAATTAGTCTAATGCAATACAATTTTTGTAAAATCATTTCA
Organism: Rosalia funebris; assembly: GCA_037954035.1. Taxonomy (NCBI): domain Eukaryota; kingdom Metazoa; phylum Arthropoda; class Insecta; order Coleoptera; family Cerambycidae; genus Rosalia; species Rosalia funebris. Next base: position 10,790,928 of record JAZFAV010000004.1, read on the forward strand.
AATACCTTCCACCTTTTATAAATAGTTTTCATGTATTAAATTAAGTGTTCTTCTTCATGTTTGGTCGTCTTCAGGGTTACTTTGGGGTAATTTTATACATTTTATTGACGTTAGACAAACTTCGTCGACTTCGAAGGGTTCTGATGAAATTAATCTCCTTCCCCGAAAGCCTCATGTTTCCAAAGCGCATGGTTTATTTAAAGATAGAGGCAAAATATGTTCAAAGCGAGGTACCATGCTCCCCTCACTAGGACTCATACCCAAATATACAATAACACCGCTAATATTGGAACCTGCAATTACCCCGAGCCACAGCATGTATGATATTGTTGCAAACACCTCCACAGAACTTATCCACAAGGGTACGCATATCCTTCTATGCAAGGATATGCTACGACACCTAGACCCACGCCCCCCTGATATTACCTATCGAGAATAGAAGCCGATTATTGACTCACTGTCTAATAATCTCCAAATAACTAGGTAGTTTTCATTCCCTTTACATAACCAATAGTTAATTTCTGTTTATGTTTGCAGAATATGTCTATAAAACATAAAGGACTTATCTTCATTTATTAAAAATAAAAGAACACATCTGACGATTCAATACATTTCAGGGAAACTAAAATAATATGGAATAAATGTTTTCATGAAAAATCGAGTAAATAATTGTAGAAATTGATGTTCAAAAAAACATTGGGACTCCTATGCTGTTATGTAAAGAATAATTCACATCACTCAACGATGAGATTGTTGATCTAGTACGTTTAAGTAAATACAAATACTATAAAATATTGTGCAACATTTCATTAGAAAATAATTATATGCTTCACATTATTAGGGATTATACTATATATTACTTTTCCGCACTCCACTATACGCGGAAAAGTAATGTAATCGTGAAAAAAAATTCTAGCGTTTATTTTTCGTTTCTCGGCCTAAAAACAAAAAAAAACGGTTTTTAAACCATTTTGTGTGTGTGTATGTGTGTGTGTGTGTGTGTGTGTGTGTGTGCGTGTGTGTTTGTGTGTGTGTGTGTGTGTGTGTGTGTGTGTGTGTGTGTGTGTGTGTGTGTGTGTGTGTGTGTGTGTGTGTGTGTGTGTGTGTGTGTGTGTGTGTGTGTGTGTGTGTGTGTGTGTGTGTGTGTGTGTGTGTGTGTGTGTGTGTGTGTGTGTGTGTGTGTGTGTGTGTGTGTGTGTGTGTGTGTGTGTGTGTGTGTGTGTGTGTGTGTGTGTGTGTGTGTGTGTGTGTGTGTGTGTGTGTGTGTGTGTGTGTGTGTGTGTGTGTGTCGTCGTCGTTGTCGTGGGCATTAAAATTTCTTGTTAGCACGATAACTCAACTAAATCATGTCGGGTCGGGTGAATGATTCCGATCAGGGCCGTCTCCCGGATGACACCTATTGATTTTGAGGTAGATAGAACACACTCTACCATGTTCGTGGGTCATGAGAAGGCACACAATTAAATCGTGTCAGATCGATCGGGTTTAGGCTGATTCTCATTAGGGACGTCTACCAGACAACATCTATTGATTTTGAGGTGGATAAGACACACCCCACCCTGTCCATGGGTCATGAGAAAGCACGATGGTGGACTATTTGAAAAAAGCAAAAGTGTCGCATAAAACATATTTCTGCATTTATATGTCGGGTTTATTTTTTCTCGGCCACTCAATTTCGCGATAGAGATGTTCTACGTGCGGAAAAGTCCGTTTTAAGATTTTAAAACTGTTTATTTGTTGATACAGTGAAACATAATTTATTTTTTCTTTGTTTCCTGCAGATTTTCTTGCAACGATTTTCGTTTATCATATTTGATAAATCTTTATGTTTTACTAACGTTTTTGTTCTTTACTTTTCAGTACGTTAGAAAGTAGAACTGAACTATGCTAAAAAATATAAAGAGGATCTAAGTAGTCGGTAGAGCAAAACAAAACAATTAATAGTAATTAATAGAGCGTCTTCTTAAGAACAAAAAGTAATGTTACTATTATTCCATACATTATAATAACATGTGTAGAAATCAAAACTACCTGAACATCAAAAATCGTATTTAATAACTATTTCATTAAAACCAGCATCGATGCTTGTATAGAAACAAAGCTAGCAAATACAACACTTACTGTTTTATCACTAAATAATATCTACTGTTATTTAATAAAGAATTTAAATGCTCCAAATTCGGAAAAAAGCAACGAAACTGGCGTGCATAATATTTATTATTTCTTAAGTCCTTCTTATTACGAAAAATAAATTGAAGATAAATTAATGTGGTTTTTAAGATTCAAATTAGATTCTAAAAAAGAAAGTTTTTTTTACTTCCAACATAACTATTGCGGACTCAGATATTTAAGTAATAGTGAAACCTGAACCTGCTTCTCTTTTTATAATATAAAAATGTTTATAACATAATTACATTTATTTATTCGTTGACTCCTGATTGACTCCTTCGAATAATGAGGCGTTAAGGTGCTGTAAGTTAAGTATTCCTAAATTTTTTGGTTCCTGCACAGATCTCGATAACAATGATTTACCCTTATATATATAATATTTATAAAATATAGTTAGTTATAACTTAATAAGTGTAATTATAAAATAACGTCTTATGTTATAAATTTGTATTATATATTTATTATATAACTCTGATTTACATAAACTATTTCAAATGCCTAATATTAACCAGTATTAGAACAATCAAAAACACCAAATTCAAGTCGATTTTTAACTTTTGTTGCCCAAAGTTAAGGAGTAACCCTTATTAGTCCTTCACCCTACATGATTTATCCCCCCTTCACAACTTTCTTTTTTCAAATATATAAGTATATCGCGTAATATATAATTTGAAGGATCGCATCCAGTGTATAAAATGTGTTTCTGTTCCTCCTATGTCAAAACAGTTTTTTTCTTTTTCACGTTTTGTGTTGTGAAATACATATGCCCGTTTTCACGTTATTATCTGTCTTGGCCATTTAATTTTTGTTAATTTTGTGGTTACATTTAAACACAATTTTAAAAAATGTGATGTTTTTCTCACATTTTGTTTGTGTATTAATGTTACTTATCACAATTATCGTTATTGGGCTGATAGCCTCCCTCACTAGATACGGGAAAGTCATACCCCACACAAAAAAGAAAGCTGACAAGGTTCTTGAACCGTTATTTTTTAATAACCTTGATAATCCAACATATTTAAATTTCCTTCAAAGAAATTAGGTTCCATCTTTGTCGACTTTCTTTCCTTGTGAAATAAATCTCGATCTACCTGACGCCAACATATGATTTTAAGAAAATAGAGCTTCACTCCACTATGTTAACCATACAGATTAATAGGTAGATGGATTAGACGACGACGAGGTCCAATTGAATAGTCACCAAGATCTCCGGACCTTACCTCATTTGATTTATTTTTATGGGGCATTTGGAAACCAAAGTTTAAAAAAATCTGACAACATTGATGTTCTGCAGTATAAGAGATGAAATCAACAGATTACTCCAGAGATGCTGCAGAATATAAGAAATGGGTTTTATCATCGACTAACTTTTTGTCAATAAACGATACCCGTTTTGAACATATATTATGATGAAATTGTCATTAATATAAAACATAAGTTTGCTATTCTTTTTACATGTAATAATTTTTGAAAAATAAGAAATGAGCGTTGTATTCCTCTCGATAACGCCGCCGTTCAAACTACATGTATATCTACCCTTATATTTTAAAAGTAAAAGCTGGGGTCGATTAAATCTTCTAAGGTGACAAATCTTAGTCCTCTTTTAGTAATTTTGATTGAAATGGTCCATAGAACTTCCAGAGTTACAGAATGTATTCAAATTGTTTTCTACCCTGTATATTAAACTATGGATGAGAGGCTTTATCATACCTTTATAGTTAAACTGTTTGTTCCCTTTATTTTGTTCAAATTTCCAGTTATTCGTCAATAGCTATTATAATTTGTAATTAATAAAAATGCAGTGTGTAAAAAAACATTTTTTTTTCTATTACACATAGATATACTAAATTCATAGATTTCGGTTTTTCCTTGTAGATTTCTCAATTGACACGAAACATAAAAATTTTAAAGAAAACGTTTTCAATAAAAGATTTTTGTGAGGTTCTAGAAATTGTTAATTTTCTACCTGGAGTATATGTACTTTCAAGGAAAATTAAAAGAATTATTGTTTATAATCAATGATTCGAAACTGTATGCGTAATAACAAACTAGATACATCTGTTGAAGGTCAGGTGAAACCAGAGAAACTTATAGATAAGAGAAAACTGAAAATAACTGAAATGTCTTCGAGCAGTCATAAAATTTTATAGTTTTATCTCAATTGAGAATAACACCAAAATATTATTCATATTCGACCGAAGGTAGTCAAATATCATATTTGTACAAGTTTTATCAATAGGAAATATATATGTGAACAAATATACAATGAATCTTAAAGATGTTACAACAAATAAATAAGGAAATGTTACAATAAACATCATAAACATTTTAATAAAAGTTAGGATAACCCAAAAATCCAAAATATAGGTAGTTTCGTTACAATAGTTTTATGAATATTTTCTTTAGGTCCACTATCTTGCAATTCCAAAGATATTTTTTCTTTGTCTATATTATTCTTGGTAATTTACGGCAACCAATATCACACCAATTTCCTTTAAATTTACACCAGGAATTTGGAATTTTAGATAATAATTATCACGTTCTGTATTATACTTATTTTACATGTTACTTTTTTAAGTTTTAGGCCATCTGCTACGTCTATATTTAGTTCTACGGAATGGATCGCATCTATTTGTAATATCTCACGCACCTAATAAAGCATAATTTCACATTTTTAATTAATACTTCTGTATTACAATATCCAGTGAAAGTACATTGGAATAATGAAATCTTAGTGTATAATTACTTCGTTATTATATACCTTCAAACAATACGTGTTATGTTATTCATTAATAAAGGTATTTAGAAATAATGCAGAAACTCGTCTAATAAGAATTGTGCGTATATTATACAAATTGTGTAATTCTTATAAACCTTGTAGTTCTGAAACATCACTCGCGATTCAGAGCTTTTATACTTGAAGATCATTTAAAAATTAGGTATATATAGATTTTTAACTAATAAGTTTAAATGTATCCTCCATATACTGATGCTGTATGTTGAATAAATTGATTGCAATATTAAGGAAAGGGAAACGTTTATAGTATAGAATAGTAGCCATTTACGTATTAGCTGTTACCACAATTACTTTGTTTCAATATGCTTCTGACAATAATAGGATTTGCATTAAATTGAGTCTAACGAAACATTTATTTATCTAATGACGTATTACATTATTTTTTAATCATCAGGTGTTTTGCTCTCCCTACTGCATTTCATTTCATACACGACTCATTGCATCAAATGAGTTATCCTGAGGATACGATTAAAACTATTTTAAGTAGTTTTAATTTCTTGCAACTTTTACAATATTCCAAAATGTAATCTTCACTAAGCTAAATATAAGTTAATTTCCTTCGGGGCAGTTTTCCAATTAAACTGTTGTAATATCTGTATTTCTGTTATTATATTTTTAAGAGTATGTTACTAATTCGATTCTGATTTATAATATTAGCTTTACATTTAGCTTAACATGTCTAATTAAAAAAATCGTATATAAGACATGAAGGATATAGGAAAACCTATATTGAGAGAGGAATTTGAAATAGCACTAAGGAGGCTAAAGAACAATAAAGCGCCAGGTGTAGATAAAATACAGGCGGAAATTTTGAAATGTGCAGGACAGAAAGTAGTAAATAGGATGTTTGAACTGGTAAAATACATATATGAAACGGGCGAGATGCCGGAGGATTATAAGAGGAACATTATCGTTACTATACCGAAAAAGAGAGGAGCCGAAAAATGCGAGAACTTTAGAACGATTAGCCTAACTTCCCACGCGTCAAAAATCTTAACCAGAATAGTTCACAAGAGGATGGAAAATAGAGCGGAAGAAATACTAGGAGAAGACCAATTCGGGTTTAGGCGAAATAGGGGAACTAGCGAAGCTATTCTGGCACTATAAGAGTAATAGAAAAAGGAAAGAACGCTTATATAGGATTTGTAAATTTAGAAAAAGCTTTTGATAATGTAAGATGGGAAAAAATGTTCGAGATACTAAAGAGCGCAGGAATGAAGTATAGAGATAGGAAAGTAGTACACAATCTATACAAAGAGCAAACTGCTGTTATAGAAGTAAAAGGGGAAAAAAGGGAAGTAGGTATTAGGAAAGCAGTAAGACAAGAATGTACGCTATCACCACTAATTTTTAATCTGTACATCGAAGAGGCGATTAATTGTAGTAAGAGATAGAGTGGATTTCGGGATTAAAGCACAGGGATAGAAACTAAAAATGCTGAGATTCGCGGATGATATAGCAGTATTAGCATCTAGTAATGAGAAATTAAAATCAGCGTTGAACGAAATGGAGTTGAGTGTTGACAGTGTTGACAGAGGAATACGGAATGAGGGTGAATAAAAACAAAAACTAAAGTGTTAGTGTGCAGAGGGCGCGAGAGCAGAGCAAAAACGAAAGTACAAACTAATAATGAAAGATTGGAGGTTGAAGTGAAGTCTTTAACAGAAGTTAAAGACTTCACTTATTTAGGAAGTAAAATAAATTGGGATGGAATTGGGATGGAAAGATATAAAACAAAGAATAGCGCAGGGTCAAATAGCTTTTAACTAAGAGAAAGCACTCTTATGCTCGGGGGTAATAAACCTAAAAACAAGAAAGAGATTTTTGAAAACGTATGTATGGAGCAAGGCACTATACGGTTGCGAAACCTGGACGATAGGGGAAGCAAGTAGGAAGAAATTAGAAGCTTTTGAGATGTGGTGTTACCGAAGAATGATGAAAATACCGTGGACTGATAGGATTAGAAACGAAGTAGTATTAGAGAAAGTCGGCGAGAAAAGAAGTATGTGGAAAAACATAAAGAAGAGTAGAGATAGAATGGTAGGCCACTTGCTGAGACATGGGGGAATAGTCCGCGATATTTTGGAGGCAGAAATAGGAGTGAAGAAAGGCAGAGGTAGGCCTAGATTAGACTACTGTTCGCAAATAGTAAGGGATGTAGGTTGTAGCCCAATTAGCGAAATGCGTAGGTTAGCATAAGATAGGAGAAGCTGGAGGTTAGCGTCCAACCAATCTTTGGACTGATGACCTCATGATGATGATGAAGACATGAAGAGAACATTCTAACGATAACTGCTGAATTATTCTATGCAGTTAAACCAGGAAAGACACACATAAAAATATTAACTATTTTTCAACATTTAAAAGCTTTCGTCAGTGTTTCAGGAAAAAAATCACTTTAAAATTTATCTTAAAATTATATTGTTTTATTAAATATGAACTATATGTATTAAATAAAACATGAATGTTACAATTACATGATACGAAAGTGTGAAATATAAAGGCACGACCAGTTTTATTTAATAATGAACTTAATTTTCCTGATCTTGAAAATAAAACTAAAAATTAATTATAGATTTATGGGATACCTTTCAAATATTCCATATTTTTTATGAAATAGTTTTTCTATCTACATTAATTTTTGAACTATTCCTTCTAATATTGCTATTGAATGAATGATTACGTAAAACGTTATAAACTCCTTCATATGTGCTAGTCTTATGAAACATATCTCCTGAAATAGGTGACTTACGTCGAAAATTAGTGCATAAATGTCAAAAATAAAAACAGTTATGAAACCCATTTTTTAATCGGAACAAACTCTGGAGGACACTGTACTTTTATTAAATATTTTTTTCCAATAATAATTACCTTCACAAACATGAAGTAGTTCCTTAAAGGAGAAAAAATCTCTAAATATGAATTAACAAACAAATACCTACAATTTAACAACAATCGATTTATAAAATTGATAAAATATTGTTTAATAGTATTTTTTTTTATAATTCAACTAGTTTGTTTTGCTTTCTAATAGAATTTTATTTATTCTTAATAAATATTTCTAAATCTAACTTAAATAATATAATATCTGTTTTACATATTGTGATCCATATGATGGATTTTAAATTTCTGCGCCCTTTTGTAGGTCGGCACAGAAACTGGCACTATGTTATTATAATATATTATAATATCATGTAGAAAAGTGGACAGGGGCTTATGGTTCATATTAATTTATTGCTGTTAAACAAAATAAATGTTATTTCAACCAACCTGATACTATTCTTACAATGTTTGATATATTTATTTTTATAATTTGTATATTTAAAACTAAATATCTTAGTATATAATCGGAAAATTTACCTACATAATTGGCATTGTTTGAATAAAATCCGGAAACAAATCATTTTTTAATCTAAGTATGCCTGATCTACCCCATTCAAAACAGTTTTCAGTTGTCTTTTCGGAAATATGAAGATTTTCTAAATGTTTTACAATATATACAAGAAAATCTATTCTGATAATTTTAAAAGGTATTTCTATACATTCAAATATGTTCTAAAACCAACAAGCTCTGAAGTGTTTTTGCTTATTATTCAACATTTATCGGTCTATTAAATATATTATCATATTTAGTTAATATTCAATGTAAAAGTAATGTACTGTAAGAGTTTATTTATATTGTTAATCGCTTATTGTGAAATAAATATATATTATTGTTTTAACATGGTAGTATAGTTACAGTTTCAGTTGGTTGAACAGAGGAACCTTTTGTGTAATGCATATACCAAAATTTTAATAATTACCTCATTATAGATTGTTCTTTAATTTAATTTTTTAACGCTTTACATTAACAGTTCCTATTTTTATTAATTAATAAGATGAACAATTTAAACAACATTCATATAACAATATAGTTCTTTTTTAAAATGGGATCCTTATCCAAGCGCAATATTTTAAGTGGATGATCAGCTTTTGTTGAATTGTGATGTTCATCAATTTTCATAAATTTACATCAGGTCAACTATTTTTAATGGAAAAATCCAACGAGATCCGGTACTGAAAATGTTTAATTGTACCCCCTTAAGGGGTTAAACCACTTTGAGATTTTCAGAAGATCGATTTATTTTCTAGATTTATTATTTATACTTTAAGCATTTATATTTTAAGCATTTAACCATCTATGGAGATTCAAATCCGAGATACAATTATCCGAGAACTTGGAAGTCTATCGGATATCTATAGCCAATATGAGATACATGATTTTAATCAAATTTATGCCACATATTCTGTGTGTTATCTAAAATGCAGCACAATGTAAAATGTTTCCCTTCTTCTCGGTCATTTCTACAAAAATCTTTAAATAATCCTGAATAAAAAAATACCTTTTTTTAATTTTCAGACGATGCTTGACAGAGAAAAATTCCAATATCGACAAGGATTTTCAAGAGAGGGTCCTAATTGAAGACTCTGCCATTTTTTAATATAGTTTATTGTTTTTTTTAAATTGTTCATAAAACCATAATGTATTTATATAAAATATAAATTATTTTATATATTTAATAGCTGTGTCAAAAAATTATACCCATCTTTTCGAGCGCCAAGGTAGTGAAACGCCTTAAAAATATGATTTAATCTGACATGCTATAAGACAAAATGATTTCGCAACCCAACATAATTCGATACAGTTATAATCCGAAGTTCAAAAATCTGTTGCAAAACGCATTCGATGCGGTATGAAATTCAGTAAGAGTCAGACAACGCGAACTTTAACAGAAAACCTTATAACATTTTTTTTACGGAAAGCTGATTAATTTTAGAAATTCCTCTCGATAACGCAAAAACTAATATCTAATCTTTTAATATCTGATCTAATTTATTTTTGTTAACTTGTTACGCTTGCATATAAAACAGTTCAGTGGATTTTAATGCATATAACAATTATATTTGTATGTACATATATACAAAACTAAATTAGGTGATGTTACCGCTTCGCTAGACAGAATCAAGTAGTAATCCAATTATAACTTCCACTTAAAATAATTGGCACACGTGAAGAAAGCTACAAATCACTTTTCACTAAACATAAACTTTTCACTTGCACTTAAATGAAATTAAATCCATTACCAGAAGACACCAAAGTAAAACACCCTCCCCTTGCTTGCTCATAGTCCAACACAAAATTGACTGAAATATTACTGCGGTTTTAAAATGTACATGTGTACCATAGGGGGTTCCTGAGCGAGCAATGGGGAGAAGCGGTTCCTTAGGGCTCCTCAATTCAAGGGATGGTTTTCCCTCTGGGGGAAATTTCCCGGGGGCGCGGACACTTACAAATTTCATGGTGGCTGGAGGTTGCCGAGTTCAGGGGGTACACTGGAACAACAAACACTAGACACCACTGCCTGAAGAGTGAAGAAAGATGCGGGGCGATTGGCCCGCGCCGAGTTATATATCGAAGTGCAACCTCGAAGCACGAGGCCAGCTCGCGGAAGAACGCGCTTACATTGACCGGCTGATGAAGGTCCCCCACGTGCTCGTCGACTACCTAAATATCCATTTACCATGTCTCTGTGCGTACGAGGATGAGAGTGGACTTTTGAAAAATGCACCGGCAGTGGGTCTGCCGTTCGCGGCACTGCCAAATGACGGCCAAACAATGCGAACGTTAGTAGCTTAGGAAATCTGTAGATATTACAGTAGAATTCAGTTTTTTCAGTCGTAAGCTGTATATTAACGTTTCTAGATCGTTGCAAGTGCGTGTCCATTTTATCTGAACGTTGTGCTCTATATTCAAAACTAAATTCTGGTTATATCCACACAGGGTGTTTAGAAAGTAATATAAAATTTCCTAAAGATTCAAGAATGTTTCATAAGTAACAAGGTATCTGAAGTTATTTGATCACAAATAAAGAAAGATGTTGCGCGTCGTATATTCGAAACCAAATCCTGGTTATATCCGCAAGGGGTGTTTAGATAGTATATCGTGGTGTATGGAGTGATCGTGGATTTAAAATAATTATAGGAGCTAGTATGGTGCATTTATGTCAATCATTTTCTGACTGTCAATATCTGTCAAGCAGTTCAGTAGATATACTATACAGCTACCAGACCAACTCGGCCGCTATGAGGTCATAGCGGCCGAGGTTGGGCTCATAGCAGCCGAGTTGGTCTGGTAGCTGTATAACATATCTACTTAGTTCCAGTGATGTTCTCTTTTTATTGTAATCTTCCGGACTTTTTGAGTTATGGTTTCCACCATAGAAGTGAGTTCATTGTACACGCCTATTTTAGGACTGATATGCTAGTTGGTAGTTTAGAATACAATGAACACTAATGCTTGAATAATTTTCAAAAGTATTTCCTGGATTTAAGCAGTAATATCAACGCATTTTTATGCATTCCGTAAACATTTTGTTGGTATATTTCGCAGATATTGGATCTATGACATAAGAAAGATTTTTCTGAACCAACTATTCATACAGGCGTAGAGGCAACTTCCGTCAATGTATGAAACCAACAAATACAGAATGATGATCAATGTGCATGTAGAGCTAATAGAATACGTTGTAGATGGCGTTTTATGTAGATGGATTTATATTCCGCTAGTTTATTCGACCTGAATATAGTCATAATTATAAGACTCCACTTATTAAGTAAGAAGAGCAGCTGAAGAAGGGAAGAAGCCCAGATACAACGAGCCAGGATCAGGGTATATCAGTTCGGCCCCTCGCTGTTTGTCTCGGTCCCGCCGGGCGAAGGACATAATTTTACCTTTGACCAGGAGGCGATACTAGTGGGGGAAAACACAGGTCCACCCCGTACGCGGTAGTCTGGGCATCGAACAGAAATCACAACTAGAAGGTTCACTCTAAACTCCGCCCGCTAAGTTTCCTTCCTGACCTCGTCGCGTCGTCCAGCGAGTATTAGCTAACTAGCATGCGGCGCATGTATAGTATCATAGTATCTCCCAAAGTATCCCCCATGTACTAAAGAAGGCCGCCATTCAACGGCTGGATGGCGGCAATGCCTTTGTAAGCGAAAGATAAAAGTACCGCCGCGCCGTAGAGTGAACCTTCTAGTTGTAATTTCTGTTCGGTGGTAGGTGTACAGAGATGAAGTCGAGTAAAGAGCGGTTCACACCACTCGGCCCAACACTCACGTATCTCAGGCCATCAAGTGCCAAAGATAGACATATATTATAGGTACAGGGTCCACAAAGGAGTGTTTTAAGATTATTGAATTTTTATGCGCGCCTGCGTGGAGCGAATGTTTTCAGGATGGTTGATATGTACTCGTTGCGGGATGCCATTCTAGTAGCCATGGAGCCGTAGTCTGTGTGTTTATCTGGCACATTGTGTATTTATTTACAACACTTTCATTGAATCTGGTCGTTCGTTCTGTGGCGCTCTCTGGAACCTTTCCCTGAGCGCCCGATTTCGTCGCGTGGGGATGTGGAATGGCCTCCTCGGTCACCAGACCTGTCACCTTGTGACTACTTTTTATGAGGCTACTTAAAGGCTAAAGCTTACATAGACAAACTGTGAACTCTTGAAGCTCTTTCCGAAACCATAAAGCTCGAAATTGAAAGGATTCCTCATACCAGGCTCGAAAGGATTATGCAGGTGCCTTATGTTATGTGTTTTTCAATGGAAATACACTACTAATGTATAAAAATAATTAATTTTAAAATTCGTTCAAAAATAAGTTTGTCATACTTTTCAAAAACACCATACCTTCCTGGCGGGCCCTATACTAGATATTTTTTTTTTACACAAATATGGGAAGTTAGTTATTTTGAATTATATGTATTATTTCGCTATTTTATATAATTTAAGCAAATAAATAAAATTTAATATACCCCTTATTACATTTTAATTTTTCTTTTTTATTGTATCTTTCAACAAAATGGATACTTCAATATGGTGGAATTAAAATGTTATTATGATTCATAAGCTATTGGAAATATCTCGCTTGCTGCGAAATATTAAGGAAACATATTACAATATTATGATATATTGAAAGGGTAATTTTGAAATTAATATAATCTGCCAATTTTGCAAATCCTGATTTAATATTTTAAAATACAATTAATGAATAAATCGCACATAAATACGTTAAACACCAAAAAAGACTAGATATAATATTTGAAAGCTCAAATTTTATATCGTGGTGCCAATATATGAACGGATAGTTACTGTTTGTATTAGATCGCTCAGCCACGTAACGCTTATTTGGATTTTGCGCTATTGGCAGACCGACGAAAATAATTTGAATTTGCTTATTATTAATTAAAGTATATTAATTACAAAAAGAAACAAGTTTCCATACATAGAAATTCACCTCTAAAGCATAAACCTGTGAAAATAAAACTTATAGGCGAGGACAAATACACCCACTTTTAAAAAGAGGTTTCAAACTCTCCCCATTGGGTCTCAAATTTAAGTATACACACATCCTCAATACAGGGTCACTTCGTCGTCTCGGACCACAATATAAATGGCATTGTTGCAGCCACCTTATTGGAGAACACTATAGGTCACCCAACCATGTAGTGGCAGTGGAACAAAGTGCTGCACTTTTATAACTCTGCACCATGCAGTTGACCCGAATGCTCATCGTATTAAATCGTATTAAATAATAAAGTAGATACCTAAAAACCTTACTACAATGACAACATTATTTTTAGCACGGTGACCCAAGAAAAACGTTTAGGTCTTTACCTTACATTATCCGTCGTACCGCTCAACTGTTATTTACATGTATGCAGTAAAAACTTGTGTCCTCTCATTCCCCAGAAACACATTTTATCCGAATTTAACACACATGAACAGCAATTTGTAGTACCAAATAACGTGTGAACTGTGAAATCAATAGTTGTAGCTCCATTGTTAAATTAAATTAACAACGTAAATGGCTAATCGTCTAGTCCCCAATTAGCCAAACTGAATAACATTCTTTTTGTTCGGCTATTGCAACAGATGAACCTATTTTCTGAAGCGTAAAAACGCGATTTATTTTGATAAATTTTTGCGATTACCGAAAATTTAGTACAGTATTTCGGCATATAACATCCTGTAAAGTAACATAATACATGCCTGGAAAAATGTTACGACGCAATTAATTGCTTCATGTTTTATTAACCCGATTAACGAAATAACTGGATACATAAATAGTATATAGTGCAAATTATAATTATCACATACCATTTACAGCTAGTATCCCTTCTTACCTCCAAAATGAAAGATTCCATGTAGAAATTATGAAACATATTTTTTAATGTATATTCCTAAATATATTTTACTGATTTCGCCAATATACTCTTACTAATTTGTTTCTAATTCATTTTGTACATCTTCAAATTAAATACATAAAATTAAGTTTTCACAAAATTAACAATTTTTTCCACCACATGTTTGCAAAAAAGGATTAAAAACAATTAATCGAAATGCCCTAGAAAAACTGATATATGTATATATTAGTAATTATTACTGGTAAACTGATCATTTCTTATATCTTAACATATTTATGAAATTCCATTTATAAAAAGATGAATAGTGATTGTTCCCAAATTCATTGATTTGGGTTGAAATTATTCTTTGAGCTATTTTATTCAATTCAAAAAAGAGTTGAAATGTGAAAATGAATATCATAAACGTAACGAATTAAATGGAAAACGCTAAACACGAACGGTTTTACTCGGATAACCTTTTTTATATTCGTATTTAACATCGGCCTATTTCCACTACCAGGAGACGAACTTTTCCCAATATGTAATTTTTCCTAACCCCCACTCTTGTATTGGGGTAAAGATCCTTACTTTCCTAGCATTTAATAGATAAGAGACCTACGCTTTTACATCTTATCCGATGATCGATTTGTCTATACACGAACCCCGCCTAAGTTTGTACTTTTACGAGTCTACTAACATACAATCGATTATTGGATAAATACTATAACTAAATTTAATAGATCATCAAGATTGGTCAAACAAGCGAAAATAGTTTGAGGTTCTTTGGTTTAAAACATACTCGATTGTATACAGGTACTATCAAGAAGGAATATAAGAAAATGAGACTTTTTCCTACATTTACCTCAAATATAGGCAATACTGAATAACTTTTTGAGTTAATTGTTCTTTTGGTCAATAAAGGCAGTGACCTTTTTGAAACCAGTAGCATAATTAACTCCAGAAAGTAATTCATTATTTCAGGCATATAAAAGTGCCTCATTATATAATATCTTGATGGTAGGTACATTAAAATTTTCAAACTTAATTTTCTTGATGATAAATTCAGAAAATTTTAAAAAACCGATATTTCTGAAAATATAATTAAAATCCCTATTAAATGATGTATGTATCATCATTTCATTTAAAACGTTTAAAGGCTAAATTACACTTCAAGGAAGTTGAAAGGATCAAAATAAAGTTATATGCAAATAGCATTATTTTTTTATGTTTGCTTAGTTGTATATTCGTTAATATTTATAAATATTAATGCATTTTTAATAATTTATATATGTACATATTTGTAAACTTTATTTGTAATTCTTATTTTCATATTCGTAAACTTGCAACTATAGTGAAAATTCAAATAGAGTTAATAATTCCAAATCCTCGAAATTTTCCACTACAATATGTATAAAAATACTATATTACCCTAACAAAACGGTTTTTGGTTATTTACTTACGATGAGATAGCAGTTTATTAAACCATTGTCTATTATAAAGAAAATGAACATGAATTCACAAACACTGCGGAAAAAATGTTATTAAATATAATAAAAGACTTTTACTAAAATAAAAACACTATTTGAAGAAAGCGAAAACTGGGTAAAGAGGCCTACACCCAAACATTGTTTATATAAATATACTTAACAAGAAAATCTAGAATAGCTTTTTTAAATTTTAAATTAATTATATGATTCCTTCTACGAAACTAGAGTAAGCGTTTTTACCGATACGATATATCCACTTAATTTTCTACAGCTTTTAATAAGATGTACTTCATCAGATACCTGTTAAACATTCATTACTATAACAAATTATTGCAATAAATAGTGTAAAAAAGAATACATTACTTCTAAGAGTTCTATTAAGTAATTAATTAATTCAGAAATATTGGGGAACCTGGAAGATAGTAGGTAGATAGTTTTTATAGATAAATATAAATGATATGTATAAAATAAATACTTTTTATTTGTAAAACTAAATGTTTTAAAGGATTCTAGAACGTACAGGGTGATTCTTTAATATCGCGAAAAAGGACAGATTATTTGAGATAAAAATAAGAAAAGAAGAACATATGAACATGTGCCCAGAAACCCGTCGTTTCCAAAATACAAGGCATTAATTTTTTTAGAAGGCCTCTGGATATCCGCGAGGCATATTTATTATCTACTTGCTCGGAAGATCATCAGCAATAGAGTGCAAGCAAACTAACTATTTGAAAAAACTACAAGAACTGTGCTTTTAATATGTCTAATAAACAGTTTATTTTGAATGAAATTTCAACAATTAATATACAGGTCGTCAATAATAGGAAAAAGTGTGAGATTCTCTATGTATGCGTAGAAGAAGGAGTGAAGCAGCATTCGGGTGGAAGAGGATGCACTTTACGCGCGGCCAGATCGAACTCTGTGTACATTGACATTCAATATATATTCCTCGATATTCACTCTTTGTATTACTTACAGCTTTGTGGTATTATATTCAGCATTATAATGTATACATTATGATATACTAGCAGAGAAAAACAAATTTCAAATTGTTAATGTCTTATTTATCTAATGTCAAACATAGTCAAGAATAAATCAATTTTATATCGCAAAAGAAACGAAATATAGTACCATTACTGACAGAAAATATATTAAAAACACTTTGAATATGTAGCAAGAGCAATGGGCCTTCTATGCCTTGAAACTAAAGAGGTTATTAGGACAGGAATCCAGGACTGAAAAAAGTATTTACCAACTACTAATTAGATAACCATGATCGGTGTTTTCTTGATGGATCGAGACAGTAAGAAAAAGCCATAAAAAAGTTATAGATAAATGCGGTATACCAATAATAAAGTTCAGTAATTATTCATGAAATTGAAAAAAATACTGAAGGTAACTAGAACCATCATTCTTTGAAGTTATTACGGTGAAATGTAAGTTAGTATCGATCGAAGATCGCAGACATAGTAATATTCAATGTCAGAAATAAAGCTGTAAGAGGATTATAGTAAAGTTTTTACTGATCGTAGTAACATAAAAGATATGCCAACAATTTTTACAGGCGTTTTAATTATTTTTTTCGTTTTCATGGTAAGTTGAGCGTAAAATCGAATCCAACAAATTTACATACTTGGAAATAGAAATAATATATTTTTGATATGTAAAAAAATAATCAAAACTAAATAATGTGCAAGAAATTGTTAATTAATTTTCATTAATTTTAATATTGTTTTAGGTATTGTTTTGTATATATTTTATTATTATAAAATATATTTTATATATAAAATTGTTTAAAAATATATAAAAAATATTTAAAATGTTATATTCTGTAAATACTTAGCAGTATTTTAAATAAAGTGGGATATCAATCTCCAAAGCCGTACATTGTCTTACTTATTACCATAACATAAAAGCATTTTATTCACATCATTATTGCTTTTACTGTTTGGCTGCAAGATATAATCGAATATACAAAGTTTCGAACAATATTCATAATTTTGTTATTAAACATATATATATTTTTTATTTTTCAACACGTCAACCTTATTTTTAACAAAGACAGCCTGATATACATATTTTCATCATTATATTTGTTTAATTCCAACCCCCTGTTTTTTAACAGAAATTAATTCATTAATGTTCCGAGTAGCCATATTAACCTTTTATTTGGCAAAGCGTAACAAAGGGATAAAAAATTGTTTTAATGTGTTTTTCTGGCAAAATAGGGGTTCTTTAGTTAGGATCTCATTCAAGAACTACAAGAAATATTTTAGAAAACTTTTTTTGATAATGTCAATCACAGTTTACGTCGTCAGGTTCAATATAATTTAACATTGTTTTAAGAGTGTAAATTACAGTTCACATTGTTAACAAATGAGAAATAAACAGTGGACAATAAAAATTAAATATACTTAAAAATAAAATAAAACAAGCTTCTTAACAACAGAAAATGAAGTATCAAAGTCTGAAACAAATATCGAGTTACGCAAAAAAAGTAAATTTTTAATAAATAAATTTATGTACTTAGAAAATGGAAGCTCTGAAAACAATTTTTCTTGATTGTGAAACACAAGTTTAAATTACATTTACTACATATAACTGTAGTTACACCTGTTTGGCAATTTCTACACCTCCTTTTTCCCACCAAAAATCGGAAAATGGCCGACCTTATCCAGCCTTACTTCATCTGGCAGTCTAAGTCGGGCAGGTGTGTTTATTTTATTGGTCACAGTTCCTGTCAATGAGGGTCCACCACTCCGATTAATGTTATAAATTACACTTGTAATTCTCAACCTAAATTCTTTCAGGCTTAACTATTTTGCCTTAGGGTTGATCATATCTCGCCGATAAAGTAACCAGCTGTTATTTACACAAATGTCAAATAGTTGGTAAAACACACACATATAGTATTTTTTTGTTTTGTATCCTGTCCGATAAGTAGCCACAAGCATGTCTGCGAGGTCCACACCGCCCATATGCTGAGTATGCTGCTTTATAATTTGTGGACACTGAGTGACTCATGAACAGGGTGGGGTGTGTTCTATCCACCTCAAAATCAATAGGTGTCTCGTAGACGTCCCTAATCAGAATCAGTCGAAACTCGATCGATCCGACACGATTTAATTGAGTGATCGTGCAAAGAAGAACAATTTCTCAAATAGTCCATCATTGTGCTTTCTCATGACCCATGAACATGGTAGAGTGCGTCCTATCGACCTCAACATCAATAGGAGTCGTCTGGGAGACATCCCAGATCAGAATCTGTCAAAACCCGATCACGATTTAGTTTAATTATCGTGTTAATAAGAAAAATTACTCAAATAGTCCACCATCGTGCTTTCTTATGACCCATAGACAGGGTGGGGTATGTCCTATCCACCTCAAAATCAACAGGTGTCGTCTGGGAGACATCCCCGATCAGAATCAGT
The DNA here is from genome assembly GCA_037954035.1 of Rosalia funebris. NCBI lineage: Eukaryota > Metazoa > Arthropoda > Insecta > Coleoptera > Cerambycidae > Rosalia > Rosalia funebris. The sequence continues at coordinate 10,810,041 of JAZFAV010000004.1, forward strand.
CAAAGCTCGATCGATCCGACACGATTTAGTTGAGTTATCGTGCTAAAAAGAATAAATGCCGACGACAACGACACGGACACACAAAATGATTTAAAAACCATTTTTTTTTGTTTTTAGGCCGAGAAACGAAAAATAAACCCTAGAAAAATAAAATAAACAGTTTTAAAACCTTAAAACGGACTTTTCCGCACATAGAACATCTCCAACTCGAAATTGAGTGGCCGAGAAAAAATAAACCAACACATAAATGCAGAATATAATATGTGTTTTATGCAACAGTTTTATTTTTTTTTTTTAAATAGTCCACCATTGTGCTTTCTCATGACCCGTGGACAGGGTGGGGTGTGTCCTATCCACCTCAAAATCAATAGATATCGTCTGGTAGACGTCCCTAATCAGAATCAGTCAAAACCCGATCGATCCGACACGATATAATTGAGTAATCGTGCTAACAAAAACACTTTCTCGAATAGTCCACCATTGTACTTTCTCATCACCCATTTACATGGTAGAGGGTGTTCTATCCACCTCAAAATCAATAGGTGTCGTCTGGTAGACGTACCTAATCAGAATCAGTCGAAGCCCGATCGATCCGACACGATTTAGATGAGTTATCGTGCTAACAAGAATATATACTGATGACAATGACAATGACGGCAACGACAACGACACATACACAGCAAACAATTTTTAAAAACCATTTTTTTTTTGTTTTTAGGCCGAAAAACTAAAAATAAACCAAAAAATAAATTTTGTTATTTCAAATTGTCTTATATAATTTATCTAATATAACTAATTACAAAGTACTCGTAATTAATGTTTAAAGGATTGCCTATATTGCGAGAGTTTGAAACGAGACTATTTTCCATCCACATCATCGTATACAATTCTACAGTTTATAAGCGATATGATGTTGCTTTGTAACGAAAACTCCAACATTCAAAAGTTTGTATTTTTTTCTGATGAAGCGACTTACTTTTTCCTTGTATGAAATAGCATATCGTCATAATTGGAGATAGTGGTACCGAGAGAATCGTCATTGAATTCAGTAATCGCATGGTCAACAAATAATAAAAGCAAGGTAAAATAAATGTATGGCTTGATAGGAAGTCATCTTTTAATTTAGAATTGTCAGGAAGTGATTTATTACGGCTTTACTTCCTTTATAAATATATAACACTAGAAGAAAATTCTTCTACTGTTATATATTTATAATTTCTACGCTTCGACTTAGTTCCAGCTAAATCAGTTCTTTATAAAAGTAATAAGGACTACGATGTTCTCGAGTCCAACTGTAATCCCAAATATTTCACTATTTCTTGTTGTGGTATACCTCTATGATTAAAGGCGATTGTGGAACATTGGCTTTTTCGTAGAGTGAATGTTATTTGAGATGACTTGGACTAGATGTTCCGTTTTTGTAACCATGTTACTATGAGGTTGAGATGCGTTTGAATATTACGTGAGGGTATTTTTGGGTCTCTGTGACTTGCGAATATGGCTGCGTCATCGACAAATGTGCATATTGATTGTGTGGTTGTCGATATATCGGACGTGTATATAACATATAGTAAAGGACCAAGAATGCTTCCTTGTGGTATTCGTGATAAAATATTATAACGATTAGAGGTTTTAGTGTTGACTTTAGTTTCAAATTTACGTTCATTTAAGTAGGATTTTTTTATGCATCACTGGTCTGGTGGGAGAGAGCCTGTTTAAAGTCGAAAGCCAACCAACTTAATAAGCTAACAATAAGAGGATTGATTCTAAGAAGTATAACCGGAACCCCTAGATCAACACTGATCGAGGCGATGGGGATACTAACGGGGATACCACCTCTTCATGTCACCCTGAAAGCGGAAGCCATAAAGGCAATGCACAAGGTGGGAAAAATGAATAGGAAGGTAAGGCACCTGAATAGACTCTCAAAAGAGCTAGCTGAGGTGGGACTCCTATGGATGCCCTCTGACAGTACGGGTGTCTATTTCCTGTTTGACAAGAAATATCACCCTCACTAGTAAGACCGACTGGATGGAGGGTCGAGCTGGATTGCCGCTCAATGGAGACATCTGGTACACGGATGGAGCCAACAGCGGGAACAAAGCGGATGCAGGGGTGTATAGGCGACGCGATGGGAAAGGTAAAACCTTCCCCCTGGGCAAATACACTACCGCACTCCAGGCCGAGCTAGTTGCAATTACATACGATGTTCTGGGGGCCGACCAAAATCGGACCCAGCAGAATGTATGTATCTTCTCGGATAGCAGAGCAGCGTTGGCAGCCCTGAATTCAGCAACGACAAAGTCGAAGCTGGTCTATAATTGCTATGAAGCATGGAACCACTTGACAGGGAAGGGAATGGTGGAACTCTTATGGATACCTGGGCATAATCGCATTAAGTGAAATCTAATTGCAGATGACCTTGCCAGACTAGGGATTAGATAAAACCTCTATGGACCAGAACCTACAGTGGGAATAAGTCGGAATCTGATCAGAGACCGCATCAATCGCTGGGCAAGAGACCAGCAGAATAAAAGATGAAGAGGAGTAACGGGTTGTCGAATAACCAAACTCTTCATCGAATACTCAAAGATTGAAAAATGGGCCCAAGAATTCATTAAACTGAACAGGCCCACAGCCACAACCCTGGTGGGAATCATAACGGGCCACCATAGTAGTCTGAATGCATATAAGCACAAGCTGAGGCTGACTGACATCCCGGCCTGCAGATACTGTAAAGAAGACGAGGAAACCTCGATTAATCTTCTTTACACTTGTTCCGCACTGGAGGAGAATAAGGTACCTCACCTTATATTAGGGACCCCTGTTATCCCAGAGGAGGCGAGGCTTAACACGGGGGACGTGCCTAAATTGCTCCTTTTATGGGATAAAATTTTTGGATAATGACTCGGATAAGAGGGGATCGCCAAGGGACTACCCATGCGATCAGTGGCTGATGAGGCCCAAACCCATATAACATGTAATGTAAGTAGGATTTCAATATATTCAGATACTTGGTGGGAATAAGTGTTTTGATCTTATATAATAATCTCGGGTGCCATACTTTATGAAACGTCTGGCTGACATCCAGTACAGCTGAGCAGTATTGTCGATTATCTATTGCATGATTGATTATTGTGATTACTCGATGGCACAGTTAAACTGTAGAGTGAAGTTGCCGAAATCCAAATTGGAAATTCGGTATCTATTTTAGGTGATTGAGGTATTCGTTGATACGTTTGAGAACGAGCTTTTCAAGAAGTTTTGAGATCATCAGTGAAATTCCCCTCTCAGTCCGTGAAATAAATCTATTAATGAAATTCTCTCAAATCATTGACATAAACGAAAAATAACAAGAAACCTAGTTTGGAGACCTGAGGTACACCGTAGGTAACAATTTATTTATATTAAACTCAATACTCAAATTTGTTTCCAAACCTTTTTCTTGTACAATCATATTTATAGGTTTTAAAAGAAGATTGTCATTTCTTCTTGATACTTTAATAACCTTTTACAGTCATCTAATCAGCCACAGTCAACTAGTCAATTGCTATAATCGTTTCATCAGCATTTCAACTAATTACTTAGCTATATATGTTACTATTTACGTTTATAGGTATTTTTGTGTTAAACCGAAAGTCACACAATATAATTTTGTATTTTGGAAATTGTTTAAAATTCACCTCACTTAACTTACCTCAAATTTAACAACTCAAAATCTAAATTCTAAAACAACTTATAAATTCAAACCCTTATTTTATAAGATTTCCCTTTTTGAGACATTGTACTACTAAATAATTGGTGTACAAAACGTATCCCGGAGTAGGTTGGAACCTTTGGTGTGAAGATAACACTAACTGAGTTTTCCACAAAACACCAAAACACTATACACTACACTCGACGCGCGTTTCGCCAACAAAGTTGGCATCATCTGGAGATGATTAAAACTGCTTTTAATCATCAGTGCAATGGCAGTTTTAATCATCTCCATATGATGCCAACTTTGTTGGCGAAACGCACGTCGAGTGTAGTGTATAGTGTTATGGTATTTTGTGGAAAACTCAGTTAGTATTGTACAAAACGTAGTAGACACATTTTAAAAGAAATTTGCAATATGTATTTAGGTTATTTCTAATATTACTACTAGCCTAATTTTAATTTCAAGGATTCCTTTGAAAATCATACGTCCTGTACACTCATGAACAGTCCATTTGCCACCCTCTACAGGCGACTTTGCTCCTATTAATTAATGTGGTCAATTATCAAAATATGTGGCTAAAGCTAACTAAGCATGAAACCACTTATTATACCGATTTATTTGGAAGCACTTGAGGTTAATTTTTGAATTACGCCAGTTTCAACATTGACTTCCATATTAAGTAACCCATAAAGGTTTTTCTGCGTAGGATTCTGTCAGGTGTCAACTATAACATGAACATACCGGATCGATACGATTATTAGAGATATGAAATATTTTATTAATATTCTCAATGCTCTTTAGATAATTAAGAATTATCTGAACATAAAATTCACTGCCAATGTATTTTTTTATACATCGATGTTCACCTCCAGTACGCCACTCAATGTCGCCGTATCAAGAAAGGGGTCATTTTTTATCACACATTATAATATTGCTTATATATTTATGGTTTTTACGTATTCGTTGTAGCGGAAATGGCCAGGTTCTCGGTGTGCTTAATTTTCGGAATAAATTACAGTGGCAAGGCAGTTAGTTCAACGGAAATAGTCAATAACTTCATAATATCAAGTGCAATGTTTCACGGCAAAATAACTGAAACTGTAAAAAACTGTAAATAATAGAACACAATAAATATCTGAGATTATTATTTATTACATCTCATGCTAGGTTATTGGTATTTTTGGCAAACTTTAGAATATTTGTTTAAGAACGGGTATGTACGAACATCCTCTTCCTTGATCTTTCTAAAGGTTTTGACACAATTTATCGTGATAACTATTGGAGTAGTTAGATGTTGTTTGCGATATTATGTCTCACGCATTTTATTTACCAACATTTGAAGCTATTAATAATTTGAGTACTGGTACTTACAACGTTCCACAGGGTACAGTTCTAGGCCCATTTCTCTCTACTATGTTCATAAAAGCTTACCTCTTCTAAGTAGTAAAGCTACAGATCTCAATTTTGCAAATGATGCAACAGTCTGTCAGACAAATACATTGATAGAATTGATAATTATGGCAGAAACTTTAAGTAGTTGATTGGCTTATAATAAGTTTAAGTAAAATGAGAGAAGTTAAGAAGTACATACGAGGGTAGTCCCAGAAGTACCCTACCTAATGAAGAAAACACAATAAATTTTGGAAAAAATATCTTTATTTCTCTAACATAGTCTCCTTTTAGCTCGATACACTTTTCTGAGCGATGCTCAATAGCTTAGATACCCTTTTCATAGTGAGAATTGTCGAGCTCCTCAAAGTAGCCATAAACCGCAAACTCTACCTCTTCATTGTTGGCAAATCTTTTACCACTGAGTCATTTTCTCAAGGTTGGAAATAGCAAATAATCCGAAGGAGCTAAGTCTAGCGAATAGGATGCGTGAGGAAGCAATTCGAAGTTTAACTCATTGATCTTGGCCATCAAAATAACGGATGTGTGAACTGCTGCATTGCCTTGATGAAATAAAACTTTCTTTTCTGCAAAATCGAGCCGTTTTTTCTTTATTTCATTACTCAAGCGCTGCAATAAGTTCGCATAATATTCGCTGTTGATTGTTTTTTCTTTATGAAGATAATCAGCGAAAATTGTCCCACGCGCATTCCAAATAACTGACGTCATGAACTTGCCTGCAGATGGAACTGTCTTCGTCTTCTTTGAAGCCAATTCTCCCCTTTCAGTCCATTATTTTGACTGCTCCTTCATCTCAGGTGTGATGTTTCATCTATGGTTATAATCGACGCAAAAACTCGGCTTTATTCCTGTGTAACTTCCCCGCGCGGCTCCCATCTTGCGCACAGCTTTTTCGTGTTCAAATCTTTTAGTCAATATGCGATGTACAGAACTTTTGAAATGCCTACCATGTCTGCTAGCTCGCGCACTTAAAGTCGACGGTCATCCAACACCATTTTGTAGATTCTCTTGACCATTGCCTGGCGTGGTCACCTTATTTGGTCAACCATTGCAATGTTCGTTTTGGCAGCTCGTGCGGCCTCGTTTAAACTCTCTGTTGTAAATGAAGGAGAAGACTACCCCAGAGTATTCTCTAGCTTCCCTTTGATATTGGTTGGACTAAGACCTTTCGAATGAAACTATTATCACATAACGATGACCAATTTCTTCCATATTTACAAATTCACTGAAATCGTTCACTATTGATGGTCGCCAAACAAATACCAAACAACGTAGAGTTGTCAAACTTCAAACTCAAGCTTTATAAGGTAGGTACTTTCTACCATAATTATTCTCTTCAAAGAACAACCACCATATATACGTCAGGTCCGGTACTTCTGGAACTAGTTTTGTATACGTTGTATGTGCATTGAACATACGCTATTTATATACAATGTATCTTTTGTTCTGAACAGTAACACATACCCAGGTAACCGCCTTAAGGTATTTGTCATAAACATCATAATTCCTATGTAGGATTGTTTTCATTCTTTAACGTTAATTTCTTTAAAAGGAAATTAATGCTAAAGAAAGAAGGAAGTTATTTTTAATGAGAAGTATATAACGGGAAGTCCATTTGTAGTGAAGAGAACTAGGCACGGGTTTATTGAACAAATGTTTCTTGGTTCCCTTTAGATCCCACATTGAACTAGAACATAGTGCCAACGTTTCGTTTTCTAATACCGGTGACTTCTTCACAGCAAGTTTCTGGAGCGTTTCTGAGAACTTTTCCTGCAGTGAATGAGAGATCTATCTGAAAACCAATAACAATCAGAAATATTTTTATTTCTGTGACATAATGCACATGATATAAGCACTAAAACTAATCGAAACACAAGGTTTTAACACACTTACATAGGGAACATACATTTGTTTATTAGTTCCATATTAATTAGAATTGATGTTGTTAGATATTACAATGTAATGTAATATATTAGTTTTGAAAGGTATTTTTCCACATGGAAATGTGTATAAAATAAATATTTCAACACAAGAACTGAAATAATTAATAGTTAGTGCATCTATTTGAGACGCTAATGAGGATACATTAAAATAATATCATATATAAAGTCACAGCCATTTGGCCTTGAAACATAGCTGTTAAATGTAAACAAATATTGTGCAATTTTCTGTATATTGATATCGAAGTACGTCCACCAGCCTTCCGAAAATAAAACACCAAAGATTACCATAATTATACCCTGCATTAAAATGAAAAACTCGCTAATTACTCGATAAAGCACGTCGAACTAGGCCAGCGATAATAATCATTGTTTTAGTACTCAATGATCCAATGTTAATATCGTAATGGTTACATAAATTTCTAGATGATTTGCTTCGAACGGGACAACATGGCAACTAGAGCCAATAGCATAAATTACCATAGCAATTTAATAGTGAGGGAGTGGATAACTTGTCGATTACACGGGTAATTTTTATTCAAATACCATGTCCGGTATTGAAACAGGCGCCTGAAATTGTAGTTATTCCCTGATTAACTCAAAATGCTGGTAATATAATTGTTTACTTGATTTAAAACTCTTTAAATGAGGTTAGATGAAGGGGTTAGGTTCACATATGTAACATAATATTTGTTCTGTTTATCGCCTTTGAATTTTATCAGAGCTTCTTACGTCCAAGCGCTTTTCTTTTGAAATTTTTACCGAGAAAACGTTTATTTGCGGAAGAAAATCGATAGACTATAGTAAGGGAATTTTATTAAAAATAAGAAAGTCTCAAAATAGACGCAATTTATAGTGAATATGACTTAAATCGACCTCCTGAACACGATAGTAATCTTCGCTTTAACGATAAGCTGTCGATTTTCTCGTAAAGCCGAAAAACTATTTTGGAAATGCAGAACCAAAGCACCAAGTTCCAAATTTGCACGTACCTAGAGAACCTCTGAATTTAGAGGAAATCCAAAGGAACCGTTGAACTTACTAGCCTTCTCTACGTCCACGTGAGTTTTTTCAGATTTTTTTGTAGACAATACATTTTTTTTGCAGAAGAAAATCGATGGACTATATATATATATATAGTGAGGCAATTTTTTAGAAAATTCAAAAGTATCCAAAATGTCAAAAATGACATAAACCAACCACCTGAACATGCAACGACTCCGTTTTACTAGTAAACTTTCAGTATCCTCGTAAAGCCAAAAAATAATTTTCGAAACGCAGAATCGAAGCAACCACTTCCAAATTCGTATGCACGAGTACCCACGGAACCTCCGGATTTTCAGGAAATCCAAAGATACCTTTGAATTCATCAAGGTTTCTTACGTCCGTGCGTGTATTTTCAGGTTTTTTTTTCCCCAAGAGAACGATTTTTTGCGAAAGAAAAGAAAATCGATGAACTATAATTAAGGGAATTTTCTGGAAAATACAAAAGTCTCAAAATCGACGCAAATTTGATTCAAAATGACATAAGTCGACATCTGCTTTCTGTTTTTATTATAAACTGTTACCGAAAAATAATTTTGAAATGCAGAATCAAAGCAACAACTTACAAATACGTATGTACCTAAATAACCTCTATATTTAGAGGAAATCAAAAGGCTCCATTGAATTTGTCAGCGCTTCTTACGCTCATACAAATTTTTTCACATTTTATCTCGAGAAAAAATTTTGCGGCAGAAAAGCGATGAACTATTAGGGATTTTTCTAGAAAATACAATATTCTCAAAATCTATGCAAATTATATTGGACATAACATATATTGACCTTCTAAATACGATATAAATATCTGCTTTAATAACAAACTGAAAAGTTGTTCTCCTAAAACCGAAAAATAAATTTAGAAACGTAGCCAAAGCAGCAGTTTTGCAATTCGTACGTACCTACAGGAATCTGAAACTACCATTGAAATTATCAGGCCTTTTCATATTCATATAATGTTTTTTTTTATTTTTCTCGGGAAAACACTTTTTTGTGGAAGAAAATGGGTGGTCTCTAAGGGTACTAGTAAGCAAATTTTGTGAAAAATACAAAAGTCTCAACATCGACACAAATTAAATTTAAAATGGCATAAATCGACCTCCTGAACACTACAACAATCTTTGTCTTAATGATAAACTGTCGATTTTGTCGTAAGTACGAAGAACAATTTGCGAAACAGAATCAAAGCAACAACTACAAAATTCTAATATACCTGGAGCATATCTGGATTTAGAGGAAGTTCGAAGCCACAGTTGAGCCCTGTGAGTCCTGAGTTGTTCATCAGACTTTCTTACGTCCATACGAATTTTTTCAGATATTTTGTCGAGAAGAAAATGGAGGGACTATAATAAGGAAATTAGAGAAGTAGAGAACCTCTGGATTTAGAGGAAATCTGATGGCACTGTTGATTTCTCAAAGCTTCCTACGTCTATATTAATTTTTTCATATTTTTTCTCAAGAAAGATTTTTTTCTCTTGCGGAAGAAATCGATCAGTAAGAAAATTTTGTGGAAAATACAAAACTCTCAAAAGCGACGCGAATTACATTGAATATGACATAAACCTCCTGAACACGATGGTAATCTCCATTTTATTGATAAACTGATGGTTTTCTCGTAAAACCGAAAAACTATTTTCGAAACGCAGAGTCAAAATAACAAGATTTGCTAACGAGATATTTTCTCATTATTGTGAACATTTTCAGTCTATAGAAAATAAAGCAACCTGTTTAACCTAGTTATATCTGGCACCATAATCGTTTAAGCCTATTATAGCACAGTTTAACAATAAGATATCTATTGTTATTGGTTAATAGACATTCAAATAACCAATTAATAACTAACTTAAAAATTATTAGAGAAATATTCACTACTTCACATTCAATTGTGACTAGAAAATCTGGTGTACTTATTGGCAAAGGTACGAGTCTATTAAAGGGTCGTGTTTATACCCAAGTATGTTCGATATCGAATTGTCCAGAAAGAGGCACAATGAGTATTATAATTTAAGACTAAAGAATTAAATAGCTTGACACAAGAAGTATAAGTGTTTACTTTTTTACTTTTGATTTTGCTATTACTGATAATACTGTTCCTATACTTTTCTTCCCTTTAGTTACCTTCAAAAATAAAGACGTCTTAAATATTTCTCGGAAATATTTGTATTTGCAAATGCTCTCAATCTTGGTATTGGTTAGAAAAGCTCTCATGTTTAATGTATATAGTGTTATCTCTAGAAGAACACATAATTTTCGTTTTTTTTTTCGAGTTTATTGATACAATGTTTTCAGTAGTATACAGACATAAAATATGAAGTTTGTGGCTAAGCAAAGAAAAACACTAAATGAAAACCATACAGCTAAATTACTGAAGCTCTGACATGACGACATGTGAAACATCTATCACTGTCTTCAAAATTGTTTCCCTCCTTGCTCTTTTGGTTAGTGAATGTGCACACAGAGTTCCATTAATAAATATCAATTACTTGAAGTGATTAATTTCCTTCATTAACCACGAAATGCAATTATTTTCAATTCTCGAAACTGGTGGAGGTGCCGATTTTACATTTTCAACGAAATTGTGTGCCCATGCCTCTGATTAGATAAGCACTTTAATAACCCGTTAAAATAAACTGTAGATGGTATAGAATCGCCCTGGCTATCAATTCCATGAAAATTGACGAATGGATTTGAATAGAACTTGTTTGGTTGATAGCCAACTTTTGATTTTTTTTCTATGTATTTTAGAACTAAACTCCAAATTACAGTGCAGTCCTAAGCAAAATATACTTTTGGTTTTAAATAACCCCATCGAGAATAATGAAATGGAGTAAAATCTGATGACCTTGATAACAGTACTGTTCTAATTCCTTACCCTATCCATTGAGCAATCTAGCCATTAGGTCTATTCTTGGTTTAGATACACATAAATCGACTTCCTTTCCATAAACCCCTAGATGGGGGTTACACATAGAGAAGCGGAAACGCCCACATTCAAGAAGATATGACGAACTGCTAACTGCAAGATTACTGCGCAAAATAATTTTAAGTATGTTTTTCGTCCTGATGTGGTCACTGTAGCTAGGTAAATAGTAACAAATGAAGGAACTAGCTTAAAATTCTAATTTCCCCATACCAGAAATAAGCTGTCGCGATTAGTGAAAGAGAGAGATTAGTGTAATGCAATAGTCAACAGAACCCGGAATATCAAAGTCAACTGCGCTACCTGTTCTGCCCTGAACATAACAATTTATTGACTAGGCCCAGAGATGTTCTGTCGTAGGAGATGTGAGGTTTTTATTTCTTGTTGGATTGCCTTACAATTTTAGGTCTTTGGTAGTGATCAGTAACTTAAGTTGGTAAAAATATATCACAAACGAAATTTCTATTTTCTTTTATATACAATTTTTATACAGTACACGTTTTCAATTTGTCTTTAAAAGACTTTTTACACGAAATTTTTATTTCTTATGAAATAGTATTGTATAACTTCAATCTCGAAAAAATAAAAGGATTTTTGACCAATAGTGTTTATGTTAAGATTATTCCTAGTATCGCATTCATGCTGCTTAGAATTCTGATTTCTGTTTATGGTAAAGATATGTACAATTAAAGTAATAAATGTCTAATATCAAGAATTTGATCAGAGAAGGTCGTTAGTATCGGTTAAATTCTTCTATAACATTAATTAATTTAAAATCTCTTTTGTATACAATATAACATTTTGCTGCAGCTCCCCAGGAGACTATGACGTATGTTAAATATCTTTCCAGTAGTATATAATATATAGATTTAAAGAATTTTACATGGAGAATATTGCACAATAGTTTAAGCTTGTCTAAATTTATTGTAATTTTTTATAACAAATTGTATATTCAGGTTCTATTTCAAATGTCTATCAATCACCAAACCTAAATATTTCGTTTTTGTTGCAGGCTAAATAACATTAGATTTTCCTTGAACTTCTAAATCTATGGAATTGAACGAGTTTGTAATATTATAGACAAAGAGTAAATAAAATGCACGTTTCTCTAGATTTAAGGTTAGCAGCTTCTGCTCAAATTGATTGTTTATATATGCTAAATTATTTCGTACTAGGTTATGTAACTCGTTTAAAGACTGAGCTTTACAGAAAATTACAGTGTAGTATGCATATGCTACTATTTTTTCTTTATTTAGCGAGTCAATCGAGCCGTTAATATACATTATGAATAATATAGTTCATATCGGTTCAAATATTATATTATTTCTTCTTTGCACTCTATGCATATATTCGACTTTTTCTTATATTTTCTTATTTGTTTGTTAAATACAATTATTTTCCTATTTATTTCCATTTATTATGTCTTCCAAAATCATGTCATTTGAAACGATTGTTTGTCATTATTTAGTAGATATTACTGTGTATGATATACTTTAATTTCTTCTTATTTATGAATAATTAATAATAAGAGGCTGACAGAAAATTGACAAAAATTTTTTGTTGTCGTTCACTTTATACTGAATACAGTCTGTCGATTTGGTATTTGTTTCAAAATTTGACTTTGTAACACATAAATACGTTCTTTATTAAGCTCGCCACACACCGACACATACAAATCGTCACCATATTTTCTCTGGTGAAGAACATGATTAAATGTAGTAATTTTTGAGTGAATATTATTCTAAAACTTGTATGTAAAATATTCTTGTAATATAAACACAAAAAAATTGGACCCAATAATTGTTGTATTAAGTACTGCTGTTCATAAATTAACTTTCTATGGACATTAAGTTTGTTGTTTCTGCATATAATATAATTTATTCCATCTAATACAGAGTAGTTGTAACTTTTTGTTCATCTAATATATTTCTTCGTCAAAGTAATCTTTTATTTTTAAATTACGACTAATAGTTTTCAAAAAACTGCGCCACAACAAATAACAAAAATGTGTAGGTATATAAAGTTTACAGGATGTAATATATAATGACTATCTTGCCTATATATAATAACTTCATTGGCTATTTAAGATTTGTCGTTGTAGAGGTAAAAAAAATTTGAAGTAAAAGCAACAAAAATGTCAAACAAAATTTACTAAGTTGTCAGTGGAATCAAGTGCTCAATGATAAGTTTATTGTTTTATTATTTTATAGAAAAAATTTAAACTTTATAGGATTGGATTTCAAATGTTCTAAATACATACTAAATTAAACGGTCTCGATTACTAAATAATTATGACCATGGAGAGACCATAGAGGCCACCATAAAATACTTTACTTTCTGAACGTATTGTTGTAAAAGAACATAATTAGGCTTTTCTATAATAAAAAGTGATCTTAATATTTGTTAACATGTTTAATTCTTTTTTAAATTTTAATCAATAATTCAATAAATCTCTTTGACATCACCAATATAAGGTTTCTTCATTTTTGCAAATAATTGGAAACATAAAATCAGATATAAAAAAAGAAAACTATTTAAAGACAAATTTATAACAATTAAAATATTCAACTTTATTTTCTGTATTTGACGATATAAAAGGGCACCATTGGGTTTTTGTATAATAAAATTGACCTCAAAATTAGTTGACATTTCTTAAATTTTGTTTAATAGATAATAAAATAATAGTTTAATAGAAAATAAAAACCAGAGATCATAAAATAAAACTGCGTGAGCCGAATTTGTAACAATGAAAATATTCGACATTACTTTCTGGACATATAAAGGGTGGTCCAACCATAATGCACGATGTTAATTGTGAGTCACACCTTAACGTCAAGTTTTTTGCCCAACTTAATTTGACATTTCTTTGTTTCAGTGTTTGACAAATTCAACCATGGAGAGGTACACAATTGAGCAGCGCGTTAAGATTGTTGAAGCCTTTTACGAAAATGGGCGTTCAAATCAAAATGCATTTCATGCACTTCGTGACTTTTTTGGTCAGCATAATCGACCGAATGTGTCCACAATCGGGAGAATTGTGCGCAAATTTCAGCAAACCGGGTCTGTAGGAAATGTGAAAACACCTGTGCATGCTCGCCCAGTTCGTTCTGCGGAAAACATTGCTGTTGTTCGCGATAGTGTAGCAGAAGAGCCGTCAACCTCGACTCGTCGTCGTGCCCAACAATTGAACATCTCACAAACATCACTGATGCGAATTTTGAAGAAAGATTTGAATTTACACGCTTATAAGGTTCAATTGACTCAAGAGCTGAAGCCTACTGACCATTTCAAGCGTCGTCAATACGCCGAATGGTTGGTTGAACAGACAGAAGTGAATGGTGACTTTACAAAGAAAATCATCTTCAGCGACGAGGCACACTTTCACCTCAGTGGATTCGTTAACAAGCAGAATTGCCGTATTTGGGCAAATGAGAATCCGCGAGTGATTGTTGAAAAGCCGATGCATCCACAAAGAGTGACTGTTTGGTGCGGTTTATGGGCTGGCGACGTCATCGGGCCGTACTTCTTCGAAAATGAGGTCAGCCAAGCAGTTACCGTGAATGGTGTTCGCTATTGCGAGATGATAACGGTCTTCTTGTGGCCAAAAATTGAGGATATGGACCTGGACGATATGTGGTTCCAACAGGATGGTGCCACTTGCCACACAGCCAACGAAACAATGGCACTTTTGCGCGAGAAATTCAATGGCCGTATTATCTCACGTCGTGGCGATGTTAATTGGCCGCCACGATCATGTGATTTGACACCGTTGGACTTCTTTCTTTGGAGATATTTAAAAGAAAAAGTGTACGTCAATAAGCCAAGAACAATTCAAGAGCTAAAGGATGAGATAATTCGGCACATTAACGACATTGAACCTCAATTATGTCTCAGAGTCATTGAAAATATGGACCATCGGATAGAGGTATGCCACCGAAGCCGCGGCGAGTATTTGGCCGATATTTTGTTTCACACACAATTGTCATAGATCCTTCTATCATAATAAAAAATGTTAAGATAATTTTCTGAAAACTTTTTGTTTTATTTACAATTAACATCGTGCGTTTTGGTTGGACCACCTTTTATTATAAGAGGGCACCACTGGACTTTTTATTGATAAACATTTACCTCAAAATTAGTTGACATTTTTTAAATTTTGATTAATAGATAATTCAATAGATTGCTTTGATATCAGAAATATATCTGATGTCTCATTTTCTCATATAATCGAGGCCATGGAGACCAGAGACCATAAAAAAACTGTTTAAACCCGAATTTGTGACAATTAAACTATTCGACTTTACTTTCTGGATCTCTAATATTGTAAGAAGACACCACTGAGCTCTTCTATAATAAATATTGATCTCTATATTAGTTGAAATTATTAAAATTTTGATTAATAGATAATTCAATAGATTGCTTTAATATTCGCAATATAAGATATTCATTTTTTAAAATAATTGAGACCATAGAAACCAGAGACTATAAAAGAAAACGTATATGTAACAATGATAATAATAGACTTTATTTTCTGGGCATAACATTGTGAAGGGCACCACTGGGCCCTTTCTTCTATAATAAAAATTTACCTCAAAATTAGTTGAATCTTTTTAAATTTTGATTACTATATAATTCAATAGACAGCTTTGATATAAGCAATATAATATTTCTTCATTTTTGCAAATAATTGAGACCATAGAAACCAAAGATCATAAAAGAAAACTGTTTGGGCCCGAATTTGTAACAATGAAAATATTCGACATTACATTCTGGACATAACGTTATAAGAGGGATTTTGTGATAAAAATTAACATAAAAAATAATTGAAATTTTAAAAATTTTTATTAATAGATAATGCAATAGATCGCTTTGATATCAGCAACATCAGCAATTTTTCTTCATTTTCGATTTTTAGTGTATTTATTTGTGATATTTTCTTGTGAATATAAATATAAGCAATAAGAATCTTTACTCCATTTAAACTTAAAAAGTTGATTATTGTCTGTGAAAAGATTTGATCAAATTGACTATGATAAAATATTTATCAACTAATCATAGATAAATCATAGGTATTATCTACCAGAGATCTTCTAAAAGATAGGAATCTAGAAGATAGGTTCCGGTCACCTTAATTACTTTATAATTCTAATTCATTGTAACGGTCAAAAGATTTTGGTAGTGGACAAAAAATAATATTAAAAAATAATACGATGGACACATCGTATTATTTTTATATGATAATACTAATTAAATACAGCTATAAAATCCGAATCAAATGAGGTCAACATTTATGAAATGTGGAAGAAATCTGTTATGCAGAATTCAAAGTAAACCTAAATATAAATTGTACACAGTAAAATAAAATATAAAAACCGAAGTTAAAGTAATTAGGAACTCGATGTAATATTAATATCTCGAAATGAACCAGGATATTTATTAATGATATTTCGTGATATACCACAACCCGGCATCCGCTAAAGAAACTACCTTATATTTACAGTGTTTATATTATTTCCGGCACGTTTAAAAACGAATATGAATTATTTTTAGAAGTACGCACGATACGCAAAAAGCTCTTAAATATCGGAGCCATTTGTTGGATTTCTAGGTCCGCCACTGCTTCCGCCAATAGCAATTATTTTTTTAATTAGTCATAAACAGAGAATTGCCAATACGCTCTTTTTGCTCGACTATCGCAAGGCTACACCTACAATCTCAAAGAAACCGAATTAAAACTAGTATTACGTTGCGCTGCAATTTATTACGGTGTTCTCTATACAACAGCATTCTTATGCAAATAAAAGTTATCACAGATCGTTAATTGTTCTTCCTACTGTATGACCGAGAACTTGTAACTATAAAATAAACCACTTCGCCAAGGTTGTCCGAAAATATAGGTAGCCGACTTTCCTTCGCATTATTCATTGTTATATAATGTGGACTTTTTAAAAGTGATAGGGTTGGACCGTCGGAGATAGTAAGGTCTTGATTTACGTAGAACTGCGGACTGTTCGACATGGTATCAGTAGGTTTTCACGATACAAGGACTTTAAAGTACAGATGACATTAGTGTAATTATATTTATATTTTAAAATACTTACCGGTTTGTCGGTGTTATACAACATTTTATTTGCATAAACGAGAACTATAATACAGATCGGACATAATTCCTACGATGTAGGGTGAAGTGAAAACTTGTTAAACGTGTTAAAAACCGTTGTCAGACAAATTTGATTGCAGCAATGTCAAAAATAAGTATGTAATTCTTCAATGTTGTCCCCATTACGCTCTATACATGTCCTTCGCCGTTTTGGGGGCGCTTGAATAGGCAAAAAAAAATATTTACATCGCATGTTAAATCTGAATCACTTCGTCATTGCTCTGAAATTTCTCCCCACCTACTGTCCCTTTAAGTGGACCAAAGACATGGTAAACGCTTGAAGCGAGGTTACAGAAACAAGGAGGATGTGGTGACAATCAAAGTCGAACCTTGAAGGGTTGCCACCGTTGAGCGTACAGTTTCTGGCCGTGCGTTGTCGTGCTACAAAAGAATGGCAGTAGTCAGAAATCCGCGACTTCTTGTTCTGATTGCGGATGTTTAGGTATACAGATCATATGTCACTTATGTCAGTAATAATAAGCCTCATTAGTTGTGTAATTTTCCAAAATACCTTTCAAGATTTAATTAAATCTGTTTGTGTTGTGGAGAAAAGATGTTACACAATTCTATTCTTACCCTCTGGGTTTCAGATTGATGATAATACACCCAGGACTCATCCCCAGTCATAGTTCTTACGAAAAAGGTGTCTTCTTCGGTTTATATCTTCGCAAAAGGTCTTTACAAGCAGCAACATGTTGTTATTGGTGCTTTATTGAGTCAGTTACTTTGTCACTCACCTTGCTAAGGTCTTATGAATCTAAAGAATGTCATACGTAATTTATAATTTGTGGAACAATGACGCATATTTAAAACAGTGATTTCATGAAGGATAGCCCATAAGTAAATGGCCACTGGGCATAAATAATGCCCAGATCCTTTATGTCAACTCGGCTAAATACCTGGGATTTACATTAGACGCAAGACTTCGCTGGAAGATTAAAAAGAAAGAGGATGAGTTGGATATGAAATTCAAGAAATTAGACTAGTTACTTGGTATGCACTCCAGCCTACCAACAACAAGATACTTCGGTATAAACTAGTCCTCAAACCAGTATGACATACAACTATGAGGTTGTGCCAGCAAGTGTAACATCTTAATAATCCAGAGGTTCCAGAATAATGTGCTGAGGAACATCGTCAATACACCTTGGTATATCAAAAACAGTGACCTCCATTTTCACCTGTAGATGGATACTGTGGGCCAAACAATTGTCAAATTTGCAAGGAATCATGAGCACAGGATTCCACCAGCACGGGAACGTCGACTATCCAGCTCCTCTATAACTCCAATATCATAAAGAGACTCAAGAGAGTAAAGCCTTTTGATTTGGCCAAGTGATTATTAGTTAATGAAAAGCAAAGTATTGTGCGGTTGTGCACAATAGCAATTCCAACATTCCGCTATTCATTTTCTTCTCTATAGTCTTCAAAATCTGCCAGCTATCTCATTATTTTTCACCTCCTACTTATATTCAAAATATTTTCCTCCAGCTAACCGTGTTTGATTGAGCCAATTGTTTGATTGAGCCGACCAATTATCTTCATTCCTCATTACTTTTGACTAATATTAATCTTACCTTTTTCTAACCGTTCTCAATCTCACGGTATTATTCAAATATATAATTTATTTCTTCCAATAGCTTCGTCTTATTTTTTTTTATTCTGGATATCCTTATAATTAGAAATAAATTAGCATAAATAATCCCTAAAATATGTTTACCACTTACCTACAACAGCAAATTCAGCAAAATGCTTAATAATTTTTCATGGTTTTATAGTTATATTCAACATTTCGAAATAGATATATGATGTATGATATAGAATAGATGTAGACATTTCGAAATATATATATAAGAATAAAATATAATTTTAATTCAACTCAATTCCATCAAATACCAGAAGATTACGTTTCCATTTCTATTTTCATTTATTTTATACCTAGATATGTATCTGTTTACAAAATGCCCATATTGCATTGCAATATATTTGAATTAAAGGAGATAGATTTGAATTCCAAAGTAATATTTATAAATAATATTCTGCAATATCCACTTTTTAATATAATAAAATTTGTTACCCTGAAATACTGTTGCTGAAAAATATGTACTTACCTATATATTCTGATAAACATTCTTGTCCTGTTGCCTACTTCCCATTCAAACTTCAATTACCATCTTTTAACACAATTTACATTATATATTAGTTATATTACTATCGGAATATGTAAATGAAAGTGCTATACAAATCATATAAACCCTTTGATTGACAATTTAATAATTAATTCATTATAACGTATTCCGGAAGAAGATTGGCATGCGAAGATTATTATTTATTCATTAGAATCGCTAGTGAAGAATTTCTTGACATATACAGAATAGAGATTGAAGGTAAAGAAGTTTAAATATGTATAGCCTACAGCCCTAAGTAAACATTAACATCAAGATCGACCTCGACATATTGTTACGTCATCTCAAGTAAGTGTAAAAAGAATGGTTGCGACAAAAATTCTAGTAATTAGGATTTTTATCAGTTTTAAAAACTTTATCGTAGAGGGATTCTTAAAATTTTTGTTTGAACATTTTTTTGCAACACAGAATTTCTTTTTTTAATTTCATCCACTTATTTATTTTTTTTAATACGTACCGATGTTAAATGAAAAGGTATTAGTCTTAATTTCAGTGTTACACGAATCTCTAAAAAATATATTAGTCTGCCTCGATAACAATTTTCTTTATTTTCCTAAACAATATCTTGCAGTGCCGTACTAAAATATTCTTCGTTAATTTTTTCTTTTTTCATAATTTTTTTCTACACAAAAAAATAAAGGCGGTAGTATATTACATGCATATTGCCTATGCATTGTATTTTTGCATTCTATTATTAAATACTTATTACATTAATACCTATGTATTTTTTATAAATTGTTACTTTACCTAATTTGTTTTTAGATATGGCATCTAATTAAATAGTAATTATAAAGAAACAAAGAATAATGAACTTCAGTAACAGCTAATTATTTTAATAAACAACACCCTCGTCGTTAATAAATAAATTGATAAATTAAATTTAACGTCTTATAAAATTCTAAATAATACAATAAATATCAACATTATTTATTTAAATAAAAAATCCTACATTATTATAGCCCCAAAACTATTTTGAATTAAATAGATAACCACCATTACACGTAAGCGTATTGCGGGTTGCTGAAGTAACTAATTATATAATTTTGTTTCATATTTTTTTTACTTTTATAATATGGATAAACAAATATTAATTGAATAAAACAAATTTTAATTTTTTTTATTAATGAAACTGCAGTACGTATTCTTTTAACCACATTATAAAAAAAATAAACAACTGTGTTGTATACAGACATTCAAGGTCATAGGTCAACCGTTTGACAGCCAAATGGACAGCTGTCAAGTGAATTATTTGTGTAGTGTTCAATTATGCAAGTTTGTTATTATTTATAAGTACAATTGAAAGTTAATAAAATGAGAATTGACCTTTTAAACCAGCCTCGACTAACTACTGTGCGCTGCCATACGCTATAAAAGGATTTGAGAGTGAACGATAACGTTGTTTATTTTATCTGCTGAAAGTTTATGTTAAGTTTTAAACAAACATGCCAGTCCCTCCAATCCCCTTAGTTATAGAACCCGAAGCAGGTATAGTAATGATTCATTAAAATAACAGAATATGTCATTCAAGTATAAACAAATTGCAGAATGTCGCAGTGTCACAGACAGTATTGGTTCTCACTCCGATATATCTGGGAACACAGTACAATCCGGCGGCACAATGACAAAACCTCATATGGATGTTGTTTGTGTCATTGATATATGCCAGTCCGACAACCTGATACAACGCAGGAAGGCCCTCGAAGAAGTTAAGCAGGCCTGTCTACAAATCGGGGCTAACCTGAGCCATATTCAGGTATAGTATATTATGTAACTATGCACGACAAGAAATGTGACATAAATAAAGAAATTTTTATACACAAGAAATAAATTTATCCTTATATCCTTAATTATTTCAGGCAAACTCTGAAATAGGACTTCTAATAGGTATTCAGACATTCCATCGAAATACCTTTCCATATTGATCAATGAAGTCTCTGTTCATATTATATAACTATATATTTAAACATAAAAACCATTTTACAGTTTATCAGATCCTCCATAGAGAGACTTATCCTCCATAAAAGAGAAAATTATGTTCCAACAAAATTAGATTTA
Source organism: Rosalia funebris (assembly GCA_037954035.1). Classification (NCBI taxonomy): domain Eukaryota; kingdom Metazoa; phylum Arthropoda; class Insecta; order Coleoptera; family Cerambycidae; genus Rosalia; species Rosalia funebris. The sequence continues at coordinate 10,831,450 of JAZFAV010000004.1, forward strand.
TTACCGCATATATAAATATCACGGAAATATGATACAAACATGTGGTCAGATATAGTTATTATTTTTTGTATAAATGATTCCAGGAAAAATGTTTTCTCAGTATACGTTTCTCAATGAAATATGGGAATACTAGTGGATTTCTAGGAAATATATATGATCTGTTATATAAAATAGTACATTCGTTAAATCTCTTAATTCATGAATGAAGCCTTGAAATATAAATTTTAAATACTAGAATGTGCTGAAATTTGTTGCATAAACGGTTATAAACAAAAAACTTGTATCTATATAATATCGAATTTATACAAATTGGTTGATTTACTTTTTTTAACAGCAATTCATGCCTTTCAGTTTGAAAAATTGGATTTTGGAGAAGCAAACGTAGTTAGCAGCTTTTACAATGCCGACGTTGTTATAATCGACTTGTCGCTTCCAGTACAACAAAGTACCTTATTTTACCATCTTGGCGTTAGGGAAAGCTTTAATATGAAACAAAATATATTAATCTACAATGATATAGATTCAGAAGTTACCTTAAGGCTAAAGGTAAGGCGGATTTTGTCTAAAAATTTTAAATATCGCCCGATATAGAAGTTTGGGTTATTTCATATTTTACTTTTTTAGTTATCCTGTGCAAATTATTCCTTTATATCTTATAATCTCTCCGAAGTCTCGTGTATTACTACTTGCCCGAGTGGTCGAGTTGACGAGCCTGCCGATCTTTTGCATCAAAAGTTGAAAAAATTATTACAAGATGTCGAAGTACAGACTAAGTTAGTAACATTTTAATATTACTCAGTCAGTATTAAATATCCTAAGTATTAAATATTGCCTGGTGCTATTACTCTCTTCTTGTAGAGCTCACATGAAAGAGAAATTCCTGAGTGATCTTAAAAAGTTGAGAGAGCAAAAAAATGGTGAAGAGCTCAAGGAAGCTTTGCAACTCGTCAGGAAACGTTTGGACGACCCTAACGTCCTTTCCGGAGAAGTTATTCTCAACATGCTCTTTTGCTTCCGCGACGTACAAGAATATAACGCTATGATACAGCTAGTGGAAGATCTAAAAAATATCCCTACCGCTAGAAAGTACCTTAACTCATACATAATGTATTTGTATGCCTTTGCCTTGAACAGAAGAAAGCAAGAGGGGGACAGAGAAAGAGCTCTAAATGTTTGCATTGACGCATTAAAGATCGTAAGGAAATATACATTAGTGGTTGAAGCATCAGCGATTTAATGAACTTTTTTTGCAGAAAGAAAACCATTTTCCAGATATGCTTTGTTTATGTGGTAGAATATATAAAGATCAATTCACGGAATCTGACCATCAAGACCAAGTGAGTTTAGATCAGGCCATATACTGGTACAGAAAGGGGTTTGAGGTGAAGCCAAATGAATATGCAGGTAATCCTATGTTTTAAATGTTGGGAAATAAAGAAAACATATCGATAAATTATTTAAATGGTATTTCTATGGGATTTCATAGAAATTTGTTTTGGCCTTTGGCGACATACATAACCTATAAATATGTAATATATAAAGTATATCTATCCCTATGTAACCCCATACCCCATGCTATCAAAAATACTGGAGAAAGTTGTGTCTAAACAAATAAACCCATAGTTTTGTAATAATTGTATTTTAGCAGTACATTAATCTGACTTTGGCCCTGTCCATATTATATCTGCCAACACTTCAAATATATCTGATAGTGTTATAAGATTTTGTGATCAAAATCCGGCTACAGTTTTAGTTTCCCTAGACTTTTCAAAAGCATTTAATCGTCTGAACATCGATCAAGAATTTATTTGCGTAAAATTAGCTTACTATGGAGTTAATATAATCTCAACTTTATTTTTCAAAAGCTAGTCATTAGGTGATCTCCAAAAAGTTAAAATAGATCATGATGTATTCGATCGAAAATCCGTTCCTTCTGAAGTTCCACAAGGGTCAATATTGGGCCCTCTTTTATTCATTGTTTATACGGCAGACATATTTTATGTCCCAAATTACACCATGATACAAGCATACAGGTGTGCAGATGAGACTCAAATATTGGACCACTTTGAATATTCAACGGTAGCTGAAATTTCTTAATTTGTTGAAAGTATAGTATTAGGAAAGACATTTTAAAAGCTTTATTATACACACAGATTGAAGATCAAAGTATTTTACAAATTCTGCTAAAAATTTAGGTATACTGGAATACCTATCTACTTAGCAGAAAACTGCCGACTGAGCATTGCAAAATGCTCATCGAGTCTTTCAATAAGGGCGCTCGATTTTTAAATGTAAATAAAACACGTTGTGTGAGATTTCCACTATTTTTTTTTTTTTTTTTTTTGAAAGAATATTTTATGGCAGTATGAAATATAACATCGTTCAAATGTTCTCCACTGCTTTGCTTGGTGGCACATATTCTGGAGGTCCAATTTCCAATGACTATCACTTAAATGTGGCTGCATTTGCTGGATGGCTTTTGTTATGTTGTCTTTGAGTGCATTAATGGTTTGCGGTTTATTCACATAGACTTGAGATTTAAGATAGCCCCAAGGAAGAAGTCTAAAGGCGTTAAATCGCACAATCTCGGTAGCCAGTTCATGTCGCCGCTGCGCGAGATAACCAAGTCCGCAAATCGCTCGTGCGGATGTTCTATGTGGCACATAGTGCCATCGTGTCGGTATCCATATCATCCAGTTTAGGCCACAATAAATTGCTTATCATCGATCTGCACCGCTCACCGTTGACAGTTATAGCGATGCCAGTTTTGTTTTGGAAGAAGTACGGACCGATGATTCCACCAGACTAATATTCGCACAAAACAGTGACTTTCTGGGGATGCATTTGACGCTGGTATATCATGTGGTATATGCATTTGATGCTGGTATATCATGTGGATTGATATCGTCCCAAATATGACAATTTTGCTTGTTCACATATCCCATTCATCCAAAAATGGGCCTCGTCGGTAAAGATGATTTTTTTGGAGAAATTTGGATTAACTTCCAATTGCTCCAGAGCCCAATCAGAGAACACACGGCGTTGTCTATGGCCGTTTACCTTAAGTTCCTGACTCAGGTAGATTTTATATGGGTGCAGACCCAAGTCGCGACTCAAAATTCGCCAATTTGAAGTCGCAGAAAGGCCATGTTCTTGTGAACGACGAGAAATTGACTGCTTCATGTTCTCCCGTACACTCTCACACACAGCAGCGATGTTTTCATCAGACCTTGCGTTTCGGTGACGTATGACGTGGCAGAACATTTCTCGAAAGGAGCACTGATTTAGAAACAAAATCAAATGTTATTGAACGCTATAATCATGGTGATTTGACATACACTACTGAACAATTCACAACAAATTTGACAGATGTTGCTTTAACTACATGGTCGCTATAACCTAACAAATTTCGAGCGTCCCTATTGAACGACCCCTTATTAGAAACAAAAATATCTTAAATATGTCTAAGCACTCAATAGCTATGTTTCACAGATCATTTACATACAACAGAGTTATACTTTATAATCCTCTTGAATAACATTACAAATACTTCTCACCTTCACTATTTATGAAAAAAATTAGGGCCCGACTCTTGAACAGCGAGTAGTTTTTATTGTTACTATTTATTTATATTTACTATAAGCACGTATTAGTAAATTGTTGTGATACAGTTTAGCTATTTATGTAATATATAATTTATTTCAGGGTTAAATGTAAGAACATTAAAAATATATATTATTATATAACCTTTAAAGGTATATTATTACATAACAATTATGTATGTAAGGTTATGTTATCGTAGGTATAAATCTGGCAACCCTGTTAGTAATAAAAGGAGCTGAAATCGGCAGGTCAGATGAACTGCAACACATCGGCATGGTGTTAAATAACCTAATAGGCAAGAAAGGTAGCTTGGCCTCTCTACAGGATTACTGGGACGTGGCCACCTTCTTCGAAATATCCGTTCTCTTTCAGCACTACAGCAATGCAACTCAAGCGGCTGCTTGCATGTTCAAATTGAAACCTCCCAATTGGTACCTGAAATCCACGGTCGGTAATATACAGCTGATTGATAAATTTCGTAAGAAAACTGATGATGTGGGCAATGCCGATGAACAGATCTTCCATTTTTGGATGGAATTTTTCCTGGAAGCTACCAAGTCCGTTCAGGATACGGAAGCTTTTAGATTTCCTGCTCTTATCCTAGAGCCAAGCAAGGAGCTGATGCCTAGTTATGTCTGCATTAATCTCGGGGCGGAACCACAAACTTTACAAGTGAGATTTTTTTTCTGAATACTCTGACAAATTTTTTTTTACTATTGCTCAAACTGAAATATATTCTGTTTTGTTATTTAAAGTCCCTACTTTTGTGTTATATATATTTTTTTAATAGCTAGTATAATTGAATTTACATCACTTACTAATTTAATTAACTTAGTGAACTTAATTTTCTTAAGTAGTTATTACTTAGAATAAGAATTTTCCTTCTACAATTTTCATGATTTTATATAAAGAAAAATAGGAAATTGATTGTCTTCGCTAAAATGAAACTTTAAATATAGGTTTTTTTTTTCCAAATTTATATTTATAAATTGAGAACAAGAGTGGCAATTATAATACCCATCCATTGAATATTTTCAATGGTCTGTACTTATTTGTAGGTTACGAATTTGTGCGACAAGAGCCTGAAAGGGCAATGTACACAAATTCACGACTGGGAGTTTACTGCCAACCAAATACGTAGTGTTAGTTTCTATAAGAGGGACGACCGATGTCTTTTTCTGTATGTACACCACAATTCTGATGACTTCCAAATATTCTTTCCATCTGAGGCCTGTCGGTGAGTGTTTTGCCATACTTTTATGTAATTTTCGTCACAGAATAATGCCTTAACGATTTATGCAATGACTAATAAAAACCAGAAACATGAACCAATATTAAAAATGTTTATTTTTCATTTTCTCATTTCTTCTTTTTTATTATTTTTATATCTTCTAACATTTGTTGTTATTTATTACTTTTTTAAAATTAAATTCGCTTTAAATGAAGTGGGATACACATATAACGGAAACTCTACCACATTGTTAATTCCAAAGTAAAATTATTTCATGCTCACATGTTCATATTTCATTACAGAATAATTTTTATATTACTTGCCTACGGTAAAAAAATACTACTCAAAGTAATCCACCAAATACTACTTAAATATAATCTTCTAATTTCAAAAGAGACCTGGAAATGTCTTTTTTAAACTCTAATCATCTCAATTGAATATAATTCAGAATACATAATTATTTATACGGAAATGGGCACGAATAAGCACAACCCTGACAACGGTGTAAATGTTACTGATTGACTGGGACTGGAAAATTATAAAAAAAAGTACACTAAATAGATTCTTGACCATTCATTTGAACCATTTTCTTAAATGTTTTGGTGTAAACTACTTTATTTTTAGGTAATAAATTTAAAGTGATATAAATTTTATGTAATGTAAATTTCAAGACATGATTGATATTTATGGTTTGACGATTCCTGGCTATGACTGAAAAACGCCATTTCATAATTTTAAATTTAAGTGGTGTACATTTAAACTAGGTATGACTTATGGTCAAAAACTTTGATGAAGGATATTGAAATGTGATTTTACTTAGTCAACTATATTTTGTTTTCCTTTACAGACTGTTCATAATTAATTTTTAACTATATGCCATATAAGATATATTCTTCTGAAAATAACAGTACACTGCCAACAGAATAATTAATTTTGCACTACTCTTCCAACCACCCACAAATATTTTGTATTATTTCACTTGCTTACGGCAAAAAATACTACTCAAATACCTTATAAGTTCAAGGGAGACCTAAAAGTGTATATATTTTACACACTTAAAATTATCTTATTGGAATGTAATTGAGAATACGTAACTAGTTTAACGAAAATGAGCGCGCATAAGCACAACCCTGACAACGGTGTAAATGTTCCTGACTGACTGGGACGGGACACAGATTTGCAATGCTAACATAAACTCGCCTTAGTAATGGGGGCAACGCGGGGGATTACAGACAACGCGACGCCGGTATTGGTTGCGTCACTTTTTTATATTCTTTTGTATGTTTCTGTCACTTTTCGTGCTTTTCATGTCCACTACACTTGTAGTCAATCTGTATACATATATGGTATATCAAAAATTGTACAGATTGTAACTTTTTTCTCTCATTTTAAATCCAGTACTGTTTTATTTTTTTTTTAATATTTATATAAAAATTATCTAAGTGTAGCTGTGTGTCCCCTTAAATATTAACATCCTACTCAATAGTTCTTTTTTGCCAAAAATATTTTAATGTTTTCTCTAAACTGCTTAAAATATTTCACTAATGAAGAAGAAAAATTAATTTGTATTAATCACAATTATAAAACACGCAGCTAAAAGAAACAAGAGGTATAGAAAGCTGAAATATTTTTCTTCGACATACGACATCCCACTCATACGACATCATACGACAAACATATCACAAACAAAAATAAAAACAGTCTTCAAAGTCAGAAGAACCAGATCAGTTGAAAATATGCTTAAAATCAATTATATTACAGAGAATGTTTCTATAAGTTAATTCTTGAGCTGACCAACCACCAAGAGGGTTTAGTTGAGTCTGAACCCCCACGAGACATAAAATACGAATACGAGAGAGATGAACAAAGCAAGAAGATCATACTAGGCAAAGGCACTTACGGTGTCGTATACGCAGCACGCGACCTCAACACGCAGGTCCGTATTGCAGTCAAGGAAGTACCTGAAAAGAACTTGGGGGCTGTGCAACCATTACACGAGGAAATTCGTTTGCATTCGCAACTACGCCACCGAAACATCGTCCAATATTTAGGTTCACTTTCGGAGGATAATTATTTCAAGATTTTCATGGAACAAGTACCTGGAGGCTCATTGAGTGCCTTACTGCGGTCCAAGTGGGGGCCTCTTAAATCCAACGAGCACACAATGGCCTACTATACGAAACAGATTCTGGAGGGGTTGAAGTACCTTCATGATCAGAAGATTGTGCATCGCGATATCAAAGGTTCGATCTGAACTGCATCGATCGTGTTGTATTTAGTTCCAACTGATTTTTGTTTTAGGTGATAACGTTTTAGTTAACACTTATAGTGGTGTGGTGAAAATTTCCGATTTTGGAACTTCGAAAAGACTGGCAGGGCTGTGCCCGAGCACGGAGACGTTCACCGGCACGCTCCAGTACATGGCGCCGGAAGTAATCGATAAGGGACAAAGAGGGTACGGCGCCCCGGCTGATATTTGGTCCTTAGGTTGTACTGTCGTCGAGATGGCCACTGGGAAACCGCCTTTCATCGAGCTGGGTTCGCCCCAAGCTGCCGTTTTCAAGGTGGGATATTACAAAGCACACCCGGAAGTACCCGAGGAGCTGTCCGATAGAGCCAAGTGCTTTATCAAGCGTTGTTTCGAACCGGATCCTAATAAGAGAGCGACTGCAGCTTATTTGCTCGAGGATCCATTTTTGGGTGAGTCTCTTTATTTCAATTATGGCTTAGGTAATTTGATATAATAAATAACTAAACCAATTTATTTGGAACAATTATTAAATGTACCTCTGGTTTTCATTTAAATATGTTACACTAAACAAAATTTACATACTGGAACCTTTGATGCGACAAAAAAAACAGTTTTCCACGATCGACATAAGATTGCACGTTTCTTGACGCGCATTTCGCCGACCAAGTTGATATCATCGGGAGTTTATTAAAACTAAAATACTTTCTTAAGACAACTGAGTTTTAATCATCTCCCAAAGATGCCAACTTAGTTGGAGAATCGCGCGTCGAGAAACGTGTAATCTTTCGGCGTTCGTAATAATCTGGTCTCCTATATTTTTTTCTTTATAATTCACATAAAATTATGAGGAATATTGAGGGTATGGCGACGTAACCTTTTCATAAAATTAAAATTAAATTTTTAATTCAAATAGACAGAAAATTAAATATAAATAAGTTATATAAGACAATATTTTTTTGTGTCTCAAATCAGGTATGTATACAGGGTGTTTAAATATAAAGAAGTTAAATATATAAAAGAAAATCAGATTTACCGGTAAAAATATTTTGTTACTCTTTTTAAATTTGCTACACAAAGTTAGGTCTTAAATCAGATTTTAAACACCCTGTAGAAGTATTTACATATGAAGGTGTTAAATATAAAAAATTCTGATTTACAAGTAAGGGTTTTCGTGCCCCTTTCGTTAATTTTCCGCACTCCAAATTGGGTCTTAAATAAGATATATAGATATATAGATGTTCAAACATAAACCTTAAATATAGAAAACCCAATTTACAAGTAAAGGTTTTTGTGTTCATTTTCTTAAATTTACTGCCTGTGTCTGTACCGCTTTGAGTATTAAATCGCATAATAATACAGGGTGTTTAAATAAAGTAAATTATATATTTACAAATCTAATTTATCTAAGTTACAAGTAGAAGTTCCTTTCTTTTAAGTTTATTATGCTAATTTAAGCCCCTTTTTATAGGAGGTTTAAAATTTAAATCAATATTAAAAAAATATCCATATATGAAAATATGATATATTTTTTAAAGTCTATCACGCAAAATTTGCTTTCAAATTTCATAGGTATTTATTTATTAACGTGTTTAAATACAAAAAAGTTAAATATAATTGACAGGTAATTTTGACATGCCCTGTATAAGTATTTAAAGTAATTAAGGGTGTCCAATTTACAGTCACAATTTAATTAAAATCTTTTGTGTTCTTTTTTAAATTTTTTCATACAAATTTTGGTCTTCAGCCACATATTTATACAGGGTATTGAAATATAAAAGATTAAACATAAAAATATCCAATTTAGAGTTTTTTTCATGGTTATTTTATAAAATAACCACTGTTAATTTAGTCACATACATAAGCAGAGTTCAAAGAGTAGTGTATAAATTCGATAAAATTGGTAGTTTTTTTTTTCGAGCATGTTAAAATTTTAAACTATTTTTTTACATACAATAAAGTAAAATCGTGACAAAAAATAATTTGTTTAAGTAATAATTCGAAAAGTCGAATGAAAATGTAATGATTATTGAAATTTGAAATAATGATATTTTTTGGTGTAAAACGATGTATTGAAACAATCATCAGATGTGTTTTAAAAAAATAAATTACCAAAATATCTATTGTTTTGAACAGAATTAAAATAATAATAAAAATTATAAAAATTATATTTTTTAATATACATCCCATTATTACTACATTTTTATTATTAATTAAATATATAATTGCAATAATTAGTAATTAATTATCTATTCCAAGAGACATATGAAATTCATGATTATTTTTCCTTTTCAAGCTCTTAGGAAAATGATTCCAGAAAAGTTTAAGTATGTGGTATCAGAAGCATTAGGTAGGTAGAATATCGTTTTGGTTTTTTTTCCCGTAGATGAAGTAAATATTTCTTTTGTTGTTTTTAACACAGACTGTATATGTAATTTTTTTAATGAGTCCGGATTCTGTTTCATTTTTTATATTTTACTATATAGAAATTTTCATTGGCGATATTTCATTTTTTTTTTTGCCTATCACATCGCAGTTTAGGCTACAGACAATATACAGTTTTAAATTTATTTATGATACATTGAATAGAAGATTAACTGGTATTCATTGTTTCGGCATTTCTCTTAAAAATTTTCCTTGTTTTCGCAAACAGACTCTGTCGCGCTCTTATAGAGTCGCTTTCGTTTCTGTCAGTGCAAGATCTTATAAATAACAATTCTTTCATTGCCGAAAATTCAATTTTAAGTGACAAGTAATATACGATTGAATAGCCCAACAAATAAGCTACCCGTGCGTAAGTGATTTATGTACACAATTGTTCAGAAGTAATGGTTACATTAATTTTTTTTTACCTACACGTACAGAGCCTTTTTTGAGCCACTGTGTATATACATCGGTAAAAATAACAAACACAAAAATGTATACATATCTAACTAAACTAACTGAGGACCTTAATTTATTTAAAAGACACTGTAAACAAAATTTTCATAATTTTGAAGTTCCTGATTAAACTTTTTATTTATTTATTTATTATTTTTTTTTTTAATAATTATCTTTTACTGTACTGTAAAAATATATCAAAAATATTTCGTGCTGTTAGAAAATATTTATCTCTCATTATAGAAGTATATCTTTTTTGTAATTATTTATAACTTTATATCAAGATATCAGTAATATTAAAATCAGGTACAAAATGTTTTTTAATATAAAGTTGTTTTATTTTAAGACAGCCATACAATCCATAAATATTTTCCCCAAACAGTTTAGTAAACAAACATAATTTATTGTTAATTTTATAGTTGTTGACATATTTAGAAAAATGTCTATAGTAAATATTTTATTATTGCACAGAGTAGAACTATGCTATAAAGAAAAACATCTTTTTAGCCTTATCAACAAAAACACGCCCAATATCATGTGGCATTGTTTAAGTAAATATAAAAAGCAAGGATGTTTAGGTAAATACTAAAAAACAGTTCAGTTTTTTCACTTTGTTTCTGTGCTTATTCTATAAATACCTTAGACGAATGTTCTCAAATATTTGATTATTTTAAACTTATAAATTATGGTAGATATTTATCACAAATCAAGCAGATTCAAATAAATTTATACCACCTTTTGTAACAATTATTTTCCCCATTATTACCTTACTTATTTGTTCTGTGACATCATACCCGTCACCCTCATTTTATAACGTCCTTTCAGGGCCTGAAAGGAAGAAAAATGTTCGCCTGAACACCGAATACAACCGTAGTGTCTCTGTTCCTGTTGATAAAATCACCCCGAGACATCCGGGCCACAACAGTGCCCCCAATCAGACCCCAACGACTCCAGAATCAGAGTAAGCTCCTCTATATATTTTTTTTTCAACCGTATATTATGCATGCATTTTTTATCATGTAAACAGGAAGTAGGCAAAAAACCACGATAAAATGCCATATAACCTCAAATAACAGCCAGTGCTATTGTCAGTTCTGTGGTGTGTTTATTTGTAAGATGATTGTCCCAAACTTCCTCATCGTTGATGATTGGTATTTTAAATATATAAGCAAATGGTAATGTCCCTAGGATACGTTTTTGTTCTTTTTATTCCCTTTTATTTTTGATTTAATAGCAGTTATTTAACCTGCGTTTACTGTTGTAAACTGTCTGGCTTTATACAGGGTGTATAATTATGGTGTCTCTTTTAAGAATAGTCAATTTGTATAAAAATGTGCCTTTGAGAATTTGTTTTGTCAATTCTTATTGAAATGTTTTTGTTGGGGTAAGTTTGTGATAAAAAATAATCCTTATAAATATATACGTTTATAAATTACATACAGGGAGAATTAATAGTGTTACAAATAGCAGGTATTTTGAAAATAGTTTTTTTTATCCAAAAAAGATTGGTTTGTGTTTGAAATATTTTTTGTTCAGTGTAGAAGAACAGATAAAGGATTCTTCTCTTTAGTTTTTGGGGGTAAATTAGAACAATAATTTGCAAACTTAACTTGTAACAAAAAAAATAAGAGAATATGAAATATATAGTATTTTCATTATTTTCGTATTTTCTACTGAAAGAGAAACCAGGGAAAAAATCGTTGCTCATCAATATGGGAGCTATCTCATACGCCTAATTAACGCCCTGTATGTGTGTTGCTTGTGGTGGTAATTCTTATTAACTTGCAGCTCTCAAAGTCGAGGATCCCTGCTGCCACCTATTCAAATGCCCACCGCCCTGACTTTCAACAGGTAATACTAATTGATTGGGTAACAAAGCCATCGGGTTTTTTTCTGTTGAACTAGAATCACTCAGCTTTCTATATATTGCATGTATATACTGATAGTTGTAATTTTTCTTGTTTTTTGTTTAATTTTAAGTGTGAAAAATGCCAAAAGAGAAATTAGGACAGTGTTAAACAAAAAGGGTTCAAAAGGGTAATGAATATCGAACAAAAAAATATATTTCGGATATATTTACCAAAATTGATCCCAAGAAAGTTTAGAAACCCGTGTTTAATTCAGATTCTTCATTATGATTAGTATATTGTGACATTTTTAACGTATGTAGAATATTGATACACATTCTATATCAGTGGTAATTTTTTTTTATGATTCTTTTGGGGTGATTTTTAGAACAAATTGCAGTAGTAAATAAAAGATCTCATAACAGAGATTCCTAATATGAATTCTTATTGCTTCATATGTGGCCTCGCATTTAGAAAAAGTGGCCAAAAGTAGTTGTTCTTGGAGTATCATTATAACGGCTTTTGTTGTTATTTTGAAACTTTAAAATTTAGAAAACGTATAAACTTCTGTTTTAATGATATCGTTTCATATGTGGTCTAATTCCCTTTTATATAATACCATCCACTTTCCTATAATTTTTTCATTTAGTGTTTACACTGAGAGAAAACATTCATAAATAAAATAATAAATTTAAAACCAAAATTTGTTTTCCATTAGGTATTTAATATTAACAATCGTTTTTCACATTTAAAATAAATCAAATATTTTAAATTTTACTATCTGGCTTTAAATGTATTTTGATATCTAATCTTTCTTCCACTACAATAATGTTTGACATTTCTCTCCCACGTCACAGCTCTCGTCTCTGTTATTTAATATATATATATATATATATATATATATATATATATATATATATATATATATATATATATATATATATACATATATATATATATATATATATATATATATATATATATATATACAATGTTTTTTTTTTTTCATTAGTTAGTATTAACAATATTTTTTCACATTTAAAATAAATCAAGTATTTTAAATATAACTGGCTATAAAGATATTTTGATATTTAATCTTTTTTCAACTAGAATAATGTTTGATATTTCTCTACTATATCGCGCGTCTTATCTCTCTCATCATCATTAGGTCATCAGTCCTAAGACTGGTTGGACGCTAACCTCCAGCTTCTCCTATCTTGTGCTAACCTACGCATTTCACTAATTGTGCTACAACCTACATCCCTTACTATTTGCGAGCAGTAGTCTAATCTAGGCCTACCTCTGCCTTTCTTCACTCCTATTTCTGCCTCCAAAATATCGCGGACTATTCCCCCATGTCTCAGCAAGTGGCCTACCATTCCATCTCTTCTCTTCTTTAAGTTTTTCCACATACTCCCCCTCTCGCCGACTTTCTCCAATACTTCTTCGTTTCTAACCCTATCAGTCCATGGTATTTTCATCATTCTTCGGTAACACCACATCTCAAAAGCTTCTAATTTCTTCCTACTTGCTTCCCCTACCGTCCAGGTTTCGCAGCCGTAAAGTGCCGTGCTCCATACATATGTTTTCAAAAATCTCTTCCTTGTTTCCAAGTTTATTACCCCCGAGCATAAAAGTGCCTTCTTTCTGTTAAAAGCCACTCGACCCTGCGCTATTCTTTGTTTTATGTCTTTATCGCTTCTTCCATCCCAATTTATTTTACTTCCTAAATAAGTGAAGTCTTTAACTTCCTCCAATTTTTCATTATTAATTTGTACTTTCGTTTTTGCTCTGCTCTCGCGCCCTCTGCACACTAACACTTTAGTTTTGTTTTTATTCACCCTCATTCCGTATTCCTCTGTCAACACTGCCTCCATTTCGTTCAATGCTGATTCTAGTTCCTCCTTACTAGATGCTAATACTGCTATATCATCCGCGAATCTCAGCATTTTTAGTTTCTGTCCCTGTACTTTAATCCCGAAATCCACTCTATCTTTTACCACATTAATCGCCTCTTCGATGTACAGATTAAAAATTAGTGGTGATAGCGTACATCCTTGTCTTACTCCTTTCCTAATACCTACTTCCCTTTCTTCCCCTTCTACTTCTATAACAGCAGTTTGCTCTATGTATAGATTGTGTACTACTCTGCTATCTCTATACTTCATTCCCGCGCTCTTTAGTATCTCGAACATTTTTTCCCATCTTACGTTATCAAAAGCTTTTTTTAAATCTACAAATCCTATATAAGCGTTCTTTCCTTTTTCTATTGTTTTCTCTAACATTACTCTTAGCGCCAGAATAGCTTCGCGAGTTCCCCTATTTCGCCTAAACCCGAATTGGTCTTCTCCTAGTATTTCCTCCGCTCTATTTTCCATCCTCTTCTGCACTATTCTAGTTAAGATTTTTGATGCATGGGAAGTTAGGCTAATCGTTCTAAAGTTCTCGCATTTGTCGGCTCCTCTCTTTTTCGGTATAGTAACGATAATGTTCCTCTTATAATCCTCCGGCATCTCGCCCGTTTCGTATATATATTTTACCAGTTCAAACATCCTATTTACTACTTTCTGTCCCGCACATTTCAAAATTTCCGCCTGTATTTTATCTACACCCGGCGCTCTATTATTCTTTAGCCCCCTTAGTGCTATTTCAAATTCCTCTCTCAATATAGGTTTTCCTACATCTTCCCTATCGATGCTAGATTCTTCCTCTAATATCTCTCCTAATTCCTGACCCTCGTATAAATTTCCTAAGTACTGCTTCCATCTATCCGCTTTCTCCTCTCTTCCTATCAGTATATCCCCCGATTGACTCCTAACATTTCTACTTATTGTTCCTACATCCCTGAAGTTCCTCTTAATTATTTTGTAAGCCTCATCGGTCTTACCTACTTGCAACTTATCTTCTACTTCTTTGCATTTCTCCTCTATCCATTGTTCTTTCGCTTTTCTACATTTTCTAATGATTTCCCACTTTATTGCCTTATACGTTTTCAGTCCTTCTTCGTCTCGTCTGTTTTTGTAGCCTCGTCTCTTTTGCATTAAGTTTAAGATTTCGTCCGTTATCCAGGGCTTCCTAGCTTCCCTTTTATCGTGTCCTAAAACGTCCGTAGCCGCGGAAGCTAGACTATTCTTGATACCCTCCCACTCAGTTTCTGCGTTCTTGATTTCGTCCTTACTCGTTTTATTTATTAATTGATCTGTTTTCTCCTGGAACTTATCTTTCATATTCTGATCCCTCAATATGTCTACATTTATACGTTTCTTATCCTTCCGGGTTTTCAGATTTTTGAACTTTAATCTAGCTTTCATGACTACCAAGTTGTGATCGCTGTCTACATCTGCTCCTGGATAACTCTTACAGTCTTTTACTTGATTTCTAAATCTCTTCCTAACCAGAATGTAGTCTATCTGATACCTGTCTATCCCTCCTGGCATTTTCCATGTGTACCGCCTCCTAACGTGATTCTTGAACAATGTGTTCGCGACTACCATCTTGTGCTTCTCACAGAATTCTATCAGTCTGCTACCTCTCTCGTTTCTGTTTCCTAATCCATAAGGCCCTACAAATTCTCCTTCTTTCCCCTCACCTACGACTGCGTTAAAATCTCCTACTATTATTAAATTTTCATGACCCTTCACAAATCCTATTACCTGCTCTATGTCCGAATAAACGGCTTCTAACTCTTCCTCGCTGTGGTTAGAAGTAGGCATGTATACTTGCACTATTACTGTTTCCACTGGCTTCGAATCTAACCTAACCATCATTACTCTCTCGCTGTATTGTAGGTAGCTATCTACACACTGTCCTGCGTTCTTCCGCATAACGATCCCTACTCCCGCGTTTCCATTTACCGATCCTGTGTGTATTACCCTATAGTCACCGCTCCAAAAATCTCCTACTTCCGGCCAGCGCATCTCACTTATACCTACTATATCTAATCCTAACCTATCCATTTCTATCTTCAGATTTTCTAGCTTCCCTGCCTGTCTCATGCTTCTGACATTCCACGCTCCGACTCGTGAAATGCTACACTTCCTATTATTATTGCACTCGATCACGTCTCCCGGAACAGTCCTCACCCGGAGATCCGAACGGAGGACTATTTTACCTCCGGAGTTTTTTGTCCCAGGAGACGCCATCATTAATTTAGGATAAGCTTTCTGCTAGCTGTTCTGAGGATTATAATGTGGTGGTTTCCTCTTGCCTTCCACATCGCAGTCGTGTGTGTCATAGCACCATACCAACCCTCACGGTTTCTGCCACTATGACTACTGAAAGAGCTGCTGCCCTCCTTCAGGGACTTGTCTTAGTCTGGTTTTTCAATAAGGACCCCCCCACTATGGTTAAACCTATGGTACGGCTCCTTAAATCATTAAAACGCGCAAGCCGACCCACCCGTTCCAGTTTGCACTAGAACTTCGTCAAGGTTCAAGTCCTATCGGATCGGTCTTATCTCTCTATCTCTCTCTAATTTAATATTTACAGATTAATTAAATCTATACAGTTTTGTAGTTTCCATTAATTTTATTTGTTTTCATGCATTTTTCTTTGGTAAATCCTCTAGTAGTTTATTAAATGGAATTAGAATAAATACTAACAAAATATTAGTTCTACAAAAATTTCATATTTTACACTAATATATATACCATTACAACGCGTTCTTCCATCAAACCAATTTAATACAAAAAATTAAAATCAATATCAAAAATTAAATGTTTACTATTCATTTCATCGCTATTTGCCAAATAAAAAATTCTTATCTTGCCGATAAACAGAACAGTCTGCCTGAGCCTAGCCATAAAAACAAGCCATGGTATGAGATAAGAGCCGTTTGGGATTTTTTATTTGGCAAATAGAGAGATGAAATAAACTATACTGCCTTCATATTTATTACATTTTTGTATCAAACAAAATTTTACAGTTGTCACGAGAAATACGATGAAAGTATCTGTTTTTCATAATTTTTCATTGGGATATATTTTTTAATAGTAACAGGAAATATATCGTTTAAAATAAGAGGATTATTTATTAGCAATTTGTCATAATACCTAACTAATTTTCTAACAAAAAATAATTTTTTTAAATATACCCACATTACCATATCACCTTGTGTAAGCTGTAATTATTTTCCAATTTCCATTAACGTTGAGAGATAATGCATAGTGCATTATCTGTTAATTCATTCATTGTAAATACAAAAAAAAATAACATGAAAACTATTGTTATACAATAATTTGCATTCACAAAACATTCATTATCTACTTATTATATTTTTAACTCAAGTGCATTGGCAGCCTTTTCGAAATTATTCTGGGTCCTTTAACAACCTTATTTATAAACTTTCACACTAATGGGCAAGGTTCTTTTGATAGGGAACATAAATAAAAGCTAAAACATATCGACGGCGACGTTTTCATTGTGTTTTGTTGGTTTGTTTTGCAACATTTGAAACCTTGCCAAGCATCATGCTCGCTTTATCAGGAAAGTCTAAATTAAACAGACTTTTTTTACGAGGTGGTACAACTTGACAGCAGTTCAAAAAAGAAATGGATGTTATATTTGCTTATATTGACTATAATACATTGTTTGGTAATGTTTATTTACACAAGGATATCAGGTAAATTTTTCTCGTACTGTATTCGCTATAGATTGACATACAAATGTGTACTAAAAAGAGAATGGTTGTCCAAATTGGCATGTATTTATTAAAGGTATGCATGTATTTATTGAAATGTACAGAGTATTAGATTTTTTAAACATTTTACAGAATATAGGCAAAAATTATCTAATATTTCCATATTATTATTTTTTATCAAATTGTCTAGCCTTCCCATAATTTAACTGTAGAAAGGATTGTTTTTCATTTTCCTGTTTTTTGATATTTCTTCTTATAGACATATATTGAAGTATTCACTTCAACCTAATTTGTTCTCATATTAAATTTTCCTTCTCATATTAATTCTTCCCCCACTTTTTCCTTTTCATTCAAAGGAATGAAGACTTTCCTTTGAATATTGATACCCATACCATATTTTAAAAAATTTAAGGAATTAATGCAAAGAATGTTTGCTGAATTAACTTTACCTACTGAAGGGACTGCAAAAATAAATACATATAACTTATAAAACAATTTAAAAAAGAGGTGATAAAGGTCTTTTCAAAAATAAAAGAACTATAAAGAACCAAAAATGTTTACTCCTATGTCCACATATAAAAGTATGTTACCAAATATTCAAATATAATAAGCATTTTTGCAGTTCAGTGGATATAATCGGTACTAGGAGCCAAAAAGACCCATGGTTTGGCTTCATATTTATTTCCATTTTATTTTATTCAATGATAATATTCGCCAGTCCCGTATTCCTGTCACTTAAATATTTCTTTACCATTTGTATCCATTTATTTCTTGGTCTGCCTCTTCTTCCAATCTCTAATTAGTCTATCATCTAATAATCTTGCTGAATGATCTAACCACCTCATCCTTTGTGCCCTTATTTATGGATAATTCATTGTATAATTCCATTAGTTTTTCCTATTAGTCTTTCCCAAGTTTCGTCAACGTTTTTTACCTTCATCTCAGTTCTTTCAAATGTCTTCAGTAACTGTTTTTTCTATGAATTTAATTTCCATGTTTCACTGCCATCCATTATAACCGACCTTATTATTATTTTCTATAATTTTTGTTTGCATATCTTGAAGCACTCTCTGACTTCAATGTGTGAAACAGTCCACTCATACATTGTTTCCATTCATTGTTTTTCCTTGTATGTCAACTTGTTTTTAGATAATCGTCTAGATAATTGAATCTTTTAACTTTCCTGAACTTGTATTGTGATCTTTCTGTTACTCGTTTAAATTTTATTTGTGTTTCATACATGTCTGCCACCATGAACTTTGTTTCATCTCCATTTATTCGTAACCCTACTTGTATCGCTGTTTATTTTTTTATTTTTTTTTTTTTACTTTATAAATGCATCTACTAAATTATGTCTTGTAAGATATACGATATTCGTCTGCATAGGCAATATTCAACTATATTTGGCTTTTCTAATCCCGAATTCAGAACTATATTAAACAGAGCACAACTTTTTCTCCCCTTATAGTATCATATGAATATAAGTGAATATATAACTAAAATGAATATGGCGAGTGTTTGCAACGTTTAGTGTCGCTTCTCGCATCCCAGACGCCATCATTTCCTATCAATCCAGTCTCCTTTGTGGAGTCCTCTACTTTCCATTGCGGTGCGGATGTTTGAAATCCATGTTTTCTGTGGCCTTCCTCGTTTATTTCTTTGTGCTGGTGTCCAGTTACAAACCTTTAATGGGACCCTTTCTTCGTTTATTCGTTGCAGGTGTCCATACCATTTTAACAGCTTTTCAGTCTCATTTCTTACATGGTCAAGTAAAGTTAAACCGGAACATCTTCTCCAGTGCATCATTTTGGTTGAGAGAAATTTCTCTCAATCTATAACCCACACTTCTGACCCATACGTCAGTGCTGGGTGAATCATAGCCTGATATATACTTTTGTTTTTGTTTTTTTGTTAGGTTCTTACTCCACAGGATTGTAACTTCTAGGTATTCGTACTGTCTAACGTTTTTGATTATTTCTCTTTCTGTTTCGATGTCTTGTCCTGTGCCTCCTACAGTCATGTATTGTGTCTTTTGTATGTTTATCTCTACACCCTATTTTGTGAATCCTTCTATGATTTTATTTATTATGTAAGTCATGTCTTGCTGGTCTTCCGCAAGAACTACCTGATCATCTGCAAAGAGGATTGTGTACAAGTGAATGTCCTCTATCCATATCCCCATGGGACTGCATTTTCTTATCCACTATTTTAAAACGCTGGAATAAATATATAATACTAGCAAATTCTGGTGTCAGTATCTCACAATCAGTAAAGATTATGTACAAAATAACTGTATGAATCAGTTTCAGATTAGTAAATTACATCTGTAATTTACTTGATCTGTTCATCTTGAATCCACTTGGACATATACCTATTTTCATTTCCATGACTTTATTATTCTGTCTTCAGTTGCTATGGCTGTAATTTTATATATTGTAGGTCATGCCTCCAAATATGCATGAAGGCAATACGTCCATAATTTTAAATTTTTTTGCGCCTTTGTTTTTCTGTGGGCGAGGTTTAGCTTAGTGGCTACTCTCCCTACTACATCGAACCCCCGACATTATCGAACTAGCCGATTTATTTGAGAATCGAACCCACACCTGGATTACTCGGAGCCGGTGATCTAAGCCATCTCCAAGGGATTGACATTCTTACCCCGGATAAACCTAAAGAACTTGGAGACATTCTGTTAGGTAATTATGGGATAATTTATCCCCAGAAGATCTGACCATACCATATCCATCCGGATTCAAACTGAAAGTCAAGTAGTCTTTTGTCGCCATTCGAAGTTGAACCGAGGACACCGGCATGAAAGGCAGGAGTGTTGTTCACTACACAACTTGACCGATCGACCTTTCTATGCCTTCTTTCTTCTATAAGGAATAAATTAGTGAATATTTCGATCTTTGTGGAATTCTTTCTTTTTTTTTATGCTCTCTAGATTATTTTAAATACATTTTTTTCTAGGCACTAGCCTCCTACTTTTATCATTCCTTCTATTATGCTATTTTCTTCAAGAGCTTTATAATTTTTGAATAAGTTTATAACTTATTTAATTTTCACTCCCCTTTCTCTGAGTTTTTTACAAGATACATACATTTTTTTATGAATTTTTATGAATAAATAATAAAACTGTCTCTTATGATTGATTCTACTTCCATTTACAAGGTTCTTTATTAACCTTTGTAATACATTATCTAAAAACCATCTTGACTTTTTATATGGAACGGTAAGTAACTCCTACTCTTACTTCTCGCAGTTTGGCTTCCACCCCTTCCTTAGACTGCGACTCGGAACATGGCAATTCGGAGAGGAGAAACTCGTCGGGCACCCTCCTCTCGCCCGAGGTGGACGCCGGCGTCGAAACCGACGGTTTCTACCTCCTCAAAAAGGACTCCCAAAGACGAACTACCCTTGCCAAAGTACTTGCCAATGATGGTATTAAAATATGCGACGTGTGGATGCAGAAAGTCAGGGATAAATATTTAGGGGAGACGGTGCTTACCGAGAAGCATCTGTTACGGCTTATGGACGGACTGAAGGCGTATTTGACGGAGCAATCTCTTGGCGTTGTCGAGAGTACAGTCAGGCAGCTGAAAGAGGAGTTGGACTTCGATGCGGCCGCTATCAATCAGCTACAGTTCGCCATATACCTGTATCAGGTAAGAACTGTTTAATGCATATTTATTTTAAGACAAAAAAACTCTTGTATCGCTGACAATACACGCCGCCGGCGCCAATCGGATCAACACGTGTATGTTAAACTATAGGACAGTATTTACGTTTTTCGGACTGTAAATAAAATAATAACTTTCCCTATTGGAAGTTCGTATAGATACGCAATTATTTAAACATATTTGCAATTATTTAAACATATTAATTGTTTTTTATTGTGATCTTGTTTCGTATCACTAGGGCGTACTGTTGTACCACATCTTTGTTATTACCTTAAGGGTTGTGAAATAAACATTGGTGTTTACTTCAATACATAGATTTATTAAAAATAGGCAACAACGGTGAACACTTTAAACAAAACGTTCTAACATAATTATAAAACCTGACTCATACCTAAGTTACATAAGCAGTGGATTTTGTAGCAATGCATGCGGTCGGCTTACGGTTATCTGTTTTATAGCCTCTTCCTCACATCTGGCTGTGACGCTACGGTGACGGCTTTTGTGTCACTCAACACAGTTATTCACAGCAAGATATGATTCCCAAAAAGTGCAGCCGACCCGACCGTTCCCATGATAAATAAATACATTTTTAAGGGAACTAAATATCTACCTACAGTGGCCCTAATAAACTCACTGACATAAACTAAATAGAAGTCTTACCATTAATTAATCTTAAATTGTAAATTATTAATGCCCAGTAAAAATCACAAGGAGGTATGACTAGTGAGTATTTTCGTTTCGGGAATGCTAGGGCCGAATCTGAATTTAATATAAAAGTAGTATGTTGAGGTAAAGGGCAAATTTATTGTAGTGTCACGAAAAAAATTAAAATTATAAGTATATATTGTGCCCGGTACGATTTTGGTGCAAAAAGCAAATTTGTATCAGGTATTATTTAGTTATAGATAGAGCTCACTTAGATACCTCCTCTTTTTAAAACTCGTTTGTGATGTGTTGAAAGTTCAAATTTTTATCATTTACAACAGATTTCAATTGCTTTGCTAATACATTTTCTTTAACTTTTATGGCTTGTAAATATGCAGATAATGGTCAAGGTGGATCAAGTGTATGTACCTACTAGGATCTATTGTCTCGTCCATAGCTAACCACAGTTTTTGATTGCATATTTGGCATTCAATAATATTTTCAAGACATTTATCCAGGGATATTAAATATTTTTGCGACCCAATTCGAATGGGCAATCTCCATGTAGGATCATATTTGTTCCAAGACGAATAGTTCTTTATTTAAAATAAATAAAGGCACTGGACATAAACACAGCACAAAATTAAATTTAAAATAAATATGGTATAAAGTCGTTGACTATTTTTTTTATCTATCTGTTCCACTGTCTACATGCTTTTTGCATAAGGATTTCTTAAAGTCCCAAGAAGTTTCATTTACAAACCAAATATTTGAGATCCGTCACATTTTAAATCACGAAATTCGCTTATAAACCTTCTCACATTATGCGCAAACAGTCGCGTATTACTGCAAACTTGCGGCATATTTAATTTAAGTCACAAAAATGATGGAAATATGATTATTCACCTATAGCCATTAACTTACTGATATAAAAAATACTGTTATAAATACACGCTTCTAAGCAATCGCAAACACGAAATACGTACTCTCTGAAACCGCATACGAAATATATGTGGAACTAATAGAATTGCTGTCTAATACAATTTTTTAATACAAGAATTTTACGACATGCTTTTTAATCTGTTCCTATAACTTTAAGGGTTAAAAATAATATTTCTCATAGGAATCTGTGAACGAAGTCTTGCGTTTGCACCCGATAAAGCCCCACTGGATGTTCGCCTTAGACAACCTGGTACGATCTTGTGTTCAGGCAGCCATAACGGTGTTATCGCCAGAACTGGGTGAGCATATCGCGAATCACAGCTCGCCAAGCACTGTAAATTCCAGCAAATCGAGCAAGACTCATGAGAGCTACGATGTCAGAGACCAAGTGCTGCCTTTGAGAACCGAAAATACGAGGCTCTGGCAGGAATTGATTGACGTTCAGAAACAGTATCAGGCTTTGGTAAGTCTATGAGAGAACGAGGTTATTATGGTGGTGAGTGAATGTTTCTGAATGTTGATTTTGATTAGGTGAATAATATTTAATAAAAGAAATATTTAACAAAATAGGTGGAAACATTTTTTTTTATATATTTTTTGTTGTTCAATAGATTTTAGATTTATCAAAATCGTTATAGAATTTATATCAAGTTCAAGATGCATTAAATAATTATAGAAGAAAAATATTACCTGTAGTCTCCACGACGATTTTATAGGTTTTGCTAGTTTTTCTCAAAAATGGATATATTCCATATAATTTATATAAATCTCACATAAATATACCCTAAAATGCAATAGAAAAAAGAAACTGAATTATGAAATCCAATTTATGTATTACAGGGTTTTTCAATAGGGACGCTCGAAATTTGTTAGGTTATAGGAGCCATGTTGTTAAAGCAACATCTATCAAATTTGTTGTGAATTGTTCAGTAGTGTATGGCAAATCACCATGGAAGGTTATAGCGTTCAACAACGTGTGCAAATCATTAAATTTTATTTTCAAAAGCAGTGCTCTGTTTGAAAAACGTTCGGTGCATTACGTGACTTTTATCCTTGCCACAACCGTCCCGCCGAGTCGATTATTCGACGTTTGGTGGCCAAATTCGAGTCGACCGGTTTGATAAATAATTAGCCAACACCGGTACGCGAATTTCGAGGTCTGCTGAAAACATCGCTGCTATGCGTGAGAGTGTACGGGAAAAGCCGAGGCGGTCAAATTCTCGTCATTTGCAAGAACTTGGTCTTTCTGCGATTTCAACTTTTTCGAATTTTGCGTCAGGATTTGGGTCTGCACCCGTATAAAATTCAACTAGCTCAGGAACTTAAAAGTAAACGACCATAAGCAACGCCTTGTGTTCGCTGATTGGGCTCTAGAATAGTTGGAAGTTGACCCAAATTTCCCAAAAAAAAAAAAAAAAAAAAAAAAAAAAAAATCAGCGACGAGGCGCATTTTTGGATGAATGGAAGTGCACTACAGATCGATGATAAGCAACTTCTTGTAGCCTAAACTGGATGATATGGATACCGACGACATGTGGGTACAATAGTACGGCGCTACGTGTCACACAGCGCATGCCACGATGGACATTCTGCAAGAGCGACTTGAGGGTGTTATCTCGCGAAGCGGCGACGTGAACAAGCCACTGAGATCGTGCTATTGAACACCTTTTGATTTCTTCCTTTGGGGCTATCTTAAATCGCAGGTCTATGCGAGTAAACCACAAACAATTGATGCCTTCAAAGTCAATATAACGAACGCCATCCAGCAAATTCAGCTAGATTTATGCGACATAGTCATCGAAAATTGGGCCTCCCGAATGCGTACCACCAAGCAAAGCCGCGGCGAACATTTGAACGACGTTATATTCCATACTTAATGCCATAAAATATTCTTTCAAATGAAAAAATTAAGTGGATATCTCACACACAACTTGTTTTATTTACGTTTAAAAATCGAGCGTCCTTATTGAAAGACCCTTTAGAAATAAAACCTTCAATTTTATTTAAAACAATTCACATTCATTGAACAGTAGACCATGGTACTTTTTTTATCAGTTGAAGCAGCTGATAGAGGACCACCGGCAGCAAACCGAGACACTAAAGCAGCTCTGCTGTTGCCACCGGCAACAGAGAGAGATCGTGGAGGAAGACGTAAGACTGGCGAACTGGCTGCAGGGACTCGGCATAAACGAGGTGGCCAAAAAAATATTTCTTGCCGAGGGCTACACCCTGGAGGAGGTCCTCTACTATATAACCCGAGAGGATCTCCGCAGGGTGGGCCTCAGTGGCTCCTCCGAATTCCGCATATGGCGAGCGATTGAGCAACACAGACAGGGTAACGACATGATTATATGCAACGGTGTCACTACCGACGAGAGTGGTACCATTTAAGAAATACATATACAGGGTGGTTGCATAATTCTTACTGAATCGGAATGCGTATGCACTAATAATTAGGACAAAGCCACCCTCCAATAAATGCATAACTGTTATGTTATAATTAGACTGTGATTATTTTTTTGTTTCCTTTTGTCAAAACTTTTTAATTTTAAATTGTTGTGCAATGACTGTATTTATTTTAGAAGGATATTTATTCGGTTAATGAGCTTTTTCTAAGAGAAAAGTGTCAATGGTTCAAATACAGGTTTTTATTAAGTTTTATCCGAATATTTTTTTTTAATTTTTGTCTTCCACGCCTAAGATACAATACAAGGAAAGAACTGATTTATGTAATTAGTAAGATCAAAACTTTTATTTCCCTTTTTTAATTTTTAGCTTTAGTGTTTATGTTCTTCCAACATACGAATTTTGAGATTAACATTTTAACACGACTAAATTAGTTTTAAGAACAAAAGTGCTGTTATTATCGTGACGGTTATTTAAAAATTAATTTCTATTATTTTAAGCGTTAAATTTTGTTTTCGTTTTAAATATTTCTCATATTAATGACAGCAGTTTTCTTCGATTCAATAACGTTTTGTGCCTTGTGCGTTTAATGCATCACATTAGTCAAATAAGAGTAATTATGTTTTGTTTTTGAGAAAATTGAATTTTTTTTTTAAATGCTAAATTTGTTTTTAACATTTCTATTTTCAGTTTTAACATGAACCATTTTATTTGTATACTGTGTTATAATTTTGACTAATAAAGCAAAATTATCATATACGTGTTTTTTATTGTTTATCCCATTACCTACACCTTTCAAAGCAACAGATATTCAACTGATAACCAAGAAAATGACTTGCAAGGATATAAACATCAAGGTAAGGAAACGGTACTTCATGATTATTAAAAAAAATATTGGCATCAAATTAAAAAGAATTGTATAAATAGACTTATTTAAAACACTCTATATTACTAGTGGCACAGATCGGTCTTATTGCTGTATCTCGAATTATGCATTCACCCTTCTCGACATTCCTCCACGACACTGTTTACACTATACTCTGGTTTCAAAATAGTAGGCAGTAAGCAGTGCCGGAACTTGAGATGAAAAGGCGTCGGGGCAAAACAAAATGTAGGGGCCCCATTTAAAAATTACTTGTGGTATTAATATAGAAAAAATGAAGGATAAAAATCACTGTATTTTGTCCATAATAATTATATTTAGATATTATTCATTACAAACAATTGGTTGAAGTGTTAACTGAGTAAAATTCGTAAGCCGAAACCTTAAATCATAAGAAAAAAGTTTCAGATTAGCATACTTGTAGATTTTCTTATTTTTATCACCTTAATTAATTCATTTTGATGATTATTTTCTAAATAATATTTTTAGGAATCTCTGTTCACGTGTTTTTCAATATTTTCTGATGGGGTTGAATCATTTTTCATTTTCTGCCAGGGGGCCCCGGTTGCCCCATTGTAGTTCCGGCCCTGGCAGTAAGGTATAGAACACTATTTCTATGAGCTGGTAATACAATTCAACAAGTCTAGTGTCTGTTTTATGTGTAAATTGTAAAGACCACTCCCTGCACTCTGTGATCTCTGCTCTCTTTAGTCATGCGCGAGACAAGGCACGCGCCTTCTCTGGTGCACATGTTGCGAACTACTTACTGCCTACAATTTTGAAACCGGGGTAAAAGGACGTCTCAGTAACCCAAACATCGTCGTCGAGAGCATCTCTCGGCTTACCCATATCAGCATCACGAATGCTTATGCCTTAATTGCTTTATGAATTATAAACTCAAAATCTAATATTACACTTTATTTTTTTACGTCTCTTGTAATTTTACTTTAAGGTTAGATGTCGCATCATGAGTACCATTTATAGTTCGTTGCCGAAATAATATGATGTGATTCATACATATCACGCCACCATCACTAGTCAGCGTTTTAAGTGTCTAATTGATCAGTTGATCACATAATTCTGTAAGTACGAGTTATATGTGGCAATTTGTAGACAGAACAGTTGGTAAAGGGGTCGAACTAGGTAAAATCGGTAAAATAGAAATCTTCAGGTAACTTACGTCTTCCAGAAAAGCTATGCAAATCATAATAACTCGGCCGATAACGTTTATCAGTGTCGTTCAATGAAGGATAGTTAAAGGTACATTTTTTACCGCGAGCGGTCTTACAATTATTACAAAAACTACTACTTTTTTTAAATAGAATCAATAGAAAGTTGTAAAAGTTCTACGAATATATAATCGTAAGCGACGTCATTTGCCGAATGAAGAACCGCTGATAAAAATATATGGGATGTCCCAGCGAAAGGTAGCCGATTTAAACTTGAATTATTCTTGCGGCAAGTTGATGCTTCGTAGTTATTACGTGGAGAGTATGCCATTACAAAATGGAGCGCTATACTGTTCAGCAACGCATACTTATGTCACAGCATACTATGAAAGTAATGGTTCCATTGTGGGCACGGAAAGAAAATTACGTGCAATTATGGGTCGTCGTGAGGCACCTGTTAGGCAGACCATTCAACGCGTCATGGCGAAATTCAAGGAAAGTGACTCCGTGTGTGATAAACAAACACCTATACGTCACCGTGGGCAACGCTCAGTTGAAAATATTGAAGCGGTCAATGCAAGTGTGGCTGCAGATAACACCATATCCGTAAGACGTCGTTCCCAACAATTAAATCTCTCAATGTCAACATTGCAGAGAATTTTGACGAAAGACCTTCATTTTCATGCGTATAAGATCCAGGTGTTGACTCCACGGGACATAATCGGCTATCTCTCGCTGGGAGACCCATAAGGAACTCGAAACAACAGCATACAGGGAGAGTCAGATGTATCATTTTTAACCTATGATATAAATTATATGGAAAACTACATCAACCGCTCTTTTACTTAAGTAATAAGTAAGATTTAATGATTTGTTTAATATCAACCAAACATTGCTATCAAATTCCTGTGGCTGTAAAAAATGAATGTGTCCACAATTCAACAACAAACATTTTGTGTTGAGAATTTTGTGAAAACTGTATTGATTATTCAAACTCAGCGAAGAATTCGACGTCAATTTAATTTTCGTAATTGTCCTTCTCAATTAACAAACAGTAATAAGGTGAGTGGAAAAATGGCGTACAGGTGCATGAAAAATGAATGGGAGCTTCTAAAACTGAAAATCAATGAATTGAACATGTTAGTGTCCGCAATTCATGGCGATCTCTACAGGTAGCATGTAGCAATTGATTTTTCCAAATCAAGTGTCTGAGAATGTTCCATAAAATCAAGTACCATCCTTATCCAAGCTTATAGCGTGTGGATGCCACTTTCATTGTTGATCAAAAGAAAATCCATGTAAAATTTCCCGAAAACCACTACATTCTCAATCATCACCTTCGATCAAATTGACGTTTTATCGATATAAATGAACAATAATAATTCTAGTGAAACATGAAATATGATACATTACTTATAACATGTACCATCGAGAAAGAAAATAATGAGATACATATGATACGGTCATCTGTAATATACGAATATACAGTAATGAATTAATTTTAAAATTAAGTATTATTTGGTGGTAATTAATTATTATGATCGTGTATATTTTAATTAACAACATAATTAACTAAAATTATTTCATAATTGCCTATATTTCAGAGGAATGTATCTAAAGTATGCCATTGCATTATTTTCCTATATCACATATAGTATTTAAAAAATCACATTTCCTTGAAATCATTCTCTCTCCTAGTTATAATATATTATGTTTACATGTAGTTGATAATTTTATTTTCTGAAAATAATTAATGTAACTAACCGTACAGAATAATAAAGCAAAAGGGGTAGTTTCACACTTCTTTATTATGCAGGTACTCTGTTTATAATATGTATATTCGTTAATAAAAATAAATATATTTGTTTGTCCAATTCATGAGTACAGTAGTACAGTTATACAAAATTAGATCCTATCTATAAAAAAAATTTACTTTCTTAACGAATCTTCACTTTCCTAAAATGATCTTCCTCGATGCGCCGAAGTTTTGACCGGCCTGTGTAGCGCCTCTATTTTGACCTGCCTGAAGGCCAATGATGGCCTGCCCGGCTCTGAGTTGTTCCTCGGAGAAGTCTCTTTTATTCTCCTCCGACGGCCTGGGGCCAAGCCAGGGACCTCTCCATTCTGGGTGCTTGTAGGCTGTACGGCCGATGGCGAAGATGGTGCTGGTTACCAGGGCGATGTTCTTCTTGTCCCACAGGTCTGTGGTTTGGAAAAGATCTACATCTGGGACACCGTATCTTGTGCAGGCTTTCTGGAATCTGGAATTACAAATGTTAATTTCAATTATGTATTTACATTAGAAAATATAAATGTTTATAACTGATATTAAACAATTTTACAATTAAACAATTATAAATGTAAAGTTTCCATTTATAATATGTATGTTTTTTTTTTTTGCTTTATTATAATATTTTAGGTCTCTTTCGCCAAACAATTATGCTATGAATTAATATAGCAGCATAAAAAGGTCTAAGCAAGTTCTAGTACTGCAAATATTGATCTCCCAGCTAAAATTTTTGTATGTACATATGTAAATCATTCATCATAAAGGATTCTCTTAAAATCATTAAGTTGTCCTTATTAAATGGTACGTGTAAGTATTTTATGTTTATTGTATTTACTAAATAATGGACGTCTTCAAATGAAATCCCTATTAGTTTAATTAAATACACGTACTGCGAGTTGCCTATATATAGAACTGGTAAATAATAGCAAATCGTAGTATTTTACTCTACGAGCAAAAAGACAGATGCTCGTAGATTTTACTCGAGATCGAGTAAAATTCCAGACCAGGCACCTTCTCGACATTCTGTGATCCGTCTTAGAGAGTTACTGAATGCACTAGTTGATGATACTCATCCCTTTGTTGTGTTAATTAACGCCAAGGATCAAGTGTCATCTCATCTTCATTTATCAATTTTATCATTGATTTTTTTAATTATAGTATAAGGTAAACATACATAAGTTAATTGTAAATATGTAATTAAATTACTGAAAGCGTCATAGGATGGCTCCTTGTTCAGCCCAAAACATTGGCGTACGGTGATAAATTTTTATTCCCAAAATACATTCTGTAAATAAAAATATATATTTATGATATTGAAGAATTATATGTATACAGATTTAGTCAATAATATAAAACAGTTCAACCTCGTCATCGTTGAAATTAGAGTTGATAGGCAGAACATGTTGCTAAAGAAATGGCAGTTGAGAGTTGATAGGCAGAGCATGTTAGTTTAACATGTTCATAAAGAAAGTGCTATAGACCATACTATACGGTTGGTTTTTACATAAGTAAATATTTCTATTTTTTCAGATAAATATGTTATTCCACGTATATTTTATCTGTAATATGTATCCATTGTGAATCATTTTATCTAACACATTTTGTTACTGTCTACAAAAAAACATCTGTTTTCCTTTAAAAGACGCCAAATGAGTTTTCATTTTATTTTTTCGTATATATTTACATATTTGCATTCGTTGCAGTTCAACATACATATATCTGAGCGTTTTACTAATGTTTATACAAAAAATGTCGGTTTTAATTTAAAAGATGCTGATTTTATCTAAGAGAATTTTTCATTCAAACATAAGTATATTAACATAAGATATGAAAACTATGTACAACTGAGAAATAATGTAGAGGCGCTTTCAATATGTTCCTAAAAACATAGCCATATAACATAATTAATTAATACTAGAGTTAATTGTGCTCTTGATCAATAGAAGGCGCCACTATCTCAAGACATATATTCAGAGTTGCGTATACTATCGAATATGTCTCATTAGATCCTTTCCCGTAATCTCCCAAATTACAACACACTAACACAGATTGAAACAAATATTTTGGCACCTTGTGACCCTTTTAATGTAACGCCTATGGCGTCGCAGGAATCTTTGACCATACCGCCTCCTGCTCTTTCTGCTCCTCTGATACCACAATTTCATACTGGATGATTTATGTAGAGCAAGTAAAATTTAATCCATTAATCCCCATTGAAATTAACCAATTTTTTGATTATAATTCACAATTGGGCGAACAAATTAGTTGATGAAATGGATCATGCTAAATAGTTCAATTTTTGGTTCGAAATCAGCAAGGACAATACTAACGCTTCCTCGTCGTGACAGGCTAACATGAGGCTTTTATAGTGTCTTTTCTTATTGGGAGACATTACTTTATTTGAATACCAACTCCCATTCCACTATACGTGACTGGGATTATAATATAATGCGTAGTAAATAGTAAAACATAATAGAATTAAAGTTCCTAGGTCTGTATCCATTTTTTTTTTCAATAAAATATAGTAACTAAAGATGAAATAATCCCCCCTCGATTCTTGGTATAGGAATTGATTTACCTATAATGAATTGTTCATACGATGTTACTGTATGAACTTACAACTTACAAAATTGTAGTACACTTTTATCAGTTCTGTTATCCTAATTCAAGTTAGGTTAAAATTTGTTTGGCATTCCGACAAGGATCTGTACCAATTTATTATTTCTTATTTATGTTACTAACAATACTTGAATAAAAAAACAAATTTAACTTAAGCGACATCATATAATTAGATACCCATTACGTATATTTTTAATCATTATCTATACACATACATATGGTATATTGGGTCAGTAATCATTGTAAGAACTAACTCAGTCAGTCCACATGACATAATGCATCATAATATAATAAAAGGTGTACGAGACTGTACGAACATAGTTAATTATTTAGTGTCGAGAATGTCGTTTTTATATAATTAATACAATTCAAAGCGGTTATTACTATGATCAAAACAAACAAGGAAATCGTTAATAATAATTATCGGTATTAAAGATTTGTCTAATGCGTTTTCTAATAGCAGAGCTTGCTGAATACACATCGTTCATACACGCAAATTAGAAAAAAAAACGATATTTTAAGTGAACTACTCGTATTATGGAACTGCTAATATACAGATCTCTTATGACTATATGAACTATCAAACTAGAAACATATATTGTATCATAGTATGGAAAATTGTATGAATTTCTATTTAAATGTGATACATATGTACATGTTTACTACAGACAAGTTAAAAATAGTCATATAAACGGAAATGGAAATTCCTGTTTCAATCGTACCACACACACATGATTGAAAAATAAATTGAAATACAGTCAGTGGAAAAACGCTAAATAAACTAGAATACAAAATGAAAGTATATATTACAATAGGTACAATATACATATATACATATTGCACCTGCATCTCTTCCTATTCTCCTAATTGAAGTTAAGTTAAATTTTACTTTGATCTAACGTAAGTTAGGACGCTTTTTAACTTGAACGTTAAAAATGCGTTAACGTCGTCAGTTTACGTTTGAAATAATTTATGTGAAAGTTAAAATAGAACGAATATTTTCGATTCGATCCACTGGGTTCAGATACCAGGTTCGCATCAAACATCCACAGGCTCCTAATATAATGTATCCTACTTTTATAATTAATTAATGATACTTACTATAGTCATTTAATTAATTTCTATTTAGAATTATGAAAGCATAAGAAGCATTACTTATTTGAATATATGATGTAGATGATACTTGGCGATCTTAACCCGAAAGTAATTAAGTAAATATTTTATTTTGATTTAAATCGAATAACGTGTTTTATAATATAAATAACAAATATCTCGATCGTATAAATTTGTTTGTTATTATTGTATTACCTACATTAGTAAGAACATATTTTTTGAAAACTATATTTACTAGCCATCCTGAGGTTACCTACGTACTAGCTACCATGAATATAAATTAATATAAAAAGTCATATGCCTATTCTTGTATAGTTCTTCAATTTGTACAAAAAACATGTATACTCGTATATGTATAAAGTCTATCTCTGTTTGTGCCAAGATATAGATAGCATATATGTATGTATATTGCAATAATACAATTCATATACAGGGTGACAACCAACTGTGTTATTTTTGAGATTTATAAGAAACGCTTTGATGGACCAAATTTTAATCTAAAAGCTAAGACATCGAAATTAAATTTTAAAT
This sequence comes from Rosalia funebris, assembly GCA_037954035.1. Classification (NCBI taxonomy): domain Eukaryota; kingdom Metazoa; phylum Arthropoda; class Insecta; order Coleoptera; family Cerambycidae; genus Rosalia; species Rosalia funebris. The sequence goes on from JAZFAV010000004.1 coordinate 10,864,674, forward strand.
GAATAAAAGGTTAATTTATTGTCAAATGGCAAAAGTAGGTAAAGTAATGGTTCTTAAAACCAAAATGATTTTTCTATAGTGCTACTACTTAAGTACACACTAGCTATAAATTGAATCTAAGACGTTTTTACAAAAAAACACAGAGTAATTACAAAAAACATTTTGCCCTGGGATGATAAATAAGAACAATAAAGTAATCTACAAATAATAAATGGAAATTGGTAAATATATGTCTACATATACATATAGTAACATTTTATTAAGTCAAAGTAGTCTCTTGAAAGTAAATTTCTGCTCAATAAACAATTATTTACCAAAAAATTATCGAATAGAAATGTTGATGATCGATTACGGAAATGTGTAGGAAATCAAATGGTTGCTGAGATTTTTAATCAATGATATACTGGTTTGTCTAATATTTCATAAGGGACTGTGCGTAAAATTCATGCACAGTCGAGGACATGTTAAACCGTTATAAAGAAAACCTCGTTTCATAGAAGACAATGGGAAAGTAGACATTTTATCAAGTGGCCAAGATAATTCAAGATGAATTTCATGCCAACTTGCTCTAGAAAATAACATCATCAATCAGCGATCATTCAACTATTTGGACGTGTCTCCATAGAGAAAAACTTCATCCCTATACAATTATATTTGTCCAGAGACTAGCAGAAGACAATCTAGATTACAGTGATCATCTCAAGGAAAGAATATCGAAATAAGAAATATTTTAATATGTGTAAATAAATTTGTACGTTCAAATAAATTCCTCCTACAATCTCACAGTTTATTGATCAGTTTGATTACAAGCTATATATCTTCGAAATCAGCTGATAAATGAAAATTTAGGGGGGTTCCATTAAAACAAATATCTCTCTTGCCTTGCATTTATACTAATCACTCTATATATTTAATATCTAGCTTAAAAGACGTACCTTTTAGATTAAAAATCGATCTTTCCACGCCATCTTCTCTAAAACAATGTCATAAATCTCTAAAATAATGTCAAAAATATTTTTATTCCATTTATTGGTTTCCATCCTGTATAATTTCTGTAAATTTATAAATTTGCAAACAAAAAAGAACTCGCGTGTAGGTCTCCTTTGCGTAGATGCACATATGAGAAGATATGTAAATAGTCGAAATTTGCTAAATTATTCATGATCGTAGGAATTATGTTTAAGGGGGGCACATATATAAAAGCACTGTCTTAAAACTTCCAAACACAACCTAACTAAATGCTAATCGGAGATAATTATGTACTTGTGTTATTATTTATTACAACAAATATCGGTATTTTTTATACGTAAAAAAAATGTAAATTTCACTTGAGCTAATACTTCTTCAAAACAACAAAAACTATGAAACACTGCATATACAGAATTATTGACTATATTTAACAGAAAAGCTACCACCACATGTAATTTTAGTCATAACAGTTACATACATAGTTTGTATCTGTTGTTACAAATAAATAGTTTAGCATTGCCAAAATTATACACTGATATAATTACTTCTTTGTAATTAACGTTTTTCTAATTAATTACTAAGCTATTTAACTTGTATGATTGGATATATGGTTAATATAGCCTTTAAAAACAAAAATTTATTATTTCGGTTACTATAACAATATCTCTGCCTATTTCGAAACATTGTGGCGACTGTTAAATAGTTCGTATTTAATTTATTTATTTTAATGTATCGTTTATTTTAATCTACAAATAGATAATTATAAACAAAATTGTATAATCAATAACATTCATGACTTTATTACCTTACTTATTGACTAAATAGCATTTGCAACAAGATAGCCAATCCTAGACGAATTATGTAGAAGACATTTAGGTCACCAGTCCTTTATCAATTTTTGAAAAATTATCAGGTTCATTATAGCAACGACACCCCAACTAACATACATCTAGTTCTTGAGTATATTGTTCGAAATGTGTATTTAACACCGCATTTATTACTTACTGGTTGAGATTGTCCATCATTTTGTAATCTCCACCGGACACGTTGACTTTAGAAATAATGCCTGGTGACAAGCGGTTCATGAGGTTGCATAGGAGGATGCCGTCCCTAAGGACATCCTCGTAGGGCACTCCTGGTGGGAATCTTTGACCGGTCACGGCTTCGATCCATGCTTGCGCCTCTCTTTCTTGTTCTGGGTCACGTTTTCCGGCAACCTGGAACCAATACATTGGTGTTAATAAAGAAAAAATGAAAATAATCCGGGCTGACTGTCAAAAATAGTCTCAAGATTGACCATCTTATTTGTATACTTTGGTTTGATTTATTAATCATTTAATTTAATATTGAACGGATAGGAATGGGTCGTTACTATTATTGTCTCTTGTTGCTCCACCCCCAAATAGACCATTGGATTTAGTCTCTTTGGAACATTTGGTCTATTTGGACATTGATTGGAAGTTTTAGAATTTACGTGATGTGTTTCAAATAAATGTTTGTTTAACAAAGACTTATAGAGTGTTTATTTCCCTAGAAGCTGTACCAAAATGGGTATATCGTCTTACTCGTATCGTATCGTCTTATGGGTGTATCTTCCTACACATACATTGGATAAAACATTTTCAAAATGATCTTGACCTTTCAGAAAGCCCGGTACTCATTGTAAACCTTAAAAATTGCCGGGATATTCGATAGTGACATATTTTTAGTGTCACTAGTAATTTGTATTTCGAACAGGTGAGCTCACATAATAAATATTATGTGGGTTGCGCCTAAACATTGGCTATTTTTGATACTCTGTCGAGTGATTTCGACACTAGTAATGAATTTTTAATTGGAGAGAGATACTGTGCAAAGGTTGGGAATATTTGATTCCTGCCAAAATATGACGGAAATTCGGAGAGGAGTTTCGGTTTTCGACGCTTGTGTAACTGATCCGGGAACAAAGGAATCGCATATTTTCAAAATTAGCTTCAAGGTTTCCGTTCCAAGGAATAACGTTAAATGGTAAAAACGATATGTTAATTTAATGTATACTTGCTAAGAGTTTGTCTGAGCAATCAGATACCCAATAATAGCTTCTGTCTGTACAAATTTGATACATAAAGTAGTTTTAGGTGTATAGTAAATGTTTATTACTCGTTTGCCTCTATCATGTGGACTTCATTAATTAGTTAAGAAGGTTTTTGCAACGTAATGATGTTCTGATAATATTCTCTTTCTTTGTATTTCTTTTAAGGAATATAAACTGAATTTATATATTGTATAAATTGTACTGAATAATTAGATTATATTCTGTCATATTGTAATTCAATAGGCTTTCAAAAGTGTTCTATAATTATCACAACAATATATGTTGTAGCAGATAACCGAAGGTGGGCTGTTTCGTGTTGTATATATTACATTTATATATTAATATATGAATATAATTTATGTTTGTTGTACCTCTCTATTTTTTTTTTTTTTAATGAAGCTTTCATCATGAGGGAAATAGTCATTTATCTTACTTATCTTGTTTCAAAAGGTTTCATTATTAAAATAAATATAAATTAGTTGATAAAGGAACATAAGAGTGTAAACATTTTGTGATTTTCTTAATAACTCCTCCTTAGCTACAAGATATAATATTAGCAAAAGGACTAAGCTATTAATTTTTGATGGAATCAATATAACAATATAATTAAGAATGTTAACAGCAGGTAGAAACACAAAGAGAGTAGAAAGAAAATTTAATATAATTAAATATATTTCTTGAATGTCGAGTCTGATACAGTTATAGTCATTTTATATGGTGTAAAAGGATCTGTATCATTTATCGTAAACTATATAAATTATCTAAAGCCAGGGAATAAAGTCCCCTAAATCTTAAACATAAAGTTACAAATATTTACACAAAAAATATGTAACTGCTTATTATCATGTCACTCTTTTATAAACAATATTTTAATTATTAAATTTCCTAAGAAAATCCATTAAAAATAATCTAATTTTACAGAAGTGGCTGGCTTAATTGAAATCTAAAATTATCTTTGGACTCGGAAAATTTACGACCGTTTAAAAATACTCTAATAAGCACTGGTTAGATTATACTTTAATAAAACGTTTGAGTCCAGAAATCCTGTCAATAGTCTAGGTTATTAAATATCGCTTTGTGTTTAAAATTAGACACAATAATAAGCAGTAATATAATTTTTTTATATATGACTTTCGATGAAAGTATTGGAAGGGAAATCATTTTTTTTTATAATGCAAATTTGTTTAAACATACATTGTATATTTAAACAAATACATTAAACATTGTGATTGTTTAACTAAACAATCAGTTGAAATAAATAATGCCCTAAAGACATTATGGGTATGAACAAAATAGTACACTAAATTATGTTGAAATACATAAAAGAATTACGATGATTCTTTAAATTGACAGAAGGGTACACCGATTACTTAAAATTTAATATTTGAGATTTAATTCATAACAACTGCATGTCAATTGCATTTAATATATCTGCATTGAGAATTGCATTTAATGCAGCTGCATTACTTTATCATAAGATAAATCACATTGTACAATTCTTTTAACAATAAACTAATTTAAAACCTATTAATTACAGAAATAATATTGTAATTTATTGCCTCTACCCCTACAACATTATTACCCCTCTTAGTTTTTTAAAATCGCCTTTAATATGTATGTACTATAATAATGAAATAAATGATTTTATTTTAGTACATCTGATATTTTTTTTGCTCATGCGTCTCGAGTTTTTGAATTGTCTATCACTATGTAAGAAATGTTATTTTTTTTAGATTACATTTTAACTAACAGTCATTTCTATGCAAGATATAATGTTAGCAAAAGAACTAAGCTATTAGTTGTTGATGGAATGAAGATAGGAATAAGATTAAGAATGATAACATCAGGTAAAAATACAAAGAGGATAGAAATGGAATTAAATTATTCGAATAAATGTATTTTCTTAAATCTTTACTATTACTCATACTTTTTTAAGGGTTATTCTGATACAGTTATAGTCATTTTCTGCGATGTAAAGCCATCTGTATAATTTATCATAAACTGTATAAATCATTCAAAGCCAGGGAATAAAGTCCTTTAAGTCTAAATATAAATTTAAAACTAATTGTATAAAAAATATGTAAATGCTTATTATTATGCCACTCTTATGTAAATAATGTTTTAATTATTAAATTAAAATGCTTTTAGTCTCTGTATGTTATTATAATCAAATACAATGACCACAAATTATATATATTCTCCAATTACTTTTAGTACATTTGATATTTTTGATTATGCATCTCGAATTTCTCAACTGTTATAATCCATAATTATATATGAAATGTTTTTTTAGATCAGATTTTAACCAATAATCGATCATATCTGCTTGGTTAAAATAATATTTTTTTGCAATTGTTCAGACGCCCTCAACGTCAGTTACTGTCGAAACAAATCATCTAAAAATAAAACCTAACCGTGCCTACCATCCAAAAAAAAATTCTCTCCATCGATTATCTACACGATTTTTATCGTTGACATCAATACGAAAAATACCGAATAATAATCCCACAAATTAATGAAACAAAAATGAATGATGAAAAAACAAGAATATGCACCGAACGCCCCCGCACCATCGTTTCATAAAGACTAACAGCTGAGCGTCGATGCTTCAGTCAGTATCGTCGCGACGCCGAAATCAAACGCTCTCCACCATGTCTGTAAGTATGCCTTGCTTTATTTTCATATAAAAACTCTCTCAGGTGTTTTAATCGTGTTAATATTATTATCTATGTATATAAGTTTATTATAGCTTCATTGTAGATTTGTACATTTTTATAAAACGCTGGAGTTTAGTTAAGACGAGGTTGTGAATGCATTAATTCCATTTAATAGTTACGGCAAATTGTTTTACAAAATAAAGAATTCAGTTAGCGCTGAGTGAAATTTTCGTAACGCCGGTTACACATACCGTAAAAATAGTATGGCCTCACGCAAGTTATTTTCAGTTATGACACTCCAGATTATTTTGGTTCCTTGCGGTATCTGCTCTAAGATATGCGCTAAATTAATATTCTGTATCTAAATATTTGTAGCGCGACGCTTTCCAATAATTTATATGCCAACGCTATCTTTTTTTAGAAACGCGATAAGAATTTAGAAGCCGACGTCCTCAACTGGATCTTCGCCTGCCTCGGGGAACCGGTCCCTAAAGGCGAATTTGAAGACATCCTTAGGGACGGCGTCGTCCTGTGCAACCTCATCAACAAACTGGCTCCGGGATCCGTGAAGAAGATCCAGTCCAAAGGAACCAACTTTCAACTTATGGAAAACGTCCAGAGGTTCCAGGCGGCCGCCAAGGCGTACGGCTTACCCCAGGAAGAGATATTCCAAACTGCCGATCTTTTCGAGAGAAGAAACATCGCACAAGTACGATCTCCTTAGCGGTCTCATATATATTATTTATTAATATTATTAATTATTATCTCTACAGGTGGCCATATCATTATTTGCTCTCGGCCGCATCACTCAAAAACACCCAGAGTGGAAGGGCCCCACCCTCGGTCCCAAGATGGCCGAGAAGAACGAGAGACAGTTCACTGAGGAACAGCTGAGGGCAAGCGAGGGCCAGTTGAACCTCCAGATGGGCTACAACAAGGGGGCATCCCAATCGGGTCACGGCGGCTTCGGGAACACTCGTCACATGTAGAATCACCATTTCTGTATAACATTTCACTAATTTATTTATTTTTGTATCGCACTATATTTAGTAGGTTAGCGTTTTAGTATATTTTTAAGTTTTAAATATAATTTCTGATGCGGTTCTTTTCCAAACACACAACTGCAGATTGTTTTTGGCAATACATTTCTATTGACACGGCTATCAAAGCATCATGTTTATTTTGAGAAGTAGCGTTACGAAAATAGTTTCCATCTTTAAACGCCCACTAACGTGGAGAATATCCAGAAAACGGTCAATGAATAAGCCATGTTAAACATTTTAATTCCCTCTCTGTTTCAACCATTTATCTCTTTTGTATAAATATATTATTTTTGCAGTAACTCTGTGTTGTTTTCTTTCTCAAATGTGATACTAAGAATAGTTGTTCAGAAACTATTCGGAATTTCTACGGTTCTCGATTATTTATTTTATACAGATAATAAACGAATTACGTGAATATACGTCAAGTGATCTTTACATATGTATGCACAAGTGAATACAAATAATTTTTCCACATTTCATCAACTATTTCGTCATACATATATTGTTTTGTATGCATATATTCAAACAAAATCGTATTTAAATGTTACTTCTGTGTATTTGATGATATCGGCAATTAACACACTGATATTTACTAACAGCTAATAAATTACAAGATCGCGATTATTTGTTTATTGGATTATTTACTTCAACACCCATATATCAGAACAACAAACAACTTTTACCGGCCAATAATGCATAATTAACTACTGTCTGGTTGTAATTTATTATACAATGGCTTCCCCACGACATAATTGTTATGTAAATATTTACACTCATTGCTCTTGATATTTTGTCGTATTTTTTTTTTTTTTTATAATAAAAGACGATGTGATGTCTGAATATATTTTTTTCCTAAGGTAATAGTATTTTCTTTCATTTCCATATTTTTTCAGTTGTAGCAATTATTTTTATAGTAACATCTATTATATCTATAGTAACATCTATTTTATGTTACATCTGTATAATTTATTTTATAGAAATAGTACACATATTTAAGTGGAAAGCAAATGATATCTGTGAGAATTATTTAACCATTGTACCATCAAGAAGGAATGTAATGAGAACTATTTTCGATACTGAATTAATTGTTAAATTAATATATATTTTTGGTCAACGGAAGGACTGACTATTATGAAACTAAGGGCATAATTAACTCCAGAAATAATTAATTGTTACCTATATTTCGAAGAAATTCATGGTAAATGGCTCATTACTTTCTTTCTTGATGGTACTTATAATCCAACTTCTGACAAAGCCACTGTATTAGCAAGACAATTGACGTCTCAATACAAAGTCAACAATGTAGAGTAAAATTTTTAATTTAAATCAATTCCTACCTCGATATTTTGCATGTTTTAGTTTTATAGAAATATTTTTGTTAAAGTATTCTAGATTCTTTGATTTTACTTCACTGGCTCAAAGAATATTTTATCTTTGGCATTTACTAGTATTAGTAAATTAATATTAAGCAAATGTTTGATCAAACGCAGAACTTCATTAATTCTACTAATTGCTTAGTTGATAGTTGTGTAAAATCAGTTTAATATATGTATATGTTTTACCAACTATTGAAAATGGTTGTTACTTTAAAATATTCTATTACTTTTCCGCACTCCACTATATATACGCGGAGAAGTAATGTAATCGTGTAAAAAAACATTTCAAGCGTTTATTTTTCGTTTTTCGGCCTCAAAACAAAAAAAAAATGGTTTTTAAACCATTTTGTGTGTGTGTCGTTATCGTTGTTGTTGTCGTCGTTGTCGTCGGGATTAATAAAATTTCTTCTTAGCCACGATAACTCAACTAAATCGTGTCGGATCGATTGGGTTTTGACTGATTCTGATCGGGAACATCTCCCAGACGACACCTTTTGATTTTGTGGTGGATAGAACACACTCTACCATGTTCATGGGTCATGAGAAAGCACAATGGTGGACTATTTGATAATTTTTTTTGTTAGCACGATCACTCGATTGAATCGTGTCGGATTGATCGGATTTCGACTGATTCTGATTAGAGACGTCTACCAGACGACATCTATTGATGTTGAGGTGGATAGGACACACTTCACAAGTCCGTATTAAAGTTTTAAAACTATTTATTTGTAGATTGATTATGCGAATCTTCAAAGCAATGGGAAAATATCTCTTTGACAAGTTTCAAGGCAAATAAGAGTCTTTTATGGAATAAATATAATTCCTTATGTAGTAACGCATTAAACTGGCGCATTAACAGGCATAATGAGTGTGCCTCGATAGCTCAGCGGTCAGAGCAACTAACCGGAAATTGGGAGAGCCGGGTTCGATTCCCGGTCGAGGAAAAATGCACTCTTTATCATTGCTAACGCCAAAAGTGGTGACCCCGACGTGATGTGATTCGTCTCCAGTATATGCAACCTCCCTTACATCTCAAATTCGCGGATTCGATTCTCGTCCTATCCATCGCCCTATATTCCCGGGGGTTACCGAACAACGGTTCGTAAGAATGGCGAACGCGGTCACATTTCGTTAAATTGTATCGAGACAAACCATGTCTCTAGGGAGGGAGTACTGTAGTGACGCATTAAACTGGCACATTAGCAGGGATAATGAGTGTGCCTCGATAGCTCAGCGGTTAGAGCAACTAACCGGAAATTGGGAGAGCCGGGTTCGATTCCCGGTCAAGGCAAAATGCACTCTTTATCCTTGCTAACGCCAAACCTTGTTTAAATTGGACTGTAATAAATTGACACACTTATCCGTTACTTTAGAATTTTTTCAATTCCCCCAAATTTCAACTCCACCTAAAATTTAATACACCTTCATAATAAATATGCCTGAAGCCTTGGAACAATTTTTTTTGCAGTGTCCGATTTTTGACCCTATTAAAAGTCGTGAAATTAAAAACATTTTAGAAAACTGTAATTCATTTATACATAACCTCAAGAATATCATAATTCCTAAACCAAAACTGATGTGTGGTTTTATTCTACAGTTACTAATACCTCGCTCTTTTATATTAAACAAATAACAATCGGAATGTTTTTCTGCATTATTTTTGTTTACTTTTCCTTTACATATATTCAACATGTATTTTTCTGTATAAGCATTTACAGATCAAAAGATCTTGTGTTACGAGTACGTAACATAAGATCCTAAGTAACCTTCACGTAAGTTCATTCATAGTTCATAACCTATTATTCATATTTATAACCTATTTATAGAATTTTAAATTGAATAAACAGTAAGTAAGTAAGTAAGACAAGCAAGTAAGATAATTGTTGATACAATTCATATCACATTTCATTATTGACTTTGCCTTTAAAGCATCTCTTATTATTAGTATCGTTCCTTTTAAGAAAAGAACCACATAATCCAACGAATTATGACACGAAAATATGTTTTCATTCCACTGCCAAATCGATTTCCACGTCGTCAGATATAATTTATATAAATGAAATGTGATTTTTTTTGGCATTATTAATGGATCGTTACAAAGACGCAAAGTATAGTGATGTAAGGTTAATTTTGAATTTCCGACGTAATTTCCTATTCCACTTTCCCGAATTTCCACTATCCTTCCTTGAAAGGATATCGATTACAACATACAAGACTCATATTGTAACTTAATGGCTTTGAATATCAGGTTGTTGCCTAAAATCTCAGGATTAAACTGTATATGAATAGTTCGAACTAATGTTAGAAAAATTGTAGAATGGAATAAAAGTCATCAGATACTACTAGTGCAAAAACTCTTGTATCTTCCGGGACCCGGAAGACGACGCATATCATGGCTGAAAAACTTAAGACAATGGACCGGTAAAACTTTAGCCGAATTATTCACAGCGGCAGTTAATAAGGTCAGATGGGTTTTAATGATAACCAACGTCCAATGAGGATCTGATACTACAAGAAGAAGAAGAAGAAGCGCAAACAAACTGAATGAAAGTGATGGCACAGTTCTACAATTTACACTGAGTACAGATTGTGAATATTCTGTACTGGTTTCTAAGAAAGTGAATATTTTTTTGTTACTATTGTTTGTTTCTATTGAATCTTCATTTATATTAAACGAGAGTTAAAGCGAATCGACATTGGGAGTGTAGTCACCTACATTCAAAAAACCTTACTTTACTATCTTATTTATAAAGAAACATATTCTCCTGTTGGCACTTTGCTTTTTAGGGAAATAAACTTATCACTAAATCAAGCCTATTGACAAAAAATAGGGGAAGAGTGCCTTGGCAGTATCCTCTCAAATGCTACAAAATGTTGGCGATAATTTTCAGAAGATTATACGAAACTGTCACTGTTGAGTTGAAACTGTTGAATTGATCAAAGTTGGGAGTGTAATATCTTAAAAATTATTCGTTCGAATTTCCAAAACTGACAGAGTATGGAAGAAGAAAGGGTGTTGTTTTATAAGATCTACGCTGCATTTTCGATACGTTCTCCTCTCCTGAAATATTTTCACTTCAGATTCACTGAAGCTTCAGATTTATACTGTATACCATAGATATATAGAGTGTCTCAGTTGGAGCTATACAATTTGAATTGTGCGTCCTTTATGTTCTGTTAAAGGTAGGGCGTCAATATTTAACGACTGTCGTCAAACCATACGGCGGCAACACGTCGCGATTAGCAGTTCAGCAACGAGGAATAGTTTGTGTACAACATTTTATGAAAGTAGACGATCATTTACAGTTGCATTAAGACAAATTCGCACAAAATGAAGCGCCTACAGAGTTAACAGTTCGTAACTTAATCGCAAAATTTGAAGAGGCAGGTTCTATTATTGATAAAACAACACCAATGCATCCTCGTCGTGGTCAGTCATATTACCACGACGAATATTCCTGCAGTTAAAGAAAATGTAAGTATCCAGACACATCAATTCGACGTCGCCGCCGGTCCTGCACCATAATTGAATCGAGATCGTGCGATTTAACACGGCTGGACTTTTTCCTTTGAGGTTATAACAAGGGAAATGGGTACGCCACTCAGCCAGCAACAATGAATGGCCTCAAAGCAAACATTCAACGTGTTATTCAGGAAATAGAGCCAGCTTTATGTGCCCGTGTTATGGGAAATTTTGCTAAACCAATGACATCATACCAGGTGAGTCGGGGCAGCCATATGAACGATATTCTTTTCCATTTGTAGCCGTAGCGTCTCCATTTTATGTTGAAGAATAAAAAACCTCAGTTTGATACCCGGGCATGTTGACGTCGTATGGGTTGTACGAGTAGATGATAGTCGTTAAATATTGACACCCTATCTTTAATAGAACACAAATAGTGCGCAATTAAAATCCTATAGTTCCAACTGAGACACCCTATATACTAAATAAATTTATTTTAATTTTTTAAGCACAGTTTAAATACATTTTCAAATAATAAAAAATAATTTTAAACAAGGGAAGGTATGTGAACGCTTGTTCTCGAGATTGAACATCCTAGAGCAGACAATAAATCTTCAAATTACTGTATATAGAGAGCATTATAAAACGAACTAATTGCGGATTTCCTAATGTAACATATAGATCGACGTGTAGACATTTTACTGTTAGGTAATGCAGTCAGTGAGATAACTGCGTACACCTCAGCATCAAGAAATTTAGAGAAAGTTACCTGACCCGTTTATCATATTTTATATTAACTCGGTAAACGTAATCGTTACATAATAAAACGCATATATCCACTTAGAAACCTTTTTTGCTTATTTCTGCATGTTCATTTGCTTGTAGGTCAAGTTCTCAGTGGTAATGGTACAGTAGATGGAATTTTTATAGTCTCACGTAAGGCGTGAATGTTTGACAACTTGAAATTTGTATAATTCCGTTCGCCGACTTCATGGGTGAAAAAATTAAAGAAACAAATAAATTTCACAAAATACCCAAGTATTAACCACAGCTCTGCGGTATATCCAGGTTTACCTGTTGTTAATTACTGATCTAAATAAGTAAATAAATGTACGTATGATTAAGTCCAGTTTTGTCTAAACCTAATTGATTATTTTATCCCGGAAGTAGGTCTATTGTTTAAGCAATAATCGCTTTCTAAGTTTATCTTTTTTGGTGCTTTCTTTCTCCTTTACCTCTATATTTTACCTTAATTTTGGTTTCGTGTTTGTAATTATCGTTTTTTACAACCGCAACAAGTAGGCCGTGGTAAAGTGGTTCTAGAGGAATAAAGTACGTATTAGTACCGTGTCAAAGATAAACATAACTTATTATATAACCGAATATTTTGCCATGAGCATTACAATATTATTGAAAATCAGTATTTGAACTAGCTATTTGTGCAATAAGTGAAAAATTACTCGTTATTCTTTTAAAAAGATATTTTATCAGAAAAACACTCTTCTTTCATTTTGTATATATTTTGTTTTCTACTAGCGTTTCAAAAATATATTAAACTAAGCTATATTTTTATTTAATATTCATTATTCATTCCTGAATTCATTCCTGCAATTTTGAATGTCTTAAAATATTATAGAATACCAAATTTCGTATTAAATTTAATATGACAACCTAAACTCGCTGTTTTTGATATATCAAGAATGTTCCCTTTCTAGAGAGGGAATGTAAAAAATATCTAATATAAATAAATCTTCTTGAGTAGCAACTAACGGATCTGTACCACCAAATCAATCAGAAAATAAAGCACGGTTTAAAAAACATATTGATTTTTAATAGATATTCTAAAGTTCACAAAACCTCCATGCTTTTAAGCAATTCCTGAATGACTAGAGTAATAATGCCTTTAAAAAAATACATCAATACAAGAAAATGTCGGGACAAAATCTAAGAAATTCACTCAAGGTGATAACAGAATTTCAAACTGGAATAAACAGTTTTAAAAATCTTAAAACGGACTTTTCCGCGCGTAGAACATCTCTATCTCGGAATTGAGTGGCCGAAAAAAAAAATAAACCAACACATACATATATGCAGAATATGTGTTTTATGCGACAGTTTTACTTTTTTCACTGGCGACTACTTCAGCGCCGTATCAATACATTTGTAATCAAACGAAATTATTTTTTTTTCTCGTTCATTCGTATATGATACAGGCCGAATATATGTTTTTTCGTTCAATGCAAAATCGGCAAATTTTTCTCAAATAGTCCACCATCGTACTTTTTCATGACCTATGGACAGGGTGGGGTGTGTCCTATCCGCCTCAACATCAATAGATGTTGTCTGAAAGACGTCCCTAATCAAAATCAGTCGAAACTCGATCAATCCGACACGATTTAGTTGAGTTATCGTGCTAACAAAAAAAAATCTCAAATAGACCCAAGGGAGAGGGTGGTCCATGCTATCCACCTCAAAATCAATAGATGTCGTCTGGAAGACGTCCCCGATCAGAATCAGTCAAAACCCGATCGATCCGACACGATTTAATTGTGTGATCATGCTAACAAAAATATTTCTCAAATAGTCCACCGTCGTGCTTTCTCAGGACCCATGGACAGAGTGGGTGTCCTATCCACCTCAGAATCAATAGGTGTCATCTGGGAAACGTTCCCGATCAGAATCAGTCAAAACGCAATCGATCCGACACGATTTAGTTGAGTTATCGTATTAACAAAGAAAAATTCTCAAATAGTCCACCATCGTGCTTTCTCATGACCTATGGATAGGGTGGGGTTGTCCTATCCACCTCAAAATCAATAGGTCTCATCTGGGAGACGTCCTCGATCAGAATCAGTCAAAACCCGATCGATCCGACACGATTTCGTTGAGTTATCGTGCTAACAAAAACAATTCTCAAGTAGTCCACCATCATGCTTTCTCATGACCCATGGATAGGGTGGGGTGTCCTATCCGCCTAAAAATCAATACGTGTCATCTGGGAGATGACTCCGATCAGAATCAGACAAAACCCGATCGATCCGACACGATTTAGTTGAGTTATCGTGCTAACAAGAATAAATTAAATGCCGACGACGACACACACACAGAAAAAAATTTTAAAAACCATTTTTTTTGTTTTTAGACCCAAAAACGAAAAATAAACCAAAAAAAAATTTTACCATTTTTCTTTACACGATTACATTACTTTTCCGCTAGTATAGTTGAGCGCGGAAAAGTAAAAAAACTGATGATATTACTTAATTGATGATGAAGGTATTATATACGTTATCCAGGATGAACATTGAGCATAACAAAACAACGAATTCCTGTCATTTTCTTGTCAATAACGATGTTAGGAGCACTATTTAAACAAAATAGTTGTGAGTTGGAATATTCTCTTGAGAATTTTCTCCTCTTTATCGAGTTAGGATTTCCCAATCCTGACTTTCACGTTGTTTTGATTAATATTATTTTTATGTAACAGATGCGTGTACTCGCTCTGATTGTATTTGTAAGTATTGGTGAAGTTACGTAATTACGTACATTAAAGCATCAGAGATATGTTGAAAGTAATAAAACTATCGAGGCAATAGAGGATAGGAAATGGCCCATAAATTCCTCTTGATATTATACAGTAAGTACGCAGATATAGCTAACAGTTCATAATAATAATGAGTGACTTATTTCTGGCATGATTATGTAAGGTATTGGCTGAGATATTACTAGTTAAATCTATAGTTAACAGGCTATATCGTCGATTATAGAATAAATGTTGTAAATAATTTAAATTAATTATAATAATATTTTAGAGAAATTGTGATTATGCGATCAGGATTTTATCAAAAGTAATATATATATGTGTTAAACTGAAGTTTTCAAAGTCTTCCACTACTTCTCATGATGAATATGATAAGTAAAGCATCATATTTGGATCTGATATGGATATAGGTATTCCAATTACACTTATTTCGGGACATCATATATATAAAGAAAATAATAGGAGTATAAAATAATTTAAAATGTAATAGAAAAAATAATGTACACAAAAAAACTTTCTTACTACACAAAGTTTATATATAAAAATAAAATTGAACCAGAAAAAGTATATTCAATATTTTAGACGTGAATTGAGTATAATTTAAAATGTTCTAACCAAAACAATGTAACTGTGCTGATTTCTGTTAGCCGATTTAAAGATTTCCTACTACTATTATTTATGTAATCATTTATAGAACGGTTTATGTATTTGTATTAGAACGGTTTAAATTTATCTTTAATAGTATATACTATTTACTAAACACTCATAGTGGAGAAGATTCCTACTGATTTTGTAAATAGTAATTTCTTGTTTTTAGAATTTACATTTGTGATTCAACCTATTTGTGAATCACTAACCTTAACGCCCACTAAATGTGCACCCAATATTGAAAACAAATAAATTTGGTGTTTTGTACTTGGTTTGCCAGGCATTCCATTGCAATAACCAAGGATCATTACAATCGCATGGAGTATATTTAAACACACATTTCAAGCATATAAATTCTTTCAACATTTGTATATCAACTAAGTGTTGAACATGGTGAAATTATCACGATTATAAATAATAATCATGGCATTTGTTATTAAATTTTTAGTACCATAATATATAAAGAACTTTTGGAATCTTATCTTGTGTAATTAAACATAGTTCGTCAGTTTTAAGAATTATTGTATAGCAATAGACTAGAAAGCATCCTAAATACATACTCATCTAGGATCCTACAGAGATACGCATATAAGACCTTAGATGGATACCCATCATACTCCTGAATACCCAGTTACTTAGAAATTAAGGGGTTTGAATGCCGTTTTAACATCATTGAGAGGACAATCAAACTTAAGCTACCTTCCCCTAGATAAACCTCTAGGTCTCTAGGTAGCAATCAAATAAATCTCTAGGTCTTATGAAGGACAGGTTGAGCTAACATTCAGCTCAACAGGCCACAGTCATATTTTATTTTGTATCTATGACTAGCATCTTTTACATTATCTAAGTAAACGTATATCTTTACCTATTGATTTCGTGGTAACTCAACGAACTCTTTGCAACTGATTCACGAAAATTCTGAAATACTTGACTGCTCACTTAATTTTTTAGTTACTGGGCACTAGATAGTGCCCAGTAGAGCAGTGTCGGAGCAACAAATTGTAACTATATTAAACTGAATAACTAAATCTTCCCTAAGCAATGATTATAATATACGTTTCTCTTTGCTTTCGTTTCTCTTTGCTTTCATTATATAATAATGTTTTTATGTGATTGGTTGTTTATGTATTTGGTAGATGATTGTAAAATAGTTTTTCATGTCGGTATTCTCTGTGACATTTTCGCCTCCATGGTTTACATGAATGAACTTTTAACCAGAATCGCTCTGTTACGTAACGGATAGGCGTATAACAGAAATCCACAAGGAGTGAAAGTGATCTCCCAACATGTCTTGGATTTTGCGAACAGTGGCTGGCGGAGCCCATTGCATGCAACATGATTCGGAGAACGATTTTGACCGTTTATTTATGTTTGCAATATGTGTATGGTTTTCTGGATAAACAGCGTGAGTAGTGTATTTTTTTCATTAGCAAAACATGTCGAGATAATTTGTATAGACTTACACTTAAAATCAGTTTTTCCTTCACGGAATTGTCACACGAAACATTTTTATTAGAAACAAATGTTCATGTTTTCAAAACAACTCATTGATATAATAAAAGCTACATTGTTTGCAAAATAAAATTAAATAATCAACGTTCGTATGTGGTATCATAATGATACCACATATTTCTTAAGTAAAATGTTACCTATATCATAATGTTTATCAAACATATATTTAAGAGATACATACATTTCTTACTTTTATTAGGGTTTTATTTTAACTATTTTACTCTTTTTACCATTTTGTTATTTTCCAAAATATTGCCTGCTGCCTTACTTACAAAAATTCTTTGCGTTATTAGTTTTATTGATGTATTCTTAATTTAAAATAATTATTTTTGTCGTCATTTTAATAATCATATTTAAAGAATCGGACTTAATGGCGATATACACAACAAACTTTATAACAACAGTATACATTATTTTTAAGTTATAAGTTACTATGGATTTCACTTGCACTAACACATTCTTCTTAATTAATACATAATATATGAGCTTTATAAAGGTAAACTTTCAGGAATTCCTGAAAGTTAACTTCCTTGTAACATGTTCGTATTTTTAGACCTCTATGTAAGTGAATTGTTTATATAAATGTAAATGGGATGCTGTATTATCCAGACAACGTTTGGTAATGTGATATTTTATAATTTGTACCAGAAATTAAATTCATGGAGTTATTCCACAAATGAACATGCGTTTAGGTTAACATACATGGAGCGTCATTATAGTACACGGGAAAACTACAAATATAAAAACTCTAATGTAAAAAATCCCCAAAATACAAGAAGCAAAAAATATATTCGATTTTAATAGAACTCGATGCAAAAGTATTTGAAGAAATAATGAAAATGATTAGTAGTTCTCAAAAATTTTAATATAAATGGTTGCCTTTTTTGTTTTAAAAATATCCTAAAATAGAAGGCTATATTTGCAATGTATTTTTGATTAAATCATTAATACCAAATAAATATAATACATTTCCTCTAAACTTCATTCACAATTCAAATTCAGTTTCTGCATAGTTACTGAGACATTATGTGTAGCATTGAATTTTTTCTATGTTTCTTAAATATACCTATTATTCGTACTGTATTATTCGTATTTATTATTAATAATAGTGTGGTTGCATATTTTTGAAAGATATTCTAGGAATATGAGTATTTTTTGTGTATTGAAATCAGGTGACGGAATTGTTGTATCCTAACAACAATGAAAGTACATAACGCAGTAAATTAACAAAATTTATATATTCTATTTATATAAACAAATTGATGTAAAATTTTGTGGTTTCAACTTTAAATATCAAAATTAAGTTATAAACAATCCAATTTAGTTACAAACTATTTAAATATTATAAATGTTAAACAGAAACACTTTATATGCCAATTTTGTACTAAGTACATAGTTTATGTTCAAAAATTATGACCCCATCTTTTAATTTTAATACTTGTATTACTATAATGTCGGTGATCCTTTGTCACAATCTTTAATTTGAAATCTACTTTTATTTTTAATTATTGACACAAAGAAACTGTGCTACACTGTAGAAGTAGAATGAATATTTTAAATAAACATATAAATAGAATAACCGTAATCACAATTTTGCATCATTCATATTCGAGATATATAGTTTATTAATAACATCAAATTAATTAATTAAGAATGTAATTAGTTCCTTAATACTTATTATAGCAACTAATTTAAATGTTTACAAAACTTATCGATTTTAAGACAGTATCATAATAAATGGACCATAATAATCTATTATTTATCTAGCATACCTGTGTTAATTTTCTGTTAATAATTATTCATTATGCATTAATAACAGAATATTAGAAACGAAATGAATTGAAAATAATTATCGATTTTTCTTGTTCGATTAATCATTATCTAATCATTGGTTCTTGGTGATTTTGTTTTCTATGTACCCAGTAAGTTATATTAACCATCCAGATTATGTTAACTAAATACAAATAAATCAAGAAATGTTCTTACACCAGTACGCATTCTATTATAGAGATCTTATTGTTATTGTGATAGGAAGTCAAACATTTTCGTAGAGTATATAACCAGAAAAAAATAGTCTGTTGTCATAGTGTTTTCATAGGGCTTTAAAAAAATATGTACACTTTAACAATAGGAAATATATATTTGATACATGCTTATTAAATATATCAATTTCCAAAAGAATACATTAAGAAAACCATCTATAAAATAAGTTATTTGACTGATCCCTGTCTTTATTTTGTGAATTATTAAATTGTGTTCTAATGAAGTTAAACCACCATAATAATTAATTTAATAATTAATATTAATCTGTGGATATTAAATGCCTTTAGTAGCCCACTCAAACTAATATGCACCATCCTTCATAGAATTAAGTGTTACAAAATTGCAATAAAGTTTCGTAATAATAAATAAACAACTTATGCATTTGAAATCAAAATTAGTTGTAAAATACATTTTATGGCACGTACATTAACTTACATATGTATTATAATTCGATTATTGAGTACATGAGAATAGTATAGCGCAGATACTAAAATAAATTGTGTAATTTAGATTCTCAGAAAGTTTCTAAACAATTCCAGAAGCTTCTCAATCTTTATTTTTCCCTATTTAAATATGAATTTTTGGTCCTTAACTTATGGTTTCTCAATATTTTGACAACCATCTCTGATTATTTATTTTAATAATTAAGGGTGGTTATAGTAATGTGGTTATAGTATAAATATTTCAAGATATATCGTGTGAAATATTTTTAGGTATTACTGTTATAATTTTTATATTTTAAACATGTCAAGATAAACTCTTAACATTTTCAGTTACACTCTATGTTATAAAAAATAAAGTGCAAAACAATAAAGCTTTTCGTATGGCAGCTTTCTTGAGAATCCTGTTCATATCCTCAGCCAATTTGTTAAATAATCGATAAATTATTCAATTTACTATACTAATCGTCATAATAATAATAAATGAATAATAATAGAATGCAGTAATGAATAACGAGTCCCGACACTCAAGCATAGCAAGTGCCCATAACTTGCTGACCTGGAATTTCTTGGGTTACTGATCTACTGGAAGAACGACATTAATCCCGTTCCTATCTCGAAGAAACAGAAATTTCCTAATAGACTTTTTTACTTAATCAGTGATATATATTTATATTGAACAGCTTTTAATTTAAAATGTAAAATTTATTTTTTTGCCAAAATTCGAAAATCAAAACGAGACAAAAATAAGCCAAATTTGGGAATATTGTGTATATTGAATTAGAAAAATATGGCCTTTATCTGTTTAAACTCGTATTATTGTCTTACTAACAGGAGAAGAATAGAAAATCGCTTTGATTTGTAAAACAAAAACCGGAAAAATTTGTTTTAGTTCTTATATGTCTTTCAATATGAGCTACTTATTTTATCATTACTAAATGCTTACTTAAAATAAAAAGAAGTCAAATAAAGACATTGGCATTTGCATAACTCTCACCAACATCGAAAATTATCTGAATAAAATAAAAAAGCCCTGTTCATATAATGTTTTAATTGCTGAAAGTAGGAATAGATATATCTATGCCACAATTTTTTTACCCGTAATTATATTTTCGAATTTTCCATTGCAAAATTATAAAGAAATTATATCGTCAAGATGTCACATACAGAGTGTAGTGCATTGTATAGTTATTATCATTGTACACCCATAAATAAAAATAAAAATAAGGTAAACAATTACAGATAATTAGTGTCATGGAAATAGAAATAGATACGTGTGGCTATTAAAAAAATAATGTACGTATGTCAACTTGACGATAAGATAATACTAATTTTATTCACGTTACTTTATTTGACATAAACTTACGTTGTATTTGCTTGAAATATAATTTGGGATGTTATAGTAAATGTTGCTTATGATTTCTTTGAGACAAATATTTTTGTCTCAAAAGAGTAATAATTTTAAATTATTCTTTACAATTACTTTGTATTTGTAGACAACTAATTATTACCTATTTTAAATTCTCTGTAATATTCATTTATAAACACTATTAAACTATTTGATAGTCTACCCCTATTAGATTAAATATATCCGAGATTGTCATTAACATATTTTATTTTTTCAGCCGAATATGTGAAGACGTGCATGATTAAGCAACCGAGGGAGGTTTTCCTAAATTGTTCTACATATTCCGTACAAGATTTATTCAACGAAATCCCTAAAGGCGTCCCTGCCATTGGACTGGAACGACTAGATCCATTATATGTACCGTCAATAAATGTAAGACATTATGCTCTTCAATTATTGGCTGTATTAAAAAATAAAATACTGTATATCACTAAAGCAACTCATATACACCCATATATACACCTACTATAGCTGTTTAGATATACCAAATTATCAAAATTGTGTATTATAGTTTAAGTATATACAATAGAGGAGTAGAAAGCATTGAGGACAACAGTATAAGTCTTATAGAATATATGTAAATTGTTTTATACTATATTTAATATTTAAATCCATATTTTGAGATTTTACTAGAGAAAGTAAAGCATTTATTAAATACCTCTTCTAAATATTTTAGAAGATCATATTCGTATATTTCATTTTTGTTAGATATGTTGTATATAGTATTTGATTAGTTATTAATCAATCCTCAATGTCCCTATCTAATCATAAAGTTAATTGGTAATTGTGAAGGATTATTTATCTAAATGTAATCCTTAATTTTTCATTTACTTAAATAGGTCTAATATAATAAAAGTTAAAAAATCTCCTCACAAGGAAATTTACTCATAGAAGATAATTTTTATGAAATTCTTTAAAATTCTGATACAAAGAAACTTTCGTGTCTAAGAATCACTTTTTAATAACTATTTAACATGAAATGTTATTATGATACATAAGGATGTTTCCCAGTGACTTATATATAAACATACAGAAGTATGTATATGCAAGAATGTATTAATAATTACTCTTAGGTATTATCAATAAAACCAACAGTACAAAGCTTCTAGTAACTGTTCAAAATGTATTTTTTACATTTAATTATGATAGTTGACTAATCGTATTATCAATACTTGAAAAATAGAATTGAATACTATCATTAACAATACAAAAACGACAATGAAACAAAATTCTATCTACTATTCTAAATTTGAACACATACTTCTTTAATGACAAATGGAATTACAAAACTTTTTTCGGTATATAAAAACTTATATACCGAACAAAAATAAAAAATATGAAATTTTATTCAAAATCTTCATAGGCGTACAGTTTTTTTCTGAAAAAACAGGATTTTAGCCCTCATACTCGTATAGTCTATAATTATATAGGCTAGTTCTATAGTATTTATGTAGTTATAAATTTTTAAACAACTTTGTGTTTCTTTATATGAAATAATTGTGTTCAAATTAGTATTTTCAATTAGAATATATTTAGTACCTATGTTTTAATTAATCTGTTAACTATTCCAATAGAACTACCAAAATGGCTTTGAGTAGGGAAATAGTAAAATTTATGAAGTTCTCATTATATCATACATTATTATACACTATAATATAATACAATATAATACATAACTTTACACATCCTTTGATGAAATTAAAAATATATCTTTATCTAGAGCTTCAAACTTAGAGATAAATTCTTAGTAACAAAAATATGTTAGTAATGTTTCTGTAGAATTTATTCCTTATATCCAAAATATTGAAAGACTCTCAATAGAAAGGATGATAATTTATTTTTATATTATAGTATAAAAATAAATTCAAACGAGGCATAAGCATATCCTCGAACAATCGAGTTTTATTGTTTTTTGATTTGTTGCTAATTCTCCACGTTCTTCGTGATGGATTTAGGTCATAGGTTTCATAGTATCGGTGGCAAAACTATGAACAAATAAAACAACAAAGCTCTATGTAATAACATAGAAAGCGCACCAATAAAATGCACCTAATATAAATGAAATAAAGAAATATATTAGCGTATTTACCAACACTCAAAATTTTAATCAAGTGATTTTAAGCACACAGTGTGTGTGACCTAAATGTAAAATAGTTGCAAATACACCATGTTATAATTGCTCAGTATCAATAATAAAGTAATAAAATAACATAGCCCGGTTTACTATTTAAATAACTTTTTCCACAAAATTGCTGCGCAAGTTTATGAAAGTTTTCGACCATTTACGAAAACGAACGTTTATTTACAAGTTTTATTATAACGAAACTACCACATTCGAATAAGCAAGATTTAATATTACGGTATTATTTTTTTACTTGTGTCATGTGCTGTGAAACTAGATAAACGTTTAGATAACATTTATTGGTCAGAAAACGAGAGTAAGGTTACTAGTCGACATCACGAGTGCGTTGCCTTCAATTCTCGATTCTTCTATCGAATAAAAATGCACTTTTCCCTACAAGGCGAGATGTCGACCTTGAAAAAAATTATGAGTGCTGTGTTAATTAAGAAAAGCCAATCTGGGGAAATACGAACGTTTCCACTGGCCTACTTTACCTGGTACTTTTCCACAGGTTAAAAACGTAACATAAAATACTTTGAATTAATAAAAGTATACAATTAATTATGCAAATTTATAGAATCTAAAAGGCTATTACAACAAATTATTAAATATTGGTCTATTACATAAGAAAAATTGGTCTATTATATCTTCTGATTAATTAATACTAGTATTAATTAAAATTCATTGCCATACACCTTGATAAATAATTACATATTTTGAGTGCAATATTATAAGTCTAATATCCCTCAGAATTATATTGTTAAGTAATGATTATTAAATACAATGAAGACTTATATAGGGTGTCTCAGTTGAAATTATAGGATTTGAATTGCGCACCATTTGTGTTCTGTCAAAGATAGGGCATCAATACATAACGACTGTCATCTACAAGTCATACGACGTCAACATACCGCGATTAACAGTTCAACAACGAATAGTTTGTGTACAACTGTTTTATGAAAGTGAACCATCATTTACAGTTGCATTAAAATTCACACAAAGTTAGGACCAAATTAAAGCGCCTACAGAGTTAATAGTTCGTAACTTAATAAATAAATTTGAAGGGACGGGTTTTGTTATTGATAAAGCAACACTAATACATCGTCGTCGTGGTCGGTCAGACATAACGATTATATTATGTAAAGTCCAAACCTTTTTAAAAACATTAATATCCTGGTACTTTGAGTTAACCTTCAAATGGTAGGAAGTACAACTTTCAAACAAAACAATCCTTAAATATGACAGATATCCAGTAATCTTATAACTGATGATAATTAATTAAAGTCATGCATATTTTTGCATAATAATGAGACTTTTTTAATACCTACTGTACTAGGAAATCCTGATTAATGTCAAGCCGCTTTTCATATCTTGTGTTATTGTTACGTTAACTTAATTTGTAAAAACGTGCTTTAATTGACATTAAGTTAAAAAATTATTCACAATGATTTTATTCTCTATCAGTAGCAAAAAGATTCCAATAAATATTCGTAAAGTGAGTGTTTCTGTTACCTTTTTTCTAAAAATTATATTCAACATAATTAATAAACTTATTCCTAACATCTTTTTAGGATCTTTTACAAATTAATAGAAGACGTTTGTTTATTAAAATTTCTTAGTTGCATATGCAAGTATGTATTGAACGGTATTAATCTCAAAGCAAGACTCTGAAATACCACCGTTTGTCAGTTCATAGACCATCGAAATGTTCATTTCTCATAACTTCTCAGTTAACCTTAGGTATATACAATTTGTATAATGGATCTTTGCGCGTGTATCAATTTAGTGATGACGCACGGATCACATGCTACACTACTCGCAATTGTTACTAATCTGCCACAATTACCGGCACGTATGTCTAGCGACATATGTTTCAATCAACTACGTACGACATAGACAGTTAATAATTTGCCGAACAAAATGCAATTATGAAGTCGCATCTTAGCTTTATTATATAATTTGATTCATTGGCGTCTCAATATTTCTGTAAAATTTATTTCATTTTTGTTTCATTTATTTTGATTTTTGTTGAATTCATTTCATTTATCTTGATGGAAATATCACTTCTGTTGAATGTTTTTGTGGAGAATTTTTTCATTACTCTGTCATAGGTTGACGGATTTGTATTGTACTAACTGTTATCCTAAAATGTGTTTTCAACACGACACTGTTCAAAAATGTCAGTTGATTGATTCATACGACTGTTACCTGTGACACACGCGCAAAGAATCATTATACAAACCATATGCTGTGCAAACTCTACTTATCCTTGTTTTATATGCCAGTTTTATAATTTTTACTAGAATAATTTGGTTTATTTTCTATTCGATGAATGAAAATTTCATCGTGGATACTCATTCCATTGAACTACAACCATTTTCTTCTTTTAGTTTAGTTATTTTATTTCAAAAATATTAAAATCCTATTATATCAAAGTTAATTAAGGCAACCCTTAAGTTTTACCCGTACGTACCTATACGTTTTATTAAAATCCTTCACTTTTAAGTGATTTAATTCAATAGTCCCAAACTATGCTAAATAAATTTCTGAGGAAAACATACTGTTGGCCAGCAGGAAAATAACATGCACAACAAAAAATATGAAATAAATTCTAAACTACTGATCTTAATTGTTATTAATCCTAGGTTTAATTTTCTTACTGGTACTTATAATTAGAACATACTGTAGATAGAAGTATTAGCTATTCGAAAAATTCGATACGAATTAATTAAATTAAACAACTCATTCACACCTTAGGTAAGACGTTTTATAATTATTATTTTGCAATAATTGTATGTACATGTAAAAGTAATAATTATTTATTGATTACTTGCAGTGAATTAATTATATTAGTTCGACCCACAAAATAAGTACCGAGCATAATGGATAGGTCTAATGGCGAAAATTGATCAATTAACGGTATTTTTAATTGCTTTGAAATAATCGGACTGCAACCAAAACTAGAAACGTTTTATTTAGCATATTCTGTCAGTGATACGGTGATATGAGAATTTATTACCCTTCCGCTGACTGACGTATGTATGTATAACATACTACAGTTATATACAAAGGGAAAATATAACTTGTTTTTAAGGAATACGAGAAGAAAAAAACTTAAGAGGTTCAAAATCAGGTCATTCAAGATCACTTTGACGTTAAAGACATTATATTACATTATAACCACTGAAATTAGAGCAAATAATTCATTTATCTCGTTCAGATTTGTGTATAACATATGGCGGCAATTAAAAATTTTAAAACACACGCCTACGACGCTGGCAGCGCTCCAAAAGTTCCCATTTAGTGTTGCGTTATAATTTATACCTCCCGTATCTGACAGTATTGCGTTTCGCTACTAAATATTAGAATTAAAATTGGCAGCACCCAATTTTTAATAAACACCCAACAAATTAAATATGTTATGTCTGTCTAGCAAAAGATAACAGGGGTCAGACTCAGCAGCGTTGCCTATCAAAATATTAGATAGTAATGAGTCGAAATAAAGCTCATAGTAGTGCATACTATGCTTCTTAACACTCATATGAATAAATCGTTGCGCCTGACCAATATTATCATTCTAATCAAACGTTTTTCTCAATGTTCTCTAGTAACGATGTCAGAATATTCTTATATTAAAAATAACAGTAGGCTCTGTTGGATAACAAGTTCTTGTTAATGTGAATACTTATAAAGATGTTATGATTACTATTATTGAGCCGTTTGTCTAATTCGAAATTTAACTAACTAAAATATTTGGATACCATGGATAGCACTTATTATTATATTTTGATACCAATATATTTTATTAATACAATTTTAATAAGTAAATATGGAAATGTAGAGATATTCAAGACACCATATAACATGATTCCGATTCCTGATAACACTGACTTACTTTTCCAGAAAACACCAAAACACTATACACTACACTCGACGCACGTTTCGACAACAAAGTTAGCATCAGTTGGAGATGATTAAAACTCTGGTTTGAATTTTAATCATCTTTTATAACTCCAGATTATGATTAAAACTCAAACTAGAGTTTTAATCATATCCAGATGATGCCAACTTTGTTGGCTATAGGTGCGTCGAGTATAGTGTATAGTGTTTTGGTGTTTTGTGGAAAACTGAGTCAGTTTTATCTTCACACCAAAGGCTCCATCCTACTCCATTATTCGATTCCTGAATTAAAAATGTTTAGTGTTATAGTTACTTTTTAAAAATTAACAGATTCATGTCTATATAGCAGCAAATACCACTTCTGAGAACTCTTAAAAAAATATATGCACTGCTGAGGCATCCTTCAATAAAATATATGTATATTCAAAGAAATTTAGATATTCTATATAATTTGAAGGAATATAAGAGTGACATTGACTAACATATTTTATAATAATGTACTTTGTTCATATCTTCATTAGTTTACAACTAATTTAAAGTCAGAGAATGATATTTATTTACAAAAAGAATAAAATAGTACATTCATATCCAGTAAAATATATACCAACTTATATTGACTAGTACTAATATACTTATTATTGAGGTATTGCAACAAAATTTAATATTTAATACCGTAGAGAGGATATATCTCATGGAAAGTACCTTTAAATAGAAAATTAACTTGTTTTCTTAGAATATTTAACCTTCGTCATGTATATTGATTTCAAGGAACTCTGGAGTGAATTTTTGTTTATAGGTGAAGTAATGTAAATAGTGTTTCCTTCTTCCTTGAAATTTTTTAGATGTTAATTAAATTGTCATTGAAACAGTATATAAGGATTCCAATTCCTGGATTTTTTCATAAGTTTGCAAACACTATAATTAATATTCCTCAAAATCAAGACACGAAGCTATAGAAAAAGAACCGTCAAGGGGCTTACAATGAATATGTAATATACACTGTTAATATACTACAGTTTTATTTCACCTCCAAGCTCAATTAGCTGTTAGTTTTCACCGGATCACAGGTGTTTGGTACAATTAGTATCCAGGTGGTACTAAGATTCTGTCTACAAATTTTGTGTTTCTTTTTTTATTTCCAACAGTTTCAAAATTAATATTCCTATATTTGGCCTAGCTCTGATGTTCTTTAATTTTACACTTGATGCGCCATCATGTTTGACCAAAATTGTCTTTTACCCACATCTACGTAAATTGATAATCTTAACACCTTTTGCTGATAATTTTGATACAGGGTTCTTATTATACTGAAATACTTATCTTATAATTTCTTGACTATTCAAAAACGTATATAAAATATAATTCTAAGACTTTTTAACACTTCAGTAATATAAGACAGGCTTCTCACTTATTCGCCTATTCCATTGTTCTGTTCTTTTTCTCTGATTATTGATTATCCTTGTGTGCTACTTCGTGGGTAATAATTCTTCTCAAAAGCTTCTTGGACGTAATTGATAACGTTAACTCTGTTTTGGTCAAATACTAAATACAAATACTCAGCTCTTCTATCAAGACTATCATGGACGTCACTATTCTGATTAAATACTTCTTCCGTTTCGAGAAGAAAAATGTGATGAGATATAAGTGGCAGATTGATTGATCAGTGTGTATTTTCTTCTAATATAACCACTACTCAACTTACTGCTCATGAAGAACAGGAAAAAGTGTGAGATTCTCTAGGTATGCGTAGAAGAAAGAGAATGTTGAGAAACTTGAGTCGAACTCTTCAAACACGAACAGAGATATCACATTGAGATGATTAGTTATAGTAGTATACAGTATTATAGTGTATTTCGATTAGTTTTTATTAGAACGTAAACCTTCTCTTTCAAGATCTTTTTCAAATTGATCAAGGTTGATGATTACGACAAAATCCTGAAAAAACTATCGTTAGAAAATGGTTGTGAGGCTTCAAAGTTAGATTCAAACATCGAACATTTTGGAGACCCGAATTTTTATTCTTGAACATTGGAGAAATTGGAACCGAAGACATTTCAAGGTTAAAATATCTAATATTAAAAATTGTCAATAAGTACGAAGCATCCTCTCTGCGCAGTTATAGTGTAATAGCTTTATTGATATACATATAGCAGTTTTCTCAACGGATATACTAAACTCATTTATTATTGTGTATAACTCGCAATTAATACATTATCTTATGTTGTAATACAGTTTGTATTTTCTATTGCTCATATTTTTCATATTATATCCATACTTTTGCCTCCACAGATCCTACAAGGAGGAGGAGGTCCGGTAACAGTAAACGCCTCACTGTCCAACGTAACGGTCCTCGGTTTTGGAAACACCAAGGTGGTCTTCAACAGCGTCGACCCAAAGACCTACGATTTCTACACCAAACTGAACCTCCCGAGATTGCGCATTGACGGCAATTACGAACTGTTGGGTCGCATCCTGGTGATTCCCCTCAAGGGAAAGGGGACCTGCTGGTTCGACGCCAGTAAGTATGGCCGCGATCTATTTTCGGATTTATTGGGCTGTCAAAGTATTGATCGGGCGATTGATTTCGATGAAAGTTTACTTTTGGAGCGCGTTCAAGATGTTCGAGTTTAACGAAAATTTACAATAGCCTAGTCAGTGGCGTACGATCTCCAGTAGATTTTAGATTATTGAAAATAATCAGTAATAAACGAGTGAAGTTTATAATTAGCCATTAGCTGTTAGTCATATTTAATCCCGTTCAAATTAAAAATACAATATATGTTAAATAATTATATTTGAAATCCTAATTACAACGATCTAAACAATGTATATAAACAATGTATGATCTAAACAATGTATGTTGTGTGTTATATTTTTAAAAACAATTTTCTAAAATTAATGCATAGATATACCGTACCTTGCCGTTATAAACCTATAAATGGTAGTTTATTGGCAAGGTTTACAACATGATAACGAATTACACGTTGGTGTTGGAATCATTAGAATCACCTAAATATGATAATCTATATTTTTGTCATGGATATATGTTGTATATTGTTCATAATATTTTTAAAAATCTTTTTATAGATAGATTTATTGTTTTTTTATTTACAAACATCAAAATAAAACAAAAACATGAGACCAGTGTTCCCCGAGCACTTAGAGATTACACGTTTCTTGGCGTACGTTTCGCCAGCCATGTTGGCATCATCGGAAAGTGATTAAAACTGGAATTTTATCAATCTTAATTATCTCTCGATGATACCAACTTGGGTTAGCAAAACGCGCGTTGGAAAACGTGTAATCCTTCGGTGTTTGTGGAAAACTGGTCTCCTGTTCTTGTTGTTGCATCGAAGGTTCCACCGCCTTTTCAGGATAAAAATTTCAGTTTATTAAATTGCTTCTTGAAATAGTCATCTTATTAGACGTAATATTAGCCAAAATAACATTCAAGGAATATATTTGGAGACAGTTTACATCTGTCTATTTGCTGTAATACCTCTTTTATACTTTTTTTAAAGAATTTATATGAAAAATCTTTTCGTAACCTTCTATTTATACTATTTTTTCTTAACCTTCTTCGTATATTTCAATCGGTTTGATATATTTTTCTACGATTTTGTCTCAACTCTTAAAACATCTGATCTTTTCTGTTTGACAGTATAATATGATGGTAAATATATTTTGCAACACGTTAGTATAAACAAAGTTTTGGCAATAATCTGTATAATTATATAGATATGCCTAGACAGAAAAATAACTCAGTGTCCATTTAGACCGAATTAAAAAAAGAATGGGAGCGTACATTATATCCTCTAAAATATAAAACTTCACACTTTTTATTTTAAGATTGCCTCGTTAGATTTCTGAGCGGAAATAAGTACGCATTTTCGAGGAGTCAGTGTCCTGCGATCGTCCAAAAATAAAAACGTTTGTCTTGGTAAATAAATAAATATACATTATAACTTCTACTTTCCTCAAATATGACCGTGAGTCATTAGGTGATTCATATCCCTTTTAACTGTTTACGTCAAATGAACTAAAAATAAGTGAATGTCTTAACAACATTGGCGCCTCCGCCAAAATTTTAACTGAAAGTCATTCTGTTTTATGTCTTTTTTGCAATAGTCACAGTAATAGTTGATATATTATATTTATGTAAGCACTATTTAAGTGAACAAACTGTATATTATTTAATAATATCTAAAAAATCTGATACACTGATTGAAATTGAAATATTGATCAATTTCATATTTATTAACATTAATTATTACTGGTGCAAATTGAAGGAATAACTAAGGATAGTAAACAAGATATAATAATGAACTCAAACCCTATGTGATTATATATTAAACAATAGCGAATAAGAGGTATCCAAACATCATGATAGGAAAATTTTATATATGCCAGAAATTCGAATAATAAAATGCTCTTAAATGTGTCTCTCATATCCTTAGTGTTTAGTAATCATTTTAAAATTAAGTTGAAGTTCAATTTCTTTTCTGGGATGTAATTTGAAAAACTCTTTCGTCCAAGATAGTGATTTGTTATGAAATTTTAGTTACATTCCCAAAGCTTTTTGCGTAGAATACAGTTTTCATTTACTTTTTCTTCTAAAATTTTACCCAGGATGGTTTAAAAATTAGAACAACATTTTTAAAGCATAGTTTATTTCCATTATTATTTAAATAATATCATGTGAGAGAAAAAGTGATATATTCTTCACAAATACTTAAATAATCATTAATTAACAAATTATTTTTTTACTAATAGAAAAATGAGAAGAAATAAGGAGGCTTGTAATGATTTACGAGTCGAATAATAATAGTAATTAATATTAGACCTGTTGTAATTAGCATGAGGATAATTATTATTTGCTTTCATTTAAGTAGTTTTTTTTTGTTGAATTTTTATTACAAGATTTAACACCGAGAAAAAGAATTCCGATTAGAAAAATAACTTGAAAGAGTCAAAAAATATGTATGGAACAACAATAAATTAGTTTCTTTTTACTCTTATAATGAAATTATTGTTATTTGAATTAATAAGTTCCTTTATTGAAGAGTATTTGTACTCTATACTTGTTAATAGGCAAGATTTTTTTACCAATCAAGTAGTATTGAGTCATATTTTGTAAAATTAGATAAACGCAATTGGTACATTTAATCGTAGAATCATTTTTTTAAATACAAAAAAAATTATAGTAAAGTACATTTTTTATGGAAATTTCTTTATAGTTAAAACTACTGAAACTATTTTATCAATT
Source organism: Rosalia funebris (assembly GCA_037954035.1). Lineage (NCBI taxonomy): Eukaryota > Metazoa > Arthropoda > Insecta > Coleoptera > Cerambycidae > Rosalia > Rosalia funebris. The sequence continues at coordinate 10,897,133 of JAZFAV010000004.1, forward strand.
TTTACCAGTAAAAAAATTATTTTTTCTATGTACGTAAATATGGCATTAAACCATGTAAAATTATTGTTATTAGGGTTTGTTGCTACATTGGGGAGATATTAGAACACCAAAAATTGATTAAATGGGTTAAGAATTGAATTAACTCCCAATCTGGATAAATTTAAATTTCTAAAGATTACGAAAATAAGAAATGATTTACTAATCCATTGTGATGAAATTTGAAAATCATTTTGCATGAGGCATTTATTCCTAGGATTTTTAATATAGGATAATTTTTTCTATAAAAAATGTGAATGTTTTCTTGTCATTTCAATTAAACAACTCACTTTTCTAATACTACGTGTTTGTCCTTGAAATAATTCCTTTATAAAAAAAAGTATCTTGTCAAGGGTCCCCACCACCTTAGTAGTGTGCAAACACTTTGTATATTTCTATAATATAAGACGTATAAATCCTCAAAATTTTTATTTTTTTATTAACACTAGATGTAAAACGTTTTACAATTTTTGGACGATATTTACGCCATCTCATTTAAATATTGACACTCATGTCATACTCTATACAACTACGCTAAGGGCTATTTCATTATTTAATATATCTATTATATTTATAATTAATACAGCAATTACAGAAATCAATAAAAACATCTCTATATTTAAATTCATTTGATTCATTGTATATGTAATATATTGTTAAAGAAAGATTTACTTATAGAACAAATCCATTTTCATTTGAATAATGAATATTCTTTTAACATAATGAAATAAAAGTCAAAGAAACTGAGATTATAAATTCAAATAATTATTTTTTATATAGATTTGTTGCATGACAAAAATGTTTTTATTAAGGCTCTACATTATAATTCTTTTATGCTATCTTTTTAAAAATATTATATATTTAATGACAGCACAAAACAAAAACAAAATTACACATTAGCAAACAGAGAGGAGAAATATTTAATTCACCAAATAACTTTATTAATTCAAATAATTACTTATTTGATATATTAAATAAATTTATTGTTTTATATTGAAACAATGTATTTCTTTGAAGCACAGGCATATTATTGTATTCGAATAATCATTTCTCTGTGTACCTGTACGACAAAAGCTGTCAAATTTGCTTCGTTACTACGTAGATAAGTGTTATTGACTGTCTTAAACTATTTATTTTATTAAACTTTCCAGCCGATTTTATATTTTGTCAGTTTCAACGAGGAAAAAACTAGAAAACCTGTGATATTTTTCACAGATCCCTATTCACGAACGCCTATGTCTATAAGACGGAATGTGATATATAATACACATGCTGACTGTTCTAATTTTAGCACCTAATTATTTTGCGCGTGTTACAGAAAATTTGGAAATCAACGTCAAGAGCGATGTTATCTTAGAGAAGCACGACGGCTTCCACTTTTTCAACGTGACGAAGGTCCACGTCAAATTCAGCATCGACGGTCTAAAATTACATATGGGCAACTTATTTGACGGCATTAAAACGTTAGGTAAACACCGGGCCTGAAATAATAAACGCCTGAAGTTTCATCTCGGTATTTTTGGGTTTCAGAGGAATCGACGAACGCCTATCTCAACGCCAATTGGCGGCCGGTCGCCGAATCGCTCAACCCGATACTCTCGAAGACCATCGAGGACATCATGTTGGACATTCTGAGGAAGGTGTTCGACAACATTCCCGCCAATTTCTTCCTGGGCGATTTAGATCCTTAACGTGCTAGAAGACTGGTAGTTAGCGTAAACTTAGGGACATGACATAATTTTCAGAGATTCTGAAATAAACCGCCTTTGAGAGCACGTAAACAGTTTTATAGTTAGAACACGATGAGTCACGGCAAACGATACACGTGGCGCTTTTTTCCACACCACTATTCATCAAGTTTCCTGTTCATGCAACGTTCTTCGGTAAATTGTAATATTGTACATATAAGTTTTAAGTAAAAAGGATGTTAATATCGAGTGTTTCACTTTCGAATAACCTTTTGGTGTGCCGTCAAAACACCGGCGAGAATTTAAAATTCTGGCAAAGTCAGGCATTAGAGTTAAACATTAAAAATTGCTTTGTAGCGTCTTCACTTACTTGCCAAAGGGGTCTGGATGGTCCGGGCATTTTGTATTAGGGTGCACTTAAGTCACTTCAGCACTGTCAAAGATCGGGGAGAGGTTCCCAGGTTAACTACGAATATTTTAGCTTGACTCGTTCTTATAGCGTTCCATTTGCAGTGGCGTACCGCTTTAACCCGCCCACTTTCTCCTATAATACGCACTGGGATTCCTTAGTCATATTTTTCCGTCGCCCCTTTGTTTTGATTCATCACAGGTGTGACGATTTTTGTTTACAGCAACAACTATGGATGGTAATGGTTCTATTTTTCGATGTTTGACGGTTCGCTAAAATTAACGAGCTGGGCTGGTGTTAGTGTCAAGTTTAATGTGTTTCAATAAATTTTAACGGCTTAATGCTACATTCCTATTGGCAGGAATAACTTCATTGTTTTTTCGGTATAAAGTATTGACTTTATTGAGAATCGTTGAAGGTTGTTATTAATATACATAAAAAATATACTTAATATTCAAAATTGGTGTGAAACAAATATGGTGATTATATCTTAATACCTATTATAAGGATATAATATATTATATCCTTTTAGAACATGAATACAATTTGAAGTGGGGTGTAAACTTTCATTTTTAAAACAACACCTCTAGCGGTCGCCTCCAAGTCCTCGCTATCAGCCTCCTAAACGCAAACAACCCTAATCTTTAAATTTCAAATATGATGATACTCTATGTGATACCTCGTTTTAAAGCATACCTTGTGCCGAATTTAACAAAAAATATAAATTGGTTAATAAATAACGGAAATTTTCAATAAAAATCTTTTCGAATTTTATCTATAGCTATAAGAAGTACAATCAAGACAGTAAAATTTGTATATTTATTTCATCACTATTTGCCAAATAAAAAATTTCAAACCATAACCTTGGCATGTTTTTATGGCTAGGTTAAGGTAGACTCTTCCGTTTATCCGCAAGATAAGAGAGTTTTTTATTTGGCAAATAGCAATGAATTGTAAGTTATTTAAGAATAAAACAGTACCTATTAAACCAAAGTGGATATGTTCCTAGGAGTTCCTAGGAGTAGTAGTAGTAGTAGTACTCCTAGGAACTGTAGGAGTACTAGAGTAGTACTCCTCTTTCCTAGTACTCCTAGTAGGAGTACTAAGAGTAGTAAACGTTCTTAGGAGTAGTTTTTGGAACACTTTCGCTAAAAATTGAATTCAATAAATCATGAAAAAATACATCAGAAATCGCTTAACAGCACTGAAAACAAACATCATTTACATTATTACAAGTGAATAGAAAAGGCCAATCAACTAATTATAATTAACTTACAAAAGTAATTTTTTGTAAGCGAAATAATATAATAGTAGCCACAGAGACATTTAAATTACTAACGCCTTCTTAGATATTTCTGTATATTTATGTATTATATAATACAAGTACCTGTACTACATATGTCTATGATGTGATCTATTAACTGTAGTCTCTTTATTATTAAATATGTCACTGAAATAACAAATTTGACAAAATATACACTTAATATGTTAATAAGCATTTAAATAATTCGAAAATTTAAATACTTCGAAAAAGTTCGAATACTTTCTGCGATCGTGGGTAAAAATACATCTGACATAATATCTGCCAACACATGAGAGTGGATGATATTTTAGAGAGACTACTTTATTTTGTACTATTAGTCACAGTAATGGAATCCGGTGTGTGGCATCAGAGTGGGCTATGTACTGAGATCATTCTCGAAGAGGTTCAAGTCTCATAAAACATGTCTGCGATACCTTATGCGTTTATCTTAATTTAAAAGTGTAATATCTGTAAGCAACGTATGAATTCATGAGGTAAGCCATTAAAGTATGTGTGTATTCCAAATTATATGTGGAAAATATAATTACGTGACAGGGAGGTAGACATCAACTAGAAACATAAATATATGAGAAGCCATCAAACTCAGTGTGTATTCCAAATTTATATAGAAAATATAATGGCATGTTAGACAAGTAGGTACATCAAATCAAAACTTAAATATGAATAATGAAAACAATACGTATCCAACGAAATTATTTCGTAAGCAGTCTCATCTAGGTTCGTTAAAACAAACGTTTTCACTTTGGTCAATCTTCTTTGGTTTCAAATTTGGTCTAGGATGATATAATACTTCAGTTTGTATCACTAGCTGCTCATTTTAATGTAGTTGGTTTTTAGTCGCATGTTTTATCAATTTTCACTCTGTAAAATGTGATTTTCTACAGTAACGATACTATGACAGTTGTAATAAAATTGGTTTACCTCGAAATATACACTAAAAGTTAGAATAAATTCGTCACAACCCTCCAGTTTTCTTTATTTTCGTTATGCTATAATTTGATATTCTAGTATCGAATGCGGATTTTTTGTAGCCCAAAGTAAACAATTTTGCCTTTTCACACTGCCATCTTGGTACAGACAGCGATTTCAATGCTGCCCATCATTATTTAATGTACATTGTAAGGATAGCATTTATGTTTCTTAAATAATATACATATAAATGTTACCAAGGATATTATGAAACATCCTTGCACACATGAAATTTTATGAGACAATAAATTTGGTCTGAATTCTAACGTAAAAAAAATACGTAACTGAAATAAAAAATTAAGTTATTGAGAATAAAATAAAATTTTTATTCTCGAAGTCTTTCTGAGAATAAAAACGATCTTATTCCAACGATCTTTACATACTCACTGTATAATATGTGTATGCATTTATGGGTAAACTGAAATAAGACCGTATATACAGATAGCAAATATATATTATACGTAATTGAAAGTTGTAATAACAATTTTTTACTTTGTAATAAAAACCATCTATTTATCGTAAATGTACTCGTAACATGTGAATGAAATATACATTTTCCCGACAAGTCTGCCTGAGATATAACTCCTGTAAATCATCTATTACTCACGTACAAGTAATGTAAAGGTATATTGCCAATTATCTGTCATAGGTGCAAAAATAAACTAACACTACGCTCTCGATATAGTTGAAATGTGTGTATTTACATTATTTATTTTTGCCCCTTAATGTCTATTTCAGGAACGGTGTTTTATCTATTGAGAGTATTTGTTAACTGTGCGAATCTATTTTAGTTCCATGAATAAGGTTGTAAGTATGTTCTGGTTCTCCAGAGGATGGAGAATATGTTTTCATTTTCTCAAATAGTGCTGATATAGTAACGAGGCTTTTTTTAGTTTAGCAGATACATCGATAATGTTTGAAATAAATATTCTAAAACGTAGAAAGTAGCAATCGAATATCATTGTATCAAATTACACAGGTCTGCAAAAAACTTTTTTAAAAATTGTTTTGATTTAGTTAACTGATCTTTATGTAGTTTTTTTGCGCTGATTTCAAAAATGACATTGGTTTTTTCCTATCACGTAAGGCTTGCCTACAAAATAAAATTGAAGTTTTTGGAAAAAGTACAAAAAACGGAAAATTTTGGATTTGTTTTTATTATTTTAACATGAAGTAAAAGCAAAAAAAACAACGATACCTAGCTAAAATGAGCATAATAGTGATGGACATGTGTTGCAAAGTTATTATAAGTCTTTGTAAAAACGTTTTCTTTATCCATCAAAGCTTCTTTTGGTACTTTTTCGGCTGTGTTTTTGTGAATTTTCCCTTTTTAACATCCAACAGTAGTCTGCCATCATGTTGACATTCCATCTACCTTGGTATCTGCGCTCCATTTCTTTTATATCTTGATGGAAACTTTCTCCTTGTTCTTCACTTACAACCCCAAAATTATCTGGAAAGTAGTCCAGATGTGAGTGAAGGAAATGGACTTTGATACTCATGTTGCAGCCCAACATTTTGTAGTTTTGTAACAATTCAGCAACCAAAGTTTTGTAGTTTGGGTCTTTTTTGTTTCCAAGAAAGCCTGTTACAACAAGTTTAAATGAATTCCAGGCATTTTTTTCTTCCATTTCCATTTTAGTGACAAAGCCCATCTTTTAAAAGTTTTCTGATGTCAGGCCCAACAAAGACTCCCTCTTTCAGCTTAGCATCAGATAGACCATGAAACTGTTCACAAAGATACTTGAAACACTCTCCTTCTTTGGGTAATGCTATCACAAATTGTTTCATTAGCCCCAATTTGATATGAAGTGGTGGAAGTAAGATCTTTTTAGGATCGACTAAACTTTGTCTTTCAACATTTTTAACTCCAGGAATAAGAGCCTTTCCGATTGGCCACGTCTGATTGACATAGTGTTGTTTCCTGTCACGGCTATCCCATTCACAGAGGAAACATGGAAACTTTCTGTAACCACTTTGTTGACCTAGTAACATAAAAATAACTTTCAAATCCCCACAAATGGTCCACTTATGGTCAGAGTAGCCGAGCTTATTAAGAACAGACTCAAGATTTTCGTAGCATTCGAACAGGCACAGAAGCATATCGGTTACCATTGTGAAGAAGTACAGCTTTCAAACTCCTTTTTGATGAATCGATGAAAAGTCTCCATTCCTCTAGTTCATACGTGATTTTGAATATTTCCATGATTCCAGGTACATTATTTCAGAAAACTAGGTCACCCTCTTGTGTAAAAAAAGGGACAAATTCCTTTTCTCTAAATCGGTACCAAGAAAATGAAACACCGGAGGCTAACATATATCTTTCTTTAAGTATAGACCCTAAAACTTCCGCTGAATCCTTTGGGAGGCCCATATCTCGTACTAAATCGTTCAAGTTTGATTGAGAGAAAAGTTTAGGGTCACTGGTACCTGGATAGTAGTTGTCCTCACTATCGCTGCTACTATGTGACATTTGGTCTAAATTGTCTAAAATATTGTCCAGGGTATCCGGAGGTGAAGGAATAGGCAAGTCAGGTCCATGAGGAACAGGGCGAATAGCCGAACGTATGTTGGTTGGGTATGAAGTGTCCTTCCTGTTTTTTAAATTGAAACCTTGCACTGAGCAAGAACAAAAATAACAGTCATCAGTGTGATTTTTAGGCTCTCTCCAAATCATGGGTACTCCAAAACGAAATGATTTCCTCTTACCTTGAAACCATTGTCTCAGTTCTTCAACACACAGAACACACTATATGGGGAGCCCAAGATTTATCTTGGTTCCCTAATTTAACACCAAAGTATGCAAAATACACCTTCTGAACAAAATTAGAAATGTTGCTTTGTTGCTTCTTGACGGTATAAGACCCACAAATATAATAGAAATAGTTAGGAGAGTTGACACATCCTCTAGTAGCCATTTCTTCTAAATAGCACAAACCTGTTTGATATGTACACCACAGTGGCTAGCTCCACATTGAGTCACTGACTGCAATCAAGGTCACGGCTCACTACATTCCTTACGACGTCTAGCAGGCAGTAGGATTGGGGAGGGAGCAGACAGACTGAGACATGTCTTGTTCCAGTAGGAACTGGATTTTCCCAGTTTAGATTCATTGTTTTATTCAAATAAATAGAATAAAAACATTTTTTTTGCAAATAATACTCACATTGTTTAGTAACCTGTTCACCATGAAAGCTCCATAATTCAGACTAAATTTACCACTTATATAGGCTATAATATTGAAAAATCGTACGCATACTGAACCTGAAAACCCCTCAAAATAAGAAAATTTCAGGTGAAATTTGTAACTTATCTAGGGGTGATGGAATTTTTTCACTATTTTTTCCGCAATCAGCACAAGAAATACTATTAAACCCATTAGTTAAATATGCTACAATTTTTTCATCGCAGACCTGTGTTATCGGCCAATAACGTTTCTGATCATAAATGTAATGCGATATTAATCGATCGCTATTAGACTGAGACATTGATTAATCTCCATTGACCGGGACCATAATTAATTTTAAAATATATTCGTTGTTGCTTATGTTTCAAAGAAAGGTATTGACAGTATCTCATTACTTTATTTCTCAGCAGTATATATACACTGGGTGCACTGAACTAGATTTGAAATAACATAATTAATCCTGAATATAAACTCCTGGACAAAATTAACGCATCAGTGAAACTTCATATTATTACTTTTATTTTTTCGAAGATTTAAATCATAGTACTTACGTTATATTCTAATTAAATTATTTCAACTAATGTTCAACAAATTAGAATGGTATTATCGGAAAAAACATTAATAAACAACAGAAAGGAACAATAATGCAAAATGCAATGAAAACGGTGTCAATGAAAAAAAAAATTGGAAGTGAAATTAAATCATAAGAATTTGAATTTAGTAGCATGTAGATCCTATCGGACTTATCACTGTTTCCGTTCATCTGGGTCAAACCGACCAAGTGGTGGATGGTTTCCTGAAGAATATTCTCCCATTCGATGAAAACGACTTGTCCGAGTTCCCTAAGGTCATAGGGGCAAGTATGTGGCGCTTACCTGATCATTTTAGTGCATCCCATAAATGCTCTATAGAGTTCATATCTGGGCTCCTTGGCGGCCAGTCCATAGTTTAAATATTCACAAATCGAAGGTAATCCGGTTTCTCCATATCCACGTGAGCCCGAGTATTATCCTGCATAAAAATGAAATTGTCCCCGACAAATGGGGTAAATAGCATCACATGTTCTTCTACGATGTTATCTACGTAATAATGTGCATTCATGGATCTCCCCCGTATAGGAACCAAATCCATGCGACCATCGAAACAAATTCCTCCCCAGAACATTAGTGATCCACCAAAAAATGGGAGTCTCAAAGAGATATTGCAGGCAGAAAATCTCTCTGCCGGCCTCCATCAGACTCGTTGATGTCCATCTGGTTAGTTTAGACTAAAGGTACGTTGACATTCATTAGAGTTCGTATTAGTACTAGAACGGTATATTCGAATTCGAGGAGGGTTTACATTGCCATGTATGTCAACAACACACGAATTTAATCAGTGCTTTAATCATGAGTGAATTCTATATTTTTTAGATGTACCTATCTATTTTGTTTACTTCTTGGTTTTCTGGTAATATATTGAGTACAGATTTTTTATTTTATTCTTTGCCTTTGTATTTTCATTCATTCATATGCCTTCGTATTCGAGCAACTATCCAACACGTCGGTAAGTATTGTGTACCGGAACGCGTGCACGCATTCGATTGCTAGCATTCGAGTACCTCGGTTGTTCACATTCATTCGAACTCGAATTCGAGTTTCACTGGAATTCGAGTTCGGATGAAAACAAAACTCGCTTCCAGTCGTCAATGGTCCAATTTAGGTGTTCTGTTGCAAAACGCATTGTAGTAACACTATGTTCTCTGGTAAGTAGTGGTACAATAGCTGGTCTTCTACTATCCGACCTTCCTTCACGAAGCCTTCTCTTGATCGTTCGTCCAGAAATTGAAACATTTCCAGCCTCTGCAAAGGCTCTGCTTAGCTCTAAACTGGTAGAATGCGTTTCTTAAGGCAACTTGCATAAGATTTCGCTCATCTCTTGCATCTGTAGACTTCTTACGACCTTGTCTTGGGGTTCTACAATAACTTCCAAGTTCATTTAAAATGTTTAACTTCTCAACTAATTGTTGATTATCTAAGTCCTAGCAAATTATCCACATATCGCTGGCTACGTCCCTCGTTAACCAGAGTTACCATTTTTTCTGATTCATCTTCTTTTAAGTTGCCTGTACCATTCATTTCGTCTACTGTATGGGTACTGGACAAAGTGTTTCATTTATTTGATGTCATTAAATTAAAAAAAAAATCACAAACGTAACTGAATTTATTATCTTTTACAAATCACTTTAAACAACATTAAATGTATTATTAATAAACAATTATAAAATGTTACTTTACATCTGTCAAACAATTGCAGTTATTTATCAGTAGTGATAGAGGATATCCTAGGCCACCTACATAAAGTGTTTAAGAATTTAAAATTCAAAAAATAATAAAAAATAATGAAACATGTTGCTGATGTGTTAATATTGACGAGAATGATATTTCACACCTTCCAGACTATTGATTATCCATATTTCTCGTATCATACCAGATATTCACCTTTCAATAGAAATTCTATTTTTATTAAACATCAAAATGAAATGGAGCAATGAAAAAATAAATGAATCAAATACAAAGCCGTTCAAGCACTTCACTTTGGACTTCATTCGTGGATCTTTTGCCATCCCAACGATAAAGTAAGGCTGCTTGTTGATTCTGTTTCAATTACATTAACATAATATATTATAAGGTGTAAATTTTGTCCTAAATAATTATTATTTAATAATAGCATAATAGCATACATAAGCTCCATTTACAAAAAGGGCGATAAAGAGGTATGCCAAAATTATAGGGGCATAAGTGTGACCAGCGCAATGGGGAGGTTGTACGGCAGAATACTGAAGCAAAGAATAGAAATGGTTATAGAAGACATAGAAGAACAGTCGGGTTTCCGTGCAGGGCGATCATGTATTGATAACATATTTGTATTACAGCAAATATTAGAAAAACGAACGTCTCGTAATCTGTCTACCCACCTAGTATTTGTCGATCTAGAAAAGGCCTATGACACAGTACCTTTAAAGAAACTTTTTGAAACTCTGACGAGGTTTGGCCTGAGTAAAACTTATGTCAACGCTATATGGAATATATATAAGGAACCAAAGAGTTTGGTGAAAGTGGGAAGTGCCCTGTCAGAAAGTTTTCCTACCACAAAGGGGCTTAAACAAGGGTGTAGTTTGTCACCTACCCTATTTAAAATATATATTCAAGAAGCCATAAGTAATTGGAGGAGGAAAACTTCAGAAATGGGAATACAGGTAAACGAACAATGCTTGGCAACTGTTTTATTCGCTGACGACCAGATAATTATAACAAGTGACGAGGACGATGCAGACTACATGTTTAGAAAGTTGGAAGAAGAATATGAGAAATGGGAACTGAAGATAAACATCGATAAAACTGAATATCTGAAAATAGGAGACACGCATGTAGAAGACCCAGATCTACAACTGCATAAATTAAAAAAATGTAGCCAGTTTAAACACTTGGGAAGCATTGTTTCGGATGATGGAACAACAAAAAATGAAATAAAAAATAGGGCACGTCAAGGGAAGAAGGCTGTTTGTTTACTGAACTCATTACTCTGGTCAAATAAGATGAAACTACAAACCAAACTGACAATTTACACAACTATTGTGGAGCCTATTTTAACTTATGGCTGTGAATGCTGGCAATTGTCGGAGAAAGAGAAAAGGATGATAGAAACGATAGAAATGGACTTCTTAAGAAGATCATGTAATATTTCCAGAATTCAATGTATTAGGAACGAAGAAGTAAGAAGGAAAACGGGACGCGTACTTATAACAACAGAAAGAGTAGAATCTAGACAGCTACTTATGGTACGGTCATGTAAAGAGGATGGAGGAGACACGATGGCCAAAGAGAGCTTTGAAGTTTATACCATACAATAGGAGAAGAAGAGGAAGACCGACAACACAATGGATAGAAGGAATTAGAAAAAATATGAGAGATCGAGCAATCGGAGATGATGACTGGAGGGATAGAAGGAAATGGCGATCGAAATGCGGGATGCGGCACAGGCTGTAGGACCCCCGCTAAAAGAAAGGAGAATTATTGTTTAAGAACAGAATATAAAAATTGAACTTCTAAGTTTAAATAAAAGTAGGTCTTCTATTGGAATTTTAATTTCTTTATTTAAATATTTTTTAATTAATTTTTAATCTGACGACCGTTTTTTATTACTATTTTCATTTAAGTAAACAAACTTAACAACTCGTTGACTAGCCAGTAGGAAATAAGTTAAGAATAAATAGCATTAATCGAATATTTTACATTAAAGGCAAAATAAATATGACCATCGCATACTTCAATTAAACGTAGAAATATTTTTTAGAAAAAATATTATTTGTTATAAAAAATTCTTGTCTCTGTTAGTAATGTTAATGTATTTCAGAAACTATTATTGGTTATTTGTTTAGCGTGCATACCTTATATTAATACAAAGGTCATATTAATTATGACATACATATATAGTGAGATAGTATTTTACCAGAATATAAGCAGAAATTATATTACACATTTATTTTGTTTTATTTTGTCTAATTTTATATTTCCCCGATTAATTATAATTCTACCCTTCAGTAATCTATATAGTTTGCTCCCAAACTATACCAAACCACAACAGCCAATAAGGGAATATAATATTGCTCAAATTGAGATATATCTATTGTTCATCGGAACATTGCGATGGACTAACGCATTCACCAGCATCATTTTTTAGAAACCCAGGCTCACAGTGACATCCTATCACACATTGTTTTGTGCATGTTTTTGGATGTGGTTGGATGCATGATGGTGGACAAGCCGTACCACATGTTGTGTAGACCTCATTGGCGCCACAACCTAAAATAATATAATATTCAATAAAATAAACATTTGTAATAGTGGCAGTAACCTATTACTACTATTCGGATTATTAGAGAATATTAAAATATAACGAAAATCTCCGACTAATATGTCACAGACAAAAATATTGCATATTTTAAGTAAACATTTTTGGAGTGAATACTTCTTTGGCGGCGTTCTGATATTTGACGAGAATTGAGAGTGAATTGGAAAAAATGTAACGTTTCCAGATTTCGTTACACGAGAGAGAAAAAAGATAATAGATAACGTAGAGAGAAGGAGAAAGAGAGCTATACATTTGGTATACCTAAAGCACAGGCTTCGTTACAACAGTACACAGAGTACACAGATATATAACATAGAGAGAAAGAGAAAGAGAGCTATACATCATATATATCAGTTTAGGCTATCCGCGTCTCCCTTTTGTGCGGTCCTTCGTCTTTAACGCCCACTCATACGCTAAGTCCAAGGTCTAAGTTGCTTGAAGGGGTAATAATTTAGGAAGCATCGTACGAGCAAAAGAGAGAGCCACGTATTCATTGAATACTAGGCAATAGAAGAAAATATAGATTGACGCGCATGCGCGCGAGTACGTACAACTCTGACGCCACATGGGAGTGGAGCAAGAGAGAGCGATATAAACTCAGTACGAAGCGATAGAATAGGATAGATAGATTGTCGCGCATGCGCGCGTTATAGATGTACGCGTCTAGACGCTATATATTAATAGCTGAAGCAGCACGCGTGTGTACCGAATATTTATCATTGTGTTTTGTAATTATTTACGTTATTTACATCTGTGTTCTGTGATTACTTGATAATATCCTTGAACCGTTTAACTTGTTAAAATCTAGAAAATATAATATATTACATTCACCGCTCCCTACTGGTTTACAGCCACACAGGTGCAAATCCACATGGAAGAGGCGAAGACAAAATCCCTTTGATTCTCGGGGGAGATTTCAATGTAAATTTCGGATCCAATGATTCTTTGACGTTGATTAACTTTCTTCGAGAACATTCGGTCTGCTTATAAATAACAATCCCAAATAATCAACAACAAAATCCGGAACAACAATACATGCAATTTTTACACGTTATCTAGAAAATATCGAATCACGAACATATATTTCATATTTTAGTTATCACAAACCAATCATATCAGTATTACCAATTGAACCACCAGCCGATGATAGTGTAGATAATGAATAAACCGAATATTTTTTACACAAATTTTATATTGTTATATTTCTTTTGAAATTATCTCTCTCCCTTTCTCTCTCTCTCTCTCTCTCTCTCTCTTTCAATCTCTTGTATATCTTAAGTATACTGAAATTTATTTCGTACAAAAAAATGTTTAGATATAGCCTTTATAACTGAATAAGAAAATGTTGCAAATTACAAACATATTGTGTGCCTTGGCGACTAACAACGACTGCTGTTTTGCTTGTTATCAGGATGACGTTTCTAGTGCTTTATTTATTGTTTCAGTAGTTTCGGTTCGTGAGATGTCACATTTAAGCGACTTATTTTCTATTAAAATTGTTATTTTAGCCAATGAGAGTTACAGACAAGAAGATATTGCGAGGAGATTGCATATCCATCAATCGACTGTTTCTCGTACAGTAAAACGATACAATGAAACTGGAGAATACAAAGGACGGCCTAGTTAAAGACGTAAAAGATGTACAACGCCAAGGGATGACCAATATTTGACAATTCTATTCTTGCGAAATCGCTCACTTATAGCTACGCATCTGAAAAATTAACTACTGATTATAAGACAAGTGCAACTGTTAAAACAGTAATAAGGAGACTTAAAGAAGTCGGTTTAAACCCAAAATGTCCTGCTAGAGTTCCTAGATTTCTCCCATGTCACAAAACTAGACGGTTACAGTTTACAAGAGCTCATTCTAATTGGAATGAACATCAAAAGGGAAAAGTCCTTTTCACAGACAAAACAAGAATAACATTATGGGCGCCAGATGGACGTGGTCGAGTATACAGAAGGTTTGGGGAAAGTTTTACACAACGTAATCTTGCACAAAACGTTAGCTTTGGTGGCGGTTCCATTGTGCTTTAAGGAGGCATTAGTTGGGAGAGCCGCACGGAGCTTGTTTTGCCTTATGACGGCTTCATTGGGTACGATAACACGCTAATGCATGATAATGCCCACGCTCATGTTGCTAGAGCAGTGATCCAGTACCTTGAGGATGTCGGGATTAGGCACTAGCGTAGCCATCAATGAGTCCTGATGCTAATCCCATATGACATTTTGAAGCGACATATATGAGCACGAAATCCAGCTCCTAACTCAATTGCAGAATTAAGAATTGCTGCAGAAGAATGGAATCAAGTTCCGCAAGAAACCATCAAATATCTTTTGCGGACCATGCCTAGAAGAATTCAAGCTATCGCTAGAGCTAGAGAAACAAATACTAAGTACTAATTTTTTATTATGTTGCCTTAAAGATATTGTCATTATTGTTAATTCTATCTGATTAAATGTGATAACCAAATTCGGGCTATTTTATTAGTTCCTATATAAACCTGTTGTAAAGCTTGAATATGTGATTTATTTAACTATAGTATACGTAAAACACTCGAGTGCAAGGTATCTAGTAATGAAAAACACAAAAAGTTTTAGAGGAAAAAAATAAAATAAAAACAATGACTTAAAATAAAACACGCAATATTTTTGTCTGAGTTATTTAGATTAATAAAATTGAATGAACCTTTACTTCGTCACAAGAAAGGCACAGTTTAGATCTAGAGTGTAACGAAAATGTCTACATTATAAACTTCTTAGGATCCATTAATATTTTATAGTAAGTTTGTAATTTCTGTACAAATGTAAAATCTTTTTTTTTTTGTGTAACCTAAACGATCCAATATATTTTAAAAATATAAAACTATCCATTGTTCGATACATATTCATATTGACCCTCGTTCATATTGATCCTTATACATCCTTATCCATATACATCCTTAGTCTTAAATTACAGAACTAATGACAATACTGATTCAGAATTTAAAAATTTAACAAAAGGGTTTATATAAAAGTTTAATGTTTTCATAATAGTTTAACTTTTTATAAAAATAAAAATAACATGAAAATAACATTTCATAAATATCAGTGAAGCAAGTTTGAGGATCCCTAGTAAGCAACCCCTTTGAAAAACTCTCACAGGCTTCATTTCAAGTTTTTTTTACCCGCCGCCACTGATCGACATCATTCATAACGGAAAATTTTCTAATGTAATAAGTATTATTCAGAGATGTTATCTACCTACATTATAAATTGCGACAGGTAATCAAGCAGCCTTTTTACTTACAAATACTACCTTAACGTTGTTCCTTTAACAAGAGATTCTTGCGACTAAAAACCTTATTGTAAACCTGATTATGATTGCTGAAGACAATTGATTATCTCTAGTTACATACCTTTGTAATCCGGATCAGCCAGAGAACCAATCAGGGTAGTAGACAGCAAAAATAGTAAAAATATCATGTCGAATTGCTTCTAAACCTATGGTTTATCAAACACTACATCTACAAATATACTCGCATATGTATATTCCAGTTTTGTTGTCTTTTTAATGATCAACAGCAAAGCTTATCACAAAACGCAAACATGCACCTCTGTTTATTCCTGCTTTCATTCGCATAGTTATGAGAAATACGAGTATGTATATACTAAAATAGGTTCTTACGCAAAATTATAATACTGGTAACTGATAAGTGACAACTGATAACCATAGGCACGTTAAATTGCAAATTTTAAAAGGCAAACTACAAATGTTGGTTGGTATGAATAATTATTTCGCAATACTATATAAACTTAGATAATATACACATGGTTTTTTCATATTTTGCTGATTTACTGATAAACTATAGTGTTATATTATATGTTAATAGCATATGATAAGGTATAATGTGCTTACATATTTACTGGCATAAATCCATAAAATTTTAGATTAGTCGTAGAATATTGCAGTAAATTGCAAGACCATTATTTATTTTACTTTCAAAAGTAATTAGGTATAAGTCAATAGAAACGTAATGGTATAATATCTATTTTGCATTGAATATGAAGTTTAATTAAACTTGCCTATGCTGCCTCAGGTTTGAACACTATTGAACTATACAATAAGTGTAATTATTATGTCGTTGCCTATGTTTCAACGGATATCCGCCAACAATTTATTTTAATAATACCACGTGTGAATTGCATATTATTTTACCGATATTGAGAATACGACGGGTATGTAGGTAATTTTCTCGATACTTAAGTTAATAAAAGTACAGCACTTTGCTTCGAATTCACAACATGGATGGGTGGTCTACGAATATCATCATACTATGGTTCGGGGTGGCAACCTGAGCCCAGTATTCTCGTAATTGTGTGCTTGGGTTCAAGCCCCAACTCGGTGAGTTCGGCGTCTTTCCCTGAGCATGGGTGTGTTTGTCCTCGTGTTGATGTGTAATCTTCCAGCCTAAAGCTTTAGAGGAAATCGATTACTTTGTGTCCAAACTTTTTTAAATTGAAAGGGTCACTGAAACTGTAGGGTTGTCCTACAAAGGAAAATATTTTTTAATCGATCTATATACCAGGAGATACGGTGACATACCTTTTAAGCGGACCCCCTGCGTCCGCTTATGGTAAAAATAAAAAACATTTATATATATATATATATATATATATATATATATATATATATATATATATATATATATATATATATATATATATATATATATATATATATATATATATATAAAATGTGTAAAATAATTTAAATAATACATATTTAAATTATAGACATAGTTTTCAGTTAATTAAAAAATAGGTATATTTTGACAAAAAATATTTATATTAGAGACATATAATGTGCATAATTTTAAGTGGTGAGGTAAAAGTAAAAATGTTTCACTTCTACACAAAATTTGAGAATAATAACAGAAAATACCGAGTACATAAGAGAAGAGGTTCATATGTATATATTTGAATTCACACAAAATCAAATTGAAATTCGATCCTATGTGCTCATTGCTTGTCGACGTGGTCATAGGTATGAGCGTATATCAGCTAGTCATACCAAGTATAGACACCTACAAGCAATTCTCGTATAGTTGAAAGAAAATGAAAATATTCGCGACATTGTCTAGGCTGACTTGGCGGACGTATTATCGATATTAATAGTCGAGCAACGGCTGTAGTAACCGTCGCTTGGATAGATGACGGACCGACTCACTTATAACTTCTAGCTGCCTGAATATTAGTGGATTCGCAGAAGCTACACAAACTTGTATGTTTGTGATGTTTGAAGGACTGTAATTTCTTTTGTTTTCCAATCAAGAAGTCGGTCTGTCTGCATGCAGTCATGTAGAAGATGAGGCAACAATTTTTTTGTCGTTTCTTAATTTATCGGAAGATATATTTAAATATTTTAAATCCAGCGTATAGGTGTTGAACAACCATCGCCAATTCAATAAATGCAACTAATTTGTTGTGTCAGAATAAAACATATCTTTGGTGGCATATAAATTATAGTGTAACAATAGTATATTATTATAGTATATGCTCCTACTATATTATATAGTTAGTATATAATGCAGTTATTATAAAAGGTAGTGAATAAGCAAATTATATATCGTATTTTTTTATAAATTTCACATCGTAGTAGAGCCCCACTTATTGATAAATTGTCGAAAATTACATGGGGTATGTCGGTCCTACAAATAAAGGAAAATATAGCATACTGTATAATGTGACGACCATTTAAAACGTTGGGGTTCAGCATTTCACAATATAATGTTGGCACTTGGAGGAAATAAGTATTTTACTTGAAATTATCAAAACCCTTTTATCACCACTATTTAATACCACAATGGATAATATAAAATCACATATAAATAAACGACACGTGTACAAAGTTTCTCTCTCGATAGTATCTCTCGATATCGTTTCCGTATCATATCATTTACATAAATTATTTATTTCTTTACTTATTTTTTAATGAATATTAATACAAACATAAAAACCTAAAGAATGTAAAACAAGGCAGATTAAAACAAATGACCAGATTATTTACTAATAACTAGAAATTTATTTAATATCTATTTAGTATATCTAAAGATTATTTTTTGAGCTTACAAGAGATAATCAGTTCTACTTAGAGGAATAAATATGCGACCAATTAGAGAAGTATGCTAAATACTACAGCTAAAACCGGTAGCGTAGCTACCGATATTCCACGTGTTCCACGAAACATGCACATGTTATTTGACTTCAATTTCGCTATTTTAGAAACATTATATAGAATATATATAATTTTTTTTTTCAAATCAAGAAAAATTCGTAGCGTCTATTAAAACATATGTAAGGTTTTGCCATCAGGAGATCTTGGTAGAGACTCCAAAAGATGTCTTTGCAGAATATCCAAGTAACAAAAAACCTACTATGGCACTGGTGATTCTTTTATCTCCCTCGCTAAAAATATTGTGATTTTTCTTTAAAAAAAATTCATAGCCTCTATTAAAACAATCTTTGAGCAATTTTTCGGTCAAAGGGTCTTAGTAGAGACTCCAACGGATGTCTATGGAGAATATCGAAGTAACGCAAGACCTACTGTGGAAGCGATGTGTTTTTTTTATTTTTCTTCCCTAAAAATCATATCCTTTTTCTTTAAAAAAAACTCGTAACGTCTATTAAAATGTTTTTTTGACAGATTTTCCTTCAGGAGGTCTTAGTAGAAACTCCGATGGATGTTTAGTGAGAGTAATAAAATAACGCAAGACCTATTGTGGAAGCGGTGATATTTTTATTTTTTTTTTCGCTAAAAATCTTGTAATTTTTCTTTAAAAATATTTATAGCGTCTATTAAAAAGTCTTTTGAATAGTTCTGCCTTCAGAAGGTATTAGTAGAGACTCCAGAAGATGTCTATGGAGAATATCAAAGAAAGGCAGGACCTATTGCGGAAGCACTATTTTTTCAGTTTTATTTCCTTCGCTAAAAATCTTGCACTTCTTCATTAAACAAATTCGTAACATCTATAAAAAAAATCTTTGATCGACTTTGCCTTCAAGAGGTCTTAGTAGAGACTCCAGTGGATATCTGTGGAAAATATCGAAGTAATGCAGGACCCTACTATGGAAGTGGTGAATTTTTTTTGTCTTCTTCGCTAAATATCTTGTACTTTTTCTTTAAAAAAATTCGTAACCTCTATTAAAACAACTTTTGAGCAGCTTTGCCTTCAGGAGGCCTTAGTAGAGACTCCAGGAGATGTATGTGAAGAGTATCGAAGTAATGGAAGACTTATTGTGAAAGCAGTGATTTTTTTATCTACATCTTACACTTCTTTTTTAAACAAATTCGTAACATCTATTAAAAAAATCTTTGATCGATTTTGCCTTCAAGCCTTTTGTCTTAGTAGAAACTCCAAGGGATGTCTATGGAGAATATCAAACCCCGACTACCTCATTTTATCATACCTTTGAATACTAGTTTGAGAGATTTTCTGTTATTGACGTTTAGCAACTGATTAAGATTTCATATTTTTATATCAAATAATTTTGAGTAATTTATTAAAAAACATTTTTCTAGCCACTTCTTTAAAGGGTGTGAATATTTTCTGCAAAATATCGTCCAACTCTAATTTGAATAGTTATTTTGAAGATTATCTATTCAATTTTGCACATAACCAGAATACATCTTTCATTGCTTAATCACCTATATGAAGTGGAAAAGAAACTTTAACATATACTTATATAACCTCAATTTATTTGCCTTAATCTTACATTCATTTGTGTTGCCCATTACGGTATACACTTAACCAACATTTGTTAAACATTGCCATGGTCTAACACATAGTCCAGTGTAATCGTTTCTTATCAGACCGAATCTGCAAAAGCATCCTGGAACACATACTGCTGTACAAATACCAGGCTGTGGTGCATAACAAGTAGGTGGGCAAGCAGAACCACACCCTCGATAGACTTCATTGTACCCACAGGTCTCTAAAAAGATAATATTAAATAAAATCTTATAAATATCTCATGAAAATCTATATCACAAAAGTCTGTATTTCGCCCTGTGCATTTCTCCATTCGCCTTATTTTAGTCAATTTTAGATGAACTATCAATAGATCAATTCTAGATTATTATTTTCTAAAATTGGAACTGCTTCTCAACGATCTACTTACCTATTTTTGTAATCATGACATCTTATTTCATCATGTTATTTTTCTTTTTTTAAGTACATATCTCTTTATTTACTTATATTTTCTATCTAACAGAATACTGAGCGTGTATTATGATGGATTTACATATATCCAAATTAGGGCAACATCAGGTGTTCCACAGGACTCGGTTATTGGACCTCTACTTTTAATCGTATTTAATGGCATTTGTCGTGATGTTCAAGATGATATTCTTCTGTATACAAATGTCGAGTTATTTTTATCAACTTATCAACTTTCATCGAAACCGATTGTGTTCAATTGCAAAAATATCTTTAAGACATTGAACATAATAAGTTACCGATAAATATATCCAAGTGTCATGCCATGGCTTACACAAGGGAGTTGGGAGTTATTCCTCATTCTACATTAACGTTTCTTCCTCATATAAGTTACGTGTTGTAACTAATAGGTACTAATAAAAACTATGATTTTATTATTAGAAATTCAAGATATTTTAAAGATATTTCAACTTTATTTTTACTATTTACTGCGTTTATACGTCTCAAATAGAAATTCTTTGATTGTCTGGAGCCTCAATTATGGAATCCGTAAACAGAAATTAGGATTTGGAAAAAATTCAGAGAAGATATCTTAAATACCTTTTTAACTCTGACGGCATCTGCCCACCAATTAGCATTCTACAGAACACCTTAACGATTGACATGTTCAATTTTAATGATTTAACACAGCGCGAGCGGTCGGTGGGTGTACTTTGCAGTTTTGTTCTATAAATTCTGAATTTTTACAAATTTGACCATTTCTATATACTATGCTCAATTGTATATTACTTTAACATACCTTCAGCTTGCCGTAAACTTACCTTCCCTCTTTATTTTATTAGTTGAACAAATTAGTTGAAATATTCATCTATTTATAATATTTCTTCCCATTTTATTCAGGACCAGTCCTGTTTAGACATTTTAAAATGTATTATTGGCAACAATAGAAAGTATGATTTCTTACCTTTGTGCCAAATACTCTTTTTATCGTCTTCTTGTCTTTTTACTTTATGGATCATAATTTGTATTATTTATGTTTTACTGCCCACTAATTGTATTTTAATCTATCTGGCCAGTTGTGCGTTAAATAAATAAATATTGGAGAGCAATTCAAAATATTGAACATATCTTACTACCAAAATGCACCCTTTAACTGCATACACACTATTTCAGCACACACAGTAGTGAATTATTACGCATTTAAATTTTAGTAATTTATTTTTAATAATACAATAGGAATTTTTTTTATATGGAATCTCATAGTTACTATATGTACATACCATCTCCGAAAGTATGGACAATACAAAAAACTAAATAAAACAGTACTAAATATGTTTTATATGACATGTTGTTGGGGGGATACTAAAATTTAATATATTAAATGTAAAAACTTATAGCTGGGATTAATTATCGCTTTTGCATACAGGCTATTTAACTAGATCGTAAGTAGCACGTCCAAAAGCAAAATATGAGGCAATTTATTTTAATTGTTCTTAATTTACAAATCTAATTCGAAAACAAGATAAAAAGATGTGTCACTTAGTGAACAGAATTGCTTCTGGACATTCCATGTTAATTATTGTCTAGAACTTGTATTGTATGCACTTTTTGGAAATAAATCCTTCATTTGTAAACGATATTATGAACAGGAAACGTATTTTATTTTATGGGAAAGTCAAACTTGATGACAATTTGTAGTATTATGCTGAGAAAATAAAATAAAAGATTAAACAAGGAATAGTCATTTAAGGGGTCTATACTAGAATACATTGAAAGTATGCTTATGACAACAATGAAAAGAATAATACTAATAATAAAAGTAATTATTTTAGGATATTATTATCGAGACAACAATACAACAACAGATATACACATTTAATAACATTCAGAATACAATGCCTTCCTAAAAGGAAAGTTTGGAAATTTAATTCCACCCTTCCACTCAACCTGAGTTAACAAATTAATATCACATAAATACTAAAAGGTGGTCCAACCAAAACACACGATGTTAAGTTTTCAGAGAATTATCTTAATATTTTTTATTATGATAGAAGGATCTATGACAATTATGTGTGAAACAAAATATCCACCAAATGCTCGCCACGGCTTCGGTGGCATACCTCTATCCGATGGTCCATATTTTCAATGACTCTGAGACATAATTGAGGTTCAATGTCGTTAATGTGCCGAATTATCTCATCCTTTGGCTCTTGAGTTGTTCTTGGCTTATTGACGTACACTTTTTCTTTTAAATATCCCCAAAGAAAGAAGTCCAACGGTGTCAAATCACATGATCGTGGCGGCCAATTAACATCGCCACGACGTGAGATAACACGGCCATTGAATTTCTCGCGCAAAAGTGCCATTGTTTCGTTGGCTATGTGGCAAGTGGCACCATCCTGTTGGAACCACATATCGTCCAGGTCCATATCCTCAATTTCTGGCCACAAGAAGTCCGTTATCATCTCGCGATAGCGAACACCATTCACGGTAACTGCTTGACCGACCTCATTTTCGAAGAAGTACGGCCCGATGACGCCGCCAGCCCATGAACTGCACCAAACAGTCACTCTTTGTGGATGCATCGGCTTTTCAACAATCACTCGTGGATTCTCATTTACCCAAATGCGGCAATTCTGCTTGTTAACGAATCCACTGAGGTGAAAGTGTGCCTCGTCGCTGAAGATGATTTTCTTTGTAAAGTCACCATTCACTTCTGTCTGTTCAACCAACCATTCGGCGTATTGACGACGCTTGAAATGGTCAGTAGGCTTCAGCTCTTGAGTCAATTGAACCTTGTAAGCGTGTAAATTCAAATCTTTATTCAAAATTCGCATCAGTAATGTTCGTGAGATGTTCAATTTTTGGGCACGACGACGAGTCGAGATTGACGGCTCTTCTGCTACACTATCGCGAATAACAGCAATGTTTTCCGCAGAACGAACTGGGCGAGCATGCACAGGTATTTTCACATTTCCTACAGACCCGGTTTGCTGAAATTTGCGCACAATTCTCCCGATTGTGGACACATTTGGTCGATTATGCTGACCAAAAAAATCATGAAGTGCACGAAATGCATTTTGATTTGAACGCCCATTTTCGTAAAAGGCTTCAACAATCTTAACGCGCTGATCAATTGTGTACCTCTCCATGGTTGAATTTGTCAAACACTGAGACAAAGAAATGTCAAATTAAGTTGGGCAAAAAACTTGACGTTAAGGTGTGACTCACAATTAACATCGTGCATTATGGTTGGACCACCCTATATATTTAATACTACTATATATTCGTACTATGATATAACTAACAATCCATTAAATGGATCAATTAGTAAGCTTCAAAGTATGCAGCAGTAAAATGTAAAAATAAATAAGTGAATAATTTCAACAACAATAAATTCAACAATAAACACTAATAACTGTGATATAAAGAAAAAGATAATAAGTGATAAATCACATAGGTATAGATAGATATAAAATTGGTATAAATGAAATAAATTTGTAATTTTTGGCACCAATTTCACATACAAAAGAAAAAGAAGAAAACAGAGTAATATGAGCATTCTTAATTTTAAGCACATTTGCCAAAAATACTCAAATTTTAAAATATATTGAAATATTTATTTTTCTTCTTAATTTTTACTTAAATTGAAAAGAAGAAAAGCTTTTACTATTCGATGATATTTTATTGTAGTAGTAAAGAACAATATATGTATGTATAAAAATGAACCCTGGTATGCTCAAATCCTATGAAAAGGAATAGTCAGGGGATATTAATTTCTGATATTTAGAATCTGGATGTCAGCCGTATACGAAATTTTGTTGTATAAATATTGTGGTATTTTATTTTGAATTGTTTTATGCAAAAAACAACAGATGTGCATTTCTCTTCTTTGTTTTACATTAAGCATTTTTTTGGGTAAAAAATTTGGTTTATATATATTTAAAATTCCACAATTAAAATATTAAACATAAACATGCATTCTGAATTTTTTGAATTCGCTGATTTTCAAATTTATTTAAAAATGGCTCATAAATAATAACTGCATAATCCAATTCCGAATCTGGATGTCAGCCGTATACGAAATTTTGTTATATAAATATTGTGGTATTTTATTTTGAATTGTTTTATGCAGAAAACAACAGTGTATTTCTGTTCTTTGTTTTACATTATGCCTTCTTTGGGTAGAAAATTTGGTTTATATATGTTAAAAATTCCACAATCCAAATATTAAACATAAACATGCATTCTAAAATTTTTTAATTTGCTGGTTTTCAAATTTATTTAAAAATTACTCATAAATAATAACTGCATAATTCAATTCCAAGAAGAGAAGAAAGTCACGCAATAAAAATCTATTTGTCATAGAAAGCACATAGGATAACTGTTGAATAATTTGTATATCGATGTTACAAAAATAAGTGAATTTAGAAAATTAAATATTCTGTTTTGTTAAGTATAGAATTAAATAAGATTTGTATTTCAATTATGCACCCGAACTATGAACGTCCTAATTACTAAAATGCAGACATAATATATTTATTTGTTCCAATAAATATATATACACATATATTAGATTAGTCGATAGTAGTGTCCAAAGCATTTTTAAACTGAATAGACAGAGCCACTTGGAATATCATATTAAATATAAATAAAGAAGAAATTACTAAGTAGTGCCTCAAGACTTTTATTTATCCACGGCCTCCTATTTTCTCTAATAATAACTAGTTTCATTTTATTTTTCCAAAATATTTGTATGTTTAACATGATTGATATATTTTGAAAAATTTAAAGAAAAGTCCATGTATAGGCTTAAACTCATTGCTACCTCCATTATCTATAGACGATTACCATTAATATGTATATCAACTAGATCTTTAACCTTACTGTGATCTTGAGCATCACTTGAGGTTAATTGTGAACAAAAAATGTTGTGAGATTTTTACAATAGATCTGATTTTAAGCCCTCATTGATTATCACACAACCGATAGTAATTTAATTCTATTGGAAAGAATAGTATCGTCAGCATAAAAGTGTGATGTACAAATATGATAATGAATCTCGAAAACTCGCAGTGTATAAAGTAAATAATAATGGCCACAATTTAGATCCCTGAGGCGCGCCCGATATCACTTGACGACAATCAGACAATTTATCTTTCAGTTTACCTCTTTGTAGTCTACCACCTAATTGATTCTACAACAAGAATACTGAATTTCCATCCAAACTTATATAATGTAACAGTGCCAAAAATATTTAGTGGTTAATTCTATCAAAGGCTTTAGAATAATCCAACATTACAAGTAATGTTAAATTATTACTGTCAATTAAGGCCAGGACATCATCCCCATCATCAATAACCTATAACAATACTTTTACACAGCTATGGTTTAACTCGAATCTTGATTGATTTTCCGATAATAATCCGTATAAGAGTTGTTACCGGACGATTGCCAGAAAGCAAGATTTGTTTAATATTAACGAAACTAAATATTTATTATTTATTCCCATTCCAAAAATGTTTCCCATATTTGCTCACACTCGCCAGTCTTTAAATAGATATACTCGTATTTAAAGACTAACCTGAATTTATAGTGGAACGAGGACTACGAGAGCGAGATATTTTCATTTATGCGGAATAAATATATTACATATTTCATGTTTTCGTATATATTTTCGAATCAAATCGCTTATATATATAATCGCTTATATATGTATATATATATATATATACATATATATATATATATATATATATATATATATATATATATATATATATATATATATATATATATATATATATATATATATATATATATATATATATATATATATATATATATATATATATATCGTAACCCTTATATATTACACATAGGTAAATTTATTGGAAGTAACAGAGATTTTCAAATAAAAATATAAAATTGAAATAGAGTCGAAAATAAAATTGAAATATTGAAAACCTCTCTCTTTTCTACTGGTGCTTCTCACGGCATTATTGAATTTAATTTTATGTTTACTTTTATTTTTATATTATTATTTCAATTATCTGAATTACCATGTGTAACATTGTCTTAGTTTAAAAATTATATAAGCCATGTAATGATTCATTTCCTTGCAATGTAACTCTCCTTATTCCTACTTTCTTCTAGTCATTCATACTCACTCCTTTGTCCCATATTTTCTTTCTTCTTATCACTTATATCTTCCCTTGCTGTCTTTTTTTTTTGTATGTATATTTGTGCTTCCTCTTTTTATACTGATTCACTACATTATGTAGATGAAAGTAGGACCAATTTTGTCTTCATATTCCCTTCATTATATTCACTCTTTGTTCAATTCGTCTTCCTCTTTTCTCCTGTTTCATTTGACTGATTTCTTCTCTTTAGTCTTTTCTTCCTTCTTGTCAATTTTATTATCTCTTGCTGTGTCTTTTGCTGTTTTAATATTTGTACTTGTTCTTTCTCTCCTTACACTGACTCACTTTTCTCTTCTTCTTCCCTTCATAATTTTCGCTCTTTCTTCAATTCGTTTTACTTTCTTGTTCTTGTTTACATTCATACTCGCTTATTTCTCTTATCTCTCATTTCTTCTTTTTTTCCAATTTTGTTCTTTTGCGTTTTTATTTTTGTTCTTCCTCTTTTATACTGATTCTCTTGCTTCTGTAAAGTAAGGTATAGGATTAATTTTCTTTCCTTATTCCCTTCATTGTTTTCGCTCTTTCGTCAATTCGTCCTCCTTTCTTTTCCTCGCTTTCATTCACCCTCATTTCTTTCTCCCTTATATTTTCATTCACCTTTTCAATTTTTTTCTACTGCTGTTTTTTTACATATTTGTACTTGTTCTTTCTGTTTTTGTACTGATTTACTTTCCTCTGTAAAACAAGGTCCTGGTTTTACAGATAGTTATATTGATGTTAATTGGTAACATGCCAGAGAATTATTTAAATTAAATCTAAATTATGTTTTTAATAAATTAATTATATTGTAAAATAACTCTAAAATGTATTTTTGTGTCCTGTAACTTGATGGAGTGAGTTAAGTTTTGGAACGCATAATAAAATAAAAAAGTAATGATATCGTTTACCTAATTTAATTTTAATTTTTTTTTTTTTTTTTTTTTCTTAAACATGATCTTTGAAAATTTATTCAACGGTAGCGTGGCCGAGCGGTCTAAGGCGCTGGTTTAAGGCACCAGTCTCTTCGGAGGCGTGGGTTCGAATCCCACCGCTGCCACTCTTTTTTATTAATTATGTCATAGTAAATAATGTTAATACCTAAAATATTCTTTTTGATCCATAATTCAGCAAAATATATTGTAATTGTTAAATATGTTGTGCATTCAACATAATTCCGTGGAATCTGCATAGGGAAGGCTGAGTTTGAAAGCTGAAGTAACACTATCGCCATCTGCAAAGAATTTCAGAACTGCTTTGGATGCGGTAAGAATGCGGGAAAAGGAATGTATAGACTTCGTTTGGCCCGCCTAATATCAGGCGAGTAGACGTCCAAAGAGGCTCTGGAATCTCTACTCTGGTCGCTCACCCTTCCAGCCATTCAATCGCGTTTACCAGAGTTGGAGTAAGGATACCCAAACACATTTTGTTTATAAAATTGTATCGAAACCAAGACGTAACAGAAAATTTTATAAATCATCAAGAATTCAGAACAATTATTACTAGTTAAAATGTTTAAAAAAGAAATGTCGGTGTGTGGCTGTGTCGTGGACACGGCCGTGTGTTTTACGTGAATACGTGTACGTAAAAGGTAATATTTTCTTTGAGCATAATGTCTAATATCATAATTTTTTTAACAAGTCCTTCTGATCACCATGTTTTATTTGGGATTCGTTGGGTTTAGGAAAGAAGTCAAGTAAACAAATAATTTTATTACTGTATTATAACTTTATTAATGATAGGTCTGTGATACGAAAAATATGAAATATATATGGCATACTGACGCCGTCGTTGATCCGCTCGGACGCCTTCATTGTTTTACGTTCCCGGCACTGCTTTACTCTGTTATATGGTGGTTTATGGGTATCACCGGATTGCTCTTGAGATGCCCTTTCCAACCGTATACGTTCTCTATATTTCGATTTGACTTTTTGACGAGTATAGGCTGACATTACGATATTTATTTTAATTTTCTACTTTAACACCATATACATTCACTACAACTATTTCACACTACTGTTTTATACACGAAATCTATAGACCTTGACAAGAGCTGACGATTAAAACCAAAACGAACGTCTAGCTTCACCGAGTCAAAACTTAAACTAAACGAAAATTATGTGACGCAGCAAAACGATCTCAAAATGGCTACCCTTCCCCCTCCGCCGCGCGCGATGCGTCACAGTCCTCACTCAACAGTAATGAATTCTTTGATCCTTTATCTATCGAGTGATGTAATTAGATTTTGGATATAGATGATAGTTAAGTAGCTACAACACCAAACTGTATCCCCCGATTTTGTTATCATCAGTTTTTTGAATTGCCTCCCAGTATGGAAGCAAATTTAAAGACGTATTCACGTCAAAAAAGTGATTTATTATTTCAATGAATTTCTGGTATCATTTCAATGATAACAGACGCATACAACGTTTAAAAGGCATTAAAAGCCTTCACTAAACTAATAAAATATAGCTGTTATCCATAATATTTAATAACCAGACAGTATTCCTCGTCAAGACTATATCTAATATAGAAATACTTTGATATTACTTAAAGCAAAACTGGTTTATAATTCCTCTATATATCACCAATATATAAGATTCTTGTTTTAAAATAGTGTAGTTCTTCTAAAGACAAATATAAAAGAATGGGCGAGGAATATGAAAAATAACATTAGTAGTCATGAATTTCCAAAACTGAATATCGAGAAACTTATCATATCATATCGTCAGGTAAAGGTTGTGGGATAATGTACTACAAAATTTGTGATCTCTTACGAGAAATTTAATGTACGGGAAAGAAAATGATGAAAAGCTGGTAGTCAATGGACACATTACATGGCAAATTCCTATATACTCAACACCCACACGAAAACTAGAGGTGTCAGTTTTAATTTTCTTGTAAACGTTACATACTTACGTCGAGAACATTGTCAGTACATTTATAGGCACTATTATTATTATTTTGTTTTGTGGGTTTGGGCCTCATCAGCCACTGATCGCATGGGTAGTCCCTTGACGATTCCCTCTTATCCGGGTCATTATACAAAAATGCTATCCCATAAAAGGAGCAATTTGAGCACGTCCGTCGCCTTAAGCCTCACCTCTTCTAAGATAACAGGGGTCCCTAATATGAGGCACCTCCTCTCCTCCAGTGCGGGGCAGGTGTAAAGAAGATGAATCGAAGATTCCTCGTCTTCTCTGCAGTATCTGCATGCCGGGTTGTCAGTCAGCCTCAGCTTGTGCTTATATGCATTCAGGCTACTATGGTGGCCCGTTATGATTCCTACCAGGGTTCTGGCTTTTCCCTGTTCAATTTAATGAATTCTTGGGCCCATTTCTCAATCTCTGAGTACTCGATGAAGAGTTTGGTTATTCGACAACCCGTTACTCCTCTCCATCTTTCTCTATGCTGGTCTCTTGCCCAGTCAGATTCTGACTTATTCCCACTTCAGGTTCTGGTCCATAGAGGTTTTCCCTGGTCCCTAGTTTGGCAAGGTCATCTGCAATTAGATTTCCCTTAATGCCCAGGTATCCATAAGAGTTCCACCGGTCCCTTCCCTGCCAAGTGGTTCAATGCTTCATAGCAATTATAGACCAGCTTCGACTTTGTCGTTACTGAATTCAGGGCTATCAACGCCGCCCTGCTATCCGAACAGATACATACCCTCTCCTGGGTCCGATTTTGGTCAGCCCCCAGAACACCGTATGTAATTGCAACTAGCTCGGCCTGGAGTGCGGTAGTATATTTACCCAGGGGGAAGGTTATAGGCACTAACGTAAAGCATAAATTTATGAATGTATTATTAAAAATTTAAATTTACGTTAAAAATAAAAAACTAGAAGACCAGTAATCCACAAGCACCGAAAGACTATATATCGATCGACGGGCGTTTCATTAACCAGGTGGGAATTATCAGGAGATCCTATTGATGTAACACGCATTAAACAATATACAGTTTTACGGTATTTGTGGAAAAATAGCCTCATATTTTTGTTGCTACACCGAAAGTTCCAATTCTCTCTCAACGCTGATAATAAATCATGAATGCATTACGATATATAAAACTCATCACTAAGATCGACATATTCTGGATTTGTGAACTTTTCATTAGACATTGTACTATTGTCCGGAATAACTTAACTATCATCACAAATTTTATGTATTACAAACTTTTATTAGTTGTGAAATCGGTTACTACAAGCATTTTATCACCAATATCTATTGTGAGGATAGCGTTATTGTTTTAGATATTTATCTGCTATTTTTATTAATGAAAGGACTGGTATTGCACGTATTCTGCCATTTCGGAGGACGAAATACTAAGTAACTGATACAATTCTTGACGAACAGAAAACTGAAAAGTGACTACAGAGTGTTCTCTATTTAGACAAACATTTTCTTGGAAACAATCTAACATAGAAGAGGTTAATGTTCTCTTTTAAAATGTCTATTTAAGAAGCATAGTTTCATATTCAAATGAGTGTTTCAAAAAGCCGCGAAAAGAACAATTTATTTTATCAAACTATTTATGAGATATACTTTATCGATGTCTTCAACTACATGTGACGTTACCAAACACTAGATTGATACTAAATAACAACAGTGACAATATCGCCATACATTCAGATTTAAATCTCAACATTTTACGTAATTTATTTTTTGATATACTTTAAGAATATTTTTGTAACGTTGAGATACATTCTATATGTTTTTCTGGTAATGTTTTCAAAGTAAACCTAGTTTTATAAAACAACTATAACCCAAAATTTGAATATACTCATCTGCAATTCATTTTAATTAAAATAACCATTATGAAAAAAGTGAGTGATTGCTGTAGTTCTAAAAAGTTCGATTCATCGAACCGTACAGCTGATACTCTTCCATACCCTCCTAAATGCCGACCTGATCCCAAAGAGACAAAATGTTATCAAACCATTTATCGCTGCACGCTATGTATGCTATATAAGATGAAGTGTGTTGTTTATATTCGTTTCCTACTCAGACTCACACGATCATTGGATCCGTAGCTTTAGGCGGTTTCCTCACTGAGGAGTATGGCGCAGAAAATTGGTTACCTGCCAAATAATAGTAAACTTTCTGTACTGGATATCCGTGAAATTGGATGTCGATTATAACCGTATTGAAAATATCGACAGCTCAACGGTTACCGCCAGGCTTTTCTGATATCCTGACCACACAGATCGGTTCAATTTCGTTCGCGATTGGAAACAGGACCAGCGATTGATCCCTCCGACTGTTCGAGATGAAAGTTACAATAAACCAGTTCCATTGGCGTAACATTTAAGATTTAAGTTACCTTTCTTCCAAATTAATATGAGCAAAATAATGTGTTATTTAAGAATAAACTTATTATCTCAGGGTCGTAGCCTGAGAAAAGAATCTAGGGATGTGATAAAAATTGTATAAGGGGAAGAGGTATTGTCAGATGTATGCTAGGCCATATGAAAATGGTTAAAATAAAAAAGACACTAACCTAAAATGATTATGCCGAGGTTTACCTGTATATCCTAATTTTTTAAATGAAGATCAATTGTTCGGTTTTTGTTTGTCCAGCGAAAACATCTATCACTGTTTCTTCAAATGTTGGAGACGATCTCATATCTTCTAACAAGGTACTTTCAATATTTATTAATACTAAATCTGACAGTCTTTCTTGCGTTTGAGAATTTCGCAGATAAGTGTTTATTCTCTTTAAACATGAAAATGATCTTTCCGCTTGTGGCAGGAATAGTCAAAATTAAACGACACACTTTTGATGACTCCGGGAAAACAGAAGATAATTTAAGGGACATAATATATTGGTGAAGCTCAAACACAGTGCTCTTTTTCATATCGGGATCACTATAAATCGCTGAAAGTTTAGTTTTTAAACGATTTGCGTCAAAGAATGTTCCATATGTATCTACTAAAGAAGAAAAAAGTTCATCAGGAAAACGTGTCACGAATGAAGTAAATTATGTGGAATCTAGATTTAAGAATTTCAGTTTAGAAATTTCACTAAACCGTTCACTAATGTTCAAAGTAATAACGTCCAAGATTTCATAAAACAATCGTGCGTAGGTGCTTTTTTTATCTTCTTCAGGAATTAAATCCAAACGCATTTTTTTACTTGGTGGTTGATTTTCTAACATAAATCTGTCCATACCGTCCCAAATGTCACTAAAATCATTTCTAATTTTTTGAATATGTGATTTTAAATCGGCGATCTTTTTATTGTAGTAACTAATATCTGATATTTTTGTCTATAGAATTTTAAACTCTCGGAATATGGGAATATTGCAGAAAAGAAAAAAAAAATCAAAGTCGCGCAATAAAGTTAAAAGGCCTCTAGCACAAACAACGGTTTCTCGATCCCATTCCTCATTTTCATTTTCCACAATTACCTGAAACACGCTTCCAAATCTTCCTTATGTTATGGCGACAGTCGCCAAGATGCCTTCACATAATCGCATAACTGAGTCCGGAAATAACGACAATATCCACTCGAGGTTCCACTGTTGACTGCGTAAGATCACTGACCTTTTCGCCCATCTAACGCATAGCTTGGATGTAACGTGGACCATCGCATTTCAGCACTGCAGCAAGTAAAGCAGGAGTTCAATAATTTGAACTCCTTGGATAATTTTGCGCCTTCACGGCCGATTTGAAATAAAAAAGTTGAAGCGTTTAAAGTAAATAATGTATGCTTGCGGTCGGTTTAAAGTAATAAAAAAATTGTAATAATTGAATAAATCGATTGAACTTTTAAATAACATTAATTTGCCAATTTTTTAAGCGATGCGATACATCACTCGCATTCATGTACACTACGCCCCTGATTATCTATTTATTTAATAAATTTTCATGGATTTGGAGAACAATACATAGTTGAACTATTAACATCGGTATGTTATTAAGCATTTGAAACAAGACACATCTATTTATTGCCATCACATCAACTAAGAAGGAAGTCTTCACGCTTCAGATAGATAATTTGGTTCTTCAGTATATGGTTAAGTAATCATATTTTCGTAAAAAGAAATATACAGGTTGTTGGTGAGCTGTAGAGTCATTTTTAATAGAAGATTATTAAGAATGGTCTTAAGTAGATAAATAATGGTACAATGAAAATACGAACGTTTAAAATTAATAAAAAAAAGTAGGAAAATAAGTCGTCACATCCCCACGTCTATGGCGATCCACCGTAATTGACTATATTTTAATTGGTTACATCTTGGTACAATTACAGTTAGAATTTATATTTTAGAATGAGAAATAAGTAAGTGCTACGTATAAAGTTCTTTTTAGCGTGTTTAAGAAAATACGAATGGACAATATTCATATAACCCATTTTTTTTTAAATTAAAAGCACTGTGTATGTTAAATTCAAAGAATATACGTCATACTATTCATGTCATTGCTATTTGCCGAATAAAAAACTCTCTTATCTTGCCGATAAACAGAACAGTCTACCTGAGCCTAGCCATCAAAATAAACCACTGTATGAGATACATAAGAGTAGTTTTAGTCGGGATTTTTTGTTTGGCAAATAGCGATGATATAAACTATACAACGTTGAAATATGAAAATTCTCGTGACTTTATTCAAATTTGTATATAGGTAATATAGGTATACTAATATACATTATTCGACTCCCAGTAATTAATCCACTTAAACCAGATTGTATAAAGATATAAAAAAGTCATTTATCATTTTTGAAACAGATACAATAGTTGTAAAAATAATTTTATAGTTGGAAAAATGTTTACGAAACAGTAAGATACTGTTGGCAAAATTGCTCATATGTACATAGGTATAGTTGATACCTTAACAGCATTTATCGACCTGACGAATACCATGTATTCGTCATATCATTATACCAAAGCTTCATGTATTCTTGACTACACAACTTCAGATTCAGATTGCACAGAAATATTATATATAAGACAGTATACAAATAACAGCCAAGAATATAAAAATGATGTGAAAGAATATTATAAGTATATCCTTTATATAAAATTCTATAGGAATTCTATTCTATATTCAGTATGGGCATTCTTCACGTACACAAAATAATTTTCACCAACTCATAGACATAAATAAATTTATGTATACAGCAATATATCCCTTGTGACACAAGTCATTTCGAATGAATTCAGATGTTAATATTAAAACATTTGTGTTTTATATTTTTGTGTCAATCTGTCTTTGTGCAAAGATTGTACGCCACTGATTCTCCAGCAACCAGAACCGGATTATAATGATTTAATAAATATTTCCAGAAAGCCTTTTCATTTTAAACTTATATTATTGTCCTAATTTGATGAAGCCACAGCAACATATGGAAATATTCATGAAGATAACCCTCTGTTACTGTTGTTTGTATTATAAATCTATAAAGAAAATACTATACAACATGGTATGTGTTATAGAACACAAAACATTAAATAATTGTTAAAGAAAAAATAATATGAACTACTGTTTTGTGAAATTAATACGCAGTTACTAGATTTTTGTAATGTAAATAATAAAACTATCTTCAAGAGATTTAAAAAATCCCATTTATTTTAAGTTCTTCAACAAACCAAGATTAAAAACTTAAGAATATTGATGATATTGCTATAAATTTAATCATATTTGCGGCTAATTGTATGTGCTGTTTCAAATTCCCAGATTGAAGACGAATCTAGAATCACAAAACTTCGATCGGGGTATTGACACATAAATGCAACCCTTATACAATAAAGAGAAACACCACTTTCCACTGTACCATGGTGTCTACCATAAACCTACAGATTTTCAGCGTCGATTTAACTTTAGTAATTGATGTATTAAAAAAGACTTCAAATCAAAATCTATTCTATCACAAGCACGTAATTTGGAGTGATGAATCCTGTATTAGTAGTGTTTGAATTCTCATTAGCACATTTCATTAAACAAAGCACGTGCTGTTGACGATGAGCTAC
Organism: Rosalia funebris; assembly: GCA_037954035.1. NCBI lineage: Eukaryota > Metazoa > Arthropoda > Insecta > Coleoptera > Cerambycidae > Rosalia > Rosalia funebris. The sequence goes on from JAZFAV010000004.1 coordinate 10,932,986, forward strand.
ATGAGAATTTTTTTTAATGTATACACTCTGTACAATAATCTTGTTTTTACCTTATCACATGTTTATTACTTTTCCCCACTCCACTATTCGCGGAAAAGTAATGTAATCGTGTAAAGAAAAATTGAAAAAACAAAATTTTTTTGGGGTTTATTTTTCGTTGGTTTTTAAAATTTTTTTGCTGTGTGTGTATCGTTGTCGTTGTCGTTGTCGTCAGCATATATTCCTTTTAGCACGATAACTCAACTCGTGTCAGGTCGATCGGGTTTTGACTAATTCTGATTGGGGACGTCTCCGAGACGACACCTATTGATTTTGAGGTGGATAGGACACACTCTACCATGTACATGGGTCATGAGAAAGCACGATGGTGATGCTGGTGGAAAAAGTAAAACTGTCACATAAAACATATATTCTGCATTTATGTGTTGGTCTACTTTTTCTCGGCCACTCGATTTCGAGATAGAGATGTTCTACGTGCGAAAAAGTCCGTTAAGGTTTTAAAACTGTTTATTTTTCTAGAGTTTATTTTTCGTTTTTCGGCCTAAAAAGAAGAAAAAAATGGGTTTTAAACCATTTTGTATGTATGTGTCGTTGTTGTCGTTTTCGTCGTCGCTGTCGTCGACATTTATTCTTGTTAGCACGATAACTCAACTAAATCGTGTCGGATCGATCGGGTTTTAACTCATTCTGATCGGGGATGTCTCCCAGGCGACACCTATTGATATTGAGGTGGATAGGACACACCCCACCCTGTCCATGGGTCATGACAAAGCACGATGGTGGACTATTTTAGAAATTTATTTTGTTAACACGATAACTCAATTAAATCGTGTCGAATCCATCGGGTTTGGACTGATTCTGATTAGGGATGTCTACCAGGCGACATCTATTGATTTTGAGGTAGATACTACACACCCCACCCTGTCCATGGGTCATGAGAAAGCACGTTGATGATGGGAAGCACTATTTGAGAAAAATTGAAAAAAGTAAAACTATCACATAAAACACATATTCTGCATTTATGTGTTGGTTTATTTTTTCTCGGCCACTCAATTTCGAGATAGAGATGTTCTACATGCGGAGAAGTCCGTTTTAAGGTTTTAAAACTGTTTATTTTTGTCGTTTGGGGCCCAATTTAAATAAAGAAATATGCGATGTCGATAAATTAGAACAATGTTTTATTGACTATATCAAATAAAGTATATTTCTAATATTCTAGTTGTTGTAAATGAATACAACTTGTGTAATGGTCATAGTAATTTAATTTGTGATTTGTGACCTGTTTAGATTAAATACGTGAATATGAAGATATAAAACCTGATATTTTAATGAGACACTTAAATGATGTTCTCAATGGCAAGCATATATTTAAAAAGATTACGGAAGAAGTTGAGAAATGGTGGGTATCTAGTAAAAATTTGCTTGGTTTTTATAAAGAGAGTAGAGATCATAATATACAAACTAAGATATTATATATCATTAGAAAGAGAAAATCAAACCATAGCCATCTGTAAGTTATATTTTAAGAAATACGTTACTACAAATTTTATCAGCTTGATCAAAAACTGTAGACGTCACTGTATTTTACTCAAAAAAGTTTATATAAATGACTAAAAGAACATATAAATGAAATTTTTCCAACTTTTTCTCAATTCCAAAATGACCGAAATTTCAACATATCACAAGATCAAAAATGAAATTATCTTATCACAAAAACAAAAAACGACTGAAATTTTGATTTTCACTAATGAATTTGTCTCAAGAAGAGACTTGCAGATGGCGAATACATGATGAACAATTTTAATAAAAACAACAAAATTTGCCACCCTTTATATATTTCACAGAATAAAAAGAGATATTTTACATATTATTTATTAAAATATTGCGAAATGACTAACTAATATAGTTAACAGTAAAGTATTATGATGGTTTCCAATTTGGATTAGTGTGAATTAATATTTTGATCGGGTTCCCTTCCTGAGTCTTGGCAGTATGGAAGGCCTTTAATGTATCCTCGAGCTTATAGTGGTGAGTAATTAAAGGTTTCACGTTGATTTTTCCAGCTCTAACCAACTCAATGGCTATGGGATAACTATAATGAAATAACAACATTATAATGAATATAGCAACAACATTATATTAAATGAAATTACCTGTAGGTAATCTACTGATCTTAGACTATCCTTAATATTAATCTATATCAAAATTGATTTAGTTTATGCTACACTGAAGAAATGACTTGCCAGCATCATTACGAATGGAACGCTTTCTCTCTATCTATTGATAGTTAATAGTAAAGTTGACTTACTCATTGTTGTATCGAAAGATTCCCTTAATGTCCACTTCACGAATTAAGGCGCTTGTCAATGGAAGGGTCATTTCAATTTTCCCTAAACCTACAAGGACTACAACGCCTCCAGTCCTAGTAACCTAAAACAAAAGGTTCAAAAACAATCAGTTATACAATAATATCTTAGTGATTAGTGTAATTACTGGCAAAGAAAAACATTTCCGAGTTACTTATCTAAAGAAAGCATTAAATATGAAGAGATATTTTGAATATTTAGAATTTATCAACACCCCCTCGTACAATTCAAAATGCAGGATCTAGCAAAGAAGTGTGAACATGACTTAAAATAGCTTTTTGTATGCCAAGTATTAATTATACAACTTGATATATTTAAAAAGTATTAACTTCCGTTTTAAAGTTTGATTTTGTTATTATTTAAATATGTTTTTTCTTCAAGCAATTCATCCACACTGTTGAATATTTTGATATTAGTTTTCATAATTTTCATTTTCAATCTTATTTCAAAGATGTTGTTTTAAAACAGTTTTTTGCGTACGCCAATTAACTACTCTGAACAAGAATTTAATCAAGTAACGTATTTTTATGTTTACTGAAAACAGATTAAGAAAATAGGAATGTATTGTTTTACTATTGAATCACTGTACATCTCAACGGTTACATTTCAAATAACTGTTTTAAAGAAACTAAGCGCTTATTGTGTACCACTGAACAGTGGCATAGCCTGAAATATAGGCAATAATTAATTAATCTTAGTTGATGCTGTTTATTTCAAAAGGGACAGGTAATTTATTGACTAAGTGCATAATTAGCTCTAAAATTAATTCGCTATTATCTATATTTCAAGGGAACTTCAAAGTGTCTCAGTACATTATTTCGCAAAAGTATATACAGTGTGCACTTAGAGGTTGGAACAAGTTCGATAAAATCTTTACCGGAAAAAAAATTGGAAAACACTTTTGGACATGTAGATTTTGTTTTTAAATGAACATTTTTTGATATATCTTTATTGACATTACAATTGTTAAAGTTATAACATCATCGACAGTTTGTTTTAAATGGGAACGAACTTATCTGGTAAGTGCATTTTTACGAATGGTGTGTTCAACTTTGTGGTAGTCTACATAACAATTATCATGAGAAAAAAACTTAAAAATCTTACCAAATTATATAGATCTATGTCATAGATATTAATAATTAATACAAACGAAAGCAATTAAATCAAGTATTTAATTTCTCAGCCATCCACCTCTTGACAATGTGCAAGTTGATACTGAAATTCTTGTAAAACGATATTCACAAGCTTCTGCCTGATTAGTCTTACTTAGTTCCGAACTCTATATTTTGATAGTATTTGGTCTATTACGATATGCCTTGGATTTAATGTAACTCCACAAAAAGTCCAGTGGAGTTAAACCCGAAGATCTAGTTGGTTCCTTAATGGCTCCTCTTGTAACCATATTAATAATTTGAAGACAAAAATATACTTACTGTAACAGCAACCCTGACACATTGTTCCACGCCAGAGCAATCGAAACTGATATTCGGATATTCACCTAATAGTTCTTTGATTTTACTGACAATAGCATCTTCGCTTAAACCACTAGTATTAATGATGTAGTCGGCCCCTAACTGTTTGGCCATTTCCAACTTCGCATCAATGACATCTGAAACAAGAAGTTACAGTTTGCAAAATGTACGAGAAGCATCCAAAAACTTCATAGCCAACAAAAAAATCATCGTTGACCTGAGCTAATTGCCGAGATCAAAGAATATTTTTCTGCGTATTGACTGAGATATTTTAAATAAAAAACTAGATATAATCGAAAATCGGAATTATTAGGTTTCGATATTCATTCTTTTGTCAATATGATAATTATCTCATAAATAATTGTCAACCAAAACCCGGGATAATATTGTTTTCTCATGTATTCAACAGCTTGCAAATAATTATCTTGCCAAAATAAATTTTAAAATACAATATCTATTAAAATATTTGTACCTCAAACTTTTCTTAATATTTTGATACTCATGTTGTAAGCTTCTCAAATGAATTTCAAGAACAGGTCTTTGATACCCTTCTGTGAACGCTTTCTTCTGAAAAGAAGAAGGAAAAGTAAAGTGAACGACCGTAGCATGAGTAAAGATATGGCAAGAGAAATCAAAGGGACGTTTCTAGATCGGACAAGCCTACACACTATAATATGTACCTGTAATTATCGTTTTTGATGCTCCCATAGCCTTTGCCGTCAGCAAAGTTACAAGTCCTATGGGACCAGCTCCCAGAATTAAGCAAACATCCCCCACATGAACATGCGACCTTCTACACGCATGTACTCCAACGGCAAGGGGTTCCATGAGCGCTCCATCTTCCAGATCCATATTGGAAGGAAGTCTGTGAAACATTCACGTATTGTATTCAACATATCAAGTTCCAGTGTATCCTATTAATAATCAGATCAGGCTCAAAGGCTAAAGGAGTATAATGGCGATCAAAGCAATGTTTTTTTTGTGACTTGTAACATTTCAAGAACGCCTAATGACTGATGAGGTTGACATTTTGAACACTCCTTTACTTAAGAAAGAAAAAAATAAATACATCATTTATCGTTTACAAAGGAGTTAGAGCTTACGATCGAGAATCAAGGGAATTCTATAATTATTTTAGTGTTCAGTATATACATTTATAAACAAAATGGTGTAAGATAAAAACAAATTAGAGACAGAGTGAGACTACGAATATATTCATGAGGCTAAATCAATCATTCCTAAAGTGGTCTATATCGACCCCCAGGGATCGACGTCGACCTGCAGGGGATCCAAGTCAATAACAATAAAAATTATCTATTTTTGTTGTCATTGTGTGATGGGTGCATGAGGTCTAAATGGGGGTCCACGAGAGTGGATCTCGTTTAGGTAGGCCGTCACCAAAATATTGGCTTCCCGTAAATGTATTAATCAACCTAACACAAGTATTACCTATGTAGTTATTTATGTAATGCTTTCTTTTAATAGATATATAACTTCCCTAATTATTATATGTATATTTCATAAAATTGTGTAAGCAGGCTATTCGCTTTATGGTCCCAGTCCGTGTAACTTGTAGAAACTTGCTCATTTGATACCAATAGCAACGCGTTATTCCCATACTCTCAATAGCAAAACTTGTCCAAACTTGTACCAGAGCTTTGCAAGGATGGCGCAAACTTGAACTAATTATGGTTGCACGGACTTGTTTAATTCTTCATTTATAAATATGAATGTCAGTATGTCAGAAGTATTATTAACCTACTGCCAGCGTAATATATTTCCCTGCGATCCAGTAAATTGTTAGGTCGATTTTATTAATCTCAATTTTAACATTAAATTGGCAAATATAGCTATTGCACATTTCCTTATTTATTTATACAAATAACTTGAATTATTCTGATAATACGGATCGTTAATGCGAGCAATTTAGTTACCCATTTACCCGCTACTGGAGACAATACATCTCAATAATGTTAGTTCAAGTAATGCAATATGTAGTACTGCGACGATAATTTTTCACTAATAATTTTATTGTCTAATTTTATTATCACATTTTCAAACTTGTTATGGAAAGCAGTACTTTTCCTGGCGTAAATTATTATAAAAAAAGTAAGCGTCCTCAAAATCGAATTAGAAGAATATAGTATTACTATGTCTAGTGTAAAGTATTACAGTAATAACAATCCAAGATTTTTATAATCGACTTTAACGTAAGATAAAAATGAATGTATTATGAATGAATAAAATGTTTCCTTACAAATGGCAGAAGTCAGCGGCATGAACGTAGTATCTTGACAGATTTCCATCATCGGGAGGTGTAGCGCAGAAGAATATGTCTTTACAGAGGTTGTAGCGTCCAGTTTTACAATAAATGCAGATACGACATGGTACACCAGGTTCTATGGCCACTTTGTCACCTAAAGATTGACATTTCATTGTGAAATACACATATTGTATGAATAAATTTTCAACTTCACCTCACAAAGAACTCAAATCCATTTAGTGATTTTTTTAACATTTAATCCAATTGTAAACCTTATTAATTCAATTGGAATAGCTCTTTGGTGATAAGCCACATTATTAAATGAGCTTCATTGAATTGCATATACCTAGATTCTTGCTTTCCAAAAGAATAGAAAAACTTTAAAAACAGAAATATACAGATACTTGGTTTCTATATGTGTATATTGGAATCCATATTTAGAATATACAGAATATAGCTAACTGTTCATATTATAACTTATTTGTTATGGAAAAGCTATAAAAAAATTCTTCCCACCACTCATTACTATATATTCCAAAAAAACAGTATTGCAATTTTCTTGTGCCACGTATAATCCTTCTTTATTATTATTCTATCTGTATGACCTAAGATCCTTATTCAGAAACTAATTTAGTAATCATTAAAAAACAGTTTCAACTGTAATTCATTTAATGTTTGCTCTATTAGTTCTTGCAACCAAAAAGGAACATTTGCAATGCGAATTTTCGGTAAATGTATGTTGATGCATTATTTGTGATTAGTTTTTAAGACTTATGAGCTTTTATTTAAACTATTACTTTCCCCGATGATGAATGAATGCGAATAATCACCGTTGGCTATCATGACACCCAGATATGTATCCTATTGATCATTTTTATATGGCTGTATAAAATCGAGTACTCAAAACTAGCCCAATAACACTAGTGAGAGAAATTACTAATGAAACAATAATGCGACTCAATTTTGTTTTATCTGGGTAAACTCAATCGATAAATTTTCGAATCAAACATAAGTAGAGCAAATAAAACGTTCCTAGAATGTGTATACACTTTGTGTTAACTTTTTATAAGTTTAGATAGTGTAGGAATGTCGACGTTAAATAAGACTTTAAGTAATTAATTGACCAATCTGAAAAGTTTTTCATTAAATATTTCTACACGAATATTCCTCCACGTAGTTCTACACGAATCGTTTTTGAAGTAAGTTAATTGTAACCTCAAATTACTTGAAGTTACATTTAACTTAGTTCTTTACTTTTCGAGTAGGCACCCTTTATAAATACATTATTAAATCTCACCTGGTTTCAGATGTTTTACATTTTTCCCAATTTGTACAACTGTTCCAGAAGCCTCGTGACCTACAACAACATTTCTTTTACTATTTAATTTTTTACTATAAACATATTTTGAAGTTTATAAAATACAAACCATAGCTACCCAACGTATTTTGGCATTAATTTGGGTTTCCAATGAATTGAGAAAAATCTAAAGTACGTACAAAATTATAATAAACCTACAAAGAGTTATTTATTGTAGCTGTAACAAGGCTTATTAATCTTGGGTAACTATTGTTTATAGCTATACTATTATACCTACCTATAACCATAGGTTTTTCGACAACGAAAGGTCCAATTCTTCCATTTACGAGATAGTGAACATCCGACCCACAAATACCCACAACTTCCATTTGAAGCAAAACCTCTATAAAAAATAATATTATTTTATTGCATATTATAAAACTGTTATAAAAGCTCAAATAAAATTAATCGTTTTAATTATTACACAATTATAATAATTTATAAGTCAAATTAAGGTTATAGAATATATATATATATATATATATATATATATATATATATATATATATATATATATATGTAACTTTTCTGCGTGAGGAATATCTTTGTGTCTAGCCAAACATCGTTTTTAAGTATTTCGCAATTCCATTATTTAGCAAACAGATTTATTAAATTATAGCGGTTTCCATGTTGTTGAAATCGAAATAAAAGTACCATGGAAAAAGGATGTAACGAGACTTTACGATGAATCACGTCGTTTAATTAAATAATTTTGGTACCGTACTATAATTTCGGTCGTGCGCACATTTAGTTATTATTATTATATTTATTATTATATCATTATCATTAATAAAAATGGAACTATAAATAAAGATTGAACTACGATAGTCAATTCACTATAGTCAGAACTACTTTATTCAATAATCGTATCATTGAATAACCCTTGATACGAGGGTGGAGTTAAAAGTTTCCGACCTGATGAAGAAAAATGTTTTTTTTTACTTTCTGTTATTTTATTTTTCAGCATAATCTCCATCAAGTCTAATACATTTTTCATATCGATGCAATAATGCAGTGATACCATTTTTTTTAGAACGGTTCATTGAGCCCTTCAAAATACGCATTTATAGCATTGATGACTTCCTCGTTGCTCACAAATATTTTACCTCCGAGCCATGTCTTGAGGTTAGGAAACAAATGATAGTCGCTGGGGGCTAAATCTGATAAATAACCTGGATGGGGGAACAATTCTAACTTCAATTCGTTGATTTTAGCCATTACAAGTGAAACAAGATCTCTTTCTTCGCCAAACGAGGTCAATTTTCCAGCATTTAGTCTGTCAAAGGATTTAATAACTCTGTGTAGTATTCATCGTTGATGGTTCTTTGGGGTTGTTTACCTGCTCCAGTCCATTGTTTTGACCCAAGTTTCATCAACAGTTATAAATGGACGCAAAAATTCGCTGGGATTTCGCTTGTACGATGCCAAAATCTCGGTCGAAACAGTCTTCAGTCGCAATTTTTTATCGATAGCTAAATGCGCGGCACCCATCTAGCGCAGAGCCTCCCCATGCATAAATGTTGATGAAAAATATTGCGTGCACGTTCAGTTCACATCCCAGTAGTCTCAGCTATCTCACTCGCTTTCAATCTGCGGTCCTCTACCACGATATTATGAATTTTCTCGGTCATTTCGACAGTTGTAACCTCAACGAGGCGTCCTGAATGTTGTTCACCATCAGTACTCGTGCAACCTTTCTTAAATTCAGTTTAGCTATTGAATATGATGGAGAAGAGTCCTTCGGCGTTGAATCCATTTCTTGTTTGATTTAAAGTGGTATTAAGTCTTTCAAATAGATGTATTTGATGACCGCATGCTTCTCCAATTTTTCCATTTTCACGTAAGCGAGCAAGGCGTCTTATTCAATAGGCTGCCAAACATATACTAACAGAGCAATCGACCTGAAAGTTACTATACAAGCTAGTCATGGATAGTACTGTAGAATACAAGTCAACAATTAGATCTGATGGCGCTATCTCTGGCTCAAGTCGAAAAGTTTTCAACTCATAATACGTATAGTTAATTCAATAAAATATTATCAATAAATAATCCATCGTGTAGTAATTACAATGCAAAACAAAATAATTCATTATTCCTTATGCCTTCATCGATCAAGAAATATTCATTTTATTGAAGGACAAACTAAAATTCATGGAATTTCAATGTTTTTCATAACTTTTCAATTCATTATTCAACTCTTCAATGTATTATACAGCCACTTACATATCTTGTGAATTTATTATTTAGAATTTTCCTTGATATTCTAAAAATTAGTAGGTAATATTGTGCCCGATTTCAAGCGAGGTGGTCCTAATTTATTGGAGAATTACAGACAAGTCAAGTCACAATGCCGTATGATTTTCAAAAATATTCGAATAATATGGTGTTAATCATGATAGGTTAATATCTAAATTATATGATCAAAGTATGCAAGGGTTAGCATTGAATTTGGTCAGCACCTTTCTTGAAAACAAGAAACAATCTGTTACTATAAATCAAAAAAGCTATGATCGTCTAGAAAGATATTATTCTGAATGTGCTTTCGTAGTAATAGGAGTTCCACAGTGCTTCATTTTACGCAGGTATTTAATTACTGCGCGTTGCTCGACAGCTATAGACTAACAAGTTTGTACCGCTAGTCTCAGCGGAGCCCTGAAAAGGATCAACCCTCGTAAAAGGATTTAAATAGATTGTATAATGTATACGTTTTGAGTCACACAGGAGGCGCAAGATCCAGGTAATATAACCTCATAGAGGGGGTCTATGAGGTTACAGGTCAAACATAACTTTTTATTACAGCTGAGCCCTATTGCTCCACTAACCATATGTCAGGGAAAGACACACGACTTCCCTCTCACACACACCTGACTCCAAATCCTGGGATCCTTTTCTAATAGAGAAGGACCCCTCTCAAGTAACAAGACTGGCTCTCCTGACGGCGATCCAAGCGACGCGGTTCGTCCGCATTGTCGTGGAAGATCGCCTGATATGACTTCCTGAGCGTCGTGCTGATCGCGACGATCGCCTGATGACACCTCTCGGAGGGCTGACGCTGACGCTGGCGAAACGATGCGGCAAAACAAGGCGACAGAAGATTAAAGAAAAAGCCGAGAAGTTCCTGCCAGCGGGACTTCAAGACGTCAGGACCAAAGGAGGTCGAGAGGAGCGAACCGCTCACGTCAGTCACGCGGGTCTTGTTTACGGACATCACTTGCCTCTCGCGTAGGCATTTATACATTCCGTACATGTATACGGCACCTAGGACAATCCCATTGGTCAGATTTGAAATTTAAACCAATCAAACTTCGAGTGCCATACACGTGTACGGAATGTAAATCGGTGCCATATGCACTTACGGAATGTAATATAATGCCTGCATTAAATCACGCCTCCAGCGGCCAAATATCGTGTTTTATTTTTGCGATTGTGGCGCTTACGCACTTCTATAGCCTTGTGCGTTGCGTCCCCTCTTGTGATTTTCACAGACATATTTTGAGCAAGAAATCTGCAGTTATTGCTTCGCCCACAATTAATTATTTTAAACAGTTCTCTTGTGTTTATTTGGGTGGCTGTACGTGTTTGAAATCGCCATGCATGCTACGGCAAGTTTGCTACCTTTGAATTATAAATATTTTGAACTGAGTCCTGGAAAATATAGAGCAAACCTATTGACTGAGAATGACGCTAGACGATGGGTGGAGGAATTTGTGTCTTTGACAAATTCTAATTGGAGGGTGTCGAGTGTCAAGACGAACACGCCAAGGCTCATATGTAGGTAGGTATTTTATACGCACCTAGTTATACTGCACCATTTTCCAATCTACAATCTACAAGATGGCATTATCAGGGGCGCCAACTTGCTTATTTGATGTGATGACAATAAAATACTCATATAGAGTGTCTCCTAATTGCGATACAATAATTTAAGCTTGACCTAATTGATAAATTGAACCGATTTAATAAAAATTTAATATTAATGAGTTTATTTAAATATAGGTCTATTTCCAAGATACAGTGTTATTTTTTTAACATCGGTTTTTATTAATATCTTAAATATTGGTGAAATTTGGCATTGTTATTTGTAGTGATAAAAGGTTAATTTAGTCTTAACTACAAACAAATTATTGTCCAGTGGTGACCCAAGCGCCACTTTCATGAATATTATTGACCAAAATATACGCCACCACTAATACTTAAAAATGTTATGTTTTTACCAGATTGGGCAACTAATAATACAACTTAATAATAAGTCTTATGAATTATTTTCGTATTTTGCTTTGTTTTTGCGAGAAAAAAAAACACTTTATGCACGTACTTGGGCAACATAAAAAAACTAAAAACTACCAAACTAGCTAAACTGGGATGCACCTATTTGTATTATGAATTTATATTTTAGTCTGGAATACTATTGTCATCATACATCGCATCGCAGAGTGGATCCAAATAAAAACCTAAAAGGAAAATTTAAAAATTGTTATTGCAGTGCAAAACTTAGAATTACTATAAAACATACAACTAAAGACACGAGACAAGAGAAAAAAAGACAAATATGTAAAGGTTAGGGTTAATATGATGAATATGATAATTCTTACTTTATAAATATTTTTTAAAGAACAGTCTGCCTGCATCGTATTTACAAATGATCACAACCATAATTTGACCTCTACGGAGAGCCTATCTTATTTACGTCCAACACGTACAGTAAGCGATGATTTTGTCACCTATTTCGATAGCGGATTAGGAATTACAGAATCTATTCAATATCACGAATCAAAATTAGAATTAAAATATGGTATGGGAAGCGTTGAGTTGGCTAATGCATTGTTAAATCCTAAATATTGAACAGTAGCTTTTTGGTACAGCAAATGGCAAACTGTTAATTTGGGACCGCGACATGGACAAGGTGTTTTGGAGGTATCAAAATATTGTTTTATTGCTATTTTTGTTTAATTTAAATAAATATTGTTTTAGAAAATTAAACAAAATCAGAAAATGTATGAAGAAAATGGGCATATCGTCAAATTTCAAGAGAATCCTTTTGCTGTTGTCATAATAACAAAAATTATGCAACGGGCCCATTCCTTGCCATTTTCTAAGGATATTGTATTCACAGATACAATGTAGGATAGGATGATTTAACGAATCGCAGCAAGATGTACTATCTTGCTGCGATTCGTTAAATCATCCTATCACATTTATGCTTACGCCCTATGCAATTGGAGCGATTCCTCTAGGCGTTATAATAACTAAGGGACAAACGGAAAATGACTATAAAGCCGGATTTCAGCTAATTAACGATAATGTGCCCAATTCGTTCTGTGGACAAAGTTATCCTAAAATTTTCATGACAGACGACAGTGACGCCGAACGAAATGCTCTAAAATGTGTTTGATCGAAATCTAAAACGCTTTTATGTCGCTTCCATATTTGTCAATCAATTTGGCGTTGACTTTGGGAAAAGAAAAATAATGTCCCAAACGAAAGCCGCTAATCGCTTTACAAAGATTTTCAAGCAATTACAAGCTTACACCATTGAGGAGGCACAAACAGCATTTCAAAGCGCCATTGACAATAGTAACGATTATCCAGAATGGGCAAAATACATTACAAATTACTGGAATAGAAAAGAAGATTGGACATTAGCGTATAGGCATATAACTCAATAGCATTAATAGACTTTTCCTGTACAGTAATGGAAGAATATTACCAGCGTCGCCTGAGGAATTTTATCAATAACCGAGATAGTTCTGATCGCTTATTTCTAAATAAACAACTAAAAAAAATTAGTTATCTACAGAAAGAAGATATAACAAAAATTTCGTCATTTCTTTATGCTGTTCCAAGCAGTAAAAATAATGAAACATATTATGACGTAGATATCCAAGCAGGCTTTTGCAGTTGCGAAGAGGGCAGACTAGGAAGGTTCTGCAAACATCAAACGGCTGTTTTAAATTTTTACGGAGTGTCTTGTACCAACGCGCCTGCAGCTTCTTCAGACGCACGCCTTTCTATGGCCAATCTAGCGTTTGGTAATAAGGTCCAGCAGTTATCATTTTATGAACCTTTTGTCTCAGAACCATCAACGACCTGTGGCATTGCAGCTGAAAGCGAGGAATTCATATCTCTACAAGATAATGTTGTGTCCACAAACGCCATTAATAATGAAGAAGTAGAAAAACTGTCAGATATAACTGAAATGGCCACAAGTGCTGAGGATTCCATTAACTTTCAGAATGTTGTTGATCTAATGATTTCTAAAAATAGCGAATTTGGCACTTCCACCTCAACTATTCGGAAGTTCGTGTGTCCAGCGCTATAGGCAAAAGTCGACCATTAAAGTTCAGCCTACAGCTTTAAATAGGAGAAAAGTTGGAGTAACAAGAGGAAATAAAAAAAAGGCCTGTCGGTCGTCCAGCAACTGGGGAACCTGCCAAGAAAAGACCAAAGAAAAAACATGATCTTTCCCAAAATGTTAAAATAAATAAACCCAATGCAATTAAACATGGTTCAGCTCACTGATTCTGTATAAAGTTTTTTTTGTTTTGTTCTATTAGTTAATAAACATATTGACGTTTTTGTTCTAATACTCTTATATGTATGTTTTCTTTTTCACCGAAACTTAGGTTAACATTTGCAATGTGTTAATAATTATTACATTCGATATTCCGTAAAAAAATTACAAAATCAATACGTCATACTATCACTTAATTTGAAATACAGTTTACTGCAGCTTAAAATATAAAAAATAATTGACTTAAATCTTTGCAAGGTTTTGCTCTTTGAAAAAAATTCTGCTGCAACAACTATTACATTCCGTAAGTGCATATGGCACCGATTTACATTCCGTACACGTGTATGGCACTCGAAGTTTGATTGGTTTACTTTTCAAATCTGACCAATGGGATTGTCCTAGGTGCCGTATACATGTACGGAATGTATAAATGCCTCGCGTAGAGACCCGCGAAAACGGAAGCAAAGCTCGGCCTACCTTCGTACGACGCCGACGGTCCAGGTCTACACGATGGGCGAGTAAAGAGCGGTAATCGCGCTCGACCTGCCGACAATACCCATCAATACGCCTGCCAATTAATATTGGCGTTTTGAGTCGTACTGTCAACACCAAGTTAATTTTGTTCGTTTCTTTCATTTTTAACCTTATCCTGAGATCTTTGTAGGTAGATTATATGACAATTAGACCAGTAAACATACATGTATTTAACAAACTATTTAAATTGTACTTGTCTGTAATGTGACTTCAAAAAATGTGTACTAGTGTGGATTTGATCGACTGTATATTCCGTAGTTTAACGTTTAATTTCGCCGCCACTGCTCAGTTAATTAAGCCGTAATTATCGTTGTGGTTTAAGGTTAAGTTGTCAAATCCATCCAATAAGTACGGTATACTGACCACAACTTTTAAGAAACCGCTAATTTTAGTGTAAATATTGCCTGTAGTAATAATCGCAATTCTATTATTTGGAAATTTTAGATCCTATACGTACTACATACAGTACACATATACCTAAAGAACGTAGTAATACTTATTTAAAAGTTAAATTAAAAGTATGTGATCGACTACATTTCTAATTTACATATTTTTAATAATTAATCACTCAAGTTGTTATTACGCAGTTTCTGATTCCGACTCTTCATGTCTTGATACGTTATGGAGACCCGATTACGAGATGACATTATCGTTATCAAAGGCTTGAATATCAATTAAACCAAACTTATACTATGATTATATGTTATGTAAACAACGAATTATATTTAATCAATTCTGTCGAGTACTATGCAAGATATAACTATTATATGAATTTAAATATGGCCTTGAAAGCAATCAATCGTATCTGCGTACTTGAATTTTATTTTATTAAATGAGAGGGACTGCAAATTCGCAAATGGCCCGATTAAACATTTTGAATTTAGATTATCTCTCGACATGATGGACAATACGTTGGATATCTGAAGGAAGTGTTCCTCTATGTTATCAGTATTTACATACACATCACTGAATATACTGATCTAGATTAATTAGAAACAATATTAAATAATATACGTGTACCATTTTGCTATGATCTGGCTGATGAATTATTTGACAAGAATTACATCATTTTTTAAATAATTATCTATCTTCTATCTATTCATAATTTAGGAGTTTCAGAGGTCTTGGTTGTTTATAGCGAGTATTGCAAAGACGTGCGTTGTTGTATTTTATAGCCAATTTAATATAAGTGTATAAATATTACCATGTGAAGTTAATTATCCTGTATATAATTTAGAAAAAAATTATTATCTATAGAAGAAATCAAATAACGCGCAAATTTGTTATTAATTCACACAAGTCAAAATCCCTTGGTATTACTGCTAACAATAAGTCTAGAAAGTACTCTTGAAAATTTTCTAAACAAAACGCTGAGTAGGTATATTGCCAAATTCCACTAGCACATCAATATGCTGCAATCATATTACTTTTGGAATGCGGTGAAGACAATAATTTAAAAAGTCCTTAAGATTACAATAACAAGAAAACTCTACCAAAACTGCTTCACACATTTTGATAGTCGAAAATTAATTGGCATAAATTCACGGTACTACCTCCGACAACTATTTTAAAATCAACCACCACATTTGACCAAGATCCTTTGAAATTTCGGTACTTTTACTTTCGGAACTTTTTAAATAAAACAGTTTTGAAATCGTTGAATTATGGAATTATGGATTGTGATGGTTTTGAATTCGAAATCTTTTTAATCGAAATTAAATTGAAAAATAAAAAATAAATCAAAATTCTTATTACAATTGAATACATTAAATTTATAGTTAAATCAGAAGTTTACATGTTACGTAACGATAAATATCTATAGAATGTATGTTAAGCCATACGACAAAAGTAAAATATTTTACCTAAGTTTTATCAAACCTGTCCAGTTTAAGAATTATTGAATAAAAAACGCATCTATGTCAATAAGACAAAGAGCAACGAAAAAATAACCAATGAAATATTCTACTACTTTTCACCAAAAATTATCCGATTTTTCGTCAGTTTAAATGCGGGCTAGCTTACTTTAAAGGCCTCAGTTCATCGTGCTAGTGAAAGAAAAACTAAACCCTTTCCTTACTAGGTCAATGTTGAATTATGGCCAGATAATAGTAACAGAAGATTTAACTCAAATGATTCATCAAATCACTAGGAATTTATTCAGATATGAAAGTATGAATTATTATTTTCGAACCCTAAGAACCCTATTCCAACCCTAAAAATTCTCACTGTCATTTAACGACCATAATATCTAAATGTTTGCACTAAAATTATCGCGAATTGCAATTTGAGCTTAGAAATACTTTAACAGCCCATATTTACTTAAACTTCCTACAGTTTGGTCTTATCTCAACCATGGTCATACTTTTTCTAACCAACATAATCCAGACATACTGATCGGAAAAGAGGAGAAAGCGGATAGATGGAAGCAGTACTTAGGAAACTTATACGAGGGTCAGGAATTAGGAGAGATATTAGAGGAAGAATCTAGCATCGATAGGGAAGATGTAGGAAAACCTATACTGAGAGAGGAATTTGAAATAGCACTAAGGGGGCTAAAGGACAATAAAGCGCCGAGTGTAGATAAAATACAGGCAGAAATTTTGAAATATGCGGGACAGAAAGTAGTAAATAGGATGTTTGAACTTGTAAAATACATATACGAAACGGGCGAGATGACGGAGGATTATAAGAGGAACATTATCGTTACTATACCGAAAAAGAGAGGAGCCGACAAATGCGAGAACTTTAGAACGATTAGCCTAACTTCCCACGCGTCAAAAATCTTAACCAGAATAGTGCAGAAGAGGATGGAAAATAGAGCGGAGGAAATACTAGGAGAAGACCCATTCGGGTTTAGGTGAAATAGGGGAACTCGCGAAGCTATTCTGGCGCTAAGAGTAATGTTAGAGAAAACAATAGAAAAAGGAAAGAACGCTTATATAGGATTTGTAGATTTAGAAAAAGCTTTTGATAATGTAAGATGAGAAAAAATGTTCGAGATACTAAAGAGCGCGGGAATGAAGTACAGAGATAGGAGAGTAGTACACAATCTATACAAAGAGCAAACTGCTGTTATAGAAGTAGAAGGGGAAAGAAGGGAAGTAGGTATTAGGAAAGGAGTAAGACAAGGATGTACGCACTATCACCACTAATTTTTAATCTGTACATCGAAGAGGCGATTAATGTGGTAAAAGATAGAGTGGATTTCGGGATTAAAGTACAGGGGACAGAAACTAAAAATGCTGAGATTCGCGGATAATATAGCAGTATTAGCATCTAGTAAAGAGGATGCAGTGTTGACAGAGGAATACGGAATGAGGGTGAATAAAAACAAAACTAAAGTGTTAGTGTACAGAGGGCGCGAGAACAGAGCAAAAACGAAAGTACAAATTAATAATGAAAGATTGGAGACTTCACTTATTTAGGAAGTAAAATAAATTGGGATGGAAGAAGCGATAAAGATATAAAACAAAGAAAAGCGCAGGGTCGAGTAGCTTTTAACAAAAAGAAAGAACTTTTATGCTCGGGGGTAATAATAAACTTAGAAACAAGGAAGAGATTTTTGAAAACGTATTTATGGAGCACGGCACTATACGGTTGCGAAACCTGGACGGTAGGGGAAGCAAATAGGAAGAAATTAGAAGCTTTTGAGATGTGGTTTTGAGATATTTGTTTTGAGATATTCTTGACGAGTTAGTAATAATACCGTCATGACACTTTTTAATAGAAATGAATGATCTTAATTTAACTGAATTTAAGACGCATAGATGTTACTTTTATAAAATACATCTCTCCCAGGATATAGCAAATTTAAAACAGACCGACACTGTAGATTATCCATTGTCTCCATATCATTTTGTTCATATTTACGTTAACAAGTAAAATATAATTATTTTAATTATTATTAGAACTAAAAATTAGACACTTACGGTTGTCACCTGGTACAGGAATTGGTCTTTGTTCCTAAAATGAAAATGAAATTATTAGAACTTCAAGAAGAGGTTACCCCATTTATTAAAGTAAAACACTAAAGTAACTAGTCAATATTTCAGTAGAACGATATTTTAATTTTCTTTTAAGTTATTTTGTATACAATATGACAAATTATATGGTTGTTTATATAATTATGTGTGTGAAATGAAATTATTCTAATATTTCTGAATAATTGAGGACAAATATTATTATTATCGACATAAACAGCACTTTCTCAGCGAAATTTCTAGAAAACATTCACTAACTCCTGAGACTACCTGAAGAGCTTGGCCAACAGAGGTGAGAATTCACTCCATCCCTGTTTGTTATTAAATGACTTTGTCATTTAATATCGTTTGTCCATCGAGGAACGCCCTTGTTATGTGGAAAATATGTAGTTGAAAAGTTCCAGCTTTTAGATGTTTCTATGGCAAGGTTTTCATATTTTCTAATCTTTTCGGTTTCCGTTCTATTGATATTTCCCGTGAACATTCGCCTGTTCCAATATAACAAATGTCTATCGTTCTCGAGGACTAGATGTGGCTAATATTTATAGTATAGTGGTGGATTAGACAGTAGATTGTACTTTTATGCCATATTCGCTTGTAAGGGGTGGTTCAACCATAATGCACGATGTTAATTGTGAGTCACACCTTAACGTCAAGTTTTTTGCCCAACTTAATTTGACATTTCTTTGTTTCAGTGTTTGACAAATTCAACCATGGAGAGGTACACAATTGAGCAGCACGTTAATATTGTTGAAGCCTTTTACGAAAATGGGCGTTCAAATCAAAATGCATTTCGTGCACTTCGTGACTTTTTTGGTCAGCATAATCGACCAAATGTGTCCACAATCCGGAGAATTGTGCGCAAATTTCAGCAAACCGGGTCTGTAGGAAGTGTGAAAACACCTGTGCATGCTCGTCCAGTTCGTTCTGCGGAAAACATTGCTGTTGTTCGCGATAGTGTAGCAGAAGCAGTTACCGTGAATGGTGTTCGCTATCGCGAGATGATAACGGACTTCTTGTGGCCAGAATTTGAGGATATGGACCTGGACGATATGTGGTTCCAACAGGGTGCCACTTTCCACACAGCCAACGAAACAATGGCACTTTTGCGCGAGAAATTCAATGGCCGTGTTATCTCACGTCGTGGCGATGTTAATTGGCCGCCACGATCATGTGATTTGACACCGTTGGACTTCTTTCTTTGGGGATATTTAAAAGAAAAAGTGTACGTCAATAAGCCAAGAACAATTCAAGAGCTAAAGGATGAGATAATTCGGCACATTAACGACATTGAACCTCAATTATGTCTCAAGAATCATTGAAAATATGGACCATCGGATAGAGGTATGCTACCGAAGCCGTGGCGAGCATTTGGCCGATATTTTGTTTCACGCATAATTGTCATAGATCCTTCTATCATAATAGAAAATATTAAGATAATTCTCTGAAAACTTTTTGTTTTATTTACAATTAACATCGTGCGTTTTGGTTGGACCACCAGATATTATATGTATGTATCTTCATACTGTAATTATTATTATTATCAAAAAAGAAAGAGAGCAGAAATTAATGACTTATTATGCTCACATACAAAATAATGGCGTTAATAGTTGTATCATAGAAGTGCAATGTGCTTAAAAGTAATTAACAACTGAATAAAAATTGGTAATACAATATTATTGTTAAAAATTAAATGGAAAAACGAAATTAGCGTTTAGAAAAATGGTAGTTTGTAGCTAGATTTTTTTGGTTTATAAAGGGTGTCTCATTTAAAACTATATGATGAAATTTGTGGATAAAAGTAATAATATTTGACAAACTAAGGTTTTTTATTTTTCGACATAAAATGGAGATAATACGGCTATAAATTGTAAAGTATATCATTTATAAGGCCGACTCCACTCATTTCGCTGATAGATGTATCTGCTGAAAGATGAGAGATTTTTCTTTAAAATCTGATGCGTGGTGGCTCTTGACAGATTTACTTGTTATGCACGACGTCGAATTGATGTGTTTGGATACTCCCGTACACTTTCTCTCACTGCAGCAATATTTTCATCTGACTGACCACGACGAAGACGCCTTTATGTTGCCTTATCAATAACAAAACCCGTCTCTTGAAATTTTATGATTAAGTTACGAACTGTTAGCTAATGAGGGACTCCTATGGATTCCCTCTGACAATACGGGTGTACACTTCCTGTTTGACAAGAAATATAAAATCACCCTCGCCAGTAAGACCGACTAGATGGAGGGTCGAGCTGGATTACCGCTCAATGGAGACATCTAGTACACGGATGGAGCCAAGAGTGGGAACAGAGCAGATACGGGGGTGTATAGGCGACGCGATGGGATAGGTAAAACCTTCCCCCTGGGCAAATACACTACCGCATTCCAGGCCGAGCTAGTTGCAATTATATACGGTGTTCTGGGGGCCGACCAAAGTTGGACCCAGGAGAAGGTATGTATCTGCTCGAATAGCAGGGCGGCATTGGCATCCCTGAATTCAGCAACGACAAAGTCGAAGCTGGTCTATAATTGCTATGAAGCAGTGAACCACTTGGCAGGGAAGGGACCGTTGGAACTCTTATGGATACCTGGGCATAATTACATTAAGGAAAATTTTATTGCAGATGACCTTGCCAGACTAGGGACCAGGGAAAACCTCTATGGACCAGAATCTTCAGTGGGTATAAGTCGGAATCTGATCAGAGACTGCATCAATGGCTGGGCAAGAGACCAGCACAATAAAAGATGGAGACGAGTAACCGATTGTCGAATAACCAAACTCTTCATCGAATACTCAGAGATTGAGAAATGGGCCAAATAATTCATTAAAATGAACAGGAACAAAGCAGAACCCTGGTGGGAATCATAACGGGCCACCATAGTAGCCTGAATGCATATAAGCACAAACTGAGACTGACTGACAGCCCAATCTGCATATACTGTAAAGAAGACGAGGAAACCTCGGTTCATCTTCTTTACACCTGCCCCGCACTGGAGGAGAAGAGGTACCTTATATTAGAGACCCCTGTTATCCTAGAGGAAGCGAGGCTTAAGGCGGGGGACGTGCCTAAATTGCTCCTTTTATAGGATAGCATTTTTGATAATGACCCGGATAAGAGGGGATCGCCAAGGGACTACCCATGCGATAAGTGGCTGATGAGGCCCAAACTCATATAACATAATAATAATAATATGAACTATTAACTATATAGGCGCTTCATTTTGTCCTAATTTTGTGCGAATTTTTCTGAACGCAACTGTAAATGATTTTATGATTTCACTTTCATAAAACAGCTGTATACAAACTAGTCGTCGTTGAACTGTTAATCGCGGCATGTTGACGTCGTAGTGTTCGTAGATAGCATTAAATATTGACGCTATATTTGACAGAACACAAATAGCGCCCAATTCAAATCCTATAGTTTCAATTGAGACACCCTATAATTATGACCACGTAACTCGGGGGACCCTATCAGAGTTAAATATGTCTTCTCTGCAGCAAAATTCGCCCTGAATAATACCAAATAACACAATTAAATTAACTGTTATTGTGACTAATAATAACTTTATAGTTGACACCATAAAATAATTCTCGACATAATCTTCACAATATGAAATTAAAGCTATTACTTGTTAGTATTAGTTATTACCTCGTCTTTATCTTTTTATTTATTTATGTGTATTATAATTAGTTTTACGGTGTTATTAACTCAAAAAACGGCAAATAATATTGAAACGTAATAAACGGATACATGTTATATATTTTAATCCGTGTTTTGGCATTCGTATACGACTTAATAAGTGAAAGGTCAATATAATCCAGAAACACGCCTTTATTCATTCAAAATATGCAAAAACTTGCGGATTTTTAGACAATAGGAACACAAAACCGCAAAAGTATTGTGACGTAGATACTATGTGTTACCATAATGGATATTAAATATTAATTTATGTTGATGCGCATAACTGTGGGTGTGTTAATTATAATATAAATGTATATCGTAATTAAAATTGGCGTATCGTGTAAATTATATGCTAATAAACACTTAATGTGTTCAGAACTTTGAAAATTCTCTGTACAATTAGGTATAGATACTACTATACAGTGCCATAGTATTAGCACTAGTGGCGGCTCGTCAGCGTAGGTAGAGGAGGGGTTGTCCCATCAACAAAAACAATGAAAGACAAGTCTTATTTTTATTTGGTCTGTCGTTTTAATATTTAGTTTGATTTACCTAACATCCACAATTGATATTTATTATCTAATATCTTATTACGTTATCACTTGTCAACAAAATACCAAACTAATATAATGGTACAGATCGATTAAAGATTCAATAGCATGCGTTTAGATATCGCGCCATATTTTAAACTTACTAGTACACCCACTTTTACACTAACTCTAGTACACCCAGGCCAACGATAAGAAACGAGTGGTTGCGAATTCAAACGAGAGCAAGTATCCTTCACTATATTAGTAATAAAATATGGCTACATATCTGACAGTTTCGCTAGTAAACGAGCAACGAAATTTACAGTCTTGAGACGTCTTCGCATTCGCCATAAGAATCTTGCGCTGTTAATTTGCCTAATGTTCATTATGCAATCTCAAAGGATACGTGTTTCGTGCTTGTGGTTGTTAAATTTAATTGAAAAACGTTTATTTATTACGTTTAAAATTTTAAGTGACTGACAAATCGACGGCTGTTATACCCTATTGTAGAAATTTTATTTATATTTTTGCCGATTTTTATTAAAAAACTCGTGATAAATCATAAATCAAATAAGAAACGGTAGTGATACCGTAAACTTTGTAATAAAATGTGTTTTAATCGTCTTTTGTAAAGTCATATCATTTTGAAAATACTGCAAATTCTAGATAGTGGTTTATTGATATGTGATATACGAAATGTTCATACCTGACGAGGTGTACAATGCAAAATAAATTGGTTTGGTAGTGTCTGTTATGTTCTGACGAAATGACTATACTGATCTTAAAAAGTAGTCATGAACATTGCAAATGCCAAAAACATATTTCTGGTGCTCGTAAATAGCATATTCTAGGAAAACAAGCATCAAACAATGTTTCAAACAGTATTTGTTGCTCTCTGACAGATGTACAGAGGCAAAGTTAAAAAAAAAATAAGTAAATAACTAATAATTCTGACGTATACAAAATTATATGTGAGTACTAGAATAAGGATATATTCGTATGAATAGACAACTATCTGTACAGACCTGGTAGATAATTAATAATTAATTGTCCACCTAATTAAGGTCACACTAGAATGAGTGTATTCACTGAATTCACAATGCCGTGTATTCTCGTTCGTTATGCAACCAACACAACATGTCACCGTACCACTCCAATATTGACTTGGTAAAGAAGACGTCGGCAATAAGCATTTTCTTGCTGCTGTTTAGTGCTTTTGTTAGTGCCAGATGCAGCTGTGCCCGTGAAAATATCGGCGCAGAACTAAAAAAGTATCCTTACATGATTCATGTAACTTGCGTGGCTTACAGTGCCACAGGGTATTGAAGGAAATTCGAAAATAATTCAGGAAGTGGACTATTCTATGTTCTAAAGATAGTATATTATAAAATGTCATATATTATGTGGAGCATCTTACGGACATGGATGTTTGTTTGAACTTTAAATCTTGTGGAACCAAAACAGTACCTTGTACTAATTACATAACTATATTATTTAAATCTAAAAGCTTGAGACCCATTAACTTAAATGGATTAAAGATATGTCTAGACTAAAATATCTAAGTAACCCAACTTTGATTATAGTATTAATTTTTAAATGTCGAAGACCGTAGATATATATACAAAGTATCTAAACACAGTGGTCTGAAGCATTAAAAAAGAGTGTTTTATTAATAATCGTTGTCTTAATGAAGTTTTTCAAGAAGTTTCAACACTAATCTCCTGGAAGTTTTTAAGTCTTATCATTAGTCGCAGATCATTCTGAAATTTGACTATATGACTTTCTATTTCTATGTGCATTTTTGTTTTATAGGAAATGTCATCTTCATCTAATCCACTTCTTAAAAGATTTAGCGATATATACGACAGCTTAATAAAGACTTTATGTATAAGACAAAACCAAAGCATTTTTTTATTTTCTTTTAATTTTTTTTTTTTAACTATTAACTGTTAAGAACTTCTTCACTTCAGTCAGGCAATTGATGGGTTGGATTCGGCAGTTTGGGTATAAAATGATAATTAAAATTAAAAATTGAAGACCGAACTAGGTAAGAATACTTGATGAAAGTAAGATATGTAGACCGAAGAGCCTGTTTAAGTATACCGAGATAGTCAGATCTCAGTACATTTCTAAAAAAGTATATTTCTGTAAGATAAGAAATTCAAATATGCAGAGGTTATCATTATGATACCATGGGTGTGTAACGTCACAGTACTGATCTTTATTTTTTATACTACCAAATTTTCCAATCGACATAATATTTTAATTTCCGTTTTATTTAATTGCCTTTTTTTAATTATCATATAAGATGCATTAAAATAAATTATAGATCCTTGAATATAGTGATATTTTAATTATACATCCCTATGAGAAGTTTTAATAATCCTTATTTTAATATTTAAAAACGAAATATTTGAAAATTGATTATCATATTGTTTAATATTTATTTGATTACTGATGACCCTCCAGCAGACCTACTGATGACAGCGTTTAAAAATATTTCGTAGACAGTTCAAAAAAAAAACTGTCAAGAGAAGAAAGAGAAGATCAAATAGATGAGATCCCTCACCAGAGTGTTTGGCCACGAAACGCCTCTGGTACTCATACATGAAATTATAATTGTATTGAATATTTCATAACTAATTATAATAAACGATAAAACAACTGGTAGTGTGTTGTTACTTTTTATTTATCTTCTACATTTATATCCCCATTCAGTTTAAAAAAATTACAAAAATCTGTATAGAGCAATTTATTATAAATGAAGGTATTGTTGACTACCGTATAGATTTAATTCATTCAGTCGATTTGAAGGCGGTTGAAGAATTGAACAATAGGTTCTTGAGTTCTGGTTGGACATGATACCAATGATTATTGATTAATCAGCATTCTGTTAGCTACGATTGTTTACTATAACTCCGACCAAGTCTAGTAAGTTTGTATTCACGAAGACTGATACGCCAAGAGGTTTTCCAGAAATTCTTATACTCGTATATTATACTTATTTTATTATACAACGCGACGTATCGCCTGAGTATAATTCTACCACAGTTTGTTTACCCGCTATAAATATCACAAGCTGTTTTCTATGAAACCGTCATCCGTCAAGCTCAAATTAATTTCAGTCCCATTAATGAAATTTATTATTTTTATTTGATAGTTTAGCTAATATTATTCGCCATTTCGATTCGATAACTCCGATAAGAGCTACTGATAAGTGATACAGTGCTTTCGACACGGATCCTGCTGAAAATAATTAATATTGTGTATATTATTATACAAGTGTAAATGTATTATAGTACATAACATTCATTCAATTTTGAGAAAAGTCAGAGTGAAACGTTTTTATCTACGGGAGTAATTATTGTTACTTTTTATTTTTTTAAAATTCGAGCATGTCAATAAGTATAAATTCATTCAGTGTTTTTCGAATAATTATTGCTATATTCTAACCAAGAATAATGAAACCATTATATAAAAGTTGCACCAAGAGAGCTCCAAAGAATATATTAAATTACTCCTGTACTTGCTTATTTATTAACTTTATTGTTATAAATCTTTTAATAAAAATTTAACAGTTAAACTAAAATGTTACTATTGATCCACATCCACTCCAATTGCAATTTAAATGGTCTTACTTACCTTATGGATTTTAACTTCCAGTATATTTTTATAGAGCTTCCAGTATGTTTTTCAAGCTCTAAAGAAAACGAAGACTAATTAAAATATTCTTAGAAATTCGAAATCTATGTCCTTATAAAGAAAGTCATTTTATACTTTTTGTTTAATATTTGTCAATATTAAACAACATCAAAGCAGTAAAGGTACAATATATTAAATAATTCAGAGAATAAAAAATTGCTCCACAACATCAAAAATGAGCAATCAAGGAAGACATTATTCTGAATGTTTGTTGAATAACTGTTGGCAATGACTTGGGTAACTTGGGTGGTACCTTACAACCAGAAAATAGGAGATGCTTAAGCCACTGTGAACTGGAATTCTGAAAGAAGCCGATCCCTAAATTTCTTAAACGACATATTTTGGGCTTACAAAAATGTGTCTTAAAAATATTTAAATCGTTCAAAACTCACGGAACTAATCTGTTGAATCGAATGGCATTTTCAGATAAAACAACGATCTATTTAATGGAATAATTTATAGGCATAATGATCCTTGTTCCAATAGGCAAAATCCTCTACTGGTATTGTTGAAAATAACATGATTAGATGTCACCCAACCGTATAGGAATAACCAGCAATGATATAGTAGACCAGGTGATCGTATGAATATCCTTCCAAATGACATGAAGGCATCTATTAGAAACCAACTCGTTGATACAGGGCAAAGTGCATGGAACAGAATTGAGTCCAAACTAAAAACCATTAAACAAATAGTAGAACGATGGTATTTTCCTTGCAAGGTATCTCGAAGAAAGGAAGTGGTGATTATACGTCTTAGATTAAGACATACTAGGCCCACCTATTCCTATTTACTGCAAGAATGTATAAGCCTAGAACTAAGGAATAGAACAACCGAGATGTCTGAGATGTCAAACTGAGTTAACAGTAAATATATTAGTACAATGTATGGAATGAAATGAAACCGTGCACAATACAAACAAGTTACCAGTCCATTTAGAAAAAAAAAATAAATGTTATTTTTGAAAAACTTGATGTTATATTACTCTAAACTAAATGTGTTAAAATCTCACGGAGAAGTAAACAAATATTTAATAATAGAAAACAAATTAACATAACGTTGTTATAATTAAATGATTTTTTTTTCAAGGCACATACATATAGACGTATAAATCAATTGAAATTAATTAATCGTAGTGACAACAAAATTCTAGGAATGTGGCGTGATAGAATATGTAAAAATTACAATAAGGATTAAATATTACTTCTAAAAAGAGAATTATTTGGATACGATCTAGTTCTATTTATTTGAAAATAATATTATTTACATTAAATTCGTAAACAATCAAAATATGGAATTGAAACATACTGTATAGTGTATTTGTTCTATTTTCACCTCAAATTGCCACCCATAAATAATGGAGCAACTTGTATAAAAATAGGTACTGCGCATGAAGTATTTGCTAAGAATAAATACCTATCTTTCTATTCTCATTAAAATCCCTTGGAGACATCAACGTCTATTTACATCTAATAAGTAAAACAAATATGTCATGGGTTTATTTACTCCATATTCTTGAGGACAATGTAATGTATACAATAACAATATATTCTTTTATATCAATGCCTAACCAATGTGTATGTAAATTCATGTAAGGATTCAATAACACCTATGACTTTTTAACATGTTTCTTATTATTATTTTTTCATACAACTATCTGGGTATAACGTACAATTTTGTCTCACAAAAAAATGAGCATATAACAACTAAGCTATGTGTGTATATACAGTGAGTGAGATAAGGAAAAATAAAGTATAAATTCGATAAAATCGGTATTAATTTTTTTTAAATCACTCGGATGAAAGTGAAGTTCTAAATACAAGATGCACTTGTAATTCTGTGTTGACAGCTGCCTTGTAATTTTTTTGTAGATGTATTGTTAAAAGTTATGATACTTTACTAATTTAAAGCCCCTTAAGACTTTTTTAGTAATAATTCTACAAGTCAATTATACCTTTGAGAATGAAATGAATTAATGATTATTGAAATATAAAACAAGAGAATTTCAACAAACACTGAACGATATGTAGTACGTATGCTAATACTGCCCCACATTCTATGTGATCGAAGGATTTTGTTTTATTTCAATGCCTTAATATCCTGTTGATTTAAAAAATTCACTTGCTCACAAAAAAAATACTTTACTGTGCGTAAGAAGAATTTTTTCAAATTACATGTTCTAATGATTTTCAAAAAAAAACTATAAATTTTTCGAATTATACATTATTGTATACTGTATGTACTAACTATATCAAGGTGTAACTAATCTATATTTTTATATAAAACTTAGAAGAAAATGTATTTAAAGGTTATTAAATATAGCCGAGTCCAATATTTCAAAAAAAAAATCGATCTTTAGTTTTTGACACCAATGCAATTCAAGGAGAACACCAATTGGTACAAATGCTGTTCAGATGTTATATATGCAAAATAATTAGCTTCGGCGTAACCTTTAAATATATATTTATTAAATCTAAATAGAAAGAACAAGAAAGCCTGTTAATTTAAGTCTTTCTTTACAGAATCTATTTTATCATTCAGCAATAACTATCATATGCAAATAAATGTAAGTATACGATAAATGACAATATGGATTTTTCGACATTTTTGTTGTTAAAAGCAATTAATATACAAAGTAAAAAATATCACAGAAATCCGATTTTTGTCAAAAATGAATATGTTTATTCAAAGTATATGGCAAATTATATTTAGATTATATCTGTATCAAAAACATTTATTTTAGTAATTACTTACAACACTGCATTATTTAATAAGAGCAATAAACACATTACAACAACTTTCACATCATTTTAAGAACTAAACTCAGTTAACTTTATATGTACAATAAGTATAAGAAATCCACAAGATATTTGATTCTTATCTTCCAGTTACATCCTGTATCTCACTTCCATACCTTTTTATACACGAAAAGAAAACTCTTTTATGGGTTTTTATATGAAACACGTTGAACATCTTAAATGAAACAAGACGTAAGTTAATTACCAACCAAGTAAAGTATCCACAATCCAAATATACATATGTTGTTTAATATATAAATTCTATTGTTATAATATATTATATATTATATAATTACATTTAATTAATAAAAAATGGTAACCGTATTAGTGTTAAGCAATATTTTAAAAAGAGAAATGTAATAAATGCATTAAAGATGATCATATTGTCGTTGTTTATGGATTTCAATAAATGTAGGGCAAATAGTAATATGTAATATATTTACATAACTGTGTATTTTAAATATACATTGATAAATATTATTTTTTTGGTGCACATAAAGAAACTTTTATCACTTTGTATAAGTATTATATAAGATACGGATATATCTGTGATTTCAATTTAAAATGTATGTATGTAGACAATTTAAATGCATGTAGACATTTAAAATTTAAACTAACAAACACTAAATAGTCTCTTTACTGGCATTTTCACAGTTCATAAAGTTAATGTCTATATATTTACATATTTATTATACAATTACATATATCTAATAGTGTATAATAGATATAAATTTATCCTTATTTCCATAATTTGAAAAGCATTCTTCCTCACAAAAATCCATTACTGAGGGTTTGAAGTTAAGTACGTATTTTTAATTGGTAAATTAATATTAGTTTATCTACTGAAATAAATGTTTTTATAAAGAAAAATAAATCTATGTACTATGTATCCTTTGTATAAGCTTTAACACTTTGACTATAAATATAGTCTATTTAATACAAAATATATATCCTTTGGGTATATAAGATACTGTTTAAATAGATATTACGAGTTGTGCAAAATTTAAATAAATTTTTGTTTTCGTGGAATTTGAAGAACACGGTTCTGGCATGCACACTTGTTTATACACCACAAACTCGTTTAAATTATACGTATTATAACTATTGTCCAGTTAAATTATATAAGCTGGCGTTAAATATACCACTATTTATTACTTAATCTACTGATTGCAATGACTACTCACCAATCTCATATCATTAACGCCGTACAAGACAGCAGTTAAGTTATCCTTGGTAGCCATTGTAGACGAGGTGCCAGCGATGTTCTTACCCGCACAGCCACAATTATTATATTTTGATGCCAGCGAAGTTTGCCCTTATAAAGTGACTACTCTTACTGCTGACGTAACATTGTTATTATTTAAACAAATTGATCCTGATAATGTTTCGAAAAGTTATCAGCAGGCGCTTTAATGGGCGTAGAAAGCGTATAATCGGCCATTTACGATGTTTGTACTGCTCAACGCCGACAGTAAAACGGCGAAAATTTTGGAGGTATATACCATTTTTTCGCATTCACGCGTTTGACCTACGAGGTCAATCGCTAGTGAACAATCCAAGGTCACCGAACAGAAATTTCTACTAGAAGGTTAACTCTAAGCTCCGCCCGCTAAGTTTCCCTCCTTACCCCGTCTCGTCGTCCAGCGAGAATTAGCTAACTAGCACGTATTAGCGCAAGATAAAAGTACCGCTGCAGAGTGAACCTTCTAGTTGTAATTTCTGTTCAGTGCAAGGTGAAATAAGTGTGATGTATTTTTGGCAATTATTGATCTATGTTTTATCATAATAGTTGCACTTAATGCTTAAGTTATGTTTACACAAACATTTTTAAGGTATCATTATTTTGAAATGTTTAAATCCCAGTTATAATTAATCTCATTAAAACCTGAACTTTTCACCTTCACTTGTGGCTATCTACTAGATACCTACCTTGGATACAAAATCTTCCAACCAATGATAAACTTATGAACAACTTTTTATGCGCCCTCTTCGACAATGTACGTGGTAATATGCTTAGAATGAATTGTATAGTCAAAATGTTTAAGTGTAGTATACGAGGGTGGGCGAAGTTTTTGTAGTATCGCGTTCTGCCGCTAGGAACGTATAGAGCTACTATTCCCACAAATCAGTAAGCCAAGCGTCGTCGATAAAGAAGGTTCCATTCGATTTATGTAATTTTTTAGTGAGAGGTGTTTTGTGTCAATGTTTTTACAATGGCTGATTCTTGTTATCAGCGCGCGGCCTTAAAGTTTTGCTTCTTGCTCGGAAAGACTGGCACATAAACTCTTGAAATGTTGAAGACGGCATACAAGGATGATGCTATTGGGAGAACTCGAGTGTTTGAAGAGATGAAATGTCAATTGATGACAAACCTCGCTCTGGTCGTCCTTCCACGGCTCGAACCAATAAAAATGCTGAAAAAATTCACCAAATCATGCCGGAAGATTGACGACGGACCATTGACGAAGTTATGAAACCTGTCTGGAGTGACTTGGAGTTCAGTTCAGTGAAATTTAACAGAAGATTTAGGGTTGATAAAAATGGCTGCCAAATTCGTGCCTCTAATTTAATGACAGTAATGATAATAACAAAATAGTTAAATAACCTAGAATAGCCATGCACAAAATTAAAATTTGTGATCTTTGAAATTTTTTATAAATATTTGTGATTGTCCTCTCATAAGTGATAATTTGAGTGGGGGTAGACTGCACGCCCTACTTAAACGTGTCATACAATTTATCTTAAAATACATTACACTGGTGAACAACTTATAACACAATTTCTGTTGAATTCGATTTTTGAGCTTTTTTAGAGTTAAATAGGCATGCTGATTTCAAAACCGTAGTTAGTTTTCTTCTACACCGTCAAGTTTTTTCTGCACCCCTTATGTAAATGTGACCACACTCCGTGGACCTATCTCCAAGCGGAGCTTGAAGTGTGTCCTCCTCCACGATGGAAATTTATTTGGTGCAGTTCCAATAGGTCATTCAGTTTCTTTGTGTGAAGAATATGAATTCATAGAGTCATTTATTTGTTGCAATATCACATTCACCAGTGGAGCATCTGTGTTGACCTTAAAATGGTCTATTTCCTCCTCGGCTATCAATGCCGAGTATCCCTGTTTTTTGTGTATGTGGGACAGTAGGGCTCGAGAGAAGAATCGGGTGCTGTCGAACTGACCGCCAAGATCTGACCTGAAACCTGGTGATCTAAATATTCTATATCAGCCACTTGTCGACAAACAGAACCTTATATTTCCACCTCTGCATATAAAACTGGGTCTCATGAAGCAGTTTGTTAAAGCTTTGTGAATTGAAGGAGACTGCTTCAAGTATCTCATTTCAGCATTTTCTAGCCTGTCATTTGAAAAGATAAAGACCGATGTGTTTGATGGTCCACAGATTCAGCAGCTAGATAAAGATGAACATTTCGTCGGAACAATGACAGAAATTCAAAAGAATGCTTGGTTGGCATTCAAAAATATTCAAACACTTTCTTGGAAATACACAAGCACAGAATTACACCAAAACTGTCCAGCAACTCCTGGAGAGCTACAGAATGCTTGGATACAACATGAGCATCAAGTTGCATTTTTTACATAGCCATCTTGCTGACTTTCCGAAAAATCTTGGTGCAGTCAATGATGAACAGGCCGACCGATTCCACCAAGATTTGAAGATCATTAAGGCACGGTATCAAGGTAGATGGGATGTACATAAAGCTAACTATTGTTGGAGCATCAAGCGAGAATTTCCACATATTAAACACCATAGAAAAAGCTATAAGTGAAAATTTTTAACTTAATATGCTTACTGTTTGATAAAAAAACTTTACTATTTGTATGAACACAATTTAACTTACGGTAACTATATATATATATATATATATATATATATATATATATATATATATATATATATATATATATATATATATATATATATATATATATATATATATATAGCCTCTGTATGAATAATACTATTCTTTGTTGACAGTATATTTGGTTTTCCTTTTATTTTCCTTTATATACACATTTTGTATCACGCTATCGATTATCACATAGGGTCATAAGTCAATGGTAGCAATGGTGGTTGATAAAACGATAAACTTTATTTTTATTTTCGTCTGCTATATTTTGTTTTGCCTTTATTCTTGTTTTATACACAGTCTTCGGTCAACAACATTGTCCCCTTGGTATACAGCAAAATCTCCTCAAACATATAGTACCTAGCTACCGAGATAATTTATTTCAGAGATTCATTAAAAATATCAGTCTATTTTCGTGGCATTTGTTAATTTATAACTTACAAGTTTTATTTGTCCATATTCCATACAAAGGAATTACAATAATCAACAGAACAAATTTATATTTAACTTAAAATCGAGATATCAAAAATTATCTTGGACGTGGAGGAAAAACGTCTATCTTAGCTTACTATGCAAACATGTTAATAATTTTAGAAGTAAAATTAATAACAATTAATAACAATAACAATTTTATTAACAATAAAAATTAAATGAAAATATATGTTAGAAATGTGTCCGACCCTTGTTCAATTTTACGTATTCTTTACGTTATGAAAATAATTTTGTAGCATTTCTAGATACTTTATTTAACAATATTTTGTTCCAGTGTTTGTCCAAATTAGCTCTCTAGTTCTGTGTATTCTGAAAATCCTATTTCTTAAGTAACGGGGCACAAAGTAGTCCAATATGATACAACAATGAGGTATGAGAGGAACCCCAACTTATGTATGCAATTTCAAGCAGACACCAGATTCTTCAGAAAAAAAAATAACTTTAATAGATCATTCTTCTTTAAATTATTAACAAACTACTGGACATCTAAACTATTAACAAACAAACAGTTTTAAAACCTTAAAACGGACATTTCTGCACGTAGAACTTCTATCTCGAAATTGAGTGGCCGAGAAAAAATAAACCAACACATAAATGCAGAATATGTGTTTTATGAGACAGTTTTACTTTTTTCAAATAGTCCACCATCGTGTTTTCTCGTGACCCATTGACAGGGTGGGGTGTGTCCTATCTACCTCGAAAGCAATAGATGTCGTCTGGTAGACGTCCCTAATCAGAATCGTTCAAAACCCGATCGATCCGACACGATTTAATTCAGTGATCGTGCTAACATAAAAAAAATTCTCAAATAGTCCACCATTGTATTTTCTCATGACCCATGTACATTGTAGAGTGTGTTCTATTCACCTTAAAATCAATAGGTGTCGTCTGGGAGACGTCCCTAATCAGAATCAGTCAAAACCCGATCGATACGACACGATTTAGTTGAGTTATCGTGCTAACAGGAATAAATTCCGACGACAACGACGACAATGACGACACACACACACAGCAAAAATTAAAAAAAAAATTTTAAAAACATTTTTTTTGTTTTTAGGCCGAAATACGAAAAATAAACCCCAAAAAAATGTTGTTTTTTCACTTTTTATTTACACGATTACATTAATTTTTCGCTTATAGTGGAGTGCGGAAAAGTAAAACCATTTTGTTGGTTTTTAAGTCGAAGAACGAAAAATAAACCCAAAAAAATTTAGTTTTTTCACTTTTTCTTTACACGATTACATTACTTTTCGCGTATAGTGGAGTGCGGACAAGTAAAAGGGCTTGATAGGATTGCATCATATATAGATACATGTCAAAGTTCTTCTTTACAAACGCTCAACATGTTCCATAAGAAAGTCCAGTTTCTTGAAAGAGATAGAAAATGTTTGAAGGTTAAATACGTTCACAAACATGATTAAGAACTCTTCTGTGTGAACGTTTGGTCTACTGGCACCTTTATTTATATAACCGAGCCAGTTTTATGAATCAACACAATTATTATGACATTAAAATCTTCTGGTATTACTGATAAGTCTAAGAAACGCTATCAAAATGGTCTCTAAATATAAACGATGCCTGTATGTCCAAATTAAATTAACTAGCATTCCTGCTCGAAAATAGACTTATCATTTTGTACTCTACTGAAACTTAAAAACCGTTTTAAACTACAATAGCCAGAAAACTTCACTAGAATTGCTTAATGAATTTTAGCAAAAAAAAATTATTGAGATATGCATGCAGTGATGCATAGCCACCACTACTGATCAAAATTAGTTTTTATATCTTGGTATTTAGTAATGCTAAAATTAATTTTATATAGAACAATTCCTTATGTGATAAAGAAGGAATTTGTAAAACATGCGCAAATATTTGCAAAACCAATAGTAAACGTTTTATTTTTATCAAACACCCGGTATCTCAACTAAGACACAAACAAATAAATTAACTAACATAACTATCAAGAGGGCGGAATATATTTAGATCATTAGTGGAAACTGGTTAAAAAATAAGATGGTAAAAATAACTTGTTGATAAAATAAAATAATATTTGTATCCTTGCGTACTGTAGAGCTCCAAATTTAATGGTAATCGGAAGAAGGAATAAATATGGCTATTGGCAACAGATAACTGACAGTGCAAGAGGGGAAATACTCCTCATTTTGATATGTAGGCAAAAATACGTTTGGAAAGTTGCCATCTGTAATTTCTTAC
The DNA here is from genome assembly GCA_037954035.1 of Rosalia funebris. Lineage (NCBI taxonomy): Eukaryota > Metazoa > Arthropoda > Insecta > Coleoptera > Cerambycidae > Rosalia > Rosalia funebris. Next base: position 10,968,767 of record JAZFAV010000004.1, read on the forward strand.
ATTTTTACTTTTCCGCACTCCACTATACGCGGAAAAGTAATTTCATTTTTCGTTTTTCAGTCTAAAAATTAAAAAAAAATAGTTTTTAAACCATTTTGTGTGTGTGTGTGTGTGTGTGTGTGTGTGTGTGTGTGTGTGTGTGTGTGTGTGTGTGTGTTTGTGTGTGTGTGTGTGTGTGTGTGTGTGTGTGTGTGTGTGTGTGTGTGTGTGTGTGTGTGTGTGTGTGTGTGTGTGTGTGTGTGTGTGTGTGTGTGTGTGTGTGTGTGTGTGTGTGTGTGTGTGTGTGTGTGTCGTTGTCGTCGGCATGTATTCTTGTTAGCACGATAACTCAACTAAATCGTGTCGGATCGATCGGGTTTTGACTGATTCTGATTGGGGACGTCTCCCACACGACACCTATTGATTTTGATGTGGATAGGACACACCCCACCCTCTCCATGGGTAATGAGAAAGCACGAGGGTGGACTATTTGAGAATTTTTTTTGTTAGCACGATAACTCAACTAAATCGTGTCGGATCGATCGGGTTTTGACTGATTCTGATCGGGGACGTCTTCCACATGACACCTATTGATTTTGAGGTGGATAGGACACACCACACCCTGTCCATAGGTCATGAAAAAGCACGATGGTAGACTATTTGAGATTTTTTTTGTTAGCACGATCACTCAATTAAATCGTGTTGGATCGATCGGGTTTCGACTGATTCTGATTAGAAACGTCTACCAGACGACATCTATTGAATTTGAGGTGGATAGAACACACCCCACCCTTCCATGGATTATGAGAAAGCACGATGGTGGACTATTTGAAAAAAAGTAAAACTGTCAAATAAATACGCATATTCTGCATTTATGTGTTGGTTTATTTTTTCTCGGCGACTCAATTTCGAGATAGAGATGTTCTACGTGCAGAAAAGTCCGTTTTAAGGTTTTAAAACTGTTTATTTAAATTATCAGACACTTATTTATGCACCGGACACTATTTCGGCCGATCATCGCCTCAACATCAGTAATATAAATAGTGAATTGAACAAAAACAATTATTTAATTAGTTTATTTTTAAAGATTTGCTTTAAAAATAATCTGGATAAAATCAATAATATACATGTACCTATCAAAACTATAAATAGTATCTTTCAAATTAAAGAAATAATTGCCGAACTGTATTCTCTATTTAATCATATATTTCTAACCAGATTATTTCTATGAAATATAGGCATGTATGCATACATAATTATGTATCTTACTTTAAAATATCTACAGAACAACAAAATTGTTTACTCAAGGCACTTTTTTGTTTTATGTTTACTTACATAACCCATTTAATAAATTGTTTAGCCAAAGTTAATAGTAATATTTATTTATGATCAATCTAAATTTTACAAAATATGTCCCATAAAAATACATATTTATGAAATGGATACATACAGGGTCCTCAGGAAGAACGAGGATATATGTATATATCTTATAAATGTAAATTGATACTATTTATATGGATGTACATATAACAGAGTTTAACAGACAAATACAAACGCAGTACACATATATACTATAAAATGCAAGCAATAGTAATGTATTACAAAGATAGGATCAATGGATAATACCACTTATGTATATTTACAATGTCTGATATAGCAAGTATTTATTAAATTTACCAAACTAGTTACCAAAATTTAAAAAAATAGTTTTTTCCTATTTTTCTTATCATCTATTGGTAGGTATATATTTTTGTATAAATGTTTCTTTCCTAGTGGTTATCACCATTTATCGGTAGATGTATAGTTTACCTCATGGGAGCTAAAAAAGGGCCACTTTCCTTCAAGGGTACAAAAATTTATTTTTAACAAATATATATTTGGCTTTGGTGAAATTACCATTAAGTTACGTAAGTAGACTACCAAATAAGATAAGTTAAGCTGCCTTCTTTCTGACTTTTTGGATTTTGCATCCTCACACGAAATTTGCTATTTCTTTTCGTTTTTGTAAAACTGACAGAACTATGGAGGGGTCCTGCTGATCGTTATTAATCTCGCTATTAATCGTTAAGTGTTGTCTCCTCAGATTCCAGATTAAAAATGAATCACTGAAATAGAAAATTCCTCAAGTTATATATTCAATATTCATATTATCACTAAAAGGAAGCGATCTTTTCACTGGATAATTTGTTTGTTTTAATTGTTTACATCAGTCTATAAACTTTTCCTATTAAAATAACAAAATAACATCAGATTTATCTCAAGAAATTTATATTTCTCGATTTTAGTTTTAAGAATACAAGATTTCAGTTTTAAAAATACAACGACCTTATATAACCAATCAGAGAAATGTCAGTAAAAGCGACCAATTAAAAATTATTTTATTACTATTCATTTATTGCATAATAAGGTAGAGTCGTATACAAAATTAAAATCAAGCCCAATTTTAGACCATTTTATATTCATTTTGCTACTGGGTAATGGGAATGGGTAAAATTGATTTAAAAATACAAAATTAAACATGTGTTTTGCTGAAACTGTAAAGCTGCCACCTTTTTTATTTAAACATTGGTCCCTTTAAAGTAATAGTTGCAGGGGGTATTGGAATGGTTTCATGATACATGAATTCAGAATATTAGTTTTCCAACTATTGAAATACAGAAGATTAGTTTTCCAACTATTATCGATTAAGAAAACAAAAAATACATTTTCCACAAAAAAAAAGAAAAATATATTCCACACTCGAGGCGGATTCCTCCAACTAAATTGGCATAATTGGGAGATTATTAAGACAAATTTTAATTATTATTTTCTTTCATTTTTATTAAATAGTACTCATTACAGCATTTTCGGCAGGAATGTTTGTCTCATTGGTATTTTTCTTAACATTTTTTTGAGAAAGCACTGTTCACCGAACTTCATTTTCGAGGATATACCAGACACTAGATAGTTCCACAATACCAAAACACTAATGAGTACAATTTTATATTTTAATGTTAAATCCTGATGGTGTATTAACTAAGTATTCTGCCGTGAGTATGGATTTAATGGGAAGAACCTGAGCAGTTCCTAAATAATATGACACGAAACATTGTTTACGCCACCAGTAATAGTGATTCAATTAAAGCAATTAAATATTTTATTATACTCGTACACTAGATAGTTCTATGTAGAACATTTTGAATTACAATTTATGTTGGCAAAACTAAAAGCTGGACAAAAAACGCGCTAACATTATATGATTTAAAGTAATTGATGGATAATATACAATATGTGGTGTATTTCAGGGTAGTTTCTGGTATAATTTAGGGTAGGGTAGTTACCCTATCACCAGAGACCTAGAACTTAAATTATAAGGCAATGCAATAAAAAATGAAAAACCTGATATCCCCTACGACAGAACGCCACTGGGTCGAGTCAATAAATTGTTAGGTTCAAGGCAAATACAGCTAACCTAGTTGACGATAATATTCCGTATCCTGTCGATTATTGCTTTACACCAATATCTCTCATTCACTAATCGCGACAGCTACACGTGGAAAGTGAAATTTTAAGCTAGTATCTTATTGTGCTAGTATCCAGAGCAGCCACATTAAAACTAAGTACACACTTTAGTTATTTTCGCGGCACTATGTTTTTGTGAAAAGGAAAATCACTTCCCCTCACATTTTAAAACACAGGCTTGAGACTGTTAGCTTCAAATTGTTAGAATGTTTAAAACTGGTTAAGGGCTTATATTTTTAACCTCGCTGAACTATTTTAATAACAGAAGATTAAAACTAGCGTTGGAAATATTTTTGCATTGCATAATTTGCATTATTATGTATTGCACTATTTGCATTGGATAAGCCATAAACTAGCGGCATATCTGATTATTCTTGGTGAGTAAAGTCTGTTATTTTTTAATACTGCAGATTCGAATCGCTATGACAACACATGGAACTTACTGATGTAATTTTCCAGACCAACTAAACTCAATTTGTTTTCGGGAATTCGAGATGAACACGATCCTACTGGATGCATTTATACATTCCGTACATGTATACGGCACCTAGGACAATCCCATTGGTCAGATTTGAAATTTAAACCAATCAAACTTCGAGTGCAGCAGACATTTTTTCAAAGAGCAAAACCTTGCAAAGATTTAAGTCATTTACTTTTATATTTTAAGCTGCAGTAAACTGTATTTCAAATTAAGTGATAGTATGACGTATTGATTTTGTAATTTTTTTACGGAATGTCGAATGTAATAATTATTAACACATTGCAAACATTAACCTAAGTTTCGGCGAGCAAAGAAAACATACATATACGAGTATTAGAACAAAAGCGTCAATATGTTTATTAAATAATAGAACAAAACAAAAAAGCTTTATACAGAATCAATGAGCTGAACCATGTTTAATTGCATTGGGTTTATTTATTTTAACATTTTGGGAAAGATCATGTTTTTTCTTTGGTCTTTTCTTGGCAGGTTCCCCAGTTGCTGGACGACCGACAGGCCTTTTTTTGCTTCCTCTTGTTATTCCAACTTTTCTCCTATTTAAAGCTGTAGGCTGAACTTTAATGGTCGACTATTGCCTATAGCACTGGGCACACCAACTTCCTGCAGTATGCAAAAAACTTTCCCAAGCTGTGCTTGTCCTCACCTGCTTTAATCGTTTAAGAAACGTTTGAATAGTTGAGGTAGAAGTGCCAAATTCGCTATTTTTATAAATCATTAGATCAACAACATACTAAAAGTTAATGGAATCCTCAGCACTTGTGGCCATTTCAGTTATATCTGACAGTTTTTCTACTTCTTCATTATTAATGGCGTTTGTGGACACAACATTATTTTGTAGAGATATGAATTCTTCGCTTTCAGCTGCAATGCCACAGGTCGTTGATGGTTCTGAGACAAAGGGTTCATAAAATGATAACTGCTGGACCTTATCACCAAACGCTAGCTTGGCCATAGAAAGGCGTGCTTTTGAAGAAACTGCAGGCGCGTTGGTACAAGACACTCCGTAAAAATTTAAAACAGGCGTTCGATGTTTGCAGAACCTTCCTAGTCTGCCCTCTTCGCAACTGCAAAAGCCTGCTTGGATATCTACGTCATAATATGTTTCATTATTTTTACTGCTTGGAACAGCATAAAGAAACGACGAAATTTTTGTTATATCTTCTTTCTGTAGATAATTATTTTTTTTTAATTGTTTATTTAGAAATAAGCGATTAGAACTATCTCGATTATTGATAAAATTCCTCAGGCGACGCTGGTAATATTCTTCCATTACTGTACAGGAAAAGTCTATTAATGCTATTGAGTTATATGCCTATACGCTAATGCCCAATCTTCTTTTCTATTCCAGTAATTTGTAATGTATTTTGCCCATTCTGGATAATCGTTACTATTGTCAATGGCGCTTTGAAATGCTGTTTGTGCCTCCTCAATGGTGTAAGCTTGTAATTGCTTGAAAATCTTTGTAAAGCGATTAGCGGCTTTCGTTTGGGACATTATTTTTCTTTTCCCAAAGCCAACACCAAATTGATTGACAAATATGGAAGCGACATAAAAGCGTTTTAGATTTCGACCAAACACATTTTAGAGCATTTCGTTCGGCGTCACTGTCGTCTGTCATGAAAATTTTAGGATAACATTATCTATAGAACGAATTGGGCACATTATCGTTAATTAGCTTAAATCCGGCTTTATAGTCATTTTCCGTTTGTCCCTTAGTTATTATAACGCCTAGAGGAATCGCTCCAATTGCACAGGGCGTAAACATAAATATGATAGAATGATTTAACGAATCGCAGCAAGATGTACTATCTGTGAATACAATATCCTTAGAAAATGGCAAGGAATGGGCCCGTTGCATAATTTTTGTTATTATGACAACAGCAAAAGGATTCTCTTGAAATTTGACGATATGCCCATTTTCTTCATACATTTTCTGATTTTGTTTAATTTTCTAAAACAATATTTTTTTTAAATTAAACAAAAATAGCAATAAAACAATATTTTGATACCTCCAAAACACCTTATCCATGTCGCGGTCCCAAATTAACAGTTTGCCATTTGCTGTACCAAAAGGCCACTGTTCGATATTTAGGATTTAACAATGCATTAGCCAACTCAACGCTTCCCATACCATATTTTAATTCTAATTTTGATTCGTGATATTGAATAGATTCTGTAATTCCTAATACGCTATCGAAATAGGTGACAAAAATATCTCTTACTGTACGTGTTGGACGTAAATAAGATAGGGCTCTCCGCAGAGGTCAAATTATGGTTGTGATTATTTGTAAATGCGATGCAGGCAGGCATTCCTTCCTTAAAAAATATTTATAAAGTAAGAATTATCATATTCATCATATTAACCCTAACCTTTACATATTTGTCTTTTTTTTCTCGTCTCTTTGGTTGTATGTTTTATAGTAATTCTAAGTTTTGCACTGCAATAACAATTTTTAGATTTTCCTTTTAGGTTTTTATTTGGATCCACTCTGCGATGCGATGTATGATGAAAATAGTATTCCAGACTAAAATATAAATTCATAATACAAATAGGTGAATCCCAGTTTAGCTAGTTTGGTAGTTTTTAGTTTTTTTTATGTTGCCCAAGTACGTGCATAAAGTGTTTTTTTTTCTCGCAAAAACAAAGCAAAATACGAAAATAATTCATAAGACTTATTATTAAGTTGTATTATTAGTTGCCCAATCTGGTAAAAACATAACATTTTTAAGTATTAGTGGTGGCGTATATTTTTTTTGTCAATAATATTCATGAAAGTGGCGCTTGGGTCACCACTGGACAATAATTTGTTTGTAGTTAAGGCTAAATTAACCTTTTATCACTACAAATAACAATGCCAAATTTCACCAATATTTAAGATATTAATAAAAACCGATGTTAAAAGAATAACACTTTGTATCTTAGAAATAGACCTATATTTAAATAAACTTTTTTTCTTATTAAATCAGTTCAATTTATCAATTAGGTCAAGCTTAAATTATTGTATTGCAATTAGGAGACACTCTATATGAGTATTTTATTGTCATCACATCAAATAAGCAAGTCGGCGCCCCTGATAATGCCATCTTGTAGATTGTAGATTGGAAAATGGTGCAATAAAAAAGCGTTAATACTAACTAGGTGCGTATAAAATACCTACCTACATATGAGCCTTGGCGTGTTCGTCTTGACACTCGACACCCTCCAATTAGAATTTGTCAAAGACACAAATTCCTCCACCCATCGTCTAGCGTCATTCTCAGTCAATAGGTTTGCTCTATATTTTCCAGGACTCAGTTCAAAATATTTATAATTCAAAGGTAGCAAACTTGCCGCAGCATGCATGGCGATTTCAAACACGTACAGCCACCCAAATAAACACAAGAGAACTGTTTAAAATAATTAATTGTGGGCGAAGCAATAACTGCAGATTTCTTGCTCAAAATATGTCTGTGAAAATCACAAGAGAGGACGCAACGCACAAGGCTATAGAAGTGCGTAAGCGCCACAATCGCAAAAATAAAACACGATATTTGGCCGCTGGAGGTGTGATTTAATGCAGGCATTATATTACATTCCGTAAGTGCATATGGCACCGATTTACATTCCGTACACGTGTATGGCACTCGAAGTTTGATTGGTTTAAATTTCAAATCTGACCAATGGGATTGTCCTAGGTGCCGTATACATGTATGAAATGTATAAATGCCTACCGGATCCCACACGACATAAACAATGTATGCCTGCTGTTCACCATGTGGACAAGATGTGAACTAAATTTCCCATTATGAACGTGCAATGGCCTACTCACTCTATAGGACTGGATACATAGTGCGAGCTGCTGACGTGACAGTAGACAGTTACTGCCACTGTGTACTCGCATGACAATAGCTCGACTCGCCTCGACCGGTCACACAATGAGAGTAGCTGCCATGACACAGGTAAGTAGATGTATGCCCGAGAGACTGCAGGCAAGTGTGCATTTCATTGTGTGCAAATATCTACGTCGGACTTCAAGTGTATCGTACAATGATGTAGCAAGATATACAATAAATGACAGTACATACCACAATAAGAGCGGTTACAAAAATACTTTGCGCTGAAATACTTCGCCCTGAAAACACTGGACACTGAACAAAAAAAGAGAAAACAAAGAAGTACTTGGGTTAGGGATTGGTTGCAAAGAAAAGATTTAGGGGCAACGCATACAATATTTGAAGAGCTATATAATGAAGATCCCCGAGAATTTAAAGCAGTCATGAGAGTGACACCTACACAAGTGGAAATACTCTTAAATGTAATTGCTCCAAAAAAATACGTGCACGCACCCGGCGGGGGTCCGTGCATACCAGGTACTGACGTTTCGCAAAATCGTGCGAGTTGACGTCCGAGTCACATACGAGGCGACTGGCGAGTAAAAACAAAAAATGTTGAAGTAACTCGGATGCGAGCTACTGACCGACTCGCACATGACAGTGCGTATGATGCGGTCTCACGATGCGAGTAGCTGCACTGCAGTAACTGATTAGGCCAGCTCGAATGCTAACTCGCACTGTGTATTCAGGCCTTATGTAATTTTGAAGATGTTACTATGAATTTTGCCATTAGCGTAGAGGCGAGAGGCACAAGGGCGTTAATTACAACTTATTTTATTTCGTGGGGTGTTTTAATTATTTTTCTTTTTTGTATTGATTAGTACCTAAGGTCTCTATATATAAAATTATGCCATAAACTATCCTGAAACCCTGTATATAGCTGCTTTGAGTAAATATTAGAATACGTAGTTGTTTACATAAAGTTAGTAAAATACACAGTGTATATTAGATTGTGTTATAATTTATAGATGAGAGACATTTTCTTGGTATGCTTCCCTTTCCTTCCTACCTACCCCAATTTCCTTACATCAGGTATAGATAATTATCAGCAATAGGATCTTTACTAGTAAGTTTTGATATATACAGACCACTCATTTGTATGAGTTTTTTTTTTTTTAATACATGGCGAAACGATAATATAAGCAATGTAATAACCATAACACACTTGTGTAATTATCTTGTCATAGCCAACTTATTTGATAAGGGGATACAGGCATTGCGATAAGAACTGGAGTACATAATACTTAGATATCTATCTGCAAATACGATATGGTGTGATATTGACTTTGAAATGCTATATATATTTTTGTAGTTTATATAATTCATTGTTATGGTCATTGCTTTGTTTATTATTACGTATAACATTATATGAGTGTTAAGATCGTAAATACTTCAAGGGTGGGCGGTTATCTGATAATATATCATCTACATATATATTGTTATTATGTACTTACTATGATTCCGATTATGAATCCTTTAATCCGATTTATGACATTTTTAAATTACCGCAATATTTATTAAGTTATTAACGCCAAATATATGATGAAATTTTTAATTAAACTGTTAACAAATTACTTGATTTATAAATCATTAAAATCAAATTAGTTTTGAGTGCTTATCATAATTTTGATCATTCAAAATAAGTATTTATAAGAAGTATATTTTTAATCTACTGTATAATGTTAATGTATAGTAAACAAACTATATCAGAAGTTTTTATAGCCAGACAAATATTCATGTATTTAAATAACGTATACAGGAACTAGTTAATTGAAATAACTGATTAAATATACTTTAGAAACAAAAACAGAAAGTTGTTTTCTAATTTTCAAACATGAAACCTTTTTTTTGAATCCGTATTATCAAAGATATTTTGTTTAAAATTTATGTATAAATAAAACTTTATAGATAAGATAATGTTATGATGAAAATTTATTATGGGTGAGTAATAAATTAACCAAAAATGTTAAATTTTAATAAGAAAATAGTTTTATAAATACTTAAAAGTTACCTTTATAACTGAAAAGTTATATTGGTTTTTGCTGTATCTATTGAAAAAATAAATAATACTGAATACAGATAAGGCACTGTTCAGATAGTCAAAATATATTGATGTTATATTTAATAAGTATGTATTAAAGTTACTTTATATATTCACTTCAAGACCTAAGACCTACTAATACCTCATTGAAATTCAGAAATATGATAAAACATGTTTTTCTCATTTTTGACGTTCAAATCCGTCACAATATGAAGGAGGGACAATGAACCTACCTTTTACTGTTCCACACATACCTCTAAACATGGTATATTTTATTCAAATATTCAATCCAGGTCCAATAATCGACAAGAAGAAATATATTTGTGTCTGTTCACTGAGACAAAGACGGGAGTGATTATGATTTTTGTAGATTATATAACTAAGAACCATTTATAAAAGGTGAAACTGTAATGAGCAATTATGCTTATGAAATAATCATAATATGAATTATAAAAATAGGGAATGAATAAATCTCCAAAGGAATGCTTCTGTCTGAAGTTGAAGCACTGATCTCCTAGCTTGTGGCTACATTGCGAACAATTAATGCAATTAGCTGTGAATTAATTGATATATTGCCTCCTATTCATCTCTCATTTGGCCCCTCCTGACTATGATCATTTTTAAATACTCTAGATTGTATTTAAAATAGATTTCCATCAAATGATGCAGTACCAAGTGCTGTAGAGCAGTGATTTGTTGACCAAGACAAACGTATTCTCACTAAAAGTTTAGGAATGCTTTAAGTAAGTCATTAAATATGTATGTTATTATACAAAAAGAAATAGTTTAAACAACGGGCTTTAGTTCACTGTTTTAATAAGAGTTTATCAATACCCCTTCATAGTGAGGCTGTTTAATTATTTGAACTGTGTAATATCGCTATTTGTAATTTATAACAGAATCTTTACAGTAATAGATGACTTTCACTTAAAAGTGAATTTTCGATTTTATATGAATTATGGACAATTTATTTTAAATCTTTTCAGTAATTGAGAACCGATCTTTTTTATCTAATTAATTGCAGTAAAACGGTGACCATAGATCTTATATTTGTAATTTCAATTTATACTAAATAGTGAAAAAAAATGTTGCATTTTGCAAACCTTATGTACCATGGGTTTTCACTATATTTAGGCTTACATTATTATTATTAGTTGAATGAGATTTATACGTTTTCCAATATTTTCGTAAATTTCAAGTCCGTCTCTGTCCATCCGTACAGGTACGGACTACCTGGAATGTGATGTTGAGATTATTTTCATTATATACAATCATTACAATAGAAGGAAATAATTAACTACCGCTTTATAAATAATGCCACTCAACAAGAGTGCGCCACAAGTGGTGATATACTCGAGAAACTCCACTTCAGTAGAGATCCCGTCGGTCGTGCGATATTTGAATCGATATAGGTACTTTAACTTTGTCATTTGTTTGACCATCTATATGGTATATAAATTATTATAATGTATAATAGTTGCTTATATACAGCGCCGGACAGTTCTACTTTTATATTTTCATATAAAATATAATAGGTGACAACAAGAAATCTATTATATCGGTACATTAAAAAAAAAGTAATATAAGCATAAAAAACAAAAAACAGTAAAAATTATACTACTACCTACCTTTCAATTGTTTCAACTTGTCCAAGAACCAGAGATTAATCCATTAATATCGACCTCTAACCTTTTAGGAATGTTATTTTTAAACATCTACTTTTTTATAGTTTATTGTAACTTTATGTACACAAATTCAACTTTAGGGCTGAGGTCAATCTGCAACATAACTATAACGTGTTCAAATCCAATCTGGTTCTCTTGAAAACGAAGACCTATGTAGATAAATTTAAAAATGCCGATAAAAACTGATGCACAACATAGCACAAACCGTCAAAAAAAATATACACCACTGACCTTACTAACAACTTTATTTTAGAATAATACTTTACCTAAAATTCTACAATCACATTTAAATACATAGACATTTCATAGGAGATAACAATGAATGATAAAAGGTAGATTTAAAACAGTATTAGCACTATACAACATGAATTTTTCTAAAAAAAAAATTATAATTAAATTTAAAAGCCTTGGTAAATGTGTATATAAGGTAGATATATATGTTACGCCTCGTTTAATGATGGCCATGATGGTTAAGTAGGGTTTCTCTATCCGGCAACTGCCTGACTTTCATGCTCCCATCGGCCCCGCAAGAGAAGAGCCGCGAGTGGGAATCGATGTGCAGTTGGGTCACACCCTGACCTATATTTTTGAAAAAGCTGCTTCTCGCGTGTTCGGCGGGTAAAGACAGGAAAACGTTTGGAACGGCAACGCCCCAAATCTAAAAAAACATAACACTAGTGATAGAGAAAGTCATATATTTACTATTTTACATTGCTCGTATATTAAAAATGCACCACTAATTGCAAATTTGGTATATTTTGTGAAAATAACCAATAATTTTTTAACTTTCTTTGCTAATTAACCAGCACAATAGTGCAATAATTAACAATGCTTCTAGAGGAATAATATGGGTAAATAGTTATTTAAGACACAAAAAATGTGAGAAAAGATTAAAATTCGAGATTTAAAGTCATAAAAACGTCATTATAACATTTTTTTACATTACAAAACTATATAATATTATACAAATACTTCTATTAGTAATAAAAAAAATTATGTTGAATCTCTTGGTACTTAATGAAGTGAGGACATACTCGTTAAATAAATTAACAAACCTCACTAGAACAAGCAATACACGTGAGTCACGTTTTCCCTTCCTTATACAACCAATATAACATCTTACACCGTACTTATGTAGTGGGAATATCGGGAATCTCGGCATCAGTAACGCATTTGTCCTTAGTCAACTCGTTAAGTTGTTACATAATTATTGTTTGTTTAGAGTTCATTATTAATTTAAAAAAATATTACTTAGACAACATTCTCTGAAATGTTTTAAATATTTTTTATCTTAAGTATTTTTTTCCAAGTTTCATCTAGTTATCACTCCAAATTTCTATATATGATCAATAGTTTGGGTTAAGTAATCATTCAGTAGTTTGGGTTAGGTTTGAATGACACAATACCATAATTTATCATTAAAACAAATATCATTAATATTGAAAAAACACTGACGTATTTTTAAATTAATATTATCTTTTTTCTTCCAAGAATGTAATCCACACTACAACAATCTGAACAGTAAAAAATTTTAAACAATACCAACACATTCTCATATTTGATTAACTAATCTAAATAATATATATAAATATTTCAATTGTTGATAAAAATTCTTATCGCAGAGATTTAAAAATCTCAGAGGGAACACTAACACGAGCACGCACTTTTATGTATAAATAAATAAACATTACCCACGGATACTTTAAATGGGTATTAAAGATATATAAAAATTCGGTTCATTATTAATTTTGTTGGTTATAGATATTAAATACTTGATAAGCTCTCTTTAAACATAGTACGCGAAAATGAAACATTACAGATATAGCAAAAATTACTATTTAAGGGATTAGTTCAATTTCTTCCTTAAATTTTGTTTTAATTTATATCTGAAGTTTTATCAGTCATATCACATAAAAACAAATAATGTAATTGTATAATAATTGTAAATGGCAGAAACATAATAAATAATAACTAACTAATTGTATGATAATTATTTGATTCATATTTTTCAGTTTCATTCCAAGATCAATATTTCAAAGTTTTAATTATTCAACACAAAAAAAAACATTCATCATATCAATCAGTATATTTTTTATGGAATACCTTACAATCCCATTATAATTCTCCTAACTTGTGCCTCCACTAATCTTATTATCCTTGTAAGCTGACTATATATGTATACAGTGTCATCCAAAAAGTTCACGTCATGAAAATTTTTAGATTATTTTATTTATTGGAAAATAATTGTGGCAGGACTTTGGGTTACTCTAAACACTAAGGAAACATGCTTTTAAAATTTTGGAACCATTTCTGATACGTGATTTTTTAAATTTTTTTTTTTATAAAAAATTGAATACACCAAAATTTCAAAAAAGATTGTCAAGATTTCAAAAAAAAAATTATTAAAAAAGGTTGCTTGAAATGCTAAAATTAATGTATTTCGACTGATGCTAGTAATAATATTCAGTTATGTTAATGCACTCAATTATTTATTTTATTAACATAACAGTTAATTACGATAAGCTCCAAGAAGTAGCTAAAAAAGTTATACTTCATAGAAAAGTTATCTTAAATACAAGCAAGTTTACTATGGACTTATACTGATAAATACATCTAATATAACTGACAATTAAGCCTTTACTTTAGCCAACAATTAGCCTTTTACTTAAGTAAACGCTTTTTGAACATTATTACTAATTTTACAAACTAATTTTAAGAATTATTAGAACCAATACAACTGCATCATGATGGGAAGTATTTCTCTTACATTATTTTGAAAACATCCACAACTCTTATGTAATTGGTGAGGACTACTTTTCAGAGATATGATGAACGTTTAATTTACATAAATATTTTATTTGGAAAAATAGATTCCACATTTCCTTTTGAAATAGAAAGAAAATATTAATAAGAAATACTAGAACAAGTGATTAAAAAAGGTTGTTTTTTTTTTTTTTGAAAACACAAAATATTACATGTACAAGAAGTGTTATTCTTTCAACAAATAAAATATCCCCTTAATAAAATTTTACTATCTGATGCAGACTTTTTGACTGACACTGTATATTTATAATGAAGCAGGATCCTGTGTTTTAGATTATAGTTAAGATCACAATCCAAAATAATTTGTAAGCTAAGCACAAATTTAATTTAAACTATTAAAACTGTATTGTCACTATTTTCTATTTTTAAAAATATTTATAATCTTCCACCTTTTAAAAAAAAAATTTGTAAAAAATTAACAATCAACGATGTATCTTTGTGTCAATATTAGGGTAAGTTACCCATTAAGTATTCATCAAATTGTAATTATGAAGCTTTTTTATAACAAACAATTTATAATCACACCTATTATCTATTTTTAATAAAAATACTTTATAATTATTACTAATTATATTAAATTCAATTCTGATTGATAATTAGACCAACAATTTGTAAAATAAAAAATATTCCATGAGTGCATTTGGCATGAAGAAATTATAACAGAATAAAAATTTAATAAATCTGGCTACAAACTGTCTATAGTAGTTTTATTTTCACTTTTGTTTAAAAAAAATGGCCTTACCTTAATCTTCCTACAAATCTCAAATGTTTTGTTCCTAATGTCTTTCTTACACAGGAATTGTTTTATATTTTATATTTATGATAGAGAGTGTTTACACCACTTAATAGAATAAATGAAATTAAATAGAAAATAAAAACAAAAATGACTCAATATTGTCACAAGATTGAGGTTAAGGCTTCTTTGGATATAAATGTCAACATAAATATTTTGTGTATATTCCACCATGAATTACAATATCACCCACTTTATTATTATAATATTTATGGAACTTACAAGAATGAAAGCAACAGAATCACTAGCATATCAACTGCATTACACAATAATACACAGATACACGTGCGGAAAAACAAAACATTTTTGGTTTGTAAGGATTAAAATTGCTTAGCAACAGTACTAGTTATTGATTCAAGATTTAAGTTGTATCCTAACAATTATTTTTCTAGTGAAAAAAACATAGTTATCCTCACTATTTTTAAATCAATGCTTTAGTTTTTTTTAATTAACTACTTTTTCCGGTATTGTTTATTCCTTCTTACATTGTCAAGTATCTTTCTTAAGTAATTGAGAATACTGTAAACACTGTGAATGGCATTATATTCAGTGATAACTGATAGATAACACTGTTAATCAAAAATGTTGCTGTAATTCTCCAGTCCATATGATAAGAATATGCCATGCCAGCATTTTAAACCATATTTTGTAGTTTTTATATAGAACAGTCTCTACAGAAAACAGCTCTATACAGCATAAATATTCATTGTTCAAAATACAATACAAAAAATTTTCACAAATTGTGAAAAATATTTTAAATCTTAATCTCAATAATTAAGATTACTGTCTTAATTAGTGGAACTCTACTGTATTAAAAGATTTATTTAGAGGAATGTTACAATAATAGTATATCCTCACTTATTATTGTATTGATAAAAGGGAAAATTAGCAAGGGCATTCGTTTATTGCTTAACATTATCCCTCAGCCCATAAAATTATTTGGAATAATTTAACTGTGATTAAAACCTGAACCGACCTTATCTAGATAAAAATTGTATGTGTTATTTCTCCAATTATAAAATAATTTAATTTGTTTACACTTCGTTCATTCTGATATGTCAAACTTAGAATATTTGTAAATACTATAGATAAACTTGCACATATTTTTCATAAAATGGCTTTTATCACAAGGCAAACAATTAATTTATTTTACGATAAACGCGAGATTACATAAATTTAAAAATATGCAAATCGCCCAATAAATTAATGTATGATTTTGAGGATTTAAATTGCAAAACATATTCTAGGTTTATAAAATTACGATAAAAACATACCTTAATGTCGCCATCTGCCGATCCAGTAGCGAAATAATCCTCATGGGGGTCTATGGCAATGCATTTAACAGCGTTTTCGTGGGCGGTAAACTTGTGGCGAATCGACTTTGACCTGACGTCTATCAAACAGACGTCGCCTCTTTTTCCGGAAGATATAAGTACTTGGTGCTGAGGGGCAAACACCAAACTGCTCGCGCCCTGATCGTGGCAGGTGAACGCCATCACCAGAGCCTTACCGTGGGGCAAAATAGAGTCCCAAATGCAGACGTTCTTGCTCTCTGAACTGTGACCAGCTGAAGAAATTATTTGTTAAGAGAATTCTTCGATGATAGCAAAAGTAAACTTACCAGTAGCTAATAAGCTGCAAGAACCTAGGAATACGAAATCGCTTATCCCTTTGTTATGGCACTGTAGAGTCTATATTAAATAAAAATAAATGTAAAAAGATGTATTTTAGAGCATTATTTAAAATTTATATTGAATAAATATGCATATATACAAAAAACTTTTTTAATATTGCTCTTATGAAAACTTTTTATTACAGAAGATTTTTTTTATATTTAGAATTTACTCAAACCCCATCAAAATTTAATCACCCTGTATATGACTTTCTTACTAGTTACATATAAATTTATGTAAATTTTGTCTCATAATACTTTGTTGCCAAATACGCCTAATATTTATCGGTAGTGTACTTAGAATAAGGTTAAAAACCATGCAATATAACAATTATTATCTTGTTTCGCTTTATAAACGAAAAAGAATTTATGTTTAATTGGTCTATAATATTCTAAAATTGCCATAAATTAACTCTTTTTGATAACTGAGTAGATTAGTCAATATTATACCCCCTGTATTAATAGTACACGCAATAAAAATTAATAATCCTGTTTATTTACTTTAGATTTTCAGATTTCTCATGGATTACAGAAACGTAAGATTAAATGCTCATATACAGAATGAGCAAAATGGTTCGGGTAATGTATTTAGCACCATCCTTGTAATTGTTTTGCCAATACATGTTTGTAATAGTTTTCTAGCTAGTAAAAATAGAACATAATGATTTAAGAGGTTCCAGTGTACGTACTATAACATTAACAATACAACTTTTTTTTTTAGAAACTCGTCCACACATAACCACAAATTTCACTTTATAATCCAGATTTAATCCTATTTTCAATTGATATGCGCACAGATGGTACCTCATTCAACGTTGCCCGACTTGCTAACTGCCAATTGGTGATCTATTTATTCCAGAACGAACGAAAAGTGTCGTTATCTAATAGTCAAAATGCTATATTACAAGTAATCAGTATAAAAGTTAAATCAAACATATATTAGGTAAATTGTTTTACGTCAGTTTTTTTTAGGTACACACCATATACTGTACAGAATTCCTCCAGTCTCTTTTATTCCAGCAAGTCAGAGGCATATCACAAACTGAACATATTATTCTTGCACCGTCGTGTGTTAAGTCTAAATTCTCCTATAAACTTTGACGGTGTCTTCTTTTACTAAAGCCGGCGATCAGCCGGCGCAAATAGCCGGCGCGATGAACTCGGTCGGCGTCAATGGACCAAAATTATGTATCATACATGTGGTATGAATGATATTATACATATTAAAATATAAATCGGAGAAAATGAGGTCAAATATTGAGAGCCCTTTTAAAATATACTTACAAAGAAAGGTCGTGTGGCGTTGGCGCTTAATCCAACCTGGAATAAGCTCAGGTTGCCGTCGGAATCGGCGACTCCAAACTTATTACCGTGCTGGGAAAATCTCACTCTTGTAACTTTCGCGTAAGTACCCGGGGGCCGTGGCACCGCCACGGGCTGCTGATGACCCCATTCCCACAGGTGTACGGAGCCGTCTTGTCCGCCAGTTAAATCTAACATATATACAACATCAAATAATCCCTTCGAAGAAGTGACAAGTATTAATTAATTATTTTGCAACTCAAAATTAACATAAAAAAATTAAAAGATTTTATTAAAAAATATTGAAAACTCCATCAATTGAGAAATTGAGAACATTGAAAGAGGAAAATAGTTTCAAACTGTTTCATAATGACGTAATAATTATGTATTTCAAACAAACCGCATATTTCTACTTAATTTTATTTAAACAACGATTTACTTACACAATGGAAGCAATGGATGTGCCGTAATTCTTCTTATGCCGTCTACTTTGTGTTTAAGAACCTGTTTTTTAGAACAAAAATATGAGAAAAATAAGGAAATGGAAAATAGATTGAGGGGACATGCTATATGATGTTCGTCAATATTTATATAAAAAAAGTACTAATTTTCATTAATACAAAACATTCTTGCATAAATAAAAAAGGAATAATTACTTGTCAGTCTCAAACATATGGATTTCGTTTTTATTTACGCAGAACTACTTTTGTAACCAACTAATCACACAAATAGGTGAGCCCCTTTTGGAATTAAAATAATATCTATCAATTACAGAAGACAAAAAAAAATATGATAGAACCACAGGAAAATAATGCATGCATAAAATCTAAACAGTTATAAATACAAACAGGTATTATAAATGAGGATGGTCCCAAAACTCGTTGAGAAAATGTCTTTTGAAAAAATTATATAAAAAAAATTGTTTGTATGTCCAAGTTTCATTTCTATTGAAAGTTTCGTTCGACCCTCGTCAAATATGTCTAAAAGGAATGATGTACCAAAAAAGAATAATATTGTTATAAAATTTCAAATATTTCATATTAAAGACTATGCTGTCTGTTACAATAAAGAATAATTCTATTAATTGTTTGTGTAAGACTTCTTTGGTTTCTGTTATTTGAAGAAGGCTTTTATTATATATTGAGGGACTTTATTTGGAGGAAAATCACATAACCTTACATTAATGTTTTTGTAAGTACTTTATAAACTTTAACAATGAAGATACAAAAAATGTTAAATATATTCGTATTAATTATGTTAATATCCAATTGGATAATTCCCTTCTCAACTTAAATCTTTATTACACATCGTATTAGATAGTTAAAATATGTTTATGTGAATTTCAACAAATCGATTAAAGTAACCAAAAAATCCCATCTAAAACAAATCTATATAGAAATAAAACCTATTACTTTGTATATTTACTTGAACACTCATTCTGCATCTACACATTGCAAGCCCGTTCACCACGTTCTTCTGGCAATTTTTATTTAGAATTAAAAATAAGCAAATTTTAATTAAACATACCATTATTCTTTTTTGGCATTCTCTATTGCCGACAAAAAAAATATAAACCCAATTTAAATAAAAGTAAACCATACACAAAAAAAAATTATGCGATACTGGTGGTATCTTCTTTATTCCTGCATTTATAATTTTGCTTAAGAACAATTACTTAAATATATAATGAGTGAGTTGTAACTGTGAATGAAATAATTTCAGCACTGAGTATCAGGGAAGAGCAGGAAAGTTCAAACATGTCTACCATACACATTTTTTAATTTAGACAATTTATAAAACAATTTAACAATAAATAATACTCCACAAATGCAGAAATAAATAAGATAGCATTGAACAAAACAATGTAAAACAGAATGAAACGAACATATGTAATATGGCAAACTATGGATGATCAATTAACTCAATGGGAACCAAATCAACTACATTCAGCAAAGAAATAGACAGGTAAAATCACAACAATAATTATTAAGCACTAATAGAGAGCAGTGTTAGAAACACACCGGTCGAAGCATGTGCGCCGACCGAAGCAGAACGAGGTGGACAAAATTGGCATCATGACAGCCCGGGAAGCTTAACCCCTTCATCTACAGACACATACGCAAAACATTTGTACAATATTTCGTTATAAATTGTTATGAATATGAATAAATTTTTCCAACATGACTCCAAAAAAAAAAAGAAAAAAAAGTGATCACAGGCGATTTAAACTAATTTATAAGGCTGTACCTTTCTTTAAAATTCAAAATTATCTGAATAACGATCAATTTTACACGATATTGTTTTAAACTAATTTCGTTTCCATTCAAAAACTAAATTTTGTTCCAAGTTGACATGATACTTACTTGAAAATTCATTCAGAGTTCTTTGAAGTACTGAAAGTGACAATTGACTATTCTAATAAAATTAACATTTAAGATTGATCAAGAAAAGCACATCACCTTACTTTTGCCTTTATATTTCTTGGATTTTTAAGTTTTTCTATAATTGTTTTAGACCTCTGTGAAAACTATACTTGAAAATTTGATTTTATTGAAATGTGGGGGAGAGAAAAAGAAATCACATTTCAGTTCAAATCAGGTTTTGCCTTTGGGCTCAATACAAGACATAAGCTGGAGTCAATAAATTAATCGAGCAATACAGTCGATTAATTTAATGCACAGACGTTTGTATTCATTTATGTTTGTGCCTGGCCCGCAATATTGATAACCAGGAATATACAACTCCCGCTCCCAAAATAAGTTGGACCCTCTAGGCAGTAGTAATCAATGCCTGGCAAAATGTGGCATTAGGTGTACTAGATAAGGGAGGAGCAAGATTTAAGAGAAAAAAAAAGAGAGGAAGGAACTAATGCGGAGAAAGAAGGTGATATATGAATTAGCTAGACCGAATATTTCCAATATTTTGAAATAGCTGTTATTTAAAAAATTTGAACTCTATTGTTTGTTGTTTTTATATTTTGGCCTATCTAGAGATAAAAAAAAAAGTCAAAAAAGATCACAGTCCCTAAAATTAACAACATTTTTGAACCAGTAATGAATTTTTGGACTGCTTCAAGATATAAGCTGAAATTTTCTTTAATCTCTCCTTGATCTCTTTTAGATGTTAAAAAATTTAATCGAGCAATTTAATCGATTAATTTAACGCGCAGATGTATATCATAATAAGTTTGTGCCTAGCCCGCGATATCCCGAAATATATAACTCCATAGCCCGAAATAGCTTTGAACTTCTCAGCATTAATATTCCGTGCCTCACAAAATACTGTTATACTAGAATGGAGACGAGATGGGGTGTAAGGGAGACAAAATTAAGAGTTATTAATTCCCAAAAAGATTTGGGAATTAATAACTCTTAATTTTTTTATATTTCTAACGTTTTATGCAGTTTTATACAATTTTGTTTTCTCATAATTAGGTTTAGATTACATACCACTCATTACTTCTATATAATCCTAATGAAAAAATTATAAAACATTTAAAAAATGATTTAAAATAATTTTATGATAATTCCAAAATTTTGGTAGACAAAAAATATATAAGTGGTAGAAAATGAGGTCAAAGAATTTAAAATATTCGATTTAATTTTTAATAACAATAATTTTGAGGAATGTCTTCACAACTGTATCATCCAGGTATCAGAAATATATATTGTACAATAAAAACGTTTGTAAGACAATCATATTATTTACCTTATCCCCATTTGACAAAACATCAAACTAGTACATCATAACAAACTAAATTATATCAAATTAGTTACCCCTATATCCATTGCCTGAAAGTTATAAGATAATCAAAAGAAATCCTATAAAAATTTTATCCAAATATATCACACTTCTACAGGAATAAAACGATTTGCACTCACCACACTGGCTCCTCGTCCACTCTGGCTCGCTCCGCTAGTCTGGGGACTACCGGGCTGGGTTTCCTTACCCTTATCGTTCGAGCTCTGTATAACCAGGAAGGGTGGAATGCTTGGATCTGGCGCCTCCTTGTTCATGTTGATAATGTCAAGTTCACACTCGTCCTCAAGCCAAGCCGGCAGCTCTAGCAGGAGGGATATATCCATTTCCTGTAGTTCTCTAGGAGTAGCTACAGCTATCAGGCCGCCATTCACCTTTGCAAATTCATAAGGCTGCAGATTAGTTAACAAATAATTATTCACTGTACACGGTTTTATTAAATACCATTAGGAATGAGAATAATAGGGAAATTATATATATTCCACTGATCATTATGTCATATATTGAACACAAAATGATAAAATGACAACAGAAAGTAAGAAAAAAAAAGTTAAAAAAACAGCCCCTTCATATATGTAAAATACCCAAAAATTGGCAGTTAAGACATTATACGACTTACTTGATTGAGGCAGAATGCAGCTATTGAATCTTGTTCCTTATGAATAATCCTAACCGGTTCATTTGCCGCCAGATCGGTCTGAGATGGAACCTCATCAAGACCACCTGAAGATCTGCGTTTACCAAAAACAGCTCTTATGAATACCTCTCTGCATATCTCTTGGTGCACCAGGTACATCCATAGTTGGCGAGCCGAATGCGCTGAAGCCTTGTTACTGAAGGGTGTATTATGAGGCTCCAATAATTGCCTATAAGTATGCCACAATCGGTATAGGCTATAATGAAGTTAAGAGATTTCTAACCTATATTTGTGAATTGTAGGCCCCGAAGTGTTTTCAACGAAACAACCTGGTATATATTCCGAGGGGGTTTGTCTTAAATCTAACTCCCTCCGCAGACTGTCCTGCCAGTTTGACAGCCTCCTTAGGCTGCTATGTATAAGAGGACTCGCAACAGGAAGTTCGCTCATTTCTAGACCGGCAACCTAGTTCAAACAAGATTATAGAAAGATTTTATGAAACACATTTTATTACATTCAAGTGGAAAATTGGCCCAAAAACATCCTTTCTATGAATTGTTTATCTACTATTTATTCACATAGACATACACTTGTATATGTACTTAATATTGCAATTATTATTTCTGTGTTTTTGCTTGTTGGAATATCAAAAATTTTACTTTTGTCCTTTTTATATATGTAATGAAATTATTTTTGTGGCATAGTGAAATATTAACAAGAGGAAAATTTCTGCATAAAGATTTTATTCTAAATCTTGTACAAACAATGTTGCAGGATGCAGTTGGAGAATAGATGTTTAATTGCAGAATGCCATTGAGCCGGTAGTTTTAGAGATTTTAGAGAAAAATCCTAATGAATTGGAAGATCTTTCAATAACCATTCAACACTACCATACTCCTCTGCCCTAATATAAGCACAGTAAGAGCTTGACAATAAATAGTATCCTAATACATGAATTGGGCACCAAGATATAAGTGGCCTGCTCAGTCTCCAGACCTAACACCCTTAGATTTACTTTTAGGAGGCTACTTAAAATTCAAGGTGTATGCTAGACAACCTACTAATATTGAGGTTTTGAAGTAAAAAATTACTGAAGACTGTAGATTAACTTTTTCTTATGAAAGTACTGTAAAAATACATCATAATTTTTTTTTTTTAAATTGAAAGTATGTAAAGTTATTTACCTCGAAACGTTACACTAAGATACATTTTATTGTACCATAAAGTCCTATAAAAATTAGTCCTACATTTTTAAATCCAAAGTTAATGTGATTATTTAGTGAAACATATAATTCAACAGTGAAACACAATACTTACAGCCAAAAAGTCGTTAAGGCGACTTTGAACGATTTTCAACGTAGACAATTTTAGAACCAACCACGAATAAGAATTCGGATCTGAATGCTCATTATTAACAACCTTGACAGCGCTTACAACTGGTCCATCGAAAACATCTTCATCTTCTTCGCTTTCCTCCTCGCTCTCCGCCTCTTCAATATAGTCGGAAGTGGAAGGCTGAAAAGATAACTGAAAGCATGAAAAATAATTAAAAACTAATCTAATAATATACCTTTTGTAAAAGGAATGCTAAAATGCTAGTCTCCGGGGGCACAAACTGTTCTCTGTAGGTGGGTTTGTCCTCTTTCATAAGTGAAGGCTGGTGTCCAAGCAACTTGGTGTTCAACTTAAACCGCTGCTTGCTGAGCCAGTTGGACGGGCCGCCTACCTCATCGGTGGGGGTCTGTATGCTGTGCTGGGTCATCAGCTGAGGATTGGCGGAACCGCCAGCGTTACCGCTAAGGCTTGCTGTCCTTAACAATTTCTTTATTCCACCACCAAACATTCTGAAATTCAATCACAGAATATAAATTGCACGCAAGAGGTATACATAATGTCAGACATTTACCTCCCCCATTCTTCTTGATCGAAGGAGTGGGCCGTGACGTGGAAGAGGATTACGCAATCGTATGTGACGAGCCCGTATAACAGCAGAGCTAAATAAACCGCAGTGAATACCTCGCATAGGATGACAGTAAGCCTGGGCGTATCCTCGTCTTTTTCTCTTGCTAGCAGGGACCGTAAACTGGTAACTCCAGGCCATTTTGATGGCAACGTGATTATATTCTGTGACTCGTTTATTGAAATTCTTCTTCTTCGGCCAACCAAGTGCGTTGCTCCAATTTCCTAAATGCAATGAATAAGCCTAATGCCTTAAAAAGCTTTTATTAAACCACCATTTCCATATAACTATTTTTTCCTTAGACACAACACCAATAAAATCATCACAAGCAATTTTTTAAGATATCAACTCAAGGTTTTATAAATTCCCAGATTGTGGGACACAAATTACAAGAGAAATTTACAAATATCAAAATTTCCAGAGTACAGAGAAGTCTCTATAACTCCTGAAAGGTAGCTGCCAATTCTGTGGGAGGAATAATCAGTCTTCTGTCAATTTTTGTGGAATAGGAGGTGGGTATAGAAAAACATAATTTGTTTAAATAGATCATTGGTACCATTACAGACTGGTACTGGTAAATATATTGTTCATAAATCATGTCACAAAATTGGACATTCTTCCTCTAATAATTGATTTAATTGTTCTAGAAGGCTTTTCTATGTGCTGGACATACAACCAATCCCTAAGATACACATGCTAATTGATTCAGCCAGGGATCAAAAAAGCCAAGTCATTCAATTTTGCCAGTTGTGACATGATTACTAATTAAGATATTTATAAGATCTAATTAAAGATTTGATACAAATAAGATAAAGATACCTGATGTAAAGTCTTCATTTTTAAAAAATATACACACTCTGTAATTCATTTTTTAGAGTTCCACAGTTTTGTATTAATTTTTGTATTTTTTATTAACTTATAATAATTATTATTACTGTTATTAATTATTACAAGAAATGATCACTAAATAAAGAAAGAAATGTTGTGCAAGATTTAATTAAAGACTTTTAATACAAGTAAAATAAAAAAATATCCAATAAAGTTTTGATTTTTGAAAAAAAATTTGCAAACACAAAAATTGACTTCCATTCTTTGAAGACACAGTTTTGTACTGGCTTTTAACTAATTTTAATATTTTTCGTTAACTTTTAAGTTTTATTAATTAGTAATTAATAAAAGCACTATTGAAAAACAATAAAATGAAACACTTTCAATACATTCTCTTAAGTATCGGCTTTCATAAATTGATTTTTAAATTTTATTATTCTCCTGGTCTGAAAATATTTATGCCCTCTATTAACCAAATGATTAACTCAGTTTCGCCTATACTTCAGGGAAATCGATCGAAATTGCCTCATTATATTCTTTCTTGATGGTACACGTCTACTACTTACCGAATCCTCCATGTTATTTTTAAAAGTATCAGAATCACACAACGATTGATAAATACAAGCTGAAAGCGCGATTGCCAGATCTCGTATAACCAACAATTGACTCTGACTAGTATTAGGCTGCGGCATTTCCACCAACTAAAAAAAATATATATTTTATCACCTAATTTTGTATCTATATTGGACATTCATACCGTTTGAAGCATATCGTGGGTGAGACATTGCAGATATCTAATGGGATCAGCCACAACTGTTTTACTACTCGCTACGCTGGCTGCGAGAAGTGGCAAACTAGTCGGGAAAGGTAGAGGACTGAGAAGTTGCTGGTGCGTCTTTTCTTGCTGCAGCTCTTGCAACAGTAACATGAGCTCCATTTTGACGGAAGCCAATCCCCCGGTTGCTCCGTGCAGGGAGCAATAACTCAACAACGTTCGCAACAAAGTTTCATTTGCTGGCAAAATGATAAATATAGAAAAAAATAATAGACCATAAATCAACAAGTACCTCTTAACCACCTCTTTCTCTTGGCCGCTCTCTGAACTTTAGCCTCAAAATCGAGCTTTTCTTGCACCAATATTTCGTGTAACGTAGGTTTAGTATTGGCAACTTCCATTGTACCGCCCTCAGGCTCGGGAGGTTGTTCCAGTTCCGACGAGTCGGTTATATCGGACGTGGTGTAATTACACAGTTTCCTAAGAGCCTGCACCTCTTTTTCCAACCAAAGGTAGAGTTGATATCGCAACTGTCCACCTACAAATAACGAGTAATATCGCTTCATCCCAAATTCGCTTAGGAAAACTCACCGTCAACCTCAAAACCTGTGGCCAATGTCGACAACTCTTCCATGAGGATCTTCAGGCAAGCAACGAATTTTAGTTGCTGTGCCATAATGTCAATCTGCTGTTGGTACTCTTCTTCTTCCTCTTTTTCTTCTTCCTCTTCGTCTTTAGATACTTCCCTCTTACCGCCGATGTTCATGCTTATCCCTCCATCCGAATCATCGGAATCTTTATCTCCTTCGTCATCGCTCCATTTTAGTTGAAAATCATCAGTTTTTACTGCTAAATCGCTCGCGGGTGCCCCCCAATCTAAGTCGCTGGTTTTACTTTTTTGCGGTTCATCATCCCAGGATAGAATTCCCGTGTTAATGTCTGTTTTGTTCAGGATGTTTTCTTTATTTGATTCAACTAAAGCCAAAAATGTTGTCAGCTGATTGTAGAATTATTCTTGATATAAAATCACAAATAATATATAAGAATAAGTAATAATATTGAAAACTTTTTACACGCTATTCCTTCATTTCCAGTATATACACTATCAAATGCTCAATATTTTTCAGATTTCTTATCATTCTATATATGTTGGTGTTTGATAAAAGTACGATTTCTTACTTAATTTTTGACTTTTTTGTTGACACGTTTAATCATTTTATTCACTATTCATGTTCCATTGCAAAAACTTCAAGTTTTCAAAAATAAATGTTCTCGCTACTACCTATAAAAAATTGTACTTACTTGATGCCTGCTTGAATCTATCCGACACTACATAAGGAAGCTTGGATAACACTTCTAAGGCTAGAGCCGGGCAGCCGGCTCTAAAATGACCATGTGCCGTGGCAAAATATAACTGCCTCTCCAATGGTGTTATCCACTCATCAACTACGATTTGTTTACCGCCAGGCAGCCAGACCTTTTTCTTGCCATAACTAGCTAAATGTTGGCGAACAAGAAGCGGATGGGTCCTCAAATAAACATAAAAATTGAAAACGTTAGGATCGGCCTCTTTAGTTTCCTTTGCCTCTTCATCGTGGGCAGGGTGTTGTGTTCCGGCATTTCCTACCAGGAGAGTATTTAAGGAGGCTTGATAGTCTTTCAAAGACCATAAGGCCATGGATCTGAGGAAGGGGTCGGGGTGAGCTTTCGTAATGTCCGGATTTTCACCTTAAAAAAATTAATTGTTGAATAAATAAAGAAAAAAGATGACTTGTTTACCATTATCATCACACCCTAGGATTTCTTTATACAACAATTGTTTTAGCTCATCTCCATCGCCCTTGTATAGTCTCACAATAATGATAGCAAGTTGGATGTCTTGAAGACGATTTAAACAAATTTCAACGGCGTCCTTAAGGTTACCCGCTAACAAGAAAAAAGCAGCGGCATGGTCAAATCTTTGTTTTCCTAGCAAAGCGTAGGCATTTTTCAGAGCTGCTTTTCTCCACCTATCCTCTGAAAAGTTGTTAGAGAAGAAAGTGGTCATTCGTTCATCTCGTTTAGATCTAAAAAAAAATGTCCATGGCACGATGTTCTGTATATTCCTTTTAGAAAATCTACCTATATAAACCCCACAATAAACTCTTCTTGTTCATGGCTAAGTAATATAAGGCAGCGTCCATAGGGTCCTGCTTGGCTTGATACGCTGCCTTTGCTAAAACTTGGACGCACTGTTTTAACAAAGCCAAATTCCTTATCCACCAACCTACACCCAATTCACGTAATAGGGTCCATGTAGGTTCGCCCTTAGCATAGCTAGGTATTAAATTTAGGAGCTCCTCCTGGCTTTCCGAGTGGAATGCCCAGGCTAAATTGTTATTGCCGACGCCTTGCTTTTGGAATTGAGACCTTTGAGCTAAAGGCAAGCATCTGCAAAAATGTAATATGCAGAGTTTGGCTGTCTCTCATTTGTAATTTGGGACAGTAAGAATAAATACTTGTATGAATTGTAAACACTCTCATTCATTCTCAAAAAAAAAATTATGTATTAAATTTACGTTTTTCTCTGACACTATTCTTCAAATTTTGAATTTCCTTTTAATAGGGATAAGTTATAAATAATTTTAAAACTATATAAAAATTGCCTATAACATAATCTTTGTACATAAGGTCAGGTACCATTTAAAATTACTATGAATTCAAATATTGAATTGAAGAATAATACATAAATATTTCAACTGAATTAAAATCTATAGTGTAAAAATTTTGCTTGTCTTTTATCTATTTTTTTTGTGCCATCAATTACGATTTTGTTTAAAAAAAATATATAATATGTGGGAAGGGAATAAAATGAAGAAAGTAAATGCATAAAAATTAAAAACAGAATTTTCAAAACAATCTACATAGTTATACAGGGTGTTTGACAAAATTATGAAAATTTTGAGAATCCAATGGGTTTTAAGATACTTAAAATTTCATTAGATTTCGATTTTTCAGCAATTGATAATTAAGCATGAAGGATTCATTTTAAAATTGTGGCATCAGTCTAAAAAGTTTAATAAGGAAGTTCGATGTGTCTTTTTATAGAAGTCTTTTTATAGAAGCATTTAAATAAAGTTCGTTATTTAAAATAATAAATATATATTGGTTTTAAAAATTAATTAAGTATTGGAATTGTTTTAATGTACAAAAATATCACTACAAAGAGAATTATAAGTTTTGTAATCATTAAGTGAGATCATAGACCACATTTTTTTGTACATGTTATTAATATTAAATAACAAAAATATTATATTTGTTCTTTGTCAAAAAATACAATGTTGACTTTATTATAACAAACTGTATTTGAAGATTAGACTGATAATTAAAAAAAATCTAGAAAAACAACTTTTGACACTTTCACAGCATACAATAAAATTTCCAATTTTATCTAATATATTGTTTGGAAACATATATAGTATATCTGGCAAAAAAAAAATGTCTGTAACAATTTCATTTGATAGTTCTATAGTGTAAACTAATTATAAATAAATATTCCATCACAACAAATGTAAATTATACATTGCTGAATCGTTCAAATGAATATTGAGCTATCAATATAATTTTAGGAATAAGTTTTTCAGATAAAACATGTTTTTCTTCAAAAATATTACATTTCTTCAAAGAATATTTCATACATCCGCCAAAATGTCATGTTCAAAAATGAAATTCTTCTCGCATAATTCACGAAATCATAATATCCATTAACCATTTTAATACCCTGGAAATTTAATGACTCTCCAATAATGTAATGTTAACTACTGAATCTTTATAGTGGTATAAATAATGTTTAAAATACAAACAAAAATAAAAAGCAAAAAACAAATGACAAATTAAAAATACTAAATTCAAGGCCAAAGCCGTTCCAGCAGAGGGCTTATACAGTTGAAAAAACCTAATTATTTCGATATTGCCAGTGAGGATTCAAATCCTAATTGCATTTACAGCATAACTTGTTCTAATTTCAACTACCATATGAAAAAATAATAATTTTCTAGCTTTCAAAAATAAATATTCTATTATA
Organism: Rosalia funebris; assembly: GCA_037954035.1. Classification (NCBI taxonomy): domain Eukaryota; kingdom Metazoa; phylum Arthropoda; class Insecta; order Coleoptera; family Cerambycidae; genus Rosalia; species Rosalia funebris. The sequence continues at coordinate 10,998,960 of JAZFAV010000004.1, forward strand.
TATTGTATTTCAAACATACATCATATTTTATTGAAATATATTATATTGAAATATATTGAAAAAGCTATTATAGAAATCTAAAATGTTTCAAGATTTGCAATTGCAATAAGAGTATATTTTTTAAAAACCATCTACAAATGGTCCATGAGGACTACAAGTAGAAATGTAATAAAAAATCTATATTTATATTAACTTTTCTACTATACAGAGTGTGGTTATTGTTGCGCTCTTTTACAATACTAATAAGGACTATGAAATTGATGATGAATAAATAAATGAGTGTTAATAAAACATCACATATCAATTCACACCACAATTTTAATAGTTAGACCTACGGGCACACTGTTTTTGTGCAGTTTTAAATAATTAAAAGCATTAGAATATGTTTACATGGAAAAGCAATAGCAATTTCAAAACTGTCGGTTTTATTTTTTTACCTGGTAATATGATTTGTAACTCTGTAAATTCATAAAAAATTATATTAAAAATCTATTTGTGAATAAAAACAATAACTTTATATTTTGCTTTTGCTATAACCTGCATTTTACCTTTTTTTTTTTTTAATTTGAGCACGATGAAATCAAACTGTAAGAGCTAAATTAGAATTAAAAACACAAAAATTGTTTTAAAATTAACAATATGGTGACAACAATCCTGAATATTTTATTAATTTTGAAGGTAATTTAGGAAACATTATTGTCCTTTGAACTTGTTTTTAGAAATTTTTAGTAAACAAAAATAATTTATCATAACAAAGAATCTTCTAGGAATCTAGGATATATAAACATTGGTATTAGTGAAGTTGTGTATATAGTTAAAAAATTGTTGAATACAAAAGATGAAAATTTGCTCAATTATTATTATCATTTATTCAATATAAAACTCTATAAATGAGCCAGCGTGAAGTGATAAGAGCTCACAAAGTTAAGAGCTCACAAAGTTTTAAGTTGAGTAAATGATAATAATACTCAATTGATTACCCTTTTCCAAATGGGATATACTCATATATAGAGTTTCGCAATAATTTCTGGATTATTCTAACTAGGTAAATATTAAGAGGACACTATCAAAATAACACACTAGCTAAAAATTAATTTTTTACCAAAAACAAAATTGTCATGAGTAGTGAAAGAGAGTGTAGTTTATTTATTGTTTATTAGTGTAAAGCAGTAGTTGACAGAACACGAAATATCAACATCAACTGCGCTAGCTGTATTCACCCTGAACCTAACAATTTATCGACCCGATCCAGTAGTGTTATTTAAGTTTTAGGTCTCCAGTAGTCTAGTTACTACCCTGCTGAAGTTATACCAGAAACTATTTTGAAACCCTGTATAATTTCATAAAATTTTTAATGAACTTTACATAAAATTGAGATATAGACAAGAATAATATTACTGTAACAACAAAAACTAGTGTACATATGTTTTCTTTTCGCTCTCTTCAACTTCCTTCATATTTGTTTTTTCCGAATTGCAACATGACGTTAATTTACATATATCTCATTCAATTTCATCCTTAGTTTCTTTTTCATAATTTTTATCGTATTTCAAGCATTCAGTGAAAGTTTAATTACTAAAGATGCCCACTGTAAGTGCTACATCAGTGGTGTTACACTGAAGTAATTCGGCGGCAGCTGAGCTGCCGTCGAATAGACTTGAGATATTTAAATCGAAATAGATACTTAGTTTAACGATGCCGTCATATCTGACCACCTAAATTATTATAAGTTATACAGAGTTGCGGCGCCACCACTGATAAGATATCCAAAATAGCAGCTATAATTATTTGATATAGTCCTAAATATAGTGGAAGAAACAAAAGACTGGTTTTCAATTAAGACCAGAAGATTTCACGGCAGCCGAAGCGCGGTTCGCTAATTAGGTTGGTATCATCAGGAGATGACTAAAACTGTTGTCAGTTTTAATATTCTGATGATGACAACTTGGCGAAACTCGCGTGATAACGTATAATTTTTCAGTGTACACAGAAAACTGATCTCCTGTTTTTGTTGCTGCATCAAAATTTTCATCCTTTTCTCAGGATTCCCCATCCCATCCATCATGAATACAGTTTAAACACTTACCTCAACAAGTATCCGTAATGCTTCATGGCCAACAGGAATCTTAGACCGCAATCATCCAAACCATCGGTAATGACCTCTTCCGCCTGCCCGGTCAAACTCTCCTTGGCCATTGCAGATTTAGCCGCATCGATGGCAAAACGTTCTGCCAAATCAGTATTACAAGTCGACACAGTATCGGCTAATGCCAACAGGTGCATCTGATCTAAACTGGAGAGACCAGGCAGATGTATATGAGTTAAGAGCCCAGACAGGATCCTCCCCTGCCTTGGCGTAAAGTGGGTAAGGCCGACGTTCTTCTCGGACGGTCTCCTGTCCATGCGACACGTCTCCTGATCTTCCAGGAGGGTATCTAAAGACTCTTCCATGCCGATATTACTATCGAATAGTTCGTTGTAATCTTTTTTCTCTTCCTGCACCGCAGACGATTCTTCATCCGCAGCGAGTAGGGTCCACAAAGGTAATGGTGGAATATTACTAATTTCATCGTAATCCAATACTATATCCCCGAGACTAGCCCTGTGCTCTGGACTGCCTGCTGGGTAACTGACTGATAGCGTTCTATTTCTCGCCCATCCCTGAATTTCCTCAGGCGGTTCCTCGTTGCCGCCGATACATTTAACGAGGTGCGACAGAATGGCTTTAACCCATCGGATTTTTCCCGAATTGAGCAGCTCCATCAACTGCTTTGGGTGGTACTGAGGTAAGACGGGACAGGCAATTCGGGACGCCTCAAACAGCCCGTAGTCCGGCATGTAATCTAGGTTTGGTTCTTTATTTCTCTTTCGGTCTAATATTTGAAGATTAACGGAACTTATACGGCCTAACGTTGGAACGGCCGCCAATTTTCTCTGGTTTTCCTGGGTGAGCGTGCGGAAATCCATGTCCCTTCCATTTCTACTGTCGGTTTCACTAGAATCGACTTGTTGGGCGGGATTTTGGGGCTTCCATTGTGAGTAAACGTGCATTTCTGAGTCCATTCCTACTACTAGAATGCCATCACGTACCCAACTTATCTGCATAGGCAAGGCGGGTAAACCGTCGGCGGTTTGCAGCTCGATTTTCCTTAAGGTCATCCACTTGAAGTCGTCGACGAACAGAGGTTGTGCCAAAGAGCTGGCTTTCCTTAGTATAGGGCGATAGTTACTCAACGACTCTTTCATGGCCTTGACGTTAGCTTGAGCTAAATCCGTCGACAAAGGAGTGTATAGCATAATCTTACTTCCACACGCAACCGTAAGTATATGTGAACCGTCTTCATTGGACACCCAATCCAATTGGACTATATGTTTCTGCGTTAAAGGGCAAATATTGCCCATTTCGGAAATAGACTTACGTAAAGACTGGAGCGTTGTAAAACTAGGCACTGCTAATAGTGTCGGTTTAATATGAGGTTCAGCGCTTAACGTAGTCTGTCTATCGTCGTTTGAAAACGTATGCAACACTTCGTTGATCCTTTGTTTCTTCTTCAGAGTCTTCGAATCATACAGATAACTCAAATCCAAGTGCCTGCCGATGTCAATTCTAGGCAAATGTATGTTTTTCAAGTGAATGACGTCTTCCAGCACCCATTCGGATCCCCCGGTAGACTCGCACTCGTAAATCGCAACGCAAAGATTTATATATCTTGTGTCAGGGTCGTTTTTATTCGGCCTGGTGAAACTCTTGCCATACTTATAAGCGCAGGCTAGCCTCCCAGAGTAGGCTACGCTTATATTCAACACCTGACCCTCGATCTCTATTGCCGACTCCTTAACCATATTCCACTCTAACCACACTTTTCCTGTGTTCACAACTTTTCCATCTTCCTCCAAACATAAGTCGCTGAATTCTTTAACATGGTTTGATTTGCTTGAGACTGTCCAGAATCTAATTATGCCATCATTGCAAGCGGTTGCGAAGCAATACGGTGCCAAACAGGCAGGATATATCGACGCAGAACTTAAGTGTCCAGAGGCCGGAGTGGCATGGACTATTTCAACTCCATCCGACAAGGGGAGGATCTGTTTGATTTCTCTGGTTACGGTTAAATTAATATGGGGACTAACTTTAACAGGTTTCAAGTGTAGAGATTCCATACTGTTCTTTCTGGATAAATCGTTTTCATCTTGAACTAAAACGGAATCGGGGAAGTACCTCAGACTTTCGCTGAGAGCACACTCTGTATCTGTGGAAGAGATAGTTAACTTCCACATGTGAATAATCGTGTGCTGGTCTGTACAGTCCAACAGGACGATGTAAAATGGTTCCTCGAAAACAGACGCTTGCTGTAAATCCACCATGGCATCGTGGCTTGAGAGATTAGCAGTTGTAGTCTTTTGCCCTGTTGAAAAAAAAAAACGTATCCCACGTGTATTCAAATGACAAATAATTTGAGTAGCAATAAAATAAGATTAAAACCAAAACCCTAAAAATCACTATGAACATTATAAAAAATGCTTTAAAAAATGTTCGCTTGGTAAGAAAAATAATCTAGGTAATCTTCCCAATCTTTTCAAAACGAACTTTATACCATTTCCTATTGATGTCAAGTTGAATGGTTTTGTAATACCATTCATAATTATACCATAACCTCAAAATTTTATAAACAAGTGGCCTGCCATTTTGATTTTTGAAATGTAAGATGGTAAATTTATACGTACATAATAAAGAGGAGAAGGCCACGGCCATTACCTTGAGGCACACTTTCATTTTTATTATAGTATATGTATGAATTGGATAGGATTTTCATATATTAACATTTCAGGTTAAATATATAGGTAGAAAAACTTTGTTTTCAATTACACTAGTTCAATCTCGAAAATGATACCCAACTAACACCTATTTGTAGACAGAAATAAATTAAAACTGAGTATTTCAAAAACGGGGATGTTAATAGGCAAAAAGGCATAGGAGTTATTTTTCATAAAACCATTAAAATTTGAACTAAGTAGAATGTAAAAATGAATACTGAAATTAAATATTTGTGTATTAGCATCGACAATGAATTAAAATGTATGAGCAATACTGATTGTTGTTACTGTAGTACCGTGTTATATTTAACTAATTAAAAAGGTACTGGGCCCCCTCAAAAATTACTAAATCAAACCATGAAGGTAACACTACGACCACAACTATACTCTATATACACCTAGGAGATATGTTAGGTTAGATGAATATAACAAAAATTTTAGAATTAAGTGTCTGAACCCAAAGTCATAGAGCAGCCTAATTTGATATGGTTCTATAAATCTTAAAAATTTGACAGGTTAAAAATGACTCACCCTGTATATAACACAACTAATGTCTTGATAATTAAGGGTTTAAGAAAAATACGAAGTTTTACACAATAAAAATAATACACATTTATAGTCTGGTTTCAAAATTGTAGGCAGTAAGTAATTCGCAACATGTGGACCAGACAAGGCAAATAGACAAGGCGCGTGCCTTGTCTCGCGCGTAACTAAAGAGAGCAGAGATCACAGAGTGCAGGGAGTGGTCTTTACAATTTACACATAAAACAGACTCGAGACTTGTTGAATCATATTACCAGCTCATAAAAATGGTGTTCAATACCTTACTGTCCACTATTTTGAAACCGGAGTATAGTGTATGCATAGTATTAAGTATTTATGGTTAAAACTTGTTTATCGACTTATAGAAAATATTCCCAATCATTATTTTATGTCAAATGGGCATTAAAAATGTATTTAACAAAATTCTCCCACCTGTAATTAGCTGTTCCTGGTACACATGCAAGAAAGTGGTATTTTGCCACTGGATGGCCTGCGAAATAGTTTCCAACTGTATAATACACCCAGGCCGCGACGTACTCTGTTGCGACACAATATTAATGTTGTCCAACATGCTCTCCTGATTAAACGACGATAAATCGGACACGCTCTCGTTATCCTCATTTCTCCTACTTTCTTTAAATGATAAATCTGCCAGCAACGTTCTAGCGTCGATGACTGCCTGATATACCCTTAGGCATTGACCGTCAGAAGCGACAAAACAGGCGCTGGGGGAATTCGAAAGATTCCCTAGGGTACTAGAGGGCAGTAAGGTTGGTATCCAAGCAACATTACTGAAAGCCGACGGTTCGGGTGAGCTAATCCTCGCCAGCTCGCAGATGCCACCAGACTTGGACAACGGGCCTACCGCGTCCACTTTCCACAAAATAAGTTCACTACAAAAGCCCTAAAACACATTTATTTTACACACACTGTCATAATTACTTTAGAATATACGTACGGCTTTATTTTGCGTTTGGGATTTCTGATCAACGATATTATGGTGGCTGGTGGTTAGGAGTAGGGGTAACACGGGGTGGCATGTGATATCGTTGACTCTAAATCTGTGTCCCGACGCTCTACTCTTATGACCAATACTCAGCACTTGACTAAATTTGCTTTTGTCAGCAAAAGTAACCCGCCAAAGATTCAACGTTCCATTATCGTGTTTGGTCACTAGGAACACCACGGGGGCAGTTTCGTTTTGATCATCGTTGGGGCTTGTTGTCTGCAAAGCAAAATAATAGACAGTTACAACCAACCGAGTGGGGACTATTTACTTCGAGTCGTGGGTTACTTTCGTCCTCTTCCTTCACACTCGCCAAATCCCGGTGGCAGGTATCCCTATGCAGGGCGTCCTTAACCAAGTGCTTTAACAAAGGGGTAGTGTTGTATAAGCTCACTGTCGTGGACATACTCATAGAGTCGCCCAGAGGAAATGCCGACGGAATTCGCGTCGAAAACGACACTTGTGCTTGTCGAAACGACCCTGGATGAAATTCATCTAGCCACTCAACAACCCTAAAAATACCAGGGAACAACTACGGTCGTCATCATCTTTAGATGACATGAGATATGCAAAAACGTACCATATTAGAAAACTGCCATCTACCGGGTGAATACTGAATAATAAGTCGGGACTGTGATGCCAGTCACGTAAAAAGCTTTCAATTCTAGCGTCTACACCGTCGGAACCACCTGCTTCCATTAAAGGCTCTTCTGAGGACTCTTCAGAGTCGGGATTATCGACAACGGGCCTAAAAATAAACTCCTACAGGTCTATTTATATTTATTTATTGAGTCAAAGTTTACACCCAAATGTTTCTAACTAAAGTACACCCTTTTAAAAATCTATTCCACGAAAATATATTTAAGCTGGAAGACAGTTAAATATCGTTTACCTGGCAAATTCCTCTAGAAACAATTCCGCCTGTAAGCTGAACTGCATTTCCTTATTGTCCAGCCAATGCAGCACAAAAGCGGGACGGGGATTACAATAACTGATACTCGGTACTAACGGTATGTCAGTTTCTGCATTGACAGACGCTGCTAGATGGAAATGTAATCCGGGAGTCACACCTGAGAGTACAACAAAAGAAGTATTTCATGTTACCAACTCATCCGGTGCAAACTTACCGGTCCCGTGATAACCGTAAGAGTGAAAATCGTGAACACTGTAAGTAGACGGTAGAGTGGGAATGGGAGGGGATGGTCCCCCAGTGCCAGGACCGTGGTGCTTGGCATTACGTCTTATATGAAAACAGGTCCTAAAATAGGAAGATTAATTGCAGACACTCTTGATGCAATAGCTAATGTTGAGTTTTAAAGAACTTGGAATAATTTTTTTATTATTACTTCAATGTAGTGATTATACGTATTATCTGGAAGCATACTACTGCTAAATTTGGCAAAGAATTTCATAGTAAAATTTTTTTAAATTTGTTTTCTATGTAATTATTAAGCTCCGGATTTGGCTGCCAACATGATGTAAATAACATATTATAACTTACAATGAAGAGCAGATTACATATAAAAATTATTCACATATTAGTTTACGTTTCATTGCGTGGTCGTTTAGGAAAAAATGAGGACTGAAATTGTATTCCTAAAAATGCATAGTCAGGTCCGGGGGCAGGGAAAGCCATCACGTCACTATATTGTCGAAACGAGCTGGACAACGAAGTAGTTCTTCAAGGTAACATCACCACATATCTAACACTATCTATGCGTATGATCACATGAGTATATTATAAGTAGCTACTCTAAATGTTGAACAGTCAACGAGTGACATCTCAGTAAATATACATTTATAATGTGAAAATGGCCGTTCTACATCAACAGAAGTCAACGGATCATACCGAAAATATGAATAATGTTGTAGAGCCTTCATATTGATTTCTGGATTAGAGACATGAACTTCTTTATGCTGTAAAATATCTATTATAACTGCTATAGTAGAAAACCCCAGGTTGTTATCCAAAACTGCAGTAAATTTTCTCTTTATAACCTTCGCAGTATCCTCCTCCAACTGAAAAATATACTGCCAAAGGTCTCAAACAACGTTTATGGCATCCACTGTTGAAAATTCATCTGTCTGTGTTTTTTTCCAACTTTTCAATGATTTTTGGTATACGCGAAAAATTGCCATGTCTACGCTAAATCTTGTGGAATAGCCTGAATCCGATAAAGTCTGTTGCGCATTCGCAATAGCATCATTTAGATTCCAACTGTTAAAATACCCTGATGATACTCTCAAAATTGCAGTAATAATATGAAGCTGCCTCGATCTACGTTTCTCACCGGGTTGTTACAGGCGCTGGATGTAACTGTGTGTGGGGAAGCATTTCTGTGAATAATGCCACTCTTTGCGGGGAGTTTAAGAACACTTGTTTGACATTCGCCATCAGGCGATCGACATTCGGCTAACGGCCACGGATTGCCTCTGCTATGCGATGAATACCACGCGCTAGGCACGTTACATGTAACATATCGTAATTATATGTTCTGTTCAAAAGTACAAGCCTCATTCATGTATGGAGCAACATTCGTAAGAAAAAGTAGAGCCACGTTTTTGTTTTCCTCGTGTTTAGCGCCCCATATTTTTCTTAACATCTCATCAACTAATTTTGCAACAGTTTCAGCATTCGTCTTTATCAATATTTCTGATTCTATCACATATGATTACGTTGCCAGTGTCTAACAACATTCGATTTGCGGGTATGTATCACAATGGGAACACCGTAATTCACTATCGTCATTTAACACCAACCCCGGAAATTTCGTTATCCAACGCTGTACGAGTATTGTGGCAAGGATGGCGAGACATTTTAAAATGCTTATTGGCAAATTGTCATGCACTGTAACTATTTATATGTAATACCGTACACAAATCAAAATACTGCGACAGTTCCGAGTTGTGTATACAGACGCACCACTCTCAAATATCACAGTAACTAATCGGACGGCATCGCGTCACAGATATTTCTCTTGCCCCGCCCTCGGATACCTTTACTATTAGCACATAGCGCAATGCACCTCCGACAATACTTTCAATATTTCTAGTGAAACAAAGAGAGCAGCAAGTAGCAGACGGTCAATGAATAAATTTTATTTAATATAAAATTGTTGGTTGATGTCCTACTAATTTATAAAAGCAGTTAATTTACATTACAAAAAATAATCCAGAGTGTGGACAAATTACTGACATGAAATGTTTTATTATATAATTTATTATAAAATTGTGATACTTCTTTACGGTGTTTGTATTTCTAATAGATATTTCAGAACAAGTATAAGTCTGACTCTGATTCCTGACACCTATGTGTCGGACTCGACAGATATGTCCACAGTCAAATCCGGGGCTTAGTAATTATATACCATAATGCAATCTAGATATGTGAAACGATAATAATTTTCTGCATCACTGAAATAATTATAATATTTAATAATCCAAAGTTCTTTGAAAAATAAAACTCTAAATACTTAAGTTCAAAGCAGCAAAAATATTTTACAATGTTAATCATCAGGGATGGGGCATTTAATTTTAATTACAGGTGATTTAAAAAACCAGGGAACTCTCTAAATATTCTACAGAAAAAAACTCAATTTGTGTATATGCAGAAACAATAATTTAAATAGTTTAATTATGATAATTACTCCATTAATGAGTACCCCAACTCTGATCATGACAATCATCACAAAATAGTTCAGTTATTGTTACAAAATACATGTCTCATGGAAATGTCAAACACAAATGGCTAGCAAAGCACTTTGTATAATATGCTCCATCATCCGGAATTTAAGTTTACAATTGTACAGGCATAGTAAATTAGAATGTAAGCTTTATTGAATTAAGTTCATCTCAATATTGCCCAGGAAGCATTTTCTTGCATGCCATAAGGCAGAATGCGTCTAACTTTGACTTTAATAGTACTACAAAATCTGTAAGCCACAACTTTTCTCATTATTAAACACCAATATCAGATCGTTTACTGTTATTACTCACCCTTGTTCACATAACATCCTTGTGATATTTAATAAATAATAAAATGTTACTCTGAAAATATATACACCCACAATACAACTGCATGTATATTACTAAGTTAAAATATATAACACAAAGTGGCTTACATAGTTATCAATAACGCCAATATTTGTCACTTTGATTTGGGCAGTTAAAATATTTTTCTCCAATAAATTTGAGATATAAAACGCAAAGAAAACTACTTACTTCATGTGTTTTAACCGTTGCATAAATCTATGCTTATGCCGGTGAGTTCTAAACTTTGGATGATGAGCCTGAGGATCTAATTGGGACAGATTAACCAAGCCATCTTCAGGCAAGACTGTTTCCACCCAGAGGCGACAAATGTTATCTTTGCATGACGTTACCAACATGTTGGATACCGACCCTCTTAAAATACAAACAATATTTAATCACAATAATGAATGTAGAAGATGTAAAGAAATATTATTAGAAGGTAAGGGAAATATTAACAAATCAGTGGAGTTATACTTGGGCATATATTTGCTGGTGGTCCTCCAGGATAGATGAGTGACAGCCCGAGGATGTGCAATATAAACAAACCCATATTCCAGCTCCAGAGGGCCATCGACGCTTTTAGATGTAAACAAAACTAAAATTTTTATCGGTATAATACAATTTCCAGTTGAATTAACTGTAACTTACTATGTTTATTTTCATACCAAATCTTTACTAGTCTATCATTTTCTCCGCACGTTGCAAACAAGGTGCCATCGGGGCTGAACGCCAGGTGTTGTACTGGAATGGCGGTGTTCGCCTTCCAAACACATTGCCACGAGGTTTGCTCTTGTTCTACAAATATTAGTTATTGAACAGAATGAGCTCCAAGATTTCTGTATACCTTTTTAACATAAGACACTATTAACAAAGTTTCATACAAGCCATGTGGCTCAAAAATTTAGGCAATGAATATCATGTTATTTGTATGTATTACTTAAAACACCCAACAAAATTCTTACATTTTGACATACAAAATTATTACTACAGGGTGATAAAATATAATAGAACCGCCAAAATTGCTAAATGCTGCTAAATAATTAAATGTGTTTAAACTAATAAAATATACAGACCAGATCAATTAAACTAACTATTGTGAATGTATGACTGAAACATTTTCCTAAAGCCACTTTTAGTGTCTTCTAATATCAAATATTTGAGACACTTAGTGTCTCCAATATTTGCTGCTAAATAATTGAATGTGTTTAAACTAACAAAATATACAGACTAGATCAATTAAACTAATTATTGTGAATGTATGACAGAAAAATTTTCCTAAAGCCACTTTTAGTGTCGTCTAGTGTCAAATATTTGAGAGACTTAGTGTCTCAAATATTTGAAGAGTGAGGTTAGCTCTAGAAAAGAGAATTTCTATTGTATTAACGTGAAAAAATTGTGTAATGTGCAGAAATTGTGTAACATGGAGAAATTCAAACAAAGAAGATTGAAGATAATCACTTAAGAATTCTCAGAATAACTAGAAACAGTAGAGAACAAACAGTAAATAACACCTTACCTTTAAGTAACTATTTCAGAATAAATAGTAATATTAAAAGTAAATAAATAGTACATAGTAATACTTTTCTATGGGTTGAAAAATACTTTTTCAGGTCATTTTCAGGTTCAAAACATTATGCCAGATAAATGAAGAAAGTAAGTCTAAAGTTCAAAGTGATAAGGCTAAATTTAAATCAAACTTAATATTATTTATTGACAAGAAAAATAACTGTAAAAGACAGATTTAACAGTTATATATTATATCATTTACAACAACTATGTAAAATATAATTAATGTATAAATGAACAGAATTTTTTATCAAGATTAGTTAGATCATACGATTGTGCTTGTGACCATATACGTTTTACCAAAATAAAATGTTGTGAGCTGCCCTGACGCCATTGGTTTACAACTATTTACATTATCTACATATATACATACGTAAACTGACCATGCAAAAATATAAGATTGTTAGTTAAGTTTAAAACCTTTTTCATTATCAGCTACAGCTATAATTATACAGGTATTAAATTATAAAATCAAAAACTAAAAAATATTTAATGAAAAATAGTACAGTAAGGTGGTATTTATTTTTAATTAATTAATAATAAAATATTAAAAAGAATGTAATATTGCCATATAGTGGTTTATGAAGCTTTAACTAGTAATATTAAGCAGCTTAACAATAGTAGTAAGAAGAATAGTAAGAATATTAAGTCACTTTAGACTTTTGTTAATTGTTTTCTATTTGTTTTATTTTATGTTCACGAAAATAAGTGACAAAATTCATTCGCATCATGATTCTTACACCAAACTGTAGTAATTAAGTCAGGATATTAATAAATGTAAAAATGTTAGCTTGTAATTAAAAAATGACTAGATAAAGTGCAACCAATCAAAATAACAATCTAATACAAACCAAGTGGTCACATTACTCATAAGCATTAACAAATAATAAGCCTAATTTACCAGTCATTGTAGTTCGTTTAAAATAGCATAATTTATGTAGCATGTCAAGTTTATTCAAACAAAGTTAAACATATATTCCATGTTTTTCCCAAATATATAAATTTTATTTGTGAAACTAAGGAAAAATATTCCTGAAATAGGTTGCTTAGTGTTCCAGAATATTAGTAATAACACCAGACTTATTTGCAATACATTATTTAATAAATTGATACTGGCAGTCAGAATACTTCTTTGTTTCATTCTCTAATAATAACTGTTATAAGAATTGTTAAAATAGATTGACAATGTAACAAACAAGGATAATTTTGTTTGAGAAGCATAATGATGAATATCCTGTACTATATTATAGAAATATTTAAATTAGGCACACAGCTTGTGATTTGATATTGGCAAATTCAGAATATTTCTTTTTCTATGTTTCATTAACTGTTTTTTTATCACAATTGTTAAAATAGATTGACAATTTAACAAACAAGGATATTGTCGTTTGAAGACGTAATGATGAACATTCTGTTCTATATCATAGAAATATTTAAATAAGGTACACACCTTGAGGTTTGTCTGGTTCGTCGTGGATATCACCGTCTTCAGAATGTCCCCCGCCAAGAGTAAAAGTAACGGGCTGTTCCTCTTCGACAGCCTGTGATCTTAAATGCCAGAGTTGGACATGAGCACCAGCGGTCAGAAGGCGAGTGCCTTCTAGATTCCAACTTAGGACTCGTATAGGTGAATCGGTTTTTAATGTACCAGTTTGAACCCATCTGTAGTCGAGACCCTAAATTATTTATATAGATGTTAAATATAATTCTCTGGTTTTTACGTTGATGATAATTAATCTCACTTCACAACTCTAACAAAAGTGTGGTGAAAACCTGACTATTTGCATAATGTATTATTAAAGCAAAAATAATTGAAAAAAAGGATCAAATTTACAAAACCTACAAAAGATAAACAACAACAAAAATATTAAATAATTTATGTTAGAACAGACAAAACGTTACTTAGTGTTTCTGTACACAATTGCATTATCAGCATAAGAGTCTATAAATATAAGTACATATTTCAAACTAATATGAAAGGCTATTTTCAGTTATGCTATAAAATTGTCTGCTTGGCACTGAATAAGCTTATTTGAATTTCCAACACAAATTCTTAAAAACACACAAAATCACTGCATTTATTTTAATTGTTGAAAATTAACTTTCAATAAAATAACTCGTGTAAATTAATTATTAATTATGTATTAAAATTAAGATTAATTGTTTTAATGAAGTTATGAAGAAATTTTCATCCATCACAGTCCTCATAAACATTAGAGTCTGATGAAATGAAATCTTTATTTATGGACATTAAAATACCAATAAAAAAAATAATGATATAAGTTTACAATCGGAGAATTCATAGTGGTTCATAACTGACAGGAAACTATTTCAGTGTACTGAAAAATAGAATGATTCTAGTCTTATGAAACCTTTATACTGGGTGTGTTCTAAAGTTGTAAAGGAACTATTTCAAAGCTTTAAGAACAATACTTACTGTTGCCTTGTTTTTATAATTATTTAGTCTAGCAACAATAATTCATTTAGGGAATGGAATAAAGATAAAAATGGCCTCTTTATGGCCCATTATGTTTTATAATGCACTAGTGGCTAGACTAAATATAACAATATTATATTTGTTAATTGAACACGGTGTAAATTTGTTATGATGATTTCACACAAAATGCTTGTTAAGGCTCCTCTTAAATAAATACCTTGTAAACCTTACATGATGGAGTGTTTTTAAACTTCTGAAAGTACGAATTTTATATTATTACATAATAATTAACAATATGTTTTTCATTTTGTAGCAAATAATTAAGGAACTATATTTTGTATGGAAATTTTTATATTCTGTTGGAATATTGTTTCCACCATGAGAAGCACCATAGATAAGACAAAATTAATTCACTATATTTGTACCTACAGAATATAAGTAGTTCAATGAAAGAATCGTGTACATCGTCAAAAGGTCTTCCCCATTTTGATTAGTTTCCCTATTATGTTACATAATTCTACTATCAAGCCAAATAAAGATTTTTGTTTAAGGTTATGCATAATCACACAATTTTTATAACATTTTCATACTCTTACATCCAAATATTCACCTAACAACATACTACATACTCTCAGGTATCTCTACTTAATATACATACCTAAGACCTACCGAATTCTGAATAATCATTAACAGAAATTATATATAATGGAAAATATCCATTAACTCAATAATTGTTTAATATTTTGTTCTCTCATCTTTCAATTTTGAATATTTCAAACTAATGAGATGTTATAAGAATCATATAAAATCTAATCAATACACTAGGATCTACTTTTACACTTACATGTACAGAATTATTATGGATTAAGGGTGTCGGCTCATAAACACAAACGCTATCATCGTACGCCGCTGCGATCTTCCCTGTATCACTCGAACAATCAATGGAACTTATTCGAATGTAATCATGTACTGCGCCTGGAATAATCTGCACCCGTTCAAATGTAGAAGCAAGAATAACAATGTTGCATCCCGCTGCATACGCCTGAAAGTACAAACACATTTTCCGTTAAACCATATACAGTATATGTAAGAACTAGATACGTACAGTAAAGGGAACACCCTCAACAGAACCGACAGCAAAACATTTATCTCCTGCGTTGCAGGCCCCGCTCACAATCTGATGTAAATTCATTTTTAATTATCTATTTAGGAATTCAAACACATTTTTTTCGGTATTTTTAACGATTTGTCCTAATTTCGAGTCTCAAAGGACAAATCAATCTGTTATTAATTTTCTCCAATTTGACAGTAGCCAATTATCAGCTGATTGTCAAGTACTGTCACCTACGAGCAAAGAGTCTGTCTTTTACTACGAGCAAAATTAGGTCTTTTTGCTCGTAGACTGTCACTCTACAACAATCTGTTCGTTCGAGGAATAGTATAGGTGTGTTCGTCGGTTACTCGGAACAGATGAAGATTAGTCGTAATAGTAGTAGACATAGTAACGCGGTCCTGAGGATCGCTTAGCGTGTAACGAAAGGTTGATAAGTATAAATCCTACTTTAAGTAATTCTCGAAAACGATGAACTACATTATTGACTAAATATATTATGAACTAATCAATATAAACAAAAATAAAGTAAACAAAACGGTAAATAAATAATAATAAATAATTGTTAAGTACATAATAATACTAATGACTAATTGTATTCAACAAATTAGCTATAAGTTAATCACATTCGCTATTGTATCGTATGTTAAATAGATTAAAATGAAAGAATATAGGCAATTTAGAAAGGTGCATATAGAGGGTTGTGAAATAAGAGAAGCACACCGGAGTTTTTAAGTAATAGTGTTAGTGTTTAAGTAATCATCTGACACCTTTCATTTTTAGTCTATCATAATCTTTCTTTTTGCTCCAAACCCTTTTTAATATAAATAAATTGGAGTTAAAAAATACTAACCTATTAGGTACTTTAGTAGAGGTCGACTGACATGCGAGGTTACATCATGCTTGTCCAATTAGATTTCTTTAGATCCTGAAGACTATTAACTATGTGACTTATTTAAACAATATTTCCCATTTCCAGATAAGCAATTATTATTCTTTATCTTCTCGAACATATTAAATCATAAATATAATTCCTTTTTTATTTAATATTGACCAACATTAATTGTACTAACATTGATTTGACTAGTGTATGATTTCGTTTATTTTGTGGAAAGGGTAATTTTAAAAACAGGCCTATCGGTATATCAACAACTAACTTTTAAATTTTCGATAATGTTAAAAAGAGAAAACTAAAAAATTATTGCAGACGAACTAAATCAACTTTTGTTGCTATTGTCTTTTTTCTTTGTAATTTATTGTATCGGATTTCTTGAAAGCCCTTGGTAAATTATATCCATAGACTATATATACGTATAGTTTATTTCATCACTATTTGCCAAATAAAAAATCTCAAAACATACTGTGGCTTGTTTTTATGGCTAGGCTCAGGTAGACTGTTCCGTTGATGGGCATGATAAGAGAGTTTTTTATTTGGCAAATAGCGATGAAATGAATAATATATGTACATTCTTGTATAAGTATAGACAGATGAATTCTATACAAACCATAATTGAATTTTCCCAATATCTTACGTAGATTCGTTAAGAATAAAAAAATACAGTTTTGTATCCAATGCAGAAATCCCAGTTATGATTCAGAAATATATACGTATATGTATAAAAATTATGTAGAGGAAATGAGTATCTCTATAATTGATAAGCTATGTGAATATTATAATTTCATTAATAAACTGTACCTTGGATAGTTTAGCAAACATAAAGTAGTTTTATATTATGGATCTTAATAAATTAAAGTTATTAAGCAAAGAAGATTTATTGCAAAAATTAAAACAAGTGAGTCTTTTCTTATCATATACTCAATAAATAGGAAGATCGGGTTGTTTTCATCATTTTTTTATTTTTTATATTAGAATTAACTATCTTTATGAATATAAAAGTGATAAGTTTTATGAATAACACTTATATGTTGTTTTTAGAGCGGATTTAATGATGTCGTTACGATAATAAAAGATAAAGGAATAGACGGAGCAAAATTTGTTGTGAGTATATTTTTTTAAGTATAATTACATGTGTACGTACTTTTAGAGTGTATTTTAACGTTCTTCAATGACAATAAGCTATAAATATATGTAGTACACAATAGATATTTATTATGTGGTAAGGTAAAGTCAATGCATCCGACGTTTTCGAAAAAATTTTATTACTAAAGATAATGAAAAAGAATATCATAGGTTAAATATAATATTCGCTTTTATTTTTAGTGTTACATTTATATGTGATGGTTAACATCTTTATGCCATATTTAATATGGTATATAATGTATAATGCTGTAATAATAAGAAACTATCTTATGAGATAAGTAGAATACTTTTGATACGTCCACCTGTAATATAAGCAATACTGAATTGTTTTTGAGTTAATAATGCTCTTAGTCAATACAGAACCCACTCTATTTGAGACCAAAAATATAACTAACTCTAAAAATAATTTATTTTTGTCCATATTTTAGAGAAAAGTATCGAAAGTGTCATAGTAAGAAGCACTCTTTGCACAAGAAAATTATTAACATATTATATATTTTTTTGACTTTTGCCCAAACTAGAAACAAAATTGGTCCTGAGTTATATGCATACGTGACTTTTTACACATTTTGCAATTATTACAGAAATAATTCATACTTTTGCATTCGTGTGTACTACAGACTGACACAATGTCGTGATAACCCTGGAATGATGACTAAATTTTATGGTTTCCATAACAATACATTGTAAAAAATAATGTTCACATTGATGATAAAAACAATGAATGTTATTAATAGTGAAAAAAATTTAAATCAGAAAAAATATATATTTTAAGATACATATTGGAATATATAACAAAGGTGAACAGAATGTCAGAAAAAATAATAGAAAACACCACAAATGTTTTAGGATAGGACATTTCCTTAGTGAAGGAAACAAATAAAATAAATACCGGTTAAAATAAATAAGTATCAGATCAGTTATAACTGGATATGGTATAATACAAAGTTTTACTACGCAGAGGGTAATATTCAAACTAGAGAAATAAGGAGATTATACTCCAACCCATCTGCAAATGCCTTATATAATAAGGACTAAACAAATTAGGTGACAAAACAGCTATTCTCCTGGCTATATGCCAAACGCCGAGCGCTGAATTACATGACAAAATTTGCCGTATTTTGTCTAACAGAGTTAGCTCTAAAATACAGTGATTCAGATTGTTCCAAAACCACAAAGAAGATGCAAAGTATCACCTATCTCAGGATATCGTTAACTGCAGACCGGTTTCGACCGCATCTTGGGTCTCGTCAGTGCAGTGTAAACGAGTATACCTTTGACAGATGAAGCTCACATCTAGTAGACGTTGCTACGTTCCACCGCAGTAGAACGTACCAAACGCCATCTCTTAGTAGTTTCGAGAACAATCTAAATCGAAGTAAAAACTTGAGATCTTCACTATAATGCAAAGTTATACTACGCAGAGGGTAATTTTCAAACTACAGAAATAAGGAGATCATATTCCAATTATAGTAATATTACCAAAAATAACACTTCAATAATCATCTTTCTTCAACGTTTTTTTTTCTAAAACTTCTGAATAACTTTGCAAACATCGCAAACATCGCAAACGCAAACATCGTTACATTTACAGAGAGTAACAGACTTAGTAGTGATATATACCCACCACTAAGTCTGTTACTCTCTGTAAATGTAACGATGATTGCGTTTAACGATGAAACCATTATATTGTTTAATTTTTAGGATCTTAAGGAATTTGAAACATTTAAGTGGAGATTGTCAATTGTTCAGAAAAAATGCCTTTGGAACTGCGTAAGAGATGTAAGGGCAAACCCTTCTCTATTGTTAATGAAAGAGAAACCCAGAGTCCTGAAAAAACCCAGCTACGAAGAGCAACCAAGCTTATCAGAAACGAGCAACACAAAATTATTTAAAGGAAAATTAGAAGGTTTACTAGGAGCACCAGGGACTGGTCCTGGCAATTCGTCGTCACTGCCGAAAAAGCCACCTCTTCCACGAAAATCTACTATCCCCAGCCTACAAGTCGAAAGAAATGGCAGGCAGCCCACAATCACTAATAAAAAACCTGCCGAGCTACCCCCAAATGAAATAAATAAAATAATTATTAAAAGACCAGCTCCAGCATTACCTCAAAGAAATGAAATTAAAAACTCAGAAGACGGAGAGGATTATATGGACATGCAACCACCAAAGGAAAGTGGCGGCGATGACGAAGATTATCTTACCCCGAATGAAATTGCAGAAAACAACTATGAAGCTCCGCCGGACATTAAAACCCGAAAGAGCTATGCACCGGACCCCAACTTATCAAGTCGTTCATATCTTCCTATACCCAAAACGGTAACCAATGATAAAAAAAGTGACGATAATAATCAGCCAGTTTTAAACAAGAGGGCGCCTCTTCCACCTAATATCAACTTGAAAGTAAGTAGCAGCCGAAAGTATGTGGTTGAGAACAGTCCTGCCGAAACCCAGAAGGATAATAATTATAACAATATAGATACTAAACCATTTGTGGGGTTTCAAAGAATTGAACAGGCTAAAATACAAACGGTACGTATCTAGACTATAGTAGGCATTGCACCATTGCAAATAACACTTTCCTTTATAAAAATCAGATACCTGTATCTGAAATTAATCTCGCCTGTCTGTATTTTCATTCAAACTTTCATCAATTATTTTATCTGAAAATTTATATGAAATAATGACATTTTGTAATAATTTTAATGTGGAGTATACAGTAAGTCTTTTTAACATCAATGAATTTGCGAACAATCAATAAATTATAAAATTATTAATTATTATAACTTAATATTGATAATTGGATAATTGTTACAGAAAATAATGGTCTGGGTTTTTGATACAAGAAATGAAAAAAGAATAATTAAAATAATGTTGTAATCATTTAATACTATTATATTTCATATAATTTCATAGAGTCAAGTTACATTAAATACAGACTTTTTGATGGCTAGTTAATGTAACAAGACAGGCAGAAACTCCAATAAAACTTTTCGTATAGAGAAAGTTGAGTTGTCATGAGTTAAGAGAGTTGTATGCATTATATTTATTACGTAAAACCTAGACACATTTTTACTCGACAAGAAAAATTAAATGGGACTGCATATGGCAAATACCTGTTAGTAGTTTTTAAAAAAGTAGTAAAGCTGGTATTTGAATTTTAAAATATTTATATATATTATTTATTGTACATAATAGACTTAATTTTACTACTACTGTATTTTTTATTAATCCCTAGTTGCCGTGAGGTGGGAACTATGTTCAACTCTTATATCTGTTAGTGAAATATTATAAAGAAAGAATAACAAAACCATATTTAAATAAACTTGAATAGAACAAAATATCCACAACTATGTACGACACTGGCACCTTCGCCATTTATTTAAAAATTGGTAACCATTGTTTGTAGACATACTATATAGATATTGGTCCATTTAATTTTTCCTTAAATCCTTTATTATGAAGTTTGACTCGCATCTACTAATTAAGTAATAATAAATATTCAAACGGTAAAAAATAAAAAAAAAAAAATTAAAAGATATTCGACTACATTTCATCTTTAACATATTAAAAAATAGTTGATTGTAGCAAGCAAAGAAATCACTTCACTGTCACATTTGCGCTTTCGCAAGCACATATTATTATAATGTGTTATAATGTACACCTCATTATTATTGTTACTATTGTTTAATCACCCAAACAATAATTCCACAGGGTAAAACCGGGTATGAAGGTGGTAAGATGCCCACGTCCCAATGATCCCGATATTCTCGTTGAAAGTTGCATTCAAGATGGCATATATATCTACGAAATATTAACCTTCCTGAAGATGGTGCCTATAGTCGTAGGACATCTTACCCCACCTTATTCGGTTATATCCTTTCAAGTACTAGTAAACATTAAATTTTTTATACACTGTCTTTATCAAACTTAGATATATTCAATGATTTACTAACGATCACTTGCTAACGATATTACCTAGGTACATGTTTGTATGTATTACAGGCTGCCCAGGATAATCCACCTAACATATACAGACCACCGCCATCTCCATCATTTAAAGAAATAGATACTCATAGAGACATTAGAGGAGAACAGATTAATACAACTACAAATGTGTACAGCAACGAATCATTAGGTTCATCTACGGTGAATAGGCCTTCAGTCAAAGATTTGGAGAACGTCCTCATAATTGAGGATAAAGGTGTAAACCAAGAATCTCCAGTATTGCTCTCGAAGATAACTAACACGCTGAGTAACATATTCAGGAAAAACAAATCGAAAAACTGTTACGAAAATTGCACTATCAAAGACGTTGAAAGCGAAACTACGATTACTAATACAATTAGACAAAGACCGTTACCCAAAGTACCATCTTTAACTATTTCGAATACACCAGACGAACATATCTTTTCCAAACCATTCCCAATACCTAGAGAAATTATTCCATCGGTTTCTAAACCACAAAGCTATATTGAAATTATTTCATCTACGAAAGAATCACCGTTTAAAAACGAAGAAGAGGATCAAGAATATATAAATACGATAAACCGCAGTAGATTGAGCATAAACACTGGGTTAATAGATCGTCAAAAATCTCCCACCTTATTCCATCATAGTTTAGATAATCTTCATTTACAAACCGCTTCGAATAATGCGGGTGATTCAGAAGACGAAGAAAGCTTTTATGAGAATACAACAGAAGTGAATCCGTTTAAGAACAAAGCTACAATGGCGAAATCGGAAGAACAAAAGTCATCTTTTAATCAGGGTGATTACATTGATAAAAGTAGAGAGTTACATCGACGCGGCGCGTCCTCGGGGGTTTCATCATCTTATAAAGAAGACACAGATGATGACAGCGAACAAATTTATGAAAATTCAACCCAAACTACTTGGGATTCAGACAATCGTGTTCAACTCGTGGCAAGCATAGACGAAACATATCAAAATAAACATACGTCAGAGAGTGAAGAGGAGGACGCGTTGTATGAAAATACAGCTGACGTAATAAAAAAAGG
Source organism: Rosalia funebris (assembly GCA_037954035.1). Lineage (NCBI taxonomy): Eukaryota > Metazoa > Arthropoda > Insecta > Coleoptera > Cerambycidae > Rosalia > Rosalia funebris. The sequence goes on from JAZFAV010000004.1 coordinate 11,021,535, forward strand.
TAGGTTTTTATTCGTATGCACAGTATGGATAAGGTTTGGCGCAATATTCATAGCTTCGACATTAAATGTTTTTTGTCTGAAAAATTCTGAAATCCGTACAACATTATTTTTTAAGACTACATTGATTCACGCTCAAGATTACTTTTTCAGATTTTGTTTTTGAGCTGTGGCGTCATATCTACGACCATAGTCTTTTTCAATATTTCACTCCCTTATTTTTAACAAAAATATATAATATTATTTATTGTTTTTTTTTTGTTTTATTAAAGTTTTAAGAGTACAACAGTACCTCATATTGGTATATAGTTCCCTATTTACTGTCTATAAGATAGGGGACATTTTTTCAGAAAGATACAAATAATGCAAATACGACTTTATTTTGATAGAAATTTTAAAGTTGTTTAAAATGTCCTCCATTATCACTCAACGACAGTACACTCAAGGTATACATGGATCCCTTGTACATCCTCCTTAGACCATCCCTAGGCCGTCAGCCCCGGGCGAAAGGGCAGAGAAGTCACAAAGTGCATGTTGCACATCTTGGTAGTTACATCTTCCTGTTAAGGGTCTCTACAGAGGAGCATATCACTTAGCTTAGACTTCCCTTAGAGTTCCGGTCACAATACTTAAGTTCTTTCTACACATTGCGAAGAAAGATTTCGATAAAAAAACTTACGCTAGGCTATCTTAAAAATTTTTTAGCATATTAACAGCTTTTCGTGTCATCCCACAATTTCATAAATTTTTCTTCCGTATTATTCTCCATTATTGGTTTTATTGCTGACACAGTCAGCTTGGTTATGGCCTCCACATAACGATTTGTGTCCCTGGACCTACCACGTCGAGATGCTGTTCGTGTGGGCAATGTTTGCCAGTTCGTGGTGGCGTTCCCATACTGATCCTGTTCTGATTTTGTGGTTCTACAGGAATACAGGATTAGCATTGGTTGTCTACTGTCAGTGTAGATTGTGTAGATGTCAGTGTGTATGAGGGGCACTATATATATTTTGAGCCTAATAATAAAAAAAAAAACATTAATTTGTCATTGAAAATTAGTTCATCGTTTTTTAAAATATTCTTCTTCATCATGTATACAGTTTTATATGCGTTCGAACCATTCGTCAAAGCATTTTTTCATTCCGCTTGAGATATCTCCAAAACATGGTTTTTGAACGCATCAACGGCTTCTTCTGCCGACGATAATCGTTGTCCACGCAATTTATTTTTGGCGTTCGGGAACAAAAATAAATCATTGGATGCCAAATCAGAACTGTACCGCGGATGACCCATAATTCGATTTTTGGAGTGTTCAAACATTCGGTTAAACGAGATGTGTGAGAACTCGCATTGTCATGATGAAGAATGATCCGTTTATTTGTTTTCCGTATTTCACCGAAGACTTCCGGCAAACAAGTGGTTGTGTACCGTTCAGAATTGACCGTCTTGAAAAAAACAGGCGACCATTTGTTTCGAAGTAATTCGAGCGCAAACAACTTTTGTTGGATTTGGTTCATCTTGAAACACCCATACAGTCGACTGCTGTTTACTTTCCGGCTCATACGCATAGAACCATGATTCGTCACCTGTTAAAATGACATATACGTCTTTTGATGCACCGCCATTGTATTTATTGAGCATTTTTTTGCACCAATCGACACGAGCATCTTTTTGAAATTTTTTCAAATTATGTGGGATCCAACGAGAACAACCTTTTTTGCAGCTTAAAGATTATGCAATATTTTATATATGCTAGTCGAACTAATGCCTAAGATTGCCTCAATCTCACAGTATGTCACATGACGATTCTGCATTATCAGTTCTTGCACAGCATCAATGTTTTCTGGCACAACAACTAATTTTGGACGACCTTCACGACTTTCGTCGGTAAGCAAATGACAGCCACGATTAGACTCGTATCAGCGTTTCACAATGGCAAAGGATGGGGTTTTGTCGCCAAAAGTGGAAGTAAGTTAATCGATGCACTCTTGTCTTGATAATCCACGTCGAGATTTCGCTGAGACAATTTTCAAATCACTGTAAACAACACAAATCGCGCTTAAATGATAAAATGTTCTGAAGAAGGGCAAATAATTAACTAAGAACATAAAATTAATTCATGATTGCCGATATTGCAATGGAACTTTTCTAACTTGTCTCACTACATTTTATCTCGAATAGTACCTATATTTCATGCCTGTGAAACACGTATTGTCTATCTACAAACATTCAAAATAATTTCCTTGTATTATTTTTACAGATACTGAATACCATAACACCATGACCCAAGCCCAAAAACCTTCTTTTGTAAGAGGGGGATTAGGCATAAATAATGCAACAAAGGCCATAAACAATACACCAACTACAAAGATCGAAAATACAACTAATAGTAAACAGTCAGTTTGCCTACAAGATACATTAGCGACACTTTTGGCGCAGAAACTGAAGGAGAGACATGAAAGACTTCAGAAAGAAAAGTCGAATCAGGTAGATGATATTACCTTAAATCAAGGTGTGACCAACAACAGCAAGAGATATACAGTGCCATCTTTCAACCCGTCCAGTAACTCCGAGGAATCCTTTTCTGATAGCGACGAAAATGATGATCATCATGACCATCGCCAAAGGGAGGCGGTGATACCAATACATAAAAGACCTTTACCCAAAGTTCCTAAAGAATCTGATGCATTCGCCTCGGCTATACGAAAGTCGCCATTGGTCAGCAAGAAAAAATCTCCTTCTCCAGTTCCATATAATGATGATAACTTAACTTATGGAAATGTGGTGGATCCAAGCCCTAATAGGTCCCCGATGCTATCAGCAAACAGACCTGTTAATAAATTTGAAGCTGCAAAACAAACTTCGACAGAAAAGCTTGGCCGTAGTCTTCCGATACCTCCAAAATCACCATTACATTATGAGCTTTACCATTCAAAGACCGAAATTGAAAAGGAACCTCAAGGAACTTCAGGAGCTGCAGAACCTCACGAACATATTAGAAGATTGCGTAAGTACAATATTGTTTAATTAGGTACATAAGATAAGATTTCCTCAATGATATTCCAGATATATCACTTAATTATCATTGATTAAATGTACATTATTTAAGATTATATAGTGATTTTTTTAGTATGTGAGAAGGGATTTCTCACATACTAAAAAAATATACAAGGTTGGGCAGATTTGTTGAAATACATGATTTCTAGGTAAACTATAAATTGTGTTAAGAAATACCATTAATAATAGTTTTTCTAGTTGTATCAGTCTATTCGGTGACCTACATTGAAAAGATATGACGTCTTTGGCAGTTTTTTAAATAAATTTTTAAATATATATAGTTTTACACATTTCAGTAGATAAATTAGTGCGTATGAAGCGATTTTTATATATTAAATAAAATAATAAGTATTAAATAATTATTTTACTTTTCCGCACTCCACCAAAAGCGGAAAAGTAATGTAGTCGTATAAAGAGAAAGTAAAAAAAAAATTCTTTTGGGTTTATTTTTCGTTTTTCAACCCAAAAACAAAAAAAATGGCTTTTAAAAATTGTTTGCTGTATGTGTGTCGTCGTTGTCATCAGCATTTATTCTGTTAGCACGATAACTCAACTAAATCGTGTCGGATCGATCGGGTTTTGACTGATTCTGATCGGGGACGTCTCCCAGGCGACACCTATTGATTTTGAGGTGGATGGCACACACCACCCTCTCCCTTGGGTCTATTTGAGAATTTTTTTGTTAGCACGATAACTCAACTAAATCGTATCGGATCGATCGGGTTTTGACTAATTCTGATCGGAAACATCTCCCAGACGACACCATTGATTTTGAGGTGGATAGAACACACCCCACCCTGTCCATGGGTCATAAGAAAGCACGATGGTGAACTATTTGAAAAAAGTAAAACTGTCGCATAAAACACATATTCTACATTTATGTGTTGGTTTATTTTTTCTCGGCCACTCAATTTCGAGATAGAGATATTCTACGTGAGGAAAAGTCCGTTTTAAGGTTTTAAAACTGTTTATTTAATACATAACAAGATTCCTAACATTAATGTATTTCGATGGTGTTATGTTAGACAATTTCTGGAGTTTATAACAACTGTTAGATACTGACTCATCGACAAGAAATGAGCAAATATATAAAATTGTTATATTTGTCGTTGTTATACAGAACAGAACAGAAATAATACCTCTTTCAATAACTTTAAAATATATATGCTATATACATTATATTTTGGTAATGTCTAAAGCTCTGAAAAAAAACCGTCTGGTAGGTATAAAGAAAATCACACTATTCCTTATAGAGATTTAATTTTCGAATAAACCTATAATTTACGCTCAGTATTAAGATATCTTTATTTCCGTGATATGAGATACATTCAAAAAAGTACGGGAAGAATTCTATATGTACAAGGAATATTATTGGTCATCATTACACGATTTTATTTCATTTGACCGTCAATTTGGTGCATTGCTTGTTAAAATTTCAAGATTACAAGATGGTCTAATTGCATTTTAGATAAAGTACCATCTAGATTCCACCGAAAAAGAAGAGATAAACCATCTTGACATAGGTAAATGAAACTACCATAGGCGTAACAAAGAATTGGCAGATAATCTTCATAATTATATTATTTAATAATATGAAGGAAATTGAAATAAAGTTAGGTATCCGAATTAAGTTCACATCCAGCAAGAAACTTAAAATTAAAAGATTCCTCTACTCGACAGAACAATAGAAGAACTTTGAGTAAATCTGTATATATATCTTTGATATTCAATATAATATAAATCCGGTATACTAATTTTAAAAATAAGAAAACTATAATTTTAGTTTCTTATTTTGTTATTTATTATCTTGTTGTGCAGTTAGATTTTGTGTGTGTGTGTGTGTGTGTGTGTGTGTGTGTGTCACGAAATTTTTAGGTCGATGTACGAAATGCTTTTCATTCTAATTTCGGCATTTTGACAAAATCAATACAGTAAATCGACCCTTGCGAACAACGTGGTAACTTTTATTTTTTGATCCGAAGCCTCTAGAGGCATGCTCCGGAGGTGCCTTCGATATGAACAAGGAGGCCCGGGCGGCGCAATATTATTGCGACTTGCTTACTCGTCATCTATTAATTATCAATCTTACTAATATTATGCTACACGTATGTAATAAATAAGATAAAATGCTGTAATAATGAAATATTTAAACGATTTTAGATCATATTGAAGCAAATGAAACTAATACTCGTACAGTGTGAACGGAAGAAGTGAACTCTCAGGAAGAGTGAATTGTCATTTTTCTTCATAAATATTTATCTACGTGTCTTATTATCTTAATTACATAACTAAAGACTTATTGGATTCAGTATCCTACAGTAAGGACGTCAAATTCCTTTGTATCTCAATTTTTCGTTAATAGAAGTAGGTAATAAAAATGTTCCTCTCGTCTCTGCCGAAATGCGTAGTTATAATATGACCACAATAATGGTGAATATATAGTAATACATGTTTTGTTTGCAGTTAATGTAAATAATGAACCATTCTACAGGAACATCAACAGAAACGGAGCGAAGCAAATTTTGCGAGGTCTCGACAACGGCGCGTTCCTTTTGAGACCAGGCGAAACTTACTTTTTGGTCCTTACGATCAAGCATAAAAATAAATTCTACAATTTCGGAATAGAGAAAGTCGCCAACAAGATACGATTGAATGCGGAAGGAGGTAGCATGGCACCCGAGTTTGAATCATTAAGGGAATTCGTGGATTATTTCATGAAAGAACCTGTCACATTTCAAGAAAATAATGCCGTTGTGCAAATTTATTTAAAACCACTTCTGACTCGCGACATCTGATCGAGACATAGATGAATCAAATAATAAAATAATGTATTATTTTTTAATTATTATTTTATTTAACATTACTTGAGATATGTTGAATATATCTGTGTTGTATACTACCAGGTATTTGTAACATTGTATTCTTATTATATTCCCACTATTATTTTGTTATAGCACGTCCCTGTTACAAGTATTTGTTTACTTTTTTCTTCCTAATTAAAATATATCATGTGTTGTATAAAAAAAAAATGTACTTTTACATCAAATGCTATGTATTGCTTTTAAAATTTATAATAAAAAATATTTTTATTGATATATTCTTTTAATATTTTAATGCCTACAATAATTTGAAAGATTAAATTGAGAAATTTAATTATAGTTTGAACTGAAACCCCTACAGCTTTTACTTCATAATAACTGTAATAACTGACTTTTCCATCAAAGGGCGCATACAATTTGAAAGTTATACCGGGTATCTAAAAAGTCTGGAAACTGGAAACTGTCAAATATCTCGAGAAATACACATTGATTCCAAAAAGGAAATAACACTTCCTTAATAATATTAAAAGCGCTATCCAATGACTCCAACTGCGACTCCCTATTCCCACCCCTTGGGATGGGATGGGGGGAAACTTTAAAATCTTAAATAGGTACCCCTATTTTTTATTACAGAATCGGATTCTGCGGCAATAACTACGTCAAGTTTATCTGAAACGTTTTTTTTTTCGATTCGTGACAGATGGCGCTGTAATCGCAAAAAAAATTTTTTTTTTCGTAATTTCTAAAAAAATTCCACGGAAAAATGAAAAATAATAAAGTACGAGTTCATTTACTTAACAACAGCCATTCAATAGTGTTAAATTTAATACCCTCCCATCACCGTGGGGGAGGGAAAGTGGAAGGCAATTTTCAAATGCCAAATGGAAACCCTCATTTTTCATTAACACTGACGTAGTTTTTCACAAAACACCAAAACTCTATACGTTATACTCAATGCGCGTCGCCAACAAAGTTGGCATCCTCTGGAGATGGTTACAACTATTTTACTAAGAGTTTTGTGACGAAATGATGGGACGATGTGACGAAAATGGACATGCTTTTCTGATGAAGCCACATTTCAATTGAGTGGAGAGGTCAATAGACACAATATGCGATATTGGTCCGATAAGAATCCTCATTGGATGAGGGACTCCCATACAAAATGTCCATAAAACTTTAATGTTTGGGCTGGAATATTGTGCAACCGAATTATCGGGCCGTTTTTCATCGATGATAATTTGACAGGTCAAAAGTACATCAATTTATTGAACAACCAGATAATACCGAAAATCCAACGCATTGCTGGTATATTGTTAGACAATGTTTGGTTTCAGCAGGATGGGGCTCAATGTCATTTTGCGTTGATTGTACGCAATGTATTAAACACCACTTTTCCTGGGCGCTGGATTGGTAGAAGGGGTGCGATTGAGTGGCCACCAAGATCACCTGATCTAACTCCTCTAAATTATAATTATTGGGGCTATTTGAAAAACAATGTGTACAAAACTAAACCGGCAGACATCGATGAATTAAGGGAAGAGATAATACAGTGTTCTAATACGATAACACCAGAGACTTTGCACAAAGTAATTGATAATATGTACGCACGATTGAGACACTGTCAAATAGCTGAAGGTCATCAATTTGAACATCTCATTCAGTAAGGGATATTGTCGTTATAGCTTCGGCGGTGAAAGGCAAGGGAACTCACCTAAAACAAGCACCCTGATAGTGAGAAGCAAATCATGAAAAAAAAATATTGTAATTACAGCGCCATCTGTTGCAAATCGAAAAAAACGTTTCAGACAAACTTGACGTATTTTTTTCCGTAGAACTCGATTGAGCAATAAAAAATAGGGGTACCCATTTAAGATTTTAAAGTTGAAAGGGTTGTGTTTGGTATCATTAGATAGCGCTTTTATAGTTATCAAGGGAGTGTTTTTTATTCTTTGGATCCAATATGTATTTCTCGAGATATTTGACCGTTTCCAGACTTTTTGGACACCCGGTATAATCGCATGTCTATTCTGCCTATTTCAATTCTACGCTCGCTCTATCTTTTGATTTTCTGTGGCTAGTCCTGTCAAAATGTCAAAAATCAATTTTTGTTGACTTCGTGAACGATTTCCTTACATTGCGACTTGTTATAAGTATAACTTTAATTACTTTTATGAATAAACTCAAATAAACGCACCTGAATCAATATAGATCTACGATTAAAATATATATGTTGTTTTATTTAAACAATGGCACATTTGCTGAAATATACGAAATGTCTTAGGTTATACTCCTATTTGAAACATTTTCCAAAATATTTTTCGAGTACAGCAGCAGATAGGGTAAGAAAAATCAATTAGTCATTTGGTCAATATATAATTATATTTATTTTCTCGTAATTATTAGAAGGGACTTGTTTTGGGTGTTTACACTGACGAAAAGAATAATGTGGTCGAATTGACACCATCTGCTGAACAATACAACCAGATAACACAAGGGAAGCTGTTGGAGCAAATTAATCAGTAAGTATACTGTTACATAGTGCTATGTTAAACAGTTATTATCAGTAACAATTAGATTGTGTTATGTAATACTTAAATAAGTATCGACTACTATCGTTGAAATACCAGTTTACTTTCTGAATTTTGTGGACTTTGTACAGTTCATTAGATATTACATTTGATTGTACTTGGTGACTCTAAAGATTAGGTTAGATTGTTGTTTGAATCCATTGTGAGATGTAATATTTTAATTTGGGTATGAATGTACTTGAAAAATTGGTTATAAAAATAATTAAATATTTCTCGACCAAATACATCTATTGATATCATTTTTATTTTTCCTAACAAGTATAATTACAATGGACTTCAAGTAGAATCATCTGATTGTGAGTAAATTTAACAGTACTATAATTACTTTGAAAGCAGTGAATTTTGTTATCTGTTCTTATTTAGTTATATTTTTAATTGATAATAAAATATTTCTATCAAGAACACTAATAAAACTGAGCTGCAATTATACATCTGTGTATGTATTTGCAGTAAATAAATCTCAAATTGAATTGAATTGAAAATAGAAAATAAAAATAGTACTTAATAATATAGACGAGAGGAATATGCTATCATTAAAGTTTTAAATATATTGTCTTTAATGTTTTTTTTAACTATTTTTATTTTGTATCATTTAACCCGACCTGAAACTTTCCTTTTCTATTTTATGCCTTATTTAATTTTTTTAGAGGTATATTTTTGTTTTCAGATTAAAATTGTTTTTAAATCTAGTCATACATACATAATGCATATTATATAGGCATACATAATGCATAGTATATTTAAATTGAAAATAAAATTATTAAATTGTTATTATGCTATTGTAATATGCTTCTAATTAAATTTCATAACTCATACTGTTGGGTATTTTTTGTGTTCATTAAAAAATAAAATTCAAAATGAAGTCTAATTGTTTCAGGTCGGTTCTCTTCTAGAATATACAGTACACCACACCATGGCCTCAGGCCGGGATGGCCGAAGTAGTTCAGCCTCCTCTCATAGCGGATCTAATGTACCCCCTAATCGGGCGTCCATACGTACACCTAAAAGACCCCGTCCAACAGCTGGGAATTATGAAGAAAAGAATACGGATTTCTTGTGTCCAGTATGTATCAATCTAATCGAGGAAGCTCACATCACTAAATGTGGACACACCTACTGCTACAGTTGTATTACAAAATGCATAGAATCTCAGAAACGCTGTCCAAAGTGCAATTTGCCTATTGCAATGGAGGAAATATTTCCAAATTTCCTTCTTAACGACTTAATCAAAAAATATAAATTAAGAATGAACGGATACGAGGCACTGGGCATGACCAGAGATAGTTCTGGAGAGTTCAGTTCTTCTGCCGACGGTTTACGGGATTTCGTAGCTTCTGAATCACAAAATCTTACTTTGCCCGATGTTAACGTAATGCTCGAGGTTCTAACACAGCGAAAGCAACTACTCGAGGCTGAATCCTGTGCGGCACAGAATAGGCTTTTGCTAGAATTTTTGAAACATTTGTTAAAACAAAAACGTGAACGCCAAGCACAAATCGCTAAGGAAATCACTATTATAGAGTATGATATTGATGAGGTGAGTAACAAACTGAAGGAGGTCCACAGCAAGTGCCCTACATTGGAAGATGTAGAACGGACGGCTGCTGGAGCTTCGGAATCGGATGCCTCCACAGTTAATGCCATGAAAAAAGAAATGATTGAAATTATAGACAACATAGGCACTTCCACTGGGAGAAAAGAGGAAGTGAGTACTTCGGAATCGCACTCTCGTCCAAATACGTCCCTCGCGATGCGACGGAGAAGGATGCACGCCTATTTCGATGACTTTGTTGACTGTTATTTCTCCACTCGATCAAAGGATATATTTTTTGGCAAGGATGGTGTCGATAAAAATACTAGGCCTGCGCTAGAACCAAACCAGGGCCTGAACCATTTCCGGGAAAGTCTAATAAAATTCTCCACGTATAATTCACTCCGTGTTCTGGCCACTTTGAACTACTCCAGCGATTTGTTCAATAATTCCACGATTGTGTCCAGCATCGAATTTGACAAGGATAACGAGTTTTTCGCTATAGCAGGCGTGACGAAAAGAATAAAAGTGTTCGATTACGGTGGCGTGATCAAGGATATCGTCAGCATACATTACCCTTGCATAGAAATGGTGTCGAGGTCAAAAATATCCTGCGTTAGCTGGCACACTTACCACAAGAGTACTTTAGCCTCGAGTGATTACGAGGGCACCGTCACTATATGGGATGCGTCCACAGGCCAGAGAACAAAAACATACCAAGAACATCAGAAGCGTTGTTGGAGCGTCGATTTTAACTGTGTTGACACTCGTCTGATTGCGTCTGGCTCCGATGACGCCAGAGTGAAGCTATATTCGCTGAACGAAGAACATTCCGTGGCCACCCTAGAGGCAAAAGCTAATGTGTGTTGCGTAAAATTTAACCCGCGTAGTTCTTCTCACCTCGCTTTCGGTAGTGCCGATCACTGTGTCCATTACTATGACCTAAGGAATATGAGGGAAGCAGTGGCAGTATTCAAGGGCCACAAAAAGGCCGTTAGTTACGTGAAGTTTTTCAATAGCGAGGAGATCGTGTCGGCGTCTACCGATTCCCAACTGAAAATGTGGAATATCAACACGCCTTACTGTCTTAGGTCGTTTGTGGGACACATTAACGAGAAGAATTTCGTCGGATTGGCGACGGACGGTGACTATGTCGCATGCGGTTCAGAGAATAACGCCTTGTATGTGTACTATAAAGGATTGAGTAAAAAGTTGTTCAGCTACAAGTTTGAGGCTGTCGAGGGTGTGCTAGAGCAGGAAAGGCGTGAGGATGACATGAACGAGTTTGTTTCCGCGGTGTGCTGGAAACAGAACTCCAAAGTTGTGTTGGCAGCAAACAGTCGGGGAATTATAAATATTTTAGAATTAGTTTAATTTTTTTTTTTTTTGTGATGGGAATATTTATTTTCGTGATCTAACGGTAACGTTTGTAATATATTGTACAATTATAATGATTTCTTTGGGCATTAACCCACGAGAGACAATCACTGTAACGTTAAATTTTATATCGTTTAGTTGCCGATTTTTTTTTTCTTATTTACGCCAGGTCCTGCAAATATCGTTTCGTTCTGGTAAAAGCTTTAATTTATCATAAGGAAATAAAAGGAATTATAAAATAAATACCTAAATAAACGTAAATTCTGAAGTTAAATGCATACCTGATTTCATCAAAATAAATATTGCTAAATAAAAGGTTGTGATAAACGTAAAATTAAATTAAGATAAGACTAAATCATTTTTCCATAAATAATGCAGTTTGAAAAACTCTTAGTTCATATTCTTTTATGAATTGTGGCATTGCAAATCACTTGAGTGTTTTTTAAACGTTTCAAGTCCTCACAAATTTGAGGTTAGATTGAATAACCTTGTGATGTGAGCCGACGTTAAATTTTGGTTCAAACGCTATTGAAATAGATTCATGAGTGACGTTGTTCGATGCAACAAGTGCTGCCTTGAACCAAGTTATTTTGAAAGAGGTTTAAAAATTTCACACACAGAACTACTTTGTAGTGATTTTAAATGCCTATTGCTAGGAGAGAGTTTTGAGGTATAATTTTTGTTTTATTGCCGACTAACCACAAAGAATATATAATGTTTTGTGTGCCATTTATTTATGTATAGTTAGAAACTAATAGGATTGTATTTTTTGGATACTTTGTAAATACAGGATGGTAAAATTTAAATGTACACAATAGGAATCTTGGAAATTGTCATGGCAGTGTGGTAAACACAAGGAATTCTACATATATGGTGTCTACAAAAACAAATTACAAGTTGTAAATTTTCATAATTTGATAACATAATTTTCTATCCGAGTTTAAAAAATCTCTAGAGTGAGCATTTAAATTTCTGCACCCTGCATGTATACAACCTTGTGGTTGGGACATTATAAAGATGCCGTCACTCTGAATCCCAAACGTGCCAAGCTAGGGTAACAAATAAATTCACAGAAACGCACAAAATTAGAATAATAGAATAACGAGATGGCACTGGAATGGCCTCATATGTAAACCTGCATTATTTTTCAATTAAAAATTAAACAAACGCTGACATCCAGTATACAAGATATAAACATATATGTGTATAAAACTATAATGTATATTACACCTTTGGTTCCAGTTACATATTTTATTATTCAAAAAATTTTTAAATCCACATATTTGTCTATTACAGTGTCCGTAAATATAGGTCAGTGTTCTAAATTTAGGTCCATATTGTCGTTAACCCCAATTGCTGTAAAGTAACCATTGCTCATTAACTATACTTGTAGATAGTAAGTAGCAATATGTGTGCCAATCTTAAACCCGACGTAAACTTAATGAAAATTAAATAATGCCCTTACTTAATACTTAGTAACTGTAAAGTTCCTTTTAATATATGTTTTTTGCGTGTCAAAGGACAAAGATATTGTATATGTAAATAGTGAATATTGATGTGTAAAATTTTTTTATTGTTTTTTAATTGTAATGTAATGAAAATTGTTGTATATTGTGGTCCTGACGTTTGGAATGAATTTTATAAAAGTTTTCGTGATCATATAGATTCATATGAATCGCCACGTAGATTAACTTCATTTTTTGAAAGGCATCTATTTATTTAATTCACATCTTTGTTTATTAAATATTTTTTCACCATTTTGTTTAGAGCTACGTTGACGTATATTGCCTCTCATCTTTAAACTGCCTTATACAGAAAATCTTTATCTAAACATGTCGAAGAGTGGAAATAAAGAGATGGAAAAGGGGCTATCAAAGGCAGAAAATAAGAGAAGATTAAAATTTACCAGCATATAATGTGCCTGTTTCAAAAATAAAGTTGACCCACTCGACAAGTTTTTTGGGATTCATTTCAAGCTTTACCACATTGAATGTTCCCTCTATAATGAACTGGTTTATTTGAAAAGGTATAAAGTTGTTCATTTTGTTAAAAATCCTTCCTCATACCAGCCTTGTTTTTTATTTCTTGATATACACATATTTTATATCTAAAATAATGTGTTATACAAGAAAAATACATACAAAAATAAATGTTTGACTAAAATCTTGCGTTAAATTGACATTTTTTCAATATGGATTAAAATAACCAATGTTGTCTATTTCATTATCTGTTTGAAAATTACAATTTGTTAAATTTATAACTATATTTTTTACGAGTATGGAAATTACAAAATCTATTTAAAAACTTTATAAATTTTCAAAAAACCAGAAGTTCTTAAATCGCACTTTTATTTTGTGTGAAATAAAAATATTTTATTTTTATTTTACAAGAATGAAAAGTTATAAAAAGACATTCCATTAGTTTGTATTTGATTATCATATTGATTTTTTGTGCAATAATTGATGTTACTTCAAGTGGCTGCTGATGGTTTTTAAGTTCTCTTAAACTGTATATAAATCTCTGTTAACTGGTATAACACAATTTCTCTTGTATTATTTAAAACAAAAATAGTTAATCACATACTTGTCCAACATAATTTATTTGCATAGTATGGATTATTAATATATTTTTGATTTTATTTATACATTTCAATTTTGTTATTATCGTTTGATTTTTATAAAAATGTGAACAAAAACGTAAAACCCATTATATGGGTATTATTTGGTGGCACAAGAAACTATTTCATTCAATAGTCATAATTTACTATTTTTTAACTATTTTATTCAACAAATATGCTGCCGACTAACATATTTGTATAAAGTCTGCCAAATAATAATTTTAAAATTATACAATATCTATTTGGTAGAAATACAATGAGCTTATGAAAATACATTAGTTTTTTTAATATTTTGTATGTGTATAAATGTGCAAACATTATATAATAGGATATCAAATTAAAAAGAGGTGGATAGAACAAGAAAAAAATATTTTGTGAAGTCTTTAAAAATGCAATAAATGCAAACCGCATTTTGTTCTTAAGGGTATAATTTTACTAATACTACATCCAAAGGCAGAAAGACTATTTCTTTTTATAGAGTTTGAGAAGGAAATGTGGTTTATATTTAACTGTACCTAGTATCTACCGACACTTGCCCCGATATGATTACAATACATTAATGTTGATTGTCTTAGTAAATCAATAGTTAGTCTGCACCCACTATTATAATAGATGTGCCATCATACATGCAATTTATGTCTATAGAAACCTAAATATCCTTCAACTTGTACAAGTTGACAACTGGAAAATATTTTCATTGGTGTGAAGTAGCTGTATAATAATAGCAATAAATATTTCCCATTCTCCTACAATTTTGACTTTTTTCCCTTTCGATAAAATGGAATTACCTTATACAAAACCTTTCTAATAACTAGATAATCTGTAGATTCAATCTCTAAAACATTTTTTGTAACCAATAAATTGGTAATGAAAATATAAGAAAAATAGATACATAAAAAATTGCATACACGAAAATATTTTTACAGAGCTGGTAATGAACTGAAACCTGGAAAGAGTCTTATCTTTTGGGGTCTTAATAAGGACCACCACTCTGTTGCCGTTGTAGGATTGGGAAAGAAGGTTAAAGATGCAGATGATATTGAACTTATCTCCCAAGAAAAAGAGGCTGTTCGATTGGCTGCTTCAAGTAAATTTACCCTTTTAAAGGGTCTTTAAATAAGGACGCTCGATTTTTAAACGTAAATAGTAAAAAGTTGTGTGGGAGATATCCACTCAATTTTTATTTATTTGAAAGATTATTTTATGGCAGTAAGTATGGTATAACGTCGTTCGAATGTCCGCCGCCGCTTTGCTTGGTGGCACGTATTCGAGAGGTCCAATTTTCGATGACATTGTCGCATAAATCACTGAATTTGCTGGATGGCGTTCGTTAAGTTGACTTTGATGATTTCTTTGACGAAATTTGGGTTAACTTCCAACTATTGCAGAGCCCAATCAGCGAAAACACGGCGTTGTCTATGGTCGTTTACCTTAAGTTCCTGGGTCGGCTGGATTTTATACGGGTGCAGATCCAAGTCCCGACGCAAGATTCGCCAAGTTGAAATCGCAGAAAGGCCAGGTTCTTGTGAACGACGAGAAATTGACTGCCTCGGATTTTCCCGTGCACTCTCACGCACAGCAGCGATGGTTTCGGCAAACTTTGCGTTTCGGTGACATACGGGCCGATTGTGATTATTTATCAAACCGGTTGACTCGAATTTGGCTACCAAACGTCGAATAATCAACTCGGCGCCGGCGGGACGGTTGTGGCGAGAATAAAAATCGCTACGCGCGGAACATTTCTCCTGGGAGCACTGATTTTGAAAATAAAATTTGATGATTTGCACACGTTATTGACCGCTATAACATTCCATGGTGATTTGCCATACATTACTAAACAATTCACAACAAATTTGATGGATGTTGCTTTAACAACATGGCCGCTATAACCTAACAAATTTCGAGCGTCCCTATTGAAAGACCCTATATATTCTTATGAAATATACTAATTAATGTTGTTAGAAAATTATTTGAGTTACCTAAAAGTATTGTTATATAAAAACAATTGGACCAGATAATAACTATATTTTATTTTAAAGATGGATGTAGATCCCTGGATTCTGTCGGAATTAAAGACATTGAGGTGGAGAACTTCTGCGACGCCGAGTCAGCAGCGGAAGGCAGTATCTTGGGCACCTGGAAGTTTCAAGAATACAAAACGAAAAAGGACCTTTTACCTGAACTTCAGCTGTACAGTCCCAATGAAAGCGATGGCTTAAAGTGGTCTCGAGGCGCCATCAAAGCTGAAGCTCAAAATGTAGCAAGGAAATTAGCAGATACGCCTTCAAATCTACTAACACCGACATTATTTTCCGGCGAAATACAAAGCCTTTTAGAACCTTTACACATCGACGTACAAGTTCACGAAAAAAGCTGGGCTGAGCAGCAAAAAATGTTCTCTTTCTTGAGCGTCGCAAAAGGTTCAGTCGAGCCGCCGAAATTTATTGAGATTACGTACAACAAAGGCAACCGTGAGGAACCCCCCTTTGTTCTAGTAGGGAAAGGCGTTACCTTTGACTCGGGAGGTATCAGTTTAAAGCCCTCTGCCAGCATGGACGAGATGCGTGCAGACATGGGAGGCGCCGCCTCCGTAATAGGCGCCATCCACGGCCTAGCGAAGCTTGAGGTGCCTGCAAATATCAAGATACTTATCCCTTCGGTTGAAAACATGCCCTCGGGCACTGCGACAAAACCGGGCGACGTCGTCATCGCCAGAAATGGCAAAAGTATATGCGTCGACAACACGGATGCCGAAGGGCGGTTGATATTAGCCGACGCTCTGTGTTACAGCGCGGAATTTAAGCCGAAATGGGTTTTGGATGTGGCGACGTTAACGGGCGCCGTTCGGGTAGCATTAGGCAACGCCTGTACAGGAGTGTTCACTAATTCCAACAAATTATATAGCGAATTGGCGGAATCGGGGTCTTATACAGGCGACAGGGTCTGGAGACTACCACTGTGGAAGCACTACACGAAGCAAGTTTCGGAGCACGCCGCTTATGATCTAAACAACGTCGGAAAAGGCAAAGGCGGGGGCAGTTGCACAGCGGCAGCCTTCCTGCGGGAATTTATCCCAGAGAAAACAGACTGGTTGCATTTGGATATAGCAGGGGTGATGGGCCCTCAGGATGATACCCCCTATTTGAGTAAGGGTATGACCGGAAGGCCAACGCGGACGCTAATAGAGTTTGTGCAGTCGCAAGCTCGATGAGAGTTTTTTTCTATTGTGTGCATGTTTTTTTTATTTTGTGTATTTAAGCTTTAAAAGTCTGAATAAAGCCACACATCTGAGTATACTATTCCTTTATTTATTTTTACTTCATATCACAATTTTGAAATTCGGTAACGTTACACGTAAAAAAAAATCGAATTAGCACAATACAAAAACGACTTAAATTATTTACATGGTAACTAACTTATAATCTAAGTTTAGTTTACTGTATCGTGTGCCCTATTAGTTAATCACAGAAATATACTTTTAATTCTTGTATTGCCTAAGAAATCCTTGAGAAAAGCAATATATAATAATTAATATCAGTATACAGAGTGCTTACCCAAACAAGTCCAGCCACGTTGAACAAATTCGATTAGTGTTTATTATTATTGACATCTTGTAAATTTTATTCTAAGGGTGTGATAAAGAATCTAAACCATAATTATTATTTAATTCCTTCTATTCGTAACAACACAGATTCTTAAGAAACAAGACCAATATACCTATACTAATTCCTGCTCTCATAACCATCACCGAAATAACTCGATACTCCCCAACATTGTCCAAGAATTTTTAAATTCCTCAAAAATAATCCCATACTTAGAATAATCAAATTATACGTAGAAATTTTTGTCGGTGTAAATACTGTGAGGTTACAAATATAGAAATTTTAGATTAGCTATTTTAAATTTAGAAAATTACAAAAAATATACCTTTTTTATTTATTATTTGATTTTTCTTATATTTGGCTTGCAGTTAGTAAAATTATGACAATTATGGTCATATATTGATTAAAAAACGGTGAGCAATTGACATACTTTTTTTTATCCTATAAATTTGGTTGGATCTTAAATCTATTCCTAATTTACAGAACATATAATGGTCAAGCAGTAAAAATCTTACTACAAATTATATGAAGAGCTAAATGATAATAGTAAATGAAAGAATACACTTGGTGGGTTTTACAAAAATTTTTTTTCAAACTATATTTCTAAGAAGTGTTTTGGCTTTTATGCCAACCTCAAAGAGTAACAAAGTTCTGCTAACTTTTACTCTTTGACAATGGCATAAAAGCCTAAACAGCTGGTAGAAATATAGTTTGAAAAAAAATATTTGTGAAACCTATCAAGTGTTTCATTTACTATTATAGTTAAAAATGTTTCACCAAGTGCCCAGCGACCTCTCTTCTACATTTCTACAATGCTAAATGATAATTTTACACACCAAAAATAAATAATCTAGATATTCATTCACGCCTTAATTTAACTAAAAATGGTTTAAAAAATGACAGTCATGATTTCTAAATCGAAAAAATTATTATGAAAAGCATGATTGCCAGTAGTTAAATCTGAAAATGAAATGAAAGAAATAATAATTAAGGCTGTCGCTGTGTAGTAAACACCCTGTACATAAATTCACATCACATAACATATAATAAAAAAAATTATACAAATCCTTGTTGAAAAATAATGGCATAACAGTTGTAATACCACTCCTCAACGGTGGAAATTCTTACAAATTTAATAGTTCGACTTATTTATTGTTCCAATAAAAATTTTATGGAAAAAAATAAGTACCTGGAAATAAGACTCCACGAAGAAAATTATCTTAATTGATTACATCACTTGTAATCTTACATATAGTTCCAGGATGTACTGCAAAAGTTACACCATTATCCATGAAAAAGTTCCCACAAAAAAATCTACATATAAATCCCACCTAAATGCCCATTATAAGTAAATAAATCACATAAAATTATTAAGTACCTTTACTTCCGTATAAGAACTGTTAAGTATAACTTTACTGCTACTGTGCTTTATTGCTGTCTCCTGTAACAAGCATGGGCCTTAGCTTGCCGTATCAGTTCTTGCACAAAGTAAAGTTGGATTATTTTATAAAAAAAAAAAACATCCGATAATTTCTAAGGATTAAATAAAAATCCCTTAAAAACAGTGCCCTTTCCACGTGAAAAAGATATATAAGAATTGTTGGAACATTAAATATTGCATATATTATGAATACTTATTGTTAATAAAGTAAATTAAAAATATCACATAACTTGTTTAAAGCGACAAGAGAAACAGAACTAATTATTTTTAACGTGTTTCCTCCTTGAAAGCTTCAGATGCAAAGAAAATTATTCAAATAATTTAAAAGATGCAAAAAATAAGACATACGGAAATACAAGTGCATAGAGAAATATAAACAAAATGAAAAAATTGAGTAGAAAATTTTTGCATTATATGTACAATAATATGTTAGGTTAGTAATAGAATATTGCCTACTCTATAAACAGGTAAATAATACTATCATTGTTTATATTCCTTATATTAATGAAGGATCATTTTCAATTGGTACTAATAATAAAATTTTTCTACTAAATAATTTTATTTAACATGAAAACATTTTCACCATTTGCCACCTTTTCATAAACCTAACCTAACCTAACCTAACCTCCATATTTAAAAAGCAACAGTAGTATAATACCTAATGATCATAGGCTTCCAAGTGCGCTATCAAATTCAATTAATGGGATTCTTCCTCATATATTTGAGTTCAAACAGATTTTGTAGTTAATTGCTTTAAATAAAAAAAAAAAAAAACTAATGAATTAAATAAATGTTTGAGATACTTCCTCCCTAGAATATATCATGTTAGATTCAAGTAACAGTCTTTTATAATATCAAATAATAATGTCTGTAACCACGTCCTCAAATAAAGGCCTATAATCCTAGTTTATCGCATAATAATGTTGATTTTGTAATTATAAACTAAGAACAAAGAATACTGGATATTTCTCATAACACAAGAAAAAAATACCGACTGAACTCGTCAAGTTTGATCAAGTACTTGCCAGCAGGACGTCGCCTCCGTAAAAGTAAAGCGGGGTAAATGAAAAACAATAATACAGAAATTCGAATCCTCTATTTTAAAGTTTTACTGCATAACGTTTTTTTTAGAATTCAATTGATAAGAACAATTTGAAGGTCGCCTCAAAACTAGTGCTTGTTTTTATAATTGAATATTCAATCAGATTGAATAAAACATTTATGGATGTATATAGTGTAAGAGTGCACAAAACAGTACCTTAAATGTGCTGGAAATAGTTATAAAAATGTGAGAGAATTTAACTTGCTTGCAGGCACAATAATGTGATTTGATGTGACATTTTTTATTTCTTATAATTTAATCCTTTTATATTATTTATTGCTCTCTATTATAATCAATACCATAACTATGGAATGTAGAAATAGAAGACAGACCAACAAACCTCACCCCAAAAGCCTTTAATGGAAAATCTAAATCAATACTAATACAGTAACATATTATGGAGTATACAAAAAAAACCTGCCAAAATGCCTTGTTACATTTTTCTACCAATTATCTTAAATATAAAATGCTAACAATGACTTTCTGTGACTGTCATATTAATTAATTTATAAAAAAATAAAATACTATATGAGTGCGGTTTCATGCCAGTTGAATAAATTCCAATGAGATGTGATGCTAGTATTTTATATACCAGATAATTTCTTTCTGAATAAAAAAGTAAAACAAATGAAAACCTGGATAAAAAAAATCGATAGAAGTAAATGAAAATGTTATCAACTAGGTTTGGATACAGAACGTTCAATATCAAGCCAAAACTTTGCAAAAAATACTATCGAAGTTTTATTAATGGATGTGTGCTCTGAACCATAAACAGTCTAATAAAAAACAAGAAATGTGTTTTTATAATTAATTTTCCTCATTAAAGAATGTGGTAACACAGCACACCGCTAAAATTGTTACATTCAACTGTCTTCAATGAGTCTTTGAGTCCCTGTTAACATGATCATTAAAGACATCAACTGTTCCTCTGTTTTCAGTAGCATTACTCTAGGTTTTTGTGTATGGCTGTAGTAGAGATCCGGGAAATAGTTAAGAGATTTGTGTATTTTCCAATAATCATCGCAAATCGTAAAAAATTCCTAAAGTAAGGTCACAACACTGTGATTGTGAATGAACCGAGATAAATATTATAAAATATTGTGACTAAAATAAATAAGGGGATTTAAGTTGGAGCTCTGGTGAAGCGAAGATTTCTAGAAATTTTCTAAAACACCTGGTGATCTTATAAGGAAAATAAACAATATGTCGACACTATGCAACTAGACATTTAATAACATTTTAAAGATTCTGCCTGATGTCCCCAAGATGAAATGCAGTGCCGCGTGCCAGGTCGTCGCGACCCAGCCAGGGAGGGGGATTAAGGGGACACATAGTCCGGCAAGGCTCCGCGGCCACGACCTCTGCCTCTGCCCCTTCCTCGTCCACGCCCCCTCCCACGCCCGCGTCACCTGCGACCATCCGTTATCCCTGCGAAATCAGATTTTTTTAAAAAATACATTGCTCTCACTTTGAAATGTTTTTGATATAAATAGAAAAACAACACCAAATTAACAAATCAATTAAAGTAAATTAATCAGTTGTTATGTATATTTTTTCAAAATGCTAAAACAGAATGAGTGTCAACTATTTTCAGTTTAGTGATCCCGAATTTTGTATCAAAATTATCAATGTTAAGTGAAGTTGATTTTTCAAACAAACCCATACAAAAATCACACGAATCAAAATCAGGAGAACAAGTCGGCCATTCTACAGGCCCTCTTCATCCAATCTAGTGACCTTGAAATGTGTTATTAAAATCAGCTGATCAATGATGTAGCTCTCAGTTAAAATTTTTCAAGTGCTACTTTCTCAATTAGTCATTGGTGACACAGACATTGTGAAAAAATTTTATAATACAAATTACCTACTCATAACAAAAATATGAGCTATACATCACTGAACATTATTCGGTTATATCTACACCTTTGACCCGTTGTTCACAACACAACATTTTTTATTTTGTTTTTGTTATTTTCCATATTATAATCAAACAGGCTTCTACCTTGTTTATTAAGAGATGTTTTGTGTCATTAATGTTAAATTATTTTAATCTAACTATACTACAATAAATATAAATAAATAAATAAACTTGTGATATTCCACAATGTTGATTAAATATAAAATATCCTAATTCAAGAGCTAATATCTTAATAGCCACCAAAATTACATTAGATGAATGTTATATTTAAAAAAAATATATTAAACATTATAGGGTATCCTACTAAAAAAAAAAACATTAACAATGGTACATAAAATTCACACGCCCTGTATATTATCAACATTTCTTGAAAAACTAAAACTATGTAAACTGAAAATATGTAAAAAATTGATGTGTCCCATGTATTTCCTCTAAATATTGATAAAAACGAATTTGCATACTGTATAATACAAATGAAAAAATTGTTTGAAATATAATTAATTTAAATACCATTTTATATGAAGTAATTTTTATATTAAATTGTTCCGGAATTTTAAAATGAAAAAAGAGAACTTAAAACGCTGAGAAATTAAGAGAACTCTGGAAAACATATTTTCCAAAGAAAAATAAAAAATCAGTGCTTAATAAACAGAAAAAGAACAACAATACACGTTACTATGCATATTTAAAATCTTGAACTTAAAAAAAACATTTTGGCCAACTTCTCTATTTATATAAACAGGCAGCCAAACCGCACTAAGCAGTCAAACGTATACTAAATTTCTGATATCTAAATCATCAAGAATTGGGTAAAAATGTCTTTTATACTTACCTATATTACTCGTAGTTTTCTCGAGATAGGCTAAAGGACCCTGAAGTACTCCCCCCGGGCCCTGTTGAGAAAAAGGGCCCCGAGAAGCTCCCATGCCTTGCTGCTGCATGAACATTGCCTGTTGTGGAGACAACATTCCAGGACCAACACCGCCGCTGCTCAGACCTGGTGCCACTTGAGCAAGTTCATGCTAAAAAAAAATGCATATATAATTATTTAACATAAATCTAAAAATAGAACCTGCTAGTACATATCAGAATTAACAAACTAAATTAAAACAGCCAAATCGAAATATATAATTATTATGATGCATTGGAAACATTTGCTTTGGGAAAATAAACACAAACCGAGAGAAGGGAGAAATTCATGTTTCCTTGATTTGTCTTCAAAATGCAATTGCATTAATTACATCAACTAAATCTCATAAATACCTAGTTATCCTAGGAATTAGACTCCCAACTTATTCTTACATTTATCGAAAGAAATCCATTGTTGGTCAATATGAGAAATGTTTGTAATAAAAACAATAGGCTTAAATGCGAATCGTACTTACTTTCATAAAAAATTAACTCTTAGTCTTAATGGTTTTTCATGGGGGATAAAGCAGCTATTCAATTCCAAAAATAGTTATAAATTAATAGTTTAGTTTGTCCCCCATGTATACTATCTTTTTATTATTAAATATTTACATTGCATCTCTTCTTAAACATCTCAATACAAATGAAAAGAAACTAGATTATCCTTCTCTAAAATCTTCGGTATATATGGTACTTTTTAAAGGCGATATATTACCTAAATTAGTTTTTTTGCTTCACAGTTTTAGCGAAAATAAAACAGATTCACTATTTTTACAAAAAATCACAAAAGAAATTTACAACTTTCAGCTATTACATATTAATTTTTAAGATATACCAAATGAATTTTTTGTTTTAATCAACGCTTAATTAAACAAACAAGATAAAACTGGATCGATAGGACTGATTTGCTTTAAAGAAATAACTTTAAGAAAAAAAAATGTAAAGGGACAACTTATCTTTCCCACGATAGTAATGATAATGACAATGAATTTGAAAATCAGTACTAAAAATTGAATTAGTGACAGGACCGAAGCTTTTAAAAAAACCACACTGATTCGTACAATTTGACAAAATATATTTTATTACATGGTATATACATCCTCCCACATTTTAATACGTTTTTTCTTAACATATATTTGTTAATACCAACCCTCCAGTTTTAGACTGCAGCAAAAACGAAAAGAAAAATAAAACTCGATGAATTTTGGAAAATTTTATTATAATTTGCACATTTTATACATTGTAGAGAAAAAAATAATAAAATTAAAAAACTCGCAACATTCTTTTTCCAAGGAAATATATACGACACACTTATGGAAACAAAAAAATCTAATAAAGGCACATTTGAGCAAGTAGACAATGTATACATTTAGTAAATTTTTTTTAAGCTACGTTGTACATATCACATTTATTTGATCATCCCTCAAAATCAAATAATATTGCCACTTTCTAAAAACCCTGAGAGTTAGTATACAAATATAGTGTACACGAGTGACTAAAGGGCAGTACTACTGTCTTTTACTTGAACAGGTTTTCTTTTACTTTGTTATGTGCCAAAAAGTATGCATTTTTTGAGTAACGAGAATATTAAAAAAATTGGTAGTACAACATACTAATTCAAAATTTTTGTATGCTACTAAAGATATTATTATTAAATTACAATGTAAGCAAGTACTTCAAAAAGCAGTCATTTGAAAAGGATTATTAATGTCATTTGCTATAAAATTAAATCATCAAAACATTGTTTATGAAAGTATTTACATTATACATTTCAAGAAGTAACATTACCTCTGAGTTTTACTTGATCAAATCTTCTAGATATCTAAATAGATATCTTGAAAATTCTTATTTAAAAGGGTTGAAAAATTGTGATATTAAACGAATCTAAAGGACACACAGATTTCAATGAGTTATCAATTCTTACTCCCCAACAACAGTATAACCCAAATTCCCTTCTTACCTAATACACACTTTTTGGCAAAACTTTTGTTTTTGCAATTTATATAAAAAAAAATGGAGATCCACTTTCACAGTCATCTTAAATCTAAAACGGAGAGAACATGTTATTTACAGGATTAATCTTTTAACTATACTGATTTCTCTATTAGCTAAGTTTGTGATCATCGATTATCCTAAATATGTAATTAGAAAATGCGTACTAAAAATAAATATCTACAAACAAACATGCTCTCGATGAGATCAACGTCGCTCTACCTGCATCTGTTGCATCTGCTGCTGTTGCATTTGTTGCATTTGTTGTTGTTGCATCTGCTGCATCTGGAGCTGTTGCTGTTGTTGAAGTTGTTGCTGCATAGCTGGGGGCATACTGGGCATGATCTGATTTGGTGTCTGATTCCCGGGAATACTTGGTAAAGGTGAAGGGGGAATAGAACCCCCACCCGGAGTGGCACTGCCTTGAGCAGGGCTTTTTGAGTAGCTTTGTAAGTCAGCCAATAGATTTTGCCACACGGCTATTTTTTCATAGTGTCTTTTTAGTAGCTCCTCTTTCCTAGCTAATTCCAATCGTAACTCACTAATATCTTCCTTTACATTCATCTCTGGTTTTAATGCGGACAGCAAAAATCGTTTTTGCAAAAAGAAAGCTTCCATTTGCCTGGCAAGGTCTATAAAACGTAATGTCGTTTGTTCTACTTCTACTTTAATTTCATCTTTGTCTGAAGTAGGAACAGCCTCCTCTTTGGTGAGCACATTGAGGCAGTGCTAAAATCATAAAACATAATTTATAAGAATTATGAGTAATTTATAACTCACTTGGAAAGCTTCCTCAAATTCATCCACTAGATTTCCGCTACTATTAGTTGGAGTGGCCATAGCGGAAACTGGTGGTGAGGCTTCTTTCATCGGAGTCATGGAATATAGTTTATTTATTACTCGGATTAGAAGGAACTCGAATATAAACGTAACTTTGGGGAATTTACTTATCACAACCACAAAGATGCTCCTATTACACTAAGCATCCATTTTTCTTTTGACTGACAGAAAAATCAATAGGGTATTACTCGGTTTGTTATTCAATTGTGTACAATTGTACTTATAACTGTGTTCGTCAAAATCAAGTTTTTTATATTCTCTAGTTTTAATTCTATTTATTTTACTTCTTTGTCACACAAAAACATGTTTACCAATTAACAACATAACTTATATTAAATAAATTGACAAAACATGAGAATTACTTCCTGCAACTTTAACAGATTCATCTTACTATATTGTAACGAATTTACTAGAAAGTTCTTTATTTCTCGAACACTTATTTGCAACTGAACTATTCACAAGTCCAACTAACTAACTTTCTTTCTACTTTAACTTTATAAACTAACTTTCGCACTGTATATCACTTTCTTCGAACTGTATCGCTCACTATCGCAGTCCAAATTCAACTAACTCCTAGCCGGACGATACGATTCTTATATAGGCAGTGGAACATCTGTCCAGATCTTTCTAAATAAAGAACTTTGGCGAACCTTCTAGTATAGAACGGGCTACGGGCTGGAAGACAACTCCGCACGCTCTCGAGGTTTTGAATATTCCCGGCGTTCGGGATCGCTCGAGGCGTTCGTCACACTGCCCCCCTCCTAGTACTGATCGTCCCGATCAGTTGATCGCCCTCAGAATGGTGACAAGCGGTCGATGTGAACAACTTTCATTTTTGTGCGTGGTCCTTTCTGGATCCGGTAAACTAGGTCATTTATTCTGGTCATAATCTTGTAAGGACCCTCACAGAATTTCTGCAACTTCGGACATCGGCCCTTTTTGCGAGACGGATTGTATAACCATACTAGGTCGCCTTCTTAAAAGCCTTCAGTATTCGTCCTTCGGTCATACCTTGTCTTCATTCGATCGCTCTCAAATCTGATTTTTTCTCGCACGGCCTTATGAGCCTCCTGGAGATGTTTCTCCAGGGACTGTAGGTATTCTTCGGTTGTCATCGCTTGATCAGTCGGTCTTCCGAACATTAAATCCACCGGCAGTCTTAATTCCTTGCCAAAGAAAATGCGGGCTGGTGTTTGCCCAGTAGTTTCATGGAGAGCAGTTCTATAGGCCAACGGGAACATAGGTATGTGTCGGTCACAGTCGGTTTGGTGCTCGCCAACCATCATTCTCATATTGGTCTCCAGTCATTGAGTCTCTCGACCATTCCGTCCGATTGGGGATGTAATGGTGTTGTTCTGGTCTTTCGAATTCCGAGTAACTGACATACTCCTTGGAACACACCCGATTCAAAGTTTCTGCCTTGGTCGGAATGTAGTTCTAATGGAACTCCAAAGCGGCTGATCTAATTGTCGGCAAGTTGCTCGGCTACAGTAGTTGCCTCCTGATTGGGTATGGCAACGTATACTTCCGGCCATTTGCTGAAGTAATCCATAGCCACCAAGATGAATCGATTTCCCGATTCAGTGCGTGGAAATGGCCCGGCGACGTCGATAGAAATTCGCTCAAAGGGAACACCGACGTTGTATTGCTTCATGCATCCCCGGCGCCGAGTGTTTGGGCCCTTGCTGCTAGTGCAGACGTCGCATTTCCTGCACCAATCTTCTACGTCTGACCGACTTCCTACCCAGTAGAATCGTTCCTTCACTTTAACTTTATGCTATCCCTATTCCTAATATCTAGATGTACACTGCTACCCTGTAATAGAGAGAATAGTGATCTATCACAGGGGTCATTTCTATGGAAGATTCACACCCCACTTCCGCTTCGCAGTTACGAACTAGTGTTACCGTCTCGAACGTTCCTAACACTGTTCCTCCGGTGATCTTCTGCTCAAAGTCTTTCAAATTGGCAACTGTTACTGGATTGTCTTCCCCGTCTTCACAAGTGTCCGTCCAGTTGAAATGGCTTTTTCTGTCAAGACCGGGTTTTTAGGCTCCACCACTCCCACCAGTCCTCCATCAACGCCAGTTACTTCCACGTGGAGCACACTTTCAGCATGAGCTGGTAACAGTTTATCTTTGACCACCACTACCCTGCTTGTGGCGACGTCGCTCCTGGAGTTACTATCATTACTATCTCCTGGCTCCCGATGCGCATTGTACTTGATCCTAGGTCCAGCTTGATGTTCTTCCATGAAATTCAGTCCAAGGATGGCATTATCAGTTATAGGTGCTATCAGGGCCCGATATACAATGCATATATCTCCTAATTGCAACTCTACGTCACATTCTCCTTGGACTTCTGTGGTTTCGCCTGTCGCTGTTTTCAACAATAGCTTCTTTCTCAAGGGTTTTATTCGCCATGCAACCGCCTTAGAAGGCCGAATAAAAGTTCTTGATGCTCCAGTATCAACAAGCATCTTCGCGCTGTGGCCGTTGATGGTGCCTTCGAGGAGCAGTGATCCACAGCTGTTGGCTTTGCTGATGACGAATGTCGATGGGGCTTGGTGGGAGAGTGCAGCCAACTTGCGCCCCTTAAAGTCGGCTGCTTTTACTTGCATTTGGTAGACTTGTTGCATGTGTTTGTCACCGTAGCGCATCTCCATTTAATCTCCATGCGTAGCGCATCTAACCTGACTATCTACTTATTATGGTTAGGTTAGGTTAGTATCCTTCAAAATAACAGCGTATTTAGTTGTTAATATTCAAAGTTAGCTTTTGGAGCCTCTCTCTATGTATGTAGTTTCATCGAACGACACGGAGGGCATACGAATACAATGGACGACGCCAACTGCAAGTCATTGTATACATTTGAAGTAACTAAACATCGAAAGTTTCTAATAGGTTTTATGACGGTTTAATATATGATATGTGTAAAGGAAGTGGTGTAGCAATCTATTGGTATTAATATTACCTATCTATGTAGTGTGAAGTGAAAGTTATTTGATAGAAAAAATGGCCTCATGCGGAAAAGTGGAAAATTCAATTTCTCGAAAACCGTGTCCGAGCGGATAAAACTGAAGCCAGATTCGTATCCAGCACCCTCGAAAATAGGGGGAAGGAAAAATTTCGTAAGCATTTGTCCAGGAACACTTCTTGTATACAATTACCTGTTATAGTGTGTATAGTGTAGATTGAGAATCATCTAACGAACAATCATTTAATCTGCAATTTGCAGTTAGATAGAGTATCTGTGGTCATTATATATTTTCCATGGTAATGGTAGATACAATTGTCAAAAATTACCGAGGTGACGTGTTGGTAATCCTCTTATAGAAATAATATAAAAATGTTCACGAGGAATACATTTTTGTGGTTAACACTTTTCTGCGTGATAATAGAATTTTCAAATGCCTTATATTTCCACATTGGAGAGACCGAAAGAAAATGTTTTATAGAGGAAATTCCGGACGAGACCAACGTTATAGGTAACGAATTGAAATATATATATATATATATATATATATATATATATATATATATATATATATATATATATATATATATATATATATATATATATATATATATATATATATATATATATATATATATATATACATCTTTTTTACGAAGCATTTGAGAGAAATACATCTGTATGTTCTAATAATACTAATAAAATATAGTTTTACCACACAACAGTTTATGTTTAAAAGCTATATTTATTACATAGCGACATATGGGTTACTTTCTAGTGAATTACAAAGTGGAATTGTATGATCCAAGGAGTGGTGGATATATGCCTTCCTCTACTGGAATCGGCATGCATGTTGAAGTGAGGGATCCAGATGATAAAACTATTTTATCAAGAGTATATAGCGCAGAGGGAAAAATCTCATTTACGTCTCACGTCCCTGGTGAACATGTTATTTGCATGTATTCTAATAGTACTGCTTGGTTCAGCGGCTCTCAATTGAGAGTACACTTAGACATACAAGTTGGTGAACATGCTATCAACTACGGAGAAGTTGTTCAAAAAGAAAAATTGTCTGAGTTGCAGCTTAGAATTCGACAGCTCCTAGATCAAGTAGAACAGATCACTAAGGAACAAAATTACCAAAGAGTAAAGTTATAATACAAAAAATATTTTAAGATATCAACAAAACTTTTTTTTAGTATCGAGAAGAAAGGTTTAGACAAACCAGTGAGAGTACAAATTCGAGGGTTCTGTGGTGGTCCGTAACACAAACTGCAGTCCTTCTAGTAATGGGGGCCTGGCAAATGAAACATCTAAAGAGCTTCTTTGAAGCAAAAAAATTAGTTTAACATATTTGTTGTATGTTTGCAAATTTGTAATAAAATTCTTTAAACAATTTTTGTTGATTTTATAATTTATTAAATCCATAAGGGTGTTGCTTTGTAATGAAAATGGGAAGGACCAGAATTAAATAATGCAACCTGTAGGGTATGAAAATTATAAAACAAAAAGTTGCAAGAAACAGAATGTCACAATACATGACCTAACTAAATTATAATGAATTCTAGATTTTTGAAGATAAGTATGCTGTTGGTTTCAAAAGAAACACATTGTCTATTAACCAAAAGCATAATTAAGTTAAAAATTAATTTCAACATTTCCTATATTTCAGGGGAATATAAAGTATTGTAAAGTGTCTAATTACTTTATCATGTGGTACTTACCTTGTTCTTATATTGATATTTTTGTTTTATAATATATGTGCTTTTAATATCCCCTTTTTAAATATTGGTATTTTTAAACATATTTCTATTTTGTTCCATAAATATATATTTATTGTTTTTAAGATGTTTTAATTAATTTTTTTCGCCCCTCTTTTCCCTTTAATTTTTTTTTACACCCTCTGTCAAATTCAAATGTTTAGAATTTTAACTTTAGTATCATTATAGAATATAGAAATGAATAAAATCACTGTTTTGTTCATTATGTTTATTATTCTAATATCTGCAATGGCTTGAATAAAAATTAATGTATTTGCTTAAAGTATTAATCTACAAATCCCATACATTTATCCAAGTATCTGGAGAAAAGAAACTTATCTGCCTGTGGATATGATTTCAATTTTGAGAGATCTTTCCTTAGAACAGTACTTAATGTGCTGCAAGTAGTAGCGTATACATATCCCTCAATATCAAGTTGGTCTGCCAATTCAGTTTGGTGATTATCCATTAGATCTTCATTAATCACTACTATCAATGGCTTTTGCTGTCTAAGAACTTCTAAGCAACTACCAGCCCCTGCATGGCTTATCACGAGATCACTGTTTTCAACTTCTTTCTGAAAATTTTGGAAATATGTATTGTACTTTATTTTTATTTTCCCACCAATATCAACAGTAATTGAATCTTCGAAGGTCTCTACTTTATATTCAGATAATATATCGGAGTCGATATTAACTTTTGAGAAATCTTTTCCAGTCTGAATTTGTATGAAATTGTAATCTAACGATATCAATGTTTCTATTACGTCTTTAGTAGTCATAGTATCAACTAATTTTGGGAATTTCGTTGTGCCCACTGTAACAAAAGCCCTTTTCATTTTGAAAATATATTTTAACGCTTTATTTATTTATTTATACTAAATTACGATAGACATAACCTCCAAAAACAAGTATAGCTATTCATACATTAACCACTTTTCCTATAGGCTACAATTCATAATTATCATTCCGAATAAATAAATATACTGGCGTTACAGCTTACTCAAGTAAGCTGAGCCGGTGTATTCAACAGAAAATTGTAAAAAATTATGTTTTAATACAGATTAACGATATACATAGATTAAATATTTTGAATTCATGACGGTATTAAGTTTTTAAAATACCTAAAACGTTTATACAATCCCTAAGACCCAATCCCTAAAAGTGGAAAAAATCATTTCGAAAATTAATTTATTCAAACATATCGATTTAAATTATTACGAATTTATGGTTTTATTTTTGTATTTTTGTATTTTAATATAGTTAATGATGACCATTTTTCATAAGATTCAAGTTGAAAATGTCAATTGAAGAAATGTCGTCACTTCCGCGCATGTCTGTTCTTTTCACCGGGACCGTGGCTGATCGTGCCTCGTAGAGCCCATAGTCACATTGTATTTTATTAATTAACGAAAATGGTGAGTGAAATGTAAAAAATACGCCTATATATAATGTCCTTATACAGCGTTATTCTTGCGTAAATCGGTGTTGGTTTATTCTTGTGTTTATATTTAAGGATGATGACGGAATTAATAAAAACATTACATGTGTAATGAATGGCGTGTCTTATGTCAGATTGTTATGTTTGAAGTTTTATTTTTTATTTACGTTTATTTGTTTTACACAACGCTTGTATTGCATTAAATGTTATATGGTTCATTCAGGTAAGGTTAATTATGTTTAAAATGTTTATATATATTTTCAGGGTTTCGTCAAAGTAGTTAAAAATAAGCAGTACTTCAAGCGTTTTCAAGTTAAATTTAAAAGGCGTCGTGAAGGAAAAACCGACTACTACGCTCGTAAACGTTTAATCGTCCAGGATAAGAACAAATACAATACTCCAAAGTATCGTTTGATTGTACGATTGTCGAACCGTAATATCACTTGTCAAATTGCATATTCTCGTATTGAAGGAGACAGGATCGTATGTGCGGCATACTCTCACGAGTTGCCTAAGTATGGAATTAAAACTGGTCTTACAAACTATGCCGCAGCATATGCAACAGGTTTACTGTTGGCTCGTCGCCTGTTGAAAAAATTAGGACTAGACACTTTGTATGAGGGCACCACTGACATAACTGGAGACGAATACAATGTTGAGGGTGTTGATAATGGACCAGGAGCTTTTAGGTGAAATATTTTTTTTTCTTATCTATTTGTGATAATTTTAACCATTTTAATTTCAAGTTTCTTCAATTGTAAAGAGTGTAACTTCTTTTATATAAATTATTAATATAACACAAATCATAGTTATAAAAAATGTTTGTGTTTTATAGTTTCAAATAGATTTTTTACTTTTCATGATGAATGTATGACACATGCGCGTCATCTGATGTGGTTCTTTTGTAACATTCTGATGGCCCCAAATCATGTTCTATGGTTTGGGAACCCAGAAGTTTGCTTACAATCTCCTAAGAACTGATTAAAATGTGTCTCTGATATTGATTTATCTGCATATTCGGAATACTTTTTCCTTTTAAGTGTCATAATTCAATGAACTTAATTTAGGTGTTATCTCGACGTCGGTCTACAACGTACCTCCACTGGAGCTCGTGTCTTTGCCGCAATGAAAGGAGCTGTAGATGGTGGTCTCAATATTCCCCATTCTACCAAACGTTTTCCAGGTTATGATGGAGAATCGAAGAACTTCAATGCTGAAGTGCATCGTTCTCATATTTTTGGCAACCATGTTTCTGAATACATGAAATCTTTGGAAGAAGAAGACCCTGAAGCGTTTAAGAGACAGTTCAGTCAATACATTAAATTGGGAATAAATGCCGATCAGGTCAGTGGAAAGTTTGATATATTATGTTATAGGAACATAACTGAAAACATTTGTTGAAATCCGTCCAATTAAAATTACAGTGGTGTGCCTTAAAAACCCCGTTGTGTCGCTATTGGACTACATAATACCACGTTATGTTCACTTATTTTTAGCAAAAACTTATGCTGAAAATACGTTGTTACAGTGGAACATTTTTTATTCTCCGTTTTTCCTTTTATTGACTTTTATTTTCTTGTCAGATTGAAGGTATCTACAAAAATGCCCACGCTGCAATCCGTGCCAATCCAGAGCTGGAGAAGAAGCCCGAGAAGGCCCCACCTGCGTCTGTCAAGAGATGGAATCGCAGGAAGCTCACTTTGGCCGAGCGCAAGCACCGTATCGCACAGAAGAAGAGTTCTTTCTTGGCCAAACTTCAAGAGCAGGAAGCTTGAAAGTGTGTGTTTGTTTAATAAAATTTGTGTAATAAATTTACACAGTAACGTTTCTCATTCTTTTTATTATCAAAATTTTTTTGGTTTTTTTTTAAACCAAAGATTAAAACTTGTAGTGGCAAAGATAGTATTAAAATTTCATTGAGTAAGGAATAATTTAGGAATAAATAAGATATTTTCATTCATCGTTGCCAGTTAAAAACGATGTCCAATAATTAAAAGATGTTGATCTTGTCAGTCCATTTGATAGTGTTTTTCTGTTAATTCACAAGCATTTTATCGTGTATTTTTTGAAGGATTGATATATACATATTTTTATAACTTGGAAGAAAACCTGCACTACCGACGATGATAGAATCGCTATCGAAATATACAGGTGCTTTAAAATATTGATTATGGTTAAGAAGAATATAGACTAGGTATTGATTTACTGGAATCTCAAGTTGGTACCTTGCTTGATATGCCAATTCATTTCTGAATTAAAAATCTTGTTATCAACACATCTTGAGATTATAAGATGAAAAAATATTTCAGAATGGTTGTGTTCATGTAGACAGACAGTAGATCACTCATAAATGTCTTAAAAGAATTTACTGGTAATAAGTTGCATAAGTCTCCAGAACGATCTCACTATACAGTTTGACAATGAGTCAAAAAGTAGTTCATTTAACACAAGAAAATAGTGAATATGATAACAATAATGTAATTTTAATTAAGTTACTGCACTAACATTTTTACTTTTTCCTCAATATACAGTGGTTCATCATATTAGTAAAGTTGCTGTTATTTCCCAAGAAACTAAAAATATAGCAATATTACTGCTATCATATTTGAATCTGTAGGGTTTTATTACCCCAAGAAACTAAGTTCTCGCTGCAATTTACTAGCATTTTTTATAATTAGAAAAGAAAACAAAGTAATAGAAATTATATGAAACAACATTACATGAATCGTCTTCCGTGTAGAGCTTAATAATTAGAAAAGCAGAGTCTGTTTATGTTCACCTCTTATAGGTTTAAACCATGGTTCTAACGTCCAAATCATGTGAATCGGAGACATCATCATTAAATGAAGGACGGTTCAGATCGTGTTAAAATACCATTCAAATTACGGATATAAAAACGCTAAATATGAAAATTAACTAATGCACTAAAAATGAATGTAGAGAAAGTGCTTAGATTTTAAGAAATAATAGTTCTACCATTCAGTTCAGAATCCCAGTTATTGATTTGTGAAAGAATTATTAAAAATCTGAGTGCTATCTAACGAGGACAAATGGTGAATATTATCATTATCCTTATTTGTCTATGCTGCTTTTCTCCTTAAAGATGATATAGATCTAATTTCACACTATATTTTTATATCTATAACCAAGAAGACTAGAGAGTAAGGAGACATAGCTCCTCGAAAAATCAGCGGTGAGGGTAGCACCAACAACACCTTTACATAAGGACAAAGCGCTCACAAAATTTTAGCTCGTGACGTCATGAATGTAGGCCTTTCCGATATGGAGCGAAGATACATATCCTGAATTTTGGCGCAGGTGTAGGGGAGTTGGGAGCCTGCACTTAATACTATACCTAGTATTAAACCAAAACTCAAACATAATTTTTGGGATTTGTCAAGAATCCTGTCATATAACTAGCGTTCTTTAAAATAAGTTAACTATTGATAGTTTTCATAAATATTAGTGTATGTATCCCATTATATGATTAAAATTGCACGGCCTACATTGATGACGTCACACGACAAGCACTAAGGCCTTGTTATTCAGTGGGTGTTGGTTATTGCCTACGAGCAAAGTCTGTTTCTTTGCTCGTAGGTTATTGCCTACCCCCACCACTCGAGTTATTCTCCTGTTCTCTAGTCTTCTTGTCTACAACTCATAGAAGAAATACTTCTGTGTGTCGACTCACCTCCGGCACATTTTCTTAATTTGTAATTTAACCTAAAAATGTGTCTGAAGTGGCCAGCTTGAATATTTTGAAGAGTTTAATATATTCAGACGAAATGCTGGATTTACCGGGCTTTGCAGACGTTAATGCAACTGTAGAAATAAATGACGATGCAAATCATAATATTAAGAAGAAGGGGGCAAAAAAAGGCGGAGGATTTCAATCAATGAATCTAAATTTTGACGTGTTAAAGGGTGTCATAAAAAGAGGTTATAAACAACCAACTCC
Organism: Rosalia funebris; assembly: GCA_037954035.1. NCBI lineage: Eukaryota > Metazoa > Arthropoda > Insecta > Coleoptera > Cerambycidae > Rosalia > Rosalia funebris. Next base: position 11,057,459 of record JAZFAV010000004.1, read on the forward strand.
TATTCAGAGAAAGGTATTGTATAATATTGCATTATAAACAACTTGCTTATATATCAACTGTTTGTAGACTATTCCGTTGATCTTGGAAGGTCGAGATGTTGTGGCTATGGCAAGAACTGGTAGTGGTAAAACTGCAGCGTTTCTCATTCCAATGTTTGAAAAACTTAAAGCACGAAGTGCAAAAGCAGGTGCACGGGCTTTAATTTTATCCCCAACTAGAGAATTAGCTTTGCAGGTAAGATTTTCTATAATCGAACATTTAAACAGGTTTTTTTATGTTGTACTTTTAGACATTAAAATTTATTAAAGACCTTGGGCGATTTATGGGCCTAAAAGCTGCTGTAATTCTTGGAGGAGATTCAATGGATGACCAATTTTCAGCTATCCATGGTAGTCCTGATATTATAGTTGCAACACCAGGTCGATTTCTCCACGTTTGTATTGAAATGGAGCTGAAATTAAATAGCATTGAATATGTAGTATTTGATGAGGCTGATCGCCTTTTTGAAATGGGATTGGGAGAGCAGTTAACAGAAATTGCCGGTCGATTACCAGACACTCGACAAACAGTTTTATTTTCTGCCACATTGCCAAAAGTTCTGGTTGATTTTGCAAAAGCCGGTTTAAGTGATTCTGTTCTCATAAGGTTTGAATTTGCAGTTTTTTGTAATATATAGAAAACTGTCATTTTTGGATTCTTTAGATTGGATGTTGAATCGAAACTACCATCTGGACTACAATGCTGGTACTTTACAGTCAGGCCAGAAGAAAAACTTGCAGCTTTGTTAGTGCTTTTAAAATCTTATATAGACAGTAAGCAGCAAACTATTGTTTTTGCAGCTACAAAACACCATGTTGAGTATTTGCATACGGTAAAAATGTTTTCTATCTTCGTCTACATTTTCAAATTAATTTTATATAATTTGTTAGATATTGGATCACTTAGGAATTAGCAATACTTACATTTATTCAAACCTGGATCCCTCGGCGAGAAAAATTCATGCAGCAAAATTTAGTACAGGCAAAGTTAAGGTACTCATTGTAACCGATGTGGCTGCAAGAGGCATTGATATACCGCAGTTGGATAATGTAATCAACTATAATTTTCCGGCAAAAGCAAAATTATTTGTACATAGAGTAGGTCAGTATGAAATGAAAAAGTTATATCGAACTGGTTATAAAAATTATGTAGTATAGATTATATCCATTCAATGTATATAGGCTGTTTACAAATTTGGAAATTTATTTTTAATACAGGATATATCTTGATAGAATTAATTATTTGGCGCAAAAATTAAACTTCAAAAGAGGATAATTAAAACAGACAAGAAAATTACTTATAATAAATCTAAATAAACTTTTCCCAGTACAGAAGTTACGCATCATTGTAATAATAATTATACTATCAGCACTAATCACAATAAATACTACACAATAGTGCAGAGACGCACAAGTAAAGCGTTCAATCCTAAAAAATTAAAAAGAAAAACATTATGTAAGATTTAGTTGCATTAGTATAATAAAGATATTGTTATTATTAAGAGCAGTGAACAGTTTTTTAAAAAAATACACAAGTATGAAACAAAAAAAGCGAGGTTACTGGGCCTGAACAGTAACAATTTATTATATTTGATGATGGTTCCCCAACAATTTTCCACATTACAAAACATGTTTTTTGAACCTTACTTTAGCAGGTTTTCCTCAGATAAATATGTGCAATTAACTTGTTTTATCAGATTATGTCATATAAAAAGTATGTTTTTAAGTTCGTAAACGCTCTGTATATGTATTAATCCGATTTCTATTTTGAAATTATTATACAGTGAGGTAATTATATATGGAGTAAGCTGAACAAAATTTTCCAAAGATTTCATCATGAGCTTTATGCCTGCTCAAAATAATCTGAAGAAGAGTTCGGTTCTCAGATCAATTAGCTGGATGTATGTGTTTTGTGACTATGCAAGGATTAGGTGGAAGACTAACTATCTACGGCTGGTCCTTTTTACAATTTACAAAATTCAAATTGGTGAAAATATTTTGTTTTCATTTTTAAACAATTCACCAGTCCAAAAATTTATGTTGAATTTGGTCTATACTTTATTGCTGTTGTATTTGCATGTTTTTTTTTATTATACTGTTTCATATTTTTTTCCTTAGGGCGCTGTGCAAGAGCTGGAAGGTCAGGCACAGCCTATTCTTTAATATCGCCAGACGAACACGCATACTTGCTAGATTTGCACTTATTTTTGGGACATTCGCTCTCAATAGCCACCCCAAAGGATAAAAATGGTTCTGTAGGTCGTATACCACAATCTCTCTTAGAAGAACAACACAGCACCTTGTTAACGCTGCATGAAAATCGTATTGACCTGGTGAGGTCTTCCTTATCAACATGTGATTCTTTTCAGTAAAGTTTTTTCTAATTTCAGGTTAGCATAAGGAAAGTTATGGAAAACGGCTATCTGAAATATATTAAAACCAGACCAGCAGCCTCGGCGGATAGTAACAGAAGGGTAAAAGAATTACCCTTAGGCACTTGCTCAATTCATCCAACTTTTAGAGAACGAGGGGAAGACATGGAGGACGAAAGAGAAAACTTATTAGATAAAATGAAAAGCTACAGACCCCATGGCGTAAGTAAAGAAAATTCTCAAGTCATAAAAATTAATCAATTACTTTCAGACTATATTTGAAATATGTGGAAAAAATAAATCACAGGAATACCTGACCATGAAGCAGAAACGGGCATTTCACAAGGAAAAAATAAGCACACACCATCATAACATTGAAGAGAAAGAGGCGCAAATAAAACTAATCTCTTCAAATACAGAGTCTGTAAATTTACCGAGTAGCAATGCGGACGATATCAGAGATGCATTTAAAAGAGTCGTGCTTCCCAAGAAGCGCAAAATAGAGGACTTGTACAAAAAGAGCAAGAAACAAAAGTTAAGAGATGACAATTATATACCTTATGTGCCAACTGACCAGCATACAGAAGAAGGGTAACAAATTGCAACATTTTTATGTCAAATTAATTAAATCAAGAAAATTTCAGGTTAGCGGTAAATAATTTCCAGAAAGAGGCATCCAACGCACAATTGGATTTAGTTGGAGATTCTGAAGAAGCTCTCAGAATGCATAAGCAACTGAAAAAATGGGACAGGAAGAAAAAGAAAATGGTTTCTGTTCCAGTAAGTTATATATTACCTATAGTTTAATTTTTTTATAATGTGTTACAATTTATGACTTTTAAGGATGCGAGAATAGGAAAAATAAAAACTGAATCTGGAGCATGGATACCAGCTACATATAAAAGTAATCGTTATACTCAGTGGAAGGAAAAGACCAAGACTCAAAGTACTGAGGATGACAACGATGATGAAACACCGACACAAAGAGGTAGGCACAAGTTAAATACGTTATTAAACATACATAATACGATATTAAAAAATCATTTGAGATATTATTTAATTTGCAAACAGTTTTCTCTATTAGGTTTGTTCTTCGTGATAAATTACAGTTCCAGTTTTGTCATATTTCTAATAACTTTTTTAATACATTATAGAAGAAAAATAAAAGTAAAAACTGCAATATTTGTGGAATTTGTTAAATAAATAAGCAATATTTTATTCTACAAATTATACACAAACTTTAAAGGCAAATGAAAATTTTTATCCGCAAATTAAATTATTTTGAATATGAAATATTGCTTTTTGTACTAGGAGATAGTTGTTATACATTTCCTTAAAATTTAGAACAAGGAATGTATATTTAATATAGCTATATTTATTGCTGTGGTTTACAAGACAATGCATTATGGTTTTATTTGGGCCACCCAGTACTTCACAAAGATAATCTCTACAGTTTGCTCTGTACTATGTTAATAAAAATAAAATTGTGAACATAATGCACTATCTTTCTCACAGGTGTCGTAGTTCCATATGTAGATTTTAACTTAGGAAATTGGTGCCTAGGCCTCTTCACTTGTCATGTGTGTTCATTTTTTTTTTTTTTCGTTATCCACTTTAGGTATGAGTCGGGATGAAGTTTCTTCAGTTTAATTAAAACCTTTGTGCTTTATTTCCAAGCATAATGTATGATCTAAAACTTCTTCACTATCTAATCTTTACCTTCATTTTGCCACGTAAATTAACAATATCCTTCTAAATATTAATTTAAAGATGAAAGGTGTTCTCAAAAATAGATGTGCATTTTCACAAACTCACAACATCCCTCTTAATATTTATAGAAGAAATTGACATATACTTAATTCTATGCGTACATGTGTGGACTCTATGGATACATCGCATTTTAGCATTAAACTAATATGACTTAGATTTAACGCAATTTAAGGTATTTTTGTAATTCTAACATTGCTTCCACATTATGTTCAGTACATATCCAACTTTTTAATATAGAAATATCACTGCTTAGCGATACTGCATTAAAGATCCCTTCATATTAGAGTAAAGTCATAATGTGGAGAGTTCACAAGCTTTGTTAAATTCCGGTGGTGTCTGTAGTATCGACATAGCTGTGGAAGCTCTTCGTGGGCTGTAACAGTTTTGCCTAGTTGAAAGAAATATGCCATTAGATAGAGTGGTTATCAAAAATGTATTATTCTCCTTGCAGCAGTTCCTAACCGACCACATACTCATTGGGCGAGGCACAACGAAAAAGTTAAATTAACACAGAAGAAATCCGAGCTTAAGAGCACAGATCAAATTGTAAAAGCCAGAATAATTGCGGAGAGGAAGAAACAGAAGCAGAAAAAGGGCAAAAAGAGGAGCAAATCGAAGAAAACTAAAAAATCTTAGTTATGTAAAATAGATCAAATAAAACATTTTATAAAAGTTTTATTGTTGAAAATCCATTCGTTGTTTTTTTTTTCCCAGAATATCAGATTTTTTAAATAATATACTATTTATTTGAAAAAATAGTTCAATATAAAAGGACAAAATATTTTCGAGGTCAGGTAATCTGTGGTTGTGTCACAGCAGTCAAATAAAAAAACGCAGTACAACTCAGACTCGAAAATAGCACACAAAATATATATTTTAGTGTTTATTTTTCTTTCTGCACAACTTATGGTCTTCTACGGGTATCATTTCTTCAGTTTAGACTTAATCATATCCTGCCAGGAAACACTATCAATATTTACAGTTCCATTTAAGCAATCAACCAAAATGGTATTGTCATTATTAATATCAGGAGTGAGCACAAGAGTCTCACCAAGTTTGTTGGCAGTCAGTCTAACTTTTTTGGCTATATCACAGCCTTTAGCTTTTATTTTGAATTGCACATAGTCTTGGCAAGCGTCCCCTATTTTCAAGTTCAAAGTACCATTTAATACCCGTATTTCAGAGTCTTCCGTAATCCTCGATAGTTGAATATCAGCTGATCCGTTCTCTAAGACTGCTGTCAGATTGCCATCGAACCCGGCTGTAGAATAAAATATATTTATGTATGCTCTAAATTAAAATTGAATTGTTAAAATGTGCTTACTTATATTCATATCGCCTTCTTTGAGCAATATTTGGCAAGATTTATGGATATTGTGGAGATGGAAGTTTCCATAGTCAATCTGAAAAAGGCTTTTAGTGGCATAAGATGATTCTACCGAAATATCTCCTCTCGTAGTTTTCAATTTGAGATCTAAACCTTGTAACCTACCACTATTTATCGACTAAAATAAATTATGATAAAAAATGTGAAAAATTTAATGAAATAATAAAGCTTACTCCATGTTCCATAATCTCGGCAGTAATGTTCGATGCTTGAATAAATTCCTTCAAATTTATATTTCCTTTAAAAGTTTGCAGTTTCACAGAGTGCCCTTGGAATTTGTCGACAAATATATCGCCTTCTTCGGACTTCAAGCGTAATTTATCGCCATTAAAATGCCCTATCATGATATCCTTCCTTGATTTTATATATAAATCTGAAAATTATTAGCTTTTCTAACTTACTTAATAGCATCTGAATAAGAAAATTTCATTAGAACTTAACGTTATAGATATATAAAATGTACACATATTAACTATACATGTACTAGGATTTTTTAATCATAATATTGCATCAGGACACAGTTATCATATTATATACAGACCTCTACCGTATACTGTGTATTTAGTCTACGCTTTAGTTTATACTTACAGTAGGTAATTGAGATACGAAGGCGTGTCTACTTACTGGCTTTTATAGGAGCTTTTAAACTACAATATACATCATCAGGGATATTCATAGGGATATTTTCTGATTTACTGAATATCTGAATATGGTTACCATTGATATCATGTTCTAAAAATTGCTCGTATCTATCATCTATTTGAATGATCAATTTATCACGATTGTGATACTTGTGGATATTTAAAGGTTTTACCCGTATATTATAAGGGAGATCTACATAAATATCACAAAAAGTAAGTACTTCCAGTTCTCTCTTAGAAATATTAGTCGCATAATTTCGAAAAAGCATAGGATTTAACCTCTTTGCTTTTGAAATCATTGCTAACAGTCTTGTAGAAATTGTCCTAAAAAATATTTAGTTAACAAAGTTATATAGGTACACAGTATGTTCATTTTGCACATTATTGGTAAAAAATAAAGGAAGCCATTAAATATTTCCTAAAATATTTTGATTATCCAATTCGGACACATAAACTACGTAGGTGGCATAGTGGTGGGACTACGGGTGGCATTAAAAAATACTCCGTTTTTATTTACATGATTTATAAAACCATAGAATATTATAACCTTAAACTTTATCCGTTGCTCTAGTTGGTCAATGGAACTACTTCTAAAGCAAATTTTTGTGTTGTTAAACACGCAAACTCAATATTTTAATTGGTGTAACGAATAAAATCATCGTTATTCGAACCATACTTATATAAGTATCATAAGATAACGAAGTATAGTAATTTTTGAATTACTATAAATGTTATAAATAAATAAGTAAAGTTATAATAAAGTAATTTTTTTCTTGTTCGGAATATCATATGTATATGTATCATACCACATTCATATGAATATCATACCTTCATATCCTATGTAGGCAGGTAATTAAACTCATATAGATTGTAGAACATAATGCATTTTTTTCTAACCTTAAAATAGTACTACTTTATGGTAGCGCATATTTTCCCACAATTCCTCTGCAAAAACTACCATTCTATTTTAATATGATTATATGAAAAATGGAACTAGGTCTTCAACTTCAAATGGGTTAAGCATAATTTTATCTATAACCATCCATTTTTTGTCTAAACGAATCTAATTCACAAGAATTATGGTTTTGAGAACAGATTATCTATTTTCATAATGTACTATTTTGTAGTTTGACTGGCTCCTCATAAATGATATATGTATCATTTTATTAGGAAAATAATATAATTTAAGTTAATCTTAGTAAAAGGTAAAGGAATTGCTTAAAAATATGAAGGCATACATAAATTATAAACTGGTAAAATTTGACGGAGAGACCAGAAATATCTTAAATAGAAATATAATTGTTTCAGATAACACTACTTTTATGAATAAAATGTATTTTAATTGCCTTTATGTAAGTACACATAATATAAAATATCAATTTTTGTCACATTCCAAATGTGAAATAATTAAAAAAGTCGTGTCTGATGCCTGTAACTTAAGGTGGCTACACACGTAACTGCAAGCTTGACAAGCATGCACGATCAATATTTTTATAAAAGCATACTTGAGCATCTGTACGAAAATGGTTGCTCAACATTTTCCTATAGACGCTTAAGTATGCTTGTACAAAAATATTGATCATGCATGCTTGCAGTTACGTGTGTAGCCACCTTTATATTAACATGAAATTTTCACCAGTTTTATTAATAATATATCTCATGATCCATAAAAAAATACATCCTATTTTACAGCCACTTTTAATTTATATTTATTAGCTTGCAATGTACAGGGATTTTAATTCTACAATATAGAGCAATAGAGGCAATGAATTTGTATGATAATATAAATGAATTGCTTTTGTTACTCTTTCCTTAAATTACATCATTTATCTTAAATTACATCGTTTATAGTTATTATAATGTCGTACCATATAAAAAATCGGCTCATAGCTAATGGATTCGTTTGCTACATTTTCGAACGGAAAATTATGGGGGAATAATCGAACACACCAGTAAACTAGTAGTTATATTGACGAACATACCTATGTGTGGAGGTCAATTAGAACGCGAGATCAAGAAGTCCAGAGAACCTAGACTTCTTGCGCGAGATAACAAAATGGTTACTGTGATGTGATTGGTAGATTTAAAACTGTTTATGTTCTTCGATTCGAATTGGATCAGTACCTGTGGACCTGTATTGTTTTATTGAAAATTATTTATAATCTTCCGAGTGATTTTATTTTATACTGTAATAAAACGTAGAAATTGTGAGAACATGAAAATAAATCGAATTATGGTAAATCTAGCCGTAATTCTTTGGTTTATATAAATACATTGAAGAATCACAACTCTGGACTACTGGAGCTCATTATATTTCGGAAATGATAATTATGGCAACCAACTTCAGGATACAACACTACTATTCTTAATTGCAGAATGGACGTTGGGAGATATATTTGAATCAAATTGTGGCAATTTCAGACATACCTTACCGTTTTGCAACATAACTGACAAGATAAGGAAAATTAATAGAAACCTCGTTAATAATGAGACGAGATTTTTTCAATATTGCATTCTTTGAACGTGGTTGGATTTGCATCAAGTATAGGGGACATGATATAACTAAATGTTCTTATCTAACCTAATATTTCTAGATAATAGTTCCAATAGATGTGAGTATTATAGATTGTAGTTGTTACTTCACTTGGCATAAGCAGCAGTTTTTGGCAAACGATATAGATTTGACAATGTCAACAATTTCAGACGTCTTGGCTCAGACGTAAGAAATAAAACACATTTAAGTAATCATTGGTATATTTACAAAAACTGTTACAATATAAAATATTGGCACTAACTAACAATATATTGATAATAATCAAATAATCTATAAATATCTTAACTAAGTTAGATATATTTCTCAGTGCTTAAAATTCATATAAACCCTTACACATGTGTAACTTCAATATACAGAAATTCCACGGAAGGAACAATTAAATCCAATAACTGTGATGTATTATGACAGTTTAGCGTTTGCAAGTAAACAAACACTTATCCATACACGTTTTATAAATAACGTAAAATCACTAAAATTTAGTATGGATATCAAACACAGATTAAAGTAAAACAATTAAAAACAATCCTGGATGTCAGATCGCTACGAGGAGGACACGGGAGATGATTGAACGGTTAGTTAAGTTTGTCTCTCAACTGTGAAAGGATAATCATAATCCTTCAGTATTTGTTGCATAGTTTTTGCCTTTATCCTAGGAAACTGAAACTGGAAAATAAAAAAATAAATCAATAAAAATGATGCGAAGGTAGTTTTAACTAATTTAAAAAAGTGAACTAAGTGATAATTTTTATTATTCAAGTTATACATTTTAGGATATGTGTTGTATACTAATAATTTAAAATATCAATTGACAATGCGATCTCCACCTCTAGTCTTTCATTAGTTTCTGCTCTCATAACTAGTGAATTATCATCAGCAAATGGATTTACAAGATGTTTAAAGGGACTTTTAGCAAATTATTTATGTAAAGAAGAAATAAAATGGAGTGTAGCAAATTCTAATGAAATCGGGTGTCTCTGTATTGTATTGCACAGAACCTAGTGCAGTTGTGATAGATAACCTTATCACAGTCGACGAATTGAAGATTTGCCAACATCAGCATGAAGAAAAGGTCAAATCATCGGGTGGTTGAAATCGGAAAACATGGAGTTTGAGTACATGATGTTAAAAGTGCAATTATTATTTTATTTGCCATGCCAATGAATCACATTAGTATTCTTTAGATGTCTAAAGGAGCTTAAGAAGTTTGGTTTCAGAAATACTTCATAAATGAGTATAATGTAGAAAATGAACATAGAAATTTGTTTCTTCAATTTATATATTCAAACCAGTATCAACATTTGGCATTTTGCTTCAATGAAAAATATCTCAGATGATGTTTTTCTTGTGATAATTTCCTGTTATTTTCTAAATAATTATTTGGGAATAACTAAAGTGAAATTTATTTTACTTATTTATAGATATCATCATCATCATTAGGTCATCAGTCCTAAGACTGGTTGGACGCTAACCTCCAGCTTCTCCTATCTTGTGCTAACCTACGCATTTCGCTAATTGTGCTACAACCTACATCCCTTACTATTTGCGAGCAGTAGTCTAATCTAGGCCTACCTCTGCCTTTCTTCACTCCTATTTCTGCCTCCAAAATATCGCGGACTATTCCCCCATGTCTCAGCAAGTGGCCTACCAATCTATCTCTTCTCTTCTTTAAGTTTTTCCACATACTCCTTTTCTCGCCGACTTTCTCCAATACTTCTTCGTTTCTAACCCTATCAGTCCATGGTATTTTCATCATTCTTCGGTAACACCACATCTCAAAAGCTTCTAATTTCTTCCTTCTTGCTTCCCCTACCGTCCAGGTTTCGCAGCCGTAAAGTGCCGTGCTCCATACATATGTTTTCAAAAATCTCTTCCTTGTTTCTAAGTTTATTACCCCCGAGCATAAAAGTGCTTTCTTTTTGTTAAAAGCTACTCGACCCTGCGCTATTCTTTGTTTTATGTCTTTATCGCTTCTTCCATCCCAATTTATTTTACTTCCTAAATAAGTGAAGTCTTTAACTTCCTCCAATCTTTCATTATTAATTTGTACTTTCGTTTTTGCTCTGCTCTCGCGCCCTCTGCACACTAACACTTTAGTTTTGTTTTTATTCCCCTCATTCCGTATTCCTCTGTCAATACTGCCTCCATTTCGTTCAATGCTGATTCTAGTTCCTCCTTACTAGATGCTAATACTGCTATATCATCCGCGAATCTCAGCATTTTTAGTTTCTGTCCCTGTACTTTAATCCCGAAATCCACTCTATCTTTTACCACATTAATCGCCTCTTCGATGTACAGATTAAAAATTAGTGGTGATAGCGTACATCCTTGTCTTACTCCTTTCCTAATACCTACTTCCCTTTCTTCCCCTTCTACTTCTATAACAGCAGTTTGCTCTATGTATAGATTGTGTACTACTCTCCTATCTCTATACTTCATTCCCGCGCTCTTTAGTATCTCGAACATTTTTTCCCATCTTACGTTATCAAAAGCTTTTTCTAAATCTACAAATCCTATATAAGCGTTCTTTCCTTTTTCTATTGTTTTCTCTAACATTACTCTTAGCGCCAGAATAGCTTCGCGAGTTCCCCTATTTCGCCTAAACCCCAATTGGTCTTCTCCTAGTATTTCCTCCGCTCTATTTTCCATCCTCTTCTGCACTATTCTAGTTAGGATTTTTGACGCATGGGAAGTTAGGCTAATCGTTCTAAAGTTCTCGCATTTGTCGGCTCCTCTCTTTTTCGGTATAGTAACGATAATGTTCCTCTTATAATCCTCCGGCATCTCGCCCGTTTCGTATATGTATTTTACCAGTTCAAACATCCTATTTACTACTTTCTGTCCCGCACATTTCAAAATTTCCGCCTGTATTTTATCTACACCCGGCGCTCTATTATTCTTTAGCCCCCTTAGTGCTATTTCAAATTCCTCTCTCAATATCGGTTTTCCTACATCTTCCCTATCGATGCTAGATTCTTCCTCTAACATCTCTCCTAATTCCTGACCCTCGTATAAATTTCCTAAGTACTGCTTCCATCTATCCGCTTTCTCCTCTCTTCCTATCAGTATGTCCCCCGATTGACTCCTAACGTTTCTACTTATTGTTCCTATATCCCTGAAGTTCCTCTTAATTATTTTGTAAGCCTCATCGGTCTTACCTACTTGCAACTTATCTTCTACTTCTTTGCATTTCTCCTCTATCCATTGTTCTTTCGCTTTTCTACATTTTCTAATGATTTCCCACTTTATTGACTTATAAGTTTTCAGTCCTTCTTCGTCTCGTCTGTTTTTGTAGCCTCGTCTCCTTTGTATTAAGTTTAAGATTTCGTCCGTTATCCAGGGCTTCCTAGCTTCCCTTCTCTCGTGTCCTAAAACGTCCGTAGCCGCAGAATCTAGACTATTCTTGATACCCTCCCACTCAGTCTCTGCGTTCTTGATTTCGTCATTACTCGCGTAATTTATTAATTGATCTGTTTTCTCCTGGAACTCATCTTTCATATTCTGATCCCTCAATACATTTATACGTTTCTTATCCTTCCGGGTTTTCAGATTTTTGAACTTTAATCTAGCTTTCATGACTACCAAGTTGTGGTCGCTGTCTACATCTGCTCCTGGATAACTCTTACAGTCTTTTACTTGATTTCTAAATCTCTTCCTAACCAGAATGTAGTCTATCTGATACCTGTCTATCCCTGGCATTTTCCATGTGTACCGCCTCCTAACGTGATTCTTGAACAATGTGTTCGCGACTACCATTTATAGATATACATATGTATATTATATATTTCACATATAAAAAAGTCCCAGTTTCTAATTTTATCTGTATATAATTCTTGCTATCACATTCTTATCTAATACCATATTTCCATTGTAATAAAATATTCAAATAAAATTCATGATAGGGATTTCACTCTCTTGATAATATGCGTGACTCATACAAGTTTTTGCATAAATTTGGTGAATCATACTTAATAGCAATGATAAAATACAATTGAATGCAAGATAACACTTTCATATTCCTAAATGGTGATATTTCTTTGATTCAAAACATTAAATTTATTTCATAACATTGTTTAATAAAACAATAATGAATTTGTTTATATTACTATATACAGGGTTTCAAGATAGTTTCTGGCACAACTTTATATACACCTACCCCAGATACTAACGCAAAAAAAAAACTGAAGACGCTAGTTTAAAATTCCACTTACCATATGCCAAAAAAAAAAAGCTATCGCGATTAGTGAGATGGATTAGTATAAAGTAATAGACAACAGGACATGGAATATCAACACCAACTGCACTAGCTGTATTCGCCCTCAACCTAACAATTTATTGACCCAACCCAGCGGTGTTCTATCGTAGGGGACATAAGTTTTTTATTTTTTATTTAAGTATCTTAAATTGAAGTTTTAGTTCTCTGGTAGTGCGGTTGCAACCCTGCTAAAGTTATGCCAGAAAATAACCTGAAACCCTGTATTTTATGCAATTCTTTATAGCAGAATCAAAAGCAGATTTAGGACAAATAAAGTAGGTTAAATAAGTATATGTAGAAAATATTAATGGCATAAAATATAATCATAATGTAATAATAAAACTATTCTTGCAATAACAAAAAAAAACTCCTTGAAACTGTATTATAATACAGAATGCATCAGTGTATAATTACTAGCTATGTTATTTAAAGAAAATTCTAAAGCAGAATTTAGGACTGATAAAGTAGATTCCCGATCCGATAGGACTTGAACCTTGACGAAGTTCTAGTGCAAACTGGAACGGGTGGGTCGGCTTGCGCGTTTTAATGATTTAAGGAGCCGTACCATAGGTTTAACCATAGTGGGGGGGTCCTTATTGAAAAACCAGACTAAGACAAGTCCCTGAAGGAGGGCAGCAGCTCTTTCAGTAGTCATAGTGGCAGAAACCGTGGGGGTTGGTATGGTGCTATGACACACACGACTGCGATGTGGAAGGCAAGAGGAAACCACCACATTATAATCCTCAGAACAGCTAGCAGAAAGCTTATCCTAAATTAATGATGGCGTCTCCTGGGACAAAAAACTCCGGAGGTAAAATAGTCCTCCGTTCGGATCTCCGGGTGAGGACTGTTCCGGGAGACGTGATCGAGTGCAATAATAATAAGAAGTGTAGCATTTCACGAGTCGGAGCGTGGAATGTCAGAAGCATGAGACAGGCAGGGAAGCTAGAAAATCTGAAGATAGAAATGGATAGGTTAGGATTAGATATAGTAGGTATAAGTGAGATGCGCTGGCCGGAAGTAGGAGATTTTTGGAGCGGTGACTATAGGGTAATACACACAGGATCGGTAAATGGAAACGCGGGAGTAGGGATCGTTATGCGGAAGAACGCAGGACAGTGTGTAGATAGCTACCTACAATACAGCGAGAGAGTAATGATGGTTAGGTTAGATTCGAAGCCAGTGGAAACAGTAATAGTGCAAGTATACATGCCTACTTCTAGCCACAGCGAGGAAGAGTTAGAAGCCGTTTATTCGGACATAGAGCAGGTAATAGGATTTGTGAAGGGTCATGAAAATTTAATAATAGTAGGAGATTTTAACGCAGTCGTAGGTGAGGGGAAAGAAGGAGAATTTGTAGGGCCTTATGGATTAGGAAACAGAAACGAGAGAGGTAGCAGACTGATAGAATTCTGTGAGAAGCACAAGATGGTAGTCGCGAACACATTGTTCAAGAATCACGTTAGGAGGCGGTACACATGGAAAATGCCAGGACGGATAGACAGGTATCAGATAGACTACATTCTGGTTAGGAAGAGATTTAGAAATCAAGTAAAAGACTGTAAGAGTTATCCAGGAGCAGATGTAGACAGCGATCACAACTTGGTAGTCATGAAAGCTAGATTAAAGTTCAAAAATCTGAAAACCCGGAAGGATAAGAAACGTATAATTGTAGACATATTGAGGGATCAGAATATGAAAGATAAATTCCAGGAGAAAACACATCAATTAATAAATAAAACGAGTAAGGACGAAATCAAGAACGCAGAAACTGAGTGGGAGGGTATCAAGAATAGTCTAGCTTCCGCGGCTACGGACGTATTAGGACACGATAAAAGGGAAGCTAGGAAGCCCTGGATAACGGACGAAATCTTAAACTTAATGCAAAAGAGACGAGGCTACAAAAACAGACGAGACGAAGAAGGACTGAAAACGTATAAGGCAATAAAGTGGGAAATCATTAGAAAATGTAGAAAAGCGAAAGAACAATGGATAGAGGAGAAATGCAAACAAGTAGAAGATAAGTTGCAAGTAGGTAAGACCGATGAGGCTTACAAAATAATTAAGAGGAACTTCAGGGATGTAGGAACAATAAGTAGAAATGTTAGGAGTCAATCGGGGGACATACTGATAGGAAGAGAGGAGAAAGCGGATAGATGGAAGCAGTACTTAGGAAATTTATACGAGGGTCAGGAATTAGGAGAGATATTAGAGGAAGAATCTAGCATCGATAGGGAAGATGTAGGAAAACCTATATTGAGAGAGGAATTTGAAATAGCACTAAGGGGGCTAAAGAATAATAGAGCGCCGGGTGTAGATAAAATACAGGCGGAAATTTTGAAATGTGCGGGACAGAAAGTAGTAAATAGGATGTTTGAACTGGTAAAATATATATACGAAACGGGCGAGATGCCGGAGGATTATAAGAAGAACATTATCGTTACTATACCGAAAAAGAGAGGAGCCGACAAATGCGAGAACTTTAGAACGATTAGCCTAACTTCCCATGCGTCAAAAATCTTAACTAGAATAGTGCAGAAGAGGATGGAAAATAGAGCGGAGGAAATACTAGGAGAAGACCAATTCGGGTTTAGGCGAAATAGGGGAACTCGCGAAGCTATTCTGGCGCTAAGAGTAATGTTAGAGAAAACAATAGAAAAAGGAAAGAACGCTTATATAGGATTTGTAGATTTAGAAAAAGCTTTTGATAACGTAAGATGGGAAAAAATGTTCGAGATACTAAAGAGCGCGGGAATGAAGTATAGAGATAGGAGAGTAGTACACAATCTATACATAGAGCAAACTGCTGTTATAGAAGTAGAAGGGGAAGAAAGGGAAGTAGGTATTAGGAAAGGAGTAAGACAAGGATGTACGCTATCACCACTAATTTTTAATCTGTACATCGAAGAGGCGATTAATGTGGTAAAAGATAGAGTGGATTTCGGGATTAAAGTACAGGGACAGAAACTAAAAATGCTGAGATTCGCGGATGATATAGCAGTATTAGCATCTAGTAAGGAGGAACTAGAATCAGCATTGAACGAAATGGAGGCAGTGTTGACAGAGGAATACGGAATGAGGGTGAATAAAAACAAAACTAAAGTGTTAGTGTGCAGAGGGCGCGAGAGCAGAGCAAAAACGAAAGTACAAATTAATAATGAAAGATTGGAGGAAGTTAAAGACTTCACTTATTTAGGAAGTAAAATAAATTGGGATGGAAGAAGCGATAAAGACATAAAACAAAGAATAGCGCAGGGTCGAGTAGCTTTTAACAAAAAGAAAGCACTTTTATGCTCGGGGGCAATAAACTTAGAAACCAGGAAGAGATTTTTGAAAACATATGTATGGAGCACGGCACTTTACGGCTGCGAAACCTGGACGGTAGGGGAAGCAAGAAGGAAGAAATTAGAAGCTTTTGAGATGTGGTGTTACCGAAGAATGATGAAAATACCATGGACTGATAGGGTTAGAAACGAAGAAGTATTGGAGAAAGTCGGCGAGAAAAGGAGTATGTGGAAAAACTTAAAGAAGAGAAGAGATAGAATGGTAGGCCACTTGCTGAGACATGGAGGAATAGTCCGCGATATTTTGGAGGCAGAAATAGGAGTGAAGAAAGGCAGAGGTAGGCCTAGATTAGACTACTGCTCGCAAATAGTAAGGGATGTAGGTTGTAGCACAATTAGCGAAATGCGTAGGTTAGCACAAGATAGGAGAAGCTGGAGGTTAGTGTACAACCAGTCTCAGGACTGATGACCTAATGATGATGATGAAAGTAGATTAAATAAACAAATGCAGAAACCATTAACTCTATGTAATAGTAATAGTAAAAAATACAGTAAACTATTGCACAAACATGCTAATAAAATGCAATAAAATATTAATGCTATAAAATGTTAATTCTAGTAATACAAAAAAAAAAGAACATTCCATCAATAAAAAAAAAACTCATTACTAGGTATTTTATGATTTTTTTTTTAAATTGTTAATAAAATTTAAGGCGGTTAAAGTAGATTAACTAAGTAAATTAAAAAAATATTAATGCTATAAATTGTAGCTCACAGCAAAAAGTAACAAAAAAATTACGCTTGCAAAAAATACTCCTTACCTTATCGGCTGAACTAGAAGTCAAAAATTTGGGATTAACAATAAACGGCACCCCTTCCAGGCCGTGCTGGAAAGTTCCAAGCGTATGGGTCGAATGTTGATGAGGCACTATCGGAGCTGGCGGTTTCGGAGCGGGCCTGGTCGGCCCAGCTGCCGGATAGCCTGGTCTGAGGATTTCGTAATCGTGATCCCCGTCGCTCAAGGATGGGTACACTGGATTGCTGGGAGACATAGGCGCAGGCTTCGGTGGCCTTTCCGGGGGAATGGGAGTGGCGTTACCACCTTCAGATTGGTTCGATTCGACATTACCCATCTTGTAGCAGATTGTCACTCCGTTGAGTTCACTACAAATGCAATTAGAATTTTCACTTCCTACCAAAAATTCGGTATTTAGAATAGTTCATCAGAACTATTTTATAAGTTAAACGTTGAAAATCATTCATTAATATGTTATTGATTGTTATCAATATTATTGTAAGCACTTCAAAACAAGTTCACTTCAATATGTTTTAGATAGAATAAAATTGCAACAGCGGTGACTTACTTAAATTTTATATCTCTTTCTGTACAATTTAATCTATCATTTTTGTTTAATTTGCTTTAAATGCATTTTTGATGTAATATAACTAGTAATATACACAATAATCGCTCAAATGCTCATATGTAGATAATTGTAATGTTTTTATTAAAATGTAATAAAAACAAGCACAAGCTCTGCATAATTAACCTTTGACCTAAAACGAATATCTTAAGTCCTGCAAACTAACATCGAAAATGACTTTTGTGTAACTATTAATTACCATTAGCTGAAAATCTACTGTTATAGCAATTTATACAATGTGTCATATGGGAGAATTAATTTTATAAATATTTTTGATTAGTGTAAATCATTATAGGTAGGTACATTAAATTTGAAAATTTTACAACTAAAAGTTTTAACTATTATAGAGAGGGTAAAACTTCTTGTTAATAGGGCTGTACTAACATGTATTAAATGATTTAATTATGAAACAAGTATGTACTGAAATAATATCTGGGAAGTTAATAATTTTTCATAGGGACTGATATATTTGATTTTAAAATTATCACTTTCTAACGGTACCACAACATTCGTTATGGTGTATGTTAACAATTTATCTTATATGTATATGGTGAAGTGGTATCCTAATAAAATATTTTTATTATATGTACATATTTTGCATTATAATTTAATCAGTGATATGATATAAAAAAACACTTCACAAAATGGTGATGACGTATGGCAGAAAGGACTCTGGTTCAATTCTGCTAGTTATCATGAATATTGTTTATTTATGGATATATGTTAACATTAAATAAACTGAAATAGTAATATCTACATAAAGCACTTATCAGAATGTAATAATCAGGTGTTATCTGAATTTGTCCTGAATTTATTTCTAAATATCCTCTCGATTATTGTATTGATATTTTTTGACAATTTCTATTGTTTATTTTTCATCATCATGAGGTCATCAGTCCTAAGACTGGTTGGACGCTAACCTCCAGCTTTTCCTATCTTGTGCTAACCTACGCATTTCGCTAATTGTGCTACAACCTACATCCCTTACTATTTGCGAGCAGTAGTCTAATCTAGGCCTACCTCTGCCTTTCTTCACTCCTATTTCTGCCTCCAAAATATCGCGGACTATTCCCCCATGTCTCAGCAAGTGGCCTACCATTCTATCTTATCTCTTCTCTTCTTTATGTTTTTCCACATACTTCTTTTCTCGCCGACTTTCTCCAATACTTCTTCGTTTCTAACCCTATCAGTCCACGGTATTTTCATCATTCTTCGGTAACACCACATCTCAAAAGCTTCTAATTTCTTCCTACTTGCTTCCTCTACCGTCCAGGTTTCGCAACCGTATAGTGCCGTACTCCATACATATGTTTTCAAAAATCTCTTCCTTGTTTCTAAGTTTATTACACCCGAGCATAAAAGTGCTTTCTTTTTGTTAAAAGCTACTCGACCCTGCGCTATTCTTTGTTTTATGTCTTTATCGCTTCTTCCATCCCAATTTATTTTACTTCCTAAATAAGTGAAGTCTTTAACTTCCTCCAATCTTTCATTATTAATTTGTACTTTCGTTTTTGCTCTGCTCTCGCGCCCTCTGCACACTAACACTTTAGTTTTGTTTTTATTCACCCTCATTCCGTATTCCTCTGTCAACACTGCCTCCACTTCGTTCAATGCTGATTCTAATTCCTCCTTATTAGATGCTAATACTACTATATCATCCGCGAATCTCAGCATTTTTAGTGTTTATTTGTAACAACTATTAAATATGAAGCAATAACAATGTTTTAAATACTTGTATGCTACTTCAAAATAAATTTTCAAACAAGGCCGAAACTGTTGTCTAATGTATTATTCATTTCATCGCTATTTGCCAAATAAAAAACTTTCTTATCTTGTCGATAAACGGAACAGTCTACCTGAACCTAGCCATAAAAACAAGCCACGGTATGGGATAAGAGCCATTTGGGATTTTTTATTTGGCAAATAGCGATGAAATAAACTATATAATAATTTCAAATAGTGTAGAATATTATATAATAGTTATCAAAAATGTTATTTTATTATTTATTAATGTATGTATTAAAAAAAAGTATTCAGTATATGAAGGTCAAACGTGTTCGCCAAACTAAATATTGTTATATAAAAGTAAAAAAAAACATCTAATAAAAATAAAAAACAAATAGCTGACTGTTACAAATTGCAAGGACATGGAAATTATGATATCATAGGTTTCAAATTATTTTCATTCATCGAAGTTAACGCTATTACTTTCTCTAATATTAACATTATCGAAAAATTAGCTTCGTAATAAAGAATTAATCTTAACCCACGTTAGGACTTTTTGAGTATCCTGTATATCATATTTATCGTTTTTCTAGCTAAAGGGTTGAAAAATATTTATCGATTTAATTGGTATAACAGAGTGTGGTCTACTAAAATTAAAGTATGTTGTAAATAAGCTCAAGGTGCTCTAAGAAAATCAATATTTGTAATGTAAATAACCCATTCTTATCATTATCTGCATTAAAATTTAAGTACATGAATCCAGGTCTGCTGTGAATCACCCACAAGATACAAAAATCTCAAAAGATTGCATGAATAATAGCAGCGTACATTATAAAATAAAAATAGATTGGCACATTTAGTTATTTCAAGATAAAATACTTTCAATCATTTCTTGATGATGCTAACTTAGTCGGCGGAAGGGGCGTCGAGTAACGTGTAATTTTTCGGTGTTCGTGGAAAACTGTTCTGTTGTTTTTATTTTTATGATAGTGATAATAAGATAAATTAAATATGATGTATTTATTGTTGATTATAAATGGATTACAATTATTTTAGTTAGACTTTCAATATTAACATAACACACCATATTTATGTTTCATTGTAATTGTATTTTCGAAGATTCTTCAAAGTCCATGATGGAATGACCTTCAGAGTATATCATCAAAGTTTTTTATGCTATATTTTTAGTGAAATATATCAGTAGTTTGGCTTATATATTTTTTGTTTCACATAAATATTTAATCTAAGCTGTAAAAATATTTATAATAAATTATTTGAAATTCTGTCCTTCAATATAACATAACAGTAAATACATGTGCAGAATAACAATCCTTGATTCCCAGAACAGTAAATACTGGTTCAAGACTTCAGAATATTATTTTTATAAAATTCACTCCCTGTCTATCAGTTAATTTAATATACAGGAAAGCATTTATGTACTATTTAAAAAACTATTTACATTTCTGTTTTATTGGCTTTTTTTATGTTTGCAACCTTATTTGATTATATAAGAGTTTTGTTAGCTTTATTGCAATCATTCAAATAATACCCCACCTTTATTTTATTATAGTATTATATATTGAATTAAATACATTAAAGGTATATTAATTGGTGAAAAGATGTGTGTATATTTTAAATAAGCTAATTGTTTACATTTCACTTATTACTTAATACCAATTGATTGTTCAAGAAACATGGTGATTTTCTAAGATTACATAAATTATTATTTTAGCAGGAATAAATTTGTGACATTATACAGGATGTCTCATTTAAAGCGAAACTGTGATATACTTGTTGTTTCTTTTTTTTTTTTCTTGTTAAAGATATGATGATTTTTCATTACTCTGTGGACCAGTTCTTTTTAAAGGTTCAAAGTGGAATAGAAGCCAACTGTAGTGTTATATAATAAAAATTAAAATGATTATGTATGAATTTAGAATTAAAAAAAAAAGTTTTCAGTTATTCACGATATTCCTGTATTAAACAACAGATTCATTTTTCACAATAAATGAAAACTACATATATTTTTTACTCTTCTCTAATGCCTTTTACAATTTATAACAATAATTTACTGGAATGGATTTGCCATTACATTTTTACTAATAGGATGAACTTTTGGAGTTTTAATCATTTATGGTTAAATAACCATTACTAAATTTGTATTTGTATTCTTAGCTGGATATTGCCATTATTAAATTGTTAATTTGCAGAATTGTGAATATTAATGTTAATTGAATTTTTATATAAACCACTAATGCTTCTATTATGTTATTAAAAATAAATAAGGTTCGTAGTCCTCATTTTTATTGTCATTTTCAAACATTGACTACGTAAACAACATAACTGTGTGCAATGCAGTAAACAGTTATTGATCTAACCGACATCTAAGTAGTTATATAAATAGAACTGTATTTATTCTAAATAAATTTGGCAAATTTTAGATACATTCAACCATGTAATGATAGTAAATCTCGCTTCACTAAAAATATATAAGGAATACTTTTGATAGATATACAGAATTGTAGATCTAATGTAAAGCTAATATCAAATGATAGTAAATATAATTTTATGTATTACATATTTGAAATAAGTAGTCTTTGAATCACATCAAGAGATTATCACTTACTGTATAATCTTAGTAAGAAGCAACTAATGTATTCTGAATACAGAATACATTAGTTGCTTCTTCAGTCTATATTCTGAGCATTAGCTTGGAATATAGACTGAAAATATCTAGGTAATAGAATGAAAACTTACCCAGCAAAAGAAAATCCAGCAGGAGCTTTCTTTAGTCGACTACAAATTATGATATCTGTTATAGCTGTCTTGATATCTTTCTTATTCACTAAACGATAACAAATCTGTTTCTTCTTCCAGGCTTTCTGTTCACTATCGGCAGTCCTATTTAATAGACTAAATCCCTTAGGAGGAATCGCTTTGTCAGTCAATACTAAAATTTCTTGTACCACAAAATTTGGCAGTCCTGAAATACACAGCTGTTTTATTTATTTCTGTTTCTTCACTGATCGTTACAAAATACCTTCCGATTTTGATAGACATAAGTATCTCGCAGCACTACTTTTAAAGATTGAGCTTTCTCTTAAATCAGCATCAGAATCTTGATCATAAGTTCTACTGATTGGGAAGAAACCCCTTGGGCACTTGTCTAAATTTTCTATGATCTAAAAATAAAGGTTAAATAGATTTTTCGATTAAATCAATGTTTTAACAACACTTACTTGTATGGCTGTGATAGGTCGATCATCCGGCAAAGAATTAAGTATCTTATGCTGCACAGATGATTTTAGCATTGTAATCAGTCTTATTTGTCTCTTAAAAAAATTGTGAATGAAAGCATTTGACTGCTACAAAGCGTTAACGTTAATACCTGCCATGATAAATTTTAGCAGTGAACGCATAAGATAAATTGTATTCTACTATTAATAAACTATTACTCAGATTATTACGCCACACAGTTCAGCAGGTAACTCTTAATTCTTGTTACTAATCCTTTGTTGGCACCTACCTTCACTCAGAATGTTGACCTTCGCAGGAAATTCGGAAAATCTCGAATTCTGAAAGGCAACAAAGATTACAACGAACTATACGCTATGCTATCATATTATTAAGAGATGTTTATGTATTCGTATGCTTTTGTAATATAAAATTGTTATCTCATCGCGAACACGTCGTGATAAGAAACATCTACTTCTATAAATCCCAAAGAGAATGACTAAAATTTCTATTTAGTAATTTAAACCTAGCCAATCCAAATCTTTCTGTTTATTAGTCTTAAGATACCAGTAAAGGTACGCCCTTTTTTATTGGCTTAATTTTTGGAATATTACATTCCACAGATCATCTCTTTATTCTTTATGCGTAATTCATAAAAACATTATATATTCAAATAAAAATTGTGGTTTATTTATTATTCTACCTAGACCTACGAGCAATCTTTTTGCTCGTAGACCTAGACAAAAAAATTGTATAAGAAAGACCACAAAGAAGTGTACAATGGAGATATCCACAGATCATTACCGGTTAGAAACATCCAAACTCCAGGCCAGGCGCTCCAAGCAAATACATATATCAAAAATTCAATTGGAGAGTTAATCGACCGATGGTGGCGCTAGTTTCACCGCAAAATTATCCCGACCACAATAAACAGAAAAAATTGTTGCCGTTTATACGTTTTAGATATTGTATATTATTTACAATAGTTAATTTGTGCTTCAACTGATTATTGAATAGGATACAAATTGTATTCATTAGGTATTAGCTTGTACAAATTTGCTATTAGTAGTGCTCTATTTCCACCAGAGGTCGTATCGGGACGATTAAATTGGGAATGGAATCACAGAGAACATTTTAGGGATGGGCTTAACGGATCCTTTATTGATTCGGATCATTTGAATCTTTCACTAAGAAGGTACAGTATCGGAGATTCAGTCGCGAGATCCGGATATATATAGGTTAGTGCGGGATACAATAGGGTTGAGACCAGGAATCATAGCGCTTGTCTAGTATGAAAGGCAGTCTTCATATTCTTCAAAACCAAAGACAATTGAGACAGGAGACCGATATCGCGCAACTAACGGCTCTCAACTCCCACTCCTAAAAATCTGTGCTCGCTGAGTTTTCTGTGTCGCGAATTGAACGGATGCATTAGGATCCGTTCAATTTCTAAATAGTGATTCGAAACATTCGGTCACTTCAAAGGTCCGTTCCCCATCTCTCGAACGTTTAAAATTCAAGTCGTTCTATTGAAAAGTTGTCAATATGTGCGTTAATAAGCACATCAATCAAAGTCAATATAAGGAATATAATTTTTGATAAATAATAAAAAATGGTCAAAGTACGAGCAGATCACCAACTATGTAAATATTTTATCACAAAGTTGGTTCACATAATATTAAATTTACAATTGATTTCTATTAAAATACAATTTTAATCAAATCAATTTAATCAAATGTAAAAATCAATTCAATTGTAAAAAATAATAAAATAAAACATTTACCTATGGAAGCCCAAGAAGTTCACATTATTATTCCAAATCTTTAAATAATATTCTTTGTTTTGTAATTTTGAATGATGATATTCATGATTCAGTGTAGGTACTTAGATTACTATCAGCAATTCAATATTAAATAAATATCGTGGAAGAGAAATAAATATAGCAAGGAAATTTTAAATTTATATTTCCAATTTAATTCAAATATTTCGGTTCGGAATACAAGAAAAACATAATTTACAAAAGCAATTACAATTAATTTGGGAAAAGGAATGAACCCATCTAATTCTTAACCATAAAGGAAAGTAGATTTAATTCGAACATTGAGCAATATGAACATACAAATTTATTTCATGTATTCTGTGATAGAAATAGATTCTGTGACTGTATAGAACTAAAATTAGTGGATTTATTGTACATGGTGGAATTTATAGTCTCTGTACTCTGTGTTGTCCAACCAGTTCAGGCATTGGTGCCATTGGTGGTATTGGTTATACACGTGTTTTTGAATGTCCTGTATGCTGTAGTTGAGTTTGAGTGAGGACTTCTACTTACATAATGGACGTGTGTACTAAACAAGATAATATAAACGCAGATCCTTGTCCGAGTTCCAGTGCAATTAGCACAAAGTGAGTACTTTAAGTTGTTATATTCTACCCTTTATTTTCAAAATTAATTGTTTTTATAGGTTAGGTTTATGTGAAGTTTGTGCTTTCCACGATGCAAAATATACTTGCCCAAAATGTGAAGTGAAAACCTGTTCCCTAAAATGTAGCAGAATTCATAAATTAGAACTCGAATGTGATGGACAACGTAATCGAGCCAAATTTATACCGCTCAATAAGTTTACAAACTTAGATCTATCTAGCGACTATAGACTGCTTGAAGAGATGAAGAGAAATCTGGAGGCATGTAGGAAGAACTTTTGCAGGAAATATATAGATCTTCCTGGGGTAGGTACAAAATAGTCATGAGAAATAATATTACAGTTAGAGAGAGTAAAGAGCTGAGGCCTTTCATGTCAGTTATTTAAACAATGAATATTTCAAATAAATTATTGTGTACTATTCTGCAAGTGTAAAAATATAAGATATCTCTTTTTAGCATCTCGTCAAACTGAGGAATGCTGCACAGTCGAGGAACACAACTCTGAAATATTTGCCATATAAATTTGTCCGACATCGAAGCAATAAAACACGATTACATTTTAAAACAAATATTATTTATTGGCATATAGAATGGGTTTTAGCAAATGCAAATAATCTTAAATTAACCGATACCAGAGTACCTGAGAATACAAAATTGAGTTCTGTTTTTAGCAAATATCTATGTGAACAAAGTGATACCTATCTACAAGAAAGTTTATTGTATTATCAGGCGGCGGGAATTTCGGGTATAAAATTTCTTTTGAAAGCTGAGCAGAAGCGGGGGAAGAAGTTCTACGAGCTTGATCCGACTTTACCTTTAAGGGAGTGTTTAGAGAAGAAGATTATTATAGAGTATCCCATAATATACGTTATACTTAAGGATCATGCCTGTGAATATGATGTTATAGATTCGGGTGAGTTAACAGGTGAGTGGTTTGACTATAATAGGTTCTATTTTTTGTGCATGTTGTAGATGATGAAGAAAATGGAGATGAGCAAGGCCAAGTGAAGTTGGGAAATGAGGTTATTACAAGAATCATCAGTAGGGCAGAAAGTAATGAGAGTTTATATACTGCTATGAAAAATTTACTATTTACATCAGAACATTCGGGTGAAGAATTATCGTCGTCTGATGAAAATTGATGTTCATTATAGTATTAAAAGGAAAATTCTATATATATTTTGTTGGAATGTATCTTCTTATTTAATAATGTATTGGCATATGTTTGTGATAACTTAACATACCTCAAATATATGATTTACAAAATACCAAATATTGAGTTGGGACAGCAAACCGAATAAAATTCAATTTAAAAATATAACCATTGTATATATATATATTAATACACTTCCATACAATCAAAACATTTAATTTAAAAAGTAGTACTAGGATCGAAATTATATCACAGAGCTATTTTCAACTTACACCATAAATAGCCGTGACAAAAAGAAACAATTTTTAGTCACTAAATGCTTACAGCACCCAAAAATACAAAAAGAAAACTAAAACTACAATGCCACCAATTGCCGCCTTCACATACATGGATTTTGTGTTTAAATATGTTGCATCTTTCTTGTATTTTTCAGTTAACATGGAGAGGTTTTGAGTTTTTGTATCCAACTCTGGGAAAAAAAACGTTAAAAATTAGTTCAATATAGATAATCAAAGTTGCTTTTGACATTTTTTATTTATCTTTTTCACAAATTAGTCGGTTAAAATTTGAAGACAGAACATTTTTAATAAAAATATTACTTTATATTATTTTATTTCAAGATCCCACTGGGCATAAAAATATTGTGTATAGTTGATGTAAAGTTCTGAAATAACTATCATGTTATATAGATAGTTTTGGCATAATGTATGTTACAATAGTAGAACCATTAACATCTCGTGACAAAATATGGTAATTGATTTAACGAACTTGGTAAAATATCAGTTTTTACATATAAATTTATTCACACTAATTTGGTTCTCGTGATATAATTGAATAGTTTTGGCTTTATTTTAACAAAGCGAGTGTGAAAACTGTAATATTAAGATATTTTTTGACAGTTAAGTTCTTGGTCTTCTTTATATCTCTATATATTCTTACATAATATTGTGAATGGCAATAAAATAAAGAGATATCATATCAGTTAAATCAGATATGGTCTAGATACAAAATAAAAACAATGTATATATACTATTTAGTACTAGAAATTATATGCGGTGTATACCATAAACTGGTACAAAATATTATTTATTAATTGCATATATCTTTGTTTTGATACAAGTTCTATAATGTATTTTATTACAACCGGTTTAAAAAGACCTTTATGAAAAGTATTAGTGCATTAATCAGCTTTTATAATGATAACGACCTTGAAATAATTGTAACTATGATCCTACCTGATAGAACTGTTCCTCTTTGCAAGACATCATCAATATTTTGTACCATAATCCTTTGCACATCATGTAATTGATTATTAATAGTGTTTAAATTTCTCCTTGATCTCGAGTCTGTGAATGTTTTCTTTGCCTTTTGAATATATGTATCGAATTCTATAAATGTATATGGCCTCGTAACAGTGTTCACCCGTTTCCCATATTGTGCATGAAACTCTTGTGCAATGTCTTCAAGATATGAATATGCTAATCTTTTTGAGTAGGTTTTTTCACATAGTACTAAATAACAAGCATCATACTCAATCAAGTAACTGAAACAGTGGTATCGTTACTAAATTCTGTAATACTTCTATATAAATGACATACTGGAATAAATACGGTCCACTTTCAATTATACATCTAGGAGGAGATTGAGGTCCTAATTTTCTAAATAACATTTTTGCTTGATTTTGATAGTCTAATATATTTCGTCCCGACTGAAAGCGTATGACATGAATAATTGCCTGTTTAAAAAGACATACAAACCTGTTCATCTTCTTGTAGACTTGCGGCAAGCGGTAGGCCGTCCGCCACACGGGCAATCATCGTCATTAACACCATGATTTGTTTTATGCGTTGCTTGTTCCTGTTTTTAACTTGGTTTAATTATTATTAAGTTTTACGACTTTTGTTTAAATAAGGTTATTATTTACACGTCATGTCCTACACGTCAGTGAGACTTGACGTTTCAGAAATTCTTGGTTCTGTGATAACCAGTGCTACCAGTCGTCATTTAGAATTACTTTCTCATTGTTTCAAAAAACACTAAGGATTATATGCAGGCTATCCTGAAATAGAGGTAGAAATAGAAGAAAAGTATTTTTATTCACAAATTATTCCCAAGGAACTTACAGTCTTTTAAAATAGGACGTCCCAAGTGCGGTTGCCCGATTATTTCACATATTGTTAGGAAAACAAAGGTAATATTTGACACTTTAAGGCTTTTATGTATGGCAAGGGGAACCACCCATATATAAATTTGGCAACATGCCATTTACGGAAAAACTACTGAAAGATCGCCCGAACAGAAAATGTGCATTGTGCATGTGTACACAGCGTACACAGTAAGTTTTTCACTATAAGTGCGACGTGGAGCAAAACTATATTAGTATGTAAATAGTTGATAGTGCAAAAAATATATCCTTTTAAAATTGATTGTCTACAATTCATGTCGATGTGAAAAACAGAAACCATGCACTAACCAACCCCATGCAAGATGAAGGTTTAAAAAGGTATGCATAACGGAAAGAGACAAAAAAAACCGCTACTGTAACCTTGGCAAGATAGATGTTCTACTCTAGCATTTTAGTAGCTTTTCTCTAAATGTTACGCATGTTTGATTGAACATTAATGCTATTGTAAAATTTTCCAAAAGTTACTGCAATTGCTAAGATATGCCCCAATTTAAAACTCTGGTTGACTTTTTTAAAGTAAACTTCATAGCGTATATAATTTCGGATTTACATTTGGTGTTTTGTACCATATTTATGACAGCTGCAATTAGTTTTGATAGATATAAAAGAGCGGTTATTTTTAGTATAAACTGAAAATGATATAATCAAAAATTAAAATATTATAACTTGCTGCAATAAATTAACATACTTTATGAGAAATAAAAATGTATTTTAGGTTTTATGTTGTATGTACAGTAAAAAAGGTATATTAATTCAGACAAAATGAAGGGATCTATAGAAGGAAATGAAAATTTTCTGTGCTACATTGTGAATCATAGTACACCATAAAACTTTTTATTGGTTACAAAAATTAATTACTTGCAGTCACTATAGATAGGCCAATGGAACAAACCTAGAAACGGTATTCTCTTTTTGAAGCGTTTGCCCATGTCTTTGGTTTATTGAATGTATGTTAGTGCATCCGTGCTGTAAATTTTCTCTGGGTTTTTATATATTTTTAATTTTATTTGTGCTTTTTTTCTGTTTTAGATGTCTATTTCTTCAGGTATTTTTTGCATTTTGAGTAAAATGGTATACGGCAGACATAATTTATTCTATTAATATGTGTTCAGAAGAAATTATTCTGGAGATTGAGGATACTTCATTAAAATGCGAGAAAGGGATATTAATTCAAAATAGTGATTATTTTAGAGCAATGTTAGAAGGAAATTTTGTGGAAAAGGATAAAGAAAGAATAAAATTAGAGGTGAGATGATATCTTATCTATTGAAGTGTTGTAAATAATAATTAAAATTATATACGGCTTGATTTTAGGGAGTCAGTTTAAAAGGATTGAACATAATTTTAAGTTTAATACAAGATGAGTTATTCCTTCTTGAACATGAAGATTTGCTAATAGTATTACAAGTAGCATGCATGTTGCAATTTGTAGAAATAAAAAACTTATGTCTGCGTAAAATTACTGAGCTATTGTCTCCAAAAAATTGCCTTGAAGTTTGGTATGTAACAGAACAATTAGATTTAAAGCCTTTATATTTAAAAGCAAAGGCAATGGCTCTGGAAGAATTTTTACAAATAAGAGAAAATGGTTATATTTTTGAACTCACTTTAAATCAAATTTATTATTATTTAGGACATATATATTTGAAAACAGATTCCGAGCTAAGTGTATTTCAAACTGCCATTAAGTGGTGGTGCGAGAACAGTGAACAATATTTGGAGAACAAGACCCAGGCTCTGCTAAAACTTTTAAGTTGTATAGATTTTGAATGTTTGTCGGAAGATCATTTAAAAGAAATCATGGTTTATCCAGATATAGCTAGTAATATGGAATTAACAGACATTTTATCTCATATATTGTTACTTAAAAGTAGACCGTATTGCGAAGACTCGTCAGAGGCTTCTCAGGAATCGGCTAGGTCAATGTACAAAACAAGGCCCCGAATAGCACCGCTGTTTCCTTGCTTGTTGGTGAATTGGATACATTTAAAAGATGGAAATATGAGAAGTAAGAGGGCCAAAGTCACTGAGGATTTAGAGCACGTTGAATCTGGTAAATTGGTTCTCTTTTAATTATTTAATAATTTCCACAATAGTTTTTATTGCAAAAGTCAAATTAAATAACTGAATTGTGTAAATTTAAATCAAATAAATCGTTGTAATAATTATGTTATTTCTATAATTGTATGTACAATTTTTTTTTTATATTTTTAAGATAAGTATAGACGCCGATGGTATTACGATGTATTGGACATGAATAAAAAGACCATATTGTATTATGGTAAGTGATTAGTAACAATATTGAATTATGTAAGTAACAAATATAGTCCTGGAGGTAGATTAGAACATTTGATATATAAAACAAAAAAATAGGTTTCCGAAATATTAGTATTCCAACAATTGTCAATTTAGATTTATAATTATACTGTGGTAAATATTAAGAATAGTTAGAATGAATGTTTTGTTATTATCTATAGTGTACATTGTTTTTATATATACATTTTTTTAGATGATATTGTTAAAAAATTTAAAAAACTATTGGATATAGATAGAGAAAAAGCCCAAAATTTAAGTGGTTATAAATTAATAGGCTACAAAGAATGTATGTACATGTATGGTGGAGAATACCTAATAGGGAAGGGGAACTGGAATAAAAATTTCTGGGCATACGACACCGTTCGTGAGACATGGCAAAAGAAAAGCGTCATCCCATTTATTAGGCGTCACTTCCAAACCTGCATGGTCGGCTCTAATTTGTATGTAGTCGGCGGTGCTGGTATGTATAGACTGTTACAGAGAAACATGTTCTGGTACGATTTTAAAGAAGACAAATGGAGTCCTCAAGTGGAGATTTCCTATGCCGATCAACAAATAAAGTGTTGTAATTTTTTAAATAAACTTTTTATATTCAGCATCAGTAATAAATGTGGATATTTTTTTAATGAAAGTAATCATGAATGGACTCAATTAAATATAATTTTAAATAATGCCGTTATAGATGGTCAATTGCAATATGCAATTTTTTCATACAAAAATAAGCTGTATATTAAAGGTAAGTTTTATCATTCCATAGGCATTTACAGTTATGAATTGCATTAATTCACTTTTCCATTTATATATATTAAAATAGTAACATTTTAAAATTAGTATTCATATAAATATAAAGTATACATTAGGGGTATCTAAAATACCTCGTAATAATTCTTCATTATGAATTTAGTTATTTTAATAATGTCATTAATTGTAACATCAATATTTTCATTCATTCATTTCTTATTTCTTTCATTCTTATTTATTTTATTTAATAGCATAAATTATGCTACTAAATGATTATGTATTTGTTTATGTTTTCTATATTGCACATAAGTGAATTACTGAAAATTGATTAATTTAAAGTTAGATTTTGAACTAACACTTAATCTGCTAATAATTAATTAAAAATATTTATTATTATAAATTGCAACGTTTGTATACATTTACTTAGTTTTTAATTTAAGGATAAGTATTTAATATAAAGAGTTCAGTTTATGACATGAATTGGAATTAAATATAGTTATAATAATAGTAATCACCACAAACCAATAACGTTGGAAAAAAAGATAACCTGGGGAAAATAGTTTTGAGGTTGGAATATATGTCAAATTTTAAGTTGTTATATGCAAAAACGTGAACTTTTTGAGAACATACTGTGTTGAAATTGGCTTCTGTATGTTTCTAATCGTCTAAATACTATAAATTGGGTCATCAACTTTAAAATACATGATTAAAAAAATTCTAGAATGTTTTGTGTCGATGTGGTCCCTCATAGAGGCAATATTTTTAAGACTATTATCATACTAGGTTGAGAGTATTACACAGGGTATTTACAGACCTGAGGATTTATTTTTAATGAAAGATACACGTTTTTTGAAAAGTTGGTTGTATAAAATTTACCAATAAAAATATTTCGGTAAAAGATCAATTATATACGCAGAAAAAAAGATTTTGCTTTGAGTATTCTTGGCTTAATTCATGACAAATTAAAAGCTGGCAGCGTAATGATCAGGTATACAAAATTTTGTAATCCATAACACTTGCGCAATATGGTGTAATGGGTTGTGGACAAAATTTAGCTTACATAAAAACTATGTTTCATGATACACAAGTAAATATCGTTGATAGTGTAAAAAGTATTGTGCTATCGAATTAGTTACCAAAGGAACTAGTATGTAAGTAGATTAAATAACCAAAATATCTATACAATAGCTCTATGTTATTGTGTAGTATTGAATATAATATAAACATACAAAGCCTTTTATTGATAATATGCAGTTAGTCTATGATCATACATAAAATACTATTCACATTCTGCATGACATGCCAAACATTTTTTTATCAAATATTAAGAGACATTATACCAACTCGGTCCAAACTCCAGTTACTTTTCTGTGAATATAGTTTATTTTTGCTACCATAAACTGTGATTCTATGCAGATGTGTACCACATTAAAAATAAGTCCAACCTAGTATATAAACACCCTGTATTATAGTTATTAATAACCAAGGTGTATTAATTATCATGTATTATATTGGCAAATGACATACCACGAGTTAATTTTTGTAAACGCTGCTTGTATTACATTGTTTTAGGTAAAAGTTTAATTGAATTAATAGCAAGGGGTAACAAATTAATTGAGGTGTCTGTAAAAACTGTCACAAGTACATGCTGTGATCAAATGCAAGTGGTATTATGCAACAACATCGTGTACACGTTATATAAATATGAGTATGAAGAAACGTCAGTCTATTCCCTGGAAACCTATAATATAGATACACATGAAATCGATTTTGTGTTCCAAGATATTGCCAGAGAAGAAATACTAAACGTTGACGCCGACGATGAATATACCATTAGTTCCTCAATGAATTTATTTTCATTCCAGTGTTATTCTTTGGTTAAAGAAAATACACTAGTGAATAATTGTTTTGAACATATCATTCCCTGAGACTTGTAAATTTATCAATCTTAGTAAAACAAATTAAATTTAGTTGCTAAAGTATTCCAAGTATTTGCATAGGCCAACGTAATAAAAAAGAAATATATATATATATAAATCTTTTGCTTAGTGACTAGAAATATTGAGTTGCTAGTATGTTTATTAAAAAATTATCAATTGTCTTTTGTTGGCAACTAAATTGAAATGAAGTCTGAAAACAAAACGTATCTGAAAAACTGTTTAAAATTGTGTTGATGTAATTATTTTTTATATGTAGTTTTTTGTTTATATTTAATTCTATTATATTACAATTTAAATTATAGATTTTATAGTGTTTTACTCTATATATGTATAGTCTTTGTGTACGTTACGTTTAACCTATTAATTTGAATAAGATGTTTAATACTATGGTTAAGGATCCTCTGGATAGAAAGTTTGTAGTCGCCTCGGTTAACGTAAAAATTTCATGTTTCACTGGTAACCGCAATTATACCAGTTACAAAAATGGTTATGGTTTCAAGTTTCCATACCTTCTGGATATGTTGAGTTTGCCATCACTCCTCATCAGTATCATCCTTATTAGACCAATGATTTGCCATGACCATGAGTTCATGTCAGAACCATACAGTATTTATTAAAATTCTGACTGGCATGGCCCAAGGGTTCTTGTCCACTAAAATGTGTGACCAACAAGTAAATGCTATATAACAGCGGAATTTCATCGGGTTTATTGATTGAATACGTTAAGCCGGAACATTATTTAATTGTAACATTATTTGATATGCTTTGTCAAATAGGCAAAATTTTGCTGTTATATCAAACATCAAACCTGTATTAGACATTTTTAAATTTGTTTGTTTAATCAATTTTATAAATATATAAACGAAGATTATATGAAACAGCGACAATAAATGGAGGACAGCTCAGAGGGTGGGATTTCCACCAATCCGGAAAATCTGGAGAACTGGAAACAATCGGGGAATTTCGTTAATATAAAGTCACGGAAATGTTACTTGATTACTAGAAAACTAGAAGAGCCGAAAACTTTCGAGTGCGAGCAAAAGAGGAAGAAGAAGTATTACTTTTTGAACTTTGTGGTTTAGTTTATTTCTGTGAGCTTCACCCTATCCCAATCTTAGTTTACTCAAAGTTGATTTTATTGTATTCCGCATATTATTATTAATTTGCTGATGGATGCATTGTACAATTATAATTTAACAAACTAGTTCGCATTCCCTTCATATTTGTATAAAGAATTCAAAATTGCAGTTAATTTAATGTCATAATATAAGTATCTACGAAAGATTTTAATCAATAAGCATCCAGAAAATTTTGGGGATTCTATTTTTTAAAATTTCGGTGGAGACTGGATTGAGAATTATATTAGGAAAATTATCAATTCTTTTCTGATTTTGCTACTAAATTTTGTTGCATCCTTCGAAATAACTATTGAAACTTCCAGAAAATACTTCATTTTCTAGAAGTTTCAAAAATAATCTACTCACTGGCTTTATTCCAAAGTTTAGGTAATAAGCTAATATGTCTTCCGACATTTCTACTACCTTGTTACTAGGGATTTTTTTAAATTTTAAAGCTCTATGTCATTCTTTAGAAATGGTTTGTGATCAGCAAGCTTCTGCATGTAAAAAACAATTATACTTTCTTGATAACGTGGAAATATCCATTTTACTTCTTGAATATACGTCTAGTCTATTAGAATCAAGAATATAGTAATTTTCCCATTTGCTTATAATCTGCTGTTTTCGCGTCAAGATACGTATATTGAAAATACAAATTAATCTTTTTGTATGCACATATCGTATACGACTTTTATTTTTAATATTGATATTGGTTGAAATATCTAAGGGTCTCAAACTGTTGTGAATAATTGGGATGTAATGACCAAATTGATCGATTCATTATCGATCAATATTTAAACGTAAGTAAAACAAGTTGTGTGTGAGATATCCACTCATTTCTTATATTTGAAAGAATATTTTATGGCATTACATTAGTATGGAATATAACGACGTACAACGACTTGGTGGAACGTATTCGGGAGGTACAATTTTCGATGACTGTAGCATAAATCTGACTGAATTTGCTGGATGGCGTTCGTTATATTGACTTTGATGGCATCACTTGTTTGAAGTTTATTTATATAGACCTGCGATTTAAGATAACCCGAAAGGAATAAGTCTAAAGGCGTTAAAAAGGCGCACGATCTCATGTAGAAGGTCTAACGTGGCAAGTAGCGTCGTCCTGTTGGAACCACATATCTTCCGTAGTCATATCATTCAGTTTAGGCCACAAGACGTTGCTTATCATCGATCTGTAGCGCTCGCCGTTCGTTGACCGATGATTTCGCCAGATCAAAATCCGCATCAAACAGTGACTTTCTCGGGGTGCATTTGGTGCTGGTGTATCTCGTGTGGATTGGTATCGCCCCAAATCTGACAATTTTGCTTGTTCACATATCTATTGATCCAATAAATGGGCCTCGTCGCCAGTGGCGTATTAACCCAATTTGGCTCCCAAGGCCCTAAGAAAATCCCGCCCCCCTCCCCTAACTCATTGATTTTTTTTTTCACCAAAACTTTTTTAGATTTTAGTGTTTGATATACCATTCTCTTCATTTGTTCTTGTTTTATTATTTTGATAATGGTACGACAGTGGGTACATTGATTGTAGAACTGTCTCGTGTATTGTTTATTATTAGTAATACAGTAATTAGTAATAATACATAATTATAGTAACCATTATTCAAAAATGTACGAAAACTCGGTGATGATAAAAAAAAAAAGATTGTTGATTCAATGGCTTTTTTCTAGATTTCTCGTTAGCAAATGCGTTGATAATTTTATCAAAACTAAGGGCATTTAGTACTTGATTTTCGATGCACATTATTACTAGCGCGTTTAATTTGAGGTTAGATAACGTAGGCTTGCGGTAGTCTTTTACTCTCTTCAACGCTGAAAACGATCTTTCACCTGTACAATTAGCCACCGCTTTACAGGTGAACATTCTCAACAAAATCACAAGATTAGGAAACATGTAAAAATTTTTCAATTTCAATATTTTTAGAAAGTCCAAGTGTCCATTAGACGAAAGACCTAGATAGAGGTCCTTGATTTGAAGCAGTTAGCCTTCCAAGTTATGATCAAGATCATCTTTGTAAGTTTCAATTAACCTTGAGCATTTTTCTTTGATTTATTCCGTGGTCATACTGGCAAGGAGGTCAAAAATCCGAATTCTTCATTAATCTCTAGATACCACTCTCGTCTCTTGGAAAGCTCAGCTTTCAGCTTGTCGATCAGTGGGAGAAATACCTGGATGCGAAATTCACCTCTTCCATTGAATTCAATGTCTCCGTCTCCTCCTGTCTCATCAAATTGCATCACTCTTTTCTTCCTTCTTCTAGTGTCATGCTGGTAACTTGCATTATCACACAATTTGATTAAATTGAAAAATCTTTTTTTTTAACGTTTGTATATAATACTGGCCCTGACTAGGCCGCCTGTATTGGCCCTAGCTTGGGCGTCTTTACGGGCCCAAACCGAAAAAGTGTGACATGCCCGTATTGGCCCAAGACAGGCGCCTATATGAAGCCAAGATATACGGGAAAATAATATTGGCCCCGTACTGGGCCCACAGAGAATTTCCACTCTGGTAGGCGCTACCTATAATGTAATTCGAGAAACACTCGTTATGATTTTGTGAGACTGTGAGGGAACGCTGCTCCAAGAATTTAAAGGTCGTGAATTTCGTAGTTTTTGCTCCGATGAATACACGATTTTATTATAAAATCCTTTTCCAAAATTTTGCGCCCCTTGAAATTTTTACGCCGCAAGCCCGGGCTTCTTGGGCTTCTGCTATAATACGCCTATGCTCGTCGCTAAAGATGATTTTTTGGCGAAATTTGGGTCAACTTCTAACTGCTTCAGAGTCCAATCAGAGAACACGCGTTGTCTATGGTTGTTTACCTTAAGTTCTTGGGCCAGTTGGATTTTATATGGGTGCAGACCCAAGTTTCGACGCAAAATTCGACAAGTTGAAGTCGCAGAAAGGCCAAGTTCTTGTGGACGACAAGAAATAGACTGCCCCGGGTTTTCCCGTACATTCTCATGTTTCATGAATGTTTCTCAAATGGAGCACTGATTTTGAAAATAAAATTTGATGACTCGCACACGTTGTTGAACGCTATAACCTGCTATAGTAATTTGCCATACACTACTGATCAATTCACAATAAATTTATGTTGCTTTAACAACATGGCCAGTATAACCTAACAAATTTCGAGCATCCCTATTGAAAGACCCTATATTATCGGAAACGGTGGAATATATTTTCTTGTGATGTTTATTCTGTAGAAGCTTAATTTCTTGTTTATGATCTTTGATTCAATTAAAAAAAAGGACTTCAATTGCAGTTTTCGTAGACTGGAAGCTTCCACGGGTTAATAGGATTTTTTGTTGCTTTCCGGAAATACCTCGTGTCAAAAACTCCAGCATCGGCAATTGAAACTTCTAGGAAACTAGGAAACTTCCCTGAGGAAGTAACCTCGAATGGTTGAAAATGTTGGAATAAAATTCCAGTTTGATATGAAGACCTAGCAGGACACCAAGAAGAAAGCTGGGTCTGTTTGAGTTTTCATGGAAATACATTGAAAGAATATAGAGTTGTAGAGAATAGAGAACAACGTTATTTAAATGTCTGTTTAGGAGACGAATCTTGGTCATTCCGTCTACCATATTCTTCCAGTCAACGTTTGTACAAACGAATAATTATGAATTTAACATCAATTGAGTAAGAGCAACATTTTTCTAGTTATGTGAAAACTTATAAAAT
The DNA here is from genome assembly GCA_037954035.1 of Rosalia funebris. NCBI lineage: Eukaryota > Metazoa > Arthropoda > Insecta > Coleoptera > Cerambycidae > Rosalia > Rosalia funebris. The sequence goes on from JAZFAV010000004.1 coordinate 11,095,725, forward strand.
ACCCTGTTTCTGCCTTCTAATAACGTGATGCTAATGGACTTTTATTTATAAAAGGGCTTTTTAAATTACGGGCGTATCAAAATCAAATACATCGTTTTCACGAAAGAGAATTTTTATGGAGACAATTTAAAGTTAATTTGATTTTTTCCGGTTCAATGAAAGATGATTACTTTTTGATGTAAAGTCTTTGATAGTTAATAACCTATCAGAGGCTATACGTGTAATTTCCATGTTCGATACTCAGACTGGGTAGTGGGTCAAACGAAATTATTATGTTGATGACGATCGTTTATTTTTCAAACTGTATGTGAAACTTCCGCTCGATCGTATTTTTATGCAAAACGAAGATCCATACAATGATAATATGATTGATAAAGATTGAGTTAGTGATACTAACTCAGTTTATTTCAGGTATGCAGATTCACGTTTAGAAATCTTTGTTGTACAGAGCTAATTAGCTATCTTATTACTACACTACTCAAAAAAATCAAGTATGTATAATAAGTATAAATTAACTTTATGAAAAATAGTCGTATATAGATGAAAGCTTGAAATTTCCAATTTTGAAATGTTTTGGCAAAATATTTTTTTGAGCTACGATTACTGCACAATCCAAAGAAATACCCTGAGACAAAAAAAGTCCATTTTTTTACGTTACGAGCGTTTCTAGGTCAGGAAATTTTTTTCGAAATAAATCGATGCAAAGGCCATTTAACCTGTTCATTCAGCTTTAATACAGCTTTTTAATGGATTCTGTATCACAATTTGTTGCCGAGATATCGGTGGTTGAATGTGAAAAATGACTCTTTTGTCTTTAATAATAAAATAGATATCTCAGGAACCAATGATCGCACAGCGAATCAAGTTAATATTTTTATATTGCCGGAAAGAAAATATTATCAGTTGATAAACCTCCATTGGAGATAGACCTCTTTATCAATAGTTACCGCGCATTAAGAAAAATCGATATAGACTCATAGAATCATAGTTACATTGCGATAGATGATTGCATTTTCTATATAGTTCGCGTACAAATCAGGATTCCTTTCATCTCTTATCTCCCTTCCTTTACCTTCTCAACATCCCCTTATATTTACCACTTTCTGAGCGGTAGGATCAGATACGGATGGTAAGTGAGTGATGATGGAAACTAGGACTAGTTTGGTCAATATGGTTCATTTTTTGATATAGTCGACTTAGTATTTCATTTCATTAGACATTTACCCAACAGATACATTAATTTTGTCTCGAAAACTTCCTCAATGGAATCAAGAATCGCATAGCCAGCGTAAAGGCAAGTAAATGTACAGGCTGTACTGATAAGAGTTGGAAGAAATTGTCTTTAGTCGCCTTACTCTTTGACTTACAAGAAAATTCGACTTACGATTTCAGCATTTTGATTCAGTTTCAGTGTGAGCAGTCTTTTCAAACAATGAAGATGATGATGTTCCCCACTAAAAAATTCGTCAGTCCATGCCATATATTGTGAGTTGAATGTATTGTCAAGCCATTTATTGACAATACATTCTCTGGCAAATGGACAGGACGACGAGGATTAAATGAATAGCCACCACGTTCACATGATTTATCCGGGGATGATTAAACGTTCAATATAAACTGTTTACATGTGTGCCACCCGCCCAATTTTAGATTGTTAATGGAAGAGAATTTGAATAACATTAAAATTCACGTGAAAAGTCATATTTGTTTCATTTGTGGTTTTCTCAAAAACACCCTACATTTTATAAACGATAAATAAGAAGTTCCTAATATGATATACCACTGTACACGAGAAACTTTAAGCAATTCATTTTTGTTCAAAAAATGCATTTGATGGTTTCTTCTTTAAATCAAGGTCACTTGTTACAGGGTTTTTCAAAAAATCTTTTAATAACAAAAGAAGATCAGGAAGATTATGATTATGAACATTGGAAAACGCGAAAATAGTTGTATAAATAAGGCGTTTTTTTGTTCGAAATATTTAGGTTACGATATACACTTTAGGAACCGTTGCTCTAGTAATTTATATATAAATAAACAGTTTTAAAACCTTAAAACGGACTTTTCTGTACCTAGAACATCTCTATCTTGAAATTGAGTGACCGAGAAAAAATAAACCAACACATAAATGCAGAACATGTGTTTTATGCGACAGTTTTGCTTTCTTCAAATAGTTCTCTCTCGTGCTTTCTCATGATCCATGAACAGGGTGGGGTGTGTCCTATCCACCTCAAAGTCAATAGATGTCGTCTGGTAGACGTCCCTAATCAGGATCAGTCGACACCCGGTCGATCCGACACGATTTAATTGAGCGATCGTGCTAACAAACAAATTTCTCAAATAGTCCACCATTGTGTTTTCTCATGACCCATGAACATGGTAGAGTGTGTTTTATCCACCTCAAAATCAATAGGTGTCGTCTCGGAGATGTCTCCGATCCGAATCAGTCAAAACCCGATCGATTCGACATGATTTAGTTGAGTTATCGTGTTAACAATAAAACTTTCTCAAATAATCCACCGTCGTGCTTTCTCATGACGTATGGACAGGGTGGGGTGTGTCATATCCACTTCAATATCAATAGATGTCGCCTGGGAGACGTTCCCGATCAGAATCAGTCAAAACCCGATCGATCTGACATGAGTTAGTTGAGTTATCGTAATAACAAAACAAATTTCTCAAATAATCCGCCATCGTGCTTTATGGATGGACACACCCCACCCATGGACAGGGTGGGGTGTATCCTACTCACCTCAAAATCAATTGGTGTCGTCTGGGAGACGTCTCCGATCAGAGTCAGTCAAAATCCGATCGATCCGACACGATTTAGTTGAGTTATCGTGCTAACAAGAATAAATGCCGATGACAGCGACGACACACACACACAGCAAAAAATTTGAAAAACCACTTTTTTTTTGGTTTTTAGGCCGAAAAACGAAAAATAAACCCAAAAAAGTTAGCTTAGTATTTTCACTTTTTCTTTACGCGTTTACATTACTTTTCCGCTTATAGTAGAGGGCGGAAAAGTAAAATTTTCTCATATGTACGCAAGACTCCCCTTGGACTAATTCCAGCTTTTCGTGTACCACTCGGTAGTCATGGAGTATGTGCGAGATTGGACATTAATATTTAATAAACTGAGCGTAATTACTGGACGTCGTCGTCATCAATCAGCTGCTTGTCACCCAATCATAACCCAGAACTCATTAATGACGGGGAAACCGCCCCGGGTTCGACATTAAACTTCACTTCACTTGAGAACACACTATGGTGCATGTGCGAAATGCAATTTTCTAAAATGTAATTATTAAATGTCTACAAGAGACTTTTTTTCATTTACAGATGCAGGTGGTCAATTACGGTCCGCGTTTCACAGGAGAAATATGTTATTTATTGATGGGCGTAGTATATGATCTTGCGAATTACATACACACTATGTAATAATGTCGCAAGTACGTTCAAGAATATTTACATTGAAAAATTAAGTGTAAGATTTTGAATCTTAAAGAAATACTCCGCTTATACTATTTTATTTATTTACTTAAAAATACATGTTATATAAAATCCTGCCCTATTGTCTTTGTAGACATAGGATAACATCATCGTATATAAATTATAACTCAGGTCAGTCGCATATAAGATATTATGCCTAAGAAAGTACTATGAAAACTTACATTCAACTAAAACTAATATTCAACAACAAAAATAAAAAATTAAAGTCGTTATGATTATCATGTAATTAAATCCTTTCGTGCTTTATCTCAAATTGCACTTAAATATTAATCACATTAATTACGAGATGCAAAACTCCAGAGAGGAAAACACTTCTTAGAACCTTTTTGCCACCTCAGCGACAGCAAGGTTATCAATAGGAAAAACCCCATAAGAAACACCAGTAATCTCCGAGAAATCTTTAAGTAATCTTCGAATAATTATTCAGTAATTTTTACATAATGAGGTTACTCTTCTTTAACTTATAAATAAAAGTCAAAACTATAAAGTTGGAAAAACTAATTTTTAAAAAGTTTAATAAATAAAAAGTGATATAAAATACATACGTAGGGATGTAAACAAATACAGAATTCAAATATAATACACTGGCATTTTATTACTATACTACTATAAATTTTCATTACAGATATCACACAGTAGGCATATTGGTCAAAGGTCGTTATAAAATGGAAAACGTTCGTTTTAAAGTTTAATGTACGCTACATTAAACTTTAGCGACCCTTTTGAAATAATTCTGACAAAGTTTATCATCTCAAGGTGACCCTATCTTCATAGACAGCTTCAGGTTCACGGATTACATTGTTAGAATTACAAGTAGAGATACATTGTTGTAATTGAATTGACTGATTATTTATTATAAGACCAAAAAAATTAATCAAAAAGGATTTATTTTTCTGTATAGTCTCTTCCTTTCCTCCTTAATTTATATATATTTTTACGTCGAATTCGGATTCTTTTATGAGATTGCTGTAAAAAAAGAGAGGGCAATTACGTCTCCACTCCGGCATTATCTCTCCTAAAGCCCCCTTTAAATCTGACCTATATGGTGGGCTTTTAAGGACCTTCTAGAAGATTTCCTCCAATTTTTGGTATTTGGTTGCCGTATGGGGCCTGGAATTGTAACGAAGCAAAATAATGTCCTTGACTGGTCGTCATCGTATTTTACTGGGATAAGCGGCTCTCTCTTGGTCCAAGAGAGTGCAGTAATAATAAAAATAAAAATCGATCTCTGGTCATGAAGCAAATCTAGCAAAAGAATACCTTTTGAATCCTAAAAAACTGTATCGAGAAATTTCCTTGCTGACAAGAGCGTCTTGGCATTCCTCGAGATGGAGTGTTATTGTTTTTTATTGCTCGTCTGCTTGCTATCGGGAGCATAACCATTGTCACAATTGCATAAGGAACTCCTTCAGCTTGCATAAGTCACAATGTGAATAAGGAACTCCCTCAGTCCGATAACGAGAAACAAGCCGTTAACAGTTGTCAAAAAGAACGTTTTTTTTGTTTATCTAAAGAATGCGGGGTGCTGAACTAGTAGAAATCTTGCTGAAACCAGTTCATCACAGTTAACCTCAGTTTACAGCCGAAGTTTACCTCAGAAGCGATTTCAGCTATGTCGAAGCGGCGATAATTTTCAATAAGGTCATGAACCCCCTGAATGTGTTCTTCGGTTAAACTCGCTCTAGACCAACGATCCTGGGGTTAATTTTCGACTCTCCTTAGTCCTTCAGAGAATATTTTGTGCCAATAAAACACTGGTGGCCGTGAAAGGGTGTCTTCACTAAACTGTTTTTGCAATTTTAGTAAAATTACAGCTGGACGGGTCCTCTCCCGTGTCAAAAACTTAATTATAAAGTGTTGCGCAACAGCCGAGTGTACATTGCTCTTGCTCATCTTAGCTACTGTCTCCTACAGTGCCCACCAGTACCCAGCCCAACCCTGCTTCTTCCAAGACGGCACACCTGAAATTCCCGTTTATTGTGAACACCCCTCGTACATTGTATCTAATATACTCGTACAGTTATGAATTGTAAGCATCAATAGATACATAAAAATAAAACCGTGTGGTCTTAACGTTCTTCTTCTAAACGTTATCAATAAACGAACCTAAGCTCGGTTAATTTTATTAGATAGACATTTCTAAGTTCATCTAATAATTGATGATAGTTTAGCCGGTCTCCAGCAGGTATATTCAGTGGCACCCCAATTAGAGTAATACGATTCATTAGCGGTCTACTACCTGTTTCATTGTGTTCAATATAATGGCAGCTCTTTTATGGACTTGGATATATGGATAATTGCATATTAAAAATCTCATCCCTATACATACATAATAATACGTACTGCATAATTGATGTATGATTGTCATTTTGATTATTAACGTACTTGTGAAAGAGTACAGAGTATGAATTATTCGATTTGAACACTCTATCTGTCGGCCGCGATTTGGGATAAATAAAGTAAAGATCTTTAAATTTCATATAGATTACATAAGCCTTATTAAACTTTTATTTCAGTAACAGCAGATATTTGAATGTGATTTTTCGAATAGTTTTAAATACTACTAGAAGCATCCCATGCTTCACGTTCATTTATTTCCTATTTTTGAGGTTTCAATTGGGAATTCAAATTGAGATCGCAGCGCCATGGCGGATTATCCGCAAATTAATCTCTAGTACATGGTTTCCCAACCTCACTTTTTGGTCGTGTTATTTTCGATATTTTCCAGCATTTTTGGCTATTTTCCTGTATTTTAAAATTATTGTTATTGTTCTTATCGTTAGTTGTTGTTATATTTATTATCCTTTTACACTGTTATAGTTTTTGTGACTGAAACATTGGATTGTTCTGTCGGTTATGTCTGGTAAGTACCTACTTATTAGGAGTCTCTGTCTTAGGTATTATCATTTTTGTCTGTCTCAGGTATTATCATCTTTGATTAGAAAATATTTTTAATGTAAAATATTGTTATTTTAGAATGAACAAGGCCCAAATAACTCTAAGTTTAGTAGAGTAGATTAACTATGTTGGTGGAAATATAAATGAAAGATGTGTGGTTGAAGGAGAAGAAGTTTAAAATGCTGGTCACATTATTTTACATGGCAGAACAGATTGTAGCTCTTCTCACATTCCGTTGGTTGCCATTTGTCTGCAGACTAGTGCTCTGCAGTCCGACCCCATTAAATTAGTGGAGAACTTATTATTTTAAATGGGTCAGCTAAAATAAAATCAATCGTTTATTCGTGTAAAGCGGGTGCTGGTAAAAATTGCAAGCATATATCAGCGTTTCTAATTTTGCTGACCAGGTGTGTTTTCTAAGAAAAAGCAGCGTATCACGTGAAATCAATTAAATACAAAATACTTTACCATCAGTATTTTTATGGTTTCTATCTCTGTTTTATTTGTTTCAGGAAAGATCTGTCCAAATTAGAGGATATATCAAAAACACAATTGACCTGCGCCTGGTCAAATAAGAAGGGGCCTGTAAGAGAAAAGTACAAAGCAGTGTCGATTAAAGATATGCCATGTATCCGAGCCAAAGGAAATGTTGTTTCAAAACCGAGTGATGTAGATTCTATGTTGCTGTATTTTATTGAAAACTTCTACTATTGCGAAGTATCGGTAGGTATGCTTTTTTCAGTCACAAAAACTATAATAGTGTAAAAGGATAATAAACATAACAACTAACGATAAAAACAATAGCAATAATTTTAAAACACAGGAAAATAGCAAAAAATGCTGTAAATTATCCAAAATAACAACCAAAGTGAGGTTGGGAAATAGTGCACTAGAAATTTTTTCAGCATTTGGTCGCCAGAGGTCATATCGCTTCTCTTGAAATCCCAATTGCTTTGGATTTAGGTTAATATACTTTTATATTTCGCCTTTTGTTATTTATCGTTAAGGACGACCACCAGTATTATTGTGTCAAATTCTCCCAATTTTCCATAATTGTCTTTCTAATTCTCCTCGATTCTTCTAATTTTGTATCTTAAATATTTCTCCCTATTTATATAATTCCTAGCTAATCCTAATACATATGTTAAAATTTTATTAAAATCTTATAAATAGTTCTCTAGTCTTTCCATCTTCAGTAAACAATTCTGTATTCTTTTGCAAATGTGTTTTATGAAATTTGGTCCCATTTTTTATTGAAGGTGCTCTAAATGACGAAAACTTTTAAGAATATTAGAAACTATTGGAATCTGCTTTAACAGATTCCAAGACTTGTCCGACTGTAAAGGGGTAGTTCGTCAGGGTAGAAAGGTGAGGCATTGTCTCACCAACAGGGAAGGAGCAAATAAGAAATGATTATATTTTTAGTGGGTGTTATTTTAATATATACTTTTATTTATATATACTTATAATTCTATTATTTTTAATTGTTATTAATTATTATTATATTTATAATCATCTATATTAATTTTAATATTTAATTACTAACAGACCGAACATAATACATAATTTAGTATAGAGAGAACAGCAAAAAATTCCATCCTGTTCCCTGCTCCAGAGCCCAATCAGCGAACACACGGCCTTATGTATGGTCGTATGAAGTCGAAGAAAAGCCAAGTTCTTGTCAACGACGAGAATTTGAAAAAAAAAACAGATTTTTAGCTATTGTTTTCAAACTTATAAATTTATTTATAGCATGTTGTTGTTTATTTTAATATCCTTTCTTATTTTATCACTATTTTTTCATTGTTTTTTTCTTACCAAAAAGTACATATACAAGCTTTAATTTAGAGATTTAGAGAAGTGTAACCTCCTCCCACTGCTGTTTGTTGAACTTTGGAATATTTTGTGGTACTCGTACATAAAAACATTTTATTGAGTAAGTAAAGGAATCCCTATTTAATTATGCTGCCACGTGCGACTGTACGCATAACGAGAATTCTAATATATAGGAAAACTCGATATGGTTTGAACAAGAAATAAAAAAAATATATGCGTCTATAGACGTGGATTAACAGAATAACCAGATATCGCCTCAAAACCAATACTATTAGAGACTTAAAAACTATTTGAACCATCGACATGGACTAAAAGCCATAATGTAATGCTCTTCTCGTATAAGCATGCCAGAGCTAGAGCATGGGTTTCGGTGCCCTGCAGGAGACTAAATGACGTTTCAATCCTCCTGCATTTCTTGGGAATTATAAGAGGATTGAAACGTCATTTATCCCATATTTGATGGGATTCTTATTGAAGGATTTAATTATGATATGTAATTCCTGTTGTTACCGTTATAGCACCAATATGTTTAAAAAGCAGGATGTCCAAAATTAATTTCTAATTCTTTTACTTGATCAATTTATTGCTTTAGATGATAAATGGAAATGAAATCTCTATTTTACATACACCTCAATAAATCGAAGTCCGACAGAATAAATCGTTTTTAATTAGATATCATGCCCGGAAAAATGTGATGTACATTGAATTGGGTTAGCAACCATATATTTCCAAACAGATTTAATTTGGTGTGGCGAACGTCGGGAACAATTACAGTTCATCAAGTAACGCGGCCATAATTAAGAGTTTTTCGTGGTGAATAGAGAATTCTTGGTTTCCCGGGGTGCATACTTCTATTCTTCACTACCGGCCGAGGCAATCGGGCGGCGGCGGCGAGCGAGCTCAGTGTTTTGTGTGTCGACATTAATTAATTACCGTTGCGGTGAGTGGCCATTCTGACTTGATGGGGGCCTAATAGCTTGGCTGCTGTACATCGCCCCAGCTCACCGGACCGCTCGACTTTAAACACCATTACTTATCCATTGTCTTACGCGTTCTTAAAGGAGCCGACCACTTTTTAAATTAGCCGGTTCGCATTTGAGGCGATTAGTAATAATCTCGCGATAACACTGATACCAGCGATCTTGGTTATCTAGTCTAAACTTCAGAATATCTTGTGGTAATTAACAGAACGCGTCCCAAGGTCACTAAATGGTTAATGGCCCAAGATCACCAAATTATGGCTAGTATAAGTTACCAGTTGTAGATTTTGAAAAAGCCTTTGATAATGTAAGATGGAAAAAAATGTTCGAGATACTAAAGAGCGCGGGAATGAACTATAGAGAGTAGTACACACTCTATACAAAGAGCAAACTGCTGTTATAGAAGTAGAAGGGGAAAGAAGGGAAGTAGGTATTAGGAAAGGAGTAAGACAAGGATGTATGCTATCACCACTAATTTTTTATCTGTACATCGAAGAGGCGATTAATGTGGCAAAAGATAGAGTGGATTTCGGGATTAAAGTACAGGGAGAGAAACTAAAAATGCTGAGATTCGCGGATGATATAGCAGTATTAGAGTCTAGTAAAGAGGAATTAGAATCAGCGTTGAACGAAATGGAGGCAGTGTTGACAGAGGAATACGGAATGAGGGTGAATAAAAACAAAACTAAAGTGTTAGTGTACAGAGGGCGCGAGAGCAGAGCAAAAACGAAAGTACAAATTAATAATGAAAGATTGGAGGAAGTTAAAGACTTCACTTATTTAGGAAGCAAAATAAATTGGGATGGAAGAAGCGATAAAGATATAAAACAAAGAATAGCGCAGGGTCGAGTAGTTTTTAACAAAAAGAAAGCACCTTTATGCTCAGGGGTAATAAACTTAGAAACAAGGAAGAGATTTTTGAAAACGTATGTATGGAGCACGGTACTATACGGTTGCGAAACCTGGACGGTAGGGGAAGCAAGTAGGAAGAAGTTAGAAGCTTTTGAGATGTGGTGTTACCGAAGAATGATGAAAATACCGTGGACTGATAGGGTTAGAAACGAAGAAGTATTAGAGAAAGTCGACGAGAAAAGAAGTATGTGGAAAAACATAAAGAAGAGAAGAGATAGAATGGTAGGCCACTTGCTGAGACATGGGGGAATAGTCGCGATATTTTGGAGGCACAAATAGGAGTGAAGAAAGTTAGAGGTAGGCCTAGATTAGACTACTGCTCGTAAATAGTAAGGGATGTGGGTTGTAGCACCATTAGCGAAATGCGTAGGTTAGCACAAGATAGGAGAAGCTGGAGGTTAGCGTCCAACCAGTCTTAGGACTGATGACCTCATAATGATGATAAGTTAGCAAAAGAAGAGGAGTTTCATTGACATTTTGCTCAGAATTTAGGAGCACCTCAGGATTATGTGACTGAAATTCTGACAATTATAATTAATTATAATTAAGTACAAATATATTAGAAATTATCCTGGTCAAACGTGGTGGCTATAGGTTTTAAAATAATTGTCGAAGCCAGTTGTAATAATAATAATAAAAAAAAAATAAGCTAAATAATGTCGTATGTTTACAGGTAAAAAAAAATATGTGCAGCACAGTACACGTGATACACATATTTTACACAGTACACTCGTACACAGTACACTCTTCTTTAGAATAGAGAATGAGAGAGATTAAGAGTGAGAGATTGAAAGGGAGAGAGAGAGAGAGAGAGAAAGGGAGAGGGATAATTTCAAAAGAAATATAACAATATAAAATTTGTGTAAAAAATATTCGGTTTATTCATTATCTACACTATCATCGGCTGGTGGCTTAATTGGTAATACTGATATGATTGGTTTGTGATAACTAAAATATGAAATATACGTTCGTGATTCGATATTTTCTAGATAACGTGTAAAAATTGCATCTATTGTTGTTCCGGATTTTGTTGTTGATTCTTTGGGATTGTTATTTATAAGCACACCAAATGTTTCTCGAAGAAAGTTAATCAACGTCAAAGAATCACTGGATCTGAAATTTACATTGAAATCTCCCCCGAGAATCAAAGGGATTTTGTCTTCGCCTCTTCCAAGTGCATTTGCACTTGTGTGGCTATAAACCAGTAGGGAGCGGTGAATGAAATATATTATATCTTCTAGATTTTGGTTCGGTGAGATATAGATGGCTGCGATGACGATATTTTTTCATCGGTTCGTACTGAGTTTATATCGCTCTCTCTTGCTCCACTCCCGTGTGGCGTCAGAGTTGTACGTACTCGCACGCATGCGCGTCACACTATATTTTCTTCTATTGCCTGTATAGTATTAATACGTGGCCCTCTCTCTCTTGCTCGTACGATGCTTCCTAAACTATTCCCCCTTCAAACAACTTAGACCTTGGACTTAGCGTATGAGTGGGCGTTAAAGACGAAGGACCGCACAAAAGGGAGACGCGGATAGCATAAAATGATATATATATATATATATATATATATATATATATATATATATATATATATATATATATATATATATATATATATATATATATATATATATATATATATATATATATATATATATATATATATATATATGATGTATAGCTCTCTTTCTCCTTCGCTCTACGTTATATCTTTTTTCTCTTTCGTGTAACGAAATCTCGAAACGTTACATTTTTTCCAATTTACTCTCCACTCTCGTCAAATATCAGAACGCCGCGCCGCCAAAGAAGTATTCACTTCAATAATAATGCCTTAATTGTAAACAAAAAAACAATCCATTTATACGACAAAAATATGGAATACAAATAGCTACATATTATGTGTACAGTATATAACTAAAACAAAATAAAAATAGTCAACTACTAAATCTGAACTTTAACATAAATATAATATATGATGGAATACTTCAGTAACATATAATTTACAGGACAGTAAAAATGTTTTCTTTTCCTAAAGATAATAACTCATTATGAGTACAGTTGTTCAAGTCACATATGCTAGATATACGTTAGTTCTTGCAATCTGGCAATAAAACAAACTTTTCTCCTGAGAGCCTAGTCTAGGTATGCGTTTACTAAATATGTTTAGTAATGAGGGTGCATCTATGCTATTATGGAACAGTTTAAATCCAAAAATGAGGTGTTATTACTTCTTTTACTAATACGGTAACACTGATTATGTGATTCGCCACATCAGGTTTAAAATAAATCCATATAGTGGTGGAGAATGATACCATACCAACATCCTTAATACCTTCCGAATGTATTAAAACTTTTCCGGATGTACCATCAAGAGAGTAGTCATACGTTAGTGGTTGCTTTTTTATGATATTCGAAGAAAATTTACATTTATCTTTGTTTATTGACAGTTTATTCTTCGAACACCACGACAGAACAAGGTCCATTAGTTTTTGTGACTTCAAGTGGTCATCTAAGCAGGCAATAGCAGGTAATAAGCAAGTAAGCAGGTAATTTAAAAATTATTTCAAGTCATCGGCAAAAAGAAGATAAGAATTAGAGACAAATCGTTAATAAATAAGATAAAGAATAATGGTCCAAAATTTGAGCCTTGAGGTACTCCAGCGGACCCTAATAATGTATCAGATTTAGAGCCATTATATGAGATGCAATTTGGACTGTCATGATTCGATAGGTCAGTAATCGTGGCCGGTCGATAGGAGTTAGTAAATATGGAGTGCTACATGATACAACAACGCGTCTTTATTGTTAAACATTACAAATTTATCAACCGTAAAAAGGATAATCGAAAAAATTTTAAAGTAGTGGTTCTATTATTGATGTGAAACACAAGACACAAGCTCGTAGTGGTCGTTCCGAACAAAGCATCACGGCAGTTCGCGAGAGTGCACCCGAGAGTCCAAGCACCTCGATTCGTCATCATGCACAAGAATTGGAAATTTCAACAACCACTATTTACCGTATTCTCACTTAAGATTTGCATGTCTATGCTTACAAAGTCCAACTGACTCAACAACTTCTGCCAACAGACCATGCATAGCGAAGAGAGTTCACCATTTAGATCACTGAATAACAAGAAGTGAATGCCGATTTTGTGGGCAGACTCATCATCAGCGACGGGGCCCGTTTTCACCTTGATGGCTTTGCTAATAGGCAGGATTGCCGCATTTGAAGCTCAGAAAATTCACGAATAATTCATGAGAAATGATTGCATCCCCAACGTGTCACTGTTTGGTGCGCATTGTGGTCTGAAGGAGCTATTGGAATAATTTTCTTTGAAAACGAGGCAGCTAATACATTCATCATCATCATCATTAGGTCATCAGTCCTAAGACTGGTTGGACGCTAGCCTCCAGCTTCTCCTATCTTGTGCTAACCAGCTAATACATTAAATAACTTAAATATAAATGGCGAACGTTATTGTGACATGATATTTGTGTTTCAATTGGAAGATATTGCTCTTGAAGATATGTGGTTTCAGCTGGACGGTGCCACTTGCCGTACCATCCATGAAACATTGATGATTGCACGAGTCTATTCCTGATCGTGTTATCTGCCGTTTTGGCGACAAGAATTGGCCGCCACGATCATGCGATTTAATACCTATGGACTATTTTCTGTGGGGTTTTTTGAAGTTTACGCTAACAAGCTCACGACCACCCAATCATGAAAGATCGAAATTTACCGCTGTATCAACGAAATACTACAATATCATTATAAGTCAATAAATATTTCAATACTTTGCTGCAGAACACCATGTTTCATTTAAAATTCACATCTTGCGATTTTATTGTAACATGCTTTGTAAGCAAAAATGGACGTTTACCCTTTAATGATCACGTTTGAGGAAACTCATAAGACAAACGAAATCGGATTTCAAACAATTTTACGCCATTGAAAGGTCTTTTTTATAAAAACAATCTACTTTATGAAATAATGTCATACAGAACTCTATTAGCCACTCTGTACATTTCCAGTAATCTCTTTTCCTCCACCCATTTACCACCTATTATTACGGAGCTAATAAAGTTCTCATCATAATTTGGTAGCAGTATCTTAAATATGTAGTAAGAGAATTAAGGAATATTAAGACATCCATAACCTTTTGGTTGACATGAAAAATACCCGCAGTTTGTCTTGCCGTTTACAAATCGCCACACATTAATATACCGGGTATTTCTTGAAACGATAGCAGCTAAAATTGAACCGTAAATGATCATTTGACGGCTCCGACTTGCAGCTGCGGTTGAGATGGAATTGTGAGGGCGTAACCCCATCAAGATGTTGTCTAAATTAGTAGACGGCCCTGTGGATATTTCACTATCAATAAATATTTTCTTTTTGCAAGGAAATTTTGCAAGAAAAAGTAAAGTATTGCTCTTATAAAATTTGTTAACGGAATATCAATGGTAAATTTATTTTTTTTCTATTCGACTTAATATATAATTTATTTAATCGCCTTTTGCCAAATAAAAAATCTCAAAACATAACCTAGGCTAGGAGACACTGCATTTCATAGTTATTAAATAATAAACTACACAGGTCTATAAATTTTGACATTTTGAAAGTTGATTTGGGTTTGATAAGTGATTATAAGTGAGTTGTTTGCGCTGATTTCATTTCTACATTCCGTTTTTGCCCCTTACGTAAGGTTTTTGACAACCGAATAATCAGAATAAATTAAAAACTAAAGGAAAAATTACATTTCACTAAATATTATATTTAATAAACATTAAAAAAATAGTAAAAAGCAACAACACAAATAGTTTTGAGTCTCTAATTTCTTTTTTCTTTGAAAATATCTCCCTTTTTAACAAAAAACTTCTTTTTGTAGTTTTTCTTGTGTAATCATTCGTTGGATCATCCCTATTCAGCATCCAGCAGTAATCTGCCATCATCGCCAGATCCCATCGACCCTGGTACCTCCCTTCCATCTCCTGTATGTCTTGATGGAACCTTTCACCTTGCTCCTCACTAATAGTACCAAGATTTTCTGGAAAGTAGTCTAGATGAGCATGCAGAAAATGAATTCTTATGCTCATATTACAATCAAGTTGCTTAAACTTATCCAGCAACTTACTGACAATTTCCTCATACTGTGGATGTTTATAATTTCCTAGAAAATTTTCTGCTACAGTTTTAAAGCATATCCAAGATTATTTTTCAATTTTTGTCATTGTTTCTTCAAACTGTTGATCCTGCATTAATTTTATAATTTGTGGTCCTATGAAAATGCCTTCCATTCATATTGCTTCAAAAAAGAGCTGAAAATTTGCCACATAAGTACTTAAAACACTTCCCATTATTATCTACAGCTTTTACATTTTGCTTCATTAATCCTAATTTAATATAAAGTGGCATCAAAAAATTTTTTGCGGCTCAACCAAATTTGCATAAATAACGTTTTTTGAACAAGTGCTAAGTTTATAATAAAATATATTCGGTGTATTTTCACAACTTCTAGGCATTTTTAAAACAAAATAAAAACACACGATGCGATATCACGAGTAAACGTACCCACATTAAACACGTACTACACGACTATGTAAATACCCGAATAGTATAAAATCAGAACATCCCTACCGGCCAAATCTGTTTCGGTAAATCCTCCACACTTGTGTGTACGTCTCAAACCGATTAAACACAGGGGCGCCGCAAAGACTGAGGCAAAACTTAATTTTATACAACCTCGGCTTTAAAAAATACAAATTATTGTACAATGTACATTTACAAATACTTGTACGTGATGGAAACAGAAACGCAGTGTTTCTGTACATCATGGTATGTAAGTAAGCCAAAAAGTCAAGAAAAGTCCGATCACAAAATCTTTGTTGGCCTGTGTTATTAATAAATAATTGTTAAAGTATTTAGCCCCTATTTTTTAATATATTAAAGAAGCGTTAAATAATGATAAGTTTCGCAATAAATACTGATAGTTATGAATTTGTTGTAGAAACTATAATAAGATTGTTAAAATCTATTTAGCACCGTTTATTTACCTAAGTTATCTGAAGTACGCACAATTAGAGCAACAAGTTGACTTAGCTTTTTGGAGGATTTTAAAATTAAGGACATATGTACATTTTACTCGTGACACCTTAAAAGAAAACGCCTCAAATATTTTTTTAGGGATGTTATGATTTTTTTTAATTAATAAAGTACGATATTTTTAGCCATTTTTGGGAGACATAATTAAAAAAAAAATCACTATTCCTTACGTAGAATATACGTAGGGAACCCTTGATTATCATTACAGGCATCTCTTGGAGTCTCTACTAAGACTCCACTATATGTGGAAAAGTAATGTAATCGTGTAAAGAAAAACAGTGAAAAAACAAAATTTTTTTTGGATTTATTTTTCGTTTTTCGGCCTAAAAACAAAACAAAAAAAATGGTTTTTAAAATTTTTTTTGCAATTAAATCGACTCGGATCGATCGAGTTTCGACTGATTCTGATTAGGGACGTCTATCAGACGACTCCTATTGATTTTTAAGTGGATAGGACACACAGCACCCTGTCCATGGGTCATGAGAAAGCACGATGGTGGACTATTTGAGAATTTTTTTTTAGCAAGATAACTCAACTAAATCCTGTCAGATCAATCGGGTTTTGACTGATTCTGATTGGGGACGTCTCCCAGACGACACCTATTGATTTTGAAGGGGATAGAACACACTCTACCATGTACATGGGTCATGAGAAAGTACAATGGTGGAATATGTGAGAATTTCTTTTTGTTGCACGATCACTCAATTAAATCGTGTTCGACTGATTCTGATTAGGGAAGTCTACCAGACGACATATATTGGTTTTGAGGTGGATAGGACACACCCCACCCTGTCCATGGGTCATGAGAAAGCACGATGGTGGACTATTTGAAAAAAGTAAAACTGTTGGTTTATTTTTTCTCGGTCACTCAATATCAAGATAAAGATGTTCTACGTACAGAAAAGTCCGTTTTAAGGTTTTAAAACTGTTTATTTTTTTTTTAATCAAGACCAAAGTATTTTTTTCAATAAAAAAGCGTTGAAAACTACTCTAAGCTGTAGGAAAAAGTGCATGAAAATCGTCATCGTAATGTTTTCAGTCGCTACTAAATAGACTATTCACGTATCTTTATGACATGGTGTATTATTGAACGATGTTTCAGAAGATTTGAGATAGCAATTAATCTTGTTCTGGACTTCGAAAATTTGATTCTGGTCTTTGGAAAATTTGATTTTATCAAAGTCTTATACAGTCGCAATTCTTTTAGTTTATATGCAGTATCAGCTATAAGGCCTTCTATTTTAATATTTACACCTATACATCGAAGGTGATCAAGCAGCACTATATTATATTGACGGTAGCAAGTCATTATAAAAAATACACATAATAATATTAGTTAACGTCTACGGATAGGGACAAAAAAATTAAATACTTCAGCCGATAATCTCGGATGCCTTATACGAGCTTCGAAACTAAATTAATTAAAAGCGATTGCCGTCACAATACCCAATAATCCTTTACCGGCACAATGGGCACACCAGAACTTTGTTATAAAGAAGAGAATGGAATTTTTTAAATGGTTACACGCAATCATTAGTAGTTTTTTGGGGGCGCGGTTTTTGAACCTTAAAATATTAATTTGTTACTTCTTATGAAAGGTTCAATTAATAATGCGGCGAACTCTTCAAAAGGTTTCTGTACTCCGCGTTTTTACGAAAGAATGGGTCGTTGTTTAGCTAAAGTTGATTGCTCACGTTGTTGTGCGCATATTCGATGTATAAAATCTTTACCTCAAATTACAATTGTAATTTGAGGAACAATCTTAGAGAAGGAACCTCGAAATTGTTTACTTGGATTTTATCATGGGTAGAGGAACTCGCCTATCACGTTGGAAGTACAACATGATTTATACGATATCGCTTTCGATAGGACTATGAAATTACAATTTGGGTCTCAAATTGACACAATCATCTCGACTATTGGTACTACTCGTAGTACTGAAACAGATTAGAGTTACCACTTCTGTTTCAGTACTCTACTATTATTAACATAGAATATTGATATATCTATAGCACTCACAATTTCTAGTAAACCGTGTAGATAATTGAAGTTATGTCGATGTAGTGTATACGGATTTCTTAAAAGCATTTGACTAGATGAATCACAATATTTTGCTTTCTAAGTTGTAATTGTTTTGGTTTAGTAGTAATATAAGTTAATTAATGCAGTCATATTTATTGAAACACCAACTGTTTGTTTTAGCTAATGGTATTAAATCAAAAACTTTCATAGCTGGTTCAGGTGTGCTTCAAGACTCAAATCTGGGGCCACAATTATTCATTATATTCATTAATGACTTATCAGTAACTCTATGATCGGATTATCTTTTTTACTTTTCCGCACTCAACTATACCAAAGCAGAAAAGTAATGTAATCGTGTAAAGAAAAATTGGAAAAAAATTTTCTTTCTAGCGTTTATTTTTCGTTTTTCGGCCTAAAAGCCAAAAAATGGTTTTAAAAAAATTTTGTCTGTGTGTGTGTTGTCATCGGCATTTTAGAATTTTCTTGTTAGCACGATAACTCAACTAAATCGTGTCAGATCTATCGGGTTTTGACTGATTCTGATCGGGAACGCTTCCAGACGATACTTATTGATTTTGAGGTGTGCTTTTTGTAGTCCACAATAGTCCACCATTGAGCACAATGGTGGACTATTTGAGAGATTTTTTTTGTTAGCACGATCACTCAATTAAATCGTGTCGGATCGATCGGGTTTGGACTGATTCTGATTTAAGGACGTCTACCAGACGACATCTATTGACTTTGATGTGGATATGACACAACCCACCCTGTTCATGGGTCATGAGAAAGCACAATGGTGGACTATTTGAAAAAAGTAAAACTGTCGCATAAAACACATATTCTGCATTTATGTGTTGGTTTATTTTTTCTCGGCCACTCAATTTATTTGCTGATGACCTAAAGTTATTCTTGACTGTCATTTAGATAATTTTAACCAAATATCCCCAGTAATTGTGATATGCACAACTGTACCTCGAATGAATCATTGTTATCTTTAGAGAAACACTTTAATTCATACATTGTTATTGTAGATCTAGGTTTGTACGTATAATATCGTATAATATTTATGTCAGCATATTGCTTAAGTTCTGTTTATTTTGCTTTGTAACTGGAATTTATTCTGTTGGGTGGTAAATGCACTATTATTATTTTTCTTAGTACAATGTGATTTTATTATAAAGTGTCAGTCAAGTGCCGTAGTGGACAATACTCTGGCCTTTCACGCCTGCATCTTGGATTCAAAAACGAGTGGCGGCAAGGATTGGCTGTTCTTTTCCTACATCACCACTTAACTTTCGGTTCGAATCCGAATTGACGCGAATTTTTATAGGTGTGGCCATTTTCTGGGGGTAAAATAATCCATATTTGCTTCGCAGAAGGCCGCCAAGTTCCTTGTATTCATCCAAGGTAACGATGCCAATTGTTTGAAGCTGACCTAGATTACAGGCTCAGAGTAAACTGGATGTGGGTTCCATTCTCACATCTGCTAGCTAGGTATGTTTGTGCATATGTCCATGTGAATGTCCAGAAGCTAGGTGGAATATAGAATATCCTGATTGATATGCCAAAGAGAAATAAAGTGAGAGCGGTTCCTCTTCGGCATTATACTGATAGGATAGCGTGGGGTCTTTTAGTCGGCAGGCGTATACGAATCCGACACTACCTGGCCAAACAATAACAGAACAGCAAGCTAAACTTCGCTCCTGTACAAATAAAGGCGCATACAAAAATGGTCACCCAGAATGAGTGGTGATCTGAAGTAGATTTGAGCAAGAAAACATCCCTTTGCCAATTTAAAACGACCAATCTATCGAATATATTACGAATAATATTATACTTATGTAGGCAGAAAATCAGAAAAAATATTTAATTCAATCTTCAAAGTAAGTTCCATTGAATAGAATAATTAGAGCTGCCACTCTCATTTGGGTGCACACATCAGTGGTGGCGCTGTTTTTAAGCAACTACGTATAAGTTATAATAAATTATATATGTACTGCCATAACGAACAGAACAAGAGGTATTGAAACAGGACGACAAAGCTAAATTGAATTGATTGCATCTACATCGATTCAAATCTACGCGACGACTTTAAGCCTAGGTGAGTGAAACCTTGAGTGTATCGGAGTTACCCGACTGTGATGCCATTGATATAGTACATACTTACTTTAAAATTTTTGCACTAAAAAATTTACAGAGTTCAACTACCATCTTTACATATTCGTTACATAGCTTAAACTAGTATGTATGCGGTTTCAATCAATGCTGACATTAAACCCTTTTATGCGCAAATATTTATAAACTCTTGGACAAAATTGACGCATCAGTGACACTTCACATTATTACTTTTATCAGTGGATTAAAATTCATAATGCCACGTTTCAAAATCAATATTCTTGAACAAAATAAATGTGTCATATCTGACGTTTTTCAAAACCAGAATTTTTCACCTAATAATTGACCGGTCTTGCCCGTGGTCGTGGATAAAATGTTGAATTACATTCGGGAATTAACAGCCTTTAATCCGCCACCAGAAAAAAACATTTTTTCTCGTGGATTAAAAGCTTGTTAATTCCCTTATATAATTAATAACTATTATTTTTGCGAACATTTAAATCATAGTATATAGACGATATTATAATTAAACGATTTCAACTAATATTTAGGAAATTAGAATGGTATGATATTATCGAGAAAAACATGAACGAAAAACAGAAAGGGACACCGTATTCATTGCATTTGACGTTATTAAATGCAATAAAAACGATGTTAATGAAAAACTTGAAATTAAATCGTCAGAATTTGAATTTAGTAGCATGTAGATGCTTCTCTAGCTCTCATCACTGCTTCCACTCATCTGGGCATGCTATTGATTTAATGGTGAAGGTCTCCTGAGGAATATTCTCTTATTCCACAAGAACGACTTGTTAGTTTCAGTACATCCCATACATGTTCTATGAGGTTCGTATCTGAGTTTCTTGGTGGCCAGTCCAAACTTGGAATATTCACAAAGTTCAGTACCTCTCTAGCAACGTGGGGCTGAGCGTTATCGTGCATAAAAATGATATTGACTCCACTAAACAAGGTAAACGGTATCACATGTTGTTTCTCGATGTTTTATATGTAGAAATGTGCTTTCATGACCTCCCCCGTATATGGAAACAAATTTCTCCCCAGAATATTATTGATTCACCAAAATATGGGATCCTCGGAGAGATATTTCACGCAGCAAACCTCTCTACTGGCCTCCACCAGACTCGTTGACGTCCATCCGGTGAATTAAGACCTACTCTTGTTTCGTCTGAAAACAAAACTTGCTTCCAGTGGTCAATGGTCCAATTTACGTGTTCTCTTGCAAAACGCAGTCTATTAACTTTATGTTGTCTGGTGAACAGTGGTCTTCTATTGTCCAATCCTCCTACATTAAGCTTTCTCCTGACCTTTCGTCCAGAAATTGATACATTTCGAGATGCTGCTAAGGTTGTAGACTGGTAGAATACCTATGTCATAAGACGACTTGCTTAAGATATTGCATCTGTAGACTCCTTACGACCTTGTCCTGGGGTTCTAGAGTAACTTCCAAGTTAATTGAAACGTTTATCTGTTCGACTAACTGTTGATTGTCTCCTAACTCCTAACAAATTAGCCTATCCTAACAAATTAACATATCGCTAGCTACGTCCCTCGTTAACTTGCACTGCTTCAATTTCTCTTAAGTTGCATAGACGATTCATTTCTTACTGAACAGTGTTTCTTTCACTTGATGACACTAAATTTAAAAGCAACCACTAACGTCACTGAATTCATTGTCTTTTATGAATCACTTTGAACAGAGTTAAATGTAGCATTAACAAACAATTATGTTAAAAAATGTTACTTTACATCTGTGAAACAATTGCAATTGTTTATCAGGAGTTACAGAAAATATCCTAGACCACCTACATAAAATGTTTAAGGATTTAAAATTATAAGAAATAATGAAATTACTTGCTGATGTGTTAATTTCTTCCAGGAGTGTATAGGTGTATTTCTTGACTATTTATAATGGAAATAAAAAACAAAATATGGGTTGGGGAAAAAGTGATTTCGGTTTTTCCCAATAGATGACTTTAAAGTCGCATATCTCTAGGATAGGAAGACTTATTGAATACAGCCATACTACAGCGCATTTGAAAGGTAACAGTCCACAGAACAGTCTAGATATAAATATAGCGTCATTCGTTTATGCAGTCAAAAGTTATTGCGCGTTGAAAGTGGAGATTCCAGAAGGTCATTTTCGGCATATTTTGATTTTTTACTTCCGAAAAGGGAAAAATGCAGCGCAGGCTCATCAAAAATTGTGTGGTGTTTATGGTGATGAGTGCTTAAGTAAACGCCAGTGTCAGAATTGGTTTGTTAAAGATGAACCTCGCCCTCGCCGGCCAATCGTTCAAACATTCGATGAAGTTTTGGAAAAAATCGAGGTAGACCGACATATTTCATCTCGCGACATCGCTACGAAACTAAACATCGACCAAAAAACAGTTTTGAACCATTTACATAAGGCTGGATTTACATTTCCATTTGTGAATCGAAACGAAATCGAGTCATTTTTGAAACGAATGATTGCAGATGAAGAAAAGTCACGTACGACAATAATGTGCGAAAAAAATCGTGGTCGAAGCCCGGAAAAGCTTCAAAAAGGGTTTCAAAGCTCGTATTGATGCCAATGAAGTGATTATGCTGAGTGTTTGGTGGGATTCGAAAGGAATTGTTCATCATGAGCTGTTCGAACCTGGTCAAATCATTAATTCGACTCTCTACTGTCAACAGATAATGCGATTGAAGCAGGCGATTAAAAAAACGGTCAGAATTGATCAATAGGAAAGGCGTTGTCTTCCATTACGACAACGCTAGACCACACATACCTTTAGTGACTCGGTAAAAATTGAGAGGCCTTAGCTGGGAAATTTTGATGCATCCACCGTATAGCCGGATCTTGCCCTGTCCGACTACCATTTGTTTCGGTCTCTGCAGAACTCTCTTAATGGTGCCAAGCTGGCTTCAAAAGAGGCTTGTGAAAATCACTTGGTTCAGTTCTTCGCCCAGAAATCTCAGAAGTTCTACGGGTGACGGTTTTACCAGAAAAGTGGCAAAAGGTCATCGATCAAAACGGCATATATATTAGTGCTTAGTGTGTGAAATTTATATGAATAAATTCCCTTTGAAGAACATTCTGTGTAGTTGATTTAACTGGGTTTTAAAGAACCAATTTTGTAAAATTGTATCACATCATTAGCAGAAACCTTCACGTGTGGCTTATAATTGTTCAAATCACCTAAGTATTACATATTTTATGGTGATTAGGGTCTTGCATGTTGTAAATAAGAATAAGGTGTATTATACATACGACTAATTGCGCTTATACCTGAGATAAAAATAATTTGTTCCCAGAACTATAATAGCCACCATAAATCAAGTCACTCAATGGAAATCGTATTTCACAGTTATTCTTACATGGTTAACATATCGATTATATTTATGCAGAGCCGCTTTAGCCACTGCTTTATTTTTTACATCAAGATATAGTCCCTCCGTACACAAACACATATCACTAAAATTACGTTCATTATTCATTGTTATTTCTTTCTTCGAAATCCGCGTAAAGATCTTGGAAATGATAGTTTTTCTTTACGCTATGGTGTAATGTGGATTTATTATGGCGGCGGCAGTTATTACGAATCAGAATTAGAATGGGCATCTATTTATCGTATTTAACCCGCGAAATGCTATTTAGCCCGTCACTTAGGGGCGGGCATTTTGAATTTTTAGAGTCATGCAATTTCAGTATTAATCTATTATGATGAAGTATTTCTATAATTATTCATGTAAATGATGTAATGCAAGGTAATAGACTTAGAACACTGACCATAGCATAAATAATTATCGCTTATAACAATATCATCATGAGGTCATCAGTCCTAAGACTGGTTGGACGCTAACCTCCAGCTTCTTCTATCTTGTGCCAACCTACGCATTTCGCTAATTGTGCTACAACCTACATCCCTTACTATTTGCGAGCAGTAGTCTAATCTAGACCTACCTCTGTCTTTCTTCACTCCTATTTCTGCCTCCAAAATATCGCGGAATATTCCCCCAGGTCTCAGCAAGTGGCCTACGATTCTATCTCTTCTCTTGTTTATGTTTTTCCACATACTTCTTTTTTCGCTGACTTTCTCTAATACTTCTTCGTTTCTACCCCTATCAGTCCACGGTATTTTCATCATTCTTCGGTAACACATGAGATTTATGTTTTTTTACACTATTTACAATAGTATAATTTAAATCTTATGGATAGTGTTTCTTTATGCATTGTACTTATATTTATATATGATCTTCATTACACTTAATATTGTGTGCTTATTTTCATTCATAATTAATAAAAGTGTATTACCATAATTTATCTAGAAATGGACGTATTACTAACTGATATTAATATCACCATTGTGAATTGAATAAATCAAAATGGTAAACTCTTGTGAATAATTGAGAACAATAGCATATCACTAAGAGAGAGAAAGGTGCTCCATTACAGTCGAGTACTAAGATAAACTTATGACATTTGACATTGGCAACAATTTCACAGGTTTAAAATTATTGTCAACTTAGAATATATGTGTTTTCGTGTGAGGCTATATATATATAGTGTGTAAAATAATTCTGAATATTATGTCAAATGTTTTTTATAATAATTTATAAAACAGCAATCAGAATTTACAATTCTATGAGCTATTTTGTTAATTAAAATACTTGGAATCTAGGCTCATATATGTCCTGATGAGGTTTCTCCAGTGAGAAAGCCTCCTACACCTTATTTAAGGTCCATTGGCCACTTCCTCTTTAGTCTTCTGTCGCTATTTCCTTGAATAAGTTGTATTAAGCAGCTGTTTGAGTGAATTTCCAATCGTTGGTGATGTTTCTGGCTTCTGTCTTTGAACATTTCTTGGACTGTTGGGATTCGGAGGTCATACAACGTCTGATTGGTTATATACGAGGGTAGTCCCAGAAGTATCCGACCTGATGTATAGATGACGGTTGTTGTTTGAAAAGAATGACTATGGTAGAGAGTACCAACCTTATAAACCTCGAGCTTGAAGTTTGACGACGTTACGTTGTTTAGTATTTGTTTGGCAACCATCCATCAGTCAACACTTTCGGTGAATTTGTAAATATGGAAAAAATTGGTTATCATTATGTGGTACAATTATTTTCATTTCAAAGTCCTCAGTCCAACCGATATCAAAGTGGAGCTAGATTCTACTCTGGGGGAGTCTGTTCCTTCATTTACAACAGTAAAATATTGAGTCGCAGAATTTAAACGAGGCCGTACACGCTGCCAAGGCGAATGTCGCAGTGGTCGACCAAATGAAGTGACCACGCCAGAAATGGTGAACAAAATCCACAAAATGGTATTGGATGACCGCCGATTGAAAGTGCGCGAGGTAGCAAACATGGTAGGCATTTCAAAGAGTGTTACACATAGCATATCGACTGAGAATTCAAACATGAAAATGCTGTTGGCAAGATGGGTACAGCGATTACTCACAATGGAACAAAACAGCGCCGTGAGGATGTTTCAATCGAGTGTTTGTCGACGTATCACAGGAAAAGTGCAGTTTTTGCTTCATTGATTCATAATCATGGATGAAACATGGTTATGAATCAACGTTGGTTCATAATTTCACACCTGAGATGAAGGAATAGTTAAAACAATGAACTGAAAGGGGAAAATCGGCTCCAAATAAGGCGAAGACAGTTCCATCTGCAGACAAGGTCATGACGGCAATTGTTTGGGATGAGCCTGGGATAATCGTACGAGAGAATGCACCAGTTCACACATCAGTTATCGCGATTATTTTCTGTTTCCAAACTTGAACAAATGGCTCGGTGTTAAAAGATTTGCCAACCATGAAGATGTCGAGTTTGCGGTTGATGGATATTTTGAGGAGCTCGACGGAGGAGGAGGAGAATAAAGATGTTTCTTCCCAAATTTATTTTCTTTGTTAAGTCGGGTACTTGGGAGTACCCTCGTACCACGGAGCGTCTACCATTGCTCGAAAGATCTTCGATTGTGCTCGCTGTATGATAGCAATGTTGATATTACTGGCACAATCCGACAGTTCAATGTCGTAAGTCCAGATAGGAACGATAACAGTTTTGTAAATAAAAATTTTGTTTTCTAGGCATATTTGTGATTTTCTTCCAAGTAGCCAGTTTAGCTCTCTCATTGTCATGCCCATCTCTTTGCGTTTTCTTGAAATATGTTCTTTCCAATTGAGTTTGGGGTCAAGATGGAGACATATGTATTTTGTCTTTGACGTTTTGTTTTGTATTGAGAACATTTAGTTAGCTTTTATTTAGCTCCGAATTTATTTTCCTGTTTTACTTTCTTAAACTGTATACAGTCCATTCATTTTTGACCACAATTTAAATTATTGTACGCAACAGCAGGTTTACATTATTAAATACGAAAGGAGTATGTGTCTAGTAGTAAAAACGAGCAAACAACTGAAACTAAAAGTAAATCTACTATTATGCGTAAGTAAACGTTACATTCTGTATGTCCGTCTTGCTACTCGTATACCCATTAAAATCCGACTGCTTTCAATAAAACTCCTCATTTCTGTTACTATCGCTTTCGCGTCGCGTCCTTTCTTCTCCGAGATTATGAGCACACGCATCCGGAACAAGCACACTAATAACATTAATGAAGTAGGTTATTTGAAGCTAATGGATGAGCACATCAACGTAGTTAGTGGGTTACAAAGGCGGTCGCGGGCGCCCCTGCCCCCATGTAGGGGGGCGGTCTTGTTTTCGCAGAGACATGCTGCAGCTTTGATGTGATATCGCGGTTAGTTAGATCGCATCTTAGACCGCCTGCCGTGTATGTGTATGTGCTCCAAACCCCAATAATGCCATTACGGCCATATACCCGTCATTCTAATAGGGTAAGCAAAGTACCCCAAATTAGGTTACGCCTCCTATGGAGAGACAATACACCTCGGCGCTTATTATAAGCAGAATGTAAGCAGATTGTCGTTTGGTTTGTTACGATGTTCGATTATCAATTAGAAGGACTTCAGTTACCCCTCAATTTGCGTAATAAGAAGTCAGTTATAGCGTCTCTATTTCATAGAAAGCAATGGGGCAATGTGGTAGCTCTTTATAAATACGATTTGTATTATTTACTTTAGCCAAAAGGGCCTACTGTGAACGGTACATAGTAAAAGTTCATTAAAATTACAAATCATATTTAGTAAAAGAAAAAAGGGAAAAACTCATGAGACTGTTTAGAGAAAAGATCGGATTCTCTGGCATTTAAATGGAACTAATGCTTCTCTTCTCAATCTTCTTGAATTGCCAATTATCCTCTCAATTTATTGTCAATCTCAATGAAAATGTATGTGATACCTAACTTTAAACTGTTTTTAATTTTATATTCAGCAATATAGGGTTTTCTGAAAAACCCTATATTTTTTAGAGAATATTATACTGATAAGAATAGTAATAAAATTTATTAAGCATTTCAGATGTAGGATGTAAATAGGGTGTCATATAAGACCTATCAATATAACACGTTACATTAGAAAAATTATGTGAAACATTCGTACATGCTTAAGTTTTAAACTAATACATTATATAAGCATATATATATATAAGAGAATAAGAATTAAGTTAAAAAAGAATAGGCAATAAAACATGCACAGGTATCCACTAAATAGCAAGTTAAAATGTATCTGTTCATAAATTCCTGAACCATACAAAAAGCTCCGGTACATCATAAGTTTTTCATGATATTTTTATATATCTTAATGTCTCGAATGATTTTTATTTCACTTGGAAGACTATTGTATAAAACTAAACAATTGTAATACGAAGAGTATTTGTAGTTACTTGTATGGTATTCGAAGTAGATCCCCATGTCTAGTCGCATGTTCGTGTGCTCATTAATTTCCTTGAGGAAATAAATTAAAATTTTTTGACGTACATTAAACATTTTAATATAAATATATGGGGCGTGGTTAAAACATATTTATTTTTAAAAATACATTAACAATTTAAGTTAAAATTTAGTTCAAAAATTAATCTAATAAGCTTTCTCTGGCAAATAAATAATCTATCCCAGTTATATAATGGTAAATAAATAATCTGTTGACCCAGACGTGAATAAGCCAAATGTGTGAATAAACAAGACTATAATATTTGAAGGCAAAGTATACCTTATTAATCTGTATGAATCCATTCTCTATACAATGACCTCAAGAGAGTTAAAAATCCAAATGAATGCCGAGTAAATGTATCAGTAATCTGAATTTTGTAATAACTGTTTTGGTTTCATTCAGTATTAATTTGTTCCTTTGTGGCTACGCACTAACCTCTTCAAATACCTCATGGAGTAGTTCATGCGTATCTGCAAGATCAAGTTATTGTAATGTCATCTGCAACTATAGCTAGATGACCACTTATTATAAAAGTACGTAAGTTAACGTAATATATAGCATAAATAGTAAGGGGCCCAGGACTGAACTTTGAGAAATTCCGAATAATACAGTGTATGCGTCTGATTGCATTTTATCTAATTGTAACTTTAGAGTTCTACATTCCATATAATTCTCAAATTAAAATAGTAGACTGTTTCTAAAGGGTCTTTCAATAAGGACGATCGATTTTTAAACGCAAATAAAACAAGTTGTCTGTGAGATATCCAGTCAATTTTTCTTTATTTGAAAGAATATTTTATGGCATTAAGCATGGAATATACGTCGTTCCGCCACGGCTTTGCTTGGTGGCACATATTTGGGTGGCTGAGAATATACAAGACCCTAGTAATCCCTGTACTGCTATATGGATCAGAAGCATGGACCATCACAAAGGCCGACGAAACTTCCCTACTTTATTTCGAGCGGAAAATACTGCGAAAAATTTTCGGGGCCGTATGCGAAAATGGGTCATTGAGGCGCAGGTATAATTTCGAGCTATATAACCTGTATAAAAACAAAGCGAAGGGCAGATATATTGTCACAGCGACCAAACTAAACAGACTGTGCTGGGCAGGACATGTGGCCCGAGCCAGTGAAGCGAACCCCATTAAAAAAGTGCTTAGCATAGAACCTGTAGGAAGCAGGAAGAGAGGTAGGCCAAAGTTTAGATAGGCCGATGGTGTAACAGAGGATGCCAGAAGTATCGGTGCCCCCAACTGGAGAGCAGGAGCACAAAACCGTCAGGAATGGCGGAGGACGCTTGAGAAGGTCGAGGCCCTTACAGGGCTGTAGCACCAATGATGATGATGATGACATATTTGGGAGGTCGCATTCCTATTCAGGGTATTAAAGGTTTTGGACAAATGAAACATAACAGTAATAACATAATTTCCATTGTCCAAGCACCTATTATAGATACATAGAAACACCTAGCATCTATAGTCAAGGGCACGTCTCTGTCGATTTTACCACGTTAGAATTTTGTGAGAATGTTAAATTTTGCTGCAATACATGTGGGGTTCTGTTCTCTCTTTCAAACAGGGATATCAAAAGTTATATCGATCAACTATGGTCGTGGATCTCAAAATAATTCACGATAAGTATGATTGTTAAGAAGAATTTGCTGGCCTTTTGCGCAGAACACCTCAGACGTTTTGCGTACTGTCAGTGGTTTGTTAATAATTTAACGAATGACGATTTGCTAAATTTGACTCTGATGAAAGGTGGTTTCATCTTTCAGGCAACACAACACAACAGTATGACTTTTGACTGAATTTGTTCAACAGCTAGGAGATCATGGACTTACGCAAGACAGTAGAATAGTACATATGAGACAATATAGCTCTCCTTCGCGAATTATTTGATGACATTCACATACATAAATTGAGTTTTCTCCCAGGTTTTCTTGTTCGACCATAAAGGACTATTTTGTATTCCTCATTTAAAACAACAGCACAATTTTCAATAAAGAATTATTTGTTCAAGAAGGAATTCAATAAAGAATAATTTGTGAAACTGTTGAAGTTGATTTCTTGTCGACAATAGAAGAACAATAATAAAAGTTACAAAAACTTAAAACAAGGTAACAATAAAAGTTCTAAACATTTAGAGATGATGCCCATTTGATTGTCTAAACATGCGTTGAGTAACGCATGATTCTTCCATGTTTTGTGGAAAACTGGTATATAGTAATAGAAGTGTTAGAATTCTAAAACATGAGAGTTAAAGTCTTACGACTTCATCTTCGAATATCTTGCATAAGTTATGGGAAGACCTGTCTAATTTTCTGCCATATTTCTAGGTTTTAGCGTATCATTTCAGTTACTTGGTTTATTGAAGTAAATCATCGATTTTAAATAATCCTATAAAAATACTCATATGAGGTTAAATCGCGAAAACTGGCTAGGAACTCAAGTTTATCACATTTACTGATCTACCTATTGGAGAATATTACTGCAAAATGTGGTGCAGGTCCATTTTACTGATGCCAAATGTTTCTATAAATTTTATTAGGGATGCAACTATCAGAGAAAAGTATTCTTACATTAAGTACAAGTGTTATTACTAAGAAATTGTGGAAGAAATCGAACTTAATTATCAAATGTTCATCTTCTTAGGATACAGGTACAGGTTACCATTATCCACTGGTCACAGCAGTGTAGGTAGATTTTCTCTACACCAGTATCTGAAGTTCGCTCTGTTCGTTGTTGGGTTGCATTTTTCTTTATTTAGAAGACGTAATCTGGATGTTTTTACTGATATTATCGTCGAGAACTTACCTTGTAGGTTTATATTGATTTTTTGAAATATTTACCAATATATTCAATTCCGTTTCATCGACCAAAAGTTCGAGTTCATACCAGATTCAGGAAGACATCTAATATATTCAAATTGATGTAATATTCGTTCTGTTCTAGACTGAAAATATCATGACTAGGATATCTATTACTGAAAATTTGATATACTCCTTTTTACCTATTTATTTTATCATAATGAGATCATCAGTCCTAAGACTGGTTGGACGCTAACCTCCAGCTTCTCTTATCTTGTGCTAACATACGCATTTCGCTAATTGTGCTAAAATCTACATCCCTTACTATTTGCGAGCAGTAGTCTAATATAGGCCTACCTCTGCATTTCTTCACTCCTATTTCTGCCTCCAAAATATCGCGGACTATTCCCCTATGTCTCAGCAAGTGGCCTACCATTCTATCTCTTCTCTTTTTTATGTTTTTCCACATACTTCTTTTCTCGCCGACTTTCTCTAATGCTTCTTCGTTTCTAACCCTATCAGTCCACGGTATTTTCATCATTCTTCGGTAACACCATATCTCAAAAGCTTCTAATTTCTTCCTAGTTGCTTTCCCTACCGTCCAGGTTTCGCAACCGTATAGTGCCGTGCTCCATACATACGTTTTCAAAAATCTCTTCCTTGTTTCTAAGTTTATTACCCCCGAGCATAAAAGTGCTTTTTTTTTTGTTAAAAGTCACTCGACCCTGCGCTATTCTTTGTTTTATATCTTTATCGCTTCTTCCATTCCAATTTATTTTACTTCCTAAATAAGTGAAGTCTTTAATTTCCTCCAATCTTTCATTATTAATTTGTACTTTCGTTTTTGCTGTGCTCCCGCACCCTCTGCACACTAAAACTTTAGTTTTGTTTTTATTCACCCTCATTCCGTATTCCTCTGTCAACACTGCCTCCATTTCGTTCAAGTCTGATTCTAATTCCTCCTTACTAGATGCTAATACTGCTATACCATCCGCGAATCTCAGCATTTTTAGTTTATGTCCCTGTACTTTAATCCCGAAATCCACTCTATCTTTTACCACATTAATCGCCTCTTCGATGTACAGATTAAAAATTAGTGGTGATAGTCATTAGTGGTGTACATCCTTGTCTTACTCCTTTCCTAATACCTACTTCCCTTCTTTCCCCTTCTACTTCTATAACAGCAGTTTGCTCTTTGTATAGATTGTGTACTACTCTCCTATCTCTATACTTCATTCCCGTGCTCTTTAGTATCTCGAACATTTTTTCCCATCTTACATTATCAAAAGCTTTTTCTAAATCTACAAATCCTATATAAGCGTTATTTCCTTTTTCTATTGTTTTCTCTAACATTACTCTTAGCGCCAGAATAGCTTCGCGAGTTCCCCTATTTCGCCTAAACCCGAATTGGTTTTCTCCTAGTATTTCCTCCGCTCTATTTTCTATCCTCTTCTGCACTATTCTGGTTAAGATTTTTGACGCGTGGGAAGTTAGGCTAATCGTTCTAAAGTTCTCGCATTTGTCGGCTCCTCTCTTTTTCGGTACAGTAACGATAATGTTCGTCTTATAATCCTCCGGCATCTCGCCCGTTTCGTATATGTATTTTACCAGTTCAAACATCCTATTTACTACTTGCTGTCCCGCACATTTCAAAATTTCCGCCTGTATTTTATCTACACCCGGCGCTTTA
The DNA here is from genome assembly GCA_037954035.1 of Rosalia funebris. Classification (NCBI taxonomy): domain Eukaryota; kingdom Metazoa; phylum Arthropoda; class Insecta; order Coleoptera; family Cerambycidae; genus Rosalia; species Rosalia funebris. The sequence continues at coordinate 11,128,480 of JAZFAV010000004.1, forward strand.
TTGTTCTTTAGCCCCCTTAGTGCTATTTCAAATTCCTCTCTCAATATAGGTTTTCCTACATCTTCCCTATCGAGGCTAGATTCTTCCTCTAATCTCTCTCCTAATTCCTGACCCTCATATAAATTTCCTAAGTACTGCTTCTATCTATCCGCTTTCTTCTCTCTTCCGATCAGTATGTCCCCCGATTGACTCCTAACGTTTCTACTTATTGGTCTTATATCCCTGAAGTTCCTCTTAATTATTTTGTAAGCCTCATCGGTCTTACCTACTTGGAGCTTATCTTCTACTTATTTGCATTTATCCTCTATCCATTGTTTTTTCACTTTTCTACGCTTTTTAATGATTTCCCACTTTATTGACTTATAAGTTTTCAGTCCTTCCTCGTCTCGTCTGTTTTTGTACCCTCGTCTCCTTTGTATTAAGTTTAAGATTTCGTCCGTTATCCAGGGCTTCCTAGCTTCCCTTCTCTCGTGTCCTAAAACGTCCGTAGCCGCAGAATCTAGACTATTCTTGATACCCTCCCACTCAGTCTCTGCGTTCTTGATTTCGTCATTACTCGCGTAATTTATTAATTGATCTGTTTTCTCCTGGAACTCATCTTTCATATTCTGATCCCTCAATACATTTATACGTTTCTTATCCTTCCGGGTTTTCAGATTTTTGAACTTTAATCTAGCTTTCATGACTACCAAGTTGTGGTCGCTGTCTACATCTGTTCCTGGATAACTCTTACAGTCTTTTACTTGATTTCTAATCTCTTCCTAACCAGAATGTAGTCTATCTGATACCTGTTTATCCCTCCCGACATTTTCCAGGTGTACCGCCTCCTAACGTGATTCTTAAACAATGTGTTCACGACTACCATCTTGTGTTTCTCACAGAATTCTATCAGTCTGCTACCGCTCTCGTTTCTGTTTCCTAATCCATAAGGACCTACAAATTCTCCTTCTCTCCCCTCACCTATGACTGCGGTAAAATCTATCTATCTATATATCATATTATATTATATCTATCTATCTATATATCATATATAATTAAATTAAAAATAACTCAGCAAATAGTCTAGTACCTAATTATTGTAATTTGAAAGTAGTTAGATATTAGATATTAATATTATAGATATTAATATCGAAACATAGGTGGAAAACATTTTTCATTTTAATTTAATTAACCGAAATCTCAAGTATCTAATCAAAGACGAGTGGAATATAATATACATATATACATACAAAAATTAAAAAAACTCATTGTTTACCACTTATGTCTTGCCGAATTGTCTTATTGATGTCATATTTTAACTAATATCAGTAAAAACTTTATAAAAACTAATTTTGTTAAAATATCTCTATAGGAGAATTATATAGTCGGTATAATGTAAAAACTGCAATTATAAATGATGTATGATAATTTCAATGCCGAAAAATATTAAAGAATTTTCTTTTTTCATATTTAATGATTTCTTACCAAATATAAAAAATCCTGTATTTTTTCATTGCATGTTTAATTAAACATTAATAGTTAGTCTTATATACTAGGCAGTATTTTCTCAATTGATATGGATCCATGTATCGTTGACAGACTTTGAAAGCTTGATGTGTTAATAATACAGAGCACTGAATATGATAAAAAGATAAGAGCTTTAATTGATCGTACGCGAATAATTTCATATCAGGCAATCATTCACAGGCACCATAAGGTTATTAAACGATGCCGTTTATATATCGATGAGGGAACTTAATATTAGCGGTTAAATTCCAATAGATTTTATCTGTTCTAATTATAGGCAAATATGAATGAAAATAAAACAATATGAAACCACGTCAATAACATTTCAAAATTTTTTTTCGCATACCTTTAAATATAATAAATCGAGTGAGATATTAATAATGGACAATTTCTTCGTCTTGCGTGAGGCATGTCGTTTTATTAATGGCAAAATTTGTTGCCAAGGTTTTGGGCGGTATTATTCTTATAGCTCTAAGAAATTATTTGGGTTTCAAGTACTTACGTCATTTTTGCGATGATTTTAATTATAGGTAGTAAACAAATAATCAGATAAATAAAATATGCCAATTACATATTTTAGTTTATAGTACATCAGAGTGGGGCACAGGAACCTGACAATTTCTGATATAAAATAACATTGAAAATATAAAAGTTTTTATTCAGCGTTTTCTATTATAGCAAAGGTAATACCTTGCCATTTCATTTGTGAATAGGACGTCTGTGAGATGATCTCCGTACTGGATACACATAGTTCAAATTAACCTCGGTAATTTCTTATTAATCTCTCTGTGTGTATTATTAGGTTTCTGAGCCCCACCCTGTTCTATAAAATATCGATTCAGAAAATTATTATTTTTTTTCCTCCATGCCCAGTATGTATCGTAAAAGATCTTTTTCTACCATTCATTTTTACCAAATGAATTTCTCAAATTTCGTTCAATAAAATGACTTTATATATATTTTTTTCTTCGACTTACTCTCACGATAGTATTAAGTTTACACGAAAATAAATTAGCACTTGAGGAACTTTTAGCCGGTAACACTAATGGGCTTTTGTCTTTCAATTAGCCATGGTTTAATAAAACACATTAACCGTTTGGGTCCTCGAGATTTTAAGGATCATCATTCCTAATTATCAAAATCCAAACAAAAAATCACAATGGACGTCGCATCCACCTGTTCTTCGATATAAGACAGTTAAAGTAATTAATTTATATTTTTTTCCTTGTCGCTTATTAGATTTTTGTATTTTTTAAATCTTGCATCATCAACTTATTTTTACATTATGATTATACATTCATCATATGGCTTATTACATCAATTACTGCGGGAAGCTTACGATTTTATTGTTCAGAAATCGTTTAAGAAAATTCGGAAAGATAACCTGATAGAACGTATTGTCAATATTAATTCTGTATCTATATAATTCGATAAACAATAATATATGAATTATGATTATAATACTTATGATATTCATCCTACTCATAATATTACTGTGATGTAAGAGTAAGTTATTTACTTTATTAAATATAAAGTTACATATTTTTTTCAAAGTCAATGTTAAATGAATTAAATTTTGGAAATTTAAATAATATTTAACAAATTATTAAGAATTTCGAAAACTTAATGCTCAAATTTAACAGTGCATACGTAAAAGTATTACAAAGGCATGTAATACACCATTGTAATAATACTAATAGCTGATGCCATGCCAAGCTTGCATTGATTTTTAATGGATACTATACAGTCTGGTTTATATACTCCTCCGATGTTTTTTCCAGAAGAGGCCGACGTTCGGATTATCCTCGTTGTGGACGGTCAGCTTCTTGACTGGGTTTGGTATACATAAATAATACGAGGTGTGATAAAAAAATACGGTGAACAAATTTTTATAGCAGAAACTGCTGACGTTACACCTGTGTAAAATAATGCGTCCGATAGCCTGATCCTTTGAGAAAACCAGTGTCAAGTTTGAACAGGTTGTAACTTGAAAATTGGCTTCCAGAGCCGGAAGCCAATTAAAAGCGAAGAAGTTACAAAAAAGTACCAAAGAATCTTGTGAAATGTTAAAATTAGTGTATAGTGATAGAGGCCAGGATCTTCTTGTAATGATTTTAGTTGGTTTAAATGGTTTATTGAAGAAAGTGTGGATCAAATATAAACAAGACTAATACATTTTTTAATTATTTTGTTTTTTACAATTAAATAACTGATTAGTTTTCCATATAGTTCCTCCCATTAGAAAATCATTTTTCCTATCTTGTTTTCAATTTCATAATCCCTTGATCATAAAAAGTTCAGGGCCCCTTAGAGAGCCATTTGTGCACAAAGGCCTCCGCCGACCCATCGCCATCGTATTTTTGGCCTCTAGAGCTTCCTTTAGGGGTCCAAAAAAATAAAAATGTCAGTGACAATTCCGGATTGTGTGTGTGTGTGTGTGTGTGTGTGTGGGGGGGGAGATGTTACACCAGGGACCAATGAAGATACTCGATTTTCTAATGGTTAAATATGCCTTATGCAGCCTGCATTATCGTGAAGGAGAATCACTTCTGCAAACTGGAGATCTTTTTCTTTTTTTGCCGGTAAGCTTGCCTTGTGCGGTTCAGTAGGTTGCAATAATACTCAAAGGTGGTACAATGGTACAGCGTTCGTGTAAAAAGTTTACGAGCAAAACGTCACGAAAATCAAAGAAAACTATAGGAGGAACTTTGCTAGCCGGCAGACGCCTCTTGGTCTTCACAGATGTAGCCTCTTCTTCTCCCCTCCACTCCATAGTGGCATGTTTGAATTCAGGAATGAAATGGTGTACTCACATTATATTGTAGGCGACTATGCGTTCTAAAAACTTCACCTTCCCTCCCCTAATGCTCCAGATGGAGTCGACAAACATCTGAACTTTTTTGTTTTTCGACTGGGTTCAAAAGGCGAAGGACTTATTTAGCGGACACTTTTTGAAACGTTGTTTGGTATGATTCTTTGTATACTGCCATAAATTACGCATAATTTTAGAGATATTTCAGCTATAGTATGCCGACGATCTTCGGACAGCTTCAACGTGTGCTTCTGTAATGTTGGTCCGAGGGCGTCATTGATAGGTCAAATTTGGACTTTGTCTCGGACTTCAACGAACTTTTTTTGCCACGCGAACACTCGGGCTATTGAAAGTGCCTTTTCTTGAAACTGAGAAGTTAATCTCCAAATGATATCGGCCGGTTTTGGGCCTTTAAGAGCCAAAAATTTTATTAGAACACGTTGCGCCACAGACGGGTGAACTTCCTTCTCTGTGTTTACAACTAACAAATAGGTGAACCTTGACCGAACGCCTTTATATTTCTTCCATCTCTCTGACAATTTGTGCATTCCATGCCAAAAAAAATTCTAGCTCTTTTGAGGCAATTCCTTCGTCATCGAGCTATTTTCGTATGAAAAGCCAAGGGAATTATGTATGCAGGCTGTGAAGACAGAACTAAAGAATAAAGACATTTTTTCAGAGCTACGTTTATTTCTTCTAATAACTTACTTAACTTCGTACCCTTAGCAGAGATTAAGAGACCATGTAAGTATATTTTTATAGAAAGAACCTGCAAGAAAATTTAAGAAATATTAAGTATTAATATGCATAGGTTGGCACAATATAGGAGAAGCTGGAGGTTAGCGTCCAATCAGTCTTAGGACTGATGACCTAATGATGATGATGAAGTATTAATAATAATTAAAATACTGACATCATGTCAATTTTAAATTTTATAATTACTAAAGTAGAACAGAAATACCTTGCGAATATATATCTGCCATGAATAACTTTTAATATATTGTACATTTAATGTATTGTATTATTCTTAAAAAAAATCCTGTAACAGATGGATTGAAAGAAGATGGCCTATTGAATAGTAACCTAGATTACTTGATTTGACTGTAAGACCTTACAGACTCAAAGATAAACCAGCAAAAAGTTTTTCTATATGTATGTCATATGTATTTTCAAATATCAAGAAATATAAGTATTCAATATCACCAGATTTTTTTTTATAAATCCTCGAAGCGTCATAATGTTTGTTTCTAAATTCCCTACGATATATTCATTATTCATCTACATTTGACAGCGAACTTTATTTTATAATCTATCCAGACTCAGATCAGAGATATTGAGGACGTTAAATTAAAAAAAAAAGAACACCAAAGGTTACATCACATGGAAAGACCAGGCGTAGATAAATTGGGTGTTTTCAGAAGTCCAATAAAGTTAAAGTATTATGAAGTTTTGATAATTTATAAATATGAAGGAATTACAAATTAGAAGTCGGCAAGTCCAAGAGGTTTCACTAAAAACATGAAAAAAAAAAAAAAACAAAAACGAAACTAACATAGGAACCTGACGGTTATTGAAATGAAGTAAACTCTTTTCTTTTTGACTTTTTATTAATACATTATTTCAGTTAAAGCCCACTATTATGGCATATAACTTTATTAAATATGATTAAGATTTATTGTTACTTGCTCGATGGTTCCTTCAAGAATTGCCATAATTTTATCCCAAATTCGTTATTTTAAAACTTCAATATTAAAGAGTCGCGAAGTGTAGACGTTTTCTAAAGGTAAGGTAATCCTATAACCACAAGTCGCAAAATGTTAAATGGGAAGAACGGGCAAAATAAGGAATGTAGCCATTCTTGGAAATTAAATATCCATGAAATATTTGACTGCTACTAAAATAGCTTCAGATACGCTGCCGCATCTCTTAATCTCCTCAACATAACAGTGGCGGCTCGCGGGTTAAAAAATAAGTGAAGAGTTAAAATGTGTAAACAGTTAGAAAAAAGGAGATTAATTTTTCTTAAGACTTATATATACTTATAGCCAAGCTTATCTAATTTTTGAACACAAAATCAATTCTTCAATCCTTTAGTGAGCCGTAGTTATCTATTATGTCATCATAGAATGACTGATCCTTCTTTAGTTCTAGCAACAATTCTTTCTGGATAGAAGCAGTTGATAAAAATTTCTTCTTGGGAAATAATATTTCTTGAATACGTCTTTATATGCTTTATACACGAAAAGCCTCTTTCCATGGGCGCACTTGTTGATGGAATAGATAAAATTACACAAAACAGTTTGTAAGTTTCTGTAAAAATGTTTTTGTATTCATTACGCTGTTTTAGCAGTTCATGCAGCGGTATAGTTCTGTAACTTTCATCACTATATAATAGGCAAAGTTCGTTTTTTAAGTCGCTGATGTTTGGTAAATATATTTCCATAAAATTGTTCTAAATTTGCAAAAGCATTAAAAGGGAAACACAAGCTACATTTTTCAAACTTTGAAGTATCAGCGAGACAAACAAATTTCAACCTTTCGCAGTCCTGAAACCTGACGTCTACTTCCATTAAAATATGGTCCAATATTTCATAAAAAGGTGCTTTATATCTTGTACTAATGGCTTCGTTAGAAAGACCAGCGTATTATCGTTTTGTAGTTTCTAATTCCATAATTCTAATTGCTTTATTAAAAATTGTCTTAAAAAGACTTATTTACTTTATTTGATACACGCAAAAATTAATATCTGATGATTCTTTTTGTAGGATACCATATATAGAATATCTGGGTAGAATCGGTATGTTTATATAATGCCCTCGTAATATTTAAAATATCTACAAAACCATTCCTGTTCCAAACCAATTGTTTATTAGAAAATAGCAAACAGGGCCAGTAATATAGTTGTTTAACATTGGGTTGCTACATAACCATTTATAATTTGTGAACCAAGCAGATTTGAAATTTACGTTATAAGATTTACCAGATTTCTTAATATTTTTTTGGCGAATATTGATAAAATAGTCTTCCTTCCAGTAAAACGGTGAAGCCCTGCTCAGCAAGTGCGTGTCCCATCGATGTAAATAATCGTAATCGGACGGAGCCAAGTCTGGTGAGTAAGCGGCATGCGAAATATTTTCCAACTAAACGCCTCAATCGTTTCCTTGACCGGTTTTGATGCGTGTGATGGCGCATTATCATGGAGCAAAATCACTTCACGTTGCCTTCTTTTGATATTACGGTCGTTTATTACGCAAAGCTCGATACAAATCGATTATTTGTTGTCGGTAGCATTCAGTATTAACGGTTTGGCCATGTTTTAGCAGCTCATAATAGATCACACCCTTCTGATCCCACCAAACACAGAGAATTGTCTTCTGTCCATAGCGATTTGGCTTTGCAGTCGATGGTTCTCCATGATTTTTTACGCTTAAGATTCTCGAAATATATCCGTTTTCATTACCAGTCACAATTCGACGGAGAAATTACTTTCTTTTGTACCTGGCGAGCAGCATTTCGCAAATAGGTTTTCGGTTTCCCTGCTGTCGTTCACTCAGTTCATGCAGAACCCATTATCTCATCTTCTGTATTTTTCCCATGAGTTTCAAACGTATGGACACGGCTTCACATTTGTCACATTTAATTGATCCGCGAATTGTTCATACAACATTGCTTGCAATTCGCTATCTTCAAACTTTTTCGGTGGTCCTTCAAGTTCTTCGTTTCTCACGTTAAAATTGCCACTTTTGAATTTTTTAAACCACTCAAAGCACTGTGATTTACCAAGAGCATGCTCAGCATAGGTTTCGACAAGAATTCGATGCGATGCTGCAGCAGTTTTCTTCAAATAGTAACAGAAAATCAATGGTGCCCGCAAATCGTAGTTTACAGGCGCAAAATTCGGCATGTTCAACGCTATTAAAAGCGACGTTGTTGTATGAAACGCGTATTATTGCGATAAAAACCTCTATCAGATGTCAAAAAAACAAAATGGCGCAAATACGCGGTATGACGGCAACTATATTAGCAGCTAGGCCATCTATGGGAAAATTCCGGATTCAAAGGTATAAATAACGAGTCAGTATTGTAAAAGGTCACTTTTAATTTATTAAAAACAAGTTTGTATATTTTAATCAATACAAAGTAACACTTACAATTAATGGGTTAACACTTATATTCAGTAAAGCATCATATTAACGTCAATCCTGCCTTTTCTTCTTCTTGGCCGGCCACTTCAAGCCGCTGGAATATTCGGAGGTAGTCAAACTGACCGACTTAATTTTTCTCTTTTGGGCAGGCCTGTGGGGTTGCTCGTCGCTGCAAAAGAAAACCGTCTAAATTACCGATATCACTCTTAATTAACTCTAAAATATAAATTAAGCTCGGCGGTCTTAATGGAACGCAGTCTCGATGTGTATAAAACTCAATTATTTCTGTCATTAATATGAAAACGGCCAGGCATAAAACGAAAATAGAACCATCTGCCGTTTATAAATAAAGTAGCTAAAGGAGCGTAATTTATAATTCATTGTTTCCAGATATAAATTGGATATGAACGTATAAAGCATAAAAATGTAAAAAGTAATAAATCTAATGAAGCAGCCGGTTTTTTTTTACGAGGCGATCCAGCTATTAATCACCGAGATTCATTAATTACATTTATACATGATTACTGAACGGTGCGCTGGTATGTAGGGAAAAAAGCTCCGCCGTAACTGGCTAAAATACATGAAAAATGCCGCCGGTCTGTGGGAAGAACGTCCATTACGTGTGTCGCTACCGTTTGAAAAAAATATCCTCGCCGTACATTTTCCTATTAACAATAATTACTTTCCTTATTATTCGCCACATGAAGTGCACTTCGGAATGTGGCATCCCGTCCATATACATAGTTCTTATCTTCTTATATCATTGATTGGCGCACATACCTTATAAAGGGTATTTCAAAAAGGGCGATCGATTTTTAAACGTAAATAAAACAAGTTGTGTGCGAGATATCCCCTCAATTATTTTTTATTCGAAAGAATATTTTATGGCATTAAGTATGGAACCTAACGTCGTTCAAATGTTCGCCGTGGCTTTGCTTGGTGGCACGTATTCGGAAGGTCCAATTTTCGATGATTGTCGCATAAATCTGGATGAGTTTGCTGGACGGCGTTCGTTATGTTGACTTCAATTGTTTGCGGTTTACTCGCATAGACCTGCGATAAGGTCTATGCGAGTAAGAGATATTGGTGCGAGTAAGAAATAGAGATGCGAGTAAGAAAGGTGTTCTCTTATCTGCGATAAGAGAACATCTTTGCGAAGATATCCCAAAACCCGCACCAAACAGTTTCTCGGGATGCATTTAGTGCTGGTGTATCTCGTGTGGATTGGTATCGTTCCAAATCCGACAATTTTGCTTGCTCATATATCAGTTTATCCTAAAATAGGCCTCATCGCTAAATTTGGGTCAACTTCCAACTAGTCCAGAGTCCAATTAGCGAAAACACGGCGTTGCCAAAGGTCGTTTACCTTAAGTTCCCTTAAGACCTTAAGGCCAGTTGGATTTATAAAATCCAACTGCCCTACGAACTTAAGGTTGGGTGAGACCCAAGTCCCGACGCAAAAGTCGCAAGTTGAAGTCGCAGAAAGACCAAGTTCTTGGGAACGACGAGAAATTGACTCGATTTACACACATTCATAAGATTGATTTTCGACTATGTCAGAAACAATTAAACGTTGTTCCCTGAAATCTTCAAGCAAATAGATTTTCTAAAAAACTGTATTTTTTAGTATTTTTCAAATTAATGTAAAGGATGACATTTTAAAATTGTAGTAGGTCCTTGTAGGGTTCTATTTAAGTTTTTAAAACCACCATTTGATTTATTGTGCGGTTATTAGTTGCGGAGACATCGATAATCAAAGACAAAAGGATCCTTTTCCATTTAAAGTCGGATATCTCAGGAAAAAATCGACATTGAGAGAATAGAAAAAGCAAAATTAAAGCTAAATAGATAATCTAACTGACCAATGTATTGGTTTAACTAAGAAACATTTTCCCAAGTCTGTGGACAAAAAAAAAAAAGAATTGGAAAACATTTGTCTCGCGCTATTTCTTATGACTGTGCGATAACTGTAACTCACAAAATTTGTTGCCAAAAGATCTCAAAACTAGAAACCTAAAGCTTCAAAATTCTTTTTTTTTAATCTCCGTACGACCATTTTTCACTGAGATACAGCATTTCAAAAATCATTAAAAAATTAAGGTTCTTTATTTTCCTAATTTTTTCCAGTAGTGTATAATATAATTGTTTTTAATGTTGGATACATTAAAAACAATTCCATCGTGTTCATACCCAATGAACACGAACGAACAAAAAAAATTAACAAATAAGCAAGCAATCCAGCAAGCGAGTAAACAAAGGAACGAACAAACAACGAAACAAATATACAAATAAACAAATAAATTGCCGGTAAAAAAACTAAATTTATACCCATGAGTAACAAAAATAACGTCGTTGACAATTTCGTCAAATTCCAACTCCTAAATAACACCTCTTTAACATTATACAACAAAAAACCATACAGAAGTCTGCAGGTGCACCTGTTCCATAACTTTTATAACGTAACAATGGATATTGTACGAGATGCTCTTAAATTAAAGTTAATAAAGGCGTATTTGTTAAAGAATAAAGCAGTTGCCTCGGTGGAACGCAATAGTCTTGTATTCGATTCGGTTTATTATGAATTTGTTAAACTACCATAAAAATAATAATAATGTACTAATGACTGTAAATAGAGACTAGAGAATTTCACACTGTGTGGACGGGCGTGTAAAAAAATTATTCGGTTGAGAAACTGAACTAATGTTCTAATACCATAAAAATATGCCGGTTGTTTAAAATTGTATGTAATAAAATGCGGTAGATTGGTGCCTCTTTAATATAACGAAATAAGACATCGATTTGGAAAATTATCCATTGACATCTTTGAAAATTGTCTATAGATTTCAGTGCGTTGTCAATCAGTGTGTTAAAACTCACAAACTGCATACAAAAATTATTACGAACCGTTTAAAATATTTCGAAACAGTGTTTGGCCGAGTCAAATTTGTTATTCAAGTTTTTATTTTAGACAAAATTAGGGACTGGATAAGTGAAAAGGATCGTATTAGGTTAAGTTGTCACATTTACACTCTTTAAAATACAGGATTTCAGGACAGTTTCTGGCATAACTTTATATACACATACCTCAGATACTAGTCAATACAAAAAACTAAATAACTAAAGTGCCACACGAAGTAAAAAAAGTAGTCGCACGCCTTGTCATAACGATTCAAACTTCAGAATAAAGTCTTAAGATCGATTACATTAATTTCACATTAAAACAGTTCAACGAGGTCAAAAATACAAGCCGTTAACCAAAAATAACTGTATTTCATTCTAATGTGCCTGCTCTAAGCGGGTAAGAACTATCAAAATAAGGAATTAGCTTAAGATTCCATTTTTCACATAAAAAAAAACTTACGATTAATGAAAGAGAGAGATTAATATAAATCAGTAGGCGACAGGAGACGAAATATCAACGTCAACTGCGCTAGCAATATTCCCCCTGAATATAACAATTTGTTGACCCGAACCAGTGAAGTTAGAAGACATGGGGTTTTTATGAGAATTTATCGAATTGTCTTACAAGTGAAGTTTTAGGTCTCTGGTAGCGGGGTCATTACCTTGCTAAAGTTATACTAGAAACTCTTATCTTAAAACCCTGTATATTCAGCCTTTTCCACGAGAGTAATACCTTCATAAAACTAAAACGAAAATTATATATAGTATCTATCTTCTATCTAACATACTTCTTTGATACTCGACGTTGATTAAAAATGCGGGATAAAGAAGGATCGTATCAGGTCATATTGCAATAATTATATTATCTAAAATATGTAGAGCCTATCCAGGAGAGGGTAAGATTAGAAAGGCCTTATGAGGTTAGGATTGCCCAAATTACACTGTCTAAAATATGTCTATCTGCCAGAGTTATCACTCTCTAAAACTGTTATAGTCATAGTTACTATTTTACTTCAACAAAATATTTCCGTTAAGGAACGGCTCTATATCTAAAATATAATTTATTAACCCTCGTAACAAACGCCCACGATGAAATAAGTAATCGTAACACGAAGTATCCCCCGTATACTCAAGAAGGCCGCCGTTCAGCAGCTGCGTGGCTGCATGCCTTTGTAAGCGCACGATCAAAGTTCCGATGGAGAGTGAACCTTCTTATCTCTTATATTCTTAGTTTCTGCTCGGTGTCTGTACTTCTAGTTTAATATTTTCCTCACGCTGCGCTGTTCCTTCCTCGTTGCCGCCCTTTTACGGAGCCGCAGCATGAAATTCGTATTTACGCATTCGCCAAAAGCGCTTTTACGAATTAATTAAGTCGAGTTAATTTGATCGATGCCGACGCGTCCCGCGAACGCTGGCGTTATAAATTGTAATCCGTAATTAGGCTTTGCGGGGAAAAAATTGGGTGCGCGCGGGAGCAGCGCCGGGGTCAGCAGCGCCGTGAATTTTGATTAATGCCGGGGTCATTATCGCGTTAAACCGGATCGGCCGCGAATCGGTTCGGTTAATGCGTTCAGGCCGACACATGGACAGGCGCACAAAGCGCTACTTTAAACACATAAATAACACGGGAGTTTTTTACTCGTATCGGGACTTTTGTTAAGCCCATTTTTCATGGGTAATTTGTGATCTCTGTACGGCGTTTTTGCCGGGCGGACGTTGCGAAAAAGGCGCTCTTCTCGGCAAGCCTGGCGGATGTCAAATGGTCACGTTCGATGTAGTTCGGTTTAGTATATCGCATCTCCGCTTCAGAAGTGACACAATTCAAAATAAATAGTTTTGAAATCTTAAAATGGCCTTTTCAGCACGTAGAACATCTCTATCTCGAAATTGAGTGGCCGAGAAAAAATAAACCAACACATAAATGCAGAATATGTGTTTTATGCCACAGTTTTACTTTTTTCAAATAGTCCACCATCGTGTTTTCTCATGACCCATGGACAGGGTGGGGTGTATTCCATCCACCTCAAAATCAATAAATGTCGTCTGGTAGACGTCCCTAATCAGAATCAGTCGAAACCCGATCGATCGATACGATTTAATTGAGTGATTGTGCTAACAAAAAAAAAATTCTCAAATAGTCCACCATTGTGCTTTCTCATGACCCATGTACATGGTAGAGTGTGTTCTATTCACCTTAAAATCAATAGGTGTCGTCTGGGAGACGTCCCCGATCAGTCAAAACCCGATCGATCCGACACGATTTAGTTGAGTTATCGTGTTAATGAAATCGTATGTAGCCGATGAATACCAATAGATTATTACAACAAGCAGGAGTATTGGACTAATTCAAGGTGTTCCTGCTTCAAAGCCCATTTATATAAAAAAAGAAATTAAATATTAAACACAACAAAGAAAAAAAGATCTTTTATCGTTACTAAGTTCAAATTGTATCAAAAGATTTTGTGCAAATTTTTTGGAAAGTTTGTAAAATCTTATTGAATATGTTGATAGTTTGACGATGTAAATCTGAGATCGCAAGAAGTGATCTCAGATTTACTTGTAGTTGTTCATTTAGTGCCTTAATATGAAAGAAATCATTATGATATAATTCATTTACATTATACCTCTCTTTTTAGCGGACCATGTAGCGGATGAATTCGCGATATGTTAGTTCAGCTGTTACACATTAGCACCAACTGAGAATAGTAAAAAGTGACACTACCGCCATTTAGCGAAAACTATTAAAAACTAAGATGTGAGACGTTAGTTCCATAGATGCAGTCCACCATAATGGTTATAAAACTGTGTTCGTTTAAAGTCTACATCTTTAAATTTTTGGGTTGTCACTTCTGAAGCGGGAGTGCCATATGTAGTTTTAAGATAGTTTCCCCGGAAACCCACTTTTCTATAGAATTTCATTGAATTTTGGGTACACCTAAAAGATAAACTTCTCGAAGGAAATTGAATAAATGAAAAATTTTTGCCCGGACAATAAAGAAGATATTCACCATCAAAGTTGGAACTTTTTGCATGACTTGAATGTACCAGTTGACTAAAAGTTACACATTTTACATGATAACCTGAAAACTTTTCTATACATTTTTTCCAAAAACAATTCATCTATAAATTAGTTTATTACGAATATTTTGAATAAAAAAAATTGGTTGTTGCCCGATTTGTTGAAAAGATAAACACTTTTAAAATATGCCAGTTTAACTTTTGCTTAGTAAGTTTTTTTTTAAAGTTTGGACACACGGAAACTAGACTTCCTTCCCCAGAAAGCCTACAGGCAGATTTGAGTAGGAGAAGGTTACACATATAAACGCGGACAAACACCCAGCCCTGAGGGAAGTGCCAAGTTCCCTCTGGTGAGAATCGAACGCACGCAAACAATGTGCCCAGTATTTGGCCCAGTTGCTCCTGTTACCAAATACCAAGTCAGCACCACCGCGGTACTATGAGAATGAGACCATGTGTCACCCATCCAAGTCGCAGCTATTCGTTGCTTGACTTCAAATAGCGCAGGTCCGACAATGAACGGAGTACACTGCCTCATTCTCCATCGAGGGCTTTTGGTCAATTAGCGTCTGGCAACGTCTGAAAAGAACGTTTTTATATTCACAACATCTTGAATTTTTGCCAAGCTCGCTCAATTCATCATTACGTTGTCCTATGCTTGGTTAGTTACTTTTAGTAGTTAGTTACGCTGTTTACTTTTCGCAAGATTCATATTTGCAATACAATTTAAACGTTTCTGTATTATTTTCCGCTTTGCAAATATTTCTTTATTGTCCCGCAATTGATCACGACAAAAATTCATTTTTAATTTTTCTATAAATTCTCTTTCACGTGAAAAAGTTTAGACAGTCAGGTTAAGTATAAGACATACACAATCACAACATATTAAAATACTACACAACGCAACGTTGCCATGTCTCTATTTTCAACTAATAAATATACAGTTGTGTGTGTGTGTATACGTATACCTGCAGTGTCTGAGTACAGAGTATAGTCTCTGAACAAAAATAATGAACAGTAGACTACTGATATTCTAAAAATTTTACGTTTACCCGCGCATTTATTTTTGGACCAAAATAAATGCGCGGGTTCTAAATGCCAGACAAGCACGCACTTCCTGTACCTACTGCAAAGAGTGACAAAAATTAGTGGAGGGTTCCGATATGTGTAGTTTATTTCAAGATGCATCTTTCGCAGAAATACCTCCTGTTTTGGCTGAAAGTTGTCCACTTTCAAAGACAATAAGGCGATAGTAGAAACTATTTAAAACTGGTGTTTACTGTGCGGGATGCCTGGTCTATAGCCATCCATACAGGGACAGTAGTGGCTGAAAACATCGTTGCTGTGGAGAAACTATTTATTCAGTGAACACATGCATATCACCTACCGGTAGATTTAGGAATTCTTACGCACACTGTGAAGGACGCAACCGCAAAGGATGATATGAACGGATAACGGTCTGGTCTTATAATTCTTCCTGAGTGTGTCTATGTATATGATCTGCATGTGATCACATGCAGATCAGAACACATTGTTCCCTTTGAGTGCATCACTCACTAATAAAGACACAAAATCGCATTAGAGCAGAATGATGCAAAAAATGTTCAAGCGCTGGGACTACAAGGTATCCAAGGATGCTGTCAGTATGGTAACGGGCGACTTGCCTTTATTATTTTTTGCTCCCCATAGCGGAATCAACAACTATCACTATCAGCCTCGGGTCCATTATACGCAAACAAAATCTCAAAGCAAAGAGTGGCTCTTGGAAGATGAGGATACTTCGGCGGAAATAATTGAAACGACGACGCAAATGGTTGCGGTATTTTTCTTTGGAAATATGGTGTGATGGAGAGGGTTGTACTGGATGAATAGCAAACAATCTCTGGTACTTGGTACATGGAAAAATGTTTTCCGAAATTCATTTAAAAACCACAAAAAGATCTCGGCTTGATACATCATACTCCATTCATGACTCACCATGATCTAGTACAGAAACCAAAGCAAACGATTGCAAGCACTGACTCCTGTGGATTATAATCCTTACAGTTCAGATCTCGTGCCCTGTGACAGGTCTGTTTCCTGGAATCAAAAACATCTGAACGAAAGGAGTTTGTCTAGCGAAGAAGAATTTTTAGCAGAGCGGGAACAAAAGTGTGCGGATCTATAGGAAATATGAATATGGAAGAGTTGGTTTGATGGGTGGCCTATGTTAAAATGCATCAAATATGTCAAAATGCTTCGGCCTATGTCCAAATGCATCAACTGTGGTGAACACTGCTTTGTAAAATTAAGAAAAGTAAGTGTGGAGGGCAAACATGTCCAAACGCCACATTGTTCACACAAAAACAAGTCAGTTCGGATAGTCTAAATAATATACCTTTGAAATAATACTTACCTATGTATTGCTAGCTTCCTGTTAAGCCTTGGTTTCGCTGTTTTCGTGACTTGTCCGCGAACTATCCTCGCTACTTCCGTGGGCGTTTCTTTTAATCCAAAACTAGTAACGTAATGTCCTAAATTAACCGTTCTGAAATCGAAGATGGCGCGCAACTTGGATGGATACGTATTGTAAAAACGGGACCATGATGTGTACGCTGAAACAGATAGAATTGACATATTCGATTACTACAAAAAACATTTACAAAAATCGTGATAAAAATCGTAAAGTATGTTAATTAATATATTTTACAGAGAATAGTGATGCCTTCCAGATGTGTTATGTACAATGATCTTTTCCATTAGTGTTGGGAAATATTCTGAATTTGAATAAATACTACTTTAAATTAACTTTTCTTTTTTCTTTTTGAGTTGATGTGTTTGGGTACTCCTGTGTACTTTATCTCACTGCAGCAATATTTTTATCTGACCGACCACGCCGAGGACGT
Organism: Rosalia funebris; assembly: GCA_037954035.1. Lineage (NCBI taxonomy): Eukaryota > Metazoa > Arthropoda > Insecta > Coleoptera > Cerambycidae > Rosalia > Rosalia funebris. The sequence continues at coordinate 11,145,747 of JAZFAV010000004.1, forward strand.
TTTGATGTTGTCTTATCAATAACAAAACTCGTCTCTTCAAACTTCATTAAGTTACGAACTGTTAAATCTGTAGGTGTTGTCCTAACTTTGTGCGATCTTTTTTTATGCAACTGATCGCTCACTTTCATAAAACAGTTTTACACGAGCCATTCGTTGTTGAACTGCTAATCACGACATGTTGACGTCGTATGGTTTGAAGATGACAGTCGTTAAATATTGATGTTCTATCTTTGACATAACACAAATAGAGCCAATTCAAATTCTATAGTTCCAACTGAGACATTCTATATGTTTCACTCACTTCTAAAACGCCCAAGTTCTACTTATATTTTAGTTTTCACATTAAAAAATACAATATTAATTAATGTTATATTCTAAAATTAAACAATAAAAACTGTAGGAGGAAAAATTTCCTTCATACGTAACTTGGTACTTGAAATGTATTTTATATTATAGTCAGCAAATTTTAAGTTGAAACAGTTTAATTCGCGACTAGTGACTAATTCGAACCTAATTATTTTATTGTTGGCGGATATAACGTTTCCCTAATCTTGCATTATTCACCCTGAAACTATCCCTTGTAATCGAATGGAACGACTGCCGTATATAGGTCGTTTCTCGGTCATAAATCAAGACCATCATAATTAAACATTCGCCAAATTCTGTAGCATCATCATCAATTATTGCACTTATGGTTATTTAGCGATATATTTATCATTTCTGAAAGTGATTAGCCTTCATATATATCACGGGGGGCGGTGGGAGTCGCTGATCGTCAGATCCGGACACAGAAACGCACTCGGAGTTGTCAACACGGCGACGCTGAATGGACGCCCGTCAGTCACGGTCGCCGGACTTCGACGGCGTCGCCTTTCCACCGGTGTTTCGCTCTTATTGTGCATCTAAACTCAGTTTTGTATGAGCTGAATGTATCGTTTTACGCTGGCAATCGATCATCGAAAGGTCGGGTTTCTTTAAGGCTCCGCGGGACTTTTGATACGATATATGGAATAAAATCGTTCTGGCAGTCGTACTTCACATACTAATTTCGATCGGTCTACGGGTGAGTGGCTGGAAATAAGTAGGAAGGTATCTTTCCCGTTGTCCCGATCGTTCACTTCCAATTTAACGGGGTAACTGCGACAATGTGAAATTTTTATTTAAGGTAGTTTCTCCGGAAACTCACTTTTCTATAGAATTTCAACAAATTTCGGGTGCACATGAAGAATAAACTTCCCCAAGGAAATTGCTTAAATGGAAAATTTTTGCCCGTACAATAAATAAGATAGTCACCATCAAAGTTGGAACTTTTTGCATGTTTTGAATGTACCATTGACTAAGATACACATTTTACATCATAACCTGAAAACTTTTCTATATATTTTTTCCAAAAACAACTCATCTATGTATTAGTTTATTATGAATATTTTGAATTAAAAAAATTTATTGTTGCCCGATTTGTTGAAAAGATAAAAATTTTTAAAATATGTCAGTTTAAACTGTGCTCGATAAGTCGAGGGCTTGTCAATTAGCGTCTGGCAACATAGCGGAATGCATTTTACCAGTCGTCACTTGTGCTATTACTGCATATTCATTAAAAACAATATCTAAAATTTAATTTTGTCCTAAACGACTTTTCTTTTTTTATTTTTTCAAGTGAAAGAACGTTTTTACATTCACAACATCTTAAATTTTTGCCCCGTTTGCTAAATTTAATAATACGTCGTAATGCCTGGGTTATTCTGTTTACTTCACAAAATTAATTGCTGCAAAACAAAGTTGTGGATATTTAGTAAGTAATTATACAAATACGTATGAAGATGATGTTATGAATTTTTCACATTCACGATCTTCGTAGTCAGGGCTAAATGAATGAGTACACCCATAAGGTTCGAGTATTTAATACACACTAGTTGTTGTAAAAATAGTCATTTTTAATAGAACCCCTTGTCCACTCTCTATACACTATAATGTTCACAATAAAATCATCATTATCATCATGAGGTCATCAGTCCTAAGACTGGTTGGACGCTAACCTCCAGCTTCTCCTATCTTGTGCTAACCTACGCATTTCGCTAATTGTGCTAAAACCCACATCCCTTACTATTTGCGAGCAGTAGTGTAATCTAGGCCTACCTCTGCCTTTTTTCACTCCTATTTCTGCCTCCAAAATATCGGGGACTATTCCCCCATGTCTCAGCAAGTGGCCTACCATTCTATCTCTTCTCTTCTTTATGTTTTTCCAAATACTTCTTTTCTCGCCGACTTTCTCTAATACTTCTTCGTTTCTAACCCTATCAGTCCACGGTATTTTCATCATTCTTCGGTAACATCACATCTCAAAAGCTTCTAATTTCTTCCTACTTGCTTCCCCTACCATCCAGGTTTCGCAACCGTATAGTGCCGTGTTCCATACATACGTTTTCAAAAATCTCTTCCTTGTTTCTAAGTTTATTATCCCCGAGCATAAAAGTGCTTTCTTTTTGTTAAAAGCTACTCGACCCTGCGCTATCTTTGTTTTATATATTTATCGCTTCTTCCATCCCAATTTATTTTGCTTCCTAAATAAGTGAAGTCTTTAACTTCCTCCAATCTTTCATTATTAATTTGTACTTTCGTTTTTGCTCTGCTCTCGCGCCCTCTGCACACTAACACTTTAGTTTTGTTTTTATTCACCCTCATTCCGTATCCCTCTGTCAACATTGCCTCCATTTCGTTCAACGCTGATTCTAATTCCTCCTTACTAGATGCTAATACTGCTATACCATCCGCGAATCTCAGCATTTTTAGTTTCTGTCCCTGTACTTTAATCCCGAAATCCACTCTATCTTTTACCACATTAATCGCGTCTTCGATGTACAGATTAAAAATTAGTGGTGATAGCGTACATCCTTGTCTTACTTCTTTCCTAATACCTACTTCCCTTACTTCCCCTTCTACTTCTATAACAGCAGTTTGCTCTTTGTATAGATTATGTACTACTCTCCTATCTCTATACTTCATTCCCGCGCTCTTTAGTATCTCGAACATTTTTTCCCATCTTACGTTATCAAAAGCTTTTTCTAAATCTACAAATCCTATATAAGCGTTCTTTCCTTTTTCTATTGCTTCCTCTAACATTACTCTTAGCGCCAGAATAGCTTCGCGAGTTCCCCTATTTCGCTTAAACCCGAATTGGTCTTCTCCTAGTATTTCCTCCGCTCTATTTCTCATCCTCTTCTGCACTATTCTGGTTAAGATTTTTGACGCGTGGGAAGTTAGGCTAATCGTTCTAAAGTTCTCGCACTTGTCGGCTCCTCTCTTTTTCGGTATAGTAACGATAATGTTCCTCTTATAATTCTCCGGCATCTCGCCCGTTTCGTATATGTATTTTACCAGTTCAAACATTCTATTTACCATTTTCTGTCCCGCACATTTCAAAATTTCCGCCTGTATTACACCCGGCGCTTTATCGTTCTTTAGCCCCCTTAGTGCTATTTCAAATTCCTCTCTCAATATAGGTTTTCCTACATCGTCCCTATCGATGCTAGATTCTTCCTCTAATATCTCTCCTAATTGCTGACCCTCGTATAAATTTCCTAAGTACTGCTTTCATCTATCCGCTTTCTCCTCTTTTCCGATCAGTATGTCCGGGGGACATACTGATCGGAAAAGAGGAGAAAGCGGATTGATGAAAGTCAATCGGGATTGACTCCTAACGTTTCTACTTATTGGTCCTATATCCCTGAAGTTCCTCTTAATTATTTTGTAAGCCTCATCGGTCTTCCCTACTTGGAGCTTATCTTCTACTTCTTTGCATTTATCCTCTATCCATTGTTCTTTTGCTTTTCTACACTTTCTAATGATTTCCCACTTTATTGACTTATAAGTTTTCAGTCCTTCCTCGTCTCGGCTGTTTTTGTAGCCTCGTCTCTTTTGTATTAAGTTTAAGATTTCGTCCGTTATCCAGGGCTTCCTAGCTTCCCTTCTTTCGTGTCCTAAAACGTCCGTAGCTACGGAATCTAGACTATTCTTGATACCCTCCCACTCAGTTTCTGCGTTCTTGATTTCGTCATTACTCGCTTTATTTATTAATTGATCTGTTTTCTCCTGGAACTTATCTTTCATATTCTGATCCCTCAATATGTCTACATTTATACGCACAATAAAATAAGATTTTCAAAATCCCTGTGGCTAATTTGCAAAAAGAGCAATACATTGTTGAAGAATATGCAACTATATCGGCAGAAATGTTACAAAATGAATGCTTTTAATAACACGAGGAGGCACATAAATTTGTGCACTGAACTTTACTTTATAGCTATTTACCATACAATTACTTTAATTTATAGATGAATTTTGTCAGAATTATTAAAAAAAGATTATATAAAATAAGACACACATTCTTCATCTCATGACTACCTTAGACCTAGATATTTTTTGATACCTTGGTATTAGATAGTTTGAGCCATGAGTAAATTATCATGTGGTAAGCTGAAGAAGATAAAATTAATATTATTTTAGCATCATAATGAAGTAAATGGTATGTAACATCCCGTAACTTCATTATAAAATTATACGTTATGAATAAAGCTTACCAAGACATGCCAACTTGTGAAGATCTTTATCGGCATTTATAGAATTTTCAAAACGTTTTTGTAGCGCCGTGGCAGCTTTTTCGTGATCGGGCTCTTCCATTAGGACACTGAGGTGTTTTAAGAAATCCTCCGGGTTATGTTCTTGCAAACTAAAAGTTACATACATAGTAGCAACAAAAACCTACTATACGACAAATACTTACAATACTTTGTGCTGTTGCAGCCTCGTGATAAAATCTTGTTCTTCGTGAGTGAGGAAGATGAAGGACGAGCCAGATTTTCCAGCTCGTCCAGTTCTGCCCACTCTGTGGAGGTAATCCTCGTCGGTTTGAGGTCCGGTATACTGAATGATGCAGTCTGCAGCTGGGACGTCTATCCCCCTGGCAGCGACATCCTGGAAAAAACGGTTCTATAAAGGAAAAAAGATCTTCCAAGGATTATTCGGTGTCAATAAGAGATTTCTCATTTTTGAAGAAATATGACAGGATTCAGAAGTATGACACAGAATTTGACAAACGTTGGCAAACAATTTTATTTTAAAAACTATGCTAAAACAGATTAAGGTGTTTATGATTTCGGTTTTCCTTAGAAGTTTGATCAGTAACCCCTAATTATGACTTTAGATTCGTGTTCAACGGGAAAATATACAAAAAATAAGTAAGGTTTCTTCCTTAGCACACACAACTTTTATTTTTTTGTGGGCCTGTGTAATCGAAGTGGTTGCTCTAGAATGAAGGTTGACGTGAAAAAAAATTGGACATCTAAACGCGTACTTTCTATATACTTTAATTATGATGTGCGTTGGTTGAAGAGTGGGAAGCAATCCCTCAAGACAGCATAAGAAAAGTTATCCGATCTATGCGTAATCGTTTAGAAAATGTTATTAGGAGAAGGGGTTGCAACACCAAGTATTGAAAAAAAAATTAAATGCATTTCAACTGAGGATTATTTTCTTTTTCGTTTCTTATTCACCCTTTCCGTTTCAACTCTTTTGTGTTACACATGTTGTTCGGCTCATAACTTTGTCAGAACAGGTCCGACTCCAATCGAAGTGGTATTATTTGAAACAACTGTTTTTAAACTTTCAAACAGTTCATTGAACTTTAATTCAAATGGTACTGGAGAGAGTACATATTCTCTCAAAGTTGGAGCATGTTGCTGAGTCGATTGTTTTGCTCTCAAGTGTAATTATCAAGTCAAGTGTCAAGTGACATGATTAATCTTATTTATTAGTTCAAAGTGTAAAAACCTGAAATTCCTTTAATCATAAATTAATGTAAAATAAGTTAAATTTCTTGACGATTTACCTAGGGCTTTGATCCTAATAACAGTAAACTAATAGGATATTTTCTAAATGTTCAGGAATTATACGTTGACGTTTGCTACTAAAAATCCATTTTAACTGTGAAAATGATCGTTCAATATCACAAGATATTACCGCTGCTTATTTGATATGTGGAAAATGTCTCAAAGGAGCCCATTAGAAAATTTAGAAAATTGTCCCCATTAGAAAATTCGACTTACTTTTTATAAAAAAAAAACCCACAATTAAATATATAATACGGAAACTACGATTATTTTCGAAAAGAGAAGTCAATTTTGTCTTTACAGTTTCTGCAATAGTTCCCGATAATTCCTATCGATATTCGTGGATATATTTTAAATAACGCGACAAAGAGACACAGGCGGGAGCAACGTATTTACTAAAGCGGTTAATAATATTGTAGGTAGGGGTTTACTGCAAGTGAACGATAGTAGAGAGTCTCTTCCCGCTCCGAAAGCATCTGGAAGCATTCACGGTGAAAGATAAAATTTACCTAGATAAGATAGAGTAAATTTTACCTAGATAAAATTTACTCCCTGGCCCGGCCCTGGAATGACAGGACGAGTGCTGATGTCTGCTCATAACAACATAAAAAACAAAATATTGTTTTACTTACATGGCCACATAGGAGAAATCTAGTTTTGATTAAATTGTATCTTCCTTAACAAATACGGAATCTTCATTGTTGGTCTCCACCATGTATTTATAGAATTCAGTACTTTTACTAATACCATTTAGAAGTTTTTAACTAGAGAATGCGATTTGTACATCTTAGTGTTTTAAAAGCCGTAGTTTGATACACTTTGACAGGTATAACAAGGTGTATTACCTTTAGGAAAATTATTATTTTGAGCCAACGTATTCATTTTATAAAAACTGATTTAAAAGTTGGAACAGACAAACTTTATTTGAAGTGTTGATAAATGGGTTGCTAGCAGAACTGACTTTAACGAAGCATAAATTTAATATTATAAATAAATGTTAAATAAGTATTTCGAGAAAGATGATATCATTATATAGAAATATAGAAACTAGAATACATAACTGCCACGATCTATCTCTAAAATAGTAATAAATGGATTTTAAGAAATACCGATTTTTTCATTCTTGTTCACCTCACTGGATAAGATAATGCTACCTAAATTCATCTGAGGTGGTGTGCTTTATTTATATTGAAAAATCGCCCTGTACATTCCAGTAAACCGAATTTTATCACATAAAAAATATTTGTCCACCAATTAAATAAGACAAATAGTTTGAGATGAACTGACTCTTATAATTCCGAATTAAGTAGTCATCAAATAAAAACATACAAAGATCTGATTGGCGTCTGTTTGATTTACTATCAATCAAATAGTTTCGCTGTTGACTTTAAGATAAACACTTGGATAACTTCAATTCCTCGTTATTACAATTTTATCTTTGAGAATATCGATGGACGCACTCATAAAAGATACTCATCCAGTTATTAACGAAAGTCAACATCAATTGTGAAGTACTTGTTTAGTGACAGTCGTTTCTCAACGGGTTCTTGGTGGCTCGTTATTTTTTAGCTAAATCACGAATTAATGTCGCTTTAGATGAGGATAAATTTTAATTAAGAAATAATTCCGTGCAGATAATAAATATGTACGGCTGATACGTGCAGATATGTATGTATGTTTATAGACAGGGATTAAAAGATGTAAGGATTGATTTATCGATGAATGTTGAAAAATATTATCATATGGGAACGTTTTAGCAGTAGTAATACAATTTTAGAATATAATATTTGTATTGTAAGACTTGCAGTCAATGCGAATGTGTACAGATAACCAAACACCATTTACAATAAACAATCAGACAATTGAAGAGGTCAGTGAATTCACCCACCTAGGCAGCATAGTTACAAAAACAGGCGGTACTGAAGATGATGTAAACAACCACATCAAAAAAGCCAGACAAGCATTCGGGATGTTAAACAGTGTGTGGAAATCCAGAGAATACTCTAATTCAACAAAAATAAAAATTTTCAATTCCAACGTCAAAGCCGTACTTCTATATGGGGCAGAAACATGGAAGATTAGCCGACAAACCATTTCCAAGTTACAAGTCTTCATAAATTGGAGCTTACGCAGAATTATGCGTATTTTTTGGCCGGTTCAAATGCGTAATGAAGACCTGTGGAATGTAACAAAGCAACAACGAATTGAAACTGAAGTCAAAATGAAAAGGTGGAAATGGATAGGCCACACACTGCGTAGAGAAGACTATAACATCAGTAAGAGAGCTTTGGAATGGAACCCACAGGGTAGCAGAAGAATAGGAAGGCCAAAGATGACATGGCAAAAAACTGTCAGGGGAGAATTAGAAGAAATTGGAAAAACGTGGCAACAGACAAAACAGACAGCCCAGAACAGAACCAGATGGAAGGCATTTGTTGAGGCCCTATGCTCCTGAGAGGAGTTAAGGACATATATATATATATATATATATATATATATATATATATATATATATATATATATATATAAGACTTGCAGTCTGTAAATTTGTTTCTTAGTGTAAGTGAAACTTCCAGTATCTTTCCAACAACTTCAAGTTTCCATGGATACAGAATTTTTTACAGGGATGAATGTCTATATCAAAGAACTTTTTTTGTGTAAGTAACAATTACATTCTATTATCAATATATCTGTGTACTAAGAATATGCGTATTAAGACTAGGAATACTATATAAAATAAATATTTTATATAGAACTCAAAAAATTAGATATAGTTGTAGTGGTTAGTGGTAATAGAATTGGCATGGTAAAGCAGGGGATGGAGTAATTAGAGGTTATAAGGGTTTGTTTAAAAATTAGACACATAAAAATAGATTGTAAAAACTTAAATATAAAGAAGAAATATATACTGATATTGCAATGCTGATTTGCGAGAATTGTATGTAATGTAATTTATGTACAGGTTGGGACAGAGCAACTTGCTTATTTAGAAGTTTAACTAAAAAAAAAAATTAATGCAGATATAGATTTAATTCTTTAAATAGCATCAAGTACAACATTTAAACTTTATGTTTACACAGTTTCCACAAAGTTTATACAAAGATGATATCAGGCAGGTGGCGTCCATTATTTTCAATACACTGGGTTAATCGAACTCGGAAGTTTCGTTCAACTCTTTCCAGCATATCGACGGGTATGTTGCAGACAGCTTGACGAATGTTGTTCTTCAAGTGAGCCAGGGTCCTAGGACGATCGTTGTAAACAAGTGATTTTAGATAGCTCCATAAAAAAATAGTCGCAGGGGGTTAATGCACGGGTACGTGCAGGTTATAGGTACGGCATTGAGCGATCGTCAGAAATTTATGCCTCACCAGCGAACGCGCGCTTCATCTTCGTCCATTACATGATGGTAACTAAAGCAAGCGGAGCTACAACTTTACGCCCCGCCCTCTCGAATGTACCTATCCCGATCCTCCTAGGAGCAACCATCGCTTCAGGGCGCAAAATTCAAATAAGCAAGTTGCTCTGCCCCACATTGTATGCAATTTACATACTTCTAGAGAATAAATCACCATCCATATCATAGTTTACGTATATTAATCTTTATTGAAATATGAAAATGATAATTATTGACAGTTATTGACAGTAAAAATTGACATTAAAGACAAAGGTAAGTAAAGGGGACATGCAGGCAAATTCGTAGCAGTTTTGATATCGATGTGATCCATTCTTAACATAATAGTTACTACAAATATTGCAAATATAACTTTGGATGATAGCTGATTTGGATGGAATTTCAATTTTTAATTTGTTTTTTTTTTGGTTTTTAAAATTACTTTCATTTCATTCATGGTACGTGAGATACTGATTTGTAATAAGTACGATATTTTACTAAGTACTGCTATAATTATACTTTAATTTTTTTATTGTCTAAAACTAATAACGAAGTTTATGCTTTTACGCTTACTTTCAGATAGGAAACTGTCATTTGTATTATTTAATAATTCACAGAAACAATTCTAGTGTTTCTGTTTATTTCCATCCTGGATATGTGACACAGAAACTAGTTGGGGGACTGTTCTACGGGGACTATTCAGACCAGCCTCGATAGTAAACTGATATATCCTTAAATGATAAATCACCTTTATACACGCGCATGTATGAATGAGATAACATATTACAATTGGAATGCCAAAAGTATAAACCAAAAATTAATAAATCATGATTATTTTTGAATAATTATAATATTTCTTTATACTCTTATTGAACGACAGCGACCTATTATATCACGGACGCCAGGAGATGAGCTACTTCTAACTTAGAAATTTTCCTGAACCTCCACTCTTGTAATGGGATCCTTTACTTGCCTAACATGTAATAGACAAAACATCTACGATTTTACACCCTATCCGAGGGATGGCATGTTTTCTACACCAACCTCACGTAAGTTTGTGTAGCTTCTGTGAATTTACTGATATGAAAGTTGTTAGAAGTTAGCCAACCGGTAGTCACCCATTCTAGTGGTATCCACGGCGGCCATTGCATGACTAATATGATTAATATGTCCGCCTAGGCCACAGTCCGCTCATGATGATTTTATGAATAAAATTTATTTCTCAATTTAAGTGTATCTTATTTAATTCTTTAAGAAAAAGCGCAGGTATTAAATTTTGTCTGTTCAAAAATTATAACTTAAATTTGTCTAAACAAAAACTATACCTTTTCATTAAAAAATGCATGGTATGTTGAACTGCAATATGTGCATGATTTTATCTATGTACTTTTTTTAGTCACCTTTTGATACAATTTAAGGTTGTGTCTGTAGAACCATCACCCCATTTATTTAGGATATCCTGTATATGAGAATTATCTATATGACTGCGATCTTTTAGCGTAATAAATAGGTGTTTTAACTTCCACTTGTACGAGGGACACTATTTATATTTTGAGCCTTAGCAACACTAAGTGTTGTCAGACGCCATCTGGCGTTTCCAATGGAAAGTTTGACATTTTTGACCATAACCTTCTTCAGAACATTTTATCACCGATTTGTGCTGTTTACAGTGCTGAAAATGTAAATAGTGTCCCTCGTATACTTTAGAGTAAATGTAATGGGTTGGAAATGCATCGTATTCTATTGAAATCGATCCAATATTAGCACTGAAGTATTACCCGTTGAAGGCTAAACAAATTCCGGGTAACGACCAAGCATTACATTACTGAATAGTTTAGCACGATGGGAAATGAGGGATGCCATTTAAAAAGCATTGGCTTCAGGCACAATGTTGTCTTCGTCTTCGTCCCGCTGAGCCGCGGAATAAAAAATTGGTATTATAATGTGATTTTTTCTTGTTTATTGCCGTGTTATTTCGGAGCTCATCATATTAAAGCACATTTTAACAGAGAGCGGCCACAATTTTTTTAAATATAGTTGCCCGAGCTACGAGGTATTTTTAAGAATGCAACATATCAATCTTCTTAGACGAAATAGCCATGTCGACGGTTTAATAATAATTACTATACAACTTATATTTAAAGAGCGTTACAATTTATTAAAAAAAGTAATCAGGCACGCACTTATAATTATAATATTTCCAATTATTCCGCAGATGTACCCCATCTCGCCTCGTAATTCGATCCGAGACATTTATTTATTCGACTTCGCGCGCTCTCTGGGATACCTAATTTAAAAATTACTCCTATCAAAATGTTATTAGGTTTTCTATAGGAACGTACTATGTCAGAACGACGGCTTTTTTTCTGGCTGCGGCTGTTATAATTTCGACTACTTAATACTTTGTTACGATATGATTTATTGCCTCTTTGATTAAATTGCATGTTTAACTATCGCTTTTGGGCACTTGATATATCGTCTTTTTGGTGTAATTGAGTTTTCGTGAAAATATCTCTTATTGGTCTCGTATTCTGTTGGAAACGTCATAGTTTCCGAATTTTGTTCGCAACGGTTTTCGTACGGGACGTGTTCTAGGTCCATGTCATAGTTTCAGAAGATAAGATAGTAGTTAGTAAATAACAAAATAATTAATAGTAAAAGTGCAGTTAGTAATTTAGGTAAATAATGTGAACTGAGTTATCATTTGGATTTATCATCGTCTAAAGGGAACACTTCCAGGGGTTGTTGCATAATAAACATATTAAAACATTGCTCATGCTTCAAGAATAGTACAGCTCGTCAAGAATAGGAAGTCTCAAAACTGCGATATCGGACCATTGAGACCTTTGCAGAGTGAATATCGAGTAATTGCGAATGCAGGTGAATATCGAGTGAATAAGTATCGAGCAATCGAATGAATATCGATAATCGTCGAAACTGCAGTCACGTTTCTGTGAAAATATAGTGGCATAAAAACGTAGTAGTTGTTTTACTCATTTCCGTTGTGAATATCGAGTCTGTATGAATGTACACAGAGTTCGATATGGCCGGGCGTAAAGTGCATCTCTTTCCCTCCGAATGATGTCTCACTCCTCCTTGTACGCATACCTAGAGAATCTCACACCTTTTCCTATTCTTGACGAGTAGTATAATTTATGCAAAGCGTTTGTGGAGATAATATAACATATTGTCCTATTCTCGCAACCGCTTTCGCATCACCACTGCGTCGCTGTCCCATCCTTGGACGGCGTTCGGCTCGAATCCTCTTCCGGCCCGTCTTCGCTTCAGTTCTGCCTGGATGATCACGGCCTAGACCACTAGGCCGTGGTCATCCATTGGAGCGCTTCCAGTTTTCTCTTCGCCGCACTACGCTTTGGTTTAGAGACGGACCGTTTTGTTCTGGCACCTGGTCCTAGATTTTTGTCCTTGGGGGTCTTCATGGGTCCTACGTAGATGGCAACTTAGCCCTGCGGTGGCAAGCATCCTTCCTGCATTTGCGAGTCTCCATGTCCTGTTGTTGGAAAATTTTCCTTCGTTCCGCTGGTGCTGGACACTCTTGCGCGCGGTGTTGGGATACTTGTTTTTGTTATTCAAAGGTATCTCTAGGTGAAGTCAATATTTTACAGACGAAGAGCTAGGAGTTCCTCGTGCGATATCCATTTTGTTGCCTGGTTTATGTGCAGATATTTTGCCAAAAAATTATAATTGAAAGAAATTACTATGAAGCTTTGAAATATTCTAGTCTCGACGGGATGGGACAAAAATAGGTTTAGACACATATTATCTACATTTTTAAGGATACTCTTTATTTATTTGTATAACTTATACTCTAATAATAATACATCCATGTAATTTCACTTACCAGATCAAATTAGAATATAAATCTGGGAAATTCAAGAACAACGTTGCCTTAGCAATCGTATCCTTCACGATAGAGGCGCACCTACCCTGACGCTTGATAATGGTCTAAGATAATTGGGTTTAGGTCGAGCAGTACTACTGCTCTATACCCACACAATAAACTACTCAGACTAGGGGTTATATTCTATCGTTTGCGTTGTGTAACTGATTTAATATCGACTATCAGAACTTTAAAGTGTATTTTATAGTCTCCTCGTGACCGAAATGAGTTAAATACTGGAACCTTCAAGTCTCACTGGGCCATGAAGTGTCCCATATACGAGAGTAGCCTCAGAAGTACCCTACCTAACAAAGAAAACACAATAAATTTAGGGAAAAAATACGAGTATACGAGTGCGTGTGAAAGCAATTCGAACTTTAACTCATTGATTTTGGCCATCGCGATAACGGATGTGGTGCACTGAAACGGATAACGGAACTGGTGCATTGTCTTGATGACACAAAACTTTCTTTTTCGCCAAATGCAGCCGTTCTTCCTTGATTTAATCACTCAAACGCTGCAATAAGTTCGCATAACACTCGCCGTTGATTGTTCTTTCTTTCTGAAGATAATTCAATGTAAATTATCCCACGTGTATCTCAAAAAACTGACGCCATGATCTTGATTGTGGATGGAACTGTCTTCGCCCTTTTTAGAGGTGATTTTCTCCTTTCAGTCCAATGTTTTGCCTGTTCCTTCCCCTCAGGTGTGAAGTAATGGACCCAGGTATCATCCATGGTTATGAATCGACGCAAAACTAAGCTTTATTCCTGTGAAACTTCGCCAAACACTCTATCAAAACATCCTCACGACGCTGTTTTTATTCCCTTGTGAGTACTCGCGGCACCCATCTTGCGCACAGCTTTTTCATGTACAAATTTTCAATTAATATGCGATGTACACAACTTTTTGAAATGCCTACCATGTCTGCTATTCGCGCACTTTCAGTCGACGGTCACCCAGTTTCATTTTGTGGATTTTCTTCGTCATTTTTGGCATGGTCGCCTCATTCGGTCGATTACGACGATGTTCATCTTGGCAGCTCGTACGACCTCGTTGTTAAAACGACCCAATATTTTACTATTGTAAACGAAGGTGTACACTCGTCCAGAATAGAATTTAGCTCCGCTTTGATATTGGTTGGATGGAGACCTTTCAAATGAAAGTATTGTATCACATAATGATGATCAATTTTTTCCATGTTTACAAATTCACTTCAGAGAGCGTTCATTATTTATATCTTCCAAACAAATACTAAACACGTAGCGTCGTCAAACTTCAAACTTGAGCTTTATAAGGTTGGTACTTCCTACCATACTCATTCTTTTTAAACAACAACCGCCATCTATACGTCACTGGGTCCTTCCGAGACTACTCTCATAGCTAATAACTGTAGACAATTATTAATAAAACTTATTTTACAATTATTACGACCAGAATATTCTTCTCTGAACTGTAAATGTTATTTCTCTGAACTGATTACGTAAAGCAGCGAACAACTTCTCTGACCAATTTCAATGTACTTACTTAGCTAACGGATCAACCTAATGACTTTCAACAGCCAGTACCAGTTGATAAACATTATTCGGACAATGGGCTATAATTATCTGATCAATAACAATTTTTTATAGCACGCAGCGGCCACCAAACCGAACTCGAAACAATTGTCGGGAATGTAAAAGTCGAATTCTTCGGCTGCTTCATCTAGATAAATACCAGTTAGCACCTGAATTAGGCGCAATGATATTACATTTTCTAGCGGTAGTGATAATCTTTAATATCTTTAAATAGTAGATGCGGAATCAGTGTGGGGTTCTATTCATACCTTCCAGGTAATTAACCTGCGACGATTAACGTTATTGGATTTCTTAAGTGGCCGCCGAATCAGGGGCCCCCAGCTGGTCGCCGCCGTTTCGGCCGCCCGCTGGGCGACAGTCACACTCGTTTATCCCATTCAACGACCGATTTTAATTCCGATTTATCGAATGTGTACCGTCCGAGATAAAAGCGCTCGCCATTTCGCTTTATACCACACGAAACGTGAATTTTGGACGCCGCGGGTGTCTCGACAATCAAAAGTACATGCGTCTCGCGATTACGGTGGCATCTTTTGTAGCCTTCCGATGGCTACCTGTTAAATTTTAATAGGTTTCTGTCGGTGAGAGTTGTTGGGGTAAAAGCGGCTGTCAAATTTATTGAAGAAAATCATGATCGTTTCAATTTGGTTTTTCATACCAAAACGAAATATTGCGAAAATAGGCCTTTACTTAATTCTGTTAGTTTTAAAATCTATATGGTTTTTGAAAGATCTATCCGCTGAACTGGGAGATTATAAATTTTGGTCTAAAAATAACATACTGTTACAATACGTGTTTCTCCTCAACATATCAAGCTTTAGAACGCTTATTTGACAATTTTTAATTCACAATTAATGCCAATTAAAAATTCTCAAATAAGTGTTCTAAGGCATGATATGTTGAGGAGAAACACGTATTGTAACCACCATTCGAGAATGCCAGGTTAAGTATATAAAGTATGGAAGAAGGCCAATTAGTATCAGAGGGGTAAACGAGTGTCGTATTTGATAATTATTATCAAATACAAAACTCGTTTACCCCTCTGATACTAATTGGCCTTCTTCCATACTTTATATACTTCTCTTGGCATTCTCGAATGGTGGTAGTTATCCATTATGAAATAAAACAAAAATCTAGCAATATACTGAACATTCGCGGCTCATACAAAAATAAGTACGTAATAAAATACCTAAGATCAAATGTGCCGCTTTATAATCATAATAGGCATAGCCCGGGGCTTGCTACTTCCTATATGCCGCACGCAATGGCAAACAGTGCCCAAGGGTCGTAAACGGCCACTCGAGGCGCTGGCATCGGGATTATCTACCCCCTCTTTTTAATCATTATCCCTCTCCTCGTCTATCTGTAGACTGACAGAAAAGGACACACGTAGTTGAAAAGAGAAAGCAACACAATCCCGATGGCAGCGCGACTAAGGAAATACATTTCTATTTGTCACACTCCTTTCCGTACTACCATACCCCTGGACAAAGTATTATGTCACTTGGTCGGTAAAATAGAAACCCCCGGATGAATTCTGAGTTTCATTACTTTTCATTACTCTTTGTCACTGTGTAAAAACAAAGACAAAGTTATACAAATCATAACTCGGTCAGTAACTACATGCATTCTATTCTATTCTACATTAAACCACGTGTTCAGTGCCGGTCAGTGAACGTGCATTTTATACCAGCAATGATGTTATAATAATTATAAAAATAATTAGTAGTAATCGTCGTAGTTGTCAAATTTCGATGCTTGCACAGGGAATCTCGATAACTATTGAAATACTAAGAGATACCAAAATATGAAATCTTTCTCTCCGTGGCTATTTTTGTTTGCAACTTCTATTTAATTGGAGCTATGAGTATGCGGCTGGAAATCAATTTCTTAGATTTTCGACATTTTAACATTAACATTTTAACATTTCGACATTAGAAGTTTTGTTTTGAATAATTAAATAAAGTAAATATATGGCAATGACATATGGCCTACAGTTATAGCTAACAATAACATATAGTTATTGGACATCAAGTATGTACTGGGTATGCACTATCATTGGATAGACTGATTCCCATTATATGGTGGTGAATATAAAAAAAATCCTCTTTTATCTGAGACAGTTAACTCACATACATTTTAAAAATAGAACTATAACATAAATCAATACATATATTGATTTTTGTTAAGGACACTTTTAAAATTTGCTTTACTTTGATTACTTCAAAAAGGATTGGAGGATATGCAGATTTTTTCTCTAGTAATATTTCTTCACAAATAACTTTTCCTCTGATTAAAAAAAAGCAAATTTTGAAAATGTAAAACAACAGTCAATTTTCATTTTCGTTATTAGACTTTTTGTAAAAAAGAAATGAAGATAACACTAACTGAGTTTTCCATAAAACACTATACACTACACTCGACGCGCGTTTCGCCAACAAAATTGGCATCATTGGCAACTTTGTTGGCGAAATGCGCGTCGAGTGTAGTGTATAGTGTTTTGTGGAAAACTCAGTTAGTGTTAATATTTCTTATGAAAATTCGAGATTTATCTTTACTAATAGCCTGGGCTTCGGATTTAAGTTATTTAATTTATGTTCAAATTGTAGTTCAAAATGTTTATAGGTAAGATGTTTCAAGATGTTTTAGGTTTAGGTATTTAATACAGTTTCTATTAAAAAACAATCACTTCAATGTTTTTCAAAACTAATTTGTATGCAATAGTTCAAGATTATTAAATGAATTGTATGTATAATAATATTAAGAATTGTATTTTCGGTAATTACGTTTATAAAGTCACACCTTAACGTCAAGTTTTTTGCCCACCTTAATTTGACATTTCTTTGTTTCAGTGTTTGACAAATTCAACCATGGAGAGGTACACAATTGAGCAGCGCGTTAAGATTGTTGAAGTCTTTTACGAAAATGGGCGTTCAAATCAAAATGCATTTCGTGTACTTCGTGATTTTTTTGGTCAGCATAATCGATCAAATGCGTCCACAATCGGGAGAATTGTGCGCAAATTTCAGCAAACCGGGCCTGTAGGAAATGTGAAAACACCTGTGCATGCTCGCCCAGTTCGTTCTGCGGAAAACATTGCTGTTGTTCGCGATAGTGTAGCAGAAGAGCCGTCAACCTCGACTCGTCGTCGTGTCCAACAATTGAACATCTCACGAACATCACTGATGCGAATTTTGAATAAAGATTTGAATTTACACGCTTACAAGGTTCAATTGACTTAAGAGCTGAAGCCTACTGACCATTTCAAGCGTCGTCAATACGCCGAATGGTTGGTTGAACAGACAGAAGTGAATGGTGACTTTACAAAGAAAATCATCTTCAGCGACGAGGCACACTTTCACCTCAGTGGATTCGTTAACAAGCAGAATTGCCGCATTTGGGCAAATAAGAAACCACGAGTGATTGTTGAAAAGCCGATGCATCCACAAAGAGTGACTGTTTGGTGCGGTTTATGGGCTGGCGGCGTCATCGGGCCGTACTTCTTCGAAAATGAGGTCGGCCAAGCAGTTACCGTGAATGGTGTTCGCTATCGCGAGATGATAACGGACTTCCTGTGGCCAGAAATTGAGGATATGGACCTGGACGATATGTGGTTCCAACAGGATGGTGCCACTTGCCACACAGCCAACGAAACAATGGCACTTTTGCGCGAGAAATTCAATGGCCGTGTTATCTCACGTCGTGGCGATGTTAATTGGCCGCCACGATCATGTGATCACACCGTTGTACTTCTTTCTTTGGGGATATTTAAAAGAAAAAGTATACGTCAATAAGCCAAGAACAATTCAAGAGCTAAAGGATGAGATAATTCGGCACATTAACGACATTGAACCTCAATTATGTCTCAGAGTCATTGAAAATATGGACCATCGGATAGAGGTATGCCACCGAAGCCGTGGCGATCATTTGGCCGATATTTTGTTTCACACATAATTGTCATAGACCCTTCTATCATAATAAAAAATATTAAGATAATTCTCTGAAAACTTTTTGTTTTATTTACAATTAACATCGTGCGTTTTAGTTGGACCACCTTTTATATTTAGTAATATAAAATAGTATCTATAACCAGTGGCGGCCCTGGAGCGGTGCGAGCGTTATGACCGCACCGGGCGCCATTACGAGGGGGGCGCCGAAATCAACCGAAACGGTGAAAACGATTCTCTGGTGGAAAAGCAGACTAATCAAATCAGGAGTAAACAACTGCTTTAACAATAAAGTTTTGTATTTGGAGGGGCACCACTCTTAAATCTCGCACCATCTAAAAATGTTGATAGGACCGCCACTGTCTATAACATATGTTTTTTGTCCAACTTTTATTTAATTATCACTTTTATGTATATATGTATATTTCTTACTTTGTGTTACTCTTGTTATATTGTTTAGTTCTTTTGTAATTTTCTGCTTTTTAATTGGATTAGTCTGTTTGGGCAGCTGTATCAATAAATAAATAAATAAATTATAGCCCATAAATAAACATATTTTTTACATTACAGTATGATTGAAATAACTTACCGTGCACAGTAAGACACCCTTCTTTGCAGCTCTAAACCTTCTAAACACGTCCTTTCTTATCGACTGATCCATAGAACCATGTAATTTAAAAAACTCAATATCCAGAACAACCTCCTCTTCATCATCACTGTCTTCCATGTCACTTAAAACTACCACATCACCAGTCTTTAGTTTCCCCCGATTTTTCGGCATTTTCACCAAGCACTTTGTAAACACTTCATAATGATAATCCACCATTTGGCTAGTGGCCATAAAAACGAATACCTTGGACAATTTTTTAGCGTGAGCAATCAACATGGCGGAAAGGGTGAATAGCTTGTGTTTTACGTGTGTTAAAATGAACTTCTGTTTGACCGTATTTGGTATCACCATGTGTTCTGGATTTACGGTGGCAGATTCATCTAAAGCGTCTACATAGATGTGGTCTTTCATAGTGAAATTTGCAAGTTCGGCGATGCCTTTATTTAAAGTTGCAGAGAGTAGAATCGTTTGTCGAGTTTTACAAGCAGGGTTTCTTAAAGGAAGACTTTCTTTTAAATCAATTTCTTCAACTAGTTCCTCATCATTTGTATTACCCTTTAATAATGCTAAAGGATCATAACCAGAGTTCACTTTGGATTGGTCTAATTCTTCTACAATTCTAGTTGAATAAAAAAAATTAAATCAATTAAATTGCCCATCAAAAACTGCATTATAAGATGGTTGGATCATAATCATAATTGTTTAATTTAATTATATGTATACATTAAAAAAAACATTTTATAATTTAGATTAATTATAAAATATAATTTAATCGACCATTAATAAGCGTATATAAAACAGCGAGCTACTTACTTGACAATATCTTTCTTAAAACCCATATCTAAAAGGCGATCAGCTTCATCTAGCACTAAAGATCTCACATTACTTGTCTTAAATGCTGCCGTATGTAGCATGTGGTCTAAAAGTCTACCAGGAGTTGAAATAAGAACATGCACACCTTTCCGGAGTCTGGTCTTTTCTGTGTTCCTATTTTCGCCCCCACAGAGGTATCCAACAACTATCCATTGGAATGTCTAAAATAATTTGTCTAACTTATTGAATATTATAAATTATTGAAGTATTGAATGTCATCTAAAAGTATACGATTATTCTATTTTGAAAATGGGAAGCTTACATTAATTTTTCCGAACAGTTCGTGGGTTTGTAAGGCTAATTCTCTGGTAGGTACTATAATAATGGCCTGAACACCATCGTTTCTTTGTATATGAGGATTAATGCTTTGTAGTGCATCGATTATCGGAATCGCATAGGCCAATGTCTTTCCAGACCCAGTCTGTGAGCGAATCTAAAGAATGAAACAAGTAAAGTAATTATTTTAAATACTTTTTAACATAAGTATACTTACCAATACATTTTCCCCAGATAGAATGATTGGTATTGATTTCTCCTGCACATTTGTAAGGGTCTTAAAATCAATTTTTTCTAGATTAGATACCAAATATTTGTGGATGTTTAAATCGCTGAATTTCTTCCCTTTACTAAAAACATTTTCAACTAATGAATTTCCTTTAGCATTTCTATTGATGTGGACATCCTTATTTGTAACCGAGAATAAGGAGTGTGCTTGAGTTTGCGTTGGTTTCGCATTTACATCTTTACTTAGGGTTCCCTCTCGAATAGCTGCTTTATCCTTTTTTTTCTTTCTTTTTATTAATTTCGTGGAGATATCAAATGATTTTTCTTGGAATTTGGGTGTCAACTGTGGGGATGTTTTACTTTTTGTGAGCTTATTTGCAACTTCATTTTTAGGAGAAGTTTGGTTATGTATGGGTAACGCTTTTTCTATATTTTCTGGGCCACGTATATTTTGTTTCTTCTTATTACTGACAACAGTTCTATTTTTAGAGGTTACTTTCGCATCATTACTTACAGAAGGTTCCATTTCCTTTTGCTCAATTGTAGTTCTATTTACGTTCCCTGCGGTTTTCCTTTTCTTGGCGAAAGCCATTCCTGTTGTTGGTTTATCATTATTACTCCATGTAAAATTAAACGAAGCCATGTTATGTAGTTATATTCTCTTAACAGGTGTTGATAAAGTTCTGAAAAAGTCATAAGAATTAAGAATATAGCCTACAGATATATGAGTTTACTGTAACGTATATTTTGGAATCTTATGAGTAGATTATTAGAAGAAAAAAAGGCACCTTAATAGCAGCTTTTATTTAATGACTTAATACACATTTACAGATACACGTATTAATAATTATAATAAAAACTAGTTTGTAAAATTATAGGTTAGGTCTCACAACACATGGTTATGTTATTTTATTTTATCAGGTTATGATCATGATTACTTCAAAAACAGCTGATCTCTTTTCTTCAACCTAGTTCTCATTACTTCGATTTCCCATTTTTTCAAATTGCTAATATTAAAACAGGAAAAATTAATTTACAGAATAGTACTCTTTATAATAATAATTGCAATATTTAATAAAAATAATACAAATTGAAAAACATCTACGTATAGATAAAAATGTGTATATCCACAATTTAATTCTGAATTGTTGTCTGTGGATACTAATAGATACCTACTATCTGAGACAAAATTTATTTACATATAAATTTTAATTTTGTAGTAGAATTCATTTTATCAATCTAACAATAAGTGAATGGATAAAACATTTAGAAATCATTACTGTGTTAGATGCATTAAATACCGTTAATTTTGTATGCATACTTTTGAGTTTGTAGTTATTTTGGATTTTGGCGTAGGCTCTAAATCATGTTCCACAGTTCTACCCCTCGATTGGAGCCTCAGAATAGGCCATAGTGGAACGTTAATGTGCTACTAATTCCCACAATCCTATTCATTTGAAACACTCAAACATGTAATCGATGGTTTTCAACTAATTCTTAATGCCTAATCTCTCTTAGCTCTTGCCCAGGGTTGCATTAAATATAATTCTACTATTATAAATCGCTATTTTTAAAAGACATTGAATATAATATTGAATTATAAATTCATCCAAATGGACGTAATGGCATCATAAGTTTTTTTCTATATAGGTTTGTAATTTAAATTAGTCAAAAACTACTCTTTAGATTAAAACTAACATATCGTACAAGTTATTTAAAATAAAATGTATTAAGTGAACATTTTTCCTATATGTAAACTTGTTTTTGTAAACTAGTTATTGGAAAATAATTACGTTTTAGATATATTAAATAATAATTTTCAAAACAGATTAGAATTAGTATGAATGATTGGTATTTTTAGCGTAAAATATAAAATACTGGGATTTAAATAACCAACGAATTTATATAATACTTATTTATATTGTTTCTATTGATTCTTTAAATAAATAATTGTGAAACTAGAATTGTTTCAGTAAACAAATTTATGTTATATTTTAGTGTTTAACTTGCAATGCATTAGAGATGTTATTTCATTCAAAAAATAATTGTGCCAATATACATACATCGTAATAATTTACAATATTATGTACTAATCATTTAATCCCTATTTGCCAGATAAAAAACTCTCTTATCTTGCCGACAAACGGAACAGCCTACTCGAACCTAGCCATAAAACAAGCCACGGTATGAGATAAGAGCCGTTTGGGATTTTTTATTTGGTAAATAGCGATGAAATAAACTATACCTATGTATATTATTTTTAGATGTATCTTTAGAAAAAGAAAAGAGTTCGTAAAAGTTTGCAAACCTCTTTCAAAATATTCAGATATTTTTGGTGACTGTTTACAAGAAATACTTTAATTTCAATGACTTAAAAAGGGTAATTAAAGAAAAATATTTTTATATATTTATCTAAGCTATACACAACTCATTTTAAGTACCCTACATATTTTAAATTTCTTTGTAGGTACATACATATATCACTTTGGCCAATCGTTGAATAAAGTATACAATTTTATTTATACTTGTCAATTATGAGAGCAAAACAACATAATAACTTTAGTTTCCGGTATATTTGACAAAAAAAATTAATTTAGATGTATTCTTTTTGTTTACCATAAATTTTTCGTTTGTGCGCATAAATATATTGAGTACGGTCCTGTGTTAAGATATTATTGCCCATAGCCGTACACGTGCGGGCACTCTTGCGGATTATCGTTTACATTAATGTTAAATTCAAATGCTAAATCGGAGCCATGAAATATTTTAGTAGATATGGGGTAATTTAGTAATGCTGATAAATCGGCTGTCAAATAGAATAATAGACACTTTAGCGAAAAACTGGAGGGATTAGGAATTTTTAGAGATTAGAAGGGCTAGGTTTCAACTATGATCGATATTAAAATGACAATAAATGATTTTATTGTCATTGTTTTATTTTATTGTCATTATTTATTATTATCACATTATATGTTTTATTTTTGTAATTTGATTTGTTAAAACTAAAAAAAAGTATAATCAAACTTATTTGAAACACATTTGAATTTGTAATCTTCATTAAATACAACATATTTAGGGTAAGCTACAGAATCGCGAAGGTTTTCTGATGAATAGTTAAAGGCGTTTAAGTACTATAATCACTGCCCTCAAGGGCTTAATTCGAGAAGATTATTACCTATTACTTCTTTGGTTTTC
The DNA here is from genome assembly GCA_037954035.1 of Rosalia funebris. NCBI lineage: Eukaryota > Metazoa > Arthropoda > Insecta > Coleoptera > Cerambycidae > Rosalia > Rosalia funebris. Next base: position 11,169,633 of record JAZFAV010000004.1, read on the forward strand.
TTTTCGAAACACTCTGAATACAAGGATAAATTTTTGCGAAAACACATGCTGTTTCTTCCCAGTGCAGTCTCACAGATTTGTGCTATCAAGAAGGTTGTTTATTTTTTAACACAAGAATATGTGAGCAAATGACGAATGATATCGAAAATATTATAACTTCTTTGGTTTTTATTTGCAGACACTTTGAATATATATGTTACGGTAAGAGTACGTATAACGGCAAATGTACATATTCGCTGGAAAATGTACATGTTTGCCTGCTTTGTTGTACACTCTTGTCTACCACGCGATTTGGATGATGTTCACTTTAATCGGACAATGTACACATTCACCGAATTCGCACTTTTGCCGTAACATATACATAGGTAAATTTTTGAGAAAACACCTCCTGTCTCTCCTCAGCACTACGTCTCACAGATTTCCACTATCAGAACGATTTCTTGCACAGGAATATGCGAGGAAATGATAAATGATATCGGGAAGATGATAATTTCTTTAGTTTTCATTTGGCGATACTTTGAACATAAGGGTACATCTTTGAGAGAATATCACCTGTTTCTTCTCAGAATTTCCACTGTTAAGGCGGAATATATGAGGAAATAATAAATGATATAGGAAATATTATTATTTCTTTGGTTTTAATTTGGTGATACTCTGAATACATGAGTACATTTTTTAAAAAACACATACTGTCTTTCCTCAGCGTTACATCTCACAGATTTCTACCATGAAGGTGGTTCTTTGTCTCGTGACACAACAATATGTAGGGAAGGGGTACATGATATGAGGAAGATTATTATTTCTTTCGTTCCTCTTTGGCAACACTCTGAATACATGGACACATGTTTATAATATCTCCTGGCGCTTCTTAATGCTACGTCTCATAGATTTCCGCTATCAATACGGTTCTTCAATTTCTCTTGATACAAAAACGTATGGGAAAACGCTTAATTGTATCGAAAAGGTTATAGATTCCTTGGTTTTCATTTGGCGACACTCTGAATACACAGAAAAATTTTTGAGAAAATATCTCTTGCCTCTTCTCAGCTCTATGTCTCACATATTTCCACTATCAGGAGGTTTTGTTTGTTTTTATTATACAAGAATATGCGAGAAAGCGAAAAATGGTACCCAGAAGATTATAACTTCTTTTGTTTCTATTTGGCGACAAATATAAGAGTAATTTTTGAGAAAACATCTCCCGCCTCTCGTCAGTATTACGTCTCACAGATTTAAATTATCTGGATGGTTGATTATTTTTTTACACAAGGATATATTAGGAAACGATAAATAATATTGAGAAGGTTATAACTTTTTTGGTTTCTATTTGGCGACATTCTAAATATAAGGATAAATTCTTGAGAAAACACCTCCTGTCTCTCCTCAGTTACGTCATATAGATGTCCACTATTAAGGTGGTATTTTGTTGTTTTTACATAAGACTATATGAGGATATAACAAATTATATCGAAAATATTATTACTTTTTTGGTTTCCATTTGGCGGCACTAAATATAAGTCTCTGGTCAGTGCAATGTCTCACATATTTCAATTATGAAGGTGATTATTTGTCTCTTTAAGCAAAGAAATATAAGAAAGGGACACATGATATCGAGAAGATTATAACTTATAACATCTGTCTTTTGTCAGCATTACGTCTCACAGATTTCAATTATCTGGATGGTTGTTTGTTTTTTATACAAGAATATATGAGGAACGATGAATAATGTTGAGAAGGTTATAACTTCTTCGGCTTCTATTTGGCGACATTATAAATATAAATGATAAATAATATCGAGAATATTACAACTTCTTTGGATTTAATTTTGTGACTAGTTGAATACAACTATAAATTTTTGAGAAAGCACATTCTGTCTCTCCTCAGTGAAACGTCTCACAGATTTCAGCTATGAATGCAGTTTTTTGTCTACTTACACAAATTTCAAAAAATAAAACCGGCCACAGGTAGGATTCGACATTTGTCCCGGATCGGAACCGAACGACATACAGCTGTTTCGAACTTGTTAGTTCTCATCAGTGCCGCATACGGTACGCCGATTCAGGACAAATGCCGAATGAACTTTATGGCCTATACATCTTTATCGATACGATCTCTGTCAGTAACTTATAAGTCGGAAATCGAGAAAGGAACCACCAAGCCGCCAAGCGTCTATCAAAGTAGTTCCCGAATAGCAAAGCTATTACATAATCGCTCTAGGAAACAACTACACCTCGGGCTAAAGCCCCGGCAGGCGTTGAATTATACCCAGAAGCGATCCTCGACCCCTTTCTCGTGTTTCTGCACGATCAGATAAGGTTTCAAAAAATAAAACCGGCCACAGGTTACACAAAAATATGTGGAGAAGTGATACTTGCATGATATCGACAAGATTATTACTTCTTTGGTTTTTATTTTGAGACACTCTGAATATAAGGACCAGTGTCCGAGAAAACATCTTCTGGCTATCTCTAGTGCTACGTTTCACAGATTTCTGTTATCAAGAAGGTATTCTGCTTTGTGACACAAGAATATGAGAGGAAACGACGAATGATATCGAATAGATTATATCTTCTTTGAATAGATTATATCTTCTTTTGTTTTCATTTGGCCACATTCTGAATATACAGGTAAATTTATGAGACGATACCTCCTGCCTCCCCTTAGCACTATGTCACATATTTTCACTATCCGGACGAGTCTTTATATTTTTATACAGAAGTATGCTAGGAAATCACAAATGTAATCGAGAAGATTATAATTTCGTTGATTTTAATTTGGCGATGCTCTGAATATAAAGGTAAATTTTTGAGAGAACACCTCCTATCTCTCCTCAGCACTGCATTTCACACATTTCAATTATCCAGACAGTTCCTTGTTTTTTATACAAGAATATCAGGAAACGACAAATGACTTCGAGAAAATGATAACTTTTTTAGATTCTATTTGGTGATACCAAATATAAGGGTAAATTTTTGAGCAAACACCTCCTGTCTCTCCTCAGAGTTATGTCTTACATTTTCCATTATTAAGGCGATTCTTAATTTTTTTCCATAAGAATATATGAGGAAGCAATAATTTATATCGAAAAGATTATTATTTCTTTGGTTTTCATTCGGTGACAGTCTGAAAATTTTTAAGAAATCACATCCTGTCTCTCTCAGCGCAACATCTTACACATTTCAATTATGAAGGTGGTTCTTTATCTCTTTACACAAAAATATGTAAGGAAGTGATAAATGATATCGAGAAGATTCTAACTTCTTTGGTTTTCATTTAGCGACACTCTGAATATAATCAAGTTGAATAAAATATAAGTCATAACTATGGCCAATCGAAAAATATTATATGTAATAAAATTAAATTAAAATTTATAAACACAAGATATTTAATTAAAGCTTCAAACAAAAGTATTTTATGTTGGATTGATTAATATTAATAAATTAAAATGAAATAAAACTACATGATTTAAAGTAGAATTAAATATATGTAATTAAATAATATTGCCAAAGTACGAGATGTATCATTATGGAGTACCCTTAAAATAAGAAAATACGTATATGGTAAAGAGATAAAGGATGCGCTTGATTCTGAGTTGACTCCGTTTATTTGAATTTTAGAGGAAACGCTTCCGACTTCCTCTTCTCTCTTCCAGAGCCGCCCCTTCCCCTAAATAAATAACGAGGATCAATAATTAACGTCCAATCCGAAATTTATTTCTGACAATTTGTAGAGGAAAATAAACCCAATAACTTATAAATTTGTCTGAAAAGAGTCGGTAGTAAACCGAAATGGACTCGATCATGTCTTTGTGAGTTTACATCGAGTTTTGTAACAATTTGGTTGGCACCCAAGCGTTGCGGTAATAAATTAGAATCGAGTCAAACCATTTTCTCGTATTTTCGGTGAATTTATATCCGCGCGTCGCCTATAAATCTACGTATTTGAATAATGGACGCCTAAAAATTGGATTTAGTCCAAATGGAAAATACGTACAGTTGAAAACTTTTAGTGGATTCTATCCTCTTACGTATTTGGGAGCGGAACGGTAATCAGACCTCGCCAGCCCCTTTCAGGCCACATAATAAGGAAGCGATTTGTGTATAAAGCCAGCATTTTTTCTACTGCATATGTTTTATCAGTCTCGTTCGCAAATAATGTAACACTTGTATAGGTTTTACTCTAAAATGTTGACGGTTTTTTGCTATGGTTATTTAAATAGTAATTCTTCACATGCGATTGTTGTAAGTTAGCTCCGGATTTCATTACGGACATGTCAGAGTCGGACTTATACGTGTTCTGAAATATCTATTAGAAACAGAAACACCGGAAAATAAGTTCACAATCTTATAATAAATTATACAATAAAACATTTCATGTCAGTAGCTTGTCCACACTCTGGCTCACCTTTTTGTAATGTAAATTAACTGCTTGTAGAAGTTAGTAGGACATCAACCAACAATTTTATATTAAATAAAATGTATTCATTGACCGCCTGCTACTTGCTACTCCATTTGTTTTACTAGACATATTGAAAGTATTGTCGGAGGTGTTCTGTGTTATGTGCTAATAGTAAAGGAATACGAGGGCGGGGCAAAAGAAATATCTGCGGGGATGACGCGATGCCGTCTGATCCGTTACTGTGATATTTGAGAGTGGTGTGTGTCTGTATACAACTTGGGACTGTCGTAGTATTTTATTTGCGTATGGTATTACATGCATACAGTGCACTACAATTTGACAGGTGTTGCTACTGTAATACACACTGTAATAAATAGCATGGGTATATGCAAATCGGATGTTGTAAGACTTTGGTGTTCCAAAAAACATAAAACCGCGGTTACTAGACAGAGCAGTGCTCGTGAAAGACACGCAGTTTTATAGCGAATTGGTTAAATTCATGGTTGGGTGTTGACGACTGACAAAATATCTGACAAAAAATCTGACGAAATACTTATGGGTGTCTGTCGATGAAGCCACAAATGCCTGCGGATTACAAGTGGCGAATGTAGTTATAGGAGAAATGAGCGATATATCGGTAACGCAATCACATGTTCTAGCATCAAAAATATTGACAACAGCGAATGCTGACACAGTTGCACAATTAGTTGCAAGAACTGTTAAAGCTGGAATTAAGTCGAAACGTAGAAATAAATATCTGAAGTTATGACGATGCACTTTTCCATTCAAAGAAAAAGTCGGTTCATCCAAAAACAAAAAAATAGTGTTAAATTGCCATTTTCATCATAACGTAACATGGCTTTGATTTTATGATCTTATCATATAATTATATGAGATCATAATCATTCGTATTCAACTATAGTACTGAATATACTTTATAATGTGGGACACTCTTATTTTTTCAACAATTTTCCAACTACGGAACATGATTGCTCGTATCCTGTTGTTTGATAAAAGTGTGAGGATGTTTTTGAAATTAACATCTGAATTTCAAAAGAATCCTCAAACTTTTATCAATTTATAACATAAACTATAATTTAATGTTTTTACTGGACTGAGGTCGGCCTTGTCGAGGTAAATATTTCACACTACCAGTTTACAACAATTTTGAATTAGTCTATCTTCTGCTTCTTTCTCTGTTTATATAATTATAATCTGTCACTATCTTCAACCATCACGAATACTTCATTTATCTCATCATCATGAGGTCATCAGTCCTAAGACTGGTTGGACGCTAACCTCCAGCTTCTCCTATCTCGTGCTAACCTACGCATTTCGCTAATTGTGCTACAACCTACATCCCTTACTATTTGCGAGTAGTAGTCTAATCTAGGCCTACCTCTGCCTTTCTTCACTCCTATATCTGCCTCCATAATATCGCGGACTATTCTCCCATGTCTCAGCAAGTGGCCTACCATTCTATTTCTTCTCTTCTTTATATTTTTCCGCATACTTCTTTTCTCGCCGACTTTCTCTAATACGTCTTCGTTTCTGACCCTATCAGTCCACGGTATTTTCATCATTCTTCGGTAACACCACATCTCAAAAGCTTCTAATTTCTTCCTACTTGCTTCCCCTACCGTTCAGGTTTCGCAACCGTATAGTGCCGTGCTTCATATATACGTTTTCAAAAACCCCTTCCTTGTTTCTAAGTTTATTACCCCCGAACATAAAAGTGCTTTCTTTTTGTTAAAAGCTACTCGACCCTGCGCTATTCTTTGTTTTATATCTTTATCGCTTCTTCCATCCCAATTTATTTTACTTCCTAAATAAGTGAAGTCTTTAACTTCCTCCAATCTTTCATTATTAATTTGTACTTTCGCTTTTGCTCTGCTCTCGCGCCCTCTGCACACTAATACTTTAGTTTTGTTTTTATTCACCCTCATTCCGCATTCCTCTGTCAACACTGCCTCCATTTCGTTCAACGCTGATTCTAATTCCTCTTTACTAGATGCTAATACTGCTATATCATCCGCGAATCTCAGCATTTTTAGTTTCTGTCCTTGTACTTTAATCCCGAAATCCACTCTATCTTTTACCACATTAATCGCCTCTTCACTTATCTATTGTTTAAATAAAGAGCCAGTGTTATTCACACTTTTTGGTTATAAACTACATTTCTAAAAACTGTCTGGCTAATTTCTGGCTAAAATAATCTGGCTAAGTCAATTTGACTCTAATAGTGACAGAATAATTAATCTCTTAGTGATCTGTAGTTTTTTTGTTAATGAAAAAATATGTATAATGTCCATGTTGTGCTCTGTGGTCTGTTGTAGAAAACATGATTCAAAACCTGTTTAAATTTGCAATAGGAAGAAATATCAACAGCAAATATTTTAATATTACAATTATTTTAAAATCTATCACTTTTTGCCAAAACAATTTTTGATATTAATATATAATTATTCTTATTCTATTAATTCAATAAATAATTATGTACTTTGATGACTTGTACAGAAGAACAGAAATTTACAAAAAATACTATGTATAAATGTTCCTAATGATTTATAACAGCTTATCCATTTAATTGAGTAATTTAAAACTTATATTTGTATCCTGCTTAATTTTTCAGGCCGCCTCTGTTTACTATAAAGGTAAAAAATATTCCAGCTAATCTTTTTATTCGCGGCCTGCTTTTTTGGCATAACCTCTATGTTCGCAATACATAGTCGTTTTCTCGTGGGTATCGATATAGGGGGGTCAAATTAAGGGGGGTTTCTTCCGTTTTCTGTGTTTATATAAATTTGCAACATGTTTCTTAAGAAGGCTCAGAAGTATGTGTGCTGTTCGATAAACATAACAATAGCCGCCAGGATAATAGGATTCATTGGCATAGTATGTACTTAGTATATACGGGTAATTTATTTTGATAAATACAACACATATTTTTTTAAATACCATGTATTGTATAAAAGTTGTTTGACTTGCCAAACAATTTACATTGTATTGTTATGCGTATGTTATACACTGGTTATAGACATCCAACACATTTTATTTTAATATATTTAATATACATTATCGTTGATTGAAAACAGTTTGTTTATATATTTGGAATATCTATGAAAATATTGTTGAATTTCTGTATAAACTAAATTAATTAATACATACATTTTCTGGGTAGATTATAAAATATAATTAACGCTCCTTATTTATCTCCCTTAGGATAAAGAAATAGAGAATAAAATTGATATATGGTGAAGAAAATTTTAAAGATTTCAAAATAATTTTTTTTTTATTAAAATGCGCGTGTCTGAGTAAAGATCTATGATTGGAATGATACACAGAATCATATTTCTCTTCATATCTTCCTTCAGTCAGTCTTCATATCTTCATATACAGTCTGATTGTTACATATTTGCTATTATGCTACAAATAATATTTGTTAGAAATAAGACGTGAAATCAGTCAAACGAATAACTGTGATCATAAACTATTAACTATGTTATTAAATACTAACAAATATTGTTTGAGATTTTCAAAGAGTAGAAAATAGTTTCTTTTGTACATTCAATTGTTTAAAGTGTGCCTGAGCAAAGAAGTCTGATTGGAATACGCGGAATTCTCTCATTTTACAAATCTCCCAAGACATCCATACACTTAGATTGTTGTATCTACGAGTATAATTATTATGTTACAAATAATATTGTTCCAAATAAGATGTGAAATTAGTTAAAGAAATAGTTTTACTCAAATGTGTTTGAATGAAAGGCCTCTGTCTGATACCCACAATTTTTATCTACATAGGTATGACATTATAAAAAAAAAGATTTAATTCTATAAATGTTTTCATCAAAATAATATTTTTATAATTAGTCCATTTTATATTTTTATAATTTATAGTTTGATCAAACGTAAAACGGCGGTAAATATTTCTGATTCGAAAATATATTGAAAAATATTAAAGTTATAATAAGAATGTTTTTCTCTATTTTAGGCGATATCGGTGTTATTAATAACAGTTCTGCTGAACGATAAGTATATTAACAAAAACAGCAACTATGACGTGAGTAGAAAGACTGCTTTAGCTTTTGGACTTGACTGGCAACATTTTCATCCCCAAGCAAGTACGGCGCATCGTGATGATCCCGATGGTAAGGCCATTTTATACAGGGCAATGGATTTGTAGTTTTAGAATGATATATCTGCTATAATATGAGCGTAGGTTCGATTCCCATACAAATCGGCTGGGTGTATGTTCGTGTCAATGTCGAGGATTAGGTGGAATAATAGCACTAATCTAAATCTCTCTCCCATAAAAATAATAGCGAAAAGGCCAGTTAGTCAAAGAATATAAAATATTTTTTCATAAAATATAGCGCTATGAAATAAATTTAGTAAACAAATGCATTTGTTTTTTGAATATAATTTTTTGATTAATTTTGGTATTTGAATATTCATTTCTTTTGGAAAATATCAATATAATATCTATCAAATTCAATACAAAAACAAATTTAATTAAAACATTAATAATGAGGCCCATTTAAGACCCTTTTCGTATTTTAAAATTATTGAAGTACCTTGCATATTTTGTAATAAATATTACACTTTTTATTTTTATGTCCTAATGTGAACTATCCTTCTCAGAATGTACAATAAGAAAAAATCTACCTTGTAATAAATAAAATTTGAAAGTCAAGTAATCAGTAAGGTATAATTAAATATTTATTGCATTTCCATATCCAAATAGTTATGAATTTTACCACTGTACTAATTATCATTTTTCTTTTAGGAAGAATGATCTCAATTATAGTGATATTTTATTCAATAGCGTTCCTCGTCATAAATTTGTTATTATTCTTTGCAACGATAAAGGTAAAACTCAAACAAAGCCACCACTTGCAGATAACAACAAATATCTTTAATTTTCAGCACGATTGGAAATGTACAATTCCCTGGCTTACATGCGAATTTTTTGGATGCCTCTCCAAATCTGGAGCGCTAATTTTCCATCTCTATTTTGACCCACAAAATTTAAGTACCACTTTTGTAACTGGCTCTGTGGTTTATATACGTAAGTAATTAGAATAAATTTACGTAAAATAAATAGAATATATCAATAAATAGATATTAGAGGAAGAATCTAGCATCGATAGGGAAGATGTAGGAAAACCTATATTGAGAGAGGAATTTAAAATAGCACTAAGGGGGCTAAAGAACAATAAAGCACCGGGTGTAGATAAAATACAGGCGGAAATTTTGAAATGTGCGGGACACAAAGTATTAAATAGGATGTTTGAACTGGTAAAATACATATACGAAACGGGTGAGATGCCGGAGGATCATAAGAGGAACATTATCGTTACTATACCGAAAAAGAGAGGAGCCGACAAATGCGAGAACTTTAGAACGATTAGCCTAACTTCCCACGCGTCAAAAATCTTAATCAGAATAGTGTAGAAGATGATGGAAAATAGAGCGGAGGAAATACTAGAAGAAGACCAATTCGGGTTTAGGCGAAATAGGGGAACTCGCGAAGCTATTCTGGCGCTAAGAGTAATGTTAGAGAAAACAATAGAAAAAGGAAAGAACGCTTATATAGGATTTGTAGATCTAGAAAAAGCTTTTGATAATGTAAGATGGGAAAAAATGTTCGAGATACTAAAGAGCGCGGGAATGAAGTATAGAGATAGGAGAGTAGTACACAATCTATACAAAGAGCAACTGCTGTTATAGAAGTAGAAGGGGAAAGAAGGGAAGTAGGTATTAGAAAAGGAGTAAGACAAGGATGTACGCTATCACCACTAATTTTTAATCTGTACATCGAAGAGGCGATTAATGTGGTAAAAGAGTGTGGAAGAGAGAATTAATGTGGTATAGAGTGGATTTCGGGATTAAAGTACAGGGACTGAAACTAAAAATGCTGAGATTCGCGGATGATATAACAGTATTAGCATCTAGTAAGGAGGAATTAGAATCAGCGTTGAATGAAATGGAGGCAGTGTTGACAGGGGAATACGGAATGAGGGTGAATAAAAACAAAGCTAAAGTGTTAGTATGCAGAGGGCGCTAGAGCAGAGCAAAAACGAAAGTACAAATTAATAATGAAAGATTGGAGGAAGTTAAAGACTTCACTTATTTAGGAAGTAAAATAAATTGGGACGGAAGAAGCGATAAATATATAAAATAAAGAATAGCGCATGGTCGAGTAGCTTTTAACAAAAAGAAAGCACTTTTATGCTCGGGGGTAATAAACTTAGAAACAAGGAAGATATTTTTGAAAACGCATGTACGGAGCACGGCACTATACGGTTGCGAAACCTGGACGGTAGGGGAAGCAAGTAGGAAGAAATTAGAAGCTTTTGAGATGTGGTGTTACCGAAGAATGATGAAAATACCGTGGACTGATAAGGTTAGAAACGAAGAAGTATTAGAGAAAGTCGGCGAGAAAAGAAGTATGTGGAAAAACATAAAGAAGAGAAGAGATAGAATGGTAGGTCACTCGCTGAGACATGGGGGAATAGTCTGCGATATTTTGGAGGTAAAAATAGAAGTAAGGAAAGGCAGAGGTAGGCCTAGATTAGACTACTGCTCGCAAATAGTAAGGGATGTAGGATGTAGCACAATTAGCGAAATGCATAGGTTAACACAAGATAGGAGAAGCTGGAGGTTAGCGTCCAACCAGTCTTAGGACTGATGACCTCATGATTATGATCAATAAATATGTTTTTATATAAAGTCATATAACACATATATGCTGTTAGTTTACGGTCTATGTTATGAGAATAGTGTAATAACGGTAATATGTAGTAAGGTTTCCAGGGATAGTTTTAATTGGTATTTGGTTTATGTTATTCATTTCCCTCGTCAGAATAGTAACAGTCTTAATGTAATTAATCACATTAATCTCAGATTAAGCAGTTCCGCGAGGTCGAAAATACAAGCCATTAGCAATTTGAAGCTGACAGTCTTAAGCCTGTATCTTGAAATCTGAGAGAGTGTCTTTTTACAAAAAATACAACGCTACGAAAACAACTGAACCGTGTCATTCATTCTAATGTAACTGCTTTAAGCTAAAATATGACATTAGCTTAAAGTTCAATTTTTCATATGCTAAGAAATATATTAATGTAACGCACTAGTCGACAGGGCACGGAATATTAACGTCAAATGCTCTAGCTGCATTCGCTCTGACCCTAATAATTTATTGAGTCGAACAGTGAGTGACATTCTGTTGTAGGGGACCTGAGAACATTTTTTATTCTATATCCTTATAATTTAAATTTTGGGTCTTTAGTAGTGGAGTTACTATCCGGCTAAAGTTATGCCAGAAACTATCCTTAAACCCTATATAATAAGCCTCTCATTTTTCAAATCTTCCAAGCTTTACATACATATAGTTAGACTGATATATCTTTGTTATTACGTCACAAATAATATTGGTTCGAAATAAGATATATTGTCTTGAAATGTGGCGTAAAATTTTACACCAATTTCGCATCAAACAGGGTAAGGACATCAGTTTGGTATCAAATGAACACCCCAAGATCGTGGTAGAAATTTACGACTAGCTGATAGTAATGGACTAAAATCAACACGACGTCTGGTGTAAACATCGCCACCTCTTGGTGTAGGTTTTATATAAATTTTACACCTCTTAATGTCTAATAAAGAAAAAATAAAGCGCTCTTGAAATGGAATACATTTTATTGAATTTTTCTTACAATAAATTAACAAAGCTGATATTTGACTATTTAGGATTGGATTAAAAAGATTTGCTGTAATCTCTCACAAGTATGACCACTCAAATAAGATCTTATTTATAAATTTCACACTCTTGTTTATCGTCCATGTTGATAAGTATGTATTGATAAAGAACCCGTAAGTGAAAGCATCTTGCGTCGAATACCTTTCTCCAAAACTGTATTGCGTAGAAGTAATAATTCTGTGTTTAATTAAAAACACTAAACTGATTTGCATACACCAATTCAAATAACTTGGAGAATGGAGATAATGATGATATTACTCTATAGTTTGATAACAATTCTGTAATTTTTCTTGTGAATGGACACAAATACTGCCTGCTTCAGAATTAAAGGAAAAATCCTTAAATAAAATATCATCATCATGAGGTCATCAGTCCTAAGACTGGTTGGACGCTAACTTCCAGCTTCTCCTATCTTGTGCTAACCTACGCATTTCGCTAATTGTGCTATAACCTACATCCCTTACTATTTGCGAGCAGTAGTCTAATCTAGGCCTACCTCTGCCTTTCTTCACTCCTATTTCTGCCTCCAAAGTATCGCGGACCATTCCTCCATGTCTCAGCAAGCGGCCTACCATTCTATCTCTTTCCTTCTTTATGTTTTTCCACATACTTCTTTTCTCGCCGACTTTCTCTAATACTTCTTCGTTTCTAACCCTATCAGTCCACGGTATTTTCATCATTCTTCGGTAACACCACATCTCAAAAGCTTCTAATTCCTTCCTTCTTGCTTCCCCTACCGTTCAGGTTTCGCAACCGTATAGTGCCGTGCTCCATACATACGTTTTCAAAAATCTCTTCCTTGTTTCTAAGTTTATTACCCCCGAGCATAAAAGTGCTTTCTCTTTGTTAAAAGCTACTCGACCCTGCGCTATTCTTTGTTTTATATCTTTATCGCTTCTTCCATCCCAATTTATTTTACTTCCTAAATAAGTGAAGTCTTTAACTTCCTGCAATCTTTCATTATAAATTTGTACTTTCGTTATTGCTCTGCTCTCGCGCCCTCTGTACACTAACACTTGAGTTTTGTTTTTATTCGCCCCCATTCCGTATTCCTCTGTCAACACTGCTTCCATTTCGTTCAACGCTGATTATAATTCCTCCTTACTAGATGTTAATATTGCTATATCATCCGCGAATCTCAGCATTTTTAGTTTCTGTCCCTGTACTTTAATCCCGAAATCCACTCTATCTTTTATCACATTAATCGCCTCTTCGATGTATAGATTAAAAATTAGTGGTGATAGTCCTTGTCTTACTCCTTTCCTAATACCTACTTCCCTTCTTTACCCTTCTACTTCTATAACAGCAGTTTTCTCTTTGTATAGATTGTGTACTACTCTCCTATCTCCATACTTCATTCCCGCGCTCTTTAGTATCTCGAACATTTTTCCCAACTTACGTTATCAAAAGATTTTTCTAAATGTACAAATCCTATATAAGCGTTCTTTCCTTTTTCTATTGTTTTCTCTAAAATTACTCTTAGCGCCAGAATAGCTTCACGAGTTCTCCTATTTCGCCAGACCCGAATTGGTCTTCTCCTAGTATTTACTCCGCTCTATTTTCCATCCTCTTCTGCACTATTCTGGTTAAGATTTTTGACGCGTGGGAAGTTAGCCTAATCGTTATAAAGTTCTCGCATTTGTCTTCTCTTTTTCGGTATAGTAACGATAATGTTCCTCTTATAATCCTCCGGCATCTGATCCGTTTCGTATATGTATTTTACCAGTTCAAACTCGTATTTACTACTTTCTGTCCCGCACATTTTAAAATTTCCGCCTAAATAAAAGATAGTTTAACATAATTTAGATAATGAATCTGCAATGAACTCTACAACATGAATTAATGTTGAACATATGTAGATGTGAATTAATATTGAAGTTGTTTTAGAGATTCTAAAAAATAGTCGATCATGCTTGGGTTACCTATTTCGTTAGTAGATTCCTTTTCCATTTGATTTCCTTTTTTAGTTGTAACTGTACAAATAACGAACTGCTGAATGTAGGGAAAACGATGACACCGTTTTGATGCCATCACATGACACGTCTGATAAATTTAGAAGTTTGTTACGCTTAATATTTTTCAGTTACAATCGTATGGTGGTGGATCGTCGTGCTTTCCGCACAGTTATCGTGGAGGTCCAAGAATAAATCGGAATTGACATTAGAAATGTCAGTAATTAATTCATACAGCTCGAGGGAAAATCAGGATTCCGTGGAAAGTCTACCTGGGAGGATACGTTTTATTGGAGAATCCGAAAAGTTAGATTCTCCATTGCCATATTGTCCCAACAGTATGTATGCTTTGATTTAGTATTGCAGCATGTTGTCCTACTGTGTTACAGTAATAAAAATATGTTTAGTATATAAAAATATATATATTAAAAGTGCACGTGCACAAAAAGTAAATGTAGCGTATTCTATTAATTTATAATAATGGCATTTGAAATTCTATTCATCTAGGACGATTATGATTTCACCTATGTTGGAAATGCAGGCACAGTACAATTGACTTTTAAAGGAAATCATAATCGTCCTAACTCTAGATTTCCAGAAAAGATATATCTGAGAGAATATAAACTGCATGTAATTCTTCATTCTAAAATAGCGATGATCACATTTTTCTCGACCTTTTGATGCACCATATATATATATATATATATATATATATATATATATATATATATGAGTAAATTTACTAATACAATTTATATTTTATTAAAGCGTTTATAAATATTTGTTTATAAGTAAAAGTAATGTAATTAATTTTGTATTGTTTTTAGTATTATACTTAGATACATGAGGAGACGGTAAAGATCTGTTCTATGTAATCCTCGTACTTTATTTTTTTAGTGACATTTGTATATTGTATAAATATAATAAATAAATAAACTTTATGCAGTCTTGTATGAATACTTATTATGAAAGATAAAAAAAAACGAGAGAAACAGAAGCGAGAGAGGTAATATTGTGTGCAATGTACTAGCTAAAATAAAATTATGATAGCAATTTTATGAGATGTTACTGTGATGTGTCAAAGAAACTTTCGCATATCAATTTGTATTGATAGAGGAATAATTTATTATGCAATAAATAGTAAGAGATTCCGAAGCTCTTACAACTATTCTAGTTACATTACATATAACTATTAATATTGCTAGCATATTGTCTTGCTATAATTTTAAAGTTAAACTGAAAGTTAGTTTTAAACCACCGTTGTTATATTAATTAAATTTATTTTACTATAGAAAACACAGAAAAAAATCAGTTTATAAGTTGATATGTCTGGAATATAATAGATAATAATAACAATAATAATAAATCGACAATATATGTGAAAAATTGTATATAAACAAAATGTGACCAATTTATTGTGACAAGGGAAAAGTCTAGCTAAAGGCTATCCAACTTAATTCTACATATATAAATATATAGTAAATACAAAACAGAAAATAAAACAAATCGATAACCAAGTAATGTACAATGCTTGAAAAAGAAAATAATATGGTATACTGCACAACAAATATATTTATAAAAGGTAGTAAATAATTCCAGAGAAAATAGAGAATACATACACATAAGTTGTTAAACTTGATAAAAAAACGCTACCGTTTTAAAAATATTTAAACGCTCTCTATATTCAATTGTTGCCTTATAAAACATAGTTTTATTTTTCTTCAAAAGTTATTTATTGGAAAAAATCTTAGATAATTATTTAGACCAATATAAATAATGACTGAATTATAAGAAAATGATGCTGAAACAGAGGCACGATAAACTGGAAGAGAAAGAGATCTAGGAAATCGAATATTTATATCACGTATATTATACCTAAATGTTAATTTATTCCGGAGATAAGATGGCTCGGCAGTTTCAAGTTAATTGTGGATAAACTCATATACTCATACTATATTTGTATAGATTAAGTATGTATTTTAAATTCATCGATTCTTTTAATCTATAAACAAATCTTCAACAGCTATTTTAAACTTTTTTGTAATCGTCGTTTTGTGTGATTCTCCAAACAGGAAAAATAAATAATATTGCAATATTTTAGTACAGAATGTATTAATGAATTTCGTATAGGTACAGGTGCGTTTATTTATACTCAAAAAAAACAGTTTCAATTTTCTCAAATCATATTTTAAAATAAAATCATTAGTTTTCAGATCTCGATAGTTTTTATATATTCATTTATGCGATTCTCTACTAAAAGAAATAGAAAAGCCTATAGAATGTTGTACTGAAAAATGAAAACAAATCATGAAATGAAAAATAAATACAGAGGTTACTGTTAAATTTTCAGAGAAACTAATTTATTATTTTTTTTTGTTTATCAATGACAATTTTTATATTTGGAATTTTTATAGACCTATAATTTTGAAATATCATCATAGATATCTTAAAATATTTGAGTAGTAGTAGTACACAGAAGAAAGAGCTGAGAACTCCTTAATTCAAAAGGAATTTCATTACTGGGTTCATTCAATGGAGTCAATAACATAAGTGCAATAAAGTAATAAACTCTATAGTTCTGCCTCTTTTCTGTATTTCTTTGAAGTGTAACGGAATACTTGTTTATATTACTAAAATTCTCGATTGATTCAAGTATATCTACTCCAAACTTTTCAATACATAAGGTTTAATTTATTTAAGTCAACTTTATGTAAATATTGTTCAAGTCAGTAATATATTTGACCTAGATATAATTTACGATTATATCTGTAGACAAGATAATTGAAAATAAAAACAGTAATGAAAACAATTTTCATACAATAAATCCATTTTTTGAGTAAGTTATATTTTTGGGGCAATGATTGATAGAAAATAATTTATTCTTTGTCTGAATGGATGAATAAATGATTCTAGAGTAAAATATTTTCCTTTATGCATAGTACAGTATTTAGGAAGAATCATTTTTTGTGGCTCTGAGCGCATTTTAACATTATTCTCTTCGCAAGTCGGAGATAAAACGAGCATTGTTAATATTTAAAAAACTAAACTTGACTTATTGAGCCTTTCCTGTAAATTTGTAAACTAGAGTTTTCATATAAATAATAATAGAAAATGTCATTGGCAAAGCAGTAGGAATGGCATATTTATTTATTTTGGGACTATCATGTAACTACATAATAAAGAACAGAGGCCCAAGTACTGTGCCGTGTGTTACTCCACATACTACTTTTTACCATTTAATATAAAACGCCTCATCGATTGTAATTGTAAATTTATATATACTTTGTGTTAGTCATGGCATATCCAGTAAAATTTAAAATCAAACTGTGGGTCACGCTCGAGAGGACACAGAGGGAAATATGAATTTCTATATTGGAATGTTATGCGGACCCTCTATCTATCAGTAAACAGCGGCCCGCATTTTATATTTCAATAACCCTGCTCATTGAATTCAGACACAGTCGAACTGATCCATATTTATCATCTCGAACATTTTATAGCTTTCAAGAAAACCAACGGATTTGATGTTATGGACCTTTTAAACTAGCTCCGAGGGTTATGCCGTTTGAATATTTCAAGAAAGAAGAGGATTCTAATATGTTTACATTCAAACTTTTCAAGTTTTATGGGCGGTTCATACAAGACTGCTCGCATATTTTTGTGATATTTGAGTAGTCCGCAAGAGTTGATCCACAATGTAAAATAATAAATCTAAATAAGCCGTTATAAATTCAATGATAAACAGATAATACGTTAACACCTGCTCATGGAATCAATGAGAGGTATGTGAAAGTTTTAGTGCGTATTGATGCTAAAAATTTATGAAAATTTGAGGTAAGATTGGGGATCCTTTCTGTTTAAACTAGGCTAGGTACTTTTCGTTTTGTTACATTTGTTGTCTGATATTTATATCGCTGTTATCGAAACAAAAGTTCAACAAAATTGTCAACATTATATGCATGGTTCAATATTGGTGTAAATGTAGAATGTATAAGCTATAATTGAGTAGCATGCATTTTTCTCTTATGCATGCCTTCTAATACGTGATTAATGAAATACGAGGAAAAAGTATTGTTCAGCTAGCAAATCGTTTGAAATTGTATGAAAATCAAGTGTTCTGAAATGTAGTGTAAAATTTGACACTAATTTCACATCAAATGGGATACATACAGAGACATACCAGATTGGTATGAATTGAACGCCCCAGGACCGTTGTCGATTTTACCATTCGCTGGTGTAAATTTTTATTTTCCGCACTCTACTATACTAGCAGAAAAGTAATGTAATCGCGTAAAGAAAAAGTGAAAAAATAAAATTTTTTTTGAGTTTATTTTTCGTTTTTCGGCCTAAGAACCGTGAGAAATTTTTTTTGTGAACTCAACTAAGTCAAGTCGGATCGATCGGATTTTAACTGATTCTGATTGGGGCGCCTCCCAGACGACACCTATTGATTTTGAGGTGGATAGGACACACTCTATCATGTACATGGGTCATGAGAAAGTACTATGGTGGACTATTTGAAATTTTTTATTTTGTTAGCAGGATCACTCAATTAAATCGTGTCGCATTGATCGGGTTTTGACTGATTCTGATCGGGGACGTCTCCCAGATGACACCTATTGATTTTGAGGTGGATAGGACACACTCTACCATGTACATGGGTAATGAGAAAGTACAATGGTGGACTATTTGAGAATTTTTTTTTGTTAGCACGATCACTCAATTAAATCGTGTCGGATCCATAGGGTTTCGACTGATTCTGATTAGGGACGTCTACCAGGTCACATCTATTGACTTTGAGGTAGATTCTACACACACCCCACCCTGTTCATGGGTCATGAGAAAGCACGATGGTGGACTATTTCAGAAAAATTGAAAAAAGTAAAACTGTCGCATAAAACACATATTCTGAATTTGTGTGTTGTTTATGTTTTATTTTTTCTCGGCCACTCAATTTCGAGATGTTCTACGTACGGAAAAGACCGACGACGTTTTGTGCAAACTTCATTCCCTTCTTGGTGTAAGCTCTATTTGGATTTTACACCTTTTACTGTCCATATTGTGCAATTAAGAAAAATAAAACGCGTTTGAAATATAATACACTATTATATTTTATCTTTTAACCGCTCGTTACATGCTAAGCGGTCCCCAGGACCGCATTTTCACGAAAGCGCGATGAAATAGCGCGAGAACCACGCTTCTAGGACCAGGAAGAGTCACTAGTATTCTTCTATTCTGTTTAGAACATCGCAAATAAAGAGCTGGAGATCTCTTCGACTCTCCGGCAGTCGTTGGCAGAACGTTGTTGTGGAAATTTCCATGTGCGATGTATTATGATATACACCAAGTTATGACTAAGAAGGCATGCAACGAAGGGTTACCATATAAAGTTAATTTCTTTATTCTAAATCTAGAATATATTCGTATTTATATATCCGTGAACAACGTAACCAAATTCCTATCATATTTGAAATAATACCTGTATTACCGAGCTTTTCAATTAAATATTGTGATCCTATCCTGATGTTAATGTGCTTTCAGGTTAATAAGTAAAAATATGCTTCGTTGAAAGCCAGGTGACTGTGGATATTTATTAGTTCTTCTTATAATGAGGGATTTAGTCCTTACTGAAAATAAATATTATTATTTAAACGGTATGAATGTAGCAGTAATGTAATCAAAAACGTACCCAATTATTAAATTCTGACAAGCCATTTGGGCATAAGTTGATTATTCAGCAAATAATTTTTATTAGTTGATTATTCACCATACGTTGATTATTCAGAAATAATAAATAGGAGTATTTCTTCAGGCTTAACACAATTTGAACATTGTTGGCGCAACAATTGTTAATAACACTTCTTATTGGGATTTAGTTCTTGTTGAAAATCAGAGTTTGGTAACATCTTTTATAACATTTATATATTATTATTATTAAATAATACGCAGACAATAAATGAGAAATGACAGATAGCAAATATGCATTAATATTACCTTGTTTAGTTCGCGAAACGCAAATAGGTTTGGTATATATACGAGTACATAATCCATATAACATATAACAGATCAGAAAATTTTGAAGATCCTATAATAGGTCAGAAAATTTAGAAGGTCTAAGGTAATGAATTCTATTCGAAATGAAAAATTTCAGCCCGGAAATTATTTAACGTTCAATACAAAGTATTTATACACTTGCCAACCATTGCGAGATTCTTGATGGAGGATATGTTGAACAACAAGCTGTAAAAGATAAAGTCATACGTGAGTTATTTGTGTTTTTCTCAAAAACTAAATAAAACAAAATTACTTTAGCCAATGTATTAAAAAATAGTTAACACTTTAATTATGGATACTGTTCCAAACTTTTCCACCACGCTAAATACACCTAAAGGGTCTTTCAATCAGCACGCTCGATTTTTAAACGTAAATAAAACAAGCTGTGTGTGATATGTCCACTAATTTTTTAAAATTTTGAAATCTTAATATTTTATGGCATTGAGTATGGAATATAACGTCGTTCAAATATCCACCGCGGCTTTGCTTGGTGGCACGTATTCGGGACGACTTTGTCGGAGAAATCTAGCTAAATTTGCTGGATGGCGTTTGTTATGTTGACTTTGTGGGCATCAATTGCGAATAAACCGCAATTATTCGCATAGACCTGCGATTTAAGATAACCCTAAAGGAAGAAGTCTAAAGGCACACGATCACACCAAAATCACACGATCTCAGTGGCCGGTTCACATCGCCGCTGCATGAGATAACCATGCCTTCAAATCGCTCGTGCAGAAAACCACATGTCTTCGGTATCCATATCATCTACTTTAGCCCACAATAACTTGTTTATCATCAATCTGTAGCGCTCGCCGTTGACGGCTATGGAAATTCTAGTTTCATTTTGGAAGAAGTACGGACAGATGATTCCGCCACATCAAAATCCGCACCAAATAGTGACTTTCTCGGGATCCATTTGGTATTGGAGTATCTTGTGTGGATTGGTATCGTCCTAAATCCGACAATTTTGCTTGTTTATATACCCATTCATCCAAAAATGGGCCTCGTTGCTAAAGATGATTTATTTTGGGGAAATTTGAGTCAACTTCCAACTGCTCCAGAGCCCAATCAGCGAACACGCGGCGTTGTCTATGGTCGTCTACCTTAGGTTCCTGGGTCAGTTGAATTTTATACGGGTGCAGGCCCAAGTCCCGACGCAAAATTCGCCAAGCTGAAGTCGTAAATATGCCAAGTTCCTGTGAATCACGAGAAATTGACACGCACAGCAGCGATATTTTTAGTAAACTTTGCGTTTCGATAACGTACGCAAGGGTGCTGGTTGTTGACTGATTATTTATCAAACCGGTTGACTCGATTTTGGCCACCAAACGTCGAATAGTCGACTCGGCGGGATGAAACCGTCCCGCCGAGTCGACTACTGTTCGTCCCGCCGAGTCGAATCGAAATCACATAATGCCCCGAACATTTCACGAACAGAGCACTGATTTGGAAAATAAGATGTGATATTTTGCATTTGGTAAGTGAATTGCCATACACTACTAAACATTTCACAATAAATTTGATAGATGTTGCTTTAACAACATGACCGCCATAACCTCATAAACTTTGAGCATCCCTATTGAAAGACCATACATAAATAAATTTATAATTACATATTAATTCAAATTATGCCGTGGAAAAAGATACAAGTCGATTGCAACTTCAACTAATATATACAAAAAGTTGTTTTGATGTTTCGTGATAAACACTTAAGTGTTTTTGAGGAAACCAATTTATTTATACAAAAATAAGTTTACGTATATAGTTTTTCCGTATCTTATCTAAGCATCTCACCTGCTTTATTTTTTAATTAGCACTTTATTAATTCTGCCTTCCATCCCTTCACGGGACGCCCATGCATGCGCAAGTTGGCAAATTACAAAGTGGAACACAAATTCGACCGTCCGTCGATAGCAACCAGGAAATAATCTCGAGGAAGTAATTTTCCCTTCCAAAAAGAATCACAAGAAGGCTAATACATTTATCGAATTAGGTTTTAAAAAGCTTTAAACTTTGCCGAGGGCGACGTGGAGCCCTTCAAGGCGTCTACTTGAACACGCCTTTAAAAAGAAATGAAAAGAAACGAAAGTGTAATTTGTTAAAATGGCTTTCGCTAACTTTTAAAACACTAGTTAGGAGTTTTTAAATTTGTCGTCAACCAACCCATCAGACGAGCTAAAATGTAATCTAATTGCCTACGTTTGTAGAAAAAAGTTCCCATCAAATGCGCCTCATGAAATTTAATGGAACTGCTTCTCGGGGACAGCTTCGGATGACTGTCGGTTGTAATGTAATATTCGGACGAAATAAATATATTATCAGCAAAATAAAGTCTCATATTGAGCACAAATGGTCTGGCTATTTTATATTTACGTATATTTAACGTCATTTGAGTTCAAATATATTAATTGTAATTTAGTTAATATGTATTAATCAATTAACACCTGTTTTATTTAATTTAAAAGATAATCAACTCAATCAGATCAATTTTAATACTTTCATTCTTGTATTTACATATATTTCCAATTAATTTTACTTATAAGTTACGAGTAATTCGATTAGTTTCAACTTGTATTATAGCGTGGCCTAAAAAATTGCAAATATCAAAATTGTGTTTTCCTTAAAATTCAAATTAAACAAAATATATATCTAATGTAACTGGCAGAGGAGTATTTCGATTTACAAATGTATATACGTTTTCGAAGTGATATTCTCAATGATTAACTACAGGGTCTTTCAATAGGGATGCTCGAAATTTGCTAGGTTATAGCGGCGATGTTGTGAAAGCAACATCTATCAAATTTATTGTGGATTGTTCAGTACTGTATGGTAAATCACCACGGAAGGTTATAGCGTTTTACAACGTGTGCAAATCATTAAATTTCAATTTCAAAATCAGTGCTCTGTTCGAGAAACGTTGCGCGCATTACGTGATTGTGATTTTTATCCTCCACAACCGTACCGCCGAGTGGACTTTTCGACGTTTGGTGGCCAAATTCGAGTTAACCGGTTTGACAAATAATCAGCCAACACCCGTACGTTATCGAAATATAAAGTCTGCTGAAAACATCGCTGCTGCGGTGTTTTCAGAGTGCGTGAGAGTGTACGAGAAAACCCGAGGCAGATAATTTTTCGTTGCTTACAGGAACTTGTCTTATTTACGACTTCAATTTGGCGAATTTTGCATAGGGATGTGGGTTTGCACCCGTATAAAACCCAACTGACCCAGGAACTTAAAGTAAATTACCATAGACAACGCCGTGTGTTCGCTGGTTGACTCTGGAGCAGTTGGAAGTTGACCCAAATTTCGCCAAAAAAATAATCTTTAGCGACGAGGCCCATTTTTAGACGAATGGATATGTTAACAAGCAAAATTGTCAAATTTAGGACCATACCAATCCACACGAGATACACCAGCACCAAATGCATCCCGAGAAAGTCACTTTTTGGTGCAGATTTTGGTCTGGCGGAATCATGGGACCGTACTTCTTCCAAAACGAAACTGGCATTGGCATAACCGTCAACGGCGAGTGCTACAGATCGATGATAAGCAACTTATTGTGGCCTAAAGTGGATGATATGGATACCAACGACATGTGGTTCCATCAGGACGGCGCTACGTGCCACACAGTACATGTCACGATGCACGAGCTATATATGAGGGTATGGCTATCTCGCGTAGCGGCTACATGAACTGGCCACCGATATCGTGCGATTCAATGCCTTTAGACCTTTCTTTTAGGCTATCTTAAACCGTAGATCTATGTAAATAAACGACAAACAATTGATACCCTCAATTGGACCTTTTCAATACGTGCCACCACGCAAAGCCGCAATATTAACAAAGTTATATTCCAAAATTAATGTCATAAAATATACTTTCAAATAAAAAAAAATTGAATAGATATAGATTGAGAGTTGAGTAAATATATCACACATAACTTGTATTACATATGTTTAAATATCGAGCGTCCCTATTTAAAGACCTTTTACTTACCCTATGCGATAAATAAAATTGTTTCATGTGGCAGATTTCAGCTCAGAAATGAAGGCCGGCAAATTTTCATTGATGCTATCGTTCATATAACTATAGAAAAGAGTCGATCGGGTTAAGATCTATTAGAAACAGTTGTAAATACCAGATTAACTGAACATGTAATTGGTAACAATGCCTCGTCCTCCTACATACTCTGTATTTAGAAAATAACATAGCACTGCCACATCTCTGATTAATAATAACATAACGGCTGTCATTGACAACTCAGAAATCATTTACTTTTAGTTAATTTGTTTTGTTGGACTACAGCAAAGACTTTGACCTAATTAACCACGAATTATTAATGAGCAAGTTACATTATGTTACAATGCATGCTTTTCTGGTCTAAAAATGGTCCTTTCAATCGAATTTAAAGTGTTAACATAAATAATACTACGTCAACTGAAATTATGGGGGCGACACAAGGTATTCCACGAGGTAGCACACTAGGTCCTTTACCATGTACAACATTTATTGCAGATCTGCCGGACCTTTGGGGCCACCATAGTAGCCTGAATGCATATGAGCACAAGCTGAGGTTGACTGACAGCCCGGTCTGCAGGTACTGTAAAGAAGACGAGGAGACCTCGCTTCATCTTCTTTACACCTGCCCCGCACTGGAGGAGAAGAGGTACCTTATATTAGGGACCTCTGTTATCCTAGAGGAGGCGAGGCTTAAGGTGGGGGACGTTCCTAAATTGCTCCTTTTATGGGATAGCATTTTTGGATAATGACCCGGATAAGAGGGGATCGCCAAGGGACTACCCATGCGATCAGTGGCTGATGAGGCCCAAACCCATATAACATAATATAATGTAATGTAATGACGGACCTTTTGGCACCACAGTGAAAAATACACCTGTCTGCAGATGACTGTCAATTGGAACTGTCTGGTGATCCTGAATGATGCAATGAGGTTATAGCAGAATTGAATAATTTGTCTATATTCGCACGGTGGTTTTAATGTACAGGTCTCCTCATAAATTAGTGGTTAAGTGTATAGTTTATTTCATCGCTATTTGCCAAATAAAAATTCAAAACATACGGTGGCTTGTTTTTATGGCAAGGCTCAGGTAGACTGTTCCATTTATCGACAAGATAAGAAAGTTTTTTATTTGGCAACTAGCGATGAAATGAATAGTAAGTCCGTTATGCTAAATAAATAAAACGAACATGTTGTTTGCAGATGTTGGAATATAGTTTTAAGTTTAGAGTTAAATAGTTAAGTTTAAGTTAAGTACACAAACTACCCCCCGTTAATAATATTGACGTTTTGTCTTTGATGGAACACAAATGATGCGCCATCCAAGTCTTATAGTTCCAACTGAGACACCCTATAAAGAATTAATTACACTATTAGTGGTATAATAGAGGATGTTACTTCAATTAGTGACGTAATAAGTATTTATCAGGGCGATACCAGATTTACCAGTTTACGTAACACAATTGAATGTCGGTGATAACTCTTAAAAGACAAATCTGTGAGAAACAAAATGACGGTCTTACTCTCATCCCTACTTTTATTAAACGCCGACCAAACAATGAGCCGGGGTTCACGTTTCAGGTGGAGGTGTCTCCCCGCAAAGTTCGCAATAATTGAATTGAACAACGTCTGGTAATGAATACGCTCCGCTTTATAATAACTATTATTGGGGGTTCGATGACTATCGCCTTGATTAACTCAATAGGAAGTTCGTTAATTACAATTGAAGGTGCAGGCGTTGCGGCGCGCTACGCGATAAACTAATTAAAATCAGCAGAACACATTTCAATTTGCCCGACACTACGCTGTCTATAACTCACCGACTCCGACTCTAATTGAGTTTCGCTGAGCGCCTTTGAGCTCTAATTAATGACATAAAGACGAGTCTTTGATAACAATACCGCAGCGATATTGTTTGATATCGGGCCAGAACGCAATCGATTTGACGATACAACGTTTGTTCTTCTGTGCCATCGTAGGCCACTGGATGTCTAAGATGCTCACGGCTCTATAGGGAGTCATGATGATTTTGGGCGGGTGTTTTCTCTAATATTATATAATTTGAATCCTCTCTAGAATCATACAGGTCATTAATTAAGAGGTGGAAAGTGAACTCTTTTCTAAAAAGGACTTCTTCTGAAAAGGACGTGCGGAAATGATTTTAAACTTTGATGATGCTAAACTACTTTATTTCCAAAAATGTATGAAACATGACATTATTTAATGAAATAAAAACCGAAGAAACGTACAGCTTGTTAAGAATAGGAAAAAGTGTGAGATTTCTCTATATATAAGTAGAAGTAAGAGTGAGGCATCATTCAGAGGAAGAAAGATGCACTTTACGCGCGGCCAGATCGAACTCTGTGTACATACATACTCGATATTCACTCTGTAAAGGTCTCAATGCGACTGAGTAAAGACCAGGCTATTTACTACGCACCTCGTGGGCAGTCCGATAGCGAAGTTTTGAGACTTGTTCCTATTCATGACAAGCTGTAGTTGATTCCTAAATATTGCATAGTGAGTTCACGATGAAAGACAAATTCGATATGTTCTGATAACTTTTCTTTGCAAGAAACCCTTGGGAATGTCATTTTGTAATTTTAAATTGATACATTTTGAATCATACACTAAGTTACTTTAATTTTTCCGATTTTTCGACAACTATTAAGTGTTTTCATCTTTATTAAAAGCATCACCCATGTGACTCCTCTCACTACCCGCAACAAAAGGAATCCAATGTAAACCTGAGAAACACAAGGGATACACCTGAGAAATTAAGAGACATCGAAAAATTACTGGGAGGGAATAAATATGAATAGAAATATATAATAGACGGTCATCGACAGCTGAAAAATAATAATAACCAACGAATTGTGCATATTTACGTTATATTACTGTAGTAACAGGCATACTAAAGAAAGTATTTTACAAGAAAAAAGTGGGTGTAAATTTCCGGATTGAACAAAATACAGATGCTTCATCCAACAAGGATACTGTTCTACAGTTTTTAATGAAATACGTATACGAGCTGGAGTGTTCCTGTGGAAAGAAGTATATTGGTCGAGCAAGCAGGAATATCCTATTCAGAATTATGGAGCATAAAACGCACACGAAGCTAGTACACACAGATAAGTCGGAAATAGCAGAACATATACATACATAAGAACGAAGACTAGATTATGATAATTTCAAAATATTATTAGGTAATCACTGGAAATACGAACAATATGAACAATTTTAAAAGAGAGGATGGATATAGCCTTAGTAATATTTGGAGATTAGCTTTGTCAAGTATGACAAAATGCTTTGTGACGACTACCGTCATACCATGTAACCACAGAAGTAGAGCTAAAATTTGTGAACCGAATATGCTTACTATCGCACAATATACTTTAGCAGCGAAGCAGAATCATGATGTATAACGAGAAAGGGAACATAATATTGGTCTTTGGATTTCTTCTGAAGAAACTGATAGGGAAACCAGGGAAACGTCGATAGAAGACAAATTCGATGACGACCACGACATAATCCGAACAAAATTTCTTAGTACATCGAATTTGTCTCTTTTATTTTGAACTTACTGTATGCATTACAAAACTTATGACGCGTTTTAATAGTATCTCATACCTGACAGGAAACTGTCACGTGTAGAATCTGTTTAAAAAAAAAGGGATAGGAATAATACTAACAAATATAGGTCAATAACAGTTATCTGTGACTTTGTTAAGGTTTTTGAAATTCTTTTCCATACGCTCTTATATGTTCATGTCATATGTATGATATCTGTCAAGTAGCATGGTTTCATGTAAAATCAATCAGTGGTTATAAATTTGCTGCGTATTACATAATTTATATCTGAAAATTTGGGCCATACAAACTAAGTAGATATTATTTATGTGGACTCTTATAAATCCTTTGATCAGTTAGATCACTCCATTATAATAAAAATTAATTATATGATTTCGGTTTTTCCAACAGTATCTTACTTATTACAGTTATTTAATATTATCTGCAAAATAGGGTTCAATACGTCCAGTACCACGGTTTTCTGTAAAAAATAAATATATACTAGGTGTTCTACAAAGGTTTATGCTGGGGCCTCTCCGTTTCATAATTATTATTAACGATATAATTGATAATATAAAGACTTCACTTATTTAGGAAGTAAAATAAATTGGGATGGAAGAAGCGATAAAAACATAAAACAAAGAATAGCGCAGGGTCGAGTAGCTTTTAACAAAAAGAAAGCACTTTTATGCTCGGGGGTAATAAACTTAGAAACAAGGAAGAGATTTTTGAAAACATATGTATGGAGCACGGCACTATACGGCTGCGAAACCTGGACGGTAGGGGAAGCAAGTAGGAAGAAATTAGAAGCTTTCGAGATGTGGTGTTACCGAAGAATGATGAAAATACCATGGACTGATAGGGTTAGAAACGAAGAAGTAGTGGAGAAAGTCGGCGAGAAAAGAAGTATGTGGAAAAACTTAAAGAAGAGAAGAGATAGAATGGTAGGAAACTTGCTGAGACATGGGGGAATAGTCCGCGATATTTTGGAGGCAGAAATAGGAGTGAAGAAAGGCAGAGGTAGGCCTAGATTAGACTACTGCTCGCAAATAGTAAGGGATGTAGGTTGTAGCACAATTAGCGAAATGCGTAGATTAGCACAAGATAGGAGAAGCTGGAGGTTAGCGTCCAACCAGTCTTAGGACTGATGACCTAATGATGATGAATTGATAATATACTTAGTTTTTAATGGATGTCGATGATATAAAAACTTTTGTACATATAAATAAGTTGGTAAACTTCTTGACTCTCCAGACGATACTAGAAGACATCAACGAGTGGTTTTCTGTAAATAATCTGCCTTTAAATCTAAAGAAATATAATATCATACCCAGAAGAGGAAGAGGTGGCGGTGTAGGAATAAATGTTAAACGAATTAATAATAGCTTGGTTTAAGGTAAAGGCGATTGAAATTATATAAAATTAATATGTTAATAGATAAGAGTGAACTCGATATCCACGAAGCATTAGCGAAAGCATTAAACCGGCGTGAATAGTGGTTGAATTGTATGGAAAAATTCTGCGAGGATAGAACGGACATTAGAGAGAGTACTAAGAGTCAACGTGGTCCACACAATGTAGTTGTAGATCATAACGAAATAAATATTGTAATGAAAAGATTAAAACAATGGAGAGACTGGACTGTTCCTGAAATGTCTTTTTCAACCTACTGCAATTATTATATACCCCATTTTAACAGAATATGTACTACATTTTTTATTCATGTAAATTATAATGGTAGTAAAAAAAAGACAATAATATGGAAACAGACATATATTTAAGCGAACAGATAGATATTCTAAAGAGTTCGATAATCTATGATAGATGAAAAAACATTCACTGTACACAAAACGTTTTTAGGACTTTTAAACGATATTAGAAAACCATTATGTCCTTTGTTGTTTCTTTCAGTTATACATTTATTTGAATTTCAAATAGACTACTAACGATTTATCATCTTAGGAAATTTAAGTTCATAAATTGATTGTAATGTATTGGCAAGATGGCATATCCAGTGGCGGGCGAAAATCACGTAAATTATGATGTTATTAGAATGTGTGCCAGATTATATCGATATTTAAATATATGTGGTGCTTTAAAAACATTTGAAGTTAGTAGATCTCCAATTTATATTGAAATATATGAGTTTACACATTTAATTTGTTTCATATGATTAATAATGTTTCATAATTTTTGTGTTAATTTAATAATGTTCCATATGATTAAAGTCCTATGCTAAGCAAGAACTACATAAAGGAATGTTCTGAAAGCTTATGTCTCTTTCAACTAATAATATAAATATTATGAATTATAATAAGGATTCTTATTAGTATTAATAATATAAATATTAAAATTACTTTAGATTTTAGATTAGATACTTAAAAGATTTTCTTTCTTCTAAATATGTTCTCATGAAAACTCTGGTTTTGACTGGCTTCTTAGAAAATTCCCAAATGAAAACGATTTCAATCTAACATCATCATTAGGTCATCAGTCCTAAGACTGGTTGGACGCTAACCTTCAGCTTCTCCTATCTTGTGCTAACCTACGCATTTCGCTAATTGTGCTACAATCTGTTTCAATCTTACATTTACTTAAAAATTAATTTGTTTATAAACTTTTTACACATCACTGGAACAAAACTATTATTTCGTTTTCAGTAAAAATTGTAATTCTAGTTGAATTTCAGTAAAATTCAGTAAAAATTAATCTTCGAACATTAAGTCATTAATTTTATGGGCCAAATAATTATGTTAAAATTAGTCATGATTACTAATAACATCTCACACACTGCTTCTTCTCGAAATGACGACCTTAAGGATGTGGGAGAATAAAGTCAGTAACTGCAATCAAGAGACATACCAATACATTTATTCTGGAAGCTTCAGATGGTAAATCTCTGACAAACAAAATAAATTTTTACTTATATTAGAACTTACATTCTTAATTGATGTTCTGGAGCTATAGATAAGATAAACTAACCCTATATGAATTTGGAACTATAGAATTAAAGACTTTTGTAGTTTGTTTTAAAACTCATAGTTAAATATTTACGGAAATTTTGTTTGGATAGGTTAGAATTGAATAATTACTACCGGAAAAGGTTGCTTTATTAAATTTTATTGAGATATACTTTTAGAGAATAAATTTTATTGAGAGATACATTAAAGAATCTATTAATAACAAGGTAGAAATTTGCAACAAGATGACAAGCTTATCTGCAGCGAAAGATCTTCAGTACAAGTTATGTCATTCATCTATTTTTGTTATAATAATATTGCATCTTCACAAAAATGCATCTATAAAATTTGTTTTAATTTTTTGTTATTGAAATATTAATATATTATCGAATGCGAACAAATTTTAGAGCACATATTCTAATAAAATAAGTTAGATTTATCTAGAATATCAGCGGTTATCTATATTTATACTCATCTACAGTTTACATTGTAATGTTTAGTAAAATATCTAAATTCCTTGGACAATCAATTGTGATTTGCTATATGGTCTATGATCTAATGTTCTAAAAATCCTTAAAAAACCATATTGTGTGGTGTTAATTTACTGTCGCAATTATTTAACTATATGAAAAAAATGCACACATTATAAATTAATATTAATTAAAAATTCCTTGTACGCCACTGCACATTTTTAAGTGTGGAGGGACTCTTGAATGGAAGATTGATTTATACATGTTTACACGTCTATTTACAGTTTAAACAGAACAGTTTGTGGAATTGTGCACATCATCCTCAAACAAAAGCTCCTCGCGCTGCCGTCGTTTTAAATTTGAGGGGGCAACTTTATATGTCTGCACATGGAATTTAAGAATTATGATGATTCTATGAGCAGACAAGAAACTGGTGAATAGCGTACAAGGGTGACAAACGAAGGGCCACACTATAGACGGGACTACGTCACAATGCACGGGGCCCTCCTTGAGATTGTGTCAATATTTTAGGTGCTCAAGATGTTGATTTTGATTGAATAAAATAAACAAGGCTTTGTTTAAATATTAGTCTATAAAATTAATAGATACCACATAATTCTTTAAGGATTTGGGTTTTTGATGCCATTAGAGATAATAGTCTCCCTTCTAAAATTCCTCTTGGATATTCTTAAATAATTATCTGTTATGGGGTTATAACGAGTTTCCTATAGCTTACATGGGCTGTTATAAGAGTAATACATTAAAATATCGCCAGAGTTAATCATAGATCAATACCATTTTCATATACGCATGTAAATAGTCGAAATTTTAAGGAAGTATACACGTATATGTCTTTCTTATTTAACATTTTGCTTTATTTATAATCTATATCAGCTCAGAGTATTAAGTAAACGTGTTACAAGTTCTACGTGTGGAAGCGAAACACCCAATGATCTTTCACTTTATTCTATATTGTTTTAGTTGTGAAGTAGATCTTTCGGCCAAGTTCTAGCAAGTCTTATTGTGGTGGGATCATTGTTGAATAGCTTTTCTACTAGTTTGTTTTTGTGTTGTACGATACTTTCATTGTTTTATGTCGTGGCTCGGTAGATTTCATCTCTGATGGAAGGAATATTTAAATCATCGTGAAGTACCTGATTATTTACTGCTTATCAATAATAGCAAAAAGTGCGAGATTCTCTATCATTCACGTTCAATATATATTCATCGATATTAACTCTGCAAAGGTCTCAATTTGACTGACTAAAGACCACGCTATTTACTGCGCAACTCGTGAGCGGTCTGATATCGCAGTTTTGAGACATGTTCCTACTCTTGTTGAGTTTTACGTACAATGGAGCATCCACCATCGATTTTAGAACTTTAGACTGAAATATTTGGAAGTCCATAAACCCATATAAGTTTGAGCATGGTTTTGTGTAGTAGAATTTGGTTGTAAAGATTGTCGACCTAGAAGCCACTTTAAATCAAGTTGTTTTCTTTTAGTTTGGATATGATTTTTCCAAGTAAGACGTTGGTCACGATGGAGACGAAGGTAATTTGCTTCTGTTGTTACAGATATATGCACGTTATCCATTCTTACAGATGGGCAGATGTTGTGGCGCTTGGTAAACGTTATTTGGATTAATTTTGTTTCATTTACTTTTGTTTGCCATCGTACATATGTACCAAACATTAAGTACATATGTATATTCAGGTAGTATTGTATATTTTGGCATCTTCCTTCGCAGCAAGTATCGCTACGTCGTCAATATCTGCTTGTGTAAAGAAATTTAATGTGTATAAATTCCTCTTGCGTATTCTGAAATAATTCTCTATTATGGGATATTAACGATTTTCCTATAGCTTATATGAACTGTTATAAGAATAATACTTAAAAATGTCTGGATTATTAGTCGTAGACCAATATTATTTCACTTACATCACTGCTACCTACCTGTGGCGGGTTTTATTTTTTAAAACCTTATCTCATCGTGCAGAAACACGAGAAAGGGGTCGAGGATCGCTTCTGGGTATAATTCAATGCCTGGCGGGACTTTAGCCCGAGGAGTAGTTGTTTCTTAGAGCGATTATGTAATAGCTTTGCTATTCGGGAACTACTTTGATAACCGCTTGGCGGTTTGGTGGTTCTTTTCTCGATTTCCGACTTATATGTTACTGACAGAGATCGTATCGATAAAGATATATACCCCATAGAGTTCATTCGGTATTTGTCCTGGATCGGCGTACCGTGTACGGCACTGATGAGAACTAATAAGTTCGAAACAGCTATATGTCGTTCGGTTCCGATCCGGGACAGATGTCGAATCCTACCTGTGGAGGGTTTTATTTTTTTAAAATAATACAGCAGGATAAGCTGAATTTTCTAAAAACTCACATCTGAAAAATAAGTTTTATGGGAGTTTTTCTTAAAATAAAAAAAATCAGTAATTTCCAGGAGATCGAGAAAATGAGTTCATGGAAAAGACATGTTGAATGATATGATGGGACAACTTTAGGGACCAATGATGATTTTTTTTTGCTTACAAAAATGTGCATTAAGAAATTAAGTTTCAGTTAAGTAAGAAGTTTTGTTTCACTCTTAAACTTGTCCTTAGTTTCAAAAATCTGTGTTCGGTATTGGTATTGAAGTGTGTCTCCTGATCTCTCAATACAGAAAAAATACAGTACTATTTTTTTTCTCTTCATTCCTCTGCAATTTAGAGGCGTGTACTATTTGGGGGTCCTTCACTTCAACACTTATCATTACAATTATCATACTTTTTTAACTGATAGGAATGTCATCAACACTGACAGGAATGACACCATTTTATTGAAAAAGTTGGTGAGGATTTCAACACATTTGAGGGTCTTTTATGGAAATTTCACGTAAGATAGATAAAACATTGTTGAAAATAATCTGCTGAGGTAAAACGTTACCATTGTTATGGTGTAAGATTGCACAAGATTCATGACGATTTCAAAAGGACTTGACATCACAGGTAACAGGTAATACTGTCTAAGTATAATACTAAAACAAACATACCAAAATGAAGTACACTTAATTCACAATACGTATGCGTGTAGCCTTTCGCTTTCAGTAAGAACTAAATTCTCTCATTATGAAATTATAAGAACATCCAAATGCTTCTGATTATCAAATACACACACTTACTACTTATTAAATCAGATAGAACGACAGGGTCAGCATAGCTAAAAACAAAGCTCGATAATATAAACGCAAATGCTACTTGATATATGTATTGTAACGAATTTACTAGAAAGCTCTTTATTTCGAACACTTATTTACAAATCAACTATTTACAAGCCCAACTAACTAACTAACTTTCTTTTTCATTTTAACTTTATAGACTAACTTTCGCACACAATGTCACTTTCTTCGCACCGTACTTCGTAACTCCTGGCTGGACGACATAATTCTAATATAGGTAGAACGTCTCTCCAGACGTTTGTAGATAAAGAACTTTGGCGAACCTTCTAGTATAGAACGCACTGGAAGTCAACTCCATTCGCTCTCGATGATTTCGAATATTGCCGGCGTTCGAGATCGCTCGAGGCGTTGGTGACAGTATAGTTAACAATTTGGCTATATGGTCCATGGATATATAACTACCTCCTAAACTTGCACCACCAATACACATACTCCTATTTTTATTGGTGCCATATATGTATATTAAACATACAATAAAGTGTATTCAATTTCAAAGTGTTTCATTTTAATTTGTAGACAATGTGAATAGTAAGATAAATGTGGATAAAAGTGGTGAAGTTTACATAAGATATCCATATTGATTTTACTCCGCTACTGTTATAAAAATTCACACCAGCGAGTAGTGTGAACCACACGAAACTGATATGTACCTACATATGTATATGTGTGAATTTGGAGTCAGATTTATATTTTTGGATTAAGATGACAAGATAGCTCAGTTATGGTTAACGTATTATTTGAAATACCTAACATTCTTTTGTTTGTACCTAATACGAAACATCTATCACTTTTGTCAGTTAAAAATCGATCTAATGAATGTTTGGAAAGGCATGAAAGTTATATACGGAGTGGTAATAATGTTACAACACATCAAACTAATAAATTTGTTAATTTATTATTTTAATTTTAAAGAGTTTTTAATGTAGATGTTCTTGGTTTAAATTTTACAATGAAAATTATAATTTGTAAATGCATATTGCGATTTTATGGGTTTACAAATATACACAAAAGTACCTATTCAAAGATTAGAAAGGATTTACCATTTTAGCATTAAACATAAGCATAGAATGGCACTAGAAAAGTAACTTGTCAAAAATGGTATTCATCAAATGGAGTCTCTAGCGCAGGCCCCCACGAAAACCACGTAATGAAAATAGCATATTATTCTATTAAATATTCTCCACATGCAAATGGTGTGCCTGTTTTATTTTCGCTAAGGGAAACTGTATTTTGTGAATGTACCAAATTACATTAATATGATGTGTAATTGTACACGAATCTGGTAGGCATTTCAAATATATTAAACACAGACAAGGGTGAATTAAAAAATACATTATTATTCAAAAGCAATAGACGAAAATTTCACAGTAGCTTCAGTATTAAAAAAAAAAAAATAAGTTCATGTATTGGTATATTGTCTTATTCGATTATGAAATTTAAATCTGGTTTTCCACTCTAATATTTCTTCTGTATTCTCCATTTAGCAGTAATTTCCTAAATAGCATATTATACTGATTCCACGGACATGAACTAGTCATTCATATAGCAACGTACAAAATTACATAGAGAAATATATAGAAAATTTGATATAATTTTTTTTTGTTCGTGCATATAAAAGCACGTTATGCACATTGCTTGTGAATGGGCAATTTCGAGAATACTGTTGATTGTTTCCTTTACAAAACCTGCAATTAAAAGAAATATGGTATTTGTTTTATAATGTTCCCTAGAATTAATTAAGGTATATTTTTCGTAAATATATGTTATTTAATGCCGTAATGAATTGTTGATGTATGTATTTGATTAATGTGCGCTTATGCATCTGTGAATGAATACACGTTAATTAGTTCGATGTCTAAGTACGATTCACAATTGGTAATAGAAGCCGAAGGACCTGGCTCTTAACTAGTATTTAAATGATGATACTATTAGTCCATTAACTAAAATCGGCATGTATTATTTATGCACTAAGTGACATAGGCAATGAAACATCCGGTAAAATGGTTAATTTGCTCGATATCTAGTTAGCAAATGGATATTTTCTAACTCCCGACATTTCCTCCAATATCGGAAATGTATCATAAACATATTCTATAACTTATTTGGGAAAATGAGGAGGATCACCATCTTGTTGTGATTACATAAATTACTGATAATAAATGTACTCCATTTTTTTACTCATAAATATAGTGAAAAACATTTAAATAAATTCTTTTTATTTATAGCGGAATCGATTGAATTCGTTATTAGCCACTTCGCTATATCCTATTTATATGAATATGTTCACATCATGCATTTTTACGCCTCATATTCTTTGTACTTTGTTTTGTGGAGACTAGTACTCTTTACAAAACTTATTACTCTTTCGGTTTGTCTATTTTCATCGTTGAGAACTTTTTCAATTACATTAGGCATGTACAAATCTTCCCTCTGATGACGCGTATTTATACTTACATGCTAAAAAAATATGTTTTATTGTTAATGTAATCACAAATTAGACATAATGGCTCTTCTCTGAGAAAATGTAAAGAGTTAAGGTGTACATGGCCTGTCCTTAATTGGGTTATTAGGACTTGCTCCGGTTTAAGAATTACGAGATAAGATACATTTGTTTGCATTTGGCCTATTGATTTTTAACATTGAGTCCGTTCTGTTCCACTCTAATGGCCATCCATATTTAATATTAAAATCAATAATTTAGTCCCTTCAAATTAGACAAAAAATCACTGATTTTGGGAAATTTTTCCTACAGCTAAACGACCTATACAGACCTAGTTGTGTTGGAGTTGTGTCAACATATTCACCTAGCGCATGATAAAAAAGGGTTGTTATTTAGATGTAGGTAGGTTTCTTGCGTTTTTCTGAAAAAATATGCATTTTTGGGAAAACATGATTTGATGTTGTAGATTCTGCGATTTTCCACAGTTTGTGTTTTTTCCATTTTTTCGAAGTTCTGCTTAGTTGCGCCGCTAGAGCGCGCTGAAGTATTTTTGAGCTGTTTCTCGATTTTAAGCCAAAACTATGCATTGTAGAGAAAAATATCAAGAGATCAAAGTTGTAGGTATATAAATTTCCGACTTTGTACTTTTGTTTTTTTTTCAAAGTCGCACGGTTTTGCTACTAGAGGGCGAAAACCGTTTTATTTTTTTTTTAATACTCTTATGCGAATGAAAAAGACACTCTAGCATACTATTCTTGATTTATAGGCAAAACTATGCATTTTTTGTAACAAAAAAGTATAAGACAATTTGTTGGAAGTTTTTTGCTGTCCAACTTCTTGTGATTGAACTTTTCTAAAATATGCATAGTCTTGCCTATAAATGAAAAATAATGCTCTAGAGTGTCTTTTCATTTGCACAAGAGAATAAGAAAAAAAAGAAAATGGTTTTCGCCCTCTAGCGGCAAAACCGTGCGACTTTAAAAAATAACAAAACAATAAAATGTGTCGGAAATCTTTATATCTACAACTTTGATATCTTGATATTTTTCCCTACAATGCATAGTTTTGGCTTAAAATCGAAAAACAGCTCAAAAATACTTCAGCGCGCTCTAGCGGCGCAACTAAGCAAAATTTCGAAAAAATGAAAAGAACAAAAATTGTGGATAAACACAAAATCTACAACATCAAATTAGGTCATGTTTCTCCAAAAATGCATAGTTCTTCAGAAAAACGCAAAATACCGAAAAATCGGACAAAAAAGCATATATATATATATATATATATATATATATATATATATATATATATATATTTATATCGTGGTCGATAAAAATCAATTTTTAAAAACAATTTATTTTTGAAATACACAATTGAACGTTTTGTTATAAAGGATTTGAAATTACAATAATATTAAGTGAGTACCGGAGGTTTGAAATGAGTTATGCTAGTTTGCCGGATACTATGCCGGTCTGCCGGATACTATGCCGCTCTGCCGGATACTATGCCGCTCTGCCGGATACTAACTTCTGGTCGCACGCTTTCGCCTATATAAACTGTCATTTGCTGACTCTGCATGGGAATGGCTTTAGCCATGAGTATTCTTAGAAGTTAGGCGTGAGTTGCTGACCATAAGCAAGTCTTTGTTTTTGAGAATAAGATAAGTCACGAATAGTATCAAGTAACTATGAGAAACAACTGATAAGAAAAAGCAAAGATTGTGTTACTTGAGATATGATACAATGTAAATGGTACCTAACTGAAATTATTCTAAGTATTCTAAGTCTAAAATGTATACAATTAAATATTTTATATAACAACTCCCCCCTTATAGAAAAGTTGGTGGTATACAGCAACTTTTGGATAAGCAGAAAGTTCCAAAAATATGAATGTTGCTATTAAGTGCAGCATAAATGCAATAAGCAATATAATAATATAAGGTAAAATTGTAGTAGTAAAATCAAGTGAACAAAATAAAATAATAATAATCACATAAGTCCAGTTCACTTGAACACTAGTCACAGAATATAAAATGTTAAAGTTCCAAAATCACTATAAAGTCTCAATTTAGTTCAATATCTTCTGGGGAACTGTCTGTTGGTCTGATAGCGGGCCTTCTTCTTGAAATAAAGTTGGTGAGTCGTCCAACGGGTTTTGATTGTCCAGGAGGCGGTGGAGGTAAATTTGACGTTAAGGAAATAGCAAGTCTTCTTCTTCTTCTGCATTTGCATGTGAAGTATAGGATGACGAGAAGAATTATGACAGTAATTATGAAATAGGTAAACCAAGAAATATGTTTCGTGACAAAAGGTTCGTTGATTAAATCATCAAGGGTTTTGGAATATTCATCTAATTTGTGCTTTGCAACTTCAAGGTCTTCAACGTTGAGATTGTTTAATTTTAAAGGCTTTAATTTTGGAATTTGCAGATCGTTAGGAATGTTGTCACAACAGTTGTAAGGGATTAGAATAGGGTGAGAATCATCATGAGTTACAGTAGTGTCTCTAGAGTTTGCTTGGACTTTGGTAACACCAACAAAAGCACTACAATAAGGTTGTAACTTGAGAATAGAATTTTTGAAAATGACTTCAGTTTTAGAATTTCGGTTTTGACATGAGATGGTTATTTGAAGGGGTTCAGAATTGATTATAAGCCAAGTGTTGTCTTCTAGATTGTGAACTTTGTATCCTTCTGCAAATATTAAAGATGTCTGGCAATTTTCCGGAAGGGTCCTGGTGTTCTTCAGAATTTTGGCTTCGCATATGGCGTTGTCATCAATGGGGTAGGCGAACAAATTTGAACACAGTTTTTGTCCAAAGACGAGTGGTTTGCATCCGTCGAGATTTGACATAGGAATGTACATTATAGAATCGTCGTCTCGCGCAACATATTTTTGATTGGTTGACAAAACATGATATAAACCAGTCCGATTATTGAGGATAGGCATTGGGAATAATTGGAATAAGGAAAATCTTTGTTGATCAATAAGAGGAATTTTTAGAACAAATATTAAATCTGAATCGGTTTGAAATGCTGATAGTTCTATGATATCTAGATATCTACCAACATCAGATAATTTTATTGGAAGTGGTAAATTATTTTGATGCAAGTTTTGAGATATCTCCTGTAATGCGGATATCAGATCTCTAGGATTTATAATAGAAGTATGAATGATTTTTAGACGCGCGAATGTAATTGAATTTAATATGTCATTTAATTGATCCTCAATGTACAAGTAGCTTTACATTAATATTTCGCATTTTTCTAGGAATCTTAATTTTACTTCGAAAATTTTGAGTTTCTCTTTAGTTCTGTAAATTGTGTCAGATATTAATTTAATGTCTCTGTTAAATGTTTCTTCGTCTAGTTGTAATTTTTGAATAGTTGTGTTGAAATTCTTTATTACCGATGTTGTTACGGATATTTGATTTTTTAATAAATTTTCAATTTGATGTTCGTCTGTAATTAATTTGTTAATACTGTTTGTGTAATATTCGCCATCTTCTGCGTCTAGATTTCCTGTGATTGCTTTAAATACAGAAC
Source organism: Rosalia funebris (assembly GCA_037954035.1). Classification (NCBI taxonomy): domain Eukaryota; kingdom Metazoa; phylum Arthropoda; class Insecta; order Coleoptera; family Cerambycidae; genus Rosalia; species Rosalia funebris. The sequence continues at coordinate 11,210,033 of JAZFAV010000004.1, forward strand.
CAATAGCATTTAAAATACCGCGTTTATAGCGTTTTGTATCATAATTAATTTCATTTAATTTTTCTTTAATATTACCAGAAATTTGCGTTAATAAACTGATGTGGATCTTTACTTCACCTCGAAATAAATTCATGTTTTCAAAAATAGGGTTTCATTCGGTCAAAATTTACTTTAGTTGTTTGATTTGTTTCAGAGTTTAATAGGATTGCAGAATTTTTTAGTATTTCTTGAATTTCGAAGGGACCGTTAAATTTATTGCTAAGTTTATTTTTGATCTGTGACTCTTTCACGTAGACCTTGTCTCCGACTTTAAATTCGTATTGATTTTCGGGGACATTTTTGTCAAACCTAGTTTTTGATTTTTGCTTAGACAGTATAGTTTTTTCACGGGCAATTTTGTAGTAGTGAGAAATTCTGTTATTGAGGTCTCTGATATATTTTGAAATTAACTGGTTTTCATTATATAATTTTTCTGGAGGTCGGCTGGAAGTATGACCCAAAATTAATTCGTATGGGGAGAATCCATGGGTTTTGTTGACGGAATTGTTGTAGCATATTACAGCATATGGGAGTACTGTTAGAGGGTGTTCGTGAGGGTTTTCTGTTTTATTTATTCTAATCATCTCTAATAAGGTTGCGTGGAAACGTTCAACCGATCCGTTGGATTGCGGATGATTAACACTGGAATACGTCAGTTTAATGTCATAGAGGGTGCAAAGATCTCTAAGCAGGGTGTTGTCGAATTCCTTTCCATAGTCGCAGTGAATGCGAAGGGGTGTGCCAAAGTGTTGGAAGTAAACAAGTAAAGTATTTACTGTCGATCGTGCGGTTTTGTCTTCAAGCGGGTATGCTTGAGTAAATTTAGTTAATTCGTCTCTGATGGTCAAAACATAATTCCGAGTGGGGACTTCTAGAATGTCAATGTTAACTCGTTCAAACGGTGTTTTCGGGGTTTCCGTAATAACTAGAGGACTACTTAAATTTTTTCTCAAAATTTTTGTTTTTTGACATGTCTCGCAATTTTGAATGTATTTTTCGACATCTTTTAGTAAACCGGGCCAATTATATTTTTCTTTGATTCGTCTAATGGTTTCATTGATTCCTCGATGAAGGTTAGATTTTCCTGAATGATGTTGATCAATTATAATTGGTATTTGGTCATCGTCAGGTCGTTTGACTAAATTTTGACAAACAGTAAGTTTTATGTCTTTACCGGAATAAATATAGGAAAACATTTCTAAAGTTGGTAGGTCTAAATTATTTTCAATATAATAATTTTTTGTTTCTTCAAAATTGTCTTGTCCTCTGAATAATGTGATAAAAAGCGTTTCTATTATACTATCAGGTTCAAATGGTAAAAGAATTATATAGTATTTACGATTCTTAACGGATTTACTAGAGACTATGTTAATTTTGTTATTCATAAAATCGGGTTGCTCTTCGAGTATATCCTCGATAATTTTATAGTGTAAATCTGCTAATTTATCTTTTTGAAAGAATGTAACAATATCTTTATGTTTTTTATCTAATAACTGATTATTAGTAAATTGGATTTTGTTGTAATCTATTAGGGATTGAGTTTTATACAAGTTTACGAAATTTTGGAGTTCTTCTACAATTGTCTCAGGGGATTCGTCAGTACTGATAGATTCGTTATCGTCATTGTCAGAATTTGAATTTAAAACTTTTGTTTGTAATTTTGCACAATTTCTGAAATAATTAATTTTTATTCGCGATAGTGCGTCCGCGTTTTTATTTATCTTACCTGGTTTATACTCAATTTCGTAGGAGTATTCCTCTAATTTTAAACGCCAGCGCGCAAGGCGGCTGCCTGGATCTTTAATCGAAAAAAGCCATGTAAGAGGTCTATGGTCTGTGACGAGTTTAAATTTTCTGCCAAAGAGGTACGGTCTAAAGTGTTTTACACTCCAAACAATAGCTAATAATTCACGTTCAATGGTGCTGTATTTAGTTTCTGCTTGACATAATGTCCTGGAAGCATATGCAATGGGGAGGTCTTTACCGATAGGACCTTGAGATAAAACTGCGCCAATTGCGAATGCACTAGCATCCGTTGTCAGTACAAATGGCTCATCGAAATTTGGATAATTTAGTATAGGGGTAGTGGTTAAAGCTTCTTTCAATTGTTCGAATGCAGTAATACAGTCATTGTCAAAAAAGAATGGAACATCTTTTTGAAGTAATTTTGTCATTGGTTTGGATAATTTTGCAAAATTTGGAATAAATCGGCGGTAATAACCTGCGAGTCCGAGAAACGATTTAATCTCTTTTTGATTTTTAGGTTGCGGAAAGTTTTCAACACAATTAATTTTGTCGGGGTTTGGTTTTACACCGTCAGGGGTTATTATGTGTCCAAGATATGCGACTTCTTTCCGGAGAAATTCGCATTTGTCAGGTTGAATTTTGAGGTTCGCGTTTCGTAGTCTCTTAAATACGTCTGTAAGTCTTGACATGTGTTCCTGAATAGTGGGTGAATAAATGATAATGTCGTCCATATAGACGAGACATCGCTCATTTTGAATTCCTAATAATATATTGTCCAAAACACGTTGAAATGTGCTAGGGGCGTTTCGTAATCCAAAGGGCATTCTAACAAATTCATAGTGACCATTATCGACAGAAAAAGCAGTTTTGGAAATATCTTCGGGATTAATTTCTATCTGGTGAAATCCAGAGGCGAGATCTAAAGTCGTAAAGTATTCGCACTTACCGAGTTGATCTAATATATCCGAAATATTGGGCAAAGGGTATTTATCACCTACTGTGGCTTCATTTAATTTACGGTAATCCACCACAACACGCCATTTTTGTATACCAGAGGCGTCCATTTTTTTTGGGACAACCCAAACAGGGGAGGACCATGGCGAAACTGATGGCCTAATTATACCTTGATTCAACATTTTAGATACTTGATTTTTTACTTCATCCTTGTGGATGTGCGGGTATCTATAAGATTTGGTGAAAATGGGTTTCGAATTTCCGGTATCAATTGAATGTTTAATCTCGTTAGTGAAAGTGAGGTTATCTCCTTCGAGATAAAATATGTCTGAAAAGTTGAGGCAGAGTTCAGTTAATAACTCTTTCTCTTCTTTATTTAGATGTTCAAGTCTTAATTGTTTTTTTATTTCAAGATTTCTATCAATAAATTGACTTGAATTTTGAATTTGGTCATTTAAATTGAATGCTGAAAAATTCTGAATAGGTTCTATTTCAAATTTAGAGAAGTCAATAGTTTTTGCTATAGCGTTAGCATTGATAACTGTTGTTAAAAATTCACCTTGGTTATTAATTTTCACAAGGGCATTCGGTATACGAACTTTTTCTATTTCTTGATTACATATTATTGCGTCAGTATTAAAAATATTACATTTAAATTTGAAAATTTGTTCAGTTCGAGGACCTATACAAATTTTATTTTGAATTTTGGAAGGTTTCTGGATTACTTTTGGAGATGCCTGGTTGTAATTTGGAAAACTAAAATTTTTGTTTTCAACTGTAGTCAGTTTTTGATCGAATTTAGAAATTTTTGGAAGAGGATGAGTCACTTCTTTAGTCTGATTTGGAATGGAGGGCGGCAAATCAAAATCTTGAGAAGGGTCTTCGACCTTAAATAGAGGTACTGTTTTAAAGTTCGTTACGAGTTGTCTATTATTAAAATCAATTACACAATTATAATGCTCTAGGAAGTCAGAGCCTAGTAAACCATCGAAACTAATATCGAGATTGTAGATATATACTTTATGTGGATCGTTGTCAGCGAATGGAATTAATGTTGATTCAGTAATTAGAAGTTTTTGATCGGTTATACCCTGTATAACAACGTTTTCAGGGGACCTTTTTTTATAATTTAGACATGTTTTTGGCTTAAAAATTGAAATACCTGCTCCTGTGTCTATTAAAATTTTAAAAGTGTTAGTTATGTCCTTTATATAATATAGGTTGTGAGGATTTACGGTGAGTAAAGATCTTTTTACATGAATTTCTGTTCTTGGCTGTCTTGATTTTGATTCAAGTTCAGCGTTTGAAATTGAGCTTGAATTTGTTCTAAGGCGGTTGATTGATTCGGCGGGTCTTCGTAAGACTGGGGGTCTAATTGAAAATTTTGGGTATTTGAATTTTCAGGATATTGAGTAGTATCGAAATTTTGAGTATTATCGTTAAAAGTAGCGTCGTATGAGTCTTGATTTTGAGCAGTATGATTATATTCGTAATTATCAATTTGATAATTGGGCTGAAAATATTGAGTTGAATTTGAATAAGCAGGACTATTCGTCATTCCGTATTGTTCATTTTCGTACAAATGAGCAGTATCATTTGTGTAATATGTTTCATAGTACGGATGAGCAGTATCATCCACAGTTTCATTTAAATGATGCGTACGTTGTTGATAAAAATTTGGGTTTGATCTTATCACGGAGGGTCTCTGAAAATTTGGGTTTTGTCTAAAAATTGGTGGTCTATTTTGCATAAATTTGTTTTGTTGAAAATTATTATTTGGCTGATTTGTAGACATCGGCCTAGGTTGATTTTGGGTAAATGTAGGTCTTGGAAAAGTTTGTTGACCTGGTTGATGAAAATTTGGCCTAAAAGTGTTATTAGAAAAATTTGTAGAATTATTATTATTAAATTGGTGGGTAGCTTGTCTAGTGCGACATTCGTTTATAGTGTGTCCGTTTCGTTTGCAGTACGAGCAGACTTTTTGTACACTAATTTGAGGCTTCTTAATTTGAGATGTATTTACTGAACGAGAAAATTTTTGGTTTTCAAAATACGAAAGCTGTAGCTCTCTTTTAATTCTGGATATTGCTTCTAGCATATTACAAGGATTGCCAGCACGAATTATTGAGCCAAGTTTAGGATCTAGCCCTGTTAAAAGAGTATTTAATGTTATCGTCTCTATTAAAGTAGATTGTGCTAATTTTTGCTCTGGTGTCAATGGTTGTTTCTGAACACAAGCGTGCATTTTCGCATTATGTGACTGAAGTCTCGAAATAAAATTTAAAGCGGATTCGTTTTGATTTTGTGAAATGCGTTGAAGGTCTTGAATGAGAGATGTGAGATCCCTAGAATCTCCGAAATGAGTTTCTAATAATATTTTAATCTCGTCCCATGTTGCAGGGTTGCGAGAATTAATTAATTCAGCAGCTTTACCTTTAAGCTTATTTTTGACATGGAGGGTCAATAATGTTTTTTGGTTGCCTACAGCCATTTGGAAGGCACAACGAACAGCGTTTAAAAATGTTTGTAAGAAGATCTGATTTCCATCATATTCGGGTACAATAGAAAATACTTCTGAAAGTTTATAAGCTTCTACCTGTTCTTCAATTTGATTATTTACGTTGGCAGTTGCCATTTTTAATAAATCGGTTAGAAAAATTTAAATAAAATAATAAAAAATAGGTTTATATATTTTTTCACGTTAAATGTAAAATTAGGGAGTAAGGTGAATTTAGGAGCAATAGCGACTGGACTATACCACTTTATTTTTAGATGTAGATAAAATGTAAGTGATGCGATTAGCGGTATAATCGCGTAATTAAAATGTGACGATTAACAGTATAATCGTATAATGTAATATACACTTTGAGAAGTTTGAGATAAGGCGTGACAATTCTATATGAATGCACTTACCAAATCATATTCATCCGGACGCTGGCCTGGATATTGCAGTTAATGAGGCAATTTCCGTGTTTTAACTGGGTCACCTGGGAACAGCTGATTTTCCGGGCTTCAAGAGGTTCGGACCAGTTAGGCGATTCCGTGTTCTGGAGCGATTTTCTTCTTGGGGTTTTCTTGCGTTCTTCGTAAAAATTGTTTTCTTTCTTGAGGTTCTTTGTAGTCACTTGGGAATTGGAATTCCACGACGATAGTGAGGAAAGTCCGTGTTCTAACGACGTGTGAAAATCCTACCGACTGCGCCAGATTTTTATATCGTGGTCGATAAAAATCAATTTTTAAAAACAATTTATTTTTGAAATACACAATTGAACGTTTTGTTATAAAGGATTTGAAATTACAATAATATTAAGTGAGTACCGGAGGTTTGAAATGAGTTATGCTAGTTTGCCGGATACTATGCCGGTCTGCCGGATACTATGCCGCTCTGCCGGATACTATGCCGCTCTGCCGGATACTAACTTCTGGTCGCACGCTTTCGCCTATATAAACTGTCATTTGCTGACTCTGCATGGGAATGGCTTTAGCCATGAGTATTCTTAGAAGTTAGGCGTGAGTTGCTGACCATAAGCAAGTCTTTGTTTTTGAGAATAAGATAAGTCACGAATAGTATCAAGTAACTATGAGAAACAACTGATAAGAAAAAGCAAAGATTGTGTTACTTGAGATATGATACAATGTAAATGGTACCTAACTGAAATTATTCTAAGTATTCTAAGTCTAAAATGTATACAATTAAATATTTTATATAACATATATATATATATATATGTTTATATCTAAAGAACAACCCTTTCTTTGTCATGTGCTAGGTGAAAAATATGTTGACACAACCCCAACACAACTTTCTGTATAGGTCGCTTAGCTGTAGGAAAATTTTCCCAAAATCAGTGATTTTTTGTCTAATTTGAAGGGACTAATTATTTTAACACCATTATTTCTAATAGGAACATCATCTGCCAGTCACTACCTTCTATTATTGTGTGGCTTGGAAACCATACAAAGTGAACTTTTTTATGTACGAGTATACTACTAAGTCAAGTGCAAGAAGACTAGAGAGTAAGAAGACATAGCTCCTCGAAAAATCAGTGGTGGGGGTAGGACGAAAAACGGCGCCAATATAGCAGCCTCGCGTAGAATCGCACGGGATCTGCGCATTTGCGCATGCCGTTTATCCTCGTCTATCGCGGGTCTTCACTATTTAAATGTAGGGTTAGGGTTCTATTGTGCTCATTATGTAAACAATTTTCGCGTGCATTTCTTTACAATTGTTGTTTCCGAGTTGTTTGGTGAAAACACGCTATGAAAATTGGGATACAGTATTTTCAGTCCTAAATACATAGTATGTACAAAAAATAATAGTTCTGAATGCTTTTCTTTTAGAGCAACAAATGTTATTGCATTTTTTCATCTGTCAATTATAATTTTCTTTTATGTCTGCCACGAGTAGGATATCGATGATAATTTAGCTTTGTGGAAATTAAATAACATAATGAGCTTTTAGTCTAACGAGTTTTAATCATCCATAGGAAGATTACATATTTTAACCATGGCCACAAGTGGAATTGAAAATGTCGAACTGCGATCACTTTTGCATGGGGAAATGAAGAAGTGTTCGATCTCGGAAGGAAATATTTTGTTTGAAAGTTTACAAAGCAACAGACGCTCCATTGAATTGCCAAGCGAAAAATGGTATGCTGAGTCTGCTTATAATCACAAACATAAGTGGTACAATGAATAATAAAATATGTCTCACTTGTGTGAACATTTTACACCATTTCCAATCCACTTCTCTTGGCATCTCCTTTAGTAAGTACAGTCGAGGTAAAACGACATTTTTCTCTCATTTTAAGTTTCACTGTTTTCTAATCTGTCACTTAATATATTTTTTTATAGAGAATGATGTATATATAAAAGTATATAAAAACAAAGGTTTTTTCAAAATGTATATTTTATTGACAGTTATGCATTTCAATATTGAACTTTTGTCTCTTAATTTTGTCAATTCCTTGATAATATACTTTGTTGTCAGATATTTCTACACCTTTAAAATGAAACCTTCAAAATACTCATACTAATATCAGTTAAAGGAATTTGATTAGTTTGAATTATGTTTTGCAATTTGTATGACTATACAATACAGTCTTGTCCATAGTGTAAATGGAAAGTATTTAGAATTATTTTTATATAATAGGTCATATTATTGAGAAAGCTGTTGATATTTTATTACCAGAAGATCATCATCATTGCGCCTTATACGTAATTATCTCACATAATTTACATACAAATGTCAAACATGCTGTTACTCAACATGTCAAACATAATGCAATAATTTTCTTGTTAAATTTCTTAAATCGATTGGTCACTTCTGTGAATTCGACAGGGCTTCTTACGTCAATGCGACTTTTGTCAGATTTTGTCTAGAGAAAAATTTTTTTGGCGAAAGAAAATCGATGGACTGGTAAGAGAATATTGTTGAAAATACAAAAATTTCAAAATTGACGCAAATTACATTGAATATGATAGAAATAAACCTCTTCGACACGATCGTAATCCCCGTTTTAATGATAATCTATCAGTTTTCTAGTAAAGTCGAAAAGTAATTTTGAAATCGCAGAATCGCAGAACTTCAAAATTCATATGTAATTAGAGAGTCTCTGGATTTGGAAGAAATCGGAATGCACCCTTGAATTTGCCAGCTCTCCTTAAGTACATTGAATTTTTCCAGATTTTTTCTCAAGAAAATGTTTTTTTGTAGAAGAAAATCAATGGACTATAGTAAGCGAATTTTGTGGAAAATACAAACGCCTCCAAATCGACGAAAATTGTATTAAATATGACCCAACTTGTCCGATCCGATAGGACTTGCACCTTGACGAAGTTCTAGTGCAAACTAGAACGGGTGGGTCGGCTTGCGCGTTTTAATGATTTAAGGAGCCGTACCATAGGTTTAACCATAGTTGGGGGGTCCTTATTGAAAAACCAGACTAAGTCAAGTCCCTGAAGGAGGGCAGCAGCTCTTTCAGTAGTCATAGTGGCAGAAACCGTGGGGGTTGGTATGGAGCTATGACACACACGACTGCGATGTGGAAGGCAAGAGGAAACCACCACATTATAATCCTCAGAACAGCTAGCGTCCAACCAGTCTTAGGACTGATGACCTCATGATGATGACCCAACTTGACCTCTTGAAGGTGATAGCTATCGCCATTTCAATAATAAATCGTAACTTGTCTCGTAACGCCGGAAAGTAAAAACCGGAAATTTCGAAACGCAGAATTAAAGTAAAAATTTCGAAATTCGTATGTACCTAGAGAACCTCTGAATTTATAGGAAATCCAAAGTTATCGTTGACTTCGCCAGGCCTTCTTATGTTAATATGATTTTTTCCCGAGACAACGTTTTCTTGCGAAAGAAAATCGGTGGACTGTAAGGACATTTTATGAAAAATTCTAAGATCTCAAAATCAATGCAAACTATATTGAATATGATATAATCTTCTGAATATTCTGAACATTATAATAATATCCGCTTTAATGATAAGCTGTCAGTTATTTCGTAAAGCCGAATAATAATGTTCGAAAGGCAGAATCGAAGCAACAATTTCAAAATTCATGTGTAGGTACCTAGAAAATCTCTGGATTTGAAAGAAATCCAAAGGCATACTTAAACTCTTCAGTCGCGTCTTACATCCATATGATTATTATTTCAGACTTTTTTTCGAGAAAACGTTTTATTTCTGGAAAAAAATCGATGGGATATCAATTTCCCAGTAGGCAAGAAGGCAAGAAAATTTAGTGGAAAATACAAAAGTCTTAAAAACGATGAAAATTACATCGAATATGACATAAACTGATCATGTGAATATGATATTAATCTCCGTTTTAATGACAAGTTGCCAGTGGACTTGTAAAACCGAAATTTCGAAAATTTGAAAAGTACAAAATTCTTAAAATCTACGCAAATTACATTGAGTGTGACAGAAATGGGCCATGGCCATACTCTTTTTAATGATAATCTCAGTTTTCCTGTAAAGCTGAAAAATTATTTTCGAAACTCAGAATGGAAGCAACAACTTTTAATTCGTACGTCCTTAGAAAATTTCTCAATTTGAAGGAAATTCAAAAACACCATTAAATTGATCAACATTCTTTACAACTTTAAAAAACCATGTGGATATAAAAGTTTTTTTCTTCATAAAATGGATGGGCTATTGTAACGGAATTTTGTGGAAAATACAAAAGTATCAAAATCTACGCAAACATTAAAAGTGACAGAAATCGATCTCCTGAGCACGATTTTAATCTCCTCATAAATCTGAAGAATAATTTGAGAAAGTAGAATCAAAAAAACAACTTAGAAATTCGTACATACATAGAGAACCTCTGAATTGACAGGAAATCCGAAAGAATAGTCGAATTCGTCAGCGTTTCTTACCTTCTTACAATCGACGAAAATTACATTGAATACGACATAAATCACACCTTCTAAATATCATAGCAGTCTCTATTTTAATGATAAACTATAAGTTTTCTCGTCAAGTCTAAGAATACCTCTAGATCCACAGAGAACCTCTAGATTTAGAGACCGTTCTAATGTCTATATGAAATTTTTCAGATTTCTTCTCGAGAAAACGATTTAAGTGGAAGAAAATCGATAAATATAATAAGGGAATTTTGTGTAAAATACAAGAGTTCCTAAAAGTTATTTCCTATAAAACAGATGGTTTTTACTCAGCTCTTGATACACCTCTTGGTGAGTCATTAACTAGGCACAATATTTTAAGCTTTACAATCATAAGCGAAATGCACTCCCAAATTTTTAGTTAGAATTATAATTAATTATGCTGAGCGTTATTTTGTTTTAGACCAGCTTATGTTTATTTAACTGTAATATTAACTTAGCTGAAAAGTTATATATAAACAGTTAGGCAGAATCATAGAATAATATGTACTCCTAGTAGTTTTTAATGGCATGATTTCAGTCGTCACTTCCCTCTTATAACTGATATTATATTATTAGCTGGTATAACTAAATGAATAAATAAATTAGTTAGATTTTACAATAGTTTTAAAAGAGTGTAATAAGCCCCTGTATAATTTTTGTTATTTTAAAATGTAACCCACAATAAATAATATGCTTAATATCGGCACGAAATAATTTATTTTACCTAATTTAAAAATCCAATCTATCAGTAAATGTTAAAATAAAATTACACCTTAAGTATAAAATAACGACCACTTATGTCAGGGCAATGGATCACGCCAAGTACATCATCACTTCTCATCATCGCCTATCAACGGTGACGAAAGATGTTGAATTCATTATTCATGATGCTCTTTATTGCAAATTTGCAGGAAGATTAAATTACACGTACTGTGACTGATTTATTAAAATTTGTAGAAAGCCAAGCCTGTTAGTAAACTCTATTTATTTATGTAAATGATTAATCTGGCAAATTTAAATCTCGAACATATAGTAAATTACGTTTTTTAATTTCAAGAAACTATGCCAAGTAATGTGTGTACATTTGGTATTTAATATACAATGGTGAACTCACAGGATAGGTGATACTATGTGTAGTTCTATTTTTATTTCCGATGTTCTAATTCCCTTCATATATTCGTTTTTAAGGTGAAAATAATGGCAAAACAAATACAGGAATAATTTACAATTTTATTTGTTCCTTATTGCACAAATTACATTGTTGGGCAATATGTACAATATTGTATAATTTATTGAGCGTTTTAGAACAGCAGTTCCCCAATTGTGTGAATTATTGATGAAGTGAAGATTAATATCTCTTCTTAAAATTACGTATATATTTCATAACATTTATATTCGGAGGAATATAAATGGAGTACGAGGTATTTCCAATTATGTGAATTATACTGGGGAACAGTGAAACTGCTGCCAAGAATTTAAGAGTTGATTGCGAGTGCATTACTGCCCCTGATGCTGAAAGTGGCATTACCTTTTTAACTTTCTGGCTCTAGTTTCTGAAATAAACATACGTATCTTGATGAAAAAGTTCACCTTGTTCCTCAATATAATTTTCTAAGTTATAAGAACAATTTTCTAAGTGACTATGCAAAAAATGTAGAAAATTTCCTGTCCAAAAAGTATGGCGACTATTTTTAAATCGTCATTAACAAACCACTGACACTGAATGAAGTTAAGCAATTCTTTCTAATACTAACTTAACATTTTCACATTGTTGTATAAGTTTTGTTGAATGACCAATTGGAATCGACCCAAACTTATTTATATTGTGCAGTAATACATATTTTAAGCTCATTTTAGACCTATCCACGAAAAAACGTCAATCATCTGGTAAATTTCAAGAGATTTCATTATTTTAACAAACATAGTCAATTTAGCTAAAATGAAGATATAATGTGAAATTATGGTCCTCGAATATTCAGAAACCGATCTTAAATTTGTGGCACCATACACATTCTTCCCCAGTGTTATTGTTAACGTGCTATGATGAAAACCCACATTTTTTCTTAAGTATTTTTTGACGAAGCTATTTCTAGTTTAGATGATATAGCACATTGCCATAGTTCTTATTATTTGAGGGTGCGAAAACCCTTACAAGGCGTATGAATTTGATACACAGAATCCATAAGAAGTCAATCCGAATTCGATTCCATAAAAACAGTGCCTCCTACTTTCATTGAACACAGTCCTTAGAATATTTTACAGATATATTATTTCGTTTAGATTATTTTATTTTTGATTCTATTACGAGAACTGATCAACCTATTCCAGCTTTCTAAACAGAATTGAATCATAATTTTTAAGACTTTTAAAATAATGTGTTACAAGACAGGGCTGTTATTTAAATTTTTTAACTGGAGGTAAAGAAGTGAAACCTAAACTGTAACGGATATTGGTTTTAAACTTCCTCTTTGATATCCTTTATGGCTACTTTTCTTTGCTAAATGAACTAATGGGGATAGGGTAGTTTTAAATGAAAGCACTGTATATAAAAGAACAGCATGGAGATAAATTGTTTAATTTAATTAAATTAAAAATAATATAAGACGACATTTATGTTATCTCACTGTTTTTATAGCGACATCCACACTTTTATAAGGAGTTTGCTACAATTACTTTAATTGGTGCCAACATGTGGTCAAATGCCCAACATGATCGCGCGATGACCACTTTACTCACAAATTTTGCGTGATTATCTAATCAGTGTATCTCTCAGTAAGTGGATTTATAAAAAAGGAGCTATTGAGTGGTCATCTGGATCCCGGGATTTAACTCCACTGGAGTATTTATTGAGAAGTAAATATACAAACCTTAAATTAAAGGTGCATCTTAACAGACTAAATACTGTAATATATTAAAAGACATAATTCAAAACGACATAAGCCTAATAAACATTGGAATGCTAAATAATGTTTTACAAAAATTTCAGTTTCGATTTGCTCATTATCAAGAGGTGTATGGCAGTCAAAATATTTTAGTTCTTTAAAATAATTGTTAAATTAAATGACATCAAAATATAAGGATGTTGACATTGAAAAAAAAATAATAAGTATATGTGTACCTACTGAAAATGTGCAAGACAAAATAGACCTACCTGTTTAAGCATTTTTTGAATTTGATTTCTCATTGAATTTGTTTCAACATCTACATGCTCACTATACAGTGAGATTTAGGTCGAAGGGATCTTGTATTTTGTCGATTAACGTAATTATACCCTATTGAAGGAACATTTTCTTATTACTTTCGCAATTAATTCTAAGAAACTTTCTGTGAAACTTAAAATTTCTCCCAAAAATATTTCTGTATTTTTCGTACATTTTCGTTGAAAATTTTAATGGCTAATAGAAAAAACCCCACTAACAGTCAGTTGTTAAATTCTCTTCCAACCCTGTCGCCGCATACAATAGGGGTATAACATACCATCCCGACTATCGTGCCCTCCCGAGAAAAAATAACGTTTAAGTTCTGGGTACATCAAAAAGCGTTTAACAGTTGGTAAAACCAGTGTAAATACCGCCTAGTCACGATAGTCTATGAATCGCACAAAGTTTAGAAGTTCATCACGGTTTGAAGTTTGAAGGGTTTATAATATCCCCATCGGTTCGTATAATAGCAAAAGTAAATTGTAGTGCACACAGAAAATGGGGAGGAAGTGTTTTATTATTCACAACATTCAAACACCATGAAAAATAATTAATTGTGCTTCAACGAGTGAGTGTATTGTAAATGCTTTCGCGTTAAAAAAAAAGTAAGAGTCATCGTGTGTCATCGTATATTGTTGCTTTTTTAACACTCGGCTTTAATTAAACTTATTGTTTGCTATGAGAAATATGTTATGTGTGCGACGATATAGTATTTTATTATATTGTATTAATCAATAGTCGTACCTATAGTAATTATAGTCTTCAACATAGAAACAGTGTTTTCTGAATTAATGGTATTGATACATATTTGTCACTTTAATAAAAAATTGTCATACTAAAAGGATTAAAATTTTTATTGCTATAATTGATTTTTTTGTGGATCGTTTCTCTTTAATTGTAGATATTTCAAAGAGGATGTTGATGATCATGATGTTCATAACTTTTCAGGGATCCTAACATCAACAGAATAGTTTATTTGTAGGAATAAAACATATCTCATTTGGTTTAAATGAGATATGTACGATCTATTAATTGTAAATACAAAACTTGGTTATAACCATATTAATGCATTACCGTAAAACGGGGTTACTTTGAATTGACGGGGTAACTTTATAATATCAGGTTTTTTGAATCCAAATCGTTCTGGCGGGCTTAGTTTTAATGCCAGCGACCTCCCACTAGTCTCATTATTTCAAGGGTTACTAGTAGAGTATAATGCAATCACTGCATATTTTCCAAGTGACTAACTTGGCAAACCTCGCACCATTTTTCTATATATGTGATAAAATCTGTCTTTAAAACTTATTCAAAACCTCCTATGGCAGGAAAATACTTTCAGAGTCATCGTTTCAAGTAAGTTATTTCCTAATTACAAAACATTTTTCGTTTTTTATCATTCCCGTAAGTCAATTCTCTTATTATCTACAAATTAGTAAGTCAAGTTTGTGCAGTTGACGGGGCAACTTTGACACAGGTTTGTGTACATGTAGATTGACGGGGTAAATTGTGGAGCTTTGTGGATCACCTCAATATATATTTGTTGTGAATCTCTAGCACAAAAATATCGCAAAAAAAAAACTCATGATACCGCCTGGAGAAGGGACCACGACTCATCCGTCATGGTCCCTTCTGTGGATAGTAAATAATGATTTACTATCCACAGAAGGGACATAACTGGAATTTCTTTTTAATTTTACACTTAGGCTGGTATTTTAACGGGGTAAAATTGATATAAGCACCTAAACAAGTGTTTTTGATGGGCAAAATACCTTTGTTCAAAGTTACCTCAGATCAAGGGGTAACATTAATAATACAAAAATAAAAGCCCTCTGCTCACTATTGAGGTTAACGAAATCGTTCATGTTCCAATTTACTTGAGCTTAGGTGTAAGACTTTCGTTTGATCAAAGATTTTTTAAATATCTCTAAAATTGAGAAGGATGCAGTCGAAAATATGAAAAATCTGTACCAAAGTAACCCCGGTTTACGGTAATACATATAAATTACAACATAGTATTTTTTACAAAATGAATATTATTCGCGGCGAGTATCTATCTTCAAATAATGGGTTATCCAATTCGGGTTTCGGAAAGTAAGACCCTGCTGTTCGACAGCTGTCAATTGTATTTGTCTGTCAAACTGGTTTTTGGTTAGTTAAAGGTTTGCCATTTTACAATATGGAACATTATACGACAGAACAACGCGTTAAAATTGTTAAATTGTTTTACAAAAATGGTGATTCTGCCGTTTCCACTTTTCGCGCGTTACGAGCAGATTATGGTCGTCATAATCGTCCAAATGAGCGATCGGAATGAAATGATCGGTCACGGATATTGTAAGGCCTGTGCATCATTGTAATGTACAATCACGAAAATATCGCAGCTGTTGCTGAGAGTGTGGCTGAAGACCAAAATTTCTCAATTCCACGTCGTGCTCAGCAATTGGGCTTGACTTATGGCTCTATGGCGAATTTTGCATTTGGCTTTCCACCTTCATCCTTACAAAATCTAACTCACACAGGAATTGAAGCCTGCGGACCATGCACAGCGCAGAATATACGCCAATTGGGTACTGGAACAACAAGAACAAAATGCCAATTTTTCCAACAAAATTTTCTTCAGCGATGAAGCCCATTTCTACGTCGGTGGATATATGAATAAGCAAAATTGCCGTATATGGGGCTCTAAAAACCCTCAAGTGGTCGAAGAGCAGCCAATGCATCCAGAAAAAGTCACTGTCTGGTGTGCGCTGTGGTCTGGTGGTGTTATCGGTCCATTTTTCTTTGAGAATTACCAAGGAGCTACCTTTACAGTCAATTCTCAACGCTATTGCCACATGTTAATGGAATTTTTTTGGCACGAAATTGAAGATATCGATACGGACGATATGTGGTTTCAACAAGGTGGGGCCACAAGTCACACAGCACGACGAAGTAGGGCTCCATTGCAAGAGAAATTTCCAGGACGAGTAATTTAGAGATTAGCGGACGTAAATTGGCCTCCGAGATCCTGTGATTTAACACCTTTAGATTCTTTTTTTTTTGTGGGGCTACGCAAAAGATCGTATTTATGCGAACAATTCTCTAAATTTGGAGCAATTGAAAACCAATATTCGTGAAGTCATGGCCGAGATATTGCCCGAAATGTGCGAAAAAGTCATCGAAAATTACCTCAAAAGGATTGAGTCCTGCAAAAGGTCCCGTGGAGGACATTTGAATGATGTTGTATTCCACACATAATAGCAAAGACCAAACTTTATAATGAAATAAAAATTTCAACAAAATCTGAATTATTTGTGTGTTTTTTTTTATTTACTTTCCGAAACCGGAATTGGATAACCCATTAGATACATATCGTGTAAATATGTCTCTATTTGAGAACAATTTATTATCTTAGTACAGTATGCGCGAGTTAGTTTTAGGTTATGCCAGTTATTTAAAGTAAATTGTTTAATTATTTTTCAGATATATCTCTAGTTACGTATAACGATCTGTGTAAGATCAAAACATATTGCATGAAAGTAAACAACACTGACTTATAGTAATGTACAGTGTTTTGTGGAAAACTAAGTCAGTGTTGTCTTCACACCAAAGATTCCGACCTACTCCAGTATGAAAGTAAATGTTGTTAAAATTGCGAAATAAATAATTTGTTCGAAAAGATAATTCTATATATTTTTATATTCTTTACGACGGACTGCAACATTATCAAAATTTAGAGTTACAAAGGGCTATATATAAAAACAAGCATAAAATACACCATATAAATTGGACAATTCCCCCCAAACACACAATAGAGACCATTTGAGCTGGGGAAACACATAGACGAGGACAAAATTCATTTTTACCTACATTGCTAGTGCCAGCATTTGAATTCGAACCAAGTTCATGAAATCAGTAGCTAGTCGCATTTAACTAATTGCTATAACAAAAGCTACAACAATGCTGAAAGCCTACGTTAAAATGTAACAAATAAAGATAAAATAAACTCTGGATGTATTGTAATACAATTATGGATATTATATATAACAGTTCCTTATAGTTATATTTATATTATTTAGAAATATATTGACATAGTTGTAAAGTATTTTATTGTTATGAAAAAGAATATATGTAAATATGTCCACACTATACCATCTCATAATTAGTTTAAAGTACTTTAGTACTGTGTGCATATTAGTTTAATTTTTAATTTTCAGACAAACAATTCTAACAGTCAACAAAAATTGCAATATAGTAATATGGGGTATTTCATTCTATAACATCATGCATCACGAATATCTTGTTGTAATATTTAATAATTTATATTTGTTGGATCTTTAGACAGCTTTCCGAATATTCCAAGTTATCTGTAAGAGAGGAAATTTTACAATGGTTATATATCGCTTCTTACTATTTTCAGATTCGACACTGTATTTTATTGTTATTCTCGATTTTATGAATTAGTTTTGCAACAGTTGTCATAATAAATCAGACAAATCAATAGAATTAGATGTTATTTAATAGCGAAATTCTCTAGAGAAGAAATAACTACCATGAAATACTTATACTCCTGGAAAAATAGATTATTTTTTGAATTATTTAAATTTGGTCAAATTAATCTATTATCAAATATAGTAGGACAAGAGGCAGCTAGCTATATTATGTGTACAAGAAAACGAATTGCAAGATATGGTGAGTATTTCATTAAATCTTTTGAAAATTTAGGACCAATTTCTCCTCAATCATGAATCGCATAAATATTTGCATAAACTATTAATGTTTTGTAGGCTCAAGAAAACAATTACAGTAGGGGAAATAGTATTATATCAGCAGTTCTCACAGATAGACCGTTTCTCGGCCTTTCCATGGAAAATATTGCAAAGGACTATTTCCCAAAGAATACTCGTATATTATTCTGAATCCCTCTAGATATACATAATGTTATATCAAAGTCGGCGTATGTCACATGGGTGCCTTTCCTTGTATGTTCCAAAACAAAAGTAACGGTAATTCATGCATGGCCTGTCCTCCATTCATACCCGTTTATATGTAACGTACTTTTTAGGATTTTTACTAAATGTCGAATAATTGTACTAATAATGACATGTTTACCATATGGTAAACACCGGATATGCCGATCAAGCTGTATGATTACATTACATAAATATCAAAACCACAACTGTTTGCTTCCAAACGCCCACGCTAGTCTTTGCTTTACTAAGTTTGTTAACTACATTGGTATATTTATTTAGACACGCTATTGTTTCATTTACTGAAAACGTGCGAGTTGAAAAGAATATCTAAAAAACTGCGAAAGATAACAATAATATTAAATAGAGAACGATAATATTAAATAGAGAACGGAACAACGTTGTACTTTCTAGTTTTGTTTAAAACAACATAATACAAAATGATCACCCTTTTACCTTGTTTCGCCGAAATAAATATAATTTTACATCACTTCACAGGCATGACATAAATCATCGTAGATATGGCAGGTATCTCAAGTAAACAATGTAGCCGAGTATCACAGTCATCATAAATTGCATGTATTTCATATTTTGTTAATAAGATACACTATGTTTTCCCTTGAAACACTTGCATCCAAGGAGTATATAAAAAAATAAAATATGTCAAAACTGCTAAAACGAAAAAAAAAGATATATGGATAATATCTGCAGAAGAAACTCAGAAAAAAGAATCAGGATGAATGATTGTCCAGAAAGTATCTAACAATATGTATCACAGATTGAAGATAACAAGAAACAAACTTACTTCCTCTAAAGGATGAAACACATACACATGTATGGGTCTTCATGCTATATTCAAACAGACAAAGTTTAAATGTCAATTTTCTAGACGCGTAATTTGATCAGACTTTAGTGAAATTTGAAACTGACCCCTGGAGTGACATCTCTGAATCTCACTGCAGACATGCCCGTGAATTTTTGTCACTGAGAATGGATAAAATCATCGATTTACCCTACAAAGGTAGAAACATATCCCTTATGATTTAAAAATACATCTCCTGTGTTGCAGAATCACATTATAAATCATTACTGCATTATATTTATTACATTATTGCATTATCGCTACAATTGTAGCAAGGAATAATAATTGTTCATTACAATACGATACTAATTTAGTTTATAAACAACTTGACACTCGCAGCCATCCGACTGTGTAGATGTGTTGATGAAGGGTGGTAGTCAACGTAAATCGGTTGTTTTTGGCCAATAATTCCAAAATATACCTCCTTTTATAGAGTTCATGACAGTTCCTTAAAGTGTTCCCAAAAATAGTCTCATTCCTGAGACTGCAGTCTCTACACATAGTATCACTATCACTATAGCCCATGTATACGTGGAACTGCTTATTTAGCCTGTAATATTTCGTCACCATTTCTATCAGAATCTGAAATTAGTACGAGATAGATTTAAGCAGTAGTTTTTAGTCTTCTAAAAGGTGTAGGTAACATTTTCTCTGCCAATGTTAGCTCATCCGTCTTTATGGCACTTAAGCGTGTACTCTCTTATTTTGTAATTTCGAGTAGTTTCGCAAAGCATCTACATGCCCCTTTCTTATCAACTTACGATGATAAAATCTGTTTGTCCTAGCATATTCAATGACTAATAACATATACAATGACATTGCAAGATTACATTTGAATTAGTCCTTTATCAATGTGACCTTGCTGTTTGTGAATATGTCAATGGTTTTCTATTTATCTCCTGATTTGTAATTTCGTTAGTCGTCTCCAGTCGTCCATAAACTCAACTAGGAATACAATGGTATGGGCACCCAGTGAATCACCAATTCCAAGACTTAGATCTTCCATATCAAAACTCAGTCATTCTATATTAGAATAAGTCTAATCTGATATTTTTTTTCAAATAGAAATGAGGACGGTGTGATACACACCTGCATCTGGAAGAGGGACGCCTATTTGCCTCCTCAGAATGCGTGTGTGTTCTGAAGAGCAACCATGTGCTTACTATCCATAGACTTCTCGCACATAGTCTCAAAACCACCCTCGAGGCTTCCTCCTCTATATATAAATCAAGAGATAACAAACACCACGTAGCCTCTAAGACTGCTGTGGGGGTGGTTCTCATTTCAGTATTAATGATTAGTCAATCTAATCTCTCTTCTGTTGTAACCTTGATGACGTATTTTTTTCCCAGATTCTGGGCCATTTGATTCTCCCAGGTATTTGATATCACGTGGTAGTTTGAACATTACTCTCTCGTCTTTATATCGTCTGGCTTTCTTTTCCTCGTGAATAAAACAAGCTCCGTCTTATATGGATCTACACATAAAGTCTGCTCCAATTGCTAGATACTGTATAAATCAGCTTTCAAAAATTATGAGTGTTTCTCCATTAATACCCAGTCAAACGTCTCGTTATCAGAAAGACTAAGTTATGCGTATAGCCTGCTGTACAGTAACCAGCTTCGTTGAGAGGTTCGAAAAGTCTATCTACTACTACTTTCTATAGTAAAGATTATAGTACATCAACATGAGGATAACCTCTTGCTACCGTACGTCTCAACGTCAAAATGCCTACATTTATTTGAACCGCTCTTCATTTAATCATATATTTAACCTACTCAACTCTTGTTGAACACCATATTTGTGGAGGGCACCTTTCGTACACTTAAGGGTTGTTCAAACATATCTTCGAAATCACTGACTGTTCCTAAGGTGTACATATTCATATTCAGTGATCTTTCAATTCTGTTATTTACTCGATGAAGCGCCGAATCTGTGGATCTATTCGATTGGTAAGTGTTATTTAGGATGTTGTGGATGGTATCGTATTACTGCAATTCTAATGTTCCTATCCTATAGTCTCTTTAGTCCTTTTAATAAGAAGGACATGAGACTAATGGACCGCTAAGACTTAGCCAATGTGTAATCTAGCTGGTCAGGTTTCGTGGTTCAAATAAATGTACCGAAGTTGGCGCCGGTATTTTAGAAAATTATATGTAAATCAATCAACATCTTGTACTATTTTGCGTATTTTCTTTCCCTTATCACGTCTCGAAAATATATCCCTTTTTTTCTCTTGAATCGTCTGGTATTCCTGGTTCCTTTACCGATGGAACATCTGTCGTTTTCTAAAGCGATCGCACCCCCCATGAATAGGAGTGTTTCGCGTCCACGTAACCTTCCCTTTAAAACATTTTGTCAGTAAAGCATTTGCAACGCTCTAATTACGGTTTATGAATATTTTATTCGTGAGGAATAACTTTTACCCTGGCAATCTCCGCCTCTATTCGTCGCGATGCAGCCCGACGCCGCCGGTGTCTGTGTCCCATGAAGCGAGGTGTCGCTAATTTGTGCAAAGTGCAAATTTTATCTCGATCCAATTTGGAGCGTTGAAAAGAGCTTCCCTTCCTCACTTAGAGTCGTTTGAAGTCTAGAAGCCGGTTCTCTTTTCTGTTAAGTAAGCTGTTTTAATATTTATGTACATGAATATTTATAGAGATTTTTTTTCTTGACGCGCACGTACAAAGGTGTTGCGCGATGACTCTTGCAAGTGGGGAAAATATAAATAGGCGGGAGATGAGCCCCCGCCCCGTTTCATTTAATTTAACGCGACAGACCGATTCGCTTTAGGAGCGTAATTGTTGAGTAGTTTTATTGCCACTAATGCTATATGTAAATTAGATGCAAATTGTTAATTATTGCTGGGAAGCGGAAGAAGATTAGCGGGAGATTTACGCTAGAACAAAAATGGATGGAAGTAAGTTTACGCACAGAAAAAATACGGTGAAAAATGTTACAGCGATTTAATATCAGTTAGGATCAGACACGGATTTACCGATTTTTCCGAGCCGGGGCAAAAACTTGACATTGGCGCCCCTCCCCTCCAGCATTTGAGATTAAATTATGATTTTAAAAAACTCACAAAACAGATATACTGGATGGGATTTTTTGTGACTTGAATAATAAAAACCCTTAAATTAATTTGCGCTCTTTATTACCGATTTGCTAATAACTTTTCCTTATGTGTGACATTAATATAAAATACATACAACCAGTGTAGACAACGCACAAGCCAGACTGTACACACACCTTCAATCCTTAGGTCCCAGCAAATTTTACTATCTAATCTTGCTACAGCTTTACATGTCGGCCTTTTCTTTTCGCGAAAGTATCTAATACCTCATCAAAGTTTATCTCATAGGCAGTTTTATTTTTGATGGCTATGACCGCGAGTCCAGATACATTTTTGACCCATTGTTGAATGCAAGTAGGTTTTAATTAATTCACAGCTCATAGATGTCGTCGGAAATATGCAGTGTATCCTTAAAGTTATATTAATATTAGAAAAATCTTCTTGCCAGTCATGTTTGTACGTATGTTGCAATAGGTCGAATACTCTTGTTTTTTCGTTGATTCTGATTACAAGTGATGTTACAGGTGGATTACAAGTGGATCTACTTACAAGTGGATTATCTTCAGAAGGTTTTGGAATATTTTTAATCTAAATCGGCTTAATTTTTCTGCAGATCTTCAGTGGATATGTTTATAGACACGTGGCCACTGAGGAAGGCGAAATTTTTATTCAGGTTCTTCGCGCTTTCTACCCTTGCTTCTATTTAAGTTAAAATTTTGTCAAATACTAGTTTTATATCTTTGGAAAAGAGCTGAGTCGGGTCTAATGTTCTTGATTCATCCTCGCAGATTTGGTCGTATTGCCTGTTCCTTCTGGAAATTCCTTTGCTTTTGAATACTGGCACGATTCCCAACTGTTTCGATACAGGTACAGCTTCTTCCATCCAATATTCTAGATCAATATTCAAGATCTTAATAAAACCTTGAATTAGTGCCACAGAACGCGAAATGATTATGTCCTCTTTCTGTATTTCGGCGCTAACTATTAATTTCTCGAAGAATATTAGCCGAAAATGAATATTAGCTTAAAATGAACACTTGATAGTACGATGCGATCTGAATTATAGGCGCCTTAGTGAAACAAGTTTATTTTCAAACATATGAATTTGACACCCCCTTAAATTGCCGCTAGGGCAGGTACCCCGGTTTGTCCGCCCCCCCTAGATCCAGGGCTGGATAGGGTGCATGTAATCTTTAAGACCCAGGGTATCATAAGAGAGATCCGGCTTAATTAAATAATTTCTGACATAATTACCACGCCTGGTGTCAATATTTCTGATATAGAATTGTGTATAAAAAGAAATGTTTACAAAATGATACTTAACAATACGCATCCTAACGCATCGTCGTGTTATTGTAACATGTCCACTAACTCAAATGTGTCCTTTACTTTTATGCATCAATGATAGTAAACAATTTTAATTCACTGTAGATAATTCTTTCCTACATAAAGCATGAATATGTAGACAGTGGTCATTTTTGTTCGTTCTAGGGCTCGAAAAACTGTTAAACACGTTGCATTTCTGACAAAACAATGTAAATTTTTCAAGATTGAATGGGCATCCGTCGTCGACTTCCATCGTCGATGTTATGTTCTTGGTTAGATCAGAGAAAGCATAGGTGGTGCCAGTGTCGGATTTACCAATTTCTCGCCCTACGCCAGTTAAAAACTGCCGCCATCAAATTAGATAGTCAAGAACTATAACACCACACTTTTAGCAAAGGAATTTTTAAGGGTTTCTTATCAAAAAATGAATGAATACTTGTATCAAAATCTACACTTATTGTCAAATTAGACTTTGTCAAATTCTCAACTAATTTAATCAGTCTTGCTCCATGGTAGGTCTCAAATAAGTTTTCAAGCGCTCGAGGGTTGAAAATGAGTACTCTGCTGAACAAACTGTGACCACCATAGCAACGAATAATTTTAAAGAGATTTGAACGTTGAGGAAAACTGCTTCCAAATTGTGAGATAGAATGTGTGAAAGCATGTTTGGTAATGTGCATTTTAGTGGTATAGAAAAATGTAAGTATTCTATTGAAAACGCACGGTACCTGGCACTCTGAACTCACTGCTCTGGTGAACTTTTAGAGTGAAAAAGAAATTACATTTTTTGAAAATATTGTCACATTTGAAACACGCTTCATATATTTTTTTCAGTTCCGTAGTAACCTTATCCGGTATAGCAAAATACGTTTCCATATTTAGATGTTATCTTACATGTAGAATTGTCACCATATCTATTTTCACCTAGAAGTTCTGCGATATTTTTTTTTAGCAGGTATCGTCACACTTTTCATGTGGAGTTTAGTTTAGTCACCAATATCGATATCGATGCTCTGAAGAATTTTGTTGGTTTTATGGAAATGCTCTAATATAACTTAAAAAAAAAGACATGAAGGCACATTCAAAACGGTTTAAGCGACGTTTCATTCCGGTTTCTCACTGTCAAAACGGTGAAAGTATGGTAGCTACGCATCTTAAAGTACGTCCAATCTTCGACAGAAAAAATGTTCCATATTTATCAACTGTGGAAGAATAATCGAAAAATTCGAAAGTACTTGTTCAGTTATTGATGTGAAACACATGGCACGGGCTCGTAGTGGTTACTTAGAACACAATATCAGTTCAATAGCAGTTCACGAAAGGGTGGCCGAGAGTCCAGGGACCTCGATTCGATGCCACTTGCTATACCATCCGTGAAACATTGAATATCTTGCACGAGTCTTTTTCTGGTCGCATAATCTCCCATTTTGGTGACAAGAATTGGTCTTGGAATTGGATTTTACGATTTAATACCTACTTTCTGTGGGGTTATCTGAGGTCTAGGATTTATACCATCAAGCCCACGACCACACTGAAGACCGAAATTGAATGATGTATCAACGAAATACCGCCACAGTTGTTCAAAACTGTTATTGAAAATATCGCCAGAAGAGTACTCATGTGCCACTAAAGCCGTGGCGGCCCTTTATCGGATGTACTGTTTATGTGTAGATTTATGTATGTATCCGTACACGATTTCCAAATGTCTACATTATAAATCAGTATATATTTCAATACTTTGCTATAGAAAACTATATTTTATTTAAAATTAACATCTTGTATTCTTATTGTAACACCTTCTATCCCTGGTTACAATCTATTACACAAAAACATAATTTTTTTACATTCTTACATTTACTGGTGGCTGATATTACATTGATATTGATATCTTATATTTTAACTACAAATTATGAATGTTTAGTGAAGAGGCAATAGTATTTTGTACCACATAATAATGTATCCTACACTAAATTACATGATATAATGCTGTGAATATTTAGGATTAAATTTGGACTTGATTATTTTCAATTGAATATTGACTGGACCGACTATTTAAATTCATCGGCTAGTTGATCAGCCACCACGTCTCTTCGAAACTAATTAGCCAGCCAATCAAATATGTATCTGAAACAGGCAAAGTGGACAGAGTTTATACAGCTAAACCGCAGTCCCCAAGCCCCAGCAGTTTCAGCATCATCTCTATGACGGCATTAGCGTCGCTCTAGCGCCCACTCGCACGGCATGTTTTATTCATTTGCCACACACCCCAAATTATCAAGTTAGTTTGCCTAATTCCGCTAAAATCTCAGTTCACACAGAAGTAATGGTCGCCAGGATCGTTCTATGCCAAAGGCACCAGAAATCGATTTGCATTATACATTTTTTGAACATAAACATCACTTTTATGCTTGCCTAATGAACAAGAAAATAGTGAAATTGGAAACGGAACCGGAAATCCGGAAGAAATTACTGACGACTCTGAAGCTCCCAATAAGACCCAGTTCTAATGGTAATTGAATAATCATGAATAGTTGTTCAAAATTTTGCATCAAGAAATCGATAAAAGCTCACAGTATTTTCGCAGTTTAGGTTTCATGCAATTATTTTCAGAGAGTCACAACATTTATTTAGATATCTAAATTGCTTCAACAGGGAATAGATGTAAACATTTCATTTTACATGTTTTTAATTAATTAATTAGAAAAAAGGACTATTTCTTCCTATCTACAGTATTGAAAAATGTTCGTTCAACCACTGACGAGCAATTCTGGAATTGTTCGTTGTGGAATTCGTCGCAAGATCTAGCTGAAAAACATGTCTGAAAAACAAGGACTATTTCTTCATATCCAGCGTATTAGAAAATGTTTGTTCAACCACTGACGAACAATTCTGGAAAAAACATCTCCAAGTATCTACAGTTTTAGTTCATCAGTAAACAGCATTTGATGTAGAAATTTTCATTCGCCTAAAAAATTTTCCTGGCTCCAACAGCAATATTCTAACCTTTACTCGTCACTCTCTTTCAAAGTATGTAGAAATTTTGGTTTGTAAGGCTTGATTTTATGATGACAGAAACACTAATTTCTTCCTTGTCGATATTCAGCTGATATGCTAAATTTTGCGGTTACTTTTCGCCACTACGAGCCCAATTACCAAATAATCTTATTATTTCGATTTTTTTCCTTAAATGTACACGTAAATTCTCTATGTTAATATTAACTGCATCAAGAAAATTATGAAGTTCTTCTATGAAACGCATTCATTAGTAAAGTGTCCAAACTGATGAGTTGCTACAGAGACGAACTAACAATCATGCGCTGATGATGTCTATGTCTATAGCAACGACATTGCCACCGTATATTATACAGAGGCCTGTTATGGGTTTGTCTGTATCATCGCGGTTTTTACTATTTACGCAGCCTTGTGGACCACGTTGCGTTTTTAATTTCAACACAAACAAACATATTGAGCAGATATACGAGGACATATTACAAAACATTCGCTTCCAAAATTTTGTGTACTTAATCATACTAAATTTTTTTAGTTGGTGCATTAAAACCTAACAGTGGTGGTGGCAGGCGTTTGGTGGCTTCTAAGATATTAGATAGAATCAACCATAAAACAATTGTAGATCTTGTGACTGAGTTCTTTCACTCAGATGGCCATATCGAGCCATTTCTCAGAAAATATCAATAATGTTAATGGATGCAGCTGCATTCAAGAGAAAAGCAGCATATCTGATAACTGAAACTTTTCGAAATCTGATATACTCTACATGTGAACTCAAGAACTTAAGCGAATGATAGAAACAATAAGACAAAGTTTCCCTTTAGCTAATGAGGTAATAGTGAATGTGATTATTTTTCTAAAAGCGCCTACTCTGAGAGACACTGTTAGAGAAGTTCTTCCAGACAAACTTTTACCTCCTGCACCAGTTGTCACAAGATGGGATACTTAGATAGAAGCGGGAGCTTATTATGATAAGCATGAGAAACTAGAACGTGTTATCTTTAGGTTTTATCGTAACGAATGAATGAAGCATACGAGATGATGTCCGTTACATTAATAGTATTCCAGCTTAACTACTGCAATAAATAAACTAGAAATATATGGCTTTATTGTTACAAGAACAGTTTATGGTATTAGATGTTGTTATACAAAAATAAACCACAACACACGTGATGTGAGTAATGTCATTAAAAAACAAACTGCAAGATGTGTTTACGAAAAATCCTGGATATAGCTGTTTGGAGTAGATGTGTTCATTTTCAAACAATATCAAGAGTTATCTCCTACTTTATTAAAATATAGTCCATATATCTGTATCTCCTCGTACTGCTAATTGGTGACAATAGATGTTGAAAGGATTGTAGAAAAGTACTTTTTAGAAAAGTACCTAGTAATAAACTTTCATTATCGGCACCGGTCTCCATGACAGCCAGAAACCGAGATTGGCTGAGACTGAAACGTGTTGGTAAGTTCTATTATTTACACATTTATTTCCTCGTTTATTCGAGTATTTATTAACATTCATTATTATATTACGATTTATTTTCTGTGAACATATTTTTAAACCCTCCCCCCTCCGTCTCGCTCCTCACACCAGAATCCGCTCTCGCATTATTTCAGTATCAGGAGCTGTCCATCTACTTTCTTCCTTTATATATTTCTTCTTCCTTCTGTCTTATCTTTCAGCTTTCCCTCTCTTTGGTTTCTATTATGTCTCGTACTACCTTATATGCTACAGCTTCCAGGTTGCTCGGATGTCAAGTTTCTCATGTTAGCAGTGTTGAAGGGGCTTCCTGTTTCCTCAAGGAAGTTACTTCTTATCTTCTCACACCTAGGACATGCAAAAAGTGTATGCTCGACGTCATCTATGTCTCCACAGTAGGTACATGCTTCAGATTCTATGTTTCTCAAGATCGTACAGGTATTTCCTAAAGCATCCATTTCCGCACAGTGCTTGGGTAAGAAGATAGTCAATTTCACCGTATGGCCTTTCAATCCAAATTTGGATATTTGGTATTAGGCGCCAGGTCCAGCGTCCGTAAGTGCCATTTGTCCACTTTTCCTGCCACCTAGACACGAGATTTATTTTAGCGGTGTTCCTCTGTTCTCCCTCAAATATTTCCATCCTTTCCTGGATCATGAGGTCTATGGGAAGGATACCTGCTATGACCCCCACCCCTTCTGCTGATATTGTCTTATGGGCACTGCATATCCGTATACAATGCCCTGGGTCCTTCTATATTTGGCATTAGGCGCGATATAGCTGTTGTAGTTCTTTCTGTTGTTTGTACGGTTCGGTCTACGTGTTCGGCGAAGGTGAGTTCTGTATCTAGCCACACTCCTAGATACTTCAGTGCTTCATTTGAGGTGACTATTTTATTCTCAATGACGAAATTGACCGGCATCACCTTTCTTTTCTTCGTCAGAAGGACTGATTCAGTTTTTCCAGATGCCAGCTGGAGCTGCCGTTCATTCATCCAGTTTATATCTCGCTGAAGAGCAGTGCTTGCTGTGTTCATGAGAACCTCCTCGGTGCTTGCCACAACGATTAAGGCTACATTGTCGGTGAAGCCTATCAGTATTGCTCCATCGGGTTGATTCATCTCTAGGAGATCGTCGTATAAGACGTTTCAAAGAGTTGGGCCCAGTACGGTTCCCTGAAGGACACCACTATTTACCTGTCTAATCTTGACTCTTTGGTCAACTTCCACAATTATTTATTAGAGATAGGTAAGACGCTATAAGTTTTATGAGGCTTTCATCTGATTTTCCTGTAATAACAGTGACCTGAGTTCGACTCTGTTGCGGCTCGCCGCAATAGACGCTTTATTCATTACAACTTAATGGCCGTAAACCGTTTGCAGTTGGATCAGTTGTCGTTTGTAAATTTGAAAACTGGTAATTATAAAATTATAATAAAACTCATCTGGGTCTTCCACGAAACAAGCCACGCCATTGTTGCAATCGCAAAAGTACCACGTCTAATTATACCTCTTCAGACACGGCAATTATACAAAATAAGGCTTCAACTCTTTCGTATAATTTGATGGAGCATGTACCATTTCTAAATTATAGGTTTTCAGGTGGCTTCTTTCTTATGTGACTCTAAGGTCCCGAATTACGTACGCAATTTTTCTGTGCACGTTTATTCTTTCTATTATTACTCACAATTGATTCCACGGACAATTAACGCCATTATTTAAAACTACAATATGTCCTGATTAAATAACATTACAAATGTCTTCATAATTACGAAGATATTCAGTAGATTATGAATAATAATAGATTATGAACACCGAAAAGCACAGCATAATGTATTGGTAGGCTACAATTTGATTCCATTTTGATGTAACTAGACTATTTAATGTAAAATAGTTCTATATAGTAAACACTTAAAGGACAGAATAAATTGTTAAAATGCTGATGTTTTTTTTTAAATAATCTGGCTTGGATCTGTCAATTTTTAATTTTAGCTGTGAATTCTACAATATGAGTTTATGTTTACAGGGTAACTTATTTCTCTTTTTAATAATAAGCTCTATTTTTTCATTTAATTTTTTTATTTTACCTAAAATATTCATAATTTTTATTATACCCCATATCCAAATTGATCTGTTGTCAGTAAGTATTCTAACGTAACCGATAGTGATGTTACAGTTAAATTAAATTGAAAGTTAATTTAAATATATAAATGTTCTATTATATATTTTATTACTATTTTTGAATAAAAGAGTGTGTTTATAAAAATGACAAGAAAAATATGATTTATTTGCAGAAAATTTCTCAGAAAAAGTTTTCACATCGCGTAACAATAACCCAAACCGAGAAGTGGAAGAAGCCTTACCTTCACCAGTTTTAGTGTTTCCCTTTAGTGAACCCCTTTCTAGTGTTTCTGCACGATCACCACGGTACGCCGATCCAGGACAAATGCCGAATGAACTTTATGGGGTATACATCTTTATCGATACGATCTCTGTCAGTAACATATAAGAGAAAGGGGTCGAGGATCGCTTCAAGGTATAATTCAATGCCTGGTGGGGCTTTAGCCCGAGGAGTAGTTGTTTCCTAGAGCGATTATGTAATAGCTTTGCTATTCGGGAACTACTTTGATAACCGCTTGGCGGTTTGGTGGTTCCTTTCTCGATTTCCGACTTATATGTTACTGACAGAGATCGTATCGATAAAGATGTATACCCCATAGAGTTCATTCGGCATTTGTCCTGGATCGGCGTACCATGTACTACACTGATGAGAACTAATAAGTTCGAAACAGCTGTATGTCGTTCGGTTCCGATCCGGGACAGATGTCGAATCCTATCTGTGGAGGGTTTTATTTTTTGAAATACTCGTAACAAGAAGATTGAAAATAATATAGTCCATAGACTTAAGAGGAGGCGATATCAATGGATGGACTCCTTACCACGTCATTAAAATTAGATTTGTATTTAGATATAGGTTATGGTATATAAAATATGATCAGAACTATGTGCAGTTCAAAAATTTAATAAAAATTAAGCATCTGAGGGTTTTTCAAAACAAAAAACCTGAATTTTCAATAATTCAACGGTTTTATCACAACCTTTATATACTTACTATATGGATAATGAGGAGGGCATTGGATGACGCTCGATAATTTCAAATAAAATAGAAATGCTAAATATTTAAAGAACATATTTTTCATTTCGTCATATTAATCTCATATAAATGAAGTACTCTTTAAGTGTATGAAAGAAGGAATTAATTTATTGCTTTACATTCTCAATTTTAAAGCCTTTAGGTTATTTTTAGGGTAAACAATTTATTTTTCAGATTATATACAAACTTATAGTTGTTTCGCATGAATTACATTAATTTTACAAATAAACTGTTTGTACAGTGTAGTATCATATTGAAAATAATCCAAATATTTTCTTAATTTATGTACTGTTCAGTATAACACAATGAGTAGGATTTCTTAATGGATTTTCAGTACTACACCCCTAAAATAATTTATTAATAATTATATATTAACTAATAATACATAATAACTAGGAGTTTTCTAATGTCCTTTTAGTAATTTAACTATATATCCGCCATCTATACCTAATTTTATTTTTTAGTGAATTTATTTGTTTGATTAGTGATTTATTTGATATGATTTGTTTATAAATCATTTATTTCCCTCCAGCATAGGTTAGCTGAATCTCGAATTGAGATAATAACAGTTATCACCATCACTAGCTTGTGTCAAGTGCTGGAAGAAACTTCGACTGTTTGATCTTGGATTATGTTGTAAGCCACACGTGGACAAAGGACAGGCACGTGGTATCGCCTACTAAAACAGCTTTGATAGGCGAGTCAGTAGTTTTGTGTGTTCCATTTTACACTTTACTATGCAATATTACTTTTATTATGACGTACATAATATTCTTCAAAATTTGTGCGATGTTCAAGTACACTAAATAAGGGTTACTTTTTGTTACTGCATGAATGAAAGTGTATCAAACATATTATTATTTTTAAATGCATGATGGTTACCATGTTTGAGATTATCTGTATGTACGAAAACAGAATAGGCATTAGCGGCATTGTCAATACTAAGCGTTTCAAACTGTTGTCGAGGACGACGGCGTCGTTCATGGGGACGGTCGAGAACTGCATGGTGCGGGAAGTTTTATTGCAACAGGAAGCAGTGTATAGATAATGCTATTAGCATTCATTCGCTTTATGGTCCATGCATAAAAGTTTCCGCAGTCGGGGAAATGCTCGTAATGCGATGCAGTCTCAACATTAGTTTCTCTGGAAACGATTCATTGGTTTTACATTTTACATTTCGCGGGTTACTTATCATATAAATACGAGCCTAGGCTAGCTGGCATCCGTTTCACAAACCGATGAGTTCTATACTGAGAGTACACTGAGAGAACAGTTTAATTGTTTAATTGTCCTAAACTGTTAAAATTCTCTAACAACGATATTCTTTCCAGAATAAACTATTAGCGTCGTTATTTTAGGAAACATTTGTCATGTAACAAAGAAATTGCTCCAGGTGAGTAACCTTGATTTCAATGCTTTAAGCGGTAACACCACTGTAAATTTTCCAAAAAATCGATTGTTTTTATTAACTCAAAAAATTCTGTGAATCTTTTAGAATATGGGGCAGAACAGAATTTTTTTTCCTAAAAATCACTTTTTTCTTTGAAATTTCGCGCTTTGTCCTAAGTGCGTCGGATTGTTCCGAAACGACACCTGCGCCAAATAAATACCTGCTGGAAAGGTATAGTGTACGTATAACTTAATGTTTTACCTTATGATTTCTAACTTCTCTAATAAACAACAGATGTCGTTAAAAGATGTTTATGTTTAGTCAGAAGTACTTATAAACAAAAGCATGGCCGTGCATGGTCTTCGAGGAAAACTAAAAGGTAAATTAACTGCCAAATTAATTAATCAATTAACAATTTATCATGGCTTAACAATACGTTGGCATCCGATCACCTTGGAAAATATGAAAAATGAAATCTGGGCGACCATATTTCATAAGTTATCAACTGAAGAAAATTCGCAGCACGAGAAATGCTCAGAGTCTTGGTGTAGCTGGAAGAAGGGACAAGCAGCGCATTTCTTGGACACCCTCCATCATAAGCCACCGCTTCCTTTTAAGGAGGTTTTTAAAGCCATCAAACCGATTTATGAGGGCCTGAACCGAGACGAGTTGCTAAATTGTTGCTTGGGAGGCTACACGGAAAATAGCAATGAATGTTTCAATGCTATTGCTTGGAAACTGCTTCTAAAATCTTGTTCAAGTAGCAAAACAGTCTTGAATATAGCAACTGATAGTGCTGAATGCACTTCTAATGATGGTCTAACTAATATTCTTCAGTTTTTGAAAGCTTTGCAGATGGATATTGGTCAATCCATCCAATCATACAATTTTTGTTTAGGTATAAGCCGATGCTAAGCGGATCAAGTACGCCGAGATATCTTTGACAAATGCAGCGAGAAAGGCACGCTCTAACATAAAATCTTCGAGGAAAGAGAATGAGGAAGAATATTTAAATATAGAAGGGTAGCCTTATGGTCCTTGGATAGCAGATTAATGGTTACAATTTTTAAACAGTCGGACTTTTAATTTCTTCATATTTATAACACATTTCAAGACTTTAAACGCGTTTTTCTCGAAACATGATTTTTTAAAATGGCATGCAGAACACCTTCAGACATTTTCGTTTTTTTCATGCAAATTTTTAACAGTATCTCTTTAGAGTAACATTTTGTTACTCTAAAGAGATAAGTGAAATACGTACGGAATTGTTGATAAGTTAATTCGAACATTATTTATTAACAAATAATTGCCCTTTTTATGTAGAAAATTTAATGTTTTTTATTTAGATACTCGCTAATTGCACAAAAATAAATATTTTCAAAATCACTTACGTATATCACTAGCTATAAACATGTAGATTAAGTGATTTTTTTCCAGATTCAAATTTGCACCAGTTACACTGCGTACCGCAGAGTGCCTTAAATTCGACACATTTCGCAAGAATGTCGCCACTTTTGAATATTTTTTGATAATTATTTTTTGTATTAGGTATACTTAAATATATGCGTAATACCTTCCTTAAATATATTATCTTACTATTCTTTCTTCCATCCAAGGAAAATTATTGTCAACATACCAACGACCGACATGGTCATCTAAAGATAAACTCAACTCGATGCTATCGCCCAACTTCTAACCAGAACCTTGGGGCATACCGTGGGGTGAAATGAGGCGAACCGTTTATGGGATTCATACAACTTGGATTGCGCCTACGAGAGGTAATTTACATGGGCGGGCATTTAGAGGCAGGTAACGCTGGTGTCGCAAGTAAGGTTAGGATTGGTCGTCGGAGGAACGCGGGCAGCACTATTGGCCGTTAGAAACACTTACACGCTCCACCAGTTCAGCCAAATCGCTCTCTGGCTCCGGGCACTTCAGCTGAAGTACGCGCTCCCTTTCCTTGTGCCCTGTGAAAGGAAGGATAATGTCTGTCGTCGCCTCATGTTTTTTGTAGACGCGCTTTGCGTGAAGACAGCTCAGCGTCAAGTACCGTTTATTTGTTAGAAATATTATTTTACCAAAAGTATTGGTACCGAAGGCGCCTTACAAAAAGAATGGATGAAAATACTATTGTACTGTACTGTACTGTACCACTGTATTAGAAAATTGACAATATTACACTGACAGAAAGATTGTTATATTTTATCTACACTAAGAGAACACATTACCTCTGATAAGCAAGCGCGTTTGTTTACCCTTAGTTTGTTCAACGTAAATATGTTAAATCGCGGCTAATGCAATGAATTTTTTCTTAAAATAATCGTTAACTTAGTCTGTTTATTAGTGCCTTCTTTATTCGGAAAAATTTTCTATACAAGAAACATTTGACCATCTTAAAACTATGGTTATGCTTTACAATAATTAGAAAATATATTCTTTTTGTATAGACTTACCATTTATTCCTGTGATTAGATTTCTCTTTGAGAGCACAGTTTGATACGAATTTGGTTATATTATTCATCTGCCTCACTTTCTTATATAGTGAAGTCATCATATAATGATATATTTGAACATAAAAATCCGTATCCCAATACCCATTGCGCAAAATTATTTATTAGGTAATTAAAATACTTTGTGACTGGCGGGGTTTGTAATCGTATATTGATATGAGGCAGCTCTATTGTGATATAGACACAACAGTATGGGGGTTAAATTCAATTAAATCAAGCGTCTGAAATTCTATGTTACATAGATTATCTGACTTGCACGTTGCTTTTCATTCATGTGCATATTTGAATTAATGTGGATTTCACTTTCTTCTATAGTAGATAAATATTATCGGTTACAGATATTTCTTATTTATTTTTCTATCATTATGAAAAAATACATTATGCGCCATCAATGGAATATAATTGTGTGTTCGCTAATTGGGCTCCGGAGTAGTTGGAAGTTGATCCAAATTTCGCCAAAAAATCATCTTTAGCCACGAGGCCCATTTTCGGATGAATGGATATGTGAACAAGCAAACTTGTCGGATTTGGGACGATACCAATCCACACGAGATACACCAGCACAGCACTAAATGCATCCCGAGCAAATCACTGTTTGGTGCAAATATTGGTCTGGTGGAATCATCGGTACGTACTTCTTCCAAAGCGAAACTGGCATTGCCATAACCGTCAACGGCGAGCCCTACAGATCGATGATAAGCAACTTCTTGTGGCCTAAACTGGATGAAATGGATACCGACGACATGTGGTGCCAGCAGAACGTGCGACACAGCGCATACTACGATGTACATTCTGCGCGAACCACTCGAGGACATGGTTATCTCGCGCAACGGCGACATGAATTGGCCATCGAGATCCTGGGATTTAACTCTAGGAATTTAGACTTCTTTCTTCGGGACTATCTTAAATCGGAGGTCTATGCGAATAATTCGAAAACAATTGGTGTTCTCAAAGTCAATATAACGAACGTGATCCAGCAAATTCAGCCAGATATATGCGACAAAGCCATCGAAAATTGGACATTCCGATTGGTGCTTCCGTGTCACCAAGCAAAGCCACGGCAGACATTTGAACGCCGTAAAATACTCTTTCGAATTAAATGAAAATCGAGTGGATATATTATACACAACTTATTTTATTTAAGCTTAAAAATCGAGCGTCTTTATTAAAAAACCATTTACAAGTCAATTAAGCGTATACAAAAGAAAAAAATAAGTAGTATATCACATAGATTATCTGACCAGTACTTGTTACCACCTACCTAGTAAAGTAGGTGGTAACACTTGTACACAGGTAATTACTTGTGACAGTACCTTGTTATCGTAGTAGGTAAACATTACCGGTTACAGGTACTCTTATCTATTTTAACATAATTATGAAGAAAAACTGCATAATTGCAAATTATGCGTTAGTGTACGTTAGTGGAAGCGAAAAAATGTAAATAAGTAAATAGTTTTCTCAGTGTAGATATATACAGATAAAAACTAGGCATATACTTGGAGTATAAAGTGGCAATATTCCTTTTTAAAACTCCTCCTGTAATCACTTCTCTTTCAACTTTCTAGAATCGTTCGAGGAAAGTGTAAGAGGCGTTTTTACGTACTTTCCCCGAGTCGTAGTGGAGGGGTACACTCAAGCCTTACATTTACACATGCATATTTATAAACATTATCTTCTATTACAGAGAACCGAGGAGTGTAAAGTATACAGAGCAGCTTCCGGCGCTCGAGCTTTAGAGAGCTTTTATAGCTCAGTATTACTGTATAAGTAATATAAAAGCAGCCGATTTGCAACACTCCATAAATATTTAGCTTTAATTCTAAAAGCGTTTCCGAGACTCACACTTTATATATTCATAATTTACGCCGTCCTGAATTTTACACCTCCGGGATTATTTATATAAGGGTTAATGGAAAAAGGAAGTTTCTAAACTGTGTATTTTTATATCCTTAAATTGAAAATGTAAACGACGTACGCATACGCGCTACTTGCGCGCTACTACTATGAAATTTATACGAGAGTATGGCTTTTGCCTCTCAAATATAAACATAATCTATATATATTTTTAGTATAATATTTAATATAAATTTTATTAAAAATAACACCACATTATTTTGATAATATCTAACAACTAAAGACAACATAAAAAATATTCAGTTTAATCCAAATTGATGGTCGATTGTGTTGTAAAAATCAATCGCATCTATGCAAGCAAAGGACCATTGATAATTAAAGCAAACATTGTTGCGTATATTCGCTATGTGCGCGACATCAGCGCCACGCAGCCTGCACAACTTTGTAGGCTGTCATGTGTCTGTCAGAAATTCTGATTAAATTGGTGATATTAATTGTACATAAAAACGAGTTAAATTTAATTACACTGCATCAGTATTGTGTACAAAGACCTTAGCAAGCGTCTTCTTTCAATAAAGGGATGAAGGTTTCATAAAACAAAATATTGTGTAGTGAAATCTTTTATTTTGAACATTATTTACCAGAGTTGTATTTGGAAAATACTGCTGCTAGTAGCAATAATGTGACACATGAAAAACGAAATTTCACTGGAAAAGATGTAGACAATTTAATATGGATCTTATGTAATACCAAATAAATATAAATAAATATGAAGAAATGTTTATAAAGGTATATAAGACTTGCTGTTGACTATTAATAATAAATGCTTATTTTTTATTATTTCTTTAATTATTGGAGGTTGTAAATTTTCTAATACACAACAAATATGTACAATGGTATCGTTAAATAGATAAGTCGGAATTTAAAATGTGATAAGTTCTTAGTCTTTGCATTATTCTCTCGACATGAATTCTAACATGAGCAATATTGTAAGTTTCTTGAGTTTTCTCTATGGAAAATTCACTTTTGTCCTGTACAAAAGGTGGCATAACTATACTCACTTGCTTCCAACTCGTCTTAGTTCTGGAAACCCTGTGCCCGTCAAAATGATGTCGTCATATTACAGATAATACAGATTCTATAGTCATTTGTGAATCACTTTTCCTTCCACCTGCCACTTCAGACCTATATGAAATACAGCCAAGAGTAATACCAATAAGCAACTTCTCAGTAAACCCATTTATGCCCATTTCTTGCATTGCATTTAATTCTCCCTTCAATTTATACTTTATTGTCTCACTTTATAAAACAAAACCGACAAGTATATTGTATTCTTTGTACACTAATTTTTTGTTTGACATTGACTTCATTTTCGAATGCATCTTGTACTTTCAGCCCAATAGTCCCCAATGATCGGCAGTCTGCACTAATGGGCCATATGGCCGAAAAGTTGTACATAGTTTACATTGTAAAGAACTAAGAAATAAATACATGCTAATTTAAAAATGATAAAATCAGTGAATTTCACTAACATATTTAAATGCACCCCCTAATGGACACATTAAGCCCCTTTACAAAGAACGAACTTATGTGGACGTGTTGAATTACAATAGGGAGAGGGGCAGTTGGAAATTTGCAACAATTACTAATCAAAATACCCAAACTGCTTGCTGTATTTAAAATAAAGTCTGCAGGAAGGCATATGTTAATAAATATAACAATAAATAAATAAAAATAACAGCAAAACGTTTTGCAGAATTATTTTATTTTATTTTACAAATTCAGTGGATTTCCAGTTACACGGTATGAAAAAATATAATCTAAAGACAAAATGGTAAACATCTTACAATCCTATAACATATAACTTATTAACGTTAATATTAGAAAAATACCAGTATTAGTGTAAATACGTGAAATAACTATAATGTTTTTTCTTGGCGTGTTTAAAAAAACTGTGACCAGGATTGAACGGACCTAATTGGTATATGAACGTTAATACATAGTTCCTAAAAGCATAGGATAATCAATTTTAAATATATAATAATTTAAACGAAAATGCAATATTCAGGTTTCTCATGTGTTATAAGCTTATGCAGTTAAATTGATTTTAGAGCAAGATTTATAATGGGTTATGGAAACAGTCACAAACAGTTTTTGGGGAAAGAGAAAAGAGAGAAACTCTCACTGGTGATAGTCTTCTGTTCACTCATGTTTCACTCAATCCTGCACTGTCTTTAAAGACTACATAGTCCTATGCAATCCTTTCACTAAACCTTTATGAATACAGGATAGACTTTTACTAAGTAGTATACAAAATTTTATGCAGATATATTAAAAATTGTCTTGGTTAAAGATCGTTACGAAATGGAAAACGTTCATCTTCGCTTATATTATACTATTGCAATAAATGCACAGTTTCTGCATAAATGCCATACTTATGTATATTGTCAATATCATGCAAAATGTGTTATTATCTTTAGATATTAGATAATAAAAAAGGAAATAGTAAATAAGAGTTAAAAATGGAAATAAAATATATAGGGTTCTAAAAACAAAAAAAAAAGAAACAATTAAAGTAACTTGATTATTATCATTATCGATCTATGTTCTAATATGTCTAAATAATACACAATCTATTATAATGCAGAAGATTCGCCCTACTACATAAACCAATGTCGACAGTAAACTGATGTACTTAAAAGGCAGATCACCTTTATTTGTCCGTATGGTTGAATAGGTACATATCTACCTATTATGTAAAGGAGAAAGAAGCGTTATCTTGATTTATTATAAGTTACCATACACTATACAGTAAACTGTTACAGGTGCATTGCCTTTAGTTGGTGTCCACAAACATACTAGCCTGGGCTACTTTCGTTGGTATACTATGGTAATTTCCATGACTTTGAAGTACTGATTCACGAATTTCAGTTAACACGGATGATTCAAGAATATTAATAATCTCTGGATATTGGATATTCTCTAAATATCTTAATTCAAGAGTCCTTGAATCACTGGACATCCATAACTTGCAATACTTTTCCAACTTGAGGTCATGTGAGTAGTACAGATGACCAGAGAAATTATAAATCAGGAGATTGATAGTAGAACAATTGGGGTATTCACAGACACCGAGGCCACTTTGATGAAGTTGAATAATTGCAGGAATTTTTCGATTTGATCCTATAATGTCATTGAGTATGCTAGGGCAAACAAATGGTGTCGCCACTTTTTGTTAGATGAAGGGTTACGTAGGGAATCGTGAAAATGAGAAGGCAAATATCTTAGCACGTAGAGATTTAAACGGCCTTTTGTTAAGACTAGAACCAGCAATAACATCATGAGAAGCCGTTCAAAATCAAATCACATTAGACACAGACGTAGGTAGGGCAATATCAGCAGATGTAGACAAACAGAAATAATACTAATTACACCTTATACTAAACTAAACTGTGTGAATCTGTTTCATAGCAATTTATGGATCATAATATAAACTCTTATTAGTACAGCTACGCACCCTGAGTGCTACATTAGTAGCGTTGTACTTGGGTACCTTAACCTTAGCTGAGCGGTAGCTAGCACCTTTAATAAAACATCGAGCTATATTGCGGATGTATAGCTCAAGCTCAGTTGACAACAAAATGGCGGTTTTGATGGAGGTGGCATAATGTTCCTAATACGATTACCTGAGTACACTTGGACTCTGTCTACCCTCCCCTTGAATAGACTAGAATCCGAAATATGTGTACGTAGTGATATTTATAGTTTTCTATGAGTTTATAGCAGAATATCTAATACAACACTAATAAATAACATATTCAAATTACTGCAGAAATTAAGCTCATTACTTACAATTATATTTATTTATAGATTTCTACATATTTTACATTTGAGACTTTGACTTTTTTGACTCGTATATTGTTTAACTCGTTGAACAATATCAATTTATCTGTTTATGCAAGGAGTTCACGAACCAATTCGAATATAATGAATAATGAGGTTTTTAGGTATCTACCACAGTAATATCGGCATAAGTTTTCCAATCTCGATAAGGATTTTCTGGCTGTAACAGTTAGATCGATAAAATCAATGTAATAGAAAAATATTCCTTAATAAATAGTAAAATTATATTTCTACATTTGCTTCGTCTAAAAATGGATAGAGAACCAAAATTGGTTATTTATTTATACACATTTTCAAAGGCTTATAACTCGTTAAACAATTGACATTCATCTATCCATACATTATGTTCACAACCAATTCCAGTACAATGAGGAATGTATGCCAACCTTTAATTTTCTTGCTTCGCAAAATATCACCAAAAATGTGATCTACTTACATCACATTATTACTTTTGGCAGCAGTGGATTTTGTGAACACATCATAAGAATACACACGTGCAACCTTCCATTATGTACACCTACACGAGAATCACCAGCGATGGTATCTATGTGATGTAAACTAACCTAACCTAACCTAACCTAACCTCCAGCTTCTCCTATCTTGTGCTAACCTACGTATTTCGCTAATTGTGCTACAACCTACATCCCTTAATATTTGCGAGCAGTAGTCTAATCTAGGCCTACCTCTGCCCTTCTTCACTCCTATTTCTGCCTCCAAAATATCGCGGAATATTCCCCCATGTCTCAGCAAGTCTAGCAAGGCCTACCATTCTATCTCTTCTCTTCTTTATGTTTTTCCACATACTTCTTTTCTCGCCGACATTCTTCAATACTTCTTCGTATCTAACCCTATCAGTCCATGGTATTTTCATCATTCTTCGGTAACACCACATCTCAAAAGCTTCTAATTTCTTTCTATTTGCTTCCCCTACCGTCCAGGTTTCGCAACCGTATAGTGCCGTGCTCCATACATATGTTTTCAAAAATCTCTTTTCTTTGTCTCTAAGTTTATTACCCCCGAGCATAAAAGTGCTTTCCTTTTGTTAAAAGCTACTCGACCCTACGCTATTATTTGTTTTATGTCTTTATCGCTTCTTCCATCCCAATTTATTTTACTTCCTAAATAAGTGAAGTCTTTAACTTCCTCCAATCTTTCATTATTAATTTATACTTTCGTTTTTGCTCTGTTCGTGCGTCCTCTGCACACTAACACTTTAGTTTTGTTTTTATTCACCATCATTCCGTATTCCTCTGTCAACACTGCCTCCATTTCGTTCAATGCTGATTCTAATTCCTCCTTACTAAATGCTAATAAAATTCCGCCTTACTAAATGATAATAATATCATCCGCGAATATCAACATTTTTAGTTTCTGTCCCTGTACTTTAATCCCGAAGTCCACTCTATATTTTACCATATTAAAAATGAGTGGTGATGATTACTCCTTTCCTGATACCTACTTCACTTTTTCCCCTTCTACTTCTATAACAGCAGTTTGCTCTTTGTATAGATTGTGTACTACTCTCCTATCTCTATACTTCATTCCCGCGCTCTTTAGTATCTCCCATCTCCCATCTTTAGTATTTTTTGCCATCTTACGTTATCAAAAGCTTTTTCTAAATCTACAAATCCTATATAAGCGTTCTTTCCTTTTTCTATTGTTTTCTCTAACATTACTCATAGCGCTAGAATAGCTTCACGAGTTCCCCTATTTCGCCTAAACCCGAATTGGTCTTCTCATAGTATTTCCTCCGCTCTATTTTCCATCCTCTTCTGCACTATTCTGATTAAGATTTCTGACGCATGGGAGGTTAGGCTAATCGTTCTAAAGTTCTCGTATTTGTCGGCTCCTCTCTTTTTCGGTATAGTAACGATAATGCTCCTCTTATAATCCTCCGGCATTATCTACGACGATAATATTGAAATATATTTTCCGCTCTTGATGGAAATCTTTTGGCTGTAATACAGTTAAACTTGTAAGATCAATATAATACAAAAATAATACTTAATAATTTTTAAAGAAAAGTCATATAAGATAAGCCTGCTCATTTTGTGTTGACGAGGAATTTTGACACCTTAAAATATATATTTATTAGGCCACTAGCTGTGTTTAAAATTACATAACACATCTATTAACAAGTATTTAAATACATGTTACAAATGATAATCACCATACAGAAAATCAAAGATGGAAAGTTGTCATCGCTATTTGTTAATACAAAACTTGTTGCATGACTTCCATGCAATTAAAAACATCGAAAAATGTTCATGCTTTTTACTATTCAGTTATAAAATTAATAGAGAAACATTATTACAATATCGAAAACGATTAATATCTAAATTAATTTTTTTAAGTTTGTTTTTACATGCATTTATATATGCCAGTGTTTTTGAATAAATGTAAAGAAATAGAACCCTGTCAAGGCGAAATTCGTGAATGGGGTGAAAGAAAGGTCTTAAATGGCTATTCACATCTATGTCTGGCTTGGCCATTTACATCCACGTCCTGACAAAAGTCTTATTAACTAGTTTTATACGATTTGTTTCCGGCGCCTCCGCCAAAATATAGCATAGTATAAAAATCATTTTATTACTATTGTAATAAATATAGAAATAATATATATTAATACAAAATAATGTAATGACGAGATAGCAAAGTTAAAAGGGCTGTTTTAGCAATAATAATATTGCTAAAACAGACGTTGATTTACCATTGAACACTGATTATACAAGTAGTGACTTAAACGAGACACACCAGTCTCATAAAAGAAATTTATATACCGACTATTTATTGTCGCCGCATAAAAAGACAGAGAATAGCGGCAACCGTAGACAGAAACAGCATAACGAAGTGTGAATTACGCGTCGCGAATTAGCGCATAGTGCGGAGCGGTTAGTTGGGCATTGGGAGAATAAAGCGGAGCCGGGAGTCGGTATAGAGAATCAGCGATGTGTGCAGATCTATCAGGCGAGCTTTATAACTCGGATACGACAGTTCGGAAGAGCAATTACGCCGTAAAAGCCAGCTAACGTCGTCATGTCGGTTTTATAGACTGGATCGCTGGCAATATAGCCAACCGCCCCGGAGCTAAGTGACTGTTTATTAGTATTGATTATCTCTATTACTACATCAATAATACGCTTTTATGGAGTTTTTAGTCAAAACGGCCATCTCTTTGTTGTCATCTAATTCTAGTCA
Source organism: Rosalia funebris (assembly GCA_037954035.1). NCBI lineage: Eukaryota > Metazoa > Arthropoda > Insecta > Coleoptera > Cerambycidae > Rosalia > Rosalia funebris. The sequence continues at coordinate 11,254,085 of JAZFAV010000004.1, forward strand.
GCATAATATGGCGATTACTATTCGGAATTGGTCCGATAAAGTTTACTATCGATTTGAACAAAGGAGCTGCTTTAATAGCCCTTTTTAAGGGGTTTTGTTTGTTTGCCTTAGTATGATTTATTTTTAGAACGTTAGTGTTTTACGCTCTAAGGACTGTATATAATTTAATTTTATTCTCATTGCAGTTTGTGTTTTGTTTGGAGAGTTTGTAATTGTTAAAGCAATATGGTTGGAATTAAATATTTGATGACACTCACATTTGCCCTAAAATCGAACAAAACACTGGCATAGTTTTCCACAAAACCCCAAAACACTATACACTACACTCGACGCGCGTTTTGCCAATAAGGTTTGCATCATCTGGAGATCATTAAAACTGATTAGCAGATGATGCCAGCTTTGTTGGCGAAACGCGCGAGTGTAGTGTTTTGTGGAAAACTACGTCAGTGTTATCTTCACATCAAAGTTTCCGACCCACTCCAATAATATCAACCATGATTTAATTATAGTTATGGAAAATTTTAACTGCACGATTACTCAGTTCACTAAAATTTGAACATTGAATTAAAACAAAATAATAAATAACAGTAGGTTTAATAAATTGCCTTATATATTCGATAACCTTCATTCATCCAACAGCTTGTACCTGAAGTCAATTTTCTGTGAACTCAATGTGTAATAAATGTGTAATAAATTAAATTCCACACATTAAATCCAAATACCACCGATGGATATCAATGGATATCGAGTTTACTTAAATATATTTAAGCTATCTTAGTATATATTTTTGTTTAAGTATCATTTCTTTATTTCAATATTTAATGTTTGGATTTTTGCTCGTGTATGTTACAGATGCTTGATATCAGAAAGTTAGTTTTTTTGAAACTTATATTCTACTAGTAGTCTGCCCAAACATAATAAGTAAATGTTGTAGTTTAGTACCAGATAGCAAATTGTCTGACAGTTAATGGTTAGTGCTCTTACATTAAAGGACTAACTTGTATGGACTACTTAGTATTTATTGTTGTAATCAATTACACATACATACTCAAATTATAATTTATAATCTATCATGTATCTCTAAAGGATCATATCGCTGCAGCTACGGAGCATCAGCGATGGTTCTTAGTATTTTAGACAGGACTTTTTGGAGGATTTCGATATTTCATATACTTGCGGTTCACCACAATTGTATACCGTAAGACCAAATTGGTTTAAGGAGCTTAGATTTTCTGCCGATTTACCAGTACAGTTTAGAAAATTTTTAGCCAAGCTTTTTCTTCTTCATATATGGTGTCTTCATAAGTTCTAGATATGTGGTGTCTCCAGTTTGGCTTTTAATCAAGGTGCTTACCTAAATATTTAAGTATTGGTGTGTGAGAGTTTCCATCTATTGAAAGTAACGCTAGAACATGTTTCTTTCTTCAGAGTGAATGTGAATATTGTCTGGTAAGATTTTTAGACTTCGACTATTGTTCTCCATCTCTTCATCCACCCCTCGATATTATGGATGGTTTTTTGAAGTTTATGGGTTGCATATTTTGGCATTGCACTGGTAGCTATAACCGTGGTATTATCAGCGAAGGTAACAGTGAAGATGTCTGGAAGTGAAGTAAAGAGTCTCACAATGCTTCCCTGTGGAACTCCTGACTGGATAGTATAGATTCTAGTTGATTCTTCCTTATATTTGACATATTCTTATACTTGATCTATAGAGTATCTATTACTAAAGTATGAGAGTAGTGTTTTATAATAATGTGTATTTAATTTTGATTTCAATTTATATAGTAATACAGGATGCCATACTGTATTTAATGCTTGCGTTATGTTTAGAAAGGCAGTAGAATAATATATTTTGCATTTAATACATTGTTTATAACATCCACTATTCTATGTACCCGTTTAGTTGTTGAATATCTGTGGCAGAATTCAAACTGGTGCTCTGGGACAATATTGAGTGCATCTAACAATGTATTCATTTTATTCAGGTATATCTTCTCACACAGTTTTGACAAAATAAACAATATTCTGATGCCGCACATTTTTTGCTGGTTTTCAGACTTAGGGATCAAGACGATTAATCTAGCTCTCCATTGAGATGGTTAGTGCTCTACTCAGAGAATTTCATACAAATTTGAGTTAGAACAATTAAAGCTTTTTTTTTTAGAATTTTTTTATGCTTAGTAGAGTTAGAAGATGTAATTCTGATTTTTTTAGGGTCAGGATTTCTCTGCATAATGTTTTTAATGTCGGATGTTTCTATAACATATATTTTATTGGGAGTGTCATCTAGAATGGTCTGTTCAGATATGACGAAATGACTTTTTCTTTTCCTCATCATCATGAGGTCATCAGTCCTAAGACTAGTTGGACACTAACCTCCAACTTCTCCTATCTTGTGCTAACCTACGCATTTCGCTAATTGTGCTATAACCTACATGCCTTACTATTTGCGAGCAGTAGTCTAATGTAGGCCTACCTCTGTCTTTCTTCACTCCTATTTCTGCCTCCAAAATATCGTGGACTATTCCCCCATGTCCCAGCAAGTGGCCTACCATTCTATCTCTTCTCTTCTTTATGTTTTTCCACATACTTCTTTTCTCGCCGACTTTCTCTAATACTTCTTCTTTTCTAACCCTATCAGTCCACGGTATATTCATCATTCTTCGGTAACACCACATCTCAAAAGCTTGTAATTTCTTCCTACTTACTTCCCCTACCGTCCGGGTTTCGCAATCGTATAGTGCCGTGCTCCATACATATTTTTTCAAAAATCTCTTCCCTGTTTCCCACCGTTTATTACCCCCGAGCATGAAAGTGCTTTCTTTTTGTTAAAAGCTGTTCGACCCTGCGCTATTCTTTGTTTTATATCTTTATCGCTTCTTCCATCCCAATTTATTTTACTTCCTAAATAAGTGAAGTCTTTAACTTCCTCCAATCTTTCATTATTAATTTGTACTTTCGTTCTTGCTCTGCTCTCGCGCCCTCTGCACACCAACACTTTAGTTTTGTGTTTATTCACTCTCATTCCGTATTCCTCTGTCAACACTGCCTCCATTTCGTTCAATGCTGATTCTAATTCCTCCTTACTAGATGCTAATACTGCTAGGCTGAAAGACAGAACGTAAGGTAAAGATAGGTATTTCGAAAATGCTTTTTCCTTATTTATTCTTGCCCATACACTATCATGTTTGCTGATTAGCGAAATATTCTTTTGTGTTTCTTGCGTCTTTGCTGTTGCCTTTCATAGAGAATAGTCCGTAGCTTTTGTCGGAGTTAGCCCCTCTAAGAGAAAGCTAGTGAGGTTACCAGATTACGAGGATTTATTATCTTACGTTATGTTTCCGAAATTTCGTCATTGTCGTAATCAGTGAAATGTTATAGTCAGTGATACTGAATCACTGTTCGTATTTTTAATTTTCAGGAATGTTGGGAAAATGAAGAACATGAAGAGCTTATTCCGAGAAATTTGTGATTTTATACACGTTGCAGAATTTGAGGAGATAATTATTTTGTGGTATTGATATCAAATTAGTCCTATATATTGTTATTTGAAGGAGTTTTGGTGAGATTTTCTCGTCCAATATTAGTGTCGCTATTTTATTTATAAAAAAAAAAAAAATGGGAAGTAACAGACCAAATTTTAAATATCGTAATCGTTAAAAAAGTGTTTGTCTGAAAACGTATCTTATCGTACGTCACTAAATGCTCGTAGATTAAAGCTATAAAAAATGTTGTTAAGAGCAATGTTTTAATTTAACCAGTTTAGTCAGAAATCAGGTGTCTCGACCTATTTGCCTAACTTGTTTGCTATATAACTGCTATCACTATAGCTGCCCATTTATATATGTCATAATTAGCCAGTTAGAATGAAAAATCCCGTTCTGCTCGGCTAAATATTTGCATTATTGCATATTGAAATGTTGATTCTGTGCGAAATACAACATGTCACAACGAACATAAAAACAGGTGTTTAAATATAACAACAAAAATAAACTGAATTTCTTGTTGCGACATCGATTTAAGTATCTCAAGTCTACGTGACGGAATCTCGGCTGTCACAGAGTTATCCGAGTGCAACACCACTGATCAGTGGCGGCTCGTGATGAAATGAAACGGGTGTTCTGCACAGGGCCAATCCTAGGGTATTGGCCGCCCGCGTGCAAATTTCAAACGTATCCAAACTACTGGCGCCGTAGGGGCCGCAAAAAAATTACGCCGCAGGCGAAAATTTTCAAGGTCACGCGTTTTCCTGATACTTCAGAATTTTTACGTAAAATCCGTTTATACAAAAATATAGACTTTCACAAGAAAAATTTTTGGGATTTAATACCTTTTTGAAGAACATTCATGTTTGCCGTCATATTCTTTGATTAAGAGAAAATGCTTGTAAGGTGAATTTTCTACTAGAGGGTCTATAACACTTAAAATATTTTCCGAAAGAGTTTCAGCGTCACATTTTGTAGGTTTCAGGTATGTCCAAAAACGTTCAATCGGTTCACCATCGAGAATATATCTTAAAACTACCACTAACTGAGTTTTTTCAGATACATCAGTTGTTTCGTCTGCCATAACTACCAAAAATGAAGGTTTGTTAATTTCTTTAATTATTTCTTCATTACATACTTTAAATATACAGTATAAAAGATCATTTTGTATTTCTTTAGAGGTTCCTTTAAATACTGAAGCATTTTGTAGATGCTCGCTTAAAGTTACATCAAGCTCAGCAAAAAAATTTATCAAACCATGAAATATCCCCGGGTTTTGAGAGGTTTTAGCTTCGTCATGTCCTCGCAGCGCCAGTTCAAAGGCCCCACAAAACTTTATGCAGTTTATAATTTTTGACAAAACGTATCTCTTTTTTGTCACATTATCATTATGCTTTTGCACATTTATCCAATAAGCTGAATCTAGCTGCGCTTTAATATTAGTTGTTCCTAATAAAGCTATTTCCATTGTATTATGTAGATGGCCTTTGGAGTTGTCGTGCTTTTTTATTTTTTCAGTTAAGTGTACCAAATCCGTCATCCCTACCTCCGTCCATGCTTTATCACCGCCAAAAAGTAAACAAGGAAAACAAAATAATGCATTTTTTTTGTTGCACCCACAAATCCAATTGTTCTTCGAATGTCTCTTAAATCAATTTGTTCTTCATAAGAGTATTTAAAAAATCGCTTCACATGAACTAAATTATAAACTAAATCCATTGTCACTATCACAGTATATAAATATTAATAATTAGTACAATAAATCACTACACAAATTCACAAAACAGTATTTAAAATCTCAAATTAACATGAAATACGAAATAGGTACGTATTACGCCCGCCAACTGTACGAGCCACGAGGAGTAGGAAGGAGTAAACATTCACTGATGTTGCCTTAGCTGGAAAAAATACAGCTCACTGACCGTGTAAATTCGCGCATTTACGAGCGCCAAGTGTGGATTGTCGCGGGAGTTGAGAGGGAGGACGGATGTGCCGAGCCGTGCTGAGAACTACTTCGTGTGGCCCAGTTCAATGTATCGCGACGCGCTCGCGTAGAGACCCAGATAATTCATCTGGTCTGGTCTTACTTGGGTCTTTTTACCTATTTGATCATTTATAATATTACTGTTTTTTTTATAAATACTGTAACAAAGTTTATCCCGTTCGATAAATGCCATCAGTAATTTTTAAGCGCAGAAAAATATACAATTTAAAGATAATTAAATATAAAAAGTAGGGTGATTGTGGACCCACTTTACTTGAGAAATATCTATACATAATAACTTATATCTACTTAGAAAGGATAATAGACGATCTATATTTACAAACCAAATCCGAGAGAGCCATCCGGCAGGATAAAAGTGAATTTATTTGTCTCCTTTAAGCTAGTATACGTGTACTATATAAAACAGTGCATTTATTACCCCCTTTGTGCGGCCTTTATCCCCCCATGAAATTTCGAAAACAACACAATTGTGTAAGCGGCGTGGTGCCGTCCTTTGTGCCGGCGAGGAATCTGCGGCCAATAACGCATTATCTTACTTTTGTGAGAGGATAAAAGCCGAGATTGAGTGGCTGTGTCCGGGAGATCGCGCCGATTGCGTCGGATAAGCGGCTTAGGTCTGGCTGATGTGCGGAGCTCTCGGCATACGGTCCATGTCTTATCTTCGAAATCTAAACGATGAAATTACACTCTCCTTTATTCATATTTCATAACCGCTGCTTGCGTTATTATTACTATTAGTATTTTATTTTGGTGTTAATACAGGAAGTTAACGATATAATATTAATTATTAATTAATTTAATTAATTAGCTTTACAATAGCCACCATATTTTCCAGATATGACGACGTGAACTATTCAATTTTAAAAGAGCATATTAGACATATTAATTTTTAATAGAACAATAAAGGTATACGCATCAGTAAAACTTTTCATTGTTTCTCATAATTTTTCGAAGTTTTAAATTCTCAAACAGTTTTTGTAGGTGGCCTACGATAATTCCTGTCATTATTAATAAATGTTTGCGATTATTTAACAGGCGTAAGGTAACTCTGGTTAAAAAGGGACGTAGCCAGCGATATACGGCTAACAAATTAGCCGCAGGACGTAGCCGCTGGCTACGTCCCTCGTTAACCAGGGTTTCCACCTTCATTGCTTCATTTTCTTTTAATGGAGTTAAACATCAATTACTCGAACAGTTAAATGTTTAAATCAACTTGGATTTACTGTAGATCTCAGAACAAGGTCGTAAGATGTCTACAGATATAAAAGATGAGCGATATCTTATGCAAGTCGTCTTTAGAAACAGGCGAGTTAACATTCTACCAGTTTAGAGTGAAGCAGAGTCCTACCAGCAGCTTGAAATGTAGCAATTTATGGACGAACGGTTAGGAGAAAGCCAAATGAAGGCGGACTAGATAGTAAAATACCAGCTATAGCATCACTGCTTACCAGAGAACATATACTTATTAGACTACGTTTCGCAAGAGGACTCGTAAGCAGGACCATTGACGACTAGAAGCGAGTTTTGATTTCAGACGAAACAAGAGTAAGTCTTAATTTACTTGATGGACGTCAACGAGTCTGGCGGAGGTTAGGAAGGAGTTTTGCTGTCTGAAATATCTCTTCGAGGATCCTATTTTTTGGTGGATCGATAATGTCCTGCAGAGAAATTTGTTTCAATGATCGTACGGATTTGATTCCCATAAGGGAATGCATAATTTCTACGTAGAAAACATCGTAGATGAATATGTGATGCTATTTGCCCCGATTTTCGGAGGCAGTTTCATTTTTATGCAGGATAACGCTTGGCCCCACGTGGCTCGAGACGTACTGGACAACCTTCGATTTGTGAATATTCCAGCTATGGACTGGCCAACAAGAACCCCAGATATGAATCCCATAGGGCCACTATAAAATGCACTAAAACCATCAGTTAGGAGCCACATACCTACTCCTATGACTCTTAGGGAACTCAAACAAGTCATTTATCACTTCCTTCAATTTTACCTCCAATTATTTTCTAAAGTTTTTCATTAATACTGTTTCCATTGAATTTGACGTTATTGTTCCTTCCTGTTCTATATTCTAATTTATTAAACATTAGTTGAAATCATTTGATTATAATATCATATAGGTACTATGATTTAAATCTTCGAAAAAATAAGTGATAATGTGACGTTTCATTAATGCATTAATTTTGTGCAGGAGTATATAATGAAAGCATATGTATATCTTTCCTTTAATTTTTAGAAACATGTTTTATATCTACCCCCTATATATATATATATATATATATATATATATATATATATTCACAATGATTATAATACGGATTCAATGTACGGATTGAATCGAATAAAATATCGAATGCCTAAGAATATAAAAAATATAAGAACGCAATCCTAAATGGTTGAAATGGCGACTTTCAGTTGTCGACAGAGTACTATCAACCATTGTCTAAAAGCCCAACCAACCGTTGGGTCTTTGTCGACTCTATTATTTCATTATTTTAACTCGCAGTAATGTACTCCAAGTATCCTAGTCATCCCAAGTATATCAAGCTCCCAAGCATCCAGGTATCCTAAATATTCTAAATATCCTAAGGGCCGGTTTTACAATATGCCGATATACTACCCGATAGTGTTATCCTGCGACACGTCGGTTTTTGATGTATTATAACAGACGGATATTTTTGTTGGTCACCTTGTCGGCGAGATAATCTGTCGGGTACTCGAAGCGGCCGATCATTTCTTATCGGGATGATAAAAGCGAGAACACGTAGGTACCTAACCTTAAACACCATGATATATGTTGACAGTTTGCCTTGCCTCGTGGTAAGTTCTATATTCTATATACAATGGAAAAGGAACATAATAACAAGCGCACAGCTAATTACACAAAGGAAGAATGTTGGCGACTTGTTGAAATTATTGAAAGGTTTGTGCATATAATTGAAACAAAAAACTGATCCATTGACATGTAAAGACAAGGTGAGTTTAATTTATTTGCTTCTATATTAATGTATGTTAATGTAAATATATTTTATTTGTTGATTTAGAAAACTGCTTGGCAAAAAGTTTGTCTTTAGTTTAATTCACTTGTACACAAATTCGGACATGGGTACATGTCCGAATTTGTGTACATACAACTTTGCAGTAAATATGAAACACTAAAAAAAGAAACAAGAAGAGCTGCAGCCAAATGTCGAACTGATATAGTGTGTACAGGTGGAGGTCCAAGTGAAGCTAAGCCATTTGATCCACTGTATGAAAAAATTAGGGCAATAATAAAATTAAGCGCTGATGGAATACCTTGCCTAACACTGTTTTTTCTCAAATGTAAACGTATAAAGACATCGTCCTCATTCCAATAATCAATGTGGTTTACTCGTTCTCTAATCCGCTTCTCTTTTCGTCTATTTAGAAATATATTGATTAGAAGTTAATTTTCTTCATCACTGCTGCTACTAGTTTCATATAAATTAAACATTATTTTTAATATTATAATAATTGATATACGTTAAAATAATATGACAAACACCCTGCAAGGTTAGGTTTACTGTCAAATGTAGTACAAAATTATTACCAACTCAATTTTATTATGAATAATGGTCACATTGGTCACTAGATGTGGGGGACAATGATTGCCAACTTCGTTTTATTTCACTGAGAGCAATGCTACCGACAACTATTGACTGTAATACGGTTCGCACGCTTATCCTCCCGACAACTATATCGGTTTGATAGTTGTCGGGTACATTTATCGGGACATTATACAACCAAGCCTAAGTCTCCCAAATATTCTAAACTCTCAAGAATTCTAAGCATCCTACTCTTCCTACGCATCCTAAATATCTTACGCACCTTAAACATCCTAAAAGTTCTAAGCAACTATTCATATAAAACTTCAATTAGTAGTAATTGAGTGTTTTAAATGCCTTCAGTGTTTTGAGTATCTTGAGTTCCTTGAATACTTTGAGTATCTTGGTTATTTTGACTATTTTCCGTATTTTGAGTGTTTCAGTATTATGATCATTTTATGTATTTCGAATATATTGATTAATTTGATTATTTAGAGTATATTAAGCATTCTTGAATGCTTCTTCATTGTGAGGGTAACGATTTTTTTTTAATTTTTGAAGAATTTTGTAATTCGTGATGGGAATTTTGCTATGCTGCATTCAATTATTGGTGATGCTTTATTGAATAATTAAAGAAAGTAGCATTATCTAGTATATTATTTTACATCTTCGTGTACTGCAATCTGTAGTTACGTAAATGTTACACAGTTTAAATGATAAATCTGTCTTCTAGTTTATTCTTTTCGATATATTTTCAGCAATATTCGACTCCACATTAATCTTCTTAGACTATATTAAGATTTAGAACGTTTGGAATGATATCAGAAGTAAATATTTATATACATTTAATAAATGAACTTCTATAATTAAAAAAAAATAGGATAAACCCGATTTGCGCATAAACTGATTTCAAGAAAAATTAAGAATATCATCCCAATTTTCTTCAGTAAATTAGGCCAAAATAACGTTGTATATTATTTGAAGCGATGCTTTCTAAAAGTAATAGTAGAAACAGTCAATTTGTCATCAACTTGAATTATTTATACAAGATGGCATGAAATATGACATCAAATATGATATGATATGAAATAATGTATTATGAAATCTATACACCTTTTTTCAGTTCTATGAGATTTGTTATCTTTGGGAAAGAAGTGGACGTCACTTAAGATATGTCTATTAGATATAAACAAATAATGGTCAGTATTTTTCAAAAGCTATTCGTATCAATTGTTACCTGATTTATTTAGGAAGTGATACCATATAAATATATGACTTACTTCCCGAATATCTATATTCCCTTCTTAACATGAAAGGAAAAAATGTGTATATTTTGACTTGATTAACAGTTGATATATTCATTATATAAGAACTGTATTTATAATATGAATAATTATCGCAAGACCTGTTAGCAATTATTGCAGATATTTAGCATAAATAATTAGTAAAATGTTGAAAATATTATTAAATATGCAAACATATATTTTATTAAGCACAAGTGTTCACGCATATAACTTCTGAAATGAAGTGAAATTACCATTGCTATCGACAATTGGGTATTCAAATTAGTTGATATAAATTATAAGTAGATATAAACTATTTAAATTGACAGGTGCACTTGTAATAGTTGCTTTAGGTATATATACAGGTAGACACATATTATGACCGAATTCATTATGACAAATACAGTGGTGTAACTGAAAAGTAAATTGAACAACTAAGTTAGAAAGGGAATTTCGAGAAATAATGAGTGTGGTATATACAGGACGGAAACTGGAACAAGTTATGTCATTCTAAAATGAAAGATTTCAATAAGAATCCATGTAACATATCAGTTTTATTGTCCACTTTTAGGGAGTAATGAAGAGGAATTAACCATGGGAAATGTAACCGGCCCCAACTTTTCTTTTCAAATATAAGTACGTAAGAGTATGTCGCGTGATGTATTATATAAAAGGTTGCATCGAGATGAATAAAATATATTCTTGTAATAAAATGTAACCTTGTGTTCTGAATTTTTCCAATTATTACTTGTAAACCTATTTTTTATGATCATTTCATCATAAGACATATTCATAAATCTAGTATTTATATAACACATTAAATATATCTTCCGTGCATGCACAAAATCACATGACATTTTCAAAGTTACGTTACAGGCTTATTGTTAAATATATCGTGCGGTCCACATGAATGTAATAAGTTTCATTTCAAGCTGTTATGTAATTTTTTAAAGAAAATCCTGAAATAGGTTGATTTTTATATGTAAATTATCAATATTGACATTAAAGTATTCCTCCTTCCCCACTTTAATCCGCTCTGAATTCCTATTACCTCCCTGAGAATATTAAATTCAATTGTTAATGTTTTTAATAAGGGTTTCTTATTTACTAATTTTATTATAGTCCATTTATCCGAAACTCAGAGGATAGACATTCTGATTATAACTGGATATGGTAATAAAACGAGACCTCAAGAGGAGATATGTCAAATTAGAAATTGGACATGTAAAATATATTTAAAACTAGGTAGGACTTTCCGAATTCACGAGGAAAAGCAGCAAGACAAACTGGTACGTACATATAGAGAAAAATTCGTATAAAACAATTAGATAATTTATTGTCAAACACGATGTATGTAAATCATCAATTCTGTGTATTAAAAAAAACCATTCTTATTCAGTTGGTTCAGAAGTTTAATGAGGACGAATAGCCAAATTTCTGTCAATTAATAATAAACAATTAGAAGCATATTTGTAGTTTCTAAACAGAAAAGAGCTATTTTCTTTAGGACAGGGGCTTGAACCTTTGATGCAACAACAAAAACAGGAGATCAGTTTTCTGCGAACTCCGAAAGATTAAGTGCTTCTCGACGCGGGTTTCTCTAACCGAATTGGCATCAAAGGAGGATGATTATAACTGATTTTAAACTACTTTTACTTAACTCACTAAACTTCGTTTCTACTTTTCTTCATGGTCAGTGAATAATGAAGAAATGTCTTATTTCAGTGTACTGTGCCATTTATTCTAATATCTAATTTTCTAACTATCTTCATTTATGGTTAGTGAACCAAAAAGAGGTAGACACGCGGTTCATTAATCCATTGATATCGTTATTCAGCGTATCAATTAAAACAAGGGATTCGTAGGTATGGCGCCTTGCTGCTGTCCAAACTACATATCATAGTTTTTTGTCTTAATACTTTCCATGGCGTTCAATAGTCTGTTGTTGGCGACACTTTTTACTTGCTTCAAGTTACTAGTCTATGATTGTTTTCGAAATCATGTGTTCCTTAAACGTAGGTACAATTGATTTTCTCATTTGCCCAATATACTTTTGACTACAGTCTTGGCAACTTATTTCCCAAATCCCCAACCTTTCGTTAGTTTCAATTTTATATTTGGAATTTTCTAACAGTTTTGTTTCCAGAGGAGAATATTACTCCCTAAAGGTTTTAAACCTCTTTTGAAGCCTCTGATAACTTGTGGTTCATATGGAATTGACACAATTTTACGACTTTTATAATTTTACGAATTTTATAAACTGAAAGGTAGTGGAAATAAGTTATAATAAGTGTTGCCATAAATCTACGCCTTCTAATTAATATCAGAAGGATACCCTTAACTTCTAGCTACATCCTTAATCATTTACGCTTTTTATTCAAATAGTTAAAGTAAAATGTATTGATTGAGATTTTAATGTTAAAAAATGCCTTAAGCGACCTATAATAATTTCTGCACACTATATCACTCTATTACTTCTCTTCCATTTACTTTTACCTTCATTAATTTTCTTTTAATCGAAAATATATTGATTCTCTAACTCTACGCCTATGGCCTTATGAATCTCAAAACACGGTCCAGACAACTGCACAACCGCCGCTGCCGCAATTTCGCGTTCCCAAGCGGATTTCATTACACCATCCGCAAAAATTGTCTCCGATAACTTCATCGATACGAACCGTTCGAATTGCACATTACGCTAATTAGCCGATTGTCCTTGTGGTCGACGTTAATGCGACTACTTATTTGTCGACCACCGCTCCATATAACTAACTGGCAACATTTATAACATACCTTCAGATCAAGTCGCGTTAACGATTATGATAATAAGCTCGGAGTGGAACGCGTAACGTGGAATGCATAATTCCATTCGATATATTCCAAAAGATAGAGAACAATGATTATGTAAGAACGAAGTTATGACCGAAGTTGTCCATCGTGGGTGCCGCATCAGTGGTGTTACACTCAGGTAACTTCATGGCAGCTGAGATACTATAGGCGAGATTTGAATCGGAGTAGGTACAAGTGGTTTAGTTTAGCTTTGTCATCGAGTTTGACCACCCGTTGTATCATTCGTTGTGGCAATGTAACTGTACATATTCTCGTATCGTCTCTATGCCATTTATATAACGTAAATATGACGAAAGTTTGCAGTAGTACGCGACTGTTCGCACAAAATATTTCTTATATGGAAATTTTCTTATTAAGATATGAAAAGTTTAAAATAATTTGTTAGGTTTGTAATTGAATCGACCTGTTAGCTTTGAAATCTTATAAGACCTCAATACCGATGTCATCTTCGAATTAAGTTTTATGTTATGTGGGTGTAATGTACTGTTATTTATATGGAATAAAGAACCATTTGTAATTTGTAATTGAACTACAGTATAGTAACATAGTGATACGTAATGGAACTACTTAAGTTATCGATGAAAGTTGAAAAAACGAATTGCTCCAGATTTGCACCTTGCGGGTTCTTCAATATTACAGAATAATTAATGATTTTACCATTGAATGTGACATATTGCGAGCAATTAGATAACTATGAGAACGATAATACTCTATACGCACGTTAAATTATGCGTAATAATACCCAATTACGACAAATACAATAATATACAAATAGGCATATTTCCAGCCCCTGGCTGACCTCGCTCCACTTCTCCTTCTTTTTCAGGATTACCGGAGGAATCTTGGGCTCGGTGGGTGCCACAGATTTTTCCGCGGGGGCCGCATAGTTTTCCGTGGGGTTCGCGAATTTTTCCTTGGGGTCTCGGATTCTTCCGCGGGGGTCGCGGATTTCTTTGCCAGGGCCTTGGATTTGGCTCCAGGTCCTGATGTGGCACGCGCTGGTCCTATATTGTTGGTTCTTATGGGAGGATCCTTTGGCTGGGCGTCATCCGTTCCCATATTTTTCTGTTTTTCCAGGAGGGTTGTGAGGGCCTGGAGTTTGGACATGTTTGGTATGTTGTTGAGTCAGCTACCTCTCCAGTCCGTCGATTCTGGTTTTCCGGGCCTGACAAACCTCTGTTAGCCTGCGGAGTTCCTCCCTTAAGGCCTGATTTTCCTCTCTGAGGGCCTCGTTTTCCTCGTCTCGTCTTACCGGCGATCGTGTCTGTAATTTTTACTGCTACGGGAGCGGTTGGAACTGCTGCTCCACTGGTGCTTGTGATGGACAGGCATCGGGGATACGGGGGTGGGCCTCGGCTCCCTGTCGGATTCGGACTCTTCCGAATATCCTACGGAGTCGTCGTCTTCGTATTCTAAACTCATACCATCCTGACACCCTACGGCGTGAGTGCCTGGCCTGGTGGTGTTCGTTGGCTTCTGGTCTGGGGCTTCGTAGTCCTGTGGAAGAAAATTAGTCCGAAAAACTGTTTTAAAAACCATTTTGTGGACTTGTTAGGCTAGATGTGGCTTTGTTTATTGTTAAGAGTTAGTCTTAAAACAAAGAAAGCTAATAAATGTCTATGCTGGAAAAGTTCTGTTAGATCTGAAAACAAAGAAAGTGTATTATCCTGAAAATAGAAAAGTATTATTAATCCTGGAATGAGAACAGTATGAGTAAACCTCAAAAAAAAGTATGATTAATCCTGAAAACAGAAAACTATGGGTTAAATTGTAAATAAAATCAACTGGAGTCAATCAATTGTCTATGCAGTTTTCCACACAGAAAAGTCGTTGTTAGTCCGGGTTTTTCCTCATTGCTTCGACGGCGTCGACTTCGGGTCACTATCGAGAGCACTTTAGTAACTACGTCCTCTCGCTTCGTGGTCTCGACACAGACTGTGATTCGATGCTCAAAAAATTGATACAAAAACCAACCACCATTGCGTCACTAATGGATGTCAGGGACAGGCCATAAAAGGGATGAGCAACAGCCTACGAGGATGCATTGCTACGTAATCTACTGCCTCGTACATAACCTATGTATTAGAAAATTTTCATAACTGTTTTAGAAAAGTTGTATTTAAAGTGTTCATTATTAACAAGCAATAATAATAGATATGGCACAACAGTACGCCCTAGTGATACGAAACATCATCATCATGAGGTCATCAGTCCTAAGACTGGTTGGACGCCAACCTCCAGCTTCTCCTATCTTGTGCTAACCTACGCATTTCGCTAATTGTGCTACAACCTACATCCCTTACTATTTGCGAGCAGTAGTCTAGTCTAGGCCTACCTCTGCCTTTCTTCACTCCTATTTCTGCCTCCAAAATATCGCGGACTATTCCCCCATGTTTCAGCAAGTGGCATACCATTCTATCTCTTCTCTTCTTTATGTTTTTCCACATACTTCTTTTCTTCCTACTTGCTTCCCCTACCGTCCAGGTTTCGCAACCGTATAGTGCCGTGCTCCATGCATACGTTTTCAAGAATCTTTTCCTTGTTTCTAAGTTTATTACCCCCGAGCATAAAAGTGCTTTCTTTTTGTTAAAAGCTACTCGACTTTGCGCTGTTCTTTAACTTTCTCAAATATTTCATTATTAATTTGTACTTTCGTTTTTGCTCTGCTCTCGCGCCCTCTGCACACTAACACTTTAGTTTTGTTTTATTCACTCTCATTCCGTATTCCTCTATCAACACTGCCTCCATTTCGTTCAAAGCTGATTCCAATTCCTCTTTACTAGATGCTAATACTGCTATATCATCCGCGAATCTCAGCATTTTTAGTTTCTGTCCTTGTACTTTAATCCCGAAATCCATCTGACAGATTAAAAATTAGTAGTGATAGCGTACATCCTTGTCTTACTCCTTTCCTAATACCTACTTCCCTTCTTTCCCCTTCTACTTCTACGAAACAAGATACGAAACAAGATCACAATTAAAAACACTAATTGAAAACTGTTTAATATACGTCGCCGATGTGGACAATAAATAAACTATGGAAATACGAATACCTGCTTCTAAAACTATCTTTTGAAGAAGATGTAAACATACTTTTCACGACAGAATACCAAATGATGATATTCGGGATAGAATGTAAGTACTTACTGTAAGAACTCACTGAACAAAAAGAACTCCAGTAGGATGGCTACATGACAAGAGTGGAAGACTTCCCCAGTAGATACTGAAATTGAAACTGACCAACAAAAGATAGCAGAGAAGACTGAGTAAATCATGGAATATGGAAATTATGAAAGCCTTACAAAAAAACTAAATATGGAAGACGATTTCCAAAACAAAAAGAAATGGAAGCTAGGATGCGGAAAACAACCCCAGTAGTCGTATTCAAATCCACTATAAAAAATTATGACAACTGTACTCATAATCTCTATTCTATAGAAGCGAGTTTAAATTCCCGCCTGCCGCTCTATGAGACTCCGGAATTCATCATCGCCGTCGATATAATTCCACGACGTCATTAAGGCCGACATAAGAAGTGAATCTCGTTTAAGAGGTATGACATTTTTGTGTAGGTCCAGCTTGTACTTAAAACCAATTTCATGCATGACAACGTAAGTGTTTAGGTACATATGCGGCAAGGATTAAAATCGATACGAGCAGTATGTCTCATCGATAAGACGTCCTGCCCTGCAAGTATCTCGTTCTGCGGGGCCATTAGCGCTGCTACCAACAAAAAATTATTGGAACGGTTACACAAACATAATATGTTCACTATATTAATGTCAATCTATACGTTAATTATGCTTAATCGACGAAAAGCTCTCGGTTTTTACGCGACGTTGCCGAGGCAATTAAAATCAATCGCCCTGGATTTTTATTTCGGATCGCTTAGCAGGTATGCATTTAATTAGGTTGATTAATATAAAATATATCGGCTGGTTTTTGCGTCGACCGACGCGACGTTTTCGTGACTTGTTATATTTATTTGCAAAAATATGGTTCTAGAATGTTTCTTCGGGTAAATGATGTGAAAAACAATATCAATAAATTGTCGACGTTTTCTTGAGCTTGTAACGTTTAATTAAGAATGTTTTTCAGTTCTCATATGCACTGTATCCATAAGTAAAGATTAAATTTTATTTCTTACATAATTTACAGTTTTTAAGTTAAATTGATGATAATAATAATAAGGTTTATTTACCTACACCTTAATAAATATTTATAAACACCTACATATTTATTTATTTACACAAAATTAGTCAATCAATAAGTATAGGGTGTGTCAATAATGGCGCTCGACTTTTAAATGTAAATAAAACAAGTTGTGCGTGAGATATCTACTCAAATTTTTTCTATTTGAAAGAATATTTATATTATGTGAACTTCTAGTTTACAATCGTAAAATGCGTCTGAATTTAAGGAAAAAATTGAAATAATAAAGTTATTTGGTGATGAGGCTCGTAGTGGCAGAGGAGCAGACACCGAGTTTAACTGAAGACATCCTTTAGGAGTCGTTATTAGTCATGGAATTACAGTTAAAATAGATGGTCCTTTAAATGAAACTGCAGTGTTATTAAAAAATCTCAGAATGATAAACCTCGCTGATCATTCTGAGTGTCATGTGTCAAGAGAATCAAGAGCTAGTCTGCGAGATTTAGCGTCTCAACTAAATATAGAGAAGGAGAAAATTAGATGTTTCAGTTATCATACGAAAATGAAACATTATAAACCAAAATTTCTATATACTTTTTGTTTACTGATGAGGCTATATTTACCACTAATGGGGTTATATCTTTTGAAAACTGTAGATACTGGGCTACAGAAAATCCTCATTGGGTTATCAATTGTAAAGATCAGTATTCACAGAAAGTTAACGTGTGGGGTGGAATATTAGAAGACAGAATAATTGGTCCATTTTTCCTTAATAACCCGTTAAATTCTCACCGTTTACTTAATTTTTTCTATACGGAATTATAGGATGTAATTGAAAATCTTTCTCTTAATGTGCGACAGTAGATGATTTTCCAGCTAGATGGTGCGTCAATCCATAATTCCAAAATTGTTCGTCAGTGGTTGAACGAACATTTTCCAATGAGGCCTTTCCAAGTAATGCATCCTTTCTAAAAACTAGTCCTCTGGAACTCTGGTCTCCTAGGTCCCTCTATATTACACATTAGATTTTTAATTCTGGAGAGCAGTGAAGTGGAAGAATAAAGCTTACAAAATAAGGCCCAGAGGCAGAACGGCAGAGATAAAGAAGAGCTTTGTGCTAAAATAAGACGAGTCTGCCTCAAAAATAGCATTCCAGAGCTAAGAAACGTCCGAAGTCAATCATAATCGTAAAATAATTGAGAAATGCATCCAAACTGAAGGAGCAAACGTAGTTAAGAGAGCCTACATCAAATAATTAATTAAATTTTGTATTTATGTGTAATAAGTAAATACATATCTCAAAAACTGATTGTTACTTTAAACAAGTAACAATGAGTGTAAAGTAGTCAACATGAATGGATAGTTTTATCAATCAATATCAATCACTTCTAGGTGTTATATTTCTATGTCATTTTTATTATTATATTATATAGGTTTGGGTCTTATCCATGCCACTGATCGCATGGATAGTCCCTTGGCGATCCCCTCTTATTCGGGTCATTATCCAAAAATCCCATAAAAGGAGAAATTTTGGCACGTCCCCCGCCTTAAGCCTCGCCTCCTTTAGGATAACAGGGGCCTATAATATAAGATACCTCTTCTCGTCCAGTGCGGGGCAGGTGTAAAGAAGATGAATCGAGGTTTCCTCGTCTTCTTTACAGTATCTGCAGGCCGGGCTATCAGTCAGCTTCAGCTTGTGCATATATACATTCAGGCTACTATGGTGGCCCGTTATGATTCCCACCAGGGTTCTGGCTTTGTGCCTGTTCCATTTAATGAATTCTTGGGCCCATTTCTCAATCTCTGAGTATTGGATGAAGAGTTTGGTTATTCGACAACCCGTTACTCCTCTCCATCGTTTATTGTGCTGGTCTCTTGCCCAGCCATCGATGCGGTCTCTGATCAGATTCTGACTTATTCCCACTGCAGGTTCTGGTCTATAGAGGTTTTCCCTGGTCCCTAGTGTGGCAAGGTCATCCGCAATTAGATTTCCCTTAATGCCATTATGCCCAGGTATCCATAAGAGTTCCACCGATCCCTTCCCTGCCAAGTGGTTTAATGCTTCATAGCAATTATAGACCAGCTTCGACTTTGTCGTTGCTGAATTCAGGGCTGCCAACGCCGCCCTGCTATCCGAGCAGATACATACCTTCTCCTGGGTCCGATTTTGGTCGGCCCCCAGAACACCGTATGTAATTCCAACTAGCTCGGCCTGGAGTGCGGTAGTGTATTTGCACAAGGGGAAGGTTTTACATATCCCGTAGCGTCGCCTATACACCCCCGCAGCCGCTCTGTTCCCACTCTTGGCTCCATCCGTGTACCAGATGTCTCCATTGAGCGGCAATCCAGCTCAACCCTCTATCCAGTCGGTCTTACTGGTGAGGGTGATCTTATATTTCTTGTCAAGCAGGAAGTGGACACCCGTACTGTCAGAGGGCATCCATAGGAGTCCCTCCTCAGCTAACTCTCTTGAGAGTCTATTCAGGTCCCTTACCTTCCTATTCATGTTCTATGTCATTTAGTATACATATATTTATATGATTTAGTACCTAAGAATGTTTAATTGACGACATCATTAATGGTTTTTGTTATACCCTAAACACTTCATTTATTTGCGATGTGTTTATAAACAGTAATGTTCATCTGTACAATTTTTCCATTGGAATTCCTCAGTCTTTTCTACCGCTTTCTTTTCATCGTGTTCTCGGCGTAATAACATCAAAGGGTTGCCACCCAAACAAGTCTACTTAATTCAGTAGCAATATAATAGATGGATGGATGTTTATTGCAGGGGTGTGTAGATGCGGTCCCTCCCCGAAATATTAGCTTAAACATATATATGTATTAGGGCTGTTATGGTAATTAGGCGTGCAAGAACGAGACTTTATGCAGGGGACGCAGTCGACAGAGGCGTTCGGATTAAAATTTTAAGAATGTGTTTAGAAATATTATTTACAGGTTTGTATATTTCGGTAAGATTAAGTATTTTTGTTATTGGTTGCAGTCTCTTTCATTACATCATCCTGGGAAAGCATTGGAATCTTCGATGTGGTAACAAAAATATGAAACTAGTGGAAAACCGATCTCCTGTTTTTGTTTTTTTTATTACATAACTCAAAATATAAATGTAAAATTTTAGTATATTTTGATCAATTTGTTTTTAGTTTGCAATATAGTCTACTTTCTTAAAGCCTTAGGTGGAGGTTACACATATCGGTGAGGACAAGCACCCATGATTAGTACCTCTTCAGAGTGCTAATTTTTCTGATAGACTTTGAATATATATTTTAATGATGCACCAGCATCTAATCTAGATAGGCACTCCACATAAAATCAACAAATCCCTTTGTTGCGCTAAGTTGAACAGTTTATTTAAACGTTAAATTAATAATACAATGTTGCAAGGAAGAAATATGTATGCACAAATTTTCAGGTTTCAACAATGAAAATATGTCTATATTTCCGTTCAAACTACAGCTTGTCAAGAATAGAAACAAGTCTCAAAACTGCGATGCCGTTACATCTACGAGATGCGCCGTAAGTAGCCTGGCTTTTTAGAGTTCCATCTGGCTGCGCGTAAAGTGCATCCTTTTCCCAACACTGACGAAATTTTCCAAAAGACATCAAAACACTCTACACTACACTGGACGCGCGTTTTACCAACTGAGGAAACAAGTAATAATCTCCAGATGCTGCCAACTATGTTGGCAAAACGCGCGTCGAGTGTAGTGTATAGTGTTTTGGTGTTTTGCCTCACTCTTTCTTCTGCGCATACATAGAGAACCTCACACTTTTTCCTATTCTTGACGAGTAGAACGTTATCTCATTTGCTATTACTTCAGTTTGTTTTTATAATATGTATTAATGCGCCAATGAGGATGTAATACAGCTGTGGTTGTCCTAAATACCATATTATAAAATTCTATATTATAAAGTGGCATTTTCGAACGCACTTCAATAACATTCTATAATCAATCTAATAAGAAATTTATAGCTTCATGTAATTTGAATAAAATAATCATAATTTTTATCATAATTTTTATCTCAGAGAGAGAGAGAGAGAGAGAGAGAGAGAGAGAGAGAGAGAGAGAGAGTAAAATGAAATGATATTTTGCAAAGACCATTCTTCCTCTTGTCATTCTTCAGATAAACAATATTTGCTGGGGTATTCTAATCCCTTTTCTCGGTAAGTTGAATATTTCCTCATTTCTACAACTTCATCGTGCCAATTAACAATAATATATTTATTTTATCTATTTATAGTCTCTCTAACTCAGATAATAATGTCGCAAGAGAGATAATAGTCTAGCTAATTAAAACATTTGGATATTTATAAATAATTTATTCATAGATGTCTTACCCGATAGAAACTATTGATTTGGTGAAATTTTAAAATAGAACCAACAGGCAAACTATTGTTAACTAATAGTTTTCACAGTATTACAGAAAACATTCAATAGTTGCAAATATGATTTGGTCAAAATATAAAAAGGAACAGTAAAATATCGATGATTTTTGAAAATGTATTGTTCCTAGAAGAATTTCTTAGAGTTCGAATGAGGCCAAACACTCTTATCCAAGTTCTATGCTATACAACGAAGTTCTTGATTCTTCCATAGAAGGAATTGACGATGTGACTCATGTATGTAGTACTTTCCCAATTATTAAGGTCAGCTATTATTTATGAAAATATGAAAATAGTATTAATTATAATGCACCAATATTGGTTTTAATTCTATTGCGCTCGATTTTAGCTTTACCGTACGTTATGTAGTAGGTACTGTAGCTTTGTGTTTCAATGCAAATTTTCATGATCATTACCCAGGGTCAGGAATTATATTCTTCCGAATTATGTCATTACTGTCGTTGAATTCGTTTTGATACTTCGCTGATTCTCGTATCAGCTTCTTTAGCAGAAATCCAAAGCATGAATGCTTTACGAAGATGTTGATAAAATCAATGAAATTCAAGACGAAATCAACGACGACCAGGGCACATGCCGGAGGACTGTTTTCATTCATTAGATTTATTCTTGTTTACATTATCTAAGGTTCTAAGATCGTTTTGGAGATCGCAGCAAACACGATATTTTGTATATATGGTTTGTTAGGAATTGCAGATGGAGTCAATTATTGAGAATCCATTGTTCAAATATTGTGGTGTTAATGTAGTGCTATTGCCTTTCCTTAAAGCATGAAAGATAATATCGTAACAGAAAAACCTATTCTCAAAAATACGTACGAATTTTCCTCTATTCGAACCACACCTCTTAAAACCCCTGTAGTTTATTTCTAAACATTAGATATGATCCGAAACTTCTTCATTACCTAATCTGAATCTTTATCTAGCCACATAAATTAATAGTAGCTTTTAAAAATTATTTTAATAAAGAAACACATTCTCAAAAAATATATCTGTATATTTGTATATTTGGAATACTCCTCTTAAAACACCCGTATTTTTTCCGAATACTACTACTTGTGACCCAAAACTTTTTCACTACCTAATCTCAACCTTTATCTAGCTACATTACGGTTCTAAAAAATATTTTAAAGAAGAAACCCATTCTCAAGTATACATCTGTACCTATATATATATATATATATATATATATATATATATATATATATATATATATATATATATATATATATATATATATATATATATATATATATATATATATATATATATATTCATATTCGGGTATAACAGTCCTGTTAAACCCCTATATTTTATTCCTTAATACTACTATGATTCGAAACTAAACTAGAGCAGATTAATTTTGAATGCATTAACTTGTTTTATAACATGACGACGTTCATTTATGATCCTAATAAATTTTATAGAACTATCTTTATTTCATGAACTATCACGTAACTGATGATGGAAACTATTTCTTGAAGGTGTCGTGACATTATCATCACTGGTGAACCATTATTATGAAGGTGTTTATTATAAGGGGTGGTCCAAACAAAACGCACGATGTTAATTTTAAAACAAAAAGTTTTCAGAGAATTAACTTAATATTTTTTATTATGGTAGAAGGATCTATGACAATTATGTGTGAAACAAAATATCGGCCAAATGCTCGCCACGGCTGCGGTGGCATACCTCTATCCGATGGTCCATATTTTCAATGACTGAGACATAATTGAGGTTCAATGTCGTTAATGTGCCGAATTATCTCATCCTTTACCTCGTGAATTGTTCTTGGCTTATTAACGTACACTTTTTCTTTTAAATATCCTCAAAGAAAGAAGTCTAACGGTGTCAAATAACATGATCGTGGCGGCCAATTAACATCGGCACGACGTGAGATAACACGGCCATTGAATTACTCGCGCAAAAGTGCCATTGTTTCGTTGGCTGTGTGGCAAGTGGCAACATCCTGTTGGAACAACATATCGTCCAGGTCCATATCCTCAATTTCTGGCCACAATTGTTGGGCACGACGACGAGTCGAGGTTGACGGCTCTTCTGCTACACTATCGCGAACAACAGCAATGTTTTCCGCAGAACGAACTGGGCGAGCATGCACAGGTGTTTTAACATTTCCTACAGACCCGGTTTGCTGAAATTTGCGCACAGTTCTCCCGATTGTGGACACATTTGGTCGATTATGCTGACCAAGAAAGTCACGAAGTGCACGAAATGCATTTTGATTTGAACGCCCATTTTCATAAAAGGCTTTAACAATCTTAACGCGCTGCTCAATTATGTACCTCACCATGGTTGAATTTGTCAAACACTGAAACAAATAAATGTCAAATTGAGTTGGGCAAATAACGTGACATTAAGGCGTGACTCACAATTAACATCGTGTATTATGGTTGGACCACCCTTTAGTATGGTATGTTCTCTTTGATGCAGATTATCAACTGTAACCGTTTTCTCACATGCATAGATTTCGTTAGTCGCAACGCAACAAGCTTCAGAAACATGTTACTGTTTGATAGATGTGTAATATTAAGTTGTTTTGTTGCGATTCTATTCAGTTGGTAAAAAGTCTGAGGGTTATGAAATATGTAGGTAAATTATCCAATGGTGATAGTAAGAATAGCAGTTAGGGTTTCGATTAGATCTAATCCTTTAATTAATGCTTCATTACTTCTATGAACCAATCAACATTTTAAAATACTTTTACATTGTATTCGAAATAACTGCAGTCAATAAAGGTGGCTTGACAAATGACGTATTAATGCAATAAGTAGGCGTCCACGTAAAACCATTTTAATCTCGTGACGCCAATGATCAATCCCCGGATTATTCGTCGATGCTGCCGTATTAGTCCCAGAATTGCATTACAATCAGCGGCGCCAAACTCTGGGGACCTTGCCAATCGTTATTTGATGTGATTACCGCCTCTATAAAAATATCAAATTGGAATAGAATGAAACGCAGTGAGCGAAAGCAAATTTCCGAATTGCGACCA
This sequence comes from Rosalia funebris, assembly GCA_037954035.1. NCBI lineage: Eukaryota > Metazoa > Arthropoda > Insecta > Coleoptera > Cerambycidae > Rosalia > Rosalia funebris. Next base: position 11,278,877 of record JAZFAV010000004.1, read on the forward strand.
ACGAACCGTGATATCTTTATGATATAAATGAGAAAATTTTTCTGTTATTTTGCTGCTGACGTAATATATGGAGTAGATGACAAATGACATCGGAACCTACATAATTCGGTTTCGGATATCTTTTTCTGTGGACAATGTTTTATGTGTATATATTTTATATATGAACAGATATTGTGGTGTTATTGTAGATTGTTATTATACAGTGGGATAATAAAAGTACAATTAGGAAATAATATCCTAGAACTGATGTCTTAAATACGGACTATTACAAGAATTTTATTTTAGATATTCATTATTCCAACCTTACTCAAATGTATAAATTTTCTAGAATCACTTCAACGTTATGTGCTGGCTTAGTTAATTTTTCAGTTATAATGTCAAAAACGCCGAGTGATTAATCTGTATAAAGTAACTTATAACTTATTAAATAATCTTCTTCTTCTTCATCATCTTTTGTAGCAAAGTATTGAAATATTTATTTATCTATACTGTAGATATTTGAATATTACGTATGGAACACATCTTTGGTGATACACGAGTACTCATTTGGTGAAATTTTCAATAATGGTTTTGCATAAATGTGTCGGAATTTTATTAATACAGCGTTCAATTTCATGCGTTCGGTCGTGGACTTGTTAGCGTAAACCTGAGACTTTAGCAAATCTCACAGGAAAAAAGTCCATGGATGTTAAATGGCAAGTTTGTGGTGGCCAATTCTGATCACCAAAACGGGAGACGACACGACCGAGAAAGGTCTCGCACAAGACCATCAATGTTTCACGAGTAGTATGGCAAGTGGCACCTACGTTTTGCTGAAACTCAATGTCTTCAAGAACAATATTTTCCAATTGGAGCTCAAAGAACTGGGTTATTATATCACGAACATTTAGAGATGCATCAAGTCAAGTAACTTGATGTTTCTATAAATTACTTGACTTGACTTGAAAACCAAGCTTTTCAAAAATTCACTACTTGACTTGATTTTTCATCGTTACTGCTTGACTTGATATCAAGTAACTTCAAGCTACTTGATATTACTTGATAACCAAATAACCATTCAATTATGTTCGAGAACGCGCGATTTTCACATCATCAGAAGGTGAAGCCTACTGTACACTTCCGATGGTGATAATTGGTATAAATATGCTTCTGGATAAACTTGAAAAATGGGTTATAGAACTCGACAATAACCCAGATAGAGATGAAACTCATGAGAAAATAATATATAGCATTCAAGTGGCAACGGACAAAATCATTAAACATTACGAGAGAAGTAACTGGATATACTGTGTTGTTTTAATCTTAGACCCCCGACATAAGGTGGAACATTATCCAATACAAATTGGGGAAAGGGCTTGCAGATGGATGCAGTCAAGAATTTTGAAGAAATTTTCAAAACAAAGTATTTTAGGTCCAATTCATTGCTCATATCATATTCATCTTCAAAACAAGATGAAAATAGTGATTGCGGTGAATTTGACATCGCTCTACTAAGTTTATTTAAGAAATCTCCTGTCAACCCAAAAGATGAAATGGTTTGGCGCTATGAAATAGACAAATATATGTCTGATTCACGAGCTGACAGTTGTGAAGATATTTTAAAATAGTGGAAAGGACACAAAAACGTTTTTCCAAACTTGGCCATAATGGCCAAAGATTTTTTATCAACACCTCCATCTTCAGCTCCTGTTGAAAGACAGTTTTCCAGGGCTGCTCTAACTATTACAAAAACCCGTAACCGATTAGGCGATAACTCTATTAGAAGCCTCATGTGCCTTAGATCATGGATGGCAAACGATGATATTAAAGACTTCTTTTAAATTTTGCTATTACTACTATGTTACTGAAAGAAAAGAGGGCATACATTGGAAAATCATTTTATCGTTATCAGTTTTATTATTTTGATTAATACTTTAGAGTAATTTGTTGTTATTAATATGCCCAATAAATAGTTTATTATTAGTATTTTTTACATTTATATTTATATATTTATTATATATATATATATATATATATATATATATATATATATATATATATATATATATATATATATATATATATATATATTATAGTTTAAGATTTAGTTTTAGAAATAAAAGGCTTTATTGCAAGGTTTCCTTTATTATTATTTCTTGATAATATTAAATGATTAATGAAAAATCAAGTAGTCTTGAAAAAAGCAACTACTTGATTTTTCAAGTACTTGAAATATAACTACTTGACTTGAACTTGACTTGATTTCAAGTCAAGTAAAGTCAAGTAGCTTGAAAGTCAAGTCAAGCCGTGCATCCCTACGAACATTGGTAATTTACCGTTAATGCTGTACTTTCCTCGTTTTCAAAGAAAAATGATCCAATGACTGCTTTAGACCACAATGCAAACAGTGACACTTTGGGGATGCATTTTGCCCATTAACGAAGCTATCAAGGTGAAAATGGGCCTCGCTGCTGAAGACGATTTTGAAGAGATCAATGGATGCCTTGATGTTTTGTTTTGAACTACCACTACGAGCTCGTGTTTGTGTTTCACGTCAGTAACTGAACCAATACTTTCGAATTTGTCGATTATTCTTTTCACAGTTGATATATTTGGAACATTATTTCTGCCATTTTGATAGTAATGTTTAACAATAAGGATGCATTGTTGTATTTCGTAACCCTCCATTTTTACTGCCTCCTATCGATCCGTCACAATTATCGAGTCATGATAGCCAAAATTGCGCTGAATTCAAATCTTTCCCTCTTATTGTAAAACTCTTTATATGCCATAGATTACCTTTTAATGTAATCTATGTAATCTTTTTAGATAAGCATTTTAAGGGTTTATTTATGTTATATATTTCTTTAAATGTATATTGTGTATGATGGTGGCTTGTCTGACTTTTGGATAACTATTATTTCAGCCACTTTCCATTTTGCTGTTAAATATTTGAGACGAAAAACTGCGTTAAACAAGTAGGTGAGCGTATCTATTCCCTTCTATGGAAGCTTTTTAATTACTTTATGAATAACATACATGCTTATCACTTTAATAAATATATGGCTTTTAAACAAATAATGTATTTTTGTAGATCATTCGTGCAGCTCTATGAAATAATAAATCGGTAATTGGTATCCAAATTTTATCACACAAAAAAATAAAATAAAAATAAATGGGATTCCATATGGATAATAAAACCATTTTTAAGTGTTCACCCATCAAGAAGATACACGGGTGTATACATCACATGGGTACACTTTAGAGATTATCTAAATTTCCATATTCATATCAGTGCATTATAAAATGTTTCTAAATAGTTTGTCGCCTTAAGTTATATTTAAATATAGAACACGATGACCAAACAATGTAGCGTAAAATGTCGCTGTTAAGCTTACTGTCGCTCCGGATTTTCCGTTTCAACTACCACATGAATTAAATCCCTATAAAAATGCGAGAATATACATTTTTAATTATGTGTGTAACTTAATATGACTTTTATTACTGATAAACATTTTTATTACGATTTTTCGTTTGTGTAAAGATAATGGTTGCATGTTCGTTTTATCTGGGCCTGTATTATTACAAGCTTAACTAGATAATTAATCATTGCTTGATTAGAAAAATATCTTACGGGAAGGAGGCGTAAAGATGCATTAGTGATGCAGCGAAGACGTCTCTCAATTTTCGATATTATTAGAACACGTGAAATTAAAATTTGAATATACGTCCAGGTATAATAACAAGAAAGTAGAATGATTAACGGTATTGCCTAATTATGTTATAATAAATGTATATACATAGCAATACACAAAAGTGTGAAATGGATAATTTTTTTTTATTGAGTATTATTTGAGACAGCTCTGACAAGTTAATTTTATTTTTATTATTTCTATGAAGGAAATAATCTTTTTCGGCTACTGCATGATATGATTGTACATTTCTAAAATTTCATAATTTTAGAATATAAATGAAGTTTCCTTCTTTCTCTATTATTCATCAGACGACTTCCCTTTTTTGTCTATTTATCCGAATAACTCATCACTTCATCAGTAACATTATTCATCAGCCCCAGTATATTTTTTCTATGTGAAATAACTGATAAGGTATTCCATCCCCTAAAGAGTAGATAACATGATTTTCAGCAGCACATGAAATATATCGTCAGCGTTTTCGAAAATAAGATTTTGATAATTTTCAGGGTCCTAGAGCATATAGCATAACTATTTCATGCGAAATAATCAAAGTATCTTATGTAATAAGCTATTAGCTATGCGAAATACCTTGATGAATACATTATCTTCATTAAGGTACACATAACATAATTTTCACTAGCTTACGAAATATATTCTCAGCGTTCCAGAAAATAAGAAATTATTTTGATAACGTTCAGGGTCCCAGAGTATATAGTATGTTCGTGCGGAATGATAAATAAGGAATAAGCTACATATGTCAAATAGGCAGATGTATCAGTATGAGAATAAAAGAGTATAGCAGATATGATAGAAATCAGCCGTGGCAGAACACTGGTTAAACACTTTCGATTTTTTTAGTTTCATTTCATATCTTCTCGTGGTCAAATATTTTCAAATTACAGTGCTAAAACCAACAAAAAAGGATAAAATATTAAAGATTAACGAATTATTATATTTTGTTTCTTCAAGGTCTATTTAGATCACATATTTCTAATGATGTAAATTGTATATAAATACTCATGTATTATAATGGGTTTAACAGGATGATTTTCAGGCTGGTCGCCATCATGGCGGGGAGATAGTGATATCTAGTATTTTCATAAACAAACTAGAACCCGATTGAAATGAAAACAAATATACAGGATGGAAACAACATACAAGTATATTTGGTGTTATTTTATGGATTCATGAGAAACGTTAGAGCCTGTTGATTTTCTCGATCGTAAATATTTTAAATGAACCTTCAGTGTGATTCGTATGTAGTACAAGTGAAAAGCTTTGGTATTTAATTCGCTACTATATTTTTATATTATCAAAACTTCCTTGATGAGCTGATTTCAATCATCTATGACATAATTTATGACTTAAATAAACTTTTAAAAGTATGTACGTACAGGTAGATAAATTGGTGATTCTTAAAACCAAGATTCATTTTCAATAGTGCTTGTGTAGAAGTGCACCATCGATTAATTAAATCTAATTATAAGATGTTTATTACCTATTTGCCTTTAAAAAGGGATTAATGTCTTCAATGAGATATGTATATTGAAAAATGATTGATTTGCCCAAAAATCACAGTCACAAGGGACTATGTGTAAAATTCATACACTCTGCAGTACCAATTTTTTTAGAAGACGATGTAGAAAGTAGATATATTTTTAAATGTAACAATCTATAACAAGTTCATACCGAATTTCCCTAGGGAGTAACGTCAGCTATAAAATGTTTTGAAGTGCATCCATAATGAAAAAATTTCATGTGAAATCCCCATATTTAAACAGGAATTAGCAGATGATTCAGGTTATAGAGTTATAGAGAAATTATTAAGATGCACTGGAATGAGGTAGCTTCCAGTTCAATTCCATTTTTAGAGAAATTACCATGGTATTCTGATCAATACCTATGGATATAGTTATTATTGGTCAATGGAGAATCTTCACCAGATTCGTGAGACGCACACATACATACACATGCACACACACACACACACACACACACACACACACACACACACACACACACACACACACACACACACACTGTAGCCCTAATTGCCGATCAATACAGGAACTTGGACGGATCATCATGGAAGATGGATGCAACAGGCCTGGCTGCCATTTGGGCTTGTGGAAAACACCCCTTCCAAGAAACTATGAGGAATATAGAGGACTGCTCCGTGAGAGCAAAAATTAATGGCGTAATTGATACAATCGTAACGACGATTGATGCAATCAACCACGTGTTCAGCTCGCCAAAGCAAGCAATCGCTTACTCACATCGTAAGGCTCCATGGAAGGGTGGTAGCAAGAAGTACTGCACGTTAGCAGCTCTTGATGTTTAGAATGCAGAATTCGGTCAGATGGGACACCGTCTGCCAAGCACTGGATAGGCTGGAGACGCCGCATTATCTCAGAAAGATGATCAATAGCTACTTTAGCAATAGACAACTGACGTACGACACCCAGGAAGGCCCTTGCAGTTACCAAGTTACCGGAGGGGGAAGGTACCCCAAGGCTCGGTGCTGGGTCCTCTCTTGTGAAACATAATGTACGATGACCTACTGAAGTTGAAGCTACCGCCAGAGGCAGAGATTATAGCTTCTACGGATGATGTAGGGCTCAATTAGTCACGAATCACTTGGAAGAAAACATTCGTATCTTTGTTAACTCGTATGATGGAGTGCAGCGATGGATGTGCTCAGCCGGCCTAAAACTGGCTGATCACAAAACGGAAACGGTGATCTTCTCGAGTAGGAAGGAATTGGAGACGATTACTCTCTACGTGGCAGAATATACCATCACATCTCAGCGGTATATCAGGTGCCTGGGAGTGATGTTAGACTCCAGACTCAGCTTTAAGCAGCATGTGGAACACACCACTGCAAAAGCAGCAAAAGTGGGAACAACACTGGCACATCTCATGCCCAATATTCTGGGCCCTCGGAAAGGCAGAAGGAAACTTCTTGTCTCAGTGGTGGCGTCCATACTCACATATGGAATAACCATCTGGGGTGGGTCTTGAAAATCGAGAAATATCGGAGGAAAGTTGTTGCAGTCCATCGGCTCAGTGCCTTAAGGGTATCCTGCGCCTTCCGCACAGTGTCCGATGATGCTGTATGTGTCATAGTGGGAACGATGCCCGTAGAGGTGCTGGCGGTGGAAAGAGAGCAGTTCTATGAGCAGCGGAGTACAACCCTAGGAGACGAACAGGAGCTTAAGAGGATTCTGAGGCAGAACAGCATCCAACAGTGGCAGTAAAAGTGGGGCGCATCTGGAAAAGGAAAATGGACACATCGCCTGATTCCACAGGTCGATAGATGGCTGAAACACAAACACGGGAGGTCGACTATCACCTGACGCAAATTCTGTCAAATCACGGATACTTTAGGGCTTATTTTCATAGGTTCAAACACGATGCACCTGACTGCGTAACGGAGGATGCGGAGCATGTATTCTTTCGGTGTCCTTGCTTCGAAGATGAGCGACAGGAGCTAATCGGAGTAAAACCTGAACCCGAGACATTGGTATAGCTGATGTTGGAGACGGAAAAAAACTGGGCCTCGATAAGCAGCTTTCAAAAGAGTCATGATGGAGCTGAAAGAAGAGGAATAGATGAGAAGGAGAGAGAAAGAGCCAATGTAACAACAATGACTACTCGCTCAAAGCGTGGTTCCTACAGTGGTGGAAGAGCCGGAGGGCTGAGGCCGTCCTCGCGAAGTAATGCTCAACGGCGGTTCCGCTGAGGCATCACACAGGCCAATGACGATGAGGTTAGGGTTTTAGTCGGTAGGGCAAACATGCAGAGTCCGACACACGGGTATACAATGCCTACGGTGCATAAAGCATTTCCCCCCTCAAAAAAAAAAAAAACACACACACACACACAATATGCTTGACAAGTTGGCACTTGAATATAGGGTATTATAAACCATCGCATTATTGGTAAAATTTTCATTGAAGGGAATGTTACAACTGAATAATACATATATAAATCTCATAAGAGATGATTTAATTCCTTTTTTGATAAACTTATATCCAAATACGTTAGATTCGGCATTACCGAGTGAAATTGTATGGTTTCAAAAAAACAGGGAACGTTCCATATTGAAGTTAGTACTTAAACGAAACCTTTCGTAATATATAGATTCGAAGAAGAAGACCTATTAAGTGACCACGTAGATCATAAAGTCATACGCTGTTGGATATTGCTTGGGAGGTTATTTCAATAATAAAGTATACGCCATAAAGTCAGATAACATAGATAACTTACTAAAGAAGCTTTAACCAAAACGAGGAAGACGTTTTACTGGAGATTTTATTAGCTTACAAACGAGGATGTTTATTATTTCGTTTAATGAAATTAAACCCTTTTGATTTTCCAATCAAAAGGCTTTAGGTTCTCTTTTGTTTGAAAAATAGATCTACAAAATCGTTAAAGGAATAGACTACAAAATATTTATATTAGCAAATAGAAAAATTTTCATTTGAACTAAAATTAACATCTCAAAATATATACAATTCACCATATTTTTATTTCGATTTTACAATTTTAGTGAACTAGTTCATCAATTTAATTACGTCTAAGAGCAAAAATGATTCTCCCATTATCTGAAAATGAGTTTACTTCGCACACATACTCGTATACTGAGTAGTAAATACATCTGATGTTTTTATATATAGCAAGTGCGAAGAAAATTTCAACGTTTAAAATAGTTACGCGCCGTTACAATTTTGTCACAGGTAATCCTATACTAGTATCTTATTATACAACGAGCAACGAGGATAAATTGCCGTCGAGATATTCCGGTTATGGGACGTAATTTATTAGTAAATTCCCATATCATATCAGTTGGTTGCTCAATCAAATGTCGGATACCTGATCCTCAACGGCCGAGAATGATATGAACGGCAACATATCGAATGACGATTTTGTAACGTGTAGTCTGGCACTTGTGGTCACGCTGCATAAGTCTTCACACACTTGCTAATAGTTTTAAATTCTGTATAAAGAACTATAAGCCATGGGTGAGAAGAAAAACAAGTATATGTGAAAAATGGGTGTCTGTTTACTAGAATGGAATGGTTTTGCTTAACGAGGGACTAATTTACAACTTTTATTAATTCCGATTTAGTGAAATGTACGTATGTTAGTTTTTTTCTTAATTTCTTTAAGCGTATTTTCATAATGAATACATTTTTCTGGGGTTGAATCGATACAAGTAGTAAATACCAATATCATTTAATTTTAAACGCTGATAAAACGTAATTAATAGTATGGAGCAGCGTGAGAAAATAATCTAGGGATGTGATAAAAATTTTATAAGGGGAAGCGATATAGTCGGATGTCTGGTAGGCTATATGAAAATGGTAAAAATAAAAAAAGGCACTAACCTAAAATGATTATGCCGAGGTATATAACCTAATTTTTAAAATGAAGATCATTTTTTCGGTTTTTGTTTGTCCAGCGAAAACGTCTATCACTGTTTCTTCAAATATTGGAGACGATCTCATATCTTCTAACAAGACAGTTTCACTATTTATTAATGCTAAAGCTGACGTCTTTCATGCTTTTGAGAATTTCGCAGATAAGTCTTTATTCTCTTTAAACATGAAAATGATCTTTCCGCGGAACTGCTTGTGGCGGGAATAGTCAAAATTAAACGACACAATTTTGATGACCCCGGGAAGACAGAAGGTAATTGAATAGACATAATATATTGGTGAAGGTCAAGTACAGTGAGTGCTCTTTTTCATATCGAGATCACTATAAATCACTGAAAGTTCACTTTTTAAACAATTTGCGTCAAAGAATGTTCCATATGTATATACTAAAGAAGAAAAAAGTTCGTCAGAAAACCGTTTCACGAATGAAGTAAATTGTGTGAAATCTAGATTTAAGAATTTCAGTTTAGAAATTTCACTAAACCGTTCACTAATGTTCAAAGTAATAACGTCCAAAACTTAACATAAAACAATCGTGCATAGGTGCTTTTCTTATCTTCTTTAGGAATTAAACCCAAACGCATTATTTTACTTGGTGATTGATTTTCTAACACAGATCTGCCCATATGGTCCCAAATGTTACTAAACTCGTTTCTCATTATTTGAATATGTGATTTGAAATCAATGATCTTTTTATTGCAGTAACTAATATCTGATATTTTTGTCTGTAGAATGCGGAAATATTGCAGAAATAGTTGCTAAGAAAAAATTAAAATCAAATTCGCGCAATAAAGTTAAAAGGTCTCTAGCACAAATAACGGTTTCTCGATTCCACTCCTCATTTTCATTTTCCACAATTACCTGAAACAGCGCTTCCAAATCTTCCTTATGTTATGGCGACAGTCGCCAAGATGCGTTCACATAATCGCATAAGAGTCCGGAAATAATGACAACACCCACTCGAGGTTCCACTGTTGACTGCGTAAGATGACTGACCTTTTCCCATCTAACGCGTAGCTTAGATGTAACATGGATCATCGCATTTCATCACTGCAGCAAGTAACGCAGGAGTCCAATAATTTCGGACGCCTTCACAGCCGATTTGAAATAAAAAATTTGATGCTAGCGTTTAAAATAAATAATGTATGTTTGCGATCGGTTTAAAATAATTAAAATTTGTAATAATTGAATAAATCGATTGAACTTTTAAATAACACTAATTTGCCAATTTTTTAAGGAATGCGACGTATCACTCGCACCCATCTACGCCTCTGGTATGGAAATTAGTACAGAACAACAAACGGCTATAAAAAGTGAAATTATGGGTTGAATTTTTGACTAAATATTTGTTTTCGCATATTCCCGTAAATATGTGATGTAGAAAAAATTTTCCTACAACTTATCTGTGGATTAAAAAAATCTTATGTAAAATAATATGTACCATATAGCAATGCCTTATATAATTCCTGAAATATAAGGTACTCTATGACTATATTTCCAGGGGAAAACAACTTTATTTGTGTTAAACATAATATTAAACTGTGGAAATGGAGAAGTCGCTGGGCGCTTGATGAAACATTTTGACTAGCAAATGAAAGAAACCACTTGATAGGTTTCACAAATTTATTTTTTTTTTAATTTTTAATCTTGACCGTTGAAGTTCGAAAATTTTGATGTTGTTCTTAGGTAATTAAAGTTCAGCCAGTACTTGTAATGGAGAATTAAGATAAACCTTGCATTTATTCAAACTATAGTTACATTGAGTATAATATAACTTTGACATAATTAAGTTAATTATAATTTGACAAATTCACTGACAACTTCAAATACACATATAAATTGACTAACTGATACAAAGCCCAATTTTAATGAAAATATTTTGGATATAATGTCCAATGAAATAAACTCCTTTAAATTATACTATAGTCATTGTAGAACTCATCTTGACGCTGATAGTCCTCTCGGCTTGAAAAGAAATCCAAAGATTTAATTTTTTGATTTATTCTGAAGTTCATAAATTGATTAGCGAAACATCAGTACAAATTCGATGATGATCATATTTGGAAGAATATACTTCATATTTTGGTTATGTACGAAAGTTAGTTATGGATAACCATATTTATATCCTACACTAGGCACAAAAATTAAGAGATTTAAAACATTCCTAAATTTTTAGGTGGTTTTCAAAGGATTGTGACTTGGAGAAAAATAGCCACAGAGCAATTTCAATGAAAGCAAATTGAAGTTCCAAGTTTCCAGTTTTCAGACATTGTATTAAAATTTTTCTACCATCAGCAGTTTTTGAATAATCATAAGAAAACCATCGGAAAAAGAATTATCCAAATTTTTGTCTGCCTTTCAAGTGGTCCACGGACTTCAATAATTTTTTTTCAGTGATTTCGTCATAAAACTTTTTTAGATAATTTTATCCTTTTTAATATGAGTGGCCAAATACCTTGTGTGATGTTTTTTTTTGCTGAGTTATCGTCGTTCAAAGGAAACAAGTGAGTTTGGGTTTTTTAATTTTTCTTAATTGTTAAACTTCCTATTCTTAAAACTTTCCTTACAGTAATTAACATCTTTTGATATAGAAATATGAATTATTGCTAAAAAACATTTTTAACCTCAGAAAAATTAGTAAAAAATTAAAAATTCATCCTTAAATTGATTTTTAGCAAAAACGACAAATTCAATCATTCCGAACAAAATAAAAACAAAAAAAAAATTGCAACGCTTTGAAACTTTCAGGATTTCTTTGAGCTGCTTTAAGGTTGAAAAAAAGCAGTGAATATCCATTAGTCTATCCATTATCTGAAAAGTTATGCCAAGTTAAGCAAATATCCGTAATTACGGAATTTTTTACCCCTTCTTCAATCAACATTCTCGCATCGAAATTTTTTTTATCAAAAATAAAAACTACAGCTTATAAAGAACATTTTTAAGTTTCTAAAACTGTAGTAATTTCCCGAGTAATTAATTACCAAACTCAAAACTAACTTTATTGATTTAAACGATGGTAACGAAAAATAATCATATAAGGCTTTTAGGCCAGTCATATTAAAGAAGATAAAATTATCTAAAAAACTTGATTACACTCATTAAATCACTGAAAAAAATTTATTGAAGTCCATAGATATTTTGAAAGGCAATCAAAAGTTGGAAATTTTTTTTCGATGGTTTTCTTATGAATCAAAAACTGCTGGTAATACAAAATTTCAAACTCAAGATCTAAAAACTATGAACTTGAAGCTTCAATGTTGTTTTTTTTAAAATTCTAGTCTGCGACTATTTTTCTCCCTTGAAAATCACCTAAAAATTGAAGATTTTTTTACATCCCTTAATTTTTGTGCCTAACGTATAATTTTAGTTTCTCAGCTTTTCATCGACGCCGTATATCGTCTTAAAGGCATTAATGATTCAGTGGACATACCAGAAAAATGCGCGAGCCATCGCAATTACGGCCACTCGAGAAAAACAAATCGCTTGATTTAATAATAAATACAATCGCGCCAGCCTTCTGAGTGAATTCCCGGCTAATGATGTCAATATCGATGGCTGCCTTTTTGTTAAAATAAGTTATTACCGGTTTAATGAATTACACGACCGCTTGAATTATTTTCTCATACACATCTCGAACCGATATCGTTTACTTTTGTGAACAGGTTTTTTTTATTGTTCGCTCTTGGATATATTGCATTCTCAGATTGTTTGTTGCAGCCTTTGCGGTATAAAATTCATGTTACTGCATGCCTTCGTAATAGCGTTATTTCATACATTTATAATCGTTTTTAGTATTACATGTTAGCTGTAAATGCTGAACGGGTATTTACTATTGAAATATTGTCGATTATTACGGCTTCCAAACATCATGACAAAGAATGCTAATGCGGTAAAGACTTTTATTAAAGGTTTCTATTTAACGTTCTATCGAAAGCATTTTTAAATAAGAGTTCAGAGACGTGATATTATGAGATGTTTTATGTTCATTGAATTTTACTCCATACTCTTCAATTCCCATTATTCTGAGACCAATCATAATGATTGGTCTGTTGAGCTGCGCAATTGGGTGCTTCATCATTGGCGTCACCATATATAAGCACCTGGTTATACGTTATAATATTTGATTATGCACTGCTTTCGCAAAATAATAAATAAAACGATTAAAAATTCAAAAAATAATTTTTGGGAAAAAATCTTAAACCCATAAAATTTTATGTTTACTTGAGCATTGTTTAAAATATAGTTAATATGTACAGGGTGACTCATATAAGGAAGTATTACGACATCGAAATTTTTTTAATGGCAACCTCCTTTTCTATTACGGATTATGAAAGAGCATATTACTTTTCCGTATTCTACTGTAAGTGGAAAACTAATGTAATCGTGAAAAGAAAAAGTAAAAAACAAATTTTTTTTTTGGTTTATTTTTCGTTCTTCTGTCTAAAAACAAAAAAAATGGTTTTACTTTTCCGCACTCCACTATAAGCGGAAAAGTAATGTAATCGTGTAAAAAAGTGAAAAAACAAAATTTTTTTTTGGATTTATTTTTCGGTCTAAAAACAAAAAAAAAAATGGTTTTTAAAAATGTTTTGCTGTGTGTGTGTCGTTGTCGTCGGCATTTATTCTTGCTAGCACGATAACTCAACTAAATCGTGTCAGATTGATCGGGTTTTAACTAATTCTGATCGGGGACGTCTGCCAGACGACACTTATTGATTCTGAGGTGGATAGGATACACCTCACCCTGTTCATGGGTCATGAGAAAGCACGAGGGTGAACTATTTGAAAAAAGTAAAACTGTCGCATAAAACACATATTCTGCATTTATGTGTTGGTTTATTTTCTCAATTCCGAGATAGAGATGTTCTACTTGTGAAAAAGTCCGTTTTAAGATTTCAAAACTGTTTTTTTTTAATTTTTTGCTATGCGTGTGTCGTCATTGTCGTCGGCATTTATTTTTGTTAGCACGATAACTCAATTAAATCGTGTCGAATCGATCGGGTTTTGACTGATTCTGATCGGGGACGTCTCCCAGACGACATCTATTGATTTTGAGGAGGATAAAATACACTACCATGTTCATGGGTCATGAGAAAGCATAATAGTGGACAATTTGAGAAATCTGTTTGTTAGCGCGATCACTCAATTAAATCGTGTCGGACCGATCGGATTTCGATTGATTCTGATTAGGGATGTCTACCAGACGACATCTATTGATTTTGAGGTGGATAGGATACACCCCACCCTGCTCATGGGTCTTGAGAAAGCGCGATGGTGAACTATTTGAGAAAAGTAAAACTGTCGCATAAAACACATATTCTGCATTTATGTGTTGGTTTATTTTTTCTCGGCCACCCAATTTCGAGATAGAGATATTCTACGTGCGGAAAAGTCCGTTTTAAGGTTTTAAAACTGGGTAATAATTGCATTAGGGCGAGTATAAGTTAGATAAGAATAAATGAAGAAAAACGATTTCGCAAATTCAAAATACATAATTTAATAGCAATAATTATTTAAAAAAATCAAATATATTAGATGTTGAAATTGTGCACAGTTGGCTGTCTGATAGTAGCCAAAACGATTAATAAATTATTTTTAAACATTGTCAATAACTTCAGGAGGCATACGCTGCATTTCATGACGAATCATTTCTTTTAAATCTTCTTAATTCTCTGGCCTTCTAACATATATTTTGCTTTTTAAGTATCCCTATAAAAAGAAATGTAGGGGTGTCAAATCTGGCGATCTGGCTGGTATCTCAATCGGCTCTCTTTTCCTTATCCAATGATTTGGGAACATTTTACTAAGAAATGATGGTGTGGGTGATAGTGCGAGTCTTTTCCACTATAACAGACGGTACATTATTTCGGCATTATGAAGAATGCATCTATAAGAATTTCTAGTGCAATTAGTTGTAGTAATCAATGCACTTAGATACAAAATTGTGGGCTACTCGGTAAAAATCGTAAAAAAATTCATCATTATTAAGCGCCTGATTTTCGAAACGTATTTCTTTTATGCACGTATGTTTGCATAAGATGTTACAACGTTGTTTGTATTAGCTACTAGTTTTACATATAAAAAATTGGTATACAAATCGAGAAGAAATTCACACTACAGAAACATACATGATCTCTATAATAGTAAATATGATTACTTTATAGACAGTATATATAAAAAAATAGATGTTCTGAAATAAAGTCTTTACAGTAGATGGAATTACTCTAGATGAAGTGGGTATAAAAAAAGGTAAATCAATATTGACATTATAGACATTGGTCTATATTAAAATATAAGGTTTATCCAAAAATTGAGCTCTTATATAATTTTGTCTTTTCATATTCTAGAATATTTTGTAAAGTAAGATGTTGCGGTTAACTACATTTCCTTTTACCAAGCAGGTAGAATGGATGGAGAATATACAAAAAAATATATCGGTCATTCATCCAAAACTGGTCTCACGAAGGTCATGAAATTAATGATTATTAATTTTCAAAGCTGAAACTTTTTAAGGCTGTGAATTTTAGGAATTTAATTTTGTTTTATTACTATTAACAATAAACAATTGAACAGGGAAGGTTCTTTTCTTACGAGGATAATAACTTTCTTTTGGCAAGAGGGAAGAACAATGTAGCTCTTCATCAAATCCACAAAGTTCCAAAAAATTGACCAGTTTTCAGTCAATCCCGACAATCAGGAAATAAGGGAAATAGCTTAGAAAATGATGGTAAATGGAAAGTGTGTTAACAGAACATATTTTACACCTTTCTGCTATAAAAATTAAATATTTCGTAGATGATAAATCTTGCAAGCTCTAAAAATGAGCACGAATAGATTTATGGGTAAACTGACATTCATATATTATTTTGGCTGTAAATACAATTTGCTATGGTTAGTCGGCATTTAGTTATAAATTTCCAGAGCAGGCTACGCCTACTTTGGGTCATTGTCATCGAATTAGTTACAAGTGATATTGTTGTTATTATTCGTGTGTCCCACTATGCTGTTAAATTGTTCCGGTAATGTGTAGTTTAAATTTTTGAAAGGGTTTGCATCCGAAGTATGTACACCATTTGTGGTTAACAAAATGCTGAGTGGAATGTTATTGGCATATTAGAATTATTATACATAATATTGTTTTGTGCATAATATTGTAAATAATATATTAAGTTGACGTTAAGCAAAGAGACAAGAATACGGTATGTGACGAAAAACTATTGGTATTCCACTCAGCCTACTGAGGTTGTAGCGATGTTTCCATTATTTTCATTAATAATAATTTTGTAGTTTTTTCATATAAATAGTTATAGTACCTGTAACAAGTATCAGGGCAGTTTTACTTCAGGATTACTTAGTTAAGACTCCAGGGGTTATCAGGAGTGAATATCAAAGTTGCAAAAAGCTCAGTCGAGTTGTAGTGATATTTATGATTTTCATTCCTAAAACTTTTTCATACAAACATTCGTAGCGCCTGTAAAAATAATATTATTGCAGTTTTATATTCTCAACGACATAGCATAGGCTTTAAAGGTTAGTTGCTGTAAATATGGAAGGAGTACTAGGGAGTATGTGGCGATTTAAACATTTTTTCTCCAAGAATCTTGTACTATTTCATTAAAAAAATTATGGCGTATTCAAAAAATGTTATGTCTCTATTATATTTGAAATAACTTAGTTAGTATACTCTAAGGATTATCTGTTGCGACTAACTAGCGATTTAAAAAAATTTTCCCCAAGCATATTGTTCTCCTTCATTAAAAAAATAATATTACGGCTGTTTTATATTTGAAATAACTTAGTAATTACTCTAAGGATTAACTGTTGTGAATATTAAGATTGCGGAAAGCCTACTGGGCTTGTAGTAATTTTCTATTATTTCTATTCCTAAAAATATTCTAGTTTTTTCTTAAAACAAGTCGTAGCATCTGTAAAATAATATTAGGGGGGGCGTTATCTTCAAGGTAGCCTATTTAAGATTACAAGGGTTACCTCTCATGAATGTCGAGGTTGCAGAAGATCTACTGGGGTCGTAGTAGGTTTTATATAATTTTTGTTCCTAAAATTCTTTAGTTTTCTTAGAGAAAAAATCGTAGTGCCTGTAAAATAAAATAACTCATTTAAGATTTTAAGGGTTATCTGTGGAAAATATCAAGGTTACAGAAAGCCTGCTGAGGTTGTAGTGATTCTTTTATAATGTTCGTTCTTAAAAATTTGTTAGCTTTCTCATACATAAAGTCGTAGTCTCTGTAAATAAAATATTAGGGCGATTTAACTTCAGACTTTGAATTATTTAAGATCCCTGGGGTTTATATAGGTATGTTTCTGGGAAAAAATCGATGACGTCATTACTTCAATTTCCAAACATGTAAATTCACCTTAAAATGGACCTTACTCAATCCCATTTAAGAACATTTTTTCAGATTTTTTCTATCGTTTTTCCTTTTCTTATAATATAGCTAAGATGTCGAGTTTCGCTCACTCTGTATAAAGGCTATTGGAGTTGCAGTGATTTTTTTATGAGTCTAATTCCTGAAATTTCTTTAGTTCTCATACAAAACGTCGTAGCGCCTCTAAAAAAATATTAAGGCAGTTTTATCTTCAGAGCAACCTAGCTAAGATCTCAAGACTTGTCTGTCGTATATGTCAAGGTTACAGAAAATCTACTTGGGTTGTAGTAATTTTTTTATAATTTTCATTTCTGAAAATCTGGTTATTTTTTCATTTCATAGCGCCTGTAAAACTCTATGTAGTTCATGTAAAACAAAAATCTTCATACGCTTTACTTTGAAAACTATTGTTGGGAGTAATTCTCTGATGTTTCATATTCTGAATCATCTCAGAATAATTTTTTAAAGCAGAAAATGGTTGGTCAATTCGAACAATTTTCATTTCGCATTTCAAACAATCGTTTCAGAACATTAACTTGTTTCATGCAATTATTTTGGTAATATTTCACTATTCTATGAAAATATCACACCAAGTGTACCTGCTCAGGCATAATTGCATTCTGGGAACGTTCCTAAGTGCATGAGAACGATGTATTTCAAATGTCATAAACGAGCCAGTAAAGTTTTGTGTAGAATTCAGTTTGCACCGGAAAACAGAGAACTACGGAGACTATTAAACGGTCAATCAGTGCTGAAGTTGATAAATGGTTCGCCGAGTGACCACAGGTGACCTCCTGGCACCCTATCATTAGCGGTACTTTGATATTGGCCACAATAAAGGAAATAACCGACCGAAGAAAACCATGGTAAATGGTTGTGAAGGAGCAAGCGTTTAACGTGAAATATTTAAAAAGTTTACGTTACAAATACATAAATACATGATGTATATAGTGCACATTAAAACTCTGGAATAAGTTTGTCATTTAAAGGAAAAATGAAAAACAACGAATGTGCATTAATCATGGTTCGATATGGCGACGGAAGTATAACACACCACAAGCGGTTTTTTTATTTATTTAATGAGAAATACCAGAGCTACCACCACTTACATAATCAGCAGGAAATACAATCTAATTGAAGCTTTGGGAAATAGGCAGAGTGACAGAAGAGCTAAGAATAGGACGATCTATTATTATAGAAGAAACAAAGCTTAATGTGCTGTAGAAGAAAATCCATATATTGTAGGCCGCCAATACGCTTTGAATCATCATATGTCATGTAAATGTCAATATTTAATTAAAAAAAAAAGAATAATAATAATATTTTTATTGCTCAACAGAAGAAAACTATTTACAGGACAAACAAATAGGATACAAATAATTGTTATTTACATTATTAGTGGGATAGGGGTGACTCCTGTGATTACCATGGCAATATTCCCACTCGTGATGTAATGTGCTCTAGCCCACGTGTGATGTACAACATTTTATCTCCGACTGCTTGGATAAGAAAAAGAGATTAAAAACCGAATTTTTACAAAAAATTCAGATTTGACATTTAAATAATTATGACATCCGTTAAAAGTCACTTAAACATTTTCATACCAAATCAAAGTAACATGGTGCATCAAATTTATTAAATCCATAGTAACAATCCAGTTGTTTTAAATAATGCTTAGTTTTGTGATTTTCTCGTCGCGTTGTGCGTTATCTACATCGAAAATCTTACTAAAATCTGACGAAAATAATATTAATATTTATAATAACAAATAATTATTGTATTGTTTTTAGTTTTAATAAATTTTTACTTCTTCATTTATAATATTTGAAAATCAAAATGAGTTATGTAATTAGTTCATTACATAACGGTGATGTAATAGAGCTCATTACATAACTCAAAATAGTTCAATGAACCCCATATTACAGCACGGTCGTAGATAAATACATATATGTGTGTTTATAAGTAAGAAAATGGTAACGTTTATATAATTTTAACACAAATATATAATAGAATACTTCAGTAACATATAACTTACATGAGAGTAAAAAGTTGTTGTTTCTAAAGACCCATTATAAGTATAATTGTTCAAATCACAAGTGATACAATATCAGACAAGTGATCACAATATTACATTAAAATTTTATGATATTATAAACACTGACTATATCAACAACACAATAGTTCTTGCAGTTTGGCAATAAAAAATGTCATCCTTATCAAATAAAACTCCAAAATAAACTAGAAGAATAATTTTGACTGTAGAATCTAATTTTTTGAAGTAATTTTGGATATTTAGACGTTGATCTACTAGTTTTAGGATACATCGTTTATTTATAGTAAAGTCAACTTTTACCTTAATGGTACCGTTAACGTATTTTACTTCTGTAATCTGTAAAAAAATTCGTACTACCGAAGATGGAATTAGAAAATTAGAAAATTATATATAGTTTTGGATTACTCTTGAAGAAAGTTGGCCATTATGTAATAACTCAATATAAAATTATATGAAGAAGAATGTCAGTGAAAAGGAGAAAAGTGACATTAAGAAAATACCATTGAGTTGTTCAAGGATTTTTATGTAAAAATCGTTTTGAAAAGTTTTATGGAGTTTATTATGAAGAAAGAAAATAATAAACTGTCTGATAAATTAAAATTTTGTTTCGTTCAAAAATTGACGGAACGAAATGTTAAAATGGAACATTATTGCATTCGGCAAGTTAACACATATAAGATTTCGTTAAACCTAGTTCGAAGAAATTCCACTTTAATAGTTTTCGAAATAATCAATGTATTTCAGACTTTTGCTGTACTTTGCATAGACATAAAGGTTTGATGGGAGTTTCACTACGCCAGATAGAATATACAGTGTGAGTGTATAGAACGGAAGCTCCAAATAGTAAATTTCTAACGAAAGACAGAATGGATTTCTAATAATGTAGACAATATAATCTAGACTAATATTATGATCTAGAAAATGATCAACTTTCTAGATCAGCACTTTTAAAATCATGAAAATGCTTATAATAAGTACCAGCTTCGTTCAAATGCAAATTTAACGTGCCTTGCTGTACTTGGTGTATATATACCTAATCTAGATAACAATAGTATGTTGATAGATATAGAAGCGAGTTTTTACTTCATATAATATATAGATAGCCATGCCTATCTAGATATTATAATGAAGTAAATACATAGATAGCACAGTTGACTGTTCAATATTGATTTAGTTCATAATTAATTGTTAAACAATATTTTTTGAAAATATTATTAAAAATATTTGATGCTTTATCAAAATTGTAAATTGAATCGCTAGATATTTTTTCCGGTATCTTTTCCATTAAGTATGTGCAGGCTATAAACACAAGTTCCGGCCTGTATCAATATAGTAAAATTTACAGAAGCGGATATACATCAATCAATATCTAAATTTAGTGAACAAAATGACTTGTGGGAATGATGAGAGATCTAGGGTTTTCATGTTAAAGATTGCTCAGGAGCCATAATAGAACCTTAAAAAATGTCAATCCATCTGACAAAAATTAACGCCCAATCACTATCCTGTCAAATACGGAAAAGGTTTTCGAAATGTCTTTATATAACCATATTTATTTTGATGTACAACCTGCTTTATCTCCTAATTAATTAGCAGCAAACGTTGTCCGATTTGTTAACGATTAGTCTCTAATGCTTATTTATGTGACATCATCTTCTTTACGACAATGACTTAACATTCTTTATAAATATAATCTGTTTAGATGACCAATTGGAGTTGCAAAAATACATCGACTTATTGTGTCTTGGTGCTCAGAAAATAAACTATCAAAAACATAGATGAATGTAAAATTTGCTCTATATCTTAAAGAAGCAACCACTAACATGACTATTCTCTTGGTAGTATAGCTTTAATACATTCTGAAAATATTATGAATCTTGGTGTGTACTTTGATGATAAACTATCGTGCTCTAAACATGTCAATCATATGGCTCTTAATGCATATAAACCCTTAGTTTCGTGAGTATAACCACGGCATCATTTAATAACTGCTTTAACATGTAGTCACTGAACTCTAGAAGGGTGCTTGCTAGCATTTCATTTTTATTTAAACTGTTTCATAGTTGTATAGATGCACTTGCATTTCTAAACAGGTTTAATATACGCATACCTAGACTAGGCTCTAGGGAAGAAAGTACGTTTGCCAAACTGCAAGAAATAACATGTCAAAATCGCCAATGTTTGTAATGTTACAAAATTTGAATGCAAATCCACTTGTGATTTGAACAACTGTAATCATAATGAATTACTATCTTTAGAGAAACAACTTTTTACTGTTCTGTAAGTTATATATTACTGAAGTATTCGATTTGTTTATTTATGTCAAAGATATTTAGGTTACCCCCTTGTTATTTACTTTTTAGTTATATACTGTACACATATATATGTATGTATTATTAATTTGTCCTACAAATGAATTTTGTCTGTTATGTAATGAAGGGATTATTATTATTATTATTTGTTGTTGTAATATACTATCCTGTAAAGTAAATAAAGCTTGTTTGTTAGGCAGTAGTATATAAATAAAATAAAAATTAAATCAGAATTAATAGATGTAGATTGTGAATGGAGTACCAGATACACGTATCATTACAGTATCAAAAGCTACCTCAAGAAAATTTGTAATGCTGATGTGTCACTTTGTGAATGTTGACTTTTCACGCGAAGGTTGTCATATTAATTACAACGGATTCTTCTACCAGAATTGAAATACATCATTGAATTAATAAACTACACGTGTCTTATTGGAGAGCTCATTTGTTGGCAAATAAGTATACTAGACCCGTTATATCAATTTTGTTTAAATAAGTTATTCAAATTGCGTGAAAAGCAGCACTAGCGTAACACCTTGTTGGTTTTTTTCCCAGTGCGAATATTGCCGCCAGCATTATTTGCAGCGTTAGCAGTTGATTTTCTTGTCACGTTTACAGCCTAATTTGAATATGATACGCGGCAAGGTAGCGATATAATTATTTCATAATAATTATAACCAATTGTGGCAATCAGCGACAAAAAGTGTTAGATTTAATAATGTAGAAATGAGGTTCAGTTTTTGTACACTGGATAATAAACATGTCATATACGTCTAAACCACAAACGAAGACTTGATAAAAAAATAACTTATCTTGATAGTTACAACGCGATAATGTTTGACAATAGACCGTCATTGAGTATACTTATATGGCTGAGCAAAGCGATTATATCCGGTGGTCTCTTATAGCATGAGCAAAAGTATACGTGAGTATTGTCCTATCTGGAGATCCATGTAGCACCATTTCCTGCGCTTCATTTGCCCCAAAGAGCAACAATTTGATCCAACTTAATGACTACTCACAATCTAAATAAAAAGAAGTAACTGTAATGAGATGTTCTGGGGCACAGTTTAAGTAAAGCTCCGTGAAAATCTAGAGCTACCAAATGCCAAAGATGCACAAAAGAAACAGATTTACTCGAACTGTCGCAAATGGTTTAATAATGACCGTAGACCAAGAATACTGTGTATGAATAAGATCTTTCGATCAAATTACTCTCCATGTAGAGAATCGATTGTAACGATGTGTTCTGGTACGCGGTTTGAGAATACTCTATAAGGACTCAGAGCTACCGGAGAGCTAAAGACCCCTTAGAATATGGGTCGGCAATTAATTTCAAGTGGGGTCCAGATAATTATAATGTGTCAATCGAGATTCCAGAAAAAAAATTAAAAGTAGATTTGTATGCCAAAAGAGGAACGTGGTCAATAAAAACTATCTATAATAATTATTTTCATAATTATTAAAGAGGTCACAATAGAACATAATTAAATATTGCTCGTATTAATTAATTTACTTATTTACTAAATTAATGCAGAAAATGACACTTCCGGTCCTGAGAAATTTTTTTAGTTCAGTTCTCGCGTAGAAGAACTATTGCGCAGAGCGTCTTCTAGACGGGCATCGGTAATCCTCGACCGATATTTATTTTTTAAAAAGCTTATTTTACAAAAAGAGCTATCACATATGTACGTGGGATCCAAACATGGTAATTAAATTGATAGCTAGTTTTTTACATTTCACGTACTTATCTGAAACATGTCTACTCCAAAATTTTTCGATGGATGTAGATTTGTACATTTGCAAAGAAGCATCCTCTTGCAGGTCTATTATTTCCATTTTAATTTGAGGCTTTGAAAGACTGAACATATTCGCAGCTACATCAGTCCACTTTCCGGTTGGAGTCACCCTAAAAGGCGATTTTAAAAACATTGACAGTTTTCCGATCTCTGCAAAGTCTTGGAATCTTGCTGTACAGTATCTATAACAGATGTATTTTTCTATAGTCAACAATTGTTACAAAATGAATAAGTTCCTGATTTTCAATGTCATGTTTAAATATATCGAACTTTCGGCAAAAAGGAGTTATATTTTGAATCAGATCACATATTAACTTTCTTTTTCCCTGCAATTCAGTGTTAAGAGCATTTAAATACTTGAGAATATCTTTTAGAAAAGCCACATTTAACATACTACTCTCATTTTCAAGAAAATTTAAATTCTTCCTTGCTTCCTCGGTATTCAAGTTTCCCAAGAATGCGATTACTTCGTTTATTAGCTAAAAACTTTCGATTACTTGACCCTTACTTAGCCAAAGGACATTGTTGTGTTGCAGTAAGTCAGAATACGCCGAGTCACATTCAGACAGAAACTCTTTGAACTGTCTATGCTGAAGAGCAGAGCGAGACCTAAAATTGATCAACTCGACCAAATTGTTCATTGTGATCTTCAGTATAGTACTGAGCTGACCGCAAAGGGTTATCTGGTAAATTATGCAGTGATAAGACAGTAACTCAGCATTCTTTCCCCTGACTCTCTTTACTAGCCCCTTTTTCTTGCCTACCATCGTTGGAGCACCGTCAGTCGAAAGGGAACATTTTATCATAACTAATACTTGATTGTGTCATGAAGTCATCAAAAGTCTGAAACAAGTCTTCTTCACAAGTCTTGCCTTTAAAAGTCAATATTGATAATAACTATCCTATAAATGCGTTAGTTTGAATGTTGAAGATTCGCACGAAAGTGGACGTTTGTTCAGCATCAGCAATGCCGCAAGATTCATCAAGCACAAGGGCGTAACTGGGTGCATTTTGCAAAAGTTTCAGCAAGCTGCTTTTATTTTCTGCAGCCAGCATTTCTGTTCTTCTTGTATTGCTTCTTGCTGATAATGAAATAGCAAATAATAAGAAATAGACCTTGAATAGTAGCAGCAATGTAATTCTTTTCTTCAAAAAGTGCTTTGCTCACTTCCAACAAACATTTTTTTACGATATCCAAGTCTAAAAATGGTTTTTGATGGTTATTAAGTATTCAACACACACAAGGCCACTTCTGCTGATTTTTGTCTATTGGTTCATGCACCGATGCCCATGGTAGAAATAGATAAAAAGGTAGACGATCCAGTTTTATATCCTCCGCGGTTCGCAAAATGCCGAACCCTGTCCTAGAAGATACAGATTGACGTTTACCAGAGCTGTTGCATATTGACTAATGACGATAGACCAATAACAGTGTGCGATGAATAAGTTGTTTTGATTTATTGTTAGCAAATGCGGAATAGCTGACGATACTGAGATGAAGATTTGGGATAACACCATATTCTAGGATTTATGGCATGGATCAGCATGTCTGATTAGATGTTACCGGAGAAAACCTGAATGCTCAATACTTTATATATACCATATATTCTAGAATAAGATTTTTTTCTATTTGTCGGAACGTTACCCAATTCTAGATTTCAAGATAATGCATCATTATGCGTGGTAAGTAGATAGTCAATAGTATTCTATAGCTATTACGATCTATCGACTTCTCTCTGATGGAATATGGGATATCATGGTTACAAACCTGATAAACCTACTCCATCCTTCACATATTTTACACCTCCACAAGTTTGGTTATTTGAGATACGTTTGATGCTTTCTTGAGATATCTTAAGAAAGCATCGAACATTATAGGATTTTATTATAGCAAAAGTTATTATAATTAATTTTCGAATACAATTCAAATCTAACATGAAAATATGGTATGCAATTTAATATAAAAAAGATGATACCCATTTTTAGTATAACCAGAAGTGTGGTATACGTGATATAATATGTATTAAATAGATCACATGTGAAACACGTATATTAAAGTTTTATATTGTTTGTAGTTTCCCGAAAACGTCTACTAGTATACTCACTATGATGCATCTCATATAATACTTATATCATAATTTTGTATTTAGAATTCAAAATAGAGTCAGAAGTTATTGGACCCGTAGTTACTAGTAATGATTTTCAAGAAACAACTGATGATTTTGTAATATGTGTTGTATCCTAGGAAGCGGTAATGCATCAACAAAAACAGGATACTAGTTCCCACGATCATCAAACAATTAAAATCGAATTTTAATCATCTCCCGATTATGCCAACTTGGTTGGCGAAACACGCGTCAAGGAACTTGTAATCTTTGGGTGTCCGTGAAAAGCTGGTCTGCAGTTTTGGTTTTTTTTAAACGTTCTATGATAGAAATATGAAATAGATAAACAAAATGTAAGAGAATGGGAGTTTATAAAAGTGTCCCGATTCTAATTGCCTTATACATAGGCAAAACTGATCAGTACCTTGATATAAGATGTAAAGAACAATTTTAGACAACAGTTTTTGATTCCAAATTCTAATTTGCAATGAGATATATATGAATTGTTTGAGTAAACATATATGGGATGAATATTTCAAATTAAAAATACTATAATTAATGGAAATGTTGTAGATAAGGGATCGCATATTATCAAACCAATTACTGATAACGACCAATTAAATATATATCCAATAATCTCTTTAATGAATATAAATTTTAGTTTTCTAATTTTATTGTTATCTTTTTGGAAAACATATCCTTGAAATTGTTGACACCTCGTTAATTACTTCAAAATGGCAAACTTATGTTATAATACATTAGTATTGTCTTAATTTCAATTTATTATCATCGGAATAACTGTCATAAAGTACCGATAGTTACAATACTGAAATTTATGAATTTTTTAACCTATAGGAATAGTTATTGATTAGATTGCTTTAATACAATCATATTTATTATAGTGAAACCTAAAAAGATCAAAATGTATAATATTTACTATATAATTTACCATAATTTATCCTAAACTAGTTTCCAATGATGTTTCAGGTGAAGTATTTATCGAATTATTTCCAGATGAAGTTGCTTATTACTAAAGGGTGTTTATGGAACTATCCACAGTGATCGAAAGAGTTTTGTCACATAACTGTTAGCATCAAATAGCTTGCTCGAACATTAGGTAGCTCAGAATTCCAGCGAGCCAACCGAATCGCCACCATCGAAAGATCACAGGTCATGATGAATCATTTGAATTGTTAACGTGGGCGACTGTTTTATCTCTTCATATCTACCTAGGAGGTCCAACTCGTCAGAAATGTGATACG
The DNA here is from genome assembly GCA_037954035.1 of Rosalia funebris. Lineage (NCBI taxonomy): Eukaryota > Metazoa > Arthropoda > Insecta > Coleoptera > Cerambycidae > Rosalia > Rosalia funebris. The sequence goes on from JAZFAV010000004.1 coordinate 11,305,910, forward strand.
TGTTTTTAATCGAATTTTACGCGTTACAGTTCATATCCAGCCGAAAGGTCAATATAAGCGTCTATTTGAGGTTTCGATTTCACACAATTTGTTGGTAAAAGTCGCGAGGCTACTGAATCAAATGAATAATTATTACGAGATCCATAAAAACTCGTACTGGTCGCTCTAATACGGGTCTGTAACGGATATGACTGTCACCTTTGATAAATGTTGATTTTTAATATTAAGTCGACTATAAAAGAGGAGATACGTAGGCCTCCTTGAATATAGAATACCTATCCGATTCGAAGGAGAGATATAATTTATATTTATTGTGACTGGCGCTAAATGTTAATATTTTACAGGGCATGTGTTTAGTGGGTCATTTCGATCCATTTGGTTTCTAATTTATTTTGACAATGATATTTATCGCGTTTGCTTTCATTTTTTGTTTAGAATTAGAAACGGTGTGCCATGTAAGGTGACGATTACAAAGGAATAAAAAAGAAGCATCGGGTCTGAGAGACTACGTCCCACCACCGAAAGAGCAGGCCTTGTCGTACGTTAAAGTCGATTCCGAGATACACTTCAAGTCCAAATTTTTCTATAATTTATTTTCCTTTATTGACAATAGAAAAAACGATCTACTTTCATTAGGAGTATTGAGTAAATATGGTGTATATATTGGGCTTGTAAGGGGGACATCCATTGATGTCTCTCCTTATGGAATTCTGTGTTCAGAGTACTTGAAGGTCTTGTGACCATTATTATTATATATAGCTGAACTAGTACGATTTCGTAATTTGTTATTCGATCACTATATTTGGTTGTTACTCTGGATTTCGTCCTTTATGAATGGTACTTGTAGGTCATTGTGGAAGGTCTAGGCATACTGGCACACCAGGGCGCATCGGCTACCGTTCTGAGCGTTACTGACTAGAACTTTTAGATAGTTTTTAAATCCCCATCTGTACCCCCATTTTGCTTGAATTTGGTCTGTATAGTTTAGTTTCAGACCTTGTTACCACTTCGTGTTCCCTATTTCTCCTAATATTTTTTGTTGAAATATATATAGGTTCTGAAGGTGTTAGAACCATTTCCTTTATTTTTTGAAAATTTATAAGGTGGGAACTAGCGTAATTGAGGGAGATCCCCTTTACTTCACACAAAATTTCTTTTCGTTGGTTTTTAGTGGAAAAGATTTTGTATGCATAATTTTTCGGACCACCTCTGGTAACACAAACTCTGTAATATAGGAATCATGTCCATAACTCTCGAGTTTGTCGGTCATATCACCGAGAAATTCACCGGCAGGCACGTCGTATTCCCCCTCTTTTGACACGTATATGACCGACTATGTGTCATAATACAACACCCTATTCCCGAGCTGTTCCAGGTAACTGTATAATTTAAGTCGAGCCTTGAAGGAAATTCAAGCAAAAGGATATTTGATGAAGACCATAACTCACACCCTTTTGGATATAAAAAATTGAAAACGTTTACGTATTAGTTCAAAGTCAAGTACTTTGACATACTTATCACCAAGCACCTGACGCCATAATTTGATCTCAATCTGGTGCGAACCGACGACCATACCTGTCGGTATTCAGTTAACAACTGTCTGGCGGTATTCTTTGATCTCAATATGACGCGTGCCGGCGGAAAACATCAAAAGACCGAAAAGTTCCCACGGTCTTCAAAATTTTCCCAGGCTCAAACGCCTTGCTTCCTACTACCTTCCCTAAAGTCTATAGGACCATACAGGTTTTAATATGGATTTATATAATAAAAGTTTATTTCTTAGTGTTAGCTTGGATTTCTATTTAAGGAGCCAGTACATCTGTTAGGACTGTCTTAGTTTGGTGTGGATATGTTTCTGCCAGGTAAGTCGTTGGTCGAGAAGGTGTAGTCCTAGATATTTAATTTCAGTCTCTATTGGTATCTGCGATTTATTCTTTGTTACAGGTGGACAAGTGCTGCGTCGGTTAGCAAATGTGATTTGAGCAGATTTGATTGTATTAATTTTCATTTGCCATTTGCCGTACTATTCAGAGAGTAGGTTGCCTCTGATAATATTTAAATACACTTAGTATTTAAAGGTTATCAGAGGCAATTTGTGGACTTTCGTTGGTAGATAACACAGCTACATTATCAACATAAGATACTATGGTGGTAGTATTTGTTTCAAAGATGCCAGATGTGTATGTCAGAAAGAGTAGGGGTCCAAGGACGCTGCCTTGGGGAACACCTGATTTAACGGGATAATAATTGGATTTTTGATCAAAAATTTATTTTGAAAAATGTATATCAAATAGGTATGACTTTAACAATAAAATAATAGATAGAAGACAGAGTACTTTTTAGTTTAAAGAGTAAGACTGGATATCACATTTTGTCGAATACCTGGAAGGTGTCAAGCAATACTGCATTACAGAATTTCTTTTCTTCAATGCTTTTGGCAAGTTGGTTTACTATAATCGGTTATAATTTGTAATACTAATAATAGTGAAAATCGTGAAAAACTCTACTTTTAACTGATATTATAATTGTGGCAAATTCAAACATGACACTTGGTTGACTCCTTGACGTCAAATTACTAGGATCTGTAAAGAGATGTGCCTGAATAGGAAGGGAATGGAAAAAGATGCATTTGATTAAAAGTTTTAAGAGCAAGAAAGCAATAACATATAATAATTTTATTACTTGTAAAATTTAACAAAACAAGTGGATACGTACAATAACTAGTTTATATCACACGCACGATAATTACTAAATTAATAAAAAATAATGAATAACAAGATCATTGAAGCTATAACGTATTATTGCTTATAAGTGAGAAATATTAAAGTCTACACCCTATATATACTTCAAAATAATTTACAAAAGTGGTAAGTACGCAATAGAGAAACGACTCTTCGACTACTACAAAAAATATACAGATATAAAGAATTAAACATAAAATAAAAACAGGAGAATAATTCTCCATAATCATCTAAAGTTTATATGTCGCCCGACGTGCATTTCAGCAATCAAATTGACATCACCAGTAACTGGTCGACAAAACATCAAGAATATTTTGACAATGATCATATGATAACCGGGAAGAATTCATTTTATTGAAGTCAGCTTTCCACGAACACCTAAAGATTACACTTCACTCTACGCGTGCTTCACCAGTCAAGTTGGTATTATCGAGAAATGACTTAAATTGAGTCAGTTATATATTTTCAAAATTAAACGCGCGTGGAGCAATGTGTCCAGTTTCGGTTTTCGGCCTCTTTCTGGGTCTCCTGTTTTTATTTATATTAGACACTGACCGTGGAAGCATGCATACTACCATGCAAATTGCATTTTGATTGTCTTACTTTGCCATTAAACTTGCTTTGTCATTAGACCAAAGTTTTGTTTTTAAGTTGATATAGACAATGAAATTTTAGGTTGATATATTCTGCCTGCCTTTTTAATAATACCAGTAACTCTAGTGTTACCTTTCAATATTATTGTTCTTCCTTAGAAAAAGTTTCACTTCACAAATCGAATAATAAGATCAAAGCTGTACTTACAATTTTACGATTTTAATCCCTTTTCGTCGATATTGACCACTATATCATATACTCTTTGTCCTCGCAGGTCCCCATGATTTTTACATTTTTCATAGTGTAAATCGTAATTCGCTTTTAATTTTATCGGTATCGTATAACAAAAAGCATTTTCCGTAGTTTCTTCTACATTTTAAGAATATTAGGCTTTGATTCAGACACTTTTCATTCTTTAATAAAGCTACTAACGAAATAAATTCGTATTTTTACTGATTTTCAATAATCTGCGTGCAAAATTTTGGAGAATTTTCATCATTGTAAGTAGTTTTTTTTGCCTATACCTAGTAGAAAAAAAGTAGTCAGAGTTTCAGTAAGATAATATTAAAATAAACAACTAACTTGTCATTCAAATATATATTTCCAACAAATACTTTTCAAAACTGTTTACTTCCTTGAGATTTATATTTATTTTTTACTATATATATATATATATATATATATATATATATATATATATATATATATATATATATATATATATATATATATATATATATATATATATCTCATGCAGTTTTATGTAGTATTTGAAAATAAGGCTGCGTTATCCTTTTGTTTCTTGTGTTATATTTTATCAGTATAATATGCAACAAAAACATTAAAATGTACAAAGAACACGATGGCAGTCGAGAGATTCTAAACAACATCAAACCATTAAGCAAAATCAATTACATATATCAGAGATAATACGTTATCATGTATTTCATATAGCTTAAAGGTAAAATGCATTATAAACTGACCATTAAAAATTATCGACAGAAATGTCACATCATCTGAATATTGATATTATGTGCTGTTGAAAAGCGGCAGAAAAATAGTAACCCTAAAACAAATTGTACACACACGACAATTTACAATTTCTTATTCTTCAATTAACATATTTTCCTATGGTAATGGCTTCTATAGACCTTCCCCTCTACAGCCTGAGGCTTTAGTGGAAGGATGCATAGAAGTTGATTTTTGGTGACCTAGATGGCCACTTAACAGCTCTTTTCATTCAATCTGTTGCGAAGGGTTATTTATAGAGATTATTAAAAATACCTTCAAGTATCAAAATTCTTAGAAACCCATTTACAGAATGCCGTGTCAAGATTGAAATAAAATGTGGAAGAAATTGGAACTTTGGGAACACCTGATTTTGCTTTTAAAGGAAGTTTGACTGACATCCAAAGTTTTTATAATAGATAAAAAAGAACTACTAACTAAAAAGAACTAACTAATTTTTATTGAGTTTACTTTTTATTTGATTTGGTTAAAAGCAATGGTAAAATATGTAACTGAACTGTTTTGCACTACGTATGTACACATTATAGAGAGACCTTGTGAACAAATGATTTTGTCAAAGTATGTTATCACACCATGGACTACAATAACATTCGATGTTTTCATTATAATACGAAAAGCTTATACTTGTTTCCAAAAAATAAATTTTCTTTTAGCTCATAACTCCAAATTCAATTTATATATAAAACAAAATATTTTTGGAATGCTTGTAGGAATATGAAATTATTATCAGAACACCGAAAGTGAAAAAAAATACACAAGGTCCGGTGATCTAAAGTTCCGCCACTGTCTCTTAAACAAACAAGGTCACTCATACAAAGTGACAGAAAATAACACAAAAAATTAATTGGCTACAAATTATGAATATGTTAATCGATAGTGAAATAAGGCAGGTGATGATGAGCAAAAACTGTGTGTAATTTTTTCAAATTAATGTCCTCGTTTGCGCCTTAGTAGCACACCCGATTATTTTATAGTGTGTAACAATGAATTATACTGATGTTATTTACATTTTAAAATTATAATTTTCACGGTTCTTATAGGCGCAGTGTTGCCATATCAGTTGTATTGCCACATGTTGATAGGAAAGACACAGCAATGTTGCAACATACTAATCAACAAAAGTTTACTGATTGTTGTAGTTTCAAATATAATACTCTTTATGCAATAACGGATGTAGATAGATGTTAAAAGAGTAATTTCAAAGAACCTCTATTAAACTAGAGTTTGCTTCAGTTGGAGAAGATCCACAATGATGAGCAGATAATTTCCGAATATTATAATGAACTAATGAATTTTATATGATACTTTTTATGACATTTACGTAAGAATCTGTCTTTGACTGTTGTTGCATGTAACTACATACATTATTTTTTGGGTGTTCCGGGAAGAAAAAACCAAGAGGATAAAAGTCTAGTAATTTTTAAAAAAACTCTGTTATCTTTTCCATTTCATCGATTTAAAAACACGTAATCTAAAGATAAGCAAATGAGAGTTATGTAATGGCGAGTACAGATATGCTGAGAGAAGAAGATACAGGAACCATATTATATGTACTACATATTACACAGATTTTAATATAATTTTCTAATTGGAAATTAAAAATATCTCGTAGTTGTGTTTTTTGAATATAGTAAAATTACACACGGTGTATTTAAAATGTGTCTTTTTTAAATCAAATTTAATTTTATTGCAAAGTCTATCTACAGAATTTATATATGATTTCATTTTCAAAGTAATAAATACAGATTAATCATTTACATATTAATGTGTAATTTTTGATGAATATTGGACTATATTACATCATAGTTGTGAACATACTTCCTTATCACTCTATTCATATTCAGAAGTCTTCAAAAATCAGACTTTCCGCAACACGTGATCTATATCATGAGCGGAGATAATTCAAATTTTTACACGTTTTTAAACATAGATACCAATTAATTTATGACGAAGAATAATATTTTGTTATTATTCTATTGCGAAACAACTCTAGACGTTTTCTTAATATGGTTGTTGTGTTTTAAGAGAAAAAAAAAAACATTTTGTAATGTAATCGTTACTAGAAACTCCCAAGTAGTACCCTTTATCTGTCTAGGATTTCGAGGTTTCAATAAGACGTTTTCCTTCACATCTACAGTATGGATGGGTGACCTATTCTATAAAGGTGTCTGCAACAATGCCATTCTTACAGTGGTCTAAGGTGGTACCCTGGACTCAATATTAGGGTATTACTGATCCTAACAGGGAGAGTCTAGCATATCTTTCTGAACATGGGTGTGCTTGTTCTCGTCTCTATGTATATATGTCCTTCCTCTCTGTAGTATGAGGTTTTAGGGGAACGAAGTGAATTTCTGTATTTGGAAGAGTCCAAAATTTTCAAGTGCCTTTCAACTGATATAATATGCTGCATAATACTTAAATTAACATTCTAGGTAAATTATATTTTTCTAGGATGTTAAGTATTACTGATATATGTTCAAATGATTTTCACCAAAATGGAATTTTTACTCCTTTTATTACCATTTGGACGATCAATTTGAACTAATTTTATCATCTTGTATATTTCAAAACTGGTTTGTGATGGTTTGAAATTACTATCGGAGAAGCTCAGTGGACCGTTTACATTTTTTTGTAAACAAATTTACAAATTGTCTATTGTATTTTTTTATTTATTTATTAATTTACTGATAGCATAATTCTAAATATAGCATAATTCTAAACCACCGCATATGATTCAATATCTATGATTTAATGATTGCTGTAAATACATTTTTTGTTGTTGATGGTACAAAATTACTGATGTACACATACAATAAATACAAAATTGGTGATAATATTGACCTTTGTGGATCCATCCTTAGAAGTATGCTAGACGTATGTATGTTTTGTGACGGAACCGTCATTGTGATTGAACTATTCTAATCTGTTCATTAAAACTTACTTTGTAATTCAGGTGCTATGTTATTGTTATGCAAACTGGTGTTATCCAGTAGGATCTCCACTAGGATCATACTGTTCCTTTATAATTTTGAGGATTCGAACTAATTTTAAAAAGATAATTTTTTTACAAATATATGACAAGGAATATTTCATGTACTTGTGCGAATTAAGAGCCTTCTATTTTATTCCCTCCACCTTTGCCAAACGAGTATCAAGGATCATTAAATACGTCTCTCTTGGTTGAGCCTCTAGAATTAGTGGTTTGTTTATTTTCTGTAGATTTCTGTTTATACTAAATACAGATGTTGGAGAGCGTGCTCTACATATCTATATTATCCGTTTCAATAATAAACATACCCCGAAAATATGCTGTTAAAGCTGTCTTCAACATATTCTTCCTCCACCGTGCCTTGTTATAGACTGAACTGATAATAGTAAGGTAACCAAGTGGGAGGCTCTCAATTCACAAATGCGCGTGAAATTTATAATTTGGTATTATATCTATTCTATTATTTCTGTCGGTTTTGAATGGATTATTAATAAAAATGGTGCATACCATTCTGTGTACAGTATTAATATATTCTTTCGTTAAAAAATAATAGATTTCCTCTTGCACGTATAAACCTTTTCCCTTAAAAACCGTACTCGATTGCTTACGAAATTATCAATTTTATCATAGCTGTTTAAAACACAGTTGATAAATTCTGCTTTTATTCCATAGATCAGAAAAGAAGAGATACTAATAACACCAAATGGATGTGTTCTTTAACTATTTTTTAATCTCTATTACTTGAGTGTAGGTTTATAAAATAGATGACCAGTTTCTCACGAAGATTACAGGTTTCACGATTAAGAGTTTTTAAGATGATTAAAAGTTTTAATCATCTCCTAATAATGCTAACTTAGCGAAATGCGCGTCGAGAAATTCACAATCTTTCTGAGTTCATGGAAAACTAGTAACACCCTTCTAAGGATGTAGGTTTACAGGTGATCTTAATCTGATCCATTAATCTAAATCATTGTTACATATGATTTGAAAAACTATTAGAGGTCATCACAGTACATATGGCGGACATTGAAATTCATGACACGTTCAATCGATGTCCAAATCATATTATTGTCTTCGTTCCTTTGATGTCATTGAATTGTAGGAGTTGAAGTAATAAGAAAGAGTTTCTTTATGACGCTTCTGCATTTTTATTATACGATAGCTGATCAAGAAATACGATGAATTAATTTTTATAACAGAAACTGCTGAAGCTATATCTGTATGAAATAATGCGTCCGATAGCCTTATCCTTTGAGATAGTCAGTGTCAAGTTTGAACAAGTTGTGACTTATCAATTGGCTTCCAGAGCCGGAAGAGCGAGGACGTGTTTACCGTGTCTGTCGCGCATCGTGGATTTCGAACAACGCATTAACATTAAGTCTTGTTTTAAGTTGCAAAAAAGTGCTAAAGAATCTCATAAAATGTTAAAATCAGTGTATGGTGATAATGTGGTGACTCTGAAGACTGTTTACAAGTGGTATGAGCGATTTAAAAGCGTATATGAGTCGGTTGAAGACGAGCAACGGTCGGGACATCCTTCAACCTCAAAAACAGACGGAAACATTGCAAAAGTGGAAAAAATTATTCGTTCAAACAGGCGACTGACTATTCGAGAGAACGATGTATGGAGAAAGAGACCAGGAAATGGGCCAATGGCTTCCTCCTTTATCACGATAACGCGCTGTGCACCTTGCTTCTGTCTACATCTTCCTTACTCTCTGGATTTGGCACCATGCGATTCCTGGATCTTTCCAAAAATGAAAATCCTGTTAAAAGGAAAACGCTTTGACACCATTCCCGACATTGAGAGGGTGACGACAGAGTAGCTGTAGGCCCTTCTGAAAGAAGCCTTCCAGAAATGCTTCCAATCATGGAAACAACGTTGGAATAATTGCATCGCTAGCCAAGAACAGTACTTTGAAGTTCTAGTGAAGAGACTAGTTCTGATTTGAAGTAAGCTTATTACGCTGTTCATAATACAATTCATAATTCACAATGTTCATAATTCACCATATTTTTTGATACGACCTCGTATATTACAATATTACAAGTCTCCGAAAATTTAGAATGTAACTCAATTTCTAACATAACTTCCAGGTGTTATCAGTAAATCAGCTTCTTTTAGATGATATTTTCTTTTTTCTTGATGTTATTCCGCCAAATATTTCCCTAGATCTAATCCGATTAACTAAGAGTAAAATAGATAATGTTTCCTTACTCATACATATTTTACAGTAATATTTTGTCAAGACTAGTTGCAAATCTCGTAGAATTATGGTGAACCGGGCAACAATGTACGACTCTCGAATGACACGATCTTCTGATTCCATGGCGAATTAGTAGCTAAACCGCAGAACAAATGGCAACTATCAAGTGTACGTCTCAAAAAAAGCTAAACAAATGTAAATAACCGGCAGAGGTATTTCGGCATTGTTGCTGGAAACGATTAGCTCTGTGGTTTCGCCATAATTATTTACATATAATTGGCGGTTGCCTTATGCCAGTGACTTAAATATTTCTGGTTAAATCAAGGTGGTTTTTTATTCCATATTATGGAACGGCCTATAATATTTTTAATATAGCCGGTTTTTGCAGTTATTAATTTTACTATTTATTCGTTCGGACAAAGTAATATTATTGACAATGCCGCCGCGGACTTCTTATGTATGGCCATTTTACGACTTGGATTTAAGTGGGTATGATGGAACTGCTGTTTTGCGACTGATTTGGTAACGCGTTGCCAAATAAAATGCAAACGTTGCTGCTAACGAAAGACAATCGATTTTTATTGATTACGGAGATTTTTTTCAATTTTAAACAAACAGTGGTTTATTAGATGAAATAGAAAGATTAAATACGGACAAAATGCGGTTAAATATTATAACTGATGCAATGTAGTTTTCGTCTTCTACTTGTATCCACTAACTGCATATGAAATATGCATTATATGCGTATCATATTATCATATTGACGTGTTTATGCCTGCTGTAATATTGCATCTTAAATATATATTACGTTTAGAAATTTGAACTTAATTCAGCAAGTACTATACACTCACTGACAAAAATATTGCATATCTTATTTTAAATCATTATTTTTATTTTATTTTTTTTTCTTTAAAAACTTCTTGTATTTTTTATTGCTAGACACCCGGCATTGGAGAATTTTACATATACTATAGTCAAATAAATTGCATATTGAAGCTTTACAACAGATTTGTAAAGGAACTAATAAAATAACCTTAATTTGGTTACATTTAATTAGAAAGAGTAAACAATAACGACAATATAACAATACTTTAAGGCAACATAATACAAATTTAATACTTACAATTAGTATTTCCCTCTCTAGCGCTAGCGACAGCCTGCATTCTTCTAGGTATGCTCCGCAGAAGATCTTTGATGGTTTCGTGTGGAATCTGATTCCATTCTTCCTGTGCGGCAATTTTTAATTCTGTAATTAAGTTAGGAGCTCGATTTCGTGCTCGTGTATATCACTTCAGAATGTCTCATAGATGTTCTGTGGGATTAGCATCAGGATTCATTGGTGGCCACTCTAGTGCCTCAATACTGATATCCTCAAGGTACTGGATCCCTGTTCTAGCGGCATAAGCCCGAGCATTATCATGAGTTAGCACAAAGTTATCGCATCCAATGAAGCAGGCATCTTAATATGTAACAGGGAGAAGACGAGCGACTATGGGATCAAATATGATCTATTATATGGAAAATTATATTTATTACAGTAAAATTCATTACATTAGCTACAATTTAATATTACGAGTATATTTACATTGAACCAATTAATGTCACGTAAACGCGTTTTTTTATTCGAAATAAACTGTTTTCTAGGTGTGTAGCAAACAGCCCCATATCTAGGGTGGGACCGGAGTACCCGCCCCGGGCGACAATTTAAGGGGGCGCCAAATTCATATGTTTGAGAAAAAACTTGTTTCACTAATGCGTCTATCATCCAAAGCGCGTCGTATTATCGAGTGTACATTTGAGGCCAATATTCATTTTGGGCAAATATACTTGGAGAAATTAATAGACTCAACGTCGAAACACAAAAAGAGAACATAATCATTTTGCGTTCTGTGGCATTAATGCAAGAGCTTTTTAAGATCTTGGAAGAAATGAGAGAACCCCCAAATCCAATAGAATATTGGATCGAAGAAGCTGCATCTACCTTTATTAGAAAAGTTGGGAATCTTGCCAGTTCTCAAAAGCAAACGAACCTCCAGAAGGAAAAGGCAACACGACGAAATCTGCAAGAACCAATCAAGAACCCTAGACCAGACTCAGCTGTTTTCCAAAGATACAAAAGTAGTATTTGACGAATTTTCAATAGAAATAGGAACAAGGGTAGAAAACGGGAATAACCTGAATGAAAATTTCGTCTTTCTAAGTGGCTACGCATTTGTCGCGTTTGTAAATATGTCCACTGAAGATCTGCAGAAAAATGGAGCCGATATAGCTCGAAAATATTCCAGAGACTTAAACGTAGTTGATTTCTGCCAGGAATTTACCTTATTTAAGAAGCAAGCTCCACTTGTATTCAGAATCAATGAAAAGACAAGTGCATTAGACTTGTTGCAACATACATGCAAATATAACTTGCAAAAAGCTTTTCCCAATATTAGTATAGCCTTAAGGATATATTGTACATTACCGACGATATCTATGAGCTGTGAGCGAAGTTTCAGCAAACTAAAAATATTTAAAATGTACCTGCGTTCAATAATGAGTAAGAAATGTCTATCTAGCCTCGCGATCATAGCTATTGAAAACAAAAGTGCCTATAAGACGAACTTTGATGAGGTAATAAATTCTTTCGCGAAAAGAAAAGCTTCACGTGTAAAACTGTAACAAGGCTAAATAGTAAAATTTCCTGGCATCTAAGGATTGAAGGTGTGTGTACAGTCTCGCTTGTGCGTTGTCTACACTGGTTGTATGTATTCTATATTAATGGCACACATAAGGAAAAGTTATTAGCAAATAGGCAATAAAGAATGCAAATTAACTTAAGGGCTTTTATTCTCCCGGTCATAAAGAATCCTACCCAGTATATTTGTTTTATGAGTTTTATGAGTAAAATCATTAATTCCAAATGTTGGAGGGGAGGGGCGCCAATGTCAAGTTTTTGCCCCGGTTTGGAAAAATCATAGATCTGAAGCTGGTGGCAAGTAGTATTGAAAGATTTTGTTAGATTTTATGAATACACCAAGTGATGCTTTGAAAGCCAATAAAATATTTTTTCTAGATTTTCCTTCTCTAAAACCATGTTGCAAAATGTATGTGTACGGTCCATTTAATGTTATTATATTATCTATGTATACACCCCAATATTTAAAATCTCCAGCTGAATAAATTTGTACTTCTTTTTCGTTAACTGAGACAACTAGTTTGGAACTACCCGATGATACCTAAGAAAAAGATCAATTTGCCGCCCGGTATATACTTCTCTAATAATTTATTCATGTTTTATTCAGGTGTATAGAATTTTAATCTAATTTGTTACGCAAAATTTAAAATAAAAGTTTTTACGTTATTCATGTAATTGATGTATATTTTTTAGTTATCAATATAGTTAAGTAATATAGTGCGTAATTTCTTGTATCACCATAATTTATAAATGGATATTTATTGAACTTAAATCCAGTGTTGGTCCAATTCGTTTCGTAAGACGCCCTTGAGTTTACAAAACAATAATCGGCCACTTTGAAATAATAAAATGCCTATCGCTTAAATTACCTAACCAATTAATTAATTAGTAAATTAGGCGGCTAATTGTACGTTCGATTTTTTTTATCGCCGCCGCGCCGTGGCGAACGAAAGGAAAAGTTGAGTTTGGGATCTCCCTTAACCCCGCGACGGATTAATTAAATTTTAAAGGTCACCTGTTGATTGCCGTGCAGTAATTATTAGGTACGTTCTAAACGACGTAGAATAACCGTTTTAGCATATGGCATATTAATGCCGTACAAGCGAAATGACCTGACAAAAAGCAGTGTAATATAATGTGAATGTGAGCAGACAAACAAGTGGACATGAGACACCTGAGACGTGAGCCTCAAAACGGTATACAGGGAGGTCCAGTCATTCACGTGCACCGTGTGCAGAATCTGATCCGTCCCCGAGGGACCCAATTATGCTCCTGTCACGATATCTTATCATTAACAGACGAATTGGCAAATGAATTAGTTAAGCAAATGAACATTATCCACATAAGATAACCTTAAAAGTCTAAAATGGTTGTTAGGTTTCGGACCGGTTTTAAATATTATACTTAGCGTATAGTTTACGTCGGTGAGAATCTTGTATATTGATAAATTTAATATACTCTGAATAGGTATATGCAAATTGTTGAACGGACAAGGTTGATGCCGTGGGTGAGTTTGATAAAGATTTCTCATATTTTATGGATTAATTGGCATAACCGGCGGTTAATCACGGTGTTATCATTCATTGAAATACATCTGAAAGCCTTCAGTATTACTATAATTATATCTGTAAACAAAGCGATAACATCTATGTGGATGTAGTGGGTGAACGAATTTTCCTCTTATTATCGTTTAACACGTTAATTATAAAGTATACGTCATCTAATTGGTTTTTGTTAATTTTATTTTACTTAGCTACGTATACTGCGACATAAAGTGGATTCCCTTTAATACCTGTCAAGGTGTACTTAAGTTTCCGAGACATAACGCGAGTGAGATAATGAACTGAAATTTCGGTAATGAATCAAAATATTGAATAGAGTTGTAATTAATCGTTGAAAAACAGAGTCCAAACACCACATATAGTATCTAATATAGAGAGCGAGTTAAATAATATAAGGTGTCTCAGTTGGAACTATATGATTTAAATTGCGCGCCATTTGTGTTCTGTCAAAGATAGGACATGGATATTTAATGACAGTCATCTACAAATTATACGACATCAACATGTCTGGGTGTCTCATTTGGAACTATACGATGTGATTTATGAATAAAACTAATAATATTTGACAACCTGAGGTTTTTTTTATTATTCAACATAAAATAGAGATGATACGGTACCAAATGGAAAAGAATATCGTCCATATGACCGTCTCGACTCATTTGGCATGATGTCATTCGATTAGCAAAATTGTCCATAACACGGGCACATCAAGAAGTCTCTACTTCCCGAATAACGTGTTAAATATTTGTCTAGAGATCATTGACTGTTGCTGGTTGCGTGGCGTACAGTTTCCCCTTGACATAATCCTAAAGAGAAATGTCCAGTGATGTTAAATCACATGATCTTGCAGGTCAATTGATGTCAGCATTCCGCGAGACAGCATGATCAGGAAATTTGGTATATAACAGAGTTAAGGTTGCACGTGCTTTATGACACGTTGCACCGTCTTGCTGCAATCATATGTTATTCAACATGCTGTTCATGACGAGTACGTATTGGTGTTGTTTTATCAATAACAAAATCCGTCTCTAAAAACTTCTTGATTAAGTTACGAACTGTTAAATCTATAGGAGATTCATTTTGTTTGTTTAATTTTGTGCGAATTTCTCTTAATGGAACTGTAAACGATCGATCACTTTCATAAAACAGTTGTACACAAACTATCCGTTGTTGAAATGTTCATCGCGGCATGTTGATGTCGTATGGTTTGTAGATGACAGTTGATTTAGCAGCCCTATTTTTGACAGAACACAAATGGCGCGCAATTCAAATCTTATAGACTGGGACATCTTATATACACAGCGTCAAAAGTCTTGGACTCCCCGTATATTACATACATGGGGAGTATAGTATGTTTATTGTATAACTATGTTTATTGTATTTTCGTTGCTAGGCAACAAAGGTGAGTTATTTAGTTGTCAAACAAGATCAAATAAATTGCTAGATAAAATATTGTTGTTTAGTTACAATCTTTTTTAAATACTTGCCAATTTTATTGCATATTTAGCAAAGCGAATTTGATACTAATCTTTCGTTATAATGCCAGGACGTAAGGTTTCTACATTTAATAGGGCAAGAATTATTGCTTTGCATGATGCTGGACATTCCAATCATCAGATATCCGAGATGTTAGTCATTTCCAGATTTTCTGCTGGGCCGTGCAAAGTTCGCCGTGCGAAGTTACTTTCCATAAATCAGAATATGGCAAGTATAATGAAAGTGTTATCAGGCCCATTATTTATCACTTACGCGACGAATTAGGAGACAACTTCATCTTCATGGACGATAATGCGAGACCACATCGTGTAAGAACGGTTCAATAGGTACTTGAACAGGGAAATATTACCGGATGATTAGATTGGCCAGCTAATTCCCCAGATATGAATCCCATTGAGAACATATGGGATTTTGTTTCTAGAATAATTTACAAATGCATGAACTCACCCCAAAACACGGAAGAATTAACTGCAGCATTAATAGAGGAATAGAATAATATTCCTCAATAAATTATCAACCATTTGATTGTTTTCATGCACAGTTGTAATATGTTACTGAGAAGCAGAGGAGGCTATACTGACTATTAAGTTGTAGTTTACTTTGTTAAAAAATATGTTTTGTTAATTGTTGTTAAAAATAATAAATTTACTTAAAAATTGCAAATGTTTTTCTCATTGTTTTTTAATTGACTAAATTTTTAAAAATTATTCCTGTATTACCAAAAATACATTTAGAAAAAACAAATACGATATTTAAAAAAATATATTTACTAATACTAAACATCGGGGGTCCAAGACTTTTGACGGTGTGTGTATAGATATTGCTGTTTAATAGTACTGTGACCTGCTTAGCTTATAGTCTAATAATACTAATGATAATACAGTAGTTTGGATCTGAACGTGATAGATAGATTAAAATGTGCTAGTGTCGACTACTAACTAAATTTAGGAATCTGGATCCACGATCAGTCATGGAGAGACCAAATATGAAAATACATCAAGGAGAGAGAGCTAATTAACATCGCAGAGTTCTGTAGAAAGCAGGGAAGGGGCATCAAGAAGTACTTCCAATATTCGGTATTCCTGCAGAAAGTTGTCGACCGAGGATATACTGCACTCATATTCAGTGAGTGGAGTATTTATATAGCGCCACTAGGACCAGATACCACTTGCCGTGAAAAAATAATCCACGGTAAATATTTCACCCTACTAGATGAAGAGGGCACCCACAAGCAAGAGTTCGCTGAACAGGTTAATACAGGATATTTGTCCCGTGAAACTGAAGGCTTCATGATAATAATTCAAGATGGTATTACATCTACTTGCAACACCCAGAAATATAATTGAAAAAGAAGGTGGGCGCCATATACTTCCACTGGTCTGCTACATGTAAATGTAACAGACCAGGAGAGATAATCGACCATAATATTGGAGGATGTTCCACTCTGGTAAACTGTAGCAGCATATTTAGGGAGACGCAATCAATGTTAGTTTTAATCATCTGTTGATGATGCTGCCAACTTGGTTAGTGAAACGCGCTCTGAGGAACGTGTAATCTTTCGGTGTTCGTGGGAAAGTGGTCTCTTGTTTTTGTTACTGTGTCGAAGGTTACACCCTTCTTACGATAAATATAAAGTGTTAAGTATTTCTAGATGTCAATAACTAAGTACGTATTTCTTCTTAAATTAATGTTATTGATCTAAAATTATTTAGATTTATATATTTTAGATTAATTTTATGTACATTGATAGAATAATACACTAATTATCTCCATTGCATATCAATACTACTCTCTCTTGTTTTATTTTATGTAATTCTTTCTTGAATTTTGGCAACCAATATTTTTTATATTCGCCCATGTTCTAGACAGGTTCATACTCATCGATTGTATCAAATTCTCTATTACCATTTCGCAAATATTAATTAATGCTAATCTACATCTAGAACAGGTCTATATGAAAGCGCAATTCTTTACAATAAGCATATATACATATCTGAGTAACATAATTGCAAATAAATAAAAACTTCTCTCCGATGAATTAACGATCTTGAAAGTTAGTGTCAAAAGTAATGAAGAATTTTTAATTGGCTACGCTTATTTTCTCCTGCTTATCTCATATCGAGATCGATATTTTGTGATAAAAAGTCTGGATAATTAAGAACGCATAATTAGCTAGGTGAGAAAATGATCACAAAGACCGAACTTATTATCTCTGACTGATAGTGGTCTGTAAATCGTAATTTAAATGAGTAACTTGTTACCCATGACAGCGACCGGTTATTTATGATCGATCAATGGTATCAATCAAACCGGAAGCTAGATTATTTAACTTTTTATTGATAATTTGGTACGTAATCTTTCAGGTTGCTAACGGCTTTCATTCCGACGACTCAGCAGGAACCAGATGTTAGATCTGTTAGAAATGTTGTATGTGTATTTATATATGCAGGCTGTATTTGATATATGTATGCTGATACGATACAGGGTGATCTGAAAAGTATCCACCTTGGACAACTTGGTTTTCGTTATTTAAGAATATATTCCTGAAACAAGTCAAGTTTTGTGTTAGAGGGTAGAGAAATACCGCAAATTCAGACGCGCAACTTCACTATCCCACACAATATTACAGGGAATAGGGGTCGAGTGATACCTCATTGCAATATTCAGGATCTAGATCGACTTGAGTTGATCGATACGAAGTTGAAAGTCGAATTTTACACATTTGTTTTAGGAACCACCCTTCATATTTCGGAGAATCAAAACACGTAAATTTTCATTAATTTGGAAGTGTTGTTGTGACTCAGCTCCTCATCTCATCGACCACCCTTTGAAAATCCAGCAAAAGCCAGAAAAGGCAGGGATGAGCCAGCTTGTTTAGGAAGGATATTGATTATTTTTATTTATTAAGGGATGAATAAAGAACTAAAGAATGTGTACGCCTTGTAGCTATATTTAACCATTTTGTTTGTTTCAACTTAACCTAATATTTCATAATTTCGAATATCATAGATATATTTCACGATTCCTGTACGATTTTTATTTAGATAGCCCAGAAAGTCCAGTATAATTATTGAACTAAGGTTAAGGTAGCAATAAATAAAGAGCGATCGTTGAGAGATTGGAAGACTTATTGTAAAAGAACTTAACAGATTAATTATGACGAGAGCAGTACGTGAAGTTAGACAGACAGGAGAAGAATGACAAGTTAGGTTAAGCTACCTTCCGCTATAATACTGCCCCATTAAGTAATTTCTTATAAACAAGAGAATTACGCGGTAATATTTGAATACTGAATATATAAGTTGTCATTTTAATATTAACACCCCCTCTAAATGAAAATTTTATACACGTTCTCTTAATATAAACGGATAATAGTTAGGATCATCCGATGTCCTGCCGATGGTTCCTCTCGATGTTCTCGACGTTTCTAATATTTAGCATCTCCCTCTGGTCCTCGATATCGATTGTTAGTAACGCCTTCATGAGTATGTTAGCTTACTGCAGCTTCAATGACACATGGGCTAAAATGAATTCTTCTTTACCAAACTTCTCTCATATGAAGTGGTGACGCATATCAATGTGCTTACTGAGTTGGTGGAATTTCGGATTTTTGATCACCTTGATCGCAGTCTGGTTTTCCACGACGCGATTCACTCTTGCACGAGGCGGAAAAATATTTCGCGTTCTCAATAATTTTTCAACACAGATATTTATTGCCGAAGGGTCCTGGATCCAAAACCTATTGAACTAAGGTTAAGGTAGAAATAAATAAAGAGTGATTCTTGAGAAATTGGGAAATTCAGTGTAAAGGAACTTGACAAATTATTTGGGATGAGAGCAGTACATGAAGATAGATAGACAGAAGAAGAATGACAACTTGGGTTAACATATCTTCCACTAGGGCAAACCTGGAAATCGTGCCCCACCATTCGAAGAATTGAAATAAAAAACGGTATTATTTAGAACATGTTTATTAAAGTAATCAGTCTTAACCTCTGACTCAATTTGCATAACAAAACTAGAAAAATCTTCTAAAATGTAATTAAGATAGCCGAGATTAACAATTTCTTAAAATATAGGGTGGGGCAAATTTCACGGATACATCAGTCTTATGTGCCCCAGTAAAGCCTCTCATTTTCTTGTCTTTTTTCCTTTTCCTTTTCCTTTATTTTTACCACCGCAATTGTTGCATTTCTCTGAAAAGTTTGTGCAATCTTCATGTAACCAGCCAGAACACTGCAAACACTGAATCCAGTCACTTTTCTTCTTCGTATGGTAGTAAGACTCGTGACATTCTACACAAGTGTTTTCATCGGAACATTCTTCACTAGATTCGCTGAGCTGTAACTCTTCTTCACTTTCCGATGAAGAAGAAGACGTTTTTGAAAAATTCCTCTTACGTTTTGATGGTACAGTAATAAACTTTTTCTCTTGCGACTTCCTTTTTTTTTCCTTTGGAAGAAAAAGAAGAAGAAGTTAGATTTAGATTTAAACTTTACAAATGAAAAAAATTTGAAGCCAATACCTTAACTCGACGTAAAAACAGATACAAAACAAATTCACACTGTCGTACATTTTACTCGCCTTTTAATCACTTCTTCTCTCTTAAAACAAATAACAACCGGCACTGTGTTGTTACATCGCAGCCATACTTGTGTCACTGACCCGTTCGGATCAAATTAGCGGCAAATTCAAAATGCATTTGTTAGTGTCGCGAGTGGGGCACTTTATCGACTGGGGCACGTTTGCCTGATTTACCCTATAGTACTGCATCCTTAAGCAATTTGTCGTAAACAAGAGAATTACGCGGTAATATTTGAATACTGAATACATAAATTTTCATTTTAATATTAACAATAATGCCTCACAATAATTAAAACGGCTTAAAAGCTAAACAGCAGTTGTCCTAATTGCAACAAAAGTACTGAGAATGTGGCGATGAAGATATAAAATTTTTAAAATTTACATAAACCTTTACACTGGTTTAATTCATCATTTGCAATTTCATTGGCATATTGTAAGTTTGTATAATATAAATGTTTATATATTTAAGTATCGTCTGCATAGAAATTACCAGTGTGAAGTATATGCTACACGTATAGATTTTAAATAGTAATAGACCCAGTATGGATCCTTGCGGTACACCACACGAGTTACTTCCCAGATTTGATCTGCCAATAGACGTTTCTATAAATTGAAATTTACTTTTTAAATAGCTTTCAACCGATTAGTAACTAAGAAAAATTAATATTGCCAGTAACATATCATATCACGACTGATGACGTAGAAAGCTTTCTAATAATCTAAATGTATTAATACTGACAGTTCTACCCTATCCAATTTCTTTAAATACATCGTGTGTAATTTCCAGTAAAGCTGTTCCAGTTCCAGTAAGTATTTTATTAGGTTTTTCGTAGCTATGACCACTACGAAAAACCTAATAAAATACTTAATGATTAGGTACGTAAAATATTATATTGGCTAAAATGTCTTTCTGCTTGAAAATTCATAATTTATTTGAGACATTTAATATAAAGAGGAGTATGTTTAGCCAATAAATTATTTAACTCTTAACAATTTTTATCCTAAGGGACCACTCGAGTAATTTTTCAACAAACAGGGAAAAAGTAATCTAATATGTAGTTAATAATATAGGCTCAAAACTGTAAGATCTATACCACTGCACTGTCACTAAATACTTGGATCCTTTACTCGGAAAATCTTTTCGTGCGTTGGTCAGTAATCCCCATTCATTTTGTATTGGCGGGCGGCACCATCAAAGCCACCGTTAATTCCATCCATTGTACACTGGTCAAAATAAAAAGCTACTACCTTCTGCCAGACATATAAAATCTCTAGTGTTGCTGGATATTAATAGGCAAGTGGCGGGTCGTAATAAAGTCAAGAACAGGTAGTGGTAGCCTAAACGCGACCCTGCTTCCCGCAGGGTGCCTAATCAACATCGCGATGGTCTTCATCCGTCCCCCCTGGAGGTGGCACATCCAGTAGATACCTGTTTTTAATTACAACCGCTCACTCATCGGCAATCATCGATTTATGAATTTTCTATAACGATGGTAACAGGTGCGATTCTGAATTAATCTAGTTCAAAAAGTTCGGTTTAAGAACGATAATGCGCTGGGGGGATTTCGTATATCGTTTTCAGTGTATAACTGTGACTAATTTATGATGATACAATACGTTCTGGTGTTGGCTAAAGTGAGTAAATTGTGTAAGATTGCACAATTTAGTAGGAACTACCGTTCTTCATTCTTTATTGGTAAATCTATCATGGTCATGATTTTAAAAATTAACATTCTTCAGGATACTTATCGGAGATATGGTGGATTAAATATACGAAATGAAATGATTCTCTCATTTTCGCATGTATTACTCTCAATAATTTACAAGATTTGAAGTTATCCTTATAATAGTTTTTTTTAAGATTGGGCTTAAATTACTTAAGATAGAAATTCACTTCGTTCCTTCAAGTTGCGGAGAGGAAGGTTACACATAAAAGCAACGACAAACATACCTATGTTCAAGGAGATGCGCGAAACTATTCTCGTTGGGACTCGAACCCAAGTATACAAGGACGCTTGTATTGGTTTCAATCCGCCACCCCCGGACCACAGTTCGAATGATATTGTCATAGCCACCTCTATAGGAGGAACCTCTATAGGTCGCCCATCCATGTAGTGGCAGTGGTCAAAAATATTAAGCTTAAGTAGCGTCACCACTGCTATTTTGATGAAAATCCATGTTTAATACAAAATTAAAATCTTTGCTGGTTAGATTTGTTAAACATAATAACTGTTTCGCCAACACTGTGGCTTCCTCAGATGTTGAGTATATAGACAAAATTTTACATTGTGGAACTGCGTTTATATAACTAGGGTAATTCTAGGTTTATTACTATGGGATTTCCTACTATTAAACTATTGGAATTAAGTTATAAAATCAACGCATGTTATTTATAAATTTTAAACACGATTCTTGGATAGCATGTAGAGAACTAAAATAAATTTAATAACGGGGACGAGTTTGTTTCTGTTTGATTATTTAATATTAAAAATATTGTTCATTTAATTTGTTCATTTAATATTAAAATAACAGATGAAAATACACATAACTTCAAAATTATAACACACATAGGGAAACCATCTCAAAAAATTGCATCGTTTTTAAAGAAAGGAAGTAATAAAATACCATACAAAACTAATAATACTCTTGGAAAACACATAAGAAATGCTAAAGATAAAACCAATACCATAAATAATTCAGGAGTCTATAAGCTGACTTGCGGTACTTGCCCTAAGGTATATATAGGACAAACAGGAAGAAACTTCAACACGCGAATAGCAGAATACAAAAGGAGTTTTAATAATAATAAAAGAGATTAAACATATACAACTCATCTAATTGAAGTAGACCACACCTTTAACGAAAAATTTAAAATTGTACGTGTAGAGAAGAAAGGCTTAAAATTAAATTTATTAGAATCTTTAGAAATTAATAAAGCAAAGAAATCTGATATCATATTAAATGATTAAATAGAAACAAACCCGTTAATAAATTTATTTTAGTTCTACATGCTATTCAAAAATCGTTTTTAAAATTTACAGATAACATCCGTTGAAATTTTATAACATAATTCCAATAGTTTAATAGTAGGAAATCCCATAGTAATAAACCTAGAATTACCCTAGTTATATAAACGCAGTTCCACAATGTAAAATTTAGTCTATATACTCAACATCTGAGGAAGCCACTGTGTTGGCGAAACAATTGTTGTTTAACAAATAAAAAGTGAAAATCTAACCAGCAAAGGTTTTAATTTTGTTTAAATAAACAAGATGAATTGTGAACAGATCACAAAAACAATGTAATAATATTGCTACACTTAATACATTTTTGGATACTACTGCCACATCGCCAAAAGCTTAGCTTACATAAATTTTTGCAATACCTATAACGTAAGAATTGCACGATATACAAATTTTTCTTAATATAAATGAAGAATGAAATCTCCATGGATAGAGAATTTCTTGGTTTTACATACAGTGTACGAGTATGGTGGATTATGCAGTTTATTCTATTCTATATGTCCTTTGATGGACTTTTAATACTATTTAATAATATTTTATGACATGTTTCAAATTATAATTTTCAGCATAGAATTTGTATCTGTCAACATATAAAATTCAGTTGGTACAACAATTAAAAGTTATAAACCATCTACAACATCGAGCATTTGTTAATTGGGGTTAGAAAAGAAGGAAGGTGATGCTGATTTTTGCAGAACAGCAAACTCGCCACACACATGCCACAGTGGCGGGTTTTCTTTTCTGAAACATTGCTGATAGTGCAGAAACACAAGAAAGGGGTCCAGGATCGCTATTAGATATAATTCAATGCCTGTTGGGGCTTTAGCCCTAACAGTAGTTATTTCCTAGAGCGATCTCCCGATAGTCTTGCTATTCGGGAACTACTTTGATAACCGCTTGGCGGTTTTGTAGTTCCTTTGTCGATTTCCGACTTATATGTTACTAACATAGATCGTATCGATACAGATGTATACCCCACATATTTCATTCGGCCTTTGTCCTGGATCGGCGTACCGTGTACGGCGCCGATGAGAACTAATAAGTTCTAAACATCTGTCTGTTGTTCGGTTCCGATCCGGGACATATGTTGAATCCTACCCGTGGCGGGTTTTCTTTTCTGAAAGCTTTTTACTATATTTTTAATATTTATCAAATATAATGCTTATTAAGATGTAATTTTTCCTTTAGTTTTTAATTTATTCTGATTATTCAGTTGATCAAAAACCTTACGTGAGGGACAAAATCGGAAGGTAGATATGAAATCAGCATAAATAACTCACTCATAATCACTTATCAAACCAAAATCAACTTTCAAATTGTCAAAATTTGTAGGCCTGTGTAATTGGAAGAATTTTTCTTTCTGATGGCTTTCGAGCTGCAGTTGAGATTTCGGTCTCCTGAATACCTGATCGACGGCGGAGTTATTGACAGAGAAGGCAAGTGCCATAATAAATGCGAATACGATCAGTGGCGAGCGGCTGGTCGCTAATGAGCCAATTAAGCCCATCAAGCTGGCACCATATTCGACTAAACGCACACAAACGCGCTGTCACCGATTTCAATTAGACGGACACAGAACCGCCGCGCCGCTCCCGCTTCGGATGATACATATTAATATGATCACGTTTATTTCTGCTAATTACGGATATTGATCGATAACTCAGAAGCCTTTAATGTAAATCGTAATACAAGACTGCGGGGTCAACAATTCTTACATGAGTATTCCGCTGTGAATGTTGCTCAACTAGACGTTTCTTCTGGACAATGTACATATGTTTTATTAAACATCGAACAAAATGAGTAATTAAGTCGATTGTGATAGCTTTACGGATACGTCAATATCAATTATTCTTGTGGTTCCTCTCGATAAGTGTATCAAATGAGCGTTCACACCTTTCTTTAAATACGGTAGCGCAATAACTATAAGCGGTTTAGTGAAAACGCCCTCTAACAGTGAACAGTGGAAGTAAATAAGACCCAATCATTTTATGAGTACAGGGAATAATGTTCAGTCGAGTATTGTACTGACCAGTCAATAATAAGAGCAAGATTCTGCTTATAAATTCTTCATTCTCGACTCTTATGAAACAGTTGCTAGGAAGTTATCTGGTAGTTGAAGAATAGTTGCATAGTAATAGGTGATAGCAGAAGATGCACTGAAAGACAAAAATTGCTAAAATTTCGTTTATAGCCATAATTTGGTACAGGGTATTTCAATAGGGATGCTCGAAATTTGTTAGGTTATAGCGGCTATGCTGTTAAAGCAACATCTGTCAAACTTGTTGTGAACTGCTCAGTAGTGTATGGAAAATCGCCATGGAAGGTTATAGCGTTTAACAACGTGTGCACATTATCAAATTTCATTTTCAAAATCAGTGCACCGTTCGAGAAAAATTCCGGGCATTACGTGATTTAAACCTCGCCATAACCGTCCCGCCGAGTCGATTATTCAACGATTGTGGCCAAATTCGAGTCAACCGCTTTGAAAAATAATCAATCAACACCCGTACGTCACCGTAACGCAAGGTCTGCTGAAAACATCGCTGCTGTGCGAGTGTACGGGAAATCCCGAGGCAGTCAATTTTTCGTCGTTCACAAGAACTTGGCTTTTTGCGACTTCAACTTGGCGAATTTTGCGTCGCGACTTGGGTCTGCACATGTATAAAATCCAACTAATCCAGGAACTTAAGGTAAACGACCATAGACAATGCCGTGTGTTTACTGATTGGGCTCTGAGTAGTTGGAAGTTGAATCAAATTTTGCTAAAAAAATAAAAGCCCGTTTTTGGATGAATAGATAAGTGAACAAACAAAATTAGTCGATTTGGGATTATACCAATCCACACAAAATACATCAGCACCAAATGCATCCCGAGAAAGTCACTGTTTGTTGCGAATTTTGATCTGGCGGAATCATCGGTCCATACATCTTCCAAAACGAAACTGGTATTGTCATAGTGTCAACGGCGAAAGCTACAGATCGATGATAAGCAACTTCTTGTGGCCTAAACTGGATGATATAGATACTGACGACATATGGTTCCAACAGGACGGTGGTGCTATGTGCCACACAGCGCATACCACGATGGATATTCTGTACGACTGATTTGAGGACATTGTTATCTCGCGCAGCGGCGACACGAACAGGCCACCGAGATCGTGCGAGTTTGGTGTGATCGTGTGTCTTTAGACTTCTTCCTTTGGGGCTATTTTAAATCGCAGGTCTATGCGAATAAACCGCAAACAATTGATGCCATCAAAGTCAACATAACAAACGCCATCTAGGAAATTCAGCCAGATTTATGCGACAATATTTTTGAAAATTGGACCTCCCGAATATGTACCACCAAGTAAAGCCGCGATGGACATTTGAAAGACTCTTTATTTCTTATGATTAATCAGTAGCTTTATTTTCACAATAGATAACTTTCTTATTGTAGAGTTAATGTCTTCTATTGTGTCTATTCTGAAGCTGAATCTTGGCCTGAGATAAAAGGATTTAGGTTGAGCAATACTACTGCTTTTTATTCATCTTATCGCTGTAGGCCTGGACTGCCTCATTTAGAAGCTTCCAGCTGTGTTCCTCTCTGTAGTCCCAGTGCTCACCAAAGATCGGTAGTAATGACAACCAACGGCGACTCCGAGTTGACCTTCTTTGGTTTTGGTTTGCTGAATCCCATCGGCTGGGGCTTCTTAAAACCCTCTTCTTCTCTTTTCATGTTCTTTCTTCGTAGGCAGTTTGATCCCTGGAGGTGTCTTAGATGTTGTGGAGCTTTGTATGTAGGTTCTGGTTGTTTGGTGATCTCCGTCTTCGCAGCGCTCTGCGTCGTTCTGATTTGGTTCACCAGGAGAGGATTTGAGCTATGAAGTTCGGAACGGAAGGCGACTTGTTTCACTTGGTAATGGACAGAAATGGCCCCAGGTTTTTGAGATTTATCTAACCAGCTCGCTTTTCCGAGGTGTGGTGAGGTATATTAGATAAGTATCTGTCGGCTTCCTAAAATTTAGAAGGATTAGATATAACGGACAAAAGCTCGTTTCAAACAAGAATCTATTTAATTAGTACTTACCCTAGATTCATCACTTAGAGTTTGGGTCATTTACGTGACATGACTACTTCTGAGACGTAGTTAATGGCTGTCTTTATCAGCGGGTTCGAAATTTCCGCTTGGGCATAAGTTTTTCCGGCTCTCTCCTTAAACTACTCGGTTACCGTCATATATTGGAGATCCCTTCAGATGTCTGCTTTCTTACGAATCGTGGGGCGTCCATGGTTCGTAGGAAATGCATATATTCTGGATGTCTTTCAGCTTCTGGAGATAGATATTGGCTCCAGAGAGCCAATAGATTTGGAAATAAATAGATTGGTTCTATCAGGTCACAGAAGGAACAGGTTAAACTTCAATGGAAGGGATGGATACATTTGAGAGAAGAACGAATATTACAACTTCTCAAAATTTAATACTACTTCAGGCAGAGATCTTGAAACGTTTAAATTTTGGCACGTACCCTTATGCTTAATTTTGGTTAATATCAGTTCTAAAAAGTACACCAATTATGACCAAACAAGCGTCTGTCAGGTTTCTTAAACGTATTCGTGGTTTCAAGAAATTGTGCATATGAATTCTATGTTCCACATGATCCTATATTATATAAATGGGGAATGTGACTAAAAGCATTAGTTTATTACACCTCTGATCTGCTTTGAAATACCTATACTACATTTTCTAGTTTAATTCGCAGTAATTAGAAGTAATTCAAATAAGTCTACAATTGTTTTGTATTCTCTAGATGAAATAGATATAGTAGACTTTCCTATAAAAAGTATTCCATAGTTGAAGAAGATATTACAAAAGGATAAAATGGTATAAAACTTATAAAACGTTTAATGTAGTTAATGAATCTTTAGTCATCTCTTTACGCCAACCTGTAGTAGTGTGGTATTTTATTGGTCAGGTAATAAGATATTATAATAGTGAATGTCAATTGTATATATTAGAACTATGAATATAAATAAAACTTGATATTGAAACAAAGACAAGTACAAGTAGTACCTTATTTATTCTTTTCTAATAGGTAAAGCAATATTTCACCTTCATCGTCACTGTCCTCCAATCATTCAATATCAATAAATCATGAACAGAAAGTACACATTAGAAGGTAATGTAAAGATAACATAAAATGATTTACACTAAAGTGGTATTATTTATAACACATAATTAACTTCGCTATGAAATATATAAAACTGACGGTCATTGTTAAAGCAGTCCATTCGGACGCTCATTCTTGGCTACGCCGTATATAAGTTGGAATAATCGATGTAATACGTATTATTCCATTTACGTTCTATGTAGGTGGCAAAACACAACGGTGCAGCTAAATTGAATTGAATCGCTTGTACCTACATCGACTCAAATATCTCATCTACGCCACGATATCTGGGTTGCCACGCCGCAGTTACTTACAAAATAATACGACTGATGTAGCACTCACGATTGCTTGTACTTATATCGACGCAAATATTATATCAGTACGCCACTCCCGATTTGCTTATTACGAGTATATATTTATAAATATGAACATTATAGTGGTATAGCTACTATATTAAATTATTTTTAATACGCTCCAAAAAAGGAAGCCTAGAGGGGTTAAATAAGAAAAACGTAATGGATAGCTTACTTACTGGTCCATTGGTCTTTATTTAGATGGTAGTTAAATTAACATTAAACAATTCTAATACTCTCCTTCTCTTATTCTATTATTATTATTGTAGCATTTTCAAGCAATAATAAGTATTGTCTGAAATTTACTCTAAAGTCAAATATTTCTTAAATTTATTACTTAAAAAATTCAATATAATGCATATAAAAATGCTGATATTGTATAAATAAGTAAATTAATAAATGTTGACTTATGAATACTATAGAAACTTTATTAATTTAAATAAAAACGGCGATAGAAACAAAGCTGTCTGATTTAACCGTTATATTCCTGCAATAACTACATTTTATTCATTTTTATACCATTTTTCTTAAAATTTGACGGTCAAACGAGAAGTAAGTGATTTAATAACAGTTCGCAATAATTGGGTAGATGACAGCAAAGGTTATCAAATACATTTTTCATATTGTGCTTTATTCTGCGAAAAAATCTCGTCCAAATGTATCAAAATACGATATTTTCTCGGTTAAATACGATAAGGGAGTTTTCATAAAATACAATTCCTGAGTCATGTAATCATTGCATTTTAATTTTATATTCATTGTCATATAAATAAAAAAATGATTTTCATTAATATTGAGTGGAAATCATATCATTTAATTAGGTAGATACCGTAAAAAGAGAAGGAAATGTACACAATTTCATTTGCTTTAATACTTTTTACCAAATCACTGATAACATTGAAGTGTCACTTCCTTACTTCCAGAACAGACGTGAGGTTGGCCTTTTTAGTTTTTGAGGGGAACCTTATTATCGATCACAAATACGTAAACCACAGAAACGGTAACGTGAGAGTAAAAAATTATTAACTAGATTAGGTTTTTACGTTATTGCTACGTCCAAAATAGAATTTTAAATCTTCAAACTTCGGAAAATTACAAATTTCTAAAAATAATTGAATTAGTGTTTATTCATGATTAAATTTTTTTTTGGATGTTAATATAACATTCAATAGAACAACAGAAATCATTTGCGTTTTTTAAATAGTAATTTACAATTTGCTGTAATGAGAATCGAATACTAAATCACCAGTCTTAAACAGTTTATAATATGTTAATCAAAATACTAACTGTTTTTGTTACCACAAAATACGAACAAAATTACCGAAAATAGGATCAGTTAGAGGTGCGTGTGATACCATCCTTCAAGTGGGATATATACAGAGTGTCCTACGACGTTTTAGACATGCTATATCTCGCTCAGTACAATGAAAATTAAATTTATAATGCAAGCAATGGTGCATATTTTTCTATGATATAACGTTATTTTCAATTTTTCTTTTTCTATCACATGTGATGAACTTCAGAGTTTTCAATGGGATATCGTATGCATTATTAAATTTTGTAGGAATGATGATGTGACTTGTAGTTCACCTAGTCATATAAAACACTGCGATAAGTTAATCATACTTAAAATAAGATTAAAATTATATGTTACTGAACGATGTTTGTATACAATTGATGAATACTTCACTACTTCAAAAAATGTTTACATGATTTTTAAGACGCTGACTATTCCTATCCAATCTGTTTTAACTTGTTTAACTTTAACAGACAATATATTGGATATAGTATTTTAATATACCTATAGGTATTATAGTTCTTGAATCCAATTGGATGTATATAGACCGTAATTTATGGCGAAAAATATTTCTCGAGTATTTCTATATATGTATGCCCAGTTTAATACCCCAAGTGGTGCTACTTTCTTGGGGATAATCAATCCCCTATAATGTTTTTGATTCTCCTACATATATCATGCCATTTCTTTGATCCCTGGATTCATCTTTTGGGTTTCTTATCTCGATCTTGTTTAAGTCGTTTTGAACTCCTTGTACCCAAATTGATCTTGGTCTACCTCTACGTCTCTTGCTTGCTGGTTTCCATTTTATAATTACACTTATCACATCTTTCGGTTATTTACACTTGTTCCAGTCAGCCTTAATTATTGCTATTATATTCTCTCCTTTTAATTCTTCTCCTATTCTCAAATTAGTTCTCATTTTATATTCTCCATCTGCTGTTCATATTGGGCTGCTGTTCATATATATTATTCTCATGATTTTCCTTTCGGCAACTTTTCTTCTTTCCCTTTCATTTTTTTTGTCATGGCTATTGTCTCTGCTGCAGAGGTAAGTATGAATCTTATTAACGACTTATATATTCTAATTTTAGTTTTTTGGGTTAATGTCTTACTTTTCAGTAGTTCCTGTTTGCGTACAGAGCTTTATTGGCAGATATAATTTTTCCTTAATTTAAGTTGATCTATTTTCATTAGTGGATAGTACGATATCTACATATATGAATTTATCGTTATCAACTTTAATTGGCCTATTTTCTTTCCTATCCACATTATTTTCGTTTTATCTTGTTTATTTTCAGTCCAATCTTCGCACTTTCTGCCACTATATCTTCTAACATGCTGACCATTTCCCTTCTTTTAGAAATTAGTATTAGGTCATCCTCATATGCTACTATGGCCTCTCTCGATCTTATTGCATTCTTGTTTATTGCTCGTATGATATATAATTCATGATTATATATGATATATAATTTTCAATATATTGCTATATTGAAAAGCAATGCAGACTGAATGAGTCTCCTTGTTTGACACTTTTGTTCGAAGTTTCCCTGGTATTTCTAATTCACTCAGAGTAGTCTCGAGTCTCCAGAAAAAAAGTTATTTTGTTATTCAGTGTTATTGTAAAAGGTATATGAACACATCCTCAATAATTAGCCGATCAAGTATTTTTAAAACTTGCAATGATATGTACATCATTCCTTTAAAATATGTACTGCCTTCAGAATTTTTAAACTTACTTTTATGAATTGTACAAGGCGAACGATTGTTCAATAAATTATACTCATATAGGTGAAAACAATGGCTTACGGAGTATTAATCTGAGACACAACTAATGCTATATATAACGCACAATAAATTATATTATTACATTTTATAAGAACACAAATATATTGGGTGAAGTATCCTAAAGTTAATTCTTCGGACCAGCTACTCCACTACTAATTATTTAATGGGTTGAGACTCAGTTGAATGAATATATTTATTTTAAGTTTAGGCACATTGAAGGTAACACAATATAAAATAAAATATTTTTTCTTCATATAAACATGAACATGATTTTTTTTTATTTCGTATGAATATTTTTAAATCTATATATAAAACAGTGATTGATATACTTTTCCATTGTATGTATGTATATATCAAACACCGTAAACGCGTGGTCTGCATCATTTTGACATGTAAATTTCTAGGGCATTCAAAGATTACAATATTTTTATAAGTTCCATATTGAGAGACCATTAAAGTTTTTTTTTATTGATGACCAGTACAACAAAAGGGACTGCCTATTTGTCTGGCTTGTATTTTCATTGAAAGGTCCAACGAAGGAATAATAAACCAGGAATAATGGACCATCATGTATGATAAATAGAGCAGTAAAAAATGAATATTTCGTAATAAATATTTTTCATACATAAATGAATAAATCTAAGTGTGTCGGATATATAGTGACCATGTAAAGGATGGAATAAATTAAGAAAGTAAGAAAAAATATTTGGATAGGTCTATTTACTTAGTTCATTACATGAAAAAGTGAAAAAACAAATTTTTTTTTTGGGTTTATTTTTCATTTTTCAACATAAAAACCAAAAAAGTGATTTTTAAAAATTTTTTGCTGTGCGTGTGTCGTCGTTGTCGTCGGCATTTCTTGTTAGCACGATAACTCAACTAAATAGTGTCGGATCGATCGGGTTTTCACTGATTCTGATCGGGGACGTCCCCCAGACGACATCAATTGATTTTGAGGTGGATATGACACACCGCACCCTGTTAATGGGTCACGAGAATGCACGAGGGTGAACTATTTGAAAAAAGTAAAACTGTCGCATAAAACACATATTCGGAATTCATGTGTTGGTTTATTTTTTCTTGGCCACTCAGTTTCGAGATAGAGATGTTCTACGTGCGGAAAAGTCCGTTTTAAGGTTTTAAAACTGTCTATTTATATAGGTATTCTTGTTTTACGTCATTACTATTGGAATTATGATGTCGTTGACAGATTTTGCATAAATGACAACACCCTTATATGATGACACCATTTAAGAGAACATATTTTTTACTTCTGGAGCCTATAATGTTATCGTATATGTAACGTACAATTGTCTTCAGAAATAAGTCATATTTTAGCAAATTAGTTAGAACAATGCTATAGAAAAATAATACAAATGAAACTATTAAATTAATTGTTCAAATTATCGTTCTTTACGTCTTGATAATGTGCAAGTCAAAACTAAAATTCTTGCAAAATATTATTTAGTGTTTCAGCGTTATTCCTGTTTTTTTCAAATATTTTGATTTAATGCTTTAATAATAAACTCCTGGACAAAACCAGTGATTCAGAAAAACTTTTAATAATTTCTCGAAGTTTTAGGTCCTTAAACATTTTGCGTATGTGGCCTAGGATATCCTATGTCACTATTGATAAATAATTGCAATTGTTTGATATACGTAAAGCAATATTTTGTAATAGTTTAAAATTTTCAAAATAGGTTTTCAGATTCTTAAGAAAATTTATTAAAAGGAATATTTTCAACTAACTACTATAAGGAAAACGTATGTAAAAATTAAAATCAAGTAGCTTCATCACACTTCAGCCTAGTGGGTACAGTGGTAGACCTTACCGACACCCTTTTTTTCTATCCATCCACTTCTGTTCATGAGAACGTACGATGAAAAATGTCGATTAATTAATTGTGCTATAGAATCATCAATCATACTCACGTATGCAGCGGAGGGGAGTGGAACTCATATTATGGACATTGGGAGAAGAAATCCACGATGGAATAGAAATAATTTCTGGTCTACCCAATATCCAATTAAGTTCGGTCGGTTTGAAGTATATTGAGCTACTGATAAAGGAAATTAGTGTCGTCATTTTCGTATTTCGTATTCGATTAATCTTGTTGGGTAAAAGAATTAATGGGGTTGAAATTTTTGGGTTGATAATAACAACATAAATTCTAAGCATAGTATAATATAGATAAGACGGATTGGGATCTAAATAAAATTTATTATTCTGTATATATTATTGGCGAGAAATAAAAGATATAAAATAGTAGACTGTAAGAATTAATCATTATGTTATAATATAGTTTGCTTAATGCTACAATACATCGAAAAAACAGTTTACACCTTATAGGAAATAAGAAATTGTTTATTTTAAATTTATTTATTCAGTGTAAATCATCACAAGTTTATTCAGTAATATATTCTTAATTTGTGTACATTTTTTTATCTGAAATATATTTGTTCATTAACAATTATGACTTATCAAAATTAAAACATTAAACAGCAACTTATCTATTTAAACATAGCAAAATACGCATTTTTGTAAAAATTTCTCAACCTTTTAGTAATTTTGATTCATTTAATTAAATTTATGTACACTTATTGGTAGATTATTGTTATTGTCTATTTAACGTTTAGTCATTTAATACTTCTTCTCTTTATTATTAACAAATCAATTAAATGTATTATAGTATAAGCATATATCAACTATATTAGCGGAAAAGTAATGTAATTGTGTAAAGAAAAATGGAAAAAAAATTATTCGTTTATTTTTGTTTTTCATCCTAAAAACCACAAAAAATGGTTTTTAAAAGATTTTGTCTATGTGTGTGTCGTTGTCGTTGTCGTCGGCATTACAATTTTTTGTTAGCTCAACTAAACTAAATCGTGTCAAATCGATCGGGTTTTGACTGATTCTGATCGGGGACGTCTACCAGACGACACCTATTGATTTTGAGGTGGATAGACACACCCCACCCTGTCCATGGGTCACGAGAAAGCACGATTGTGAACTATTTGCGATTTTTTTTTGTTAATACGATAACTCAACTAAATCGTATCAGATCGATCGGGTCTTGACTGATTCTGATCGGGAACGTCTCCCAGACGATACCTATTGATTTTGAGGTGGATAGGACACACCCCACCCTGTCCATAGGTCATAAGAAAGCATGATGCTGGACTATTTGAAAAAAGTAAAACTGTCGCATAAAACACATATTCTGCATTTATGCGTTGGTTTATTTGTTTGCGGCCACTTAATTTCGGGATATAGATGTTCTATGTGCGGAAAAGTCAGTTTTAACGTTTTAAAATTGTTTATTAATGTAGTGGTTAGAAAGTACTCACAAAATTAATTGTTTCTTAACTGATTTATTCGTCATAACATTCGTCACGCGAGTTAAGTGAAAATTAATATATTATTATTAATAAGTACATAATAATAAAATACATCAATTACTCCTAGTACATACCAATTTAATGAAATTATCCAGCTACCTTGTAAAAATTCAATACATGATTTAATTATTTCTATGATTAATTTTAGTCAACTTGGTAATCACATCCTGATTAAAGTAAAGGCCACATGCATGTGTATTGTAGAAAATTATATCACACGAATTATAATATAAACTATGCTTTTATAAACATTAGGAAATTATATTTATTTATGATTTCAATTAGAGCGAGGTTCGTTGAACTTTCATTTGTAATTTTAATTTTTTTATAATATACTAATTTCTAATATATTTTCGCATTTTTTATTTTACTGAAAACCTGCGACCAAGCCCCTTTGTCGACGCCCTGACACCAAACCGCGAGACTAATGCAATTTAAATTTGAGCAATTTTTGGAAACAGTTATTGATTAATGACGGTGTATTTCACACGCACCAATTCGTCTTTTGTTGGAGTTGACGCAGCTGTTCATTAGGGACCGAATGTGACTGCCTATTGTGTTACGGTCCTCGTATAATCAGCCACTTCATTTTATTGTGTTTAAATTAAATTAGGCTTAATTTCGGCCATTACTGAACATTCCGATAATTGCCTTGTCCAATTGTTTCCTAAGTTAGTGCGGAATACAATACGCCAACAGTTCTTGGTTCACAGTGTTAATGTGTAAATATTAACTAAATTCGTCGTTTCACACTTTTTTCTTGATTTTTGTTGCGTTCAATTTGGACACCTCAAAAGATCATTTTGTAATGAAATTATATAATTGTCTGTAATTACATTATTCGCCTGTGGGTGAGGATACATAGGCGTCTTATTTACGGAAATAGTTGAAATAATAATTACTTTCATTAATCTATTAAGCTATTTCTCATATGGAATGTTTAACCAATCACAGTTCCACTAATTCTCATTAATTTGAAGTGCATGCATGAAAAGACAACATTCTTCTTCTTTTTCTCAATTTCTTCTTCTGTATTTTTGGCAACTTTAGATAATTTGCAATTTTAATCTTCCAGAAACCACTGTCCACCACATCCTGGCAAAGGATTTGAATTTTCATCCTTACTTGAATTTTCACCTTTGACTGTTGTAATTTTGAAGGTTGAATAAAAATTTTTTAAAATTTTGATAACAACCTATTCACCGACGAGGCACATTTCCATTTACGTGGATGTGTAAATAAACAAAATTGGCGTTACAGGTCTATAGAAAACCCTCGATAGAAGCACCAAGATTCCTTATATTCTCTCAAATTGACAGTATGGGCGGCAATGAATGCACCTGGCTCTTAAGTGGCCTTACTTTTATGAAAATACAAACGGTATTCCATTCACCGTTATTTCTCTTCAATATAAAAATATGCTAGAGAATTTCTTAGCACCAGAACTTAAAAATTTTTGCTAGATTTAATGAGGATGCACAGTTTTAGTAAGATGGAGTTACAGCGTAGGCTGAAAATTCAGAAATGGAAGTCCTTAGAGTGATGTTTGCTGGAAAAGTGATCTCTAAATGTGGGGATATTAATTGGTCGCCGAGAAGTCCCGATTTAATGGAAGTCCCGACGTCCCGACGGATTTACTTTTATGGGGTTACTTCTAATCTAAGTTATACACTAATACTTCTAGGACTTTGCTTCAGTTAAAAACCAGGATACGCGATGAAATTCAGAGAATTGAACGAGCATTATGTTGACGAGTTATCACAAATTTTAGGTCGTGCATTGGGGTACAGCGCCGTGGTTGATGATGTTATTTTCCTTACATAAATTTATCTACATTGCAAATTAAAAAAAATAGTGAAATATAAATGTAAATATATTTTTCAATGATCGAGTTTTGTTCGCCCAAAAAGAGAAAAAAATTGTAGGACATCCGTTGCGTCAAAAATTATAACGTAGTAATTTTTACATGTGTACATTTGCGCGTAGAACATACAGTTTACGCATGGTCAATTGAGTAATGTAATAATTTAGACGTATACATTTTCAAAGTATACGTTCAGAAATATACCTTTGTTAACAATTCAAGAGAAATAAGGCGCCGTTAGTAAATCGACAGAGTTACTTAAAAGAGTGACAAAAACTTAATTCGGCTTTGTTTCAAGCTTGTCTTCTTTTCTCTGTTACCTGTTATCCATTTGCCTTAACAAATGAGTGATAGGCTCCAAACCTCAATTTTATACTCCATTAGGTTTTAGTCAATAGACACCAATGGCGTTATAAGAGTAACTGAAGGAATTTACGGTTTTTGTGCTTTTATATCCCATTACAATTTAGTTAACCACAAATTAAAATGATGTGATGTAACCGATTTCATATTTTCTGTTTACAGTATAAAAGGTTGTTTGTAAATCGTTACAAAAATAGTGGAACTAATTTTGGAAATTCCATTGGTATGCAGCTCAACGTGAAAATAGTAGAGAATACTTAGACCGGAGGAATTTCGATGGAAAGAAATAACAATAAATACCTGTTCTTGTTTGTACAATCGAATATCAAATCTAAAGAACATAGAAGAACAGCACAATAAATAAGTTCTTGTTTGCCTTAAAGTGTATTATAGAATACGTAGGATGAAAAGTGAACGATTTTTTGTCTAACAAAAACTATAATATAACAAAGAATTTTCAGACATATCTGATTTATCATTTATGTTTGACTATACTCTATTCGTTTTAATATTTACCATTAAAAATCTAATAATTAAAGAACATAGATACATTCTAAATTAACAAATAAATTTAATAAATTTTACAATAATCATTACAATAATTGGGTACCATCGTTTGGCGGTGAAATTAATCTCTGGGGGGGGGGGGGAGGGGCGAAATTGTTTAGAAGATTAAATTTACCACAATAACTATTCCGTTGAATTACACTTTGTCAAGAGTCACCGAGGGTGGAATGATTATCGAATATTAGTTGTTTATTTGAAATTTAGTAATCATTGGTTCATTGGTGATGTGCAACTGGAATATCATTTTCACGGATAAGTTGAATTTCCTTATGGGAGTAGATTAATCATACATGTGGCTCGAGTTTGATTGCTAGCGACTGGATTTTGAAGCGAAATTTGAATTTTTAGACGGCGTGAATATACTGGTATACTTTAACGATTGTAAAAATCTAAAAATAGATGCTAGTGAAGCGAACATTACCTTTAAATTTCATTTAGTGTTTACAATTTCATGGGTCTTTTAATAGCGACGCCCGAAATTTGTTATTGTGACCATGTTGTTAAAGCAACATCTGTCAAATTTACTGTGAATTGTTCAGCAGTATATAACAAATCATTATATCGGAAGGTTATAGCGTTCAAAAACGTGTGAAAATCATAACATATTATTTTCAAAATCAGTGCTCCGTTCGAGACACATTCCCC
The DNA here is from genome assembly GCA_037954035.1 of Rosalia funebris. Classification (NCBI taxonomy): domain Eukaryota; kingdom Metazoa; phylum Arthropoda; class Insecta; order Coleoptera; family Cerambycidae; genus Rosalia; species Rosalia funebris. Next base: position 11,344,239 of record JAZFAV010000004.1, read on the forward strand.
GCATTACGTGATTTTTATCCTCGCCACAACCGTCCCGTCGAATCAACGATTCGATGTTTGGTTACCAAATTCGAGTCAATCAATCGGTTTGATAAACAATTAGCCAACATTCTACGTCATCAAGATCTGCTGAAAACATCGCTGCTGTGACTGAGACTGTACGGGAAAACCCGAGACAGTTTCGTCATTTCTTGTCGTTCACAAGAATTTGGCCTTTCTGCGACATCACCTGCGACGGAATTTTTCAGCGGGACTTGGGTCTGCACCCATATAAAATCTAACTGATCCAGGAACTTAAGGTAAACGGCCATAGACAACGCCGTGTGTTCGCTGATTGGGCTCTAGAGCAGTTGGAAGTTCACTCAAATTTCGACAAAAAATTATTTTTAGCAAGGAGGGCCATATTTGGATGAATGGATATGTGAACAAGCAAAATTGTCGGACTTGGGACGATACCAATCCACACGAGATACACCAGCACCAATTGCATCTCGAAAAAGGCATTGCTTGATGCGGATATTGGTCTGGTGGAATCATCGGTCCGTACTTCTTCCAAAACGAAACTGGCATTGCCATAACCGTCAACGGCGAGCGCTACAGATCGATGATAAGCAACTTCTTGTGGCATAAACTGGATGATATGGATACCGATGTGGTTCCAACAGGACGGCGGTATGTGCCATACAACGCATGTCACGATGGACATTCTGAACGAGCGATTTGAGGTCATGGTTATCTCGCGCAGCGGTGACGCGAACTGGATACAGAGAGTGTGCGATTTAACGTCTTTAAACTTCTTCCTTTGGCGCTATCTTAAATCGCAGGTCTATGGGAATAAACCCAAAACAATTGATGTCCTCAAAGTCAACATAACGTACGCCATCTAGCAAATTCAGCCAGATTTATGCGACAAAGTCATCGAAAATTGGATCTCTCGAATACGTGCCACCAAGCAAAGCGTCGGCGAACATTTGAATAATATTATATTCCATATTTAATGCCATAAAATGTTGTTTCAAATAAAAAAAAATTGAATGAATATCTCACAGACAACTTGTTTTATTTACGATTAAAAATCGAGCGTCTTGATTGAAAGACCCTATATTAAACAAAAAAGCACATTGTTATTATGCACATTGGATACTGGTCTTCTCTACCTTTTTTAGGTATTTTCATCTTACGATTGAAATATATTATCTTCAGATTACATAATTAGATAGTTCATAATTTATTTCCAAATAATAATTTTGGAATGTTTCAAAACTAATCGGTTTTCATATTTGTCATATAGTCAATATATATGCAACAAGTTGTAGATTTAAAATATATTATCGTTAGTCGCTAGTCTCTTGTTTTGTCTCTTTAATACATGTGGAATCTTTCTACAGATACTAAAAAAAAGTAATATTTATCATCATTTTGGTGACCAACCAGAAAATATATACAAATCTGCTTAATTCTACACGGCATTGGATAAAGTAGATTAGGTAGATTACACGGCAATGGGATTACTTCAATTTCACCAAAATATAAGAAAGCTTTCTAACCTAGAGAAGGGTTTCGGGTCTTATCTTTAACTAAAAAAAAATTAGTAATATCCAACGATAATAGCCAACGTAGTTTTTATGATTATAAATGTCTTGTGATGAGAAAATAGGAAAATGCAATTTAATTTTTATGAAATTCTTATTCTGTGACATGGTTTCTAAAGGATTAAACTATGCAAGTAACTTTTTTGTTTATATCCAAATATTGCCTTTGAGATTATGCACACTTATAGGCAATTAATAATTCACTAGTCATTGTTTCCAAATCGGTCATTTAATAAATAAAATTATCGAAAACCGTTAACTGTAAGAGATAGGAATAAAAAATTGTTTATCAAAATCTCCCCGGTCTTAATAACCCGTTTTTTTGCCTCATTCTTTAATACTATCTCTCTTCGTAACAGAAAAAACTAATAAGAAAAAGATTATTAAAAGTGTAAGACGACTGCAGCTTTCAGAGCAACTACTTTTTCATTTTTAATGAATCTCCTCCTAATTACTTGTAACTTTTTATGGTATTTCTACAGCGTTGTTTAACAACAGCTAACTGGAACGCTAAAACAAATAAACTGCAATTCAGAAATTATTTAGTTTAACAGTAATTTAACGGGTAATTTAACGTATTTATTTAGAAAATTGCTGAATAAAAAATTCAGCTACTTTATAAGAAATTACTGTATTGAATTAAGCCTTGGTTCTTGTTTTAAGGAATTAATAGTCGCTAAATTCATTTTGAAGCATGCGTCATACCTTTTAGCGTACAATACATATTAAGCAGTGTTTTCAATATAATTATACATAAACAAAAAAATCTCCTGCACTTATGTTTTGTGGTTGATTAAATTATATGAAAATAACTAAGTTAATGTAAATATTTAACTAGAAAACCTAGGTCTAACTTAAATAAGTTTAAGTTTTTCAATTATCGATTAATGCCAACAGGAACAAATAACAATATAAATAAATTGGCAAGAACTGAAAATATTCTCATTAAATTTATACATTTTGCATGTAAATGAACGGATATATCTATTTAGTACCTTAAACCGGGGCTACTTAGACATAGTTTGAGGGGTTCTTTTTGGTTTTACAAAAAATTAAGACGTTAATTCGAGCTTACCAAACCAATAGAATCTTTAGCTTTAAAATCTGGGAGAAACGGCGCCCCTTGGACCTCCAGTTTTTTTATTTCTTTTTTAAAATGTGTCAAAGTAACCTCTAGTCCGGGGTTACTTTGACATAGCATTATTTTTGAATAGAAGTCAAAGTTAATAATAGTACGGGTTTATTTGACACCTTTTAAACAAAAAATATATATGATTTCACGTTTTTATAATTGTTTAAAGGTCAAAACATGATAAAAAAGTGTTTGAATAAAAGAAATCACATATTTATTTAAACGATTTCTTACTCATAAATAGGACTTTGGTTACAACTTTATAATCATTCTTCTGTAGAAATCAGTCAGTACAAATAATTAACAGTCTCACTATTATTATTATTATTAACAAACTCTTAGAAACATTTAAACTTAATCAGCGTTTACAAAAATAAAAAGTAGAACATTAGCCTGAATCTTCACATCGCTCACACTCGTAAGTAAATTTTTAGACCCTCTATTACAAATGCTACATACCCACTGGAAACAGATGACGCAGCACATCCAGTCTTTTCTTGAATTATAGTGATTGTAATCACATTTGCAAATTGTGCACAGGTTAGCCTCGTCTATATTTTTTTTTATCTCACTAAGTGGAATGTTTTCATCTTCAGATGAACTAGAACTATCATAAAGTTTTCTCGCCTTGCATCTTATTATTTTCTTTGAATTGGGTATAGATCCAGCAGGTCTTTGGGAAAGTCCATAAGTTGATGCAGTTGTTGGAATATTTTCGTTATTTTGCTCAATAATAGATTCCACTTGGTTTTGCAACTAAATGGATTCCTCCTCGCTTTGCTCAGAAACTGCTCCTTCTTGATCTTGCCCAATAGTCGCTTCAGCTTGCGTTGCCTCAAGAGACTGTACTTCAACAATAATCAATTGAGTTCCTGGTTTGTGGAGGATTTTTTTACCTCTTCTGTAGCGCAATCTCTCTGAATTGTAGCCCCTCGTTTCTTTGAGGAATTCGAGTAAGCTATTGTCGAGAACTCTTCCTGATTCTTGTGTCTGCTCCGACGGAATCTTTTGCAGCACACCATGGGGATCAAATGGATAAAGTCCACAAGATCTGACGGAGAGTTGAAAGTTGTTTTTTAATTTGGGAGTAATAGCATCTATTAAATTTTTCAATAACAATGGAAACTGCTTTTTTGGTATAGACCTCTTTCTTCTAGATTCTTGCCTCCATTTATTAAGAACTTTACACCATTGTTTTTCCATGGGAGCGATTACCTCGACATCTAGGGGCTGTAGCATATGAGTTGAATTTGGTGCAAGAGTTGTGAAATAAATGTTATTTGCTAGTGCAACTATTATGACTTATGCGCGAGAGCAAAGTCAGAGGCTACTGCCCCTTCCGCCTTCCCTACGCTCTTGTCTCGCGCGAAATTGAAGGTCAAAAACACAAAACGTTCTGTGTCAATGTTGCCCCAAAAACTGCCAAAGTTACCTGCAAGATCAATGTAATCCCGGCTTACGGTACAAAAAAGATAAAAAAAATAAATCAATGGAAACAGTGGAGAATGTATATTATTGTGTAAGATGGTAATAAAGTAAATTATTGAATCGATAAATGAGTCATACCAGAATTACTTTGCAACTAGGACTATCTACAGTTGGAATATATTATCTGCACCTACTTTTTATAAACGGGTCTCAGTCTCAGCGCATATGAGTGGACTAATCTATCTTTATTAATTTAATGACAGTTGCAAATAAATTGTCTTGTCAATGCAATAATACCGATAACGATAATCAAAGATAAACCTTACAACTTGAGGATTTCAAACGGAAGCAATAGTCACCTAATTGTTAATTAGTTATATTAAACAATATCCAATTTTCTGTGTAGCCAAGCATTAGGCAAATTAAGCAGTAGATCGAGACATACACGGTGATAAACAGAGCCTAGAATAAAAGTGCCTGTATACCAAAATACAGTTTTGAATCAGTCACCAGTCGATAACTTATCACTATAATAGTATATAGTTTATATAAGAGGTTTCTAATTGTCATTAATAATTAATAACCCGTTTAATTAACTAAAATTAATCGTAGAACCAGCAATCACTTCACTAGTTCCATTTTCAATGGATATTCATGATCTTGGATCTCGAAACAATGAAGTGTCTTGGGTTTATTGTACCGAGTATAACACCCCGTTTCAATATCCTAGCTAGTTCCTTATTTATTTATCCAATACCTCTTGCTTTATTTCTTAATTTTGTAATATTTTTGTTGTTTACCCGTTGTATCATCTATCCTCCACATTTAAAAAAATTCTACTTACACAAAATATAGTAGGCGACTTTTATGTCCTGCACGTGTATACTTACTTCGTTAGTTTATCTTTCAGGGACAAATATATACAAATCATAATAAATTCCTATTTATCTTCTAGGAGAGGTTAGAACTATACAATATACAAAATGCAGAAAATAATACAGTAATTCGTCACACAAAAAAATTCGTGTGAAAATAATGAGAGTCGATTTCAGGACTTCCAAAGATAAAAGAAGAAAAAACAAAAGACAGACAAAGAGAAAAAGAAAGACAAAGAAAAATTTTTTATTTTCTTCTCCACCGATCTTTCTTCACTAAAAAGCATTTTGGCGAAAACACACCCGAAATAATTAATACAAACATACTAAAGGTACATTCAATTGAGCTCTCGGATTTCTCCTAAATCCAGTGATTCTCTAGGAATATGCTCGATTTTGAGATTTTATATACTCTGCAAAATTTCGTTGTTATTGTCCACCGCCTCTCTTCCACAAAAAATATTTTTCAGAGACAATATTCGAACAAATCCGTATGAACTCTAAAAACACAGATAAATTCAACAACGTATTCGTGTTATTCATGAATCTAGTGATTTTCTAGTAATCTACGCTGACATTGAGACTTTCATATTTTTTACAAAATTTCCTTATTAGTGTTCATTCATTTTCTTCAACAAAAAAGTATTTTTCCAAGAAAAAACAAGAAATATTCATGTAAGCTTAGAAAACGTTTAAAAATTCAACGGCGTCTTCAGATTTCTCCTAAGATCTAGTGGTTCCTCAGTAATGTGCATCGATTTAGAGATTTTCATATTTTCGGCAAAATTCTCTTGTTACAGTCCATTCATTTTATTCAACAAAAAAACATTTTTGCTAGAAAAAAACAGAAATTTTCATATGAAGTTAGAAAAGGTATTCAAAATTCAACGGCGTCTCCAGATTTCTCCTAAATCTAGTGGTTTCCTAGTAATGTGCATCGATTGAAAAATTTTCATATTCACAAAATTCTTCCATCGATTTTCTTTCACAAAAAAGTATTTTTACGAGAAGAAATCTGAAAAAATTTATATAAACTTAAAGAAGAAAGGCAATTTCAACGGGGTCTTCAAACTTCTAAATAAGTCGTTCTCTAGTAATATGTGCCAACTGTGAAACTTTCATATTTTCGGATATTTTCTATGTCTACTGATTTTTTCTATAAGAAAATGTACTTTTCACGAGAAAATATCCGAAAGAATCATATCAATATAAGAAAAGCAGACAAATTCAAAGGCTCCTTCGGATTTTCAATAAATCCAGGGGTTCTCTAGTAATTTGTATCGATTGTGAAACTTTCATATTTTCGGATAATTTCCATATCTACTGATTTCTTCCACAGGAAAACATACTTCTCACGAGAAAATGTCTGAAAGGATCAAATCAACATAAGAAAGGCAAAAAAACTCAACGGCTCCTTCGGATTTTCAATAAATCGAGGGGTTCTCTAGTAATTCGTATCGATTTTAAGGTTTTTATATATTTGGAAAAATTTCCTTGTTGCAATCTGTCAGATTCTTTCACAAAAAGTCATTGGTTCCGGAAAGAATCCGAAAAAACTAATGTGCGCAATCTGAGTACAGAAAAGCATTTGCGGGAGAAAAAATTCGAAAAAATTCGCATGAACTTAAAAATGTTAGACAAATTTTCAGCCTAAGAATTAGAATTTATGCTGACTTAGCACATAATCATCGGTATATGTCAAGCAATAGATGGGGATCTTACCACTAGAATGAATAATCGCGGGCTGGGTCGCTTATAACTTCTAGTAGCTTTTATGTCAGTAAATTTGCAGAAGCTACACAAATTTAGCCGAGGATTGTGTAGACATATACAGACAGAGGACATACCATCTGTCGGATACGAGGTAAAACCGTAAATAGGGGGGTATCTCGTCTTCTGGTGTGCCGAGGATATACCGACGTTAAATAAGGATATTAAAAAATATTCCACTTAAAACTCACTCTCTTTAATTATCCGGGTTGCACTTGCACGATCTATCGTTCTCAGAGCAATTGATATCGACTATCAGTCAGTTGCACGTATGTATATACGCGTTGCATAAATCATGTTCCTTTTCAAATGAAGAACACTCAATGTCCCAGTACCAATGAAAAATTATTAAATTTCTTTAATTGCCCTGTCACACCCCGCCCTAATGATTTAATTAACGCAGTTGCTTGGATTTTATGGGAGCCATTCAAGTTAATTAGGAAGCATTTCAGTTAAGTCCAACCGCTCAAAGTGGGAATAAACGATACGATACAGTGGCGGAACAGCATAGAGACCCGCGTTGAGACAGATTAACTTTAATTAACATATTAGAAGGTGATAATTCTGTAAAAGAAAAGAGGGCCTAGTGGCAACGGCTGGCCGATGACATACGAAGTGATGTTATTACATTCCTCTTGTGATAAAAGATTAAAAGATTCCATTTAACTTAGTTAATAAATAAAAATACTGTTTGGAATTAAATGATAATAATGTTTATCAAGTTGGCTGTATTTTATTTTATTTGCTTGTCTATTGTCTAACAAATTACAGGAATCTAATTGTAATAACAACACAAAACAGAAAATACTATGTAAAAACTGCTGTATACAGTCTAATAATCTTTATACAACAAAAAAATATATATAATTAGACATATTACAATACAATACATTATACCATGATATGTATATATAATATATGTTATAAAGGGCCTTCCAATAAGGACGATCTATTTTTAAATATAAATAAAAGTGGTGTGTTATATATCCACTCAAATTTTTATTTATTTGAAAGAATATTTTACGAAATTAAGTATGGAATATAACGTCATTCAAATGTTCGTCGCGGCTTTACTTGATGGAACGTATTTGGGAGGTCCAATTTTCCATGACTTTGTCGCATAAATCCGGCTGAATTTGTTGGATGACGTTCGTCACGTTAACTTTGAGGGCATCAATTATTTGCGGTTTATTTGCATAGACCTGGGATATAAGTAGCCCCAAAGGAAGAAGTCTAAAGGCGTTAAATCGCACGAAATCCCTCGTGCAGAATATCCATCGTGGCATGCGCTGTGTGGCACGTAGGGCCGTCCTGTTGAAACCACATGTCGTCGGTATCCATATCATCCAGTTTAGGCCACAGGAAGTTGCTTGTCGTTGATCTGTAGCGCTCGCCATTGACGGTTATGGTAATACCAATTTAGTTTTGGAAGAAGTACGGACTGATTATTCCACCAGACAGTGACTTTTCTGGATGCATTTGGTACTGGTGTATCTCGTGTAGATTGATATCGTCCCAAATCTGACAATTTTACTTATTCACACATCCATTCATCCAAGAATGGGCCTCGTCGCTGAAGATGAGTGTTTTTGGCAAAATTTGGGTCAACGCCCAATTGCTCCAGAGCCCAATCAGTGAACAAACGGCGTTGTCTATGTTCAAGTTTATCTTAAGTTCCTGGGTGAGTTGGATTCTATACGGGTGCACACCCAATTCTCAATTCACAATTTAAGTTGCAGTCGTAGAAAGGTCAAGTTTTTGTTAACGATGAGAAATTGACTGAAACAGCGATATATTTAGCAGACCTTGCGTTTCGGTGACGTACGGGTGTTGGCTATCGAGTAGTCGATCCAGCGCCGGCGCCGTACTATGGGCCGATGGTGAAGGCGCCGCGGTGGGACAATTTTGGCGAGGATAAAACATTTTTTATCCTCGCCACAATTGTCAAAAATCACGTAATGCGCGGAACGTGTCTCGAATGGAGCAGTGATTTTGAAAATAAAATTTAATGATCTTCACACATTGTTGAACGCTATAACCTTCCATGGTGATTTTCCATACACTACTGAACAATCCACAATGAATTTAACAGATGTTGCTTTAACAACATGGCCGCTATAACCTAACAAATTTTAAATGTCCCTATTGAAAGACCCTGTAATACATATAATTATTACACAACATATACTACAATGTCTCGCTTTGTATGTTCTTGATAACACTTAAAGATGGTTTTTATATATTTGGCCATACTACACAAATATTTGAAATTTGGAGCAGTAGCAATTTGAATACACCTTTTGATTTCATCAAGGGAAAATTACCAAATTTGAATGTTTCTATGTCTTAAAAGCTACGATAACTAAATTACAAATCCTAGGGTTAGTCGTTCAGTCTGTTAGTTAGCTTAATTTATTTAAAATAGTATCTAAGGCAAAGCTAAACTTTGGTGTAGAGACTAATTGCATCAAACTAATTTATAACCGGATACTATCTGTTACTGATTTGTCCTGCAGATAAATCATATTGATTTCTTTCTTATAGTCTGCTTTATTTCTGTACACTTAAATCTAATCTGTTCGTTCTACGTCATTTATTAATTTTCGAAAACTAATTTTGGGTCAGTATGCAATTATTCACCATAAAAAACGTAGCAAATGTTTAAATCACCTGCGAAGAAATCCTAATTACGTCTAGAATGTCAGCAATATTGGTTAATAGTAAAAATAATAATGATTCAAGATTAGATCCTTGTGGTACTTCAGATGCAATGTAAGACGATTTGCAGTTCAAGCCATTATGTAATGTAAACCAAGATAAGCAATTAACATTTCGGGAAACTATTTTATGACGCTATTGTTAAAACTTATTTAGAAATAATTCATATAATTAGCTTATTGTTTATAACTATTTTATGGGTGTCATGTTGTTTGAAAACTTGGCTTGACATGAGATATAAATAACAGTATACATTTTCTTTTTGTTACAAGTCAGGTCGATAGGAAATAGATAGCAGTTTGCAAACATAGAGCTCTACACGAAACAAAAATGCGTCCTTATTGTTAAACATTATAATCAAAATGATGATAGTTTGGTTGCTATGATTCGTGCAATAAAAAAGGGCGTCCAATTTTCGGTAGAAATAATGTTTCAAATTTATCAATTGTGAAAAAGAAAATCGAAACATTAGAAAGTACTGGTTTAGTTGTTGATGTGAAACACATGAAATGAGCTCGTAGTGGTCGTTTAGAATAAAACATCACGGCAGTTCGCGAGAGTGTGGCCGAGAATCCAGGGACCTCGATTCCACATCGTACACAAGAATTGGATATTTAACAGCCATTCTTCACCGTGTTCTCATAGTCTTCACTTCACACAGTCTTTGCCCAGTGCCTCAATTGGAAGATATTGCTCTTGAGGACATGTAGTTTCAGTACGACGGTGCCACTTGCCATATCATCCCTGAAACTTTGACATGCTTCATGAGTCTTTTCCTGGTCGCGTCATTTTCAGTTTTGGTGACCAGAAACGGCCTCCACGATCTTGCGATTTAACACCTATGGAATTTTTTCTGTGGGGTTTTCTGAAACTTCAGTAAAATTCACATCTTATGATCTTATTGCAATATCTTTTACATCAATTCTATGGAGAATATTTCTCAGAAACTAAATATATGCTGATAAATTTCAATGATTTTAATTTAATTAGTGCAAAGGGCAAGCAATTTCATGGCATGGCAACGACCATTCCATGTTGAACATCGATCCTCGTCCGATCACCGGTGTCAAGCAACCTCGGGCGCAGGTAGCACTTGGATGGGTTACCGCTTGAAAACACTGCGTGCTGTTGCCGTTTCAGCCTGCAGTACTGCTGGGTGGATTGAGTAGCCCAGTAGTACTGTTGCCGGTCCCAAGCTCGGAAGAAAGAGGAGGGTTAGAGGACCAGGATAGCTGCGCCACCCTCTGTAAGAACAGATCTAGCTCAGAGTACCGATGATATTCATCGAAAGAGGAACATGTCATAGACCTACTTTAGAAGAAGGAAGAAGAAGAAGAAAATAAACTTCAAAAGAATAAAAAAATAACATTACTATCTCTTTTTCAAAAAATAAAACCCGCCACAAGTAGGATTCGACATTTGTCCCGGATCGGAGCCGAATGACATACAGCTGTTTCGAACTTGTTAGTTCTCATCAGTGCCGCACACGGTACGCCGATTCAGGACAAATGCCGAATGAACTTTATGGCGTATACATCTTTATCGATACGATCTCTGTTAGTTACTTATAAGTCGGAAATCGAGAAACTCGAGAAAGAATCGAAAATCGAGAAAGAATACGGGTTTTATTTTTTGACACCTTATCTGATCATGCAGAAACACGAGAAAGGGGTCGAGGATCGCTTCTGGGTATAATTCAATGCCTGGCGGGGCTTTAGCCCGAGGAGTAGTTGTTTCCTAGAGCGATTATGTAATAGCTTTGCTATTCGGGAACTACTTTGATAACCGCTTGGCGGCTTGGTGGTTCCTTTCTCGATTTCCGACTTATAAGTTACTGATTACTATCTCTTGTGAATCCAAGATGATTGCTTTAACTTTATCTTATATATTTACTATTTTATTAATCCTATAACCCATAACAGTTTTATAGAAAATATTAATTATTTTAAAACTTATATGAACGAAATAAAATTATAAATATATTTGACATTAGTATACATCAGTGATGATAAATTAATTTTATTTTAAATTGAAGAATGTTAAAAGGAGTAGGTATAATAAACACGTGAGTGGTGTTATGCATAAAGAGGAAGCGAAGGAGAATCAACTAGAATAATAGTTTTTCAACTGAAATACTTAAAAATAAAAACGTAACTGAGGATGAACATGAACGAAAACACGTGGTTATGTTACCCCGCAAGAGAAAAAGGATCAGAAGGAAATGTCCGTTAAGGTTTAGTCAGCATAAACATGTAGACAACTGAATTCTCTTGTAACCCCTAACTCAAAATAATTTTTGTTCAAGAAATACTGAAGGATTGCTGGTACCGACCCCCTGGGGATTGCGAAAGCTCCGCCAATGGTAGAAGGTAATTAGCTGAGAAAGGTGACATTAATTAATGAACTGCTGTTACTAAGCGTTGTATACCCCATAGTGCGGAGGGTTGTAATAGCTCCGGCCCTAATTTATAATACAGCCACTTAATACTCTATAATTTACGAAAACCTGGCAAATAATTAATAAAGCTTAGCGCTCGCTTACAGAAGGGGTGACATATCTTAATAAATCGATTTATGCTATATACTGCCAATACAGTTTTATGAAAAAAATATGATAAATCGTCGTAGAGCACAATTAAAATGATTATTTAATCTTCTTTATTATTTAGTACTGTTGCTATATTACATTTTTTTCTAAACCATGGTAAAGAAGGCTGTTAGATTTCTAATTCATTGATGGTAAAGGTATAACTTTTTGTAATTAATGTAAAAATTTAACTTCTTGCAGTTATAATAATAAGACAACAAATTAAGTTTTAATAGAACTGAAAATACTTAATATTTCTCATCAATGTATGTTTTCTAATATGCATGTTATATGAAAAAACAATATATGACAGAAATATTTCTGATATATTTATATTAAGTCTTGTCCTACAAGTAACAATTTCTAATAAGATAATATTTTTCGATGTCAAGATAAAAAATGAATTACATTATGCCATTATTTCTATTTCCATATTTTTACAACTAACATAAAAATATATATGTTGTTTACAGTTAAGGTTTATTCCAGTATAGTCGTCTACATAATATTTTGAATAGTTTTGTACACACACAAATCGACCTACCTAAAGACGAAAATTGCGGATAATAAGTAAAATGTATCGATAAGTGATTTCTCTTCTTACGTCAGTACGATTTTTTTCAGATTTTTCTTTGAGACAACGTTATTTAAAGGAAAAAAAACGATGCATTATACTAAGGGTATCTTGTTAAAAATATGAAACTCTTTAGATCACCACAAAACATGGAAAACCACGTAAATAGACATCCTGAGGGCTGTGGTGGTTTCTATTTTAATGAGAAACTGCCGGTTTCCTTGTAAAATAAAAAAAAAATATGTACTGTAGATTGAACGCATTTAATTTACGAAATCTATACCTACCTTTAAAACCTCTGAATTTACAGCAAATCCACAGTCGAAGTTAACTTTTTAGTCTCTATTTACATTCATATGACTTTCTCAGATTTTTCCGTCAGAAAACATTGTTTTAGAGAAACAAAAGCGATAGACTAGTAAGGGAAATTTATTACAAATATAAAAGCCTCTAAAGCGACCCAAATTATGTAAAAGAAATACATAAATAAATCACCAGAATAGTGTGCTGATTTTTATATTAACGAAAAACTGTTAGTTTCGTCATAAAATCCAAAATAAAATCTTAACTTTAAATTGAACAAAGTTAAATTACGAAATTCATACTTACCTTGAAAACATCTAGATTCAGAGCAAATCCATAGGCGTTGTTGGATTCTTGTTCTATTTGTACATTTATATAACTTTTCTTCAGATTTTTCCACCGGAAAACGTGTTTTGAAGGAAAAAAACAATGGACTATTTAAATGCCTTTAAATCCACGTAAGTTACTTAGAAAATGACGTAAATGCACCTCCTGAATACTATGGTGATTTCTATTTTAACGAGAAACGAGAAAAAAAATCGGAACTCCAAATTGAATTCATTTAATTTATGAAATGTATACATATCTTAAAAATTTTGAATTCAGATCAAATACGTAGGCACCGTTGATTTTTTTTCTCTTTTCACGTTTATATAATTTTTTCAGACTTTACCCCGAGAAAATGTTTTATAGAGGAAAAAAAAGGAAATAATAGGTAAGGGTAATTTTGTTAAAAATATAAAAGCCTCTAAATCGACGCAAATTACATAAAAAACCATGCAAATGGATCTCCTCAAACCTCTGAATTTAGAGGAATTCCATAGGTCAGCGGAGAGTTTGTTCTCTTCTTACGTCACTACAATTTTTTCAGGTTTTCCTTGAGAAAACGTTTTTTAAAGGACAAGAGAACGATGGGCCACAATAAATGAATTCTGTTAAAAATACAAAAACCCCTAAATCAATGAAAATTACATCGAAAATCACGTAAATATATCTGAATACGGTTGTAATTTATATTTTAACGAGAAACTGTCGGTTTCGTCGTAAATTAAAAAAATATATAACTTCTTGATTGAACATATTTAATTTCGAAGTTCATATCTCTCTTGTGAACTTTTAGATGTGAAAATCTGCAAGTGCAGTTGAATTTGTCCACTCCTCTTACGTCTGTATAACTTTGTTTCTATAAATATACTACAGCTGAGGCAGCTAAAGGCAAATTTGATATAGTACTTAATTCAAATCTCATTTTCAGATGAGATAATATGTTGTGAACCTTGTGAATATGATGAAAACCTATATTAAAGTCTAATATGACGCAAGTATGGGATCTCATATAAGTTTTCCATTAAAATAGATGTTCTCCATTAAGAATGAGAAGTAACATAAGTATGAGAAGTAACTTTGGAATTATTATTAGTAATACATTGTAACAAATCATGCTAATGTACTTGGAAATACAGATAAGCGAGATGGATAGAGGGAACTCGGGAGATATTGATGTAGGAATAAAACCCATCCACGTTTTAGATGGTACTCTAACTAAACTAGCTAGTTCAGCATTTATAAAAAAAAGGTTTGGGAAGTTCTGTTTTTAGAATAAATTAGTAGAGACTCCAAGGGATACCTGTGATGAATTGTGAGGTAGAATAAAGTCCATTAGGAAAAAGGCGATTTTCTTTATTTTCGTCTCCACAAATCTTTTACTTTTTTTATTAAAGCATTAACCGCACCCACAAAAAATTATTTATGCAGTTCTACCTTCAGAATGAGTTAGTGGGAATTCTAGGGGATGTATGTAGTAAAAATGAAAGTAAGGTGGGGAATAATAGGAAAATGACAATTTTTTTTAGTTTTCGTCTCTACAAATCTCGTATTTTTTTCGTTAAGAAATTATTCACAAAAATATGTTTGAGTAGTTCTACCATTAGAATGAGTTAACAGAGACTCTAAAAGATGTTTTCGGTGAATATTAAGGTAGGGTGAGGCTTATTAAGGATATCGCTAATATTTTTATTGTCGTTTCTAAAATTCTCGTATTTCTTTTTAATTAAAAATTCACAGCATCCATAAAAATGTATGGGCAGATTTATATTTAGAATAAATTAGTAGAGACTCTAAGAAATGTCTGCGGTAAATATTGAGGCAGGGTGAGGCCTATTAGGGAAATGATGATTTTTTAAAATTTTAACCTCTAAGAAATTCTTAGTTTCTTCATTAAAAATAATGAAGTATACATAAAAAAATATGTAGGTAGTCTTATCTTTAGAATAAGTTAGTACCGACTCTAAAGGATATATTTGGCGAATATGGCCGCAGGGTAAGGCCTAAAAGGCGAATAGTGATTTTTTTTTTAATTTGCGACTCCAGAAGTCTCGTATTTCTTTTATAAACTAGAACTAGAAACTCTAAAGTATTTACACTTTACCCTTTTTTTGACAGGAAAAATCTTTTTTATACGCCTCTTTTGCAGCAAATGACAGTTGTACCAGCTAAATACTAATCTATCTTCTCATCTTCTTAGATATGAAGTTTCTATTTATACTTAACACTTATCGTACCTTTAATTATTCTCTGACGTCTTGTCGAAATATGCAAGCCTACGACCCCTAGTAATAATTCCTGGAAGCCTACCCTGATAAATATCGTTCAGCGATGACTGTCCATATTAAATAACAATAAACAGCCGTCCAACTTTTACTAAATACAATATAATTCTAGTCGGTAACATTAGAGGTGTGAGGATGTCCTTTCTTCCGGCGGAAACGCCAATTAGTTGCCCCTAATTTGTGGTTTTTATGATAAAAATGGGTAGCCACCGTTACGTTTGTTGTTCTCCAGTATGCAAACTGCAAACGTTTTTTTTTTCATTTTCTCCCATTAATAATAACGATTACTGAATTGACCGTTTGACGTCCTGCGACAGTTGCGTAGTATCATAGACGGATGTTTATAATAGAGGGACATTAGCTCTGTAGCAAGTTCTATAGGCATTTAATAAATATTGACAAGAGTGAATTAGTATATCCATTTACATTAAAAATTACTAACTGTTGTATATGAATTGTAAAAAGCCAATAATTTAGATTTTTTTACGAATTTGATATAGTGACGCAAAAAAGTTTCTTCTATTTAAAAATTATAAATGAGTAGCTTTGTAATTATGTTCATTTGTGTTAAAATTGAATAATGTTGATACCGCAATTAAGTGTGCATGATACAAGTTATTAAATCGTCGAAGTAAGTCAATAAATAAGAAAAATTAGAAAATAATAGCTAATATAAGTACGATGTAGTAAGGTCATTAAGAAGTTATCGGAGTTACTACATTATTTATGAATTTCAAGAGATCCTAAAAAATGTAATGCTTATCCTTTTTCTTGTGTGTGTGTGTGTAACATTTTCATGTTATCTAAATTTGGGTACGTATGTCCTGAATCTAAAAAATAATTAGCAAATGTTGAGTCAGTGTTCTTAAGTCTGAAGGACCAAAAATATTCTTTATATCTAATTTCAAAAGAACGACCAGTTTGATCGATGTAGAAGGCATTACACTCTGGACATATTAGTTTATAAACTCCTCATTTTCTCAAATCTGCAGTCTTATATATAGCATTAGGTACATATATAATAAATGTGAAAATTTAGACTGTGACTTGAAACTAATACCAAGATTATATTTACACAATATGTTTGCAATATTTTTTGAAACCATCCCGTAATAAGTCAACGAAACGTATTTGTTAGTATTAAATTCTTTTATATAGGAATAAATATGACTGTGTTTAATTCGATTTTTAATTGTTCTTCTGATAAAGGTATGGATAGTGCTCTATGAATCATAGAATTATATGCTGCAAGTTTATGACTTTTTGGACTGTGACTGATTTGAAATTGTAACATCTGTGTTACATGTCTACTGTAAAATTTATGTTGAGACATTCTATGTTGTTGGGACGTTATGGGGCACACTGTTATATTGTAACGTTTTTGTCACAATAAACAGTGGTAAAGAATATGTTATTTATATGTTTTACTATATCGTAATGATTAATTACCATAAAATAACGACTTCCACCATCCAATTTTTAATATAAACACCTTTGTTATCAATAGTCTATACAGATTTGACAGTCTCTGGATGAATGAAGCTTTGTTGTGAGCTTTACGTTTTGTTGTTTACTTAATATACTGTTAAGTTTGTTGAGTAACAGTTAATTCACTTAACTATTACTCCAGTTACTGTTTCTCTGTTTATTTAATTTACCACCTCCTTATGACGGAGTGTTTCTTACGTTATCGCAGTTTTCAAAGATGTCTCCCTTTACCCTTACTAATTTATAAAAGCTAAATAATTTAGTACAATACTAGGGCATTTTATTCAAACATGCGCATACAACTTACCTATTAAAATGCATTAGTTGAACATCGATGCTGGTGTGGGTAGTAGGACCAGTCTTCCACATTACAGTAGTCTGTATCATTTTGGCATAGTAAAATATGAATTGATAAGAGTTGCGAAATTCAGTTATGACGTATACATCTCTATCGATACGATCTCGATTTCTCGATTTCCTGAACTGATAAGTTACTGACAGAGATCATATCGATAAAGATGTATACGTCATAAAGTTCATTCGGCATTTGTCCTGAATCGGCGTACCGTGTGCGGCACTAATGAGAACTAACAAGTTCGAAACAGCTGTATGTCGTTCGGTTCCGATCCGGGGCAAATGTCGAATCCTACCTGTGGCGGGTTTTATTTTTTGAAACATAACGGTTATGTTAATTGATCACATTCAGTTGGGACAAAGCAACATGTGTATTTGATTGACATGAAAATATTGGTCTTGTTTACGAACTGACTGCAAATAAAATAATTGCAATAATTGATTTACCTGCGTCGTCTATATAATTATTATCAAATGTTCGTGTCTGCCTCTAATTATTAATAATAGCTCACAAAGAATTAATTTTTCCGTGCGCAATATTAATAAAAATAACGAGATAATTTTTACATTGCGCTTGAGGTATCACACATGTTGTCAACAATTACCATCAAATGAAGGTGGAAATTAAAAAATTAGGTTTATCGAAAGCCGACTTAATTTTTCAGCATGTATAAATTAAGGCCCTAATAAATGCAAATGGAAATGAGTGTAGTAATTATTTAAATGAAGAGGCGCACAATTATTCAACCACATTATCTTTGAATAACTTAAAAATAATAACGTTTATGTATGTATAATTGCCCTTGCGATATACTACAAAGAATTAATTATCATGTAATCTAAGTCATTAAAATATTAATTAATTAGCTCGTTATTTAAATTTATTTCCTTTTTCTGTTACAATAGTTGCCAGCACTCTAAATGGAAATTAATTTTAATAAACGTCGGTGCTACCTTAAACCGCTTATAGTTGTTCTAATTAGTTATTTTTATGAGCAGTTCGAATTAGTTGTAACTGGCGCTAATTCTCAGAGAAGGAATTATTAAGGCGTTTTTAACTTGCCTATTATAATTGGAATATAAAGGGTGTCTTATTTAGAACTGTAGGATGTGTAATTTGTGAATAAAACTAATAATATTTGGCAAACTGAGGTTTTTTATTCTTTAGTATAAAATAGAGGCGATACGGCTGCAAATGGAAAATAAATCGTTCATATGGCCGGCTGCGCTCATTTGGCATGATGCCATCCGTTTAGCAAAATTGACTATAAACATAAAGCTGACACGGCCACATAAAACTGACTCTATTTCCCGAATAACACGTTGAATGTTTACTTTGAGATCAGTGATTACTGCTGGCTCGGTGGCGTATACTTTTCCTTTGACATAACCCCAAAAAGAAGTCCAGTGGTGTTAAATCACATGATCATGCAGGTCAGATGACCGTCTTGCGTTACACCGTCTTGCTAAAACCGCATGGGGTTTAAACCTAAATCATCAATTTGGTGGAAAAATAACTTGTTTAACATATGACGATAGCGTTCCCCAGTTACTATGATAGCATTATCAGCTTCATTTTCAAAGAATTAAGGTCCGATTACTCCACCATTCCAAAATGCGCACTAAACCGTTCACAAACCGTAACACTATCTCAGTAGGCTCCAATGATAGGAGCGTTTACTCTTTTCCTGTTAGCTCCATTTTGTCGATTAATATTAGCTCAAGAACTTTCGTGTTATGTGGCAAGTCTGTAATGTGATCAGTCTCTAATATGTCTTCTGCACTGGTTTAAATACGTAGTTTGGTTCCGTGACTATCATCGAGAAGTTCCAGCTTCTCGGTGTTAGCTCTTAGGTTCTTGCTCAGTACAGCTGTTACCAAAATGACTATTTTTATATAATTTATATTCTGTATGTATTGATACTTCATTTATATGGCCAGATTTTCGTATTTCTTAATTTTCTCGGTTTCCGATTTTCTGCTGATTTAGTTCAATGGGCAGGTTCTTGATTCCTGACGATGATCGGCCTATTGTAATTCACTCAATAACTGGCTGTGGCTTATATTTATAGTATGATTGTGAATCAGTGAGCGTGTTAGATTTTTGCACCATCTTACAGTCTATTATCTTGGCCACCTGGTTGTGCCTTCCAAGGTATGTTGAATCTGCCAGGGTCGAACTTTTCCCAATTTTTTGATACATTGTTTTAGCTGGTTTGTTGCATTTACGGTTATATTATTTGTGTTCCACTTCTTTCTTAATACATATTTCTCGCAACAGTGACTTCATATGAAGCCGTCATAGTTTGCTACCATGAAATCTTTGGTTTAAGGATGCAAGTCTCCTGAATTTGCCAGTCAAGCATGCTTTCCCTTCCAGTGCCCTCTCTGTCTAGTAGGATGGTATATTTGCCGTGGAATACCTTTTAGCGCCAGACGGTGTATTAGTCTCAGCAGGTCTTTGTGGCGGTATATGGACTTTCCCAGTGGCGAAGCGTCTATTAAGGCTGTAAAGCTAGCTAAATTAAACATCATTACTCGCGTACTCCCCTCTCCCCTCACAGCACCGCGGATCTCAATAAAGTCCGTTAAAACCAAGGCGACGGAGAGTGAGCCCAGACAACGCATACGCATTGCCGGTTACCGGCATGTCGACGCGAAGAATGATATGCAATACTGCCACCCTCACACCCTTAATGGACGCTTCGCCACTGGACTTTCCCCTTATTGACTTTGAGTATATCTTCGATAAACTTGGGCTATTTTATAGTCGAATGTTTTATCGGAGTATTAAAAGTACTTTTTAGTACTCCTCTGATACTCCCTTCTACACAATTCTAGGATTAATTAGCCCTTTTTGTCCTTGATGTTTCCTTGTATATAATTTTCGATGACTGATCGTGGATGGAAGTTCCTAAATGTAGTTAATAGTCGACGTGTTAGTATATGTGTGATAGTTCACTTAGATACTTTTAATGTCCCAAGGAAGTACGCAAGGATCGGAACAGTTCAAGCGTTTATATCTGTAGCGATGTACCATTAAATACATTGCTAAATGCAGGGAACAGACCCATGCGTTTAGCGATGTATTCAACAGCTTTGTTAGACGACCTCTGTGTCTTCCTTTGAAATGAAGTTTTAAGGTGTGATCGATACAGCTACTCTGCTCAAATCCCAGGTACTTATAGGTCTCGCCTTGTCTAAGAGTCATATAATTTTCCGTTGGTTCCGCATCTTCTTGAACCTTATCTTTTTGGATGTTCATTGTTGCGCACTTATCTAATGAGAACTACATGCCAATATCTTTGCTTAAGTTCTTTGTAGTTGAAATCAGTGATTATAGGTTGTCCTTGCTCTCAGTATAGAGTTTCATGTTGTCCATGAACAGTATTGTTATTATTATTATTATTTTTTCGCGATTCGTTGTGAAATATTCATGTGACGAGATTAGCAACCAAATCGCATGACGTATTATTATTATTGTAAGAATTTTCTTATTATTGTTACTGTTCTTAGTACGACTACTTTTTGGATGTTTGTGCGTGCCTATGTGAGAATAATTAGTGTTTTAAGTCGCTCAGGAAAGCTTATGTTCGTAATACATGTAACGGACATAACTATTGGTACTAGGGTTACTGCTTTAGGTTTTCGTAGTTTCCTTTATTTCAATTGTACGTTTTACTACATATTTTTCGTTCTTTCTGTATGATATTTGAGACGTTTGGTATTACTATAAGTATGTCTCATTTTCTTTTTTCTTGGTTAATGTAATATTGGGTCTTTTGCTTGTAACTATCCTGTCTGTATATAACCTTCTGTCCCAATATGTCCTATAGTTATCATTTTCAAGTATGTTTTCGATATGTTATATTTATATTAACTGCATCATGTTCGCGTTTGTACTAGTTGATGGTTAAGTGGTAATTTCTTGGTGTATGATTGTCGTTGCTATATAATACCTGTCTGTATGGTCAGTTCATTCAAGAAGTTTACATCCTCTTGTAATGTGGTCAAGTGTTTAAGGATGTTGCTGGTATTTTCTGCATATGTCATCTATGTCCTATGTCCTATTTTTCTTGACCATTTACTTCTTCTTTCTCTGCTCTTCTGTTAGTGCTTAGGTATCATCCTAATACTTATCATCCTAATCTTAAGTTTTCTATTTATGATTTGTGTAGCATATGCATATCTATCAGACCTCTTCCGCCTTCCTTTCTGCTAAGTGTGATTCTTTCAATGCGTGAATTTGGGTGTAATTCACGGTAATTTGTGAGCTTTGTTTCATGTTTTTTATTTAGTTCTTCTAGATTGATATTGGACCTGATATAGAATATGTATTTAAAGCTTTAAATATGTTTTTTGAGATTGGTTTTGATTTAAGTATTAGTGTTAGTCTATATTTGTATTTTTTTATTGTTATTTGATATGCGTGTGATTTATATTTGTGTAGATATTTGTATGTTCTGGAGGTTCCAGTCTCATCGCTATTTTGTTGTTAACTGTCTAAAGTTTATTGTGTTTTAAACCTTCCTTTTTTATGTGTAACATTTTACATTTGTTGATAACAAATTCCAAGTGTGGGTCTTTTGTAAATTCTTGTTCAATAATATATTTGATTATGGCTGAAGTGTTTTGAACATGGGCTCTTAAATATCTCATCACCAAGAAAAAGTTTCCAGTGATAAGTACAAACCTAGAACAATTAAAGACCTTTGTGCAAAAACCGGCCAAGTCCTAAATTAAAAGTTGTGGGAAATAAGAAAGAACTTTTCAAATTTGGAAATAAGTTTGCAACTGACTCAACTTTTGATTTGAATATAGATATTATTGACATTTGCGATATGGCCCAATATAAAATTGATATTTTATAAATATCACAAAGAAAGTAATTTTTGAAAATCTGGACTTGTCTTGCACCAAAATATTGAACACAAAAGCACAAACACGAAAAATCAATATTTCTTTTTTCAATATAATCTTACTTGAGTATAGAACTACATAAACGAAGAGTCTGACTCATAAGCTGCGTCTTCTAAAGGTACCCCTCGAGCTTCTACCGCCTCCACTGGGGGTTGTGGTTCGTGTTCTTCTCCAACTTCTGCGAATATTTTATTGTAGCAACCTTAGTATGCTTTTGGTACATATTTCTTAACTAATAGATTTACATCTTCCACATTTTTTTATTTATTGGCAAAGGATACACCTGGGTCATCCTCGTCATAGGTAGCGATAAATTAGTGCCAAGCTTAGTAGGAGGAAAATTTAGTGAAAAGTGGAAGGAAAACGTTAATACTACATTCAGTGAAGTTGGGACCACCTTGATATTCAAATAATCGGAATTTTGAGATTTTGTTTTATTTTTTTGGCTGGTAAACGTCGCTTTAAAATGCTCGGTGAAGTCCATTATCACGTCCTGAGTTACATCTACGACCCGAAACCTTTTGCTAGTTGTTCTTACTAGTTCTTTCTCACATTCGTCAGGTACGTAAACTTGTTCTCTTCTTCTTTTTTCTTTCTCGACTAAGCCAAAGGAGCGGTCACAGGGCAGGAAACTGTGACCAGGTTCAGGATATTGATGAATAACTTGAGTAATATTTTCAATACGCTGATTAACCAAGGTGAACAAATATTTGGTGATAGTATGATTTTTGTTCTGAGCAAACGAGTTGTCGGAAAACAGGTACAATGTTTGTATAGAGTCGGAAAGAAACGTAGTAATATAATGATAGAGGAAACTAATGACTCCGTTGCTACTTTTTTTTTATGTGGCCTCGTCGTACATGTAAAATGTTCATAACCCGGTTTTTTTCTGAAAAAATACAAAAGTTGTATTGCCACAGCTGTCGCTTGTAAAAAACGTCTCCTGCCGGAATATGCGGGAGAGGAAGATTTTGCTGGTAGTCAAAACATATAACTTCTACTATTTCATTGGTCTTGGCAAGCTGGGTTTTCTCCTTCATCGACGTATAGAACACATCTGCTTTTGTAATATGTACTGTCCTCCCACTCCACTACTATTAACGTTGGTGCGAAAATCTAACAAGTCCTGGACATAACTGGTTCTTGCCTTAAAGCATACGGCCAGCTAGGTCCTTTCAGCATTTCAAACCATTACTAAACTTCGAACTTATCTGATTTTTGCAACAATCTATCAGGGATGCTTTAAACTTTATACCCACTGAAAAACGTAATTTCACCCAAAAGTGGATTTGGCCGGTTTTTGCACCAAGGTCCTCAATTACTTACGTCCTATATAACGCGATGAAACGTGACGTATTAAATAAAATAAAGAAAATAAATGCATAAATACCTTGGGCAAACACTTTCAGTGATCTTTGAGCCGTGTATTTGTAGATGCGTGTCTGCTAAATGCAGTGATAGGAAAAAAAACATCTTAGTGAAAACTGTTAATACGATGCCGTTTATATTTCCTAATGAAAAATTAGTTTCTTTAAAGTATCGCGCGCAAGAAGTTATGTAAACAGACAAGTACGTGTACCGTAAATATAAATATATGTATGTTCGTATGCCTGGCACCTGCAAGTATGTTTTTTTTCTTAGTTAATTTTACATTTATGAACGCGGCAAGAATGTTACGATCGTTAAAAGACTATTTTTTTCAAGCCAAATAGTTGTACATAAGCTATATTACTACAATATTCATATAAATAAAAATATTATACAGAGTGTCCACCTAGTGTGTGGTAGTCCAATCCCTCCATTATGTATTATATAAAGGACATATATTTCTTTGCGATATTTCAGAATTTTTTTCATTCCAGTATATTATTTTTATATTAAAAATAATATCCATTATGTAAAATGTATAATATCTTTTTGGGTGGGGATCAATTTTTTTGAGCGGAGGAAATACTAGGAGAAGACCAATTCGGGTTTAGGCGAAATAGGGGAACTCGCGAAGCTATTCTGGCGCTAAGAGTAATGTTAGAGAAAACAATAGAAAAAGGAAAGAACGCTTATATAGGATTTGTAGATTTAGAAAAAGCTTTTGATAACGTAAGATGGGAAAAAATTTTCGAGATACTAAAGAGCGCGGGAATGAAGTATAGAGATAGGAGAGTAGTACACAATCTATACAAAGAGCAAACTGCTGTTATAGAAGTAGAAGGGGAAGAAAGGGAAGTAGGTATTAGGAAAGGAGTAAGACAAGGATGTACGCTATCACCACTAATTTTTAATCTGTACATCGAAGAGGCGATTAATGTGGTAAAAGATAGAGTGGATTTCGGGATTAAAGTACAGGGACAGAAACTAAAAATGCTGAGATTCGCGGATGATATAGCAGTATTAGCATCTAGTAAGGAGGAACTAGAATCAGCATTGAACGAAATGGAGGCAGTGTTGACAGAGGAATACGGAATGAGGGTGAATAAAAACAAAACTAAAGTGTTAGTGTGCAGAGGGCGCGAGAGCAGAGCAAAAACGAAAGTACAAATTAATAATGAAAGATTGGAGGAAGTTAAAGACTTCACTTATTTAGGAAGTAAAATAAATTGGGATGGAGGAAGCGATAAAGATATAGAACAAAGAATAGCGCAGGGTCGAGTAGCTTTTAACAAAAAGAAAGCACTTTTATGCTCGGGGGTAATAAACTTATAAACAAGGAAGAGATTTTTGAAAACATATGTATGGAGCACGGCACTTTACGGCTGCGAAACCTGGACGGTAGGGGAAGCAAGTAGGAAGAAATTAGAAGCTTTTGAGATGTGGTGTTACCGAAGAATGATGAAAATACCATGGACTGATAGGGTTAGAAACGAAGAAGTATTGGAGAAAGTCGGCGAGAAAAGGAGTATGTGGAAAAACTTAAAGAAGAGAAGAGATAGAATGGTAGGCCACTTGCTGAGACATGGGGGAATAGTCCGCGATATTTTGGAGGCAGAAATAGGAGTGAAGAAAGGCAGAGGTAGGCCTAGATTAGACTACTGCTCGCAAATAGTAAGGGATGTAGGTTGTAGCACAATTAGCGAAATGCGTAGGTTAGCACAAGATAGGAGAAGCTGGAGGTTAGCGTCCAACCAGTCTTAGGACTGATGACCTAATTAATGATGATGACACTCGCCTAGGTAGATAATGCAAGTAAAGAAAGAAAAGTATTTTTTAGTAAAATTTTGCATATGTTTGAATACAAGTTCTGATGTAATGTCGATAGTTTTCTGTAAGCAGAACAATAAAGGGGGCGTGTTACCCTATATAAGCGATGCAGCTTTCTATCTAAAATAATCTACAGTGCGCTTAAAAACACATACAACCATGTCAGTCCGTTTAACATATAGACTTCATTGTTATGTAGAAACTATTAGAGACAGTAGTAATTATACTACATATATACTATATATATAATTATACATCTCTAATGCTACACTTGACAAATTAATAACCAATGTTAAGGTAACATTTTTGAACGCGCCGTCTCAAGGTAAAGTATTTTAAGACGAATTGCCGAATGCGCCATTACCACTACCTGGTGTCTTGCGTTGAAGTACATAGTTAGAAGCGGCAAGCTACTATTATGTTCATTTTGATGATTTAAGGAGGGTAATTGATAACATAAATGCAAACCAAGCATTCTCTATCTCACACGCTCAGCAGGCGTTTAATGACCTAGCTCTTCGAAAGATTTAAGGTACATTAAGTGCAATTAATGTACACAGTAATTTTTCCAGAATTTATTTGTGAATAAGGAATATCGAGTGTACTCGTAACTTTCCTGAATGCGTGAGAACTAAATTAGAAATAATTTGGAAATAAAATTCCAGATTTCGTATTCTATGTGGTCTCATAGACTTCCTCGTAGGTAAAGAGGCAGACATTTCTTAACTCAACATATATGTGCTTTCCTTGAAAAGTTTTCCCGTCAGTTCAGCTTCTACTTCTACAGAAATTGAAAAGCCTCTTTATGCATATAAATGGATTTTGAGTGATAGGCGTCAACGTTATGACATTTATTGCTCCTGCTGCTTTGGGTATCACAAAAACGATAAATGAAAAGCAATATATTGTCTATCATATCTTTATATACATAGATCTCTCAAGCTCAGACTACACTGTAAGTGATAAATTTGCAGATGACACTGTCATTCTGGTGATCCATGAAGATCCAGTAATAGCATCAGAAAATCTCCAGGATCACCTCTTCCGCATAGAAGATTGGCTCAAAATATGGAAAATCTAAATCAATGAAAGTAAATCGCAACATATGACATTTAGAAAATCCCAATGTCCACCAGTATTTCTAACTAAGACAATAATACCGCAAACATCAATGGCAAAATACTTAGGTCTCCACCTTGATTCCAAACTAAATTGGAAAGAACAAGTTTCAAAAAAATGTAAATTGATGGACATGAATATGAGGGAGCTAAACTGACTACTTGGAAGAAAATCACAAATGTGCCTATAAAACAAAATTTTACTTTACAAAACTGTCACCATTCCCATCTGGACTTACGGCATTGAACTGTGGGGTTGTGCCAGTAAGTCCAATATAGCTATCATACAGCGAGCACAGCCGAAGATCCCTCGAGCAATGGTAGACGTCCCGTGATATGTCACCAATCAGATGTTGCACCATGACCTCCGAATCCCAACAGTTCAAGGAATGATCAAATACAGAAGCCAGAAATATCACAAACTATCGAAAATCCACGTAAACAGATGTTTAAAACTACTTGTCCAAAATAATGATGACGAATAAGGAAGAGCATGACTATTTCAGAAATACCAATTAGATGTAAACTCTGTTTTCATAATAAGACTATCCAACAGGACGGCAGCATGTTTGAACAACATAGTATGGAGGAACAAACATATCGATCGAAGCAAAATCTAGGATACAAAACAGCGATCAGACC
Organism: Rosalia funebris; assembly: GCA_037954035.1. Classification (NCBI taxonomy): domain Eukaryota; kingdom Metazoa; phylum Arthropoda; class Insecta; order Coleoptera; family Cerambycidae; genus Rosalia; species Rosalia funebris. The sequence goes on from JAZFAV010000004.1 coordinate 11,371,544, forward strand.
TATTATGACATACACAGCTGAAACCAGGCCCGAAACAGCAAAAACAAAAAGAATACCAGAAACAGCAGACATGAAAATAGTACGCAGGATATATCGTAAAACATTGCTGGATAGGGAAAGAAGTGAGGATATCAGGCAAATGTGCAGAATAGAAAACATTAATGAATGGGTACTAGGTAGAAAAACGGAATGGAACGATTAGAGTAACTGAATGTCAGAGGAAAGACTAGTAAAAGTACCTAGAGACAATTTACCATCAGGACGCAGAAGCACCGGAAGACCTCGGGAACGATGGAGCGACAATATTCCAAATAACCAAACTTAGACAAGAAGACGAAGAAAAACGGGAAAAATGCCTATATAAAAGAAGGAAGAAGAAGAATGAGGAAGTAGCCAATGGACCTTAAATAAGGTGTAGGAGGTTCTCTCGCTGGAGAAACCATATCAGGACATAAATCAGACTACATTCTAAGTCTCTTAATTTACAAAATAGCTCATAGAATTATATATTCTGATTGCTATTTAATAAATTATTATAAAAAAAAATCTTTATATGTGTATGTCAGCACGATGTCCTGGATCCGCCGCTGACTTTTACGTTAAGGATGATTTACTCTCGGGAATTTCTGATGAGCATCCTGAAAAGTATAAATATATAAATAAAACTGTAATAATATGATTTTCTCATTATCAATAGTCTTACAGCGTTAATATCGATTGTTTTATTGTCGTTCCTGTAACAACCGATACAATTAGGGTCCGAACCGAGTGAACATGAAAAAGGAAACCCGAGTTGAACGCAGTCCACGGAGAAGTGATCCCATAATACAATTTAGCTCGGGAGGCTTGTTGTAATCCAAGCCGGGATTATTTAACGAGCCAGTTAACAAACGACAAACAATGGTCAGGAAACTTTTCAACGTCGACCGCAAGTATCGAGCAGCAAAAAGGGCTTCAACCACATCCTAGCGTGGCTTTAACCCCACGCTCGTATTTCGGATCCGTTCGCTGGTAATTAGTTCCAACAATGGAAATTAATAATAATAACAAGTTGAGCGTAGTTCAGTGGCGACTGACTGCAATTGTAGTCACATACCCGGCGAACCGTGAAACCCACGCACCTGCCGTTTGACGATGTATTAATTAGGGAATAGTTACCAGCCACACGACGCCATACTCATCAGATGAGACATTGGTCACCTTTTTCAAGTATCGCAATTTAAGGAATATTATCTCTTGATTCGGATATAGCTTTACTTCCACCGATTTTTAAAAATATGCCTCTGGTAGGGTCTGTACATTTTTCATTCATAGATATATTTTACCTCATAATTAGAGCGTAAAATAGTTACCCTATTAAGTGACAGAGTAACATGCTGGATAAAACCAGTGAAAGATCTGCAGCATCAGGTATGTGTCGATAGCTTCATAAATATTTTTTCGCCGTTATGAAAAAATGTTCTTATATGGGATGTCTCAGTTGGAACTATAAGATTTTAATTGTGTGCCATATGTGTTCTGTCAATGACAGGGCGTCAGTATTTAACGACTGTCATCTACAAATCATACGACGTTAACGTGATGCGATTGACTTTTCAACAACGAATAGTTCGTGTATAACTATTTTATGAAAGTGAGAAATTATTTACACCTGCATTATGAAAAATTTGTACAAAATCAGGGCGAGATGAAGCGCCTACAGAGTTGATAGTTCATAACTTAATCAAGAAATTTGAAGAGACGGGGAAAAAGGGGAAAGTTTTATTTGCTCGTGTCATGGAACATTTGGTGAATGAACGACATTATCTCAAATGAGTCGCGGCGGCCATATGAACGATATTCTTCTCCATTTCTAGCCGTATCGTTCCCATTTTATGCTGAAAAATACAAACCTCAGTTTGTCAAATACTATTAGTTTTATTCACAAATCACATCCTATAATTCCAAATGAGACACCCTATATAAAGGGAATAACTGTTTGACATCCAGATAAATATTTGTATTATTAAAATAATCATTAATATTCCGTCTTGGATCTGTAAACGGACAATCACTACAAATTTTTATTAATGCTGTAAAATCCGAACCTTTTCTTAAAATACTATCAAACCTTGCCATAATATTCTTAATTTTTGCCTCCCTTAAATAACGTATTTGTGTGTACATCATTCACTATTTGCAATAACTCCATTAAGGACAAGGAAAGCTTATGTATTTTTTCTATTGCCTCTATTAGTTCATTGTAATTATTATGAATAGTTTGTAAATCTACTTTAATACAAGCATCTTGCAATATTGCTTGATCTGATGATGTATCTTAAACAGTTGAGATAATTGGACCCTAACCTCTTGAAGTGGAAAATCATAAAAAAATAGTTAGTAGGAAGATAATGTCTTGACTATAAAATAACTGACAATATATCTTGTTTCTATTTTTATTAATAATAAGAAAGTGTATGTCTTTTCTTTCTTATCTCTTCTTAAATCATATTTTCATATGCCATGGAGGTAAAATAAAAATTAATTGTTTAAATGATATCTGGTATGTTTTAACTGAGAAAACTTAGAGATGATACGACAAAATTTATTTTAAACTGTCATCAAAAGTAATTTAAAGAAATATATTCAAGAAATTTACACGAAATGAAAGAATTACGAACAGATGACTGTTGATCTTCTAAGGTAAACCACAATATATAAACATAATTGCTAAAATTGATTGTATTACAATTCATATTAGATGATTCAATTACATACTGGGTATTCACAGAAGATAATTTGCTAGGGCAGGAATATATTAACAGCCAAATTATTGAAACTTAATTAGAATTAAAAAAAACACACCACTACATACATATATTACACAATTTCCTAAATCCAAAGCTGAAGTTGTCTGGATGGTGGATACACATTGCAAAAACACTTACAACATTCATTCCCACCGACATGCGACATTGCGAGTGCTGACACTTGTCATCGAACCAAGGTGAGGTTATCAATAGCTAGCCGCACTAGGCACATACCGCAATTATGTGCCTGATGTCCTAACGCTAACGCAATATCCTTCCAAATAATCAAACTGGTCATCTTACATGCAATAATAAGGTATTGCAAAGTATGTGTGGAAAATGAAGATAATGAATAATGAAGGTGAGTGGTGAAAATAATAATTACATATGCATATTAATTTATAGAGACTGTGGCTTATTTTCGTCAATTACTGTGTTTTTAAAGATTAAAGAATTACTCCTATATTCTATTACTTAATCTTTATGAGCTGGTCGATGATTAGGCTTCAGACCATTACACACGTTACTAGTTTGATTTTTGGTTGCCACTAAGGTTAGCCAGATAGTCCACCTCTTTCCAGACAATGAAAATGACCTTCTTGTATGTAATGCAAGATAAGTTTTACCTTGCAGAGGGTAATTTTCAAACTACTGAAATAAGGAGATTACACTCCACCCCATCTGCAACTGCCTTACATAATAAGGACTAAACAAATTAGGTTAAAACAGTTATTCTCCTGGCTATATGCCAAACGCCGAGCGTTGAATTAAATGACAAAATTTGCCGTCTTTTGTCTAGCAGAGTTAGCACTAAAATACAGTGATTCAGATTATTCCAAAACCACACGGAAGATGCAAAGTGTCACTTATCTTAGGATATCGCTAACTGCAGACCGGTTTCGACCTTATCCTGGGTCTCGTCAGTGCAGTGTAAGCGAGTATACCTTTGACAGATGAGGCTCACATCTAGTGTCTACCTGCTTTTATGTCATGACGTTGCTTTATGTAATAAATAACGAACGTTAGGGGTAAGAAAGACAATTAATTGAATACGTATATTAATTCGGCGATACAATGACTTGTTTTCATTGACTGGTATGAGTTGTATTTTTAACAAGATAAAGTAAACACTAATGAATTACCTCGAAAAAAGTGTTACGTGCTAGTAGATATTTAAGCTTAAAACCATCAAATAATGTTACCAATCAGATTCACCGTTGCCACCAGTGCGTGAAACCTAATTTAAAATTAATAATGGATTTTATTGAAAAATTACGGTCGAAACTTATCGTGCCGTTTAAGTCGAACCATTTGGTTGTCGTTGAGCCCCTGGGCGCAACGGCAGGGGTCTCTCCAACGGAAACGAATGCTATAATGACCTGATGAATATGCATGCTTCTGTATGTTGTTGATTGTAATTAATAATTTCTAGGTGCCGGTTAACAGTGTCGGTTCTCATTGTTACGTAATTTGTGTTAATTTAATTTATTAAGGGATTGACTGCCGAGGCAAGTTCAAGTTCAGGCGAGCTGGATTTTATATAAAGAAAGCAGTTTTATGATATATTTGGTTTACTTGTTTTGTATTTGCTGGAGTTTCGGATAATTAAATTGAAATAGGAAAAAATTATTTCAACGTTTCGGTTTTTATCACCATCATCAGAGAAAAATTCGTTTACTTGCCACATGGTCGAAATCCCAAGAAATATAAGACAAATAGTGTATCAGTAATGCCTATAACTAGAAATAACAAAAAATTTATTAATATGTTAACTTTAATTTACTACATACTTTATTGGTTTATTATTATTGAAACAAAATATTTATACTACTGTTATACTATTTTTTCAGTTGAGTCGAGTCCTATTATGAAGCTGGGATTTGATCGGAAAATCAGTGGCGTTACTTAGTGGACACAAACAGATAAAATACATTTATACTTAATTTTATATTTAATTGCTTAAATACTTAAAAATAGACAGAACATACCGACAACTACAATTGAGGATATCTGGATAAAATTTATTTTTTCCCCAAGTTTTAAATGTAGTATGAATTTAACTAAATATGACGTTTCTATAAATTACTCCCATTTATATTTAAGATTGTTATTCAGAGATTCAATTATTGTTATTTACGTAATTTTAATACAAAACTAATGAAAATAAAGTTGTGTTACCTAATACTTTAATTTTTCTTGGTTTATTAATTATTAGATTTATACTACTTTATCTCATAAGTAACAAACTCCATTTCATGCAGAAATTAAAGCAATAATCTATAACTGTTAGAAATTAACTGATTATATAAAACAATAAATACTAATATATATTAGCAATAGCAAATATATTAATTCCAGTAAATCCGTCAGTTAGTTCACACATATATCAAAAAAATGTTAGATTACTGAGATAAGAAAGTGTGGAAATATTAGTAAGGAGAATTGAATAGATAGATATGGCAATATGTATTTCCTAAATAACCATTGTGAATAGTTTACAAAATGGCTTGGATATAAAAATAGTATCCTCCAAGATTTATCAAGGAAATGGTGTTCCTTGAAGCAACGAAGTTGGCTTTATTTCTGATTATCATTAAGACCAGAGTTCCTCGATAAGATAAAGGCTGTACATACTGGAGTAGGTCAGAAGTTTTGATGTGAAGATAACACTGACTTAGTTTTCCACAGAACACCAAAACACTATACACTGTACACTCGACGCGCGTTCTGTCAACAAAGCATCATCTGGAGATCAGGCATCATCTGGAGATGATTAAAACTATTTAACCCAGTTTTAATCACCTCTAGATGATGCCAACTTTGTTGGTGAAACGCGCTTCCAGTGTAGTGTATAATGTTTTGTGGAAAACTAAGTTAGTGTTAAAGGCTATACAATTTTCATAAAAATATGGTGGTCACAATTTCAAGAACTCAAGAAGTCTGAAGACATCATCTAATTGAGTATATAGCGAAGAATAATACAACCGAAGTAGAGATTTGAGAAAAGCCAAAAATAAAAAAAGTTTAAAGTAACACTGTATGTATTGTGTATAAATATAGCATACCTGTAATGCATGGTTAAAATAAAACAATGTCAATAGATATGTGGAGTTAATATTTTTCTAAGAAGTATAACCGGAGCCCCAAGATCAACACCGATCGAGGCGATGGGGATACTGACGGGGATACCACCTCTTGATGTCACCCTGAAAGCGGAAGCCGTAAAGGCAATTTACAGGGTGGGAAACATGAATAGGAAGGTAAGGGACCTGAATAGACTCTCAAGAGAGCTAGCTGAGGAGGGACTCCTATGGATGCCCTCTGACAGTACGAGTGTCCACTTGTTTGACAAGAAATATAAGATCACCCTCACCAGTAAGACCGACTGGATGGAAGGTCGAGCTGGATTACCGCTCAATGGAGACATCTGGTACACGGATGGAGCTAAGAGTGGGAACATAGCGGGTGCGGGGTTGTATAGGCGACGCGATGGTATAGGTAAAACCTTCCTCCTGGGCAACGACACTACCGCACTCCAGGCCGAGCTAGTTGCAATTATATACGGCGTTCTGGGGGCCGACCCAGGAGGAGATATGTATCTGCTCGGATAACAGGGCGGAGTTGGCAGCCCTGAATTCAGCAACGACAAAGTCGAAGCTGGTCTATAATTGATATGCAGCATTGAACCACTTGGCAGGGAAGGGACCGGTGGAACTCTTATGGATACCTGGGCATAATGGAATTAAGGGATATCTAATTGCAGATGACTTTGCCAGACTAGGGACCAGACAAAACCCCTATGGACCAAAACCTGCAGTGGGAATAAATCGGAATCTGATCAGAGACCGCATCAATGGCTGGGCAAGAGACCAGGATAATAAAAGATGGAGAGGAGTAACGGGTTGTCGAATAACCAGACTCTTCATCGAATACTCAGAGATTGAGAAATGGGCCCAAGAATTCATTAAATTGAACAGACACAAAGCCAGAACCCTGGTGGGAATCATAACGGGCCACCATAGTAGTCTGAATGTATATAAGCACAAGCTGAGGCTGACTGACAGCCTGGCCTGCAGATACTATAAAGAAGACGAGGAAACCTCGATTCATCTTCTTTACACTTGACCCGCATTGGAGGAAAAGAGGTACATTATATTAGGAACCCCTGTTATTCTAGAGGAGGTGAGGCTTAAGGCGGGGAACGTGCCTAAATTGCTCCTTTTATGGGATAGCATTTTTGGATAATGACCCGAATAAGAGGGGATCGCCAACCCATATAACATAATGTAATGTAATATTTCTCATTTAACTCCTGCTTGGGTTCCTGTGCCATTGAGAAGTTGAAAAAAAACATAGACAGATGAATTTTCAATAGTGGATACTATAAACGTTGTTTGGGATTTTCGGTAGTATATTTCTCGGTTAATGGGGGCTACTGCGAAGGCTATAAAGAAAACATTTACTGCAGTTTTAGATAACAATCCGGTGTTTTCTACTATAGCAGTTATAGTAGATGTTTTACAGCATAAGGAAGTTAATGTCTCTAATCCAGAAACCAATATTAATGTTCTACAACATTATTCGTATTTCCGGTATGCTCAGTTTACTTCCGTTGATGTAAAACGGTCATTATAATTGGATATTTACTGACAGACATCGCTCGTTGATTGCTGAACATTTAGAGCAGCTACTAATACTCGTAATATACCCATGTGATCATAAGCGTAAACATAGGTATGTGGTGATTACCTTGAAGAACTACTGTGTTGTCCAGATGGTTTTGAAAATACGGTGACGTAATGAGTTGCCCTGTTCCCGGACCTGACTATAATATGTGAATAACTTTCAGATGTAATTTGCTCTTCATTGTCCGCCTCTGTTATTTACGTCACGTCGGCAGCCAAATCCGGGCTTAGACTAATAAATATTTGTTTAATGTTAACCGATAATATTCCTTGACTTTGACCATCGTAAAGACCGTAGTAGTGAAATGGTTGATCACGTCGTATGATTATTTTTTGAACTATTATTTACTATGTTATTTGTGGAGCGCTTTTTCAAAATTATTTAATATAAATTCTATAATATTGCCGTAGAATTCCCAGTATAATTAAAACGGGCTGACGTTCTCGCAAGTGATGTATCCATTAAATATTACACTCGAATAGCTTCAGAAAATTAATGTTATAAGAAATTCGATTACTACACAGTCATAAACAAAATAGTAAATTATTGTAAGATTCGTTTAATAGATAGATAGAGTCACAGCCGGGACCGAATACCTCGTTCACTGCGATTATCGCTCGTCCCTATTAAAATTCGCTCGGTTAGTTAGAGAAAATAATCTAAAAGTACCGATAATATAACTTAATTGAAGTGTGCAAAATGGCCTGGTTTTTTGGCCGTTTCATTTTAAGACTCAATATTTACATTGTCATAAACAAGTTTATTCGGCTTTAAGTAAAGCCGTTAGATCCAAATTACTCTCGCTGTTTTTTGTCACAATATTAATCTTGAAAAGTAAGCTGGATAATATAATGAAATGTATTATTATTATATATGGTGCTTGTTCTGCGGCTCTATGATAAATATGCGGGACTATTAATATTCCAAAATTAACGGTGTAACGCAAAAAATGTAGTTACCTTTCAACGATGCATGCGTATTCAGATATGAGCCCGCATTCCTGGCCATGGAGATAATTTTTTTTTTTTTTTTTGGGGGAATTGATCAATAATGCCGTCTTTCTGGAGCATATTGGTCTATACACTATTCTTTCATTTGGATATAAAAATACCATATTAGCGAATACGATGGATATATAATTCAGTGCCTGATGTTACTATATTGAGAAGAAGCCGCTTGAGAATTATTGAAGTTGGGAATCGAGCTGGTTCTTCGCGACCGACACTACTTAGAGCTCCACTCATCTCAACTTATAACGCTATATGGTTGTTTATTATTATTTTATTGGGATAATCAAAAGAGTATAATAGCAGGAGTATTTTTTCATTAAAATATATTCTATAAACTTTAATATAAAAAAAAGTCAAAATTGACCCCCGCCATAAGAAGACTCTTTTTCATCCTGAGCAAATTCATCTTCAAGTTTTCTCCTAGCTGTCGTCCACTTTTGGCGGATATTTTTTTCAATATCTTGGAATACCTTTTCAGCCTTGGTGGCTTGCAATTTGTCGTCAGATTTTTGGCTCTTGACACATAATTTCCCGGGATCAATACCAAGATGCTTCAACACTTTAATCTAAAACAAAAAATTACTATAGTACAAATGTAACAATCATGCATATTTACTTACGGAAATATGTTGCCATTCTTGAATGACCCTACAGCATCGAACACGCAAAAGGTTAGAGTATTCCTTATTATAAACACACTTTTGGACGCACGAGACCAAATAACATTGTTGAATTCTCATTTGGGTTCTGTGTGCGCCTAGAAAGGCATTTCCTCAGCAATTCAGGTTTTGCCCTGAAAATAGGTTTTATCGCACTCATTATGGATGGTGCAACATTTGAACACTAAAAAAAAAACGGTGCGAAAATTTTTACATTTCTTTAACTTTAGGTAACATTTACCTTGTACAAAATCAAAAAATTTATTTGTTTTATATTCGAATTTATTTAAATTTACAGGATTCCTTTGAAGTCATTGGTTTATAAGGATAGATTCCTTTGAATATATTTGGCTTTGTTTGGAATTTTTTGAGATTGCGTTGAGTTTCTTTGGATTCTTTGGATTCCTTTGAAGTTCTTAGAATTCCTTTGAGTTTGGTAGGATGTTTGCCTTTCCCTATATCCCTGGAAATTAATTTAGATTTCGTTAAATTGCTTTAGATGTCTTAGGATTTATTTGTGTATTATTAAATTACTATCAATAATGTCTTTGGATTTATTTCGATTTGCTCAAATTTACTTGAGATTTATTTAGATTACTTTCAACCTCCTTGGTAATTTATTTTATATTACTTTGAATTACTTTGAGCCCTGGATAATGGACGAAATCTTAAACTTAATGCAAAAGAGACGAGGCTACAAAAACAGACGAGACGAAGAAGGACTGAAAACTTATAAGTCAATAAAGTGGGAAATCATTAGAAAATGTAGAAAAGCGAAAGAACAATGGATAGAAGATAAATGCAAAGAAGAGAAGATAAGTTGCAAGTAGGTAAGACCGATGAGACTTACAAAATAATTAAGAGGAACTTCAGGGATATAGGAACAATAAGTAGAAACGTTAGGAGTGAATCGGGGGACATACTGATCGGAAGAGAGGAGAAAGCGGATAGATGGAAGCAGTACTTAGGAAATTTATACGAGGGTCAGGAATTAGGAGATATATTAGAGGAAGAATCTAGCATCGATAGGGAAGATTTAGGAAAACCTATATTGAGAGAGGAATTTGAAATAGCACTAAGGGGGCTAAAGAATAATAGAGCGCCGGGTGTAGATAAAATACAGGCGAAAATTTTGAAATATGCGGGACAGAAAGAAGTAAATAGGATGTTTGAACTGGTAAAATACATATACGAAACGGGCGAGATGCCGTAGGATTATAAGAGGAACATTATCGTTACTATACCGAAAAAGAGAGGAGCCGACAAATTTAGAACTTTAGAACGATTAGCCTAACTTCCCATGCGTCAAAAATCTTAACCAGAATAGTGCAGAAGAGGATGGAAAATAGAGCGGAGGAAATACTAGGAGAAGACCAATTCGGGTTTAGGCGAAATAGGGGAACTCGCGAAGCTATTCTGGCGCTAAGAGTAATATTAGAGAAAACAATAGAAAAAGGAAAGAGCGCTTATATAGGATTTGTAGATTTAGAAAAAGCTTTTGATAACGTAAGATGGGAAAAAATGTTCGAGATACTAAAGAGCGCGGGAATGAAGTATAGAGATAGGAGAGTAGTACATAATCTATACAAAGAGCAAACTGCTGTTATAGAAGTAGAAGGGGAAAAAGGGAAGTAGGTATTAGGAAAGGAGTAAGACAAGGATGTACGCTATCACCACTAATTTATAATCTGTACATCGAAGAGGCGATTAATGTGGTAAAAGATAGAGTGGATTTCTGGATTAAAGTACAGGGACAGAAACTAAAAATGCTGAGATTCGCGGATAATATAGCAGTATTAGCATCTAGTAAGGAGGAATTAGAATCAGCATTGAACGAAATGGAGGCAGTGTTGACAGAGGAATACGGAATGAGGGTGAATAAGAACAAAACTAAAGTATTAGTGTTCAGAGGGCGCGAGAGCAGAACAAAAACGAAAGTGCAAATTAATAATGAAAGATTGGAATAAGTTAAAGACTTCACTTATTTAGGAACTAAAATAAATTGGGATGGAAGAAGCGATAAAGACATAAAACAAAGAATAGCGCAGGGTCGAGTAGCTTTTAACAAAAAGAAAGCACTTTTATGCTCGGGGGCAATAAACTTAGAAACCAGGAAGAGATTTTTGAAAACATATGTATGGAGCACGGCACTATACGATTGCAAAACCTGGACGGTAGGGGAAGCAAGTAGGAAGAAATTAGAAGCTTTTGAGATGTGGTGTTACCGAAGAATGATGAAAATACCATGGACTGATAGGGTTAGAAACGAGGAAGTATTGGAGAAAGTGGGCGAGAAAAGAAGTATGTGGAAAAACATAAAGAAGAGAATAGATAGAATGGTAAGCCACTTGCTGAGACATGGGGGAATAGTCCGCGATATTTTGGAGGCAGAAATAGGAGTGAAGAAAGGCAGAGGTAGGCCTAGACTAGACTACTGCTCGCAAATAGTAAGGGATGTAGGTTGTAGCACAATTAGCGAAATGCGTAGGTTAGCACAAGATAGGAGAAGCTGGAGGTTAGCGTCCAACCAGTCTTAGGATTGATGACCTAATGATGATACTTTGAATTTATTTGTATTTTTTTGGGATTTCTTAGGATTTTGTAGGATTTGTATTAAGTTATTTGGTTATTTGTAGTTTTCTTTTTGCATAACTTTTTGCATAATTTTTAGGTTTTACTGGAATTCACAGCTTTTTCTGGCATTTTAGATTTTTTCAATGAGCTTTTTCGAATTTTTACCGAAGTTCCCATTTTTATCCTTAATTACATGTTTACTTACTTCACTAAGATCATGGGAATCATTATTACACCTATTTTGAGAACCATTTTCATTAGTAACTAAAGTAAACTGCTCAACCATGTTATGTAAGTAAACAGTAACCGTTATCATCTATTACAAGTTATGCTAATTTGGGATAAGTATTTCTACTTTATAAATCAATGGCAGCTTTATTGAAAATAACGTTATGCACTTTAATTTATACAAATATTGGTTTCCTTGCTCTGCTTCTAGTGCCAATATAAAGAAATCAGAATAAAAGGGACCCCATTTCCTTCTAAAATTGCCGCATCATACATTAAATCTGGCGTCTCCTATTCCTCTGCGTGAAGTGCACAATTCAAAATTACCCTAATTATGTGGTTTCTTAGTTATTAAAAAGCCAGATGATCGTAAAACGCAATTCTCACGAACTTAACCGTAATTGACTTGGCGTTCGAATTCAGACTAATTAGTATTTATATTCCCGAGTTGCACCGTGGCACGCACGATCAGGTCATCAGGCATATGTTCACGGCTTACTACGAGTAGTATGTTCTGTTACGGTCGGTATTTAGATAACTAAACGAAATTGTTCTGCCGCCTGTGTTACCCTGCTGGAAAAAAAGCTGGCGACAGTTGAGGCCCAGGGCTTCGGATGGAAGTGATGTAATGGCCGAAATGGTAAATATGTAAGTGATGTAGCGTGTACAGTGACGAGGAAGGTACAAGTGATTCTACTGGTTCTGTTCACGCATTCTTGATCTTTCAGTATTAGTTAACGATAAATATGATGAGCTATTATAAAATAATCGTTAACTTTGAAAATTGGACGTTTCGCAGAACTAAAAATAATAGCTTTCTTTTTTATTTAGTAACAAATAGTGCTGAGATTCTTCGAAAAACGGTGTCTGATAGATTAGAGAAATGTTGTCATGTTGTCCACCATTTAGTGTTAGTATATGAATGGTTTGTTTATAATTGTTTATAATTTCGTATAAAATTGGTAAACAAATTTGTTTTGATTTTTTATAACTCAAAGTCAGTGCAAGTTATAACAACTTTCTTTAAGTATGGCAATAATATGTTTCCACCTCCAACTATTGATGTCATTATTCATACTTCTTCACTCAATACTAGCACAAATTCCTGTTTGGGGTTGATCGCTTTGAAAACATTTAGTTTTATACTTATAATATACACATTTTCAAACTGCTTCTGCTCTTTGGATTTTTGTGAGCATTAAATGGAATTTAAAAATGTACTGCTCATCAAGGATAGGAAAAAGTGCGAGATTCTCTAGGTATGCGCAGAAGAAAGAGTGAGGCAGCATTCGGAGGGAAAGGGATGCACTTTACGCGAGGCTAGATCGAACTCTCTGTACATTGTGTACACTGGATATTCACTCTGCAAATGTTTCAATCCTACTGAGCGAAAACCAGGCTATTTACTACCCACCTCGTAATCTGTCCGATATCGCAGTTTTGTGACTTGTTGCTATTCTTGATGAGCTGTATTTCTATACTAAAACTACGATTAAATAATTTTTTTACCGATAATACTTATTTCGCATGTAAAACTGCCTTTCTGTCAAACTGTTGATTGGTTTTGTTACGTTGGATATTTCACGATAATAAAGTTGAAAGAACAAATATAGTTATATAAATATATTTAACATCCTATCATTTCATTAACTGTTAGCAATTATTCATTGAATCTGAATAAACTTATAAATATGTATCCAATTTTCTTCACAGATATCTGCGAGTTCTGGTTGTTGGGATTTCATAGAAATTTTACCAATGAATACATGAATCTAGAAATACATACATATAACAACATACTTTATGCTACAATAATTTAAACAATAGTTTATTTAGCTTAATATACGCTAGTTAAGTGCAACACCATCAAAAAAGATTTATTAATATAGAAATATCATCTAATAAGAATAAAAATCCAAAAACACTTCACCATTTAATTTACTATTTTCTGAAATGGAGGTTAAAATGTTTCATATTTAATAGATAATCGTCTTGAATATGTAAAGCTTGAAGTTTAGAATGGCTTTCTAAATGTTGCTGTATATACTGACGTAGCAAATTTTAATATATAATATCCACAGATGAAAATATAAACAACACCATACGATTGTCAAATATAACTATACCATACCATTTTTCCATGTCTTTTTCTGGTGTTATAATTTAAATACTTTTATTTGCATATAATATTTTTAGAAGCATATACGCTTTTTTCATTAATGTAATAGCACGATTCCAGAAATTACAGTATATATCTAATATTAGTATTTACAGTAACGCGTTTTTTATATTAATTCTTAACGCAAAATAATATTGATGCAACTTCTTGTGATCTAAATTTTAATTTGTGCTTGGTATAATTATATACTCCTTCCTGGTGGACTTCATTAATATTATTTGGTACTATTTCATAATCTGAGTATCTAAATTTGTATCTAAATCAGTTGACATTTTGATCTAAGTCAGTTGACTATCATCTACGTAACTATATTCCAAATAGTTACGGAGCCTTGCGGAACTTTTGAAATTATTATTTCTAGGATAGATATATTTAATTTAGAGCTTTTATTGGCGATCTGCCAAACATGACCAGAAACATAATAAACAAGTGTCATACTGCAATTTTGAAATAAAAAAATGGCCAATAAAGTTAAGAACCTTATTCTTGATAGTCTTGTTAAGGGGAATCTTTTATCAGGACTTCTAACTATTATATCAATAATATACAGAATTCTTATATAGTAACCAAAGTTTAGAGGATCGGATAGGATAGACACATAGATCATCTCCTTTAATGTGCGTGATAAACGATATCTGAGATTAATTCCAAAGAATGTAGCTATTTCCACCCTTTAATACCACCCTATAAATCAAAATAAATGGAGTTTTTTCTATTTACCATGTCATGGAATCTATACAATCTAAGGATGTCTCAACTACAAAATATAGTGCTCAAACTTTCAAGTGAGGTCGAATATTTGGACATTATTTTTAAGAATAACTTAAATGTGACGAACGTACATGCACAGAAGTAAGCAAAGCGTATAATATACTACAGCAATGCCGTCGTGCAATTGGAAAGTCAAAGGGATATATCTCAAGACCACTTATTGGATCTAGTATGATAATATGTTACCTGGTGGCTCGGAATCACGCACTAGGATTACAGAACGTACAAAGATTGGAATTGTCTGACCATTACTCCTGAGATAAGAATCATACCCACATTCAACCCTAGAAGCTGCGTATGATCCTCATGCCTCTTGACTTGTATATAGAGAAGAATGTCTTAAAGATGGCTTTGAGATTATATGTGAGAGGTCTATAGATAATGACCAAATATTTGTGAGACAAACGCGCCTCATGGAGGTGGCAAATAAGCATTCTCCTCTTCTGGAAGCGAGCTCGAACTGATTCTCCTCCATCTATCTGAAAAGAACTAATAGGTTAGACTGAAATTATTTCTTCAGTAGACCCACACAAAGAAATGCCTGAGAGTGAGGTCAGTATTGGAAAAAATAGCAGCTCCGATGAATATAGCACAATGGGCCTGATACGATGGCCGGCATGAACTTAACGACAACGTTCATTAAATCGTGATTAGTTCTCAAACTTGGTAAACATTTGGGCTACATTAGAAATACAAATTTAATGTTGGAAAGACCAAGGAATTTTTCAGGAGTGGGAAACTCGGGAGAGAGATGGAAAGGTGTGTCTCAGAAGCATATAAACATGAGATGATAAGTTATTTATTCAGACTTCCCTTGACAGGCTTGCAGTTTGAACGAAAACGATTTATTGAAAGAAGTTAAGTAGGTGAAATTGTGTAAATGAAAAACCATCTACTTAATGAATTATTTCTGCGCGAGGTGGAACAATAATAATTAACGAAATTAACAACTTCCACTAGACATGGGTATGCACTGCCATTTCTTTAATTGCTATTTTTATTAATTCTTTTTTCGTTCAGCTTTGCCACCACATTCTTCTTTTCTAGTTAACGCTTTTTCTCTGGCCGATATTTGGTTGATTTAAGATTTTCGCCAGTCAATCTACACAAAAAAAACTCATTTACCTCTCACGAATGCGATCCAGTACTAGTTTTAATATAGATTTTTTTATCCTAAACATCTAATTATATTTTTTGTAATGTTTGGCTTTCTCCAGCTATTAGGACTCGTGCAAATAGCCATTTATAGCTAAATGCGAATCCACCCACTGCTTTAATAACATGCTTAAAACAGCGTAGCGATTATTTCTACGAAATGAGGTGAAACATGTAGTGCAACATATAACCTGAGACGTTGTAGGTACTCTATTATTATTGTTTTATTATGTAATTTATGACATGTTTCGGAGTGACTACGACAGTAAGTAGACAATAAACAAGTTGTAAATTTACTTCTGATAAAATACAAGGTAAACTAGGTGTCAATAGCAATACGATTCATACCGTTATTAATATGTGAATAAGTAAACATATATGCTTGTGTTACAGTTATAGCGTTTAGGATCTAACAAACATAACGCTTATTATTATAACGATAAAAACCATTTCAATTTAATTGCATAATTTGTTCTTTATGAATATTCATTTTCTGTGAGAACCATTAAGTTGCCTTTTCATAAAACTAATTTATTAGTAGAAAAACCTCTTTAATAATTTTTTTCACGTACAATTTCAGGACTACAATGGAAAGACCTGAGTATAGAGCAGTTAAGTATATCTAATATAGCTCTACAACTTGCGGCTGTAGGATTAATTTTTTTTTCGGATATGATATAGTTTTTTCGTCTGTAATCTTCGAGTTTAATGAAGAGAGAACTTGAGGCATTGTCGAGAACAGTTAGGAGCATTATGCTTTTTGCGGGGAATTGTAACTGAAAATCATATGGAATCGGGGCGGGTCATGCACACACTATATTAATACAGCATGATTGTTGAAATTGAGTGTTTATGGCGAGCACGAACCAGAATGTAATATTATAACTGATAAAAGTTAAAATCGCCATAGATTGCTGAGAAATCACGACATAGATCGAGTCGATTTTGACTGATGAGGAGACATTATTATACTGACGAATGTATATAATATCGAAATTAATTAGACAGTCGACTTCTATTCCTTCGGGTCATATTTCAGGGTCTTGGATGACCCGATACCCTGATATACTAAATCAGCCAAAAGAAACTGCGATTACTGTATATTTTAAATTTTATTTAACTAAAATAATATATTTTATAGACAAAGAAATGAAAACAAAGACACTAAGAATATTTACAACATTGTCAACGTTAACAAAATAATACTGAAATTATTATTAAGGACTACTTCTTACGATCAGGGAAATACTGCTTTACATAAATACCTAGCGCATTAGCACCAGAAATATTCGTTTTGTTGTCAGATTTCGATTTTGTGTTCGGATTCCATCTGGGACAAATGCCGAATCCTACTCGTGGCGGGGTCCCTTTTCAAAAAAAAAAAAAATAATAATAATTCACGACTATTCCAATTTTATAAATCAACATTGTTTATAATTGATCGTATTTTATAATTTTTCATAAAGTTACAGTTTCTGTATTCGCAATTTCCATAATAACTAGGTGAAAACTAACATCGGACTGCACCATCTGCTTACCGAAGCTAACTAGATTTTTCAGTTTGTTGATTGCGTAATCGAAAACAGTTGACTGACGTATGCTTAGATTCATCGCAGATTCCAGAAATCCAGATATACTGCTCGTCAAGAATAGGAAAACGTGTGAGATTCTCTAGGTATGTGTAGAAGACGGAGATAGGCAGCATTCGAAGGGAGAAGGATGCACTTTACATGCGACATTGCACTGTGAACTGTGAGTACATTCATAAATATATGAGTGAATTGTGAGACATTGAACTGTGTGTACATTCACATTCAATATATATTCACCGATATTCACACTGTAAAGGTCTCAATTCGACTGGGCAAAGACAAGGCTATTTACTGCGCACCTCGTGGGCGGTCCAATATCGCAGTTTTGAGACTTATTTCTATTCTAGACGAGCTGTACTGGTATTTGTATCCTATTGTATCGTAGTCTATTCTGTATGCTACGATTTCAGTTTAATCCCGATGCCGATATGTACAGGATGCATACGAAATTGCAGGTTTATTTCTGACAGAAATAAATTCTGCTGATTTTGTCCCTGCTCCTGAAGAACAGTTTGAAGAACCTTCGCTATGATTTTTAAACCCTAAACATACCTTAGTCATTTCCTTTTGAATTGGAATCTCTAATATGGTGTAGATGTCACTTAATAAGTGTGTTAATACATGACAGTAACCATATTCTAGGGGGCTAATATTTCGAGATGAGGGTTTTTAGAGTGAAATTAAGATTTTGCAACGAAATTTCCACTGATCCAATGTGACTTGTGCTAAATTCATCATAACGGTAGACTTACCCTTCTGTTGCTCTACTGTGTGCTAATGAAATTTGTGGCGGTTGCATTCTAATTACTAACCAATATTCAAACAATTTAATTCCCCAGTTTAATGTCACTTACCGATTACTTTTTAGTACTCCGGGTATTGCAGAATAATTTCATTATTTTTAACTATCAAAATTATAAAAAATTAACAGTTATTGCATATACGTAGTTGATAGTAAAATTTACACAGCTTATGTCCATACTATTCTCGCTGTGCGAAATTACGGTAACATTTTTGACAATTCGCTTTCCACTGAACATACTCTGAACTGTATACAACCTGCAGCAGAACGTTGATTATAAAATAAAGCACGTACTAAACTTTGATATTATATACATACTACGGCCTATATTTGATAAAGTGAATTATTTTAAATAAACGAGATATTAATTGAAGGATATGTAATGTTCAAAATTAAAAAATAAATAAAATATAGGCTACAAATAGGCCACAAGTTTATAATATGTTTAATATTGTAAATTTGTATTGTATGTTATTGTTTGTAAGATAAAGAATACGCAACACTTTACAGATTGTGAGGATCCATGTTGCTTTACTTTGTGTGTCTAGGTACTATTATGTATTGCTGAATACTGCTGTAATGTAAATGATGAGCCTCAGCTGAAGTTGTCTAAATAGGTGGCAGAGCTTAGTAAACAAAAACTGAGTGTTATTATCTTCTTCTATTAAGTTAATAAGTATTTACGCTACATAATTTTCCATATCGAGACAAATTAATTCCTTATTTTAACAAGTAGCCAAGACGAGGTACTCCGTTCTTTTATTTTTTACTAGGTTATAGGAAACAAATAAAACATTGTGTTGGTAATAAAAACTTAAAATCCTTTATTCTATATTTTCTAATTTTAACATGAATAAACATACTCATCGAGACAAATAAACAAAAAGGACCGCGAGCGTAGTCGCAATCGAAAATGAAAACCATATACAACATACGTCTTTCGTTTCCATATAATACACACTCATTTAGGGTGATGAGTTCGACCCATTCTGGAATGTTGATAAAATTTACATGAAGCCCGTATTTACGACATGTCGAATTACAAAATTCGTCCATACTCATCTATACATCTCTTATAGTCTACACAACACTTAAAAGCGCAAAATAAATTAACAAGTCCAGCTATAGTACAATTTATATCACAATATTAAAACGTCCTTGGCGCCATCCTCAGACGTGGATGGTATCCTCGTCCTCGGAGGGCGATCTTCTCCCTCCCGTGCCTGGCGAACCCGGATCGAGGGGTGTGTCGGGACTGGGGGACCTCGGCGACGGTCCCTCGGGAGTTTGGCTCGAGTAGTAGCTGGAGAGCGTGCTCAGGGAACTGCTGGCCGCCAGAGAACCTAGGTGCGCGCTGGGTCCAGGGATGCCCAAGCCCATTCCCGGAGGGTACAGTCGGTAGGGGAGGGGTTTCTGGAGGGTGGCAGCCGCCGCCGCCGCCGCTTGCCTGTAGTAGATATCGGCCGCGCTGGGGGCGGCGGTAGGGCCTGCTGTTTGTGGAGGGTACCAGCAGCCGTACGCCGGAGCACCGTATAACCTCTGGAAAGCTGCGTAGTTTCCAGCTTCGGCTAGTAGCTCTAGTCCCACCGCCGTCTGGCGTTTCCATTTTGTTCTGGAACAAAAGAAATATACCAATTAGTTACTTCTGAGGATGGTTCAATACAAGATCTTTAAGTCTACATTACCGGTAAATAAACGTAACAGAAAACACCATTGCAATTTAATTAAAATCAAGTCATATTTAACAAAATATATAAATCTAAAGCCACCAGTATGCTTTCAATGTGAGATATTTAAGAATTCGCCGCATATTC
The DNA here is from genome assembly GCA_037954035.1 of Rosalia funebris. Lineage (NCBI taxonomy): Eukaryota > Metazoa > Arthropoda > Insecta > Coleoptera > Cerambycidae > Rosalia > Rosalia funebris. Next base: position 11,391,803 of record JAZFAV010000004.1, read on the forward strand.
CATGCAACGAGCAAAATTGTAATGTCGTATTTAAATTATAGGCGCTCTTTCTCAGATGACCCAGAGAAAATATGACTGGGTTATGGTCGGGAGAACAAGACGGCCAATCTACACCTAGAACAGCAGTCCAAGTCCAAGCCCGCATTATGTCGAGTTATAGAACCGTATTCTGACTTGAAACTAACCAAAAAATCTCCTCATTCTTCAAATTTTAACCCCTCGTACCATGACTATGATGTTACGCTTAAAAATTTTCATTACATGACGATCAGTTCTCGAGTTAACTTGAATGTCCTAGTGAGTGTTATTCTCAGAGTGACAGTGAGTTGTAATAATATACCCTTTTTTATATTTAACTTATGGTAAACTACAAAAGTACTGTAAAATAATTTAAAAACGTTTTATACTAATTTTAATGTTGTTTTATTTTTTATTATTTATACAAAATTAAAACCTTTGCTTTTCACTTTTCATTTGTTAAACATTGTTTCGCCAACACAGTGGCTTCATCAGATGTTGAGTAGATAGACTATTAACAATTAACAAATAAAAAGTGAAAATCTAACCAGCAAAAGTTTTAGTTTTGTTTAAATATGGATTATCATCAAGTAACGGCTCAATCAATTCAGGATTTTTATTATTTGATATCCTGTGATATGATGCGCCTATAATAGAGTCCCCCGCAGTCTCTGCATAACCGGTCCACATCTTATCGATGAATATCTTTAAATTACTTTCATATTATATTATAGTACTTGAGTGTTTCTACAGTATTAATAATTATTGTTGGGAAAAACTATGGGAATTAGAGTTCTATAATAAATATTTAAATGGTAGAAATATGTTCATCAAACGATGCAGAAAAACCGTTAATAACACAAATTCTATGAGCATTCCTAAGAAACATTTATCCCATGCTCGGAGAAAATGAATTCAGCGAAACTCCGATATAAATTTTAAACGACATTTATACGTACACAAACAACAATTATATAAATATTATGGCTCGGATTATGTTGCAACACGCGCTTCTGATATTAAGAATTATTACGAATGCCACTCGTCATTAAAAAACATTTAACTTTTTTGTATGCGGCGTACGGGAATATCTGAATGAATTAGCATTATAAAATAAGTTGATGTCCAACAGGGTCGATGTTTTATTAGACGTTGATTGTTTGGTGAAACAACGTGCCCCGTTAAGAAAATGCGGATGTAATTTATGGCGGTCGTAAAATCGGTTAAACTGTCTTTTGGGGTGTTTGATTTATCGAGTAATATAAACCTTGATCGATTAGAAATCGCTACCCACGGCGTGGGATTTTTATCGATTTTTATAGAAATCGAGGTTAGACGAAATAAACACATAATAAAAAAATTAATATAGATATACAGTAATACATTTTACTGAGCTTATAATTCGTTTACTAATAGTTTTCGAATCACCACCCATTCTTATCCAAATGGGAATATGTAAATTTTTATGTTTCTTGGAAATCGTTCAACATATAATAATCAAATTTTACAAAGATAATTTATATCATTAAATAAATAAATGGTATTGAGGATTTTTTATAATTTCGAAAAACAAAAAAGTTACAGCCTCTCAAAGAATCAAGAATTTTTTGCCCTTCGGATTTTTTTTTAATATTTTTGTTGTTAATAAATATTAAATATTTGTTAAACCCCTTATAGCGGCACGTATCTTCTTCACGTACGAGCATTTTAAAAACGGCAATACGTTCAAAAATGGAGAAAGAAAACATATGAAGAACATGAATTCTTTAATTTTCTAAAGTAAGATACCAGCACTATTACGTATGAGGCTGGGCAATGGGAACTCCTGTTATGTTGACATTCAAAATTAATTTATCGCCCTTTCAGTCCTCAAATTTTGAAATAAAATATTTTTTTGGTGGCGCAAAAAGGTATCCATGCAGAGAGACTTTTTTAGTTTTCTATGTAGGGGATCTTCCATGGTAGAGGGTTTTCTATATCTCTGTATTAAGGGGGTCCCCCTTAAGACAATCTGTTATAAAATTATTAATCAAACTTGCCTGATAGACGAGTTTTCTTATTGTGAGAACTGTTGAGAATAACGGTTTCCTCTAATTATTCTCAATTCCATCAGGCTGCCCCAGAACTATATATCGCGATTTCATCCTTATGAGGAATGATCAGTGCAAGTACAACGGACTGTAATTTTATCCTAAAACTTAATTTAGAGCCTTCTAAGGACTCGCATTTTGAAATTAAAAATAATTTGTTTATGCAACAAAAAGTATCAATGCAGTGAAAGTTCTATTTTAAGGAAAAGAAAATAAAAAAACTTTTTTTTATGTTGGGACCCTATTAAGATAGTTTGTTAAAAAATTATTAGTCTAGCTTGCCTAATAGGCGAGTTAATATTTTTCTTAATGAGAATTGTTCAGAATAATGATTGCCATTTAATTATTCTTAGTTACATCAGGCTGTCCCGGAACTGCAATTTTATCCTTAGAAATGATGAATGCAAATATACCAGACTATGCCTAGCGTTCTGAAGATATTAGACCAGCCTTGACCAACCAGAAGCTGGTACGAGCAATACTTGTAGAAACTTGGCAAACGCCATTTATCTATTACATGACAAGTTTATCGCGTAGCAAACAGATCACGTTTACTAAATTTTTACGTTTTGAGAATGATACTTGAATTATTAACTATCAAATCTTCGAACTTGACATATCCATCATGGAAAGATTTTCCTTAGTACAATGAAACGATGGGTACAATGTCAAGTTTTGCCATAGAAACTTGAAAGTATTTGCCACTGTCAAACATGCCTTATCTCTATTTTTATAAGCAGGGATAACTTTTATAAGCATTCATCAGGGAATATTGAGGTATGTAGTGTGACCTTAAATATAATAAACAATGGAGCTGAAAATATTCGAGAAAAATATCACTAGTCAGAGGACGTAAAAATGACTGTCTTACTATAGACAGGAAACTAAAGTGGGGAATAATTTGTAATTTACTTGTTACGTTATGTAAACTACCCCGTTATAAATACATTTTATAAATTAACTATAAATTTTTGTAAGTTTGATAATCAACTGAAACATTACAAATTTTACAATAATTAGCAAAATATGCAATATTAAGATACTTTGGAGGTAACTAACATAATTAGTAATGTTCTAATTATCCTAGTTATTTCATAAAGTACACACACGAACTTTTAAGTTAAAATGCACAAATAAAAAAATACTGATTTGTTGCCAATATCCTTGGATTTCTTTTGCATAATTCAAGTTCTATATATTTTTTAGAATGTGGTACATTATGAATTTATTTTAGAATAGATGAAGTACCAGGAAGAAACATTTATGTAATATAATGTGATTGTCAGAGTATATTTTTAATGCCTTTCAGGTACTTACAAAGACGGAATTTGTTAATTAATTTTATGCTTTCTTCGGAACGTTTAAGTTAGGCCATTATTTTAAATTTACTGTGTATCATGAAATCGGCTTTTTTACAACCGTTTATTCAGATTGTGTATCGATCTATAAAACGTAATGGAATGTCGAATCCATCTTTCCAAGCTTCAACTCTTTTTCGTAAAAAAAAAATTAATTTTAAATGAATTAAAAGGATTTTAACTCCATAATGCGGTGTGACTGTCTCGTTTACTTAGCTAACAAAGCATATCGACAACTGTGAAATTTTTTTCTAGACGGTATTTATTTTTGACGCCAAAACTTAATTTTCCAAACTAATTTCAAGTTTAAATAGTGACTCAGCCCGTTTCGATATTAGTTTCAAACAAGAATAGTAATTTGTAAAAGTGGCTTTTAATTTTCTTAAATCAATAACGTGAAAGAAGCACGGCCCTCGAAAGTGCCATTTCATTCGGCTAAAGTGTCTTGTGACTGCCGTGTTATTTTGTTTTTGGGAATCTGCCGCAACTATTGTGGGCATTAGGTTAATTGAGGATTTGGTGGGGTACATGTAGAGGGTGGACCCTTAACCGATTTATAAGCGGCGATTCACAGGTAACAGATAGACCAAACTTGGCATAATTCGAACTATAATTACGATGATAATGAGGTTTCTAGGGGCGGAACTCGTTATTTTCGCTACAAAGAGGCCGAGGAAAATTAATATTAACAAATAGTCTGCAAGTATCAACACTTGAATTCAGTAATAAAAAAAAGTTATTAATGAATATTTTAAATAGACAACTCTATTGTTTTTAAAGAGGTTGTAGCCCAAGAAGACTATCTAACAGTTCAATGCGAGAAGATAGAATTAAAAAAAAAAAAATATGACAGCTTCCGCAAAAACAAAGATAAAGGATATAATGTAATAAATGTAATGGCTGGATGTAATAAAAACAAAACTATTGGTAATGTAATCAAAGACATAGATGGACGTATAATAGACGACGTTAGAGATAAACTAAAGAGGTGAAACATATACATTTTCGAATCCTTCGACGACGAGAGGCTGGTCTTAAAAAACGCACACCTAAGTTTTAAGATCAGAAATGGAATATGCCTTGGAAACTATGAAACTCGGTACAACTTTTATGTCCGACCAAATACCTGTAGAACTTATAAAATTATTTAATGACGATATAATTGATATTCTTCTCAATTTATTTAATATCATCTACGAAAAAAAGAGAAATACTTAAAAAGTGGTACTTTCTGCCTTTGTGTTTATTCCCAAGACATCAAATCCAAGGGAATGTTAAGATTATCAAACCATTGCACTCATAAAATACATCTTAAAGTTGTTCTTGAAGATTATTCACATAAGAATACATAGGAAGCTTGAAGAAAAATAAGCAATACATAGTTTAAATTTCGCGAAAGATTCGGGACAAGAGAAGTACTCATTGGGATTAACGTTTTTTTCCAAAGTTGTCTAGATATAAATCAATGTGTTTGCATGTTACATCGAGTTAGAAAAGATTTTTGATAAAGTAGAGGATGATGAATTACATTCACTACTTGTAAACAAAAACATTAACCCAGACAACGTGAAAATAATCAGTATCTCATACTGTGGCCAAAAAGTTAATACAAAACTTGAAATTCAACTGACGATTGGCACTCCATACTATATTTAACGACTCTTTGGAAGAATAATCAGTAGGAATAGCTACAAATGGAGAAGTTGTTAATAACATGAGGTATGCTGGTGACTGATGCCTTACTATTAACGAGCAATCGTAGTAACTTAGTGACACCATGGATACGGTCTAAAAATACATTAATGGTGCTCAGGAGAGATAGATAGGTTTGGAGGGATAAAGAAGTTACAATTTTTGTTATATTATAATTCGATTTATCATATTTTCTTGTGTAAGACACCAGCGAATCATTCTGATAGTTGTAATATGTTAAAAGTAGCGCCCAGGAGAGATAGACGATGCTTTCTCAAAAATTTACCTTTGAATTCAGCGCATCGCCAAACGAAAAGTAGATATAATTTTTTCTATATCATCAGTCGATTCATCACATTCTATTGCATAAGAAATCAATGAATCATGTTGATAATTGTAATATATAAAACGTGGTATTCAGGAGAGACAGACGGTACTTTTTTCAAGAATTTACGAAATTAAATTTAGTACATCACCAAACAGAAAGTAAAGAAGTATAAAAAGTAAATTTTTTTCTATATCATCAGATCAGTCGATACATTATACTTTTTTGTGTAAGAAACCAGCGAATAATCTTGATAGTTCTAATATATACGACATAGTACTCAGGCTAGTTGATAGTGATAGAGCAGCATAGTGATAGACGGTGCCTTCTCAATGATGTTTAAATTTAGCGCGTCACCAAACGAAAATCAACGAAGTTAAAATTCTCCCTATATCATCAGTCGATTCATAATATTTTCTTGTGTAAGAAAACAACGAATCATCTTGATGGTTATAGTATATAAAACGTAGTGCCGAAGAGATAGACGCTGTTTTTTCAAAAATTTACCTTTAAATTCAGCGCGTTACCAAACGAAAAGCAAAGAGGTTACAATTTTTTCTATATCATCAGTCGATTTATCACATTTTCTTGTGTACGAAATCAGCAAATAATCTTAATAGTTGTAAAATGTGAAACGTAGCATCTAGAAGAGACAGTCGGTGTTTTCTGAAAAATTTACCTGAGCAGATAAATCCGACAATAGCGAACACCGCTATAGAAGATGTGCATAGATATAGATACCTAGGAGTTTAAATTTCCACCCCCATACCTCCACTTTCTTCCTTCTTTCACCCGTTTTTTCAACAACCACTATTCCTCTCCTAAACGCCAGTAAGCTACGTAGCTATCTCTCTCGACTCTCATAGACTTTTTCTGCTCCTGATTCTGCCTGGTTCTAACCGTAAAACGGATGTTTCAGTCTAGCCAGAACAAAAGTAAAAAGTGGCATACCGTTGACGCCATTGCGACTGGGCACAACGTTAACAGACAGACTGAATTTACGGTATTATTATAAGGAGATTAGCGTGGAAAGTGACAGTCATGGTGTAATGGGGTGGGCGGAACTCGTTCGTATTTAATCAACGTGGCGGCCGGGGGTGATATACGAAGGGTCCCAGATACGTTGTTAGAAATTTGTAAAGTATAAACAGAAGCATTACCTTTGAGATGATATCCCGCTTTTTACTTATCCTAAGGCTATTAATCGTTTCTTGAAACGACAATAATCATGGGTTAGGATGTCGAATTCGATTCTGCAAGATTACGCATTTTATGATATGATGATGAAATTATGTAGATAACAGTTCTCTTGGCAATATTCTAAAAACTGAATCACCCATTCTACACCCAATAGTAATCAAGGGAGTGAAAACTGTATCCATCTTGAATAGGAGTCAAAATACAAGACAAATACTGGATAAGAACTTTCGAACGTCTATCATGTGGTATCACATAGTTGCAGGACTTGTAGCCTGTGTCATATTGAGATATGTATCACTTAAGAGCTCTCCTGCCTTCATCATATGGATGAACGTATCCGTCACCAATATTAGCACTTTATTATTTTGAGAATTTATACTGAATATAGTCCCAGTATAACAAGGATCAGTTATTTATCTAATGGTACCTACAAAAATTCAAGTCCTCTGATACGAATGTTTGAGAACATGAATTGAATAATGTCTGATATATTCCTGGTGAACAGCGATTTGTAATGGACAACCAGTTTACCTATACTTACTTTTAAGTACATAAATATAAATTATTGCGGTTAAATGCAGGGTAACAATAAGCCGCAATGTAATTGAGCGAAAAATACCAATATGAGGGGACCAAACTTGCAGTAAGGGGTCTTTCAATAAGGACGCTCGATTATTAAGTGTAAATATAAAAAGTTGTGTGTGAGATATCTACTCAGTTCTTTTTTTATCTAAAAATATGTTTTATGGCATAAAGCACGGAATATAGCGTAGTTCCTATTTCCTCCACGGCTTTGCTTGGTGGCACGTATTTTGGAGGTCCAATTTTCGATGACTGTCGCATAAATCTAGCTGAATTTGCTGAAATAGATGACGTTCGTTATGTTGACTTTCAGGGTATTAATTTGAGGTTTATTTGCATTGACCTGCAATTCAAGATAACTTTAAAGGAAGAAGTCTAAATGCGTCAAATCGCACGATCTCGGTTGCCAGTTCACGTCGCCGCTGCGCGAGGTAACTATGCCTTCAAATCGCTCGTGTAGAATATCCATCGTGGTATGCGCTATGTGGCATGTAGCGCCATCCTCTTGGAACCATATATCGTCGGTATCCATATTATCCAGATTAGGCTACAAGAAGTTGCTTATCATCGATCTGTAACGCTCGCCATAGACAGTTATGGCAATGCCAGTTTCGTTTTGGAAGAAATACGGACTAATGATTCCGTCAGACCAAAATCCGCACCAAACAGTGACTTTCTCGAGATGTATTTCGTGCTCGTGTGGATTGGTATCGTCCCAAATCTGATAATTTTGCTTGTTCACATATACGTTAATCTAAAAATGGACCTTGTGGCTTAAGATGATTTTTTGACGTTTGTGTCAATTTCCAACTGCTCCAGAGTCCAATCAGTGAACACACGACGTTGTCTATGGTCGTTTACCTTAAGTTCCTGGGTCAGTTGGATTTTATACGGGTGCAGACCCAAGTCCTAACGTAAAATTCGCCAAGTTGTCGATGTCGCAGAAAGGCGAAGTTCTTGTTAACGACGCGAAATTGACTGCCTCGGGTTTTCCCGTACACTCTCACGCACAGCAGCGATGTTTTCAGCAGACCTTGCGCTTCGGTGACGTACGGGTATTGGCTGATTATGTATCAAACCGGTTGACTCGAATTTGGCTACCAAACGCCGAATGGTTGACTCGGCGGGACGGCTGTGGCGAGAATAAAAATCATGTAATACGCGAAACGTTTTTTGAACGGAGCACTGATTTTGAAAATACGATTTGATAACTTGCACACGTTCTTGAACGTCATAGCCTTCCACGGTGATTTGCCATACAATACTAAATAATTTATAGTAAATTTGACAGATGCGGCTTTAATAACATGGCCGCTATAATCTAACAAATTTCGAGCGTTCTTATTGAAAGACTTGAACAAGTAAATCGGTATGTACTGAAACTGTTTAAATTTAATAATAACTAAGTTTAATTTAAGCATTTCAATTTATCAAGTTACATAACGAATTTAGGCAAACCATTAATTATATTTATTGGTCAATCAAATACTAGTATTCATATAGATGCAAGGTATATTTGTATTTGGGTTACGTTTTAAAAGTCATAAATTTAATAAACTTAAATGGTCGTAAAATCAACAATCATTTCTCCAAAACCAGATGGTCACGTCTTTGGTAATTTCGATAGCAAATTCGGATTGGATTACATATCAAAAAAGACTCATTCTATATATAAGACAGTTCCGTTATTTTAAATAATTCAAATTAATTCTTTTGCCTTATTGCAAAATATTTTTAATACTAATAACGGTTAAATGAATAAATAAATTGACTTTTTCGTATGCATATATAACAAACTTCGTTAACTTTAAAATAATACTTATTTACGATGTATGTATTAAATCAATGTTGGTTCAAGGGAAAAAAAACTTTGTGTTGAAAAGAAGTGTAAACGTACATTGTAAATTAATTCCGTTCCAGTAAATGTGTGTTCCCGTTAAAAAATTAACTATTTTTGTATTGCCGGTAAAAAAGCTGATTGAGTTATATTAACATTCTTTTGTTGTAATGTTTTGTGTTTGTTATAACAACGAATTTTTTTTTAACGCGAGGAATAAAAGTAACTGTTAAGAAATAAGACTCTCTTGCTATTACTGTTCTTACAATTACTAATACATTTTCTCTTATAAAAATAGGTGTAAAAAGAAATATAATTTATCTACATAGATTAATAGATATATCAAACATATTATTTAGAAGCGAGAAAGTATACTTGATGGTAGACCATCAACTAGGGTCCATACCACCGCACAATCATTAAATCACACTATCATTGTAATATTATTTACGATTATGTTTATCCCCTTATGTTTATTTATTAAAGCGAATACAATATTTTTCTGTAATTAGTTTCTGTAATTCTGTATAGATTTTCTTGCAGAATAATAATATTTCAACCAGTAAGTAAATCGCATTAATATTGCGCCTCCCCCTCGCTCATATCGAAGACACCTCCAGAGCATGCCTCTAGAGGCTTCGGATCAAAAACCAAAAGTTACCACGTTGTTCGCAAGGGTCGATTTACTATATTGATTTTGTCAACATGCCGAAATTCGAACGAAAAGCATTTCGTACATCGACCTAAAAATTCCGTGACACACAGACGAGATCAGCCGTTTAGTAGATATAGATTTTAATCAAATTGTTTGTATATTTCTTCCGTATTTAATTTGTATTTCATTACACATTTGGGAAGAGTAACAGTATATCCAAATATCACCACCAGTTAAAATTTCTTTCAAATAATGATAAAAGTAATAATTTTAGTTAACCAAATGGCCAAAAGAAAAGAAATATTAAATTTAACATTATAATAAGACAAAGGGATTATTTCTCAGGATTAACAAGAGCACATCAGTATCATTAAAATTATCATGGGCTTTGGGTATGGGGATTGTGTAATTTATGTGTTATATTTTTCATATTTGAAAATTTAAAACTGTAATATATAAGGATAAAAATAATGAAGACGTATCTATTTAAAAAGTAAACAAGAATGATCAGAAAATGATGAAATAATAAAAAAAATTGTTCAATGCGAAAATTTGTTATAGAGGAAATATACATGTCCCAGCAAGTGGCCTACCATTCTATCTCTTCTCTTCTTTATGTTTTTCCACATACTTCTTTTCTCGCCGACTTTCTCCAATACTTCTTCGTTTCTAACCCTATCAGTCCACGGTATTTTCATCATTCTTCGGTAACACCACATCTCAAAAGCTTCTAATTTCTTCCTACTTGCTTCTCCTACCATCCAGGTTTCGCAACCGTATAGTGCCGTGCTCCATACATACGTTTTCAAAAATCTCTTTCCTGTTTCTAAGTTTATTACCCCCGAGCATAAAAGTGCTTTCTTTTTGTTAAAAGCTACTCGACCCTGCGCTATTCTTTGTTTTATATCTTTATTGCTTCCTCCATCCCTATTTATTTTATTTCCTAAATAAGTGAAGTCTTTAACTTCTTCCAATCTTTCATTATTAATTTGTACTTTCGTTTTTGCTCTGCTCTCGCGCCCTCTGCACACTAACACTTTTGTTTTGTTTTTATTCACCCTCATTCTGTGTTCCTCTGTCAACACTGCCTCCATTTCGTTCAACGCTGATTCCAATTCCTCTTTACTGGATGCTAATACTGCTATATCATCCGCGAATCTCAGCATTTTTAGTTTCTGTCCCTGTACTTTAATCCCGAAATCCACTCTATCTTTTACGACATTAATTGCCTCTTCGATGTACAGATTAAAACTTAGTGGTGATAGCGTACATCTTTGTCTTACTCCTTTCCTAATACCTACAACCCTTCTTTCCCCTTCTACTTCTATAACAGCAGTTTGCTCTTTGTATAGATTGTGTACTACTCTCCTATCTCTATACTTCATTCCCGCGCTCTTTAATATCTCGAAAATTTTTTCCCATCTTACATTATCAGAAGCTTTTTCAAAAAGTTTCTATATTAAAAAAAATATATTTTCAAAAAATAAAATGTGGGAACAGTTTGTATTGTATTTTTTATTCATAAATATTGAGGATTGTAGAACATTTTCAGCATCTGAACTAATTGGGGTCCTTGAAAATTCAATATTAACATAACACCTTAAAGGGTCAAAAGTTTTACAGCAAACTAATGATTTAATTTGTCTCCTTCAAATTTACAAATTCTAATACAAACGCTGATGGAATACAAAGATATTGAAAGAAAATTGTCCAAGTATAGAGCTTTGAGGCACACTAGAGGTGTGTGTGTCACTACATATTTAAAGCAACTACCCTAATTTTTACAAATTAAAACCTACTCTGTGTATAATGTCAATCATGGAAAAACATTGTCTTTACATAGCGCTTCCAAAAATTTCGAGGTACATGGAAGAAAAAAAATACTAGAACTAACAAATAAATGAAGAAAGGTTTATTTTGTTATTTCAATTGATTATTGATATTAAATTTAATAATATGGGAAGACCATCGTAATACAATGAGAAATATGTATATAGCAAACTGCTTCAAACCCAAATCAATAATACCTTTATTAAATTTACCAAACCATGGGTCGGAGACAGATGAGCGAATAGACCACTTATTGTCGTAACAGGTATTAGGTACTTTGCCGGGCATTAAACATATCTAATCGAAATTCAATGGGTTGTATTGCTCCACATTCATTACTGCCACGAAGAGAGTCCCCTGCAGCTAATTACAACAAACCGCAATGTGAACATCTTGTAAATATAGAATTCGGCAGTCAGGCTACTAGGAAAACACGCAACGTTATGAACAGGCACTTTGCGGCGGACCGTTGCACCCTATTGTGCACCCTTTCAGCCCCCCACTTGAAATAAATTACGCTCCTAAATGTGTGTCCATAAATCAAAACTGTACTCTAATGATTTCGTAGTTCCCATTCAAAATGCAAATTTTGTATCACTTCATTGCAGTTGTAAAGATTTGTCATGCTAAATTCTCGTAAAACGCTTCAATGGCTTCTATTACTTTGCGGCTTTGTGTTCCAATGTTATATAGAAGTGAATTATCGCTTACATAAATCGCTTATTGCCGGTTAAAATACTTATAAAGTCAGCAAACGCGAGGACATCAGAAAAACTTGAACTATCGGAGGTGTTTAATCACACAGAGTATTTCAAAAACCAGCTAAGGTGACGAAAATCATCTAAACGAGATGGGGAATTTCCGAACCGCTGAGCATGTAGAACTAGATCTACGGAACAACCAATTATATTACCAAATTTGACCCCAATGTACTATTTTTCATTTATTTAAAAAAGGCAACTAGATGGAACGATCTGAGTAGAAATAAGGTTAATTTCATTAAAGTTTATTCGTCACGTACTCGGCAAATTTAACTCACATGTCTAGACGAGATTGTGTAAATAATGAAGTTGTTTTTTACTAGATTTCATCTAATTTTGTATATGTAATTTAAACATATATTTTATTTGATTTCCGTTGTTTCAATTTCTGAGACAGACGTTAGAACGAGAAAGAAATAGAATCACTGGAACCGATATATCTTTTGCATTATTCCCATTGTCGTGTAGATTGAACCATATAAAATATATTACAATAATAGCTCAGTGATTGGAAAGTCATTGCTATTTATTGCGTTTATTGACATTTAGGTTTGATCCCCAACTGAGGCCATTGGCTTAGGGATTGGTTATATGTCTAGTGGTATTTACTGTGTACAATCGTTCTCTCTCTCTAGATTAATAAAGTTATTTGTGGGAGGCATAATGTCTATTTTTGTGGTGTCCAATATACATAAGGTATACATTATACAATACAACAAAGTACATAGAACATCCTGAATAACTAGTACAAAATAAAAAATGGAAGGATGAATATAAAACTACAACTGCACAAGATTCTTACAGGCACTTACTGGGTTCGCATAGTGTCTTACTTAATTTAAATTTCTCTAATAAGGTGTAACTGTTTTTAAAGTATGTCTTTAAAGCCTGTATATAACGCTACGTTAATTGATTGTAAAATGGAAATATTGCAGCCATATAAGACATCATTGCCCTATATTAAATCGTATGCCAATAAGGTATATTGAAATTATGGTGAAATGTTTATTTCACCTAGTGAACCCACTTGGGTGAAATGTTTATTGTTGCACAATTACTATAAATTCGCTGTTATAACTTCATAACATTTAGTATGAATAAAAGTAGCTGTTGATACGTACCATCTATGGCCGAAAAATGCACAAGTATGTTTCGTATAAAACTTAATTATTTTGTGTAGTTTCAACAAATCAGTCTTACGTAGATGAATGTTTGAATTTAGTTCCAGAAAGTATTTTTATAGTGTGCATTAATGAAATAATGCAACACAATAAATCGATTTTACTGTTATAAATCGTTTCTTCTAGAGTTATTATATATTATATGGACCATAGAAAGCGACTAGTTTCACAAATACTGTAAAAGGTTCACTTTTCGCTCTTAATAGTATAAACAGAAAAATATTTCGCGTAGATGTTTGTGTCTAAATGTGAATAATTCGTACTGAACTGAATACAGCGCATTTCTGGCGTGTAATTAAGTCACCACGCTTGACCAGCAGTAACCAACATGTGGCGTAGAACGAGATGCCATGATAGTGTTCTACAAGTCGAAATACATTGTTGGTAAAAATATATGTACAATTTAAAAAAAAATATATATATATATATATATATATATATATATATATATATATATATATATATATATATATATATATATATATATATATATATATATATCAAAAGCTATAAGCATACGATATAAAGGAAAGTATCCTTACTCGGATGGCAACCAAGAACGTCCTATTTTTTTATCTTTCCTGTAGCTTAGTATAGTATAATTCAATTTGAGGCTACGGCTTCATTGGATGATAAGAGACCTGGTCGTTTTGATAGCTTTACCAGTGTTGCCATAGAAGAAAATATTCAACTGGTTGAATAGTGTTTCAAGTTTAATCCTAGTGTGTCAGTCCGTTTGAGCTACGGCTTCGCTTAAGTTCGCCAAATAAAACACAAGATATATGTCACGTTATATACGTAATCTATATCCAATGACGCTATGGCGAAAAGAAACAGATTTCTTGCTTTAAACTTGAGAAGTTGTGTCGAGGCTCATACTTAGATTGGAGGCTATGTTAAGTGTAAAAAATACAGAATCTAGAGAAGCGAAAATTCGTGCATCTAAACCATTACATCTTAAGGAAATCTAGTTCTATTTGTTTTACTGGGCTGCTATTAGGGAGTACTTGCTTCTATGGAAGCCAATATCAATCACAAATAATATATGTTTCTCTTAACTACTAAAAGGTTACCCGTTTATGGAGGAATGAGATCTCATCGTGAATCTTTTTTAAATCACAATAGAGAAATTAACCTAACCCTAAGTTACCTAGTAAGGGTGAGGCCACCTTATTCCTCTAATCTTAAGCCGACCGTTTTTCCTGGAGTCACTTGGGAGATATCGACTAAAAATACCAAACTTTACAGAACTCCATTCCTGAACTAAAATTTGATTCAACTATACACAGATTCAGTAACATATAAGTCGGAAATCGAGAAAGGAACCACCAAATCGCCAAGCGGTTATCAAAGTAGTTCCCGAATAGCAAAGCTATTACATAATCGCTTTAGGAAACAACTACTCCTCGGAATAAAGCCCCGCCAGGCATTGAATTATACTCAGAAGCGATCCTCGACCCCTCTCTCGTGTTCCTGTACGATCAGATCAGGTTTCAAAAAATAAAACCCTCCACAGGTAGGATTCGACATTTGTCCCGGATCGGAACCGAATGACATACCGCTGTGTCGAACTTATTAGTTCTCATCAGTGCCGTACACGGTACGTTGATTCAGGACAAATGCCGAATGAACTTTATGGCGTATACATCTTCATCGATACGATCTCTGTCAGTAACATAAGTCGGAAATCGAGAAACGAACCACCAAACCGCCAAGCGGTTATCAAAGTAGTTCCCGAATAGCAAAGCTATTACATAATCGCTCTAGGAAACAACTACTCCTCGGGCTAAAGCCCTGCCAGCTTTGTTATTCTGTTGAATTTAGCATATTCGTTTTATTATGTATTTCCATAATTGAAGAAATAGTTAAACGGATAAATATGTTTCATCAAGTGGGCTAGTAATAAGAGGTTTCTTTTACTTGAAAAAATTAAAAAGGAGAGTCGATTAGGACTAAATTCAATTTTAGATAATGTTTGTGACGAATGTGCAGTAATAACACAAGTGGCGACTGATAAAATTCATGCCGCTGCGTTGTCAGTTCTCGCTCTCGACCGAGCAAAGCTTAAACTGTCATATATTAAAAATATTTATATATTCAAAGAATCGGACAATAATTGATTTTTTTAATCCAAAATACTCATAATAATCTTATGTATAGATGAGTTGTTTTTGGAAAAAGTGTATAGAAAAGTTTTCAAGTTATGATGTAAAATGAATAACTTTTAGTCGACTGGTGTATTCAAACCATACAATAAGTCTAATGTTGATGATGAATATCTCCTTTGTACGGGCAACATTTTTTCATTAATATTTCGTTCATATTAATGAAATCCTCAGCAGGTCTGGCGATGCACAAAGGGTATAATTGCAGAGGACGACCAAGAACAACGAACGACTCCATTTATATCAGGTTATGTAATTAAATGCAATTACATGAATTTTTACCATATTTGCACGATATGACATCGGCATTACAGAGCAATTACACTCGGATTGTATTGCTGCACGCAACGACAATCAACAACGAAGTCGCTGATTTATCAACCGTCTATTTAACGTCCGTCAAATTACCCATTTAATATCTAATCACTAAGTAAAATTAATCCCATATGAATGGAGTTTAATGTCGTTTATAACAACGTCTGGTGGCGTATTAGTGAATGGGCCGACAAGCGAAAGATATAACGCGGTAGTTTGGTTGCGTATAATTAAATGTAATTTTTACTAGTTGTGCACGTTAAATAGCGTTTAATGCCCCAGCAGTAGAATTAGTTCAAGTGGCGGTAGCACGTTATGCGGCCATAATGCAATTCTCATAATAAATCTCGACTGGTTGACAAATAACCATTAAAAATGCCTGTGGTACAAAGTAGGTCTATTGAAGTGTGATAAACAAGAAGCGACCCCATTGGAATACCGACAATGCCTTAATATGTCATAAAGGACGTAATTTTACATGCTAACCACAACCGCATTTATTATATTCACATTAGGAATCTCACTCTAGTTTTTACTTACGCGTTTGGTGCACCTTTGGTGCGTCGAACAACTGCCTCAGCCTCGGTGGTTAGAGATCGTTTATTGGTATAATTGTTGTTGCATAACGGATCCGCAATTTAGGAACTGACAAGGATTAGCGGCATTAAATATATTTTCTGAAATACTAAAAAGCGTGCAATTTATTTTGGTTTAGTATTCGGAGGCAATTTAGCCGTGAAATCGCGATTTGGATAACAAGTTGTAAAAATATTGTGTTAGGAAACATTGCGACAAAAGGCGTTACGTAATTTTGAGGAACTAGTGATCAAGTTGAAATCATTACGCTGAGGAACAGTCAATTTGTTGCCAGGAAAAAGAGTCGATTTTAAATAAATTACTGCCCCTGATGCTCAAAATGTCATTAGTTTTCCTCGATTGTCTCTAGTTTCTGAAATAAACATACATGATAAATATCAATGCAAAGTAAAAAACACGAAATATTGGTTGAGGAATAAGTTCGTAGGGTTTTTATCAAAGAGTTTTATTAGAATAAAAAACAATGATTATAACAATAAATGAATCAATAATGTATTCGCCGTTACTGTTTATGACCTCCTCCCACCTTTCGACCAATTTGTTGATCCCGTTCCATCAAAAATCGCCCGGTCTGATGTCGAAGAACTTGGTGAGCCAGTCTTTGAGGTGCTCTTCGTCGTCGAATTTGTAACACCCTGATATGGTTCGACAAGGGGCGGAAAATATGGTAATTGATCGGTGCAAGGTCCGGAGAATACGGTAGATGCTGAAGGACTTTCTATTCGAGCTCTTGGAGTGCGGCTTTGACGATTTGTGCTACGTGCGGTCTGGCGTTGTCGTGAAGCAGTATGGTTTGGTTTTGTCCATCGGGTATTTTCAATCGAATAGCCACATTTACCCGACGCAGCTGGGCAACATAGAGTTCCTTCTTGACTGTGGCGTTCTTCTCAAGCATTTCCCAATGCACCATGCCTTCCCAGTCCCACCAAACACAGATCATGGTCTTCTTTGGGTGGAGGTCCGGCTTGACTCTCGGCTTTGGCGTATCTGCTGAAGCTATCCACTCCTTTCTTTGCTTCATATTGGCGTATAGGCACCATTTCTCGCTCCTGTGACGATTCGGTACAAAAGCGCTCTTTATGACCGCGTACTGCTCGATGGCAGATGAGACGTTGAGAAGCAATTTGAAGCCGATTTTCTTTGTTGTATTCATTAAGCTCGTGAGGCACCCAAGCACCCAATTTTTCGGCAAATCCCATCGAGTGAAGATGGTTATGTATTATCACATGGCTATAGTCTATTTTTTCGGTCAATTCCCGACTTTCTTGGGGACCGTCCGCCTTCAAAAGTGCCTTGAGACGCTCCTTCTCGAATTCTGAAGGTCGCCTGGCGCAAGGCGTGTCGTCGAGGTCAATGTCGCCGTTTCTGAATTTCGCAAACTATTTCCATCCTGTAGACTCGCCTATGACATCTCCATATACGTCGCAAATGTCCCGAGCGGCTGCAGCAGCTTTTTGACCTCGATGAAAAGTGAAGAAGAGCAGGGGTGTCGAAAATGATGATTTCTGCCGCCTGGATATTCCATTTCTTAGCCCGAAAAATAATGAAAAATTAAATAACTCAAAAAAACGATTAGCACGGTATTGTAGAGCAGAATGAGCTGTTTCGAGTAAATATAAACATATTGCTAAACAACAATGAAAATCGTTGTAAAATAAAAGAAACCAAAAACTCAATTCCTCAACCTATTAAAATAAGCAACTTTTCTTGTTTTGATTTTTTTGTATATGAAATCTAACAAGAAAATAAAGAATAGTTGATTTAGAAAATATTAAAATTATAAAAAAGTTTGTTTTGTACGATATTCTTTTTTATTTTTACTGTGAACAGTCCCTCTGCTAACTCCAACAGTAATCTGCCATCATGTGACGATCTCACGTTCCTTGATACCTTCCTTCCACTATTCAGATATCCTGATGAAACCATTCACCCTGTTCCTCACTATACTCTCCTAAATTAAATGGAAACTGGTCTAACAATAAGTGACTATGCAAGAAATGTAATTTAATGCTCATTTTGGCTCCTAAATTTTCAGAACAAATTATAGAGACATAACTAAATCATTCATCAGATCTTGCGAGTATAATGATTATATATCTGTTAAAATTAGGATGTTTTACCAGTTTTTGAATATTTGGACCGTCAGAAGTCCCTGCTTTTAATTTTCAATTTTCCTATACTCAGTGCTGGAAATGCTTGGCAGATGTATTTAAAACCATCACTTGACTTGTCCAGTGCTATTGCAAACTGTTTCATTAAACCCAGTTTGATGTGAAGAGAGGTAGTATTATTTCTCTATTTATTAATGACACGTAAACAATATTGTCTTTCCAACGGTCATAGCGTCTTTTCAAAGGCCTAACAGTTTGCTGCCAATGCTCTTCTCTTGCACGACTATCCCATAAACAGAGGCGACAAGGATATTTGGTATATCCTTGTCACTTTGCAGTCCAAGACGTATGGTAACCATTTTTAAATCGACACAAACAAATCACTGATTCTGATTTTAACGTATTCAATTTAGTTAATACAATGACATAATGTAAAATTAGGGTCCTCGAGTATTCAGAAACCGATCTTAAATTTGTGGCAACATAATTTTCTTCTTCCCCAATGTTATCAGTGTTCTGGGACAGATCGTAAACATCGTGGAAAATTGATCCTGATCCTATGCCCAGAAATTGTATTTTAATTTTAAAAGCGAAACGCGAACTTGCAAACGCGAAAAATGCATGTTATATTTCTTAATACATCTTATTTCCTAGCTTACTAGCATGTATGTACTTTCGGTACTAGATAAAAACAGAATCGGGTTATTTGTAAAGGCTTTGAAGATAATTTAGAATCAATTACTAATGTGGCAATAATAATTGTAGTCGTGTTTCCCGTTTATTATGTCACCACCATATTAAGTGTAAGATATGTTATACTTGCAGTGAGAATATCGAGACTCTCGATATCGGTAACAGATTTATCCTCAGTCGACTCGAAATTGTGGGGATATGTTGGATTTATAAGTAAAAAGAAACTTAATATCCTGTAGAGTGGGCGACAAATATTTAAGTGGTCATAAAGCACAGTGCTATGTTCATCTTAGAATAATGGTTCATAAAATAAACAACCTTGTTGTTTAATCTCTGTATTTGCGCTTCATTTGTTTGAAAATCCACATTCTTAACAGTTTTAGAAGAAATATGAACCTCAGTGACAACAGCAAAGTTTGAGTTGTCTTCTGATAGAAGCTAACTTTTATGCTACCTGTGTATAATTTAAAAATTGAATATTTCACCTACACCTATCTATATAGTTTATTTCATGGCTATTTGCCAAATAAAAAATCTCAAACAGTTCTTATCTCTTACCGTAGATTGTCTTATGGCTAGACTCAGGTAGACTGTTCCGTTTATCGGCAAGATAATAGAGTTTCTTATTTGGCAAATAGCGATGAGATGAATAGTACACCTATCGCTCTGTAGGCGTTCAATTGAGAGCCTACAGAGCAATATGTGTACATTACTGTAGATCAAACAAACTAACAATAATTAAACGAATTAGTACGTAGATGTTCGTACATTCGTAGTATGTTCTTGTACTCTGTATGTATGTACATGGTGTGCAGTAGAAGGAACTATTAGTAAAATTATTAAAGTGGTGAAAGGTTCTTTCGTAAACGTAGGTATTGCTGCCGAAGAAGTGATGTTGCTTGTGGTGATGCAGCTTTGTACATGACAAACACAGTAGCAGTAAAATTAAAAGAAAGTGTCTTCATATGACTCATGCATACATGGCTCATGGCCACCATCAGATATTGGAGGAAATTCGGGAACAGTTTACTGAAGTTGAAGATTGTGTATTTGCAACAAAAAACGTTTAGAAAGAAAACCGGCTATATATATTTTGCCAAATCTAAAACAATCTTCGAATGCAATTAAGTCTTCTACGGTACGAACGGTACTGATGTTCTGATATACACTGAGATTCATTAACACTGTTCTGAATGAGAGAATAAGTTAAAAAATATAAAACTGGTGTATTCTATTAATCAAAGTGTATAGCTAAGTTTTTTATTGGCGTAAAAGAAGTTGTATAAACAAAAATACGTGTAATAGTTATTCTGTTGCAGTAAATATTACTAAAACATTGTTTCGCAAAACAGTAAAGGGAATGATGCAAGTGAAACTAGGATTTGAACAAATATGAACATCAACAACAAATTTGAACAAAGACTTTCATACCCTGAAATTAATTAACTTCTTTAAAAATAACAGAAAATATTTAAGGGAAATAAAGGAAAATACTTCAACTATTGTTTCTACTTTTGGCTTTCGTTCTCCATAGTTCATTATATGTTAATTTGAAAACATGCTTCGAGAATGTATTGTTTACTCTGTTTTTTTGCCATCCTAACAATTACTCATTTACGGAAAAAATAAGGAAGAAAAATAATGAAATAAATCATTATCTTACCTTGGGGTAAGATCATGTAAATGCGGAGAAAGGTTTTTGTTTTTTTTTTCTAGCTACTGTAAAATGTTGATTTATTTTAGATATTTAATATTTCTATTTTGTGGCAATCTAACTTTTATATACCTCCATAGACAAGAGATATGAAGAGAAAAATGGATCTAAATAAAAAATTGTATTTATTATACAGGGTGTCCAAATCAACACTGAGGAGGCAGTTTGAGTCTAAAGATGAATAGCTCTACAAGTTGATTTTTGGAAATCATTTAACCTTTATATCTTAGAATGTATAAATAAACTATATCTAGGTTTTCTTTAAAATTTCAAACAATCATTTGTACAACGTTTGCACATACAGGTCGTCAATAACAGAAAACAGTGTGATACACATACATCATTCTGTAAAGGTCTCAATGACACTGAGTAAAGACCACATTATTTACTGCGCACCTCATGGGCGGGTCGCTATAGCAGTTTTGAGACTTATTTCTATTCTTGACAAGCTGTACAGTATATAGCTAATTTACAAGGAACTATACTTTTTTGTGTCTAATGAAAAATTGTTCTTTTGCAAAAAAACTTAATCAGGTAATCACATTTTAAATAACTACGAATGCATGTTTTTATATAATTTGATAAAAACACTGTGTGGTAGTTTGGGAAATAAACTAATTGTAAGTATATGCTTGTAAATTAATCCCTGCACCGAAATTATTTTCATCTTTAAATGTTTGGAAATAAATAAAAGCTACATGATCTGCATCGACAAGATTGCACATTCACATATTGGGTGGATTTCTTACAATACTCTGGTTTAGTTGAAATGACTTTATTCAACATCTCAATCAATATTATTTTCTTATAAACTCTTGAATGAAACAAATTGTGGTGGCTATTTTTGTTGATATAGTGAGCCTTTGTCGACTTATAGAGTCTTAAGTCTTTTATACATATCTACATATGCCAGATGTTTGCAATTTTAGAGATAAGCCTTTCACCGAAACCAGCAGCAAATATTACAAATTTGACGGTAGTGAAAGGATAATAAACATTACTATCCTTATTACATTAAGAATCGTTATTTTACTATCACCAAAAGCAGCATTCAGGGTTACAAAGTAGACTGTAGCGTAAAGACAAAAATGTCATTATTCTTAAGTTACAAACAGTATTTCATCAAAAGTATTTTATGATTTTATATATATTTTTTGTTTCGCTGTATGCTATATATTTTTTATAAATATGTTAATTTTGATTTCTCTTATCTATTTCATTCACATACGCAGCTGAAGTCGATATTATCCCCGTCTCTCATTTAATTAATTATACACCCTTACTTAACCACGGCAACATATGTACCGAGCAATTTTCCGGCATTATTGATTGAAAATACGATACGCCGACTTTTATCAACGGAAAACGCCACGGCCTATTAATATTATGACGCGTGCTACTGTTGTGAATAAATTAGAAGTTGCATGGTGTCGAGGAACAGGTCGTAGGTTCTTACAACAATTTGCCAGCACTTAAGGGTAGTTTAACATACATTATTAATCTTAGATAAGACCACTTCTTAAACACTTCCGACGGCAGCTTTCAATTGCGCCGTTGCACTCGGATGGCTGCCAGACACGCCATAGTTGCCGACGGTGTTGCCTAATCAACTATTTTCTAATAGGTTTTGCTACTTTTCTTTCCTCAAATAATACTCCTTTCTGAGCTATGGTATGCAATAAAATTTCTCTGTCCTGAATGGACATCAGTTTATATCAAAGTGATTTCATCTAAATATACAGTGAAGTCCATTTAGAACTAGGACAACTCTTTCATTTTTTTTCCTGGACATACGGTTCGAATTTGATAGAAGTAGTACAAACGAAAGCAAATCCTACCAGATCATTGATTAACATTATAACTTCTACCAGTAAATTTCAGCTCAGTATATACATAAGAACAATTACATTGCTATTTGATTGATTTATTTAAACGAAATATTTTTGGCGACATCCTTTTTTAATCGCCTCTCACATATCAAGAAAAAAACATTCCATTTACAATTTAGTTATAAAATAAAACCTCCAACTGTACCTTGGTTATTAAACAATCTATTGAATACGATGGGCATACAGTTAAAGCCCGGTACAGAGCTAATAACAATTCATTTGCTCTCGTATTTATAAATTGGATGTCACGTAACGTATTCTCTTCTAAAGGGATTTGCAATAATAATATTATTCGTACTTCGAATTTGAAGTGACGAAACAGATCCAATGTTGGAAGTGCTATTATGTGGTATCCATCTGTCGCTGTGCATGAATGGGGTTATATCCATCTTCATTTGTAATCTTCTCTATAGCAATCTAAGTTCTTAGTCGCTTTATATAGTAGTACAAGATACTTTATACTGTAATATAGTAATACAAGACATATACGAGTACATGTCCATGATATGCTGATAATAATGCTGATAATGATTCAATAATACATATGCGCAAGTGTATGCCCACACTATGTCTGCATACACTTGTAGTGTATGTCTACAATCCGAAAATAATTGTCTGGTTAGTTCTAGGTCGTTGATTTACGAGTATGGTCATAATTTGCAACACAAGTCTTACAACTAAAATAATAGTACTAAATAATAATGCAAACAATTGTGATAAATTATACTGTCGAACTAAGAAATGATCTTGATTGGATTTAAAAGCCGCACAATTAGGTGATTTAGAAAGTAACCGAAAATAAACACTGTTTGGATTGCGAATATTTTACCAATTAGAATTTCATCCATATGCCATTTTAAAGAACGTAGACAATACATAGCATATACTAATACCGAAAGGACATATTTATTAGAACAGAATTGGACTATATAAAATTTGGTAGATAATACGGTCATATTAGAACGAGTAATGTAAAGGGTTATGATTCTCGATTAAGCAACCAACACAACATGTTATATTTGTGTAGTGGGAATATTGGAATTTTCACCATCAGTAACGGATTTGTCCTCGTTTGAATTGCTCGATAATTGCTCTTGTAAAATATTATTGGATGATTATTAGTCCTTTTTTTCCAATTATTTTTCCAAATGATAAAGGATTTGAAGGTAGGCATTGCTACTGATAAAGGATTTTTATTTGTGACAGATATAGTTATGTGGATGAAAAATGTCGGAGAGGAACTAAAGGAAAGTCTTTAGTTCCTAAGTTTACTAAGTTTTTACCGTGTGCCGAATATAACTGAATGAATTTAACGACTTTGTATGGTAGTCACTAGAGTGAATCTTACATTCTTATATTTAGCTAAATGTATCGCCACCCTTGAAGCTAGTATGTATGCGATAGAGAATGTAGCTACAGAGTGTCACGTGTCATGTATCATTCAGAGAATTTTGGTATATGATTAGTTTTTACCTTAAACTCAGGTGACTTCAATGTCATTGAAATTAGTCAGAATTATTCCTAAGATGATATTTTAGTGATATAACAGCCATAATAGCATCCCAATTAAGTGTAGTGCGTCGTGAAATTGTTACTGTAGAAAACACTCCTTCCATTTTTTTGTACAGATTCATTGTGTCTTTCAGCTGTTCACGATTAACCCAAGTAGCTGTCCAAAAATTATTAGTGACTATGACCCTGATAGAAACCTGAGAATACTGAATGTACTGACTCGTACAATTTTGTCATCGACAGCTTTAACGTTAATCATCAATTATCATCATCATCACTTACATCAAATTAACGTTAACATGTACGGAACAACTACCAGAAAAGTGCTGTGAGGCTAAAGTGATTTAGGTACTCTATCAGACATTGTTACTGTAGAAACTAAATTGTTCCTGTAGAAAATACTTCTTCCATTTTTTTTTTGCACAGAGACGTTGTGTCTTCCAGTAATTTGCGATTAATACAAACAACTGTCAAAAATGTATTAGCGACTAGGACTTACTGCCACTCTTTGATAGAACCCTAATAATGCTGAAATGTATACACTTTTGCTATCGATATCTGTCACACCAATTTAACGTTAACATGTACGGAAAGTGCTTCACTCTACCGTGTGGGCACTACGAGAAATTGCTATAGTATAACTAGATAAGAAAGAAGAAATGAAGGACTTATTGGTTTTAGAAAATCCATAAAAAGTCTGATCAATATATAGCAACTGGTTTCAGAGAAAAACATTTCTGTGTATATAACGGGCTACAATAATAGTGAATAGTTATTGAGATGTGTTTTTTTTTTTAGATAATTATGTTGGTTTTGGAATGTATAGAAACGCTAGCGATTCCTAAATTGAACGCTACGGTATGGAACAATGCTGAACCATTTTTTATACACAATTTACATATACACCTATAATGAACCATAAAAGTATTGCCACGTTATACCGTTCTTACATCTAGAATTCACCTTAACTTCTTCGTTTTTTTTATAATTGAAGACTTGTAGTTTGTTGATTTATTGTGCGTTTTTTTCTGTCAGATAAATAAGCGAGCAGGAAATTACTCTGAAGGCTGTGCCCCAAAACAAAGATTAGGCTATTATTCTCTCAAATTGATATGTAATAGATCGAGATTACGAACTTTAACAGAACTATCGCATGTACCGTAAAAATTGCGTACGTTGCATCTAGTAATGAAAAAATAACGGTGTTTGCTTACTTCGCCATCCGCACAGATTGTTCCTAGAAGACGTTTTCCAATTTTGATATTCGAGAGCCGATCTTTTTTTTTTTGTCGGAGCGCGAGGGTCGTCGCGGATGATTAAAAGGCGTTTATATATGCGCCGACTCGAGTAAAAACAATAAGTGTACGCTTCTCTAGAGCATAAACTGTTCGGCAAATATATATTTACTTTGTGTCTATATAAGAAGCGGCGTAGCTAATGTGTCCAATAGCTTTTAAGCAGCCATGAGAATTCAGCTTTTGTTGGCGATCAAAGTGCCAAGTCAGTAAGGCAGCGTACGCCTGGCCGTATCTAGAAATCTATTTATTTTAAATATCAGTTATTCAAATTAAATGACACATCATTTTTCGGGTTTCATGCCGATTTCATATACCCACAAAAACATTTAAAACGTTGAAAATACAAACAGACTATGAAATAGATTTGTTCAAACGATTTTTCCCTTCGTCACACCCGAAAAAAAATTATTTTTATATTTCGGTGTAAACTGTGGCATGTACTTAAAGATAATTAGTTTTTTTCGGTAAAACAATATTTTGCTTTTTCTAGATCCAATTTTAAGGTTGAGAATCTTTTTGTTCCCCAATAAAAAGGCTTTTGTTCTTGACTACGGTATGGATCGTCAATTCGATTAGTTAGTACCTACATAGCAACATTATCCCATAAAAACCAGCAATGGTCAACGTTTTAATGGAAATTCCTTGAATAAGAGCTGATTTGAAGTATGTTTACACTTGGGTAAGACAATAAAGTGTCTGCTTTTTCTGCTATTGCTGTCACTATACCCGACAGCTCTACAAAAAGTTTCATTAGAAAAATGTTATCCATCTAAAACACATCAACCTGGGATTTATTTACTATATCAATTCAAATTCAACTATTAATTGTTTTCAATACTCTAATGATCAATTTTAAACTATCCACCAAGAATAACAACTTTTTTGGTCTCTAGGCAGAGCTGTTGGCAATAGCTTTACCGAATCTTCTTTCGCATGTTTGATGTAAGACTAAAAAGAAATAACAGTTACAGTTAAATATATTTTAGTCCATTCGTCTTTCATCAGTATCATCTAGGAAGACATTTGGAAGAGATAAACGAACTTAAGTCTCTTTTGAGTATGTTAACATCCTTATGGTTATTAACATGCATATTCACTTTTCTCTTTCTGGGGTTACCAAACTTTATCATGCAATAACAGAATACTCTTACCTTTATGTTCAGGATTTATAAAAGTACTCTCTGGTGGAACAACAGAAACGAATTAAGATGAAGATCTATAATGATGTGATAATATTTGAATGACCATGGGATATCTACAACCCTTTCGTTTTATAGACTGAAGACAATTAGCTAAGAATCGACGATAGGTAAGTTCAAGATGAAAAGATTGCTTAAATCCTAAAACTATGTGATAATTTTATTTCAAAATGTTGTAATATTAAATACCATTACAAATAACAATGAATAGACTTGAATGCTATTTAGATGAAGAGGACGCTACACCTGTTTTTCATGCTTAGGTTTTTATAGATTTTCAGAGATATTTTGAGCTGATACTTACAGTCTAAGATGACATGGTTAGAGAAATAGTTATATAATGTGTACCAAAAACTGGAATCATAAGTTTCATGATATTTTATTGGATACGTTGACATGTTTTTCTTAAATACACTTCTATCTGTACCTGTGTATTTCAGTTTTCATTTGATTGCCAATTGTAAAATAATCGGCTCAATTTTTAATGGATTTTTAACGGATTATCGTACGTATTAAAATGTTAAAATAAAAGATGTGTAATTTTAAAAGTTTATTACTTCAACTTTTCACAACTGACTGACAATGATCAAAATGATAATAAAATTCTTGTAAAGTATTTCAAACTATTTCTGGTGTTGGTAAATTAATCTGTCCCCTATTTAACTCATATATGTATTCCAGGTTATTCGGTCTCTCTAGGACTCCAAGTAACTCAACTAAAACAGTCAAGGAGGGTCGTAAAATTCAATGATGTAGTCGGCCATTCTGATCTTAGCAAGCCCAGTGTTCTTATTTTTGATACCAAATGTTGGTATTACGCAAAACCCGATCCTCTTTGTTTAGTTACATAAGCGATAATTCAGGTATAATGTGGTCATCCTGAAAGAATTCTATGTGACGTTTCTTAGTCACATTACAGTCAAATAAGTAAGGTTCTAAATATAAAATTTTATTTAAATTTGATCGCCAACTCGTTTCGAATCACAAAATATGCACATCATCAAAATTGCTACTAGCTATCATGTAATTATCTACCATAGGATGTTATCTTCTGACGTCCTCAACTGAGGTTCTTGAGGAATGGTAGGTATTAATTTCATCAAGGAATCATCCTATACGTTAACTTAAATACGAAGAGCAGAATGATTAATACTGTATGGTGGTTCTACTATCAATTTTACTATTATCTAAGCCTGAGTTAAATAAATGTAATTGCAATGTTTTATCTTGAAGTTTCAATATAATGGAATCTTATAGTTTTTGTTTAGGCTGTAGTATCGCTCAGCTTCTCTTTTGCGTTTAGCAATATTGTAAATAAATGAAAGGCATAATGGCGTACCACTATCATCGACTCCATTTAATATCCCGTACGATATCGTGATGGGAACGGTCTTGCTAGATTCTGGTTTATGCATATCGTACAGGCGTACATGACAAGAAAATGTGTAGTTCACGGGGAATAAGAGTGGAAATTAGGCGTAATTGCTTCGAATTGCGTGGCATACGATTGCGATAGGATTACTAGGTGAAAATCCACCTTAACAGAAAGGTAAATACGGGTTAAATGCGAGGAATAAATCATAAGTGTATGCAGCGAGGGGGCCGAGGCAATGGAGTTCCGAACTAATGTGGATCACGAAATATGGAGATTTTATCTACCTCTTCGTTTACTGAAATTTGTACTTGCGTCGATCGCATAAATGGATCTGATTGCGAAATGGACGCTTTCCATAAATCGATATTACCATATTAAATAACAGGTTCTCCAATAGTGACTTCAGGATTTGAAACGCCTACGACCACAAATCCATACGCACTAATTTAAGTCGTTTATAAATCCAACCGCGTAATCTACGTAGAACTTGAAATCATAAAAACTTATTATGGAAATTATCAGTCCATAGAACAAACCTGTCGCAGAATCCGTGATACTTCCGGAGGATCTATCCAGCCTACTGAGTAAGCAATTCGTAATTTTGTGAAAAAATTTCACAAAGGAAACAGGATCTATTCACGACAACTTACATTCAGGGAGACCAAAAAGTTGATGAACATGTTTATACTGCGAACTACAGAAAAGTATCACAAATCACTCTTGAACATTAATCCGATGATGATTTAGGAAGAAGTAGGCATTACTCTAACCAACTGTCGAGAATTTTACATAAGGAATTACATTTGATCCTTCCGTCAATCTAGAAATTGAAGAACCTTCTGCAAAGTAGGCATTTTGTTGCTTGGATGCAGGGATTTTGTTGCTTGGATTTGGTTCCAGTAAAGTGCAACGTTGCGCATAAAGCCATATTGAGAGCGATGAAGCTCATTTCGCTTTAACAGAATAGTCAATGAACAAAGCTTTCGGATTTGACAGATGAAAATCCTTGAACTGTATTATTCATAAATTTTATTGAATCTGAATATTTAAATGTCAGCTTGGCATAACTAAAACTTTCTGAGAATGTCATTATAGGGAAGTATACTTTTTTACAATGGCACCTAAAAACTGCATTCAATATTTAATAGCTGACATAAGGTTTGTCATGACGTCCATGACTCGATGAAACATTTGAGTATTAAGATCAAAATAGAATATTAGATTCCCTAATAAATATAATATGCTATAAGGAATATATCATGGAATTGATTTTATCGCCTTTATTCCTTCAGTCGGTATAGAATGCATACCTCTAATGATTAAATATTGGTTCCAAATGAGCTGTATATGCATTAGTTGTATTATCATTTGAAGTTGGTTTTCTATTATGTCACATTATTTATTATGAATATTTAGTAATATTTAGAATAAATGATGATATGTGACAATATAAAACCAACTTGAAGTGGTACAACTACTTTGGTACCCATGTTCAATCGGTAGATTCGGACATTATATATCGGCTAGAGGAATGGTCGATGAATATCGAGTTAAATCTTCAACAGTATTAAGATGGTTGCAGAGGTATGTCGTTGAACATCTGCTAAGATTATTCAACTGACGTGAATAATTCCAATGCGGCCTTGGAGGAAATAACGACCAACAATGTTACCACTATTACCAGCCACTGGAAGGCAACATAGAATTAAATTAATTTAAGCGATTCTGGATCTGGCGCTATCGGCGACCACTGAATGAGCCCTGTCTATCAGCAAGAGATGTAATAAGTAATCGGGGTGGCAATTTACCGACACATAGTATAATTAACAGACAGAGGCGGCATAGCCGTTGCCATGGTAATTGTTTATCGGCGCCTCAACACCACGTCAGCACTTTTACCCGACGATTAGGTGACTAAATGATTTCAAACAATACCTCTTCAAAAGGCCTTTTTTGCCCTCGTGAAGCTCCCAACTTGGCTACCGCAACGTTATTAAAAGTTAGTAAATAACCTGCCGGATAAAACGGAGGACGGGGGGACGGACGGGTCCGGTTATTAATTAATTTTTTTTAAGTATTTGGGTAAATTTATTAACGAGTGTATTACTTGCAAAAATCGATAATTAAAAATATATATAACGATGGATATTGTAAAGAAAATTCTCGTTTGTTTCATTATAGTCTAAATCGAAAACAACGGACTCTTTAAAACTAGGTAGGCCATAAAATAAAGCACTGCATGACTTGAAGATGGTCAAGTTTATTTCTACGATGATTCGCTACTGCATGTTCCTTTGATTGCATTTACTTCTTAAAATATAGATTTTTATATATTCACATATACTTGAGAAGAAAATTATGCTTTCAATATAGAAAGTATATATTTGTTTATAGCCTATACCAATGCAGAACCAGAACTACAATTTTGCGAAACCGCATATTATGCTGCAGTATTTTCACTGAAAATCACGTGCAAGGATGAGCACTTTCTCTTACTATATCTGCTGCAATAGTAATGGTCCTATGATAACGTAGGGGTAGTCCGAGTCAGATATTTGGATTTCTATTTATGAAAATGGAACCTATCTGCATAAAACAGAAATACTTCTATTTCTCGAACACAGAAGCTTCAGAGTGAAATTTAAAAGCGACTATAGTGATCTTCAACCCATACCAGCTGGGATATCACAAAGAAGCGCTTTGGGGCCAACTCTTTACTTACTATGTACAGTAGATTTATCCACTACACTCCGTATAACAACAGCCTCTTTTACTGATGATATGGCAATAACAGCATCCAGCAAAAACGCAACTACGGCTACTGAAATATTGCAGGAAATCTAGACAGCATATCTATATATAATCTAAATAAATAGAAAATCAAAACCAAGAAAGAAAAATCTGTACATCTAATATTCAGAGGTTAAGTATCTTGATTGTATCCAGAATATCCACTTTTAATCAATAACAAACTCCTAATATATAAGATCATAATTAAGTCCATTTAGACATATTGGATTGAATTATGAGGAACAGTCTCCTCGTCAAATATCAAAATAATACAAATATTTCAATGGAAAACTGTAAGATCCTTAATAAAGGCCCCATGGTTTGCCACGAGTCAAGCAATACACAGAGACTCTCAAGTACTATATGTTAAAGAAGAAGCACGTAAGTGCCTAGACTGCCCATTGACTTATTGTGAAAGGGATAAGTGACTAATTAGTGCCCATTGACAGCAATAGTCGTCATGAGTAAATAGAAAAAGGGAATTTCTCATTGGAATATTACCCACATGCCAATTGTATGTACAGATTTATTACTTAATACCTTCTCTATTAGAGTTGTAGATATATTTAATATAATTGACAATAAATAACAAGAATATAAGGTTCAAAGTCCCATCCGAGGGATTCCATATTTCTCTTAGTACACGTGTGTCTGTGTTCTTGCGCATATCTTTACCTACTGCAGTTTTGACACTTTATAAGCAAATATGCGGAATTAAAAAAAAATTGGTTTATTTTTAGGCATTTATCCCTAATTGCTGTCTTTATACTTACAAGAGAATGGTTAGCTGGGAGATCAATCTAAATCAATTTAAATTTGTAATAATTACTGTTTTAAAGCGAAATTGTTCCTTAACATTAACAACTGTATTCTATAGTTACCTAAGTGATGATATGATGATATGGTAATTAGTATAGTTGAGGTATTGAAAGTCATTTATTTTTCAATATATTTGTATAAACACTAATATTTCTTTTATTATCGGGAAAATACTATTCTTGGCAATTACTGTTACATAAATAATTACTGGACATTACGTAGCAAGTACAAACAATTGATTTATGAAATTTATTTAAAAAAACATCCAGCTAAAATAAAAATAAACAGTTTTAAAATCTTAAAACGGACTTTTCCGCACGTAGAACATCTCCATCTCGAAATTGAGTGCCCGAGAAAAAATAAACCAACACATAAATGCAGAATATGTGTTTTATGCGACAGTTTTACTTTTTTCAAATAGTTCACCCTCATGCTCTCTTATGACCCATGAACAGGGTGGGGTGTATCCTATCCACCTCAAAATCAATAGATGTCGTCTGGTAGACGTCCCTGATCAGAATCAGTCGAAACCCCATCGATCTGACACGATTTAATTGAGTGATCGTGCTAACAAACAAATTTCTCAAATAGTCCACCATTCTGCTTTCTCATGACCCATGACCATGGTGGAGTGTGTTCTATCCATCTCAAAATCAATAGGTGCCGTCTGGGAGATGTCCCCGATCCGAATCAGTTAAAACTTGATCGATCCGACATGACTTAGTTGAGTTATCGTGTTAACAACAAAAATTTCTCAAATAGTCCACCGTCGTGCTTTCTCATGACCCATGTACAGAATGGGGTGTGTCCTATCCACCTCAATATCAATAGGTGCCGTGTGGGAGATGTTCTCGATCAGAATCAGTCAAAACACGGTCGATCCGACATGATTTAGTCGAGTTATCATATTAACAAAACAAATTTCTCAAATAGTCCGCCATCGTGCTTTCTCATGACCCATGGGTAGGGTGGGGTGTGTCCTATCCACCTCAAGATCAATAGGTGTCGTTTGGGAGACGTCCCCGATCAGAATGAGTCAAAATCCGATCGATCCGACACAATTTAGTTTAATTATCGTGCTAACAAGAATAAATGCCGACGACAACGAGGACACACACACGGCAACAAATTTTTAAAAATCATTTTTTTTTGGCTTTTAGGCCCAAAAACGAAAAGTAAACCCAAAAAAAATTTTGTTTTTTCACTTTCTCTTTACACGATTACATTACTTTTCCGTTTATAGTGGAGTGCGGAAAAGTAAAAAAGGTATAACATACCGTTATACACCAAGAATGTTACACATCAAGTAAAACAAGCGGTATGCATATTATGTAACATTATAGAAAGAAAATTATACATAAAAGTATCCATTTGAAGATTTTTCCTTTTGAATGAACGGGAAATAATGGTGTAAATGATAGACGTTGTCATAATATAACTTAGGTAGTAGTTTAAAAAGAAAAATTGAGCAAATAGATATCAGATTTTCTAAACTCACTTATTTGTAGCTCCAAACGTAATTTACTTTTTAATTTTGAATATATGTATAATGGGAATTTGAAACTGACATCAACTTGACACGTGACATCAACATTAACATTTGAAATTGAAACTGACATGAATTATACTTAACTAATCCTATCATATGGATATCAGTTATAAATATCAAATGCTAATTTGCAAAAAATCCATGACATAAATAAATCATAATATTCATTTTATTCATTTTCTTTATATTTTATTTGTAGTTCGAAATTTCAACCAAACTGATTAAAATTGTAATACGCAATCTAATGATATACACTAGGCACAAAAAATAAGGGATATTAAAAATCCTAAATTTTTAGGTGATTTTCAAAGGACTGTAACTTGGAGAAAAATAGTGCCAGTGCAATTTTGAAAAAAGACAGTTGAAGCTCCAAGTTTCTAATTTTCACATGTTTAATCTACTAAATTATTAAAAAAAAACCTCATGATAAAATCACTGAAAAATAATTATTTAAATCCGTGGACCTTTTAAA
Source organism: Rosalia funebris (assembly GCA_037954035.1). Taxonomy (NCBI): domain Eukaryota; kingdom Metazoa; phylum Arthropoda; class Insecta; order Coleoptera; family Cerambycidae; genus Rosalia; species Rosalia funebris. The sequence goes on from JAZFAV010000004.1 coordinate 11,425,830, forward strand.
AGGCAAGCAAAAATTAGGAACTATGTTTGCCGATGCATTACTTAAAAACTGCTGATAATAAAAAAATTGAATAAAGGTCTGAAAATCGGAAACGTGGAGCTTCAATTTAATTTTCTTAAATTACTCTGCGACTGTATATTTCCAAATTACAGTCCTTTGAATATCACCTAAAAATTAAAATTTTTTTTTTACAACCCTTAATTTTTGTGCCTAGTTTATATCATATTTTTGTAACGAGTTAATAAAGTAATAACTTCTTATATAAATATACCATCAAATTACCACGTGTGCCATAAATAATTAAAAATACTGATTATTTTGTTTAACTATATTTAAATTGTATCTATATTTTCAAATATATTATTTGTAAGTTCAATGAAATTTAGAAAAAAATAAAGTCATTGTAAAAATATTATATAAATCCAAAATTTAATAAAACCATTTGGTTGGTAACAAATAAATTGTTTACACAAAAACACAATATTTATATTATACAATTATATATGTGCAAATAGTTAACGTTAAATTAAATAATATATATTGGATCGGATGTTGACAGCCCACTTCTTTTAAAACTTGCGAAATTCTCAAACCAAATAACGACAAATAAACCCAAAATAAAGCTGACATGGCATATTGGGACATATTATGTGCTCTGTTAACAAACGATTTGTAGGCAAATTAATTGGACAATTATTATAAAATTAAATTATGCCTTGAAAATGGTGAAACATAACAAAAACAGATGAATTTTGCGAAACTTCGTGTCGAGCTTTCTTGAAATGTTCTTTACAATAAAAATACAATTTTATTCCTAAACTTGTAACGAAATAAGTAAATGAATGAGAAGGGAGAGTAAATTAACGAAAACACTTAAAAAGTGGTTGGAAGTAATTTGGATTAATATGTTACGAAAATAGTTTACAAAATGTAATTAATGATGATTAATCTTAGTAGGCTGTATTAAATGAACAATTTAGTTGTTCTTATAAATTGTTGGCCAAACAGACAGCTAATTTTCGTACAGTGGCGTAACGTAAAATTGTAATGTGTTTAATATATAAATATGTCAAGTGAGCTGATTTTCATATATCACCTTTATAAACCAAACAATATATTCTCAATTAAGTAAAAATATAACATACAGCACAATATATAAAATTAAATGTTGTATTTTGACAGAATGCGATTTGCGCCGCACAATGAGTTATTCAATCTGATCCAAAAATTATGTGAATAATTCATGGCTTCTATTATACAAGACTACTGACACTGGTTTACAATGTACAGTCTATAATTTTCACTATATATTTTCAGAAAAGCAAATTTAAATTTCCATTCGTGTTTAGTATACTTTCAAACGTTTTTTAACTTTAATTAGTTTGAGAGTAAATTGATTAAAATGCACTTAAGTTACAAATACAATATCATAATCACTCAGTAAACAGGAAAACAACTCTTCCTGTGCACTAAATAGCAAAGACCCTGCAAGAGAATTGTTCCATCTTATTTATTGCCGATGAATATCAAGCGCGATAACAGCATATCGCGATTATATCATTATTTAATTGGGGTGTCAGCATCAAGAACGCCTGGTAATCCTTGCCTGATTTATTCTTTTACCATATTTAACACAGCCAGGAGATCATTCACATTATTTTTCAATGGAAATCCCACCTTTTACATTACATTTCGATAGTTCATCTCTATGACAATTTCAGTGGTTCAGTTTCTTTGTCAATCAAATTCAATTGAAATTAGAGGTATAAGCAGTCTGTGTTCCGAAATAATTTGATACGTGCCGAAATTCGTGCATCAAATATTATTTTTCTTTCACTTGGTATTTGTTTACTGTTTTTTTTCGTATAGTAAAGCAAAATTGCATTACGTTTAAACGAAACATTATTAATTGAAATTGTTATTAGATATTATTAAGTGATGTCAATGTGGTGATAGCGTTTCGAGAAATATTAAACATTAGAGTTTTTCAAAAATTCATTTAATAAAGCAATTATCAATATTTCGCGAAAGTTTGTCACTCATTCCGCTGTATAGGTACACTGAAAGTGGTGTGTAACGTATCGTATATAATTTATAGGAATAAGGTAAGACTTTGTAAACTTGTTGATTAGACTGATAATCTTCCTTGCATTGAGGCAGGAGACAGCTTGATAGATAAAAAAATGCAAACGAAATTCACGTCTCATACTTCGCATTACCTTTCCTTAATGGTAATAGTGTAATTAATTTATTTGGTATGGTGACAAAAATTTCTCGACATTAACAACGTGCATTATATTGTTATATCTCAAGATCCTATTTTGTAATTCAAATGAAATAATTCGCATTCCCATTAAGGCCCAAGTAAATAATTAACGCCGTGCCCGATTGGAATGTAATACAAAAGTAATTACTGGTATTTTATCGGATTCAAAAATAAAAACCACCATTACAAAGTAAAATTAGGCAGGTACGTGCTCTTATTTTAATTTAAATGTTGATGGATCTGGCTCCTCGTCTCAAATTTACTTTTTATCAGCATGTACATAGATGTGAATACCTGGCCCAGATTTGAATCGAATTTGACTTTAAGTATAACGTTAAGTATGTAATCAACATGTAGTCTATTTTTTCACACTCTTGCGGTATATTGGTGTGGTATATATAATAAGAGTTTTAGCAAACTACTATGTAATTGTAAGAAGTACTCTACTTTAATATACATATTGGTATTATACAGAGTAGACACAATCATTGGATATAGGTTAATTGCGATTTAATTTTAATAAATCGGCTCAAGTATTAACCGTTTACACGTTGGAAACACACTTGAATGTATATTTTCCGAGAAGTACAGCTAAGTGAAATCATATGGCACAAAAATAAATTAAAAAAAGACACAAGAAGAGATTCTGAGCTTTGGTCCAAAGACGTTTCGTAGATATCGTTCAAAAAATATTCCCCATAGAGGTGTCATTTTTGGCAATTCGCCAAGTATAAACGCTGACTGTTTGTGGAAGTGAATTCTATTCACTTCCATAGCGAAAATATGTCAGGTTCAATCACAAGTCGTAATTCAAGACTGTTAAAAATTACAAGGAAATCAAGTAAATTTTACTACTGCTTAATAGATTTTGGGAAGCAAAAGATAATTGACATAACTGCTGTCTAATTTTACTTCGTCTTAGTAAAGCAAATGCTTTACTTAAGTTACTGATATCAATGATATATTAAACCTTGATATTCTGTGTGATAAATTAAAGTATTACGAACTTAATGATATTGCTTTTTCTCATGACTGCCTTTATAATAGACGTCAGAGTTGTATTCGCTGATAATGTTTCCACTGTGGCTTATACTCCAAGAGGTGTGCCATAAGGTAGGGTTTTAGGACCCTTATTGTTTTCTGTTAATATTGCCGATTTGAATAGTCTTCAGTTTCGTTCATCTCATCAATATCTCTTATCTCATTCAAACATTTCCAGTTGATCATGGTTTATTTTTAAACAAACGTAAAAGTAAACTATTAGTATTTGGTAAATACAGGAAACATATTATTACTGATATTATTACTGTTTTCTTAAACAGTCAAAATTTGAAGCCCTTCGAATATTGTAACAATGTTGGTGTTTTGATACATACAGAATTAAGATATTCTAAACGTGTTGGTAGTTTAATACAGAAATCCTTTTGCAAACGATGCAAACAGAAATATTCTCATTAAATCAAATTAATGTTCAGAATGCTTGTCTAAGATTTTCTTATAACTTTTAGCCATTTAGCTTGTGTAGTTTTCAATATTGTTGAATATGAGTTATCAATTTATTTATTTTTCCGATTAAAGAGGAGCACTGATATTCATAAACGACCACACACGACTGTAGTCAATTTACTGTTCCCTTGCACAGTTCTGGCCAGTGGCGAAGTGTCCATTAAGGCTGTGAGACTCGCAGGATTGCATATCATTCTTCGCGTCGGCACGTTGGTAACCGGCAATGCGTATGCGCTGTCTGGGTTAACTCTCCGTCGCCTTAGATTTAACGGACTTTATTGAGATCCACGGTGCAGTGAGGGGAGAGGGGAGCGCGCGAGGAATGATGTGCAATTTATCTAGCTTTACAGTCCCGTGGACGCTTCGCCACTGCTTACTTAACAATTAACACACAATTAGCACAAATTATTTAACTTAATTCCTAATTATAGTGGAATGGAATTATGTTCAAATATTAATACTTTTAGAAAATAGATCAAATCCTTTATTTACGGAAAATATCAAAAGTGATTAGTTTTGGTCGTTGTTAATTATAAAAACCAATATTTTCCCGTATAGTTTCTTATATATTATTTGTTATTTTTGATCTTGCTTATTCTCGAAATGAGTTCATTATACCTTATTATGGGGTGGTTATATGGAAGAGGATACATATGAATATTGCCACCCACCTTTGTTTCGTTGTTTATGTATGTATAATTATATCAACAAAAGTACTTATTATTATTATTATTATGTAAATGCACGATAATTATTTTTAAATCCACGACTATTTTTGACTAATTGTAAGATAATTTTTATCTCTATTACATACAAGTGGAATAATTAATGTTGAAATAGCGGCTACCTCAGTTTTAAACAAAGATTACTGCTCTAACAGTCATAAAGTATGGGGCATAATAGATTTAAAGCGACTGGCCACAGTTGCCTCGCAGCATAGAGGTCCGTAAATTGGCCAGAATAGTTGATGTTTATATCTTTGTGTATTTCCCGTTATTACCGGTTCGGCTATTCAGCTATTCAGCTTTAGTGCTGCATTGCGGGGCTTTTTCCTAAATATCATACACCGCCGGTCACTTTATCACGCTTTTACAAGGTTTCCGTAAAACAAAAACCCTAATGATGTGTTTTAATGTACTCCCTGGCTAGACGCCTTTGTACACGGTGTTAACAACGTTTGCCGGAAATTATATAAAGAGCTTTTACATCATGTATAATAATAATTACCGTGGTCTTTCGTTTCCTCAAAGGTTATAAATTATCATATGTTTTGTATAATTATGTCAATTAATACGTGTTGTATAATTTTCTTCCGCCATAAAGCCAGCGGTCGAGTTTTTTAAGTTGCAGGCTTTATGTATTAACTCGAAATATAATTGCTGTCTGTATCACTTAAGTCCACATTCCATGATTGAAGAGTACGTTAATGAAATAATCCTCTATTATAGTCTGCTTTAAGAATTACCTAAGACTGTACCGGAAATCCTTCACTCTCGAGTGTGGTATATTCCTTCAACATATCCGGAAGCTCTTTATGAGTCTACGACACATGGAAATATTTTACTTTATGAATATTTAAATTTTTTTCTGAAAGAAATCCTAACTGCCAAAAGTTTATTTTTAAAGTCTAAACAATTTTTTACACCACATGATTCCAATTTTTACACCAAATCCATGAAACATATCCACTATTGTTTAAATCATATCGATACTACAGAAAAAAGTCCTAGTCCTAGAGATATCCTCAAAATGTTTACAATTCAATTGATATACAATTGATAATTCATATTGAAAACTGGAAAACTGTACTACGTAATATATAAAATATTTTGAATGTATGGACATATTAGTTATTTAGAAGGACTTGTAAATCCATTCTATGAAGAATGTAGTTCCTTACTAATCTAGTCCGGAGAATTTTACGTCAGATTACGTCAAATATTTTAGATATCTTCACTGTCTCATCATCATCATCATTGGTGCTACAGCCCTGCAAGGGCCTCTATCTTCTCAAGCGTCCTCCGCCATTCCTGACGATTTTGTGATTCTGCTCTCCAGTTGGGGGCACCAATACTTCTGGCATCCTGTGTTACACTATCGGCCCATCTAAGTTTTGGCCTACTTATTTTCCTGCTTCCTATAGGTTCTATGCTAAGCACCTTTTTTAATGGGGTTCGCTTCACTGGCTCGGGCCACATGTCCTGCCCAGCGCAGTCTGTTTAGTTTGGCCGCTGTGACAATATCTCTTCCCTTCGCTTTGTTTTTATACAGATTATATAGCTCGAAATTATACCTGCGCCTTCATGACCCATTTTCGCATACGGCCCCGCAAAGCCTCGGAAAAATTTTCGCAGTATTTTCCGCTCGAAATAAATTAGGGAGGTTTCGTCAGCCTTTGTGATGGTCCACGCTTCTGATCCATATAGCAGTACAGGGATTACTAGGGTCTTGTATATTGTCAGCTTTGTTGTTTGTGACAGTCGCTTATTGGAGAAATGCCTGGAAAGGTCATAGTAACATCTGTTTGCCGTTACTATGCGCCGTTTAATTTCTCCCGAGATGTTATTGTTCGGATCGACTTGAGTACCTAGATAGGTGAATTCCCTGACTGCTTCAAAGTTTTGATTACCAGTTACTAAGTTTTGTCCTGCGTTACCAGCTCTTGACTGCAAAGTAGTTGACATGTATTTTGTCTTTTCGTCGTTTGCCTGTAGTCCCATGGCCCCCGCTGCCGTTACTAGGTCTAAGAAAGTTTGTGCAGACTTTCTGACCGTTCCTGTTATTATGTCGACATCGTCTGCATATATCTGCCAAGGTCTGGACTGACTTAGTGAATATTGTTCCCCTAGTCTCAAGACTGGTGTCTATAATGATTTTCTTCAGGGCTATATTAAATAGCTGACACGCCAGCGCATCTTCCTGTCGCAGCCCTTTGTGTATTTCGAATGCTTCCGATATATCGCTCTGAATTTTAATTGCGGACGTGGTGTCAACCATGGTCATTTTAGTCAGACATATTAGCTTTTTTGATATTCTGAGGTCGTTCATGGCTTAGTAGAGTTTCGGCATAATGATGTTATCATAAGCTGCTTTAAAATCTATGAAAAGGTGGTGCATGTCAATGTTAAATTCTCTAGACTTCTCTAGGCTTTGTCGCAGAGTGTATATTTGGTCTGTGGTTGAACGGCCTGGTCTGAACCCTGACTGATATTCCCCGATGTGGGCTTCGGTGAATGGTTTCAGTCTTTCATTTAGGATATTAGACAGAATCTTGCATGACGTATTGAGTAGAGTTATTCCCCTATAGTTTCGACAATCTAACTGATTTCCTTTCTTATGCAGTGGGCATATGAGTCCTAACCTCCATTCTGCTGGCATGTGTTCCTCTTCCCAGATTTTACAGATGATGTTATACATGTACTCAACTAGTTTTTTACCACCGTGTTTGAAGAGTTCTGTTGGGATGTTATCACTGCCAGGAAACTTGTTATTATTCAGCTTCTTTATGGCCGCTGCCACTTCATCCATTTTTGGGGGTTTACTTGTTCTTGGTTCAGGAACTCGAACTCTAAGAGTTCAGTTGGTTCAACTGCCAGCATCTCTTGAAAATGCTCTGTCCTTCTGGATAGGATATCTTTTTTATTGTTTATTAGGTTTCCTTTTTTGTCTCTACAGATATTAGTTCTTGGCTTGAAAAAATTTCTTGATGCGTTTAGTTCCTGATAGAATATTTTGGTGTCATTCTGGTTTCGGGAGCTTTCAAACTGATCTAATAATTGGTTTTCTGTCTCTTCACTCTCTATTGCATCTAATTATAGAACGTAGATTTTCATGGTTGTCTTATAATGTACTATTTTTCTGCATATTAGATTCATATATATATATATATATATATATATATATATATATATATATATATATATATATATACATGGAGTATGTATAATTTGTTGAGCGGCGAAACCAGATCCAGTAGAATTGAATATACGAGGGGTACCCAAAAGAAACTGAGCTAATGTTGTGGTGGGCGGAGTCTTTGAAATACCGCATTTTGCCGCTAGGAGAGTATAGAGTCATTCCCGAATCAGTAGACCAAGCCTCGTCACTAAAGAAGGTTCCGTTTGGCTTGTGTGAATTGTTAAAGACAATCCACAAGGATGGTTGTATTGGGAGAGTGTTTAAGTGGTTTTTCCATTTCAAAAAGGTGAAATATCAGTTGATGACAAATCTCACTATGGTCGTCCTTCCACGGCTCGAACCAATGAAAATGTTGAAAAAGTTTGCGAAATCATCCTGGAAGATCAACGACAGACCATTAACGAAGTTGTGGAAATTTTTAGTCAAAAATTGGCGCACATGCAGGGATGTGTGAGCAGGGGCGTTATCGTGGTGGAAAAACTAGTCGCCCGACTAGTCAGGCCTCTTCCGTCGAATACTCTTGCGTAATCATTTCAAAACTTTCAAGTACAAAGTTTGGTTAAATGTCTGACGTTTTGCAGCAAACATTGAATGGACAACTCCTCTCATATCGAAAAAACAGAAAAAATACACACGACAACTCTCATTAAGAAATTCACATAAGCCGAGCGGAACCTTCTTTAGTGATGACATCTGGCTTACTGACTCGGGAATGGTAGCTTTATATGTTCCTAGCAGCAACACTGGGGTACTATAAGAACTCCGCCCATCACAACATCAGTTCAGTTTTTTTTGGGTACCCCCTCGTATCTAAAACATTTGATGTAATTTGATGTGATGTTATTCGGATTAAACTGCCAAGGAACTATATCCTTTATAGATGGTTTAGCAAGTTCTAGATAATGTAGTCGATCCAAATAGCTACTAACCAATATTGAACTTCATATTGCTCAAAGACCGTACGGTTTTTGTGGGACCATTGGGACCAAATTCAACCAACTATTGTTCACTTTTCAATAAATAGCATTTTAATCCTATGGACAGACTATTGCGTATATCCCAATCCCAAGGTAATACGTATGTAATAGATCTTAAAAATATATTTTGCATATCGCTATAATTGACGAGTGACCCAAGAGTTTAGTATAACCATCAGAAGATACTCTATTAAAAATGCCATTGACAATAATACATGACATTGACAGTTGTGACGCCCTATATACAATCAATATTTCTTACGACACCCTAAACTGACGTATCTCTCATTTCGTTTAAATCGCGATAAAAAGATTCTGAATTATATTGTAAAGTGATTTTTTAAATCGGCTCCGAAGCCAAGACGGGACGGGTTCGACGTACTTTACGATTACTTCATAAATGCGGATTCTGCCTTATTGTTCCTCTTTTTATTCATTCATCAAGCAGTATAGAAAACACGAAAGTATATTTCCTGCGAAATCTAGCTGGCGCCATTTTAAAGCCACAATTATCATCATCAATGCCTGATTGTAAATGATGTTTATCGCGATAATTAGTGTTTATGGGTTTTTAAAATTCCGTGATAAAATTACAATATCCTTAATTAAAATTCTACACCCAACGGCAATTTATGGCATTAACAACGTAGATATAAATAAATAATAAAGTCGATATTCACAATTAGCTTGTATTTTCACCATTAACATATACATATATATATATATATATATATATATATATATATATATATATATATATATATATATATATATATATATATATATATATATATATATATCAGATGAGAAAAAGGCGCGTGAAAAATATAAATTAATGAACCTTTTCCTCAAGCGCCGCCTCGAAATAGCGTCTGGGGCATTAGAAGGCTAATTTGCGTGAGGAATACATTAATTTGGCTTCGTTTGCGAATAAAATAGATCGATCTAATTATTAATAATTGACGCATAATTGAAAACGACCACAGTATATATGTGGAAGATTAAAGTAAGTACTTCATAAAGTGTGCACTTCTTACGCCATTACGTAGAGGAATTTCTCGCTTTTCATTAATCACTGACGTCTCCTTATAAAGTTTGTATTATTTATACTAATAGTACTCCTTTGTTGTTGCGTTTGAGGTAATGTTCAGTATGGAGTTCGGATAATTACGGCCATAGTCGTAAATCATTTCTTATTCTCATTTTTATTGCGATTTAATTACTCCTGTATTTATATATAAGCGAAACTGTTACTAATTAAGTTTAATAACAAGTTTGCACTTATTTTTTTTTAACCAACGTATACAACGTACGTCAAAGACTGATAGAATATTTAATTAATTAGAGAGGAAATGAAAATAATATTTATTCGAGTCGTTTTTTGTCACATCGTTATAATTTATAAATGAATTCTTACTTATTCACTAAATCAATATACACATACTATTCATTTCATCGCTATTTGCCAAATAAAAAACCTCTCTTATTTTGCCGATGAACGGAAGAGTCTACCTGAGCCTAGCCATAAAAACAAACAAAGGTTATGTTTTTAAATTTTTTATTTGGCAAATTGCGATGAAATAAACTACACTTATTCATTTCATTTTCAGTGATGATTGAAAGAGTGAAACTACCCTTCAAAACTGAATATGGAAGCACAAAAAGTTAACTAAAAAACAGGTGGACACCAAAGTAATGTTCGTTGTAATGGAATGAGAAAGTCCGTTTCTTCAATTATCCATTTGATAATACGTTGATTTATAAGAATAAGAGATGGAAATTTAGGTCAGTTTCCCGATGTACAGCTAATGCACGTGCAGCACTTTGCTCTGCGGATACTACCTGGGTGGGTCACCTATCGTATTCTACTATGAAGGTGGTTACAGTAATGTCATTAATATTATAGTCTGAAGTGTTGGATTGGGCCCAGTACTGCCTCATTATGGCTTTAGGGAAAGAAAGTTGATTTCTGTTCAGTACATTGCAATTAGTCACCTCCAGAATATTTTAATAGAGAATAACATATGGATACTGTTCCAGCAAAACTAAAGTAAGCAAAAGTAAAGTCAATTGAATCTGATTCAGGTATTAATCATCACAGAATATAAAATTTAATTGGAAATAATAAGTGAATTAGCTATACATACATTATTTATTCTATCCTGTTTATTTTAGAGGATGTGATCTTAACCGTATTGTACTGTAATACTTGTTCCATTGGATAAATAGTGTAGTGCAAAGGAAGTTTCCATCTAGATAGGCAAATACAAATGGTGAATACGAGGCCCAATATGCATAATTATAATAATAACAATAGTATAATGGCACAACTTAAAGGACGTTCAATACGATACAATAATACAGAGACACAGAGAATTTTGGAATTATGGTTAAATTTTGGTGTTCTCTAATTATGCATTGAGTCGTTTAATAATTTATTATCACGCTTCCATGTTCTTTTAAGATCCATACGACTGATCTTTTTTTTTTTAACAAAAATGAACCTGAAATGAAAATGAAAAAAGTTTTTCTAGTACAACAGTATCCTATATTAGGAATGTCATGTTACCGTTTAAAAAGGTATAAAGCGTTTAAAGTAAATACGAGTGTATCTTTGAAGAAACTCATAGTTGACGAAAATCTGACATTGACGCACGCATGTAAATACCTTGTATTCAAAGTTGAATAATTCACAGCTTGATATTTTTCATTTTAATACGACTTCGTTGTTTAAAATCTTAAAATGTTAAATTATTTGGTATATTAAAATCAATACGCGATTTAAAGCATCCCCACAAGAAAGAGACCAATGGGTAAATGAGGTGAATATGGTGGCCTTGCAGGAAGCCGCCGTCGCCGCATTCATCTCCGCCGCATAACGTTAAGAAATGACTGAAGATCTGTACCAAAATGAGGAAGAATTTCGTCTAATTGAAACCAAATTCTTTAATGAGAAACATTAACGTACGATACAAGACTAATGATTAGTTAGAATGTCTATCAGATACGAGATACCTCTGTCGTGAAAAAACATTTTCCTTTCAATATAACAGTGTTTTACCATTTTAAGGTTAATATGCTCCATGTTATAAATTGTAAACAGAAAATCTCTAATATGGGCTACCATTGTACTCGAAAAACCTCAAAGAATTTACTTTTGTGTAAGTTTACAGAATAAATAACTGTAAACTTTGCTTTTGTTAAAAAAAGGGGGGTTGTAATTTCAAAATGCTATGAAGACGTCACAAATCAAACACAAAACCTGAAAACAAAAAAAACTGTACGCCTCACAACATGTTCTTAAAAAATAAGGTTAAGGTATGCCAAAATCTTTCAAAAATAATTTAATAACGAAATAAAGAATATTGCATGAAATTTTGTCACAATTCTGTATAGAAACACTTGTTTGTGAGCGATAGAGACTGTTACACAATGTATAAGAGTAGACGAGAAAAGGACTGCTCTTCAAGAATAGAAACAAGTCTCTATTGGACCGCCCACGAGATACGCAGTGGATAGCCCGGTCTAAATAAATATCCGAGTGTTATTCTTTCTTCTACGCATACATAAAGAAATCTCACACCATATCCTATTATTGATGAGAAGTAGAATCATGTGAATGGCTTAGTAGGACCACAGGGACCTATTAATATTTCGGAATTATTGGAAGTCTTCATGGTGACAGCCAAAAGTGAAGACTGGATTTAGATTAAAACATTATTAGTATCGACAAATGTAGTGTGTCTATTGCTTAACGCCCTTGACAAATATATATATGGTATTAGAGGCAATAATTATATATGTAGAGTGTTCCCAGATGTCGAATTCCAAAAGGAAAATAGTAGGTTGCATCTTCATTTCGAAAAACTAGTCTTTCACTCGAAGTGAAATTCACAAAATAAGTTGTCATCGAAGTATGATTAAAAATATTTATTAAAGCGTTCTGTGTTAAACTGAAGGACTTATTTTATGTAACATAGAATTCAGAAATTAGAATGAGTACTTTTACTATTTTTCTTCAGAACGTTATATGATTACTTACGTCCAGTATTGATTGCGTGGTATTTAAATGACATGTAACGGCAAAGTATAGGGTCTTCTAATCGAAATTTGTTAGGTTATAATGGTCATGTTGTTAAAGCAACATCTGTCAAATTTATTGTGAATTGTTCAGAAGTGTATGGCAAATCACCATGGGAAGTTATAGCGTTCAACAACGTGTGCAAATCAAATTTTATTTTCAATATCAGTGCCCCGTTCGAGAAGCGGTCCGCGCATTACGTATTTTATCTTCGCCACAACCCTCCCGTCGAGTCGACTATTCGACGTTTGGTGGCCGAATTCGAGTCAACCGGTTTGATAAATAATCAGCCAACACCAGTGCGCCACTGAAATGGAAGATTTATTTAAAATATCGCTGCTGTGCGTGAGAGCGTACGGAAAAACCCAAGACAGTCAATTTCTCGTCGTTCACAAGAACCTTTCTGCGACTTCAACTTGGCGAATTTTGTGTCGGGACTTAGGTCTGCACTCGTATAAAATCCAGCTGGCACAGGAACTTAAGGTAAACGACCATAGATAATATTGTGTGTTCGCTGATTGGGCTCTGGAATCAGAGCTGTATGGAGTTGGAAGTTGCTCCAAATTTGGCCACCAAGATCGTGTGATTTAACGCCTTTAGACTGCTTTCTTTGGGGCTATCTTAAATCGCAGGTCTATGCGAATAAACTGCAAAGAATTGATATTGAAAATATTCAAAAATTGAGTAGATATCTCACACACAACTTGTTTTATTTACTTTTAAAAATCGAGCGTCATTATCGAAAGACCCGTTATATTTAAATGCCTTATTTCAAATAGAAAAATGGGTACATTGAAAGCAAATAAATTGGCATTTAATAACTATTGTTATTTTGTGTTTTCCAACCACCATGTCTTCCTGGAAATTTATAAAATTCGATTTATGGTATAATATAAATTTTCTGCGTGCCTCTCATTAACACCTTCATTAATAAAGCCCTATGGGACACGTACACATTCAGATTTTCCGATAGGGACATGTTCCGACGGGCAAGAAGAACAATTAAACTATTTACCTGACTGTGACTAATTTAACATTACGTAAATGAATAAAGCAGAATAATACGTCATTGTGTAAAATGTAATGCGGTTATTATACCGCCTTTATTGTCTATGTATACCATTCACATTGTCATTTATTCTGTTAAAGTCGTCCAAAATGAAAACGCTAATGGCTGAATCCCTGCCGGATATATTTTAGTTTTGTAATAATCGTCCAAAGCACTTCCGCCACATTAAATTAAAAAAAAATGTACCGAGATAAATTGTTTGTTTAATGGGGAATCGCCGACTGGAACACATGCTTCATCAAAAATCGCCGTACACTAGCTAATTATTGCATCGTTATTTGTTAACTAATTGAGGTCAGTTACGAGTTGGTTGCTGCGACGTACCTATTATAAATATTAAATTAAATGGCAAGTGCCACCGACGAACGGTAACAATGGCGAAAGAAACGATTGACCCTGGAGGTGTAGGATTATTCTATTAAGTTTGGAGAGTTAGACCTAATTGATGTCGATGTTACAAAATTTTCTTTTGTTCTGATATTTAGCACATTATCGGTACAAATGAAATAATAAGAAATGGACTTTAACTACCTGGTCAAAAATAAAACGGTAAAGAATACACAGTGCGAAAAGAAAAAATAAACAAACAGCATTTTATAAAAATTATTGTTTAATTTTTAAATAATTGGTGATTGGATTTAATTAATGAATTAATGATATACCAGTAAACCAATATTAATTGGCAGGCATAATGGCCTTCATGGGTTTTGTCGGCAAGTCGAGCGAGATTACCGCTCTTTACTCGCCCATCGTGTAGATCGGAACCGTCGTATGAAGGTAGGCCGAGCTTTGCTTCCGCTTTTGTGTGCCACTACGCGAGAGGCAAGTGCCGCTCGCAAACAAGACGAGCGACTTGCCAGCGATTCGCTCCCCTTGACCTCCTTTGGTCCTGACGCCTTTAAGTCCCGCTGGCAGAGACTTTTTCTCGGCTATTTCTTAACCTTTTATCGCCTCGTTTTGTCGCATAATGATGATACAACAACTGAATTTATATTGTACCGAATCTATGACATATCCCTCGACAACAGATGAAGTTAATTCCCCCACCACCACATCTTTTAAGGTTCAAAATATCAACGATATTGCTTACCAGAATAGTGGAGAAACTTCTTCAGAACGTATGTCCGGTATAGGAAAGCTAATCTGGCAAATTTAGACATTTTATAATCTTGCAGGGCAACTTTATTTCCTTTGTGAAATAAAGTATTGTGTTCCTTTGCTGCTGAGAATGGCCAAGAATATTATTATTATATTATATAGGTTTGGGCCTTATCAGCCACTGATTGCATGGGTAGTCCCTTGGCGATCCCCTCTTATCCGGGTCATTATCCAAAAATACTATCCCACGAAAGGAGCAATTTAGGCACGTCCCCCGCCTTAAGCCTCGCCTCCTCTAGGATAACAGGGGTCCCTAATATAAGATACCTCTTCTCCTCCAGTGCGGGGCAGGCGTAAAGAAGATTAATCGAGGTTTCCTCGTCTTCTTTACAGTATCTGCAGGCCGGGCTATCAGTCAGCCTCAGCTTGTGCTTATATGCATTCAGGCTACTATGGTGGCCCGTTATGATTCCCACCAGGGTTCTGGTTTTGTGCCTGTTCAATTTAATGAATTCCTGGGCCCATTTCTCAATCTCTGAGTATTCGATGAAGAGTTATTGGTTATTCGACAACCCGTTACTCCTCTCCATCTTTTATTGTGCTGGTCCCTTGCCAGCCATTGATGCAGTCTCTGATCAGATTCCGACTTATTCCCACTGCATGTTCTGGTCCATAGAGGTTTTTCCTGGTCTCTAGTCTGGCAAGGTCATCTGCAATTAGATTTCCCTTAATGCTATTATGCCCAGGTATCCATAAGAGTTCCACCGGTCACTTCCCTTTGGCCAAGAATCAGTGAGACGACTTTTCTGGTCGGAATCTTAACTATTTCATATAAAATTCTGAATTGCTAATTTGTTCGGTTTCTTGACGAGCGATCGTAAAAGTCAGTGGATAATCAGTTATCGTATTAGAAATATTTATTACAATAAATAAACTTTGATTCTGAATATCACATTTTCAAATTATGTAACTCATTCCTTCTGCACGTCTCTTATATTTCAAATATCATTGCTTTTACATTTAAATTGTAAATATCAGGAAATTCCTATAAAAACTTGTACATACTTTTGCTGAAAAATTTTCGATTTCTTCAGCCGATGCTCACTATTATATAATGAAAAGAAAATGGAGTTAAAAGATTTGAAATATCGACACTATAATTAAAAAATATCCTAGTCTTCAACATGGCGTACTCAGGCCATAAACTATTTTAATTTTTTTTGTTTCTTCTAACAAATTACGCGCTCATTACTCTTTCTGTGATATGTTTTCGTAATTTATATCGGTGCACCAAAGTTTAAAGTGGTTCGAATGTTTTCCCATAAAGTTATTTTATGGTGACATTTTAGAACATCGTGTATGCTGCGCTTTCTCAAGGTCCTAAATTCTCAAACTACATAAACGGTATAGCCATATCTTGTTTAAAGAAACTGATTGCCATGTGAATTCCTGTTACAATTGTAATTAACACAAGAAACATATTTATCCCTTTCAATAAAATTTAACCGAGATAAATCCATCAAAACAGATAAAACCTACATCAATATCAGTATGTTACAATAATCCATCAAAACATAGCTTTAGTAAAGGGCATACAACTCGATACACCTCAGGGATCTGTTTCAGATCCACTACTCGGAGTTAGGAATCCATAAAGTGAGGGATCTATAGATTCACTACTATTTATAATTTATACATGCTATCAAGGAAAATCAATTTATTTCAAGGGGATTGTTATTACAAGTAAAATGAATATATGTAGATAGCGCGCGTCAAATTAATAAAATAGGGTTTTTGTTATACCTAAAACTCTTCATAATTATATTCCTTTGTATATTTCTATATAATTGTCTACTAATTTTAAACCACATGACGCCTTTTTGAGCAGACATGCCAAAGAATTAAATATATGTAATACAAAAGGAATACTAAAAGAGAAGGAAAATTGAAAAACGTACACAGATGTCGCCTCAAACACTATAGTAATAGGGAGAAGCTTATATATTTAGATACAAAAACACATACTTATATTCTTGTTGGAATTAGAACCCAAGCATATAATGACACTCTCAATAGTAGGTATAATCCCGAATGGAGCATCTATGACATTATTATGAACACTTCTATAGAAAACACGCAAAAAATATTGTCACCCATTTACTTATCATCCGCAAGTATTGATGCTTGACTTTGAAGAAGAAGAAAGGAAATGAGCTTATTAGAAGATGCTGTAGATAAATACTTTGTGATTAAGGGGATAATTTCATTTATAAAACAGTATTACACCTTAACGGCAATCTGTCAAATTGCAACTTGTTTGAATTTAAAATGTTGACACTACGTATTCAAAGTGGGAATGGTTACAGGTTTTAAATTTAAAAAGTCCAGAAGAACTTAGAGATCTATTCACATCCTTATAGAAACAAAAGATTAATATAAAAAAAGGAAACCATATAGAAACCTTATAGAAAAAAGGAATCCTTATAGAAACAAGATTTATATGAAAAAAGGAAACTGATTAATTGAAGATAAGAGCATAGATGTTAATCTTCACCAACTACAAATGAGTATTTAAAATTTTCGTAAATTTTTAATTAGACTTCTGGAGTTTGATTATCATATTTAATGACAATAAAAAAATTCACAATATAGAATTATATTCATTTAGTGATCCGCCCATCTATTTAATTAGTTATTTCATTATTTTCATAAATATAAATATATATTAGTTTGTACTTTGCCTTTATACATTAGATGTGGCATTTTCAGTCTTCTAATAAATCAAAGAGAACACGAAACAAGGACTAACATAATGTTGAAAATACGTTACTAGGTACGTAAATATTATACGAATATTGTACTTTAATATGTTTCAACTCTTATTTCAATTTTAACCTGCAAAATTTCTGAAACATATGTTAGATATCAAAAAAAGCTTGAGTGCAAATAAGTTCCGGAAAATGATATATGTTAAATACGTATCATTAGACATCCGTATGCAGTGTTGTCACATTTCTATATTTATTGCTTGTATCGAGGCTGAGACGCACCCAAATTATAGAAAAGTAACACTAGAAAATATATTAGCAACGACTATTCAATTATGTCGGTTATACGTATACATTCATGGATATATTTATCAATACACTAGTGTGAATATGTGCTATTTTTGTAAATACAATTGTATGTGGTTGGAGATTTAAAGTATTATATTTATACTACATACATCCAAGTTATACTTTCTATATTAAGAAAACAACCTATTAGGCAAATAATAGAAAGGACTTGAAAGTATTGTTAAAGCTAGAAGATCGTGTAATTCATCATCTTACCTCCTATTTTGGTACCAAGTTTTGACTT
This sequence comes from Rosalia funebris, assembly GCA_037954035.1. Taxonomy (NCBI): domain Eukaryota; kingdom Metazoa; phylum Arthropoda; class Insecta; order Coleoptera; family Cerambycidae; genus Rosalia; species Rosalia funebris. The sequence goes on from JAZFAV010000004.1 coordinate 11,444,105, forward strand.
GTGTGTCTGTTAAACTAAGCTTTGCCGCCAGTTCCATTCTGTCTTGCACGCTGAGGTACTTCTGTCTTTCGAAGCTCTTCTCTAAGGTTTGAAGCTGGAGATCTGTGAACGCCGTCCGCGCTTTCCTCTGTTTTTTGCTTATTGCACCGTTTTTCGACGAGAGAGAATCGTCTCCGTTTTGACCTGGAACAAAGCAATTACTCAATGGAGCATAGTAAACAGATCTGCAAAGGTATATTTATAGACTGGAAACTCGGACGTTATTTACAATGCATGATGTAATGTTTATCTAGAAGGATTCTTTGAGGAAATAATTTGTAATAAATGACGAAACGTTAAAGCTTGGTACTGAAGCCTTAGTTTGATGTGGGATCCAGTAGGAAATAAGGAGAAATATTCAGCTATTATCTAGATGCTTCCTGTAGAACATGGTATTAAGATTGTGGAAAGGCTTGGGTATTGGCATTATCAGAAAGAGTAATGTGATACATTAGGCTGTAATAATTTGAAGAAGGTTGATCGCGAAGAGATTTGAATTGGACTGGATGAGATGGTTGAATTGTCGAAGGTAAGTATTATTTAACCAATATAAAATGAAATATCTCACCAGTAGTTCCAATTACTGTTACTGACTACTGAATATGAGATATATTATACTCATCATCATGAGGTCATCAGTCCTGAGACTGGTTGGACGCTAACCTCCAGCTTCTCCTATCTTGTGCTAACCTATATTGCACTATTATATAATAATACTGATCATATTATTGCTAGTAAATAGATCCATAGATAGCTAAATCGATGATATGGTAAATATATATTATGAATTTTATCCAAATTATCGCTTCACGATTGCTATGTATATACGTGATGTGTACGAATATTTAGATTATTACGTCTTAACTTTGAACAACGGTCAAATCATCAACAGAAGTGTTCAAAAGATTCCCCTGTTTTCTATTGAGAAGGGCCTCCCTTTATTTTTCATTTAAACTTATTGTTTCCAGTACACGATACATCCTATTGACATAAATCGCCTACTAGAAATAAATTTGCGTGTTCTCTAATACTCTTTGATTTAATTTCGTTTTTTTAGGACTTCATGTGTTCATTAGAATCACTTTTACTTTTTATACTGTGTTGCTATACGTAAAAGCGATTGTTATTTTCTATTAAATATAAATTTGAAATTTTATTTCTCCAAGTAACAATTTTAATAGCCAATTAATTGAATTAAATAGAAGTACTTTACATTTCTTTAGTTACATTTAATTTGATTTGATTAATTAAGGCATTAAGGCATAATATGTATACAATTTCAATATAAGATAAATGTAAACTTTTATTTAAATATGTATATTTACAAAATATATTAGTCAGCCTGTCTATTATTTTTTTAGGACTTCTTAATTGATGTTTGTCAGCTGTTACTTTTAGATACGTAATTAGCATTATATAATTATATTGCAATTATGTAACCATAAGTGTTAATTTCTACAATTAACAATTAAGTATATCATATATTAACTAATCACAAGGAATCTAATTTTCTTGAAATTCCTTATTTCATTTTGAAATTATCAATGATTCTTTTATATTTACTGTTTTTTGCAAACACTCTTTTTATTCCACTAATTGACAGTACAATAAAACAAACTTTTTATCCTTTTAAGCTTGGAACTCTGTCACGTTTTCTGTTTACACGTTTTGAGAAAAGTAATTGTAATTTCTTGATACTTACACATAATAAAATAAAATGAGTCCAAAAATAATTCTCTGTGAAACCCCATATTTAGTATGAATTTTGATGATATTTATATTAATTTTCTAACGTATTTTGTTATCTAAATCACCTCACATTAACTCTTACTTATTCTCTCCCCATTCCTTATTCTGCAATGTATTCCAAAATTTCTCAGTGTTGAAGATTTTTAATAAACCAATTCGTATATTAATCGTCAAACAGACAAAACCATTGCATTCGAATTTCTCATTAGTAATTTTATATCATATATAAATGAATTTAAATAAAACAAAATCCTTCAATATAGAAATTAACACGTTTTTAGAACCCAACGGCGTTATACTGAACTTCCACTATATTCTGTTCTTCTAAAATAGTATTTATATTAGTATGTTATAGTAGTGGTTTTCTCACAGTGTATCTATGTTAGTATAGGGTGTCTCAGTTGAAACTATAGGACTTGAATAATGCGCCATTTGTGTTCTGTCAAAGCTAGGACGTCAGTATTTAACGACTGTCATCTACAAATCATGCAACGTCAACAGGTCATGATAGTGTTCTCCATTTGCTTTGATAGCATTACAAGATTCATTTTTAGGGGCAATTACCGCGCATCTCTGTGGTTGAATTTATTTTCGCATTTATTTTCAGTATGCGGATATTCAGTGCCCCAAAATCGACAATTATGTTTGCTGACATATCCGTCAAGATAAAAATGTACTTCATCGCTGTACAAAATTTTGTTGCAAAAATTACCATCACCTTGTTTCTTTTCTAAGACCCAATTAACAAATATACGACATTCTAAATGGTCTATGACTTTTAATTGTTGTGTCAACTGAATTTTGTATGTTGACAAATTTGCAGATGCAAAGACGCAGATCTTTCTTTAAAATCTGACGCGTGGTGGCTCTTGATATATTCAATTGTTGGGCATAAGGTCGAATTGATGTACTTGGATACTTCCGTACACTTTCTATCATATATTACAGTATATATGAGAGACTCATATCCTCTTCTGATTGAATTATGCATTGTTAACTCTGTAGGGCCTTCATTATGTCTTTATTTTGTGCGAATTTTTCTTAATGGAACTGTAAATGATCACTCACTTTCATAAAATAGTTGTACATAAATTATTTCTTGTTGAACTGCTAGGCGCGGCATGTTGACGTCGCATGGCTTGTAGATGTTGTTTGTTAAATATTAACGCCCTATCTTTAACATAACACAGATGGCGCGCATTTCAAATCGTATAGTTTGAATTAAGACACCCTATAGCTATAGTAGCAGTACAAAGCCTATGTATATTATAGTAATAGTTTTCTTAAACCGTATCTTTCTTGAAAATATATTTTTTAAAGTACTGTGCGTCGTTATAAAGTGCTTTTTTACAGTCACTAAAAATTATGAAAATATCAAGAAAAGTGTTGGGAGGTTAATGGCTACTTTTTCACTAACCAAGAGACTTATGAACAACTACTAATATTAAATTCTTGTAAAACTGAGATTAATCATAAACCTATATACACAATTTAATTAATTCTGCCATAATTCTTCAAACAAAAATTAGTATGAAATTAAGAAACTAATAACGTATACATAATATTTTAAAGCTTATTCTTAAATCCTTTCTTATTTAAACAAAAACATTGGATTCAACCAAACAACCGTACAACAGATACTGATATTAAATTACTTGCAATAATATTAAGTTACTTATAATAAGTCCCACTACAAGTATTCAATTAAATATAAAATGAATGTTAATTGGAATATAGCAGTCGAACAGGTTTTGCTTTGCATATGGTGGCACTTAGATTTCTCTCTCTCTCTCTCTCTCTCTCTCTATATATATATATATATATATATATATATATATATATATATATATATATATATATATATATATATATATATATATTTGAAATTAAGTATTTTTTTGTTCACTTGAAGCAAATTGTTTTGACAGTCATTAAGAATACTATTTCACTATAACGAGAAATCAGGTTTCCACTCTAACATGAAAATTTTATTCCAACTCTATAGAGTTAAGAGTTAACTTTGTTAAATGAACAACACTGTGTCAAGGGAGTCAATAATCTCTTATTAATTGGTTTATTATTATTTGGGTTATATTTTTAATTCGAGCATCTATCTCAGATATTATTTTTAGCTAATATCTAATTACTTGGGGTGAATTTTAATTTTATGTTGTGGGTAAGTAACTTCTATTAAATTCATCAGTATGATGATTCACAATTTAACGCCTTCGGATAATGGCCTTTTACCTTTACCGTAGAGAATTTAATTTTATACTAAATAGGTCATATAGCTCGTAAGGGTGAAAATAAATAGACTTGCAACATCAAAGGATATATCAAAACTGCCGACGAAAAAATCACATTCTTAGAAATAACCAACGCTTATTGTAACATGTCTGGTGTTAATTTCTCTATGTGAATAACATAAAGCGTGTGATATGTTAACTAAATCGAACTCATTTTTCCTATTAAACTAACAATTTATTTTTCGCCGATAAAAGCTAGGCAATAATAAAACGGTTGAAGTTCCCTTTTACGGGAATAAAAGCACAAAACCTTGTGGTTCCAACAAAAGTTTTGTTTGTAGTTATAATCGAATTTAAAACCTTTTCGGCCCCATTCAAGGCACGGCTTATTCTATTAAGAGCAAATAAGTATCTCTTTATTCGAGCTTTTAGGGTTGTATTCTAAGGCTAAAAAGCTCTCATCGACAAATTTATAATTGAAAATGTTTCCCATTCATGCCCCCAAATGACTTTAAACAGTGAATAACACTATCAGAATACTGATTAATCGTGTTTATCGATCGCCAGGGCTCACCATAAACGCTCACTTAAATGGGATGTAAAACAGTTATAAAAGGCATTGTGTGTGCAGCTAAATTGATCTCGGCCATTGTTTCAGGGCGCCCCGACGGCGACGCATAATGGAGAACGTCAGGGGGATAAGAGACAACCGGAAGCTGCGACCAATCGCGAGGTGGAGGGGCAGATCGAGAAACAGACGCCGCGCAGATAATGACGATACAGTCCGACGCCCCGGAGTTAAGGTACGGCCAGTGGGGAAAAATCGAGATGGACATGGAGGAACACAACTGTTCCAAACGCCCTCGAATAAAATTAATTTTACTAACTAAATTTCACAGATACGCGGAAGAAAAACTAAGAAAATTCAAGTCTCTTGTCTTTTCATACCTGACCACGTCTTCGATGGTCACCATTTTAATATAAAACCAACAACCATTAACCCAATTTATAAGGATTGACAAAAAATTCCCGGAATAACATTACTGCATCTCATATAAAATAATTTATATCGAAGTATCGCGTATCCCTATGGCCTTACATAATCGTATCTTTACGATTGCTCTCACTAGTGAAAGTAAAATCAAGTTAACGGCTGTTAAAGTATAGTCTCAATTACATACACCCGTTTTTCCTGAAGTCTGCACAAATGTTTGAACAGCCCAATACATAAAATATTGTGCTATAATAAATAAAAGCTCAAATGATATTTCAGAAATGCTGAGATCAGCATATGGTGAATTACTATGGACACGCCTGTATTTGAGTGGTATAAAAGGTCTAAAGAAGGGTGGGAAAAGGTAAAAGATGATGGAAGGCCTAAACATTCGAAAATTCATTGAACGGGCGAAAATATGGAAGAGGTACGAGAAGTAATGAGATCTGATAGACGCCTGAGTATATGAGTTATTAAACAAATTAATTGAATTTGGATAGGGGTACGCTAAGGAAGGTCTTGACTGAAAATTTAGAAATAAAAAAAATCTGCAACGATGTTTCTAATAATTTTTACTGATGTGTAAAAATTGCAGTGGCTGGATATTTTGCCAGGTTTGACTAGAGTGATCTAAAAATAAAACATCGTAGCATGCAATGGAAAACATAATGGTGGGTATAAACCTGCGCGGTGTGCGCGGTGTGCGCGGTGTGCGCGGTGTGCGCGGTGTGCGCGGTGTGCGCAGTGTGCACGCCGTGCGTTCGTTGCTCGTCCAATGTTTGTTGAAATTATTTATTTTGAAGAACCTTCCGCGATCCAGAGGAAACCCACAAATATTTAGTAGACATTTTGTATTGTAGATAATCATGTCTCTATCGCGCGATAAAAATTACGCCGTTTCGGTGATGGGTGTGCTTTCTTGTTAATGGCAAGTTTGTGCAAAAAGAAAACGTTGGTGGCACACTAACCTGTTTAAAAAATGGAATGGTACCGAGATTAACATATATGGATTTGAAGACCACTCCATTTTTACCGCTGAATGGACGCGCAACAAAAATAACGATGCTCTCGCACTGCCATCCAAATCTGAACTGCAAACACACAAAGCGTTCGTCGAAAAAACCGATACGAGGTGGATAGTGATGCGCCGTGTGCGTGCGGTTCGCGCGCTATTCGAAAACACCGTACTAATATAGAGAACTTACTGCACGCGCGCACATGGAGCGGCGCGCACATATATATCTACCTTAAGGTGCACCAAGACCAAAAAAATCGCGAAAGCCACGACCACAGAACAAAACCATGCTTGTCTGTTTTTTAGATTACAAAGGTATTGTTCACTTTGGATTTATTGAATAAGGGCACTTAAACATGCCAACAAGCGTATTATTTAGACCTGCAATACTGTATAAAAATCACATCGAACTTTGACCGAATAATTAGTATCTTCACTATTACAATACAATGCTCTAGCGTATGATGCGCATTCGCTCCTTTTTAACTAAAAATAAATCGCATAGTTGGACTAGTTAATCCGTGTCATTGGCCAGATTTAGCGCCTTGTGAAGTTTCTGAAAAATGAAAACTGATGTTTCCATATTCATATGCCAGAACATTGAAGGATGTTCTAGAAGACGAGTTCCAGAAATGTTCTGAAAAGTGATAGCATCGCTGCCCAAGGGGAGTTGCAGCTACTCTGAAGGGGATAATGGTTATCAATTTGCAAATACGTGAATTAAGTTTTTATGAGTTTATTCTGGGAACTCTATTATGACACCTTATGTATCTTACAACAAATCTTTACCTTAGATACAAAAAGATAGATTACACTGATCTGGTAAAGGCATCTGATGAGTTGAATAACACTAAATTTGAAACTATAGATATTTCAATCAATTTGTGACATTTATTCAAGTGTCTGAATGATTATATATTTACCACTTTACATAATTCCAAGCAATATAAATCGTTACCTGTAATAACTCAGGGATCAATCCCTGACCTCTTCATTAATACATTTATAAATGGGGGATGTAATTTGTAAGTTAAACACTCAACATTATACGGGGAACATCTAAATTTTACATCAAAACTGCAATAAAACACAGCAGTTTTTAACTAATTTTAAAATACACCCAAATTCAATTAAGTAATTGAACTTTTGTTATACGACCTGTGACACTGACGTAATGATACAATTACCTCACGCAAACAAACATTGTATTTCTAAAAATTATTTGAACGACCAAAGTAGTTCTCAAAAATAGGGACATGTTCAGAACGATTTTAAGAAGTAAATAAGAGATACACGTAAATTTATTGATAATATGCATACGTATACTTCTTACAATAAAAATATCGATCATATTAAATTCATCATCATTAGGTCATCAGTCCTAAGACTGGTTGGACGCTAACCTCCAGCTTCTCCTATCTTGTGCTAACCTACGCATTTCGCTAATTGTGCTACAACCTACATCCCTTACTATTTGCGAGCAGTAGTCTAATCTAGGCCTACCTCTGCCTTTCTTCACTCCTATTTCTGCCTCCAAAATATCGCGGACTATTCCCCCATGTCTCAGCAAGTGGCCTACCATTCTATCTCTTCTCTTCTTTAAGTTTTTCCACATACTCCTTTTCTCGCGGACTTTCTCCAATACTTCTTCGTTTCTAACCCTATCAGTCCATGGTATTTTCATCATTCTTCGGTAACACCACATCTCAAAAGCTTCTAATTTCTTCCTACTTGCTTCCCCTACCGTCCAGGTTTCGCAGCCGTAAAGTGCCGTGCTCCATACATATGTTTTCAAAAATCTCTTCCTTGTTTCTAAGCTTATTACCCCTGAGCATAAAAGTGCTTTCTTTTTGTTAAAAGCTACTCGACCCTGCGCTATTCTTTGTTTTATGTCTTTATCGCTTCTTCCATCCCAATTTATTTTACTTCCTAAATAAGTGAAGTCCTTAACTTCCTCCAATCTTTCATTATTAATTTGTACTTTCGTTTTTGCTCTGCTCTCGCGCCCTCTGCACACTAACACTTTAGTTTTGTTTTTATTCACCCTCATTCCGTATTCCTCTGTCAACACTGCCTCCATTTCGTTCAATTCTGATTCTAGTTCCTCCTTACTAGATGCTAATACTGCTATATCATCCGCGAATCTCAGCATTTTTAGTTTCTGTCCCTGTACTTTAATCCCGAAATCTACTCTATCTTTTACCACATTAATCGCCTCTTCGATGTACAGATTAAAAATTAGTGGTGATAGCGTACATCCTTGTCTTACTCCTTTCCTAATACCTACTTCCCTTTCTTCCCCTTCTACTTCTATAACAGCAGTTTGCTCTATGTATAGATTGTGTACTACTCTCCTATCTCTATACTTCATTCCCGCGCTCTTTAGTATCTCGAACATTTTTTCCCATCTTACGTTATCAAAAGCTTTTTCTAAATCTACAAATCCTATATAAGCGTTCTTTCCTTTTTCTATTGTTTTCTCTAACATTACTCTTAGCGCCAGAATAGCTTCGCGAGTTCCCCTATTTCGCCTAAACCCGAATTGGTCTTCTCCTAGTATTTCCTCCGCTCTATTTTCCATCCTCTTCTGCACTATTCTAGTTAAGATTTTTGACGCATGGGAAGTTAGGCTAATCGTTCTAAAGTTCTCGCATTTGTCGGCTCCTCTCTTTTTCGGTATAGTAACGATAATGTTCCTCTTATAATCCTCCGGCATCTCGCCCGTTTCGTATATGTATTTTACCAGTTCAAACATCCTATTTACTACTTTCTGTCCCGCACATTTCAAAATTTCCGCCTGTATTTTATCTACACCCGGCGCTCTATTATTCTTTAGCCCCCTTAGTGCTATTTCAAATTCCTCTCTCAATATAGGTTTTCCTACATCTTCCCTATCGATGCTAGATTCTTCCTCTAATATCTCTCCTAATTCCTGACCCTCGTATAAATTTCCTAAGTACTGCTTCCATCTATCCGCTTTCTCCTCTCTTCCTATCAGTATGTCCCCCGATTGACTCCTAACATTTCTACTTATTGTTCCTACATCCCTGAAGTTCCTCTTAATTATTTTGTAAGCCTCATCGGTCTTACCTACTTGCAACTTATCTTCTACTTCTTTGCATTTCTCCTCTATCCATTGTTCTTTCGCTTTTCTACATTTTCTAATGATTTCCCACTTTATTGCCTTATACGTTTTCAGTCCTTCTTCGTCTCGTCTGTTCTTGTAGCCTCGTCTCTTTTGCATTAAGTTTAAGATTTCGTCCGTTATCCAGGGCTTCCTAGCTTCCCTTTTATCGTGTCCTAAAACGTCCGTAGCCGCGGAAGCTAGACTATTCTTGATACCCTCCCACTCAGTTTCTGCGTTCTTGATTTCGTCCTTACTCGTTTTATTTATTAATTGATCTGTTTTCTCCTGGAACTTATCTTTCATATTCTGATCCCTCAATATGTCTACATTTATACGTTTCTTATCCTTCCGGGTTTTCAGATTTTTGAACTTTAATCTAGCTTTCATGACTACCAAGTTGTGATCGCTGTCTACATCTGCTCCTGGATAACTCTTACAGTCTTTTACTTGATTTCTAAATCTCTTCCTAACCAGAATGTAGTCTATCTGATACCTGTCTATCCCTCCTGGCATTTTCCATGTGTACCGCCTCCTAACGTGATTCTTGAACAATGTGTTCGCGACTACCATCTTGTGCTTCTCACAGAACTCTATCAGTCTGCTACCTCTCTCGTTTCTGTTTCCTAATCCATAAGGCCCTACAAATTCTCCTTCTTTCCCCTCACCTACGACTGCGTTAAAATCTCCTACTATTATTAAATTTTCATGACCCTTCACAAATCTTATTACCTGCTCTATGTCCGAATAAACGGCTTCTAACTCTTCCTCGCTGTGGTTAGAAGTAGGCATGTATACTTGCACTATTACTGTTTCCACTGGCTTCGAATCTAACCTAACCATCATTACTCTCTCGCTGTATTGTAGGTAGCTATCTACACACTGTCCTGCGTTCTTCCGCATAACGATCCCTACTCCCGCGTTTCCATTTACCGATCCTGTGTGTATTACCCTATAGTCACCGCTCCAAAAATCTCCTACTTCCGGCCAGCGCATCTCACTTATACCTACTATATCTAATCCTAACCTATCCATTTCTATCTTCAGATTTTCTAGCTTCCCTGCCTGTCTCATGCTTCTGACATTCCACGCTCCGACTCGTGAAATGCTACACTTCTTATTATGATTGCACTCGATCACGTCTCCCGGAACAGTCCTCACCCGGAGATCCGAATATTAAATTAAATAGATAAAATGTTTACCCTCTTTTATATGAAGATCGTGTAACACAGATGGTGTAGAAATTATATCAAAAGCAGGAGACCAGTTTTCCATCACCACACACCAAAAGATTATATGAATCAATCTTCACACTCACATTGTCAATGAAGTTGGTATCATTAGAAGTTTATTAAAACTGTATGATGGTTAAAAGCGTTACAATCATCTCTTAATGATGCCAATTTGGCACATGAAACTTACGCCGAACGATGTATAATCTATTTGTCCACTAGGATTAGAGATGTCAGAATTAGAGACATCTCGACGCAGTTATTATAAATTTTCATTGCTTTCCATAATCCAATGGACAAATTCGTGAAAACTTAACAACAAATATCATCATCGTATCGTAAAATAATCATCATATGGCCATGTAGGACACAGCTATCCACTCTAACGCAAGATACGGTGACATCTACTGGCCTTCTAAATTTCCAGATTTGACACCTACAGACTTCTCTCTCGGATGACAATATATGTGATTACTCGTGACAATTTCACACATACACAGACGTAATATTTAGATGTATTGTGTTTATATTGCCGGATACTTTAATAGGATGCATGCGCTACGTAAAGCGACATATATTTCTTTTATTTGTTTACGCAGAGTAACTGTCCCTTACGATGAATCTGATTAATTATCTCGAAGAAGTGGAATCACACAAGTCTCTTAGTATTTAATAAGAAGGCGACCGACAGCGTACTTTTACTGATATGCTCGAACAAGTTTTTAAAAGGCAATCAGCATATGTAAAATAAAAACGTGTGGAATTAATAACAGTGATTTTTATGAAACTGAAATTGACAAGCACTTAAGAATGCATATCTAGCGATAAATTAGGCTTGATTTGAGAAATCAAACATGTTTAATTCATGAAAAACAAATAGACTATTCATAGCAGGACATTCCAACCACAATTAGAGTGTCTCTATTAATTATCACTGCATTCTGCATATAGAGCGAGATAAAATGAGTATACCCACTAACGGGCAATGTTTAGTATGGTAAAAGCCTGGTAAGACAAGGTTAATTATATTAACTGTTATCCATTATGCTTATGTAAAAACGGATTATTGTTTAGAGTTAATTTATGCTAAACCTGTGAATAAATAACTAAGCGTGTAGTTTAGAGTATAAAATATCATTAATATCATTAATTTATGCGGCAGCATCCGTCAGGAAAACGGCATCGAAAACAACAATTTGACGTAAAATTTTAACGCACAAATCTGATTTTCCTGCGAATTCATTAAATATGAATTATAGTGCCGATACCGAAGAGAATCATGCAACAATCATAAATATATAATGACATTTAAATTGCGAGTTTATTCTAAAGAAATAGTAATAGGAATGACTTTAGAATCTAAATCGTCCATCCTGTAATTTCAAGAGCAATTTTCTGTAAAAATATTATTATTAACGTCTTACTGTTTTTCGCATCGTTAACTGTTTATAAATGTTCACCAACTGTCTGTTTTATTACGTTTTATTGCCTGGGGGCATGTTATTTCTTCGGTGTTTGACTCTGATATCTATAGTTAAAAGAAACTGCCATATTACGCAGACTGTTGAATACCTCTTTGACAACAGTAACGTGCAATTTGAGACAATAGCGAGTATATTATTAGAGTTCCTAAGCAGAAGCCAGTCCCATTCCCTTTTTGTGGAGGTTTTTATAAAATTTTACACATATTTATGGTAGACTATTTAATAAAAGTCATTGTCTTAAGTTACAAAAAGGCCCGAGAGCGTTTAGAACATTGTAAGAGCTAGAGCTAGCTCTTAGCTGAGCTTAGCTTAGTTGAGCTATACTAAATGCTTGGTTTGTGTTGTATTCTTGGTTGTAAATTTTTTGGTTTGTGTTGGTATTTCTAGTTATTTGTACATTTTTGAAAATCAGAGAGTAGACGTTGGGTTACATAAGAGGAAGGATGCGCAGAGTCCAGATTCAGATCACCTTATTGGACCTATTTTGCTACGGAGAATAGGTGTATAAAATGAAATAGAAGAAAGTAATAAAATGAAAAGAATGAAGTAGGCATTTAATTCTATGTTTGACGCAGAGTAAATAATTCGAGTAGAGCTATATATAGTGTATACTCGAATAGAGATATCTGCAATGATATTATTCCTACCGTTATAGTTTTAAAAAGTTGACAACAGTTTCAACCCATAATCTAAGACATCTCTCCTCAATTAGTTTCATTCTTAAATTTTGTAGTTGACTGGATGTCTTGATCGGTAGCGGGCAGACCGGTGTCATCGGCGAATGTTGCAGTGACTATTCTGTCGCTTTACGAGAGGTCGTTGGTGCGCAACAGGCAGAGCACGGGTCCAAGCACGTTGCCCTGAGGTACTCTAGCACTAATCTTCTTAAAGTCAAAGTATTCTTCGCCCTGCTTGACTCTGAAGTGACGGTCAGTCAAGAAACGACAGTAAGATTGTAAAAAGAAACATTCCCGTAATTCTAAACTCTTCAAGATCGTTACAACTGTCAGCTAGCAATTATACAAGATGGTACAGTTACACGTATCTTGTTGTATCGGTCCATAGGATGATTCATACAAGAAATATATAGTATGGATTTCTACAAAGGATATGACATCCCTACATACATAGTTCAGATAGTTCAGAAATTAAAGGAAGGTGATCCCAGTTGAGTAGAATTTCATGATTAAATGACGAATCATTGTAACCAGAATCTACGTATTGTTCATAATATATTTTTTTTATTTTCAATGAAATTAGGTCCATTTTTGAATGGTATAAAGTTATGTATTAGTGGCAATCAGGCAAGACCATAGGTATTGGGTATATCTCCTTGGATTATGGAAGCGCACAGTTCGCACAAAAAGTAAATATATGCGCATGAATTGTAGGTAAAATTATTGTAGTCCTATATTTATAGATGGTAATTTGACTGATCCCAAATATTTAGAAATATTAAGGTGGCAAATAACTCTGAAATTACATCATAATGATTGGAAGTGACAACTTTGTGGATGAATCTTTGTGGTATTTACAAAATGAGGCATCTTCTCGTTATGGCGTAAATCGTTTAGCAACTATTTAAACGAAATATTTCCTAATCGTTGTGTAAGTAGGACAGGCTTTATTGGATGGCCAGTTCAACCTTCAGATCTGAACTCCATTGATATCATTTCCATGGAGTTAGTTGAATACTAAGGTATACTTAAAAATCAAATAAAATCCACAAATTAAACGCAAGAATTATGGATTGAATCACGGCTAATCACATAAACACAATCACTTGAAAAAGTGTTAGAGAAATTCCAACAGAGATAGGCTATTGTCATGAAGCGGGTGGATTTTAGTTTCATCCCTGTCTCCCGGTTTTCACTGCGTTAATTATATTATTCTACAGGGTGTTTATTATTTGTTACATTCCCACTGTATGAAATGAAATATTATGGTTTTAACGAAACAAAGCCATAAATATTCGTTGGTTATAGGAAGGGGGACGTATGTAATGAATTCGAGATTAAAAAATTTCATACGCCGTAGGCGCTTACATACCACATCGGTGGTCCGTGAAGTACATCGCCATGTCCTCACCATCCCACATTTGGCTTATCTAACCGTCGTCCATGTATTCATTCAAATCGATTTAAAATTAAACCTGTGTCAGAGATAATAACAGGCCACAATTGTGTATAATTCGCCTATCTTAATGTTCCCTTATCAAACTGTTTATTTCAATTAAGTATTTTGCGATGTCCTGACGCCCACGCTCGCTCTCACGAGCCTTGTCGTTTCCACATAAAATAAATGTTATAGTCAATTGGCATTTAGGTTTTTATTGTCCGAGATAGTGGAATTGATGTCACTCTGCAGCGTTTTGGAAAGGTGGACATCTGTAGAATTCACTTTTACCTAAATAAATTATAATAAGTTACGACATTCGTATGCAAAATCGATCATAAACATTCAATGTTATTTGTTTAAGGTTTAAGTTGATAGTCCATTAGGTTTATCTATTGTTTAAATTCAACAAGACGTGAGATCCGTTTCGATATGGGTATTATTTTATAATAAAAACAATATTTATGGCAAGCTATAAAAGTGATATTTCACCCTATTAAACGAGCATATTTTTGAACAAAGTAACAATTTACTGTAATCTGTCGATGATCACGTAACAATCACTCGATTAGAGCGGCTCGATTTTGTCAGCGGGGTATTTCCACAATATATGCACACGTGGGGATGGTGGGTCGGTGAATCAGCCTCTCAATATGTGCTATCAAATTTCGCATTAGTTGTTAAACATATGTTTAGTGGTGCACTCTGCATTTTGATGCAAATATTTTTGTGTTGCAAAGTGCTAACTCATTATGACTAAGCTCCGGATTTTAATTTAAGACATTTCAGAGTTGGACTTAAAGTCGGTCGGTGTTAAATAATGGTAGCGTAATTCACTACCGTGTTCTCATTGTGAAACATACATGGTGTATACATGCAAATCAGATGTTGTTAGACACTGGTGTTCCGAAAAACATAAAACCGCGGTTACTGGACAGAGCAGTGCTTGTGACAGACACGCGACGTTTTATAGCGAATTGGTTAAATTTATGTTTGGCTGTAATATCCCGTGGTCATTTATTAAAAACAAAAAAACTGTAGATAAAGTTACATCTAGAAAATATAGAGGATCTATCTAAAAAAATAGGCTAGCTGTTGAAAATAAACGTACGTCACTAAATCTAAACCATCCAAATAAACTTTAGTTAAGGGTACTTTCTAATACAATATAGTACCGACAGAGTTAATATATAATCACAATTCCACATAGTTAGTAAGTTAGCTATTAGTTAGAAATCAAGTCTTTCATTTGCATTTGTCAAACCCTGAATAATTCCCATAAGAAGCTGAAATACTTAAAACTGTCTTCAGAAAGACTCAAGTCATCAGAATTCTTCATCATATCTTTTCGGATATTCTCAGTTTCTATTGACAGATGACTTAGTGGCAATTATGAAGTTTTTTGGAACAATTATTTACTCTGAGTATTACTACATTGAGGAGTCTTTAGAAAAACAATAAGGTGTCATGAAATACTTTGTAATTATAGAATTGTATTGGTTTACTATTTATTGCTTTAAAACATTAAAAATATTTTATATTTAAACTTATATTTTCATGTATATTTAGTATACCTATATGTATCACTTATCGTAAAATTTAGTATTTGAATTATTGAAATAAATAATGTAAGTTTTAAATAAAATCTGAGCTTGAAATATTAATAATTTCAGATTAAATCGTATATAAAAACAATTAACTTTTTTATCAATATGCATAAGTAATATGTATTTGAAGAACGACATTTTTATGAATTTTTCTATTTGTTCACGATACATCTCATCCTGACATAAATGACAGGCAGTGAACCAGGATTGCCTTAATCTGCTGAAGAAAAATATCTGCGCCTTTTTAGATGCAGGGGGTGGCGAAATGTTTCATGCGGCGGAAACGTGAGTCGCATTGAGTTTTCGCAAAGTGGGTAACTTTGTTGGGTTTGGGCGACCTTATGGTAGGGGTCGCCACCTTCGCGACCCTATGTCTTTCCCCAAGGGAAAGTCGTCGGCTCGAGAGCTGCCTTTACAACTATCCTCGTCTATTTTATATTGTTAAACATTCTTTGGAATTGATCCAGGATACTGCTAGCTAACTGATAGTCAATTGACTGACAGAGAGAGTATTCTTTATTTGTATAAAGATATTAAAAATGCATCTTAACAGATATAATCGAATCGAAGTCATAAAAGATTACCCTGAAATTTATATATGAAGATAAATAATTTAACGAATACTTCACTTAGAGATCTGCAAATTGATATAAAGAACTAAAGAAGTATTTTGCAGTAATACATTTTGCAACAATAAAAAATAGTCAGCATTATCACTAATTTTTAAGTGTAAAAGGCTTGTTCAAAAACTTTCTTTAAACGAAGCTTTGAAGATGAACTCTTTAAGAGAATGAAAAAGATGCAGTATTTGAAGAAAACTATTAAAAATAAATATTTATAAAACCTAAAAAGCTAAAACCTTCTTTGATAAAATTACTCAAAATCAAACTATATACATTTAAGATTATCATGGTGTAACGGAACTATGAATTTAATTTTATAAATATCGTTTGAGCTGACACGTGGCATGGTCGAAAAAATCCTTATTGGGTTTCTAATGATATAAGGAAAGCTTAAAGATTAGGTTAAGACGACCTGCATTCAAGGCCGATGTTTCGATGTATTTACTATCATCCTCAGGGAATGGAAATGCATAAATCAACGGCTATTAACGGCTAAAAATAGTGGTTGACTAAACATTTTTATCGCATCTATCCATTTGCTTACCCTCGTTAGTACTCTGAAAATGATATAAAAAGAGTCAAAATATAGCGATCCTTTTTCCCTATTTTGATTTATGCGTCAGAATTTTGATTTATTATTTTTCTGGTATATTACATATTTTTCTAGTACACTGCAATTTTTGGAGATTAGAAGAAAAAAATAAACATTAAATAGATTCATAATTCATAATTATAATTGATGGTCAGTTGTATTGAGATTTTTCTTATATTTCATATTTAATCTTAGAAGAAAGATTTATTAATGCCTGATTTAATCATTATGGTTATGTTGGTTATAAAGGGTGGTCCAACCATAATGCAAGATGTTAATTGTGAGTCACACCTTAACGTCAAGTTTTTTGCCCAACTTAATTTGACATTTCTTTGTTTCAGTATTTGACAAATTCAACCATGGAGAGGTACACAATTGAGTAGCGCGTTAAGATTGTTGAAGCCTTTTACGAAAATGGTCGTTCAAATCAAAATGCATTTCGTGCACTTCGTGACTTTTTTGGTCAACATAATCGACAAAATGTGTCCACAATCGGGAGAATTGTGCACGAATTTCAGCAAACCGGGTCTGTAGGAAATGTGAAAACACCTGTGCATGCTCGCCCAGTTCGTTCTGCGGAAAACATTGCTGTTGTTCGCGATACTGTAGCAGAAGAGCCGTCAACCTCGACTCGTCGTCGTGCCCAACAATTGAACATCTCACGAACATCACTGATGCGAATTTTGAATAAAGATTTGAATTTACACGCTTAAAAGGTTCAATTGACTTAAGAGCTGAAGCCTACTGACCATTTCAAGCGTCGTAAATACGCCGAATGGTTGGTTGAACAGACAGAAGTGAATCGTGACTTTACAAAGAAAATCATCTTCAGCGACGAGGCACACTTTCACCTCAGTGGATTCGTTAACAAGCAGAATTGCCGCATTTGGGCAAATGAGAATCCACGAGTGACTGTTGAAAAGCCTATGCATCCACAAAGAGTGACTGTTTGGTGCGGTTTATGGGCTGGCGGCGTCATCGGGCCGTACTTCTTCGAAAATGAGGTCGGCCAAGCAGTTACCGTGAATGGTGTTCGCTATCGCGAGATGATAACGGACTTCCTGTGGCCAGAAATTGAGGATCTGGACCTGGACGATATGTGGTTTCAACAGGATGGTGCCACTTGCCACACAGCCAACGAAACAATGGCACTTTTGCGCGAGAAATTCAATGGCCGTGTTATCTCACGTCGTGGCGATGTTAATTGGCCGCCACGATCATGTGATTTGACACCGTTCGACTTCTTTCTGTGGGGATATTTAAAAGAAAAGCGTACGTCAATAAGCCAAGAACAATTCAGCAGCTAAAGGATGAGATAATTCGGCACACTAACGACATTGAACCTCAATTATGTCTCAGAGTCATTGAGAATATGGACCATCGGATAGAGGTATGCCACCGAAGCCATGGCAAGCATTTGGCCGATATTTTGCTCCACACATAATTGTCATAGATCCTTCTATCATAATAAAAAGTATTAAGATAATTCTCTGAAAACTTTTTGTTTTATTTACAATTAACATCGTGCGTTTTGGTTGGACCACATTTTATTTTGCTATTCATTCAGTATCACTGATTGATACATCTAAAAACTATAAACTTCCAAACCGTTAACAAAATGTTATTGCTAATACGTCAGCTATATTTGATTTCTATGATGTTGAGGATATAACATGTTCAGACGTCCCTAAATTCTTCCAAAATATATGCCACAGGTATATGAGCCTTCAAAAAGAATGACAATCACATTCTTGACTTGAAATACTTTTAGCCAAAATATGCATTTTACACCAAAGCTGAATCCAAAGAAGCTCTTGAGATGATTATTGAAAAAGTCATCACATAATATTGGCTTAGTTATATGGAATCAGATATATTTATTTATTATTTTACTCAAATAATGTCTATAGCATAGTAGAACGGGTAAGTCAACATTTCAGTATCCAACATCTGTAAATAATATCAATTATAACTACTTAGTGTTAGCCGCGGTATACCACAAGAAGCTGTATATAGGCCACTCTTGCATTCAGTTTATATCACTTCAGATAAAACTTCACCGAATATTTAAGTTGGATACATAATGTGCTAATAGACACTTACTTCTTGCCACCTAACTTTTTAACTACTCGTAAATCAGGATAAATAATATTTCTATTTTCAAATGGACATACGTCATAAAAGGCTACTAAATATTCTAGGGGTTTTAAGGTATACTATTTAGGACACTGATGTAGAAAAAATTGGTATATTCATGTTCATTACTTAAAATTGAAGGTATTTGCCACAATATATGTCTTAGACACTTGCAACCTATTTATGATGGGGTCCTTTGGTGGGCATCTACCATCATAACACTTAACTTCTAGAAACCTGTAGTTACTTGTGTTACGTCGTCGTTCTTCTTCACGTTAGTAGCATAGTTTGCTACCAAAAATGTGGTAAGTTGTAACATAATAAATAACAATATCTTCTCCCTTTTTATACCTTGTATAAGAGGATATTCTTGGTGACTTTAGATTTGATTATGATGAATTTACCAATGAGTATTTGGTACAACCTCGTTGATATGGTATGAAATAAACATCTTCCAGGTGCATAATACATTAAAACGTATTTTGTTATTCCATAATTGATGTATACATAGTTAATGCTTTATTATTTCTTGTACACCACAGGTCAATTTTTATGAATATGACGCTTTTAGTAACCGCTGACAGTATTATACACTGTTGCCTATTTTTTACAACCTCTAAATTTCCTATGTTCCACACATGAAACTTTAGAAACATGAGGTTTTTAGTAAACTATTGACAGTATTATCTATTTCTGTTCATTTCTACTATCAAGATCCTCGGTGAGGGGATAGAACCTTCTGTATAATCACAAAGAACAACACATAAGTTCTCCTCAAATATCGAGATTAAACGCCGCTCAACTCACATTTCACCAACCAAGCTGATATCATTAGAAAATAATTAAAACTGAATCTAAAAGTTTCAATCATCTTCTGAGGATGCCAACTCAGTTGGTGCACTGCTGGCTTACTGTTTTTCTATAAACTCAAAATTTTTATAACCTGTAATTATATGTAATCTCAGACATTAGAGGTGCATATCATCTCTTCCTTATAGTTCATTGAAATGAGACAGTTCATGACTAACACCAAACTTCTTGGTTTTCCGGCGCAACTCCTTGTATCGCGTGCGCTGCAGGATATTTTACCATGTAAGAGGGTAAGTAATAGTGTTGGATTAGCAATTCGGCAATAATAAACTATAGCGTAACAGGACGCCCTCCTTCACCCCTGAACTCCCTTATTCTTAATGGGGGCAATTACGTTATGACTCGTTCGCGTGTAAAAGAGTATTGGTGTTTTCTGTCATTATGTAGCTTTTTACAATTGCCTGTTGTGTTATCTGATAATGCTGCGGCCAGATTTAGCATTGTATTATTCCTCGTATAGCTAATTGTAAGTTCCCTACGTGCCATGCCTTGATTAAATTTGTTAGTCTGATTAAAAATGCTCGAGTACCTGCTATACAGCGACTTCATGGTCATAGTTGCGGTTCAGTTTTGGAGAAATAAATCACTTGTCCGCATTATTGTTAAATGTTTTGTTGATGCCTAATTAGACCTCTACTTTCAGTTTCATTCTGTATAAACATCAAAATGAAGAGTATCAGTTGGTTGGAATAAATTCTGCAGAGAAAATGTTCTTACTCAGAAGAGTTTCATATTGATTCTAGGTGTTCCATAGGATTCTAACAAAGACAGTTCTTTACGATGCAAATTATAAACAAAAAGATCTCTATGGGTATTTTAGAAGAAGCTAGAATGAGAAAGTAGATTTAAGCTCATGCGATATACATTTATTTTCTCTTCAAGGAAACTAGCTTGCTCAGATTGACTTGCTTTGGAAAATTCACCAACTGATGATTGCAACAGTGATGTAATTCCTCTCTTTCAATGTTTCATAGCTTTTGGTGCTGCTGTATGAACACAGCTCTTAACCTTAAACCTTGGATGTATTCTAAACCAAGAATATATCCACAGAAGTGATGTTGGGAATACTTTGGTGGCCTCTTGCTATACTGTATAATGTTGTTTTTGCCTTCAAGCTTGTACTTGTTGACAATTCTACTAAAATTACCTCATAGGATTACCTCATTACATGCCATAGGAATATAATTTTCAAATTATATGGTATGGCCAGATCTTCTGAGGGTAAAGTATCTTATAATTACCTCACAGAAGGTCTCCAAGTCCCATGTATTCACGTAATTATGCAAATTGAGCTGTAATGAGCAATTGAGGTGTAATGATGCTAAACTTTTGGAGCTAACCTAGATTGCTGCTCGGAGTAATCCGGGCGTGGGTTCGATTCCCACATAAAGTGGCTGTGTGTGAATACCCAAGGTTAGATGGAAGAGTACTTCTCATCTGAACCTAGCTATCATAAAACTAAAGACAAAAAAATAGAAAAAAATTAAGTAATGTAATTTCTTTGGATATTGTTTTCGAATATATAGAGATCTAGTTATTCATAAGCATAATTTCGTAAATATTGAAATTTTATAAAAGTAAATTTGAATTTTTTAAATTCTATATAAATTCGTTTTCTCTCATGTATGTATTTCTGATATACATTTTCTGGTATACATTTTTTCTCTATGTACTATGTAGAATTATGTACATACAAAATTATTCTGTTATCTGCGTCATAGTAATGAAAACTATTTTTTATTTATCTTAAAAGAAAATAATAGAAAAATACAAAAATTAGATGATACAAATTATAATACTACATATGAGATTA
Organism: Rosalia funebris; assembly: GCA_037954035.1. Taxonomy (NCBI): domain Eukaryota; kingdom Metazoa; phylum Arthropoda; class Insecta; order Coleoptera; family Cerambycidae; genus Rosalia; species Rosalia funebris. The sequence continues at coordinate 11,465,744 of JAZFAV010000004.1, forward strand.
TTACTGATTTAAATATTTAAGTGAAATTTTAAATTGAAGGTGCCTATTGTAAGATATGTATGATACCACATACCCTTTGTTATACATTAGTGTGACCTAAAGTGAACTCCTTACCCATATCCGGCTTATTATTTGATATCAAAATCTAAACGGATACTATAAGTTTTCTTAACGTCTACGGACCTACTATATCCCTAAATGAAATCCTTTTGAAAGCTTTAACAATGAACCGAAATCGATCCAGCTTCAAAGGCATCATATTAACCCTTTTGTGGGTCATTGGCGTTAATCTCGACTTTCTATATGAAATCTAATAAAATTACTCTCCTGTGAATTGTTGGCATCCCTTCATTTACCCTTCAATTGAATAGACGTCAAAAGAATAAGTATTTCACGAAGATCTAGTTTAGAAGCATAATAGCCGAAGTAATAATATTTTGAGAGAATTTAACAAAGTTTGCAAGGTTAATGAATCAGGTATTAAATATAAATAAATAATTGTAGAATGTGTAGCCAACAATATTTAGTTTTTGTAAAGATAAAGAAAGATTTTTGTTGATATCTAAATATTATATTTTGTTTTGACATTAACAAGGGCATTAATAGAAACATTTACTGTTATTTTTTCGGTTTCAAAAAATGCTATTATTATTATTGTTGAAAAGGACGAACAAAAGAACGCAAAGTACCATCTTCAGTTTTATAGAAATATAACATTTTATATGTCAGCCCTCAAAAGGTTACGGGAGCCAAACTCTATTGAATAATATGTTTTTTATGAATTATTGAGTGATATAAATAAGATATACTTGTTATTTTGTTAGTAATAAGTTAGATATGAACATTATTGAGACACCAAACATTTATATTTTCTGTATTTTGGTATACTTATACATGTCATTTGTCCGGAATTGAATTGTTGAACATTGTTTCAAATTGACCATTGACTATGGTTTTTATATGCCACTCTTAAATTATTAATTGGTGATTATTAAATAATTAATTATATTAATTATTTATGCAAGGTATAAGAGCAAAATTTATAAAGTTTGAAATGGAGCATTGTTCAAGAATACATATTTAAATAAGTATTTTATAGAAACGTGAATACACTAAATGGATTAATACAATGGTCAGTTCAGTCGAAATATCTGAACCACAAAATTTTATAGCACCTCATTAAGACACACTATTCAATAGAAACATAAGAAATGTGTATGAATAGATATAGAAATGAATGAAAATATTCAGATGGAGATATTAGACAGTCACATACAGTGGCGGCTCGTGAGGTTTTTTTTAGGGGAGGCAGAATATGTATATTTACCGGTGACACCCCTTAATGGCGCGCGAAAATTTTTAGAATTTTCAAGGTCACGCGTTTTCCTGAACCTTTAGAATTCCAATAAAAAATCCATTTATACAAAAATATAGACTTTCGCGAGAATAATTTTTGGAATTTGCTACCTTTTCGAAATAATTATAATTTTATTTATTTACATATTTACTTACGAATTACAGCTACTAAGGGAATAAACAAAATATGTTTTATTGAAGTTAAATATGGTTTATAATTCAAAAATTAGTTTGTGAAATTTACGATCAATACCTAAAATTTAAAACAAACCTGGAAATTGTCACTTTCAGCACAATTAGCACATTTCCCCACCACCCTTGAGGTAGTGCTACAGAGTGTTACTTTTTTTGTTGTGGGTTGTTCGCCGGTAGCCACATTGTCACACTTAAACTAAATAACACTTCTGCAAAATAAATTAAAATAACACGAGGAAAACGCAGAGAAAAATAATAAATAAAGGAAAATGAAATATGTATTCTTTGTAGGTAAACAGTTGTCCCCCACCGCGTCGAACTGAGATAGGTGCAAGGGAGAAAGACTTATTTTGTAGCAGGCAATCCAGATGGGAGTGGGAGTGCTGGCAGCTAGCTGGCAACTAGCTGCCGGTGAATTAGTGGCGATTTAGGAACAAAAACTACTCGGTATTAGCTCAAGGTCATTCGTCACGTATGGAAATAGATTTAACTGGTTTGCAGATTTAAAGGCTTGCAGCGGTTTAGCCTCCTGTCAATGAGCGGGTGGTAAAATACGGAACAAGAGACGTAGAAATACATAACTTGGCAAACTAGGCGCATATTTAAATTAATCAAATATGAAATAAACAGTTATTAAATTATTATCATAATAATTATTAATTAAAATATACAAAAAAGTAAATTATATTAAAAAAAATAACGCTAATAATTAACACTCCTTAAAATATTTATTTATTTTTTAAAATAACCTAAAAATAATTTTTAAATCGAATAAAAATATTTTGACCTATCTTATATAAGTATTTCTTCTCTAAAATTTCAGAGGAAGCTTAGCCTCCTCTGCCTCCCCTGACCAGCCGCCACTGGTAACATATTAGACAAATTTTCGTAATTGCAGAAAAGCAAGAAAAATATTATAGCCATTAATGTGTTTCAATGTCATTAAAATGTTAAATGGTATATAAGGCTCATAATAATATCAATTGATGTCGTGATGTTCCTCATCATTTGAAACTAAAATAAAAAATATGTATGATATTCTGAGGTCTAGTTTTTGAATAAAGGATTTTATAATATATCATTTAAGGCCTTTTGCTCAGATTCTTGTTTAAATCTTTACCTTATTTTCACTTTTAGACGTATTTCTTTCGTTATACAGGAGTGGGAAAGAAGGTATAAAACATCCTGTACATTACGCTTAGGTTATGTAGAGTACGAAATGTTCTTTAGAATCAAAAATAACTCTAAGAAATATAGAATACGCGGCCTCAATTATACGAAAATGGACGCTACGGTGGTCCCAATTTTTGAGAAGTTTATTTATTGCCTTATCTTCACCGTACATTTTTTATAATAATATTATGAGGTCCGCCCGATTGTAGGCCGCCTTCGCTGTTGATACTAATACCATGTGGGAAAGAATGTTAAACTTATATAAAGGAGATCCAATTAAAAAGCAATAATAGTTTGGAATGTGCATTTAGAGATTTATAATATATTCATATAAATTAATACTCGCTTATTCGTTCTAGAATTTATTCTAATTTAATCAAAGAAATTTAAATGAGATTACAGAGTGAATCAATTTGTAAGGCGTCGAAAATGGTTCAGAATTGTACAACTGTAATTTGTCTATATATAAGGAATAAATTAAATAAGGACGCATATGCGTTTTTTAAATTCCATACATTTATTTTGTTCGCAGCTCTTTAAATGAATAATTATTTTCAATATATTATTATTTTTACTAGTGATTCTACTATTCGAACATTACAATTTCACTGAATCGTTGAAAATAACTTTGAAAGTTTATTTGAAAATATATAAAACATACATATATATTTATATATATATATATATATATATATATATATATATATATATATATATATATATATATATATATATATATATATACCGGGTGTATCAAGAAAAACGCCTCAGCCTATAACTTTTTAATTATCGACGCTAGAAACTCCATTTTTTGGACTTCGGTGTTACAGTAGGTTTTTTACGACTTCTGCATGTAATATGTAACATGTCGCTTCCAGAAGTGATCGGAAGTTATACCAACTTTTTTATTTTAAATGGAACACCCTGTATATTTTTACGGTATTAGATGGCACACTTTATTCTGAATTCATTGATATAATATTGTTTCTGCTTACTGTCAACGATTAGCAAAATACAGACCTTTGTACATTGCATTACATTGTAGCACTAGGGAGCTGTGAGACATATTTTGAATAATGAATACCATTATACTACATTCTTTTTTTAGAAGAATGTGTGTTAATAGTTTGAGAATGAGGGTAAATAAAATAAGAATATCTAGGTATAAACAAAACTATTTAATGAAAAACAGCAGCAAAACTAACAAATCAATAACAAAAATAATGTAAGGAATCTAGGAAAAACAAATAAAACGTTTCATTAAGAAAACAAACGAATAATAATGTACCTGGTAGTTCAAAATCTGTTAGTATGTATTAATTTAAATATTGTTCAAATTGCAAACCTTCATTTGCAATGCATAATTGACACCTTCGTATTACCTCATTTACGGTATTTTGGACAAATTGAGGTGATATGTTGTCAACAGCCACTCTAATCCTTTGCATTATGCCTTCAAAGGTTTTGCAAAATTGTTAGGTACACCTGATCCTTTAAATCGCCCCATAAGAAAAAAATCTAATGAGTTGAGATCAGGTGACCTAGATGGCCATCTTGTTGGGCCATTCGTTCTGATCCAGTTTTCTCCAAATCGCCCATTTAAATAGTTTACATTTATACGGGCATTATGGCTAGGGGCCCTGTCTTGATGGAAAATCACATTCGCGCATTCATTGACAGGCAATTGTTCTAAATAATTATCCAAGTCGTTTCTTAAAAACTCATTATAAATAATAGCATTTAAATGTTCATTAAAAAAGTGAGGCCCTATTATTTTATTGCCTTTCATCCCGCACCAAACATTTACACTGAAACGCTGCTGAAAATTTGTAGTTCTAGTGTGTCTGGGATTCTCATCACTCCAGTAGTAATGAACATTCCTATTAAAAATACCATTGTTACAAAAAGTACTTTCATCCGACCATAATATGTTATTTAAAAATAAATAATCGTCATTTACCCTTTGCAGAAAAGTATTACAAAAATGAATTCCTCTAGGAGCATCAACTTCCTGTAGATGTTGAACTAAATTAGATTTGAAAGGGCCACATTTTATGCTTTCTTAATATTCTGTGCACCATTGAATGCGACATATTTAAATTATTTCCAATTTGCCGAGTTGAAGTTTGAGGATTTTCCTCAATTGCCAGCAAAACGTCCAACTGTTTCATTTCATTTGCTATTGTTGGATTTTCTTTTTTAATTTTTTTCAGTGACCCAGTGCTTTTGAACTTCTCATGGAAATGACTAAATTTTCTTCTAGATGGGACTTGCCTGTCAGGAAAAAATTTCAACGTATCCTCTTAAGGCCTCATCATTATTTTTATTTGAAGCATAGTACACTTCCAACATATCTAATAGAACTACAGTTTCATCATTCATTATTCCCAAAGATTTTTAAATTAAATCTATTCGTTTACTTTGTGACAATAAACAGAAAGGACAGAATTGTCAAACTAGCATCACTTGTAACTATTGTTTTAAAATTGTAGTCATAGGCCCTCTTAGATTATAGTGTACTATATTTATTAGTTATTACCGCAGTATAATTTATAGTACATAAAGCTATGTATTTTGTTAACCATTGACAGTAAGCACAAACAATATTATATCATTGGATTCAGAATAAAGTGTGCCATCTAATACCGTAAAAATATACAGGGTGTTCAATTTAAAATAAAAAAGTTGATATAACTTCCGGTCACTTCCGGAAGCAACATGTTACATATTATATGCAGAGCTTGTAAAAAACCTATTTTAACACCGAAGTCCAAAAAATGGCGTTTCTAGCGTCGGTAATTAAAAAGTTATAGGCTGGGGCGTTTTTCTTGATACACCCGGTATATATATATATATATATATATATATATATATATATATATATATATATATATATATATATATATATATATATATTTATTTATTTATTTATTTAGAGAAGACTATTAATATGCGAGATTGTAGTCATATTTGTGGTATTTATGATTTTTTAATATTATCTTTTATTATTCTGTTTACAGTTTAAAACTTAAAAATTATGCTGCGAATTTTATATCTGTATCACATGGTAGCTTTTAGATATACACAAGAATTGCTTGAATGAGTTAATGAGACAGATTTAGTAATGAGCATTGAATCACATTTTCAGATAAATGAATTCAGATATGTATGAATGTTTGCGTAAGATTTGGGGAAGTTTCACTAACGTATTTTCTGTATAATATTATCATTTATCCTCAAAGGAATTTGACCTGTTTTTGTAACTAATAAAATTCATTTGCACCATCAGCTGTGGTTATTATCACCAGCAGAACAGTTAAAATATTTTTAGTATAAATAAATACCAACAAAATCCTTGTAAAATTTGGGTCATATTTCATTTTTTCAAATACAAAAAAAAGTATTAATCTTATAGTGCTTATCATAGCACATAAGTAATTATACAGTTTCTTAATTTAATATTTCAACCTAATTCTGTAATTTATTAAAATCATAAAAAAACTTTTTTCTTCAATATCAAATTTCAGTTCATCGAAATTATTACTTCTCCGCACTCCACTACACTAGCGGAAACGTAATGTAATCGTGTAAAGAAAAAGTGAAAAAACTAAATTTTGTTTTGGGTTTATTTTTCGTTTTTCGACCTAAAAACTAAAAAAATGGTTTTAAAGTTTGTCGTCGTTGTCGTCGGCATTAACATTTCTTGTTAGCACGATAACTCAACTAAATCGTGTCGGATCAATCGGGTTTTTACTGATCCTGATCGGGGACGTCTCCCAGACGACACCTATTGATTTGGAGGTGGATAGGAAACACCCCACCCTGTCCATGAGTCATGAGAGCACGATGGTGGACTATTTGAGAAATTTGTTTTGTTAATACGATAATTCAACTAAATCGTGTTGGATCGATCGAGTTTTGTCTGATTCTGATCGGGAACGTCTCCCAGACGACACCTATTGACTTTGAGGTGGATAAGACACACCCTATCCTGTCCGTGGGTCATGAGAATGCACGGCGGTGGACTATTTGAGAATTTTTTTTTGATAACACGAATACTCAACTAAATCATGTCGGATCGACCGAGTTTTGCCTGATTCTGATCGGGGACGTCTCCCAGACGACACCTATTGATTTGGAGGTGGATAGGATACACCCCACCATGTCCATGAGTCATGAGAGCACGATGGTGGACTATTTGAGAAATTTGTTTTGTTAATACGATAATTCAACTAAATCGTTTTGGATCGATCGAGTTTTGTCTGATTCTGATCGGGAACGTCTCCCAGACGACACCTATTGACTTTGAGGTGGATAAGACACACCCTATCCTGTCCGTGGGTCATGAGAATGCACGACGGTGGACTATTTGAGAATTTTTTTTTGATAACACGAATACTCAACTAAATCATGTCGGATCGACCGAGTTTTGACTGATTCTGATCGGGGACGTCTCCCAGACGACACCTATTGATTTTGTAGTGGATAGAACACATTCTACCATATGCATGGGTCATGAGAAAGCACAATGGTGGACCATTTGAGAATTTTTTTTGTTAGCACGATCACTCAATTAAATCGTGTCGGATCGATCGGGTTTCAACTGATTCTGATTAGGGACGTCTACCAGACGACATCTATTGATTTTGCTGTGGATAGGACACCCCACCCTGTTCAGTAGTCATGAGAAAGCACGAGAGTGGACTATTTGAAAAAAGTAAAACCGTCGCATAAAACAGATATTCTGCATTTATGTGTTGGTTTATTTTTGGTTTATTTCTTCTAGGACGAAAATAGACGGAGCGGTTCATTCTGGTTAATTGGACAGTAAAATCGAAGCAAATTTACTTGTTTCTGAACTGTCGCATTAATACGGTTTTATGTATCGATTCGACGAGCATACTTTTCGTTTTGTCTCATAGTGGTTGAATCAACCAGTGTATTACGACAAACCTCGCTGAAGATAACGTGTCCTGGTAAAGACAGTATGATATCTCGAAAACAAAAACAGGTGGTGACGCCAACTTTGGAGAATGATGCCTCCCGATAATGCAACTTGAATGGCGAAACGCACGTCGTGAAATGTGTAATATTTGGATGTTCGTGGAAAGGTGGTCTCCTGTTTTTGTTGCTGCATTGAAGGTTCCAGCCTCTTCCCAGGATAATATGTATTGATCTGATTCGACGAGTCTGTTTTCACCCGTTAACGTCAAACGAGATAGGCTTATTAAGCTTATTGTAGGCCAAATAATAAGTAGATATTACGTTTACACCACTTTCGAAAAAGTCACTAATAATTTTCCACATTTTACGTGGAGCAATCAAAATTGAGGGCTATTACAGGTTCTCTAAATTCTATTCAGCTCTCCCCCTTCCCACCACGTGGATGACCGGACGAATTCCGCCATCTAAGATCTTGACGTCACAAAAGGGGTATCAATATTAATTTATTAATTAAATTTCAGATTAATTGACTAATTATAAAAAAATATTTTACAAAAAATATTTGTCGAACATTTTTTAAGTCCTGTATGTATTTCAATGGAATGTTGACGTCACGAAAGGTTTATCAATATTAATTAGTTAATAAAATTTTTGCTTAATTCTATTTTCAGGTCCTGTTTGTATCTCGTGGTCAGCATCTCATTCAAATATATACAGGACCTAAAAAATGTTCGAAAAATTTTTGTAAAATATTTGTAAAGTTAATCTGAAATTTAATTAACCAATTAATATTTATAACTCTTTCATGACAGTATTCTAGACGTCAGAATTCGTTCAGACACCGCGTGGTGGGGGGGGGGGGCACAGAATCGCTATAAAAGAACACAGTAGTGGGGGGTGCACACGATTCGTATCCCTCTAGTTATATATTATATTTATACCAATTCGTATATTTATATCAAATTTTATAATGTGACATAAAAGATATTTCTGTTTTAAAATCATTTATCGATGAGGTTAACATTTCTTAAAAATTTAATTTTGATTTCAACCAAATTCACTGACTATATCTTTTAAAATCTTGAAAAAGTTTAGGTACGGATTTGAAATGCGCCACCTTGTAGATGTTCGCTAAAACCGTTTACTCAAATGGCGGTATATCGCTGCAAGGGCCGCAGCACCAGACTTGTTAACAAAAGCCCATATATAATAAATTCAGCTATTCAAATTTGTAGCGGAGCCGCTAACAGTTTATTTGCGTGTTCGCGGCGATCATTTGAATATCAGCCGAATCAAACATAAATAGAACGAGCGTTTTGTTACGTCGCAAGATCCTGGAATTCAAAAGTCTGATTTTATTAATACAACTGGTTGAATTAAGATGTTTATCGGCCACACGAATTTCGCATGTATACACTTTTGTTTCTCCCCCGCTAATGTGAGACCCGTAATGAAAATGCCACTAATTGATAATCGATAGCGACTCGGCTGAAATTTGGATTTGATGGCGGGGTCGTGGCATTAAACACTTCCGTGTTTAATGTAACATAATTGTGGGTCAATATTATGGATATTCGTCAAAATTACAGAGGAAATTCATCAAAAGTATAACCCAAAATCTCAACTAATACAATGTAATTTGTATGTAGTAATTTGACTGTCACCGACACAATATGATTGAAATCATCACACTGTAGACACTAAATTTTTATGGAGAATATGACAAGATAAAATAAAAAATATCACTATTTTTAATCAAATATCTCAATCAAAAAATATCAAACATTTAAAAATATCACAACACCGTAAGATTCCACTCTGCCCGCGTTTCAGCAACCAAGTTGGTATCATCGGGAGATGATTAAAACTAAGCTGTTTGTAAAAATAATGAAATTAACTAATCCATAAAAATATCATAGGTTTCAAATGTACAGGGACGGCCATAATCAAGTACCCGATTTGAAGCGTTCGTAATTATTTTATCTGACAGCTTTCGCTAGTTTACTTCTGACATTTCTCCAGTGCACATATTCAAGTTTTATTATGAATCGATACACACTAGAGGAACGTGCAGAAATAGTTATTTTATTTATTAAAAACAATGAATCGGTTATTTCAACACAGCGAAATTTTCGCCGAAAATATCCTCACCGTCCTGCTCCAACTGGAAAGACAATACGCCGCTTATGTCAACAGTTTCGGCGTAGTGGGACAACGGCTGATGCAAGACATATTGGACGACCACGAACAGGACGCACAATTGAAAATATCTGGCGTGTAAGAGAAAGCATTGCAGAATATCCAAGACCGTTAACAGAAAGACGCGCCGCCACACAATTGGGCATGTCTCGGACGTCCTTGAGGCGAATTTTGAAGTTATATTTGCACGCATTTCCATACAAAATCCAGGTGGCACAGCAGCTTCTTCCCAGAGACCATCAACAACGCCTGCAATACTGTCACAGTCTCCTAAACCTTAACGACAATATTGACGATTTTCCACATAAACTGATTATGACCGACGAAGCTCCATTTTCACTTAAATGGATTTGTAAATAAGCAGAATTACCGCTACTGGGGTACATAAAACCCTCGTATTCTTCAGGAAAGACCACTACACCCTTCACGAGTTACTGTATGGTGCGGCGTCTTTGTCCAAGGTGTAATTGGTCCATGTTTCTTTGAGGACGATGAAGGTTACGGTCAACGGAGAGCACTATAGAGAGCAATGCTGAATAACTTTTTGTCACCTCAGTTGGAAGTCCTAGGACTGGAGGATATGTGGTTGCAACAGAACGGTGCGACTGCGCACACATCTAGAGAGACAATGTTCATGTTGCGCAACATGTTGCTTGCGCGATTAATTTCTCGATTTGGCGACTTAGCGTGGCCTTCAAGATCGCCAGATCTCTCGGCTCCTGATTTCTTCTTATGGGGCTATCTCAAAGGAAAGGTATACGCCAATAACCCTCAGACGCTACAGCAGCTGAAACATAATATCCGTCAAGAAATAGAGGATCTAACGAAAATTGTCTTGACTCGAGTTATAGAACATGCCGTAAAAAGAGCTCAGATGTGCATCGCAGTTAGAGGCGGTCATTTGACTGACATCATCTTTAATTGAGTTTAGGCTTAAACTTTAAATACAAATAAATGTTCTACCCATATTTTTTTGCTTTTTATTTCTTTGCATTGTACACGGCCGCTACTTAAAATCGGGTACTTGATTATGGCCGTCCCTGTATTTACTATTTAATAAATCACAAGTGTTACAATTTCATGTTTAGATAGTTCATCAAGCTCATGATTTGATTTCGTCGATATAATATAAGCAACTACCTTTCGATGTCACCTACTTATATTATTAAATTTCGATTCAGTAATCTATTAATAAGACAAGTTAAAAATAATCAAAATATAATAAGACAGGGGATCAATGTTATTATAATTATTGAAAATTGCAGCAGAGGCAGAGGAAATACTCGTAGTAGGGTACCATTTGTCGGCTGTCGTTAGTTCACCAATTGGTATTATTAAATCGTTTGGCGGAATTAGTTACAGCATTATTTGTTATTTTTTTTTAATTATCGGGTACTTTCAGCGAGGTACTTTGTCGTAATGAAATATTTAATTTAGTACTAAATATAACACAGACGTCTTGATAATGTTGATTATCAAGGATGCTATTACATAATTACTGTTAATTTAATAATGTATCATATTGCTTGATTCTGAATGAATTGTTTGAATTGTTACTATCATATGACATGCATAACAGAAGGCAGATAAAAGAGAAGTAAAACGTAACGCAAAGCTACAGTTACTGTAAAATTCTAATATAAATAGTAGTAAGTTTGAACGGTATGTTTATTCTATCTAATGTAATGTAATTCACTGAACTACGTTACTTGACACATAATATGATTCTCAAGGAAGACTTTCATGTATCTCAACTTTACATCGAATACTTAATGAACTGGTTTATTTTTCAATTTGCTCCTTGCACGAGATTTTTAAATACATTTGGCTTTATTAAGACCTAGTTAAAACTAAGTCTTTTAACATCCACATCATCAAAACCTCTTAACTAAAGTTCAGAGGTTTTGATGATGTGCATGTTAAAATATGAGAATAAATAAATCATGAAATAAGGATGAAATGGGATAGATTAGAGCTTTGAAAAAAAAAACTGAAATCTTAGCCTAAATGTTCTCTCTATTTAAGGTTTTAAATATGTAAATCCTTATTTCTGTCAGTTGTTATCTTCAAATCAAATAACCAAAACAATGTTTTCAAATATTTCAAATAGATGTTGCTAATACTGTCACATATTTATTAAAAATAGTTCTTAACCTGTGTTTTATTATGTAGGATTTTAATAGTGTAATACACCAGAAATAAATGTTCTATGTAATTATGCTTTTTGGTTTTAGTAGCTATATATGGTTTATCATCAGTTATCAGAGAATTTAGTTTATCATTTATATTTAAAGGCTATATCATTTTTTCCAACGTGATTGTTAATTTACAACTTACATAAAATACCTTGGGAAGCGATATGATATTAAGTGGCTATGTGGATAAAGGTCACGAAGTTTTATCAAAATTTGAAATTAAATTGAAGTAACGTCATTTAATTATCAATTTCGTCATCTTGCAACGTATTGAGATGAAAGGCTAAATATTTACTGATAAAGGCCCTATTTGGGCAATGTCGCAGGAAAAAACAAAACAGAAAATTATAATTTTCAGTTTCCGTGAAATTAACTATAGATATAGTATAGATTGTGTTCGTTTAGAGAATCTTAATAGAATTATATATATATATATATATATATATATATATATATATATATATATATATATATATATATATATATATATATATAACAGAAATTTGGAAATGAATTTAAAACATAATGGATTTTAATGAGTAAGAAAATTTGTTTAATGTAATAGGTATATGTTTTTATAAAAAGTTGAAGCTTATTCTTACTTTGTTACATTTAGTTTGACTTGAAACAACCTAATAACACAGTTGGAAAAAAGGTATGTGATTTTCTCAACTAGATACTTTTTTATTCGATATTTTTGAGAATTTAGAAAATCGCTGCGAATGTTAACATAAATCATCATTAAAATAATTTAGAAGAAAAACACGATGAAGAATATCACAATGAAGAAAATGAATAAGATAATAGAGTAATTGAGAAAGATACTGACTACTATAACATAAGACATTTTGACTTGACAGTTTATAACATAATTTGAATTAAGATGAGTTTAAAATACAATGAGTAAAGAAAGTATCCAATTTTCTATCTTTGTTAGACACTGTTTAAGCAATCGCTGTGTTAACGTAAACCATCTTTAAAATTATGTATAAGAAAATCATTAAGAACACCACAAAGAAAAAGAGTAAGGTAATGAAGAAAAAGGCGACTAACACAGATTACAAGGGGATTATGAAATAAAGCTCGTAGTGACCAACGTATTAAATATATTTGAATTTTGATTTAAGTAGAATCAAATCTAATGTACACGGCAAGAAATATAGTTTATTTATAACACAAAGTTTACAGATGGTAGTTTTATAAACTGTCGCGAGATGGAGTTTTGTTTATACTCCAATCCATCTGTAAATTCCTTAAACATTAAAGATAAAACAAATTAAGCCAAAACAGCTATTCCCCCGGCTATATGCCGTCGACGGGCACTGAATTATATGGCGAAATTTGCCGTATTGTGTTCCAACATAGAACTAAAATACAATGATTCAAAACTACCGAGAGATGGCGCATTGTTTACATTCTACAAGTTTACTACTATAGAACGTAGCGGTGTCTATAAGATGTGAAGCCTCGTTCTGTCAAAGGCATACTCGCTTACACTACACTGACGAGACTTAATAAGGTCGAAACTGGTCTATAGTTAGCGGTATTCTGCGATAGAGGACGCTTTGCATCTTCCTTGTGATTTTCGAGAAATCCAAACCATTGTATTTTAGTTCTATGTTGGAACAAAATACGGCAAATTTCGTCATGTAATTCAGTGACCGTCGACGGCATATAGCCGGGGGAGTAGCTGGTTTGGCTTAATTTGTTTTATCCTTAATGTTTAAGGAATTTACAGATGGATTGGAGTATAAACAAAACTCCATCTCGCGACAGTTTAAGAAATATAGTTACCAGATGTACCGTATTCAAAGTAATCGAAATATCTTGATGTAAATACTCGCTAAGCAAAATCGCATAGATTCATAGTAAGTGATAAATGTAGTTTTATTGTGCAATATATACATATAGAAGTATTATGTACTAATTACTATGGTACAATGGACTATTCGTTATTACTGAAAAAGTGTCAAACTACGTGTTAACTCACTGATATTATTTAAAAGTTACGTTAATATTATATCCATTTCCAATCGAATTTTGAGAAAGTTGTGTTGTGGAAACACGACCTAAAGTAAATTTTACATAATATAAACATTGATGTGGAATATAGGTATATACATTTGATTGAAACTCAAAGAAAAATGTCTTAAATAAAACTCATAACAGATTAGAGATATGCAAAGAATATATGAATCCGATAAATATGTATTCAACTCATCAAATCTTACGACGTAGCTATTGATGTTTCACCATGTATTACAGATGAGAGTCTAATCATGATCATAGCTATAGTACGATTGTATATTATCGATTGCTTCACTCTATATCTCGAACATGGTACACCAGTAGCCACTACCTTGTCCACACACTCCAAGGCTAGCCCCAAATGAGTACCACAGTTATGTCCTTTATGTGTATATTTTTTATGGGCGTGTATTTTCGTATGCGGAAACGTACGATAAATTATATTCGATTTTTTTCATTTAATACCAATAAATGAACATACACGGAAACCGCAGACTTGGCGCAAATTCGATTTAGTGGAAAATAAGGTTATCTTAAAGAGAACAATTTTTAATTTAGACGCTTTTTGTTAACGCAGTTGAGGGTGAAGTGTAATTTGTTATAATGAACCTGAATCTAACCGTATAAAGTAATGAAGTTAATTTTTTTGCCAAGAAAGTAGTGGTATTAATAATGATATTCTACGGCTCGTGGGTAATCATTATATTGTTAATTATTTGTATATACAGTTAAAGCAACTGGAATAATATACAAGTCATGTAAACATGACGATTTTTGAAGAAAATGTGGAAGTGGAATATTCATAAATATATTAATATCAATATATCATATCATGTTTTAGAATAATAGGTAGGTACATTTTCCACAACAATATTGTGAAAGAGAAAATACTGAATATCTACAACCTGACCTGCTAAACATTACAAGTTTCAAACAAACAACAAAACAAAATATATATCAGTTATATAAATCCCTACCCTATTGTTCTTTTAGATTTAGAATAATATCTTGTCTTGTCTTGTATAAAGTTATTATTCAGATCATTCACATATAGGATATTATATGTAAAAAGAGTATACCTAAATTCATGATTATCATCTAATTAAATCCCTTCGGGCCTTATCATAAATTAGTCTTTAATATTCATTACGTTCATTACGAGTTGCAAAATTTCAGAGAGAAAAGCACTTCTTGGAACCTTTGCCACCTCAGCAACAGCAGGGTTTTAAATAGAGAAATCAACAAAAGAAACACTAGTAATATTCAAGATATAATTAAGCAATCTTCCAGTATACAGTAATTAAAAGATGTTATTCCTTTTTTAACATAAATAAATGTCAAAATTGTAATTAAAAAATGTAAGTTAAAATAAAATAATTTTTAAAAATTTAAAAAGTGATATACTTAAAATATTTAATGCAACTAATAGAGGAATACATCTATTTACATATATGTGTTCGAAGTTATCTTGCCAACAAATTGACCATAGATGGTGTCATAGTGGGTCGTTGGTGTTTTAGTCAATTATATTTATTTAGTTAATTGATTTAGTTCGATCGAGTTAAGGTTAGGAGAACAACGTGGTCAATATAAACTCCAACTGACAGACTTTAAGGTAATTCATCATCATTGCGCGGTCACCAAATCACTTTTTTAAAACGGGATCTTTATGATGAAGTGATGCCCCATCATATATAAATCACAACGCAGAATTGGAGAGAATTTCACTTTCCAAAAGAGAGATCCAAAAAAGCCTTATATCACAGATGATAATTTTGTGGGGACAGTTTCCCACATCATTAAGCTTATTTTCTTCGATACAGCGTCGCTTGATATAGGACTGTGATCTTATGTGGATAAAGGTCACATATGTAACATGTAATGCATCTTGTGCTTTCTCTAGCTAACTTAAGGTTGCTAGACATTGTTGTGTTTGAAAAATCGATCAATTATTTGAATGTCTTCGTCTGTGACAACACTGGCAAATCAACCAGAGAGAATTCTGACATCCTCTAACTTTAGTAGACTAAATCATCAAGATAAGAAATAGGGCATTTATTAAAATAATTTTTCATGTTAAAAAAATACTTTCTAATATGACAATCCACGTAAAAATATATTTCTTTATATACGGTTTAATAACACTACTAAAATGTTTGTGTAAAAGTATAATATAAATTGAGTGTATTAAATCATTATTTCACATTGAGTTGCACATTTAAAATTGATCCGTACAGCTACAACCACCATGTATATATTCACAAACTACTTTATGTTACAAACTTATGAAATTAGTTTAAAAAAAACCTCGGTAAACATTTTCTAGAACAGAATTTGATGAAATTCTAAAATATTTGGTACAATTTTCAAAGTGATTTAATTAATATTGCGCTTTATTCTATTTTTAAAATTATCGACTTTATTTAGCCATTGAGTTAAAATCCATCTTTCATTCCAAACAACTCCAAATAAAATATAATTAAGTTGTGTCAAACAAGGGTTGGTCACTCAATCTCTACAGAATCCACCAATACATTTTAAAATTATTATTTTTTATTATTTTTTATATTAATGTTTTCATTAATCATAACTTATTTAATAAGAAATATACAGAATTGAGCATATTTTCGAAGAGATAATTAAAAATTCTTTCATATGAAATGTCACACTACCTCAGTTCATTTAAGAATTTGTAAGTGGTCACTTCAAAAACTCTCACTCGCACATTTTTCACACAAAGTCGAAATAAGGTAAGTGAAAAAACCTGCCAAAATAATGTCTTTATAGTCCCAAAACTTGACGTGATATTACAAAAATTTAAAACTATGCTATGACTTATTCACAATTATTTATTAAATATTAGGATAACTTATCTATTGACTATCATTGAATAATTTCTGACAAGAGTTCAACGAAAATAAACAGTAATCTCGTGACTGTAACTAAAAATAAAACACTTCCTTTTTTAATATTATTTGAGCTTTTCGTTAATCGCTAGGCCAATTCGTCTTGTACTTTCCTTGACTATTTGCTTCCATCACTATCTCGCATCCGATCTACCTTTGCTACCCTTGTGCTTTGTACTAATTGGAACGAAAAGGAAATTAGATTTGGGAATGATAAGGATCAGACGAAATAAAACAGGCAAAACGAAACAGACCAAAACTTTTTATGACTTTCGTAGCGGTAATGACAAAAAACGGTTCACACCACGAAAAAATATGTATTTTCAGAAGAAGATTCCGTATTGTTGTTGTGATGCTATAAAAAAGTCATCGATTATGTGATTGCTAATTGTCTCATCTGATTGAAAAAATGAATAAAGCTTGAGATCTAAGCCTAAATGGATGTTTAGAGACGATGTACTGGAGATGGTAGTAATAGTGTGTCGTTTATAAATAAATTCAATAAGAATAATTATCAAAATTCATCAAGCAAGCCGAAACGAGTTTTTAAATTTAAAATAAAGCATACGGAGAAAACAAATATGTAATGAAACCAGATATTAATATAAATATTCTATTGGAACCTTTAGTAGTAGTCGAACTTAGGAAATGCAAACTGATGGACTGTAATAAGTTAAATTAAGCATGTTAAGTGAAGTAGTATAAGTAGTGCTAGTGACTGCTAGATAATTCATCAAGCGACTAGTGTTAAAAATCACGTACAGAATATTTAAAGTTAATGTTTTTCCTGCCAGTATTTTAACTAAATGTAAATGTGAAAAAATGTAAACGGTAAAAATGTAAAAGTTAGTCAAACGTCAAATATAGACGTCAAACGAAACATAAGTTTCCCAGGAACCACTTTACCTTTGAGTTCTCATGACATGATACTCCGGTGCGCTTTATCAAGGTATTCCTCATTACATATAATATTTGCTGTAAGTGGAAATTCTTTAATTTATTACTTATGATTTTTTAATTTACAATGTATATACGATTTTAAATAATTTTAGGAATACTTTTTTTACTAAACCTTTAAATACTTTTATTTACTTTTGGTTATTTCTCTCGTCCCTCTGAATCTAATCATTCTGATACTTTTATCTAAAGACCTTAAAAACCTGTGAGTAATTATCTTGCCGTATTATATAAAATGTCGTGTTGATTAATTTGAAAACAATATTTCTGTATGACACTCCGTATCCATTGGTAACATCCTGTAACATTTGACTTAGAAAAACATTGTGTAAGAAAATTATGAGGTTATGTATACATAACGAGAGTTATGTATATCGGGCTGACTCATGTCTCAGCGCAATATAACGTGCCACCTATTATAATACATTTCAATTCTCTAACAGATACTCAGCGCAATAGGTACTTAGGTACAGATGCTTTTTATAGATTAAAATTAATATTTATTGCAATAGATAAGAGATAGAGAGATGTGAAAAGTAAAACAAAACGAAAAATAGGATTTATTAAATGCAAAATAATATTTTGTGCTTCCACAGACAAATATGTCCACCACAATAAATGATAAGGTTATACAAAAGAATTAATATTTTTCTAATTATTGTAAATCATAAATTTACAATGAATAATATATTTATGATAAAGGAAATTTGTCTAAATAAAGAATATATTTCCGATATATATATATATATATATATATATATATATATATATATATATATATATATATATATATATATATATATATGTAATAGTATATTTACGTTATCAACAGGGTCACATAGACGTGGTATCTTATCATAAATAATGTTCTGTTTGCTCGGTGTATGTTGCGAACAATGCAATATTTCGATATTTTTATATATTAATTCTAATACCATAAGTTGGGGAAAGGTTACACATAAAGACGAGGACATACACACTCACACTCAGGGAGAGGTGTCAAACTCCCCTCGTTGGGACTCGAATCCAAGCATTAATGACTTCTTTAATATTAGGTTCAATCCATCATCTGTGACCATAGCACGAAAAACAGTGTGGCCGGCGTCTGTTTGGGGAATTTAACTTAACTTTTTTTTGGGGGGCCTTTATGTATTTCCAACGACTACTTTTGTTTAATATTTTTAGGAATGTATGAAAATATTACATATTAGATGTATGTAGATAAAGCGACTGGCATTTTATATACTACTACAAGAATGTGTATCAATCCTTTGTATACATTCATTTAATTTATTTAAGGCATAGACCTGATACCATATAAAGATTTTCCGCACTTTATTTAATCTCTTTATGGCCGAGACATCGCTTAGCCCCCGTCTAGATCCCGCTTGAGCGACGTATAAAATATTTTAATTAGACGTTTCCTACACCAGTGTGAAATTGACTTTTAAAAGTGGCTAACGACTAAATACGTTAAGCAGATTAAGATTTAACGCATACGAGAAAGGTAGCCTGCTCTAATCCTATCAAAGTTGACGTTTAAATGTTGCGCCCCTTTGTGATACTATACGGAGCAAAGAAATCACTACCGGTTTTTGAAAACCGATTTCCCACTTATTGTACGGCCGGCGAAACGTCTGGAGCTGATGCCCCTGATTATAGTGCGATAATAACCACTTTATATGTGCGTTAAAAAGCATTTGACAGAATGCATTGTTGAAATTATAAAAGCTTCGCTCATCTATTTCTTCGGGTACGTCGTATTACTTTCTAAAATGCAAAGTTCTTTAGGTAGTTGCAAGCAAATGTAGACTACAAAGAATAAATATTCACATAAAGTACGAATCATAAATGCCCAAAAATATACATACATGAGACCAGGCAGACAGGAAAGCAAGAATAATTCGAGAAAAATATTTTGAAGTTAAATAAGATGGAAATGGAAAAAAAACAACACCTTACCCCTGTATGATACTAGTAATTCCAAATTACCAATTAGTTAAGTACCTAATTTCTCCTTAAATTTGATTAAACATACTACACTTAATATCTTAAAAAGAAGAAGTTATTTTAGTTCTATGGTTGATTGAACTTTATTGTGAGGCTGTTCCGTGACTTATACAATATATTCTCAAAGGTAATACTTTTATTCGTGCTATTATTATATGTTTTATTTATTGTTTTCAACAATGCAAAGACTAGTTATTAGAATACCAGTCAGAATATCTACAAGTATGATATATCGCTGAATTAGGAATAAAACGTTCTTCTTAATATTGAAGTTGGATAGTATTAATTTATTATTAAGTAGGTAAGTGACAATACTGTAATTTCGTGAGTATGTTAATCTCTTCCAGTAGACCATTTCGCCTAATTTATGTAAATATCTTACCTTTATTGGTCCCGTAGGATTAATTCTTTTTTATGTTAGTTTCTTTATCATAATATATGTCAATTTATAGCACTTTTTGTATTCATTTTCACGGGGGCGGGGTTTAACTCAGAGTTACTCTTCCCAGAAAAGTCAGACGTTTATATAGGTACACTCAGCTGACTGATATGGGAATCTAACTCACGACCGGATTGCTACAAAGTTAGATTGCTATACAGCTCAGAAAATCTGGCCATATCTCTAGCATCCATTGAAATCCGGATTCGAACAGAAAGTTACCTAGAGAGTCACACGGGTACATAGGTACACACTCATCTGACTGATATGGGAATTTAACCCACGACCGGATTGCTACGACTGGATAATCTAGGCCAGCTCCAAGCCATTGGCACCACTACCCCGAATCAATTCAGGGAGATCCTAAGATCTGGTCATACCTTTAGCATCCGTGTCAATCCAAGTTCAGTAATTTTGTGAGAAAACGCAGACCAATTCTTGTCAGTGTTCAACGTTGAATGGAGGATATCAGCCACCAGTTGACTGACATTAATTGTTGGAGTGGGTTTGAACTTTTAGCGTGAAGATAACACTGACGTAGTTTTCCACAAAACACCCAACACATTATACACTGCACTCGACGTACGTTTCGCCAACAAAGTTGACATCATCTGGACATTATTAAAAAGAATGATGAGTTTTAATCATCTCCAGATGATGCCAACTTTGTTGGCGAACCGCGTGTTTTAGTGTTTTGTGGAAAACTACATTAGTGTTGACATTAATTTATTGAGTCATGGATTTAGAAATTAAATACTTGAAAATTATAGAACAAGCTAAAATTATGTAGTAACAGTGTTAAAATTTGAAGAATAAATAATTTCATTAACAAATTTTAAAAAGTTCGTTCTGACAATTGTGGAAATTGATAAAAGACGGTTACTTCATAAAATACAAAATTCATCCGTATGCAACCAAAATTTAGATAGCTAAAATTGACTAAAAAATGAGAAGTGCTATTAATCTCGTTAACGTTTGACATGAACCACTTCTGAAATGCGAAAGAACCAAGTTGCGTTTGTGCGTGAGAAATTAGTTGCGCCGGCTCAAAATTATCAATTAATTGCCTGTCAACTTCTTGCATGGCTGTTATCAGACACGTACCAATTATTGTGTAAACCAAACTGAAACTTGGCGTCGAGTTTCTAATACCAGGCGTTATGAAACGAACTTTTCTTAGTGTACCTGTAAGTGACAAGGCGGTTGGGTAATAACATCCACGGATCAATTTTTCGCTGTTATGTCGAAAACCATAGCTATTGTCCCCAAATTTTTTGCCAATTATGCCATAATTAAATTATAATAACTGTATTAATCCTGCTGGATACACTTTTTAAAATTAATTGACTGCGTAAACTCGACAGAAAAACCAGGCAACCGTTGGTCACATTAAATTATACAAAACAATGTATTGTTAAAGATATAAAAACGGTAACAAATTTACTTAACGAGTGTATGTGAATAAACTAAAAATTAAGTCAATTAAAAAGAAGCCAAACAATAAAGGCATATGTAAGCTATTTTATTATGGTCAGGGTAATTATCTTCTTATTGTAAGCGATGTGAAGAACCGGGTCTTTATTAATTGCTTCGGTGCTCGTTAATACTTTTATCAAATTGCCTATATCTAATTAAATCTGGCTTAAGTGTGCAGTGTGAACTGATTCAGCTTTATGGATGTCAAGCAACAATTATAGTAATAATAATCATCGTTTCGTATTGGCCACTTCACAAGGAAGTAAGATTTCTCATAACAATAATACTTCATCATACCAACGCTCGCTTTAATGTATTATTGCGCAAGATGCGATTTATGTAACAGTGTTTAGATCTCACATTCAACGAGTGTGCTTCGGTTATTTAATAGGCTACCATCCTTTCCCACAATTTTAATGGACTAAACATTTAAATTTGCTGAAACCAAAAATAGTTTCATTTCATATATAATAGTGCCTACAGTAATCTATATAGGGTGTCTCATTGGAACTTTAGCATTTGATCTGCGCGCCATTTGTGTTCTGTCAAAGATAAGGCGCTAATATTTAACGACTGTCAACTACAAACCAAATGGCGCCAATATGCCTGTGACAGCATTACCAGCTTCATTTTCAAAGTATGATCCAATTACTCCACCACTCCAAAATGCGCACCAACCGTGCATCTCTGTGAATCCATTTCTTTCTCGTGAACAGCTTGTGGGTTTTAAGCACCACAAACTCGACAATTTCATTTGTTGACGTATGTATCTGTCAATATGAAAATTTGCTTTATCGCCTGAACAACATTTTGTTGCAAAAATCGGGATCACCTTCTTTCTTTTCAAACACTCAATTAGCAAATGGACGACGTTATAAGTGGTCTGTAACTTTTAATAGTTCTGTTAACTGAATTTTATATGATGATAGATGCAGATCTTTCTTTAATATTATCGTGCATAACGTCGAATTGATGTGTATGGATAATCTCGTACACTTTCTCTTACTGCAGCAATATTTTCATCTGATCGACCATGACGAGGACGTATTGGTGTTGCTTTATCAATAACAGAACACGGATTTTAAATTGTCTTGATTAAATTACGAAATGTTAACTCTGTAGGCGTTTCTTTTTTCCTAATTTTGTGCGAATTTAACTTGCAACTACAAATGATCGCTCACTGTCATAAAACAGTTGTACACAGATTATTCGTTGTTGAACCGTTAATCGTGGCATATCCATGTCGCATGGCTTGTAGATGATAGTCGTTAAATATAGATGTCCTATCTTTAACAGAACAATAAGAGAGACAACTACAATTATTAATAAACTACAAAAAACAGTTTATGAATTATTTTACGAGTTTGGTTACTGAAAATATTTCTGAAGGGGCTGGAACATTCGGTGCAGGAACAAAAACAGGACTGAACTCAGGACAGGACTTCGTCAACTGGTTTGGCGAAACGCGCATCGAGAAACGTATTTTTTCTATGTCCGTGGTAAAAACTGGTGCCCCTTGTTTTAACTTAAAATACTTGTTACATGGAATTTAAAAATTTTGTTTTCGTTTGTTTTATGTAAAGACTTGCAACTGCATTAAAATAGAATTCTGTTAGGTTAGGTTGGTTATGTTATTAATTGCTGAAGTTAAATAGATAATAAATAGGACAAATAAAATAATACATCAAACTAAGTTATGCCTAGTATACATAAAACATACGAAAATAAAATAATTAAATTCTTTACGAATTTTAAGTAACCAAATTCGTCCAATACTTCATAAAGTTGTTTTTATAGTTTATTAATAATTGTGGTAATTCTTTTG
Organism: Rosalia funebris; assembly: GCA_037954035.1. Classification (NCBI taxonomy): domain Eukaryota; kingdom Metazoa; phylum Arthropoda; class Insecta; order Coleoptera; family Cerambycidae; genus Rosalia; species Rosalia funebris. The sequence goes on from JAZFAV010000004.1 coordinate 11,489,447, forward strand.
ACGATGGCGATTAAAACCGAAAAGTTAGATTAAAAACTTTTTCATTTCAACTTAATTGGCCTAAATTACAGGAACTACGACGAGTCATATATACCATAAGTGATACCTACGGCCAATAAATCGAAAAATATCTACATACCATAATCTACTACATAAACTAACAATCGATGAGATATTTTATCTTCATATTATGGTTGCTACAACCTAGGCAAGATTCAAAATAAAACAAATGAAAAACAATGTATTGGGAAGCTATATTTTCATAAAAACCGGTAGTGCTTCTAGTTGTGAATGCCCTTTTTATGAGGTATTCCGTTGGAAAGTAAGTATACACTAATTGAAATAATATGCAGCTTTAATGTTCAAAGATTTCTTTAACAAGTGCAGCTCATATGTTACTTTATTTTTGGAGAAGATCTTTTGAAATAGATTCTAAAGTATTATCGTTGAGTAAAGTATAATGACGATTATAAAAAAAAAACATGAAAAATTATACAATTTAATATTCTCATTTGATAAAAATTAAATTAAAAATAAGGATATAAAAGATTTCAAAATGTGTTTTTAAATTTAATAAGCATTTGTTCTAAAATAGAATGAGTAAATTCTTATGTAAGAATATTTAGGTACTTTAACATATTAAAAAAATAATACATGAAAAATTCTATTATTTAGTGTTCTAATTTCATGAAAAATAAGTGCAAAATACTGATATAAAAGGTTTCTAAATGTAGTTTTACACTTAGTAAGCATTGTTTCAAAACATACTAAATAAATTGTTATTCTTACATAAGAATATTTACTTTACTAACACAACAACATTAATTATCTTATTTTAAATACCGTTTTATTAATTATTGCTTATAAATATTAATAGTTCTTGTAATAATAATGGAATTCATTATTTAGTAACAGCTTGCAGTAAACCCTTAAATATTTACTTGACTTGCTTGTGGCAAGCCATTGCTTGTCATTTAAAAAAAAATCTATTGAAAGAATGTCAAATACTTCTTAAATTTTTATAATTCATTATTATTTGTATTTCTTAAGAACAATAAATTTATTTACAGAAAAAAATACTCCTATTCTTCTTCCACCTCTTTTCCTATTCTCACATTTTTGCCTATTTTTGACAATGTTGTACGAGCATTAAAATAGCTTAACTATTAACCGCCAACATTGTAATATATTATTAATTTATTTATAGAGTCGAAACGGATATGGAGGAGTTTATAAGAAAAAATGTTGAAATGAGTCTGTCTTTAATTTTAGTTGTCTACATTTAGGGAGTGTGACTTATCTTTATTTTCACCCTGGGAGATGTAGTTGTCCTCATTCAAAAAAATCAAACACTCGTACATACAGCTTGTCAAGAATAGGAAAAAGTGTGAGATTCTGTATGTTGCGTAGAAGAAAGAGTGAGTTAGCCTTCGGGGTGAAAAGGACGCACTATACGCGTGATCAGATCGAACTCTGTGTACATTCATACATACTCGTTATTCACTCTTCAAAGGTCTCAATGCGACTACGTAAAAACCAGGTAATTTACTCTACACCTCGTGGGCGGTCCGGTATCGTAGTTTTGAAACTTGTTCCTATTCTTGATAATGAGTTGTTTCTGTTTTATACGTACGAATCCATATTCATCTACGTCCATATTCGAGTTACAACATTTATTTCAGTTAAGATTTCCATCCCGTATCCTGCCTGGACCTGTCTAGACTTGCTAAAGTTTAATTCAGTGGTAGGATATACAGAAAATTTTATTATCTGATTTTCTGATTGTTACTATAAAGTATATGATTACATGTACTTGTTGATCCATGTTTGATCTATTTATCAACCACCATTTTATCAAAGTCGTTATCGTATATGCAAACTACCGTTTGTGTTATGGAATATTGAAGCTTGAAATAGTGTGGACGAAAGAGGGTGTCAGCTTCAAATAACCGTCATAGGGAAGACAAAAATTAATATTCGCAATCTATTTCAATCCTTAAGAATATTAAGATTTTTCAATTTAACGCTAGAATGGATTATATTGCCGATGTTTTGTGATATTACGCTCGATACATAAGGAAAAGATATTCAGTTAAATTCGACAGATCAGAAGAATAACAAATTAATCCTTAAAATTATCAAAATTCGAGTAGAAATAAGCTCGCAACTGACAGATGTTATTTTTTCTATGCGCAATTAGAAGGATGTTATTTAAAACACAATATATCCTCATGAACTTTTAAATGGGTTTCTAAAAATACACCTCTAAATGGGATTATTAATATTTTTATTACAACGGTAGAATTTAATATGCTTTATCTGTGGCATTGAGTTGACTTGATTTAATGTAAACGAGACACGTGATGAAAAAAATAATAAAGGCCTCTTTTACGCGGAAGTTGAACAATTTGGATCGTTTCAGTTAGACACGGTATTGTGCAATTAGGGTCTTAAATTATTAAAATTGCTCCGGCTTTGTTTTAAAAAACTCGTGGAACAATTTAAGACATTAAATAAATGAGAGTTAGATATATATCGCTGTGCGGAGGAATAGTATAAAGGCGCCTAATTAGGGCCTCGAGACATCTTAATACATGGCAGTTATTATAAACAAAAAAACCGGCACGCTATGTCACGTCCATGGGAGATGGCCTACCGAATGAATTTATGTCATTGACACAAGCACATCTTTCAAGCAAGACCTAGTGAAACATCCAATGTGAGTTCTTACGATAATAATGCAATATCATTTAAACAAGAACATTTAAGTACTCTTTTAAGTACTCATCAATTTATAATTGAAGCTGATATGGGTAATAGTACGACTATTCAGCATTATAGTAGACCATTATTTCGATATTGTTAAACCTGAATCAAGAAGAGTAACTTAATTGATATGTGGATATGAGTACATCTAATATTCATAACGAGTTACTGAAATTATTAGATAAATTCTAAGCGTATTCTAGTGCAAGTGAGGAATTTCTGTGCAGTAGACTGCTGCAGTAAAAGATCTTCCAGAACAATGAAGAGACTGTACTGTTGTTGAGATTTACACCCAACTCGAAATTACTTCAATCGTACATTTAGTACATCGTAGTGGTAGTCGTACAAATACGTCAATGTGAAGAGGTTAAGTAAGTGGGTACCTGCGTGAATATCTATCTTTTTACAAATGATATACATAGATGTGGCTTTCCATAATCTGTGTTTATTATAAAAGTATTCCCTATATATATTTACAATAAACATCAGTGGTGGATGAAAGTTGGATGTTTCTGTATCGATTCTTCAACAATACCAGGCCTGATTTGAGCTATAGAGCAGGAAGACAGTTGTAAGAAGTTCATGGAAGATGTAATTGAGCTAAGAACAAATGCACTTTCGCAAGATCTATGTTTGTTAAGGATCTATCCACGATATTTACAGCAGACATTAGTGGTGGATAAAAATAGGTTGTAGCGAGATCAAACCTGATGTTGACAAGTGATTGCAGATAGCATTGAAATAGTTCTCATTGACAAAGAGTCAATAAGAATAAGTGCATGTTAAGTCATTGATGTACTTTGATTGCGTTGCATGCACGATAAGGGGAAAAGTGTTGTAGTGGAGACATACCTTCAGTTTCGAACTAACACAATGTGGAATCTTAAAACACAGAAGAGTATCAACAACGTTCCTAGTTCCATGATAATATCGCGACTCATAAAGCCCATATTGTGGTAGAATATTTACTAGAGGTGTATCAGTTGCGTAGGTAATTCTAGTAGTTATGTATAGGTTTGGTCACAGTTACTTGACTGATTTTTGTAAGCAAATTACTTGACTGATTTAATTCTAGTAATTAGAAGATTTAATTATAGAATGTCAGAATGTCTTGCTCGTATTATACCTTAGTCCTAATTACTGTTGATAGTATATAAAAAAAAGAAGAAGGAGAAGGTGTGTGAAGGAGTGGGCGTAGGAGTGGACTGGGGTGCGTTTCGAGCATATTATGGTGTTTATTCCTCTTGTCCTGGATAACACCACTGATGAATGAAATACCGAGGCCATGTGTGGTGTATTTTCTGATACATACCACGGTACATCTTTATTGATTATTTTCAGTATTGAGTATTTTGGATTGGGCTCTCTGAAGGATATTAATACTCGACTTGCTGGTACATACCTAGAGCTTTACTCGATATATCTATATGGGTTTTATGGCTTAAATACCTTATATACTAGAACTTTGCATTCTAAAGAAAGTTTTTAGCAATTATCTCTTGAGTAACCAGTATAAGTTTTTGAGTTTGTAAATTAATCTTTTTCCTCTTTTTTGCTACATGCTCTTTCCAGCTCAATTTTTATCTAGGTCCTATCAAAATAAGATGGCAGAGAGAGCTTAATATTGTATAACAATCCCTCGTGTCAGACCAATACCAATGGACAGCAGGGTTTGCTTTCTATGGATCTATTTATTTCATTGACTGATCTGTAACACTGTTGTATGGTAGAGTATGAATAACAGAAGCTAAACTGGTGATCAGAGATGTTATCAAGTAAAGGTTCGATCCTGTGAAGTATCAAGTTTCATAGAAGTTTAGATATGGTTGACAGAAGGCTAATTGGTCTATAGCACGTTACAGTCTTGGGGTTTTTCCCAAGCTTAGGTACTAGGATTATTACTAGACTTTTAAATTGTTTTGACTATGACTGGAGCCTCAGAGTAGCATTAACATTGCAACAGCTTTTTTCGGTAGTTCCTTGAGCATTTTCGATAGTTCGTTATTTTGTCGAGTCCATGTGACTCTTTAGGGAAATTTCTTCCTTCACTTCTTGGAAAGTACTTTTTCTAATATTTTCTGTAGGCCTTGTATTGTTAACCAGAAAGTCTAAAATTTATTTATTGGGATTATCGTAGTAGGGAGTGAAAGCATCTGACGGAAGCTTAGCAAAAAGGTCTGATAAGATAAATACAAATATGAAACGTTAGGGGAATTATTTGAATGTATTATAAATAAGCATCATTCAAAGATACTCAAACCTACAGACTATTTATATTTATATAACATGGATACTTCAGTATTTCCATCAGAAGCGTTATCTACAAATATTTTAAGTACTATCTTCTCCTATGGGACGTATTAAAACTCCGGTCTTTTGTAATAAATGAGTAGTCTTCATTTTGTATAATTAACCCAGTCAATAATTCTTTTACATACTTTTGTATTTTTATTTGTAAGTAGCTATGTATAGCACAGTTTTTGTAATTTTATAAACGTCTTGGTGTAAGGATGTAAAACGTCTTTCTTCACCAATAAAGATTACTATTATTATCATTATTACTATTATTATTGTTCGCATTATTTATATCAAACGAGACACGTCACCGCGTTAATATCGTCAGTGATTTCATAATCGTGTTGGTTCAATTGAAGTTACACAAACATTGATTCCATATAATAAACAGTAGTTAAGGGGAAAGGCAAACAGAATAACGCGGAAAGTAAACAACCACAAATCAAGCGCCTATAATTTATTCAGGATTCTATTAAGGTAGTTCATGATGGTATAGATCAACACGAGCAAAAGACTACTATTAGAAGGGTAAATATTTAATACAGTTATAATGGGATGTCATATCACGCAAATCTATAACCTTAAACGCGAGCGATTCATGATAAAGTTTTCATTTGTATTACCTGGAAGTTATTATGGGACGGCTGTAATTGGAAATAGTAATTTGCGGTTTTTTCGTCTTTGTCAAGTGGACAGGATTTTTAAATTAGATGATTCAGATCTCGATTTTGGTCATCGCGGCCTTAGGACTGTGAGTTTAGAGAAATTAATGCTTTTACTGAGTGATAAAATCTGAAAGTTTTACTTTCTGGTTTATTCTCTGCAAAAATATCTTCCAAAATAGATGTAGTAAAATGACACACAGACGATGCGATAAAGAACACATCTGAAATTTTAAATATGTATACATAGGCAGGGCTATCTGATGCAGTGGCGGCTCATGGATTTTTACTATAAGTGAGGTTAGTTTATTTCAGTGGCGGTTCGTGGGTGTGTTACATGGGAGGCACTATAGTGATGTGATATGTGGGTGATAAAAAGTACAAGTAACTTACCGTTACTTATAGAGAAAATTATCTCGTCTATTCTTACATTTATAAAAATGATAATTTTTTTACTAAAGTACCGAATTTGTTTAACCGTTTTCCTGCAGATATTCCAGTGTCGATTTTTAAAATATTTAAATTGGATTTAGATCACTGAAGTATGTACTGTCTCGACATTTCTCAATGTTCTAAAATAATGTTTCAAACACGTAAAAAACAACTATTATAATCAGAAAAGTAACAAAAACCAGCTATTAAAAATTTGCTTAAATGGTATGGTTATATTATACTTATTTAGGATAGTAAACAATTTTCAAATATATGATTCTTTAAAAAGCACATCTTTAAAAAATTCCTGAATTAATAACTATGAGAAAAATCATTACAGTACTAACTTATTAAGTTAGTACTGTTATTAGAAAAAAATATATAAAAAATATTGGACAACGCCTTGAAATGAAAAGACAACATACATATATTATCAAAATAATGACCTCATATAGGCCATTTTATTTAGGTCAAGATTGTTACATCTTGGTAGATTTAATTAGCCACTTTATACGTTAGTCATCGGTTATACAGGGTTTCAGGATAGTTTCTGGCATAACTTTATATACCCTAGATATTAATCAATACAAAAAAAAAACTAGAGCTCCCCATGGAGTAAAGAAAGTTGTAATTAACCCACTCCTTTGCCAATGGTAACATTCTTAGTAATATACTCAACATCGCATACAGTGAGTAGGTTATGGTAGATCATTGCACGGTCATAATCTGATATTAAGTTCATCGCCCATTCATGTGGTGAACAGGCATACACTGTTTATCATTTATTTATGTCATTTATGGTCTGGTAGTATCGTGTTCATCCCGAATTTCCGCAAAACAAACTGAGTTTAGTCTGACGCACGTGTTGTCATATCGATTAAAACTTAGCAATATTAAAAATGGCAGGCTTTACTTACTAGGAATACGAAGATACGTTGTTATTTTATGGTCTATGTAATGGAATTAGTGTAGCTGAACAAAGAATATGCACGATACTATGCAAATGAACGACAATATGCAAATATGATTTTCAGGGCTAGTTTTAATCTTAGGTTGATTTAGTCGGTGTTTGGATTATGTTATTTGTTCATCTCGTTAGAATAGTAACACAATCTTAACATCGCTAAAATTAATTTCAGACTAATATAGTTCAGCGACGTCAAAAACGTAAGCCCTTAAGGGGAGACCAACCGTTTCAGAGCCCAACTCTACCGAAAATGCGCACTTGCCTTTTAACTAAGGTATCTCTAAAACGGGTGATGCTTTCCTGACGAAACTTTGTTTATTTAAAACTGCCATTAAAACTAAAAACTTTTTGTATTTGTGAAATAAGGAGCACCTTGCATTTGTAAAATAAGGAGACTGGTGATGAAAACTCATTATTTCTTTTGCAAAAGGAATATTTTCTCAAGAACTATCTATCTTCCAAGACTAGGGGCCTTACTATATAGGTTAAATATGGTATTTGTCCTTATCTCGAGTTTTACGCAATTTGAGAGATCGAAGGTTACAGAACGACACAGCTGATCAGCGGCCGATTTATCAGTTTTCTTCCACTTATATTCTATATCTGGGGAAAACGACTCATTTAAATGGTATAATATGGTACCTAGTTCAGCCCAAAAACGTTTCGCTTAAAAAATATAAATAGTTTTTGAGAACATGTTCCTTAAAGAAAAAAAGTCGCTTTTTCAGGAGAGCGTTTTTTCTAACTTCTTTCTTTCCTTTCGTCGAAGGGAAGGGAAGATCCCTTATCCCAAATATACTTTGAATACATCCTTTGCTTTTGTTGCTACTGCGTATTTTGTGTTGAAAGAAGGAAAGAGTTTTCAAGGAGTGATGAAAATGGCGTAAGTTCTGGGTATAATTTCATTGAAACAATGAAAAAAGGTGATACTAATAAAGAAAGGAGGATACATATTTTGCTAACATGCAATTAGAATCAAGAAGAGAGAGGAGGATGGCAAAAAGAAAGCTGGAGGAGTTGCTTGAGAAAAGCGGGAGGATGGTCCTGCTTACGCTGTAGGAGGATATTAACTTTTTGCGTAATCCAGTTATTTGTAAACTTGTAAATACTTATAAATATATATAGTGATTTTCCTCAAATGGAAATATTAATTAGGTATACAAAAAACATAACACCTATACGATTCTAATATAATAAAAAAATCACAAAGACGTAGGACGGTAGTAGTAAAAACTACTCTCGAAATATTAAATTCAGAAAAATATTTGACCCATTTCTAGTTCTCTGATTGACCTAAAATTTTCAATCGATCCAGAATCTCATGTAGAATTATAAAAATAAAAAATGGCAATTTTTTTAACAAAATACGGTTAACCCGTTATAAGTCTCCCCTTAATTTTTCTTTTTCACAAAAAAAAACGGTCTGAAAATAACTGAAGTATGTACGTAATTCTAATGTGGCTGTTCCAACTAAATCAAAATAAGACACTAAAGAGAGAGAGAGGGAGAGAGGGGGGGTTACTGTAAACTAATAGTCGATAGGATACGGACTATTAACGTCATCTGTGCAAGCTGTATTCAGCTTAATATAATAATTTATTGTCATGGCCCAGTGGTATTCTGTTGTAGGGGACAAAGTATTTTAATGTCTATTAGAGGACCTCACATTTTATGTATTAGATCTTTGGTATTCATTTTATTTATCAGGCATTAGGAGGATGAGGCAGCGTACTCCGTTCATTGTCGGACCTGCGCTATTCAAAGTCAAGCAACGCTCGGCTGCGACTTGGATGGGTGACACATGGTCTCATTTTCATGCTACGGTGGTGTTGACTTCGTATTTGGTAACAGGGTGGTAACTGGGCCAAATATTAGGCACATTGTCTGCGTGACTGCGATTCTCACCAGAGGGAACTTGGCACTTCTCTCAGGGCTGGGTGTTTGTCCGCGTCTATATGTATAGTCTCTCCCTATTCAAGCCTGCCTGTAGGCTTTCTGGGGTAGAAAATCTACTTTTTGTGTGTCCAAAAATAAATATATTGACTTTCAAATATTGACTTTGGTATTGGGGTTAGTGCTCGAAACTATCCCAGTATCCCAACACCCAGTATGTTGGTGAAAAAGTTTTGAATAAGATTTATAATTTTGTTATTACATGTTTTTTGAAAAACTTTGAAATATGTCATCCTTATTTTGTAAAGGCATTGAACAACGTAAAAATGTTATTCTTTTCAGGTTTTGTCTGGGTTATGACGTCATCATAAAGACACTGTAAATACTGCACAGAACGTTGAATAATTTTCAGGCTGCTAATTTTTAGGTTAGCGAATCCCCATTTTTGTTCCATTATTTATTACTACCCTGTATATTGACCACCAATATGAATATTCGGAAATTGCATTATTTTAAATACTCAATTACTGTTTAGAAATGAAATATCGTCCAACGGTTCCGTTTTTCTTTTGTTATAGTTTACGGCACAATTTTATGTTATTTAAAAACTATAATTGTAATATATGGAACATGGAAACATACCGGGCAGAGCATGAAATGTTTATTGTATTATACAATTTATATGTTAAAAATGCAGAATCTGCACTTCCTCTGCTTTGTTGCGCTCACGCAAACATTACATAAACAGAGGAAGCGTTCAGTTTGTGTTTAACCATTTTTAGAAATTCATTTATTTATGAAAACGAAAGTTATACTCAATTATTTATGTAATTATTATAGTCAAGTGTGCTTAATAAAACATCAGATACGCACTATTATCGTGTTGTGTATGCATATATTATAATGCCAACCATTATTCGAAACCACTGGGTAATGCAGCGGCGTTATTAATATATAATTCGTCCAACTGGAAAATTATTTAAATTTCTGCGTGGGTACACGTTTACGCAACTGGTTCACTTCCATCGCATGCTTCATATTGTTTCATTCGTTTCGATTCAAAAGTGCACTCACAACTGTACCTCAAAGTAGGAGTCCTCCAAGGTAGTGTTATGGGACCACTTTTGAGTAGAATACCACTTTTGTGTGTCTTATTTGAAACTACAAGATGTGATTTGTGAACAAAACTAATAATATTTGACGAACTGAGGTTTTTTATTCTTCTACATAAAATAGAGATGATACAGCTACGAATGAAAAATAATACCCTTCATATGACCATCTCGACTCATCTGATATGATGTTATTCATTAAGCAAAATTGTTCATAACATGGGCACATGGCTCTATTTCCGCAATAACATGTTGAATGTTTGCTTTGAGGTCATTGATTGTTGCTGACTGGGTGGCGTACGTCTTTACCTTGACATAACCCCAAAGAAAAGAAGTCAAGTGGTATTAAGTTACATTATCTTGCAGGCCAATTGATATCAGCATTCCGCGAGATATGATCAGGAAATTTGGTACGCAACAGAGTTATGGTTGCATGTGCTGTATGAGATTGAAATCATCAATTTGGTGGAAAAGAAATTGTTTAACATTAACATAAACTGTTAACTCTGTAGGTGCTTGTATGTCATGACTATAATTCCAACTGAGACACCCTATATGTTTCTGATCTTCTAACTATCAATAAATACTCTAGAGTATGTGGAAACGATACAATGTTTCTTGCTAAAATATGGGACCTAGTGACAGGTTGTGATAAATCTAAATCCAGTACAAAGTTGACTCAAGAAGTGGAAAATAAAAAACAACGAAATGAGATCTGTCCACGTGCCATTTTCATTAAAATAATTAATCACTATCAGTATATTGAAATAATAGAATAGACAATAACAATAAAGTGAAGTACTCAGACTTCCACTTGGATGACAATACTTAACTGGAAGGAATATATTACCGAAAAAGAAAGCAGAATTGTATGTAAGGGATTCATGCCGGTTAAATGGAAGAAAGTCAAACTGATCACTATAAAATTAATTATTATTGCATCTACGACACGGAAATTAGGGGCAGTGCTAGTGAATCTAAATAAGCAATAAACAAAGAGAGATTCCGGCCAATCTTGTAAGGATGATACAAAATTTACCCTAGTAAGTAAATAACCAACTCCTTCATGTCAATCCACATGCATAATTTCAAATGGTGTCATTAAAGAATAAAGCATTATCTATTAGATCTGAAAGACCACCACAGTTTACTACTCCAAAATTGTACAGACGAATTGTAGAATGAATAGTAAGCAGATATGTCCTTATGACAGTATAGAAAGCAGAAATAGATCTGTCATTCAATGGAACCTTACCACGCCTATATGTACTAATTGACATTGTATATACATAATATTTTAGTTAATTATTTCTATTTATTTATTTTTCGATGGCCCCATGACTATAATCATAACATATCACGTACGCAGTGCGTGGGGGTGAGTATATTTCGAGATTTCAGTCAGCAATACGACGTCAAGACGATTAAGAAGGCGATTAGATGATCAACACGGAAAGTAAAGACATCTCTTTCAAAGACGTATGTTGCAGATACTCATGGATTTTTATGTACAATCGACATTGTTTGTGCCTTTATCTAGTGTATTTATTTCATTCAGTGTATGTTAGTTTCGCTTAGTATATATCTATTTGTCTATAAAACCTGAGATATTATTTTAATAACTCAAGTATTCAGCTCATCATCCCTAGCCGACAATAAAACACCTGCATATATAGTACTGTATTTAGTACCTAAGTTATTAAATTAAGCCACATGATATAGTGTATGTATATATCCTATATAGGTTATATATGTACGTCAAGAATACAAACAATATATACTTCACTTATTAAATGCTATATATTTAGGAAAAAGTTGAAGTTTATTAAGAATAGTTAGTCACTTAAAATATTTAATCTATTAGTATTTAGTAATCATTACTAGCTTCAGAGACAGCATCTTAAGTAATCCTTCCAGGTGTATAATTACGTACAACTCTCGTACAACTACTTAAATTAAAATTAAAATCTTACAATATGCAATATTTTTAGCGATTATTAATTCTTTTGTATTGTCCCTAACAATAACCATGAACTCATCTATATTTATTTATAAATAAAAAAATCCACGTACTCTGAAAGTTACTGAAAAATAGAAAAACTAGATTGTACTGACCTAGGTGAAATAAATTTGATAGTGTTGTAAATTATGGAAAAAATATTATGAAAATATTTCTCTATTCTTGAATGAAAGTATTACAGATTTTAATTATTTACCAACATGGTTACTTCTGATTAATTGAGACCTATGGAGCTATTTAAAGCCAAAAAGCTTGTTTGATTGCTAAAAAACAGTACGTAAACAAAAACACAATTTAAATAATGTTCTCACCAGCATTGTACACTCACGATGTTATATAAGATCATAATTTTATATTGAAATATGAAATATTAAACTGAGAAATATCTCGCAATTATTTTCGTAATGCTATATTTTGCCGCAATATTATAAAGAACTTAATATCCGCAGAAGACTTTCCGGTAAAAGTGACTAGCAAGTATATTCCTGGGCCTTGACCCCTCAGAGAGGAGAGGACACTACGTCTATCGTGTTTTACAACGACACACAAAGGATGGTGTTATAATAACGTTGACAATTTATAACACTTAATTTTGCTATTTTATAAGTTTTGTATATAGAAATATATAAATAAGTCACTGAACAAATTTCTGTGCATATAAAATCGGGCATTAAAGCGTGCACTGTGATATTCCATCAGAAATATTATGATACTTTACATAATATTATCATTTCTTTGATTAAAATTTTCTTCGGTGTGTAACTACATACATATTCATATTACTGTTCTGAAGACATGCATTATTTTATGTATGTTTTAGCTATTCAACACTGTTCATTTATAAGAAGAATGGTCAGTTTTTTCGATGGATTAATGATCGAAGTAGCGACGAACAACATTAAGTAATATTGTGATCGTACAAGGATAACGACTTCTGAAGAAGATTGACTACTTTGTTTATAGACTTGGAGGAAGAAAGCAACAGGGCTCTCACTTATTGTTTCAAGAACTAGAACTTGGTCTTACAATAAGTTCTAGAGAATAAAATCTGCAGAGCTAAAACTTATTATTGGTATAGAACCTCAAAATATTTTTACATTATTATACATTGATTCATTTTGGATTTAAATCTAATACGAATACTCTAAAGTGTAGTATATTTATCTCCGCAATGATAGATTATAATATTAGTGGTATAAGTATTTTATAGTACGCATGTGGTCTTCATAATGGTAGTAAAACATTAGACATCACTAAAATTTAAGAATGATATTCAAGTTGCAATTTAAACATAGAGATGATTTACAATGTGCGTCTATTTATGTTCCACGAAAATGACATAAACAAAATAACATAATCATATATTTTGTATTCGTCGTTATTTAGCTAAATTTATTATTGATGTTTGCTTATTGAACTTTATTGTTAAAGTTTAAAGCGCTTACAGAGTTAAAAATTCGTAACTTAATAAAGAAATTTGAAGAGGCGGGTTCCGTTATTGATAGGACAACACCAATGCGTCCTCGTCGTGGTCGGCCAAATGAAAATATTGCTGCAGTGAGGCACAGTGTACGGGAGTACCCAAACACATCAATTCGATGTCGTGAACAACAATTGAATCTATCAAGAGCCGCCATGCATCGGATTTTAAAGAAAGATCTACATCTGTTGACATACAAAATTCAGTTCATACAGCAATTAAAAGTTACAAACCACTTACAGTGCCGTACATTTTTTAATTGGATGTTAGAAAAGAAAGAAGGTGATGCTGATTCTTGCAATAAAACATTGTTCAGCTATGAAGCACATTTTCATCTTGATGTATACGTCAGCAAATAAAATTATCGAATTTGGGGTGCTGAAAATCAATATGCTGTTCATGAAAAAGAAATGTATCTACAGTGATGCTCGGTTTGGTGCGTATTTTGGAGTGGCGGAGTAATTGGACCATACTTCTTTGAAAATGAAGCTAGTAATGCTATCAAAGTAAATGAGGAACGCTATAGTATGGTTTGAAATTGATAGTAGTTAAGTATTGACACCCTAACTTTAACACAACACAAATGGCGCCCAATTCAAATCCTATAGTCCCAACTGAGACACCCTATACTTATTATTAGGAATTATTTTCAAATATCACCGGTATAAAGACAATCCTTCTTGGGAAAAATGTTAAATTTCTCTAATGTTATTATTACTACTAATATACATGTATTCCAAAATTTCATTGGACGAATATACTTAGATATTGACGACGAAATATAATAAAGTGTATTCGGGTAGTATAGGTCTTCTTGTATTTTTCTATTTACACTATGGAATTAGGCTCAGGATTGGGCAAAGAGTATATATACCCCTAATACATTCTTTGTAATCATAAAATGTGTAAAATGAATTCCGCATTATTGTATTAAATCTATGACTGTTCATCAAATTATTGTTCAATCAAGAGCATGAAGGTGTATCTTGAAAACCAACCAAAAGATTATCAAATTTACGTTAGACACCATGTTAGTTTCATTAAGTATTGGATGAAAACGATCGAATTTGCCTAATATTTCCAGTTATCAAATTATTTACATAAAAACCCTAATGCAAATGCGATAAGAAAAGATCTAGACCATCCATTAAAAGCTCTTTTCAGCATATTCTGATATGTTATCAAATGTGAAATGGACAGAGATGAAAATGAAAATGTTATAAATAACGGTTATAAAATGAGACAATGTGATTGCGACTATTTCTATTGATATTACTATTTCCCAAAACCAGTTTCGTGCGTCAGGAAAATTGGCTACTGACTCAAACTCGAAAATATAAAAGTAGTGTCCGTTACACAGATTTGCAAGATAGATAAACACGGGTTCCGACGAAAAATTGTCCCCGTTAACCGTATAAAAAATAGGTGAAGGAAATTTGTGTTTTACGATTTCTCATGGGAACTCATTCGAGAACGATTTAATATTAATTAGAAAGCACCAAAAACGTTTGCACTAGGACCTTGTTCTGCAGTTCTAACAACTGATGAACAAATCCTGCTAGGAATGATAGTATTGGTATCGAAATCTGGTTAAGAAGACTGTAATCAATGTGTTTCATAAATCTTAAAATTATACATTATTGTCGTCTCCAAGAAGACAAACATGATTTTCTTACACATACATCAATTTTGCGTAAAAAGTTACAAGTTGCTTCCGGTATACCTATTCCTCCTATCCGTTTCCTCAATTGCCTATTTGCCTACGACGAATAAGTCCGATGCTAGCAAGTTACTATGTACATATTTACTGAATTCCATTCATGAAATTATAGAACATTACCTTTCTAAGCAAAACGGTACATCAAATTGCAAGTTATTACTCGTCGGGCATTATAATTTGTGAGCCTAACGTCGACTCATACATATGTCATGCAAGAGTTTTTTAATGAAATATGTGTATTTTTCCTCCATTCATTTATTTAATAGATAGATGCGTATTCTTAAATTACTGTTCTTAAATCTATTCATGCAAACTCCATGAATGCCATATATTGGCGAAAACCATTCGTAGGGAAATTAGTATCGCAAACTTTACCGTAGTCGCCATTCATGATTGACAATGCATCGATATAAAATAGTATTTGGTATGCACACAATTATTAATTAGATCACTGCGCATGTACTACATACGGGGATGATAGTTATCAAAACAAGAAAACGCCTTTATTTGACATTCAATGTCAATTGTCGAACGTAACTATTCAAAATTGTAACTAATGTTACACATTTTATCCAAAAATGATCGCCAGCTTAGTCAGCATTATATTTTTTAATTGGGAAAAAAAAAATTGTCAGAAATAATGTTCACTGTAACATTACTGCTTACCATAATTAGATTTCTTTTTGCATAGACCTCATTTTACAAGAATAATCATTTATTCTTGTGAAAAATATTTTCTTTGGAAATGCAAAATAGATTTTATATTTAAAAAAACCTGTTTAATATTAATTTAGTTTTTTTACTCAGATTTCCCTATCTGGTATGTTAAAATGATCACTTAATCATATTATATAAGAGATACCTGTGTCTTAATATACATTGCGCTGAGTATCTGTAAGATAATTGAAATAAGTCCTGATGGACGTCAAGTATTATATTACTCTGATCATATATCGGTATTGACACGGCAGTGCGGGAGCTATATAATTCAATTATATTTAATGTCTGAAATTCTATATCATATAAAATTAAACGTCTCAAATTTTATATCATATACAGATTACTCGAATTGATTATGGATAACCTGATTTGATGTTGTAATTTACTTGCTTTTATAGTAGCTAAATACAACCGGTTATAGGTTTCATGTTACCATTTTCTATATTTCAATACAATCACGAGAAAAGCTAGTTCAAATTAATGCATTAGTGGTAAATACATTCCTTTTATTTTGTAGTGCCTTTCTCTCGGGAAAATTGAACAGAAAAACCTATTTTGTATTGATTTGGTACATGGTAACTTTTCATTAATTTAACATCAATCTAAATATTTTATTTTAAAGATGACACTTGCATTTCGCCATATCCAAAACTAAAATTTATTTGCCATAAATGTAATCCATTACTAATAAATACTTGTTATCTCTGTGTATAATATAGGAAACGTCGGTATCTACAAAATGATTTTAAACAGGACTACATGAATGAGACCTCACATAGTGAGGACTGTTTGAAGACTACACACCTATACACTGAGAAAAGGACTTAAATGAATGATCGTCATAATCAATTGTGTAACAACGAAATATTTGCTTGTAGATACTTTATCAATTAGATAAACAATTATCATTTGTATGGTATTTATTTAATTGATATGCTAAATACTAAATTCTATAAAATTAATTTACTATACTAAGGAGTATATAACCTACAGAATATTATAAATTTGGTATATATACATATATTATTTATAAAATATTATTTAGTTGGTTACATTGAGACATCAAATTCCTAAATCGTAGCAAGTATTTAATAGCGAACGAACAATAAACATTGTAAATGATGTTTATTGTTTGTTCGTGTAGTTTTCGGTAACAATTTGCAATATACAACTTTTTACTGATAACTTTGTTGTCTAATTTTGAAAGACAGGCTTATTTTTATTACGTAAACATATTTTCTACTAAAATGTAATGCCACTTACTATTTATTGAAGCTATTTTTAGTTAGTTTCCATTGGCAGCAATTATCAATTATCGATACTGATGTATGACCAGGAATGTGGACGAAATTTATTAACATGTTTTTTATTGATACATTATCCATAACCAGTGTAAATTATATTACAGCGACTATAGAAACTGGTAAAATAATTTTAATTTACTTTTAGTTATTGTGCCCTTATTTAAAACAGACATTATTATAAGAACACTAGCAGTGAGTGGGCAATATAATATTACAATTTTGAAAATATTGTGTATGGTTTTGTCACATAACATATTCTTAACTGCTATATGTGACAGTGATTTAATCTATCACAAAATGTAATATGTATCTTCGTCGTATATACGGGAGTTTTTCAGGATTATAAATATTGTGGTGACAGCAAGGTATATAATTGTATATTGATTAAGTTTTATATGCTTATCATTGAAATCAAAGGGAGAAACTGACTTTCAGTGTAAAATACTTTTTTACATTTTTATTTAATGTTGGTAACATTGTTAATTTTTCAATTAAAAGCTACAGCTTCCGTACGCGTACGGTTACATTTACGAACTATAAATCTTCCTGCGAATGTTAAAAGTTAATTTTGGGCCTCCAAAATCTCAATTTTGATAAGAACTGAAAATAACACAGAATAATGTCTGCCTTTTTGACACTTCTTCATTACTACCACACAAAAGAACATAACAAATAAACCTTTAGTTCTATTAACCACATAATAATATGGACGTCGATAGCTGGATAAGAAAGCTCATCCGCATACAAAAATTTAATGAGCTAAAACAAATTATTCCTGTGATTCAACTATTGAATCGATTGTAGCCTTTTCTCGTTTAATGAACATCCAGGGACTAACAGGAAAAATTATTTTGGAACTCAGAAGAGAGCTTTTTAATATATCAATTGCTATTAGGGATACACAGTCCTAAGAACCCGATAATCATATAGATTTTAAATTATAAAATAATTTTCTTTCAAGCGCAATTGCTAAGGATATGTTTGATATGACATTTTTAATAGTTTTTATAATTACAACTTATTATTTCACCAACAAGAAAGAGCTATCGATCCATTTTTAAAATTTAACCATAAAAGCCAATTAATAAATGAAGAAATTCAAAATTGTAACTATTTGTAAATTGGTGACTCTAAGAAAATAATTTATATCATTACTAGTAGATGAATATAGGAAAAAAACTAATAAAGACAAGTACATTTTGCCAAAGCCTTCATAAATTTTGAAAAATAAAGTTTTGTGCAAAGTATTACATATTTACGCAGAAAATCAAGAATACATTAAATACTTTTGGTGTAAACCTTGGGAGTCGTTGAATATTAATATTTTTCTGTAACAATTACAACAATAATGTAGAGTTAAAATTATTTTTAAGATTTGTTTTTTGCAATTCAAATTTAAAAATGCAAAATTTTGTTTTTCTTCTTAATATAACCTAATGCATTTTTTGTCCAATTAATATAACATGTCTATGTAATTCTATTATAATAATAAAATTGCTTAGTAATAATAAAATTGCAGTTTTAAAATTCTGATTAATTTTTTTTTCAAAAATTTGTTTTTCTCTTAATATAATCTAAAGGATCTTTTGTCTAATTAATACGAAATTTTACAGCAACTAATTAATTACACGTGTTGTGGAAGAAATATATACTATACTTAGAAATAGCTACTTCTAAGTCATAAATTTGGCGCCAAATCTATTGTAGATATATGTAGAGTGTTATATTGTGATATATCATTAAAAATAATTGAGAGACTAAAAAGTTCTTATACTATATTTTTCCTAAATAAATTCGCTTTACGCTTCTGTTAGAAATTGTGTCGATGATTATATCTGAGCCACATAATGTGCTCGATCAGTTGATTTCCTAGCAGGAATTTTACAGTTACTAAAAGGAAAATGAAAATTTGACACTAACGTACAATGGCATTAATGTATCCGATAATAATTCTTGGCCAACGATAGTTGCCATCAATATCCTTAAAAGATCTAATGTATGTATAATATGCTATAAATATTTTTTCCTTATTAATAGAACAAAAAATATGAATATTAATTAAATGTTAACAAGCAACATTTATTGGATTCATTGAGAAATATATCTTCTTTCAGTCAAAGCGTTCCTTGGGATCGACTTTACTCATTAATTCAATTACTGTTTACTACTTTTACAATCTACTCCAATGATCCATCAAAAATTGATTTCTCTTTTTTTATAACTTTTAACTCTTGTAATACGCAGAGGAAGTTCCAAAAGGTCTCTCAACTTAAGTCATTTATTATTAAATTATTTGTAACTGTTAGACCAAATATTTTGTGAAAATTATTAAATACTAGTCACTACATATATTACACCGAAGCAGATGAAGATGGAGATGATGAGTTGATAATATATCAAAACCTTTTCTGCCTTTTGATAGTCTGCCTAGAGGAGTAATTGTATGTACATAATATATTTGCTTGGTCTCAGGCATTTTCATAATTGCGATATATTTACCTTCTTTATCTCAGTGAAACTAGAATAAAAGACTTTTGAAGAAGAAGATTTTTGATAACTGAATTACTTTTTTCAACAGTTTCTAATAATATTTAATATTTATTATGGAATTGAGGAACAAATTCATGAGCATAAAATACATTCAGGAATAGAAATTCATTTGAAATGGAATTGGGTTGGTGTTCTTGTTAGACGCGCAATTCTGTATTACCATCTATTGACAGGCACTCTCCATATATGCAACATTTAATGCCATTTTATCACTGACAGATTGAGGCTATTGGAATGAGGAATCTGGATGACTTACCACTGGAACAAATACTGGACGTGTCTGGGTGTCCGGAACTGTCCGTATCACTATCGTGGATGGGGTTCGAGTGTAGGGAGAGATCCCTAGGTCCGGGACTTGGCGATCTTCCTCGAATAATCGCGGCACCGTCAGCAGGCCCGCTTAAGATGTCCGTAATCATAAACCGAGATCTAGTAGCTGCAGTTTGAGGCATGGCCCTGGCTTCGTCTTGCACGGTCATGCCAGTCACCGTACTAGACACTTTATCTCCCACACCCAACACTTTGGCAAACGATTCTGGTTCTTCAGTCTCTTCAGTTCACGTACAGTACAGTCACGGTATCGCCACTAGTATACAGTCACTGGATTACGAAGAATGCGAATCAGATCAACATGAGCATCACCTTCTTCAGTCACTAAATTGTTCACAATTTTATGGTCAAACTGAAACAGCCCGAATCGCAGGAAGATAAACGTAAGAAGAAAGACGCGAAGAAACTTGTCACGTCAATAACGTAATGTTAGAATCTTGCAACTTTTTTGATAGAATCGTTAACAGGTGTCCCAAATGGTCTATCAATCGACTCTCTCTAAGAGGTGTGCTGGTAAACTAACCTGCGAGTGTGACTCAGTTTACTAACAGGCAGTAAATCAGCCATGTTGTCGACCCCTCCTTCCCGGCGATCCCTTCCACCCGTCATCGACCAATGCGAGGGTAAGACCGATAATTGGTTGTCCAATCCCGGAGCTGACGTTGAGCAAGGCGTACGTACGTTGTCTTCTTGTATTTATTTTATGGGCAGGACTTTGAAAGAGATTTTATTAGATTGAGTATTTAGGAAAACAGTTTTATGCTTTAAGGTCTTTTGATTGGTTACATAATAAAGCTACACCAAAGAGAAATAAGCTGTGTTATCGTACGGTTCTATTCTATTAGTTCTGTATTATGCTGTTAGTGTTGTTTTCCTGTTATAATAAATTTTATGCACACTAGTTGTTTTGGATAAA
Organism: Rosalia funebris; assembly: GCA_037954035.1. Classification (NCBI taxonomy): domain Eukaryota; kingdom Metazoa; phylum Arthropoda; class Insecta; order Coleoptera; family Cerambycidae; genus Rosalia; species Rosalia funebris. Next base: position 11,510,614 of record JAZFAV010000004.1, read on the forward strand.
TCATTTTAATAACTCTTATGCTACAGATTATGGAGATTTATTTGGTCTCCGGCGTTTTATTTTGTACGTTTTACTCGCTTCCATTCCGTTTTCTAATGGGAACTAGTTACTAAATGTGATGATTTATGTGCTAATTAGTTGAAATATATCTAGTGTAAGAATAATTAATTGTTAAAAAACGACAATTTAAATTATGTATATTATTTGTACGGAGCAATAAATATCGTTATGAAAAGGGTCATTAATATAATTAAAATATTGCTGATTTATTCAATATTATATAAAACTTGAGTGCTATTTCATCTGTGTTAATTATACTTACAGGATTATTCATAGAATTGATTCTATGTTGGAGCTAATATGAGACCAAACGTTTTCCAAATTGCAATGTTCCAAAATTTTGGAGTTTAGTAATGTATATTAATATTTATTTAATGATTTTCAAGGTTATCAACGTTTTTCAGGTTATACCAGAAGTGGCCACCATATTTTTCTTATTTTAAACAAATTACATAGTATTTATAATATCGACTTTAATTAATGATCGTTATTAGTTTTTCAGAGATTTACATTTATTTCTCAAAATAAATAAGAGCGTTGTGATATCCAACTACACTGTAATTAACAACATTAATTGTGCCATTTTGTACCATTTTTGATACTAATACAAGGTATCGACCTGCTTTAAAATCGTGTTTCCTTTAATCTATATTTTTCATTAAAGTATGTCATCTCACTGTACATATTTCTTTATCTATCTAAAAATTAGTTCTAATAAACTGTAGAGCTATATAAATTTGAAAAGAAAACGCTATTTCTTACACACTTTTTGTCTATTTTATAGATAAATGTATTTAATATCATACATTATTTGTTAGATATTACTATTTCAATAACAATATAAGTTAATTAAATGGTATAATATATTTTACCATATTTTGGTTATTAATATAACCAAAAATGGCATAGCCTCTCTGTCACTGAAAATATTGCAAATATGTACATATATTGTAGTAGTCAGCCATGTGTACAATCATTAATATCCATTGAAAAGTCATATTCAAAAATAAAAATCTACTGCTTTTAACTAATGATTGTCTAGTGTGGAACAAACGGATACACTATGATAACATCTCGGAAACGTGTATTTCTGAATCCTTATTTGTAATAAGGTATTATTATATCGCAGTTATTAGTAAGGATGTCATTCTTATAAGTGTACTATTGTACTACATATTTCTTAGAAAAAATGGTCTCTGTATACAATTTAAAATATAGATCTTATGAAACATCCTTATTTTTGTCAATTATGTTATTATGGGGAAGGAAAGGGTAAGAGGAAGAGGAAAATGAGAGAGGAGATAGAGGTGAAGAGAGGCGATGGAAGAAAATAGACGAAGAAGATACAGGAAAGAAGAGAAGGAGGGGGAGGGGGAGGGAGGGGAGACGGGAGAGGGAAAATATGTAGAAAAGAATAAAGGTAAGAGAGTAGGATAAAGATATGTAGGATAAAGAACGGAAGGAAGAGGATAGAGGCAAGTGACCGGGAAAATGAGAGATTAGAGGGAATAGAGGAAAGAGGATGAAGGAGGAAGGAAAGAGGGAAGAGGAGAGAGGGGAAACAAATCATATGAAACATTCTTACTTTTATCAATTATTTCGCCTCTTTCATCTTTTCTCTTTCCACCCTCCTTCATCCTCTTTCCTTTCTTCTCCCTCCTCTCTTCCATAGCATTTCTCCTCTCTAATTTTTCCTTTCACTTCATTCTCTCCTCCTTCCTCGACTCTTTCTATTAAATTTCTTCCTTTCTTTCCTCTCTTGTTTTCAACATAGTTTCCCTCTCTTCGCTCCACTCCTTCCCCTCTCATCTTCCCTCTCCTATTTCCTATATCTTCTTCCTCATCGCCTCTCTTCACCCCTATCTCCTTCATATTCCTCTTCTTATTACCCTCTCCTTCCCCCTCTTTGACAGTATATTACCTCTCCCCCCACCCCTTTCCCCCCTTTAGTTCGTATAAGATTAATATTTATCACAAAAATAGGAGTAAATATGGAAGATAAATACACACATTGAGTACGATCCCAAACTGTTAATTGTAATGTAAATGTCAAATGAAAATGTTAATGATAAATTCAACATTTTTCTTTCGTTTTCTATTTTTTTACTAGTAATAATACTCAAACATTTCCATAAGACTATTTTTTCCTTCTTGTGATTACCTACTTTATAGTTGAGGGATAGCCTTTATACTTAATTGAAGGATTACAATTTTTATTAAGCGAACGATACGGTTACAATTAATTGAGACTGCGTAAGAGCAAATCTTCTGATAAATAAGAAGGAGACTATTTAGGGCGAGCGAATTTAAAACGAAATTGTCTATTTTTTATGCATGTTATTTTTGTTTTTTCTTTTTTGACTGGAGGGCTCGAAGGATTTCAGTTAGGTAATCTTTTCTTACGTCTTCGGAAACGAAATCCATTATATAAATCTGTTATAGACTTTCACGATATATCCCACACGCATACACATTAACATTTTCTCATTCATATCTTCATTTTGGGCGACAATAAATCGATCAAGTAAGATCTTGGTGGATCCTCGATGACACCGTACAACCAAATTTACATTTTTAAACGGCCGAAAAGTGTTAATGATAAATAGCTTTGTAAGCCGCCGTGGACGGTTAAGATAGCGTCATACCGGGGCTAATTAAAATTAAAAGCTTTGTTTAATTTTTATGGTGTTTGGACACGAATATTTTTCCTTATCTGAGCAGGATATCCTAAATGGCTGTTTTCCCAGTGCGTGGTTGCTGCTCGAAACGTAGGTGAGAGAGCGCTATAAGACCGTTCGGTTTTATCTGATCATCTGCGCGTTTTATCAGCAATCACCCCACGTTACAGATAGTATTATTGTGTTGTCGAAGAGGTATTGTTCGAGATACAAACGTGCGATGGTCATCAAGGTGCGAATTAAACTACGTTGGATCAGTGGCGCAGGACATGCTACATGATTCTCAAGCGAAATGTATATGGCATACATATGTTTAGTATCTAAAGTTGATTTTGTAGACATAAATTAAGTCTAACATTATTAAAAAAGAAACAATTCAAATTGTTGTCGCCTTTAAATCCCATTTTTTGTATAAAAGTAATAATAATAATAATTTATTTATACACAATTCATGAAGTAATATATAAATACATTAAAAAATATAATCAAAGTTCTTGTATAATGTAAATAAAAAGCTTGTTTTTTCTTTATCTACAGTAGCGGAAGAAGAACGTTTATTACACTGGGGTACAGTCAATTTGTTGCCTGATTATGCCAGCCACGAAATACAAATATTTCATGGCCGGGTTCAGTAGACTTAATTTTTATAAAACCCCATAAAAATCTTCCAATTCCTTTCCAGGAGAAGTTATCGTTTAGTCAATACCGTACCACCATTTCGTTATGGATTGACATTCCATAAAGTTAAAATAATAGATTGTTGTATGCAATAAGGAGAAAGTCTTAATTTTAATTTAAAATTCAGTTCGGAAATACAGTCAAAAATATTAGGAAATTTTCAGCATTTAAATTTACTTCAAAGAAAAATGGCCCAATTATTTGTTCATTCAAAAGACCGCAACAAATATTCACTTTTTCTGAATACTGACGTCGACAATTTACGAGCCAGTGGACATTTTCAATAGTCCAATTTCGAATATTTTAAGAAGTAACTGTGCCATACCATTAGTTTTAAACGTCACTTGATCTGAGATTAAAATATTTTTAATAATTGAAGTTGTAAAAAAAACTCTCTTTGACACCAAGAGCAATAATTTAGTCCTTTTTTTCATGTTTTTTTCTAATGTATGTAAGAAAATAGGCTTGGAAAGATGTATTTCATTTTGATGGAAATCTCCAAAGTGTATCTTTGGGTACACTTAAAATTATGGGCATTTCCTTAGGCTACACCGTCAATTTGCTCTCACAAACTGGAGAATTTCTGGATTCATTTATCTTTCTGCATTCATCTTTCATGAGTATTTCTGCATCTCTAACATGATCGTTGTTATTGTGTTGCACACTTTGTCAGTTCTATAGAACAACTTATCAGTTCTCCAAACGCCTATATTATCTATTGGTGGTCGATTTTGATGCTGTGTGTAATATAATTGTAAATTCCGTAGCAACTTCCCTCGCTGTTCGAGAATGATCATCAACTAATCTCCTAACAATTTTAAATTTTTCCCGCGCAGTTGTGTTTTATTTGAAATAAAGTGTGGTAGAATCCAATTTAAATGGCAACAGATTTACTTAATAACTAATCTGACATTTATGAAATCATCTTTTAGTAAAAATAAAAGAGTCAGAGTACCTACCTATGTTAGAGTACCTATCAAATCGAAAAAACTGGAACTGCAATTTCTTTCATAAAAACTAAACTTTTGTTAGAATTTAACTTAAATACAGATTTTGAGTCTTGAACGATTTCGAACAGGCTTTGTTAATAATATTTTTCATAAAAAAATATTATTAACTGCTTGCTATGATTTTTTCGATTTTTTTTTCATATAATTTCGCATCATAGATGGCCTTGCACTTAAAGATGGAAAGTGATATTCTGGTCTTAAATGAAGCTTGGAGTTTGAACTGGACATAAGACAAAAGAATTATTACGCTATTACATTTTAAACGAGATCCTATTTCATTTTACTATTCAAAATTATATTTTCGTATATGACATCTTTAAACGTGATACTTGTTCTAAAGGGTTTGAATTCTGTAATATTAAAATTAAAATATCCCTAGTTACTCAGTAGCAGTATATATTAACTGCTTCAGTGATTTACTAGGTAATTTAACGTTAGACTAATGTTGTATACTCAAATCATATTTTAATAAATTAAATTTCTTAGTCAATATATGGTCCGGCAACAGGATTGAACGGTTTTTAATAGGCCACTGTTAAGAATAAAGAATATATTTGGACTAATTATTAATAAAACTAAAAACACAATTCTGGAAATTTTTATAACACTTAGTTTGCAAAGATCACATTCCTAAGATGACCACGGTCTTCTTCTATACATTGCTGCAATCTGTTTCTGAAATTGAATATAACGCGTCTGAGTCAATTTTTGTTTATCGAATTTATCTCTTCACTTCTTTGAGTTGCAGAAGTGTTTGGAGATGGGTAGAGTGCACTTTGGACCTCAAGAATCCCCACAAAAAAAAATTCGCGACCTTCAGCTCCGGTGATCTTGCGGACCATGCAAAGTCGCCAAACCTTGAAATTAGGCGATTCGGAAAATCGCTGTTAAACAGCAATGGACCATCTAGCTGTATGCGCTGTGGCGCTATTCTGTTGGGACTATACTTCATCTTGGTCCATTCTTTGAAGTTCCACAGCCACAAATGTTTCCAACATCTCAACGTACCGAAGTAAATTGACTGTAACAGTGTGGCCAATATCTTCAAAAAGTATGGCCCGATCACACCAAATCTGCACACTCCACACCACACCGTTACCTGTTGGTCATAAAGTGGGTGTTCATGCATTTCTCTTGGATTGTGTTCTGTCCAGTAGCGAATGTTCAGCTTTTTTCATTTTCAAATCTAGAGTTAAAATTCGTCGCATACTTCGCTTTGAAATTCGCAGTGCAATTGATTTGCGAATTGCAGAACGTTGTGGGCTCCATTCAACGGCTACTCTGGTTCTTTCGGTATTACCTTGTGTACGAACTGTACGTGTACCTCTGACAAATTTTGAGTTTACAATGCTCCTTTCGTCGAAATCTCTTACCCATCTCAAAATTGCGTTTCTTGATGGAACTTCAAGCGCACACTGGCAAATTAAATTTGCGGCGAAAACGCCTCTGGGGTTGCACGATGGACTAGGTCAGGATAAATGATTTAACAGTAGAGACCTGTTGGTCAACCAGTCAATTTGCCATTGTAACACAAAATAATTTTGATAATTTTGATAAAACTATTAAAAACCATTCAATCCTATTGCCGGACCCTTTATATTGTAAGCTACTGTTATTGTAAATTGTATATAATGTAAATTATTAGTACTATGATCTATATTATATTGATTGTAAACCAAATTTCATACGGAATCAGACTGTTAAAATATACAAGTTGTTCCAGTTAAAACTTTTGAATTAGAGTTATTGACAATACATGATGTTAAAATAGACCTAGTTCTTCTCATATGTGAGAATTAAATTTGAAATTTACATTTAAAAAAAAATTTTAATTGATTAGCCGATAGATGATCTTGTTAACACCCGGTATATTCCATCCTTAAAAAAATAGCAGACTATTAAGTCAACCGACGTAATTCAACATATTCTTAATGAAAATGCCTCTACAATATAATCAAGGGATGGGAAAATATAGCATACACATATAATTATGTTGTATAAAGTGCCACATTTCTGTTATCTGCTGTCTTAAATTTCCACTAATTGCAGTTTGACAAATTCGGGCCGATATTAATCATCGCCCCCGTTTTAATAATTACGAAAAACGCAGGGTACGGCGGTACGCACACCAACAACCTGAGCCTAATCTGATTGTGACCATTACCACTACAGTAAGAAAGGAAACAGATGGTGTCACAGTAATAATTATGTCGAAATTAAGCCCTCTTTTATGGGAGTCAAGCATGAGCGCTCACCGCCAAATTCACGAGTGCACTGAATTAAACCCCCGCCGTCCAGGGGCGTACCAGGCCGGTTACGCAATTTTTCTCCCTCGAGGGGATGATTCGAAATATGGAAATGACAATAATCGAATTCAATACGGGAATAATTGATAGGATTAGAAACAATCTCCGTAAATATAAAGATCTTGTGAATGTCAAAACTGTACAGTGTTGTTTAAATTTCTTGAACACGATCTAGTCTGAATTATTATCATAAACGCCATTGGGTTGTCATATTATGTGTTACCTCATTCAATATTCGCATATTCCAAGATAATCTGATGTACTATTTACATTGGTATGGGTAGTAGTGCTGGAATTTCACATTTTAGTAGATCGTGTGTTATTTTAGTGTCGTGAATCGTGATTGAATAAGAGTTGTGAAATTCAGTTACTTAAGAGTTTAAATATAGGATGTCTGGATAAAAACGAAACACTTGAAACAAATGTAACTGAGGAAAATGCAGTGGCATGTTAAAGTCTTTTTAAGGGGACATCTTGTGATAAAATTTGCTGCTATTACTGATATCTCCCCCCACAAATAACATAACCATGTTTTTAAAATATTCAAATGGAACATAGAAGTTGATCGAACTCAAAATATTAGAGAGCTGTCTCTAAAATTGGCCTTTTACATGAGTTGAATGAGGATGGCTGGGAATGAGGATTGATTTATTAATATAATATATCTCACCATTACCCAAATATGATCTATGATAAACTGCAGGAAGATGGACTATTTTTTTGGAATCAATGATTTCTTGAAGGGATGGATCAGAGGAGGAGTTCCAATCTAGTGGCGGGATATATTGCCAGATCTGATACCACTAGGCTTCTTCTTTATAATTGAATTCAAAAGACAATACCACTGGACATGGTAGTATGAACAGTACGGCAGTATCAACGAATAACACCAGAGTTGTTAGTAGTTTATGTAGGTACAGTTCAAACAATGATTGTACTACTACTACATAGAAGTCGATGGTAGTCACATTGAACTCTAAAATTAAATAAGGAATTTAACTTAATTATTCCGTGAAGTAACTACGTGTTTCATTGAATTAAAGTACATTTTTATATACTTCTATGTTTAATCCTTCTACATCTCTATAATTATCTACATCTTTTCTTCTATGTTTAATCCATCTTCTATATTTAATTCTTCTGTATTTTCTTTATTATGAAATAGATGTGTTTCTGAAACTCGTCTCTGATTTTCTCTGATTTTTTTTTATAAAATTTCACGATCACAGATTAAAATAAATCACCGCTCTCATTAGAGTCGACAGATCTTTTAAATGATGTACGTATCAGTAGGTCTATGTTTCTGTTTGAATATTTTAAGGGGGTGGTTGTTTGGAGTTGGTTCGGTGGTTGGACCGGGAAGATGTCAGTCGCAGTAACTCTTCGAAATATTCTCCTTGAAAACAAAAATTAACATGTTAAGGCATTTTACTATCAAAAATTAGTTTCGGCAGTTATTTCCAGTGTTTGGCTTGAAACAAAACATCTCATATAAAAATCGGTGTGTCACTAGGTAATTTCAATTGTTCTAGTACTTTAATGTTCTTCATAAGAGACTAACAGTTTTCTACAATTAATTTATATTAAATTTCATTATATTCACACCAATTAATTTAGAGGGATCCCTACAGGGAAAGAAAAAATTGATGGCAATAAAAAATGGTAATCGTCGTCTAAAATCAGGAAAAAAATTATTATAAGTTCTAAATTTATTTCATTATAATAGATATTGCTGCAATAGTACACAAATATGAACAAATAACAATATTATTTCCACTAAAAGTCATTTATATTAAAAATATTCATTATACAAAGGTTTTCAATCATTAACTGCGTAAAAAAATTAAATATGGTAACAATATTTGAGAGAAACTCCAAAAATGTTATTATAATGCAAATAGCATGTAGAAACGAAATATGTTAGAATATACAGGGCGCTCTATTTAAATATTCATTGATGACACTTCAGTTGAAATAGGAATTCAATTTTATTATTATCATTTGTAAAAATATGGCATGTTGTACACAATATCGTTGACATTGGGTACATTATGCTTAAATAGTGATATGTGTATTTTTTGATTTTGTAACATGGCGATGGTCAATGACTTTTCTATAGCTCATCTATGAGAATTCCTACTTAAAAGTACGGGTGGTTACCATAAGGCAACAAGAAAAAAGAGTTGAGCTGCCTTCAGTGTTTTTTTCCAATCTCCAATAGATTAGTACCAATACAAATACGAATCACTTCTGAAACTTAGAGCGAAACGGAAATTAGCACACACATTCACAGAGGTTAATTTCACCCTTGGGTTAGTCCTAACTAGCAAAAACTAACATAGTTATCCCATTATCAGTTTCATAATTTTTGATTTCGTGGTCTTAATCCAGAAATCGATTTTACATGGTTTAACCCGGTGAAAAATTTGGTCAAGATCGAACTGCGAACGTATCCCGTTAGGCCACGCCAAACGTCAAACATATAACGATGCAATCACCCACCAAAATTGTTTCTTTTTTATGATACTATTTGATCTAATAATTATTGTTTGTTATACTAAAAAAACGGTTAATTTTTTTGTGTTTTAGAACCTGTTAAAAGTATTTTGGGGAAAGGCTGGTCGACGCTAAATAGGAACATGATATTAGTGTGAAATTTAATTTCATAAAAAGCACAATACACCGGGCGAACAAGCAGCAATTACACTAACAGGGAACAGCAATTTAAATATATTACACAACGAAAATAGATGATTGAGATTGGATAGTGATAGTTTAGCATTGTCTAGAGCGTGAACTGGCATATCATAACGTTGTTATTATTTTTATTTTCTTTATAGTGAAAGTTCGCCATGAGAGTGTTCTCTCTTCGGACTACCAACACATCGCCCAAACAAATCACCGGAACATCTTATTAATATTTATTGTACCGTAATGGCTCGAAATAAGGCCGGTAGGCCGCTTTGCTTTGTTAATTGGTTTCTATTGTTTCACGCGTTCGCTTACTTAATTGCATTAAATATAATAACAATTAAGTTCGACACCGTAGATTTAAAAAGTGAAAATTTCTTCTGCGTTACTGTGTATTGCATAATGTGCAGCTTCCGCATTAACGGCAATTATGTTTGGCGTGCCACACAGATGATCTAATTAATTTTTATTGTTTTCTTATTATTACATAATCCAATTAATCAGTTCTAAATCAGGTTGAGTTTTAATAAGCTCTGTTCATCTCAAAACACGCTATTATGTTGAGGAAATCACGCTGGTTTTATATACAGCTACATACAGAGTGAACCAAAATATCGCATTCGTATTGTTTGAAGGGGTAACATTACTGTAATAAGCTAAAAAAGAGCTTTTTGACAATTTTCTTTGGATGGAAGAAAAGGTAATAATGTAATAATATTCAAGGAAGTTATTAGGCATATATTTAAGTGTAATACAAAAAATTATTATAAATAAATATTTAAAAATGGCGACACTGGAGCCATTCTCGCGAGACACGTTCGAAGTTAAGGCGCTCCGCGATACGCTGTGTAACTGGTGCAAATTTGAATCCAGAAAAAAATCACTTAACACGTTAAGCGCCATTTGCATCCGCTTGGATACAAGTGGCCTTGAATGTTTAAGCCACCTGTATCCAATAGGATACATTGGAATACTTTAACAATCAGCTGCGTGTATTCTAACAGATACAAAGCGTGCCTACAAATGCATGGGGGATTTATTAAGCATGGCCCGCTGAGCCAAAATGTGTTTCTGGCCAGCGATTTTTTTCTTTTTGGATGGTTGTTAATAATGGACATTTTTGAAACAAAAAAAAATGTTTTATTTAACTGAAATACATTATGCATCTTTTTCTTTGTGCTTTTGTAAACAAATAAACATTTATAATATATTATTGCATTAATTCTGATTTCATCATCATCATTAGGTCATCAGTCCTAAGACTGGTTGGACGCTAACCTCCAGCTTCTCCTATCTTGTGCTAACCTACGCATTTCGCTAATTGTGCTACAACCTACATCCCTTACTATTTGCGAGCAGTAGTCTAATCTAGGCCTACCTCTGCCTTTCTTCACTCCTATTTCTGCCTCCAAAATATCGCGGACTATTCCCCCATGTCTCAGCAAGTGGCCTACCATTCTATCTCTTCTCTTCTTTAAGTTTTTCCACATACTCCTTTTCTCGCCGACTTTCTCCAATACTTCTTCGTTTCTAACCCTATCAGTCCATGGTATTTTCATCATTCTTCGGTAACACCACATCTCAAAAGCTTCTAATTTCTTCCTACTTGCTTCCCCTACCGTCCAGGTTTCGCAGCCGTAAAGTGCCGTGCTCCATACATACGTTTTCAAAAATCTCTTCCTTGTTTCTAAGTTTATTACCCCCGAGCATAAAAGTGCTTTCTTTTTGTTAAAAGCTACTCGACCCTGCGCTATTCTTTGTTTTATGTCTTTATCGCTTCTTCCATCCCAATTTATTTTACTTCCTAAATAAGTGAAGTCTTTAACTTCCTCCAATCTTTCATTATTAATTTGTACTTTCGTTTTTGCTCTGCTCTCGCGCCCTCTGCACACTAACACTTTAGTTTTGTTTTTATTCACCCTCATTCCGTATTCCTCTGTCAACACTGCCTCCATTTCGTTCAATGCTGATTCTAGTTCCTCCTTACTAGATGCTAATACTGCTATATCATCCGCGAATCTCAGCATTTTTAGTTTCTGTCCCTGTACTTTAATCCCGAAATCCACTCTATCTTTTACCACATTAATCGCCTCTTCGATGTACAGATTAAAAATTAGTGGTGATAGCGTACATCCTTGTCTTACTCCTTTCCTAATACCTACTTCCCTTTCCTCCCCTTCTACTTCTATAACAGCAGTTTGCTCTATGTATAGATTGTGTACTACTCTCCTATCTCTATACTTCATTCCCGCGCTCTTTAGTATCTCGAACATTTTTTCCCATCTTACGTTATCAAAAGCTTTTTCTAAATCTACAAATCCTATATAAGCGTTCTTTCCTTTTTCTATTGTTTTCTCTAACATTACTCTTAGCGCCACAATAGCTTCGCGAGTTCCCCTATTTCGCCTAAACCCGAATTGGTCTTCTCCTAGTATTTCCTCCGCTCTATTTTCCATCCTCTTCTGCACTATTCTAGTTAGGATTTTTGACGCATGGAAAGTTAGGCTAATCGTTCTAAAGTTCTCGCATTTGTCAGCTCCTCTCTTTTTCGGTATAGTAACGATAATGTTCCTCTTATAATCCTCCGGCATCTCGCCCGTTTCGTATATGTATTTTACCAGTTCAAACATCCTATTTACTACTTTCTGTCCCGCACATTTCAAAATTTCCGCCTGTATTTTATCTACACCCGGCGCTCTATTATTCTTTAGCCCCCTTAGTGCTATTTCAAATTCCTCTCTCAATATAGGTTTTCCTAAATCTTCCCTATCGATGCTAGATTCTTCCTCTAATATCTCTCCTAATTCCTGACCCTCGTATAAATTTCCTAAGTACTGCTTCCATCTATCCGCTTTCTCCTCTCTTCCTATCAGTATGTCCCCCGATTGACTCCTAACATTTCTACTTATTGTTCCTATATCCCTGAAGTTCCTCTTAATTATTTTGTAAGCCTCATCGGTCTTACCTACTTGCAACTTATCTTCTACTTCTTTGCATTTCTCCTCTATCCATTGTTCTTTCGCTTTTCTACATTTTCTAATGATTTCCCACTTTATTGCCTTATACGTTTTCAGTCCTTCTTCGTCTCGTCTGTTTTTGTAGTCTCGTCTCTTTTGCATTAAGTTTAAGATTTCGTCCGTTATCCAGGGCTTCCTAGCTTCCCTTTTATCGTGTCCTAAAACGTCCGTAGCCGCGGAATCTAGACTATTCTTGATACCCTCCCACTCAGTTTCTGCGTTCTTGATTTCATCCTTACTCGCTTTATTTATTAACTGATCTGTTTTCTCCTGGAACTTATCTTTCATATTCTGATCCCTCAATATGTCTACATTTATACGTTTCTTATCCTTCCGGGTTTTCAGATTTTTGAACTTTAATCTAGCTTTCAATCAATTCTGATTTATGGGTAGTAAAAAAACATTTCAAGCAATAAAATTGTCCACAAGCACTACATTTCTGGCGGGTTTGTGAATATTTTGCTTGGACATATTTCCATTCATGGCTGTTTTTTAGGGTTTTATAGCAAACAGAACACCTATTTTTTTTATTGCCATCAACCAGAACATGATTTACGTTGATTTGATTAGGCTGGGGAGGACAAGTACAACTTTCTTCTAAAAGCTGCGTGACAACTATGTCTTTGAATTTAGTGATGGATATTTTTTTCTTTGTTACTAGCTGATGTAAAAAATAGGCATTTATTAGCGTAGTTCCCGTTAGTAGTTCTACTGCTAATTTTCGATACCATTTGATTCCTTTCCGTAAACTTGTAGAATATGCTTTGAGTTGATCAGAAAGATCTATAAAGGCTTTGAATTTATTGTAATCTAAAATTATGTTTGGTTTCTCTATTTCTTCTCCGCGTTTTTTTATGGGAGCCATTGGATCATCGTGTTTTGTCGAAATCATCAAGACATCTTTCTTGTCCTTCCATTTCAAAACAATACAACCTGTATTACTCTGTAAACTCTTAGATTGGTATCTCTCCAACTTGGCTTTCACAACTTCTGGGGGATTATGGTTCCTGTTAGAGCGTAAAATGCCCACTAAATGTGTTTTCCTTTTTTGAAGCTCGTGTGCTAAACATGCGCTACTATAAAAATTGTCAGTGTAAATAGTTCTGCCCTTGTCAAGTAAATTTTGCGACAACTCCAGAACAGTGTTAGTGGCGCTGGAAATTTTTTTATCACCAGTTTTGTCTTTGCCACAATATACCTTTAGGTTATAGGTATAACCGCCTTGAAGACACAATTTGTATAGTTTTATCCCAAATCTATGCCGCTTATTTGGAATATATTGCTTGAAGCTTAGACGGCCCCGAAAGAGCACTAGTGTCTCATCAATACAAATATCTTCTTTAGGTATATAGGCGTATTGAAATCGTTCCACTAGCATATTTATCAACGGTGTGATTTTGAATAATCGATTTTCTGCTTCATATTCTAAATGGTTCAAAGAATTTTTTAAGCTAATAAAAATAGATTTTTTGAAAAATATAGAGTGATATCATCCCTTAATGGATTTAAAACAATAACCCATACAGTACGTTTATAACCTAGTCTAATTCGAGCTTTTAACTTAGTCGGTTTAGTAGATCTTGTGATTCTTGAATGCTCTAAAAAGCACTGGCAGTGTATAATGATTTTGTAGTCTTCACCAATACAACACATTTATTATATTCTCCTTGACCACAACAGATACTTTAATGCCCATGTATATGCATATTTATAGTCACTTTTACTTTGAACTACAGCCTAGTTTCTATTAATATTTAAAAATGTTTACACGATTGTAATACTGACCATTCAATTTTTACTTCAAACGTATATCTCCATACAACTACAAAATGTAGACTATAAAAAATTTACAATTATTTTAGTCGCTTTAATTTTGGTATAAGAGCTTCAGAAAAAATGTATGAAAACATAAACATATTACATAATGCAAATATGCAGAGATATGCATGCGTCTATACCTAGATTTTATTTCACTTTGTTTTCTAGATCTCTTTCTTAAAACGCAGCCAGAATCTATAACTCTATAGATGAAAACGTCAGCCTTATCCCTAAACATATTTAATATTAAAGTAAAAGAAGATTTTTTAAATATGAAATACTAAAATATGTTCTTTGTATGATTCGTTATAAATACAGATAAATGCGCCGCTCAATGCATACTTAAGGCCTGGTTACACAGTACAAGCTGCTGACGTGACAGTTGACAGCTACTGCCACTGTATACTCGCATAACAGTAGCTCGACTGGCCTCGACCGGTTATACAATGAGAGTAGCTGATATGACACAGGTAAGCAGGTATTGCCCGAGAGACTGCAGTCAACTGTGAATTTCGTTGTGTAGAAATGTACTGAGCATACGAGCCACTGATATTTCGCAAAATCGTACGAGTTGATGCTCGAGTCGCATGCAAGCTGCTGCCTTGTGGGTGGTGGGGGAAGGTGAAGGGCGATTAAAAACAAAAAATGTTGAAGTAACTCGGGTGCAAGCTACTGACCGACCCGCACATGATAATAACTCATATGAGGCGGTAATACGGTGCGAATAGCTGTACTGCAATAACTGACTAGGCCAGCTCGCATGCTAGCTCGCACTATGTAACCAGGCCTTTAGACGTGTTATAAATCAAGCTGCCCATCGTGAGGGCGTCAGTATCCCTACAGCCTCGTAACTCTGCCACTACTGAGATATTCTGATGTAGATTTGAGGTATCTGAATCGATGTAGGTACAAGTAATTCAGATGCTAACTTTGCCGTCGTGTTTGATGACCTACATGCTATATAAATATGGTATAGTATACATTCTATATAAATTATTATAACATATACATAGTTGTTCATATAAGACGCCACCACTGATTAGGATCCAAGTTGTCAGCTTTAATTATAAATGTTTTACCTTTAAGGTCTACACTAGAGGCCTGTATCTGTTTCAACATCTATACCTCAAGTGTTAAACGGAAACAAAACTGTATCTTTGTTAATATGAAATTGATCCTGTAGATTATTTGCAGTTTTCTCTCATAGAGATGACGTTACAGACCACACCATCCAGTCTTAGAGATAATTTTGCAAATGATCCAAATTTTAAAGGTGTTCTTCACTTCTTTGGTAAAAATAGTGTTAATAATAACTAGAGTTCTGTCCTAAGTTCTCCATCTTTCACAGATTTGGCGGAGTGAAGCATATTTGACAACTATCAGAATCGTTACCTAGTATACTACTTATCTACAACCATGCAGTCAGTTTGCTTATTTCAATCGAATTCATGTTGTTTTGTCTTAAGTGAATTAATACTGAATATGAATCACTTAAATTAAAATTAAATGTCAAAGTTCATGGTAATAACATTATTATTTTCTGATTACAAAGAAATTTATTTATCTTGATTTTTTATTTTTTAAAACAGGATAGTCACCTGCTTTTAAGGTACTAATCATATAATAAAAGTTTCCAATTCGATCACAGCCTAATATTGACGTCAGGAAAGACAGAGTATGAGAGAGCACATTTAACTTTTCCGCACCCCATTATACGCGGAAAAGTAATGTAATCGTGTAAACATTTTTTTTCTAGGGTTCATTTTCGTTTTTCGACCTAAAAACAAAAAAAAAGGTTTTTAAACCATTTTGTGTGTGTGTGTGTGTGTGTCGTTGTCGTTGTCGTTGTCCTTGTCATCGTCGGCATTTATTCTTGTTAGCACGATAACTAAATCGTGTCGGATCGATCGGGTTTTGACTGTTTCTGATCGGAGACGTCTTCCAGATGACACCTATTGATTTCAAGGTGGATAGAACACACTCTACCATGTTCATGGGTCATGAGAATGCACAATGGTGGACTATTTGAGAAATTGTTTTTGTTAGCACGATCACTCAATTAAATCGTGTCGGATCGATCGGGTTTCGACTGATTCAGATTAAGGACGTCTACCAGACGACATCTATTGATTTTGAGGTGAATAGGACACACCATACTCTGTCCATGGGTCATGAGAAAGCACCATGGTGGACTATTTGAGAAAAATTGAGAAAAGTAAAACTGTCGCATAAAACACATATTCTGTATTTATGTGTTGGTTTATTTTTTCTCGGCCACTCAATTTCAAGATAGAGCGGTTCTATGTACGGAAACGTCCGTTTTAAGGTTTTAAAACTGTTTATTTTATCTGTTTTATTAAAATTTATGGTATGTTACATAATAACATAAGTTAATTTTTCGTAACATGTTTGCACATAAGAAAATAGACCTGCTTTTCCTAAAGTCTCTAGAGCTGGGAAGGTGAAGGTTATATACATATGTACATGAGGATAAACACACTCAACCTCAGGGGGAGATCCCAAACTGTCCTCGTTGGAACTTGAACTCAAGTATACCATGAGGTCCTTAATACTGGGCTGAGTCCGCCACCCTCGACCACAAATACGAATGAAATTATTCCAGATATCTCTAATATAGAATACAATACGTTACTCATCCATATAGCGTCCATGAAGCAAAGTGCTGCGCTTTCATAGTTTCACGTCGGACAACTGAGCTGTGTGCTCATCGTATTCTGATTTCCATGGTGTAGCCATTATATTCCCATGTAGTATTTCATTCCGATACTGGCTGGAATTATTACTTTATTGAGAATTTTGATCTTTTCTGTATTTAAATATAATTATTTTCTATGAAAAAAAATGTGATATTTTAAATAACATGATCAGATAATGGTATTGATATTTAAAAAACTATTGATGACCATACAACTTTAGCATTGGTGACGGGAAGAAAATATACGTATAACCAAACAATTTGTTTCAATATTTCCGGGCTCACTGTATACTTTTGTGCAAACAATTATACTTGAAATGCACAGTAAAGTAGTGAACATGCACAATATACATAGTATTTGCAATTATGACTAATCGTAATATCCTTTCTTTAGTTATAATTTTTTAACGGCTCGTATCATAACGCGATGGAGTCTGATAGGGCACCTGTGATCTACCAAGCAAGTCGGGTGGTTTAGCGTAGAGTAATATCGTGCTGGGAAAGAGCAGATACGATCTACGCTAGCGGACGACGATAAACTCGCAACTGTCGTGCATTTGACGCACATGGTCGGTTACTTAATTGTTTCACATGTTTTATAACCGCACTTAACAACCCCGAACTACCACCTCCAGATTATATACGTCCGCATGCTTTATCTTGACCTAGTTTGAAAAGTCGCGCTGGGTACGACTCATTAGGAGGCTTGTAATTTTCCAGGGTAGATAAAGATAATTAATCACCATCCCGAGGGGTGTCTAATAAACTCATAATAATTATTATGAAATTAATGTTCGCCCAAGGTGTCATGACATGAATTAAATACATACAGATGCATGATTCCGTTTAAATAAATTTTAACTAATAAAATTGAAAAGGGAATTGATGCAAAAAAGTACTTTTCCCCATTCAAAAATGTTTTAGGAGTAACACAAATAAATCTTTCAAAAATTTTTTTTTTATTATTAAAAAATTAGAATATGGGGCAGAAATTTCTTTTCATAAAAAAATGTTTTTCCTTGACACTATTTTCTCAACACTATATCGCACTATTTTCTAAACACCTCGGTGCTCCGAAACGACACCTGCGTCAAATAAATACCTACTGGGAAGGTACGTACAGTCTAGGTACAGCCTAATGTTTTACCTTATGTAATGCAAAGTTTTACTTCGCAGAGGGTAATTTTCAAACTACTGAAATCAGGAGATTATACTCCACCCCATTTGCAAATGCCTTATGTATAATAAGGACTAAACAAATTAGATCAAAACAGCTGTTCTCCTGGTTATATGCCAAATGCCGAGCGCTGAATTAAATGACAAAATTTTCCGTATTTTGTCTAACAGAGTTAGTACTAAAATACAGTGATTCAGATTGTTCCAAAACCACGAGGAAGATGCAAAGTATTACCTATCTCAGGATATCGCTAACTGCAGACCGGTTTCAACCTTATCTTGGGTCTCGTCAGTGCAGTGTAAGCGACTTTCTCCTCTAAGGATCCACTTATTCAGAAAGTTTTCGAGTTTTCTCGAAAATGACTTCAAACTCCATAGTGGCATTATCATTTTGAGATTGAAGCAGATTCGTTAATTTATTTATGTGATCGTGTATTGCCATTATATTCATATTTACTTGTTGTAATTAGTTGCACATATCTTCGAGTTTGGCGGAATAGGCAGCAATTACTAAAAGTGTCATAATGTATGTTGGAGTTGCTGCAATCGTGCAGACCTGACATGTATTGGTTTCCGTTTTCATCTTTGGTGCGTTGTGTGAAAGTTACTTTTCAACTCGTAGAATAGTAATATAGTTTTCAGAAAATTCCCCACTGTCCCCCATCACGTGGCACCCGGCAAAGATGCGTTCCAGAGACGCATATTCAAATACCCGCGTGACTTAAACTTGACATAAATTTAATTGACATAACGTAAATGCCGCATTTTATATACCTACCTATAATTATAAGGATGCATTGTTATAAATTACATCTCATTAGTTAATAGAATAACCAGTGGCGAAGCATTGATTTAAGCTGAGGGTAGGCTGTCCTCAATTAGACGAGGGAGGGGGGCTGCTCACTTTTAATGCAATATATATATATATATATATATATATATATATATATATATATATATATATATATATATATATATATTGAATAGTTGAATCGCAAAAACAACTTACCTATATTTTTTGTATATTAATTCCATTCACCGCGTTCTCTTTTCTGCAAAAACATCTATAGTTCTTGAAATAAATTGGTGGACTTTGCCGCTTTAATTTTTCAGTTTATCTTCTAAAGATAAATTATTAAAATAACTACTCTTATTAATTAAAAAGTATACTAAATCGGCAGTGTCTAGAGCCGCCATTATCCTTAAAAATAACACTAATCACTACGACTAATGACAGGTTTGTTGAATTGTTACTTTTACTTCCGCTTAGTTTTACTTGTTTCTTAAATGAAACTCTTGAACGCAGACTAAACAAAATATATTTGTTTTCTATACAACTACTACTATCGAATGCAATCACAGGACATACACACTGATACATGGCCCCATAGATCATAGACTTAAAGAACTGAACTGAGTCAACCAGAGATCAATTCTTCTGACAAGGTCAATATTATAGCATTTGCAAATTGCATATAACTTTTCGCGTACTCGTGAACCGCGGATCTCTATGAAATCCAAGGCGGTAGGGAGTCAGCCCAGATTTTCAGTGCGCAGACCTGCCAAGGTTTGTGTACTGCCGGTTGCTGGCATGCTGGTGCTTCAGTTTAAATGGAAATAGGTATGATAATATGAATAGAAAATGTTTATCATTTTGGCAAAGTAAAGTCGCAATATAAAAACGGAGTCTACCATCTAAAATATATAGGGAAGGCTGCGCCTTACAGGCGCAATGTATATGTTATTTTTATGTTGATCACTCAATGAAATTTAAATTGGGTAGCCATATTCAGAATAAGGAAATTAGAATACAACTCGAACCATTTTCTGATTAATATTGTTTTTCAAACTCATGTACTATCAAGATTATAGAAGTTAAAAAATTCCCAGTTGAGAGAAGTGATATATTTTGGATGTATTATCCCTATTTCAAATATATAACATGAAATCTGCTGATTTGGCTGTCGTTTCTGATAATTCTGATTTGTATCCCACATAAAGGAAGATCGCATCTACATATTGTTCTTATGTAAACAATAATGTATGTATAAAAACATCCAATAATAAATAATTCAATAAAAAATGTAAATATAATTATTATTACCTTATATTAATGCTACAGTTGAATGGCCAATGTCAATCAATGCATATTCCGTCAACCTTGGCAACATAATTAATAGTAGTAATAATTATGATGTTAATTCGAAGTTACACGGCTTTGACCGCCTTGTAGATCTCAATTTTGATAAGAAAATTTCTGTATATGTTAATAAAATTGTTCTCTGGGCTATAATAGTGCTTTACTGATAATGGATTTGGCCAAGATTTTGACGAAATAATCACTTAAGGGAAATTTTTAAAGTAAGTGTATGTATTTTGTTTAGATTCAGTTTCAAATAAAAAAAGCTGGAATGGGAAATCAGCAATGCTAGCAGTCATCATGTTTACAAGATATATTCAATGTTATAGATATAATATAATAACTTATAGGTACACCTATCGTTACAATATTATGTATAACTGATTGTATGACTATAATATTAGTCGACTCTATGTATTAGTTATATTCCAGTTTCCCATATATTTTCATTTCTTTTTATATTTATAGGCCATAGTTCAATAATGCTATTTTTGTTAGGGATTCAGCTAGTTGCTTTCTATTACAATCATATTTCTAGGATAATTATTAACAATACAATACAAAGTCTAACTTGGCAGATGCTATTTTTCACAAACTACTGAAGTGTGGAGATATCTCCACACCACCTACAAATGCCTTATACAATAAGGACTAAACAAATTAGGCCAAAATAGATATTCTGATTCTATGCCATCTACCAGCGTTGAATTATATAGCGAAATTTGCCGTATTTTCTTCTAACCGAGTTAGCACTAAAATACAGTGATTTAGATTGCTCAAAATCCACAATGAAGATGAAAATCGTCCTCTATCTTAGGATACCACTAACTGCAGACCGGTTTCCACCTTATCTTGGGTCTCATCAGTGCAGTGTAAGTGAGTATACCTTTGACAAATGAGGCTCGCATCTTGTAGACGCCGGTATGTTCTACCACAGTAGAGCGTAAAAAGCGCCATCTCTCAACAGTCTTGAAAACAATCCAAATCAAAATAAAACTTGATATCATCAATACAATGCAGTTTTATTTGGCAGATGGTAATTGGGATTGTATTACAATTATTAATAATTAATAATTCATATATCTCATTACCTCCACTTCTAAGTTACTTAATTCTTAATCTTTAAAGTTTTTAGTACGTACAACAATTGCTCTATCATCTGCCGACTAAAAATATCCATTACATGGTCCAACAATCCTTCTGTGCACAGTGAAGTTCGAATTGAACTTAAAAAAACATAGTTTATATACTCTGAGTTTGATAATATTTCTATATTATATCTATAGTACATAATATTTCTACATTCATATATTTTTATGTTACTATTTGAAGAAGTGGACAAAAGTTTAACCCTGAAACAGGTATAATTTTTTTCTAACGGGTCTCAAATCTAAGGGAGACAAGTCCCAAATCTGAGTCAGACTACTACTTTGTTATAAAACAATTTTATTTCACAGAATAATAACATAATTAAGATCTGTAGGCGTTTGTCTCATCAGTGCTAGTGTTTAAACTAATTATTAGAAAACGTGGTTGGATAGTGAATGAGTCCTGTATGGTCTGACACGAGGCCACGCGTTTTCTATATCTAAAAACAGATCAGAACTTTGTCGTTCTATCTGACGCATGAGCGTATAACTTATCTTTCCACTTAGTGAATAATCCACATTTTCGTGGACTATGGAAAAAGTATGCACCACAATGGGAAATACGAAACTTAGTCTATCTTGGTAGATTGCAGCCTTCGCGAACGTTATTCAATGAAGTTCATTCTTTCAAATTATGTCGTGCTCGTTGTCGAATTCGTTTCGACGTTTCACTGAATAGCTTCTTCAATTTATCTTACTCAAGCCTTAATACGAAAGGTGTGTAATGCAATTTTTAATAATATAAAATCAGCGACAAAATCAGTACGTCTATGTACAGTGTCGAAGCGTCCATTAAGGCTGTAAAGCTAGCTAAATTGCACATCATTCCTCGCGTACTGCGCTCTCCCTCACTGCATCTCGGATCTCAATAAAGTCCGTTAAAACCAAGGCGACGTAGAGTTAGCTCAGGCAGCGCATACGCATTACCGGTTACCGGCATGCCGACGCGAAGAATGATATTCAATCCTGCCAGCTTCACAGCCTTAATGGACGCTTTGCCACTGTCTATGTATGTGACTGTCTCTGATACAATTGATCCGCAATTAAAAAAAGTGACGGCTGCATGGTGACTGCGACTATGTCGTTCATGTTGTGGTCTGGAGTGGCGAAATAGGCTCAGTACTGGTGATGTCGTTAAATGCTTGGGTTCGAGTCCCAATGAAGAGAGTTTGACACTTCTTAGACATGGATGTATATAAATGCCTGTACATCGTTTTCTGTTACGATGATTAAGCTATACGCCGCACTCTGATACTTACATGAGGCGTTCTTGTACTTATCTGGGGCGTTCACTCGTTAACTCCTCTTGATTCAGTGATTTTCCTAGTAGCATGCCGCTTTCTGTATAATATATCATACGGCTGAATAGTAATAAACTTGTGAGAAATTAATAGAACGTAATCTAATACATAAAATCTGCTGATACGTAAAGTCTGATGTAAGATAGATAAACATAGGTACGTATAAAAATAGTAGTACACATGAAGTTTAATTAAGTACGAGTTACATGATATTGTATCGACGCTGGTACCTAATGTGCAGTGTGCCCTCTAGTACCCTATATTCCCACTACTCTACGTCATGCGTTAGCTGTATTTGTTCACTCATTAGTTCCCCTTGATTGAATAATCTGCCTAGCAGCGTGCCGCATTCTATAAAACATCAATGGTATGGTCGAGTCATAACGAATTTGTGAGAAATTTGTCGAATGGTTACACATTTTTGAGTAAGGTAGACACTGAAGTTCAAGTACGACATGAAGCTGATATTCCATCGAAGTCTGATATTCCATTCCACTCTAAGTGACGGCTTAGTTTGGAATTATGTATCGTAGTATTATTAAGTTCTTCAGTGCCTTGTTATTTTTCCCTCTTACACTGATTTAATTAAACTTAAATACGGCCCCGTTTTTCAATAAACGATTAGTATTTCATTAGTCAGAAAACACTGAAGTTGTTGAACGATGACGTTGATCGGTTACATGCATAGCCCATCTTATTCATAGTTTTATAAACATGTAATTAAACTTTATAAAATTCGCGAGAAAAGTTATTAATTATCATAAAAGAGAAACCGTACTTCGGCCCCACAGTTCTATAATTCTAATAAATTATTTTTTTATAAATATGCAAAACGTTTACTTAAATATTTGTCCTTAAATAAAGAGTTTCCTCCGCGTAACTACCAATTATAGACGGTAATTATAAATCTAACGTTAGAATTTTTATAACTCAGATTATACAATTTGCTGGACTGCTTAACGAGTATAACACTATTTTGCATGTCGTACGAGAATTTCCATACGAATCAACATACAGTTACGAATTAATTGCGTTTAATTAAAAGTTAATCTGAAAAAAAAATGTATGCATTTCCATTAGCCGATTGCGGAGTCGGAGGCAAAGGCATCATTACGCTTTCCACAATGTGGCATTTGCATAATTCGTCGGGGCACATCCACAACTTAATAACTAGTTCACAACTAAAGGCAATTACTCAACTAATTAAGACCATAATAATTCATAAACTGGTGTGTTCTGGGAACTTAAGAGCTTTCAGTTTGCTGCTCGAGGAAAAGACAGGAAACACGTCTTGCGACTTGACGTGTAAAGGGCGAAATAAATGAGCTTCTACGTACACTGAGAGAAATCGTTCTTTGGCGGATGTCGATAAAGGATAGTTTTTTATAATAGATAGATTGTTTCATGTGAACGATTTGAGAATTGATTATGTCTTTTTGGTATTTATACACAAAATATCTTACTGTTATATTTGGATGTATTCTTTAAACTTTTAAGATGTTTAGCTCTACGTATCAAAATTTACGGTGGGTACTTCACTAAGCTATTATTGGATAAATAGATTTTCTGTCTAATTTTCGAGGAGACCGTATTTATCAATCGATATTGCTAAACAAAATTTTTCATTTTTTAACAGTAAAATTTTTCTTACCACCACTAAAGGTACTTTCATAATGAGTTTAAGAAAGGGAGACTTTAACGCCCAGTACATTTTCCAAGTCATTTATATCAGCTTATTTCTCCCGTTCTTCCCAATTAGGAACGTTACTCTGAAGGTATCCCTGAAAGGGATACCTTCAAAGCCACACAGTGCCGTAGACGGTTCTTCCAATCCTAATAGCAGTGCTGGAACTCGGATACTGGAATAGCCTTAATTTGGTCGGTTATAGCCGTTTGAATGTTTTCGAGTGTCCCTTGAGGTGATCTTTCAATTTAGCGGAGAGGAAAAAGTCACAAGGACTCAAAACGAGCGAATAAGGAGGCTGAGAAGATACAGATACAGGAATGTTTTTGCTGACCAAAAACTTTAAATACGTTTATTTATGAAATTGCTATGTGACAAGATGTATTGCTGTGATGCAACCCCCACTTGTTCTTGATTGGTCTTAAACTATCCGTATTTTCGCCCAAAAATGGTACCCATACTGTAAATTGAAGTAAGAGTAATAAAGATTATATCTCTATCTGCTCATTCTATATTTGAAATATTAAAAGTTAATTGGGAAGTTCTACTTCTTCTTCTTCCTCCTTTTATAATAAGTCTATGACCTGTTCCTTGTTCGATTTAGTCCTCATCTTGGATCTGAATTGTCACTCCATTTTTTTCGTGGTCGGCCTCTGCTTGTAGGACCCATTCATTAACGTTGTCTATGTTGCATGATTGCCTGATGTTCATTGAAGCTGTATCAGTCCATATCCGAGGCTTTTTATAGGCACTTTGAGCTGGTTATCTGTTTTTACAGAGAGTAGGCTGCTAACTTGGCCCTCTAACCCTCCTCTTTCTTTCGGGCTTGGGACCGGCAACAGTACTACTGGGCTACTCAATCCACCCAGCACTGCAGGCAGAAAAAGGCAACGGTACGCGGTGCTCTCAAACGGTCACCCATCCAAGTAGTACCGCGCCCGACGTTGCTTGACTTCGACGATCGGACGAGAATCTTTTTTTTAATATCTAGATAAATTCTTTTATTGTATTAACTGACTACAATTTTGCAAGCTGTATATACAATACATTTGTTAACATCCTGTCTCGCCGGTGTCATTAAACAAACATATAAAATATATACATATACTACATATCTATATACAATATAGCTATTAATGCGCCCCTGGGGCATTCAGGGATGTTGCTCTTCCAGGCGGTTCCTTTCCCTAAAACAGAGATAGAGATGGGACGGTACCACCCTGTCGATGTTCTGATCTATATATACTATAAGTTTTATTTATTAGTTGATTACGGCCTTATTTCCTTTAGGACGAGAATCGGTATTTTCAACGTGGTATGGCCGTTGCTAATTGGGAAGTTCGTTAGTGATATTTCGATTTAGCGAGAATACAATTCAGGCGTGGCAATTTTCAGACTTATTTCCGATTTCCGAAAATGAATATTTTTGTGAGTGTACCCTCAAAGATCAAAAACAAACGAACGTCGCCGCAATAAGCACGCTCTAGTATTTACATGTTAATTTAGCGGGAAGGAGAGGTTCTCAGGATCTTAGACAATGGATAGTCAGGCACAGTTAAATACAGACATTTTACACTCCGGTGAGCAGGACATTTTCTTGTTATGTTCTGCATTTGCTGCACTGTAAATAACGTAAACTCGCTGTTTGCTAAGAAGAACCATGAATCACGCTCAATTTCACCCACTTGCATAAATTTCAGCCCGCCTCAGTTACAATCACAGATAATGTTGCGTATTGTTTCGACTAAATTGTTACCTGAAAGCGAATGGGCAGTTGCGAGGCATTGCGTGGTATTGAACCCGTCCAGTCTAGTGGAACAGGATAATATACCCGAAAGAAAAGCATCATAAAGCTTTCAAGTGACTTTTCTGACTTTTATGGTAATATACTGAATTATAATTAGAAATTCAATTGTGTTTATATCAATGTTGTATTGCATTTATTATTTAAAGTAGCCTTTTGCACTTGTGTAACTTTTATTATCAGGTAAGATAAAACCCTAGTATGTTATATGAAGGCTAGATATAATTTGATACTGCTATGTGCCTTATCATAAAACTAAATTATAACCAACTTACGTTTATGACGACTTGCTGAAATTTTATAATGTTATTTCTTTAAATTAATCTTTTGCAAACTATATTTGATAGGAGTATTACTTTTAATTCAGTCAGCATAATAAAACTTATAAAGTCGCAGTAGAGCCGTTGCACGGGCAGTATAATTTTAGTGCAGTATTACTGTTATACTAAAATTACACACATCAATTAAACACATCAAAATTCTTGTTCGTTCGTAAATAAAATAGCATTGTTTTTAAAAAGTTAAATTTACCACAAGTGATTTAACATAAATAACTCTCGAATAAGTAAACAGCAGGTTAGCTATTAGTTATACACACACTGCCACACACATTTATTATTATTTGAAGTAATGGGTTGAGTTATGACTACATACGCGCTGAAAGTAAACTATATGATGTCTTAGGTGGAACTACAGAATTTGAATTATGCCGCATTTGTGTTCTGTCAAAGATAGGACGTCAATATTTAACGACTATTATCTATAAACAATATGTTGTCAACATGGCTGGGTGTCTCATTTTTAATTATAAGATAAGATTTATAAATAAAATTAATATTTGACAAACTAGGGTATTTTATTCTTCAACACAAAATGGAGGCGATACGGCTACAAATGGAAGAGAATATCGTTTATATGGTCGTCTTGACTCAACTGGCATGATGTTATTCGTTTAGCAAAACTGTTTATAACACGGGCACATAGAACTGGCTCTACTTTTCGAATAATACCTTAAATGTCTGCTTTGAGGCCATTGATTGTTGGATGGCGTACACTTTTCCCTTGACAAAACCCCAAAGAAAAAAGTTCAGTATTAAAGTACTAAATCACATGATTTTGCAGGCCAATTGATGTCAGAATTCTGCGAGAACATGTTCAATAAATCTGGTATTCACATGCTGTATGACACGTTGTACTGTATTGATCACATCACATGTTGTTCAAATCTCGATCATCAATTTGATGGAAAAGTAAGTTTAACATGTCATGATAATGTTCCCCATTTGCTGTGATACCATTACCAGCTTAAGTATGGTCTAATTACTCCACCACTCCAAAATACGGACTAAACAGCGCAATTCTGTGGATGCATTTCTTTTTTTCCTGAATAGCATGTGGATTTTCTGCACTCCAAATTCGACAATTTTGTTTGCTGACGTATTCGTCAATATGAAGATGTGATTCATCGTTGAACAAAATTTCTCTGCATAAATCAGCAACACTAACACCCAACTAACAGATGTACGACGTTATAAATGGTAATGTAACTTTTAACTATTGTGTCAATTGCTTCCACGACTGATTTTGTATGCTGACAGATGTAGATCTTTCTTTAAAGTCCGAAGTATAGTGGCTCTTGAGAGTTCAATTGTTGTGCACGACGTCGAATGAATGTTTGGATACTTCGGTACTTTCTCCCGTTCGGATACTTTCTCTCACTGCAGCAAATTTCTATCTGTTAACTCTGTAGGTGTTTCATTCTGTCCTAATTTTGTACAAATTCTTCTTAATGCATCTGTAAATGATTGCTAACTCATAAAACAGTTATACACAAACTATCCGTTGTTGAACTATTAGTCGCGACATGTTAACGTCGTTGAATAGCCTAACGGCCTGAATAGTTCGTTTACTATTTTTTAAAGACAAATGTAAAAAAAGTCAATTTTGGTTCTTCCAGAGATTATTAAGGAATATATGGAAAAGAGGTAGAGGTGTATGTCATATCGAAATGTTTGTAATTCTCTAATGATAGTAAACATACGAGGTGTACTTGAATTAATTCGAGTAGACAACTGAAAGTCGAATTTTGTATAATTTTTAAAAAGACTCACAATGAAAATTTAAAGTGAAACTAAGAAGGGAGAGCGCGAAGAAGAAAATAAAGATATATTAAAAATATACTTAACAAGTTACAATAATTAAACTATAGCAACTATCTAAAACGTTTTTAATCTGTATTTTTGTATAGATTTGGATAGATGGTAAAAATATACTTATTTCGTTATGATAGTCTTTTTAAAAATAAATATAATTATCGAAAATTGCCATGCGGTATGATTTCTGTCCAGTGTGTTGCCAGTTTACTTCAGTACATTTTTAAAGTCGATAATTATTTCGAGTTGAATATTTTTAATTATCTGTGGTGAAACTAATTAGATTTTCTAGCGAATTCTATCTTTCAAGTCTTAAAGATTGTTTGGTCTATTCATATAGACTTTAGACTTCAAATAAGTCAATAGGAAAAAAGTCTGAAAGAATAATTTAAAATAGCTGACCTAGGTGGCGGCTTAATAGGACTCCTCGTTGTCGTCCATCTATTGAGGAATATCGCAACTAAAGAATTTTACAAAAAGAGAGATTTCAATTGCGTACCATATTGGCTATCATAATTCGATAGATGAGTAATTATGACAAGTTGATAGGAGACAGGTAGAACTTAGTGAACTTGAAGCGCTACATGATGCAAAAACGCTACCTTATTGTTAAATATGTATTACTATCAAGCGATGAATGTTTGGTTGCTATGATTTGTAAAGTGCGTCCAATTCTCGGTAGCAACAATATTCTAAATTTATCAACTGTGAAAAGAATACTCGAAGAATTCGTATGTACTGGCTCAGTTGCTGATGTAAAATATACGACACTAGCTCATAGCGATCGCTCAGAACAAAACATAACGTCAGTCGCGAGAGTGTGACGAGAGTCTAGGGACCTCGATTCGTCATCGTACACAAAAATTGGACATTTCAACGGCAATTCGTCCCATTGCTTACAAAGTTTTTCTGCCAATGGACCATGTATAGCGAAGAGAGTTCACCAATTGGATAATTGAACAACAAGAAGTTAAAGCCAATTTTGTGGACAAAATGATCTTCAGCGACGAGGCCCATTTTAGTCTTGATGGTTTCGTTAATAGGCAGAATTGCCGCACTTAGGGCTCAGAATATGCACGAATATTTCATGAGAAACAAACGCATCCCCAACGTATCACTGTTTGATATGCATTATGGTTTGAAGGAATCATTGGACAATTATTATTTAAAAACCAGGCAGTAAATGCGTTACCGGTAAATGGAGAATGTTACAGTGACATGATAACCAAGCTCTATATTCCCCAATTGGAAAATATTCTTCTTGAAGACCTGTGGCTTCAGCAGGATGGTGTCACTTGCCATACCACCCGTGAAATATTGATGGTCCACGAGTCTTTTCCTTATCGCATCATCTCCAGTTTACGCCAACAAGCCCACTACAACTCAAGCGTTGAAAGCTGAAATTGAACGCTGTATCAGAGAAGTTCCCCCCCAAGAAGATCGCCACATTTATGCAAAATCGTATTTGAAAATTTCATCTGCAGAGTACTCGTGTGCCATTAATGAGGAGGTAGGTAGGTACCTCTGTCCTATTGAAACTAAATTTCATCATACGTTAGTGCCCAGTGTCAGTTTGGATTTGGAAACAGAATAGTTAAAGCAGGATGAATTTGAACTGAAATAAAAAAAAAACAGTTTTAAAACCCTAAAACGGACTTTTCCGCATTTAGAACATCTCTATCTCGAAATTGAGTGGCCGAGAAAAAATAAACCAACACATAAATGCAGAATATGTGTTTTATGCGACAGTTTTTTACTTTTTTCAAATAGTCCACCATCGTGCTTTCTCATGACCCATGAACAGGGTAGGGTGTGTCCTATCCACCTCAAAATCAATAGACGTTGTCTGGTAGACGTACCTAATCAGAATCGATACCCGATCGAAAAAACACAATTTAATTGAGTGATCGTGCTAACAAAAAAATTCTCAAATAGTCCACCATTGTACTTTCTCATGACCCATGTACATGGTAGAGTGTGTTCTATCCACCTCAAAATCAATAGGTGTCGTCTGGGAGACGGGAAAGCCCGATCGATCCGACATGATTTAGTTGAGTTATCGTACTAATAAGAATAAATGCAGACGACAACAACGACAACGACAGCGACACACACATAGCAAAATTTTTTAAAAGCCATTTTTTTTGGCTTTTAGGCCGAAAAACGAAAAATAAACCCAAAAACAAATTTTGTTTTTTAAATTTTTCTTTACACGATTACATTACTTTTCCGGAGTGCGGAAAAGTAAAACAATTAAGTAGCGTTCATGCCTTTTAGCAAATAAGGCCTTACAATTTAAGCAAATAAGGCCTTACAATTATGGTATTGTGGATACTTCTTGGCAACATACTATGTTAATGACGTTGTGTATGATATTTTATATCCAATGCGGATTCTTTGTCGCCTAATGTCGTTTAGAAAGAACGTAGTCTCGATTCAAAATTTATTATGTATCTAAGTAGGTAAACATCCTGTAAAATTTAATTATACAGGGTAAAGTTGAAACCATTAAACACAACAATATTTGGAGCATTTAATTTCATTTGTTAAATTTCATCTATTGATGTTTAAATTATCGTTTTAAATTTATTTGGTTTCCTCATTATTTTATATGAAGAGTAATAACATATTTCCCTCATCCTGTTAAACCGGCGTCGCTTAATAACGGATAATGTATTTTTTCACGCTCCGACTATAAGTAACTATATAATTATAAAATTACTTCCATTCGTTGGAAAAGCTTTCCATTAAAAAAATTGCATAATTAATGCAAATCGAGCAGACAAAACTGATAAATTCGTTACATTATTCCGTTGCGAACAAATTGCGAATAAGCAGGAATATAGCGTAAATTGTACGCGATAAGGCGGGCATAACAGGTGAAGCATTATACGTAAAAAAGCTTTGAAATGCTATAAGCTGAGCAGGCTGATTATTCAAATCAGATAAGAGAGGTATGCCTCGTTAAAGTTTATTGTAAACGAGTGAAATAACACAATAATAAGAGGATGATTTAGAACGCGAAATTAACGGAAGTTTTTATTTTAAAACACAGTAAAATCGCACAAGCTCTATACTTATTCGATATATCCTGCCGCTAACGATGTAAAACCGCCAGCATAATGTAGGCGATAAACTGTCGATATTAATTTTCATATTTTCGGAATAAAGACGCTTCACTGTAGGTCGCAGTTGCCGTTCAAAAAAATTTGTGATTCGATAATTACATTTATTTCTCTTTCAAAATAGAAAAGATTCTTTATTAGTTTTTCCCTTTCTTTCCCCTTTTCTTCTTCGTCCTCATAATTTTCCTTTTCCTCATATTCTTTCACTTCTTCTTCCTCTTGCTATTGCTATATTCTCCTCGTCTTCCTCTTCATTTTAATCTTCAACTTTATCATCATCTTCGTTTTCATTTCCCTTCCTTATTCCTCTTCCTTTTTATCTTCCCCTTTCTTGCCCCCTTCCTCTTCTTCTTTTTCTCTTTCCCTTTTTTCTTTACTTCCTCTTGAAAGATTAAATGTTTTGTACTTTAAGCGAAAAATTTTATTATTACCTTAAAAAAAACTTAAACTTTGTATGTATGTAAATTCATTACATAAACAAAATTTAAGCTGAATAATTATTCGTTGAGACACTCAACGCTCGTACTATCAACAAAGTTGATACTATCAGGAGACGGTAACACATACCAATTTTAATCAGTTTGGATTATCAGCTTGGTAGACAATACACGTTCAGAGTCCTATGTTTTGGGAGATTTGCGAAAAATATGTTTTTTTGGCCGAAAATTGCTAATTTTTAAAAAATCTTTCAACAAGGAAATATCAACAGAAAATGTTTTTTAACTTACCTTTTAGTTTTCCTTTTCTCCTTTACGTTCGTTTATTTGCTTTACATTCGTTTCCCTCTTTTTCATAATCTTCCCCTTCCTCTTCAACATCCTGTTTCTTTTCTACCTAATTGCTTGCTCTTCCTCCTCCTCCTCCAACTTCCTTCTTATCTTCTTCCTGTTCTTCATCATCTTTATCTTGCTCTTCCTCCATGTTCATTCTTTTTCTTTTGCTCTTGAAATATGAAATGACTTTCCTTTAAGTTCCTTTTCCTCTTCCTCATAATCTTCCATTTCCTCTTCAACGTCCCATTCCTTTTCTACCTAATCGCTTCACCTCCTTCCTCCTCCAACAATTCTTCCTGTTCTTCATCCTTTTCATCTTCCTCTTCCTCCATTCTCTTTCTTTCTCTCTTGCTCTTGAAATATAAAATGTTATCTACTTAAAGAAAAAAATAATAATAAAAACTTTAAAAAACTTACACTTTATAAATTCATTGTAACTTTAAATCTGAACAATATTAATTCATTATGAAAATAACCGTAGATGAAAAACATTAAATAATTTCCATCACCTTAAAAACTTTATTTAATACATAACTAAAGCTGAAAAATTTTTCGACACTCAACGTAAGTATCGTCAATCAAGTTGACATTATCAGGATAGGTGTCAATTTTAATTTTCTCCAAGATTTTCCCCAAAGAGATGTCAATTTGTTTGGTTAAATACACTGTGTAAGTGCAACAATATTTTAGTGTTTTGTGGAAAATCTGTCTTCTACTCTTCAATGCTTAGGAGTTAACTGAGGTTTTTTTAAATTAATTTCTTTAATGTTTCTGAAACTCCAGTATAATTCTAAATGATAAGATTTTGAACGAAAGATATAAAAAAATAAGTAAGACTGTGGTCTTACAGCTAAATCTTTAAACGCCGAGTAAATTTCTAAACCTCAAAAAGTATGTACCCTATCATTAGGCCAAATACGACTCACGTAATGATTTTACGGATGCGTGCAAGAAAACCTCAAAAATAATGTAAACACATTGGCTGAAAATTGCAAATTATTGCATCCCATGCATTCTCTGACCGCAGAACCAGTAAAAGTGAATATTGAATTATTTTTTGGTCTTCTGCGGAGAGGCCAAATCGCTGTTCAACCAACCAGGAGATGGCTCGGCGGTATTCACACAATTGTAATAATTTGCGCCTTGCAGTATACATTCCTGTTTGTCGTTTTTATTCTAGTTATATGAGAAATTAAACCATGCACTTAAAATTTGATACAATACGAAAAATAGTTGTTAAAATCTGACAAAGTGCTTCAATAATATTTCAACATTATTATTATTTATACAACGATAGATACCATCTATTGGAGAGACATCTTCGTCCTTTATTTTTTTTGTATATCTTTTTCTTTTCCTTTTATTTCTTTACATTTATTTTTCTTTCCTTTTTTTGTGTTTCCCCTTTTCTTGTATTCTTTTCAATTTTCATTTTTCATTTGTTTTTGAATTTTCTTTTCTTTTTCCTATTCCGTTTCTTCTTCTCCATTCTATATAGTTCTTTATTTTTCATATTATAACAACAAAATATTTTAATTTATGTCTTATTAGTCTTTAATAAAATAATTCAATAAAGTCACAATTCGGCAGATAAAAAATATTCATATGTTAAAATCGATGACGTTATTTTTCTATTATCAAAATCTACAATGTTTATCTGAATCAAGTTATTCAAAGATGTTAAAATATATTAATTTTTAATAATAAACATTGTTAGTTCAGTATTTTATATAATACTGAATATATGGTAATAATATTTTAAAATCATTCCACACCACAAATGAATATAAAGGTTAAAACAAAAACACTGAAAGATTACACGTTTCTCGAAACGCGTTTTGCAAATCAAGTGAGCATAATCGGGAGATGATTAATTGTCAACTACCTCTAAACTACAAAATAGTGAAATGAAATAAATAATTTCTTCACTGTTCAGTGTCCCTCAAGAAAAATAGTCGAGTGAATTAGTGAACAGTACATGAAATCTGAAAATTCTTGCAACGGTTTACTGAACTTAAATAAAATTTTGGTGTAAATAGAAATTAGAGGTAGTTCAAAATTAGTTTCAATCATCTCCCGATTATGCCCAGTAGGCTGTTGCTGTCTCGAAGGTTCCAGCCCCTTCCCCGGAATAAAAATATTCCTGAGAATAATGCCCCTATAAGAGGTTGAATGCCTGTGTGTATTTTAACGCTTAAATCTGGTTAAACATTTAATTCAATGTTATTGTATCTGATGTCATTAATTAAACGATATGGTTTATGCTCTGATAATATTAATTTCAGTTTCTACATAGTTATTGATTGTAACACTTTCACTGCATGGCTTCTTTATATTTCTGGTAATATTCACAGTGCATGGTATATGGTTACCTCCAGAGGCGTACACAGATTATTAATACAAAAAACTGTTGCATAGTCTGTTTTATAAACTTTGTGTAATTTTACAGAATATTATACTAAAATTTTCCTAGGAAGTATATCTAATGTCAATGAAAAATCTTAAAAAATTCGAACAGGCTAAATAGTGGTGGACAAATTCAACTATGCCTTCAGATTTTTCCTAAACTCAAAGGTTCTCTAGGCAGATATATATTTCAAAGTCTACTTACATTGCAGGTGGATGATACTCGTTCGGCTTCAAAGAAAACAGACAGTTTTTCATGAAAATGGAGATTTGTGTCGTATTCAGGAGGCCGATTTAAGTTTAATCCCTACAATTGACGTCGATTTTGAGGCTTTTACATTTTGTACGAAACTCCTTTACTACACCTATATATAATCGATCGATTACATTTAGAAGTACTCTAGATATAGGTAAGAATTTCGAAATTACCTTGAATTTGCTGTTTGATGCAACTTGTTTAGTCTTAGAGAAAACTGACAATTGGAAACACTAAAATGGAGATTTATATTGTATTCAGGAGTCCTTATAATGTGTATCTATAAGTATATGGTATATATTTACAAAGCATATAAATAATTTCTTTTTTTTAATTTTAATCACTTATTAAGAAACATTAAGAATTTAACTCAAATTCTATATTAGATATATTTCTTGTTGTTGAAAAGGTAATTAAGAGATGGTCTGACAGTCACTAGAGCAATAGCAACCATTTGACTTACGTTGCTATATTTTACTATCTATTCAAATATTCACTCCTGTATATTAGATGTTATACTGGCTTTGTGTTTACTATATAAGTAAATTAACAAGGCAAAAATAAAGTTAAATATCATCGTCAGGAATCAATAAGAGTTTCTGCAACCATTTATTGGAATTTGTTAGTTAGTAAAGGTTTCATGCATTTCATCACTTAACAAAAATTGTTCGTGATTATAGTAAACTGTATTATTCTGAGATAGTCACAAATTCTGGAGTAATTATAGTATTTAGTGTATACAACTAATATCGAATAATTGATCATACTATCAAATGACCAACTCATATTTCAGATGACAAACGAGACATAAGAGTTAGTTAGAGAAATTGATGGAACAATGGTTGCCGTAGAGGATAATATAAATTCAAATCATTCAGATTTGAATATAATATTCAAAGTAAATATAATTGTTATCAGGAAACAATATTTAATCTAAATGGAACAGAAGTACCTACGATGCAGATACCTTCTAAAATATTCGTCAAGATATAACCCGAGGAAATCAGTTAGGCTGCCCATTATTTGAGAAAGATTACTTAGTGACTTCAATCTTTATGTTTTTCGATTTAACCTGATGATGATTTAACTTTCATCACAAATAACGTTGCACGTCGAACTCAATAAGATACTATATGGATATGGATCTTCAGAGGCTGAATCAGAAATATTTATTTTCAAATTTAATCCTTATAGAACATGAAACATTTTCCTTTCCAAGAATAAGGTTTCCATTTCAATAAAAAATGGGAAAATGGATGAAGAATTATCCATTCTTCATCTACTTTCCTAAGGAAATTTGAAATGAAGACTTGTGGAGGCTTATATAATATAGAAAATCCAAAGAAGCAATTGTACTTTTAATAAGTCGTAAAACATCAAGAAAACAAGAGAGTTTATTAAGGACGGGGATCTAGCCAATGATATAGCCAAACATTTGGAAATGAAGAAATCAGGACACTGGAATATAAGATAATGAATATATTTGATTATTAAGAGGTCTAATCCATGGGATTGTAAATAATCGAGAAACATAGTTGTGGTGCATAATATTGGTCATGTGAACATACAAGACA
Organism: Rosalia funebris; assembly: GCA_037954035.1. NCBI lineage: Eukaryota > Metazoa > Arthropoda > Insecta > Coleoptera > Cerambycidae > Rosalia > Rosalia funebris. Next base: position 11,547,128 of record JAZFAV010000004.1, read on the forward strand.
AGTGCAATTTGTTATAAATCCTATGCATTCAAACATGACCATTATTTTCCATTATTTTTATTTCTTTTTGATATTCTAGCTGTTTCAAAGTAATATTATCCAGTTGGCTATTTTTCCCAAATACCCAGAGCTATTTGCCAATATGTTTATATGTTATATATTCACATACTTCATTTTGTTGTTGTTGTAAGGTAACGAGTTTCAACCCTTTGCTTATCCTTTAGAAATTTCGCTTAACGTTAGAACAAATAGCTCCAGATTATACTACAATTAATTTTAAATATAATCAGATAATATTGTGTGATAGTTGTTTCGGGATAGTTATAATTTCCTGATATTTATAACATCATCATCGTTTTAAGAACGAAAATTAGTATTTTTTACTTTTACGGTATATTACTCCCGGATATGATTGATATAATCAAGTGATATCAATTATTAACGGTAATTTTTAAGTTTGATAATCTCATGTATGGCATGTACTACTTAAATTGTACTTTAATTGTAGTTTACATTTATTATTTAGTTTAGTCAAATATAATGAAATTAGTTGCAACTTAACTTACAATAATCATTCTGTATATAGGTATGAATAGATAAGAAACCGTGTTCAATTCACATATAATTAGGTATATGCAAATTGATATTGATATTATTCTTCTATATTTAATCTAAATGTAAATAACCAGTGGCCCCCATGAATAATACAAACACCTACCTCCATGGCCATTATTATTGTCTATATGAGAAATACGTAACAAATGCTCATACTGTTACCTTTCCGTTTCTCATTACTACAATGAGTCGCTATTAAAAACTAACATGGATATTATTTACGGAAATTATATTCATTGTGTTCAAATTAACTCTGTTTTGAAACATAATTGGGTTGTTCATTCTCTAATCACGAATCGGAAACTGGACTGATTTAATTTTGTTTTTACTTTTCATTAATTAGACGTTTCTCCAAGAAAAATTACAGAGGATAAGGTAATATCTGGGCTGAAGAGGTTTAAGTATATGTTTTAAAAGGTTTCTTCATAATGCCGAGAGTGTTTCTGCCGGATTATTATTAAATGTGCTTTTGTCTATTCGGTAAGTACCAATTGCGTTGTTGGTGTTTATAAACACAAAGAATACTTTCAATTTCTTCATTTCTAATTTTAGAAACAAGTAATGATTACACTCTCCTCAGTTGTAAGCACCGTGCCGTATTAGTTATATAATAGGAAATTTTGTTATTAAAATAACACAAATATAAATTGATGTATGTATTTGCTATGAATGGAAAATTATAATTAATAATTCTACTTTTGTTCAACTTAAATTTTATTACATATTAACAAGAGAAATATATTTTACTAATTCTGAAATAAGAAAGCAGAATTTTGTTAAGAAACTTACGTTTCTATGGATAACTTATTTCATTCTATGTTGCAATTAGTAAAATAAAATAGATTTTCTCAGTGTTACTCTTAAGGTCTCTGCTCTCTACACTCTAAAATACTAGGACCGTAACTGTATCAATACATGCAAACAAATATAATTTGCATCAATGGTCCGGCCTTGGCACGCTACGGTGTTGGCCGGTGATGGAACGGTCTAGTGGGCGTTGTCTGATACAAATTGATGCAAATTATATTTGTTTGCATGTGTCGATACGGTTACGGTCCTAGTATGGCACGGTGTAGTGGGCAGAGACCTTTATTGTATTTATTTTACTCAAGTACTATGCCACGATAATCATCAGCCAAAAATTGGTACTCATTCGATTTATTATCAAATTAATATAACCTGCATTCTTTGTATGAAATTTAAAAATAGAACAACTTTCAGAGCAGATGATGTGATCTTTATGTTTTGAAAGTACATTTTCATAAATTTAATGTCCCTAAATAATCTTTATGATACAGAAATCAACACCAACATTTCTAATTTTTAGACTACCTTCATTTTTAGTTGTTTAGAGAAAGTCAAAATAAATTTAAAATAACAAAAAATTACAAAAAAACATTTTTTATAATTTGTCTAATATACTACATGACAAAATCGTTTCTTGGAACTATTTGTAATTTTTAATTAACGTTTCGAATTATTTGACCATAGTCATGTGTGGAAATTTAAATAAACATTTCCGGTTTTAGGGATACGCTAGCCGAAATTATTGTTGTTTCCTAAGTTTATACAGCGCATTCAATACGTAAAGACCACCTCTCTGAACTTTTTAATGTCAAGTTTTTTTAATTATTCGAACTTAACAACAGATATTATTTAAATGCTATTTTTATACATTTTTAAATTGTCTTTGTTCTTGAAAGTATAACACTATCGATTTTTTATTTAAAATAGCAATTCTTTATTTTTTTGCCAGCTTATGTCGTACGAGAAAGGTTAAGTCTGGTAATCTAGCTGACCACTGTATTATTTTTGTCATTTAGCCTGTCAATTTGAAACTACCTGATATACATAACTGCATATGGAGGCTGCTAATGGGTAATCTCTCACACTAAACTTCAAACAGCAACTACTAGGTAATTAATGCTTCATCAAACAAAATAAAGACCGTTCACTTTTTTATTTTTCAATTGTACTACATTTTTGAGGATATTGGTTGGGTATTGAGGTAATTGAGGTAATATTTGGTATAATTGTCTAAATCAGTTTAATCAAAATAGCTCTCATTAACTCATATATAGAATATACTTTGTGCAGATGAAATTACTATCTTAATTTTATGTCACAAGATAGACAATAAGATGTGATGTAATTAGAGACTTCTTCTTTTTGACAAAGAAATAAAATTGAATGTCTTCATTTGGGAAAAGACGATTTGATACTGAAAACCCCGAGTATGGCCAAATTCCAAAAATTTCTACTTACTACAACTTAAGAATTGAATGGCCATTATGAGCTTCACGTATTATTTGAATTACTTAATTAATTTTTTGTGGATAGTTGTCATCTAATGAATTAGCAGACAAATAGCGTGTTTACCAATTTCTACCATCTTTTGAATTAAAATTCTATTACCAAAATAGGGCAAAAAATATAGATTTTAATCTTCTTCTCATTTAAATTTTCTACATTTTTCTTGTATAATACTAAGTAAAAGTAATCTAAAATAAATCGGAATTTTGAAAAAATGCCAACAAATCTTTTTGTCGATCTGATTCCTTTTCTACTTAATTCTTTGTGAATAATTAATACTGCAAGTACATACACTTGCCCAATGTACTAGTACTTATCTAGATTAACAAACATTGCTGATTGCAGATGAAGCAAAAATTTACAAATATTTAATAACCATCAAATTACTAACGGGTATTATGACTGTATGAACGGCAATTAAAATGTGGTTTTCCAAGTATATATGTTCATTCGAAAAAAGTATATACAGGAACTTTTCGTGATTCTGTTTTGATTTCAGGCGCCATTGCTCACAATGTTTTCAACGTATATCTCCCATCCAGACAGCTTTGGCTTTGAACTTGGGGGATTGTCTAATACATGTGGTGTATTTTATGTTTCCTTTTTGTGATACTGAACTTCAAGTCCTTCAAGAATAATACAGTATTTGAGTATATACAGGAAGTGGCACACTACTAGGCGGTACAGTGAGTTAAGGGGAATTAACGAGTGAGTTCCTTAGATAGGAAAGAATTGGAGTTAGGCGTGTAAATAATCACCATAATAGAGCTAGCACGAAGTAGCATCGTGGGTAGCATCGTGGAACGGCGAAAAATGAAACAAAGCGTTTTATTCCATTTTGAAAAGAAAAGTACATCTTAAAACTAAAACGTTCGTAATAATAAAAAATTGTATATTTACGAGATTATCGAACAAAGACAAAATTAGACTAGATGTTAGACAAATGTTAGATAGTTTTTATGATCGACTGAGTCCTGATCTATTTTGTCAAATCAGTATGTTACAAGTAATTGTAGCAACTTGTTTGAAGTATTATCTTTTTAAAGCTCATTTCTAAATATCAAGTACACAAGGTGTACTTTCTTTTACACGAATAGCTTTATATGCGTTAGCTATACACTTGAAACCATAATGAATTATCCTTTTATACTACTGCATAAAGAAATCATGTTCGGCAACCATTTTGTTGCTTGTATCATAACTATCGTTACTTGTTGTGCTTTTAGACTTTTCTGCTAGATGCTGAAATAGATATAAGGTTGAAAACATATATTTTCCCTGCTTGTTGTATGTTATAAATAATAATGCACCTAATATGAATCCTTGTCTTGGGACACCAGAAATTATTCTTAAACTGGAACATATTTGAAGATATAAATAACTTTCTTTCAAAGATAAGGTGTAATATTATTGAGACTAGATAGAGTAATAGATAATAATATTAAGACTAGAATATTGGCAAGTTATGTTTTAAGATTCAATACTATCTATAACATTTTGTTAATATTTTATTGTGACAACTCAATCCGGTCGATGCAACCCACATCTATTTGTCTTAATGAAGAATCTTTCAATGCCATTTTGCCTCACACGCATAAATCAACGTACAAATTAAAAGTTTTAAAAGGCAGTTAGTAAGTTAGCGTGTAGTTTATTTAGAATAATAGTTTGGTAGCTTAGCGCGTCACGAAACCGGAGTCAACTAGCGTACAAAATGGCGTTTTTCTCACCGCTTCCGGCAGTAGAGCTTCCGGTCAGATCATTACGGATAACCGCACTTACACCGACTACAATTAGAGGCCCTTAGCCCTCAGGGGGTTCTCAGTCTGCGACACGAACCTAAGTATACAAACACCTACGAAGTAATAACAATTACGCAGTGGCGTAGATTAAAATGATTATAAACCATAGACCTATTTATAAAATCACCAGTAGCATAAGTATAATAGGAGAAGAATTTTATACAGTTATTATAATGTCTATTTGATATACATTACAAGGTGGTGAAGTTTACATCAGACTTGTGTTGCCTTTTATTTCACTGGTAGTATGCAATTTCAAATTATTTAGTGAGTAAAATTAATAATAAGGACGTTTATTGATATAATTATTCCTTCCATATAGCCATCCGTATTCTATGTTATAATAAACTTAAGTATTTCGAGAATAAATAAAATTAAACAATTGTGAGCCAACACTATATATATATATATATATATATATATATATATATATATATATATATATATATGTATATATATATATATATATATATATATATATATATATATATATATTAGGGTCTTTCAATAGGGACGCTCGAAATTTGTTAAGTTATAATTGCCATGTTGTTAAAGCAACATTTATCACATTTATACGCAAATTATCAAACTTTATTTTCAAAATCAGTGAGACCTTAAGCTCATTACATGATTTTTATCCTCGCCACAACCGTACCCTCGAGTCGACTATTCGACGTTTGGTGGCCAAATTCGTGTCAATTGATTTGATAAATAATCAGCCGACACCCGTATGTCACCGAAAAGCAAAGTTTGCTGAAAACATCGCTGATGTGCGTGAGAGTGGAGCATTTTTAGATGAATGGATATGTGGACAAGCAAAATTGTTGGATTTGGGACGTACCAAATGCATCCCAAGAGAGTTACCGTTCGGTGCGGATTTTGGTTCGGCAGAATCATGGGTCCATGCTTCTTCCAAGACGACAATGGCATTGCCATAACGACGAGCTCTACAGATCGATGGTAAGCAACTTTTTGTGGTCTAAACTGAATGATATTATTATCAAAAACATGTGGTTTTCATCCACGCTACGTGCCAGATAGCGCATTCCACTTTGGATATATTCTACACCAGCGATTTAAGGGCATGGTTATTTCGCGCAGCGGTAACGTGAACTGGTTACCAAGATCGTACGATTTAACGTCTTTATATTTATTCATTTGGGGATATCTTAAATCACAGATCTATGCGAATATACCGTAAACAATTGATGTCTCAAAGTCAACATAATGAAAGCCATCCAGCAAATTCAGACAGATTTATGTAACAAACTTATCCAAAAATTGAACCTCCCGAATATGTATTACCAAGCAAAGCCGCGGAGGATATTTGAACGACATTATATTTCTTACTTATTGCCATAAAATATTTTTTGAAAAAAATATTGAATTGATGTCTATTGATTGACTGAACTTATTTTATTTATGTTTAAAAATCGAACGTCTTTATTGAAAGACCCTTTATAAGAAGAAAAAGAATAAATTATTATAATTAACAATAATAAAGAAATAAAACCAATCACTTTTGGCGTTTATTGTAAACCAATTATTTGGTCTGTTTTCTGAACGTATTAACATTTCAATATGATGTTACATAATTTGAAGTTACATTAAACAATAGTGGAGGTGTAACTAAATTAATATTGAAACAGGGCAGAATTATCCAAGGGTATAATAAATTTACTGTAGTGGCCTGTAGGTCACTGATAAATATCGGTACCTCTTTTTAAATTGGATAATAAATAAATAGGTAACGTATACTTAATAATTTTGAAAACTAGGCAAGCTAAATGCTTTCATACCACTCAGATAGGTTTAACCATTTATTCAGTAATAATTGAAATTCCGGATGTTATAAGAAAATATTTTATAAGCATTGTGTAACATTCTCTATACCGTTTTAAGATGGCAAGCTAATAAATCGTATAACAATATAATATAGACGATAACACTAATGAATCAGTTAACTTTAATTTAATTTATGTACTTAGAACATCGTTGTGCGTACATAGTAATCTAAGTTTGAAACGGGATTTGTGTCGAACTACTAACGTGTTAAGAATATCCTAATTCTGTTTCAACATAAACACAAATATCTTTACAATATTCCATGAGCTTTAGATTTTGACTATTTAATGAGGCCAGTAATAAGAAGAGATGATTAGAAAAATAGGATCAGTGATAATATATTTTCCATGTTCACCAAATACTAATAATTTATTTTTACTTTCGGTAAAAATAAACCAAGATTATTTGAAAATGTTGCTATATTAGACATATTGGAACTAATTTTGGGCACTGCTGTGCAAAAACACTTAAGTAGAAAGAACAAAACTTAAAGCAGCTATATGAATCGGCAGTATAAAGAGAAAATAATAGGGTAGGTCCTAAAACACTTCCTTGTGGTATACTTTTCGGAGCTTTAGTAATAGTGCAAACATTGCTAGAGAATATAACATTCTGACTTCTATTATGAAGATAATTACGAAATAAGAGAAATAGCCATTTCATTGAATTCGTAATATTTTAATTTAACACACAGAATATGATAATTTAGAGAATTAAACGGTTTACTGAAATCGAATAAAATTAAACAACTCTTCATATTATTGTCACAGGCCTTAAATAAGTCGTCAGTAGCATGGATTAGGGCAGAATCCACATTATGTACCAGATAGAATATTGCAACGATTTAGCTTAACTGCTTATAAACATCTTTATTTTTAACTCTTAGGCATTACTGGTAATATACTAATTCGTGAAAATTTAGTAACTTATTATTATATTTCGGAACTGGAATCATATTGGCTTCTTTCTATTCCGCAGGAAAAATACTTGTCGAGAGTCACTTGTGAATACTAAAAGTTACATTTACATTTTAAACAAAATTTCCATCTATCTAAATACATTTCTAGATGTACAGATAATAGAGATATACGAAATATAAAATCATGTATAACATTCTAATTAAAACTATTTAAAATATATATCGCCTATCACAAAAATATTAAACAAATTACATAAAGTTCCGCATTCTGGGTTATGTGTGCAGCGAACAACAATGATTGTGATAACAATATTTTATAATTTAGCAGCACTGAATGGCGTGAAACTCTTTCTGATGATAGCTTTCATCCTGTATGATGCTATGTTAAATATGTACTCGCATAGATTATAGTCGAGGGTAATTAGCTATAAACATGCACAGTTTTATATAATGAAAAATAATTAGTATTATAATGTTCATTGCTATTCTTACGCAATTCTTAATTACTTCCATAAAGGCTAGGAAGCGTTGGGTGTATCGTTTCGATTTCATTATATTCTAGTTACGTAAGGGTAACTGGAGCATCAAGTAATTAACGAACATTTAGAGTTATTGTTATAAATGTTATAATTACTGACGCACCAGTATGAATGTTTTTCCTACTTTTGGTTATACATACCATTAAATCAGTCTTCAATAACCTTTGCAAATATAAGATACTAGAACACCATTTTGATAACTGCTTATATTGGACCAACGAAAACTCTCTTCAAAATTGAACATTTTTGATGAGATGCAATAAACATACGAATCAAAATATGGAAAAAAAATTATTACAGGGCAGTTTATTCAAAAATTATATACATCTGACACTACTCGATCCTATTCATATAATAAATTTAAGACGAATTATTCTGAATTCTATTCAAATCTGTGTTCTAAATATTCCATTATCTAAGTACAAATACATACCGCTGATTAAAAGCTTTATTTATAATTAACAATACAAAATTCCGATTAATCACTGTAAAATATTATTTAATAACGTAAATGAATACTTGATAAATTATAGCGTTGTTCTGAACATTTAAATAAGAAAACTTAATTCAATGTTAAGGTACGGTGAAAATTTTTGAAAAGTCATACATTACAGTGATAAAGTGAACTCAACTAAATATTTGTCATATGTTTTATAACTAAAATAAGCGATAAAGACATAAAACAAAGAATAGCGCAGGGTCGAGTAGCTTTTAACAAAAAGAAAGCACTTTTATGCTCGGGGGTAATAAACTTAGAAACAAGGAAGAGATTTTTGAAAACATATGTATGGAGCACGGCACTTTACGGCTGCGAAACCTGGACGGTAGGGGACGCAAGTAGGAAGAAATTAGAAGCTTTTGAGATGTGGTGTTACCGAAGAATGATGAAAATACCGTGGACTGATAGGGTTAGAAACGAAGAAGTATTGGAGAAAGTCGGCGAGAAAAGAAGTATGTGGAAAAACATAAGGATGAGAAGAGATAGAATGGTAGGCCACTTGCTGAGACATGGGGGAATAGTCCGCGATATTTTGGAGGCAGAAATAGGAGTGAAGAAAGGCAGAGGTAGGCCTAAATTAGACTACTGCTCGCAAATAGTAAGGGATGTAGGTTGTAGCACAATTAGCACAAGATAGGAGAAGCTGGAGGTTAGCGTCCAACCAGTCTTAGGACTGATGACCTAATGATGATGTTTTATAACTAATATTTATTTTTTAAAATAATTATTTCTATTTTTATTAGTTTAGTGTATCTTGTAGGATTCATTTATTTATTTTTTATTTGTTTTGTATGTAAGTCAGCTTTTAAGAAAAAGCCAGTAAAACAAATTGTGTTTTTACAGGAAATAAACTTACAAACTCTTCTAGAATAAGTGTTTTCTATAGTGCGTTTAAAGTTGTCATAAAAATGATAAAAAAAAACTATAATAGACTTTCATATAAGATTCAACGGTTGATTACTACCAAAATATGATGGCTAACACACTTGAGTAGGGATTAAAATTATCATTTCTAAATATATACATCTTATATAATTAAATATGGAGAAAGTAACATCACGTAATTTGAACGAATATATTGTCACGAACTTCTCGGGCGATCCCGAACGCTGGGAATATTCGAAACCTCGAGAGCATGCGGAGTTGACTTCCAGTGCGTTCTATACTAGAAAGTTCGCCAAAGTTCTTTATCTAGAAATGTCTGGAGAGATGTCCCACTGCCTATATAAGAATTGTATCGTCCGGCCAGCAGTTAGTTGAATCTGAACTGCGATAGTGAGCGATACGGTGCGAAGAAATTGGTATACAGTACGAAAGTTAGTTTATAAAGTTAAAGTAGAAAGAAAGTTAGTTAGTTGGACTTGTGAATAGTTGAGTTGTAGATAAATGTTCGAAATAAAGAATTTTCTAGTAAATTCGTTACGTTGGTGTCAGAAGTGGGATAGAACGTGGTAGAAAATTCTGGAACACTTGGTTTAGTTGAAGAAGAAATCGAGGATCGACATTTCGAGAATTTCAGGGAAAATTCTCGAATATTCGATAGCAGTCAAGAAAACCCACAGGTGTGACATATCACTGAACTCGTCTCGTCGTGAAGAGGTCGAAGATCGACGTTCCAAGAAGGTCAGAGAACATTCTCGAACTTTCCATAGCAGTCAATTAAACTCACGAGTGTGACATATCACTGAACTCGTCTCATCCCTAAGAGGTCGAAGATTGACGTTTCGAGAAGGTCAGAGAACATTTTCGAACATTCGATAGCAGTCAAGAAAACCCACAAGTGCGACATATCACTGTTAGTTAAAAATGTATTGAAACTAAAAAAAGAAAAAATAAAACAAGCATATTGATCCTGGAAAAGATATGAATCTTAAGTCCTTAACATTTTATCTAACGAGAGGGGTAACAATTAAGTTTACAGAGTTATTGAAGCCTTCAAAATATATGAAAAGTATCACCAAACAGTCTAATTCTACAACATCTAGACCCATTTCTTTACCACCGCTGTTCCAAAATTCATATATATTAGGAGCTGTATTATTATAAAGGGCAGTTGGAAGTCTATTATTTCTGTATATAGAATCTTAAATGACAGTGAAAATGAATTCAGTGACAAAATTAAACTTTGAAGTTTAATTTCGACAATCCAGTATTTTATACAATTTTGGCAAATATAAGGCCAGAGAATAATCGATAATATTCGTAAACACACAATAGGGAGAAGAAAAAAGTGACTGAAGGATCTCACAGGTCAAAACTGATATGAGAAAGTGAACATACGCCTGTGCGATTAATATTCGCTTTATGAAGGAAGTTTCTTTTTCATTTCTCCGGTCACCAGTGTTGGAACTTCTTCCCTTACTTTAACTTTCAGTCTTCTTTGTGTTTATCATTAACGCTATTAACACGAGACAGCTTCACGAAAATTAAACATGCGAATAATTGTGACGGCGACGTCCGCGTCCGCGTTGACAAAGAATAATGTAAATTACATGCATTAGCCTTTTCATTTTGATCCTCAGGAGTAATTTTAAGTTAATTTAAAGTAGCCAAATACATTTATAATTTGGAACTACCGTTTCATCGGGCTGTGTAATTTCCTAAATTACTATAACTAAATGAAACAAAACTAAATTCGGAGTGGTTAATTGAGCTGACATTCATCTAAAACAAAATACATTTAAGCCATTAATACTAATGGGATTATAATTATTGATATAGTGGGCACGATTAAAAACTAAATTCGGAATGACAAAAAGACAAGTTTCGCCTAATAACCGGTATCATGAATTGTGTGGACGGAATGAAAGTCAGTAGCGTAACAATGGCAAGGTGTTATATTCATATTTCCATCAGAGAATTAAATTATTAGTAAAAATATAAACAACGATAAAGGCGTCTCTCCTCTTCTTGTTTGTTATGTTATATCCCAATTTTGCTTATAATAAGTCATCTAATTCTAATATGTGCATTTGTGAAGGTGACCTACTTGCGATGTTAGTCTTTCATATCAATTTAGAATCTATTATATCGACATAAAAAGTGGTGTACAACTCAGTCAGGGTGCATCTGATATTATCAAAGAGTTAGTGATTATATATTTTTATACCTGAGTAATAAAGTAAGTTTTCATCAAAAGTACTGTTGTGTTGAGGGATATTTACCATTTTGTCATGACATGTATCATATTGATAATAGTACTCAAAGAATTTGATGCAGAAACTACTATCGATGTATCATCATCTTTCAAGAGTCTCAATTTCCCTTCTAGACGAGATGTCAGTTCATTGACATATAGTAAAATATTAGTGGCTCAAAGACCGAACCATGTGGAACACCAAGGTTGACTACATGATCACCGGAATAAGTATTTCTGAATTATATATGCACAATGCACTCAGAAGCATATGAACTTATCTGTATATCACCGTACACATATTGCATAAACTGAGCACTAGCTGTTTCATCATAGAAGTCGAATGACCTTCACGGAAGTCATGTTGAATATTTGTTAGAATACTACGCTTATTTAAGTAAATAGTGGTCTTTCTATGATTCTAGAGATAATACTCAAAACTGAGATTGGTTTATAATTTTCGATATTGTTACTTTTTTTAAACACTGGCATTACAGAGGCAATTTTCAAAAGTGATGGATAAATTCCAGAATTAATAGATAAATTTGCAAAGTATGTCGTAGTATTTTAATAACATTATAAACTAAAATAAATATAATATTTTAATAAAATTAAAATATAATATTTTAATAAACTTTACCTGAATAACAAAGTCCAACATACTGATAAAAATACAACATAATTGTAAGTATATTGTGATTTAAAGTATAAATTGTAAATAAATGTTTTTTGTACTTGAAGAACACTCTATTAATTTTTCTATTTTCTAGGAGGACTATTAATTTTTCATAAATAATGACCTCTGGTGCTGTTCGTGGTGGAGAGCGTGTCTGGTGGACATAAGATAGACTGAAACCAAAGGAACTTTCATCTCGGCAGCTTCCCCCTGATCTGGCTTCCTTCGGAATGACACACATTTACATTGATGATGGCGATCCGTGGCACTGAATCACGTCCACCAACTCACGACGTGGTTCCAAGCAATCCTCGTAGCAATCCTTGATCAGGGCGTTCTTCATCAGCGGTCGACTCCTTGGCCTCTTAGATTGTGTAAACTGACATATTCTTCGGTGGTCGTCGAATGTTCAACGTCGTTTGGTCGTTTTAAAAAATCTTTATTTCTTATGAAGTTATGTAAGATCCAGCAACATAAATACTCCAGAATCTGACGTTGAAGATTTGACTGCTGACTAACAAACTAGTACCATAATAGTAGTACCTATTCACTAATTCACGCGACCCATTCCATTTATATCTGTAAGGAAATTACCATTAGGAAATTGCTACGTCACCAAAGTGGCGTAATTTCTAGTCAAATTCCACAGATGGTTTACAAAATAAATGAATATTCTCGTGACGTTATACCTTTCACAACCACCTGATTAAAAACCTCAAGTTCCATGCAGATGAAGACATGCTCACAACAAACCTACGCTAAGGAAAAGCTATCAGACTGGCACCTCCAACAATAGATTTGATAATTCGAACCACCTTCAAATGTCGATTGAAGAGATAGTGGGTGAATGTTGTAGGTGAGGAGTGCTTGCCTTTTATTAGTTCCGTGTTGAGCTGAATTGAATACCCACCGTATTCTCGTGGTGTTCCACCTCCCACAACAACCTCACGACAAACCTCCAGTTCTATGCAGATGAGGATCAACCAACCTGTGCTCAGGAGATGTTATCAAACTGTCTTCGTCGAAGCGCGAACACAAGCATACAATGGTACCTTCAACACTGGATCCAGTTCGCCACCCCGGACCACAGTGGGAATGCCATTATTGCAGCCCCAATGGCTGAATGTGGATTGTTTGACTTTTGTTAGCCCTATGTTGAGCACTGATCTGAATACCCACCGTATTATCTCGGTTATGATATCAGGAATCTAAAAACATTGTCCTACTTATTTGTTTTCTTTACTCCTATTAATTTTTGCAATTAAGCTCAATTTCTTTCTTTCACCTTTGTAGTACGTAACTCTTTGAAGGATACGTGATGATAAAAACAGTATATAAAATAGCAACAAAAACGTTACTCACTTAGTTTATTAGTTAAATCTAATAAGTTAGATCTTGTATGAAGGTAGTACAACATGAAAATACATATAAAAATTCTAACATTTGCACATTACTCTTGTAAAATACTTAATGCCCTGAAAAGTATGTTAATTTCTTGAAACCTAGATTATTGATATTAATTGAAACTACGCCACTGATCGAAGGCCACTTATCATTTTTGTTCATTTAATTATGATTAACCTCGTTGATATTCCATCTTGTTTCAAATGGATTTTATAAATTTATGGTTTGATATACTAATTGAGATATAATTAATGCTCGGTTGTATTTAGTAATTCACAACTTTAAATGACAATATCAGTATTAAACACATCGGCTTAATGACGCCAAATGGCGGACTACTGTTTATTTTTAGGTAGCGACGTAAAATTAATTCGAATAGTTTGGTTGAATTAAATCAATTAGAAACGAAAGTTAATGTAATGCTGTCGACATTATCTGAATTCCTCAAGGTTTTTAACATGTATGAAGACTTAATTACCCACTATTTGTTTGACCAATTACTTTTTTACTTTGACTAAATTATGACTGATTAATAATTTAATTGCTATTTCAATTTTGCATTAATTGGCGTAGTTCTGCGGTTAACAAAAATAAATAATTTTAATGTATAGAATATGAAGTTACCTGATTCTTATGTGAATTAAAAGTTAGTATTAGATATTTCATTGATATTTAATCTGCCTATGTGGTTACACTTTAGAATCAGTGTATTGCTGATGAAAAGGTAGATAATACATAAAATATATCATTATATTTATCATTTCAACTTCAATAGTAACAACGTTGAGAAGCTCTTTGTACAAGGAATATATGGAAGCTGTGTATACTTGGAAATCGATTTTTGAGGGAAGATACTTTTATACCAAAAAACAATAAATCATACGATATAAACATAACCTTTAGGAATGAAACACAAATAGTAGAGTTATAGAAGTTCACACGCTGTCCCACTGGATGGATGGGTGACCTACTGTATTCTCCTGTAAAAGTGACTGGGATAATGTCATTTGTACTGTGGTCCAGAATGGCTGACTAGGCTCTGTATTAGTGTGTTTGTATGATTGAATTCGAGTCCCAACTAGAAGAGTTTGGCACTTCCCTTTGGGCATGGTGGATTTGTCCTTATCTTTACGTATTACCTTCCTTTCAGTAATATTAGGCGAAGGAAGCCGATTTATGTGTGTTTAAAATAAATAATTAAGAAAACGTATCACTGTAGAATAGATGTTCTTGTATTTACTGTACTTCTTGTACATAATGCATGTTCTTGTATATATCAGTTCTTAAATATTCATAATCATGTCGTTTCATTAAACTATAAGGCTTAAGAAAACAACGGATTCCATTCCCTTAGAATGGATCTACATTTGTCTGTTTATCTGATATTTCAACATCTTAAAACATAATTAGACCTTGATGGTGATTATGCCTACGAAAACAAAATTATGCGCAAGGAAGGCAAAATGTAAAAATCCGTATGGCCACATTCAACACTAATGAGTTTCTAAAATATCAGATGTGACTCTGGTATAAAATTGGGGAGAAATATTCCAAATGGTTAGAAGAAGAAGAATGTAAAGAAGAAGAAATATAACTTTTTCGTTACATTACAGAAGTATTACTAAGGCTTATATAAATTGATAAAAATAAATACTGACGTCCTGTACAAATCTATTGAATGATAACGAAAGTGGTTCGTATAAGCCGACAAGCTCCAA
Source organism: Rosalia funebris (assembly GCA_037954035.1). Taxonomy (NCBI): domain Eukaryota; kingdom Metazoa; phylum Arthropoda; class Insecta; order Coleoptera; family Cerambycidae; genus Rosalia; species Rosalia funebris. The sequence goes on from JAZFAV010000004.1 coordinate 11,562,594, forward strand.
TGAAATGTCAAGTAAACGTGGGGTTACTTGGATTACGTCAAACATCTTCAGGTGAAACTTTAAAATACCTCTAATGTTTCTTATAAATAATTTAGTTCTTAAGGTTAATGTATATATTTATACAAAACTACGTTTCTTCAAAATCATCGTGTATATCTTCAGATAATACAAATAAATATATCTATTACATGCAAAAGTATTGTACCCAATATCTATAAAATACAAATGTGTAGTAAATGTTACTAAATATGACTTAATTTCATAATCTCCCAAAACATCTGTTGTTAATTATATCTTGGGGTGTTTGTATCGTTCTGAAGTAGGTCTTCCCAAATAACTTAAAGAGGAATATTTAAAGAGTAATATTTTCTTGGATGAGGCTTGTAACCTTCGATGTAGCAACAAAAAATAGATGACCAAATTTCTACAAAGCACTGAAATTTATTAAAGTATCAGTGCTAGTCATCAGGGGTTGAAGAAAACTACTTCAGTCATGATGATGCTGACTTAACACATGCTGAGTGGCATTTAAAACCGGTATTCTGTTATGTAAAGTAATCTTTTATTTTAATATATGAAGAATTTAAATAGAATGTATATTTAATCAGCCCCATTGAGTTATTGCTGAAGATAGATGTTGCAATTGCCAATAAAAATGATCTGTATATCTTTAATAAATTATAAATTGGGGGTAGTTTGGCTAGGGCTCAAGTCGCAGTAATTACATAAAAAAATGTATTGTCTACTAAGAAATCAACAGAATGTTTAGAGTACAATATAGAAAAAGAAACACTGTTTACGTGTGTAGATACTTATTATCTTTATAGCATTTACCTACACCTAACAATTAGACATATTCATATAATGTAGAAATATTTATGCGCAATGAATAAAAGTAATAAGGCATAAACATATCATAATTACCGCGTTTTAAACAGACCTTGGCTCATGCTTTTTAAGATGATTAAACAAACAATAAAATAACTATATTAAAATAGCAACCTTTCAATGTACGGACTCATTATTAATATAATAATTCATAAATAAATGTATAATTCCTTGATTAGAATCAGAAACAGTAATTTAAATCGCCTCTAAAATAACTATACATGGCAATTACCGACGAATATTCCAGATACTCAACCTTAATTATGCATTATTGCATTGTTTATAGCCGGATTAATTATGTTTAATCATTTTATAAACTCACATTACTATAACAATTGGAATCAATTAATGGCCACTTTATTTTGTAATGAAGGTTCATTCGTTGAATTTAGCTATGGTCAATTAGTGGTCGATGGTGACTGCGACACTCTTTATGTCTACAGTGATTAGATAAATACTTAAACAAATTAATAAAAACGGGAGGATTGGTAGAAACCAATAATACGGTTCAAGCAATATCTCGAAGAAATATCACTCCCAAATCGTATTGGGAGTAAAGAGCTTTACAAATTACTATATAATTATATAAGATAGCTTAACGAAAACGAAATAAACAGTTTAAAAACCTTAAAATGGAATTTTTCGCACGTAGAACATCTCTATTTCAAAACTGAGTATCTAAGAAAAAATAAACAAACACAAATTCAGAATACGTGTTTTATGTGACAGTTTAACTTTTTTCATTGGCGACTGTTCCAGTGCCATATCAATACGTTTGTGATCGAACGAAATTATTTTTTCTCATTCATTCGTATATGATACAGGCCGAATATATGTTTTTTTCGTTCAATGTAAAATCGGCAAATTTTTCTCAACAAGTCAACCATAGTGCTTTCTCATGACCCATGAACAAGGTGGGGTCCCATTCACAGATGTCATCTGGTAGACGTCTCTAATCAGAATCAGTCGAAACCCGATCGATCCGACACGATTTAATTGAGTGATCGTCCTAACATAAGAAAATTTCAAATAGTCCACCATTGTACTTTTTCATGACCCATGTACATGGTAGAGTGTGTTCTATCCACCTCAAAATCAACAGGTGTTGTCTGAGAGACGTCCACAATCAGAATCAGTCAAAATCAGATCGATCCGACACGATTTAGTTGAGTTATCGTGCTAACAAGAATAAATACCGACGACAACGATAACGACAACACCAACGATACACACACAGCAAACATTTTTTCAAAACCATTTTTTTTTGTTTTTAGGTCGAAAAACGAAAAATAAATCATATAGTGGAGTGCGGAAAAGTAAAAATAAACTTTTGTCAGTGAAGATTTATATAAACTATATGTCTACAAGGAGAACTCTAATATTTTGAGAATCAGAATTCAGACTCGTTATAAATCTTTAAAGCAATATAGCATGTGGATTGAGTACAGTACTTCAACTGTGTTGTCCTGGTACTGCTAGTGTAAAGTTGGAGCTCGAACCATCGACTGCTGTGCTAATATAGTCTCGGTGATTTGGTTTTTGTCATACGATGGGTATATCGAAAACAAACGACCAAATATCAATTATGGTGAAAACGTGATGGATGCTGCCATAACGGAACAGTCGGATATTGCTGAAGATAGTGACTGATTATTGTAAAAATATAAGAGTATCACATTATTACTCGAAATTGCACCATAATTTTGAACGCATTTTATGTATTTTTAAGGCACGCATTTTATGACTGAGTAGTCATTTAAAATAATGTAAATGTGACTTTACTAATTGGGCCGTTTTTATATGGAAAGTGTACCCTCACCTTTTAATGTCGACGACAACGACACACACACACAAAATTTTTTAAAAACTATTTTTTTTTTGCTTTTAGGCCGAAAAACGAAAAATAGACGCTATAAAAAATTTCCATTTTTCTTCACACGATTACATTACTTTTCCGCTCTGGTATAGTTGAGCGCGGAAAAGTAATATGTCCTCTTTTAATATTTAATAAATAGCAGTGACTATTGCAGTGTCATTATCACAATTAGGCAGACACTAACACGAAATAATTTAACTAACTCCATAACTAAGAATTCTGTAAGATTTAAAAAAAGTCGAATAATATTTGGATATAATTTTTGAAGGTTCATTTTAGGCCCTATTTCTTGTTTCTTATTTAACATGAGAAATAAGTTTGAAACTAACCTAATACGATATTGATAAAATATTGATTAATATTACGAAAATATAGGAACGGCAAAATCGATTTAATATAATAGAACTAGAACAATGTTGAACAAAGAGGTTCAATGGACTAACACCCATAATTAACTTCAGTGGACATGTTCTTGTAGCAAATTGTGATAAGTAACCACTTTGGGGACTTATTTCACGTGAAATTTAATTTTTCAAAAATAAGAATCCATATTTAAATGGAATTTTAAATATGTTTTTGTTTAATTGAATTTAAAAGTTACTTCTATATAACTGTTCAAATATATTGAATATTAATTTGCCCCCATTCCAAATTACTTTAAATTTATTAAAATAGTCAAGTAGTATTTATGTATTAGTGTCGATCAATCAATCGTACGATGTTCCTTACTTGTTACTTAGAAGCCTTTAGAACTTTGAAAAGGTCCACGGACTTCAATATATTATTTTCAGTAATCTTATCACAAACATCTTTTAGATAATTTTATTTTCTTTAATTTTAGTTGTCCAAATACCTTGTGCGATTATTTTTCGCTGAGTTATCGTCGTTCGAAGCAAAAAAGTCAGTTTTGACTTAGGTAATTAATTACTCCGGAAATAATCATCGTACATAAAATTTAAGTAGAGTTTTAAAACTGCAAAGTACAAGTCGTAGTTATTGGTTTTTGATAAACAAAAAAAAAAATCGGTGCGAGAATGTTGCTTGAAAAGAAGTTAAAAATTTCGTATTTATGTATATTTGCTTAACTTGGTATAACTTTTCAAATAATGAATAGACTAAGAATGTTGACCGTTTTATTTCAACCTAGAAGTATCCTAAAGAAATTCCGAAAATTTCAAAGCGCTGCGATTTTTTTTCATTGTGTTCGGAATGATTGAATTTGTTGTTTTTTCTAAAAATCAATTTAAAGGTCAATTTTTCAATTATCATTAACTTTTTCAAGCTGAAAATGTTTTTTAGCAATAATTGATTTTTCTTAAATATTAATTATTCTAAGAGAAAAATTAAAAATAAATTCAAAAGAAAGTCTAAATTGAATTTTTACTTTGAACAAAACATCGCAAAAGGCTTTTAGACCGCTCAAACTAAAGAGAATAACATTTTATAAAACTATTGAAATAACGAAATCACTAAAAACAAATTATTGACGTCCGTGGATCTTCTAAGAGCAACCGAAAATTTGAAAATTATTTTTCTGATGGTTTTTGATTGATCATAAGAAAATGATTACTCAAAAACTGAAAATTTTAAATTAAGATCTGAAGATCTGAAAATTAGAAACTTGAAGCTTCAATATGATTTCTAAATTGTTCTCCAACTATTTTTCTTCAAGTTACATCCCTTTGAAAATCACCTAAAAGCTTTGGATTTTCTTTACATCCCTTAACTTTTGTGCCTAGTGTATATAATGTACACATACATAAATACATCATACTTGTGTCCTATAAATTGATTTTTCTTGTTGGGCAATAGAGGCATTATTATTATTTATATCGAATTATCTTTCCAGATCAACTCCTTAACGTTGTCAATACCAGACAAAGTAGTGATCTTGTGATTGTGTTTTTTCTAAAAATCAATTTAAAGGTGTATTTTTCAATTATTATTAATTTTTTGAAGCTGAAAAGGTTTTTTAGCAATAATCCATTTTCCTTAAATATTAATTATTCTAAGAGAAAAATTAAAAATAAATTCAAAAGAAAGTCTAAATTGAATTTTTACTTTGAACAAAACATCGCAAAAGGCTTTTAAACCGCTCAAACCAAAGAGAATAACATTTTATAAAACTATTGAAATAATGAAATCACTAAAAACAAATTATTGACGTCCGTGGATCTTTTAAGAGCAACCGAAAATTTGAAAATTATTTTTCTGATGGTTTTTGATTGATCATAAGAAAATGATTACTCAAAAACTGAAAATTTTAAATTAAAATCTGAAAATTAGAAACTTGAAGCTTCAATATGATTTCTAAATTGTTCTCCAACTATTTTTCTTCAAGTTACATCCCTTTGAAAATCACCTAAAAGCTTTGGATTTTCTTTACATCCCTTAACTTTTGTGCCTAGTGTATATAATGTACACATACATAAATACATCATACTTTTGTCCTATAAATTGATTTTTCTTGTCGGGCAATAGAGGCATTATTATCATTTAGATCGAATTATCTTTCCAGATCAACTTCTTAACGTTGTCAATACCAGGCAAAGTAGTGATCTCGCGATACGACATTAAATTTAAACATAACGTGCTAGAACCACGCTTTACAAAATAATTGGATGGGACGAGCAGCCAGCAATCAACCAACCAATGGCGGGGTACGAAACCATCTAACCATTCCTGTCTTAATACAGAGTGTATAATTCCAGACATAGACTCCCGTAATGACAAAATAAGAGGCTTCTCTCGATGTGACACAACGGGCCAGTCCGCTATCTTATCGCCGTGTCGTAGACGCAAGGAAAACATCCAGCTGAGCGACTGTGACAGATGAACATTAAAGTTATAGTTAAAATAAGATAAGTAAAAGGATGACTGAACGCTGTGTTTAATTCTTTTACGTGATATTTCAAAGCAATTTATTATATTCAGAGATGGGCCGATACCAGGTACTCCTGCTCTGTTATTATGCATCCAGTACACTCGATTGATATTTACTGAAATTATAGATAGCCTTTGTGAGTCTCATTGGATTGTGTGTCGGAATGGCCGTTTTCTTGCTGCGATAATTGAGGAGATATTAATCAGATTAATTTATTTCCATAATAAGAGAATTTTCTCTAGTTATGATTCCATGGGCATCGACATGGGGAACTGCAGCAATTTAAGATGATTGTAGTGGCATGAAAACAATTAGTTTCTTTAAAAAGTAGAGAAGAACGTAGTGTAGTTAAGAATATCCCAGAAAGGATAATAGAAAAACACCTTCATATACTCGTAAATTCAGCTCATCTTATAAAGGTGTTATAATAAAAGCCCAAGACGTTAATTTTAAATAAAATATAGTTATTTGTAGCAAAGTATTGAAATATTTATTGATTTATAATTTAGATATCTGGGAATTATGTTTGGTATTCGACATCTGTCCCGGATCTGAACCGAACTACATACAGCTGTTCGAACTTATTAATTCTCATCAGTGCCGTACACGGTACGCCGATCCTGGACAAATGCCGAATGAACTCTATGGGGTATACATCTTTATTGATAAAATCTCTGTCAGTAACATATAAGTCGGAAATCGAGAAAGGAACCACCAAACCGCCAAGCGGTTATCAAAGTAGTTCCCGAATAGCAAAGCTATTACATAATCGCTATAGGAAGCAACTACTCCTCGGGCTAAAGCCCCGCCAGGTATTGAATTATACACAGAAGCGATTCTCGACCCCCTTCTCGTGTTTCTGCACGATCAGATAAGGTTTCAAAAAATAAAACCCCTCACAGGTAGGATTCGACCGAGGAGTAGTTGTTTCCTAGAGCGATTATGTAATAGCTTTGCTATTCGGGAACTACTTTGATAACCGCTTGGCGGTTTGGTGGTTCCTTTATCGATTTCCAACTTATATGTTACTGAATTGGGATGGAACAACATATCTGGTAAATGGTGCTACGGTTTTGGTGGTGTACGAGCAATCTTCTGTTCAAATTTTCAATAACGGTTTTGAATGAATGTGGCGGTATTTCCTCGATACAACGTTCAATTGTGGCCTTTAATGCTTGGGTGGTCTTGGGCTTCTTGCCGCAAAGCTGGGACGTCAGAAAACATCACAGAAAAAAGTCTATAGGTGTTAAATCGCAAGATTGTTGCGACCAATTCTGGTCACCCAAACGGGAGATGACTCTTACAAGACCGTCAATGTTTCACGGGTGGTATGACAAGTGGCACCGTCTTGCTGAGACCTGGGTTATTATGCCACAATAATATTCGCCATTTACCGCTAATGCATTATCTGTCTTGTTTTTAAAGAAAAATAGTCCAATGATTCCTTCAGACCACAATGCATACTAAACAGTGACACGTTGGGAATTAATTTATTTCTCATGAATCACTCGTGGATTTCTTGATCCCAAAATGTGGTAATTTTACCTATCAACGAAGTCATCAAAGCGAACATAGGCGTCGTCGCTGAAGATGATTTTGTCTAAAAAATCGGAATTCACATCATATTGTTCAATGATCCAATTGGTGAACTCTCTTCGCTGTGCATTGCTTGTCGGTGGAAGTTTTTGTCAATTGGCCTTTGTAAGCATGGAGATGCAAATCATTAGTGAGAATATGGTGAAGAGTGGAAGATGTCCAATTCCTGTGCACGATGACGAATTGAGACCCCTGGATTCTCGGACACACTCTCGTGAACTGCCGTGATGTTTTGTTCTGAACGACCACTACCAGTTTATGTCGTATGTTTTACATCAATAGTTATTGATGTACTAATAAGTACCAATGTACCAATAAGTACAGGTTCAGTTGAACTTGCACTTTTGAATTTTTCGGTTTTTCTTTTGACAGTTGATAAATTTGGAACATTCTTTCTACCGAAATTTGGACACACTTTACGAATCGTAGCAACCAAAATTTCACCATTTTGAGAGTAATGTTTAGCAATACGGAATAATTTTTGTATCATATAGAGCTCAATGTTTACTAACTCCTATCTATTTCCTATCCATCTGTTATAATTATTGACCTATCGAATCATGGAAACCAAAATGGCGTACAACTCAAATCTTGCGGTATTATTGTCACACCCATTATTTTTCACTTTTAACAGTAAAGACAGAAGCAGAATTTTACAAGATTGGAAATATATCATTTTTACAAAAATATGTCCATTTCTTATATTTATTTATTAATGAATTCTTGCCTGAAGATTGAATAACTTTCCAATAACTTTTTAACCATTAATACAGTTCTGAAACCAATTCGATGATAGTTCAACAGAATCTGTACACAATTTACAATCAATTATCACATCCATGGTTAACGAATGTGAAATGAATACAATATAGTTCGTATTGTGTCTCTGTCTGTAAAGTAGCTATCCATATTGTTAAAAAGCGTGTAATTAAACAGGAAAAGGTGGAATGAAATTCACTCTTTATATTTTCTTTGACTAACACTAATGAATTGTAACATAAAAAGTAGCACAAAGCATAAATTTCTAAGGTGTAAATAAACATATATGTATAAAGAAAAATACAATTGCCCCAAATATGGAGCTAAAATATCATAAAGTTAAGTAAAAAAGGCCAAATAAGTAACACATGATCAGCAGTCTTACACTTATTTGATATTACATGGAATGCTCACAATTTAGTCTATATAAATGTCTAGTTGGCCAATGTAAGCGGAATACAAAATACCGCCCTCTAGCGTCATGTTTTAGTTTATCATTCATAATGTATTAAATTTCGATAGTGTATGTTTTTATTAATTTTTTATGGTTTGATCCATTGGTATTAGTTAAGTCCTGTAATTAATTAATTATATAGTTCTCTTTTATTCTGTTATGACGAATGTGAAGTAACGTCCAATAATCGGAATTTGAGACGCTCGACTTTGTCAAGGGGAATTACCGCCATACATACTGGCACACGTGGGGATGGTAAGTCGATGAGTCAGCGTCTACGTTCGATCGATCGATTTTGTCAGCAGTTTGGCAAATATTTGGCAATATCTGTTCAGCGATGCAATGTGAACTTTTATGCGAATGTTTTTTATAGAGAGTTATAATTTATTATTCTGCTTACAGAGTTATAATTTATTATTCTGGTTACATAGTTATAATTTATTATGTTTAATTTATATAGAGATAATAAATAACAATTTGTTGATGAAGTACATAAATTATTAACTTTAAAATTCTATGCGATGTGTGTATATATTACACTATACACTCTACTCACCTCAAATGTTTTTGATAATAGTACATTAAGTAGTAGTAAAAAAGGTCATCTTACAGTTTATTTCATCGCTATTTGCCAAATAAAAAAATCTCAAAACATACTGTGGCTTGTTTCTGTGGCTAGGCTCATGTAGACTGTTCCGTTTATCAGCAAGATAAGAGAGGTTTTTATTTGGCAAATAGCGATGAAATGAATAGTATGGTTTATTTCGTCACTATTTGCCAAATAAAAAATCAAAAACGGCTATTATCTCATACCGTGGCTTGTTTTTATAGCTAGGCTCAGGTAGACAGTTCCGATAGTACTGAGCTATATAAAATTATCCTATTTCAAGGCGTTTTATTTTCCCTGATTGTACAATGTTAGTAATAGAAAGTGCAAATCTGATATAAAGGTTACATCAAAAGACACCACCTTTTGATGTAACCAATATTTTAGTTTAGGTCGTGTTGATTTTATTTCATAACTGGTATAAAAATTACATTAAGACCAACAAATTATAAAATTTTAACATGGCCCTGCGGTATTCAATTCATGCCACCAAATTGGTGTCTCCCTATATACACCCTGTTTGGTACGTAAAATTTTACTCCACATTTCAGAAATTGTGTATGATATTGCTTTTACTCCTTAACGCAGATTATTTTATGATATTTACTTGCATGTGATACAAGTAGAATTAAATCTTGTTGCATTTGAAATATATAATTGGATATATTACGGTATAATTGAAAATTTCGTTCACATATTAAAATTAGTGTACTTAAATATGATTCCAAAGTATATAATTCATCAACCATTATTTTAGGGACTAAGTAGCCCCCTTTAACACATTTGAAAGCATTATCGCACACTTAAAAAGATATTATATTGGCCTAAGTCAAGGCCATTTTCATTAAAACTCCTAGCCCGGGGGTCACAGCCTACTAAAACTATAGTCAAGCGTTCCCATAAAAAATTCCGGATTCCACACCCACTACACTTAAAAGTTCATTGATAAAAGCTGCCATCAATTCTGAATGAATCGACGATTATCTCCCTGGTTTTCTAGATTTGAGAAACTACTAATTTCTTCTGCCGCGCCGGCAATAGTAAATTTGCGAATCGCCGGCAAATAACAGACGGACTATCGGGGCGATTTCCGGTCTTTTTCTGGGCCCTCCTGGCGGCTCGCCGGGCCCGGAGGATTACCGGGATCTCCAACTGCGAACCGCAGGCGCAATTTTATATGAAATAATTCGAATTTTATAAGAGCACCTTATTAAACTTTTATGGTGTGCGTATTATGTGGAATTTGAGCGTGAAGTTTCAATTATCTATTATAAATTCGAACAATAGCAGGCAGCCCTAGTTTCGGAAGACAAAGAAATGCCGGTTTTAAATTAATCAAATTAATTGACAATGTAATTTATTACGCAATTATTTTCGTTATTAAACTGGCCGACGCTACTGAGCGTGCGGCGAAAGAACCGAAAAAAAATTAATAACTGTTCAAGGAGGATTTTCTATCATAAGTTTGTGTGATATCACATGATTGTAACTCTAATTACGCAAAAACTATATTAAATAATAGCTTATGGAATCTCATTTTGATGTACCTCTGAAACGGATTGTTAAAAACCCGTCGTACCATCTTACCGATTTTAATAGGGATGTCCCACTAAATTAAAAGTTTTTTTTTCAGCAGATCTACATAAATTAAAGCTCGTAACTAGTTGCTGTTTGAGCATTTTTGCTACTCGCTGAAAAAGTTTTATAATTTTAGAATAGTTTATAAATATGATTAGTAAAGCGATTGGCGGCCTACAGGGCTGTGCCTTCATGCATTAACTGACACGTGGCTATAATTAGAACGACCCGGTAAAAAACAAAAATAAACATGTATTATGCAAAATAATTTCGAACTTTACTCTTCTTAAGAAAGGAGGAAGGAGGGTTGGGTTTGGTACTGGTGGGAACTGTAAGAGGGGGTAATAGGAGACGAAAATTGTTTCCGACGCAGCCCTGAGAATGTTAGTGTGGCAGCAGTAAGGATGAGCGAAAGTAATATACACCTGTCTGTGGGGAAAATCAGCATCATTTAGTTTTTGCATGATAATTGATCTGCATAACTGAAATTACGCGAAGATTTCGAAAAAAGTATGGTGAAAATACCCTTTCATAGCCACGAGTGCTTTATTGGCACAAAATATTTTCAGAAAATTTTCCTGTTTTCCCAGAAACAGGAACATTTAATTATGAAAAAAATTAATCCATAATAGATCCATATATATAAATATTGCCTTTGAATGTTTGAACGTAGCGTACCGGAAAATATAGCAAAGTGAAAGTTTTTTTCTCTATATTAGATCAAACGTTATCATCTCTTATAGGATGTGGCTCTGTCGAAAGGGGCTGGAAAGTTTCAACACAATACTTAGATTTATCTATAATATATGTTCTTTACCAATTAAAGAACTATTGAAAAATTGTCAAAATTTATGTTATATTCAACTCCAACTGATACAATTGAGAAAGTAAAATGTATAAAATGTCCCTACCAAGAACACCTGGGATATGATTTAGACATTTAGATAATTCTATGATACATTTTTGAAAATTAGTTCCATTTTCCCAAATATTATAATAGAAATATGAATATTTTTAACGTTACTAGTTTGAGTAGTTCCACGTTACGGTTATTTTCAAAAAAAAGAAAAAATATATATCGACCTTTCTTTACGTGATTTAATGCCGAATTTGCCGAAAGCGAGGCAAGAGAGGAAATTTTTCGAGTATCTTTTCATTTATATTTTTAATAAAATGATTCAGATTGGATGTTTATTTTCTGTTTTCTACCGTTTTGTTATTATATGGGTATTATTAATTTTTATTTTACTTCTATTGTATTGTATTTATTTTTGTACTTCCACTATCAAAGTTGAATGCCTATTATTTTTGGAATCGTTTTGTTATTGTATTTATTTTTAGTTTATTTTTTGTCAACATGCTCTTTACAATTTAATAAAGATCTTTTTATTTTATATTTTGAATTGGTATTATATATTTCTATTAATAACCGCATTTCTTTTTTTAAAAGTTGTAAAGGCACTGGGTTACCATTTCTGTTACGTGTTGTATTCTTCTTTAATAAATCTTTCAATTTATAATTACTAATTATCTAGATAATAAACAATTAGTAACAATTGTACTGTGTATTCATAATCAATTACTATAGATTGTTTTCATAGCATTTTCACAATTTTCAACTCTTCTATAAAGGCGCCTTCAATAGACTGTTCAAGAAACTCGAATAATTTGGCACATCTAGTAGATAGAAAAAGACCAAAAGTAACATTTCAATAAAATGTATGTGTACAAGATGTGTTACAACTTGATCTTAAGGATAGCTATAACAAAGTCATAGACGATTCAATTATATACATTATGATTCAGTGAATTTTCTATTGTAATTATAAGTTTTTATATACACAGAAATCGTCTTCCTTCCCCTAAAGCCCTCAGGCAGTTGAAGGGAGTTACACCTATAGTCAATAATTCCATGCTTAGGAAGAGGTACCAAACACCGACCACAGATGGAATGGCATTGCCGTAATCACTTCTATAGGAGAATACATAGGTCACCTATCCATATTGTGGGGGCGAAGCAAAGTGCTGCACTTTTATTAGATCCGTGTCGGAATAACTGAGCTGAATGCCCATCGTATTCTTGTATAAAAATATTTCCTGTCTCCTGTATATCATGAGCCAATTTTTGATCAATCTCGTCAAATAATTAGATAATATTGGTTATATGATGTCATCAGCGTTTAGACTCGGTTAGATATTTTCGATATGGCAGTTGAAACACCGCCCTTTTGTTGTGGATTTCAGTAATAACTTCTACATTCATCTGCCTGTTGAGTTAAATAAAATAGATGCTCACATTTAATACTGCCTCTTATATAGTTATTACAAATGGCCATTTAATAATGGTTAGAGATAGAGATCCGAGTGGCTCAACGGCAATATATAATCAGTTAAAATATACAAAACGCAGGTAACATTCACGATTGTATCGGAGACATATTTTTTGCGGTTTCGTTTCTTTAGGTGAACAATTTTATATCATTTTAGGCGGACTTAATGGCCACTTAGTTGGTCGGATTGTCGATAAGTATCGTGCCGAGGAGACGAAGGACGATTATTAGCAGTTGGACGCAGTGTAGCCACCTAAACATATGCTTTAAATTAAATGACATTAGCGGAGCAGACGGAACCATGTCATTTCGAAATTATACTTTCTGATCTTCTTTCTCTTTCTGCTATTATTACTAATGTGCTTTTTTGTGGAACTAGAGAACATGTGAGTATTTACCTACGTATAATTTTTTTGACTTACTGTTTACACCTGGATATATCGATACTTCAGCTCATTTCAGCAGTAATTTAAGATTATTTATGACCATCATTAAAAATGAATTGGCAGGTAATTAATGCGCATGATATACGGTGATATTATTCGGTAATTATAGACAATCAACTAGTGAATAATGTTCAGTATATTACTCTGGTATTTAGTATTGACGCCAACTTAAAAGTATTTACTTTCTATTGCATTTTGTCATTATTGTGTGTTACTTTTATAGTGGTCTTGGTGTTCATTACTGAGAAAGTGTCTTGTATCAACAAGTTAGATGGCCACGAAAACATCATTGCTTATTTTGAAAAACAGTATTTTAAGACTGGATTCAAATCATTATGATTCTAACCGATGTATACATGAACGAAGTTAAATAATAAGTAATTTCATTACTTACATTAATAACAATTTAAATTAATCATGTTGGTGTTTGATAGTACTGGTCCATTTAAAATTGTTATTGCAATATATGTAAAAAGCAGGTAAAGCACGAAATGAAAGAAAATTTTACAGTATGATGGCTAATTGGAACAAAATAATTTATTTGTATAAAATAATACGTTATATATACAAATTTATGCAGAAAATTAAGGTGTTATCAAAACGTCAATTAAACGTTTATTATTTCAAGCTAACTAAAGAATTAACTTGTATAGTGCTTTCACAAAATATTGAATACATTCGTTAATAATTCAAGGAATAACTTTAGGGGAAAAGTTATTAGTCTCAGACCTGTCAGAATTTATTTTCAGTTATATAGTTGTAAAATACAATTAAAATATATAGGGTGATTTATGTAGGAAGTAACATCATTATTTTTTTTAATAGCAATCATTTGCCCGTCAGTAGGCCAAGATGATTAATAAATTCTTTTTGAATTTCGTGACAAATTTTTTCGTTTTTATGTACCCCCACAAAGTAATCTAGAGATCACAAATCTGGTGGTCTGAGTGGATATTAAATCGACTTGCTTCTCTATATTCAACGATCTGGACACATATTCTGTAGATAAGCGGGGAGAAGTACTGTATAATTGTGAAGGACACCATTTTATTGAAAGATGAAGTAGTTTCTCGGAAGATTAGGTTTCTTTACATTTGGATATAAAGGTATTAGTGCAGGATTAAGATCGTCTCAAAGAAAATCCCAATATGTTGCACCAGTTAGGTTCACGTTAAAGAAATAGAGACCCAGAATTATTTCATCGACTATGCTGCACTACACACCCACCTTCTATGTATATCATCCATTGAGAATTCAACAGAAGGATTGGTATCAAACAGCGTAACGATGCACAATTACTAACATTAACACTTACTTTGGTTAATTTTGTAAATAATTATTGCCACTAAATTCAGTACTTTGAAATTGCTAAATTGTCGTTCTTCATTTTTTTTATCTAACTTATACCCATATTAATATAACTGTTTCCATAGCGTATGTAAATAGATGTGAGCTTTCATTATCCGTAATAAAAAAAGTGGAATTGTTATTAAAAAAGTTGTCTATAACGTCATACCCCCCTACATGAATCACCCTGTAAGTATTAATTATATTTTAAAAAATTCACCACTAAATATAAAATGTAGCAAGTCTGTTAAGAGTTCTTCCCAAAAATTATCCATGAATTTTTACTTTAGAAAAATACTGTAGATGATATACTTAGAATTCTTAATTATAAGAGCTCTTAAAGCCCTTGACATTAAAATAGTGATTTATTTATAGGTAGATGTATCCATATATCAATCTTGATCAAATATGGTCGTGGATTTTAAGGTAATTGTCGTAGCTATCATGCATTTATGCCACTCATTTTCGGACTCATTCGGTTATGGTGCTCACCATAGAATACAAAATCTATATTATGGCTAGTATACCAGTTAATGAAATTTGGAAATAGTCATTATTTATGTTTGGACAAATTTCGAGACCAATTGTTAGTAGACAACATTTTTGTACAGAATTTGCTGATGACATTCATAAACGTACGAATAAGAGCCTAGAGAACCTTTGAAAATGATATTAATGAATCTTTCTTATGGAACATGCCTAGCGATTGTAAAGAATGACTCTGATATTCATCCATACAGAATGCAATAATGTCATTTCTTCTCACAGGTGAACTACCCTAGATATCATGCGTACCTACCTACTACTAACTTGTTAATAGTTCAATGAATGACGATCTGCCAATTCTTTTTTGATAAAGGAGGTTTCATCCTTTCGAGTGCGTCAATTCTAAAAGTATTGGTATATGTAATACTGATATTCACATATTGTAGTTGACTCTCCACTATAGTCTCACAAAATTGGGGTAATCCTCACAAGATGGGAAAAAAATTACTGGGTTCATTTTTCTCAATTTCTCTCTAACACAATTTGTTTATCACAGTCAATGCAGAGCGGTATAGAAAATTTTTTTTACCGTTTCACCGAATATGTACCGGTGAGCAGTCATTGCTCAAATAGACGACACCAGGCACTATGGCTTTCTTTCCTGAATTTTTTTAATGATGGGTTAAGTTTACACATATAATTACAATTTCTTTTAAGGCCTCCTAATTTTACCATTATGCACTATTTTATGTTCTGTTTCTTAAGGAATACGATTGTAACTTCTTTAGCTGATTTTCAAAAATTGGAACAAACAATAGTTGAAGAATGTCCAGCCATAATACTATAAATGGTGCAAAATGCTTTGATATCATGAGGCGCGAAATTTGTGCAGTGAAGAGTGCAGAGGATATTTCCAATAGTTACTTTAATTTAAATTTTCTGTTAATCATATCAGACTTTTAAGCATATTACTTTCAAATTTCTAGTTCATTAATATTTTATCTATGTTACGTATCTTTACAAACTTTTACATAGTTCGGAGATAAGTTAAGATGCACATTTTCCATTTTATGATCACCTTTGGTGAATGTTGGTTACTTTATATACGAGGAGGTGCCCAAACAAAACGAAGAAATGATCAAATTTCACTTGAAGACGAACCCCGTTTGGGTCGCCTTTCAACGCCCAGAAGATATGAAAAAATCTTCAAAAGTGTGGGTCATCATCAGTTTTGATCGTCACAGAGCAATTGACTAATTGGAGAAAATTTATTTTCTTGAAATTTGGGACAAAATGGAGTTAACAGATTGGACAATTTACTGGAGTTCATGCCAAAGAATCCTAAGTGAATATTTGAATATGAGACGTATCGCGACAAAGTTCGACCCACGACTGTTCTCCGGTGACCAGAGAGAGAACCGTCTGAGATTGTGTCAGGAATTGAAAAAACAGGCACAACCTGACCCTAATTTTTTATAAAAAGTCGTCACAGGAAATGAATCTTGATGTTATGGCTATAATCTCAAAATAAAGCAGCAGTCCAGTCATTGGGTATTTCATCGCCTAGACCAAAAGAAGTACGGCAAGTGAAATCAAAAGTGAACTCCATCATGTGTTTGTTCTTTAACATCAAAATAGCCATTCACATTGAATTTGTTCCTCAGGGCACCATAGTGAACCAAAGTGTTAAAGCGATTATGTGAGGCAATGAGAAAAAAAACGACCTAAATGGACCCTATGGAGATTGGGTGAATGAGAAATGAAAGAGAACCTAAAGTGAAATCGTCTACAGGACGAAGAAAAGGTTAAAATAAAATCGATGGAGGCACCTAATGGCATTAGTACAGAAAATTATAAAAAATGTTTCAAACAGTGAAAAAGCCATTGACGTTTTTATGATGTTATATTAAATTTAAAAAAAAATGAATAAATAATTCTTGCTTTTTTTTGGTACCCCTCGTATATGGGCATTATAATCTCAATAAGATCGCTAGCTGTATTTTTATTTCAACCATATCTACTACATAGATATAAATTAGCGTTACATAATACGCAATCACCTCTGTGTTCATTAATTATTGTGTACCCCAAAGCTCACTTTTAGGTACATTTTTATTGATAATACATACAGAAATTACTTCAAAGAAGCATGATCGAGAAGATATCTATGTTAATGACCCTATAATGTTTTTTTCTTGTTATTAATTATAACTAGTAATTATTGTTTGAAGAGCAATTTTAATTTCGCTAAGTAAACTGCTCTGATTTTTTCATATTTTTTTACGTTTGATTTTTTTTTGGATAACAATTAATATGTAGGGTAAAGCATTAAGTAGACCAAGAGTATCCACGTAGGTAAACTATGTCGTTTGGTTTATAATATTTTTTAATTTTTTTAATTATTAATTTGTTATATAATTAGTTTGACTCTTATATAACTTAGATGCACAAAAATCTATCTTACGTCTATAAACCCTAAGGTTGCAGAAGGAAGAGACAAGCATTCGAGGTGTCCTCAAGGACAGGTATGAATTTCTCCAACGTTGGGTCTCCAACCCAATAATACCTTCAATACTGGACCTAGTCCGCCATCTTCAAGCACAGTCTGGACGTCATTGCTGCAGATGTTTCTACAGGAGAATACGACAGATTGCCCATTCGTTTTGCAGACGGTAGAGCAAGCGCTTGACATTTGTAAGCCATGTGTTGTACGCTCAACGCCTTTTTTACAGTATTACAATACAGTCATAATAAATTTAGTCAATGACAAGTTCAGATTTCAGAAACATTTATGATGATATGTCTGTAGTCAATTTAGAATAATTACTAGAATAATAGTAAACAACTGTATTGGGACTACAGAAGTAATACAAATTTTATAATTTAAGATAATAGATACCTTTAGTTTTTATTTGTTCTGTTTTAATATATTCTCATATCGATTTAATTTTTAGCATGTATTTCATTAACCGTTACCATTAGTTTGTCCAGAAGATGAGGTGTAAGTGTGGCAAATACCACGCGTTTTTTGCTTTGATTGTTAATCAACGTAACGAAATCTGTTCTACGCATGTAATTTCATCCTATAGCGAGGCATGAATCTAATTTTAACGGTTTTTGTAATATCGAAAACGTATTTGTTTTCCGAGCTGTTAAATACTTATTTAAGAGCTATTATACTTTAACCATGTATTGTAAAATTATTAGTAA
This sequence comes from Rosalia funebris, assembly GCA_037954035.1. NCBI lineage: Eukaryota > Metazoa > Arthropoda > Insecta > Coleoptera > Cerambycidae > Rosalia > Rosalia funebris. Next base: position 11,581,055 of record JAZFAV010000004.1, read on the forward strand.
AGTTCCTGCCAGCAACAATAGAGGTACCTTCTGTCTTTACGTACCCAATTCCTTTTTGCTGAGTCATCTGACATAATTAAGTGGATCTGCTGCTAGGCTATTAATTTTTTTTGTACTATTTAAATGTGTTTTGTATATTTTGTAGGTTTAAAACTGAAGCTGGCCCATCCAGTGAGGACCCGTTCCAATATATGAAAATTATTTCATATATGAAAGATATTTTTATTCGGTAATCATTATATGACCGCGTTTAATATTATACAGTATTAAAAAATCTAAAAGTTAGTAATTTCAAAATCACAAAATATAAGAAATTGAAGAAATGGCAAGAATATGCAAACAACAGTATGCAAACAAGAATATGGAAAAACAGATATGATTATTCAAACGCAGAAAGTCCCAATGGTATTTAATTTGTATTATTTATATCGGCCATAAATTATATTAGGTATATGTAATTCCCACTGGACACAGTAGTTAACCGATAAATAGTTAGACAGTCATATTCTTATTTTTATTCATCAGAATTCTTCATAGATACAACAATATTTATAAACATTATCTTCAAAACAAACTAGCAACATACAACTGGCTCATAGTTTTGTGTAATTATTCATTATGTACTTACTAATAAATTATCCAATTATTCTATCTCGGAAGTTTTTCTGATTAATGGAAATACACAGAATTTTAAATCTCTCTAATATTATATATGGATTCACCATCTCAAAGCATAATCTATTTTTTAAAATAATAAAATAAGATCCAATATATTACTCTATTTATCTTAATTATATATAGGACAAACCGGAAGAGCCTTCAATACGTGTCTCTCCGAACACAAAAGAAAAATATCATATTTTCTAATTTTACATTGACTGAATCATTGAACTGAACAACTGACTGAACCATTTTATGTGCTAATAATTGAGAAAAAATAATACTTAACAACTAAAAAAGTTTGAGTAAACTGCAAAGTATTTTTTTATTACATAATCAAGCATATGTCAGTAACATATAAGTCGGAAATCGAGAAAGGAACCGCCAAACCGCCAAGCGGTTATCAAAGTAGTTTCCGAATAGCAAAGCTATTACATAATCGCTCTAGGAAACAACTACTCCTCGGGATAAAGCCCCGCCAGGCATTGAATTATACACAGAAGCGATCCTCGACCCCTTTCTCGTGTTTCTGCACGATCAGATAAGGTTTCAAAAAATAAAATCCGCCACAGGTAGGATTCGACATTTGTCCCGGATCGGAACCGAACGACGTACAGCTGTTTCGAACTTATTACTTCTCATCAGTGCCGTACACGGTACGCCGATTCAGGACAAATGCCGAATGAACTCTATGACGTATACATCTTTATCGATACGATCTCTGTCAGTAACATATAAGTCGGAAGTCGAGAAAGGAACAACCAAATCGCCAAGCGGCTGTCAAAATAGTTCCCGAATAGCAAAGCTATTACATAATCGCTCTAGGAAACAAGAACTCCTCGGGCTAAAGCCCCGCCAGGCATTGAATTATACACAGAAGCGATCCTCGACCCCTTTCTCGTGCTTCTGCACGATCAGATAAGGTTTCAAAAAATAAAATCCGCCACAGGTAGGATTCGACATTTGTCCCGGACTTATATGTTACTGACAGAGATCGTTTCGATAAAGATGTATACGCCATAGAGTTCATTCGGCATTTGTCCTGAATCGGCGTACCGTGTACGGCACTGATGAGAACTAATAAGTTCGAAGCAGTTGTATGTCGTTCGGTTCCGATCCGGGACAAATGTCGAATCCTACCTGTGACGGGTTTTATTTTTCGAAAAGATAATCAAACATAAATAAACCCAAATATGGCATCTCCACTATTAAGTTCCTCTTAGAATAATTTAGAGGATTTGTCATGGAATATAATAGTTATAAGATTATCTTTTATAAATTTTGCTACTAATACTTTTCCTCACAACAGTTATAAAATTATTGTAACTAGAATTATCATAGAAGAAATATTGAATTTACACACAAACCAAGACAACTTTAGAAGATACTATCTGAATATAAGATAGGATATAGTGACAAGAAAACAGATATAAGTACACGACTCAACATGGAAAAAGCATTATTTGATTATCTTATTTCATATTCATTGTAGACGAAGTTCAGATGAAAATAATTAACATGAGTAAATAATGCATCAGCTTATTATTGAGTTAGTTTAGTTAGCCATACCGCTAGCAATAGTATTGATTGATTTTCCGGTAGAAAGGAAGTTTAGGGTTTCGCCAAAAATAGTCTACGATCCAAAATGTATATCAAGTAGTCAATACAATAAACACTGTACTTGAAGGTAAAAGATACTGTTTACTGTATACCAGTATTTTATATGACAGCTAGGCCTTTGATTATGGCTAGGTTATGGCATGATGGTCTTCTGTACAAATTAAAAATTAAATTACAAAGAACAATATACTTTACCATATCATCTTATTTAGAAAACAGGTACTTTAAAATACGATATGAGGAAGAAAGAAGTAAACTATATCTGACAGGAGTCCCCCCAGGGAAATGTATTGGGTCCAATTATGTGTCTGTCATCATTATGTGTCTATGTATCAGTTAGTTAAGAGAGCAAGTACATACAGTGTTATATTTACTTGTAATAATTTAGTGAATTTATTACTAATTACTTTGTTTTATTATTCTGTAACCCTTGTTACAATGGGTACGTCTATGTGGGCAGCACATTTATCACAGTCTTTGTTGTCACACACCACCATCATTCTTAAATAACATAATATGTTAAAAGTACTTCTTCTATCCACTCAACTTGTTAATTTTAAATCACAGTTGCAGTGGTGGCTCGTGAGTTTTACAACCGAGGGGGCCACAAATAAATATTAATTTATGTACTTTCTTAGGCATTCACATGGTTGCATGTTTAGGTAGGTATATGGCAGTATTTTAAGCCAGGGTTTAAATATCAGAATAAAATTGTTAAATTAGGTACATACCTATTTAGCTTTAATTAATTTTCTTGAAAAGAAAATCCATACGCCTTTCTTTGCGTTGGGCGAAATAGTCAATAACATGTTCATTAAAATTTGGTGTTGACGTTATTAGTTATTTTTCAATTGAAGACGCTGCTAATGCACATAGTCTACTTTCTTTTATGGTATTTCTTGAAAATGTTTTTATTTTTTTTAAAGTATAAAAACATCGTTACTCTCGGCTGTCGTTATTGGCATTGTATACAAAATTTTTGCGTTTTCTATATATATTGTGTTTTGTTAATTTCATCCAGTATTGAATTACGGCAAACATCGTAAATACAATCCAATAATTAATTTTGTATAGTCTTTGATAAACCCATAAGCACCCTATTATTAGATTTTTTAATATGCTAATCCACGAAGAATTCCGGGGTTCTCATTGCCTTCTTTCTCATCATGACTCGTAGTGCTATTTCAAGCATTTCACAAAATTTAATACAATCAATTAACTTGTTGAGAATATGTCGATCCTTAGATACCTGTTAATTTTGTTGGATAATATTTAATCAATATGCACCATTTAATTGACACATGATATTTACTTTTCCTAAAATCGAATAATCAATCGCATTATTTAAATGATCGTACATACTTATATTAAATTTTTTTAGTATAACTTTTGGCTCCTGATATTTTCTGGAAAATTGTGATATTCGGCCGAGGACATGCCAAATTTTTCATTTGAACCTTTATCTCCTACGTGAAGTCACTGTTGTCTATTAATTTTAAAATATTGCCTACTGAATTATTCATCATGAATAAATAGTCAAGTAAACTCGTAAAGAGCAATAATTGAAACTATGCAGTAGGTTTAAGAATGCATCTAGCGCGACACATGTCCGCCACAACAGACTCTCTGAAATCGCTTGGCTTGGGGCAACTTGGTTTTAGTCCAAATGATGACGTAATTTGACGGGTTTTAATTGCATACGCTACGCTTATCACCTTCGACCAACCCGGTTGGCGCGGGACTAGTTCGTATGTCACCCCTCTGTACACTCGTTATAACCAGTAGTACACCCTCATTCACAAATTGCGCGGTTCCGGCAAAGCGGCCAACTAAAATTAAATTTCAATTAAAATGATTATAAAAAAATTTACGCAGAACCTGAATTAAATTATTCATAAAATATAGAACTTTAAGAACTTGAGGGATTAGTTGGGAGGGCACTACCACCATTGCCCTCCCTGCACCAGCCGTCACTGCACAGTTGGCTTAAAAGCTAGTAGACCACATTTCCAAATTAAAAACTTTTATTGAATTAGAATAGTTAGTTATTTTTCCCACAACTTACTACGGCATAACTATCACAACATTCAACTGACAACTGCCCGAGATGCCCCACAAAAAACGTAATTGTTTGCCTAATTCTACAAATTTGCGGGCACCCTATAAATTACTCTCCGGCCGATTTCAGGTAAACGAAACGGGAATATTTCTGAATGAACTTCAACGCCCCGGGCGAAGTCTGCGCCCAGTCACACACACCTTATAATTTGGCAGGGGTGGTGTGGGCACCTGTGGTCTCGAGGCGCCTACCCAGGAGACCTTGGAGACCGTCAGGTTGCCCATCGGTTTTTATTGCTCTCCGGTGTAACTGTCCAAAAGACAGAAACACTTATAAGCACTTAATGTTGCAAGATAAGGCCACCCCGAGCTAATTAGGGCCGCTTATCGGGATCACACCCACAACACGGTGCCTGGAGGATCGTCTGGTGGTGTGTAGCGTCTATTTGTCAAAAAAATTGTTGTCATTCTTCGCGGAAGATTAACGACTACAATTTCGCACTGAATGTTACAGCGAAGTTTGCGCACGCAAAGGTTATAAATTATTCTATTTAAATTTAAGTTTGGTGGAATACAGTAGATTAAGTTATACGTCAGTGACTTTAAATAGGAATATTATTCATCCAATTAGGGTCGGTAATAAGAAATTTTATTTTTTAAATTTTCAGTTTGACTATCGTCCGAAGAACAGCGTACTATAGAAGAGAAATATATTGAAATTATTATGTTAATGTTAATTTACCTTGTTATCGTTTGTATCATTAATAAGGCCGTGGGAAATGTGTTGCGCTCCATAGTTGTACCCCTCGTAACAAAGGTAATAAAATAATAATACATGGTAATTAGTAATAAATTCACTAAACTGTTACAAGTAAATATAACACTGTATGTACTTACCCTCTGAACTAGCGTGATGAACTAGCGGACATCATTATCATCACGAACTGGAGACGATCCGTAAATGCTTTTGCAGCATCATATATGTTTCCACATTTGAAAATGTGTTCTTGTATTTGGATTACGACCACTCGACATCTACTGATGTAATACAGGTATACGTAAAATCCTAAAATACTCTTTGCACTCACTTAAGGGATCTGTAGATGCACTATCACTATTAGAAGTATCATCACAAACTTGTGTTAATTTGTTAAAATCGGTGTCTTTCCTTAACACACTTTTGAACTTTGTTTGGCTCACTCATTTTTTATATCATCTATAGCATGTAGCAGTGAATTTACTTGATGCAAAATTTGCAGGGACTCCGCTAACGCCAACTCACTATTTTGTAATTTCTCTATTGCGTCATGTACTCCATTATATGTAGTTGGTATGCATAATTTCTAAATCAGTTTCAATGGAAATATCTGAAAATTGTGTCTGGAATTAATTAATATTTGCATTGAACTGTGACTGAACTGTGATTGTACTGTGGTATTACAGATTCCATTTGCTGTAGAACTTTTGGAATATCTTGGGACAAAAATTCGAGCACATACAAAACCGTATAACACGGGGAGTTTTCGTGATGGAAGATCTACGATGTGGCAATCACGGGGTTTACTCTCAAAATTATTTTTTTCAAATATTCAAGGACCTCCAAATAAAAGGCAGCTGATAAGCACTGATCTATCAATAAAAAGGGAGTGTGATAATAAATAGAATAAATACCAAGCCAACAACATTCGCAATAGAGAATCATCGAACTTACATCGTCAACCTCTACCTAATATGACAGACAAAAGTCAATAATTTATTTCTTCGGTAAACGTACGCGCATATGTATGCAAATGTATCTATGTTAAAGATTAGTAAATGTTTACAATGCTGTTTAAAAATCTCTAAACCCTATTTAGCAATTCGATCAAATCGGTGATAATGATAGAAGTGTCAACTGCCGTCAAATGAAAGCAATTTTAATAGAGTATAAATCAACAACAGTTTTAACAACTTTAGTATATTTTCTGTACAATGTAATCCTCAGCTGCTCTAGATCAGGGGGATGGCACTCCCTATATGTCACGTAGTGCGGTCTTGCAATTACGTGTACAACGGCCGACAGGGGTGCTAGTGGTCTTGCAAGTCTTGCAGTCTCGTTTCCCCCTTACTGTTACGTCCCTAACGGTAAACATAACCTCGCGTACATGTGAGCAGACGCGTAATCGCAAGTTATAATCAGTCTGCAGTGTATAAATATAATAGTGTAAAATGGAAAATCCGCCGAAAGTTAAAAACAAAATGCGTCGTATGAGACGATGTCGCATAGTGTCCGCATGCAATTACGAAAAAGAGCGTTCCGTAGAAGGCGAAAAAGTGCATTATTTCAGAGTACCCTTAAACGAAGAAAAAGTAGAAGTGTGGCAAAGTGCGGAAATATTTAACTCTGATTGACTTTTACAAGTGCACTTTAAAGACATGTAACTAACTCACGAATAATTCTAATAAGTGTATTATTATTTAAATCGAAGTAATGAATATAATTGCATTAGTCTAAATACACCTTTTCTTTTGCACGGGGGCCATATAAAGTTGTCCGCTTAAAGAGGGGAGTAGTGTCATGTAAAAATTTGTCAAAAGACTCGCTTGGAAATGTTGCTTTCTGTAAAGTGCAGTGAAATATATAGCTTAATTTTCCATTCAACGATACTTTGATTACTCCCAATTTATAATATTATAATTCGTAGTATATACTACAAACTTTATTTGCCTCTGTGAATTAATATTCTGAAATTATTTCTGTTATTTGTAACAGAAATATTCATAGAATAAGTTTTTCAGCACTTTTCAGGCATATTATATACATATGCATACATATTACGTGTAAATAACAAATTATTGCAGGAACACAAAAAAAAATATTTTTTATAATTGCAAATTAACCTAATTCAATTTCACCTATACGGTAAACAATAATAATCGTTACGTAATACATTGTGGCTCAGATTATCTTCCTATAAATTCATTTTGTTATTAATTTTACATCATCCGTTACATATATATTAAAATTTAAAAATATTTATGTCCAAACTAACCGGCAATTTCGTACTTCAAGACAACTAGCACCCCTTGTACAGCAATTTACCAGCGAACTGCCACAGTGGCAGGGGGCTGCTCTAGATATTTCTGTATATGTAGGTAACTATCTCTATAGTATGATCCCCTGGTATTTAAAGAATATGTATGAAACTTGTTTTCATCAATTCTCAATTAGATAAGTCCTGATATAATAATGTTAGTTGTTAATCACTACATAGCAGTACTTCACTGTTAGTAAATTGCAGAATATTGCCCTACGAAGATTTTCCCAAAAATTGTTATACTTACTACATGCTTACCTATTTATAGAACTAGAGTTGTTACATAGGAATTTTCGTTTATGTAGTTAATACATGTGACTAATAATTTAAATATATTAATTGCTGCTGTATGTAATTTATATGTAATTTACAAAAGCGTTAAAAATTATTTTGTACAATGTATATTTATTACTTATTTATACCACTTACTATTTATTACTGCACTTTGATTTCAGATTATTTTAAAACGTATAAAAATATTTGAGTAATTTTATATTATTTTATTTATAGCTGAATCATTATAGGAGTTTTAATATCATTTATACTTTTATCTAAACGAGTCATAATATTTTATTAAACTAAAATATGCAAGGCTACATTTCAGATCAAAGATACCTTCTCTTCAGATTATTAAATAATTTGTAACTATCATATTAATTATTGTTAATTAATAATTAATGCAATTATTGTTTACAGAACTGTCATGGTGTTGGTTCTTTATGTGTAAATATAAAATTCCTATGGAAAAATCTCGAACGTTTAATACGTTATATTAAAATAATTTTGCATTAAATTTCCATGTTTACGTAATCATATAATATATAATTCCGAGAATAATTTTCTGGTCATGATTAATAATGGTTTGATGAATTAGTATAATCACCTAAAATAATGTTGGTGAAATCACCTGAAAGTAATGAATTACAGCTTATGTATACCGTGAAATAACTTGTAATGCATACAGTTACTCATAAATTGAAATTTATTCACTGCCACAGTAAACAGTTACAAATTTTATTGCCTACATTAATTAATTCGAGTATAATTTCGAGATATTAACCAATTAAGATCTTAAATGTTAATACGTAGTTAAAATCCACTAATGTTCTCAGAAGTTTCTATAGAAAAGTTTAACATATAATATATTAATACACTATAATTAATATAAATTATTGCGGTGTTGTCAAAATTTTCCTTTATTAATAACAATTAATAACATTTTTTGTCGATTTCTACGACAGTTTACCTTCGCCTTCGCCAAAATTTCAAATTGCATTAGAACATATAGGTAAAGATTTTATTTTGTATTCATGTTTGTTTTTGTAGATTATTAATAATTGTAGTTGTCGCCCTGAGGATGACGAGTAAAACCGAAACGTTAGAACAATATTTTTTTACACAAAGTCTAATTTTATGTAGAACAGTTGTATAATGTTATAATGGTTGAATTAATCCGAATTAATTTTTCTGCTGAACAAAAACAAAAAAAAATTAAATAGGTAAACTAAATAAAAAGGAGTACATGTTATCAAACTCAGATTTAAATATACCGTGATCGCAATTTCAAAAATAAATTAACTTAATTTGCTGGTCCCTAAGTGGAGATCAAATAAGAGTAGTTATGATAATGTAAAATTGAGATAATTTTTAAAATAGGCTATATTATTCAATAGTACAAAGCCAATAATAAAAATAATACATAAAATATACATAAAACATACAGAGAAATGCAAGTTAATTGAACTTACCACTCCTTATTCATTTTCTGAGTCGCTCACATATTTAGGATGGCTATTAATATTTCAAAGTCATATAGTTGGCAGTAAGCATCTGGTTAATCATTTACAAACATTTTTCAGAGGTTATTCTAACAAAATGTTCTTGCCTTGAGATGATTTATCCTTATAAGCACTATCAGTATTTCAAAATATTATTAACAACAAAATTAGAGCATCAGCAAAACTTTTCATTATTTCTTATAATATTTTGAAGTTTTAAATCCTTAAACATTTTAAGGATTAACAATTAATCATTAAGAAGGATTTAACAATTGTAACTGTTTGATAAATGTAAAGTCACGTTTTGTAATACACAATCGAGAATTACTTAAACAGTTATACGTTTCAGTGAACCTGGATGTTAGTGTAGAAACCTAGGACAAGGTCGTAAGGAGTCTACAGATACAATAGTTGAAGTTTTAGATGACGGTTGAAGTTTTAGATGGTTTCTTATGCAAGTCGCCTTAAGAAACAGGAATTCTATCAGTTTGGAACTAACCAGAGCCCTAGCAGTAACTCGAAATATTTCTAGATAAACGGTCAGGAGAAGGCTTAGTGATGGACGACTGGATAGTAGTATGCCTTGCACTACTGCTCACCAGAGAGCTTAGAGTTATTAGCTTGAATTTTTCAAGAGAACATGTAAATTCAATCATTGACGACTGGAAGTGAGTTTTTCTATTACGAAACAAGAGTAAGTTTCAATTTACCAGATAGGTGTCAACGAGTTTAGTAGAGGCCAGAAAAGAGGATTATTGCCTGGATTATCTCTCCGAGGATCCTATTTGTTGGTAGATCAATAATGTTCTGGGGAGAAATTTGTTTCGATAGTAGCAGGGATTTAGTTCTTATACTGAGGAGATCCACAAATGCACATTTCTATATAAAAAGATCCTAGAATAACGTGATGTCATTTGTTCTGTTTGTAGGATACACTTTCATTTTTATGCAGGATTACGCTCGGATTCACGTTGCTAGAGAGGTACTAGACTATTTTCCATTTGTGAATATTTCAACTATGGACTGGCCATCAAAAGTCCCAGATAAGAACCCCATAGAGCATCTATGGAATGCATTAAAAGGATCAATTAAGCGCCACATACCTTCGAGTTCCCTAAGAGTTATAGGGTACCCTTATGGAACTCGAACATAATGAGAGCATCTTCCTCAGGAAACCATTCATCACTTGATCAATAGCATGTCCAGATGAGCGGAAGCAGTGATAAGAGCTAGGGGAGAATTTACACGCTACTGAATTAATATTGTTATGATTTAATTTCACCTTAAGTTTTGTTTCTAAAGTTTTTCATTAACACCGTTTTCACTGCATTTGACATTTTTCCTCTCTGTTATGTATTCATATTTTTTTCCATAATACCATTCCAGTTAGTTAAAAATTAGTTGAAATCATTTAACTATAATATTACGTAGGTATTATGAGTTAAATATTCGAAAAAGAATCGTAATAATGTAAAGTTTCATTGATGCGTTAATTTTGTCCAGGAGTTTGTTATCCAAAAATCACATACCTACTTGATTTCTTCACGATCTCCAAACTTCTATAAATCGGAGGAAGCAGGAATGGATAGAGACGGTTGGAAGTCTATTCCTCTTGACAACTTTGAAACTATATCTCGAGTATAAACGTATCGTCTTCGAAAAAGAAAATAATTTCCTAACATTAAACATTATCAAAAACATTAAAAATAGACACTGGTTGCACAATTTACAAATCTAAAGTATACGACTTGTTAGATTTTCCTCAATAAAAACAGTTATAAAGTATCTTATTATAATATGATTTTCCAAATTTTAGATAACATATTTAATTTTCCTGGAAATTAAGAGTGACTAATGAAAATTATATAGATTTTGGATCTCAACGACAAATCAATTGCGTTTTCCATTAAACCAAAATTAATTAAAATATGAGTATCTCTATAGTAATGCTAATAACAGCAGAAGGTAACAATATTTAATCCAAAATGTTTTAATAACTAACAAGAGGTAACATTTATTATTGAAAGTTGATTAAAAAAATATTTTTTAGCTGATAATTTTTTCAGTAAACTAGTGGTTTTAGATTGTTGATCCACTTTGTACAAAATCGTACCGTTATACTCTCTGCCATAACATCCATATCAGGAATGAGATGTTTAATACGATTTTTATCTAAATCGTATGAATTCTTCACACGTCAGCCTTGTATGGGAGGCAATTAAAAAATATAATATGGCCCAACTTCGAATTCATACATAATTTAGATAGAAATTTACCACAAGAGTTAACTTTGAATTGTAAAACTTTGTATTGTAAACAAGGCGAGCGTTTAAAAAGTATTTCCGCTAAATGAATGCGTTCATTTATCTTAAGTGCGTTCAGTGAACAGGTAATGTATGCACCAGTTAAAAAATACAAAATTGCTGTAATGAGAACAATTTACTGCTAATCGTCAGAGGATCTTAATCAAGAATAACTTAATGAGCGTTCTGGCTTTTAATGCAATTTACATTGTTTAAGAACAACTATATACACATAGGCGCAGGTGAGATCTAGACAGAGCTTCCTCAGTTCCAAATATATTTCGTTACATGTTATACATCATTACACAAACTCTTAATTTAATTAATGATCCTGTAATATTTTTTATTTTGTTTTACGCTTATTATGCAATCTGTTTATAAAACTATAAAGAGTAAACAATAAGCATATATGTTGATTTGAAGTAAATTCCATAACAGGGAATTATTCCAAAGAGTAAAAGTGCGATTTTTTTCACAATGTTTTTCAATTAAAGTAACTGTAAAGTTAGAGTTTTTAAATGGTAAGTCCAGTGGCGTCCTGGATTTGAGCCTTCTCGTTTGTGCACTATCGTGCAAGAGGTTGAATGCGAGGGAATTTGGATGGCAATTTAACCATTTTATGTATTTGTCGCTACTTACAACAATCATTTCTCTTAGTGTAGGCATCTCTAGATTATGATAGATATTCTTATTTGTGACAAAGTATGGAACATCAACCATTGAGCGTTAAACTTTTGCTTCAAATCTCTCAAGGATGGAAATGTTGGATTTGGCAGCCATTCCCCAAAGCTGTAATTCGTAAGTCCAAATGGGTTTTAAAATGACATTATAAACTAGGAGCTTGTTTCGAAGTGAGACTTCGAAATTTGATGTCTAATTGTTTTCTCTTCATCCATATATGTTCCTTAAATGTGAGTTTGTTATCTAGACGTAAGCATAAATATTTAATGCAGTTTGTAGCAGTGATGTTTTTATTGTTAATTTTTACTTATGCGACTCTCTGTGATATTTGGTAAATACAATATGTTGTGACTTATCCTTATTAATTTTAATATGCCATGTCTTAGCCCAATCATCTATTTGTTCTAAGTTATCTTGTAGATTCATAGCTGCTATTCTTGGGTCTAGGTTTTCAGCTAGAATAGCTGTATTATCTGCAAAGGTTTAAGTGATGACATTTTGACTAGTAGTGCAGTGAAGATCAAATATAAGATGGGCCCCAAAATCCTATAACATGTACAATTTTGTAATAGCACGTATTTGGAAAACATGAACTATAATATACAGGGTGTTTCACGTTTAAATTGTGACGTCACAAAATATATTCTTAAATGAAAGAAACATTGTTTGTCAGATTGTGGTACACTAATCAACGTATATTTGACTCGCATAGCTTTTGGACCCTAAAGACTATTTTTGGTTTGAATTTAATAATGCATATCTTCCTTGGCAGACAATGTCTTTATCATAACTGCGCTAAGATTTTGTAAAAGTCTTATTTTATGTTACCGTGAACATAGATATTGTTTATTGATATTTATGTGAACAATTTATGTGCATAATATATATCCGTGAAGAAATTAAATTGAAGTTACAATGAACTAAAATATATAGAAATCAATTTTGATTCCCACAAAGTTTCAAGTTGGGTACGTGAATAACTTAGAGGTATGGAACAACACAGCCACGCTTAGGGAGAGGACCCAAGCTCTGTTCGTTGGGATTTGGTACCAAACAAACATTGATGAACTCAATACTGGGCTCAATTTGTCACACCAGGCGAGAGGATAGATGATATTCTTGCAGACGTTCCTATTAGAAAATATGCTGGACCACCTATATATCTTTGTTATTTTTTAAAATATATCCCTAGTAAAAAACAAAAATAAACAAACCGTCTTCATAGTTCCAATATGAGAACTGTGAAGCTGAGGAGAGATAGGTGTTTTCGCAAAAAAAATACTCTTTAAATTCAGTGTGCCGCCGATTGAAAGGCGAAAACGTTATAAGTTTCTAGCTATCTATATAATCTATATAACATATCCTTGGGTGAAAAAACAAATAACTATATTGATAGTTGTAATGTGTGAATTGTGGAGCTGAGAAGGGACAGCAGCCGTTTTCTCAAAAATTACCATCAAATTCAGCGTGTCGCCAAATGGAACAAAAAGAATATATAATTTTCTCTATTTCATCAGTCATTTTATAATATATTTCTTTATAAAAATGTAAATAACTATCGTGATATTTATAATGCGTGAATTGTAGCACGAATTAGAGACAAGAGATGGTTTTTCAAAGGATTACCATGAAATTAATCATGTCGCCAAATAAAAAAAAAAAAAGAAGCTATAATTTTCTTTATATCATCAGTTGTTTTACAATACGTTTTTATGCAAACAAACAAGAAATCATCTTGATAGTTGCAATGTGTGAATTTTGGAACTGAGGAGAGACAGGAGCTCCTCAATACTTAGGAGCTATACTTAAAGAATTACATGAAATTCAGCGTCCCGCCAAATGGAACAAAAATAATCTATTATTTTCCACATATCATCAGTCATTTTATAAAATATTTTTGTGTTAAGAAAATAAATAACCGTATTTATATTTGTAATGTGTGGATTGTGGGGCTGAGGAGAGACAGGAGCTGTTTTCTTAAAAAAATACTAGCAAATTCAGCGTGTCTCCAAATGGAACAAAAAGAAGATACAATTCTATTCCTCTATATTATCAATCGTTTCATAATATACTTTTTTGTAAAAAAAATAAAGAACCGTTCATAGTTGTAATGTATATTATATGTAGAGCTGAGGAGAGGCAGAAGCTGTTTTTTCAAAAAAGTGCCATCAAATTTGGCTTGTCCCCAAATGTAACAGACATAATATTATCTTTATCATGAATCGCTTGATAATATATTTTTGTATAAACAACAAATAACCGTTTTGATTGTAATGTGTGAATGCTGGGGGGAGACAGGAGTTATTTTCTCAAAAAATTACCATTAAATTAAGCGTAAAATATAAAGCAAAGCAGCCATAATTTTCGCTATATCACCAATTATTTTATAGTATATTCCTGTATAAGAAAACAATTAACTAATTTGATTTAGATAGCCATGTGTGAATTATGGGGATGAAGAGATACAAGGGATTGCTTTTTCAAAAAATTACCATTAAATTCTGCGTGTCGCTAAATGGAAAACAAAAAGTCAAAATTTTCTCTCGATAATCAGTTGTTTTATAATATATTCTTTTCATAACCATCTTTAGATTTGATTTTATCTTTTAATTTACTTAAAACAATATTTTAGACCTCTTAAAAGTTTTAATTGGACGGTTATGATAAATACAAATTACGACCACCATGCTCCTCTTATTATGAAGACTAGCGGTTTTTGCTTACATTTTTATTGCCTGCATCTACAGTTTTATATCGCGTAATTGCATATTTAGGTAATTGTTGCAAGTTAAATGTAATTAGTCGTTTGGCTGCGTTTGATTGAAATTCATGACAGATGTTATTTTGCATTTTTATACAGGCTATACTTAATTGACTCTAAAAGTACAATAATAATTTGGTGCATTAAGAAATTTTATTTTTTGATAACGCGAGGTAATAAAAAAATTTGCATTTAAAATAATACCACAAAACTCCAATTTCAATTACAAAAACGTACCGTAGAAAACAGCCCGCAAGTGTGTATAAATATAGACAGTAATGGGGCATTAAGGAAAATATTTTTGGGATGTTCTAATATGATGTTTGTATCGAATAAACTTAGAACTTCTGAACATAATTTAGTGAGACACTCATAGCTTGTTATATAATTGATTAAAATAATATTTTATTTTGCAATTGATGTAATTATAAATGAATTTCTGTAATGGATAGCAATAAAGCCGCTAGCTTCATTAAAATAGTCTCATTCACTAACTGGATCTCCTTATCTAAGTATTTTTTTTTCTCCTGTCGTGTTATTTGAAAAGCAAGGTTTACAGGAGGATTTTCTTAAGATTTTGGATTCTTATCTTAAGTTAGGATCTTAAAACAATCATAACAAACGGTTGGCGATCTCTGGCAATGATAATTTTAATTTTCAACTATTTAGACAAAGATTTCATAAGTAAACATTGAAACCGAAGAAGAAGTTTCATGAACCTTTGGTAAATGCTAAATATTGAAAAGTCTATTCGCAATAGGTAATTTATAATTATTCATCATATTCATTAATTATTTGTCTATAACTCTACAATTGAATAATTTTTTTACCGACGATCTAATTATTCTTAAATGTCATTTACATCGGTAATTCTTTAATTTTATAAAGACTTAGCGATATTGTGTACTTGGTGTGTAAAGAATAAGTTATTCAATATAATGCAAAGCTTTACTACCAGATCATAATATTCAAACTAAAGAAATAAGGTGTTTATACGCTAACCCATCTCCAAATGCCTTATATAATAAGGACTAAACAAATTAGGCCAAAACAGCTATTCCCCTGGCTATATGTCAAACGCACGCAGATGGGTTGGAGTATAAACTCCTTATTTCTGTAGTTTGAATGTTACCACCCTCTGGTAGTAAAACTTTGCATTATATTGATGATCTCAAGTTTTTACTTCGATTTAGATTGTTCAAAACGACCAAGAGATGGCGTTTGGTACGTTCTACTGCGGTGGAACGTAGCAACGTCTACTAGATGTGAGCTTTATCTGTCGAAGGTATACTCGTTCACACTGCACTGACGAAACCCAAGACAAAAAGGTCGAAACCGGTCTGCAGTTAACGATATCCTGAAATAGGTGACACTTTGCATCTTTCTTGGTGGTTTTGGAACAATCACTGTATTTTTAGTGCTAACTCTGTTAGACAAAAATACGACAAATTTTGTTATGTAATTCAGCGCTCGACGTTTGGCATATAGCCAGGAGAATAGCTGTTTTGACCTAATTTGTTTAGTCCTTATTATATAAGGCATTTGCAGATGGGTTGGAGTATAAACTTCTTATTTCTGTAGCTTGAGGAAATTTTTAACACATATAACCAAGTGTAAAGATTGTTCATTTATTCTAAAAATAACCAACTAACATTATACGATTATTCTCTTAATAATATGTACAATCTTAACCTGTAAAAATGTTAAAGATCTAGGTGTTCTTTTTGGTAACAAACTTTCAGAAGGCATAGAAAGTGTTAGGCTTTGTAATTAGAAATACGTCTTTTTCTAAAAAGAAAACGCTTTAAAAAAGTTATATTTCTCATTAATGCGCTAGAGACCATAATACTGTAACATGGTCTGATATCCTTGTGATCAAATCCATATTATAAATATCATAAGGGTACTTACTAGCTCAACCTATCTATTTAAGCTATTTTATAATAAAGTAGATTAATCTACATTACTAAGTATGTTTAATAAACGAATTTCTAGGATTCATACATGATTACTATTAAAGTTTCCAGTATAAATACTGTCGAACAATTTTAACTGAATATTCAGTATTTAATGATTTGCACAACAGTATCCTAAATGAGTTATTATCTATAGGGAAATAACATTTTATTTCATTTATTCATATTAATGAATAATAATTCATCATCGTGAGGTCATCAGTCCTAAGACTGGTTGGACGCTAACCTCCAGCTTATCCTATCTTGCGCTAACCTACGCATTTCGCTAATTGTACTACAACCTACATCCCTTACTATTTGCGAGCAGTAGTCTAATCTAGGCCTATCTCTGCCTTTCTTCACTCCTATTTCTGCCTCCAAAATATAGCAGACTATTCCCCCATATCTCAGCAAGTGGCCTACTATTCTATCTCTTCTCTTCTTTATATTTTTCCACATACTTCTTTTCTCGCCGACTTTCTCTAATACTTCTTCGTTTCTAACCCTATCAGTCCACGGTATTTTCATCATTCTTCGGTAGCACCACATCTCAAAAGTTTCTAATTTCTTCCTACTTGCTTCCCCTACCGTCGAGGTTTCGCAACCGTATAGTGCCGTGCTCCATACATACGTTTTCAAAAATCTCTTCCTTGTTTCTAAGTTTATTACCCCCGAGCATAAAAGTGCTTTCTTTTTGTTAAAAGCTACTCGACCCTGCGCTATTCTTTGTTTTATGTCTTTATCGCTTCTTCCATCCCAATTTATTTTACTTCCTAAGTAAGTGAAATCTTTAACTTCCTCCAATCTTTCATTATTAATTTGTACATTCGTTTTTGCTCTGCTCTCGCACCCTCTGCACACTAACACTTTAGTTTTGTCTAAAGACTATAATAATTATTACAAATATATTTTTACTTATATATTGTTATTATAATATTGTATTTATATAGAGTATCTCAGTTAGAGCTCAGTGAGAACTACTGGATTTAAATGGAGCGCCATTTGTATTCTGTCAAAGATAGCGCGTCAATATATAGCGACTGTCATCGCGTTCCCATTTACTGTGATACCATGACCAGCTTCATTTTTACAGAAGAATGATCCAATCACTCTATCACTACAAAATGCGCAACAAATCGTGCATCTCTGTAGATGAATTTCTTTTTCGTGAATAGCATGTGGATTTTCGGCCCCCCAAATTCGAAAATTTTGTTTGCTGATGTATCCGTTAAGATGCAAATGTACTTCATCGTTGAACAAAATTTTGTTGCAAAAATGAGCGTAACTTTTTTCTTTCCTAATACCTAATTAACAGATGTAGGACATTATAAATGGTCTGTAACATTTTATTGCGTCAACTAAATTTCATGTGCTGACAGATGCATATATTTCTATAAAATCCGATGCATGGTGGCTCTTGACAGATTCAATTGTGCGCCACGTGGAATTGATCAGTTTGGATACTCCCGTACACTTTATCTGAGTGCAGCAGTATTTCCATGTGATCAACCATGACGAAGACGTATTGGTGTCGCCTTATCAATAACAGAACCTGTCTCTTTAAAGTTCTCGATTAAGTTATAAACTGTTAAATCTGTAGGTGCTTCATTTTGTTCTAAATTTGTGCGAATTTTTCTTGATGCAACTGTAAATGATTAATGAAATAGTTGTATACAAATTGTTCGTTGTTGAACTGTTAGTTCAACGCAATCACAACATATTGACGTTTTATGGTTTATAGCTGATAGTTGTTAAGTATCGACCCTCTATCTTTGACAGAACACAAATGGCGCGCAATTAAAATTCTGTAGTTTCAACTGAGACACTCTACATATTATCACATATTGTTCTTGTAGATCTAGGTTTGTACGTATAAAATTTATGTGAGTATATTGTTTAAGTTCTATTTATGTTCTCTTATAACTAAAATTAATTCCAGTGGATTAATAAATGTTTTATTATTACTATAATCCAATTAAAAAAAAAGGTTTTAAAACATCGTATCCGTAAAACAGTTATATAGACTCAGTTTTCACTCATTTCTCTATATATGTAGACACGTGTCTTACACAGTTCTGGACCATAAATAAGCTCATAGTTGTCCAAACATTCCATATTATCAAGAGGACGTCACATATATCTCAATAAAACATGCATATCTTAGCTTAATCCAAATATGTGGAATCTGTGGTCAATAGACAATATAATCTTCCATTACATAATTTATTGCATTTCCACAGATAAGTGAACGAACAAATGTCCACTATTCACGTATCAACAGATTTGAGAGAAACATGTCAAAGATAAAAGCCCAATTAAAAATACATTTAAATTTGGTAAATGATCGGGCAGGTAGGAATCCCCAAGTTTAATAGAATCAAATAGTTATCGTACAAACGTACATGGTGGCACAAACACCTGCATTGATTTATTTTTTTTTATTCTTATAAAACAATGCGTTAGTTCATATCAGTCGTTTCATGTTTTCTTTCGCATTAGTATCAGAATTCTTAAATAGATCCTTTAAAATATCTTAAATTATTTAAACAGATAATAAATCAAAAGTACTTGTTATGTAAAATGTGTGCTATTGTGAAGATTATCTATATCTCCCGAGTATATGGACTATTAATTATAGTTGTCTAAACGTTCCTTCTTCTTATCAATTCTTAATCGAAATTAGGTTTATGTCTGGCCTGTTAACTGTACATTGTACGCTGAAATATCATCTCCAAAAGAGGGAAAGAGTTGAAAATACTCTAGAAGTACATGTTATTTAAATGGTATTTTTTTGTAGTACGCCGACACTTATGATCACTGACCACTATTCTTCTGTGAAATATGTTGTCCATATTCTATACAGCAGATTATTATCTCTAAGAAATTGTACTTCTTTTATTCAGGGGCAAGATGTCCATTAAGGCCGTAAAGCTAGCTAAATTGCATATCAGTTTTCGCGTACTCCCTTCTGCCCTAACTGCACCGTGAATCTCAATAAAGTCCGTTAAAACCCGACATGCCGACGCGAAAAATGATATACAATCTAGCTGGCCTTACAGCCTAAATGGACGCTTCGTAACTGCTTTTATTGTAGTTCTATTGTCTGTTACGTGTTTGATAATTCATTTATATTACGAACGTTTTCATATTCCCTACATTATAGTATTATATGATTTGCAGTATAACCCAGCTTGATACCTCAGACATCTGGGTTGTTCTGTTCCTTGTGGTAGATGGAAATGAGCCCATCATGTCCTATTCTAAGACGTGTAATTGCTGTTCCCTCCCTTAAAGGTACTTTGCAAGGAAAATGCCATCATTTCACTGTTGGCTTAAAACTTTTTAGTATGGACTCTATTCTGTTCCATTAACTTTGCCATGTATCAATGGGTTGGTTTCTAATAGGTGCCTCCAAGTTATTTGAAAGGAAATTTACACCATGCATTTAGCCCACCATTTGTTGTATTCTTCGCAGCCTGGTCTACTATATATGTCATTGCCGGTTATCCCTATATGGCTGGGTATCCAACACGCAATGCACATTTTACCCAATTCTTCCTGGTGATGTTGAGAATATTTTGAACCAGTGGATTAAATGCATACCTATTTTTTTATGGATTGCATAACGCTTAACATTGATGTATTATAGATATGTTTCGCAAAGTTCAGTGCTCTTGATACCTCGTATAGTTATGTAATGAAAATACTTGCTCAGTGGTGCAGGCTCCATGTTTATGTTTCACCTAGATTTGTGAATGCACTAGCCATTCCTTGTTTCATTGTTAATCCATCGGCATAAAAAATTATTGAGTTGATAAAGGAGTCTTGAGCGATATAACAATGGGTATGTGTTACGTGGAAATTGGTTTTATTGTTAAAACTATTAATGTCTCCTGAGCATATTGTAATTACCAAAATGTTCTGTTTTCTTGTAAAATCTTATCCGAATTAAGATTATTTTTTAAAAAGACGCAATGTGGACATTTTAATAACATAATTGTTGACCCGTTATATTGTAAGTTTATGTGAATATTGCTTTCAGCTAAAATTGTATAAATTTTCTACCAGATTTAGAAAGATTGCGGATGTTTCCAATCGACAAATTTTTTATTCAATTTTACTAACCTAATTTAAATATTTTTGTTTTCATCTTTATTTTTATTCCTTCACCTAACCTTCGGGCAATCACATGGATACATATAAGCACACCTAGCTGGATGATGTGGGAATCGAACCTACGCCCAGATTACTTTGAGCCGACAATTCAAGCGATTAGCATCGTTACCCCGGCTCAATCCAGGGAAATTAGAGGTATTCAGCAAGGAACTTATGGAATAATTTACCCCCAGAAGACCTGGCTACACCTATATATATATATATATATATATATATATATATATATATATATATATATATATATATATATATCCACGTCAATTCGGATTTGAACCAAAAGTCAAGCAGTCATGTAAAAATATTCCGATCAATCCTTTCCGCCACTCGACGTAAAAAACGGGAACGTCGTCTACTTGACCAACAAATGGACATAATGGACATAAAACAAATGGATAATTCAGTAGTTTAATGTCTTTTTGATCCAGATCATCTAAAAGGTTAAGAACATATTCATATGAGGTATCAAACACATTCCATTGCATCTAAATATTACACGAGTAACTGTCACGTGAAGGGGGTTAATGAAAAAGGGGGAGGTACACAATTAAATTCGAATAATGTCATTTTAGAATTGAAAACAGACATAATTCTGTATTTCACCTTAAAACTGTAAATTGTATAAAAAATATTTGTCAATTATCAACAGACGATAGTATGTTGTATAATATAAACAACACTGTAATATAAACAAATACAATATCACTACAGTATTCGATGCAGAAATAGACTTTCGCTTTGAACTCATATTTTTACTTCCGAAAGTACTTCAAACTTTACATCTGATATGACCCTAATAAACTTTTTTTCAAATTTTCATGTACGAGGAACATTCAAATGTAATTGAGAATTTTCAGCGGACGACCTTGGAAGAAGCAGAGTTGGGTTGGGTATTGGTGCGAACTGCAGGAGGGGATAATGGGAGGTGCAAATTGTTCCCACGCAGCTTTGAGAACGTTAATGTGGCAGTAGGAGAGATGAGCAGGATCAATGTACACCCATTTATGCAATTCATCATAATTAAAATTTTTATATGGGAGGAGGTTCGTCCATTTAAAATTTTACTATGATTACGAGACCACTCTGGTAAAAACTATTTTCATAGGCATGAGTGTTTAATTGGCATAAAACATTCTCCAAAGGGCTCCACGATCACCGGCCCAGGACAAGTTTAACAGGAAGAATACGTTCAAGCAGATATCAGCATTGAGAGTATCCATTTTATTATCCACAATAATCTAAATTTTAGCAAGATACCACGCCGTCTTTCAGAGGAATAACAAAACGTTTGTCTTGATATGTGTCAACAGCTTCCCGCTCATTTTACCCGACTGTAGGAGACCCTTCCCCTAATCACATTGTGACCCGTGATTATAGTTGGGTTCATCATTACCCTCCCGAGAGTAAGCAACGACCAGAGAATGGCGAAAGAACTCCATTTTCAAGAACTCTGTTTCTAGCAACGGTTTTCTGGGATTCAAAAGGGGATATTTTGCTGGATTTTCTTAATTTTCCACAAACACTATACTATATACACTCGACGCGCGTTTCACCAAGAAAGTTGACTTAATCTAGAGATGATTAAACCTCAGTTAGTTTTAATCATCTTTTAATTTTAATTCTGGTTTTGGTATACTGTGGAAAACTACGTCAGTGTTATCTTCACACCAAAGGTTCCAACTCACTCCAGTAGGAAAAATAAAGTATTTTTTTATATTCTAATAAATCTCGTTTATATTTCAACGTTCTTCGTACATTATATTATAATTTACCGTTTCTTACTAGAAGACCAATTATAAAATTATATGTTTTAAGGCCAGTAGAGAAGCTGTAAGTGTACAACCCAAGTGAACGAAAGAGCAAGATCGGCAGGTCATTATTTTGCCCACCGAGTACGGTGGTCAGTGGTCGGTCTGGCGCCTGGTTCCTTGTCCTGCATCTGATTGATCTGAGTACGATTTGTCCAAGCACTAATGTGTCTCATATCTCTCTCCTGATCTAAGTATCGCGTGGGCATGCTACACCAACCGAATATCATCAGTTCATTACTTTTATCTATGGATTATCATAAAGGTATTGTTGGATCGTACTCACCTTAACCGTTTCGAATCAATTGTAAAGTTTGGATACCCCGTTTAATGGATAATTAAGAATCGATGACGGTACACGAATCGCCCACTAATCTAGATTACGGGTATATTAGAGGATCTTTTTTTTTGTGAGGTGGATGGGCCATCAAATATAAAGACTGTGCCTGTTCGGGTGATTATATAAAATGTTTGTTTTATTTAGATTTGTTGTAATTCTAAACCTTTATTATCTCTAGATAGAAAAACTCATTTCAGAATATAATTTAGAATACTGAAACTTTCCTGAAAATTCTAACATACGGTTATATTGAAAATCAAATCCTTTTGCATCTACAGAGGTATCTCGTATCACGAATATCTGCACAAATATAAAGCAACTGGGTTTAAATGATCATATAAACCATTTTAAATTTGGAAAATTGTTTGAAAACATAATGTTGTATCCTTATAAAGTATATTTAGTATAAGAGTTGAATGACATTACATGTCATGAATCTACTTATCTTCTGTGATAATTTATCATTACCATTGGATCACTTCATATATTCATAATATAATTTATAATATAATCAATATACTTGGATATACTGCATGCTTGTAACTAATATTTTTAGACCATTAAATGAATCCTATGTGTTTGGCTGTTGTAAAAGTTCCCTGTTTTTGCCTAATATATTTATGAGTGTCACGTATCTGTGTTGTTTAATCCCCCATTGGATGTTGCATTCTGTTTGACCAATGCAACTTTTTCAACATGAGTGATTGAGTTTGTTTGTGAACATGAGGATGTTCTTGTTATGTAGGGAGAAAATCCTTGTTGAATAGAAGTATCTACTCTACTACCTTGATTGTTCTAGACGGTACACTTATTATTTTCTTGGATATAATTGTTGCCGGCTCTGATGATGCTATCGGTGATTGTCATTTGTTCTTTCTCAATTTTCATTATCTTTTGTAGTCAGAAAAATAACTATATATAAAGAAACATATCTAGTTATTTTTCTCAAAATTAAAATGAACAATGTGGTAAAAATGTAGTCTTAAAAATTGTAGAAATAACGTTATATTCTGTGGTTTTAATATTTTCTAGATTTATTTCTAGGGATTATTTTAAGAACTTGTCTAAAACTTATATACTCAGTTCATTAGAAAATTAAAATATTCCTAAATGTTTTTGGGCTTCTAATAGGAACGAGGGAAGGGTTTGACTACCTAAGTTTCTGAAAATATTGGTGTAAAAGTCATAGGAAGAGTCTAGAAGAAAATATCTAAAAAATATAAAATATTTAATCAAATATTTTGTTTCTGTGCAATATTTGTGGTCTTAATAATGGGTTGGAATATTTGATGTAGCAATAAAAAAAAGCAATTTTATTATATTTGAACATTTCAACATTATCAGAAAAACAATAAGACTAAATTACAACTACGCACTATTTTTTATTAATGTTCAATAAATCACCAATAATAATTCGCTCTGATTTAATGACGAATAGCCTAATTGCTTTTAAAACTATTTTGCTTATTTTTTTGTACAATTTCTAAATCCTAAACATCTGTAACTTTTATATTCTAAAATCTAGTAAAAGGTATTAAGTCAAAATATATTGTCTCTGTTCATACTGTTGATACCTTTAACTATCTATTTTTTTAGCCCAGTTTTCCATATTTTATGCGAGTCATGTGATTTTCAAATCTAATTACAATTATCCTTTTAGTTTGCCCAGTATATATATTTTTACAATCTTCATAACATCTCAGTATTCGCTGTGTTCCATTTGATAACTCTTATAATGCGATAGTTCAACAAAGAATAGTTTGTGCATAGCTGTTTTATGAAAGTGAGCGATCATTTACAGTTACATTACGAAAAATTCGCACAAAACTAGGACAAAATGAAGTACCTATAGAGTTAACGGTTCGTAACTTAATTAACAAATTTGGGGAGGCGGGTTCTGTTATTGATAGGGCAACATCAATACGTATTCGTCGTGCTCAGTCAGATGAAAATATTGCTACAGTGAGAGAAAATGGTTTCAGCAAGACGGTGGAACGAGTCATGTAGCACATGCAACCATAACTCTATTGGGTACAAAGTTTCCTGTTTATGTCTCGAAGAATGCTGACATCAATTGGCCTGCAATATCATGTGATTTAACATCACTGGACTTTTTCTTTGGGGTTATATTAAGGAAAAAATATACGCCACCCAGCCAGCAAAACTCAGTGACCTCAAAGTAAACATTAAATTTATTATTCGGGAAATAGAGCCAGTTTTATGTACCCGTGTTATAGACAATTTTGCTAAACGAATGATATCATGCCAGAAAAGTCGAGGTGACCATATGAATTTTCTTGATCATATGATATTCTTTTTCATTTGCGGTCGTATCATCCCTATTTTATGTTGAAGAATAAAAAACCTTACTTTGTCAAATGTTATTAGTTTTATTCACAAATCACATCCTATAGCTCCAAATGAGACAACCTATATAAGTAGAATGCAAAATATCCTTCCATGTCTTGTTGAAAATTAATTTCTCATTATTTTTATTGGTTTCCTTATTCTTTAGTCAAAAATGTATAAAACATTTCTTAATAAATAAGATATATAATATTATATTTTTTGTAGAGTTAGAAATCTGTATATATGAATATGTCGATAAAAAATAATGTATACCTAAACATAAAAATTTATACCCAAATTAAAATAGATTATTCTTGAGATACCACAAAACAACTGTGGGTTAATTATTGAAATCGCTTCAAATAATCTCTTTGTTAAATGATTGATAAAAAACGATTCTACTCGGTGGAATCAGAACCGAATAAAGCATAGTAAATATTGGTGGTTGCGGACGGTGGTGGCATCTCAGCTTTACCGCAAGATTTACTCACGTGCAACTCCATCATTGCCGCTAAGCAAACATAAAATCTCGTTATAACATCTTCTTGGGCTATCCAGACGTTCACCAAGGCTCCTGGTCTTATTTATAGATGCTTGGCGTGATGAGATTTCGAATCGAATGTCAAACATCACGTCCAACTGCGGTTTTCATCAACTTCACGGAGTGAGCGCGTAATTCGTTCCATTATTCCATTTTATCAAGTTGTTTCTTTCTGGTTTCACGAACTGTCTTGTCCATTATCATTGCGAGCTTATGCTAAACGCGTAGACTATTACACAAATATTCTAAAACCATCAGATTATTCGTTTTGTTTTGTAGAGGAAAGTCTTCAATAGCAAAGAACTTAAATTCCTGATTTAGAAAAAAAATATATGTAAATGGTGTTACAATAAGAGCGAAAGATATTAATTGTAAATAAAACATGGTTTTATTTAACAAAGTATAGAAATGATTATTGATTTATAATGTAGTTATTTGGGCATTATGTATGAAATTTAACATTCGGTAAATGGACGTCACGGCTTTGGTGACACATGAGTATAAATATTTTGCATAAATGTGAGCGGTGTTTCGTTGATATAGCGTTCAATATCGGCCTTCAATACTTGAATTGATGTAGGATTGTTGGCGTAAACCTAAAACTTCTGAAAATTCCTCAAAATAAACTCCATAAGTCTTAAATTGGAAGATCGTGGCAGCCAATTTTTGTCACCAAATCCGGAGATGACACGACTAGGAAAATAATTTTACAAGACCGTCAATGTTTCACGTATGGTATGGCAAGTGGCATCATCCTGCTGAAACCAGAGGTCTTCGAGAACAATATCTTCCAACTGAGACACAAAGAACTGGATTATTATATCACGATAACGTTTACCAGTTACTGTTAATGCATTACTTGCCTCGCTTTCAAAGAGAAATTGTACAATGATTCATATAGACCATAATACACACCAACCAGTGATAAGTTGAGGAATCTCATGTTTCATGAATAATTCGTGGACATTTTAAGCTCCAAATGTGGCAATTTTGCCTATTAACACAGCCATCAAAGTGAAAGTGGGCCTCGTCGCTGAAGATAATTTTGTCCACAAAATTGGCAATCACTTCTTGTTATTCAATGACTCAATTGGTGAACTTTCTTCACTATGCATGGTCTGTTAGCAGAAGTATTTGAGTCAACTCGATTGTGTAAACATGAAAATGCAATTTTTAGTGAGAATATGGCGAAGACTGGCTGTTCAAATGTCCAATTTTTGTGCGCGATGACGAATGAAGGTTCTTGGATTCTCGGCTACACTTTCACGAACTGCCGTGATGTTCTGTTTTGAGTGACCACTACGAGCTCATGTGGTGTATTTCACACCAATTCAGTACTTTCGAATTCATCCTTAAATTTTTTCACAGATAACATATTTGGAACATCATTTCTACCAAACTTTCACCATTTTGACACTAATGTTTAACAATGAGGACGCATTGTTGAATTATGTAGAACTCCATGCTTACTAACACTGATCTGTCTCCTATCGATCTGTCACAATCATTGACCTATCGAATCATGACAGCCAGAATGGAGACATTTATAATCTTGCGCTCTTATTCTAACACATTTTAAAATGCAGTCAAATTAAAACCGAACATTTTTATAAATAGTATTTTAAAGACGTTGATAGTCTAGCTAACGACTTATCATTCTATTACCAATTGAAAATGTTACCAAAGCACTGTATCAGATATAGCACTACACAAGAAAAGAACAATATTCTATTTGTTTCGTACCGAACGGTTTGTCCCGCCAGAAATTCAAATCCCTGTCCGAGTCTTATGCACTTATGTCAGTGCTACGTTCATTTTCCCCACGGTTTGTGCGGGGAAGTGTGTATTAGAGACGTTGAGAGGCCAGAATAATAACATATCGTACACGCGCAGAACAAGGTGCCGGTTACCGACGTTACCGGTATCACGTACCAAACAAAAATACAGTGTTCCAGTACAACATTATTCCAGGTAAGTCCATTTACCAATCCTTATCTTCCTGCTACGCAGGTGGTCCTTCGCCTATATCGGTACAGCAAGAATTCAAACCATAACGCTTCAATTATCACATAACACTATTATTCCTGATATTCGTCGCAGAATGATGTTACAATATGGTAATGTTTATCATTCCAGTGGTTGGTATGAATGGAGTAATAAGTTCAGAAGCAAGATGCTTTCTATAGCTAATTCACTTTGATCTGGCAAACATCATAAACAAACAGTATTATGCTGCCTGAATGGATTGCAACAGTTAAGACCGTGACAAAAGGAAATCCCCGGGTTTTTCTTAATGAAATCACCAAATCTTTTTCAAATTCTCACACTTCACAAAACTATTCTTCATCCTTTTCTCGATATCAGGGAATATCACTTCCATTTAATATTGCACAACTGAGTAAAAACTATGTAATGGAATATACAATATATATTTATATTGTATATATATATATATATATATATATATATATATATATATATATATATATATATATATATATATATTCAGTTACCACAGTATTTTCGAGAAACTAAAGTAACTAAATTTGTGCCTACCAAGAGGTTAAAGCTACAAATTTTTCACTTTTAGATCATTACTTTTCTGCTATATTTAGAACTTATCAACGCCCCCTCGTATATTTCTACAGCTCTCTTAAATAATAATTTATGGGACACATAAATAATTCCTTTATATTAATATTGTTATAATCATAAACTGCCTGGAGATAGATCGAATCTCCAGGCAGTTTATGATCAACAACAAAATATAAACGTACAAAAGCGGAAAGAATTGGATTATTTACAAAATTAAACACACCCGTTTACCTCTCGCGTTAAGACGTTTAAAATTAATATCATACAATTTAAAAATGTCAGCTTTCTAATTTAATACCGAGTGTCCTTTCTAGCCACAAGATTAAGCCTCTCAGCTCCCGTTCGGCACATCATTAATTCGGCATCACCGGTAGCCTGAAAAGTACCTTCTGACCTGGGCTACTGTGTTAATCCATTATTTTAATACATGGGCTGGTATCTTATTAATTCGAGAGTAGGGTATCTATCGAATGGACTGCGCGCTGAGATTATTAAAAAATTATACCGGCTTATGACACTCAAGATTAAGATGAAATATTGATGTGTTTGTATTTAGGAGATATAAATTCCATGCTTTGTTCTTATCGACGATATTAGAAGGCTAAGAGTATGGGTCTCGGTCTCAGATAATTTGTTTAATTGAATGGTCGGACGGAGGTTATTTATTATTAGATATGAATAATATAAACATTTTGACAAAGATTTCGTTAGCTTTGACAACGATTAGAAATATCACTTTAGGTACACTTTAGATAACTTCATTTCCATTTGGGCCCGCCTGTCGTTTGAGTTCGATTGGATAAATTAAAGCCGTCTTTATGTTATGACATATTTTAAAAATTAATGTCAATATTTAAATAACGTGTTTAAGTAAGAACCTCATGAAAAAATGTGTTTAAATAAACCGGTCACATAAATAGCTACTAAACGAATAGATATTACATCTTAAAAGTCACTTATTTACAAAAAAAATCGTGAATCTTATTTGATTTTTTAATTTCAAAGACCAATTGTCATTAAATATCAATATTTTGTACGTCGCTTGTAATATTTCAATATATTTGAATCTCTCTAATAATTATAAAAAAAATATCTATGTATTAAAAATGGCAATTATATATATATATATATATATATATATATATATATATATATATATATATATATATATATATATATATATATATATATATATATATATATATATATGAAATACATTATTTGATTCTATTATATATTCTATTAATAATTGAAATCTTAATTTATTTCGAAAAATAAATCAATTTTTGTTCATTTGAAAATGTATTTGTTATATAAAAAATCATGAAGGTTATTTAACAACAAACTTTTATTAATTAACATATTTTATTTATTCATAGAATTGGATCTTCTGTAGCATGAAAACCGTTTACAATTTCTTGTGGTATGTAAAATTCTTTTTTGTCTAGGACAGTCGATGGAATATGTGTAGAACCCTTTTCACTTTGCACCAAAGATCAGAATATTTTTGAATAGCTTTTAAAATTCCTCTGAATTGATGTTAAATGATTCTTAAAGTTCTTGATGTTAAATGATTCTTAGCAGCAGATATTTGATTTTTGAGCTCTGGAACTTCTGAACTCCTGAACTCTTTCTAGGTTACCTATATAAATATTATAACCTGGACTCCGCACAACAGATCCAAATTCTAGCTTAGATCTTAAAAAAGCATCAAATAGTTGTTTTAACTTTTGAACAATTGTAAACCATTTGGAAATTTCTTATAATGAATATAATCTTTTATAACTGTTTAAGCTGACAATATTTACGTGATTAATAATTGTCTGCAATCAAAGATCATAATTTTATTTTCCATAATTGCTTAAAGTGTTATATTTTTCATTATATAATGCAATATCTATACTAATGGCATAACCTATTCTATAATAAAGGAATATAGATGAATATGGAGTATACTATCCTTATTTTTAGACAAAGCGAGCTCTGAATCCATACGGATCCTTTAAGAACCACTGAAAGCGAATTAATGTGAATCACCCTGTATATACCTTGATATTTTCACATCACTGAAAATGTTATAAAACACAGGAAAAGGATGTATGTTAAACATAACCCGATGGCAATGTAATCATTGAAATAAATTTTTTTTATAGCAACCACGTAATTGGAGCACAGTGGAGTAGGCAAATTTGCAGTCAAGTGTCGGGTCTGATGGAGGCGAATGAACACTTCAATTGCTATTCATGGTCTGGGACCGATCTGGCTCCTTGCGTCTCGAATTTACATACTAAAACATATCTACAATCCGAAGGCAATTTCACTTCACTTTGTGACGACCAATTCACACTCCGATTCACAACCAAACGCGGAACGTGGGCCACTTCTTGTGGTTTCCTACGCGATTTTCATTATGCGCACTTTGGGTAGAGATTTTTTATATTTGGAGAAATCTAAATTTTTATAGAAACATGTAACGGAGTTCATAGACAGAATGCCAAACTTAAGTGATTAATAATTTCTGTACTCTTATTCTATATGAGATAACTTACTATAAGCAAGATATTGTAGAAGAACAATAGTAAGGAAACTATTCAGAATACTCTGCTGATATTGAATTTAAATAAAAAATGTTATTTATCAATTCCAGCAACATTTTATCTTTTAGTGATTAGTACCTGTTAACTAGATACCTTGTAGTTTCTCCATAAATGGAAAACTGATCCAAAGATATGAGTTATCAAACAGACTGTGTTAAAAATGTTTAGACAAGTAGAAATCGGCTCCCATCTTCCAACTATTCTGACTGGGGAAATAGGTTACATTTAGAGATGGAGCCAAGCACATCGATGTTCAGGAAGAGCTGCCATACCTTTCCGAAAACTCGACTCCTGGTAATAAAATTCAATATAAACATGCAGTATAAAAAATTAAATAATATACTAAACAGCACACAAAAATCAACTCCCTTCCCCTAAAGCATCAGGCTGCAGAGGGTAAGGTTCGAATTTCGAACAGACTCGAATCCAAGTATACAATCAATGACACTCGCAATACTGGAGCCCAATCTTCCACCTCGGACCACAGTACGAATGACATTGTTACAGCAACCTCTATAAGAAGATACTATATACCATACCTCCACATTAGCGGAGCTAATAAAACTGTTGCACTTTTATTATTTCGGCCTCGGGCAACTGACATGAATACAAACTGTATCTTTACGTGAAGAATTATATTTTTTAGTACTGGAATTTTCGAAGGTTGTCGTGATAACTAAAGTGTCTATTCCAGCGAGCCACAACGAAGTCGAACTCAGGTCACTATTATTATACAGATTGTTCACAGAAAATACATTATAATACAATAATGAATATTAATAAATCAAAATAGAAGCTTGAATAAATAGAAAAACGCAAAAGAAATGTATAAGTAAAAAAACTTACCAAAATATGTCTCATTACTACATGTACTGAATTTTCTGCAGTAAAACCTCGGCTACTAAAAAAAAATTAAATTAGGAGATAAATCTTGATGTGTACCCTTTAGAATTGAACACACATAATCCAAAGAGCTGTATTCAGGATTTCTCGTACACGCATCTTGTAGTTATTTTTTACTAACTACGTGACTAATCCTTGTTTATTGTTTGTGTAATAATGTATAATAAACTGTTATTGTAAAGATAAATCATATATGTTTTCAGTTTCTTTATCGCAATAACTAAAATGGAATAGTTACTAATAATGTAACGGATATTATCTCATATGCTCTAACAAGTTGCAATAAGTTTTACATTATTGTATGGTATTGCTTTCATTGGGATAAAAGTTAAGATAACACGTTTTACTTCCACAAAATTATCAGTTTCCCAATCCTTATCATAATAAGCTACAGATTTTAACCAAGTACCCCATCTTGTCATAATTGGTTCAGAAGGTAAAGGTATGTTTGACAGAGCTTCTCTAAACATGTCTCTCTTCTTGCATTTGCTATTACCTCATTAACTGAAGGAAAACTGTCTCTAATTATTTCTGCTATTCGGTTCGAAGTCCATAAGATTCATATGTAAAACATATCATATTTGGACAAGTTTTAGTTAATAGATCTCTTACTTCTCCTGCATGTATGTTCCATTCGTTAGTATTATTAATACTTTCTGAGAATTGATACACACATGGAATTTATTCACAATTATTTTTTGGTTGGTTCTTAGATCAATATTTTAGAAACCACTAAATGGCTGCCACTAGTACTGTTAGGTTTTAATGCACCAATTGAAAAAATGCTACTGAATGTCCGCATGCGTCAGTTGCTTCGTCTACGATGAAGTACACAAAATTTTCCTCAATGTGGTTGCGAATGTTTTGTAATATTTCGTCGTATATCTAGTTGACATATATGTTTATTAGTGTAATTGGATTATGAAGTTTCGGTCCATATATTTTTCTAGAAATTGGCGCAGTGTGGCTATCGGCATCATATGTATCTATTGTTAGTCCGCCTCTGTTGCGGCTGGCCAAAATAGACGCTTTGCTAATTGTGATTAGAAAATTATTCATGAATATTGGATCAAATACTGCAGTTACTTTAACTAAACCCTCAAACATTCTTAAATGTTTCGTGTAGTACATCAATATGTTATGTTCATATTCAAATTTCTAGTGATTTTTTCATTTGAAATTTCTTCATTTGTTAAAGAATGCAGAATTGAAAACACTGCTGTTATACAATTTCGTCAAAACTGCGACATACCTGTAAAAACGTTTCGTTTCAAAAGTAGTTATACGTTTTCTCAATAACATTGTTAATTATGCTCTTGCGTACAGCAATAAGTTCGACGTATTGAATGTTAGAAAAAAGACTCATCGTTATGACTCATCTCATAAGTGTGCCGCTATATAAATAAACGATTACCGAAAATAGATAAAACATAAAAAAAATTCTTCCGTTATATAAAATTCCAGTTAATTATATTTTAAACAAGGTTCCAGTTAATAATGAAGACGCAGACGGTTTTTTAGTACATAGAGGATATACAGTATTTTAATAACGTTTTGATTCAATCTTAGGTTGTATATTAGCCTTTCATAAAGTAGAGTCAACAAGAATACATGGTGTGCCACATAATTAGTATGTGCGGTCGATATTCTATTTATAATATAGAACTAGAAATGGCAAGGAAAAAAATATCATAATTTATAATAGTGTCAAGATTAGAGTCAAATCATTTATGAGCGAGTTTTTAGTAAGGTTTAATACTGTGATTAAATCACCCTTTTCAAAAATTAATACTAACTCAATATGTTTGTGACGTTCCTGCATTCCTTATTAGAGTATACATATTGACGTTTTGTCCACTCACTGGTCGATTTACATTTTTCTAGACTGTTAAAGCTACAGTTCATTATATTTCTTTAGCAATGAAACATAGTGCGGTAAGTTGTTGTCCTTATATTGTTGATTAACAATATCTTTATTTAAAGGTTTTAAGTTTACAGAATTGCACCATCAGTTGATGAGTCTGATGGGACAAATGTTAGCTTAATTAAATCTTTTATTATGTGCAAAAGGTTTAACGAAAATTAATGGAGAATTTTGGAACTGTTTTAAGAGCTACGTGGATGTGCTACAAGGAAGTATACTTGACCCTCTTCTGTATGTACTATCTGAGTACCAACTTCAAGACAGACAACTACTGGAACATTCGCTGATGACACAATTTTAATATTTAAAGATACAGATACCAACATGGCAACACACAATCTTCAATATCATCTAGGAATACTTGAGAAGTGATTGGAAGAGTGGAATATAAAAGCAAACTGGTCGAAATCTCCTCATGTCATATTTACCATTAGAAAACAATGTTGTCCTGAAATTTATCACAATCAGGAAATTGTACCTCAAGTAACAATCGTTATATACTTTGGTCTACGCCTAGACAGTTAGCTTACCTGGAAGGAACTCATATTTAAATAGAAAAAGCAAATTGACTTAAAAATGAAGAAAAAGAACTTGTTGATTGGACGAAAGTTCTAATTATTAATAAGAAGTAAATTACTTCTATACAAAGAAATAATTAGACCCATTTAAATCTATGGAGTTGAACTAGAAGGCTGTAAAGCCAAATTACGTATAACTATTTTTCAAAGAGCTCAATCAAATGTTCTTCATACCATAACAGACGCACTTTGGTATGTTTCAATCCACGCCACATATAGACTTGAATATCCCCTATGTAAGCGAAGTCATCAAAGACCGAATATGCAATCACCATCTAAAACTCAAAGCACATCCTAATACCATCCTAGAAATACTATTACTTCCAGTTGAGAACCGAAAACTGAAGAGATGTTGGCCAGAAAACTTAAATAGATACTGAGATGACTTCATTGGATTTTCAGCTACCCAAGTCATCAGAGCAAGCACCTACTTCTTGTACAAGTTAACACAGTAGCTTAAAGTATTGCATCGTACCTGATTGATAAGTATCTGAGTATAAATAATATGTAAAACGTAAATCATCCGTTGCTGGCCGACCAATCCCCAGTGTAGTCCCCATTTTGTTAGTAGTATGGAACAAATCTTTAGAATATGTTTCAGTCTCATATAAAACTAGTATGGAGGTTCTCATTTGGCCAGTAAAATATCCCATTAGGGTTCATAGATGAGTGCATAGTATTCATATAAAATAATGAATTTTATTATAAGGTCTGTTTGGTATAAATTTTTGTTTGGACCGGCTTTGATGAATCTTCGCCATGTAAAATGACGAATATATGTTGTTACTCAGAGTAACGATCTAATCAAATCAAATCCTACTGAAAGTGATTTTCAGTAGGGCTAGTGTTTTCGCAATATGAGCGTTATGGCTGTCTGTTAGTATTTCCATAAACTACTTTCATATGAAAAGGAGCTTCTTTTTGGAAACCTTTTCAATATATTTCGCAGTATGCCTTGACATATGTAAACCTCCTTGCAGATATAGTGGATATAAGAATTGTAAATAACATCAAAGAAGCATCATAAAGGTGTTAGCATCCCTTCAGTGGTTTCTTCTGCATCAAGAATACATAAGAAATAATACAGAATTTTCTGAGAATATGATTAGACAACGGAATGTCAAAAATTAGATTCATTGACTACTATAACATGAAAATAATATCTACCAATTCTGATAATTATTAAAATACAAGGCTTAAAGAAACATGGCGTTGCACTGCCCACAATATGCGTCAGGGCTCAGTTGTACTCTACGGTTTCAATGTTTTGTTATGGTGAGTATTTGGCAAAGTGATTTGGTGAGTTTTCCATACTTGGGAGAATCAATAATACTTTAATGTAGATTTAGTAAAAATTATTCTGATATAGAGGTGGTTACGATAATGATATTCGTATTATGGACAGGGACGGCGGACTGGGCTTAGTATTGGGGTGTGATTTATGCTTGGGTTCGATTCCCAAGGAGGTTAGTTTGACATATTTCCTTGTGCGCATGGGTGTATTTATCCTTCTCCTTCGCAGTCTGAGGTTTTAGAGGAAGGAATCCTATTCCTGTGTGTCCAACCTTTTTTTAAATAATTCTTCATAAATTCATTTATCAAATAAGGAACTAATGAATTTCAAGGACTTAAGTTAGACATACCATAATCGTCTCAGTGAACATTAGCTTTGATCTGCGCGAATTTATTTTCCAGTTATCAAGACAATCTGTTGACCATGCGAAAAACAAACTCAAAACAGTCTTCAAGAAAAATCAGAGTTACATATATTAGTCTATGCTATTGTAGACCCTCCTGAGCACAAAATAGTTGATTTTTCCAACTCAATATAATCTTGAAATCTCTGGAAAACGTGTTATCCTTACTCTAGATTTCGCTAGCAGTTGAAAGATATAAATGGATGGGATGAGTTTCTTCAGTATACATGGGTGGGATGGGTTTCCTCGGCTTAAATGAATTTTGAGCGCCAGATGTCAAAGTTCGATTTTTGAAACGTCTCAACTAATTCCTGCTAATTTACTTTAACTCTTGTACTGCTAGTCAAGAATAGGAAAAAGTGTGAGATTCTCTATGTATGCGTAGAAGGAAGACTGAGGCAGCATTCGGAAGGAAAATAATGCACTTTACGCGCGGCCAGATGGAACTCTGCGGACATTACCATTCAATATATATTCATCGAAATTCACTCTGCAAATATCTCAATTAAACTGAATAAAGACCAGGCTATTTACTGCGCACATCGTGGGCGGTCCTATATCACAGTTTTGAGACTTGTTCCTATTATTGACTAGTTGTATGTATTTAATTCATTATTTTCGATACTGTTACTTTCGATCTCACAAAAGTGCAAATTCTAATTAATAATCTGTGTCTTGACTTTGCCCCTATAATATTGGTTATGTACGATTGTACGAGAACTGTTGATCTTTGGTCATTAATAGCTAAGTTATGTCTTGTTAAAGAATCAAAAGAACAAAGAGTGTTATGATTTTAGAAGATATTAATTTTTAATGGAAACGTTTTCGAAAATATAATTTTGGTCTAATTTTCTTTTGCAGTTTCCTTTCCGTAAATCGAAAAAGCATTTGTTCAAGCCAGATGAATATCTTATGTTCAACTTCGAATGCTGCAGATTATTTTATACTTGATCCATGAACCCCAATCCACGAATTTCGCATATCAGTTGCCATAAGGTCAAGGCCGTTGATTCTACTGTATATTGTTTTGAAAAATTTCCTCACCTCGTCATTTAAATATTCATTTAACGTTAGCGCCTGGTTATCCCAAATTGGTAACGCATGAATAAAGATGATTTACTTTTATTGATATCCATTATCACCGGGTCCCATAAAAATTAAAGACCGCATTAACATTTGGAAAATAGCTGTTCAAGTTTTTATCGACGGTTAAGTATATCGCGTATTTAAATAAACACCTATTTGGGTCCTAACTGCCCATAAATTTTAAAGGCCAACACCAGCATCCAGACAAATTTAGCCCCGTAAAAGCTATCTCATTTAGGAAACAGACAATCGACAAATGCATGTATCGATAAGTATCGATGATCCATCACGTTGGAGAATTAGATGGAGAAGAGGGAATACTTTCATTGACTAGAAAAGGATGCTGAGAGGGCCTCGCTGGAGGCAGTTAAATTAAGGTATACGGGACACCGAGAGAACCGAGATAAGCTAGTATGCCAAGACAGGTTGTTTTAATAGCCGTGCCGACTTTGGGGGAAGGAAGAGGGGTGGAACGGCCTGTCGTCACCGCCAATTAGGGCATCTTAACGCCGAAGGACCATGTAGATGAGTATAATTGATATATTTTTTGCTGTATAAAGTTCTGTTTATCGAACAATTATAATAATCATAATGATTTACAATGTAATCTTGGGGATCTTATACAATTTTTGTCAATCCTTACATGTATACCGTTTCTTTAATTTTCAGGTAGTACGATTAATACGTATATTTCTCATGTCGAATTTGAATTTAGTGCCCGTGTGACATGTTATGAGATCTGTTTGTCCCAGTTCTAATGTCATTTAGAATGAAATCGGTTTTGTCCCACTGATTGAGTATGCAATAAATCTAGAACTGTCCATCAACAGAGAAATATAATGAGCTTCATTTGAATATCTATCGATTCTGTATATCATAGTCCAAGTATTTGACATTTGTGCATTGTATGTATAGTTTATTTCATCGCTATTTGCCAAATAAAAAATCTCAAAACATAACTTTGGCTTGTTCTTATGACTAGGCTCAGGTAGACTCCTCCATTCGTAAGATAAGAGAGTTTTTTATTTAGCAAATAGCGATGAAATTAATAGTAAGCATGCGAGTAATTTAAAGTGACTTAAAATCTAAAATAAAATAAAAATATATGTAAGATACAGTTACAAAAATAGTGTTACGTCATACTCACTTAAGTTTAGTTTGATATAATAACTTATAATAGAAATACTAAATATATGACAAGAGCGTCCATGTCTACTACTGATTTTGTTTCTGGCATTTTGTGTTTGAATGAAATTTGAAACAATGTAAAAAAAAACTGGCCAATCAAAATTCCGTGATGAAGAAATTCAGTATTCTGCAATTTATTACATTTCTCTAAAGGATGAGTAGGATTAATTATATTTACATTATGTAGTATGTTATACTGAACGTATAAAGACACCTGCATCAAAACTTCAAAAAGTGATTAGATTTAGTTGTATTTTGGGAAAAACGTATAAGAATGTACTTTATTTTTACGAAAACTTTCACTAGACAATTATTACTTATTAATTATTTAGAGAAACGACACGCATGTCTGTTACTGGAGATTCTTCGAAGTTCGTTTGTATTACACACAATGTTGATGGTTTTTGTGAGCATCCTATGGTTTGTAAACCCCTAATGGCTGTCCCAGATTAGCAGAAAAAAGTTTATCATAACATGGTACAATATGGTGAAATCGCCATGTCTAAGTAGAACACACTGAGTCAATATCACTAAGTGAAACCTAAGTAACAGTGAAACTACTACTTTTCAGAAGTAGAACCATTATTTCTCCAGCTTCGTCTGCCACAATAACGATAGCTATAGGATATACTTAATTTGATCGATGGAGTGAATCTAGCAGAGGTAAGTCTAGGATCTCCCCCGATTATCGTAGCTGACTGCCTGGATGCTCTTCTGGTATTCGTAACTTCTTATTCTGGATTTATTTCTTCGTCGGTTGGAAGTTAATAATTGTGCAAATCCACTTTTGAAATTCATCTTCTTAATCAGTACTGTATATATTTTGGTTTGTGGTATATTACCATCATTGAATTTTGCAATGAAATATAGGTTTTGTATTGTACAAGTTTTAAGGACATTCCTACATTATTGGCATTCCTACAAAAGAAAAGAGAAGAAGAAAAAAAAAACAAAAAGAGAAAGAAAGGAGAGGAAAAGAAAAGAAAAGAGGCCCTGAAAATTTTATTAAAATGAGAAAAGACGTCCAAAACTTAATCTACTTACTCTAGATGTGGGGCGGCTTAATAAGTAGCCCAGATTCTCAACTTTCTGGGAAATTAGATGCACAATCAAATATTAGTGCGGTGCCATACAAAACTAAGACGGTGGCATACAATATTAGTTACCTTTTTCTTTGAAGTCGGTTTTTTTTTTAATGTATTATAGATGTATTAATTCGCGTTTTGCGAGTGGTCGTCGGCCATAAAGTTTCAAGGCCACTAACAAATTACTGTTAAATTTCCAACATTTGTCGTATCAGCTGCACGCTTTGTGGTGTATGCCTGTTAATCATATCCGCATAACGTGGGAGAATACAATGCGTTTAGGGGAAGCAACACTGCGTAAGTGCTACTTAATCCCTCTTTTATTGTGGAGAATAGGCTACACTCCATTAGCAATTATGTTCGGGCTAAAAGTTAAGTACTAAATTATATGTTTTCCGTTGGAGCGCTGACGCTATTCAGCGGTATTGGTGTGTATTACAGAAAAAGCCGTAACGATGTCGTTAATGAAAAACAAGTCTAAAATATTGTTTTTCAGAGCTTCTTTCAAAATATTTTGAGCAAGATACATTGACATACTATTGAAATGCAAAAATGTCAAAAACAGAGTAACAAATAATTTCACTCGCTTAAGAGGAATGGAACTATATCGAGACATGCTCAATGCAGGACAATTTAGGCTTCTTTTGATAAAAGGAGTTGTGTCTTTATGCACACATTCTCATGGACTTAAACTATCATACTCCGCTCCTTGATACATGCAGAAACGTCTTAATTTGTTAAAAACGAGAGACTGGCATAGTAAATGATCAGCTTCAGCATGGCCGAACGCTTTCAACGACTATGCACCAATACTGGACCGTTATCCAAATATTTCGGCATGCTCAATACAACTAACACGTTGTAATTCACTACTATGTGTGAACTTATTAACCCAACCGAGAACCGTTGTGAATACCTACATATGTGTAACCGGTCACCAATGAGATTTTGTAATATTTTTTAGGTGTGGCAGAATAAGCTATAAATATATGTTGCACGATATCCTGTATAGCGACTGAAAATTTGTATTCTTCCATTTTAAAAAACGTTTTCTTTAAAGTTAAATTTAGGTACTTTAATGTGGCAAATAACAAATATTTTTTTATGCCTGACTTGTTAGTGACAACAATTAACAGTAAACTAGTCTGAAGTACATAGATGATTAAACTAACTGAATTTTAAATTAATATTAAAATAAAAATTGTTACAATATAAGAGAGAATTACAAGATTAGAAAAGAGTATCTACTATTATGGCAATATATCAGAATCCTCGGGATAATTTATCACTTATTTAGTATGTAAGTCTCTGTCTAGTACTCTGTCTGTTAAAGTCGAATAATATTCTTAAATATCACAAAACAAAAAAAAAATGGTTAATAAAGAGTGATGAATATAAAGAATTAACAACAGCTGCCAGGGTAAATATATGTTTAATTATTTAATTGTTTTCTACATACAATATATAGAAGTTTCAAATTAGAAGTATTTCAACTTTAATGTTAGACTAGAAAAAAAAATAGGAGACCAGATTTACAGAAAGCATCGAACAATCATACATCACCTGATTCTGTATCGGAAACTAACTTGGCATCATCAAGAGTTGAAAATTATGACTAAAACTGAATGAATTAAAAAATAAGATGATTAAGACACAGCTCTAATCATCTCCCAATGATGGTATCTTAGTTAACGAGGCATATATCCTTGAATGATATTTGTACGGTGCTTTATAGAAGACTAGTCTCCTATTTTTCGTTTATCTGAGGTGTTGACTTTTCTCCCAGGGTTATAATTATTATTGGTATTAATAAAACGATAATAAAATGTAAAAATGATTAGTCTTTTTGTAATTGATAATTATTGCAATGTAAATAAACGATAAACACGATTTTAGAATGTTATCAAAATTGTCCTAAATATTACATAAAATATTAAATGTTTCGTTCCATTTTGTAAAGCTACATAAGATTTTATAAGGATATGTGAGGTTTCATCAAATTATATACAGCTTAATTTAGGTTAATTAAAGTTTCATTCAAGTTTTTATAAGGTTTGATAATATTTTGTAAGGTATTATAAAATTTCACGTGGCTGTATAATATCTTATACTGTTTTAGAATACTTTATAATTCAATGTAAGGCTTAATAAAGGTTTAAATTATATTTAAATTAATTTTATTATTAATTTTATTATTTTTTGTATTACAAAAATTTACATGCAGAATGAAGATGATGGAAAGCAGAATTTTATGTAAAATCTCCAGTTTACGCCACACAATTCTATTATGATTCTACAAAATATACTATCAGATTACGTTAGACTCTTTAACGTTCTATGAGATCTTATAGTATTCAGATTTCCTAAAAGCTTATCCAGATCCAAAATATTGAATTCAATTAATTAAAAAATTATAAATAATTCTTTAGGATTTTATAGGATTCTATAATAGTTTAATACGATACGATAATACTTTAAAATACAAGAAGATGTTAGATGTTAGATAAGATATAATTTTAAATTATTCTATTCGATAATATTCCATAACTTTATATCATTCCAAGATATTCCATATTTTATAAGGTCCTTTATGGGCCTCTAAGATTCCAAAATACTCTATAGAATTTCCTAAGGACTTATAATAAATATCCTAGAACAGTCTATATCAATCTCAAATTCAACGAGGATGGATTTAATTTAATAATTTGAATGAAGAGGTTTAAGCTTTTCGGAGTTCATGTTATCTTCTTGTTAGTGTCCGATCTGTTATACCTTTGTAAAGTATATAAAAGAGCGGAATGAGGATATTCCAGACAGTGTCAAAAATTTTTGCGAAGATAGCATGTTACGTTGTGACCAAAATCTCGTCTTCTTAATGTTTACTGTTTTTTTTTAACAAAGCGAATTTTTTTACCCAGAGTATAACTGCAGATTTTGGTGGCGCAAGAGAGTCTTCACTAAATCCTACAATCGCATAGCTAGAGTAAAGGTAAAGTCAAAGTAAAGTCAATATGGTATGGAAATATAGGAAGTCGTCTTTTAGCTTCTTACCTCTGAAGGAAATTTGTCTATTGCTAGATATTAAAATTTCTACGTTTCAGCTTTAACAATTCTTTATTCAAACACTGATTATGATGATGTAAGAATAATAAGAATTTGGGTTTATCGAGGCGCAGCTCGTTCTTATTTCTATAGGGTGACAAGAATGTAGTGAATGGCCACTTGGTTTCCTCCATGTGGAGCTACTTAAAATTGTAGGAAATATAAAATGTCAGCATAGAAATTATTAAACGTTTAAGTCAAAGTGTTTATATATGTGCCGGCCAATATCACATTGTTAATAAAAAACAACTTAAAATTTTTGTCCAAAATTGAGTCATTTGCTTTATATATATATATATATATATATATATATATATATATATATATATATAGTTTTTTTAAAAACATCTATATTTTAAGCGGCAATTTAAAATAGACTATGATGACATCATAGGTCAAAAACAAAATATGATAAAAATTAAATTTGTTTATCAATAAATCTCCTTTTTCAAAATTAAGATTGTCGTGTTTCGTCATTTAATAAGAACACCGTACGAAACTATACCATCACTCTGTATACTCCACTTTAATGAAATTTTTGATTTCATTTAAATTATATTTAAGTTAAATATATTTAACAGCAATGTTTGTATTCTGTCGTTCCGATTGGTTAAATAAACGGATTGTATTTTCCCTCTTCTGTGCTAAAAATTTCTTAAAGTAGTCTTATTTCCCAGTCTGCGATAAAAACGAAAAGTCAATTACCTATGCACTATGTCGTTAATATTTAAACTTCCTCGTTTTAAAAGTTGAAAACAAATCGGTAAAACATTTTGCTGTCCCCAAAACTGCCCTTTGATGTACATCGTAGGATCGAACATCTGAATAGAGGAGAGGTAATTTGTCGGAGTATAAATAATTCTGGAGCGATTTGCTCGGCCACTAAAAGGGCCCTATCAGTGTTCACTGATCGGTACCGGAACTTGTATTCTCATGTGGCATTTGGCCTTTCAGCACGTATCAGCTCACTTTGCTGCATTTACTGACTCACTCGCTCTATGCCGATTCCGTGACCTCGGCAAATCCACTCTGTTGTTCGATATCCTTTAGCAGTTTACCCTAAGAGCTTTTCCAATTTTTCAGTGTACCGGTCACCGACTTACAATAACGTAAATGGATTTCTATTCTGTATATATGTGTACTAAAACATCTTACTAAATGGACACATATTCATTAAATGTATTTTCAGACAAGAGATCGTACTTATTAAATGTTTTGTTTCAAATATTAAATTTAGTAACAATGATTATATTAGTGGGATGGTGAAAAGTCATTCAGATGTTAAATTAAAAAATAGCTGTGTTGATAATTAGCTTATATTGAAAGATAAATAATTTTTTTTGTTACCCAAAGATGGGATAAATAACAATCTAAATCCTTCACAACTTTCCGTATTTTAATTTTCACCTAGGTAGTAATTATGCTATTTATTTTATTTCTATTTCTCTCCATTGTTTAGTATATTATAGCCAATTAAAAAATAGAAACAAAACAAAAGGAAAAACATTATTATAAAAACATTAAAAGAAGGAGAGAACAAAGTTAGTAAATGTTTTCTAATGTTTGAAATATGATATTCAGTCTGCAAGTTACTA
Source organism: Rosalia funebris (assembly GCA_037954035.1). Classification (NCBI taxonomy): domain Eukaryota; kingdom Metazoa; phylum Arthropoda; class Insecta; order Coleoptera; family Cerambycidae; genus Rosalia; species Rosalia funebris. Next base: position 11,625,509 of record JAZFAV010000004.1, read on the forward strand.
ATGATTAAAAAGCTATATTTCCAATGAACACTAGTATGTAAAAGAGGATAATGTACTGAGCAATTTAATGTATGTAGAATATGAAGTACCACAGGACACAGAACTGAGACCCATACTTTTATAATTCGGCTACGTTTATCGTTAATGAGGTGGTATCTTTTCAAAACTGTAGATACTGGGCTACAGAAAATTAACCTATTATGTGGAACTTTAGGAGATAGAATAATTGATCCATCCTTTAATAGGTAACTAGTTAAGTGTCAAAATTGTGGTTTTCAATTGAACACTCTCCCCTTAGTGTGCAAAAAGTGTCTTTGCAGCTAGATGGTGCGTCAACTCATAATTATAGAATTATTCACCAGCGGTTGAACGAACATTTTTCAATCTACTGAAAAGGAAAAATAGTCTTTTTGAACTGTGGCCTCCTAAGTCCTCCGCTATTATACCATTAGATTTTTATTTATAGGGAACAGTGAAGAATAAAGTTTACAAAACAAGGCCCAGAAATTGAGAAGAACTTTATGCCAAAATAATACGAGCCTGTCGCGAAATCAGTATTCCAAAGCTGAGAAGAGTAGCTAATCATAATCGTAAAAAACTGAGAAATGAAGTCAAATTGAAGAAGAATTAGTTGAGGGAGGCTATCCGATGATTAATTAAAGTTGTTATTTATGTGTTATTAGTAAATATCTCAAAAACTATTTGTTACTTTAAAATATTGTTTTCTTTACTTATTTCAATTACCAAAACTTAATTGTTTGTTTTATTTTCTTTTAAAATGTATTCTTAGTCAAGTCGTCATTTCAGTAATCAATATTTCCTTTCTATTTCATGGCATCCTATTAAATTGAAAACCAAAATTGTAACCTAATTAGGCAAAGTTCACAAGTTTGCCGAAAAATAAAAAAAATAAATTTGATAGTAGGGCTCAAACTTAAATTATGAACAAGTTTCTAATATTTTTTTTCGATATCTTCAACACGAAGTAAAATATCGGGAATGGGTCCCATTTGAGGGAGGGGCTAGCGTTGGCTCAGCTTTTTACTTAAATTTCAGCTGGTTACTTAGATATATACGTCTTATATAATACTATAATTGTGATAAAACTCAAATTTTGATTTCAAAAAATGACGAAAATATTCGACATGGTACATATTATTTGAAAATGACGCATGGTATATATTATTCGAGACAAGGATGAAAATTACCTGGAAATTGAGCAGTAAAACATGGATAAGTAATTATAACCTAAAACTACAAAAATAGAAGTAGCTAAGCATACCACTAAGTACACTACGTACGTAGTGGAATGCTACTATTCCACTAAGTGTAATGTAATATTTCGTAGATAAGTGCTCGTGGAAAACTTTCCTGTTTATATTAATGCATAGAAATTTACAGCCTCTTCATCAGACTAAAACTACAAGTAGAAATATATTGTACAGCTTGTCAAGAATAGGAACAATTGTGGGATTTTCCATATATGTGTAGAAGAAGGAGTGAGGTAGCATTCGGAGGAAAAAGGATGTACTTTACGAGCGGCCATATTGAAATCTGTTTTCATTCAAATTGCATATACATCACTCTGAAAAAGTCAGAATGCAACTGAGTAAAGACCAGACTCTTTACTGCACCTCGTGGACTGTCCGATATCGCAGTTTTGAGACTTGTTCCTATTCTTGACGGGCTGTAATTCTCTAACGATGGTTGTATAGGGCCAATAGCTACGAACAAAACTTATTTTTATTAATATAACTGAACGTAATCTCAAAAGGCAAAGAAGTGAAATTTAATAAGTAGTCCTAAAGCTACGAGAAACAGAATCTATATACTTACTGTTTTATTCTGCTAAAAGTTCTATCCTATCTTCATTATTCTACATATATCTATATATAAAATTCAAATCAAAGCAACGGTAATTGAATAAGAGCACAAAATGAATGGCACAAAGACGGACGGTCTCTTGTAAAATAACGGAGAGGGTTAGCTAGACCCTCCGTAACCGGATATATTTACCAGAAACCTCGATCCAGAGTCCCAATCCATGAATAACAATGTAAAAGCGACCCGGCCGAGTTCTGCCTCAATCATCTTATCGGCAAACATATCGCGAACATGTGGATGGAATCCCAATTCACCCCACATATCCAATAACTCTGTCCTATGCACAGATCAAAATTTAAATTTATCTCCTACTTTGATATTCATCGTTCGAGAGTATCTATCGGCTATTTAATTGTATTTTAACTAGTCGCAGATGATTTAAATAAATTGAGCTCGTGATAATACTAACTCCATTTTGCTGTAGAGTATGCTACGATTAATATCATAGCTTGCTGAAATATCTCATAATCAAGGCCTTAGTATTACATGTTGTCATTATTATTATTATTGTTGATTATTAAATTTAAAACTTTATACATGATCTCATTATTATTAATTTAATGTAAAATAGAGAAGCTCTAGTAAATGTGTAATAAAGCCACATCTCAATTTTGCTTTAGGAATGGCGATGTTGAGGTCTTGTATAACTGAATACATAAACTAAAAAAGAGCAAGGTTTTCGTAACTGCACAATAAAACTCTATATTAATTTTGCGTTAGGAATTACGATACTGTTGAGGTAATGTATAAGTGAATCATAGTACTCTAAAATGTTTTTTATTTCAGGAGGACTTTTAATAGGGTCATAAATCAGACCGTGGAAAAATGTATGTATGCATAACCAATTTTAGGCGGAAGAAAATCTTGTAGAGTAAAATATTTAGTCTACAAGATTTATTTCACCCAGTTATATTTGGGTTAAAATTAGAGCCATTTTATATATTTCTTAAATAATTGTATTTGCATCCACTCAAATATGTTTAGATATAAGAATTTCCAGATGTGGCACTATGAGAAATAGAATTTAAGACTAAACAATTAAAAAGCTTGACACGATATGTCCAAGTGTTTAGTTTTTATTTCGCGATTACTGATGATACTACTTCTACATTTTGATTCCTTTTGGCTACGGTTATATCTGCTATTTGTCTAAAAAAAAAAATGAGGATGACGTGAGTATAGCTTCTAAATATTTGTATTTGCAAACCAAGCAAATCTCGTCATTAAAAAAAATCATCTGAATTATGTGCAGTGTTACCCTTCGTATGCTGTACTAATTTACTTATTATAATAAGTAAGCCAACAATGATTTAATGTGATATAACATCTTATATTTCTACTTCATGATGTATATAAGTAGTCAACTTCGATGAAATATCTAATTGAATTCAGTTTTCTTTATTTATAGTTGGTTTACAATGTCATTTGATTGTTTTAAAATATATTGAACGATTACGTCAGCTTTTTAGAATGAGTATCTTGTAAAATTTGAATAGAAAAATCTTTTCTATAAGTTTTGCACTTAACAAAATAGACACAATTGTACTTATTGTAGAACGAATATCTCTAAATTCCTTTTGTCATCAGTTTGTTTGTCAGACGATAAGAGTTTTTATTAAATAGTAATATTTAATATTGGCGCATTCGCCATTTATTGCTATATATATGTAGGAACAATTTTAGTAGTTATTTTAAAAATTCAATAATAACTAATTACAAACTTACCGTAAGTGCTAATGCATGTAAGAAGTTTCGGTTATATACTATGAGGCATTCGTACTTGATTTATGATTTATTCGACACTTCTCCATTATGCTCTTGAGATCAATTATTATATGTCGCCAGTCGCCATTATTGGTGTTTATGTTCCATAATTAATTAACTTATACGTAATGTACTCCACTATATACTCGTATATTATTCACAATTATAGAATTTTTGCATTTTACATTGAGACTAAATGGGTGCCAGCTATATACTAGACATATTAATTCTAATAATATAAGAATTTTTGCATATCATTTCCTTGCAATTTAACAACTATACTCTCAAATGAACATTTTCTCTGTTTTCTATTAAATATCCTTTCTCATTTAAACATCTGAATTTCATTACAGTGGCCACAATTTTTACACCCTTATGACATTTACGGAATTTGACTTGGCTATCTGTTAATTTCATTTGTTAAGTACTTATGTTAAGTCTATGTTGACAATTACCTATTAAGAATATTATAGTTCCATTTCAAATTTATTTTGGTTGTCATAAATTGCCTTAAATTATAACGCAGTAGATACAAAAGCCTACTTTAGAAATCATTGTCTAAGTTCAAATTCGGTCAAAGAAAAAGTACTTCAATACTATTTCCACCTATAATTTATAAACATACTTTCACTTTATATGGGTGTCATTTGTATGTATTTCTGTTTTCATATATTTATTATAAAAACATTTCTGCTCAAGTTTTTATATTATCGTTTTATTTATTATCTTAGCAATAACTGTATAACTTTATCATAAACTAGGACATCTTTTCCTGAAATTAACCTGTTTTTATGTTGTTGCACAATAATCAAATTCCTCGTAAACTATTTCGAAAATTTATTCATTACTAATAACTTATTCGATATTAGAAGATATTGCGTCAGGATCTATATCAATCTATTAGTCAATATATATCAATATCAGACATATGATAAACATTGTAAAAGTCATTGATAATAACAACCTAAGTCCAAACTAAATCAGAATTATAATCTACTTCTTGTCATTCATTTTCTTTAATAACACTAAATAAACGTTTATACTATACAATACAGTGTCGTTATAAAATGTAACTAAACTAGTGAAAAGAAGAGTTCTTAACATTCCATATGATGTCAAACTTGACTATGACCTAAGTATCATGTATCTAAATGCCATGAATCCCTGCAATATGGTTTTTTAACTATCTTGTACAAGAAATTTGTAGGTTTCTCTGTCTGAAAAAGCTTAATTAGCAGGCGAGTTATTAGAATTTATTAGCAGATACTTGTAGCAAATATATTACAACTCTTTTACATAATAACTGTAATTTCTTGTAGTTTTCTTACAAGAGTGTATTTAATATTAACCTTATAGAGATATAATATATAAGAGACAATAAAGAAGGTATTTAATACGTCCTAAAAGTATCAATCAATGATTCACCGTGTATACAGGATGCCTAATTGGGAACTATAGGATGTGACTTGTGAATAAAACTAATAATATTGGACAAATTGAGGTTTCTTATTCTTTAACATCAAATGGCAATGATACGCCTACAAATTGAAAAAAATATAGTTTATATAGTTCATATATATATATATATGTATATATATATATATATATATATATATATATATATATATATATATATATATATATATATATATATATATAAATATATATATGTAAATTAGTTTTTCATGAGCACTAAAACAAATCTTAAAATAAACTAACTGCCCTTTAATCGGCGGCAATAGAAATAACCGAATTCATTAGGGTTAAAATTCGCAATGAAACGACTGTATAAGAGCAATTATTAAGAGGGTTAGTCACGCAAACCGCTAACTAAACAGTATCCAATCAAGTTCACAGTCACTTTGCAACACACTTATCAGCTCGACGATCAGGACACGCGGCCAAAACTTCATGAAAGTACGCGCACCCGGCACTTCAGATGTGCACGTGAACACTTGATTTATAATACTTACACCCTAAAGTGTATTTTATTGGAATTAATAATACACTTGCGCCTTTTGCGAACTGCAAAAGTCGAAAGTCGAGCACCGAAACGGTAGAAGATCGTTTATTTTTAATGGCCGTTCCACAAGGGTGTTGAATAATTTACAACCGATAAAGTTTTAGTGTACTTAATCGTTTACAAAGCACTACTATAGTAAAAAAGGTTTAGAGTCTTTATTACGGTTTTAATGGCATATTAAAATACCTCTTCTCATGCATCACAGTGTGTGCTGAAATTTAATGCCACCATAGCTTCGGTTCTTTAATGTATCATCTTCAATTTGAGTAAAACTATTTCAAACAAGAGATACTAGTACTTAAATTATTCACTAATGCAAGAGGTATATTACAGAGAAGTGTTTAATTAAATAAATAGAATGGTGACAACTTTAAAACATAAGTACAAACCCTGGAACTAGTTTACATGAATTTAGGATGTATGGGGAATTGCACTGTCCTTTTGATTTCTTTTTATATACAGTAAAGTTCCAGTAATCCGGACTCTATATGTCATGCATTTATTATTACATTATATGTCTCCTAATATGGAATAAATCTGATTCTACAATCTATATTCTACAAAAGTAAGTGTATCTTAGATGAGCCATAATCTCACCAACAAAGCGCTTTTATTAATTGATAATTCCCCTGCTAATACGTATATGAGATGTAATTGACGTAACTATAACATAATCTTCATAAGCAAGAGTTTCATATATGTGTGAAATAACATTTATGTCTTCTGTAGGCATCAGGAGACACAAAATGTCCCTTCGTGGTTGAAGCGGTTATCATGGTTGAACTGCTCATCAAGGATAGCAAAAATGTGAGATTCTTTATGTATGCGTAGAAGAACTCCGTGTAACATATATATTCATAGATATTCACTTTGCAAAGGTCTCACTGCGATTGGGTAAAGACCAGGATATTTACTGCGTACCTTGTGGGTGGTCCTATATCGCATATTTAAGACTTGTTTCTATGTTTGATGAACTGTACCTAATTCCACATATTCTTTCTTTCTCCTTCGATTCCCTCAATCTTTGCTTTAGCCTATTCTTCTGTGCTCTCTGACTTCTGTCGCCATTTTTTTCATCTACTTTGTCATATTTAACCTATTCTTTTTTTAATTCTTTCATGACTTCTACGTAATTTGTTCTTCACTTGCTCCTTAGCCATCTTCTTCTTCTAAAACATCTCCCAGTTCATCTATTCATCTCCCAGTTCATATTCAATCTTCCATCTAATCAGTTTTCTCTCGCATCTGGTGTATTCATAGTACTATGGATAAGACCACAAGTAATATGCAGAGCTGTATAACCGATGCCGCGTATATGTGGCGTGCATATGGGAAGGTGTAGCGGGAGCCTCGGGTACGTGACGCGGAGTTCAATTCATGCTGTAAAAAAACAAGGTATCACAAAACACTCGATTTGTGCTAGGTATCCAGTTACTGTTTAACATTGAGACCGTGCGTCTGCTTCGCATTCGAAAGAACTAATTCACTTTTCGATCGTAATTACGTACATAACTTGTACAGCACCAGTGTGCGTGCATTACAAAAACATGTCCATAGTGCCAAAGACGAGAAATGGCCACTTGCCGACAATATGAATAAGTTTATTCGGGACTTTCCAGATTTAATGTATGATGGGGTGAAAATAGTGTGTAACGTTTGTGAAAAAAATTTATTGTGTTGGGACAAGAGAGACTGCAAAAGACATATAAATAGTACGGAACATGTTGATATACAAAAGTGCCTGCCACGGAAAACGGAGTTCATTTTTGATCTACTTCTCATGTTAATTGCCTGTCATTTACCACTTACATTACTTCACACACCAGCATTTAAGGACTCTTGGAAGAAATACAATCCTAGATATCCATTACCGACTAGGACCACAGTGCGCAGCTATGTACCATCTGCACGTGAAAAAGTGGAATGTCAGATTAAATCAGCGTGAATAGAACTTCACGTCACGTGATTGAGGCCCCCGCTACTCCTTCCCATACGAGAGCCACGTGTACGCGGCACCGATTATACAGCTCTAGTAATATGTCTACCTAATGTATATTGAAATTAAGCAGTATTCATGAATTTTAAAGGAACGAGAAATTTTATTGAACTATTTTGAAAATATAGCAGCTTTCACATCTTCTTGTGGCTACTAGAATTGTTGTAGAAAGAGTAGAACTTATGCAAAAGATAAGACTTAAGTTTTCTATACCGTGACTACCTGAAGAACTTGTAGCAAACGACAAAAAAAAAACTATATATAAAACTATATTATATAAGACTATATTATAAAAAGTACATATTTATAATCTGTGGTTATAGATACCACTGGAAATGAACTCATATTACAAAATTATATACATTAAAGTCTGTACTTAATACTCACATTAGTGATATAACTTGCCTCGACATAGATAAACTTGGTCTATGTGAGATGCTTCCAGCTTATAAATAAAGTTCTAAATGCAATTTGTACTCTTTAGATGGTGTTTTAGCTGTGTGCGCATCACGTTTCTCATTTGATATGATTCGCGGTGACAGCACTGGATGGTCGGCAATTTCTGGCGAATTAGGGGCTTGACGCAACCAATGAAGCGTCGCGACGAATATCTTCCCCATTTCATAACGGCTCTTTTCGGCGATAAAATTAATGAAAAATAACGTATAAAGATTCTTTCACAAGGTTTTCCTTAGGAACAGGAAACCAGTTGTATGTTTTAGCAATGAATTGTATTTATGTCTAACATGTGGTACACTAAGAATTGTTTTAGTATATTACTGTAGAATTTCATATAGCCATAAAACAATCAAGAATATATAATTTTTAATAGGCCAGGAATACATGTAGTTTTTATTTGAGTTATTTCATTATCTTCCTATAATTCTTGACAGTTTGTTATATTAAAATGAGCATTAATGATTTAGCTGCTAAACAAATCAAGAGTAGAGAATTTTACACGTAATGCATATAATATAATTATTATTTAAAATTAAACATAAATAATAAGACAAAGTATTTGAAAAATAAAAAAATTCTACCAATATTAACCATTTGTAATTGCATACAGATAACTAATTTTAGATTAGTCCGGTGTTATATTAAATTATATTGAGTTACAATTTATTAGCCAATAGATTATAAAAATAAAATAAATGAATTTACACTATTTATAAAATAATATCATATTCCTCGCTAATAACGAGATACCAAACTAAAAAGAAAAAAAAAAACAATATTTGAGCCCTAGAACATCTACAGTTAAAATTTGTTTCAATATATATGTTATTTTATTATTGACTTTATAATAACAATAACTAAATTTAAAAATAAAAATATAGACATTAATATAAGTTATGATATTGCTTTGCAATCTCTTTCAAGCTCTTTTAAACCTAAATGATATATATCACCAAACAGATTAATTTTATTCAAGTTGCTGCACACGGTATATAATGATGATCGTAAAAGTATATTAGTTCTAGACATTGGTAAGTTGAAAATAGCGACTTGTTTAAATGTACTCCTAGATACATAGAAATATAATTCACTCAACAGACTAGTTCAATCTATCTCATTATAAACTAATTTGTAACAAAAATTGATACTATATAAAACACGTTTAATATGTAAAGATGGTATTCAATTGCATCAATCAATAATTGAAGATCAAAGCCATCTGAATAAAATCCGTACTTTCGAAAGTACAAAAATTTTCGTTGTACAGTTTCCATTTGATTGTTGTAATATCAGATAAGTGAAGCACATTCTACCTTTCATTGTATGAATAAGTAATTCATTAATGATAGTACTTTAGAATTCTGGAAGTTCCGACAGTTCATTTATGTGTGAATTGAATTAAAGTTTTGTGTCAATAATTACAAATCTTTCATGACCTCACAGAGAATTAATGCTATGTCATCTACTTTATATTCAAATTCAAGTACTTTTTTTTAAAGAATGCTCATGGTTTTACAGTTTTGAATGATTACTTCAAGTTGATTAGTTCTACACCAGATTAAAATTTTTCCTAATTAAATAGATATGCAATCTTCAGTAGGTTTCACAGAATGATATATTTTTAGGTAATCAGTAAACAAAATAAAATTACAGTATATAACAATGTCATTAATAACTAACAAAAATAACAATGGCCTTAAATTCGATCCTTGTGAGACACCAGATATTACTACCAGATATTACACCAGATATACACAATGATTTTAAACTATAGCCTGTATACGATACATACTGCAACTTCTATAAATATACGATGTAAACAATGTTGAAGTTTGTTGCATTTACAAAAATTAATCTGCGATCTATCCTATCAAAAACTTTTAAAAAGTCTATGTATACCACGTCAACTTAACCCTGGTTATCAATTGCTCTCGACACGTATTGAAGATTGTTAAATTAGTAATTATTGAACGTTTTTCCATAGAACGGAGTTGCAATGGAGATATAAAAAAATTAACAGTGATGAATGCAATTATATAAAGATGTCTTCAACACTTCAGAAAGTTTCATAATAAGAAAATGGGTCTATAATAATTGGTTAATAAAGTGTCATCACCAACCTTAAGTATAGTATAAATATGTGCAATTTTCCATACATTGGGGAAAGAATTCCTTCTCAGAGCTAAATTAAACAATAGCAATACTTTGATAATACTGAACTTATAGTCTTTGATAAAAACAACTGGGACTTGTGTTAATCATCATATCATGTTCTTCACTTAAAAGGAAAGGTATGTAGTAAAATGTTTCTAATTATTAAAAGGTCTTATTCTCGAGATACATGAACGCGTACAAATATGAAAAGTTGAGTAAGGTATGCCCTCCCTATGGTGCCATTTTGACGCCTATGTTAATGACATCCTAAAAATTTGGAATAAATATTTTTTTAATTTTGAATTGGATTGTTTTCGAAACTGTCGAGAGATGGCACTTGTTACTCTCCACTGTGGTAGAGCTTACCGGCAACTACAAGATGCGAGCCTCGTTTGTCAAAGGTATACTCACTTACACTGCACTGGCGATACCCAAGACAAGGTCGAAACCGGTCTGAAATTAGTGGTATCCTGAGATAGAGGATGCTTTGCATTTTCCTTGTGGTTTTCGAGCAATCAAAATCATTGTATTTTAGTGATAACTCTGTTAGACAAAATACGGTAAATTTCGCCATATAATACATAGCTCGTCGCTTTATTCACCGCTCGTCGAAGGCATATAACCAGGAGAATAGCTGTTTTGGCCTAATTTGCTTAGTCCTTATTGTATAAAGCATTTGCAGATGGTGTGGAGATATCTCCCCACATTTGTTTTATTTATTTAAATATATTATATTACTTTCAATTTACATATTGTAGGCAATATACTTTGTTCAATTTAATCAGAGATGCTATTTTAGGTAATGAAAAGGGATTAGATGCATTTAATATTAATAAAACGTAGATATTGTTTTTTCTGGGTAGAAAAAGATATGACAAATAAGATACATCTAATTTAAAAATGAATAATCCTGATTATTGTTTGAAATATTACCATAGTAGTGGTTAGTAGACACCAATGGGATTCGTTACTTACTAAAAATATTAATCGAGGATTCCTTTACTCTGTGATAATTCATAATTCACAACGGAAGCGAGTAAAAACAACTACTAAGTTTTATACCACTATATTTACACAGAACGATGATTCTTAGTTGAATAATCGTTTGAAAATGACATAATATTGTCGAAACTGCAGTCACGTTTCTGTGCAAATATAGTGGTATAAAACTTAGTGGTTTTTATACCACTATATTTACACAGAAAGTTTTATACCACTATATTTACACAGAAAAGTGACTGCAGTCTCGACAATTTCATGTCATTATCAAACGATGATTCTTAGTTGAATCATCGTTTGAAAATGACATAAAATTGTCAAAACTGCAGTCATGTTTCTGTGTAAATATAGTGGTATAAAACTTAGTAGTTGTTTTTACTCATTTACGTTGTGTACTAAAAATATGCTTTTTTCTAAGGATGCAACATTTTTGTTATGCGAATGTGGACTGGACGTCGATAAATATAATTGGTAAAAATAATAATAATTAAAATAAATTTTGGAGCGGAGAAGACACCTTGACCAATAGGTGATTTAGTTGGTGAATATTTAGGATAGAATTATCAAATTAAATAACCAAATATAGTAATCAAATTATTGGACGATACTTCTTTTATGGCATAATAACTGAAGAGCTTTAAATAATTTCTTAATGTCACAGTAACTAGTAAAATTGAAATAAATATTTTGAATCCATATATGGTGATATTTATGGATTTTAGTATGAAATTATTTCAAATATTATGAAACGTGTATTACGAAACATAAAATAGGTATGAACGTCAATGAATTTTTCTAATTCTATCGATAAAAGCGTTCCTATTTGCAAAAACTCTTAGCGTTATTATCGGGATACGGTGACGATAATTCCCCGCCATAAAGCAACCGAAACAAACTTAATGTAATGTAAAGTGTGGCGAATAAAGAGAATAAAGGGCCGAGTTGATAAACGAGCCCGCAAAGAATTCATTTACGGCTAATTTTGACGGCGACAAATCCTATTGTGCTCCGGTTCTCTCACTGTGTATGGAGTCGTTAGCTAAGTAACGCGCCGAATTAAGAGGGTTTCTTTTAGAGAAGCCGGAAACAATACATATACGCATTCATCTTCCGGTCCCGAAGTCGACCGCCTACTAACCAGTCTCCCTTACTCTCGGGGCTTTTTACTATCATACATCACCACGTGCTGCTCGCTGACTTTATTTCTTTTCTTCTCGGAGATTTTACTCCTGATGCTATTTATTTTTAAACAAACAAAGGAATTTTCCATTACCCCGAGTCATTTGTCCATGTTTGGCTTCTTTCCTGAAGTTCCCATTTGAGAGATCGCCAGATGGAGAGGAGTGTCCCTGGACCACCTACTTACCCATTTACAAAATATTTATGCTCATTGTCTAAGACGCTAATGCATTAGAATTATTCGGTTCTTATCTACTATTACGTAATACAAAAATACGGTCTCTATTGCATTACTAACTGATCATCTTAAAGCTTTTAAAGTCAATTATTATATCGATATATGTACAGTTACTAAATAAGTAATAAATAACGGTGTAGGAAGAGGTCCTCTTAATTATTAAGCTAAATTATTCAAGACGTCCTAGTAATGCTTGTTAGTTACTAGACACTCACATAAATATGGTCCACAACCAGTGTTGGACTCCATTTATTCAATGTAAATTTTCTCTACTCCAGTTATACAGTTTTCTTTGTTGACTGATTAATTTAAGACAAATGTTTTAAGAGAAAAACATATGGACTTTTATGAATAAAGTATTCTCTTAATATTTACTATAATGTCGCAAAATTCAATACCAATTACGATCGTTTGGTTCTTCCACTAAAAACAGTTCATATAACGTAACATATATATAATATATTATCATTATCGGTGGCAAGGAGTAGCATTTTAAAGGTTTATGTGAATTCTCTTTAAGATCTACCAATATATCGAATAGTATTCATGTCTTAAATGGGTTTTCTCTCACATATAGAAAACTGTCTGACATATTATAACATATATACATATAATAATATCGTATTTCATGTTTATAAATTATTTACCAATCAGTGGTACCATTTATATATTTATATCCTGAGGATGTATGGAAACTTTTGATATAACAATAATAACATAGTATTTCGGAGTTGAAAAGATTTAGTTTATATTTACGTACCCTAGAGGAAATTGGCATATATCCTAGAATATTCTCGATTCAATGTAAAGTTTTCTGTAATTGGCAGATTTATTTAATGTTAATGTATTAAAATTCGCATACACAGAATTTGACATCCATGATGTCATGAAAACCTTAGACTACGGAAGGAAAGGTTTCACATATAGATGAGAACAAGTACACTCATGTTTAAGGAGAGATGCCAGGCCGCCACTGCGACCCGTAGTATAAATGATATTGTTCCAGCTACCTCTGTATGCGAATATGATACATCACCCATCCATGTAGTCGACGCGGAGCAGAGTGCTGCACTTTCATAAAACCGCGTCGAGCAACTAACCTAGATGCCTATCAAATTCAGTTATAGAGAGACAATACTCTTTTCTTTCGAAACACCTGCTTCTTTCTTGATTCCTGTACCGTCGGGTATAATTTTTTTAAGTATTATTTTTGTCAGTTAGTAAAACTAGAAAAGAAAATGAATATCCACAGATGAGATTCTTACGTTATTAAATAAATAATAGCATGTGTCTAATTACCCAAGACCATTCAGAATAATCAGAAACATTTCAGCATAGAGAACATCATTGTAGAGAACAACATATAATGTCTACAACATGTAAAACTACAAGGCTGGACCTCTACAAAAATAAAATAAACATATCCAATGCTACAAAGTACATTGGCCTTTCTATTTGTAAAAAATTGTTAAACATCCCTAAAAATCTCCTGCGTTAAATAATTTTTTAATGTAATCGATTATAATATTAGGGTGGGCCGTTAATATGACTGTAACATAAATATACTGTGAACAGAGCCACTGGACCGGAAGCGTTAACTGAGGGTTATTAGCTCTATATTAGTGCACCCCATGAGATGACAAATGGCATTAGAAGGGCGAGATAATGCTCATCCCTTCGATGGATATATATAAATAATTAATCGTTGTAATTCAGGAAGTATGAGTGAAATACGAATAAATAAATACTTAAATTATTGTCATTATTTGGCTATATCGATACAGATTTTCTTCAAATCTTTATCGACTTTATTATTATAAATTTATGTATTATTCTGATTGGAATTTTGTGAAGCTAATTAGGATGATATATACGATTGTTCTACTACAAGTGCCAATATAGTTAGACAATATTTCATTAATGCCAAAGGTCGGGAAAAGAGGTCATCTACAGGGATTATTGTCAATTTTGTAATTATGTTGAAATAAATATTTTTGAAAAAAATACTAAGAGCATCGTAGGATATTAAATTCAACTGTTGTTAGTGTTGAATAAGAATTAGTGTGGCAATGTATTCTGCCGGGAATTCTAATGCATCCTAGTTTATTATTAATAAAACACCAAAAACAAGTAAAATTGTATTTTATAGATTTACCACGTTCATAAATATAACTTTTAGAAACCTGGACTTTTTAGGGATTCATGGACAGTTACCTCCTCAATGGAAATTGTAGTACAATATTCTGTATTAAGCCTACACCTAAAACGACTTACACCTAAAATCCGGAACAATGCAAAGATTTGAAATCCGTTAGTTTACTCTCCGTTTCCCTTAAAATAGTTGAATCTGCAATAGGTATACGAAAAAAAAAATCAATATGCTACTAAAAATGAAGTAATTCCTTCAAATCAGTCAGGATTTAGAAAAGGCTTAGTATTTCAACCATTCATAGGTTACATCTTTAATTTTACTGGATATGACTAAATCATTTGATTATATAGATATTTGTTGGTTATGAGCCAAATTACACCATTATGGAATTTCAGAAAACATATTGTATTGGTTTCAAAAGTATCTTTCAGATATATATATATATATATATATATATATATATATATATATATATATATATATATATATATATATATATATATATATATATATATAATTTACAAGAATTAATACTTATATCACACTTGAAATCAATTGAGACGAGAGTTCCACAAGGGTCTGTAGTAGGACCACTTCCACTTCTATATAATATTGTTCATGCAGACACTTCAAAAATTCCCTTATAATGCAATCTTTATATGTACTCTGATGACAGTTTCTCTATAGTTTTTTATCTTTTGATTCTTTCGCGGTTTCTCTAATTATAAATAATGATCTTAAAACTATTTGTGAAGGTACATTAAAAATACACCGATTATAAATGTTGCTAATAGTCAAAATATCGCTTTTGGTAGACTGCATTAACTTCATAACATTAATGGAATAAATATTAAGATTAATAATGAAATAATTGTTTCAACTAGGGTTGTAAAAAACCTCGGATTTCGTTTGATTCTACATTGAAACTTTCTAGTCACATGAATGACATGTAAGAAAACATTTTTCTTCTTAAAACAGCTGTATTTTGTAACAAAATATTTAGTCACACGAATTAAAATTTTGCTTCGAGAAGCAATAGTTTCATTTTATTTGTTTTCACAGATATAGTGTTCAGACCCTGTCTGACAGTAGGACAAAAATCATTTACAGAAAAATAAAAAATGTCTGTGTAATACATTTTACAACTCTATCACCATTTAACTATATTTCCTCTTACATTCGTGCATTTATATTTTTATTGAACACTAACAGTAGATATTTAAGACAAATAGGAAATAAAATTTCCATATAATTTCATCGAAATGAAATGTTTTAAGCCTCTTTTTCGTGTAACTACTTAGTTAAATTTTTCAGTTTGTTTACTTATATGCTAAAGGAGTGTTGTAAATCAACTTCATCCACTTTACTTTTGGAAGAAATATGTACTTGTTCCTTTGTTTCAATAGATGTATTGTAATTATTATTATTATATACTGCTATGTTTTCTTTAAGTAGATTTGTCTTGAATCTATAGCATGGTTATCTTTGTATTACTGTTAGTTAGTTTTAGATCAGGTATTATATCATTTTTAACATAATGTCAGTCTTTATTTTCTCGATTCTACTGATATTGGAAAAAAATAAGACTAGAAAAACTGATTTTATTCAAAAGATTGATTTCCCTGACCACTGGTTTGACATTATTTACTTTTTCTTGGCTTCTAGATGGATTGGTTAAACAAGTCAGACTAGAAATTACTGTCAACATTTCGTCAATAATTGCATGTGCTTTCTTAGGACTAAGGAAGAAAAATAGACAATCTTCTTAACACGTATCTTGTGTTTTTACTTCATGAAAAACTTTTATTCTTTATTTTTATTATAACTAACAATAATTAGTTACTTTTACTATTTTTTCAACAAACTTTTTCTTTTATAAACATGGCATGTCTTTAATATTGATATTTGTTGTTTAAATATTTTTTAATTTATATTCGTGAATAATAAATTTAGTGATTTTGAGTAGTGACTAACATTAAATGTAACATTAAAAAATGATGATAGTATCACCACTTGAAAACAAATAACTACCAGGAATTAATATTGACCTAAGTTGTTTGTTCTTATAATTTTTAGATCTGCAGTAGGTACTTTTGCCGTTTACAGTACGCATTTTATTTAACTTACTGTTATTACTTCCTCAATTACTTCATTCCCAAACGTTACTATTTCCGTATATGTTCACAAATAGGTTTGTATCTACATAAGCCCCTACGGCGTTACAGATTTAGCGTGTCCATATTGTCACGCTAAAGAAATCTGATAATCTAATTCCGGTATATCGGCAGAGGCTCACCATCGCTGTCAAATATTTCACTCACAGTCCGGTGAGCAGACATTAAGGGACTATCTTTTATTGGCAATTTGTCCGCTTTTATTATGAACTTAGACGGATATTTCCATTCCATTTCACTCACACGAGGAGAGAAATTCATCGGGAAGCTCATTAATTCCAGGACTATTTATAGTGGACATTTCAGTGTGATTTTTCCAAATAAGGTCGTATCGATAATAATTTGTATATAAAAATATCCGTTATTGAATTCGTCGCGAAAAATAGGTTGATAGTCATATAATGTTTTGTATGTTACAATAATTTAAAGAGTCTCATAGAGTGATCGACTTTTTTCTCCAAATATTTACGAATTTGTACGACTTAGATAAAAATAGGCGTGTGTCATTGCCTCTGGCAGCAACCCCTAATTCAGTGTCATTTTCTCATTCATTTTTAGCTTATAGTGTCTACAGCTGTTCGCTTCGCATTATTTTGAAAATAATAAATTTTATATAAATAATAAGTGACATAAAAAAGTGCAGATAACATAATGGGATTATGGATACTTTTCTACGTAGAACTGTTTGGATTTTTTTATGATGACTTTCGAATATTCGCTCACATTCTGTGTTAACACAGTTTATAAAATAAACTGTTTCTCGTTACTTCTATATGTCATTATATAAATTTTTTTATTTTACTTAAAAATATCTCACTTAAACTAATTATTCTATTTCAATATAATTGAGAGTACGTAGTTATTAAAGACGTGAATGAGTGCGAAAAAGTTCAACCCTGACAACGGTGTAAATGTTTTGATTGACTGGAATGGAATAGAGGAATAAATTTTTAATGGCAACTCTCTTTGATAGGGGAGATGACATAGGAGAACAGACGACACCGGTATTGGCTATATCACTGTTCTCAATTTTTTTATTCCAATCTCTCCTCACTCGTAGTCAACCTGTATATTTCATGATAATTTCCTTTGCTGCAGTATTTTTATTGTCGTGGCGTACTAAACTAAAATACAATGGGACTTTTCTCCCATCTCTTACAATTTCTTGATTAAGTTGCAAATTATTAACGTCGTAGGCGCTTCATTTTGTCCTAATTTTGAGCAAATTTCCCTTAATGCAACTGTAAATGATCGCTCACTTTTATAAAACAGTTATACACAAACTGTTATCATGTCATGTCAGTCGTTAAATATTAATGCCCTATCATTGACAGAACATAAATGGTACGTAATTCAAATCCTATAGTTGCAAATGAGACATCCTATATATTAAAACGTAAAATACAATCAAGTGTATTCTATTTTAGAGATTTTCTTTTGTTTGGAAACGATGTGAATTGTAAAAGGTTCAAACTGAATTAAAGCTTCCATAAAGAGATGAAGCTGTGTCGTGTTTAGAATTTTCTTTGGGATCGTGCAACAAACCCTTAATTGTTTATACCTTTATGGTAGGGATATAGATATCTATTTTGCCATCTCCCTTTATTCGGAATTATGAGGCAAGTAATTATGAGGCAAATGTATACATTCCACATATTGTACATTTGTTAAATAAAATTAAATCAAGAGGTTCGAAGAATTATCTGAAAATTTTATTTATTTCAATGTTAGTATTGTACACATTTAATTAAAATTAAATAAACACATGCACAGTATCTAGGAACTCATGTAAGTAAGCGCTGTTTTAATTACTGATAACTAATTACTTATTTTGATTAGTATTTTCCACTTCTATGAACAAAAAATTAAACGCTTAAGTTATCGGGGAAAGTAGAATGTCGTGCATGTTCATAAATGCACATGTTAAGTGAATCGCAGCAATTGACAATAAAAAATTAGATTTTATTCAAGAATAATATAAAAAGACAGTGCCAGCCACTAGTAGGTATAAAGAAGTAACACTAAATCTAAGTCGAGATGTCGTCAAATCCAAGTTATAAACACGCGAATTTCATTGATTGTATGTAAAACTCAATAAACAGTATTCCATTTTTGGCAGCCGCATAACCCTCGTAATACAAAAATATTTAAAACATTAGGAATCTAATGGTAAAATAAAATAGATGAAAGTGTGAGAATTTCGCCTGTGATTTGCCAAAACATTTTGTGTAAAAAACTCCCTGTAAGTATTTAGTAATTACTCCACTGTCAAGTAATATTAATAAGGGTAGAATAATAGTTTGTAAATATTAAAATCTATTGTTCTTTGTGCATGAATTATTAAGGAATATGTTTAATTTAAAAATATAATTGAACCTCCGTGCCATGACGTAATTAAATTTTATCTAATGAAATAATTTTTCATCCCTGTGGACCAGGCAACCACCAATTCAGTCAAAGTAATCCATCTACCATTTAAGAGATGACTCTGGCATCAAGGTTACGTTAAGCTTGATACAACAATACTGTCAAGCGAAATAAACGCATGTAAATCATTGGTTGATTAGTTGACTGTTATTTGACAAGGTTACTTTCCTGATTGTTTTATGCCACATTATTTTACAACTATTAATTGAAACTATATAATTTTTAATATGATTCACTTCTATATTTGCATTTAATTTAAATAAATTGTAATCCACCTTAAATAAATTCAGCGCAGTAACGCAACAAGATCAATAGGAATGTATTTAATACTTGGACATGGTAGCATATGCCTCTGAATAGAAATATATTTGCATGTAGGTAATATATACGCAATTCAGAAATTTCACTGCTAGTAATATAGAAAATAAAGTGAAAATTGTAGTGGATTAAATTATATTTTACATAGTATTTCTAAATAATGGCTAAATGAGCACAAATAAAAATAAATGAAAAAGTTAAATTGCGTTGAAAAATTGTAGTTGTGCAGAATATTGGTTATTAATAAAACTAATTCACCATCCTAGGTTACAATACAAATGATATTATTGGAGACACTTATATAAGATAATTTGACAGCTCACTCATATATGTTAGCAACCGCAGAGCAATCACTTAATATTCATTATCTCTACGTGGGGAAATGCCTACCATATAGTCAAATATGGTGTATCTTAATTAATCGATGTTTTATCTTAATGGTTCTATAATCGATATAACCGAGAATATTGGAGTAATCTGAATTTTCACTAAATGGGCGCAATTCATACTGAATTTAATTGTTAGATGGAATCTCTGTTAGATAATTGAAGGCGTGTCTTACTTTCACAACATTTTCATGGAGATGAGTTGGTCTACGGTCACCGGTCTTTCCTCTTGTCCGGTCAGCGCAAGCGTCGGCTACGTTATCACAAAAGAAAAAAAAGTAGGTCTAAAAGACTATCAAGTGATCGCCACTGATACTTGATTTGGAACTTGTCAAGAATAGGAACAAGTCTCAAAACTGTGATATCGGACCGCCCACGAGATGTACAGTAAATAGCCTGGTCTCTACTCATTCGCACTGAGACCTTTGCAGTGAATGTCGAGTATGTATGAATGTATACAGAGTTCGATCTAGCTGGGCCTAAAGTGCATCTTTTTCTTTCCGAATGCTGCCCCACTCTTTATTCTACGCATACATAGAGAAATCTCACACTTATTTATATCCTTGACAAGCTGTATGTGTGTTAGAGTCTTTCCTTTTGGCTTTCGAATAGATCCTTTATCAAAGTTCAAATAGTTTCTAAGGTTTCGTCTTCTTTTGGAAGAAACTTCAAGATCCTAGAAGATTGTTCTAAAAGAACTAGCGTCTAAAAGAACTAACGTGTTCTATATAAATAACAGTTATGAATACAGATTTTCTATTTAATTCTATTCTATTTCATATAAGAGATTTCAACGGACATTATTGATTCAATGGATCCATGGCATTTACTTATTTAAATTATTTTTAAGAAACTTGTAAAAGTTTTTATTAAACTTTGGACATTTACTAAGGTATTAAGATTTAATCGCGTTGACGAGTGAATAATTATATTTTTGTTATTGTGAAATATTTATTAAAATGTGCATATTAAAATTTAAAAAAAATCCAACAATAATTGTCAAGCATGATGATGAAATACCATGACTTAGACTTCGTCTTTATCTACACATTTTTATTTAAGTTGATTCCAGATATAGCTTACAAAATATTACAATACCTTATGACAATAGTATTAGTAAGACTAAGATAAAAATGAAGGTCAGTGGCTAGAAGTACATCAGATATACAATTATACCCAGTGAACACAAACGCTATTAAATATTTTATAGAAATATTACTTATAAAAGTCAAATGTCAGCTCCCACAATTATTGAGTCGATACTTTCTTCTTTTTTTTTTCTTTGTGATATATCAATAATTTTTTCCAAAGTGCCTATTTCATAAACAATTTCCGTTTTAAATTTTAGTATAAATTATTACTGGACACATTTGTTACCGATAATTGATTCAAATATTGTTGTCTTCTAATACATAATTATCTTATGTACTAAATAACCTAACAATTAAACTAAAAAATTTGAAGACTTATTTATAAAATAATATTCATTTATAATAAAATTTGTTAATTTCCACAAGAGATTAGGGATAGTTTTACATTTATCTTACATTTATCCTCACCTTCTTGTATCTATTTGGTAATTTTCTGCTTATCCTGTTCTTTAAAAAATTTAAAGAAGAAATAATTTCGACTTTTCTAAGTCTATAAAAATAAATACATTTGTATGAAGTCTAATACATTTGTAAGTATATCTGATGTATAGTAAGTCGCAATAAAAACATCTTTTTCGTTGCAGTAATTATTGTAATTAGAATTCCTCTAAAGAGTAATGGTGCTATCCATGGAAAGATGGTTGGGAAAAGTGGCGGTAGTCACTGGAGCAGGTTCAGGAATTGGTGCTGCAATAGCCAGAAAACTAGTGGAAGAAGGGGTTACTGTAAGTGATTTTATCAATAATCGATTAATGCTACCCTATAATTTAGTATCCTATAATATTTTAAATGACTGCAGCATTATATACCATAGTTCATATATAACGGACACATTAGTTTTCTATATAACTTAATACAATTGTGTACTTTCACTTGAAAATCCATTGAAGTCACCCAAGTAAATTTTTAAATTGAACGAGGATTCGTATTATATCTCATACAAAAGTGTATTTAATGTTCATTCATTCATTCGTTCATATCTGTTCATTCATTCACTGTATATTTTACGTATTCATAAAATATATCACGAACATTTATATTGTAAATTTTCAAATCCCCTTGGATTGCATTAGTATAGTATCAATTACGCTCTAATGCCAATGAATCGTTAACTATTGTTATGGAAAATATATTTCGACTGTGACTAATCTGTTAAATTTTGTCATTTAATGTAGTAACTAGTCAAACATTTATTGTAGACTTTTCGTCGTTTATTGTGGTCTTTAATAAAACATTTGCTACATCTGTATAAATTGCAGATTCTAGTTATTTATCTTTTTTTTCTTAAGTTGATATATTTCGATTATTATTTTAACAACGAGTATATTGGAGACATAAAGAACTGAAACACAGAAAGATATCATCATCATGAGGTCATCAATCCTAAGACTGGTTGGACGCTAACCTCCAGCTCCTCCTATCTTGTGCTAACCTACGTATTTCACTAATTGTGCTACAACCTACATCCCTTACCATTTGCGAGCAGTAGTCTAATCTAGGCCTATCTCTGCCTTTCTTCACTCCTATTTCTGCCTCCAAAATATCGCGGGCTATTCCCCCATGTCTCAGCAAGAGGCCTACCATTCTGTCTCTTCTCTTATTTGTGTTTTTCCACATACTATTTTTCTCGCCGACTTTCTCTAATACTTCTTCATTTCTAACCCTATCAGTCTACGGTATTTTCATCATTCTTCTGTAACACCACATCTCAAAAGCTTCTAATTTCTTTCTACTTGCTTCCCCTACCGTCCAGGTTTCGCAACCGTATAGTGCCGTGCTCCATATATACGTTTTCAAAAATCTCTTCGTTGTTTCTAAGTTTATTACCCCCGAGCATAAAAGTGCTTTCTTTTTGTTAAAAGCTACTCGACCCTGCGCTATTCTTTGTTCTATATCTTTATCGCTTCCTCCATCCCAATTTAATTTACTTCCTAAATAAGTGAAGTATTTAACTTCCTCCAATATTTCATTATTAATTTGTACTTTCGTTTTTGTTTTGCTCTCGAGCCCTCTGCACACTAACACTATGTAAGGTAAATCTTCATAAATATATTAATAGGTATATTTCTCATTACAATACAACAAACATTTCCTCAGATTGGACTATTAAGGATATTTCTTAATCTGGCATGAAACAATTTTAGGCGATGAAATGAATTTGGATATATTGACAGGTATGGAAGAGAAGTCACATTGCCGCTGGTAATGATGCTGGTAATTATACCAGTGAAACTCTATCACAAAATTTATTTGGTTCAAGAACTTAACGGCGATCCTGATTTCCAACTGACATTGTGCAGAATCATTGTAATTTAATGGCAGGAAGATTTATTAATAATAAAAATGATTACATTTTCTAATAAAGCAATATTCATCTTAAATGGAATAGTCCATAAATACTGGATGATTCCTACTGGATAACGAAGATTGATACTCACGAATAATCAAATCGTTGAACCATGTTTTTTATGCATATTATCCGAAGGGCTTTTCATACTATGAAGGACGTACAATTTCTCACTTCTACAGTTAATGGAACATTTTCCTGATGATGGTAGTCCTAGTTAAATAAATAAAAACATTTAATATCACCAGGTCGAAATTCCACTTCATTTCACATCAGAATTGAGAATTTTAATAAATTAAATCTTCCTCAATTTTGTGGATAGATAAAATTAGCTGAAATTAGATGGTCATCCCTTTCTCCCAATTTGACCATTTGGGATGCCCCATTATATCTAAGATATACAATATATACAGATTATTACTTTTTCGCACTCCACTATACGCCGAAAAGTAATGTAATCGTATAAAGAAAAATTGAAAAAAAAAAACTTGGGTTTTGACTGATTCTGATTCGAGACGTCTCCTAGACGACACCTATTGATTTTGAAGTGAATAGAACACACTCTATTATGTACATGGGTCATGAGAAAGTACAGTGGTGGACTATTTGAGAAATTGTTTTTGTTAACACGATCACTCAATTAAATCGTGTTGGATCGATCGGATTTCAACGGATTCTGATTAGGGACGTCTACCAGACGACATCCATTGATTTTGAGGTTGAATGGACACACCCCATCCTGTCCATGGGTCATCAGAAAGCATGATGGTGACTGACTATTTGAAAAAAGTAAAACTGTGGTATAAAACACATATTCTGCATTTATGTGTTGGTTTATTTTTTCTCGGCCACACAATTTCGAGATAGAGATGTTCGTACGTGCGAAAAAGTTCGTTTTAAGGTTTTAAAACTGTTTATTTCAAATGTTGTAGAATAGTAGATAAAGTATTGTAAATGTTCCTAAATATGAAGACATATTTTTGGTTTAAGGTCGTAGGCGTAGATAAGAGAGGCGACAAAGTCGATGAAATCTCCATAAATCTGACAAGCAAGAAAGACAAACTCTACTCGTTCCAAGCAGACGTTTCCAAAGAAGAGGACGTTCTTCGAGCATTCAAATGGGTAAAAGAAAACGTCGGACCAGTATCCATACTTATCAACAGCGCTGGGGTCTTCTACCCTAGACCAGTAATAATGGGTAAGACTAGCGAATGGCGGAAAACTTTAGAAGTGAACGTTCTTGGATTATGTGCTGTTAGTAGAGAAGCTATCAAAATAATGAGGGATAATGATATCGATGGACATATCATTAACATAAACAGTCTTTCTGGGCATAGAGTTGCTCCACATACGGGAATTTATGCTCCTTCTAAATTTGCCGTTACGGCACTAACTGAGACTTTGAGGTTGGAGCTGCAGTCCTTGAAATCAAAGATTAAGATCACGGTAAGTAATACTTCCATGTGTTCACTTCCGTTAATACATTCATATAGTCTCTCCCCAGATTTTTTTCGCTATAAATATGTGTGGTTACTGAAATCATGATGCACAAAAGTTAGTAGACTCAAGCTTGTTGGATCAAATATATGGAATATATTGTACGATATGTAGAATTATTATATTAGTAAGCACTAAAATAGTCTCTAATACATTTCATTTAAATTATATACACATATTTGAAAAGCACTTTGCAGTCTAAGAGAATTGCTGACAGTTTCTACAAATTTTCGTATATTTACAAGTGATAATAGTATGAGAAATACATTTAGTTTCTATTCTGAATTGATTGGGCCACTACTTGATGAAAATCCATATTTATACGAAATTAAAACCTTTGCTCGTTGGATTTTCACTTTTTATTTGTTAAACATAACAATTGTTTCGCGAACACAGTGGCTTCCTCAGATGTTGGGTATATAGACTAAATTATACATTGTGGAACTGCGTTTATATAACTAGGGCAATTCTAGGTTTATTATTGTGGGATTTCCTTTAGACTATTGGAATTAAGTTATAAAATTTCAACGGATGTTATCTGTAAATTTTAAACACAATTTTTGGACAGCATGTAGAACTAAAATAAATTTAATAACGGGGACGAGTGTATTTCTATTTCATTATTTAATATGATATCATATTTCTTCGCTTTATTAATTTCTAAAGATTCTAATAAATTTAATTTTAAGCCTTTCTTCTCTACATGTACAATTTTAAATTCGTCGTTAATATATGGTCTGCTTCAATTAGATGAGTTGCATATGTTGAATCTCATTTATTCTTATTAAAACTCTTTTTGTGTTCTGCTATTCGCGTGTTGAAGTTTCTTCCTGTTTGTATTATATATACCTTAGGGTAAGTACCGCAAGTCAGCTTATACACTCCTGAAATATTTTTGGTATTGGCTTTATCTTTAGTATTTTTTATGTGTTTTCCAAGAGTATTATTAGTTTTGTATTATATTTTATTACTTCCTTTCTTTAAAAACGATGCAATTTTTTGAGATGGTTGGTGGAATGTAAATTATAACACATATAGGGAATCTCTCTTAAAAAATTGCTCGTTTTTAAATCTACATCGTTTTTAAATCTACATGCTATCCAAAATTCGTGTTTAAAATTTACAGATAACATCCGTTAAAATTGTATAACTTAATTTCAATAGTTTAATAGTAGGAAATCCCACAGTAGTAAACCTAAAATTACCCTACTTATATAAACGCAGTTCCACAATGTAAAATTTAGTCTATGTACTCAACATTTGAGAACGCCACTGTGTTTACGAAACAATTGTTACGTTCAACAAATAATAAGTGAAAATCTAACCAGCAAAGTACTTTACCAACAAAGTTTAATTTTGTATACATATAGTTTCTATATAGTTCAAACATTGCTACGTACAATAACTCAAATTTATCTATTACAATCAGCTTTACTGAGGTGATTCATTCATTAATTTGCACTTCTTGTAATATTGAAGTTACTTGAATTGAGCACTGTAGGTACAGACAAATAAATATCGACCAATTGAACTACTCTCGAAATATAGGTCGTAAAATCCATAGGGAAACGAACTGTATTAACTACCATTGATAATGTTCTATGTTGTACATAAAACCAGGGTTTTTAAATTTTTTAAACTAAATTTTAATTAACTTTTTTTGTTGTACATAAAACCAGGATTTTCAAATTCTTGAATATAGAAATAAATTATTTCCTGGTTTACTTTTATTGTTCCTTGTTGTGATCTAGTTTATAGTGATCCCTCTCGCTGATACTTTGTAAACCTGAGCTGCTCTGCGATTACGAATATTCTGTTTTTCTGATGAAATACAAAACAGTTTTAGTTCTTCTTTATAACAGTTCCATATAAGTATTTTAGTTCAAAGTATTTCTATTTTTTACAAAAAGATTAATTCTAAACCTCAAAACATTGTTGTACAGGCAAGAATATCCGTTACACTATAGTAATCAGTGTTTAGATGAAAGTAGACCTTTTACAATTAAAGATAATACGTGTTTAAATAGGTATAAATTGTGAAATTAAAGTAATGTATTAAATCTTGTAAGAAATTGGCAAACGCCATCTGCCTACTAAAATGTTAAAGCGTCACCTACGGGAAACTGTGTTACTTCTCAGTTTTAAAGCAAAGTAGGTGACATTATCATTTAGCAGGCAGATGGCGTTTGCCAATTTCTTACATGTATGATTATGGTGTTTTGGTACACGACCCGCCTAATGTTCTCAGAGCACTGGGCATTCGATATATTTGCACTAATGATTCGTAATAAGGGTGAAAATGCGATATGCAGTTCCGGGACAGCCTGGTATAACTGAGAATTAATTATATGGCAGAAATAATGTTAAATATTCTTGGGTATTTTTCAACGTCACACCATATCATCAACACCGAAAAAGTTATTTTACATAGTTGTCTCGTTTTCATCCGGGAAATTACATTTTATGAAAAATTAACCATTTCAGAGTATAAGCCCTGGTGTCGTTGATACACCGCTGATGAAAAATTTATTCAAAAATCATGGTCTGGAGTCGCATATCGTATTTAAATTAAAGCCAGAAGATGTCGCTGATGCTATAGTGTATGCTCTGTCGACACCGCCACATGTACAGGTTTGTACATATATTGTATAGGGAAGTACATATAGGAATTAATACTTTTATTTTTCAGATTCAAGAGCTGACCATTAGACACGTCGAGCAAGCGAGATAATTCAAATAAAATACAATCGTAATAAGTATATTAGGCTTTAATAATAAAACTTTATTAACCTTTACCTATTAATCTATTTGTCTATTAACCTTTAATTACGTTTATTCCTAATTTTTTTTTGCATATTGCATAACTAGGCTGTATATATTTTCCATATTCCGTAAGTACAGTAACATTAAATAAATTGCAGAGACATACTTACCTCTAATTAGTTCCAGATTACTGTTCTATATATAGACAATACTTCTTTGATATTTTTTCAAATTTTTAGTTTAATTTAAAAAAAAATTGTCATCTATTTAAAAAAGAGTCCATTTATCTTTTGTATTTTAATGCGGGAGTTACACTAACACTATACAAATAAAAAATATAAAAATGCATTTTCACATTTACATTAAGTTTTAGGTTTTCATAAAACTATTTCCAAAAAGGTCAGATTTTAATTCTAAAAATTCCGAATAAATATTTTGTATTAAACAGTGGATCAATTTATGATCACTTAATATTCGGTTTCAATTTTTACTGAACAGAAAAGATGTAGCGGTAAAATTTATATTTAAATACCTATTAAGTTACCAATAGATTTATTTCTAAAAATCTAAATTCCTAGAATTGAAAAGTAACATAAAAGAACACATATCAATATTGTGCCAGTAGACCCGGTAAATTTAAATAGTTATAATAGTTTTAATAGTATAATAGCTTTGAAAACGTCGCTCAACATTTCTAAAAAGCTATTATGTCATTTTTTTAACAACAATCACATATTTGTATAGAACTTGAGAAAACTTATGTATTTCACTGAAAATCAATTAAAATATGTTGCGTAAAATAAACATACGATGAATAAAAAATATCTATTGCCTACATTTACAAATACAACATTCAAAAGTGACTAGACTGCATAAACCGTAAATATAAATTAAAAATGTTAAAGGCCAAGTGAAACCTTAAGGGACACCTAA
This sequence comes from Rosalia funebris, assembly GCA_037954035.1. Lineage (NCBI taxonomy): Eukaryota > Metazoa > Arthropoda > Insecta > Coleoptera > Cerambycidae > Rosalia > Rosalia funebris. The sequence continues at coordinate 11,654,353 of JAZFAV010000004.1, forward strand.
GAATTCATCATAATTGGTCATATCATATATTTTCAAAGTGAAACTTGGAACTTCTCTTTAACCCACTTTACATCTTATGCAAGAAGAGGCAAAGGAAGAGATAACCTTCAAGAACGTACACACGAATAACAACGTAAAGCATAGAAAATAAAATAACAGTTAAACAAAGTCATAAACTAGTTTTTTTAAATTATGTAAATCATAGAAAAGAGAGAATAGGTGTTAAGTTTATATATGAAGAACAAATCTGGTTTTTATTGATGGCACTAATACAATGCCGTAGTTATTATTATTATTATTATTATTATGTTTCGTGAGTGTGGGCCTCATCAGCCACTAATCGCATGGGTAGTTCCTTGGCGATCCTCTCTTATCCGGGTCATTATCCAAAAATGCTGTCCCATAAAAGGAGCAATTTTAACAGGGGTCCCTAATATAAGGCACCTCCTCTCCTCCAGTGCGGGACAGGTGTAAAGAAGATGAATCGAAGTTTCCTCGTCTTCTCTCCAGTATCTGCATGCCGGGCTGTCAGTCAGCCTCAGCTTGTGCTTATATGCATTCAGGCTACTATGGTGGCCCGTTATGATTCCTACCACGGTTCTGGCTTTGTGCCTGTTCAATTTAATTAATTCTTGGGCCCATTTCTCAATCTCTGAGTATTCGATGAAGAGTTTGGTTATTCCACAACCCGTTACTCCTCTCCATCTTTCTCTATACTGGTCTCTTGCCCAGTCATTGATGCGGTCTTTAATCAGATTCCGACTTATTCCCACTGTAGGTTCTGGTCCATAGAGGTTTTCCCTGGTCCCTAGACTGGCAAGGTCATCTGCAATTAGATTTCCTTTAATGCCATTATGCCCAGGTATCCATAAGAGTTCCACCGGTCCCTTCCCTGCCAAGTGGTTTAATGCTTCATAGCAATTATACACCAGCTTCGACTTTGTCGTTGCTGAATTCAGGGCTATCAACGCCGCCCTGCTATCCGAGCAGATACATACCCTCTCCTGTGTCCGATTTTGGTCAGCCCCTAGAACACCGTATGTAATTGCAACTAGCTCGGCCTGGAGTGCGGTAGTGTATTTACCCAGGGGGAAGGTTTTACCTACCCCATCGCGTCGCCTATACACCCCCATGCCCTCTCTGTTCTCACTCTTGGCTCCATTCGTGTACCAGATGTCTCCATTGAGCGGTAATCCAGCTTGACCCTCGATCCAGTCGGTCTTACTGGTAAGGGTCATCTTATATTTCTTGTCAAATAGGAAGTGAACACCCGTACTGTCAAAGTGCATCCATATGATCTCCTCCCCTGAATAGACTCTCTTGAGAGTCTATTCAGGTCCCCTACCTTCCTGTTCATGTTTCCCACCCTGTGTATCGCCTTTGCAGCTTCCGATTTCATGGTGACATCAAGAGGCGGTATTCCCGTCAGTATCCCCATCGTCTCGATCGGTGTCGATCTTGAGGCTCCGGTTATACTTCTTAGAATCAATCCTCTTAGCTTGTTAAGTCGGTTGACTTCCGACTTTAGACAGGCTCTCTCCCACCAGACCAGTGCCCCATAAGTCAGTTTGGGTTTGAGGATTGCCTCATACATCCATTTTATGGTCTCCGGTTTCAAGCCCCAGCTATTACCGATGACCCTTCTCAGTTGCCAAAGTCTCAATATCCCAGTTAATTGCTATTAAGTTTATTTTGAACAAGGTTACTAATAGAATACTACTTTTCTGCATTACATATTGTAAGAGAAATGCTTTGTTAGTATTTTCTATCTAGTATGATTGATAACGGTTTGATTCATAGAGTCACAAATACATGTGAACTAATTGAGACATGAAAATTCGAGTACTATGCTCCCTTCTTGATGAAAATAATGGATCAAATCAAGATATATACTAAGAACGTATTGTTAATTTACTTACCTTTCCTGTTGTTAACAATGTTTTGCGAAACAATTCGTCTATGTTCGTGCGCACAATCTCGATCGGACAAAAGAAACTTTAAAATCACATTCAACAATAAATTTTATTTAACTAATTCATTGGGTGTGTAGGAATAGGTCAGTAACATAAATAATAAAAGATTTTACACTTAGTTTTTAATTTGACATAAGATTTAGGTAGCTGATTGGGTTTTGAACACATATTTTGACAGTAAAACTGCAATGTATAGGTACTAGTCAATACTTATTCCTCTTATGTACTTACATAATAGTTTAATAAACATTTCATCTAACATAAAGTGTATGTATTTACACACTAATCAGCAATACCTCATTTTGAGCCGTAATGGGGTATCACCGTTTTCACAATTTATCTAACGGGTACAGTTGTGGCTGCACGAAGTGTACTCCGAGATAAATCCGGTGTCTGTTCGGTATAACCTCCAAAATTCGTGAGAAATTATTGTATGTGCAAGTGTCTTGCCTATAATCTATTCGGTGTCGCCATTTTAGAGGTTACAACAAAATGAAAGTAAGTAACGGTGGCGTAAAATTAAAAAACGTTCAACTTACTGTAAATCGATCTTTTAACAACTAACACATAATATATTGCTAGACATTAACGGGTCACAACTATGTGGGTCAACAGTTTTTAGATTTATTGTAAACATATTAACGGATATTTTATATAGGGTAAAGTCGTGAGGGTGAGCAGGAAAAGAACAATTAGTGTACTAATGTATAAGTTGGTCGTATAAGATTAGATAATAAAAAGACGTAATTGTACCGGTTTAGGATTCTCTAGAATTGCTTGTGAAAACTCATTTTCGGTAATTTTAATGATTTCGGTTTTTAAAATTTTTGTCAAATTAAAAAATGGACACTATTCTTAATTTCTCATACATTGACTAAATTACATAAGTAAAATTAATAATACCTAATTTTTTAAGGTACGTAGTCTTATTCATTTTATTTTGAATTTAAGTTACCAAGTTTAAATAAATTAGTTTTGTTAAAATCTTGGATAATATATTAGGTATATATGAAATACTGAAAGATGAAGTACTTACTAATATTATCGATTCAATAGGACGAATTCATTTAATCTAGAAAGTTTCATAAATTATGATAGCTTCCATTATAATTATGTAGTAGCAGTATTTTTAAATTCTAAAAGGGCCATTTGAGACGATTGGCAGAAATAAATTGTTAGGAATATTACAAAATATATGGAATACAGAGTACCGAGTTAAATTAGATAAGCGATTATTTGGATAATTAATTATCTTTCCAATCGAAGGCAAAATACTTTTGGTGTGCTTCATGGAAGTATTCTCGGTATCAACACTTGTTGATAAATTATGAATTTATTAATTTATTTGATGATTTGATTTTATTGATACACTGTTAGCATGAAGTGGTAAAAATTTACAATAGACTGTACATAAAATGAATATTGATGTAACAAATGTAGAGAAACATCTCAAAAGAACCTAAAACTTAATGATAATAAACTAAGGCTATATATAACGTTGTCTACTAAATATCTGTATAGTAAAATTAATACAAATTTGGCTAACTAAGTAACTAATAATGAAAACATAGAAATTATTACCAACATAAAATATTTAGAATTTATAATAAATAATATATTGTCATTGGAATGTAATTTTAATTATGTAAATATATAAAAAAGTCACAAAGAATAATTTTCTCTACAATTTTCAAGAGTTTCCTCTAATCTATCAACTCGGGCTAGAATCATAGTATATAATATAATTATAGAACTTCATTTTGATTGTTGTACATTAATTCTGTCTCTCTTTGACTTAAATAAAATAGAAAAATTACAAACTTTCCAATAGAGGCATAAGAATAATTTTGAAGTGTAACAGATATATTCCCATAAATAGTATGTTGTCTGTTTTGCAACGGATAAATGTTTAAAATAGATTGTACCATTTATAAAAGTGCTGCGATATTTATTTATACAATTCTGAATAACTTAATGCTCGAATATTTTAATGAATTTGTTATATTCAATAATGACATCTATAATATTCGAGAAAATACCACTATTTATATATCTATAACAAAGTATAAACAGTCTATGAATTCTTTATTATTTAAGAAAATCGATTCATACAGTAAGTTACTTACAGAAATAGAAAAACGAATAACACTTTCAAAATAAAAAAACTAAAACGTTATATAAAAGATTTTTTATGTGTACATTAATAGTGTCGATAGGTACAAAGTCAGAAAAACCAGATTTTAAACCAGATTATCGAGTCTAAGATGGTAAAAGGTACTTCTACCAGCTACCATTCATCTTTTCGTTATACTACAAGACGACAGTATTAACAGGAATATAGTATCTTGAATATATAACCCGCTGAACTAAAATCTAATAACCAATAAACCCATAAACCTGAAATCCAGAATTTCAATTTCGCATTAACGCTAATCTTAACTCTAATCCAGCCAGCCACATAAGTCAAGACTGTGCACAATCTGACCAGCTAAGGAGAGATTGAGAATTATCTTGATAGTAGCCAAGGATTAAAACTATAATGCGATCGGCTATGCATGTGCGTATCGGTGTACTATTCATTTTATCGCTATTTGCCAAATAAAAAACACCCTTATCTTGCCGATAAAGGGAACAGTCTACCTGAGCCTAGCCATAAAAGCAAGCCACGGTATGAGATAAGAGCCGTTTGGCATTTCTTATTTGGCAAATAGCGATGAAATAAACTATACTTACATGCCTTAACACCTTAAATCTGAAGGACTATCATTTTGCAGAATTTCAGAAAAAATTATTAAGGGATAATTTCCATAAGGATTCTGTTAGGTTCTCTGTTTTAACGCGTCTTTCATAGAGATAAAGTATTTCTTGAGTTAATAAAAATTAATACTTCATCGTGAAATAAAGTTCACAAAAAATATAAGAGAATCTTTCCTTTCATCAATAATTTCTACCCTGTACCTATATCCTACTAATAATATATTTTTCCTGTATTAATAAAATATTATCTTAACATCCAACAACAACAAATTTTCATCAAATGAAGAATATATGAAACTCAATTAAGGAAAATAAAAAAATTGCAGTTTAAGTACAATGGTACTTATTTTTTGTGTAAATTTTCCTTCCATTGATATGCAGAAATGAGATAATCCAAACTTCTTTGATATAAAGATATCCAGTTATTTCATAACAATTGATATATTTGTTTTAGTACAATTCACAGTAAAGAATGTAAGAATATAAGAATATAAAAAAAATTTCATCAATTTTTCGTATTTTGATATTAAAAAACTGTCAAGTTGATACCTGTCAATCATAATTTTCTACAATCCGCCAAGAAATTAAAAGTATATTTATAGAAGGTGTTTATAGGAAGTAACTTCTTTAGAAATTGAACAAAATTTCTTTAGAAATTATATACCACTTTTGGCTTCTAATTGATGATAAATGCTTTATAAAATGAAGAAGATGATTGCGTTATTATACATACTACGAGTAGAAAATAGCATAATAGTTATTGTTCACGTATTAATTGACTAATTTTTGGAAAAGTATGGGTATATCCAAATCGAAACTGTTCTTTCAGAAAACAGAAAAGCCTCTAAACTCAACTCTACATTGTGACACAACATGTGCGATATAGATAATCATACACTTTCCCTGCTCACCCTTAATAGATAACAAAAAATAAGAGTAGATTTATCAGAATTAGAGTACGGTAATTCCAACATGGAAGTAAATTCGAACTTTACCTTCCACTGCAAATACTCCCGTAACAATTACAACTAGGTATATAAAGATATTATTATACATGTACAGCAAACTTTCTATTTGCAAACCGCAATAACATCTTACAAAATTATACAAGATCTAGGCAAATACGACAAGTAAATTATTTTGTTTTAAATATATAATTCAAATACATTCGTAAAGTAGCGACGCTGATATGTTCAAGAATTTACTTGTCGTGTTTGATTTTCTGAGAAAATCGGGATATACAATCACAAAAGGATACATTTAGTTATTAACTTTAGAAACCTATATTCATTGTATAATTATCAGTACAACCGCTTTTAGTTTCTTTTTTAATGTATATAAACGGCTAATTTAGAATATATCTAATAATGTACTATACATAAACAAAAAACCACAAGGAAAATAGTTTGTTCTTCTCGTTATAACATGTGATTTATACCATGAAACTAACGAGATGTTATTCAAATTATGTTTCATATTTTTATACGATAACCCGTATTCAATTTTGGAGAAAATCTGCCCTGAATAATATCATGACAAACTTAAATAGGAGTTGCTTTGAAAGTATCTATATGTTTTTAATTAATAGAATTATTTGACAATGTAATATACAGTGCGGGAATTTAATTATACCCCCTTATTTATGTACCTTTTTATTTTACACCCAAAGGAAAGGCACTCGAGCAGGTCATTTTTGTTTTTAATTGAAGTACTGACCCCCTCCACGTGATAGCTGCCCCTTCACTCTCTTTAAATGAAAAAGAGAATCAAATTGTATATCGTTAAAAAGCATATGAGATTATCTATTCGTCTATATAAAAAAATTGAAATTTGGTCAAACAGTCACTGGTATATTTTGAACAAAATTTTTGAAAATGTATAACATTGAACAAAGAAAATCTTGTATACTGGCGTTAATTTTGATATTTGAATAAAAACGTCAGGAACGCAAGACATCGTAACAAAATAAAAAAATAGGAAACTAAAACAGCTATTAGCGAAGAATTATTTTGAAAAGTATGTAGCCGGGTAGAGAATTGTGCAGTCGGGTTTTGGTAGAAAAATGTGGAGGGGTATTAATTTTCAGTGAAACATTTTCTGTTAAATTCATTAGTTATTTTGGGTGTCTTAATAGAAATTCTTTTGGAACTGATTCTATTCAAAATATAAAAGGTTGTGGCAAAAATGTCATTATTGAAGTGAGAATTCACACTAAAGTGTACCATGAGTATAAGAGACCAGTAAGTTTCATATCCGTAACGTAAGAATTTTTCACGAATTGATAGAAAATGATGATGATGGGAGACTAAATATCGTGACAACTGTGGCAAATAGGATTTTGCGTAGTCCAAACTATTTATGGCACGTTTTCTTCAATGACAAAGCAAAATCTTTTAAATGGTCATACTTATAATCAAAATGTTAAATATTGGTTTGTTAAATATTCCTGGTTATTATGCAAAGTTAATACTCAGTTTTCTAATGAATACATATCGCTTCATTAATCATTGAAAGAAGTTTAATAGAACAAAATCTGAATGTGCTAGAGACATCAATATATCTTTTAATAGTGAATGCTGCCGAAAATAATCCACAGATTCTTACTAAGCACATAATATTTCATTAAGACGGGGAATCCCCACAACATACCGTGCAAAGAAGAAATTACCTAAATATTACTTTTTTTTGGAAAGATTGTTCGAGTACTATGGAGAAACAGAATGGTCTCTAAGGTCGCCAGATTTTTGTCCTTCCAATTTATTTTTATGAAGAACCAGTCAGCCGCCTATGTAACACATCCACAACAGAGAGAAAGCGCTTAAATTACTACAGACTACAAAATATTATGATGGCAATATAAAATAGTGAATAAATAATTTTATACCGTTTTCAATGAGGGACAAATTTGGTGGAGGTTGGTGGTCGAGATGAGACGTGTGCAGAAGATCATGCATCAAATTCAGAAACGAATTGTTCGAGTGTTTATCTTTTGTATTTAAAATACAGAATTTAAATGGAAGAGATAACGATCCTTGCGCAGTATATATGTACATTATTGTATACTTAATTGCATAAAAAATTGAAAAATATACTTAAAATGAAATTAGAATTCACATTTAGCAACTGATGTCACTTAGGGCTTATTAATAATATCATTCTGATACATTATAATCACTATAATAGTACATTTTTATGTAGTTCTTTTATTTTGTTATAATATCCTTACTATCCTTTTTATAACTCTCAATACGAATTGTATTTTTGTTTACTAGATTTTGGCTTTTGAACTTTAATCTATTTTCTGAAAACTTTTGCGATGAATATGATAATATTATTCACTTTCGAAGGTCAGTATTACGTAAATAATGTAATACTATCGTTTATGAAAAATAATGTTTACAGAAATTGATGAATTCGACGAAGTTCATAGAAGAGAGGAGATCGAATTCCCATTATTATATATTAATATGAAGAACATTTTGTAAATAATATGATTATTGCGGAACTGGTATGAAAATGCAACAAAATGTTGGAGGCAATGTTAATTATCAGAAAGATTATTTATAAACAAATTTCTATATATATTCAAAATATTAATGCACTTTATTGTTATTGTTATACATGTCAAATGTTCCTAAAGTAAATACATTGGTTGCATTTGCAATACTATTATATGTACCTTTCTTGCTCTTTTCTAATTTGCTAATTATAATTCACCGTTCGAACAAGCAAATTTTCTCCAAAAATACATGCATCAAAAACCCCTGAACAAATTTAGAATATCTACAAACTTAGATGCAATATCTGTTCCAATAGCACCGCGTTATTTTTCACTAAATCTCTATCACATCATTTAGAATTATACTTTTAAGTTTTATCTGTACCTCCTACATACCTCAGTATTTATATTTATATTCATGAGATATTTCAGAGTAGTAATTAGTTTACTGACAGTTCTTGGAACCGAAATGTATCTAAAAAATAGTCCGACGATCTAAGAAAGTTAAGAGATAACTCAACAACAGTTAGATCTAACAAACGAGCTTATATTTATAGATGCAAATGTGAATGAGTGCTGAGGTAAATGGACAGTAGTGGCACACAATTTGGTAAATACGTTTCAAATAAGGTTATTTACATTCCAAATTAAAATCGGCAAAAATGTTATATTCTTTATAAGATAATATTGGTTTAAAACCCCATGGACATTTAACAGGAAGTAAATTACATAACTATATATGTAATTGAATGGTTTAAAACTCGATCATTTGTGTTTTATACAGTGTGACCAATTTGAGATGGAAGCATCCATATGAAATAGATAGTTGCCAACCGATTTGAATAAACTTTATTTTAAAAAATGAATCACTAAAATTTCTAAAAATTTATTTCACTTTGTACAATATATAATAGAATATATAAATTTTCAGCGCTTACTTTGGCTTTCTTCAAGGTCCAAAAAATATCGAAATCTAGTTAGAAATTTTTTTATAAGCAAAATTGACCACGCTACTGTATTTTGAGGCTATGAAGACATAGGAAACCCAATTTTCATTATACAAATATTAAATTTTAACAAACACCATAAATAAAAGAAAGGTTTGCTTGTTTTATGTCTTAAAAATTTACAATATAATTCATATAAACAGAAAATTTAAACAAATTAATACAGCATTAAATTTAAACTAGTCAAGTAAAATAACCAAAGTGGTGAATACAGTGGTGTAGTAATTTTTTTTATTAAAAATTGCTAACGATATTTTGGTAATTTTGAGTTTGAAAAGAGGCCAAATTAGGTGTTGAAAGTGTGAAGTGTTCTATGACATATTGTACAAGAGATAGAGATTTTAGTGCTTCGTCTCTAAAAAAAGTTTATTTACATCGTCTGGAAACTACTTACTTTACAGGAGTCCATCCTTAATTGATCACACTGTATATATAACACAATGCAATATGTTTTATATATAATATAAAACATTAATGATAATTATAATTTTGGTCATAATTTAAGCATTCAAAATGTCAAGACGTTGAAGGTCGATTTTTGTATATAATTTTATTCTATTATATGTAAAACATTTCAGGAATTGGACAGTAGTCGATTGTCCATTTCTGAAATCCTTATGTATTCACTTAATATTATAGTTGACATAAAATAATAATTGTCGTAATTACGGTTGAAAATATATTTAATATCCTTTATTTGACGAAATGTATATCTCCTGTTTTCATTCTTGTGGTATAGATGTGTATAATATTTTTAAATAACATTTAACTAATTTTCGTCGATTACTATCAAATAAACTTTTTTGCCGATTTTTCGCTAGCGAGTGCTCTGAGAAAAATAACTAGCTATTTATTATTTTAACTAATTCATTTGTTTTCTTTCAAAATTTATCAAATTCCACAATGAATTTGCAACGATATTGTGGATTGAATATAATATATTAAAATAATATGTAGCTACGAATTATTTCTCGATAAAGCCCAAAAAAATGATGGACATTTATGAACAAACTTCTGTTTTAATCAATATTCTCTAAATGGCTTCTAAACACATTGAGCGATTTTCTCACTATAAGGTAACAACGCTAAGGTATCTTAGCTTACACTAATGAAATATCGATGGAATAACACAGAGATCTTAAGCTGCAAATTATTTAAGTAAGCTATTGAGAACACACTTAATATTTATGATAACTACAAAGAAATGTAATGTCTATGAAATATACACTATGTATCTTTCGCTATCACATGAATATGCATAAAGATATATCAGATGATCAGACTTGCATCTCATAAGGCAGGAAAATATCGCTTCTTCTGCATTTTATGTCAAATTTTGGAGTCACATTCAGGTTTAAAATATGCTCTATGTGATCGATAATTGAAAAGAAAATAGCACTCTTACATAGATTAGATTTAATTTTACGTTAGATCAAATATGGATTTGAGAAAATCAAAAATGTTGAACAAAGTAAATACAGGAAATATTCTCTGCTGCTCTTGAAAAAATTGAGAATTAAATTTTATATATTGCATAAATATAAACATTTTTTCATTCGCTTATAAAAAAAATCAAATTAACAAAATGTAATTTTTTTCTTTGGAAATTTATTTTAGAGAAACAAAAACTTAGAGGGGACTTTAGAGAAAATCTGATAATTGAAGAAGCAGCATATATAATGCTTATTTTTGATTTTGAGTACACTAGGGTATTAATATTGATTCGCATGGTGAAAAACGTGTGGAACAAACCGGATAAAATAAAACGAAATAAGTATAAGCACACTTTAAAGTTAAAGGTAGCTTCTATAAAACAAATCATTCAACTCTATTATATTATAAACTTACTATGTTTATTTTCGGAATTAAATTTTTACAAAATAGGATAGAATACGTTCATGGAGGTACAGAAATGACATATTAAAAATTATCTCTCACGTGTACCTTTGAGTATTAATTTTTTTCTTAAGTTAAAGGATACTAACTATTCACAAAAAATCGACATGGACTATTTGACAACATATTTTTGGTTAAAATTTAGTTTTTGACCAGATGTGACGCTATCTTTTATTCGAGAGCAATCATCATCAAATGTAATTATTTTGTTTAGTTTTGTGTAGAACAATTATTTATATAATACAATTATATTACTTTCAGAATAACTTAATGAGGATTATATTGCATATTTAATAATAATTAATTACATTCTTCATATTGATCATATTTAGAGACATCTCTTACTTTATTGATTTATCGAAATGTATTATGATGTCACTGATTATTGATAAAGTTATGATTTAAGAAAATGTAATATTAAATAGAATTAAACCTTTTCGTTTATTTATCTGCTTTATTTGTTTCAATAAACTATTAGTACTGTAAAAATATATAGCTTAAATTATACTAAATGGCTGATATTAGCTATTTAATATAATTAAACTATATATTTTATATAATTTAAGCTATAAAATAACTATAGAAATAATTATTACATACTTTTCTTTTGTAAAAAATAACGGATGATAGATTCTTTTTTTAGTTAACGTATATATTCTAGTGATGACTAAGCATAATTTTTTAATTTATATATAAGGAATATTTATTTACTAAATAAAATAGTTCTTAACTTAAATATCTCTAATGGCAAACTATTATTTTCACCATGTACCTACTTTTATATCATTGTGCGAAGAAAATAATTTTCATTAAAAATGCTCAAGAAAAAACTGTTAAAAGTCTTTAATAGTTAGAAACTTGAGTAACAAACTTATAATCTATGAAATATATTCATAAGAAATGATGTATTTTGGAAATTAAAACCTGATTAATATGATGAACGTTTCTGAAAGTTTTTGTATGAATGAAACCATTGAATTTACGTCATATTTTACATCTTCTTACTATAAAGTATGTTAAATTTTACAATTCTCGACTAAAAAGGTAAACATACTTACGTTAAAAATAGAATAAACATTTAGTAGGTAACAATGTTTAATGTTTATTTGTGCTTATAAACAGTATCGAATACATGATGAGTATCTTTCACATTTCCAATCTCTGTCTTTAACCCTTTATTTTTGATGCGCTAAACGAGCCCTAAATGATGTTTTTTTGTTAAATGTTTGTTCCATGCATAGAGAGCTTTCTTTCTACTCCAAGACTGTTAATTTTAGAGGCAGAAAATGTTTCAAATATATCAGGCCTCTCAAAGCTTATTCTTAAATAGAAAATTTTGTATTACGTGAAAAATCCGACAAAAAAATTTGTGTTACGGGGAAAGTACTTAGAGAGATCTATAATTTCTATAAATAAACAGAAAAAATTTACGTAAATGTACAGTGTATTTTTTTTTTGCAATATTGTGACTCAAAATTCACATAAAACGCACCTTATGGAGATGCCTCGTTTAAGCAACTGCATACATTCCTATATGGTAAATTCAACTATTATTAAATTTTCGAAAATAAATTCGTTTTTCTCCTATGTAACAAAAACGTCATATAATCTATACAACAACGACAAAAAATTCCCTGACTAAATATTCTTGTAGAATTGACGTAAAAATTCTGCTTTACCAACAGTTCACATTAACCGTCAGTTACAACTTATCACGATTTAATTTTCAACTAATGTTTCACAGCAATAATTAGTTAATTATTGATAAAATTGTTTTCTTTAAACTGTTTCTCATACTTACATATTATGCTATATCAATCATTATATTGTCTTTTTCTTTTAAGAAAGTATAATTATGTACGTTTGTGGCAGGACCTGATAAAACTATCTCTGTGATAATTTCAAATGCACGACATTCCTCGAGTCGTTGTTAACAATTATAAAATCCTGATTTTGATTGCATACCTACCGAACGTGGATTCTATCCCGTTTTTAAATCTTCTTGACTTAATTCTGACTTGCGGGCTATATTCTTTCGTCTTTTGTATCTGTCAAAAAGAAAAATATCTCACTCCCAAAATGTAAGCTACAACACTAATATCTCGTTACGAACATAAACATTGTTACTGACATTCAAAGAGTGAACGGTTTTGGGAGAAAAAGACATTTTCCTTTTTATTTTTTATGTTTATGTTATAACGAGACGAAGCTATTACAACATTCTAAAATTTCTAACGTGATCTACATATATCGGACACAAATAGGTATCATAAAAATGGAAAATTATTAAATAAACTTTATCTCTAAAGTCACGACCTAATATTTAAATATTCCATGATCCATTGCAAACTAATAACATCTCTTTCAATATTATAGAAGACATTCTTTCCGGTACATATAATAATTTTCCATTTTATTTAATTTAAAAAACTGTACAGATGAAGACATTAAAACAGATGAAAACAGATGCAGCCAGTTCGTTATCTTAGAATTCACGAAAATATCAGTAATTATCAATTATACACAATTTGATAGTTAAATTTCACCAAGAAATAATTATTTTCCAAGCAAATATCGCATTTGCGATAAGTGCTCAGAAATTATGGAATATTATGTTATTTATCTATGTTTTGTAGTATTTATATTATGAAAATGACAGCTAACAATTACTGAAGTTAAAACGAACCATAGAAAATTAATAAATAAGTAAATTCAAGATTTCTCCATTAGACTGTTTAGTCATTAAGGCATTTATTCGCATGACCAATACTCTAAAGCTAAAGTTTCCAAAATCGGTGAAACACATACTCGTATATTATTATTCCGACTATAAAACTCTCTTCCGACTACAAAACTCTCTCCGACTCTTAATTAAAAAAAGTATAGTTATATAAGAGTCTAATTCTACCTTAATCTTGTTAATTTTGAAGAAGCGAGTTCAAGAAATATATTCCGGGTTTTTAGAAACTAACCTCGATTTCTTTTAAAACAATATATAAGATGAAATAATAATTTTAGTAAAAATAAATAAACTTTCCTGTAATATTCTTCATATAGCCATAATATATATTCAGCTACAAGCATTATTTATTCGAAATATATGTATTATATTATTTATGTTCTACATTGATATTATCAATAAGCAGTTTAACGATCACAAATAAAACGAACCATTGAAATGAAATAAGTAAATAAATTTAAGTTTCTACCATTATACTGCAAAGGAGGTTTACGCTATTAAGGCGTTCACTTCTTTCACCTGTATTTTAAAGCTAAACGCTCCTAAAATCCATGTAGTAATATATATTATTATTCCGACCATAAAACTGATCGTTAACTTCAAGTAAAAAATGTGTAGAATAAAATAAGTCTCTAGTTCTCCCTTAATCTGGATAATTTTTAATAAGAAACAGCATAAGGAATCAAATCCGGATTCTTAGAAAATAATCTCTATTTATTTGAAGAAATGTATAAGTTTCAATTATAATTATAATAAAGATAAATATATTTTATTTTAGTAATCTGAATATATTGATTTTAAATAATTAGTAGCCACTTATGATTATTTATCACTTGACAATGTGTCAAGTTTTAAAAGTATAAAATAAATTCAGCAATATGAGACTAAATTTTAAATGATATATGAGTAGACAGGTTCCCTATTGACTTTTCTATATGGGTTGTTGTGGGCTAAAACTGTTGTGGGATTAGAGGGCAGGAAGGGGCACCCGGAAAGATTATGTGAAAATATGTCCTCTATATATCGTTTTATAAGGGACAACCTATATATGAATATTTCAAAGCAGAGCACTTTATATTTATATCACTTATTTATATTTCTCATACAGAAACCAGAAATGTTAAGGGATACACTGTGTCCGTTTTGTTTTCAAGTTGTTTTCAAAGCATTCTTCGCAAGATCATAATCATAATCATTTTAATTATAATATCTGCAATATATGAAGTCGAGAAATGGATACGGTGTATAAAAGAGATAACAATTTATTTTATTCTACAAAGTATTTAAAACGGACTAACCCTCACAGTTACCAATGTTGCTTACACACATATGTTCTTCAATGAAAATGGTATCCTACTATTTTTAACAAGCAGAAAAATAATTACAAACTTTATGTATATATAAAAAATTCTAATGTATACTTTAATCCTTACTTTTGATAAAAATATTTACATACAACACGTACTTCTAGTTATATTAATTTATAATTATATAATTTTCATAACATTCAGTAATTTTTGTATAATATATAAAGCCTTAATATCGCTACAAAAATTGTTTAAAAGGGTGTAAAAAGGTTACTTTATTAAAAATTATGTTATTTAATTGACATGGGTTATAAGGGGTAAAATGTGCGTAGCATTACTTCATAATTTATTCTAGGTATATTCGATTGTCTAAGAGAGGTTTTAGGTATTACAGTATTAGGTATTTAGGTGTCAATTGATATTATAATTTTATGTATTGTTGCATACCAAATCAATTCATGTATGGTATAATAGATCAGTGGCAACAAATACTGGATACTAGTGGAAGCGGGAGTGAAATAAAAATATACCACACATAAGCTTTACAGGAAATATATCTCCAATGAATATCCACCAAAAGCGTTTACTATTTCATACATTTCTGTATTTTAGGGAATCTTTACATAAATAAGCTGATGCTATATATATTTCCTTGCAGTTTTTGTGAATGAAATAAGTAACTAGTTATTTATTTCTAAATACATTTTTGAAATAGGTTTAAATGCTATTTCGTTTAAGATCATTTTACGCTAAGTTATTACTGTTTTCATTGAATTAAGGACATTATCTATCTGAGATATACATCATGCACGAATTGAGAATTATTTTATAAAATATGTGCAGTATTGTCAGAATTGTTGACGTTTCTGCCTAGTTAGAACTAGTTTTTTGAAAACTGGCGAATGCGCCAATGTTAGATCAATTACAAATATTTTATTGTAGTCGCTTTAAAGTGACATTTACACCTCCGCCATTTATTTAAAATTAGTTTACCCAGATGCGGAGAGGTTTTAGGTATTACAGGTGTCAATTGATTTACAATGTTATGCACTAATGCATATCAAATCAATTCACGTAATGAATAGTAGAAAATAGCAACAATTATTAGATGCCAGTGGAAGCGGTAGTAAAGTAAAAATCTGCTACGCATAAACTTTACAGAAAATATGTTTCTATTGAATAACCGGCAAAAATGTTTGCAATTTTCTATATTTTTGTAAGGTAGGTAGTCTTTACATAAATAATCTGATGCTATACATATTTACTTGAAGTTCTTGTGAATGAAATAAGTAACTGGGTATTTATTTCTAAATAGATGAATATTTTATCCAATAAGTTTAAACGCTTCTTCGTTTAAGTTCGTTTTACATTAAATTATTATTTTTTTTTTTTCATTGAACGTGGCTGGAAAATTATTTCTCCATTCGGTTCGACCTTTAAAGGTAATTTCACTTAAGCATATTTAGTTAAGTCTTCATGGCAGAATATAATACTGAATATATGCCAGTTATATACTTTATTTTAAAAGGTTTAAATAACCTATTTACAATTTCAGGAACTTAACTTTATAGTCGAATCTTTTGAATAATATTATCAGTTCTAAACAGTTGTCATAGTTAAAGTTACTTCATAATTAAATAATCGTTTACACTGGAACTAATATTCAGTTATCCAACGTTATTTGTAGCAGATCTGCCAAATGTTACAACTGATCACAATATTTCGGAGTAGGTTTAAATATGAGTACCCTGTTTATTTGGAATCAAGGACATTATCTATTTGAGATATATCTCATCCACGAATTGTGAATTATTTCATAAAATATGTGCAGTGTTGTTAGAATTGTTGACGATTCTGCGTAGTTAGAAATATATTTTCAAATATTGGCGGAGGCGCCAGTGTTAGTTCAATTACAAATGACATTTCATTGTAGTCGAGTTTACTTAAATATTATTTATATTCATTCATTCTCAGCCCTAAGCGCTACATATAACGGTTACTTACTTAACTTATGGTTACTTACTTTTATATACTTATTTCTTTCTGTCTATGATCATAAGTGATTAGAAAGCGAGATGCAAAGGAGGTAAAGAAGTATATTGCAACTAAATTATTAAACGCCTTAGAATAACATTGGCACCTCCGCCATTTCGTTAGAATTGGTCTACTAAGATTCGGAGAGGTTTTAGGTATTACAGGTGTCAATTGATATTACAATATTATGCACTAATGCATATCAATTCGTGTTAGGAATAGTAGAAAATAGCAACGAATATTAGATGCCAGTGGAAGCGGGAGTAAAGTAAAAATGTGCTACCCATCAACTTTACAGAAAATATGTTTTCATTGAATATCAAGCAAAAATGTTTACTATTTTCTATATTCTGTTATGTTAGGTAATCTTTACATAAATTATTTGATGCTATATATATTTACTTGAAGTTCTTGTGAATGAAATAAGTAACTGGGTATTTATTTCTAAATACATGAATATTTTACAAATAAGTTTAAACGCTCCTTCGTTTAATTTCGTTTTACGTTAAATTATTATTTTTCTTTTATTCAACGTGGCTGAAAAAATATTTCTCCATTCGATTAGATCTGTTAAAGTAATTTTACTTAAGCATATTTAGTTAAGTTATCATGGTAGAATATAATACTAAAGATATTCCATTTACATACTTTATTTTATAGGGTTTTAATAACCTATTTACGATTTCAGGAACAACTTTCTAGTCGAATCTTTTGAATACTATCAGTTCTAAACAGTTGCCATAGTGAAAGTTACTTCATTATTAAATAATTGGTCACATTATAGCTCAGCTTAGAGAAGATTCAGTTTTACTACGTTATTTGTAGCAAAATTGCCAAATATTACAATTGATCACAATATTTCGGAGTAGGTTTAGATATAAGTACCCTGTTTATTTGAAACCAAGGACATTATCTATTTGAGATATATTTTATGAACTAATTGTGAATTATTTCATAAAATATGTGCAGTATTATTAGAATCGTTAATGATTCTGTGTTGCTAAGAACAGAAATGTTTAAATAATTGGCGAATGCGCCAATGTTAGTTCAATTACAAAGACTATTTTATTGTAGTCGAGTTTATTTATATATTCCTTATACTCGTTTTTTCTCAGTCCCAAGCGCTACATATAAGGGTTATACATTACTTTCTGTTTGCGATCATAAAGTGGTTAGAAAGCGAAATACAAAGAAGGTAAATAATATGTTATCACTATATTTATAAACGCTTTAACGTGACATTGACACCTTCCCCATTTATTTAGAGTTTATCTGCTGGGCTATAAGGGCAAGAATGTATAAAGAATTTAATATACTTCGACTTCAGTCACCTTTAACACATTACAACAATATATCTAAATGCTTTGTGGGGGCATTGGCACCTTTGACATTTATTTAAAGTGTGTTTACTAGGTTACAGATGCAAGAGCATATTAAAAAATTAATATATTTCCACTTCAGCCGTTCGTAATACATAACAACAATGTATCTAAACATTTTAAGTGAAATTGGCGCCTTCGCCATTTTAACGTTTGCAGGCTAGAGATATAGAGACGGAAAAATTAATTTATTTCGATCTGTCCAGTTCTTAATACTTTTAGACCATTTATGTCATATTTTAGGTATATGTGTATCAGGTGGGGTACTCAGTCTATAATGATGTTGGGATAAATACAGTGACAGCAACGAAATTAAAACTTTCAATTTGTCCTTTTCCCTTTTTTACATTCTCTTGTAGGTTATTGCGTTCCAATTACTTGGGACATATTTAGCGTGAACATTCTGTTTCCACAAAAAATGTGTGTATATACAATGTGCTTTAATATAAGTATTTCATTCAATTTTCAAAGTATTTGTAATACATTATTCTGGATAGGAAACTATGTGAATTGATTTAATTCTTCACTAAACTATACACACTCGACTGTAAAAAAATATTGATAAATAATTCTATAACATATGTATATTTTATTTATAGTTGTCATATCAAGAGCGTTTTAATTTGCTTTATAATTTTTAGTATCATTTATAGTTTTCCACTAATAATGATTCACGCCTGGACCAATACTAGCGACGATTACGTTTTACTTCGACTACAAGAATGATATCTAAGAAGAAGCAACTACTTTATAAAAAGAACTACATACTTAAAACTCTAAAGCGACATAATACCTTAAAAAATCGAATGTAAAGTAATAGAAAAGAGTGTTTAAGATTATAAAATAAATTGCGTTCAAATAGGCAAGCAAATCTTTGTCAAATATAATGAGATATCAATATTTCAAAGCATATATAGCTGTTTCATCTAAATATATATTTTTTTATTAAAATCTGTCATTATATTTAAATGTCACTACAGTATTTGTTAATGTGAGACATCAGAAGTTGTATAGTGTGTATATAGTATGGTAGTATAGTGTACTGTTTTTCATAATTTGATAAAGTAGTACTACATATACATTTTTTATACAAAACTATTTAAATGTTCTGTTTGTAGTATACTCGTGGCTTTTGTTAATGATAGAAGTTTTAGTTTGAATAACACTTAAGTAAAAGTTAATTTGAACAACATTTCTGGCAGGCGTAGTACTTTTAATTAAAGAGTGGCAGACAGAGCAGGTATTCTGTTCCATACCCGTATTAATAGAAGCTATATAAGTATTGGGTATAATTAGAATGCCGTTTTAATTTACTGCATCATCAGTACCCATGAAGTATTTATATAAATTAATCAATCAAGGGCATTGAAATCTGATGACTTCTCAAAGATAGGGCTGTGTATGTGAAACAACTTTTTCTAGCTTCAGTTGTTGGAATAATTCTGAGAAAGGTTTGGGAAACTAACAAGAATAATTTGATAATAACCAAATGTTCTACAAACTTTTGGTTATAAACAAAACAAAATATTTTGGTGGTAACAAATTTAGAAAGAACATATTACTTGTAAATTTATCTTACGAAATTACGTGTTCATAAACTTTTTTACATCAAGTTAGAAATTCTCCCTCACTAGAGGAAATATTTACAAATTATAATAAATTCGAACGTGACCCAGACTCCCGATAACTCAGTTTTAGAGAGACCCCTAAAAGTTTTTTTTCGACGCAAACGTATTTATTCCTATTTGAAGTTTCCTCTCAAGTTTATGTATTTTCACTTTCTATTTAACCCTTGACGTCTCCCACCGAATGAGATTAGGCGAGAAAAACATCTCGAGCTGTGTGTAAACTCCTATCGACTTAAAGATAACTTTCGCTGAACTCTATATCGGACTGACTGCATCTGGAAGAGCGCGTGTAGATGGATATCCCTGCGCCGAATGCCGAGTCCGACGTTCCAGCGTCCGTAATGAAGTCGGCAACGATAAGCGTGTCCTTACCTTGGGTTATGGTGGAGGGAGCCAAGCCGCCCTTCCCCGTTTCCTTTTCGGCTAAGCGCTCTTTAAGGAGTCTAATTTTCTCTTCTTTCTAGAAGAATAAGGCAAAATCTATATAAAAAGATATTTGTCAAAAGTCGTACGCTGAAAAATGTTTCCAATCTACACCGAGAGAATAGTTCAGTTGCGATAAGGAAACACAGTAAAGTTGTTTCACTTTTATTTTTTTCTATTCCTCTATTATTATGCTCGAAAAATATTTTATAAGATTTCCTTACTTTGTACGATCGGTAACCATTTTTTAAGAATCCGTCTTACTGTCCTATGATTTGAATCCACTATAGTCACAATTATTTTAGGGGAAAATTGGAGCTGTCAATAAACAGGAGCATTATCTCGACCTTATTTATCGAAATTGATTTCTGTATGGCTTCTGAGAGAAATGTATTTTTATTTTTAAAAATTTTGAATAATAATATATTCTTATCAGCAAAAAGAAAGGCATATTTGGAAGTACTTTGTTAAAAATACATCACATCAATCATCTACCAAAATACCACTATTTGTTTTTCAATATGCTTCGCCACAATTTAACAATAACGATAAATAAATCGTTCTCTCGGTGTAGTGCGCATAGATTTTAGATGGTACATTTTCTAAAACACAGCCATGACTATAGAAGAAAAGGATGTTTGCAAATATGGGATCGGTTGAAGAAAAGTTATGACCAAACTTACTTTAACTTTAAAGAGAAATGAATACTTATTTTGTATTATATACTGCAATCCTCTACCTCCTGCAGACCCAAAGTGAAGTAACGCGTTTTCTCTTGATACTAGGTGCATGCTTTTACATGACAAGATACGATATTAAAACATTTTTGAAAAAGTTTCTTGAACTTTACCTTAAAAAATACTTTAAAAAATTACCGTATGTGATACTTTGAGTATACACTCCTAAAAAAGTTGTGAAAGTTTAAAAACTATACTTCTTAGCTCTTTTCAGTTTACACTAAAAAAAGTTGTAGCTTATTATATTGTAAAATTTTCATCGGTATTTTGATATTATATATTACTATTGGTTTCACTGCATTTTACTTTTGTCCCTATACCTAATATCTTACAAGTAAGAAAATCGCAATAATATTGCACCGCCCTCTTGCTTATATCGAAAGCACCTCCGGAGTGTGCCTCTAAAGGCTTCGGATCAAAAAACAAAAGTTACCACGTTGTCCGCAAAGGTCGATTTACTATATTGATTTTGTCAAAACGCCGAAATTCGAACAAAAAGCATTTCATACATCGACCTAAAAATTTCGTGACAGACACACGAAAACAGCCGTTTAGTAAATATAGAAACTTTTATATATGGTTGTAACCCATTAAAAATAAACTAAAGCAGGTATATTGGAAACTATACGAAATGTTTAAAAAATGCCTCTATTATTACCAAGAAGTAATCGATTTCCAGTTTAAATATTCTATTTAAACTATATTAATTTGAAATTGCGTTTATAATAAAATTTCGATATACCAAAAATGTTACATTTTCAACCAAAAATTTTAAGAAATTTAAAGAACAATAAAAAACATTGCTGAATAAATAGCAAAAAACTTATATCAAAACTCATATTATCATAAATTCAAATTATACGCAACTTACACCCTTACACTTAAACGGTATTTGTCACTCCAAGGGGGTTCAAGGATAAAATTTTTATTGTAAGTAACCTTATTTAGAATTTTTCTTAGAAATCATAAATAAGGTAACATAAACAAAATATGAAATATATTGTACCTATAAAAATAAAATATATCTACCTGTGCTATAAGTCGTTGTAAATCTTCATTTTCACTTAATAGTTTTTGATATTTTTCTTCATCCTCCTTAGAGACGCCTATATCTGGATTATATTTACTTTCAGCCTTATCTCTTGGGTGTCTAATTACTTCAATAACCTAAAAATTACAAAAACTATTTTATTGCGTCTTCTGACTGATCTACAACTAGACCAAAATTATTTCTTTGTACTCTTTAGTTCAGGGGGCCAATAGTAATGTCTCATCAATTCTTCGCATTAGAAACTGAGAGTTTGTGCTTTTTAAGAGGCAGATGAGTTTCTACCTTTGCTTTGATGGATAAATGTCTATTTTAGATGAAATTTCTGGTACAACAACAGCTTTTAGATCTGATTCTAGTTTATGATTCGAGTCAGATTTCCTATTTAATTTAGTACCATACTGTTTCGTGCAATACATCGAATTGTACCGGTTCATATAATGAAACTCTTGAAAAAGTAAGACAAAATTTACGAATTTCGCTAATGCGAAATTAAAAATGTTTCCTCATAAATATCACAAATAAATCTGCATACCTATAAAGTTACATAGAACTGGTTATAATACTAATTTTAAATATTTGGGAATCCTTATACTTTTTGTTTGTTTTAAGCCTCCACTTACCTTAGGCACGAAGATGAGAGCCATACTAAGAAAGCAACAAAAAACTATTGCTAGGGCCACGAACGCGAAACTCGCATCCTGCTGGCTGGCTATGACCATGGTTACTGGGGCTGTTATCAGGCACAGTATCACAACATTGTAAATACTCATACCGACATATCGCGAATCATTTATCTGCTTCACCTTCAGCGATCTTGTTTCGTAGGCGAGAAATAAACCAAAAATCTGAAAAATAAAGCTAGCATTAATTTTCCTGAGACATATTCACAATATAGAAGGGACAAGAGTAACAGAAGATTAAGTAAGTGAGATATATTTGTACAATATTACATTACATTATAGTATATGGGTTTGGGACTCATCAGCCACTGATTGGATGGGCAGTCCCTTGGCGATCCCCTCTTATCCGGGTCATTATCCAAAAATGCTATCCTATAAAAAGAGCAATTTAGGCACGTCCCCCGCCTTAAGCCTCGCCTCCTCTAGGATAACAGGGGTCCCTAATATAAGGCACCTCCTCTCCTCCAGTGCGGGGCAGGTGTAAAGAAGACGAATTGAGGTTTCCTCGTCTTCTCTGTAGTATCTGCACGCCGGGCTGTCAGTTAGCCTCAGCTTGTGCTTATGTGCATTCAGGCTACTATGGTGGCCCGTTGTAGTTCCCACCAGGGTTCTGGTTTTGTGTCTATTCAATTTAATGAATTCTTGAGCCCATTTCTCAATCTCCGAGTATTCGATGAAGAATTTGGTTATTCGACAACCCCTTACTTCTTTCCATCTTTTATTGTGCTGGTCTCTTGCCCAGCCATTGATGCGGTCTCTGATCAGATTCCGACTTAATTCCACTGCAGTTTCTGGTCAATAGAGGTTTTCCCTGGTCCCTAGTCTGGCAAGGTCATCTGCAATTAGATTTCCCTTAATGCCATTATGCAAAAATATCCAGAAGAGTTCCACCGGTCTCTTCCCTGCCAAGTGCTTTAATGCTTCATAGCAATTATAGACCAGCTTCGACTTTGTCGTTGCTGAATTCAGGGCTGCCAAAGCCGCCCTGTTATCCGAGAAGATATATACCTTCTCCTGGGTCCGATTATGGTCGGCCTCCGGAGTACAACTAGCTCGGCCTGGAGTGCGGTAGTAAATACACTGCCCAGTACTTGACCAGGGGAAAGGTTTTACCTATCCCATCACGTCGCCTATACACCCCCGCACCCGCTCTGTTCCCATTCTTGGCTCCATCCGTGTTCCAGAGATCTCCATTGAGCGGTAATTCAGCTCGACCCTCCATCCAGTCGGTCTTACTGATGAGGGTGATCTTATATTTCTTGTCAAACAGGAAGTGAACACCCGTACCGTCAGAGGGCATTCATAGCACTCCCTCCTCAGTGTATTAAATATTTAATATTTAGCTAAGACTTGCTGAATATTTAATAATGCAAAAGTTGTACTTAATTCTTTCATAACATAATGATCCCCAGCTTTGCATTCAATCCAAGGGATCTAATATAAAAATAGCTAGAGTAGTCATTTCAGCTCTTGATTAGATTGTATATGAATCAGATATGTGTCAAGTCAAATAAAGGTAATTGCCTGCCTGGAAAGGGCTTCCAGTTTTCAGATAAAAATCCAGAATTTACTTGACAGACGATGTCATCTTGAAGAAATTTCTTCTATTGCGATTCACAACTTACTAGAAAACCGAAAAATGTATACACAACCCTTTTATAGTTATTTAGGAATATTTATTTCTAACATAATTATTCAATAGGCCCGTTAGATAACTGTTAATTAAATCTGAGGCTACTTTGATTTAATTTGTGTGTTCATTTGGATTTTTTTGTCACTTTGTGCCTTGGAATAATAATGCAATTGTTAATAGCTGATTTGACAATTCTGACAATGTCAAGGCAATTATGGATACCAACAGCAGCACTTGACGGATATGTCAGCAAACAAAATTGTGGAATTTGGGGTGCTGAAAATCCCATTCATTTTATGTTGAGGAATAAAAAAACCTGTTTGTCAAATATTGTTAGTTTTATTCACAATTTACGTTCTATAGTTCCAACTGAGACACCCAGGCATGTTAAGGTTGTATGATTCGTAGATGACAGTTGTTAAATAGTGACGCCCTATCTTTGACAGAACACAAATGGTTCGCGATTCACATCCTATAGTTTCAACTGAGACACTCTATAATATCATAAAGTAAGTTAAAGTCAATGACCCACTTTATGACCATATGTACCCACGTGATAAATTCGAGATGCCATTTATTGCAATGTTGCCAAGCTGTGCCAAATATCTGGGGTCTACTTTGGTACTTGAAACATTATATATTGAGAATGGTTGGGTTGAGGACCCATAATGTTCTGTTTGTTTATTTATGTCCAAGATCTACTATTAAAATAATTTAAGTGTATAAAATAAGTGTATCTGCTAGATACACTTCTGTACCAATTTTATATACCAATGGTTGATTGCCGCTTGACCTCTAATCTTACTAACCTTACCAGCAGGTAAGAGTTTATCAAGAGAGGCTCGCACAAAACTAAAATGAAAGGGAGTCTTATATAAATTTATCTTATACATATTAATACGTGGGTTCTATCGTGAAATGCTCTTACTTGAAACTAAGAAAAGGAAATCATTTCTTACCCAACACCTACTTCTCGTCATCGGTCGTGATTGTTCTGGCTCCGTATCAAACAAACAGTACCTCAGTTCACCTTACCTTAATTACTCGTTTTGTCGAATTACCTCAGAAATGTTTACATTAAAGTTAACAGTAGCCAATGCGAGAAACACCGATTTAATTAACAAGGGAAGCGTTTAATCTAATAACAATGAATAAAATTAACAAATATATATATATAAAAAAAGAAAATAAGTAAAATAAAATGAGAAAAATGAGATAGTTACAAATAAAAAACAATATGGTAAACTTAAGCAAATAGAATAGTGTAAAGTTTAATAATGTTCTACAGAGGTAACCCGAAACTAGCAACAAAATTTAGAAAAGGGATAATACTTATTTACTGAATACTTATTAAAATGTTTACAGAAGGATGACCGAAATAGAACTGACAACAATTGTAACACTCTTCAAGGGCTCAACATCCCATAGGGGTGGTTTAATCAAACCACGCCATGATTGGTTGAGATCTTGAAGCTTCCGTACTTCGACCAATAATATTGATTTCCGGGTTACCATCTGTGCATATATCGAATATCGACATCCCTCCTTATTATTCAAACGAACATGATAATTAAGATTATACTATGCAATGATATATATATATATATATATATATATATATATATATATATATATATATATATATATATATATATATATATGTATAGATTAAATCATTGATTATTAACTATCTGGTTAATATTTTCCTTCGTATCCTCCTATATGTCGTGATATTGTATGATCAGTTATGACTGGTCCATGCTTGCTATTATACAGAGATAAATGCAACGAAAGCTCTCCATGGACCAATCGACGGGTATTCAATTAAATACTATATTATTAATTATTTTAGCTTAGTCGTTCCTCTATTTCAATTAATTTACAGTGTAATATTATGTCCTTTGATGAATTGTGTCCATTCAGACATCTGTTAGGTGGCCTACTCGAATCTTTAAAATTATCTCTTTATCTAGTTAATCCCTGTTCAGGGAATTTAGAAAAAGGCACGCCAAATATAACTTTCTCGACACATTTTAGAAGAATGCCATTCGCTTGCCTACTTGTATCCAGGCAATTGTTAGGGCACTGTTCAGAATCGCCGTCAATTTTCAAATACATTTTGATGAACACAATGGTGCTTTACTAATATTTAAAAAAGGTTATTCAGAATAGAGAGCTTAATGGCAACCGGATGTTCCCTCATCTGCGGACCTGTCTAAAAGGACACTATACAGAGGGTTTCTACAATAAGAATAACGCACGACAGTCATCTTGTCACACTTTTTACACTTTGTATATGCAAAATTGTGTAGTAATTCTGTTTGGCATAATTATAAAGGAACATTTATCTGCATACTGTTTATCTGGTCTAATAAACTTACACAGCAAATGTCATGAAACTAACTCGCATCCCCTAGTTAATCAGCTACCAGATTTGTTTGTATCTACAAAAGCAGTTATATTCCAGGAATCACAATTCAACGAGAACCAGCAATGCCAATTACCGAGAACTCGTACCCATCAGAAGGGATTTAAAATTACGGAGTACAAAATTAAAGTTCACTAATATTCAGGAACTATAGCGAACTGAATTAAAATGGAAATGTACTCTTGCCTGAATCAGCCCGCACTAATTCCGACAATCATCAGAACATAGCTTTATAGGCACTGTATACAATTTATTTATCGTTAAAATAGAAATGGAAACCCTTTCTTAGCTCTCCTTGGACCATTAAACGTTTTAGTGGATGAACGAGATTTCTGTTCATCGCTGGGTAATGATCCACATAATTAGGATCCCTTAGTCTTGGCCTTTACACATTTAATAACATTTAAGATGGATTTTTCTAAATCACTGATTCAAAATTGATACGTTTGATATATCTACATACGATTTTAAATATCGTAGTAGTTAAATGGAGTTCCATATACATACTGTCAAGGTTTAGGAGATAATGAAGAAAATAATTGGCGTACCGCTAACCTGTACCTACAGGGTGACTTACTGAGATTTGTCAATCACTCAAAATTTACTATTTTATAAAAGGAACTTTAAATATAAACGTATACTGATTGTACCATAAATTGAATATATATATATATATATATATATATATATATATATATATATATATATATATATATATATATATATATATATATATATAAGCGTATTCTAAAGGAAATAATAAATTAATAAATAATAGGACGACTCATATAAATTTCGTACAAGAGAGATGTGCCTTTTAAATGGAACACCCTATATATATTTTATTTAATTCCCTCGACGAGCCGATTTTCACAACTCATAATATAACCTATTAAACGAATAACGTAAAGTACAGTTTGTCAAGAATAGGAAAAAGTGTGAGTATATCTATGTCTGCCTAGAAGAAAGAGTGAGGCAGCATTATAAGGGAAAAGGGTGTACTTTACGTGCGGCCAGATCGAACTGTGTACACTCGATACACTCGATATTCACTCTGCAAAGGTCTCAGTGTGACTGAGTAAAGACCAGGCTATTTACTGTGCACCTCGTGGGCGTCCGATATAGCAGTTTTTAGACTTCTTCCTATTCTTGACGGGCTTGTAAAATTGTGTTTTGTTTTTAAACCAAAATATTCAACAGTGTTCGTCAAGCTATTTACGAAAATACAGGCATTAAATTGAATCTAAACTCTTATGATCCATATTTTTATGAAAGAATATCTGAAATAAAAATATCCTAAGACAATTACAAATAACAGACAAAGCAGTTAATATATGCTAGTACGCAGACAGTAAATATTCTAACGGAATGTCACAAATTTTTGAGCAAGGTAGGTATAGATAGGTACGTAACGAAATAGTGAAATTCGTGAAGTTTATTTAAGTATGAATTAGATGGTATTGTATCTAAGTCTAGCATTTAAATTGGAAACGACTCTGGATTTGCCAGATTTGAAAAATTATCTTTCATCGAAATGACGTGTTTGGGGACCAACGAAAAAATTAACAAATTCCAATATAATATCTATTGTGTAAATCACTTTCTTCTAAACTTTGATATAAAAAATTGATGTGCGTATTTGGTATATATCATGTTCTATTGGGACTTTTATTATATTATTTTTTATTATATTATTTTTTATTATATTATTATTTATAATAAAATTTATATTTGACGGGATTAGCCTAGTTCGTTGAAGAGATCGCGTCTGAACTGCATGCACAGTTCAGTCCTCGACATGTTAAACCGTGGAAGTATCTATAGATGAGCCAAATACAAGTTCGCGCCCTGCTAACAGTAGCCATACAAAAGTTTTAAATGACTTCGGTTTATTCTCTTTTAATAAAATCAACTTTTACACTGAATGGGAAATAATTGGTATAATGTTGCCGTTTTATAATATAAAATTTTCTTCCGATCTCTTCTATGGCAATCGAATACCGTTTTGTTATTCACACTGCCATATGCTTCAAAAGCGTTTCAGGGATTGCTGAATATGGATGAAACTCCCCAATTTATACCTCTTTCTATTAATCTTTCGTCATTGTCGTGTACAATGACCAAGGTTTATGTATTGTTACGTTGGTTGATGTAACTGTACAATCGATGTCTGTCTTGATTATTCAGTATTTCTTGAGTATTTATGATCCTACTCCTTATCTACTCCTTCTATTGAAGTTAGCGCTACTTGTCAGTACTTCTATAGAATGCTACATTTCTTGGACAGATTCTTTCATTTTAGTAACTATGCTTCTCAATATGGTGTCTCTTTGATGTTCCTTTTACCATTCCATGTATTCCGATGTTATTTTATTGAATCATTTCTTCTTCATTCTATGTATAACTATTTAAACTACGTTTGATAAAAGGGCATATATGCTAGATCTCCTCCCAAACTGGCTGTAAAGAATTAATTTCAGGTCTCCAGAGCTTACCAATTCCTTTTTACTGTGTCATGTAGGTGTACATATTTACTGGTTTATTATCGAGATTGCCGATATTTTGTATCCTTCTTATCAAAGTGTTAATAAAACTGTGAATAGTTTTCTTCAGCTTAATTAACACATTTACACATGGTAGACATATATTATGAACTACTTCTGTTTTGGCAACCTTACGGCTGCTTCACTTTTTTGACTTTAAAAATATATACATCACAAAGGGTGGTATTTATCATTATTCTATTGGAGCTGTTTTCTCAAATCCTTCAAGCACATATTGTTAAGTAATATTTAGTTGACAAATCATTCAAAATTTCCTGCATTCGCACACGAAATAATTTAAGTTAGTGACACACTATTTGCTATCCATTTTTATAACAGCATATTAGACAGTTTTCCCTTTATTAAACTGAGTATGTCTTAAACAGCAGTTAATTGAATTATCTGTCCACAATGAATAAAATGCACAAAAGTAATAATGGGCTAAAATACATCGAAAGTATTAGGCAAACTTCTAGAATTAATTTTGTAAACTAAACATGCGACTTAATTTTTATTTTGTATTTTTAGTGTCGAAAAAGATATTTTCTTGCGTAAATATTATAATAAGCCTACTGATTTTACACAATCTATTTTACCTCATTTTATTTTGTGTCCAAGTAATGCCTAAATAGCGTTATTGATTTTTATACAGTTAATTATATTACATAATTACATACACCAAAAACCGTTCTAAAACTATTCCCACATTATTTTAAATTCCAGAAAAATTTTCAATCTGCAATAATACTTTTCCTGCCGCGTCAAACAAGTAATGAATTCATCTCAAAATAGAAAACAATTAATACTGTTAATTTTATGTTCTGGATCCCTTATTATCCTTCTAATATCCATGAAATTAAGTTCTTCCTATACATGACTGAAGTATAATTATTCCACATATATATTTCATAGATCTACGTAAATGAGTCATAAAAATTGATCCATGTTAATGTTACGAATGACATACTTTTGGTATAACATTATTTGAGTATCACACAAGATCAATATTGTAATTAACTAATGAAAGAGAAATACGACTAGTATCATTAAGTAAATAATTCATGTTTAATTTATAATTTACAGAACTGGCTATACATATTTCAAAATCACGATATTTACTAGAAGCTCTTCCTTCTAATATCAATATCCACAGTTAATATTTATACTAAAATCAATAGCCGTGAAGTGGATAATGCCCTTAAGCCAGTAGAACTCGACAATATAACATTGAATAGAGTTTGAAACTATACATACAGTTTCTTATTTATTATAAACTATATCCATGACTTAATTAATAGGTAATTAACAGTCTGGCTCATTTTAAAGTTTTTTTTAATATCGCATGATATATATATATATATATATATATATATATATATATATATATATATATATATATATATATATATATATATATATATGTTACCGCTAATATCCAAAAACCGTTAGTATGCATAATATCTGAGCATTTTAGAAATTAAGCATAATTGGTGAACCTGTCAATGATTATGCATAATAACTGACAACATTAGGAATTATGCATAAATACTAAAATCGTCAGTGAGTATCCGTAAAATCAGGGAAATTCCGGTAATATTGATAAATAATTGAACCGAATTGAATTGAAAAATTGAACGGGAATTTTACAGCAGTTATATGTGCGATTAACAGATTATGCATTTGTAAGTGCCACCAAACCTCATATTATTCAAATAAATAGATTTTAGTATATCTTTCTGTATTATGCAACAGTTAATACCACCAAAGCTGTACCTGTGTAAATAAATAGAGTTTGGTATAAATTCTTCTATTCTACCTACATTACACCTAAATACATATTCATAATGACCAAATGTTTCAAGCTTTAGACATAATTCCGGTTAAATCTTTAGTTATTTATCAATATACCGGAATGGCTCTAATTATATGGATACGCACTGACGATTTTAGTTTTTATGCATAATTCCTAATGCGCTTAGTTTTTAAGCATAATCACTGACAGGTTAAATAGTTAGGCATAATTCCTAAAATATTCAGTTATTATGCATACTAACGGGTTTTCGGATATTGGCGGTAACATATACATTTACCATAATTAACTTACATATTGGAAACAAAATGCGTATAGGAAATATGAAACGCTATATTGAAGAATGTTCCTCATGTAGTGGAATTTAAAAAAATGTATGAGATATTTAGTTTTTTCAATAAACTGAAGTGTAAATCGTGAAGGTTATATTTATTGACAATTTTTTTATTATATTTGGGACAAAACTTCTAATAATATGAACGGTATTCCAACGATGCAAAATTCTTTATTTTATCTAGATGCCTGAATATAGAAAATAACGGATAATTAGTAGAATTGTCTCATCTTTTAGTTAGGTTTATTATATTGCCTTCATATTTTATTATTACAAGTATTAACAATTGTACGGATATTGACTTTAAATTTTATTTATTTTAAACAAGAAAATCTTGAGCATAAGGAGACTTCTTGGTAATGACATTACTAAATAGCCTGTTAAGATTCTTCCCACATATATATTTTAAGATATTCATTTTCATCTTGCTAGATAATACACAGACACCCATATATTTTTTTCGTCTTCAATATCGATGATTTATTATGTATGACATTAATGGGAAGACAACGGACGCCCCATGTTGAACATCGATCCTTGTCCGATCACCGAAGTCAAGCAACCTCGGGCGCATTTAGCACTTGGATGGGTTACCGCTTGAAAACACCGCGTGCCGTTGCCGTTCTAGCCTGAAGTACTGTTGGGCGGATTGAGTAGCCCAGTAGTACAATTGCCTGTCCCAAGCCCGGAAGAAAGAGGAGGGTTAGAGGGCCAGGTTAGCTGCCTGCTCTCTGTAAAAACAGATCCAGCTCATAGTACCGATGATATTCATCGAATAGGAACAGGTCGTAGAAGAAGAAGAAGATATCAATTTGTTGATGTTATGCACTTTGAAGAATATATATGGTAGATAGACCATAATATTTCCACAATTATTTTCGACAGTTGGTATCTGCTCTTAATGAAGAATGTCACTATTAACATTTTTTTACAATTCTATTTTAATCCATATCATTACACAGACCAAACAGAGGTATCTATATACTTCGAGATCAAACGAATAGCACAAGTCTATTATAGAATGTTACCATCTGCTAATATAAATGTTTGCATCAATAGTGGAGTAAAATCGGTATCACGTGTAGTACAAACTTCTAACACCATCCTTTTATATATATATATATATATATATATATATATATATATATATATATATATATATATATATATATATATATATATATATATATATATATATATATATATATATATATATATATATATATATATATATATATATATATATATATATATATTTAATGGTGCAGGTTAGAAATATTTATACAACAGACATAAGCAGCACTCAAATATGATATTTAAGAATATCTTCTTGTTATTTAAGTATATAATGCTTGACACAAAATACAAAAATATACGCAGCCTTTTTTGTCCCTTCGCTTCGTGACGATTCATATAAGTAGGTACATATGTGTTTTGCTCATTTATATAACATGCCAAGAAATTTGCCAATTATTTGAAAAATAATTTGTCTTTCAAATGGCTTAATAACAAATAAGTCGTCATTTAAATAACTGTGATTTCGTAAGGTGAACAAAACCAAATGTACATATATGTTACAGATAGCAGAAAATAAGACCTTTCTTTAATTATTTTTGTTTTGTATATTCTAACAAAATAATTAATAACTTATTTTTATATCACACAAACTATACTATTACTTAAACAAAATGTATTGTACTAGTGATACGATATTTTACAGTTGGTATAAATGTAAAACTGAGCATTAATCAGTAAATCGTCGTTTATCAAAAGCAGCTCAGAAGAGTTTTCCTCAGTGACAATTTCTTATTTCTATCTTTGAAGAATTGCAAGCTCTAAATTATGCTAAATCGCTCCCATTAACCGAGGCCATTAATAACAACTAATTTCATCCTTTTACTGGCGCTTTTGTAACGGCATTAAAGACGTGACACTTATACCGATGGTTATTTAAACATGAAGAAAATTCAAGTTTGCCGTGGTGCCGGTAGGAAACAGACTGCGTCCCTTCTTTCGACGATTTAATATGTTCCCGACGTTTCACACACGTCTCCTAACCAAGAAATAAACCATCGTATCTCACGAGAGGTAGGTAATAATCAAGAAACTCTTTTAGTAATGACGTGAGCATTTCTTTGATATGTAGATATCTGTAGCAGTCTCAGCTATTAAATGGTTGATTAACTGAGAGTTTTATTTTAGGCAATGGTATTTCAATAAATGAATTAATACACTGTTGAAAATCTGTTGTGGTAAAGCTTTACCACTTTTACATGTGTAAAGATGGGGTGTAATTTTCACTATTCTGGTATTCACTAATGTAAATGGTAAAATTTTACACTATTGTAATTGTAAACTTTTATATATTCTAGGTATAAAACTAACATAAACACACCACGATGCAGTACACTTTACTCCACGTGGGGTAGATTATCATCCCTTCTTGATAACTATTCTAGAGTACACATCCATGTAGTCTTCAAGTTGATACTGTTACAACGTGACAAAATGTGGCTATTTGTGATTTTTGATTAACTAACTTATGCCCAAATGCTGTCATGTGTACCAAGAAGCAAAAGTTAATTTTATTTGTCCAGTATATTAACATTTTTTGTCAAGATGATTGAATAATGTGTTGTTTCATGAGTCGCTGGATAATTTCACCAAATAGATATTATGCGTATGTACCTAACCTATTTGTGTTTCTCATTTTAATGAGAAGTTGTCGGTTTTCTATAAAGCCGAAAAATTTTCCTCGAACAAATTCAAGGCAATAACTGGGACATTCGTGCCTACGTAAAGAACTTCTGGATTTAAAAGGAAAACCGAGAATAAAACAATACGGGAAGCACGGTTACCCTCCTCCTCACTTATGTTACAGTGAGGAGAAGGACTGCCAACATAGAGGGCCCTATATTGGGCTGTAGAGAGGCCTGTATTGGGAGGGGATCGTATCCATATCAAATATGTATATACAGTAAACATACCATTACCTACTAACAAGAGGTAAAAAGAAAAAGGATTTAAAAAAAAATCCATAGGCACGGTTGAATTTTCTTACTGGTAGAATTTTTTAAGACTTTTTCGTCAAGAAAACGTTTTATTTTGGGAAGGAAAATCGATGGACCATAAGAAGATTTTGTTCAAAATACAAAATTCTCAAAATAGACGGAAATTATAGGAAATGCAACATAAATCGACCTCCCGAATACGATAGAAGTCTTTGTTTGAAATAAAAACTGTCGGTCTTCCCTAGAACCGAACAAGTTTCCTCGAGCTGCAGATTCAAACTAACAACTTAGAAATACTTATGTAACCATACAATCTCTGGATATAGGGGAAATTCGATGTCACAGTTGAATTTGTCTACCATTTTTTTAATCTGCATGAATTATCTCCGATTTTTCTTTAAGAAAACGCTTTTCTGTGGAAAAAAAATCATTGAACTAGTAAAGGAATTTTATGGAACATACAAAAACCACAAAATAAATGCAAATTATAGGGAATAGAACGTAAATAAACTTCCCAAATACGATAAAAGTCTTCGTTTTAATGGAAAACTTGTCGGTTTTCTGTAAAACCGAAAAAGTTTCTTCGCATTGCGAATTTAAAATAACAACTTGGATATTCTTACCTACCTTTAACCTTTGGATTTAGGATAAATCTTAATAGGCCGTTGAATTTGCCTACCCTTCTTTAGTCTACATATGATTTTTTTCAAGAAAACGTTTTTATGCAAAAGAAAATCGATGGACTGTAAGGGAATTTTGTGAAAAATAAAAAAGCTTCAGATCGACGCAAATTTCTGTCCCTTTTTAACATATTGTCACAATCTGGGGGGACTTTGCAAGGGGAGGTTACCCTTTATCAATACAAATGTATAAAAAATACACATATTTACTATAAACGCAAACGAAACATGGAAAACATTATTAAAAGGAATATAAATAAAAATGTGCTTACCTAGTCATCTTCGCGGGGGAGTTGTGCCCAGACATCAGTGGATTACCTTAATAATTTTACGCTCGCGTATTTATATACATACTACATGTTTAATCGGCAGATTCCATATAGGTTGAATAATAACAATTCATATCCGAATTAATTCGATGTGTTATTGTTATTATGTTTTGCAACATTTGCACCACATGCAAAAGCTTGACCTCCTTCATATGTTCTAACTAAATAAATTGTGATATACTGTACGTTAAATAATATAAATAGAATTAATTTAGGAGAGATATAAAAATTGTTTTAATAGATTTTAGAATCAATTGAGCCTACCTACAAAGAATATGTCAATAAGTAACTTTATTACAACTTAGCTGTCTCATGACAGTATACATTTTTCCAGATTTTTAGTTGAGAAAACGTTTTTTTTTATGCAGAAGAAAGTCGATAAACAATACTAATGGACGAAAGGATAAAGGCAATACTACACATCTCTGGTAATAAACTGTAGTAACTCTCATGAAATCCCAAAGGTAAAATTGAAAAAAGTCGGCGATTTATGATAATCTTACATATATTTGTATCTAAATATTGATAAAAAAACTGCAGTTGTTGACTAGATTCAAACTAATTCAAATATAATTCATGAAAAATATGTATACAATATTAAGAAATTATTTGTTGTTCAGCATGAGTTTGAAACAATCATAATGGACCTAAGTAACTCAGAGTTAGTTAAAAGGATAACCAATTATATACTCTCGTATACCTTCCCATCACTAGTCACCCTTATGTCTCCAAAACGAATAGTTAGTTGATTAAATTTTTTAATAAAATGAGTACATAGCGAGACATGAAAATATTCACCCACAAGTATTTAACGACTTGAAACACTTCTGTGATCAGCAATTAATAGTGGATATGGCTACTGTTTGCGACACGTATAGAAGCAGTGAGACGCGTTATGGGCTTCAAGGTACAGAATGATATGTTGGGGTTGGCTAATCTCTCATCACCACTCTTACTTATGGCCAAAGCTTTTCAACAATCGCTGGAGGACACAGATACACAAACCATGTTGAAGGCATGCATTACCCTTCCCCATTCATGTTTATGATTGTTTAGGGACCTCTGGCGTTTGCACTTATTCATATTAATAGACTAACATCTTGTCATAACTCAATTCGCATTGCTCTTCACCGTCTTCACCGTCTTCACTGTGTTTCCCTCCGATACACAAGTAGCAATAACTTTTGGGCAACAGCATATTATGTGCGTTTGGACACACAAATCTACTTCCATCGCATATAGTCTCAGACTGCAGAAAGGAAGGTTACATTTAAAGGCAAGGACAATCATATCCAAAAATGTATCAAAAGCCACATTTACACATAATAAAGAAGTTATTTGTTGTATATTGAAATAAATCTTTCTACAAATATATCAAATAATTGAATATTACCATTCACTTCATCGCTATTTGCCAAGTAAAAAACTCTTTCATCTTGCCGATAAACAGAACCTGAGTGTACCTGAGCCTACTTTGCATCATTATTTTTCTTTATATCGAAAAATAACCTAAACTTTTTTTGTTTATTTAAAAAAAATTACTTTTGTCACATTTAAAATGTTAAATATATATTTAAGTTTTTCTGTGACCCTATGAGAAAATGCGTGTTTTAGTAAGTGAGGATGAGGACGAGGAGCAGTCACGCAAGCGTCATGTTATCCACCTGGGGTATAGTTAGCGCTAAAGAAAATTATGTGTAAAAGTATTTAAAAATTGTGCTTGAGAAAATCAAGTATAGAGAATACAACTAGACCATGATAGGGAATTTTAAGATAGTAGACTTTCTAATGAGAATACAAGGCAGTTATATTGAATATCTCTACTATCTTTGTTTATAGGACAGTCGAGTAGATTCAATGCATTACTCTCATAACTCGAATGAAACTACTTCCAAATAGGGAGAAAATGTCAAATGGGAACGAATTGTGGACCCAAAACAAGCACCGATCCTCCACTGGATATAAATTTCGGTCTTATGAAGCAATTTGTAAAGTCTCTTCGTCAATATTCTGAAAAATTTGAATATTTAAAATGTTTGTTTCCAAAGTTATCCGAAGACAAAGTTACAGCAGGTATTTTTGTTGGACCAGACATTAAAAAAAATTATGGCCAGTGATGAATTTCCACAGCTCCTTAACATCTATAAAAATGCCTGGGATAGTCTTAAAATAATGATTGATACTTTTCTTGCAAATAAAAGAGCCTAGAATTACATTGAGCTTATTTTAACTATGCTTGATAACTTTAAACTAATGGGTTGCAGAATGCCCCTTAAAGTATAAATGTTGCATACTCAATCAATGAATTTAAAGATTACATGGGTGTCTGTTCAGAAGAGCAGGGTGAACAGTTTCGTCAAGATATATAAACTTTGGATACAGTTACCAGCCGCACTACAATAAAAATGTGATGGGGGACTAAATTTGGGGGTTTATACGAAAAATATTCATTTCTAAACTAATAACTGTACCCAATAACAGAGACTCATTGTTTTATTTTTTTATGTTTCGTAAATAAAAGTGATCGACATTACTAATAAAAGGTTTGTTTCCCATTTTTATATATAATATACCCATTAAAAGATGGAAATTTTATTGAAAACCGTAAACTCATTCTATTCCCTACAAAACTAAACTTTTTTGAGAGAAAATATTTTTTCTATATAAGTTCATGTTGATCGATATTTCAAACTAATTTTCCTATTATTTTCTTAATTCTGTATATTTTTTAAGGTAACCATGTATATTTATGAAGAATACCATAGGCAAAATATTGAGTTTTCAAAATTCATTGAGCTTAATTTCAGTTGTTAACTGCTTGATAATGCTTGATTTATTATAAGACTTGCTTTAAAAAAACAACTTGCCGCAATAACAGTATTAATTACTTCATAACTTGGACAGTTCTTGGGAAAGTTATGAGATATCCGGGCAGCGCCACTGCACAACGGCAGTATACGAAATCCGTCCGGAGTTTATGGACGTCCTAAACAATTTCGCCATCGATAAAGTTTGGCTGCGCCTGCTACTGCAAACCGGCTTTATTGACTTACCAAAACTAATCCTTTATAGGCGTAAATTAGGGACAGCCAAACGTTATTGTTATGGCTCTCGCAGTGCTCCAGCTCCGGCCTTATCTGGGCATCGTCCAAGGATGACACTGGTGCTTCCAGGGGGAACAGCTCAATGCGGCGCTGGAGCGGGTCGAGGAGCTGCCACGCCAACATTATGATGAAGTCTATGACTAACAGGCCCGACACCATAGAGTAGAGCTTCCACGGTTGCACCTTTTTCTAGAAATGTAGAACATTAACTTTCAATATACCATGTGTCTCATTAGAATGACAAAGCTCAGATATTTTTATCAGTTTTGAAATCCAGATTTAAGCTTTGGCACAATTGTAGTCCTATATAAGATGTATATTTCAAGATTTCAACTTAAATTTAAGTAATAAATTGAGACCCATGGGGCCCATTTTCTATATTTTGCCTCGCGTAGATCACTATCGATCAGAAAAAGTTGTTCAGAATCCAAGATTGAGCCCCAACACCAACGCATGTTTAGTTTTCATAATATTTTTCTAATCCACATATGGTTTTAATTTTGGTTTTCAATTTAACAATTTTTCTAATAACTTTTTTCGACATCCTCAACGCGAAGCAAAATGTTGGGAATGGCCCCATTTGGAGGGCTGCCGTTGTCTTAGTTTGTTACTTAAATTTAAGTTGCTTACCTCAAAATGTATGTCTTATATAATATTACAATTGTGTCCAAGTTCAAATCTGAATTCCAAAAATTGCGAAAATATCCGAGTGTCTTCATCTTAAATGAGATACATGGTATAATATATGGGGGGGGGGG
Source organism: Rosalia funebris (assembly GCA_037954035.1). Taxonomy (NCBI): domain Eukaryota; kingdom Metazoa; phylum Arthropoda; class Insecta; order Coleoptera; family Cerambycidae; genus Rosalia; species Rosalia funebris. The sequence continues at coordinate 11,694,094 of JAZFAV010000004.1, forward strand.
GGGTGATAACCGCGATAACCGCCTCATATATATATATATATATATATATATATATATATATATATATATATATAGAGAGAGAGAGAGAGAGAGAAGCAAGAATTGACGATAATTGTGTTAAGAAAAATATTATTTGTTTAACGTAAGCACCATTTCAATTTACATATACAAAGTATTGCCGATAAAAAAATTCTAGAGTAAGTCAAAATATGCTGCTAATGTTAATACAGTATATTCAGAAGTACCTCTTAATGGAGCTGTAGCCCCTCAAATTGGTGGTTTTTTTACTAAATATCAAAACCGTTTTTTACTAAATATCGTCAAAACGATTCCATTTAAATTAAGTAATGTTGGCCGATTGCTACATTCCATGTCTAATAATCTGTAAACACTTCAATAGTGTCTGTATCTACAATATCGTATCTAAACTAAAATAAAATATTGTATCTAAAATATCTCAATATTCTGTTAAGGGGTATGAAGAAGCAATGTGGTCAGGGTATAAATTTAATCCTAATTACAATTTTTTCTAATCTATGACATGAAAATTTGAACACTTGTTAAAAACAGGACACTAGCTTTGCACCAACGCCGAAATATTACGTTTCTCGACGCGTTTCGCTAACCAAGTTGTCATAATCGGGAGATGATTAAAACCGTTCGAGGAAAATTGGTCTTCTGTTTTTGTTGCTGTGCATAAAAGGTTCCAGCCTCTTTTCACTTGTTTCCTTATTAAAACTGATTTGATAGTTTCATAAGGACGTATAAAATGAGACTTATATTAGCAAGTAAACAGAATTTTTAGTAAAAAATTGTATATCCAGAACATTTAATAAAAACGTCAAGTATTATTTATATTTCAACTATAGTTATACTACTATATCGCGTGTGAAAGGTAACAGTCCACAGAACAGTCTGGATGTAAAGGTAGAGTCATTCGTTTACGCAGTCAAAAGTTATTGCGCGTTAAAAATGGAGATTTCAGAAGGTCATTTTCGGCAACTTTTGATTTTTTACTTCCGAAAAGGGAAAAATATAGCGCAGGTGCATCGAAAATCGTGTGGTGTTGATGGTGATGAGTGCTTAAGTGAACGCCAGTGTCAGAATTGGTTTGCTCGTTTTCGTTCTGGAAATTTCGGTGTTAAAGATGAACCTCGCCCTGGTCGGCCAATCGTTGAAACAATGGATGAAATTTTAGAAGAAATCGAGGTAGACTAACATATTTCATCTCGCGACATCTCTATGGGACTAAACATCGACCAGAAAACAATTTTGAACCGTTTACATTTGGCTCGATACTTGGGTTCCACATGAATTAACAGAGAAACATTTAATAGACCTATTTTCCATTTGTGAATCGCTGCTGAAACGAAATGAAATCGAGCCATTTATGAAACGAATGATTACGGGAGATGAAAAGTGGATCACGTACGATAATAATGTGCGAAAAAGATCGTGGTCCAAACCGGAGAAACTTCACAAACGATTGAAAAGCTCGCATTGACGCCAAGGAAGGTGATGCTGAGTACTTAGTGGGATTGGACAGGAATTGTTCATCATGAGCTGCTCGAATCTGATCAAACTATTAACTCAACTCTCTAAAAAACGGCCAGAATTGATTAATAGTCAAGTCGTTGTTTTCCATCACGACAACGCTAGACCACACATATCTTTAGTGATTCTGCAAAAATTGAGAGACCTTGGCTGAGAAATTTTGATGCATCCACTGTGTAGCCCAGACCTGTCCCGTTCGACTACCATCTTTCGGTCTCTGCAGAACTCTCTTAATGGTGTCAAGCTGGCTTCAAAAAAGGCCTGTGAAAATCACTTGATTCAGTTTTTCACCCAAAAATATCAGAAGTTCTACAGTGACAGAATTATGGTTTTACCAGAAAAGTGACAAAAGGCCATCGATCAAAACGGCACATATATCAGTGATTAGTGTGTGAAATTTATATAAAAAATTCCCTTTGAAAAACAGGAAAAAAATCGAAATTACTTTTTCCCCAACCTGATATAAAAAAGGATTCAAAAAAAAAAAAAATGTCACAGAACACGTTTTGTTAATATGAATATTATTAACATTTTCATGGAAGCGAATATCAGAGAAGCACAATCTAAGACGTTATAAGTGAAAAACGATCCTTTATTATATTCATATTTTATAGAACCTTTTACCCTTTATTGAAACAGAAATTTATATTAAGACATCTTAATAACAAGACAAGATACAGAGAGGTAACCGTAGGATACAGACGGTTGTTCGCACTGACGAGTAGATTCTACACGTAATTGAAGTTCACTAGAATATAAGACGTCTGGAAATACAAAATACTGCCTCGCATTCGATAGTGTACAGGATCTTAAAAAAAGGCTGTTTCATCTCTCTTATACTAAAAATGTGAAATTTTCACATTTCCTTCTCGTATACAATCTTGCCCATTATTTTTAGTTAGATAAGCTCAAAATCTGACATTGATTATGTTCTCACTATAAAATGAAGAAATTTTATAGATGAAGAACTAAAATATTTAATGGATTGCAGCCTAAATATAAAACAGCAGTAGTACGAATTGTGGACACTACAAAACTGTTCCTATTATAATGAGAAAAACCTTGTTGTACGAAATTGACAAATCCTGTTTTTCCTATAGGACCTCCTTCAAAAAAATGGAAAATATATAATAATTCTGTATACTTGAACTACATACGTTTATGTTCGTTAAGAGAGGTTTGGGAATTTCGCCAAGAAAAGGCATCTCGTCTATTTTTATTTTCATCTACCGTAATTCCTATATATCTTATTTTGTAGATGAAAGATTTAAAAACATTTGAACTAAACATTATTTAAGTGCCAACATTCAATAAAAACATCGCAGGATTCATGCGAGATTGTCACATACATATTTATTCTGTTACATTCGCTGTTTATATAATTTCAACGTAGCAGTATCGCGAAAATGATAACGTTATTTATTTTGTACACATATATTAATATAATGCAAAGTTTTACTCCGCAGAGGGTAATATTCAAACTACAGAAATAAGGAGATTATACTCCAACCCATCTGTAAATGCCTTACATAATAAGGACTAAACAAATTAGGTCAAAACAGCTATTCTCCTGGCTATATGCCTAACGCATTATTATATAAGGCGTTTGCAGATGGGTTGGAGTCTAATCTCCTTATTTCTGTAGTTTGAATATTACCCTCTGCGAAGTAAAACTGTGCATTATACTGATGATCTCAAGTTTTTACTCCGATTTAGATTGTTCTCGAAACTACCAAGAGATGGCGTTTGGTACGTTCTACTGCGGTGGAACGTAGCATCATCTACTAGTTATGAGCTTCATCTGTCAAAGGTATACTCGTTTACACTGCACTGACGAGACCCAAGATAAGGTCGAAACTGGTCTGCAGTTAACGATATCCTAAGATAGGTGACACTTTGCATCTTCCTTGTGGTTTTTAAATAATCTGAATCACTGTATTAGAGTGCTAACTCTGTTAGACAAAATACGGCAAATTTTGTCATGTAATTCAGCACTCGGCGTTTGGCATATAACCAGGAGAATAGCTATTCTGACCTAATTTGTTTAATCCTTATTATATAAGACATTTGCAGATGGTTTGGAGTATAATCTCTCTATTCCTATAGTTTACATATATTAATCATAAATAAAATCTATTTTAGACAGGTGTAAGAAATTTCTAAATTTTATATAAATATTGTTATAGTATTATTTATTATTGTTCTGTAAAAATTATTGATATATATCTTAAAAAAAGCAAACTAATTTATCTATCTGTTAAGTACTACTTAAAATGAACCATTGACGATGGGAGTGTGAAAGTGAAAGTTTTCTAAATTGAGTTCAGCATCAATTTGCGTTCCATATTGCTGTTTCAGTTAACTTTTTTTATAATAATGTTCTCATCTTCGATGCGAATTATAATAACAATTATAATTTGATAATTCAATATAACTGAAAATGCAAAATTAAACTCCGATTACGATCTTTATGCTCTCTACTTACCATTCTCACCTTGGGATCACTTTTAGCCTTAGTAGTAAGTCTATGAACTCTCCAAACTTTACTGAACATCGCCCCGAATGACAAGGTGAACCCGGTCGTAAGTAGCCACGCTCTAGTTTGACATACCGCGGGGTAGGCACTGGGGTTCACGAATCTGCCGTCTAAACCAAGCAGGAAAACAGCAGTCAAACACACAATGATTCCGAACAGCATTATCGTATTACAGACTGGATGAGACGACTGGATAACCCTGTAAAATACAGAACAAGGGTGAAAGAAAGTTTAAAGCTTTGCGATAAAGTAAAGTAACAATTCATTTAATGTATACGCATCACTGTATTTATTACCATATAATGTAGTGATGAAATTTCAATATATGCAACAGTATCCATACTTTGTTACCAAATGTAGCAGTATGACGAAAAATATATTACCTATTGTTATAACCGAGTTATTTATTTTGCATAAATATACCAAACATATGCATAATTTATTTTGCTATGCTCATTACTTCTGAAATAATAGGCGTAACGATTCTTGAAGAACTTTTATTTTAAATAGAATATAAAACACCTTCTAAATATTTAGTATTTTTATTATTGTTGTTTCAAATGATTCTTTATATTTAGGTTTCTCTAATGTTTGGAACATGTCAACCTACTTTCTTATTATGTTAGCTAACATATAAACTTTTAAATTCTGCATTTTATTTGTGGCTTGTCATAATATCTTTTAAATTGCAATACGACTTTTTAAGAAGATGTTAGGGTTTTTTTATTTACCATTTATAAGATACAGGGTGCTAAACCTAAATGTATAAAATACAGTTACACTGAAAAATAAAAAATGTTTTGTAACTACAGAACATTTATCTATTATCGGGGATCTGATACACATTCTGACTAACTATTAGTATTTTCTTTGTTATATACGGTTGTACACGGTTATGATAGTAGATATTGTTCATATTCCGTTACTCATTTCAAGAATGTTTGACTGCTGCTAGAGATTCGGAATCTATATGTTTCAACTTAGTTTTAGCTTTAGCAATTCCTTGTCAAAACAATGATGATAGTGTTCACCGCAAACGAATTTCTTGCCAACAAGATGAAGCTCGTTCTTATTTCTATTTTAATATTCAATTATTTATTGATAAAATATTTTTGATTTCTTCTTTGGTACATGAGTATGGCGACAACGATTAACTGAGTGGTCGCTACGTTCACCTTATTTCACTATCTTTGGTTTCCTTTTGTCTGGTTATTTACGGATCTATTTTAACAGGCCAACTAATTTTGAGTATCTGAAGAAACGAATTTGAAAATACCTACCTGGAAATTATTGAATGCTGAATACAATGTGTTGACATGTATGGTAGTAAATGTCAAAGTGTTAATGAGAATGTTAACAATTTCTGTCAAAGACTAAGTTAAATTTGCTTTATTTATATTTTTGTTAAAGAGAAGGAAATTTGTCAAGAAAAATATAAATAAAGCAAATACCGAAAAAAATTTTATTGAAAAAAAAAGGTTGCAGTTTAAAAGGCAATGGATGCCTATGATGTCGATGTGATGTCGTTATAGTAAAGACACAAGCTGTGAACAGTTACTTTAATAAACGATATTTGTTATTGGTGATAAGGTTGGGGTTGAAAGTTCAACGTATTTTTACGTTTGAATAAGCACTTTTAAGAAAATGGGCCTGTTGGTGATACTTCTCCTTATCTCAGATATATTCAGGCAATTCGAGTGTAGATAGGAACCTCAAGGATAAATTTTACCCTGTTAAGTCGTTTTAGGGTACAAATGAAAAGCGTTTCTGGATTAGGGTTGGTTAAATCTAGCTCTTGAAGTTTCCACTTTTTTCATTCTCGACATGTTTTTCGTATTTCGTATTATTATTGTATCTTTCTTAATTCTAATATTTAATCACCACGAGAAATAATTATTTTATTAAGCATTATAGTGTTGACTAGAGGTTGGAAGCAAATGAATTCATTAACTTCTAATACAACGAACTATCAATGCGCATTATAATGGCACTGACACCTCCACCAATTTTATAAAATGGGATTAACAACCAAATTTTAAAGAACGGGCGGAGGTGCTAGTGTAATATTAATGTATTATATTTTCTTGCATTGGGCTTTACTTGATTATTTTTCTTACATTCTGTTCATGGTTCACCTGAACAATACACATCGATATACATACATGACTGGAGATTCAAAATAAAAGACACAGTAGCGGTAAATAAATACTTAAATAAAGTTTATTAGAACGTATTTAAGCACTTTAAATTAATTACGTCATTTTCGCCCTTTCTTTTAAAAGGTCTTCTGTTATTGGTCCAAATAATGTTAAACGAGAGTAGCAAAATTATGTGGAATATCGTCTTGCGAAAACCAAAGACACTGATTTACGATCACGTTAATTTTATAAAACTTTTACCATGCAGGAATAAGATCGTCTTTCTCGTACTGTAACTGTAGATGTTTTACTCTTATTGTATCTTTACCTCCTAATATTTGATTACCGCGAGTAGTAATTGTCACAAATCATTTAGCAGTGGAGTTTCAAAGAAATTAAATAATTTGTAATACAATGAAATATCAATGCATTTTATAATGACACTGGCATATTCATCAAATTTTTCCAAAAGTATCCACAACGATTTTTAAAGAACTGGCGAAGGTGCCAGTGTGATATTAATGTATTCTATATTTTCTTGTATGATGTTTTACATTAATATGTTCTATATATTTTGGTTCTATTTGATTATTTTTTTATAGTATGGAATCCCTACAGAATACATATGAACATACATATATCTAATTGGAATTTTGAAGGAAAAGATAAAGTAGCGCTAAAGAAATACTTAAATAAAGTATATTAATTATATAATATACTTAAGCATTTCCTTAAAACGATTCCGTTACCTTTGCCCTTTCTTTAAAAAACATATTTCAATGATACAAACAATCCTAATCAAATTAACAAAATGCAGTGAAATACCGTTTTATGGAAACCAAATAATACTGACTGTTAATGTAAAATCTCTATTTTGTATTTTCCTTAACGTTAATGTAGTGTAACAACACCAGGCTTATAGCCTGGCATTATTTAGACATGTACGAGGTTTTATAAGGTACTCATATACAGTCCGCTAATAAACAAAAAAAGGCAACAATCTATTTTTTTCCATCTATTTGAAAGAACCAGCAACCAATTTACAGACATTGACATGACTTTTATATCAGGTTTCAGTTTATTTGATAAAACTATTACTACACAGAAATAAGACCGTCTTGAAGTAACCGTAGATACTTCTCCCGTGTAGGAGTGAACGAAATTTATTGTCATCGTATCTCTGCTTTATAATCACCGCGAAAAATAATTATGTTAATAATTATTATAATGGTAGCGTTGGAAAGAAATGAAATAACTCATAATACAAAAACATATCAATACACATAATGACATTGGCGCCTCCATCATTTTTTTCAAGAACCCTCTCACGATTGTTTAAGGAACTGGCGGATGCGCCAGTATAATATCAATTAACGTGTTTATATCTTCTTGTTTTAGGTTTTATTGTATTATTTTTATTATACAGTTTCTATGGAAACCCAAAACAATATATATAAATAAATTTACGTGATTGGAAATTCGAAAAAAAGGATACACTAGCAGTAAATAAATAGCTAAATAAAAGTATATTACAATACAATCGATCCATTATTGCCACGAGTAATAACTATGTTATTAATCACTATAGTGGTGGATTGGAAACGAATTAAATAATATATAATACAATGAAATGAATATACATTATAATAACACTGGCACCTCCGCCAAATTTTTTACTGTCGCCAAAGACGAATTTAAAAAAACGGAAGGAGGTGTCAATATGACATTAATGTGTATTATATTTTCTTGTATTGAATTTCATCTGATACCTTTTTTATATTCTTAGAACCCCTAAATAATACATCTAAATATCCCTACGTGATTGGAGTTTCGAAAGAAAGAATATATAATCGGTAATATATATAACCGGTAAAACAATACTAAAATGAAATCTATTATAATATACTTAAAGACCTTCAAACGGCAGAGTCAACTTCGCTCTTTATTTTAAAAAGTTTGCTGGCATTGGTTCAAATAGACTAAATCAGTGTATTAATACGCAGTAGAAAAGTCTTGTGGAAACTAAATGACATTAACTGATAAATCAGGCTTAAGTTTATTTGATAAAACTTTTATCACGCACGAATAAGATCGTCTCGAAGGAACTGTAGATATTTCTCCCCTGAAAGGGTCAAAGAATATTACTGCTATTGTATTCTTACTTTATAATATCTAATTAAAGCAAGTAATATGGTATTAATCATTGTAGTGGTGGAGTTGGAAACAAATGGGATACCTTTTAATACAACGAAATATCAATATGAATTTTAATGACCCTGGAACCTCCGCCATGGCGAAAAGCATAACAGAAACGTTTAATGAATTGGCGGAGGTGCCAATGTGAATCAATATGTATTATGTATATTCTTGGGTAAGATTTTGTTTGAATATTCTTGTTATATTCTTTCTATGAAACCCTTAAATAATAGATATGTCTATTTACGTGATTATATTTTAGATTCGAAAGGATGGCCACTGTGGCGGTAAATAAATACATAAGTAAGGTCTATTTCAATATACTTAACAACTTTAAAATGATATTGTCACATTATTGATTCTTTTTTTAAACATTTTACTGCAATTTTAACTTTGAAAAAGCTTACGAAGCGCTATATAATCCCTCTAATACTTTAATAAATAGTTACAGAATTAAATTATTTGAAAGTATATTATTATAGGGATATCTACAGACATGTTGATCAACTTAAGAGATTAATTTCATGTTTCCATCATCATCACTTCTTGTGTTGGAATTTGAAGAGTTTAATACAAAATTATTTTAAGATTATTTGTTGATGTAAATTTTTATCTTTCTTCTTGTTCTTTTTGATACTAATGAATTAATATTAATTAATTAATATACTCCTATAATTTTTGTTATTGAAGATTAAGTAATATTAAGATTTTGTTGCTTTCTAACTTTTTTATTATTCTCAATGATTGACCTTCCAATAATATAAATTAATTTAAATTGCTCTGAACATATTTCAATTCCCGTTATATTTTTTTAATCGTTAATATTGAAGCCACAACTTTAAGAACAGATTTAGCTACAGATTGATCTCCAAGTCAATGAGCTTTTGACACTGTAACTGTCACTTATATAATTACTTTTTGCGACCTTTGCTTACAGTGTTCATAATGAAAATTAATAACCTAACGTAATTAAATAGGTGCGGGGAATTTTCTATGTAATTCTAACAAGGGATCACATAAATGAGCAGCAAAAAAATAAGAAAATCAACTAGTTAGTTACCGTTCTCGTTATGTTAGAAAATTAATTGTAAACTTTTGATATGCGATGCTAATAACAATTATTTAACAGAAAAGAACACTTGTGAACTTTATAATTATCTTAAAACCGTAATTCAAGTTGTCATACGTTACAATAAAATGCCAATAATTAAAAAAACTTAAATGTTTGATATCAAATAAAGATTATTGTCTTTTCAACACACTCAAACTGGACAATTTACTTAAATATATATAAAGAGTAATTACATTTTTTAATTTAAAAAACAAATTATCAATTCCAGATATTAATAATCTACATATACTACACATACAGAACAAACAATTTAAATTAAATATGCTATATTTAATGCGAAATCAAGTAAAATTTCCGATTGTTAGTTATTATGTATTACAGTAATTACTTCTGTGTAACTCTTAATGTTAAATCCTTCAAATTACTTGAAAATTCTGTACAAATAGCTAAATCTATTTATATTATCGTTATATTATAATTACATTTTAAATTTTTGATAACGCATTTGTTTAAAATTGATTCTTGTTCTTACCTCAAGTATTAGTTGTAAATAGAAAAATATTTAAGACTTCTTAAGTGACTAAAACAATGAATTAACAGTAAAATTTGATAAAGTATAACATTTTATAACGTCGTATGTTAAATTATTATAATTTTTAATAATCTATAATAATATAATTTTAATATAATTTAATAATAATTTAATAATAATTTAATTTTTATTTGCCCCTCTCAAAAACTGTTGAAATAATTTTTGGTAGTTAACAATTTAGTGAACAAATAAATAAAAAGTATAGTGTATAAATAAATAAAAAATAAAGCAAAGGAAGGATGACATACTTTCAACTACGACAAACCTTCCTTAATTGATGGAGTTAATATTTTTCTCTTAATCGGAGGAGGCATCGAATAACAGATTGTTATGTTTAGAATAAATTTGCGCATTTAAATAAATAAGGCTGATAGTTACATAAATCGGATTACTGTCATATATGTAGTTTATAAATTCTAAATTGCTATATAATTATATTAAATAATATTAGCGAATTCTGGTACATAAAATTTGATTAAACAGTATAAATTTATTACAATTTTGTGGAAGTAAATTGTGTAATGTTAATGCAGTTTAACTATACAACAAATACATTATCTGTTGTTATTATAACAACATCCTAATATCATACTTTTAGTTATTTATAAAGGACGTTCCCCAAAAACAAAACAAGCATTTTTGACCGAAAATAACTTATCTGAAAAAGATTCTTGAACGTGTCTCTAAATTTTCTTTAAGATCATGAAATCTCTTTACAATAATACCTAACATTAAATAGGGCCCACTAGATGTGGATAATGAATTTAGTTACAAGAAAGTGTACCATGAGAAGTTACATTATCAAAGTCAAAAGAAACTTTGAATCATCAGTCATGACGAAAATAGATGATTTCAATAAATAATGTATCGTTAAATAATACTACCAAATTACTTCCTGATGAAGCCATGTTGATAGATATTATTTGAGGGTAAAGCATATGGTTGAGATTACCAAATAGTTCCCCAGATTATAGACCAGGTATTATGACAAAATAGTAAAAACACATCGTAATTCTACCAACGATGAAAGTATCGCGAAATAAATGGTATTGAAATATTCTTACAGAATTCGGCATAAAAAGTGAAAATGCTGATATAAATGGATTATAAAACCCTTAATGCAAAAATGAAAAATACTATTTACGTTTAATTGGCAGAACTGAAGCGACGCTATTATAAATAAAAGAAACGATTGAGTTTGATTGATTGATTGATTGATTTTTGATATTTGATTGATTGAGATAATAAACGAATTGGATCTGCAGTTATTGGATATGTATTATCATTACTGTTAGAAGAGAAAGAAGAAATACTTGGAATCCTGAGATATTTATATAAAAAATATAAAATCTTCGTAAACTAGAGGTAAAATATTCAACAGTTTTTGGAATAAAGGTGCAAAGATATACAGGTACGAAGGCGTATGAGATCGGTAAAAATGTATTTATTATTATCACCAGTGTCACGAAGGCAGATGCCGAAATAAAAATTTTAGTTTGACTTAGACAAGTGAAGGCCAAAAAATATTTCGTAGACTAAGAAAAAGAACATATAGGAATAGAAACCATCCAAACTTGTCTTTAGAATTACTACTTTAATTAATATACAAGGTAGTCTATTCATCTTAATTTGCGTAACTATTTCACTCAAGTAATAATTTTAAAGTGCGCGAGACAAACGAAAAAAACATCGTGTGAAAAATAATTTAATCATTAAAAATATGTTATTGATGTAACAACACTTCAGGGACTAGCAATTTTCTACATGAATTTGGGTAAATGCCTATAAACATATTAGAAGCAAAAAGGATTTGGGTTGATAAAAACTATTAAAACATAAACAATATTTTTACAATGCACTATGCATATATTCACCTCTCTAGTTTTGTGATTTGTTTTGTATCTTCTTGGTGCCTGTCTCTGAGCTGCAGAGAGGACCATTTACTCCTAAGATAAATAAATAGACTATTAATTAATTTTTTTTTCTTAAACTAGTTCAAATATATTTAAGTATTAATTGTGAAACTTAACAACGTAGATTTTCTACTCAAACATTAATTTATTATTCATGTTTAATTATATGACTAAGCATTGTTCTGCGTTGCCAGAACTGACCATCATTTCCCTCTTAATTAAAAATTGATCTTACAAATATTTATTTTACTAACCAAATGTTACCGTTCACCTAACCTAATTTACTTACCGCCTGTGTTTGTTCCAAATATTAAAACCAATTAAAGCGGCAGCTACTATAATTCCTATGCTGGAAATTATACACATGCAAATGAAGAGGGGTAGAGATACGGTACGCAATACTCGTCGTATGATTGTTCTGTCTTGAGGCACTTTCCCACCTAGAGATTAAATAAATACCATATTATAATATGAGCTACATAATATATATCGTTCCTTCATCTAGAACGATCTTTCCTTTGGATATGGTGCACACTATAGATTTAAGAATATTCATGTGTATTACATCACTGAGGGTGGATCGATGTAATGGAGTTGGAGGCGAGTACGAGAAGGGAAGAAACATTGAGGGAGAATATGAGAAATTGAGGGGACGTGGGAGAGGAACATGAAAGAGGAAGAAATATGAAACCAGGAAGATGGAAATAACAGAAGGATAAAGAAGATGATGAGGAAAATGAATAGGAAGACAGAAAAAGGAAAGGTATATTCATATAGCTGTTTATATTACGTCACTAAGGGTGGATGGACATAACGGGGATGGATAGGAGTACGAAAAAAACTAAAACCAAATTAAAGGAGTGGGTGAGGGTGAGTGAGGGAAAACGAGAAAGGGATAGAGAAATAAGGGGAAGAATAGGAGGAAGATGGGAGAAGGGGAAATATAAGATCGAACAGAAGATAGAAAAATGATGAGAAAATAATATAAAAAGAAGAAAGGATAGGAATAGAAAGATAGAAAGGCAGTTAAATTAATGATATATGTATTTTGTGTTGATAAGAGAAAAAAGCAATCATTATAGAAAGCTATGTCAAGTAATTCCTTTTCAACATATTGAAAAGACACATCAACAGTACTTACAACAATAAATTGCCTAATTATCCCATTAATTTAACAAGAACAACTTGATTTCCATATAAAACTGAAATAGAACATTAAAAATTCGCAAACAGTTTGGCTTGCAGAAAATATTCGACTATAACCATACGGAAATAGAAAACGCAGTTTAAAATTTAACCGGGTACCTATTTAAATATATACGTAAACTAAATATGCCTTAAAGAAAATAAAAATAAGGTGCAATATTTGGAAGCTGCTTATTCGTTTACAGGAAGAAGTTTGGAGAAATATATTGGCAGGCGGGAAAAAATAGTTCAATTCTCTTTTGATGGCAGGTTGAATATTGAATGCCTGTGAATGCATGATGCTTGTCCGTTACCCCTATTGAAAGTGAATAACATTTACATAGTTTTCAACTCTAAACTCGGGTATATCAGTCAGTAACTCCAACAAGTTTAGCATGAGTTCTTTTATTTAATAGTAAACTTCCTAGTGCATTTTATTCCAATTTATTTGAAAATAAGATAATGTAATATATTCTGGAGTTTGGTAGTTTAATAAGCAAGTGCTTAAACTCCCTAATGTTTTGGTTTATTAAACTATATTCCGGAGAAACTAGTCAAGTGAATCTGAAATAATGGCAATATTATAATTGCACATCGTACTTTTTTGCCTTGCTGCATATTTTAAAGAAATTATTATTTATAATATTCTTATTTGACAAAAGAATCTGCGTATATAGTAAATTATGCCTTTGTGATAAGTTAACGAAACGAAGCAAAATATTCATTGACTTACACATGATGTTTATTAACCTGTCTCGGTACTGCCAAAAAATAGTGGTCTCGATTGCAAGAGATATAAGCCCCTGGCAGTATCGATGTATCTACTTGAAGCCTATGCATATTATTACTTAGTGCCATCATCTCCTGATTTCATAAATATGGCTGAAAATACGGTAAGAATGATACTTTAGTCAAACGAGTTCAACTGAGTTTTACGTGTTTTTTTTTTTGAAGATTACAGAGGATCAGAACTGACATCAGTTACTTCTGTAGCGTTAAAGTTACTGCGAGTACCACACTCCATTGACTCTGTGAGAGATTTGACAAATCTCTGTGAGTTGTTTGTTTGACAAAAATCTTAAATATGTATAGGAATGATAAACTGAAAATCATTCTGCACGTAACTAACTCCAACAGGTATAGGCCTAGAGAGGATGAAATATTATTAAAAAGTTGGTCTTCGTTTATTATGTTAGTGATATATAATTGTGAATTCTCCTGTCTTGTATAGTCATTTGGTGCCTAAGGTGTATAAATATTATTGAGAGAGTTCAGGTTAGACTTTTTAAAATGTTATTACTTCCACCAAAGTACATACTTGATCATTTATTTATGTTAACGATATTGTAATAAAATTAGGACTTCTGGATTTTAAGCAACGCTTTAAGATGTGTGTGAAAAGCTGCTATCAATGAACAAATCTAGCCTGCCAACAATTTATTTGATGTTTAGTTCATTAGGTCTTATTAAAATTTAATAGAAAATCATCACTTCTGAAATAGGACATGATATACAAAAGGCACCTGAATGTACTTATGCTATATTCCATAATTACCTCTTCTTCTTCAGTAATGTAAAAATATTTTTAGTTCAAAAAACTGCCATATATCTTACAGGTTTATGATCATATTTAAAATTTCAGTATCTTTAGCTGAAATAGAAATTATTGTATCATCGATTAAGCCGATCAATGTAGTCTCAGTAATTTATTCGAACTTGAAAACATAAAGCACATATTCCTTAGACTTCCATTGTACAATGAAGTCTACCCCCTAGAATTAAAAAATGTAGGAGCTTTTAGAGATATTATGTTCTTATCTGAAAATGCAGACAGTAAACATCTTATATTGCTGTCAAATTCATCACCTGAAGTCTAGTTTTATGAAAATTCCATCATTTATTTCTTAATATGTAATTAATGTAATCCTAAAACCTCTTCATTTTGTTACTTTAATTAAATTTAGCTTTCGATATTTATATAGATGTGTATAGCATCATAATACATGTAGGCATAATAATATATTTTCTGATAATGTATGTTATATAAAAATCCTACCCTATTATTGTATTAGACTTAATAATGCCATACGGTATAAAATTATAATTCAGATATAGGATGCTACGTCTAAGAAAGCGTATACGTAAAGTCATTGCTGTTATCATGTAATTAAATCCTTTTGTGCTTTATCATAAAATTTGATTTAATATTTACCACATTTATTGCGACTTGCAAAAGCTTTCGAGAAAAACACTTCTTAGAACCTTCCTTCTGCCTCAGCAACAGCAAGGTTTTAAATACAGAAACATTCAGATAAGCATTCAGTAATCTCAGTGGTTTTTGACATGCTTTGAAGTAATCTCCAGTAATCTCCAATGTATCTTTAAGGAATCTTAAGTAATCCTCAGTAATTCTCAAGTAATCATCGAATAAGTCTTCAAGTTTAAAGTATAGAAAGAGGTACTCCTTTTTTGAAATAAATACATGTTAAAATCGTGAAGTGAAATAAAAATAGATTTTAAAAAGTTAATCTAATAAAACTTGATATAAAATATATGTTTATACATGTTCTGTAAAGAAATCTTGCATCAACTACGGTTTTATTTTTTTTCCTTCTTTCTCTTTATTAAGTACTCGTACACTCTTTATGTGTACGCTATGCGAGTTTTTGTATCAAGATAAACAGTAAAGTTATTGTATTATTGTTATCATTAAACTTATGATAAACTTCATTATACTTGTACTTTATTCAAACATCTTCAAGGGAAATCAATATTGTCACTAATTAAGATAGTCGGAAATCGAGATAGGAATTACCAAAGCACTAAGCGGTTATCAGGTAGTTGCCGAATAGTAAGGCTATTACATAATCGCTATAGGAAAGAACTACTCCTCAGGCTAAAGCCCCGCCAGGCATTGAATTATATCTAAAAGCGATTCTCAACTCCTTTTTTGTGTTTATGCACGATCAGATAAGGTTTAAAAAAATAAAACTCGCCACAGGTAGGATTCGACATTTGTCCCGGATTGGAACCGAACTATATACAGATGTTTCGAAATTATTAGTTCTCGTCAGTGTCGTACACGGTACGCCGATCCAGGACAAATGCCGAATGAAATTTGTGGGGTATACCCCACAAATTATGCCCTACAAATTTCATTCGGCATTTGTCCTGAATCGGCGTACCGTGTACTGCACTGATGAGAACTAATAAGTTCGGAACACATGTATGTCGTTCAGTTCCAATTCAGGACAAATATCGAATCCTACCTGTGGCGGGTTTTATTTTTTGAAACTAATTAAGATAAGAAAAAATATAAAGAAATAAAAAATGAAGAAAACGTAGTGAAGAATATTAAAACATTTCTTTTTGTATTTTTTCTTGCTTTGTAAGACATGACAGTATCCATAGTATTATCACTGGTTATTTTTTAAATCTGTATTTTGTTTATTTTATACCTTCCAATACACTAAAATCACATACCAAATTTGTTTAAAGGTTAAAATAAATATTTAATAATATTTAACTAAATTACTTTATGTCTAAATAATATAACTAAATTATCTTAATTTGGCTATAGAATACGTTCCTGTATGTTCTGCACCCACTTAGTAAATAACTTATATATAGAAAATAAACTAACACTCTCAGATTTTTCACAATTTGCTATGTTTCCCGCTTAGTAATGTTAATTCAAATAGTAGAAAATGATAACTACAGATGTACGTTTAAGAGCCTAACGCCATGACTATTCGAGAAGACTGCAAAAATCGCAAATTCTGCCGATTTTTGAATTCTTATTAGAACTATTTACTCAACATGACCAAAATTTATATATAAATAGAAACCAGAGGAAGATTAAAATATAATTTAATCATCTGCTGATTCTGTGAACTTGATTCAATATTGTTGCATTTAAGGTTTCCAAGATTTCAATAAGTTGCTCTGAATCTATTCATTATATTAAGTAACCCAAATTTTTATGGTAGTATATACAGTCGCCTAGATGCAAAACTCGAC
Source organism: Rosalia funebris (assembly GCA_037954035.1). NCBI lineage: Eukaryota > Metazoa > Arthropoda > Insecta > Coleoptera > Cerambycidae > Rosalia > Rosalia funebris. The sequence continues at coordinate 11,711,300 of JAZFAV010000004.1, forward strand.
AAGTCATCATTTCCTCAAAAATGAGATTGTTATAGTAATAGATTAAAAATGTAAATGCCGACATAGTCCAAGGGAATCTTTACAACGAATACCGACAAATCAAAAGTAATTTAAGTTTAAAATTTCATCTCAGATGCAAAACCCGACATACTCCTTGCGGTTTTAGATACTGAGGCAGACATTTCCAATGAATCAATAAGAGCTATATATTTCATCACGTGATGTAGTTTAATTTGTAGACTTTGTCAGTTGAATAACATGTGTGTGATAGATGTGGGACACAAAATAAAAATTCTACTATCTTGAATTATTGGTTATCCATCTACTATGTTGAATTATTGGTTACAGTTTTAAGCTCCTTATAGGTAGAGAAAATAGAGTTGCTCTTTCCGGTTGTTGGACATTCTGATATTCCCCCCGATCGCGTTTTTGGTCAAACTGAAGAAGTCTATAAGAAGAAAATGGAAGTTGTTTATCAACAAGAGTACATCAATATAATCAAAAAGCTTGCTACTGTTCACGAAACTGGAGAAAACTTTGTAATCAGGGATTAGAGACGTGAAACTCAAAATGTTTTAAAACAACCAGGATATTGGCACTTTAAATTTCAACTTTCAAAAAGGATAATCGTTCTAAAAATTAATAACACACCTCTTGTAAGCAGCGAATCATTTTACAGGAATGAAAATATTGTAAGTATATTCAAAATCTTATGTAAAAGAGGAAAAAACATCTCCAAAAGGGAGTAAACGAATTGAAAATTGGAGTACTGATTAATAAAGACAAGAAAAAAAGTATAGCGAAACTATTAAAGAAACACTATGGAAAGGAATGAGAAAAAAAAGATGCCTTAATTTTTTTTTCGAGAAGCTTTCCAAAATGTTTCAGATGGAGGACAGGAAGTCGAGGAAGAGGGTAACTGCAAAGAAGAATCAATTAATTTTGGTATTTGAAAATGTATTTTGTGTTCTTCGATAATAATGGTAAATAAAATTTATTTTAAAAAGTTACACACATTTCTCTAGAACATTTCAAACAGAATTAGGTGTAAAAATCGACATTTTAATTCCCATTTTTGAGTACCATATGGATGCTTCTGATTTCTAATCTATGATTTGTTACCATTTAAAAACAGTAATAACCTATTTTACGAAATTTGGTCACTGCATTCAGTTGAATAAGAATATTATAAGTTTTTATTAATTATCTCATATTATGTTTGTCTAGACTTGTCGAGTTTTGCATCTAAGCGACTTATATGGTAGTGGAATTTTATTCGTCAATATTTTCGATATATCTACAAACATGTTTTTACCTGAATAACCCTTTAGGAAAAGCTATTTCATTCCAATATATTAAAAAACACAATATAAGGATTCCCAAACTGTCTAACACCAGAATAATAGAAACGATTATTCAAGATATATATTTGTTATCATAGCAACTGATTTCTGTTTACGGAAAAGGAACTAGGCCAACTGCAAACCAATACTGTAATGCTTGGAAAAAGTGAAGCTCATTTCCCATATCACGCACAAACTTCAACTCCATTACCTCTTATCTCGGTTTATAGAAAACAATTTACTACAATACGAACTAATTCGATCCACCCGCATACAGAGCAGAAGCTCCCTTCCCCCCGTCACTCTGATCGAACATTAAATTTAATCTCCGCCGTAGTTCTGCGCTAAGTGCGGCATTACTGTCTCTAAGTTCGTAATGATATTAAATATAGATTCCGTTAATATCGGTGGCTGATTGTATCGCTATCTAACGTGATAGAGTATGTATAACAAAGTTAATATGACATCAAAACTCACCGCGCCAAACTTCCTTATCAAACCATGTGAGGTTATCCGCTTGCGTCTCGTAATAGCCCAGCACCACATAGTTGCCGTTTATAACTTGTTCTATCTGAGTAAGGGCGATACGATCTCCTTGCGAGCTGAACGCCACGAAGCCCTGAAAGTAATTCAATTATTGAATGGTGAAATACATATATTTCGTAGGAGCCGTGACACGGTACAGTAGTCGTAACCCAGTTGTCTAATAGGTAAAACTAATGGTCCAGACCAGACCAGGATTTATCTCCATGATTTTCAATTATGACTTCTACCGTTAAATCGGGTGTAATGCGAATAATATACCACATGTTATTGTATATAATTACAAATATGACTGCAGTAGATGTCGAATATGAGCGGAGATATTATTTATGATGAAGTTAAGTTTTATTGAAAAAGTTTAGGCTAGCCTGGTAAAGTTGATTTATAATTTTTATACTGAACATAACGTCGATGTTATACAGTTATACAAGGTGAGAATATAAATATGCTAGTTAATAGTTATTTATGTTATAAGGATCATAATAACTATCATTATGGTACTACAGTGGAACCTCGCGTAACGAGCATAATCTGTTCCCGAATCTTACTCGTAATGCGAACCACTCGTTAAGCTAAACAACTTTTTCCATAGGAATCAATGTAAAATAGGATAATGCGTTCCATTCCGAAAAAAATACTCAAGGAAATTTATAATAATGCAATTTATTATTTATAATACATCCTTGTTTATAAGAAAGTTGTCTAGAGACATTTGTTTTTGCCTACTCTTCAACATTTGGCGAAAAAGAGACAGCACTATCCTTAAATAAATTTGTAGCGCGCATAGTTACTGCCTTATTAGAGTGATGCTTCTCAACGTACGATGCAACAGTTTCCCATGCACTCAGCATCTCTCTTATTTCACGGGAAGTTTGTTGCTCTATTGAGGCTGTTATCAACTCCTCCCCTGACGAAATCTTCTCCACAACTTCTTGCTGTGAAACAGAATGCAGCTTCATAATCTCTTCGGTGGTCAGTTCCTGAATATGCTCTTCCATTAGTTCATCGATGTCGTTGCTATCCACCTCTAGCCCCATAATCTTGGCCAGAGACACAATCTCGTCGATTACAGGCTCGGCAGACACTTGCTCAAATCTTTCGGAGTTACTTTCGACAACGCTGTCCGGCCAAAGCTTCTTCCATGCAGAAATAAGGGTTCTCTTGATGACCCCCTCCCATGCCTTGTCGATCATCTTGAGGCAGGCAACGATGTGGAAGTGGTCTTTCCAAAACTCTCTGAGAGTGAGATTGGTTCCTTCAGTTACTAGTTCAGCGACAGTAAGACTCCAGCTGAACGAGCGCTAAACACAGACTGAAGCATAGGTTACAGAACCTATTTGTTTATCGCACGATTTACCGGCAAAACGGTGGTTTAAGAGAAATGCATGGAGGTTGTTTTTCTTATAATATTTCTACCTCCATGGAAGACACAAGTGCTTTTACAGCAGGCGACAACATGATGTCTCCCTCCCTCGTCACTCGTTATTTATGTTATAGTTATTGATGTTATAATGTTAATAAAAACGATCATTGTGGTATTATTTGTGAATATAATCATCACGAGTGCTAGTATGGCATGTATTATAATGATCGTTTATGATCTAAATTATGTGAAAGTTAATATTTATTTATGTTATAAGGATTATAATAACGATCATTATGGTACTTAGTTGTGAATTTTATCGCCACGGGTGATAACATCGCGTGTATTATAATGATCATTTAGGATCTAAATTATGTGTTAGTTAATAGTTATCAGGATCATAACAATGATTATTATTCACAACGGAAATGAGTAAGACAACTACTACGTTTTTATACCACTATATTTTCACAGAAACGTGACTGCAGTTTCGACAATTATGCCATTCTCAAACGATGATTCAACTAAGAATCGTTTGAAAATGACATAATTGTCGAAACTGCAGTCACGTTTCTGTGAAAATATAGTGGTATAAAAACGTAGTAGTTGTCTTACTCATTTCCGTTGTGAATTATGAACTACCACAGAGTAACGGCTTCCTCGATTAATTTAATGATTATTATGGTACTAGTTGTAAATATAATCATCACAGGTGGTTCAAACATTTAAGCTTTTCTAAGATGTGATTGGAATTATAGAAGTTCACTTTCACTTCCATTTCTAATAAAGAATATTTCCTTTATTACCGAATTAAGTAAATTTCAAACAAACTAAGATTGAATCTTGAAAGAATTTATTTTCTATGTACATGATTCTAATTTAGATTTTTATGAATTAACTATGAAGTGCTTTGATGAAAACCTATTTTTTAATGTAGTTTTCTGAATTGCTATTTCTTTTGTGTTAATGTTTATTTTGTGTTAATGTGGTACGGTTAATGTTTATTTTGTGTCGCATAAAATCTATGTTTAGTACATGAATTACCTATCTCACACTCATATACACAAAGTCAGTGTTTGGTAGGAATAGTATGGGACTATACCCTTTCTTATTGATCTTATAGTTGAGAATAGTCATTTTGATGGCCGTTAACTAGAACTTTATGAAACGGACTGCTTTATCTGTTCACCATATGAATAAAACGATGATCTGTGGAGCATGATGCTTCTGCTGGCACATGAATGTGATGGAAAGGCACAGTGTAGTTGCCTGCCAGATTACCAGATTTAACACCCGTTGGCGTTTATACATCTACATCACTAGATGTAGACGATTGGCAAGTTTAAGTCTTTGAATGCTGAAAAAATTTCATTCGTAGATAATTGTTCTCTTGCACCTCTTTATTTACACATAATGGAGGCTTCTTCGATTCGAAGAGGTCGATTAATAATCTTCGCTGGTCTTAGTCTACAATTATTTAATAGGACAAAGTTCCATTCGAATCACGTATTTCTGTATAAGTTTTTTGTTTCACCTGGAACCCCAGAAGATTGATGTTTAATTATGTAAAATATCCTATCATCTAATGTCATTTATGTTCCTTTACTTACTTTCTATGAAATTATAAATAAATTTAAAGGTAATTATATTAGTTTGACAGGTGGCATCACATGTTCTGATCTGAAACTTACTAAAAAATTATATGGAATGAAGCCAAACAAACTATACACTTTCAATTTATTACGAGTATACATATAGAAAGTCGTATGTTTCATATACACTACGCACAATAATTAAGGGATGTAAAGATCCTAAATTTCTGGGTGATTTTCAAAGGGCTGTTAACTTGGAGTAAAATAGTCGCAAAGTAATTTTAGAAAAAGCAAATTAAAGCCCCAAGTTTCTAATTTTCAGATCTTGAAATTACTTCAGAAATTAATTCAAATTTAGTAATTAATTATCAAAGTCAAAACTGATTTTTTTGCTTTGAACGATGATTACTCAGCGAAAAATCTTCACAAAAGAGTTTTGTTCCTCTAAAATTAATGAAGATAAATTTATTTAAAAAGAAATTATCATGAAATCATTGAAAAAAAATTATTGAAGTCCGTGGACTTTTAGAGAAATAGAAATTTGGAAATTTTTCTCTATGGTTTTCTTATTATTACTGAAAAACGGTAGATGGTAAAATATATTGAATTCAAGGTCTTTAAACTAGAAGCTAGGTACTTCAAACTGATTTTTTAAAATTGCTCTGCAATTATTTTTATTTAATTTACAGGCCCTTGAAAATCAAATAAAAATTTAAAATTATCTTACATTCCTTAATTTTGGTGACCAGTGTATGTACAGAAAATACATTATTTGACAATGGCATTGGCATTGACATTAACTCAGAAGGCAGTATCAATGAGGCTATAACATTAATAAGATACGTGGATATGAATAAAATGTCATACATTTATGATTTTATCCTTGGCTTTCAAAAGTATTTTCAGTAACATATAAGTCGAAAATCGAGAAAGGAACCACCAAACCGCCAAGCGGTTATCAAAGTAGTTCCCGAATAGCATAGCTATTACATAATCGCTCTAGGAAACAACTACTCCTCGGGCTAAACCCCGCCAGGCATTGAATTATACCTAGAAGCGATCCTCGACCCCTTTCTCGTATTTCTGCACGATCAGATAAGGTTTACGGGTTTTATTTCTTGAAACCTTATCTGATCGTGCAGAAACACGAGAAAGGGGTCGAGGATCGCTTCTAGGTATAATCCAATGCCTGGCGGGGCTTTAGCCCGAGGAGTAGTTGTTTCCTAGAGCGATTATGTAATAGCTTTGCTATTCGGAAACTACTTTGATAACCGCTTGGCGGTTTGGTGGTTCCTTTCTCGATTTCCGACTTATATGTTACTGACAAAGATTGTATCGATAAAGATGTATACCCCATAGAGTTCATTCGGCATTTGTCTTGGATCGGCATACCGTGTACGGAATTGATGAGAACTAATAAGTTCGAAACAGCTGTATGTCGTTCGGTTCCGATCCGGGACAGATGTCGAATCCTACCTGTGGCGGGTTTTATTTTTTGAAAAAAAAAATATTTTCAGCTGTTTCGATTACACAGTTACGTCCGAAGAATCCTTCTGATGTTAAACTAAAATCGTAAGTTAATTGTATGCTTCTTATCATTGTAAAAAACTTCTGAATTTATTTTTAAGAACATGGAAATTACTTCTACATAGCTATTAGACATTAATGAGAAGCATTCACAGCCGTTTTCTCATTACATCAATAACGTCCATTCCCAATTAGTGAAAGTATATTTTACATTTTTGAACTCGTGCGTCATTGCGGAACTCCAAATTAGGCATAATTTAAAATAAATATTGGTTCTTACCAAAACTCATATTCCATGCATAAACGATTCGACATTATGAAGCTCAGCGCAAACCAAACAATTATGGAAAGTTATAACCTGAGTTTGCAGTCATCGCATATGCTGTCGAACATGAAATCGATTTATTTTGCTTCATAATATTACCATTGGAGTTCTCGTTAGCGGCATTTTAATATCATCACAGCTTGCTGCCGGGCTGTTATTTGAAGATCTGATGAGATAATACAGGTGACGTAACCACATAGCTAATGCGTTATGATATTAATGTTCGTATATTAGTCAAAGTATCAGGATAATGTTGGAATGGCTGTGAGAAAAACAGTTTACTCACAAACGAATTTTTGTACGTTAATATTTTTATATATCAAAACAACTCCACAAGTGGTGAAAAATATTTTGCGACAAACACACAGAAAAAATATATTCTTTGGACAGGTAACTTTAATTGTAATATTGAATTTTATTTCATGCAACAGTAAAAATATTCTTCATTTGAATAAAAATGTATTTACAGTGAATACATTATTTCTACTAAATCTATGAAATATATTTCTTTGTATTTAAGAAATGTGTCTAAATAAAAATATATTTTATTGATTTAATTTTTTTTATAAATTTCTACCTTTACAGAGTAGAAATATTTGTTTCAGTAACCAATATGATTGATTCAAATAATTATCTTCTTTTTGATAACTAAATAAAACAGCCATTTATTATTTTAATAAGCATATTTTATTGAAAAACGAAACAGGAGACCAGTTTTACACGAACAGGAACGAAATATTATACATTTTCAGATGTGTGCTTGGTTAACCAAGTTGACATAATCGGGAGATGATTAAAACTCTTTTTAGTCAACTTTCAAAGTTTTAATCATCTTCCGATGACGCTAACTTATTTGGCGAAAAGCGCGTCAAAAGTTGTGCAATATTTCGGTGTTCGTGGAAAATTCGACTCCTGGTTTCTCCATCGAAGGTTCAGTTCCTTCTCAGGATATTTTATTGACTTTACTGAAAGATTTTCTCATAACTCATAAGTAAATTTGCTATAGATTATCACAGAGAATCACCTTCTTGTATACAAGAAAAATAATATATTGAGCCAACATTTGCCATCAATAAAATCCTTCACTCAGTAGACTCAATGAAATAACTATGCACAAAAATTAAGGGATGTAAAAAATGCTAAATTTTTAATAGTTGATATTTAGAAAGCTGTAACTTGGAGAAAAACAGTCGCAAAGCGATTAAAAAAAAAACAAAATTGTAGCTCCGAGTTTCTAGTTTTCGAATCTTGAGTTAAAAGTTTTTACCATTAGCAGGTTTTGAGTAATCATCAGAAAATCATCGGAAAATAAATTTTCCAAATTATTCCTTGGTTTTCAGAAGATCCACCGACTTCAATAAATTTTTTTCAATAATTTCATCATAAGCATATTTTAGCTAATTTTGTTTTCTTTAATTTGAGTGGCTTAAAAGCCTAAAGGCATGACTTCTCGCTGAGTTATCGCCGTTTAAAACAAGAAAGTCAGTTTTGAATTGAATTTTAAATTTTTTTCTATCTCTTTCATACAATAATTAACAGTTATTGATAAAAGATATGGATTTTTGCCAAAAAAACATTTTTAACTTAAGAAAATTAATAAAAAATGAAAAATTCATCCTTAAATTAATTTTTACAAAAGACGACAAATTCAATCTTTTCAAACACAACGAAAAAAAAATCGCAGGGCTTTCAAATTTTCAGGGTTGCTTTGGGATACCTTGAGGTTAAAAGTAAATAGTTAATCCAGTATTCATTATCCATCATTTGCAATATTAGCCAAATTAAGAGAATATACCTAAATACGCAATTTTTTACCTCTTTTTCAATCAAAATTCTGTACGATCATTATTTCTCGAGTAATTAGTTACCAAAATCAAAAAACAAAGCAAACAGTTTTGTTTTAAATGACAATAACTCAGCAAAAGATCATCGTACAAGACATTTAACTACTCAAATTAAAGACGATAAAATTATTAAAAAAGCTTTATGATGAAATCACCGAAAAATGTCCGTGGACCTTTTGAAATGCATGCAAACATTTGGAATATTTGTTTGGAACAATAGTTTTCTTATGACTACTTAAAAACTACTGATGATAAAAAAATTTGAAATCAAGATCTGAAAACTAAAAACTTGTAGCATTAATTTGCTTATTTTTAGCATTGCTCTGCAACTATATTTCTCCAAGCCCGTTGAAAATCATCTAAAACTATAGCATTTTCTACATCCCTTAATTTTTGTGCCTAATTTATACGTATAATTACCATAAACTAGTGTCTTTAATGTACAAAAATAATAATCGGAATTGAATAGTTTACACTGGAATTAAAATAATTCGAGAGATCAAAGTAAAATTAAATTCAACTCTAATTCTAATAAACTTGTAGCTTAATTTTGTATGCATTGTTACAGAAAACTACCAGGTGAATTAGAAAAATAACACTTTGGGTCAAAATATGTACGTGTAATAAAGCCCTTCTCTCAGTAGTCAATAAAATATGTGTACTATAACCAAAAATAAAAATAGTTTCTTTAATATACCTAAATAGTAGTTTATTTGAACTAAATGACTGGAATATTTAAATATCTCTACTCTACATAACCAAATATAGAGTACCAGATGTAACGTATTTGGTATTTTATGAAGTCAAAATATGTTATTAACTTATTAAGTATGGCAAAAAATAAGTAAAGTATTATATAACGTGGTCCAATAATAAATATTCTACTAATTGTTTGCGCGCCTGCCTAGACAATCTAGTCACTTTCGTAGATACATTCATACTAAGAATGTATTGCATCTAGAAAAACCACTCAGGAAATAAAACTAAATTTATATTGTCTATCCATCATGCTACACATGTCATATCTACATTTTAGTCCTTGTGGGCAACTACAAATAAAATATACGAGTAAATATTTCCTTCTTACAAAGCCTACTGTTTGGCTTTCACCCACTGATATATATTTTTAGACAAAAGAAACAAAATATAATTTAACACATTTATTGCTAGGATCTGGGGGATTAATCCGTCACACTCCGCAGTAGTAATTCTTTATTTAGGATAAGAAAATCCCGAGGTCGAGTACACCAGGTCAGTGGGGGAGTCGAGACCTTTAATAATTTTTGTTTCGACCACCTCATCGCCTCAAGAAACTTCTCATATAACTCATTCGGTTCTTCCTGGCACTGCCGAGGAAATAAGGGGAAATTCGGGACGTTACGAGCGTACATTATACTTACAGATATTCCCAGAAACTGAGTAGAGTTTATCGCCGAGTAAATCTCGTCCGCTATTTCCTTGTTGTTGTAATTGAATTCTTTCAGGCTCTTTCCGTACTTGTGCAGGCGGTCCATGGTTTTGTTAAAAGCTGGAACAAGATAAATACTGTAGTAAAATTCGATTAACTATGTTAATTAACAATTAAATGATAGAATGTTTCTGTTGAATCTAGTGCCGTCTGTAGACTTACAATTTAAACAAGGGAAATTGCGCAGTAACGGGTATTTTTAAGATTGTATTTATTGCTACTAATTAAAATTTTAAATCTATGTAGTCACCAAACTGAATTGGTGCTTACCAAATTCTCCATAATAAAAAAGGAGAAAAGTAAACCAACATGAAATACATTTGTATATATTAGACCAATGTATATTATTTTGGTTTTTTTATATATACAATTTTATGAAAGACTTTATTCAAACTTTATTTTAAATTTAATACAATCGGAGGATACATCTTACATCAAACTGCTCCCAACATTTATTTTTTCTTTAGAAAATATGTGGACGAAATTGAACAGAGTTGGCGAAGATTTTAAATTAAGGTATATAATGGCTAATGCTTATTAATTCTTAATACTCAAATCATACAGAGATTAGGACATAATTTCAGGATTTAGTATATTTTCGAAAAAAACAAGGAATCCATTGTATATGAATTCCTTTTACTGGATAGTAAACTGAATACTATGACAAATAATTTTAAATGAGATTACTATTAAGCAATATTGTTTCTTCTTTAATTGAAGAGAAACAGGATAAAATGAAACATATAAATTTAACAAAATTTAATTAAAGATTATAATCAGATCACTTGAGGAAATGCTTTAGGAAAGAATTACATTTAGATAAAAATACATTTAAAATATGACTTGATTTGTAGCAACCACTAATCAATTACACTAATTGCGATTAAATCAAGAACACTTTGCTATGTGACTTATTTAATATATTGTTATAAATTATTTCAATTCTAAGTGAAATATATATTAACATCTGCAAGTTATTTATTTAACATTTGACATGAGGTTAATAACTTGTCATCTTAAAAATTTAAAGCTTAAAATGTTTATCCTATATCTCCTAATAATACAATCCCTTATTTTGAAACTCCTGCCACTATTTATTCACTCAGTAGATCTACATATATGATTTTGCAATATGACCAAATTTGTGTTTAGCATAATTTCGTCCTGATTATAGAATATAATTGAATTTTGAAAATATTTCCCGATTTTAAAGTGTTTGTCAATTATATATAAGTCGGAAATGGATAAAGGAACCACCAAACCGCCAAGCGGTTATCAAAGTAGTTCCCGAATAGCAAAGGTATTACATAATCGCTCTAGGAGACAACTACTCCTCGGGATAAAGCCCCGCCAGGTATTGAATTATACCCAGAAGCGATCCTCGACCCCTTCCTCGTGTTTCTGCACGATCAGATAAGGTTTCAAAAAATAAATGAAATCCGCCAAAGGCAGGATTCGACATTTGTCCTGGATCGGAACCGAACGACATACAGCTGTTTCGAACTTATTAGTTCTCATCAGTGCCGTACACGGTACGCCGATTCAGAACAAATGTCGAATGAACTTTATGGCACATACATCTTTATCCATACGATCTCTGTCGGTAACATATAAGTCGGAAATCGAGAAAGGAACCACCAATTTTGTTTGTCAATTGTAATTTTTTTATCAAAACTAATGTTGTAGTTTTTTGAGTATAATAGTTTACAACACCAAATAAAAAGCACAGTTATTGTTAAATTACTTTCCCATAACGATAATTATTCATCTGAGAGAAAATTTGATTTTACCACACAGCAAATAATTTAAAAAATGGCGTAGGTGCCAATATCATTTCAATGTATATGTAATTTCTTAGTACTTTAACCTTCTGTCGGGCGCAGTCTGAATCCAATCACATTCGGGCGCAATGAATCTGAGAGATCCATATCAAATTTTGCTCAATTTAGATTTTAATGAGGTGGAGACTCAATTAAACGCTTATTTTAATACAATACAACAATATATATTTCACACTAGTTTTTAATCGCAATAACTAAATTTACATAAATAAACACATTTCATGTTGTAAAACAATAAATTTGGAATATGTCTATAGGATAACTAGCTATTGATAAGTTCTTTTCAATAAGAACTTTCAATAAGAACTGATAAGGACAAAACACAAATATGAATTAGTATTGAATAATATTTTGAATACAAAAAACAAATCACCTACTTCTTCATGAAAAAGTCATAAAGTTACATATAAAAAATATTGAATGTGAATTACAAAGAAAGGTTACAAGTAACTACCCATTTTAAGTATAAGGAATTATAAATTCACTTCATCATTCTAGCATGTTCCAAACAAAAATAAACGCCACATTGTTGATAACAATATTTAGAATAAACCACTAATTTGACGACCAAATGTGTTAATTTTTAATAATAATGCCATAAAAATCCAGAATAATTAAGTGTAAAGATCCCAACAAATACTATTGATTTAAATAATAAAAGAAATCTAACAAAATAAGAAAGTGAAAATAATGACGTAATCAGGCGCAATGCATCTGACAGATCTGGGCGTTCCATACAAGGCCAGGAATGGTCTAAAAAACCGACAACATATCGTGATGAGTGCTTTGGAGCTAGAAAGCTATGACGGAAAAGCTATGAAGGCTATTTCGAGTTAATATCTATAGTACACAAGAAAGGGCAAAGAAAGAAGTGACTGCCGGATCTCACATATCGGCTGTGCCCGACAGAAGGTTAAATATATAGTATATTTAAATATATTGTTGTAAAATATATTTTAAGAATATATAAGAGAACGAGAAAGAACCTTTATTAAAAAATAGAAAATGTTTATTAAGATAAATATTAAATTAAAATTATAATTGACTTCCGACTATATAGGAACTCTTTATCATTAATTTAAATGGAATGCTATATTAAAATAAATAATATAATGCTATGTTGTATAAATATGATTATAATGTTACAATAATATAATAATAAATAAAGTAGGCAAAAATCTTTTGAAACATTTTGGGCCATTCTTTTTAATAAAAACCGTATTAATATTTAATTTCAATTTTCATATTTTGACCATATTTAACGAAGATAACCTCGGTATAATATCAGCGTTCTAATAAAATCTACTAGCGTTTTCAATTTGCGCTTCCTCGCGTAACCGAAGCAGCTTGCCCCCTATACCGTATTTTGCCCTCATTTTTAAGTAGGTATCACGTCGTAAAACTTAATTATTATCACGTTCTGCTCCACGTAATTAACTCTTATCTACAACTTAATTTGTATGGTTTTATTAGACGCGGGATAACCGTTTCCATGGTGACCGGTTTTAATTAAAGCTCGGTCTTATATACGGCATAAAATCGTTCTCTTGTAACATATCAATTTCCTTATGTGTCTAGTGTAGCAAGTCATGTAAGTAAACCTTATCAGAACTTACTTTGTTAACTCAAAGTCTATACGTTTATTAAATCCATTACCGACCGAGGCGAGAAACATGCTGCTTTGTTAATTATAATATTCTTATCCAGAACCTCGTTAAGTTTCGAAATTAATTAACGGAATTTTTGATATATTATTAAGTTGGTGTATAGATAATGTCTGATAATTCTTTAGCACCACAGTATATTCGTATCAAATCAATTATATCTAACTGTATGTTATACCTGTAATTTGGAAATTAAAAGTATATAAGGAAGCTTTAATATTATCTAATAATTTATGCAAATTTATCAATGATAAAATTAGTATTATTTGTCGTTATCGAAGCAGTATTTTCATAATAGTAAAATAAATTATTCAAACGAATGTAAGTACACATATGTATCGAAACAAGTAATGGATTTAATTTGAATCCATCAGTGTCGCCATATACATATAAGTAATTGAATATAAGTTATAAATAACATGTATTTCTTCATTTATATTATGTGGATGGCCAAATACAAAATCGAAGCAAAACTGAATTGCACTGAATTGTTTGTACCTATATTGATTTAAATATTTTAGGTTTATATGATGGTATCTTAACTACAACAGAGTTACTTGAGTGTAAAACCACCGATGAAGCACTTACGGGGGTCAGCTTTATTAATGAGTTTTACAATAAAAATTAAGAAGTCCCCAAAAGAGGAAGACAACTAACAAGAACTGAAAGGCATATACAAATTTCTTATACTTAGATTTATTACTTGAAATATACTTGGCCTTAATTTCGAAACTACCTAGCTTTCATTATTTATTTTAACAAGGAAAGTGATCTTAGGACAAAAACCATGTAAATTTAGATATGGAGGACAAGTTTAAAACCAATATTCATTACACGTTAAGCTATTACCACTTAAAATTTTTAAATGGCCCTATATTATAATACATTCTTTTAAAGGGCTAACTCAACTCTGTTTACAACACTGAAATCGGTTGATTCGTTCTCGTAATAGAAGTAAAAATAAAATAATTTAAATAAAACACAAAACAAATTAATGGAATATTCTAAAAACTGTGTTATAAATTCTGTGTCAAAATAAGAGACATAGTTTTTGTGAAATTGCTGCCGCAGACTCAACAGTGATAAGTTTTATGTTCGTCTTATGTTTTTTATACACATTACTTTTCTTTTGCTGATAATCAAAGTGAGATAAGAGAGTGTTTGTTCTAACTCGTCGCTCATTTGTATTTAGCACGGTTTCTTCATGATTATAAATAGAATTGAATTTTGAAAACATTTATGATTTTAAACCGGTTCTCAAGTATTGCTAGTTGTGACGATAGTAGTAAGATTTAAAATGGTGTATACTTTATAAGAGTTCATATTTATTATAAAAAAAGATTTATTATTTTTATTTATGGTACTGAAAGTATATGTTGTCATCTGGCAGCCCGAGTTGTTAATGAAATATCTCATGATAAAAATGAGGGACACCGATATGTACTCTACCTTGCCCAAAAATCGAAAAGAGACTAGATTCGTGTGCAACAAAGTAAATAAATTGCCGAAAATTCTTACTGAGGCTGCACAGATTATAATTGTTGGCCACTTCACCACTGATCCTACCTCTTTAATTCCAGAAGTGACAAATAATATCGTAAAAACTTCAACCCGGTTTAGTTGAAAATCATCAATTGGGTATTCTAGAAGTTATAATGAAGAACATTTTCTCTGTTCATCATTTAATTATTTTTCAATGCTGAAATACGTAAAGAAAACTCTCCCCGAAAACAATTACAGAGAGCACAGTTAGGCAGAGACTTCAAATTTACTCCAATAGCCAACTCCACCAAGGAAACGCATGAGAAGTCGCACAGACTAGAGTAAGACACGGTACTTGTTTTTGGTCAGAACGGTTCTGTAAACTTATAATTGAATTTGTAAAGTACTTGATAATTAGTTACTACCTATTATATTTGTTCATTTTTTGTTATGCCGTGTTCAAATCTTAAGATTTGAAAAGTTATTCAATTTTTGATTTTCTTAGTTTTGATAATGTTTTTTATAAAATTATCTGGCGTCTTTGAAACTGGAATAATTTACAGCACCAAATAACTGTTGTTGTTAAATCACTTTCTTATAAGGATAACTAATCATCTGACAATGAAAGAAGACTTGGGTATTTTGTACCATAGCAAATATTTAAGAAAATGGCGAAGGTGTCAATGTCATCTCATTGTACATTGGTTATGTATATTTCTTAGTACTTGGACTGGAGTATATTCAAATACATTGTTTGCAAAATATATTTTAAAAATATATAAAAGAAACAGAAAGAATCTTATTTATTAAGAAATAAAAAAATATTGTTAACATAAACATTAAATTAAAAAAAAAATCATAATTGACTTCTGACTACATAGGGACTTGTAGTCGTCGTTAATTTAAATGGAATGTTATATTATAATAAATATAATAATGCTATGTTTCATAAATATTATTGTAACATTGCAATAATAACAACATTGTAATAATAACATTTTAAGCGACGATAGTGATATTAGTTCTAGAGAAAATTTTACCCGGTTATTAAGTAAAAATCCAAAAGATTAAATAAGAGTTATAATAGTAGTTGTAACATATATTACTGGTACATATAATAATAGTTGTAGTAGTAGTTGTAATAAATATATACTATTTGAAAATCTCAATTCAAAGACAATTGAATCACAACGTGATTACTGACAGAGTGACAAATGTTGTAATCTGTCTTTGTAAATATTTATAAATATTATCCAATTGATAAATTGAGATTGCCATTTGTCATTTTTTTATATTATATAGAGGAGAATTCTCAAAATAATTTTTAATAGTGTATTAATATGTTAAAGTAATTAATGTTAAAAAAATTTTGATAAAGATATTGTCTGCAAATCCCTGAAACATTATTATCAAAAAGAACAGCTTGTGTCAATAATTATACAGAAATAAAAAAATAATAATAATAACGAAAATATATCCCAAGGATAAAAGATAAAGAAAATGTAAATTGCCGTAATTTTAATATTAGATTTTAAATGCTAAGCATTTAACAGATGTATACAGTTCCATGCAAAGGGTTTTAATAATATACCCCTCAAAAGATAAGTTAAAATAATAGATACTAACAAATTAAATTGCACCCATGTAAATTTCGACATAAAATATGTATCTCCAACAAATTTCGGCCACATTTCACAAAATTATAGTACATCATAGTAAATCTTTACATCACAGTACACCATAATGAATCTATTTTTCTGTGGGGTGTTATAACTTTTCCGCACTCCACTATAAGCGGAAAAGTATTCTAATCGTTTTAAAAAATAATTTTTTTTCTAGCGTTTATTTTTCGTTTTTCGGCCTAAAAACCAAAAACAAAATGATTTTTAAACCATTTTGGGTGTGTATGTGTGTCGATGTCGTTGTCGTCGGCATGATAACTGAACTAAATCGTGTCGGATCGATCGGGTTTTGACGAATTCTGATCCCTGTCGCCTGGGACGTCTCCCAGATGACATCTATTGATTTTTAGGTGGATAGAATACACTCTACCATGTTCATGGATCATGAAAAAGCACGATGGTGGACTATTTGAGAAAAATTGAAGAAATCAAATCTGTAGCATATAACACATATTCTGCATTGATGTGTTGGTTTATTTTTTCTCGGCCATTCAATTTCTAGATAGAGATGTACGTGCGGAAAAGTCCGTTTTAAGGTTTTGAAACTGTTTATTTTTTTGTAAAATCTCTATACTCTGATAATTAATTTGGATAAATAATATTATTTTAAACAACTCCAGGAATAAAACTGTGGGAAAAACGAAATAAACAGTTTTAACTTGTCGTTATGTTCAACTATGTTCCACAGGCTAATGGCCAACTTCATCAACTGTTTTATTTAATTGTTATTTTAATGAAGGCAAAATATAGAATACTGTTTAGTTAAAACAATTATGGGGGTTGCTCTTGATTATTTTCTTTTAAAATAATGTATTATATCTGTGTTATTAAGATTATTTGTGAAAGTGGTTATTTTAGGTATACAAAGATCTATAACCTGTCTTTGAATAAATTTTTCAATAAATTTTGAGGAACACTAAAATCACAAGAATATTGGTGGTAGATCGTCTAAAATTTACTTATATAATCGAGAGTCTTTCAAGTATATAACCGTGAAAGATAAACCAAAAGATTGATAAATTAGTTCAAAATTGCAGAGCTTCCTAACGAAAACACGCCATTGATAAACAGTTGACTCCGGTTCGAACTTGAAGTTTCCACTTTTGATTTCACTGATTTATACTTCGTTTACTTAGCAGCAGATCCACGTTATGGCGTGTAGACGAGTTTAATGATGTTGACTGAAGCCTGATTTCTTAAGAGCATTAATCGATTTCAGGCTAATATTTGCTGTGTGTATCAGGCTATTTACCGAATTTCGTATCTGCACAATTCCAATATTAAATGTACAATGAATTTTAAAAGAGGTATTATTTGATGTAAATAGTTTTTCGTCAAAAGCAAGAATAGCTTGAACATTGCAACTCTCGATAAAATTTATTAAGATTTATTGAGTATTTATTTGACATATATTTAGTCATAAGGAAAAGAAAATAATTATTGAAGTATTCTCAGAGAAGTTTTAATAATACTTTGGTGTTTTTAACATGAAGTTTGGTTATCAAACATAGTAAGTTTATACAATGAAATAGCCTTGCACCAAAGATACATGTAAAAAGTCCGACAACATAATTGAACGGTTTTCAATATGCCACTTTTAAGAAACAAAAAATATATTTGGACTAATTATTATTGCAGCTAAAAACATAATTCTGGGAATTTCTTATAACACTTAGTTTGCAACAATCACATCCCTAAGATGACCACCGTTTTCTCCTATACATTGTTGCAAACTGTTTCTGAAATTGAACATAATGCGTCTGAGTAAATCTCCGTTTATCGAATTTATCTCTTCATGAATCCTTTCTTTGAGTTCTAGACGTGTTTGGGGATGGGTAAAGTACACTTTGGACTTTAAAAATCCCCAAAGAAAGAAATCGGGGACCGTCAGGTCCGATAATCTTGCGGGCCATGCAAAGTCGCCAAACCTTGAAATTAAGCGATTCGGGAACATATTCTACAATACAGGAATGGACCGTCTAGCTGTATGCGCTGTGACGCCATTCTGTTGGAACCATATTTCATCTTGGTCCATTCTTTGAAGTTCCACAGCCACAAATTTTTTCAACATCTCAACTTACCGAGGTGAATTGACTAAAACGGTGGCTGTTTTCCTAAAAAAATATGGGCCGATAACACAAAATCTGCACACTCCACACTCCACACTACGCCGTTACCATTTGGCCATAAAGTGAATGTTCATGCATTTCTCTTGGGTTGTGTTCTGCCCAGTAGCGAAAGTTCTGCTTATTAACGTACCCACTGAGATGGAAGTGAGCTTCGTCAGACATGATCAGTTTATCAAGAACTCCTGAATTGTTATTCAATGATTCAAGAAATTGAGGCGATTAACATTATCAATAGGGTTCGGCCTCTGAACTATCTGTACTTTATATGGATGAAATTTCAAATCTAGATTTAAAATTCGTCGCATACTTCGCTCTGAAATTCGCAGTGCAATTGATTGCCGACTAGCAGAACGCTGTGGACCCCGTTCAACGGCTACTTTGGTTTTTTTAATATTATCTTGTGTACGAACTGTACATGTATCTTCGACAAATTCTGAGTTTACACTACCCCTATCGTAGAACCCATCTCAAAACTGCATTTCTTGATGGGACTTCAGCGCGCACTGGCAAATTAAATTAACGGCGAAAACGCCTCTGGGTTTGCACGATGGATTGATTGGGTCAGGATAAATGATTTAACAGCAGAGACCCGTTGATTAAATGGCCAATTTGCCATAGTAACACAAATTTTCCATAATAAAATACAATTTTATCACTATTAGACATTTGTCAAATAAACAGGATTTCCAAAGCAACATATTCAAAACCATTGAATCCTGTTGCCGGACCCGTAGTAGTATGGTAGAAATAGTTTTAGAATAGGACTATTCTTACTTAAATAGAACAATCAGTATGTCGGGTCTTAGAAGTATAAAAATAGCAATATTTGAGGAATTTAAATAATAAAACGATATTTCAAGTTCAAAATAATAATTTTAAGCATATAATTTTAAGTGATCTTTAAGTCATTTGTAATTTAATTTTTTCTTTTCGTAAATGATAACATTGAGAGTCCATGTTTGGACTATTTGAAAATAAACACGGAAAATAAGCAGAGAAAATTATTTTGTGCTTGTTTGGGTTCAAAATACCAACTATTAAAATTTTGGCAGTTATACTTCATACACCCTGTACAGTTCCGTTCCTAGGCGCAATTGAGACAGTTACAAAACAGAAATAACACACAATTAACGCGAAAATATCGAACAATATAACAATACGCAGTATATAGGGTATCTCATTTGGAGCTATAGAATGTGATTTATAGATAGAACTAATAGTATTTCACAAATTTGAGTTTTTTTATTCTTCAACATAAAATAAAGACGATACGGCTACAAATGGAAAGGAATGTCGCGTATAAGTCTGCCCCTAGTAATATGGCATTACTTCATTCATAATAGATGCAGATCCTTTACAATCCGATGCGTGGTGGCCCTTGACGGATTCAATTGTTGAGCACAACGTTAAATTGATGTGTTTGGATACTGTCATACACTTTCTCTCTCTGCAGCAATAGTTTAATCTGACCACCATGAGGAGGACCTATTGGTGTTGCCTTATCAATAATAGGACCCATCTCTTTAAATGTATTAATTAAGTTGCCAAATATTAACTCTGTAAGTGCTTCATTTTTCCATAACTTTGTGCAATTTTTTCTTAATGCAACTGCAAATGATAGCTCAACTTTATAAAACAGTTGTACACAAATTATTCGGTATTGAACTGTTAATCGCAGCATATTGATCTCGCATAATTTGTAGATATCAGTCGTTAAATATTGATGCCCCATCTTTGACAGCACACAAATAACGCGCAGTTCAAATTCTATAGTTTCAACTGAGACACCCTATGTTTATGTGTAGTTCGTATTACTGTTATCTTTAAATACTTTTCCAGTGACATTAATATTATGTTTTGCATCAAGCCTCTAAAATTAGATTCTCAGAATATTACCTCTATCCTGGTATATTTTATTAATTTACAACAAATTTTAATCATAAGGGTAGTTTTTCATACAAAGTCCTCAACAAATTTTATTAATGAGGGTAGTAGTCATAGAAAGGAATACCGTTTCATTAAAAAACAAAAGCCCAAGAACTTCAACAGTCACAAAATATAAATGAAAATCTCTCCTTTTTTTAACTTATTTAGGCTCATTTTGTTTTAAAGTATTGCAACTTAATTAAAGACACCAAATTGTATCAGCATAATTGATTTACGTATTGAAAAATCCGGTAGTCATATGGAACAGTTTTGTTTAAAAATAGTCTTCTACAAATAAGTCTAAAAACAATCGAAAGTGCGTTATTAATAATAAAACAATTAATTACGCTAAGACTGTTTTGATTACTAAAGATTTAGAAGAGATACAAAAATGTAAGCAATAACATCCTTAAAATGAATAATATATATATATATATATATATTTGTGCCTTCTAGCGGGTAGGCGAAGCAAATTTGTAAAAGATGAATTTAGTATCCACCTATTTTAACATTAAGAGTAGGTGATAGAATATTGGGACAGCTTGTATATACATCTTAAATTGTATTTGGAATTCAGAGGAATATAATAAATGTAGTAATTCTGAAAACTACAGAAATGCGGTTCAAGGGAATATAATGAATGTTAAAAGCACTGTCCAAGTGCCATTTAATACTTTTTAATCGTATTCTATTGTCCCGTAAATTACTATTTACAGTAGAGATTTTCCAGGATTCCATAATTTAAGGTATTTAGCTGTTATATTTCTTTCTATCCTCTTTAAAATATAATCACGAAGTTAAGAACTTATCGTGCCGTCCCACTTCCATTTCAAAGTCGATTTAATACTACGAAGATAAAGATTGTATGAAATGCGATTTCTAGAGATTCTTTATAAGCTGCGTTCTTTCCTCTTTTTAAGAGGGGAAACATCAAGGACTATTTTCCTTCCCATCGACGCTTAATATGAACAATCTCCATCGACGATTTGATGATTCCGCTGTAATATTGCAAGCGGCTATTTTCATCTTACTTCCGATACCCATTAAACGCCGTTTCTAGTGTATACGTAGTTCGTAACATTTGTCCAAGGATTCCGGGTCTGAGGATTATTGAGGATCGCCGAGATATTAGGGCCAGTAAATTGCGAGAGATTCGACTTAATAGGTGATTGAAAAGATAAAAGACCTACTGCGTATTAGCAGATATCTTAATTGTGCGCCGTTGAACTGCGGATAAAGTGATCCAAGGGTTCTCTCGACACTGTATCGCCGTGTTATGTGTCAGTAATTATTATTTTGAGATAATTCTTAACTCTGTACTAAATTATGTCGAATTGAAAACTAATGGCGACTTAATATGTAAGAAATACTCAAGTATCAATATAAGCCAAACTCAAATCATAATATACTAGAACTAGAACTCTAACATATTCGAACATATTTTAGACATTTTTATTTTTGGTTTTCAGTTTATAG
Organism: Rosalia funebris; assembly: GCA_037954035.1. Lineage (NCBI taxonomy): Eukaryota > Metazoa > Arthropoda > Insecta > Coleoptera > Cerambycidae > Rosalia > Rosalia funebris. The sequence continues at coordinate 11,733,505 of JAZFAV010000004.1, forward strand.
AAAAAACTCATTTTCCTCAGCCATATATACTTTTATTTTTATATATTTATTATTATTAACTTAACCGTAACCACGATTATCGAGGGGGTAAATAATATGCGTATAACAATTTTCTTGGCCAGAGATCAATCAGGACATTAAATACAGATAGGTAGACCATGGTATGACTGAAATAGGTATACAAATAGCCGAGAAATACGAATTCTAATCTGGTTACACTATTATATCTCTAACTTCATATTTCTTAAGAACGTAATTATGGTTTAATATACCCATTTAAGATCGATATTGTTTAAAGAAAATAGGGTCTGAGTATTAGTTGGGCGTGGAATGTTTTGTGGGGTATTGGGAGACATTATCATGTATAGTTGAGAGTGTTCAGAATCCCAAGTTTATTTAGGTATTCTCGAAATCGATCGTGAATTAACCTGATCCTGGTAATATTTAGTGAGCAAAATCTTGTTGCCTTTTTATAGCTTTGATTTGATGGTAAAGAAGGCTGCAGTTATGTTTACTGATTATTTGAGTTTGAAATATACATTCTCCTACCATTAATGCCATTTCTTAGATAACTATTGTTCTCTGCCATTTCTTAGATAACTATTGTTTAAAAATATAATTAGGATCGAGTAGAGAAAAGTATGTTTAAGTAACGCCAACACCTAGTGCTGTCTGCTTTGAAAGTTGGTCTGCAATACAGTTAAGCTATGTTTTCTTTTATTATGTTGTGTGAGATTGGGCCTCATTAGCCACTGATCACATGGGTAGCTCCTTGGCGATCCCCTCTTATACGGGTCATTATCCAAAAATGTTATCCCATAATGCCATTATGCCCAGCCATCCATACGGTCCCACCGGTCCCTTTCCTGTCAAGTGGTTTAATGCTTCATAGTAATTATAAACCAGCTTCGACTTTGTCGTTGCTGAATTCATTGCTACTAACGCTGCCCTGCTATCCGAGCAGATACATACCTTCACCGGGGTCCGATTTTGGTTGGCCCCCATGACACTGTATGTAATTGATACTAGCTCGGCATAGAGTGCGGTAGTGTATTTTCTCAGGGGGAAGGTTTTGCTTATACCATAAGCTATGTTACTCAGTACTTTCACCCATATATGTATATGTGACTGTATTCCCTTCTTTGCGAATAAAAAGTTTCTTTTGCTTTATTTCAAATACTATTTAGTTTTTTTTAACATAATGGAGTTTTGAACTGTAAGAATAATTGATTTTGAACAGGCTAAAATACAAATATTAGTCTTTTCTGGGCTTTTAAGTTGTACATATATATTTATATAACCTGAGTTAGCATTTGATAGATAGCATAGGTTTCTGCACTAAACATCAATTTATGGATAGTTCTAAAAGGTCTTGTCAAAGTAAAATTATTTTGCTACATAGAAAGCGTAGCCTATACGATGTGATGATTTAGAATGGTTTGTGTAAATTTTTACTAAAGAAAAGTTATTTGGGACCTGATTGAGAATTATCTGATCAGATATTTCGTTATTTGAGTATGTAGGGAAAATTATACTTGGTTTAAGAACAACCTTATAATCATATTTAAAGTAGAAATATCCCACCTTATATGAAAAGAGCTCTGAATGTGTGGCATATTTCAGAAATATTTCGAAATTGCTCCGTGACATATTCGATTCTTATTAAATATTTTACAGGTTAAAAACAATTTTTGTAATTCATAGAAAACGAAGCCCCACTGTATGAAATATTGTACTTTTTGCCATCGCATTTTAAGTAGGCACGACTTTGAGCAAGGAAATTCATTAACATAATTTTGGGAAGTTAAAAGTATATAGTTTTAAGTTTATTTTCTTATACTGCATTACTTCAAAATTGAAATTTCATTTCATGCGTATAACATGCATTTGTATATATTTATTTCTTTTTTTTTATTAATGATTTGTATTTAGTTCCAATATTTTTTTCTTTTCTGTAATATATTTCTCTTATTTTCTGTAATTGAGTTTTAGGACCTACGGAATAGTGTAATAAATAAGTAAATAAATAAAAAATATATAAGTTGTTCGGGGCAGAAGTTTGTTTTTTACTAGTTTAACCCATTACCGCCGTGTGGCATCATATGGAGCCACTAGTAGTGTATCTATGTTATAAGTGGTAACGTCGCTAGATTGTGTTCACAAACAAACTTCGTATAGGAGGTACCGCAGGAGAACCCAATGACGAATTTGTAGGAGAATCATTAGTTGAACCTGATGCGCTACAAGCAGTACCTAACGTAGAAAACTCTGTAATTCCCTCAATTATAATTTCTACCAAACCACAAGAATATTCATTGTGTGACAGAGGAGATTTGGAACCTCCAAATATTTCTTTTCTAATCCAGAGTATTCTAAATCCAGCAAACTTAGCTACGTTCAGATATTTCAGCTCTTTATTTCCGACGATGTTCTTCAATCGATAATAAGAGAGACTTCAAACTACGTTTTATTAATAGGTGAAGCAGAATGGCTACTGCTGCGGGAAGTGACTTTCGTGTAAGTAATGATGTCAGATTGGATGGAATGAACCATTACGTAGTACCAGTTCATGGAGGTAAAAAGAAAGGAGATGTGCAGCTTGCCAATTCAACAGTAGAGCAAGAACGATGTGTAGCAAATGTGACGTTGGACTATGTATTGACTGTTTCATAAGATTTCAACACAGAGTAAAATGGTATTTGTATAGTGAATTTAGTTCGTATTTTTATATCACACTAGGTAACATAATAATATGGCAAGTGCCTAGTGGCTCCATATGAAGCCATCATCCCAGGCTGTTTGTTAATAGTAAATATACAAAATATCTATTTGTTTACCTTAATTATGTAAGTATCAACCAGTTTCACCACAAAAAAATTTTAAAAATAAAATGACTCCGGCTTTAATGGGTTAAAATTATTCATTAAATTGGAATATAGTTCTAGAAGCATTTTCAAATGTCTAATTGTAATATAAATGTTTAGTACTATTTTTATTACCTAATTGCAAGACTCATTTATTCATTTACTCCAAGAGAAATACGAGTGAATTATACTATTTTCTATAATGCTAATGTTTTATAATAGTTATTATTGTGTTATTGTGTAAGTAGTGGAAATAAAGAATAAAAAAAGTAACAGTTATAATAAGATGATAGATAGAATGTAAGTTAATTTATATGCTTCAATATCACCCACATACCAGATGAGAATACGAAATACGAAGTACGTCAAATAGTAAAACCACAGGCATTCTGCCAATCAGGATGACGTCACAATGTTAGTGAACAGATATGTATATTTAGGCTCCATAAACTCATTTTTCATAACAGCCATTAACAATTTTCTGTCCTACAAGTAGATTGGTTAGTTAAATGAATCGAACTGAAACTCTGAAACACTTCATGAAAGAAATATATTTGAGGGACCGATACGTTATATAACCAAACCGATTTATGTACGAAAACATCAAAGTTGACCCATATATTCTATTTATGTGTTTCTGTTTGTACAGAAAAACAAACAGAACCCTTCAGATTTATTACTGGGGCAGTATTGGATCCCCTTAGTCATTTATATATGTATAAGACCCAGTATACTTAGGAGATGTTATAATAAATATAGAGTGGACAACTTAGAATATTCTAGTCAGTCCACATAAAAATTAGGAAATTTAGGGAAAATAAAGAAGGTTTAATATACGTTTTAAAATACGTACTAAAATAATTACAACACTTGTCCGATTCTTACATTAGCAGTAAATTGATATGCAGTTGGTTACCAAATAGTGATCTCAAATTAGAAATATGTTTCCCAAAAGATAAACGCAACAGTTAACGAGGTTTATGTTGTAAAATTATAACGAATATGAGTTTCATTACAACCGAAATCTGGAAAAGTAATTACACGTTCTCTAGTATCTGTAACCCACGGTAATAAATGTTTATGACTCATAAACATCACACAAATCTTCCATAAAACAAAATGAAGTGGAATAATATCGCAGAATTGCAGATTTGGCAGGGTGACCTAAAAACATTGACAAAAGGTTACATATCACAAAATCAATAGTTTGTTTTAGTTCGATTCTTAATATATAAGACCACTGTAGCTATACCAATCAGTTGTAAATATGGACATTAGCATAGAGCAGTGACATGAATTATCCCATTTATATTAAACTTCGGAGAAGAATGTTGATAGTATTAAAAATATACATATATGTACATTATAACGGAAAGTGTCTTTATATGGATCACTAGTATACAGTATACAATATTTTTATTTATTTTCTAATATACTAATTTATGAAAGATTGGAGGAAGTTAAAGACTTCACTTATTTAAGAAGTAAAATAAATTGGGATGGAAGAAGCGATAAAGATATAAAACAAAGAGTAGCGCAGGGTCGAGTAGCTTTTAACATAAAGAAAGTACTTTTATGCTCGGGGGTAATAAACTTATAAACAAGGAAAGAGTTTTTTTGAAAACGTATGTATGGAGCACGGTACTATACGGTTGCGAAACCTGGACGGTAGGGGAAGCACGTTGGAAGATATTAGAAGCTTTTGAGATGTGGTGTTACCGAAGAATGATGAAAATACCGTGACTGATAGGGTTAGAAGCAAAGAAGTATTAGAGAAAGTCGGCGAGAAAAGAAGTATGTGGAAAAACATAAAGAAGAGAAGAGATAGAATGGTAGGCCACTTGCTGAGACATGGGGGAATAGTCCGCGATATTTTAGAGGCAGAAATAGGAGTGAAGAAAGGCAGAGGTAGGCCTAGATTAGACTACTGCTCGCAAATAGTAAGGGATGTAGGTTGTAGCACAATTAGCGAAATGGGTAGGTTAGCTGGAGGTTAGCGTCCAACCAGTCTTAGGACTGATGACCTCATGATGGTACTAGTTTCGTAAAATACCATCTTTTCAGAAGTCTGAAGGCTATTGCATCGCTTGATGATTTGTGATCTGAATGCCCCTGGATTTGGAGACCTTTGTTGATTTATGAGTCAATTTGTTGGTTGAATAGTTGTCAAGGTTATTAGTGATGTATCAATGATTTATGTTGTTATTCAGACGTAACTATGTTACGTCTGTGAGATTTACATTTATGACAATCTACTCATATAAAATCACAGTCGATCAACATCAATGCGACGATTCTACGCCAATGAAAAGAACCATTGCCACTTTTATTAAACACCAAAGATGCAATCAGATGAATTGATCACCGTAAAATCTTCTCTCATCTTCTTGAGAATTGAGCCTTGTCATCTGTGAGCAGACTAATATATATTTTAATATTTAGTCATCCCTAGTAGGTATTTAAAATGGGAAACTATGGTTAAATTATGAATTCGTGTTATGTTAATGAGAAATGGAAATGACAGAGTATATTCATGTGGTCATAGTTATATTAAAAATTAAGTTTTTTATTTAACATTTATAAAATTCAATATTACGTATAACGAAGCCTAGGAAGTTGCTAATAGGTTAATGTATAAGCTTTTAAAGAATATTTTCTCTTTCTATCCTTTTCAATTCCCTACATGCATTTTTCTTTCTACTCTTCTACGCCTTCCATTTTAAATTTTTTCCTTCTCCTTTTATTACCTTTCACTCTTCCATTATCTTCTTACTTTTTCTGCGCTAATTTTTCCCCTTTTCCTCTCCCTTCTCTTCTGCGGCTTCTTTTTCACTTTCTTCATCCCTACCCTCTCCCCCTCTTCCTTTACCTCACTCTGCCCACCCCTCCTAACATTCCCTATTTCTCTCCAGGTCTTTTCTTTCAATTTCTCCCCTCTTCTCATGTTTTTCGGTCTGTTACTCTTCATTATTATTTAAACTCTTTAAAAACGCTTATGATTTTCGAGGAAATATTATTACAAAACTCTAATGATGATGGTTACAAGTTTATAGCTTGTTATAATAGTTTATTATTTTATTATTACATGAACATAAATGGTCAGTTTTGTTACACTATAACCCTGTTTCATTCTAATGTATTTTAAAGTAGTCAAGATTCCTTTTGAAGACAATAGGAAAAATTCTTACAGTATTTTGATCGTGATAAGAAAATACTCAAATAGACGTCTTGAGAGTAAAAGTATATTAGTATAAATTATTACATTGAAAACGAACTTAATTTTAATAATTTTGGACAATTTTGGACCGAAATTTCTAACCCCTTGACTAACTTCAAATCCATATGGACTATTATTTGTGAGAATGAATGAAAATTGTATATTATAAGGAAAACTGTTTTATCAATGATTGAATACGAAATATGTGAGGAACATAAAAAATTCCCACATTTGAGGTGAGAAGGAGAATGAGATAGAAACGAAAGAATAAGAATATTGAACGCTTTATAGAAAACTTATAAACATTTTAGTAGTTTGTGGTACTGTTTTACATTTTTAGTTAACCCTTATTTGCACTGTTTAATTTTTTTACAACAAACGAAAATCTCTTTGATAAATGTGGCGATGGTAAATATTTGGTAACTTTAATTTTGTCACCATATTTTATCATAGAAAACAGTAGAGTAATTTTCCATGTATACCGACAGATTACACGGTTCTCGACGCGCATTTTGCTAACCAAGTTGGCATCATCAGGAGACAGTTTAAACTGATTCAGTGTTAATTACCTTTCGATGATTAACTGGCCTCTCGTTCTTGTTGCTGCATCGAAGGTTTCAGCGCTTCCAAGGTATTTTATCATATTATGTATACATATTTTATCATATCGAAAAAGTGGAATCTGGTAAATTATTATATTCGAAGAATCTAAATGACATTATTTTAATAGGTTTACATAAGAAACTATGAGTTAAAAAAATAGTGCTACCATACCAAATATATTACCAGATAATTGAATATAAATATGAGTTTCTCATTTTATGAATTTTGACTCATTGTCAGTATTAATATTTGTCAAATAACGATACAAAATTATAAGGTTGATCAAATTATTGAGCAAGAAAGTGTAAAATTTATTGCAAAGTTTATTTGAAAATCATCTGTGTAAAACAGTGAAAACATAAAATTCAGTATCTCGTAGACATATTGTTTCATAAGTTTTCTGTATTATATTAGAAAAATATATTGTGCATTCTTTGTGTTATGTATTCTCTGTATTATATTGGAAGATATATAAGGTATAAAATATATCCTGTGTTATATCTTATATATTTCCCACTCTCTAGGACTATTAAAAATACAATTTTTATCTCCACGAGAAATGGAATAAGCTATCCTAACTCCCAAGAAGCCCTCCTCCTCCTAACGAAAGCGGATGTCGGGGAGAAAGCCACATCGAAAGCTATTCTGTTCGACGAAAGTGACTTTTAAAAAGCACATTATTTCCTCACCTAAAGCGACAGACCACACGGCGTCATAAGCCAGGGGAGCCTCCTGATACCCTTCAGGATATCGTTGGTTATCTATGTCGTATCCCTCTCTTCTCAACACGTCGTTGAGCCGCATCCTGAAATCCTCCGATGTCATCCCCGAAATTGTGCGTTCGTTTAAGTTCTGATTCCACATGAGAGCTTCCGTGGTTAGGTGGCCTTCCGCCGCTATCCTCATCTGCTCCACCGTACACTCGATGCCCTCCTTCTCCAAGTTCACCTCGAACCAGTTGTCCTCGTACCATCCTGAAAAAAAAAAGAATATTTAGCAAGAATTATAATGTAAAGCACTGAACATAAAATATCACCTAATATTGCAAATATCTTAAGGGTAGAAAACTTTTATCGTTACCACTGGCGTCGAATGATCAATGAGCGATTGGATCATTTTCTGCTAGTACGAGACGCTTTTAATTAGACACTCTGTGGACCGTATTAATCTCAGAACATAATCGCGAAAATTATAGTCGGGCGCCTTATAGAGATTTGGTGGACAATTGAGAATTAAATAATAAGGTCACATCGGAAAAAGTAATGGATGGAGTCGTGTTTCTCATTCATTATACAACCACCATTACATCCACGTCATATTTTTGTACTAGGACCATTGGGTAGTAGACTAATAAACACAGTATTCACTTGCTGAAAAGAACTGCTTTCATTAATTAAATATCTCTTAGACAACGGAGTAATTTTAATAAAAACTTGCCTACAGAAAATCAAGTACAACTTTGTAGACAAGAAGACAATGTGATGCATTTTGCAGAAGTGCTATTAGTAGATGAAATAATAATCTATAAAGATTAATAGTAAATGCTTTTAAAATAATAAAAGAAATGTCTGTTAGTAGGCTTATGAAGATACTTAAAAATGAGAAGGTATTTTCACTGAGGTATTGCTCACATAAATGTTTAACAATTCTACCTTTGCAAAAACAGCAACATATGGATATTATAAAATTATCGTGGTTTAAGTATACTTAAACCTGTTTCAACGATATGTGGAAAATTAAATAATGTAGCAATCGAAGGTAAAATTTAGAAGAAGAAGAAAACAAGAGGAACAAATCGGTTTCCATCTTGTGTTGATTTATTCCATCTGAAACTATTATTAGAAAGAATTATGAAAGAAAATATGGAAATTTATTTAATATGTAGAGATTTCAAGAAAGCATATGATGGTATCCCCTTGAGCAAAGTATATAAAGCATTAACAGAAACGGTGATAGTATCCTGATTTAGTGTCTGAACGCGTTTCTAGGTATTTAAAGTGTCAGATGAAAGCTTGTCTAGAAATTAGTCTAGAAATTATATTCACTTCAGAACTATTACACATAGAGACAAGAACAAATACACCTTTGCTCAAAGAGAGGTATCAATCTCATTCAGCTGTGATCCGAACCTAAGCATGCAGTGATGCTCCTAATACTAGGCCCAGTTGCGACCTCCTACTACAGTACGAAGAGCATTGTTGTAGCTACTTCTATAGGAGAATACTATAGAATTATTCTTCTATGATTAACCCATGGATAATATGGATAATAGGTTAACCATACATGTAGTGGACGCGGAGCAAAGTGCTGCACTTTTATTAGTTACGCGTTGCGTAACTGGTCTAAATACCCACCGTATTCTTCTGTCAAAGCAAGTTAATGATTAAGTTATGTTTTAAATGTATTTTGTTTAAACAATATATTGAAATTATAAGTTCATATGAATCATACGTTCTCACTAACATCAGTAAAATATTTTCATAATAATGATCGTTGCATTTTGACTGTTGGTGAGAATTTTTACGAACTATCTAAATAATTAAAGTATTATTCACGTCTATAGCGACATTAAGTATTTTTATTAGTTCTGAACTCCAGGTCCGGCAAGATCATGAAAATAATGAAACTGTCATTAAGTACTATTTCTTCAGCTTGATAGGGTTGATAAGGTGTACAAGAGGGAACAAGAACAATTCATTTTGTCAAAATATATGATGATCAGAACTTAATAGTTGTTATCAGCACATAAACATGTTCCTGTTTGTTTTGTTTAAAATACGTGTCTAATTTTATTAGTTTTTATTTTTGTCCTAATAAATGGTGCAACTCATTGAAAATGTGTTAATAAATTTAAAAAAGGTAGTGATGAATTTAGGTATAACACAAAACATACAATAATATTATTAAAGAATAAAAACAAAATAATAAAAATTAGAAAGCATATATAATATACATCCTAAAGAAGGATACATTTTATATATCCTTTTTCTTATAAGTCCTTATATTTTGATATAAGTATAAGAAAAATTACAAAATTATTTCTTGTCACTAGTGGATGCCATACACATGCAGATACATGCTTTAAGGGATGAACAAATATTTAGTTTTAACAAAATTTGATACAGTTAAATAAAAAAAATTAAGATATTGCCAGATTAAAACAAATGTATAGCGTTTCTGCATCTATAGTCCTATTACATAAGTACAACGCTTATTTTAATTATACCAACATTACATCATAGATGTCCAAAGGTAGTTCTCTTCACATAAGAATATTTTTCTCTACAGCAAACATCGATTGCTAAAGCAACTGTAGAAATATACCTAATGCTGTAGATGTTTAACCGAGCTAATCCATGAGATAATGCTATTTAAGGGGGTAAGTATTTTACAATGTGCAAATTATAACATATAACTAAATGTTTGTTATTATTTTATTACTTAGCATTACTTATTTTATTTTATTTGAATTACTGGGAGGCCACGAATGTAACGCCTTTGGCAAGTTTTTTTTCTTGCAAATCATTTCTAAAAAAATAAAATATAATAACGTTATTTTATCATATACGTACGCACTATAAAACTTATAATGGCCATCATGGCAAAGGAAATGACTTGCTGATATTATCCAATAGTTTACGCTAGAAAGATAAAAAAATACGACATAAGTGATTTAAAATGCCTTTAACATGAATTTTGTATTAGAAAGGGAACTGTGACTTCACACGCCGTTGACCATTCATGAAAATAAATGGTATTGATTCCGAAACGAAATCAATCAGTCAGGATTGATTCATTCACTCTGGTCATAATCAAGCATCGGTCAGTCAGAAGTGGGACAATATCGAACGACACACCGTTGAATACCCTCACATAAAAAAGGAAATGAGATTTCTATCTAAATGAAAATAAGCTTTAAACATCAGGTCGATGGCGTAGACACTAAGAGCAGTTTAATTTTCCGCAACGGACATTACGCTGGTCTAGAAACATATTAGTAACACATTGGCGCTTATCCTTATTGTCGATGGCGCCATCTCGTTGACAACGCCCCGTTAAAATCTCAGCATGCCACCGTTTTAATGAAGGCGTAATGCATGTGTCGGCAATTTTCAGTTTCTATTCAAACGAGAGGTTATTTCCACGTGGCAATTCAGTGGAGCATCAGCAGTTGTCATATGCATACATTTTGCTATGGAACTGTAACGATCTATCCAGCTCCTATATTTCTTCAAGCGCGATAATGGATTCATATTCCGTGGCTTGACGAGACGAAATAATCTGACAATATGTAAGAGAATATAGTGGGGGTGAAATAAATTATACGGGCACACAAAAACGTGTCTGGTTCAAGAAACTAGATCCCCTTCTACTTTATTGTCTTTTGTTTCAGTAGATCTCGGTTTTTTTATGACTCCAATAAAGATATTAAAAGTAGTATAAACCTCGCTTTCTGTGTAAATATTTTCTGTCTAAACCGGAATCGAGTAGAAATATTATTTAGTATTAAATTATGATATGCTGAACCCAACAGGATTTTTAGTTGTCGTCTTTAGTTCTACAGTCATTTACAGCTCCTCAGTTGTAACATCACATAGAATTTTCGCTTGTTCAGATAAAAACGAACTTATTATTAATCCCAATAAATTCAGTATTACATTTTGATTGATGTATTTCTATGAGATGAGAATGATGCGTGAAAATACCAGTTTAAAATTAATCACAAATTATGTACTACAAATAAGGTCATGTCAATTAAACTGTTTTTACACAAATCTTTTTCGTGTAAATAAATGATGAGAAATGAAACAAACAAGAAAAATATAGTCTTAGAAAGTATAACGTATGTTATACGGATGGCTGTAATGGTACCATCAGACATAGAACAGGGGAAGGAATATGAGTTCGCAGTAACTTGTTAAGAAAACACCGCCTGTCTTTCCTCAGCCCAAAAATTCACAAATAACAGCTACCACGTTGGTTATTTGTTTTTCTACAGAAAAATTTATTTGAAGATATTGATGAAATCGAGAAAATTATAGCGTTCTTGCTTTTCATTTGGCAGCACGCTAACTTTAAAAGTAATTCTTCGAGAAAACACCTCCTGCCTCTCCTCATAATTGACACATTGAAACTATCAAGATGGTTATTTGTTTTCTTATATAAAAATATATTATAAAACGATTGATAATATAGAGAAATTTATAGTTTATTTGCTTTCTATTTGGCAATAGGCTGAATTTATATAGGCTGTGAAATGCTAAATTTAATTGTAATTTTTTAAGAAAAAACCTCCTTCCTCTCCTCAGCCCCACAAATCACTGATTGCAACTATTACTATTTATTGTTTAATACATGAAGATACTATAAAATCACAGATGGTATAGAGAACTATATAGCTTCTTTAACTTTTATTTGATGACGCGTTGAATTTAATGGTAGTTCTTTGAAAAAACACCTCCTGCTTCTCCTCAGCTCCACTATTCACTCATTGCAACTATCAAGACTGTTATTCGTGTTTTTGAAGAGTGTATTATAAAACCATTGATAATATAGAGAATACTACTGTTTTCTTTTTGTTTCATTTGGCGATATGCTGAATATAATAATTTTTCGAAAAAACACCTCCTGCCTCTCCTGACGCCCGCAATTCGTTCATTAAGATGGTTGTCTGTTCTTCTATATATTATAAAGCAATTGGTGATATAGAAAAATATAGATTCTTTAACTTTTATTTGGCGACACGTTGAATTTCATGGTAAGTTTTTGAGAAAACATCTTTGTCTCTCCTCAGCCTCACAATTTAGTCATTGCAACTATCAAGACGATTATTTGTTTTTTAATACAATAATATATTATAAAACTATTCATGATATAGAGAGAAATGTGGCTTATTTGCTTTTAATTTTGCAATGCGCTGAATTTAATGCCAATTTTTTGAGAAAACACCTCCTGCCTCTCCTCAGCCCCACTGTTCACTCATCGCAACTATCAACACTGTTAGTTGTATCTATGCACAAGAATGTATTATAAATAGATTTATGATATAGATAATTCTATGACTTTTTTGCCTTGTATTTGGCGATACGCTGAATTTAATAGTAATTTCTTGAGAAGACACCTTCTGACTCTCCTCAGGCCCATAATTCACTGATCGCTACCATCAAGATATTTATCTATTTTTTAATATAAAAATATATTATAAAATGACTGATGATATAGAAAAAATTATAGATTCTTTAGCTTTTGTGTGGCGACACGTTGAATTTAATGGTAATTTTTTAAGAAAACACGTCCTGCCTCTCCTCAGTCTTACAATTTAGTCATTGCAACTACCAAAATGGTTATTTGCTTTTTCATACGAGAATATATTATAAAACGACTGATGATATATAAAAGACTGTGGCTTCTTTTATTTTCAATTGGCGATACGCTGAATTTAATGGTAATTTCTTGAGAAAATACATCCTATCTCTCCTCAGCCCCACAGTTCACTCATTGCAGTTATCAAAGACAGGGTTTTTTAACATATCAATATATTTTAATATGACTGATGATATATAAAAAATTATAGATTCTTTAACTTTTATTTAACGATATGTTGAATTTAATAGTAATTTTTTGAGAAAACGCCTCGGGCCTCTCCTCAGCCCCACAAATCATTGATTGCAACTATTACTATTTATTGTTTAATACATGAAGATACTATAAAATCACAGATGGTATAGAGAACTATATAGCTTCTTTAACTTTTATTTGATGACGCGTTGAATTTAATGGCAGTTCTTTGAAAAAACACCTCCTGCTTCTCCTCAGCTCCACTATTCACTCATTGCAACTATCAAGACTGTTATTCGTGTTTTTGAAGAGTGTATTATAAAACCATTGATAATATAGAGAATACTACTGTTTTTTTTTTGTTTCATTTGGCGATATGCTGAATATAATAATTTTTCGAAAAAACACCTCCTGCCTCTCCTGACGCCCGCAATTCGTTCATTAAGATGGTTTTCTGTTCTTCTATATATTATAAAGCAATTGGTGATATAGAAAAATATAGATTCTTTAACTTTTATTTGGCGACACGTTGAATTTCATGGTAAGTTTTTGAGAAAACATCTTTGTCTCTCCTCAGCCTCACAATTTAGTCATTGCAACCATCAAGACGATTATTTGTTTTTTAATACAATAATATATTATAAAACTATTCATGATATAGAGAGAACTGTGGCTTATTTGCTTTTAATTTTGCAATGCGCTGAATTTAATGCCAATTTTTTGAGAAAACACCTCCTGCCTCTCCTCAGCCCCACTGTTCACTCATCGCAACTATCAACACTGTTAGTTGTATCTATGCACAAGAATGTATTATAAATAGATTTATGATATAGATAATTCTATGACTTTTTTGCCTTGTATTTGGCGATACGCTGAATTTAATAGTAATTTCTTGAGAAGACACCTTCTGACTCTCCTCAGGTCCATAATTCACTGATCGCTACCATCAAGATATTTATCTATTTTTTAATATAAAAATATATTATAAAATGACTGATGATATAGAAAAAATTATAGATTCTTTAGCTTTTATGTGGCGACACGTTGAATTTAATGGTAATTTTTTAAGAAAACACGTCCTGCCTCTCCTCAGTCTTACAATTTAGTCATTGCAACTACCAAAATGGTTATTTGCTTTTTCATACGAGAATATATTATAAAACGACTGATGATATATAAAAGACTGTGGCTTCTTTTATTTTCAATTGGCGATACGCTGAATTTAATGGTAATTTCTTGAGAAAATACATCCTATCTCTCCTCAGCCCCACAGTTCACTCATTGCAGTTATCAAAGACAGGGTTTTTTAACATATCAATATATTTTAATATGACTGATGATATATAAAAAATTATAGATTCTTTAACTTTTATTTAACGATATGTTGAATTTAATAGTAATTTTTTGAGAAAACGCCTCGGGCCTCTCCTCAGTACCATAATTCACTCCTTAGAAATATCAAGACGGTTATTTGTTCTTTAATACAATAATATATTATAAAATGACTGACGGTATAGAAAAAATTATAGCTTTTTTAATTTTCATTTATTTAACGATTTGCTGAATTTAATGGTAATTTTTTTATTCTCTCTCCTCCTTGATGATGAGAGTGAAAACACTCTCCTCATCCTCACAATTCATCCATTACAACTATCAAGATAGTTTTTTTTTTGCGGAAATATATTATAAAATGATTTATGATATAGAAAATACTACAGTTTTTTTGCTTTTCATTTAGCGACAAGTTGAATTTGATGGTAATTTTTTAAGAAAATACCACTGCCTCTTCTCAAAACCACAATTTATAGATTGCAATTATTAAGGTGGTTAATCATTTTTGTATACAACAATATTTTATAAAATGATTGGTGATACAGAAAAAATTATAGTTTCTTTGTCTTTCACATGGCGGGTTGTTGAAATTAATGGTAATTTTTGGAGAAAAGATTTCCTGTTTCTCGTCGAATCCACAACTTACTCATTGCAACTATCAGGATTGCTTTTTGTTATTTATACAGAAATATATAATAAAATGATTTATGGTATAAAAAAATTATAACTTATTTCCTTCCTGTCATGAAATAATCTTTCATTTGACAATACGCTGAATTTACGGGTAACTTTTGAAAAAACACCGCCTGTCTCTCCTCAACACCACAGTTCAGAGATTGCAACTATCAAGACGTTTATTTATTTTTATACATAAGAGTATATTGTAGAATCACTGGTGATATCAAGAAAATTATTGCTTCTTTTGCTTTGATTTGGTGACACGTTGTATTTAATGAATAGTTCTTTAAGGAAACACCTCCTGCCTCTCCTCAGACCTACAATTCCCACATAGCAACTAGCAAGGTGATTATTTGTTCTCTTACACACGAATATATTATAGAATGACTGATGATGGAGATAAAATTGTGGCTCTTTTGCTATCTATTTGGTAACAGCCTACAATTAATGGTAATTTGAAAACACCGCCTGTCTCTCCTCAACTTGACAATTCAGACTTTAATTATCAAGATGCAAGAAGAATTTCACGTTGAGGTCCTATTTCTCTGCACTATATTATTCTAAAAAAATATATCTTATTATTTGTATAAAAAATAAAAGTGGCATATCTAGTAGACACTCGAATTCTATGATAATGTAGAAGATTTCTGAAGTGGTACTTGTTTAATTACCATTAGTACTTCCACCACTACACTTTAATAATAATTATTTGCACTTAGTTTATTTACATTTCTCTTAAAACATGAATATACCGGAATAGTTTCTATGTCATCGCTTCGTTGGAAATTTTTAGCCCTACTCTTCCACCATTTCTAACCACCACTTTTAGCCACCCTTTAGTGGCATTCTAGCCACTAAATCTTGGGCGTTCGCCCCTTAATTTCACTGATGCATCGGACGCTGTTAAGAGATTGCGTTAGATAATATTCATTAGGTGCTCATTCACGGACAATACACGGAAGAGTGAGATATTCTTGTGCCGAATGAAAGTTCGCTTTCTTAGGAAGAGCGTCAAAGCATAAAGTGAACGAAGTTGGGTAACGTTGACATCGTTCTGACGCAGCGAGAGTTACAGTAATAGCTCTGAAACCCGGGTGATAAATGAGATTGAAGGATTGACGATTTGCGCAGAGTAAACCGTTGTGGAGTACAAGTATTCCGTGGGATGAAATGACTTCACATACAATGCGTACTTAAAATACCGCGGGGATAAATTTTTAGTTAAATTGTGCATATTTTAAAACTAAAATACATTTAATGGTGCTTCACGCCAAATTTCCCCAGGATTTAATATTGCATGAATGTAATTGATGATTCAAACACTCAGATTACAATAATTATTATAGGTTAACGAAATTAACTCAAATTTAAGGATATTTCAATAATATAGAACTAAAGGGTATTACATTAACAAAAGTATCTCTCTTGTACTGTGCTTATGTGAATAATTCAGAATATTAAAAATTTTATTTAGCAGATATGATTTTTAGATTAAAAGTCGACTTCTTAAAAATTATAAAAGAATCTGTTACAACAGAAACCTCAGTAGGTTTTCTGCAATCTCAATATTCACGACAGACAACCTTTGGAGTCTCAACTATGTTACCTTGAGGATGAAATACCCACAGTATTATTTTACTGCGCTACGACTATTTCATGAGAAGATTATAAAACTTTTAGAAATGAAAATTATAAAATAATAACTACAACCTCAGTACGCCTTCTGAAATTTTGATATTCACAACGGACAACTCTAGAATCTTAAATGAGTCACCTGGAAGTATCGCTCTAATCTTGTTTTACTGGCGCTACGTCATTATAACGCAAGAGGCTTTCTGTAACCTTGATATTTATAATAGGTGAACCTTTGAAATCCCAAATAAATCACTTCGGAAATAAAACTGCAATAATATTTTTTTACAGGCGCTTTTTTAATGAAAAAAAAAACAACAGTTTCTATGCATGAAGATAATAAAAAAGTTACTATGACTTAAGTAGGCTTTCTGCAACTTTGGTACTCACGACATATAACCCTTTAAATCGTATATAAATCACTTTGAAATTAAAACTGACTCCGTAATATTTTTTTACAGACAGCACGACTTTTTATATGAGAAAACTACATAACTTCTAGGACTGTTGTAGGTTGGAATATTTGTTGTGAAGATAACAGTGACACAACATTAGTGATAGTTTTCCACAAAACACTATACACAACACTCCACGCATGTTTCACCAACAAAGTTGACATTATCTGGAGATGATTATTATGCCTTATTAAAAGCAAGTTGCCCCAAACGACAACAGACGAGCCACTTAAGCCTCGTTTCACATTAACCCGGTAGTGGTGTGCCCGTTTTTCTACCCGGAAACGACACCGGAATTCTGTCTTTCACATACAAACTACAGACGCCCGGCATCGTTCAACCGTTTGTACCTTCAGTATATTTCTAGACATGGAAGGTAATCAGTTATTAGCGTGGATGATATTGTATCGGTGAATGAAGAAAAGAAAAATTCATTGGGTTTATCCAATCAATATGAGAAGAAACGAGGTGGGGGCATTCTTTGTACCTTTTAAGCAACTAAGAGAAGATGGAGAAAAGTATTTTAATTATTTTCGAATGAGCATGCAAACTTTTGACGCCCTACACCTAAAAATCAAGGATTACATTCAACGAAGTAACACATCTTTCAGAGCATTTCAGGTATGAATTCGGTCTTTGTACGCTTCATCAGTCTTATCCCATAGAATTGGTCGCTCATGTATTAGCGAAATAAGGATTTCGACTTCCACTACGATATCCATAATGACTTAAATATAAATTAAAACCAAATAACTTTACAATGGCACTCAACACACTACTGATAGAGTAAATTCAACAAGTGCCGGCCAACAACAGTGTTGGGTAGATATGAAAGGTTACATCTGCTCAGTATCCCCTCAACTGGGCCGACTCCTTTGCACGACACGACATTCGTGACAGCCGTTTATTTCCCAGGGAGCTGCCGGGCTCCCTGGACCTTTGCCCGACTGCCGGGTATCGTGTACACGACCACGATATTTGCTGGCTTGATGTGAAATGTCTCATTTGATCTTTCACTCAACAATCGGGTATCCGGTGTCGTTTACCCGACTACCGGGTTAATGTGAAACGAGCCTAAGAAGACTTTTGGCGGAGAATAATATAAACTATGACAATCTAAAGGAAGCTCATGATACAGCTGCCAAAGATGGACTTGAAGAAGTTATAAAATATGAAGTTGCCAATGCCAAAGAAAAAGAAATAAATGAACTTCTCGAGAAACTGGCTTGCTTCTTTGATCCAGAGAAGAAAGCTGTCCAATCTAAAACTGCCAGATGTGTTCCTGATAATAATAATGTATCTTATGCTAACAATATATCTTATTTATGTATACCTAAATTATTGTTTTGGCTCAGTGAGCCGTGGCCGTGACGGTTGCGACTTATTGAATTACGCCCGTCACTGTTGGAGCTCACTACGTCGTGATAAACTACGCCAATAAAATAGGCTATGTGGAATAGGCCCTCTGTCACTATTTATACAATTTTTGCGCTTTTCAATTTCTAAATTTTGAAATGCATCTAGCTGTCTAGTATCCGTTACATTCTTCATTAATATAAGTTGTTAATATCTATCTTATGGTTGTTCTCAAAGGCATGTGGGGCACTAATGCACTTATCTGTTCTACTATATTTGAGATGGGTCATGTGTTCTTTGAACCTGGTTTGAATAGATCGTCTGGTTTGTCTAACGTACCTTTGATTACAGTCGTTACAGCTGATTTCGTAAATTCTCGATCTGTCACTTTTAATTTTCACTGTGTTAATTTTGTCTTTTGGATTGCCTAAAAGTTGTTTTAATTAATATCTTAATAAATGAACTATCGTCATCCCTGTATCTTTAAAAAATTTACTAATACCATAGGTGAATCGAAGATCGTAAGGAATAGATACATACTTTCCAGGATGTTCCCTTTTAGTTTGAAAGGATTAGTTTCCTAACCATTCTTTTAACTATACTAACAGACAATTACACACAGTTATATCCTTAATTAGCGCTTTTTCTTTTTCAAACCTATCTTTATTGAGAGGGAAGCCTAGTAGGCGATGGACTTGAAAATTGAGGTTCGCCATTTTGTGTTGAACACAATGGTGGGAATCATTAGCGATATATCTGAAAGTACTTGTGCTTTTTCTGTACATATCGAATTCTAACTTACTTTCACTATTTCAAATAGCTAATACATCTAAATATTGGCAGTTGCTCTAACTGGTAGCTTCAACTTCGTATGTGAATTTTACTGACGCGAAACGGTTATTTAATTTGGAAACGAAGTTCTCAATCTTCATCACTACTTTGTCAAATACTGCGAGCACGTCATCCATATACCTAAGCCAAACCTAGGGAAGTATTCCATTTCATTTTTTGCTTCTGTTTCAAATCTATTCATGAAGAGACTGGCAATGAAAGGTGACAATGAGTTACCCATGGCTATCCCTTCATGTTGTTCAAGAAAACCGTTATTAAATTGGAAACAATTCTGTTTCATGCAAATAAACTACAAAGTACAAATAAACTACAAATTTTCTATGAGAAAGCTACATTTTTAGGAATAAAAACTTATGTTGTTTCTTTATTGTGAACTTTTAATATATACTATATTCAAATTGACATCTAATAAAGTTTCAGTTTGATAAATTATCTGATAAATTTAAGCCGAAAAAATTGAAGAAACTGTGGACTTTTGGTTACGTTTAAAGCAACACTTTCGGCATTTTTAGTATTATGAGCTTTTTGTATTGACTTGTTGGAGCACCCATAGTTAATAATATTCTCTTTAAATCTCTTGAAAATTAGTTTTTCTATAGTGCCTATTTTCTGGATAGTGATTGAAAAAATGTTTCAAATGCTGCATTAGAACTTTAATTGCATTCAATAGACCATTAAATGGAGATAATGGAATAACTTTTCTCCTTATATATGCATGGCAAGTTTTATGCTATGCTCATTTATGGTAAAAAAGAATTATTTCACCTCTTACTTTATGTAAAAGAAAAAAAGTTCTTCAACTAATCTTAAAAAAGTTTAAAATTTAAGTTATATTGGATTTCACTCACTTGATAAAACACCGAAACATATAATTAATTTTCATGTATCTCCTTGCACCAGTATACACTGAACATAATTATTGAATGATATTTTTCTTAACGCGCGGGTTTTAACATTATATAAACATAGAGACATTTATAAATATGAACGCCATGTGAACAAACAGAAAATCAGAAGTAGAGTTTGCTTTTAGGCAAAATAATTATAGGATCAACTCTATTTGAACAACAAAGAGACGTATTTAAAAGCACTAATCAAGCAAAATTGAGTATCTGAACGAGACTGGTAAGGCACGCGAACTGTGCGTGTCGGTAATCATTTTGTGTTATTAGGAGTCGCTGTTATAAAGATATTAATTTGGAGATGTTCTTTTCGAATATCGACCAGATAAGACATAAGCAATTAACTTATACACCTACTACTTGATTTGCGATAAGACAAGGACAATATCTCCTGCAATTAATTTTATTGAAGGCTCTACTAATAATAGACGTATGACATTATAATTATTAAGAATATATACATTATACATTGATAAATTAGTTTTAGCTGCAATATTTATTTTAGTAGCTACTGTAATGTAAGAGACTATTACAAAATATGATACTGAAATATATAAAATATAGAAAGTGTAGAAAAAAATGTTCAACAAATATGACTTAAGCTCTATTAAAGGTATGAAATTTCGCCCATCTCTCTGAGTTACAGTATCATATTGTCGAAAGGATACAGAGAGATCGATATGGATTGAATGTTATGTTAGACAGGAAATAAACTATAGTTATTAAAATTGATATATATTCCATCAAAGCTACTTTTGTGTTGTAATAGTTGACGACTTCATCAGTGATGAAACAAATCTGATGACTTGATCTCTATGTTTCAAGATATTTAGTGGGGAGTGCATATATTTATCGAAAAAATGAATCTATTACAGATTCATATCACTTTTTTGAACTTTATTAGTAATCAGATACGATACAATTTTTAAGCTAATGTGTTAATTGGTACATGGAGTAGGTGTTTGTAGTTATGACTTGGAGAGGTGAAAATCCAGCAAAGTCACCTCAGTTTCTGTTTAAGTCTGCTGGCCAACATCTCTTCTGTCTCCGGTTCTTAAATAGATCTAATAGTGTTTCTAAGAGGCGGTTAGAATGTGCTTCGACTTTTAGATGATGATCATGGATTCGGTCTTTGATGAATTCGCTTACATAGGGGATATTCAAGTCTGTATGTACGTGTGGTTTGAAAAATACCAAGAGGCGTCTGTTATAGTACGAAGAATCTTCGGTTGAGCTCCTTGCATCATAGAAATGTGTAATTTAGCAACATAGCTCTTTAGCTACACAACTCGTAGGTCCAAATGGGTATAGTCATTGTTTCATATAGAAGTATTTTATTTTTTATTGATAATGTGAACCTTCGTCCAATCAACCATTAAATTTTCTATAACGCAAAGTTTTCAGATGGTAGTTTTATAAACTGTCGTAGTGTGGTAATGTTATAAACTGTGTTAAGCATTAAATATATTTATAAAATAACCTATATATTATAAATAGATGTTTTGGCTTAATTTGTTTTAATCCTCAGAGTTTAAGGAATTTACAGATGGAGCGGAATATAAGCCTACACATTACGACAACCATTTAGTTGCTTTAATTTTTAAGTTAGTTTGTTTCTTATTTTTAGATATGTGTTCTTTTCCAGGTAAGTTTACTGTCTAGGTGGAGATCAAGATATTTAACGGTTATTACTTGAGGTACGATTTCTGGTTAAGATGAAATGCACGACAAGGTTATTTTCTAATTGTAAATATTATATGAAAAGATTTGGACCCATTTACTTTTATCTTCCACTTTTTCGACCACTCCTCAAGTCTTCCTAAATAATATTGGAGATTGTGTGTTGTATTGCTGGGATCTGTATCTCTAGATATTAGGATTGTGCCATTAGTGAATTTTCCAGTAATTACCTATCTGCCTTTAAGTTGCTAAGTCAGTTGTATATAGTATATACAGAAGAGGCCTAAGTATACTTCCTTGTGACGCACACGAGTGGATTTGAAAACAGTTGAATGTTTCTCCGCCAACTTTGGTAAAGAATTATCTTTGGCTGAGATATGATTTCAGTAAATTAAAGTACTTATTGGGTAGATTCCTCTTGATTGTGAATAGTAGACCTGGATGCCATACATTGTCAAAAGCCTGGCTTACATTTATGAATACTGCGGTACATTATTGGTAATTTTCCATTAATTTGTTGTGTCACAATTCTGTGACACTGTTGTATGGTGGAATGTGAATGACGAAATCCAAATTGATAATTTTGGATCCAGTTGTGAGCATTTATATTTGAAATGATCCTTTTAAGGATGAGTTTTTCAAATAATTTTGATATTATTGACAATAAGCTTATTGACATAATTTTTTTAGTAAATTTCTTAAAAACTTCACAAAAACAATAGAGATTTACCTGGGAATATTTACTTGTTAGAGGTTTCTTAATTCATAGTGACTTTGATTTGCCACATTTGTTGCAAGTATCGGCCAAATCAGTTCAATGCTGTTCAATTACGAATAACAGTGATTTATACTCCGCATTTTATTCGGTTTCCCTTTAAACTCTTTTAAAAAAAATAAGCCTTTTTCAATAATGTAAGACGTTTGTGGTGAGATTTCAAAATACTGGTAGTGTTTATAAACTAGTAGTTGGAAATACTGATTAACTAAAAACCTGGAAGAAAGATAATTTCGTTAGAAGAACCTCTGGAACATATTTGTAAACATTCAGCTGCTAGTTCAGAGAGACTTTTATCTGCTGTTTATATAGATAAGTACTTTCTGTACTATAGGAAAATACCATACTTTGAAATAATATTTCAATTGTATATGATGTTAATTTTGTGCAATATTATTAAGGACGAATAATACGCATTATAGATTTTTTCTTTCTCATAATGACTATGTTACATGGTGTCAGTAATACAACACTAACATAATGTACGTATGCATTTACTATTCAATATTATCATTTAAAGTATATGTAATTTAATTTAGATTAATTTGATATTCATTATTTGATATGTATCAATGCATTTGACATATTTGTATTTGTCCTGTAATTAAAATTTATTCTAACCCATAGATACGAGTATTATTTGTTTTTATTATAAATCACACTACACAGGACATTTCATTTTTTTAATTTAATTCGGCAGTATCTGCTTTTACTTGTTAATATTTCGGCATACTACTTCCCTATGATGCTCTTTCTAAACCTTCATCCCTGTCCATGCATTTTACTCACGGCATCAGGTTTCCAGTATTCTGCACTGATGATTTTTATTTAATATAGAAGAAATAGCAATATAGAGTTACTGTACCAGATTCGTGGTTCATACCGGAGATGAATTAGATGGGCCAAGTCTCTTCGAAATCCTTTATGCTTAAAATATATATTTATATCTTTTGGGTCGCCATAAAATATCGTCTTAAAAATAAGTTTCTCGTAAAATTATGAGTTTTATGTGTACGTACCTATAAAAAACCACGTATACTGTTTCCCGTAAAGGTTCTGCTTGTACAGTTCGCAGAGAACCCGCCTGGCGGCCACAACGTAGAATAGCCCGACGATAACCCTTGAATCCTGTCTCCTGAGGTTTCTTACGGCGTCCGTGGGATCCGACAGGAACGACTGTCTGGTTACAATTTCTATGCCTGCAACAGGAGGGAAATAATAATAACAAGGCCGGCATAAAGAAGTGAATAAAATATGGAACGGGTGTCGGATGCAGTAATGTCGATATTGTACGATGTGCATCATAACATAGTTGCTCTACGACCATCTTGAGAGATGCAGGATATGCCCTGCATGCAAATGAATATCTGAAATTCAACATTGTAACGAACATGTAAATAATATATGAATATTACTGAAATAAGGAGATTATACTCCACCCCATCTGCAAATGACTTATATAATAAGGACTAAACAAATTAGGTCAAAACGGCTATTCTCCTGGCTATATGCCAAACGTCGAGCGCTGAATTAAATGAAAATTTGCCGCGCTTTGTCTAACAGACTTAGCACTAAAATACAGTCTAAATCACTGCATTGTTCTTGTATGTGGAACAATCTAAATCACTGTATTTTACTGCTAATTCTGTTAGACAAAATATGGAAAATTTTCTAATTTAATTAAACTTTCGGCGTTTGGCATATAGCCAGGAGAATAGCTGTTTTGACCTAATTTGTTTAGTTCTTATTATATAAGGCATTTGCAGATGGGGTGGAGTATAATCTCATTATTACAGTAATTTAAAAATTACCCTCTGCGAAGTAAAACTTTGCATCACATTGATGATCAAATTTTTACTCCGATTTAGATTGTTCTCGAAACTACCAAGAGATGACGTTTGGTACGTTCCACTGCGGTGGAACATGGCAATATCTACTAGATGTGGGCTTCATCTGTCAAAGGTATACTCGCCTACACTGCACTGACGAGACCCAAGATAATGTCGAAACCGGTCTGAAGTTAGCGACATCCTGAGATAGGTGACACATGGCATCTATGTGGTATCGGAACAATCTAAATCACTGTATTTTAGTTCTAACTCTGTTAGACAAAATATGGCAAATTTTTCATTTAATTCGGCTCTCTACGTTTGGCATATAGCCAGGGGAATAACTGTTTTGACCTAATATGTTTAGTCCTTATTATATAAGGTATTTGCAGATGGGGTGGAGTATAATATCCTTATCAGTAGTTTGAAAATTACCCTCTGAGAAGTAAAGCTTTGCATTATAATATATGAATATAATGAATAATTACTTATAAAAATATTTATTTATTTATCTCGTTACGCTATCTAAAACTATGATCCTAATTATTGGATAGGGACGTATACCAACGAAAATCATACAAATGAAAACTGATAAAGGGTTCAACATTTTACAACAAAATAAAGAGTCTATAATTACTGCATAAGTCTCCCGAGCTGTTTATACATATACAATTTCACTTATATTAATATTGCAATTAAATAGATTTAAATTATTTTGCATACCATGATAACTATTATAGAAGTTAAATAAAGGAGATGCCTTTAGTAAGTTGGAGTTGATGAATAAATAAAATAAATAAAATGTATTAGTCCCTCTAGTTATGAAATCACAAACGTTTTCTTGCGCAAAAACGAATCATGCAGGAATGAATCATGAGCTACTAAAAGAAGGAAAGACCATCAAGATAATTCTATGTAATTATAGACCAATTTCCATGTAATGTAACTTTGTTAAAGTTATTGAAGTTATTGTCTCTTCCCGAACCATATATATATATATATATATATATATATATATATATATATATATATATATATATATATATATATATATATCCGTCTATAATAAGTTACGAGTAAGCAAATCGCAACAATATTGCGCCGCCCCTTGCTCATATCGAAGGCACCTTCGGAGCATGCCTCCAGAGGCTTCGGATAAAAAAATAAAAGTTACCACGTTGTTCGCAAGGGTCGATTTACTATATTTATTTTATCAAAATGCCGAAATTCGAATGAGAAGCATTTCGTACATCTGCCTAAAAATTTCGTGACACACACACGAAAACAGCCGTTTAGTAAATATAGATATCAGCACCCAATCAGCACAGATTTAAGGAAAATACACAACGTTCACCAAGTCACATTTGCATTTTGTCATTTTTTTTTTAAATATATCGATAATCATGGCCAAGAGTAGGTATATTATCTACATCGACTTGACCAAAGCTTTTGATAGAATTGATCATGGAATAACTAAAAAACTGAAATATTTCGGACTTCTGAACCTCTATTAAAACTATTTGTTTCATACTTCACTGATAGGTCACAATATGTAATGTATCACGAATTTAATTCTAAAATAATGTGTCCTACACCTGGAGTATCACAAGGGTCCAATTTAAGACCATTACCATTTACAACATTTAGTAATGATATTACTAACATTGTAAAGTCACACTGTTAATTGTTTGCAGATGATCTTAAGATATATTACGTGTTTCAAAGCCTCCATGATTGTTTATTTATTGAAGAATAATTATCAAAGGTGGAATCTTAGTGTAGCATAAATAGGCTAGATTAAAATTTACAAAAATATAAATACCTGACTTTTATTCTGACGAAATAGCCAGGTGAATATACATAAATAATAAATCAATATGAGATAAATGTTTGCTAGTTTGTAAAAAATTGGTGTAATATTTTACTATAGGTAAGTAAAAATTTAAATAGTGTTCATTCGACTAAAATAATTTACTATTCGTTTATATGGTCCAAACTCCAACATGCCTTTCTAATATATGGTATAATTACTACAATAATAAAGAAATCTACCCCCTGCACTTATATTATCGATAAAAATAATGAGTTTGAGAATTGGAAATAAATGTTCTTGCATCTGTTTTGTATGGCACCAGTGGATGACTTTATTTATAGAATGATAAATCTGAGGCAGGAGGAAGGTTTGTTACATTGTTGCGTAAACTGAAACTTGGTATCGTATTGTTTATTTTCAAAACAGTGCACTGGCTTGAAACTATAGCTACGTTAGTAATAAATCAATGAATTGAGCTGAAAATTGATCGAGAGTCGCTTATAGTCATCAGATTTAGCTCCCTCGGCTTATCATTGGCTTCTGACGTTGAGAAAAATATTGAAAATTAACCGATTTCCTTCAAATGAAATATGCTGACTGGACATTCTATACACGACTAAAAAATAAAACTTTAATATTTAAAATTAAATACATTTCATATTTATATCAGAAACTGTATTTCTTCATAAAGAACTGTGTCTAGAAGCGTGCATTAGCATCAATGAAGTAGTAGAAGTAGTTTATGCCCCAAAAATAATAATCCAACTGATTTTATTTTAGTTTTGCAGACTGTATCAGTAATATAAATTTAATTTTACTTTCTTTAGTTAATAAGCTGCGAATTTTATGAGGAATGTGAGTGAAAGAGAGAACAAAGAGCCATTATAGGTTCAATAAAGACTACAGAGATATTTATTACTTTAATTTTTTTATATTACTGTATCATTATTGCCGCCAGCAACATATTCTATGTAAGGACATATTTTGCACAGGTGACATCAATATATATTTTCTCCAGTAGAATTTAAAAATAACTTCTCCTGTATTTTTTAAAACCGTAAACATTTACTAGTACACAAGTCAAGCATGAATACTTAAAGTACATGTCGAAGTCTAAGAATCACGCATTGCATTCCCAGGGGATTGTAAACCCGTGTATACAAACTCGATTCCGTGAAAATTATAGCCGATTCCTTCCTGGATAGAAAAATCAATTTCATTTAACCTTATTTCCTTTCCATCAGTAGCGAGGCAAGTTCAAGTGGACATGATGTAATTTCGTATATTTGGTATCCACTAGCCGATGAAGAGGGCCCTCAGTTCGGTAATAGAAATGCAAACTAAGCAGTTTTCCAGTTTCAAGGCTTCCCTCGGTCAAACGGCTTTCTATTTATTTAGGACACGGTTTTTTATTTAGCAATGAACTTACAATGAAAGAGGACCGCGGAATATAAAACTGAGTGAATAATATACTTACTACGAGATTGGTCATATCTAATTGTGTATTCTTGCAGAGTGTGTGCTGGTGTAATATGCAGAGTGAAATGTTTTTATACGAAGATTTGTGGCCTAGAAAAGTGATTTTGTTAAACCGTAAATACGATTTATTACATTTGCCTAATTTGTCTAATAATTCGAAGGCAAATATGCCTTCCAATTATGCAAATTTCATTCAAGAATATAATATTTTATGCCCTATCTTATACATAATGATTTTATGTATTTTTTCGATAGATATTGACTTATTATTTACCTTTCTGTAAACAAATGTTTTACTTTGAGGGAGAAGAAGGCCATAATACGAAATGCAACAAACCATTCTTAAAGTAAATCCAAAATAATTTACAGTAGTGACCCATTTAACCTTTCCAGAGTTTTTGACTATATGCTAAATAAGTTATCCATGATTAAGCTAATTATTACTGTTATACAGGGTGTTACGTATGTACGTGTATTTTTACTTGTTTTCATGATATAACTATTAATACTCCTTTTTTATTTATATATTATATTTATTGTTTCATAATATGCTGCCAAGAATTCTAACTATTGGACACAGAATAGGAGGAACTATATAAATCGTCTAGATGTATAACCGCAAAATAAAATTTCGAACATTGATTGGCTCTCTTTATAAAATAATGCAAACAGTTTTAAAATATTCTTCACTTTATGACTATTTTAATAATCAGTCACTATTTTGTTTGAAATCTGATAAAAATTGCTTGACTGAATAATCTAAGCTTACATCAGGTTTTGAAAGATTAAAAATTTCAAGGAATTGTTAATAATTAGCTTTCTCTTTATACAAAAACCTACAATTTTTTATAGCATATTTAAAAGGATGTATACTAGATACATAAAAAATAAAAAGAACGAAGAAAATAAAATATATCTCAATATCCGCAGCACTCAGTAAATTATGTATGTTCAAGCCTAGTAATAAATAAAAAGTATGTAATAAATAAGGTCGGGGAAAAAGTAATTTTTTTTATTCCCAATAGATGACTTTAAAGTCGCATATTTCGGAAGATCTATTGAATGCAGCCATACTATAGCGCGTATGAAAGGTAACAGTCCACAGAATAGTCTGGATATAAAGATGGCGTCATTCGTTTACGCCGTCAAAAGTTATTGCGCGTTGAAAATGGAGATTCCAGAAGGTAATTTTTGACATATTTTGCTTTTTTACTTCCGAAAAGGGAAAAATGTAGCGCAGGCTCATCGAAAATTGTGTGGTGCTTATTGTGATGAGCTATTAAGTGAACGCCAGTCAGAATTGGTTTGCTCGTTTTCGTCCCAGAAATTTCGATGTTAAAGATGAACCTCGCCATGGTCGGCCAATGGTTCAAACAGTCGACGAAATTTTAGAGAAAATCGAGGTAGACATATTTCATCTAGAGATATCGCTACGAAACTAAACATCGACCATAAAATAGTTTTGAACCATTTACATAAGGCTGGATTTATATTTGCATTTGTGAATCGCTGCTGAAACGAAACGAAATCGTGCCATTTTTAAAACGAATCATGAGCAATAATGAGCGAAAAAGATCATGGTTGAAGCCCGGAGAAGTTTCACAAACAGTTGCAGAGCCCGTATTGACGCCAGGGAAGGTGAAGCTGAGTGTTTGGTGGGATTGGAAAGGAAGTGTTCATCATGAGCTGCTCGAATCTGGTCAAATAATGAATTCGACTCTCTAGTGTCAACAACTAATGCGATTGAAGTAGACGATTAAAAGATCGGCCAGAATTGATCAATAGGAAAGGCGTTGTTTTCCATCGCGACAACGCTAGACCACACATATCTTTAGTGACTTGGCAAAAATTGAGAGACCTTGACTGGGAAGTTTTGATGCATTCACCGTATAGCCCGAATCTTGCCCCGTCCGACTACCGTTTGCTTCGGTCTCTGCAGAACTCTCTCAATGGTGTCAAGCTGGCTTCAAAAGAGGCTTGTGAAAATCACTTGGTTCAGTTCTTCGACCAGAAATCTCAGAAGTTCTACAGTGACGGAATTATGGTTTTACCAGAAAAGTGGCAAAAAGCTATCGATCAAAACGGCATATATATCAATGATTAGTGTGTGAAATTTATATGAATAAATTCCTTTTGAAAAACACGAGAAAAACCGCAATTTCTTTTTCCTCGGCCTTTATTATTTCGTCGTCAAGCCTAAGACCCAAATTTTTTCATTCGCTAATAATAGCAAAAGAAATATCTCCCAATTTAACTATTAACTCAGGTATTGTCTTAATACTTTTATTTTTTAGGCCAAATATTATAACCTTTGACTTGTCTGGATTCAGATTTAGTCTATGAACATCAGACACATTTAATATATATATAGTTCAAGTTATTATTAAAGATAAACTTGAAAGTCATCAGCCATCGCATACAGTGATGTACCTTGCAACATTTTATTAATGATGATTTATAAAAGTCCGAGACATATATCGAAAATAACAGTGGGCCGAATATAGACCCCTGAGGTACTCCATAACTTATGGGTAAGACATCAGTGACATTAAAGTTTATTATGATTTTTGTGCCCTAAGTTAAATAACTGTACTTGCAAACTTCTAACAAAATTTCTTTACCAATCCAATATTTATCAATATATTATATAATGTATAACTTTTCTAAAATACCCTTTATTCTCTTGATGCTTTGATATGTCTTATAATATATATATATATATATATATATATATATATATATATATATATATATATATATATATATATATATATATATATGTATATATATATATATATACGTATTTCAGCACAATTGATTGAGTACCTACCGGCTTCTGTACAACGCGCTTCCAAATCTTCAACTGTAGATATGAACACTTCTTCTGCTTGTTGTAAAATGGCTACCCTGGACCATCCGAATTTTTTCATGAGTTTAATTCTCGTAGGATTGTGTACGGTAGCCGAAGGATGAGTTCGAAATAATGTAGGAAAGCGGTTCCGATCAGAGAGAGCTGGCGAACTGGCTCCATAACACAACTGAAAAAAGAAACAATTATTAATTAGGTTAGTACATAGTAGACGTATCATGATATATTAAATACTGATAAGAGTGAGCTTAAATCCAATTTTGCAACTCATAAGAATCATGATCGATAATAGTCAATATATGTAAAAGTGTCAGTCAAAGTGATGGTAAAATAATTTGCAAATTGTGTATTTAGTTCGACAATTTCTGCCATGTTAAATATCTCTCGGTAAAAACGAAGGTCTTAGAGATGATCAACTGACATAAAAGGGTTTTAGTAGTTTTTTGGGTTTAAATATTGTTGTCCTATCCACATAACCGTACCACAAACATTAAGATATATAAATTATTCTATTCTGTAGTATCAACAGGAGAAGAACAGTAGCTCTGCTTGGTTTGTTAATGCGTTCATTAATAGATTTTATAACTACTAGACTATCGGTACATTATAGTTTTAATATAGTTTATAATTTGAATATATTATGGGTTTATGTATTAGTAATTTTATAATTATTTTCTCAAAGCATACTAGTTTTTAAAATAAAATCGATATATAATTAAGGATTATAGTAATTTTTTGAAAGTTAATTTTACCTAAATTCGGAAGAGTGCTCCAAATAATAATCGTAAGTGAAAGAAATGGTGACAAATAGACTTATGTTCCACATTTTTACAGACACCAAAAGAAGTAAATGGTCATAGCATATATATCCAGCAATCCAAAATTTAAATAGAAAATGGCGTGCAAACTTCCTTTCTTCCTCTTTTGTTTTGTATTCCTGAATATATATATATATATATATATATATATATATATATATATATATATATATATATATATATATATATATATATTTATTAGTTTTCACCATCAAGTTATTTATTAAGTATTTTATTACTTCACATTATGCGGAAAAGTAATGTAATCGTGTTAAAAAAAAATTTTCTAGAGTTTATATTTTGTTTTTCGGCCTAAAAACAAAAGAAATGGTATTTAAACCATTTTGTGTGTTTGCGTCGTTGTCGTTTTCGTCGGAATTTACACTTGTTAGCACGATAACTCAACTAAATCGTGTCGGAGCGATCGGATTTTAACTAATTCTGATCGAGGCCGTCTCCCAAACGTCACCTATTGATTTTGAGGTGGATAGAACACACTCTATATACATGGAAGAGACCCATGTACATGGGTCATGGAAAAAGTACAATGGTGGACTATTTGAATTTTCTTTAGTACGATCACTCAATTCAATCGTGTCGGATAGATCGGGTTTTGACTCATTCTGATCGGGAACGTCTCCCAGACGACATCTATTGATTTTGAGGTGGATAATACACACCCCACTCTGTCCATGGGTCATGAGAAAGTACAATGATGGACTATTTCAGAATTTTTTTTTGTTAACATGATAACTCAACTAAATCGTGTCGGATCGATCGGGTATTGACTGATTCTGATCGGGGACGTCTCCCAGACGACACCAGTTGATTTTTAGGTGGATAGGACACACTCTATCATATTCATTGGACATGAGGGAGCACAATGGTGGACTATTTTAGAAATTGCTTTTGTTAGCGCGATTACTCAATTAAATCGTATCGGATCGATCGGGTTTCGACTGATTCTGATTAGAGACGTCTACCAGACGACATCTATTGATTTTGAGGTGTATAGGAAACACCCCATCTTGTCCATGGGTCATGAGAAAACACGATGGTGGACTAGTTGAGAAAATTAAAAAAAAATAAAACTGTCGCATAAAACATATATTCTGCATTTATGTGTTGGTTTATTCTTTCTCGGCCACTCAATTTCGAGATAGAGATGTTCTACTTGCGGAAAAGTCCGTTTTAAGGTTTTAAAACTGTTTATTTATTCTGTAAATTACTGATTCTTTATAAAGAAGAAACTATTACGTAAAGTTGTCTTAATAGATTTACTGATGATTCATCATTAATTGTTTCTGATATATCAGATCAAGCTTTAACGAATTTATGCCATAAAATAAGATCCAATGTGAATTAATGATTTAACTAAAACTATTTATTTTTAAACACTGAAAAACCGAAGGTCATGCGCTTTCGTAATAGACGTATTATAACAACATATAAGAACACTGTCTTAGATATTAATATTTCTATAGTTTCTAATGTACATAGCATTGATAACTTTTGGGTTTAACCATTGGGGAATGCCTAACTCTATGCTGCTTCTAATATTATTATGACCTACTCTAACATATTTTACAGTGGAACAGTTTTATGAACTCCAGGATAACATTAATTTCAGCATTCAATGTTCTGGCGGATGCGCCAATTACAATTATAATCGAATATTGTATAATATAATGATAATAGCAATAAATAACAAGAGAAACTCAATTAATTAAGTAATCCGATAATGGCTTATATGCTTTACTGTAAAATAATTGGAAGTTAACAATAATATGCACCAAAAATATATACTCGTTTGATTAAGAAAGTGGAATAATCACTCTACATGATTTTCAATTTAATATTGAAATATTTTTGTCACCATGTGGAAAACCCAATTTTCTACAGTGGATAACCATGAATCTGTCTCATAAAATAATATTGCCGCAAGTATTTTACATTAGAAATTTAGGTTAAATTCATTAGATTTATCGAGTCTCAAATTTTCTATGAAAAAAGTTATTGATTTTCACTGTTTTCCTAAGTATGCCTAAGCAAATAACTTCAGATGAAACCACATATATTTTTGTAAGCACAGTTGGATATAATGTGGTAATTTTTATATGATTTTCAACATTTTAAAATTTACCCCAGCTCTTAAAATACTGAGTATTCCTATTCAGTCTATTTTATTTGTCTGTTGGGCGAATAATAATAATAATTATTTCTATGCTATTGAAATGCTATTAAACAAATTTGCGAAATAAATTAATTACTTTTGGAGATAATAGTATATATTGGTCATTATCATGATAATAACATAAATATAATTTAGATATTTTCCAGATTTAATTTTACATTTCACACATAATTGTATGAACGTCTAAAAGTGCTAATACTGGACACGATGTTCACAAATAAAAATTAAAATCTATCAGATATTTGATATACAATTATACTGAAGTTATACCTTCACATTATGTGGTTGTTTATTTTTAGACATTGATTTTATTGCACAGAAAACTAGATTTCTTTTAAACAATTTTTAGAATTATTGATTTTTTAAATAATCACTGCCATACTTTCTTCACGAATCACCCTGTGCGCATTAATTATATTAAAAAAAATGCGGAACTAAATATACAATTTGACGAATCCGTGAAATTTTATATTGGAAAAAACTCTGCGAAGTTTTCTCTAAAAGTTATTACTTGCATTTCTTATACTTACTTATTCTGTTTCTAAAGCATTGTATATATATATATATATATATATATATATATATATATATATATATATATATATATATATATATATATATATTATGAGTTGAATTAGTAATGTAAACATTTAATTAGATAGCGTTAGTTTTGTGGAAAATTGTGGGAAAATCAAATTATTCATGTTGAAGTATTTCGCATACACTGGTGATTTTTCATCAATTCGTTAAAATGCAATCAGTATGAAAATTTATACGGCTTCGTTTATAATATGAATAATGGAGGTTATTAATACGACGTAGAGCGTGCCAATTTGCCATTTAATTAGCTGAAATTGCATTGTCTATAAATAAATTCCAGAATGGGGTTAACATGTTACCACTTCATTTTATAAATACTCTATACTACGATTAATAGTTAATTAAAAATATCACGGCATTACGTATGTCGAGGTATTTATAATATATATTAATTAAAAATTTGTACCGCAAATATGGGTTATAAAGCAATGCCAAACACACGTGCCATTTATTAATTCGTGTATTTAATATAAATATTACTCTGGATGTTGCCTATATTCAAATATATATTCATTTGTTAAAACAACGTTACTATTATTTATAGTATAGAATTTATTCATGCCTTTAAATATGTATAATTCCAAAACTGTTGTTGAATTATAGTTGAGTAACTAAATTAATATACCTAGAGTTTTAAAAATTATATATACAAGGTGATTACGAACCGGAGAAATGGTTTTAATAAAAGGTACACCTTATTATAGTAATTTTTGTGACGGAAGAAGAAATTTTTTTAAAATATGATTTTAGGACGTCTCAGACAAGAACATGGAAAAAGACTAAGATGCTGTCTAATACTGTCTAACACATAAGAAATGCATGCAGCAATGCACTTATATTCTAAAAACTATTTTAGAGTTACGAAGGGGCTGTTGCTGTATCTGTCCTCTGAATGAAAGAATATACAGCTCGTCAAGAATAGGAACAAGCCTCAAAACTTCGGTATTCGACAGCTCACGAGATGGCTGTAAACATCCTGGTCTTTACTCAGTCGCATTGAGACCTTTGCAGAATTATGCATGTGCAGTGTGAATGTTCACAGAGTTCGATCGGGCCTCGTGTAAAGTGCATCCTTTTCCCTTCGAATGCTGTCTCACTCTTTCTTCTACGCACATATAGAGAATCTCACACCTTTTCATATTATTAACGAGTAGTACTAGAATCGTTCACCGCAATTTAATGCAATACCACAATATATATGAAGACGAAATCGAACAAAAATGAGGCTTCCCATAATATAAGTTAATTAAAGAAAAACGACTACGACATTAACAGCACACTTTGACAGTGGATGAACGTTGAATGTTTCATGAATACTATTATTAATTATTACATAACTAATGCATGCACATGTAGTAATGCTCCATAGTAATTTGTCATGTTCTGAAAAATATTTTAGTCATCCTCCTGTAACTGAAAATGTATATTAGAATTATATACCGCAATCTTATACAATACCACTATATGTATAAAAATTTCTGTGTGTGCAATCTCTTGGATCACTTAGGTCAACTGCGTCACAATTTCTCACGAATATAGTGGCTTTATAAATATCATATTTATTAAAACTTACGACTTCCCCAATCTTTTTGTATATTTTATTATTTATAACCTAACCTACTTGCAGCGTTAACTTGTCGTTTGCTTAAATACCTCTCCATTTTTTACCGTAAGTCGTTTAAGTTTTACGAAGCGTCTCTTCCGAGAAAATAATAAAGAGAGACATGCAAATCGCTAGAAGCTTTACAGTTAACTTTAACAGACTAAGTACTGAAGTTATTAAGTAAAAATATTAATTAAAGGAACGTCAGATGAAGTCGTTCGAGCCAGAATGCCGCTGTTCCTTTGAAACGCTCTTTTTACTGAATAACTCTGTCTCTGTGATAAGACATAAATTGTGACGCGATGCACAAACTACTTATACGTTAATGAGATAACGCTAACTTTGTTAAAACGCTTAAGACATTGGCGCTGTCAGAAGGCTATTACACATCTTATTAGCGGTTTCAACAGTAGTAATTTCAGCTAATCATCGAGGAATGTAATTTAGTAAATTAGTTAAAATTACGCTATTGAATTGTAATATCATCTCTAAAAGTGGTCGTAAAACTATAATGCCATAAAAGTACGAATTAATATATTTTTTCTGTCCATAATTATCTTCCGTCTATGTCATAAAATGAAATAACGGCAAGTGTAGCAATACTAGTCAGTGATAAACTTAATTAAAAATGTGGCAAAAGGTATAACAGCTCTAAGGAAGTAAATTTTTATAATTACGCGATAACATGTTTCTAGAATATCTTGCTGACATGGGCTGCAATGCAGAGACAAGATAAAATATTGAGACGTTGACACTGTTTAATAACCATTTTATGAAGAAACATTGTCAAATTACCTTAAAACATTAATTAAGTGTAAGTTCAAATTACACTATTTATTATTGGAAAAAAAAAACAAATTAAAAACGAATTAAGTCATCGAGATTTATTTAATGCTCATATTATATACAATTTAAGCTTCTTTTACACGAAATGCTTTTATACGAATTATATTTATATAATGCAGAGATAATGACTTCAACAGAAATATTAAAAATATTTAGTCAATCATAGGTACTAGAGATTATTGTAAAGTTACTTATAGATTTGTTAAATATTGGAACGAAATGGCACCGATAGTAATATTTGTGAAGCTTTTTCTAATTATTCTAATTACGTCAATATTTAAACTTTCGGATACATCATGAGTAATAAGTTGCTTAGCAGATGAACATGATTATTCTTAACATCACAATCATTAATAGGACACAAAGTCAAAATCGAAGAACTATAAAACACTATTTACTTTCATTTGCTCTTATACTTGTATATAAAAAACACAACCGCCCATTTTTCTGTCTGATCAGTGAGGCTACCTATATAAGCAACCATGTATAAATTACAATAATTTATATATTATTGTATTTATATAATATATAAGTAGGCAAACATGGGAAAGCTAACTGATTTATACTGATTTGTACCTACATTGATTCAAATACCTCAAGTGTACGTGACGTTATCTCAACTACAGTGAAGTACTTCAGTGCAATACCATAAAATTACGGTTTCAAGAATAAATCACAGAGAATATCTTTGAACTATCTAAAAAAATAAACAAGTTCTCCCCACAATAAATTTCAAAATTGGAAATATAAGTTAAGTAATGATTAATTACCATCATATATCTATTTTATTGGTTCCTGGTAAGTTATTTGAGGTTATATATCCTAATAATAGATTTTTTAGAACAAGAAAATATTATCGATAAATAATGTTTCTTTCGGGACCGTTTTGTACTAAATAATCGAATACCATACCAATTCATAGAGGCCATTATTACTGATGGAATATTTAATGGAAAACAGATGAACTATTAAGTACAGTATACTGATTTACCAAAAACATTTGACGAAGATATAATCATAAAATAAAATAAATTCACAATGAACTTACGTACTTTTGGCATAAATACACAAGCTCCATTTATACTATGAATTTTGTTTGTTATCTCATATCAATCTGTAAAGCAGTGAATTGTTTATTGGTCATATATTATACACATACGCTTTAGTTTAGTAATCCGTATCTGTAAACCTTTTTAGTTTTTTACTATTGTAACAATGTTCAAGGTACTATTTCAAAATGTCTAACACCGTAACAATGTTTAACTAATTGGTGGATGCGCCAATGTTATTTTAATGTGCAATTGACAAATAATATAATGAGACGATTTCGATACATTTCTTTCAAATATGGGAAATAATTAAATAATTTAGAGTTAACTATACTGTTCGTCTTAAAATGTTTGTGAGTTCAATTAACTCTAAAACTAATTCTTTCATTACTGACGACATCTCAGGGACATATTAAATTTATTACAAGCTTTTTTCTCAGCGGTACATATATGTATGGATAGTTATATATTCGAGTTTATTTAAATATCGTTTCGGTATTTTTCTGTATAACTATTACCCATAACATATAAAGTTAATATTTGACTGTTTATCCATGACAATAGAATGAATAGATCTGAAGACTAAATAATAAAATTTTGTACAGAATTTATGGAAAGAATAGAAAGAACCACGGATAAATGTTTTCTATATTCCATGATAAGTTAAATAATCTTAATAATTCCATTAAAAATGTACGTAAAACAGTAACTCAAAACGAAGATAGTATGCTAATTCTAAATAAAAAATGTATGCACTAGAGCAAGCAGCCAAAAACAACTCTCTAAGAATTTGCGGATTAGCTGAGGAAGGAGAAAATAATGCAGTTTATGAAAATGTGACCAATTTGACTTCACTTCAACTTGAAATGAACTGTAGTAAAGAGGAGTTTATTATATTTATCGTATTGGTAAATTGAGTGGCACCAAAAATTGTAATAAATTTCACTAACATATATAAACGTCTCGAAATTATTAAAGGAAAGAAACTAGTCAAAAATAGTTCTGTCTTTATCTTTGAGACTCGTACTAAGAGACGATTTGATTTGCTCTATGCTGCTAATAAAAAAATATATTCTAAAAAGTCATGCATGGTCATCGAATGGCAATATTTTTGTATGGTGTGATCAAAGACGGAAAAGACGTCTAGTGTTGTGTGAGGAAGACTTACTTTTTTAACAGCGTGGTCGACCTATGTGTTTAATTTAATCTAATTAAGTTTTTACCCGAAGTTAATTTCATAGAATTTGTTACTTTTATTCTCTTTATCTATTTATTTTTTGTTAATTTTAATTTTTTTTATTTGTAAGTTGTTTGTACCGTAACTACGGGTTAATAATGTAAATATAAGTTATTCACATCTAAACACTGGATCAATTTTCACAAGGTTTGATATGTTTTCGGAGTATTTTTATAAATAATTGATTAGATATTGTGGGTTTATCTGAAACTTCAAGCATAAATATAGTTCTACTCAGTTTCAAACGTATTTTAGTTATAAAGTGATTAGAGTATTTTTGCTCTTTTAAATCCGCTCCAAACATACTCGTACATGCATTAAAAATCAAAACCCCTTGTTTTAAAAGACACTAATATTAAAATAATTATTCAAACCATATTTTTTTTATAGTTTTCTATAACATTAATAATTGTAATCGGCCACAGAATTTTGATTTGTTTTGTTGTACTTTTAATTTTTTGCCTTCGGTTAGTTACTTGGAAGAGCGGCTTAAGGCCGAATGGCGTCAAGCTAATCAAAATTGTTTTTTTCATAATTTTGTATTGATTATTAGAACTAAAGACACTACTATTATTATGTATAATTAATAATGGTAAAAAAATAAGGTGCATTACAACACTATTTAAACACTTTAAAATTATAATGGCACTTTCGCCATTTCTTAAAAAAGTATATAATTCATAAACTCCTGTGAGGATGCCTTGTGGTAGAATAAAATAAATAAATAAAGGATGAAGACCCGAAATAAGTTGTAGACTATAATTGGTAAAGATCATCTGCTTGCACTATTGGCCTTAATTATTGGTAATTATTTTTATACTGAGACAGAATATTATAAAACAGAACTATCGTTTAGTGTTCTAAGTTATTAAATCTTATAGATTTTATTTTTTATGTACTAAGATAAATGAAAATCTCAGATCTCTTTTCAGTGCAATGAATAGACCATTTTAAATGTCGCTTCTCTCGAATTTACTGAAACACTTTTAGAGTTTAATTACGGGCAAAGAGATGTTTCAAAAGAGAGAAGAGATATTTCATTTTTCTAATATTATTCCTTAATTTACACTCCCATTATATATCGACATATGTATGTCCTCGTATATTCCATAGAAATGGTTTGCTAATAAGCTGTTGGCAGTTAATTCAAAAGTAAACGTTAAATGGCGATTTCTCGCACAAAACATGTGAAAGAACAGGGGAAATTTGGGGTATTTAATCAACTGTCGCCTACTCTGTCACGCAGATTATTAATTCTCTTTCATTTGTTTCAATTGTGCTCTCCATGAATGAATCTAATTTAAGCTTACAGAGGTAGAATAAATAAAGGCTCTTCTAATAAGAGAACAATAGACTCCGGGGATATTCTTGTATGTGGATAATTGGAAATGCCTTTATCACTGTAAATGATGAAATAAAAATACTTTGTTGATAAATAGAGCGCATGGGTAAATAGAAATTTTCTTTCATGTCTTCTTATAAATAAATTATACAAAATTGATTCCATCTTTAGTATGAACAGAAATTGCTATAACTGTTGCAATCCTCACACAATTACAACTTTTACAAATAACAACTAAATTACAAATTCTTAAATGCCTGCTGAATAGTAAAAAAAATCTACTTTTAATTACATTATAATTAATGATTTAGTAGTTCTGTTCCCAAAAGAAAAGTAAAATTTATTAAACATGGTTGGCTGAATTAATTTACAAATAGTGAAATATTTTTTACCTAGTGAACTGTATGTTTTATTAAGGTATGCAGTTTATTAAGGTAGCTTTAAAATTTATTAATGTAGGTTTCAGTTAAAATAATTGAAAAATGGTAGAACCCACCAAAGAAATATTTGGTGGAGTCAAAATTTGGTCAAGGATTGTTCATTTACTTCTCAGATACTGTTTTAATTTTTTTTAGCAGATGCTAGCTAAACAAGGATTTTGTAATGTATCATATAATATTATAGAAGAATAACATTCTTCATTTATTTGTACTATTAACTTGCTGGCGCTCGCTTTTTCTGGGGTCCTGCTTTTGAGTTTTTTGTGTGATTCCACTTTCCCCCGGAATGATGTCCTCCGGGATTATTTCTGCCCGTGGGCGCATTAGTGATAAAATGATGGATTGCTGAACCATGACTGATCTTGTAAGAATGATTCGATATGATGTGGAAGCGTGTTAAAGACTGATAAGTTGCTGTAGACGCGGTTGGGTTCTTTAAGAAATACCTGGTAAGTTATGGAAGCGTGTTCGATGTTGGAGTGATGCTGCCCACATGGACCACTGCACTTACTGATTACTGCACTTGATCTACTGTTACTTGATCACTGAGTATTAACTGGACTTGATTAACTGATTGGTTTATCGAGACAGCTTAACTGAAACTGACTGCAGTTGTGGGTGGTCTGTTTTTATTTATATCTGCTGGTTGCAGAATCTATTCTTAGTTCGTCTTATAAGAATATTCCAGCCACCACTCGTTCATGATTTTCAGCTTCTGCCAGGTTCCGTGTATATAGTTAACTGTAGTGTGCGAAGAAGTAGTCAGTCGGAAATATTATTGTACTTAATCGATCTGTGATATTTTCTATTACAAGACATGTCGTGTACAAATGATCTTGTCGTAGATTAGACAACGGGGAAACTGACGGGGTAATACAAATACAGGAAACCAATTTCCATGAACAATAAAATATTACATATTTCTCGACGCGCGTTTCGCTAATCAAATAGGAATCATCGGGAAATGATTGAAATTAGTTTTTAACTACGTCTAGTTGCTATTCCTATGAAAATTCTATTCAGGTTCAGTAAGTCGCTGAAGATATTTTCATTCATTATTTTGAAAACATTGTTTCCAAACTAGCGCACTAATATCATTTCCAAAAATTTAAAAACTCTTCTGAAGCCTTTGGTAAATTATGGTTCATATGGAATTGACACAATTTTATGATTTTTGGAATTTTCTCGGAAGGGTATGGAATTAATAAAAGTTGTCCTAAATCAACGTTTTTTAATTAATTTATCTACTGTGTCAGAAGGATGCCTGTTACTTCTAGCTATATCTTTAATGATCTTTTCTTTTTAGAATCTTTATCACCAAGTAGAAAACTTAGTTATGAGAACTTAGTTATGAGTAAACAATGAACCAAAAATTTGAAAGTTATGATTTTAAGTAAATATTAATAATGGGAATCATTACGAATGTATCTGAGAGTACTAGTTTAATTCGTATATATATGAAATTCTAATATATTTACTATATTCCTTCTTTTTGATAAAAACCCGTCACTCCTTTTAGTGGCTCTGATACATACAGAAGGTGCCCTGGTGATATCAATAATCACTCTTTACGGTCGTTTGGTGTAATTATTGGGCCGAGTCGTGAGCACTAAGTAGACATAGCGAATCGAGAATTACGGCTTTCTGCATGCGACCGGCTAGAATTTCTGCCGAATTTCGGAATGCCGGTATGCTCTTTAGTTCTGAAAGCAGTATACCTCTCGCTCCACCGAGGGCTTCTATAATTAATACCTTAAATTTAACAGAATGGTTTGGATAGAGTCTACGGAGTTCGAAGATTAAATCTCGTTATTTTGTCTGTTTCTCTTCCTCTTTCAAAACAATGCTACCATCACCAGGTGCCGACAACTCGATGACAAGCATTATCCTGAGTTGGTTGTCAAGACTTATTGGCTTGTATTTGCTTGACGTCAGGCTTGTTGGCTTGAATTTGCCTGACGGTGGGAAACGAATAGTTCTAATATATTAGGCATTTCTTGTTTCCCACAGTGGACTCAATATCCCACGGAGCATAAGGTTGCACCAGTATATCGTGTATCTGATACAAGTGCTTTAAATAATAATAAAGTACCCACAATGCTGCATTTAGTCTATGGATACAGGTCGAGACTGCATATACCGGGAAAGCCGACAGCAATCTATCTCTGGTGCCTTACGGCAAGCCGTTCAGCTGACATCAGGGACCTTCATACTCATGACATGACTCCGATAGACGACCGTGTTAAATATACATCATCTTGGCAAGCCATAATGAATTTCTTCGATTAAATTTCTAGAATTTAGATCGATTAACCTTAAGAAAACATAGGTCAGCTTTTCGGATAATCCCAGGGCTTCCATATTTCTAAAAAAAACACGTGCATGGACTTTTCCTTGTGAAACTACAGAGCTCTTAAATGCTCTGCAGCTTTTACTTCGGATTTTAACCGAGCGGGTTCCAACTCGGTGACAGGTGAGAGAGTGAAAATGCCATTATCCTTACATGTTTGTGATCTTGAACCATTCAGAGAAGGGGATCCGAACTCCTGATAACTTTACAAACTCCATTCAGACCATTTTGTTATGAATCCATGGATTCTGTGATGTTGTAGGAGATATAACCGTGGAACGGACGACCTGGGATGCAAACTCCTACTGAGATGCATCCTTTTCCGGGTAACTACGTCTAGTTGTCGCAACGGTTTTTGTGTCCAGTTGACTACTCCGAAGGAGTAAACAAGGATTAGAAGGGCAAGCATGTTAGTTGCAGACACTTTGTCCTTCCTCGTCAGTTCTAAGGACCAGATTTCTCGGAGGCGGTACTAATATTTGCCGTGGAGAGCATTTTTTACGACACCTACCTCTTGGGTTTAGCGCTGTTCAACACCCAAGTAGGTATACGACTCTCCGTCATCTAAGTGGTCTAAGATACATCCATCTATGAGCTGCACATTCTCTACGTATTTCCGACTTCGTCCTCTCTTGAGATGAACCACTGAACATTTTTCCTATCCCATTCCGATGGCCTGCACCACCCTTAGGAACTGGCGTAATTTCCTATCTTCGGAGGCATACAGTTTTATATTCAGATCCACAGATCTAAGTAATTGTGCATCAAGAAAAGGTATTTGTTTATTATTTACAATTTTGTATGTAAAATTAATCGATATGCAACCGACTATTTAGTTGCATATCGATAAATTTTATATACAAAATTGTAAATAATAAACATATTCCTTTTTTGATGTACACATACTTAGATCTGTGGATCTGAATATAAAAGTGTATGCCACCGGACAGAGGGAATTACACCAGTTGACTATTTAATCTTGAATCAAAACTATCTATGCCTGTTTCAGTAGTATCGAAAACTGCAAAAATGTCATCCAATGCGGGCCATACTCTAGAGAAATACTCGAATTCTTCTTTGGAACAGTATATGAAGCCAGATTAATATAATAAAACAGAATATAGTAAAGCGGATGTTTATTATCATGACCTTCTATTCTATTCCATTCTATTGCCATTTATATTCTATTTCACCATGACCTTTTTTCTATTCTATTACATAGGTTTTATAACTTTTATTACCTACTGTCTTTAATATATTATAGTAGATAATTAATTCATACTGTATTTTGTCTAGTATGTGACAAAATTAATATATATTTGTGGAAAAACGTCACGCAATATTTTTAAATCAGCGGTGGTGTTGGTGTTGCATGTAATATCAAAAAAAACGCATTGAGATACTTCCACAACATTTTCCTGAAATAAAGGAAATGCTCAATTCAGTGTCGAGTTAATCTTGATTTTGGTTAATAGATGGTATGATTGTTTTAACAGACAGACAGAACAAATCAAGTT
Organism: Rosalia funebris; assembly: GCA_037954035.1. Taxonomy (NCBI): domain Eukaryota; kingdom Metazoa; phylum Arthropoda; class Insecta; order Coleoptera; family Cerambycidae; genus Rosalia; species Rosalia funebris. The sequence goes on from JAZFAV010000004.1 coordinate 11,778,395, forward strand.
ATCTTCAGAAATTAATTCATTATTTCCCATATTTCAGGGGAATTTATCGAAAGTGTTATATCAGATTTGTTTTTGATGGTACATTTACGTGCAGGTCACATAATTTTCAACACAACTTAGATGAGAATTATTTATCGATGAATAATGGGACATCTAAGAATAAGAGGATAATTCATATAGTTTATAATTCAAGAAACGTCATAGAATCTGATATTTTTGATATACAGATCCATCTATGTAAAAATTTGTAGAGATTATGAAGAACTAGAGAACAATATTAATAATAATCTGTGTTTGTACGAAATACATTTATTTCAATTTATTTGAAAAGGCCCTCGAGCAGATCCAAAATAATCTACAGACATTCCAAGAAAATATGGGCGAATATATATGGGCAAGCAAAGGTAATACTGATCGATCAAACCAGGGATTCAGGGTACTATCTATGGTAGAGGTGATATTCCTACAAACTGTTTATGAGTTATCTCTAGAATTAATCTTTCTACATATGTTCATATAATCGTACACCTCATCCCCATTTATTTACTTTTATGTTTTCGCGTTACCATTTTCTGTATCCTTCTTTATTGTCCTTCCTAATCTAAAGTTGGACATTAATACTGTTTCGATAGCAGAATAGATAATATATTTACGAGATAATAATTTGCAAAGCTGAAATTGAATATTCTAATACTATGGCCCATAAAACTTTAACATGCTAACATTATGCATAGGAAATTGCACATAAACCTCTCTCGTGGTTTTTATGAATAGACTCGATAGGGTATACTGATGTGAGAGCTCTCGATATTGCATTAAAGTTGACCTCTCAAAGAGGATGAAATGGCTCGACATTACGGGGACTTTACTCCGCGATGGTTTACTTCGATTTATTAAAATTATACGGGCTATCGAGAGAAAAGAGGAGCCCCGCCGGCACTTCCATTAAACCGTTTCAAGTGATAAAAGTACCAATAAAGGAGAGTGTAGCTCTGCGAGAAGTGATTCTGGCGTATAAAAATTAAATTGAACTTCGTAAATTAGCGTAAGGGACCATTGAATTTTATGGATATTACTGTTCCTACTTCAATACGCTTTTCTGTATATCATTTAACAATATTCAAGCACATCTTCTTGTGAACTGTATGTTTGTTAAAAAAAAAGCATGAAATATAAATTTTGTGCAGACCTTGAATATGTACATATGCAAAATGGAGAGATTCACAAGGTGAATAGTTCAATTGTATATATATGACTTAAATTCTACACGTAGTAAGTGATTGTAGTAAATACTATTTTTAATATTATCATTACTAATGGAGTTATTAAATTTTTAATATTCAGAAATATTTGCTGAAGATTCTCAGAACCACTGGTTTGCTAGATCCTGTATATTCATGATATAAGTTAGATTAGATGTACAGCCAACGTTGCCAAATCTCATTCATAAAGTTTTGAATTGTAGTTCAAAAATGAACAGCTAAAAATTTATTTTTGAATATTCCTTTCCATATGTAAGGAATGTAACATGCACATTTCGATAGCGATGCTATCTTCATCGACAAGATATGTATGCAAAAGCTGTATTCGTGCTTATAGATATACTTCTACCTAATTATAATAACATAGTTTCAATTTCGCATTCAATCTAACATATCGTGCTGACGAAGCTAGATTGCTATTATAGATGATTAATAAATGTGTTGTACATTCAGGAAGTGTGAACATATGTATCGTTTTAGGAACAAAATATAAACTTAAATCTATAAAATGAATGATACGAAGCTATGAATCTAGGTCTATTTGGGCGCGATTAAAATTTAAATTACAAAAAATAGCATAGTATATGTAAAGAAGTATAATATCTTCTTCAAAAAAAGTGTAGCTTTTTACAATATTGTAGAAAAACTACACTTTCAAAATAATTTTCCACTCATAGTTCGTATTTCTAGATTATGCCAAGGTCCAGTAAAATTAGTTTTTGACTACATTTTCAATAACGATTATTGTAAACGATATGCTAGATATGTAATATGTAGAGTGTTAAAACTGCTTTATCAAATGTTATATAAAATACAAAGTGAGAAATCTTGAGCAGCTTACATGCTAGTAGTACATTTCTAAGAGTACCCTGCACACATCTCCTGAATATAACCCTACATACATCATTAGATACGCTACTGAAATATCTACAAATTTCTTACAGTAATCCCTATAGCTAAGTTGAATATTTTTTTCGTAGTAACTCCTACTAATTTTAATTTCAACTATTTTTGTTAAAAAATCATACTGAGCACCAATCAAGAAACATCTTCCAGTTTCCTCCCAAAATGTTTTCAGAATAATATAATTACTTTAGGAAAGTACCGTTCTTGAATTATTAGTGATGTATTATTCTAAGGAAGAGTGAGGGAATATAGTGTACATCCTAAGAAAAGCCTATGGTAATTATTTACTAATACCAATATTTATAAAGCAAATTATCCATATTTATAACGATTTCCTAAAACCGATTGTTTTATAAAGATCAGAGTAACAAATTTTTTTTTTGTAATTGAATACATATTTGTGGGTAAGTTTGTTTAATCATTTTGATAAAGGATGTTTATTAATGTAGCATAAGCTTTAAATATTTCTTTCGTAGAACCCCAAATAGCTATTATACGATATATAACAGCGGTTCCCGAAGATAATATTCCAGAATTTTTGTGACCTTAACCAAACCTGAATAAATTGTTATGATTTATATTATAAATACTAAATCACAAATATTTATAAGTTAATTAATGGTTGTGACTTAGTATTTATTAATTTGAATACTTATTTGCCTTTAGTTTTATGGGAGTGAAATTAGCCGACAGATGTGGGAATCGAACCTACTCGTGGATTACTATGAGACGATGATCTCTATACTCATGCATTACTAAGTATTATTTCTGTTTTATATGAAGCAAAAGTCTTTTCCTGTACATGCAACAACTGGTTTTAATAACGTGAAAATAATAGTTAAAAACACTAGGTATTATCGACTCATTATCAAAATGAGTGGAAATAATGAAAAATAGGTCCATCTAGGTTCAAATCATGGTATATGATGATAAGCAGACAACACTAGCTTCAGTTAACTTTAGCAAGTCAAATTTAATAATCACAGCAGATCCATAAACGACTTTAAAATAATACTATTGTTAACATAATCATAATTGTAGATTTTTAATCATTTATATTGATCATTATATTTTTTATACATTTTAAATATTAATAGCCAATTTATATTAAATTTCACTCATACTCAAAATACTCTAGTATTACTTGTACGGAAATAAATTAATTCTTTAGGCAATTTATATGTTTCTGCATAAAAAGTAACTTCTTGAGACTAGTAGATTAAACTTCCATGGTGGAATATATTGACAATTAGTGCAGAAAACATGAAGATCTAAACGGTTATCTTGCTGTAATTACGTTTTATCTCAGCGAGGGCCGTTGTAAAGAAACTGAAAACTAAATAAACCCAAGAGCCTGCGAACTCGTCCCAAGATAAAATCAGTTTAATTCTATTTCATCCTCCCTTTTGATATTTCCAAACGAGCGGGTGCCCTGTGGCGAAAGATGTGTACGTCCCTATTTAGTTTTATTGCGAGTGTCGAGTCACACTTTTTCGTTCTATTATAGCAGGAAATTTAGATTGAGTAAAGTAAAATATTACCTTGAATTAAATTTTCATCGCGTATTTCAAGTTTTAAATATATATTAATACACAAAGAAATATCCACGTTATTTTTCGATATGACAAATACTTATGGCAAATATATATAAAATAACAGAGTAGTGACAAGGGAAATAATGTTTTGAAAATTGACTTTTATTTTCTAATTTGCAATTTTTATGTAAAATGACGTTATTTAAGTTCAATTTTATATTTAAGTACTGTTTAATCTCCTTTGGACGTCAATTGCCTATTTAATTTCGTTTTAAATTAATTGATCTATATTGTAATGAACAGTGCCCATAAGAATATAAATACAAAAATGTACCAATAGCTGTGGGTTCATTGTCACAACCTACTATACAACCTGATATTAAAAGAAAACGTATATGCTTACAGAATTACAGCTATATTACTGTGCTTGTTAAAAGAATAATTAGCTAATGTCAGATTTGAAATATATGACCAAGAGATTAAATAAATGGGAACAATGTATAGGGTGGTGCTACAAACTTGAGATAATGTAACATCATCTACTGTAAATTTAAATAATTTAAAGGAAAGTATACCCATGATCGCTGATTTAGTTTAAGAGAAAAACATATCTAATATATATAGGAAAGACCATTGAAAAATTAGATCGCGAAGTATTAGACGATGCTGTTGGAAAAAAACGTTCACTTGCAATATAATTATTGTGAAAATAGCAGTTCTAATATATATTCGGGCACACAAAACTGGCTCTATTTTCCCAATAACGAGTTGAGTGTCCATTTTGAGTTAATTGATTTTGTTTACTGGGTGACGTATATGTTTCCCTTAACATAACCCCAAAGATAAAAGTCCAGTGGTGTTAAATCATCATAATCTTGTAGCCCAATTGATGTTAGCATTAAGTGAGATATGATCAGGCAATTTGGTATATAACAGAGTTATGGTTGCATGTGCTGTATGGCACGTTGTACCGTCTTGCTGAAATCACATGTTGTTTAAATCCAAGTCATCAATTTGGTGGAAAAAGAAATTGTTTAACATGTCACGATAGTTTTCCCTATTTATAGCATAATCAGTTTCATTTTCAAAGAAGTATGGTCCAATTACTCCACCACTTCAAAATTACAACCAAACTGTGCATTTCTGTGAATAAATTTCTGTTTCGTAAACAGAATGTATATTCTTAGCATATCAAGATCGATAATTTTATTTTCTGACGTATCCGTCAAGATGAAAGTGAGCTTCATTGCTGAACAAAAATTTGTTGCAAAAATAGGCAGATGCAAGTCATTCCTTAAAATCCGATGCCTTGTGGTTCTTGATAGATTCAATTGCTGTGCACGACGTGGAATTGATATGTTTGGACACTCCCGCACACTTTCTCTCACTGCAGATATATATTCATCTGACCAACCACGACGAGACGCATTATCAACAAGAGAACTCATATATTGAAATTCATTGACTAAGTTACGAACTGTAACCCCTGTAGGCGCTTAATGTTGTCCTAATTTTTTCTAAATGTAACTGTAAATGACTACTCACTTTCACAAAACAGTTGAACACAAACTAGTCGTTGTTGAACTGTTGATTGCGTCATATTGACGTCATATGGTTTGCAGATGACAGTTTGTAAATACTCATGCCCTGCTCTATATTTGACAGAACTCAAATGGCGCGCAATTCAAATCTTATAGCTCGAACTGTGACCTATATATGGTATATTTATATTATTGTCGACGAAAAAATATATATCTTACGTGATAGTCACGCACATATGCCATGAGTTCGTAACTGAACTTCAACCTAATTATTCTCACCCTAATAAATATTTACTTACTCCAACGGAGTATTTACATATCCATTTAGAATATTGTTTTTTTTTTGTTAAAATGTATGTAAAACGTTTTTATAACCTATACTCGAAAGGTCGCACTCCAGCAATAAATTAATGTTGCCGTTATGTTTTTACACGCCTCCACGCACCCGAACCCAAACAAATAGTCGTTTGCCTACGTCCACTATATTCTACTGTACATAAAACTGATTTCACGTGAGATCTAGACGTTATACAAACTGTATAACGAAACGAAAATGTATATGGAAAAAGGTTCGAAGGCCACGAAAAGGTCAGACCTCGGTTACCGAACGGAATGTCGAATATGTGTGTATAAAATAAACGACAGCGTTATTTAGAATAACGTGTAGACGCAGAAAAAAATTGATGTTGAAAATCGACGATCAACTCAAATGTTTTTATAGATTCCTTGCTGGTGGGAATTATAGGAAAAATGGAATAGGGGAAGTAACTTTTGGAAAGTTAGTTATACAGTATATACTCCCAAAAGCCTTTAAACAATTACATGTGTTATTTTATATATAAATAACCAATTTAAACATTAAAAGAAAAGTTTCAAAGTAATATAAATACGTAATACTGGAGTAATAATAATTATTATAGTAATGATTTATAATAGTATTTAATAAGTTTAATACATTACCCTTAAATTTGTTAAATATTAGCCATGTTCCATTAGCCATATTTCCGTTAACTTTAATGACTGTTAACGATAATGTTATGGACTGTTGAATTGAATGGTTTCTGCGTCAAAAGTTAAACCCCATTCAGCTATATCCAGCCAGTAACAGAATATAAAGTTCTTTTCATATTGGTTAAATTCATAATCATATTTATACTATAGTACATAGTTATACTTCTATTGAACTGAATATTTTTTTCATATAATACATTTTATCATGTAGATTTATGTATTTCCGTAAAATATCTTGTTGAAATGGCTATTCATTCCTATGAAGTACAAATGATTATTTAAACTATTTATAGTTTTTAGAATATTGTACTGCTAAAAGTTTCTAATATGCTTTTGTTTACCTTCTCTCATTATACCCTAACTCTATTCTATATTTACTATTAGGGTTAGATAAATAAAACTAAGTTAGAAAAATTAATAAATCATGCTACGTAAAAAGTTCCAGTGACATTATCTTGAACCAAAATAATGTGTAAATCACTTCTAGCATTTTAAAGAAATGACAAGATTGATAATATTTAGACAATAAATATTTAAAAGATAACTAAACTTTACTATTAAAATTTAAAGATGAATATTTAGACATCATTGTTATGACTGAATTTAGTTGAGTAAAACTTTACAGCTACTGTTCTCTTACTTTCTAAACTCCAATAATCGAGGATAACCATATTTAAATTGTGTATATGGTGGTTAAGGGTAAGCACTGAAGAATATCATTCCTAAATAAAATCGAGCAGAATAAAACATCTATGTATACAAAACAATTGCGCCTCCGCCGATTATTAAAAATTGCTGATGGGTTTACAGTTTGAGTTTCTGGTCAATTAACTTGATAAAAAATGTTCTATTCCCACATATGTGTTTTATATAATAATCACGTTCAAAGATATTTGTGTATAGTTTTCATGGGTATTTTTGTATGTCAAATTATCTAAAAATATTAAATATTTACATTTTGAGGCACAACTTAATTTGTAAATAAATTATATAATCTTTCTATTTTCCAACAACTTATGAAAAGTGACATTTCATTAAATATTGTATGTTAATGTAATAGGTATAGATATTTTTATTCTACAGATTTCCTAATTATGACCAATTAAGATATATAATGCTGAATAATTATTCAGCAGTTTTTTTCAATATAGTTAATTCATGTCAATTCATATTAACTAAATTATATTTCCTATCTATCTCATTAGTGGGCTATTATTAAGTAGTCTTCTTATGAAAATGAGTTAATCCTTATTAATTGTACTTACAATTTTCGGGTCATAGACTGAGTCAAACCCTACAACTTAAGCTGACATTTTTTAACCTTTAAGTTATTTGATTATAAGAAAGAGGGTAAATTTTCCATAAGACGCTACAGTGCTATTCCATATTTGACCCAAATTTCACAAACTAACTAGGTACTACTACTAGGGTATAATTAAAATATAAATAAAGTCTCCTAATGTAAACATTAAAGTTTGAATAATTACTCATTTTTAATTATGTTAATAAAACTCTTTTATCATATAACTTCTTTATTTTACACAAATAGTTTCAAAATCAATATTATATGATTAATTTTTGTAACATAAAAACGTAAACTGTAAACTATAAGGAGCACAGATAGTTTTTTTAATTCGATCATATTTTTCGTCTTTCATAGCTTCCATATAGTTTGACTAATTAAAATGTTCTGCTATTCAAATTTGGAAATAAAATTTGTTGTGTATTAACAACAAAGCTGTTCTGTCACTGTTTTTAAGAACAACAAATAGTATTTTAAAAATATGCCCATTAGTTTTCTTTAAATAATCCGGAATTAAAAAATATACACAGTTTCAGGACAATTTCTGGCATAATTGTATCAAAGTGACCCTACCACTAGAGACCTAAAACTTAAATTACGAGTACATATAAGGCAATCGAATACAAAACAAATACCTTAAATCTCCTGCGGCACAACGCCACTGAATCAAGCCACTAATTTATTAGATTTAAAGCGAAATTGCCAACGTTGTTGACTTTGACTACCTACTATTTTATTTTGATAATACTTAGAGCGCCCACATTAGAACAAATTGCACACTTAAGTTATTTTTACAGCGTTAATTTTTTTATTCTTGTGAAAAGAAAACCACTTCCTCTTACATTTTAAAATATAGGCTTGATAGTATCAGCTTCAGATTGCTGCATATTTGAAATTGGTTAAAGGCTTGTATTTTCGTGTACCTTTTAATCTGAACTGTTTTAAACTGAGATTTATTTAATCTGTCTTACTACTGAGTTACTATTCTGACAAAATAAATAAATAACAATTTAAACACTGACTAAATCGACCTAATATTAAAACTAGCTTTGGAGAACTTGTTACATATTTCCGTCACATAGCTACACTATTTTCATTACATAGATCGTAATTAATAGTATATCTGCGTATTACTGTATATAGTATTCCATTTTTAATATTTCTAAGTTTGAAACGTTGTATAGACGTTATATGTATATTGCGAAAATATTTTAGCAAAATGATTTTACTACTTCTAAATTAATGATAATATAGGCTTATTAAAAAAATACTGATTATCATACAGATCATCTTAGTAAAGTTTCGTATTTGATTGATTTCCATCAACGCATTGTTATTTTAGAAATACGTAGATATTAGTTGTTCTAATAGAATTTATTTAAGTATTTCTGTATTGTTATTGTAATTTGACTTTCTAATATTTAATCATACGGGTAGATAAAAATCTGTAACCATTGTGTGTGGCTGATAAAGGTTAGAAAGGAGAATACGTTTTTTTTTTATTAAACTCGAGAGCAATGAAATATTTATACACTTTTTAGTGGCAGTGGCACCTCCGCCATTTATTCAAAATTAGGTTACGTGAAGTATTTTGCATTTATTTCGTTAACTAAAAAGTGGCTGAGAGAAATATGAGAAAAAAATTATTAAAGAATCTTATTAACGACATAATAAGTAAATATTCCTAATGACTAATATCTTCTGTCGACTTAAATTAATTAAAGAATATATAAAAATCAGAATTTGTATTTTAATTCTTCCACATGTTTTACCTCATGAGTATAATATTGACGAAGTTACACGTTTTCGCTTCTACCTCTGTTAAATCTGATTTAAATTTGAGTCGTTTTACTAACGCTTGTGACCGTACAGGTATAATTTGCCAGACTAATTAAATTCAGTTTATTTTCAGGAATTCGGCATGTGCACAATACTACATCGCACCACCACGGCAGGATGATGCTAATTTCAACTTTTCTACTTCGTGTGGCACTTTAAAATTTTGTTGTATTACTTAATATCTAAGGTATTATTGTTGTGCCAAAAACTATACTAAAACCCTGTATATTCATGTAATAATATATTCATTCATATCTTATATATGCAAGACATGTTATAAAATATAATAATAGTCATAATAAACACAAGAATGCAAATTCATGAATTAATCATTTATGAAAAACTGTTTATTTATGAATGATATTGTAATATAATCAATTATAACTCAAGAGTTAGTTTTAATAATACAAATGTGCGTACAATATCATTATTGTGTCTCTACTGAAACATTTACAATTGCAACTTTCTCTATTAGAACTAAAACAGGAACAACGTTATATTTCAGGCTAGCCATGAATCTCTTACACCCACGTTTATAACGTTCACAATTTCCAATGGGAAATGACCTACTCTGTCATATACTCCGGTAAGTTACGACGTAACCCCGCAGACATTTCAGGCACAGATTTCAGTTTATTTTATTATCTCATCTGAATTCGATACGTCGACTGACAAATATAAAGTGTGACATTTGTAAAAGCAGGAGTCGCCATTATTTTTCATTTAGTTAAGAAATCTATTTTTAGGGCTTGCTGCAAGTTTCATTTTTCATCGCTGGTATTGACTAAGTGTCAAAACTGGAATAATACCAAACTGAACCTCGAATGTAATAAAAATCTTATATTTTATAACAGACAATAGAAGGAAATGTACGTCACGTAGATATACACGTACACACATACAACCACACATACATATATACCGGGTGTTAATTAAGTATGTACACTCAACGGGTAATTTCATGAGTTATTCTAAGACGAAAAGTTTATATAAGCATAGGTCCGCTAATGATTCGTTTTAAAATAGTGTCAAATTTTTTTAAAAAATCATATTAAAATCTACTAACGTACCTAAAAATTTTACTAATCCTTTAGCCGATTTTGTTGAAATTTGATAGTGTTATTTATGATAAGAGGGCAAAATTTATCCCTAAGTAGATTAAAATTATTAAGTCCAGTGACGTCCGGAGGGTACCTTAACCTATTTTTGACAAAAAAGTGTGCTCCACTAGCTTTCTCAGAACTTTTATAATTTTTTTTCGCGTTAAGCAACTAAAAATCAATTTTTTGTCTTCTGAATTTTTTCGCATCTTGCTCCGTTTTCGAGGCAAAAATAAAAATCACTTCATTGCATGTCCCTGGGACAACATAATAAAAAATTACCAACTATTAAAAACAAAAACAGGGGTGTACCTGTTATTTTTTTCCATATCAATCGTCTATTCTAGTCTTAGAAATTGTTATAAAAATTAATGTTAGTTAAATTTTTTTTAGCTAGTATTAATTTTTATATAAGTTTGAAACTCTGTATCTTGAAAAAGAAGCATTACTGGACCTATGTTTATATACACATTTTGTCTTAGAATCATTCAAGGAATTATCCCTTGAATATTGTGCACATACTTAATTAACACCCTGTATAATAACGAGTGCGGAGAATGTTGTCGTCCTCAGGCGTCCCTGGACTATTAAAATTTACGTTTTACTCTGATAAATTTAGTAGCAAATAAAACGTTATACAAAACAACACTTTCCTAAGAATATTCTTCAAATTTTAGCCTTAAACATGTCGTAATATATCAATAAAATACATGATATAAGAATATTAATCATACAAGAATAGAATACTTTAGTAGTTGTTTATTACGAAAAAGTATGAATAACATATAAGGTCTAATCGTAAATTTATCAAGCGTGCTTTGGCTTTGAAGCTATATAGAATCAAGAAAGAATGTAATGAGGTATGTTATTTTAATATACAGGCAAAAATGAATTCATTTTTGGAGTTACTTATAAAACTAACTAGACCTCAACTATTGAACAAAAGCAAAATTATCCATATTTCAGGGAAATGTATCAAGCGAGGCTCATTATTTGATGGCACACATAAGCATCGAGAAATTAACTCAAACGATTAATAAGAAAATTGTTCGTACTAAAACATGTAGTATTATTTTCTCACGACACTTATATAGAGCATTCACACTTCCCTGTATTTTTATGAGATGGGTCAAATAATTTATCATTGGAGTCTAAAATATTTTTATAAATCTAAGTAGGCCTCAAGTAGGCTATGATATTACTACAGTTAAATTTAGTTTGTTAAGAAGCCTTAACAAAATGTTTTGCTAATATTTTATTTATTATTTAACTAGCACATGTATTAACACTACTTTATTTAAGTACTTATATATTGCTATTGTAATCTTAATTTATAATTTTTAATCATGAGGGATAGATAGCTATCTATAAGAGTTATATATGGCGATTAAGAATTAGTAAGGAGGAAACACGTTTTTAAATAAACTTGACACAAATAAAATATTTAGAAAATGACAATGGTATATCCGCAATTTCTTAAAATTTAGACTAGGCAATATCTTAATAGTATTTATTTCATTAAACAAATTTTGGTTAATACAAATCTAAAATAAAAAAATGCATCATATTAATGACAGGTGATGTAAATCTTCTGAAATATTCATTCTCTGCCGACCCTACATTAACCCAAACAAAAATATAAAAAATCAGTGTTTCAATTCCCCTAAACGTTTTATCTCATCAATCTAATATTGACGAAGTTACATGTTCTCTCTACAAACCTTGTTAAAATAGGTCTCTTTATAGATACATTTCTATCATAAATAAAATGGTTAAGGAAACGGCGCATTCCTAAGACCATTCTTGAGATATAAACTTAAAATATGTCATGATAAATCAATATGTGGTGATATAGCAATTCTGAATATAGAATCAAGTTTCTTTCTATATACACTGTTATTTTAAAAATATTTAAACATAATTGTTCTAGAAATGTATAAAAATACATAAATAAGTATTCTTCCTACATAAACCTCTAATTATTTAGAGTAAATAACACTAAACAATAAATGTACCTATTAAATATGGTGATTGAAGGATCGAAAAGAAGAAGAAAGTTTGCAAATAAACTTGAGGATAATAAAATATTTATGTATATCCATTAAAATGGCAGTGGCGCCTTCGCCATTTTTTCAAACTTAAACCAGACACTTGTAATTATTTCGTTAAGTAAAAAATGACTAATATGAAAAAAGTATATTAAAAAACTTTTCATCTTATTAGTGACATAAGATACAAATCCTCTTAAATATATATTATCTGCTTACCCTAAACTACCACAAAGACTATAAAAATCAGGATTTGTATTTCACTTCTTCCAAATGTTGTACCTCATGTTATGTTGATGAACATGTTCTCTCTACTAACAATATTAAAATTTAGATCTTTGTATTGATACATTTTTACAATAAATAAAATGTTTAACACAGCCACGCATTTCTAAGAATATTCTTAAGATGTGAATTTAAAATATATCGTGATAAGCCAATATATGCGATATCAAAATACTGGACATGGAATTACATGTTTCTCTTGGCACTATTACTTTAAGAATATCTAGAAGTAATTGTTCCAGTAGAATGTATTTAAGTATTTCTGCAATTTTATTTTCTACCCTCTAATCATCGGGGGTTGATAACCACTTGTTATCATTATAAGTTGTAGTTAAAGTTTAGAAATTACAGGATTTTTAAATAAACGCGCGAGCAATGAATTATTTATTACATTGGCGCATCCGCCATTTCATAGAAAATAATTTATAAGCTATATTTTATACTTATTTCGTTAATTAAAAAGTGACAGAAATATAAGAAAAAAAATAAAAACATTATATAGGATTGAAAACTTACAATAACCCATCTGTCACGTCTGGATTTGCTAGGTACGTAGGGTTCAGAGAGTAATAAAGTATCATATAATAGGTACTATATTTCCACACATATAGTGTCGTTATCTTGCTATTTTATACTCTGTTTCTCACATGTCCCGCTAGTAGCGTTCGTGTATACAATTATAATGTTCTCTATATAGTACAGCACCTTCTGTTGGTCTTCAACTCACTAAAATAAAGAAACGTGCACAAATCAGGAATTATACTTCAGTTTGATGTTTTGCCACACCAACAACAATTTCTCTCCACCAACCTTGTTAAAAACTAATTCTTTATTATGATACATTTTAATCATAAATAAAATTTTATATATAACTACCATACACATAAACGAATGAATATTTCCTCAATCGCTTCCAAAACAATAAACTCCTTCATTTCCTATATTTTGTATCACTGAATATCAGTAAGCAATTCGACATCTCCCTTTACACTGCATAATATAATTTGGAAATATCTCAGTAAGTCCATCTATTACTGAAGCTGAAGCCTTTAATAGTAGTAAAGAATCCCCGGGGCATCTCGATGGGAGACAACCGCGTCGTGTTTATCAAATTAGGGTAAATTATATGGAGCTCTCTTAAATCAGCAGTCTAGTCGAGTTTGTGGAACACATGCAGGGAAATATATTACTGGTACTGTTGCGCGACAATTTAGTAATTAGGGCGCGAAATTTAATTATAATTATAATGTTGCTGAAGAATATCATTCTACTTCATTTTCTCTCTTTTCCGAGACTCTATGTTCTCTTCTTCGGCAATAGACATACTGGATGTAAGATGGATGAATATTAAATTATATTCGGTTTGAATAACAAAAACTTATTAGTTACATTAAAAATAACATTTAAGATGTGTTAACTTATTCTCACCTTATTTTAATGGATTTTCTGGTAATGATAGTGACATCTCCGCCATTTTTACAAAATTAGGTTATAGGAAATAAATAATATATATACAGAATATGGAATATAGAATTTAGAATTATGTCGTTAACTAAGAAGTAGTTAATGTAAGAAAAGAATATTAAAAAATTCTTAATCTTATTGACGAAATAAGATGCAAATCCTCCCGATTGTCTCATCCTCCGCCGACCCTACACTAACTATAACAAAAATATAAAAGCTTGGATTTTGATTTCCATTCCTTCAAATATTTTACCTCATTGGTCTAATATTGAAGAAGTTATATGTCCTCTTCAACCTGTTAAAATTGCGGCCACTATATTAATACATTTTTTATTATAAATAGAATGTTTAGCAAAACGACACATTTCTCAGAAAGACCATTCTTGAGTTATGAACCTAAAATATATCATGATAAGTCAATATATGTGATGTAGGAATACTGGAGATGGTATTAACTTTTTTCTCCAGGTAGTGTTATTTTAAAAATAATGAAGACAGAAAATTTTCTAATAGAATGTATTTAAGTATTTCTGTAAAATTACTTTCTACTTTCTAACAACCGGGGGTAGATAACTACTTGTAACCGTCATGTGGTGGTTAAGGTATAGAGAGTAAGAATACAATTTTTAAATAAACGCGAGTGAAATGAAATATTTATACGCATTTAAATTACGTTGGCGCATCCGCCATTTCATATAAATTAATTTATGTACCATATTTTACATTTATTTCGTTAATAAAACGACGAAAAATATATAAAAGACCTTTAATATTAATAATATTAATATTAAATATTAATACCATGAGGCTCAAAACTCACAATAATCCATCTGTTATTTCGTAGAATTTGCTATGTACATAGAATATGGTGAATAATGAAATACCAAACACCGCAATTTTTCCATACACATATATTGTCGTTAACTTGCTTGTTTACACTATTTCTCACATATACTTTAGGATAAACAGTATTCTATAAAGCTAGTGGATGCAAATATTTGTATTACTAATAGAAGGAGACATAGGGAATAAACGAAAAGGTGTTTATTCTCACACTATATACATAGGGATACTGCGTAACAAATCACGACCATCTGATATCCATAACACAATTAAGAAACTTATTATTTATATCGGAGTCTAAGACTTTATTTAACAACACGAGGATGATCACTTGTATTGAGAAAAATTATATTATTTTTCGTAAGGCCTGTCCCATGGAAGTCAATCTATCATTAAAGTTTATTAAATCTTTGACTTCCATTCGCATTTTAATCCGGTTGTCATCGTCTCGAATAGGAGTTGAAATATCTTGATCTGAATAAGTTGACATCAGACTTAAGTAAAAAGAAACATTTTATATTGAATATTGCATATAGGATCGAATTTGAGAAAGAACAATACTCTTTTGTTACAATATAAAATGCAAAGAGGTAGATACTCTCTAGATACTCTCAGAGGGCAAAGCCCTCTGAGAGTATTTAGAAGAGAAATTCGTGTGTCCATCTCAGATCAATAGAAATATGGCCTGAAACGTGTGTCACCCTACCATGGGTATTCTTTCGAAAAGTTAAAACTGTTGGAAGCAGATAAATCAGTAACAAAGGGATAATTCCTTTTTAGTTTGTTATAGAGTTTGTTACATTCAGTAAGAGAAATACGATATATTATTGCCTAAGGAATAATACAGTACTTTAATGACTTCGCGTGGCATTTTCATAGAACATAAGATTATCCACATGGGTGAGTACGTAATTCAGTAGCTGTACATAATGCGCCGTATAGTACATTATTGGTTATATTGGATATCGTACTTTGTCATGGAAGATGTAACCGATATATGTAACATACATATGTAACAGATATGTTATGAAGCATCTCAGAATTTATGCTTCACATCTGCGATATATATGGTAAATATTGGCGGTGGATGAAAGATAGATATCTGGCTCCCCCAACAAGGCCATGGGTGATTTTAGGTAACACTGGGAGTACAACTGCCACAAATTTCTCATCGATAAAGAGTACAACAAAAGTGTCTTTTTCAATATATTTTGATTAAGTACGTCGAATTCTAGAATTTGTACCATGACGGGGAATATGTTACAGTGGATTGATGTATTCAGGTTCTTTCGGATTTGATGCAGGATTTTGAAACATAGAAAAACATTTTTTTTCTCCATGAAAATGTCAGCTCCCATTAAACTCGAAGTCAGAATTTATTCTGCTTAATCATATCTTGCATTGAAGTTATACTTCTTATTCTTAAGATACAACCCCGCTAGATTGAAAGTATTTCCATGCCCTAATACACTACGCACAACGAAGGGATGTAAAAAATCCAAAACTCTCTTGTGATTTTCAAAGACCTGTAACTTGGAGCAAAATGGTTGCAGAGCAATTTTGTTAAAACAACTTGAAGCTCCAAGTTCCTAGTTTCAGATAATTTTTAAAAACTATTTTAGCGTCAGCAGTTTTTGAGTAATGATGAGAAAATGATCGGAGAAAAAATCCAATTTTTTCTCCTTTTCAAATGGTCCACGGACTTAAATAATTTTTTTCCAGCAATTTTCTTATAATTTTTTTAAATAAGTTATCGTCGTTCAAAGAAAATAGTCTCTTTCAACCGGGAAATAATGAACGAAAGGAAATCTTAAGTAAGGTTTTAAAAAATGAAAAGTATTCTTTATAATATGTAGTCCATTGGTTTTTAATAAAACAAAAATTTGGTGCGAAAATGTTGATTGAAAAGGAAGTGTATATAGGTAAATTCGTTTAACTTGGAATAAATTTGTAAATAATGGATAGACTAAGGATATCGACTATCTTTTTTCAGCCTCAAAGTATCCCAAAAGAAACCCTGAAAATTTCAAAATGCTACTATTTTTTCATTGTGTTCGGAATGGCTGAATTTATTGTTTTTGCTAGAAATGAGTCTAAGGATGGATTAATTTTTCATTCTTTACTCCCTTTTTGAGGTCGAAAATGTGTTTTAACTAATAATCCAAATTTTTTATAAAATATGTTGATTATTGTAAGAAAAAAATTATTTTTCGAATAATTAATTACCAAAGGCAAAATTGACTTTTTTGTTTTGAATGATAATAAGTGAGCGAAAACTCATCGTACCAGACTTTTTGTCACTAAAGTTAAAGAGAATACACTTATCTAAAAAAACTTTATGATGAAATTACTGAAAATAATATATTGAAGTCCATGGGCCTTGTGAAATGCAAGCAAATATTTTGAAACAAGGTTTTCCGATAGTTTTCTAATGATTACTCAAAAACCGCCAATGACGGAAAACTCAAGATCTCAAAACTTAGAAGCTTGGAAGAAGAAACTAGAAACTTGGAAATTATTTTCTTAAAATTGCTGTACGACTATTTTTGTTCAAAATTACAGCCTTTGGAAAATCGCCCACATATCCATATTTACATCCCTTAATTTTTGTGCGCAACGTATTTATTAAGTGAAAACCAGTTCTCAGGATACCATCAGATACTCAGGATCTCTATACTATATTAGAAATTCAAATCCAAGATGGGGATGGATGAAAGCATGTCTGTGTATGAGTCAATTGCAGAAGCCATTTATTCAGAAGAGATAATACTTGTAATAATAATATCAGTTCTGGAAATCTGATTTAGGAAATCCGAATTTGTATGGTAAAGTTGTCTGGATTCCTGTTACATGTGGGTGGAAATAGTGTAGGACATTATAAAACAGGAGTTCAACAGTTTAATGAAAAAGTCTTATATTGATATAAAAATATTAACGACGTGGATCAGTTTTGTAAAAAAATAAAGAAAGAATTGTCTCGCCTAATTTGTTTTCCAATGGGCACAATAATGTTTTCACAACATTAGGCACGAGAACTATATATCACGAGTTCATCCCTATTGGGAATCGTCAGTGTAGCGGTACCCGATGGCTAATGTCCTAAGAAAATTGGATGCCGCGTTTCTCGTTCTAGATGTGAATATACACATAGAAAAGTACTATTGCCATCTACCTGCCGAATGTCGAAGTTACACTCCTTTCGCGGGATGTTTAAGACATCACTCATCGCATAGCCTTTTTTAAGCGTAGGAAAAATAATCATGGAATATGGGAAGCCTTTACTACAGTATCTTTGTTTTCTTTTCGGAACCAATATTTTTACTATTTAAAGGAAGAATTATACATACACCAAGACGAGTTTATGGAGAACTTGTTCAATGTTTCAGCTAATTCATTATTTATCACTGTAATGTGTAATCTGTGGTTGTAAATATTGTGAAAATATTTCTGTAGAGATGAGTATTATATAATTAGTATACTATATTTAAGAGACCAATAAAGATATATTTTAAATACTTTATGAACGTATTTAGTATGATTTCATTTAAATACAAGCCTCTAACTAGAGTTGACCGCGTATTTTTTAAATAATGTAGTTTGCTTGTAATAATCAAATTCAATATACATATAAATTTTATTGGATATATTCATTATTTAATAACCAAATTTCGAATATTTTGTTTCTTTAATTCAGAACAAGAAATGCTTGAAAACAAAGTATTTCACGGGGTATTTTCGCATTTGAGATTTTAAAGTTGGAGTTGTTAAGTGTTAGGGGGTTGATGGTTAGGAGTTAAAAATAACCTCTATAGGAATGAAAGTATTCAGTATAAACTCTTTCAAATACAAACCTCTAACTAGAGTTGACCGTGTATTTTTTAAATAATGTAACTTCTATCGTACTGCGTAAGCGCTCGTGAAAAAGGTAGCTGTGTGTAAAAGTATTAAAATTTGCAATGCGAGATACCTAATATCGCTCCACTTAGTCTACCCTAACCCCCATTACAGCTCTTTACATATATTTACATTTTCATGAGGACCTGCTGATATTGAAGCCTGTAAACTACATTAACTTATAATTGAAACGTTCCTCTGCGTCCTGACTAATAGTCTGCGACACAATTTATGACTGTTCGTCGAAAATATGTAAATGTTTGTTTGGATGTTCGTTTCGTATAGACTTTATTGAACCCATTTCCGTGTTGAGAGCAATTTTGCTGTTTATTTACATTTGAGTTATTGAGTTAACACTGTATAAACTACCCGTATGAAATCTCATAGGGCAAAGAAATTGGTTATTAACCTACTTTGTAAAGTCAAATGTAATATAGAAGAGTCCAAATTGATTGTACTCCATGCCTATTAGAAAGATGAAATAGTATTAAGCATCGAAAATATCCATATGCATAAAAAAACGAAGACGACTGCAATAAAAATCTAATATGTCTTATATTCGAGATATTCAAATATATGTATGTATAATAAGTCATTTTAATAAGTTATCTCATTCAGATATGTGTATTTGAATTAGGTGGTCTGCCTTTTAAGTACAATTGAATTAATGTCAATGTTGGTCTGGGTAATAGTGAGAGTGTTTCGCAATAAAGTAAACTGTGTTTTTTTGTCGGCATCATAAAATATAAATCGACAAGGGTTGTAAAACTGAGTTAGTGATAACGATCGACGTAATTATATAAGAAATGGTGTACTACTCAACAAGAGTTCATATGACATTAACAAGAGGTTACTTACAGAGTCT
Source organism: Rosalia funebris (assembly GCA_037954035.1). Lineage (NCBI taxonomy): Eukaryota > Metazoa > Arthropoda > Insecta > Coleoptera > Cerambycidae > Rosalia > Rosalia funebris. The sequence goes on from JAZFAV010000004.1 coordinate 11,798,291, forward strand.
ATATAGACCTACGAATTTTTTAAGAAAAGTGCAAGATTGGCGGAAAATTGTAAAGTGAGGTTCAAGCCAAATATCAAAAATTAAAGACTATTTGCCATATACTGGTATATACTCTGTAGCTTCCGTAAATCGTTTGTTAATATTATTTAAATATACTTCCTCCTATTTGCACTCACAAGATTCTTTTCATCAACATAGGCTTCTATATGTTTGTTTACCGGATACTCGACAATAAATAATTTGGATTGTATCACTCAGTATGTAGCAAGAGTCTCATCGAAAATACCTTAAACCTAGTTTTCTATTATAAAAATTTTCTAGTAATAATATAATCGACAACCTGATGAGTTTACTTTATTCGTACTTGAAAAGAAAAAGTTATTTCTGTTCAACTGTTGAACAAACAACACAATTCTATAGAAATATGTGATACTTTTGGTATCTCTCAAGGGTTTTTATTAGGCCCATGCCTTCTTCTAATTTTTATTAATAACATTTACCTTTATTTGAAATAAACTACTCTATTCTTACGCCTCAGAATTTGATTACCTCAGAGAGACATACTATATAGTCCAATAATCAGTAAAAATTACAAAATAAATTTAGTTAAAAATTCAAATTGTGCTCTCTTGTGGTCTAATGGTAGTCAAATGATGTTTGGACACATTAGCCATTGTTTAAGGTTCGGATGTACATACAAAATATCTAGTAGAACGGATACTATATTACAGATTCATTTAAGGTAATGTTATTCCATTGGTGTATTTCTTTTTGACAGATATTTAAAGATTAGACAGCTTTTTAAAGAGTCAAAATATTGCTTATTGAAAAGTCCTCAATCGACATACTGCTATTATGCATATCTGCATTTTGGTAATTTAATTTAATTATCTTTTGAAGATTTTTGGAGTAAATATTACTAATGTCATATAAAATATCGACTATAAATATTACTTAATAGAAAAAAGAATAGGGTGATTATGTATATATGTATAAAGCTATTCGTGATATATATTACAGCTATCGTGAAGCATATTACAGAATACGTGTATATTTAGTTACCACTCTATCTTGGACGTGGAGACAAATAAAAACTTATCTTGAAGTTTTCGATATGTTTAAAAATACTCTTATTTATTTCTATTAAAAAATCACACAGTCAACTGTGACTAAAATTCATCTCAAATTTGAACAGAAGGTTTCTTTAAAAGTTGTGCAAAGATCTATCCAAAAAATTATGTGATACTTCTGATTTGATACTTCCAGTAATACTGCATTTAACGGTAAGCCAATTAGTTCAATGAGAAAATTAGCTCAACAATAAGAGGTTTAGAAATAAACGATACATTGTGATGTGTTATGTAAAGAAACAGTACTGGTCTCCATTTAAAGCACATTACGTTTCGGAGCTCTTATTTGATAATGTTGACAGGACTGGAATTTTGTGAAATAGCTTCCAAACAAAAAGCTACTAACAGAAACTGAAGTACCTTTCTTATACTATATTTGACCTTAATAGTGCCTCAAATGCATAAAACACAAAACGTTTAGAAATAGATATATTATTTTAAGGCAAATATATAGGGAGATATGTATTTGCTTTAGCAATTTTGTTCCAACATGATGATGAATCACATTTACGTAATTCAGGAACGTATTTGGGCCCAGTAAGGTGGTGCTCGTGCACACTTTGCTACAGATTTTTAACTAAAATGTCTCATGTTTCCAAATAGATAGTAGGCAGACACTGATCAGTAGAGTGGTCCTAAGGCTTCTAAATAAGGCTTCAGATTTGTATTTATGGAGTTACTGAGAAGTAAGATTTACGTAAATGAACCATAAATAACTGAAGATTAGAATAAGAGCGGTTATTTCGTCTCACACAATTCGTTTATCTGTGTATGTTATTATTACGTCTTTGTTTATCTAGGACCAAATGATGTTCAGGGTGTTGTCAAGTTAAGAATAGGAATCACTTAAAACAACTGTTGTAGAAACTTGACTGCACAGTCTCATTGTTTGAAATAGTCAAATTAAATATATAGATCAATTTTATTGAATATATCTATTATTCGATAACCAAATTCGTATATTACGTTTCGTTAATTCAGAACTAGAAATGCTTTAAAATAAAGTATAGCACGAAGTATGTTCGGATTTGGAACTCTAAGTTAGACTTCTTAGGAGTTAGGTAGTTTATGGTCAACAATTGAAAATAACTTCTATAGGTGTTAAGAATATACACCTTAAAAATTTCTCGAAAAAACGTTTATTCTAATTTTGAAATAAAATTTATGAATTTTATTTCAAACTTCAGGGACGTACTGTATAATTGACATTGTTCTGACAAGAATTTGTTCCATTCCATAAATCCTCAGATACGTACTATTTATACACAGCGAGAGAAATCACACAACTCTTCCAAAAGTAAGTAATTAGCGGTGATAATATAAATTAGAACGTATCCACTCTGTTACAATTTCACCCAAGGGCATTAATACGAAAAATCGATCAGTATGTTTTATTTTCGTTATATAAAATACCTGTTAAGTAATCAATATGACATGACCTATATAAAGCACCTGCGAGATAAACCTTACATATAATGATGATTGATAATAGAATACATGATAGCAATAATTAATGCTGGTGAAGTAAACTGCACTTAATGGAGTTAGGGAGCAACGAGCAGCTATGTGTTATACATATTTGTATAGTTACAGTAAAGTATATGTTTGTTTGCCAACGTTCATTAGTCTCTACCGGCATACCTCCACCATAATTGATTTTACTTTGTAGTAGATCTATATCTACGACACTAAATAGCTTCGACTCTAATGTGCAAAACTTAAAAAATCGAAAGGAGAATAAAGTACGAAGTCTCATGTATACTTTAATGGGTTATTTTAATGAGTATAATTACACAAAAAATCCTAAGAGTTGAGAACAGCTCAGTTATGGCCACGCTATTATAGATGTATTGAGAAATTGAAAACTACTATAGCTTCCATGGTTTCATAGAACAAAATTAAAAAATAAAAGGAAACTAATATGGAGTATTCTATGTTTCTAATAAGTGTAGTGATATACTAAATATAATATGTAACGTATATTTCATCACTAAAAACCGCACTTGAAAAATTTCTTTCAAGCTTTCATAAAGTCTCGAAAAAAATGTTGCTTACTAATAGGGACGGTTGGGCGTGGGAACATTTCTGGTGTCGTGGAAAAATTGAAACTTGCGTTTTTACCTAATTCACAAAAAATTGAGGCGTCGGCATACATCAAAAGGTTGCCACTCGAAGGTGTTAATTACAGGTGCAGGGATCCACATTTGTATCCACAATTATCCGCAATTATCCACTACTCTTATGTTACAGAGCTGTATGAGCTGTACGACCTGTTTAAATGGGGCTGTACGAGCTGTACAACTGTACGACCTGAAAACGCAAGCCTGAATTGAAAAGCAAGTTTCAATTTTCCCACGACTCAGAAATTTTCCCACGCCCAACCGTCCCTATACCTATCAAATGATTCTAGTTGCAAATCAACGAGACTAATTATAGATAAATATACTCACAAAAATATTTTAATTTCTTCTAAATCTTAAATTAATTTATTACTATTCTTGATTTTTAACTGATATATTCAATAATGACATAACCTATTCATTCTATAACTTTTATCAATTAATATTTTTGATTGTTGTATCGTAATCGTGTGTCGATATTTGTACTTTCTGATGCAATTATCACAAACCTGATTTTTGACCTACGTTTACCACACCTAAACTTTTGTATACTTTTCATCAACAGAGTCTTATGCAAGAATAAATTAAAAATAGCTTAATAAGTATATGGTAATATGTACCATATATGAGAGATAGTACGTCAAGGAATGGGAGACTTAATTAAAATGGTGACTAAATATAGCTTCATTGACTTATTGTTAACCTATACATTGCTTTTACCAGCTAGATTTGTACCTGGTTAGTTCTAGAAAACTAACACCAATACCACCAGTGCTTGCGTGTTTGTTTGCTGATAATTAAAAAAATATCCAAAAAAAATATATGATAAAAAGTAATTTTAAAGTAAATGGTACTTTCAACACATGATCATTTTGAAAATAACAGTATACTTAATCCAAAAATTAAGTAATTATTACCTAAACTTCAGAGAATCCTTTCAAACTGTCTTATTACTTTCTTGCTCGATAGTGCATCAGGCATGACATGGCATACAGCATACAGAGAATATTTAAATGGCTGGCATAAAATGATATGTTTAAGATACATAAAACGTTAAATACATATCGGTAATAAAGAATGGCGTGCCCTTTGATTTCGAGCTTTTTATTGATTTATCTTTTTTAAATTAAGTTTTAGAAAAAATATGACTTGTAATGGAAAATTCGAGCATAATTTATCTTGGTTTTACCAAAGTTCCTCCAAAAATACTGTTATTAATAATATAAAATCTGCCGTAAGAAGTAAATATGTCTATAAGGACTTATCTACAGTTAATTAAAGTTGTGCATGTGCTTCTGAAATGTTTATAAATAAGGAATATCTTTATGTAACACGTGGTAAACAATAAAACTCTGTAACTATACTAAAAACTACAATAAAACATTAAAACCGACATAATAGAAAGTGCGATACATTACATTATTTGAAATATTACTCTTCTATGCAACGGATAACTTGTTTGTGGTTTATTTATTATGTAGAGTTATAAAGGAATTCTAATTATATGATATATTTGATGTAATATGGTATATTTGATATCGAATATGGAACAAGCCAACGTTCAGTAAATACCCTTCATATATCCGCCAAATTTATAACTTAAAAAAATATATATAACAAATTGATATCTGAAATTCTAAATAACACTGCTTTCGAAAAAATATTTGTATTTCATATATGTTGCTGTTCACTCAGTAGTACCAATTATAAAAAGAAATAAAACACAATAAAAACTGTTTACAACTCTTCAAATCAAAACAATATATAAAACAACGTTTTTCGCATCGCTTTACCAAAAATCCTCGATTACCATAAGAAAATGTTCTATGAAAAATCTATCCAATATAGTACGCTAAGTTTTTTACTGTTTTAGTTTTCGAAACATCTCCATATGATATCGAAGTAGGTGCATCTTATAATGTGCATGTGGACTATTAAGAAAACACATTTTTGTGTAAACATAAACACATACTTTCCTTGCTAAACACCTTATTTTGTATCTACAAACCACTGGAGAAATCTGTGGCTTTTAAACTTTTAGAACAAATTCAAATATTAAATGCCATGCTTGCTTTACAGTCATATTATTAGGTTGCTAATATCACTGTCAGCTACCCTTAATATCACCCTTTGTAATATGGCCTGAAAGTTTAACCGAGGACATAAATTAAATTGTTTAGCAAATTAATAATTCAGGTGTTATGAACAGGGTTTTGCTGTGGTAATAGTCACAGCTGTTGGTAACGCTATAGCAGTGTATTTAGTATTTTCTTTGTGTAATTACATACGTGATTGTCCGAAATGTTTCCGGTCGAAAACGTTTGGTTAATAAATTTAGGGGATCGTAAGTTATTCAGTGGCTGTTTTCGTTTGAAATGTACAATTTGTATATAACTAGAGGTACCTTTTGGGGAAACTATGAGAATAACGGCTGCAAATTTTACACTGCCTATATGGGCACTGTCAGAATATAGTTTTTTTATAATTTTTATTGTTTATTTATATTTGTGAATATAGCGCGGATAGCTGGCAGGCTACCGTGAGATGGCGCAGCCTATTCAGTTCATGCGAATCGCACATGGCCTTCCGCTGTAGCGAACAACTTTTATGCTCTGTGAGCAAGCAGCGTCGCATGACAGAACTCACTCACTTTTAATTTTTTACTGTACACATTCATGTACTAACATTGTCTTTTATCATGTTACGTTTCTACTAAGTTATCCTCGGAATATATTTATAATGGTAGGTATATTCCAAACATCTACCATCATAGTTCTTGAACGAAATTGACTTCACGTGTCATTTTATAACTTTAAGAATAAGTCGAGTAAAGTCATTGATAGACTAAGTTGTCTTTCGCTTAACTAATGGCAGATTACAATATTCGGTAATGAACAACAGAATATGGTTACTCACTCACCCATTGCAGTTTTATCAATTTAATCAGGCGATACACTGATCCTTGTTAATAAATAATTTGTACACTTTTTCTATACGAAATTTATCGACACATTCGATTATGACCAAATTTTTAATTCGTGTCATCTATTGGAAACTTAAATCTATTTGTGCATTATTAATTAATTTGCAATTAAATTAAAACCAATATCCAATTTTTTAATTGTATTAATGCGGTTCTAATAATTTTGTATTAAATGGTAAAAAAGATGAATATAAATATATTGTTTTATGCATAATTCATGCAAAAAGTTTCCCTATCATACACAGAATAACATGCGTTTTATAGATTACATTGATGTCAACTGTATATCGCACCAGCTTTTCAGGAACTAATAAAAATGAGTATTAACCCTCTCTAGTTCATAATGAAAAATTGTATTGATTTCAGTAAGTAAACATGGAACATTTGGTTAAGATAGATGCTGTTGATACAACGAAACAGTTTCAACGATATTAATAGAGAAACTTCATTTCTGTGTATTTATAACAAACTTTTTGGATTAATTTTGGGAAATACTATGCGAAAAACTTCCTACTGATATATTGGCAATCTAATAAAAAACTATTTGGTCAAAAATAGGTTTATTTTGTTCCTATGTATAATGTAGCGATACGTCAGCTTTGCAGATGTATTATGAATATTGCACATGTACTAACAATCCAGATGTAATTTGAGTTTAATCTAAATGAAAGATACTTAAAACTTCTATCCCAATGAGATCTCCGGTTAGCATTTTACTGTCGGCGTTTCATTGCCCGACTTTATGGCCCAGTTTATTTATATATTTACTCTGCATGTACAGGAAGTTACAAAAGGAATTGTGGTATATATTACTTGGTGTGTTTGCACAAGCGTAAAATACTTAGAATTAGAAATATACTAGGATCCGTTGTTGCTAGCTCTCGATAAAAGTTGTCTGTATGATATTGTTGAAATTTAATGTAGGTCCTGGACAGTACTCTATATTTACAGAGAATGACCTACAAAGGATGTGATTCACATTATTTAATAAATTTATTTATATATCAAATAGAAAAGGCAATATACAATTATGTAAGGTTTAAAATAAAGTGTAAGTTTTGGAAGATTGTAAGGGTCTCCAAAATTATTTGCTACAAATTTATATATCTTTTATACTAGCCTTGCACTATCCTATAGTCAATTTTAATTTAGAAATTAAATACCATTAAATATCTTTTTGAAAGCTTTTAGATTCTTCTGAAAGCTTTGACAAGAATTTTCTTATAATATTTTTATTTCTTTGCAAAAGATTATTTTTAAGAATATTAAGATTAAGGTAAGTACTTTAAGAAAAAAGCCACTGAACTTCTAAAAAGTTGGGAAATGTCGTCTGCCTACTACATAACATTTACGATACAAAATTATTATAATAAGCAAATAAAGACACCATTGCCTTTTTATTAACGTTCGTCGTTGGACATATCGAAATTATCATAACACGAGTCAGTTCCGAAAAGAAATCGAACTCATGTTGTAGTTGGCGGAGTTATTGTAGTACCGCATTCTGCCGCTAGGAGCGAGTAGAGCTACCATTTCCGGTAAGTAAGCTAATTGTCGTCGCTAAAGAAGTTTCCGTTCGGCTTGTGTGAATATTTTAGTGAGAGTTGTTTTGTGTGCTCGTCGTTTTTGCAATTCACTGATTTTCGTAAACAACGCGAAGCCATTTTGCTTCTTACTCGGAAAAACTGACACAGAAACTCTTGTAATATTAAAAATGGCCTACAAGCCTAATTCCATTGGAAAAACTCGAGTGTTTGAGTGAGTTTCCCGTTTCAAAAGAGATGAAACGTCAATTGATACTCACTCACTCTGGTCGCCCTTCCACGGTTCGAACCGCTGAAACTGTTGAAAAACCCGTCCTGAAAGCTCGACGACGGACAATTAATGAAGTTGTGGAGCTGTCTGAAGTGACTTGAAGTTCAGTTCATCAAATTTTAATAGAGTATTTGGGCATGAAAAGGGTGGCTGCCAAATTCGTGCACACACAGCCCTGTCTGTGCGCCAATTTTTGATCAAAAATGGCATTACTCCTCTGACCCATCCCCCCCATTCACCCCACTTTGCCTCCTGTGACTTCTTTTACTTCCTCGAATGAAAAGAGACATGAAATTAAATTTTGCCGACGTTGCTGAAATGAAAAAAGAAACCACGGAGGCGCCGTGGGGTATCATAGACGAATTTCAAAAATGTTTTGAACAATGGAATAAAAAAATAGACAAGTGTACTAGTGCTAGTGGAGAAGGGGGTTGAAGGTTTTTTGTTGTATAGTACATAGCAAACTACAGAAATAAGAAGATTATACTCCAACCCATCTGCAAATGTCTTATATAATAAGAACTAAACAAACTAGATCAAAACAGCTACTCTCCTGGCTATATGCCAAACGTCTTATTATACAGGTATAATGCGTTTGCAGATGGGTTAGAGTATAATATCCTTATTTCTGTAGTTTGAATATTACCCTCTGCGTAGTAAAACATTGCATTATACTGATGATCTTAAGTTTTTACTCTGATTTAGATTGTTCTCAAAACTACCAAGAGATGGCGTTTGGTACATTCTACTGAGGTGGAACGTAGCAACATTCACTAGATGTGAGCTTCATCTATCGAAGGTATACTCATTTACACTCCACTGATCAGACCCAACATACTGTCGAAATGGGTCTGCAGTTAACGATATTCTGAGATATGTGACACTTTGCATCTCCCTTGTGGTCTTGGAACAATCTGAATCACTGTATTTTAGTGTTACTCTGTTAAACAAAATACGGCAAATTTTGTCGTGTAATTCAGCGCTCGGCGTTTGGCATATAGCCAGGAGAATAGCTGTTTTGACCTAATTTGTCCCTAGTCCTTATTACATAAGGCACCTGCAGATGGGTTGGAGTATAATCTCCTTACTTCTGTAGTTTGAGTATTACCCTCTCCGTAGTAAAACTTTGCATTATAGCACATAGCAAAACAAAGTGTTATATTTTTAATATTCACTTTGCCTCGTGGCCTTGTATGAACTCCAGCCTACCTCGTAGAATTTCGCCCGAACGCTTTTCGAACATTCTCAGGTTTTCCCATGGTACGATCTCACGAAAAATACGATACATATATATATATATATGTATATATATATATATACATATATATATATATATATATATATATATATATATACATAAAGTGAATTAAAATATTCCACGAGACACGCAGGCATATATCAAAGGACGTTAGATCAACTTCTATGACCGGGAACGGGCGTGTGCGTGCCTGGTGGCTGAAAGCACGGATAATTTACTCGTCTTGTTATAATAAGGAAAATTTATTTTCTAACACTTCAAAAAACAAGCGGTTAAGCGAAGAACAGCCTTTGCCTTGGAATGTGCTTTTGAATTAAAAACTTAAAAGCATGAAAGTGTAAAGGAAAATGCCTGTTTGTGTTGGGATTTAGCGCAGCGATAACGATTTCGACCCAGTCTGGCGGTCGAATTACAACAAATCGCTCTTTGTCTTGGAAACCCTTCCGATACGTTACGGGAAAATAAAGCGATTACGATGAATTTATCATTGTTTGATGTAGAAAGAGAATACAAAAAATAGAGTGGGAAATAAAAGCATTAAGATTATTTAGTATAGAAACGATAAAAAAATAATGTAAGAAATAATAACGTAGTTATTTCGTATTCGTGTATATTAGTTTACAGTATAATAATAATTTATATTGTTTGATGTATTACTGTACTGATTATTTCATCGCTATTTGGCAAATAAAAATATCTTTTATCTTGCCGATAAACGAAACAATCTACGTGAGCCTGGCCATCAAAACAAGCCACGGTATGTTTTGAGATTTTTTATTTGGCAAATAGCGATGAAATAAACTATACATATAAATTTAATTTAAAACGCGGTTGACATACGTCTTTAAATTTTATACATTCAATCAATAAGATAGCTATTTTGTTATTTCCCAAAAGGGCCTCTTAGAAGGAAGACTCCGTATCTAAACAGATGTCATAGCAGATAGTTCTGTACTTGTATTTATGTGATGTTTAAACTGGATTACTAGAGTTTTTCCCATAGATAAAGATCGTTATCCGCATCAGTGTCTGAAAAGTTAAATACCTTTATTAAGTATAGATAATGGATACAATTGATTATCGCAAGTCTTTTTGTTATGGTAGACGATATAATGATTCATGGAACTTATTGTAAGAGAACCAATAATAATTTATAGGTATATTAACTTATTGTAAGAGAATTATTTACGAAGTACTTCACTGGAGAAGAAACTTGTGGCCCATCCAAACTTTCTCTGAAAACATTTCAGGGCCCAAGTGTTGCAATTCTACATATTCACTAAGCCATTTAAATAAAAAGTAGTCTTTACGACAACCTGGTTCGATAACTGAAAATTATTATTACATCACTTCTTTATTAAATATTAAAATCTTCAGCTGTTGAATTTATTTTTTGTAAGCTCGCCAACCCATTGCTCTTTACATAGGCACTACATATTATATTTTAGTGGTTTATTATATTTTAGTGACAGACACATTGCAGGCTCCGATGCGATTTTACTTGGTTGATAAGGATATTTCTTCACAATTGGTAACCCACAAGTATGTATCTTCAGAAACGACAGAATGGCCACTGGTATAATTGTCTCTCATAGCACCATAAAAACCTATGCTATTGAAGTCATCCTTCTGAAAAGATGAATATAGTCATAGCCATCAATATATAGTTTATTATAAGTAAGCTTCTTGAAGGATAATGTTAATATAAATAAAAGTGAAAATTTATTTACGCAGATTAAAATCTCGAATATCTCAAAATTATCGTCTCAGTTAAATTTGTTATATTAACGTAGATCATCTGACGTATCGGACTATCTGTCTGCTAAAGAGCAAAGTCATTCTTTACATAAGATATCTAAGATAGTTCTAGCTACCGCAAAATACCTCTATTCACTATTTAGAGTCTTTGTCGAGCACAGGTACGCACGAAAAAAAACACGTGAAGGTAAATTCTAGAAAACAATTTTATTGCATAATTTATTTCCTATAGGAACATCTGGAACGATAACTACTAACGATAACGAATATCGCGATTTTATCTCTATTAGAAATTATTGTTAGTGCAATGTGAATGATGCTTGATGTCCTGAGAGAATTTGACCGCAGTATACTCATACATACCGTATGCGTACGTCCATATTCAAAATGGTGAACATTTTTAAAATGGGCTTATGCATACAATAATACTATCGTCATCAGCCGTATGAGCAGCTGACTACGTACCTTCGTTCAGCAGGAGAGTCTCTGCAATGAGTAGAGGTATCTTTGTTATCCTATGCAAAGAGTTACTTTTCAATCTACCGAATAAATGGCGATGGTGCCAAAATGCAAGCACGCCTACATTGAATGTTGTGTATCCACCGTCTGGTTTTCTTAGGGCATCAGGCATTGAGTACACTACACTGACGAGTCCCAATAAGGATTAACTCACGATATGAAGTCATTGTGCCTGATTTATTATTAATATTTAATATTTAAATTATAGTTTATTCCAAACTCCTCTATTATTAAATTTTGATACTCCATTTCATCCATTAAATCTAGATACACGACAGTGTTTCAGCCAAGTTTGGAAAAGAAGGGGCGACGCATCGACAGTATATTGAACGAAACAGTTCGAGACACTTTCGACCCTTCCATAACTCAAAAAATATTAGAATCACGCATTTGTAACTGCATGTCTAATAAGGCTCCATTGAGTACCTAGAATCCCAAGTTTCATGAACAAACATATTTTAGTTCTCGAGTTATTAAGGTCTGAAAAGTGCTATTGTTATTACTTATTGACTCATCAAAAACCTAGACCAATTCTAAGTGACTTAGAAACTTGCAATTTGGCACCAAGGTGGATTATTAGGTTTCTATAAAGGAAATAATCTTAAACGACAAATTATCGATGTTCGGTGTCGACAAAGTTATTATTGCGGTTAGTTTCCAGACAATGAATGGGCTATCCGCTCTAACATTTCCACCGTGATATAGAGAATATACAAATTGATAATGAAAAGAAAACAGCGAAGCGTAAATGCAACAAAGAACGTTGAAAATCATGTTTTTATTTAAATAAAAAATAAACCTCGACAATAGAACTCAAAATAATAATAGTTTGTTTACTGTCCTCTTTAAAACAATGTGTTTTTTGTAATATGTATGTAAGTGCATTATAACATTAATAAAAACAATATGATTTAATACGGACTTATCCGATATTTTTAATTGACCGATAATAAAGCACATCCTCTTTAAGGTGTGCAAAAAGGATGAAACTTTTCAAAAATTCATGATATCTCACCAAAAAAATGCGAAAAGGGGCCAAATTCGGTACAAATGACGATTGGTGTTTTCGGCTTCGCCGATAAAAGAGTTGAGATCTAAACGGATGCCAAGATTCATAGGAATTTACAACAGTCTGTATGTACAACGGTCTTTATGTTTTAAAAGACAATTTTTTATGTTCTTTGGTATGAATTTAAAACTTGGCAGGTTTTCTATTCAATGAAATTGTTTGTAGTATAAAATAGAACTGGCAGAGTTAAATTCTAAGCTTCTATTAAATACACCCGATCCGATAGGACTTGCAGCTCGACGAAGTTCTAGTGCAAACTAGAACGGGTGGATCGGCTTGCGCGTTTTAATGATTTAAGGAGCCGTACCATAGGTTTAACCATAGTGAGGGGGTCCTTATTGAAAAACCAGACTAAGACAAGTCCCTGAAGGAGGGCAGCAGCTCTTTCAGTAGTCATAGTGGCAGAAACCGTGGGGGTTGATATGGTGCTTTGACACACACGACTGCGATGTGGAAGGCAAGAGGAAACCACCACATTATAATCCTCAGAACAGCTAACAGAAAGCTTATCCCAAATTAATGATGGCGTCTCCTGGGGCAAAAAACACCGGAGGTAAAATAGTCCTCCGTTCGGATCTCCGGGTGAGGACTGTTCCGGGAGACGTGATCGAGTGCAATAATAGTAAGAAGTGTAGCATTTCACGAGTCGGAGCGTGGAATGTCAGAAGCATGAGACAGGCAGGGAAGCTAAAGAATCTAAAGATAGAAATGGATATGTTAGTATCAGATATAGTAGGTATAAGTGAGATGCGCTGGCCAGAAGTAGGAGATCTTTGGAGCGGTGACTATAGGGTAATAAACACAGGATCGGTAAAAGGAAACGCGGGAGTAGGGATCGTTATGCGGAAGAACGCAGGACAGTGTGTAGATAGCTACCTACAATACAGCGAGAGAGTAATGATGGTTAGGTTAGATTCGAAGCCAGTGGAAACAGTAATAGTGCAAGTATACATGCCTACTTCTAGCTACAGTGAGGAAGAGTTAGAAGCCGTTTATTCGGACATAGAGCAGGTAATAGGATTTGTGAAGGGCCATGAAAATTTAATAATAGTAGGAGATTTTAACGCAGTCGTAGGTGAGGGGAAAGAAGGAGAATTTGTAGGTCATTATGGATTAGGAAACAGAAACGAGAGAGGTAGCAGACTGATAGAATTCTGCGAGAAGCACAAGATGGTAGTCGCGAACACATTGTTCAAGAATCACGTTAGGAGGCGGTACACATGAAAAATGCCAGGAGGAATAGACAGGTATCACATAGACTACATTCTGGTTAGGAAGAGATTTAGAAATCAAGTAAAAGACTGTGAGAGTTATCCAGGAGCAGATGTAGACAGCGAACACAACTTGGTAGTCATGAAAGCTAGATTAAAGTTCAAAAATCTGAAAACCCGGAACGATAAGAAACGTATAAATGTAGACATATTGAGGGATCAGAATATGAAAGATAAGTTCCAGGAGAAAACAGATCAATTAATAAATAAAGCAAGTAAGGACGAAATCAAGAACGCAGAAACTGAGTGGGAGGGTATCAAGAATAGTCTAGATTCCGCGGCTACGGACGTTTTAGGACACGATAAAGGGGAAGCTACAAAGTCCTGGATAACGGACGAAATCTTAAACTTAATGCAAAAGAGACGAGGCTACAAAAACAGACGAGACGAAGAAGGGCTGAAAACTTATAAGTTGCAAGTAGGTAAGACCGATGAGGCTTACAAAATAATTAAGAGGGACTTCAGGGACATAGGAACAATAAGTAGAAACGTTAGGAGTCAATCGGGGGACATACTGATCGGAAGAGAGGAGAAAGCGGATAGATGGAAGCAGTACTTAGGAAATTTATACGAGGGTCAGGAATTAGGAGAGATATTAGAGGAAGAATTATTATAAGAAGGATTATAAAAGGAACATTATCGTTACTATACCGAAAAAGAGAGGAGCTGACAAATGCGAGAACTTTAGAACGATTAGCCTAACATCCCATGCGTCAAAAATCTTAACCAGAATAGTGCAGAAGAGGATGGAAAATAGAGCGGAGGAAATACTAGGAGAAGACCAATTCGGGTTTTAGGGTTATATGCATTTAATAGCTCATATTGTGCGTTTTCTGAGGTTATGACAGAATTCTGATGCGATGGGGTTAAATAAACCTCTGATTCGGATTGAGCGACCCCAAAAACATACAGTAAACATGGGCAGACCCCCAGATCAGAAGGAAACTATTCTTGTGTGGCTGTGATATCATCATGTTAAACATAACTTATTGACTATTAAAACTTGCCAAGTATTAAATTCAATATTAGAGAACGTAACAAATTTTATATTAAATCAATTGAAGACCATTACATTTCTACTGTAAGTAGAGGATTATTACATACGGATTATGTAATACTCCTTATGTAATAATCCTCTATGTAGGTATGTAAGGATTATTACTCTAAGTATGTAAGGATTATTACATTTCTATTGTAAGTTCCTAGTATAAGTTCCTGTGGAACTTGGCACCTGTTCAGATCTCAGCTCTTTTATCGGCGACACCAACAAACCCGAACGTCGTTTGTACCGAACTTGGCTCCCTTTTTACATTTATGTCTTTGGTGAGATTATTGTAAGATCATTTATAAAAAATAATGCACACAAAATTGCATGGAAATTAAGAGAGGTCACTTGGGAGCATCTCCTTGTGAGAAAAACATGCCTACATTTTAAATCAGTGTATTCTAACCTATATGGTCTCACTGTAAATGCAGCAAATAAACTGAACTGCTCCAACACACGAATATGACACTAGAACTCATCGTGTAGTTTTATAACAGCAAATCGTATTAAATCAGAGAATTCGTGTTTATTGTACGGAAATCCTGTGTTTGGCATCATGCGGTGAGAAATAATATCCCAATGGACAATACAGTACACGCTATGTATCAGAGGTGATATGAAATAGAATCGGGGTGAATTCTCACCCAAATTAATTGAATTCATGAGCGATATACAGCTAAGCAACTCACCACAACGAGGTTCCACATCTTGGCAGCCTCCGCCACGGTGGTGCATACCGTGCTACATCCTGCGAGGAGCATCAGCTTCGTGGGTTCATTATAGAGGAGATTATACATGACGCTGGCGCCCAGGCCCGGCTCGCACTGAAAATTTACATACATTAGGGATCTGCCGCTCATCTGGCTAAACATCAAAAACAAACAAGGCAGAGCAAGCTGCGACGCTCTTTCGGCTGGAAGTACAGCCGTTTCGCTCGCGTTTCGTTATCGCGACAAAACACAAAACGTCCGTACGGAGAGCAAGGCCGGGAAAATGATTTATGTTTACCTGCTGACACGGTGTTTTTCTATCGGCAACTCGCCGGCGCGATAGATCTGTTCTAGAGGCAATCGGTAGGCTATCATGACCGGTGGGAGATACCCGACTTTTTCTCCGGTAATTGGCTTATAAACGGTTTATTTTATGTGTCCCACAGTGTCTATTATAGTCAATCTCCATTACTCAAACAAACAAATAAATACAAATATAAGACAGAAAATATTTTAAGGTATAACACCACTGCAAATTTTTCAAAGATCAATTTTTTTATTAGCTTAAAAAATTATTTGAACCCTTTATAATATGGAACAGAAATTCTTTTTCCTGAAGAAAGTCCTTTCCGTGAAATTTAGCGCTCTCTCCTAACACGTAGAACTGCTCCGAAACGACACTTATGTACGTCAAATAGATCCTTACTGGGAAGGTGCAGTCTAGGTATCATCTAATGTTTTACCTTATGATTTCTAACTTCTCTAATATACAGCAGAGTAATTCAAAGATGTTTATGTTTAGTCAGAAGGATTTACAAACAATAGTATGTTAGTATAGCGCCAGTACATGTACAAATAAACATGTTTTAAAGCTTTAAAACGAATCTTTTCGCACGTTGAACATCTCTATCTCGAAATTGAGTAGTTGAAAACAAATAAACCAACACATAAATGAGGAATATGTGTTATATGCCACAGTTTTACTGTTTTCAATTTTTCTCAAATAGTCCACCATCGTGCTTTCTCATGACCCATGGACGGGTGTGGTGTATCCTATCCACCTCAAAATTAATAGATGTCGTCCGATAGATGTCCTTAATTAGAATCAGTCAAAACCCAATCGATCCAACACGATTTAATTGAATGATCGTGCTAACAAAAAAAAAGTTTCTCAAATAGTCCATCATTGTGCTTTCTCAAGAGCTACGAACATGGAAAAGTGTATTATATTCACCTCGAAATCGTTAGGTGTCATCTCGGGGACATCCCCGATCAGAATCAATCAAAACCCGATTGATCCGACACTATTTAGTTGAGTTATCGTGCTAATAACGGAAATTTCTCAAATAGTCCACCATCGTGTTTTCTTATGACCCATGGACAGGGTGGGGTGTATGCTATGCACCTCAAAATCAATAGGTGTCATCTGGAAGACGTCTACGATCATAATCAGTCAAAGCCCGATCGATCCGACACGATTTGTTTGAGTTATCGTTCTAACAAAAAAAATTTCTCAAATAGTCCACCATTGTGCTTTCTCATGACCAATGGACAGGGTGGGGTGTGTCCTATCCACCACAATATCAATGGGTGTTATCTGGGAGACGTTCTCGATCAGAATCAGCCAAAATCCAATTGATCCGACATGATTTAGTTGAGTGATCGTCCTAACAAGAGATTTTAATGTCGACGACAATGACGACAACAACAACAACAACGACACACACACAGTCAAAATTTTTAAAAACCATTTTTTTTGGTTTTTAGGCCGAAAAATGAAAAATTAACGAAAAATTATTATCCATTTTTCTTTACACGATTACATTACTTTTCCGCTAGTATAGTGGAGTGCGGAAAAGTAAAAAGACAGTTTCACATAAAATCTCTTAATTCATCATTAAGGATGCAAATAAAAATACCCAGATCAAGTTCCATCTCATTACTATCATTGCAGGAAATATAGAGATTAGGATATTTAAGCGTATTTGGACGGGGTGTTGGTAAGTAAATATCCAAATTTTTCTCTGAGTATTCCTCTATTAGCTCTAAATTTTAATTTATGTCACAGTTATTAGTCATAGTTATAAAGAATTATTTAAAAATAATACTTGAGAAAAATACTTATTTCAAGTTTCTAAATTAGTCATTAAATATTTATGAAGTAAATTTTCATGCGGTATAAAAGCAAGCATATTATACAAGTATAAAAGTCTTTATATTTGAATGTGAAATATTTAGAATTGACATTGAATTTATTCTTAGTGTAGAACTTAATATAGATATTTTATTGAGGTCACCAAACTATATGTTCAGTTTCTCCTGATCTCTCTTTCTCTTGAACTAAAAATCAATGTTTTATTTGCCCCAGACGTCACGGTCATCATCAATATAGTATGAAAGAGATTGTCATAGGTAACTCAAAGGTTTCGCAAGTTTATTGGTCTCTTCAGATCTCATTGTTCATAGGATAGTTCTTGTGTTATTGTTAGGTTTTATTTGGAAATTACGTAATAGTATATTTATTTGTTTTATTTTTCTATTGATACTGATACTGAACCATTTACTGTACTAAAATTTTACATTAAACTGTCAACATAAAGAGGACAATTTACATCTAAGCTATTTACTGTATAGAAATGTATAATGTACGACGAAGACTATCAACTTTAACCATAAAATCAACAGACCGCTCTATAGAACAGTTGTTGCTCAAAGGAGCTAAGTCCAGTAGCTTATTATATCATTACAAAAATAACTATGCTGTGAGATATTTGAAATATTTAAAAAGTTCAAAACCAAAGTTTGGACCTTAATGAATCATTAAATCAGCTTGTATGTCTTTCAAATACGTGTCATAGTTTATTTCATCGTTATTTGCCAAATAACCGTGGCTTGTTTTTATCGCTAGGCTCAGGTAGACTGTTCCGTTTATCGGCAAGATAAGAGAGTTTTTTGTTTGGCAAATTGCGATGAAATGAATAGTACATGGGTATGTTCAAATCCTTCATTGTGAGTATATCAGGTAGCCTAAAGATTCCAAATATACGTTGCAGAATATTTTTCAGATGCCTGTTAATACTATTTTGAAGATCGTTATATTTAAAAATTTTTTCAATCTGTATGTTTGCGTAAGCGAAGTAATGGACACTCTTTTAAATATTCTTCTATGTAATATGAAATATATATATGAAAATACTCTCTTGAGGACTATCAAATGCACTGGAATCAAGAAAAAGAATGGTTGTCATTAAGGAAACTATAATAGCACTATTACATTATTGTTAGGAGTTACATTACTGTTAGAATATTAATATTAAATTGAATAATTTTATATACTTTAAAATAACTTATGTCGCTGTACTTCAAAAATCAAATATGGCGAAAGTATTGGGCAAATCTCTGTTTGCATATACTGTTTGCTTATGACTATACAGAGACATAGAGATATAGAATAATCAAAGGTCGATAATTAGTCGATAGTTAAGCAAGTAAATGTAAAAAGAAACAAAAAAATAGCAGTTTCCGCAAACTAAAAGCTTACTCGTTTCTAAATGCGCGTGTTGTCAACTAAATTATCATCATCGGGAGATAGTAAATAGTAAAACTATTTATATTAGTGAAACATAGTGAGGTAAACATTCTTTTCACTGATACATTAAGATGGTCACTTATCGTATTAAGCAAAACAAGGGCTGTTAGGTACAGGTCTATTGTCTTTATTCGTGATATTACCACATTTGGCCATCTTAATACTTTCCATGATATCTAACAGTCTGGTATGGTCTGGTATATGGAATGTTTTTGAAGCACCCTATACAGCCGAAAGTGTTTCTAACATTCCATATTTTAAATAGGCTATGTGCTCCTTAAACCTACTTACAATTTCTATTTTTGTTTGTCCCATACACTTTTGACTAAAGCTTGGCAATGAATTTCATAAAACCTTTCATTATTTTCAACTTTATATTTAGGATTTCCCGATCCGATAGGACTTGAACATTGACGAAGTTCTAGTGCAAACTGGAACGGGTGGGTCGGCTTGCGCGTTTTAATGATTTAAGGAGCCGTACCATAGGTTTAACCATAGTGGGGGGGTCCTTATTGAAAAACCAGACTAAGACAAGTCCCTGAAGGAGGGCAGCAGCTCTTTCAGTAGTCATAGTGGCAGAAACCGTGGGGGTTGGTATGGTGCTATGACACACACGACTGCGATGTGGAAGGCAAGAGGAAACCACCACATTATAATCCTCAGAACAGCTAGCAGAAAGCTTATCCTAAATTAATGATGGCGTCTCCTGGGACAAAAAACTCCGGAGGTAAAATAGTCCTCCGTTCGGATCTCCGGGTGAGGACTGTTCCGGGAGACGTGATCGAGTGCAATCATAATAAGAAGTGTAGCATTTCACGAGTCGGAGCGTGGAATGTCAGAAGCATGAGACAGGCAGGGAAGCTAGAAAATCTGAAGATAGAAATGGATAGGTTAGGATTAGATATAGTAGGTATAAGTGAGATGCGCTTTCCGGAAGTAGAAGATTTTTGGAGCGGTGACTATAGGGTAATACACACAGGATCGGTAAATGGAAACGCGGGAGTAGGGATCGTTATGCGGAAGAACGCAGGACAGTGTGTAGATAGCTACCTACAATACAGCGAGAGAGTAATGATGGTTAGGTTAGATTCGAAGCCAGTGGAAACAGTAATAGTGCAAGTATACATGCCTACTTCTAGCCATAGTGAGGAAGAGTTAGAAGCCGTTTATTCGGACATAGAGCAGGTAATAGGATTTGTGAAGGGTCATGAAAATTTAATAATAGTAGGAGATTTTAACGCAGTCGTAGGTGAGGGGAAAGAAGGAGAATTTGTAGGGCCTTATGGATTAGGAAACAGAAACGAGAGAGGTAGCAGACTGATAGAATTCTGTGAGAAGCACAAGATGGTAGTCGCGAACACATTGTTCAAGAATCACGTTAGGAGGCGGTACACATGGAAAATGCCAGGAGGGATAGACAGGTATCAGATAGACTACATTCTGGTTAGGAAGAGATTTATAAATCAAGTAAAAGACTGTAAGAGTTATCCAGGAGCAGATGTAGACAGCGGTCACAACTTGGTAGTCATGAAAGCTAGATTAAAGTTCAAAAATCTGAAAACCCGGAAGGATAAGAAACGTATAAATGTAGACATATTGAGGGATCAGAATATGAAAGATAAGTTCCAGGAGAAAACAGATCAATTAATAAATAAAACGAGTAAGGACGAAATCAAGAACGCAGAAACTGAGTGGGAGGGTATCAAGAATAGTCTAGCTTCCGCGGCTACGGACGTTTTAGGACACGATAAAAGGGAAGCTAGGAAGCCCTGGATAACGGACGAAATATTAAACTTAATGCAAAAGAGACAAGGCTACAAAAACAGACGAGACGAAGAAGGACTGAAAACGTATAAGGCAATAAAGTGGGAAATCATTAGAAAATGTAGAAAAGCGAAAGAACAATGGATAGAGGAGAAATGCAAAGAAGTAGAAGATAAGTTGCAAGTAGGTAAGACCGATGAGGCTTACAAAATAATTAAGAGGAACTTCAGGGATGTAGGAACAATAAGTAGAAATGTTAGGAGTCAATCGGGGGACATACTGATAGGAAGAGAGGAGAAAGCGGATAGATGGAAGCAGTACTTAGGAAATTTATACGAGGGCCAGGAATTAGGAGAGATATTAGAGGAAGAATCTAGCATCGATAGGGAAGATGTAGGAAAACCTATATTGAGAGAGGAATTTGAAATAGCACTAAGGGGGCTAAAGAATAATAGAGCGCCGGGTGTAGATAAAATACAGGCGGAAATTTTGAAATATGCGGGACAGAAATTAGTAAATAGGATGTTTGAACTGGTAAAATACATATACGAAACAGGCGAGATGCCGGAGGATTATAAGAGGAACATTATCGTTACTATACCGAAAAAGAGAGGAGCCGACAAATGCGAGAACTTTAGAACGATTAGCCTAACTTCCCATGCGTCAAAAATCTTAACTAGAATAGTGCAGAAGAGGATGGAAAATAGAGCGGAGGAAATACTAGGAGAAGACCAATTCGGGTTTAGGCGAAATAGGGGAACTCGCGAAGCTATTCTGGCGCTAAGAGTAATGTTAGAGAAAACAATAGAAAAAGGAAAGAACGCTTATATAGGATTTGTAGATTTAGAAAAAGCTTTTGATAACGTAAGATGGGAAAAAATGTTCGAGATACTAAAGAGCGCGGGAATGAAGTATAGAGATAGGAGAGTAGTACACAATCTATACATAGAGCAAACTGCTGTTATAGAAGTAGAAGGAGAAGAAAGGGAAGTAGGTATTAGGAAAGGAGTAAGACAAGGATGTACGCTATCACCACTAATTTTTAATCTGTACATCGAAGAGGCGATTAATGTGGTAAAAGATAGAGTAGATTTCGGGATTAAAGTACAGGGACAGAAACTAAAAATGCTGAGATTCGCGGATGATATAGCAGTATTAGCATCTAGTAAGGAGGAACTAGAATCAGCATTGAACGAAATGGAGGCAGTGTTGATAGAGGAATACGGAATGAGGGTGAATAAAAACAAAACTAAAGTGCTAGTGTGCAGAGGGCGCGAGAGCAGAGCAAAAACGAAAGTACAAATTAATAATGAAAGATTGGAGGAAGTTAAAGACTTCACTTATTTAGGAAGTAAAATAAATTGGGATGGAAGAAGCGATAAAGACATAAAACAAAGAATAGCGCAGGGTCGAGTAGCTTTTAACAAAAAGAAAGCACTTTTATGCTCGGGGGTAATAAACTTAGAAACAAGGAAGAGATTTTTGAAAACATATGTATGGAGCACGGCACTTTACGGCTGTGAAACCTGGACGGTAGGGGAAGCAAGTAGGAAGAAATTAGAAGCTTTTGAGATGTGGTGTTACTATACGGTTAAAATACCGTGGACTGATAGGGTTAGAAACGAAGAAGTATTGGAGAAAGTCGGCGAGAAAAGGAGTATGTGGAAAAACTTAAAGAAGAGAAGAGATAGAATGGTAGGCCACTTGCTGAGACATGGGGGAATAGTCCGCGATATTTTGGAGGCAGAAATAGGAGTGAAGAAAGGCAGAGGTAGGCCTAGATTAGACTACTGCTCGCAAATAGTAAGGGATGTAGGTTGTAGCACAATTAGCGAAATGCGTAGGTTAGCACAAGATAGGAGAAGCTGGAGGTTAGCGTCCAACCAGTCTTAGGACTGATGACCTAATGATGATGATTTAGGATTTCCTAGAAGCTATTAAAATTAGTTTCCAGAATTCATTATATCATGTCATTTCCAAAAGTTCCAAAAACTCTTTTGAGGCCTCTAGTAAATTGTGGTTCATATAAAATACAGTTGCACTAAATCTGTATTTTCTAATTAGTTTATCTACTATTGGACAAGGATACTTTTAGCTACATACTTAAGGTTTTTCTTTGTCTTTTGAACCTATGAACCAACTATGCAGAAAACGATAGACCAGAAAATTTAAACTTGTTATTTTATGTTTATAAAAATCACGTGAGTCATTAGGAATGTATTTAAAAGTAATAGTTTCTTCCATGTATATATAGAATTGTAATCTGTTTTTCTTATTTTTAACTATTAATACACCAAGAAAATATATTTGAAATTTCATATGTAAACTTTATGGATTCGTAATGGTCGTTAAATTTTGAGACAGTACTAATTGTAGAAAATGTAACAAAATATTTATTATAGTATCGAAAACCGCAAAAATAGCATCCTCATACCTAAACCGCACTCTAGGAAAATTATTCGAATTCTTCTTTACCTTCTCTCTCAAATTCTTCCTTCAGAAATTGTAAGTAGTTTTTATTAATTAGAGGTTTAGTTTTAATCATCTACCAATGTTGTTGATTTGGTTGAAAAAACGCTTACCAAGAAACGTGTTATATGTTGAAATCTGGTTTACTGTTTTTATTGCTACATTGAAAGTTACAACCCCTTCCCATAAATAAGTATAGTAAAAATATCTGATTACTATAATTAAATTAAAATTAAATTGATGTATCTCAAAATTTATTTTAAAAAGTAATATTTATAATAAGTTCCTTAACTATGTGAATAATTTATGCGATTATATTAAAATATATTCATTATCATAATTTGGCTTAAATTAACTGTTACAATAAACAAATTACATTTATTTTCTAAAATTATGAGACAGTCAAAAGATATTAGATTATGTCATTTACGTCTATGTTGACTAATTAAATATTTAGTAATTATTATAAATTTTGAGAAATATCTCATTGAATGAATTAAAGTGGTAGTATATGCACGAAAACTTTTTAAACGTATTGTTTCACTGAAACATCACTTCAGTTCCTTAGATTCAATCTATCGATATACTTTGCATCTTCTTTGCTTTCTGGCAACTGAGATATTCTCTTGGAAAATGTTTGATATGTGCCTGGTAACACAACATCACGAAAAACGAAAAGTTATAAAACGAAACTTCAAACACAATGGCCAAGCATTGAACGGTTATATTTCTCGAAGCGGTATTTCGCTGAATATAACCGGCAGAGGCGTATGCAGATCCTCTAAAAATAGTTAGTCTTCCATAAAACGACGCTGTAAATAGAATTTACGTTCAGATTCCACGTAACAGAATGAAATGCACACGATGCAGGAAATATGTTTATTGCGTTTCCGCATACCCTTTAACTGATGTTTCCGTGCTTATATATTCTGAAAAAAGTAACGTATATGAGAGTTTTTCATTCTATTCATAAATAAAAAAGTCGAAAGACGCGTAATTAATCTCAGCATTTTCCGCAAATATTCCACTCGATTTTAAAAAGCCTCTGTGGAATAATTATTTTTATATGTGTATGTACCATGGAGAAAGAATGTAACGAGATTCTTTTGGTACGTTTCCCTTTAACAGGGAAATGCAGCACTTGGTTAATTTTATAGCTGTGCTCTTGAATTTGATCCCAAAATAATCGCGCCCATTATTAACTAAAAACATAAAAAATTTAGTATTTTAACATTTTACAGAAATGGATATTCGTCAGTCATTATCAAAATTTAAGGACCATATAATACGCGGGGATGATCAGATTACAGTCTTTCTTATTAAAAATTTCTCAGGGGTATTAATAGAGCCACTTCTCATTTTATTTAATCTGATATTCTCTACCCACACGCTTGCTGAGGTTTGGAAAGTAACAAGTATCTGTCTTATATTTAAAGAGTGACCCATCTGACATAAACAATGATTGTCCAATCACTATTCAGTCAAATCTTGGAAATGTTGAATTCTGTCAAATCTTATTCACTTCCATTCATCTTCGTGTGCAAACAGTTTTACCTCCTAATCAACATGGATTTATAACAGAGTACTCGACAGGTCCAAATTTAGCAGAATTTACGCAAATAAGCGGAAATTGGTAGAAATAATCAAATAGATCTGGTGTATACTGATTTTTGGAAGGCATTTGACATATCATAGGTGAATCATAATATACTATTTTCAAAACTAGAATAATATAGATTGAGTAGTAATTCTCTTCGCTTCACATAAGTAAATTATTTGTTTCATATAATGATCTAAATTTTCTTCAAGCATCATTTGGAGTACCTCAAAGCTCAAATTTGGGACCATTATTCTTGATATTGTTTATTAACGATTTGATTCTAACGCTTCGATGTTGTATCATCTAATTTTTGCCGAGTACTTAAAATTATTTTTACTTATAACCTGCTTAGGCGATCTCTTGAGGTTACAAAAACTCATCGACTTTATTGTGTCGTTATGTTCAGAGAATAAAGTATCAATAATCATAGATAAATGTATAGTCTGTATAATCTTATAGTAAGATTTAAGACAACATTGTTTGTCATATCTTAAAAAATATGCAATAAAGCAATCACTGATTATCTTGGTTATAATACATTATAAATTAGAAAATATTAAGGATGTTGGTATGTACTTTGATGATAAGCTATGGATCTCTGGGCATATTAACCATGTGGCTCTCTATACGTATAGAACCCTTGATTTCCTGATTAGAAACACGAAATCGTTTAATAACACTGCTATAATAAAACGTTTATATTTTATGTTAGTTCATTAAAAATTAAAATACAGTAGCCGTATTTGGTATCCATGGTATCAAGTTATATGAATCAATTTAAAATATTCAATGGCGTTTCTTAAAGTATCTGTTATGTCATTTTACATAAATTATTACCCACTACTGGATTTCTACCATTCTCTAGTTCCGAAAAGATTTTACATTTAGTCATTGAACTTCAGAAGGGTGCTACTAGCACTCGCACTAGCACTCGCATTACTAAGCATATTTATTATGCTCATACCAAGACTAGGCTCCCAGGAGGAAAGTACATTTTATTATCAGACTGTGAGAACTAATGCATTGCTACAATCGCCAGTGTTTATAATTTTCCAGAGTTATGAAATATCCAGTATTTGAACAATTGTTACACAATGAGTTACCATCTTTGGGGAAACAACTTTTTACTTTCATATAAGTTGTATGTTACTGTATTTCACCCTATATTTATGTTAAAGCTATTTAGAGGTTATTTTAATTTTTTTGTTATACTCGTATCGTGTACACATTTACTGTATAGTGTATTTATTTGTATTTTATATGTTTGTCCCACAAATTGATATTTCTTTCTATTAGGTGTGGTCATTATTACTATTCTTTTATGCTCTTTGCTTACGTCTTTCATACAATTATATTAGTACATTTATATTATTTATTTAAATTTATGAATACATTAAATTCCTCCTAGTGACATTACTTTAGAGTTTTAGTATGTTGCTACAAAATTTAAAGTCGTGTAATTTGAACATCAAATATTTTGTAAAGAGTTTTATGCACCAATGATTACAAAACAAATTTTGCTTAATACTTCTCCATTGATCTTCCTTTACTTATCTGAAAGGCTCTGTAGACAACAGTCACAGAATATAGAGAGCGTCACAACCCTTTGTGACACTCGTCTTTTAGTTCTATTCACTTTGGAAGACTATGTAAATCGGTGTAGCATTAATATTGTTAAAGGTATTGAGAATATACAAAATCGTAGTATATTTCCTTCACCTCATATTTACGGAAACGGCTTTGATTGAATTTCTTCATTAAATTAAACATATTTGACATAGAGTTAACAAAATTTCTTCTAATAAGTTTTTAAGCTGTAAGTTTCATTGAAATTCTGGAAATTTTAGGTTAGGATTAAGTTGTCGTACTTCATCAATATTAGAAACTCTTTACCACTTTTCCATTCTAAAGCTGATTGTTTTGCATCATTGTTGAAGTCTACTCGTCAATTATTTGTGTGTAATATAATAATTTTGGTTTTTAGAGGAGAACTGGAGTTTGAGTATGTATTTTAAAAATTGTGTAACAATACATTCTTAAAACAAACTTAACTATGTAAACATAAGTACGTATCATAGTCTATTTATAGATGCTTAATAATTACTTGAATTTTATATAGATTATTCTAAGCTTAGCTACCAATAAATAGGTTTAAATAAGCGCAGAAGTTATACTTATATTACAAAATTCGAGATCATACATATGGAGAACTGAGTTAGAATTCATACAAAAATGTAGGATATAGGCATTCAAATTCCATACACATGTACGCATGTAAAACATTTAAAAGAGCCACCAGAGAAAATTAATATTTCCTCTTTTTCGCGTTTCTTTTTTTACGTGATGAAACTGATAACCGTATCTCTGCTTACAACCTCGTAATACCGCTGTTTTTGTTCCGTCGGAATGTTGAAACAACATAAAACTGACAATAAAATTCGACCAAACATGCGTATTGACCGTTTATGCACATAAGAAAATAATAAAGGGGACAAAGTTTAATCAGATATGTTTTTACATCATAAATATAGGGTGACCTAGTTATGTTTTGGGGCTAATCAATGAAACTCTGCTTTAAAGAATGTAAATAAATCTATAGTTGTGATAATGTATGAAATATTAATGTAAGGTAATGAAATTTTAACATGTATATAATATGTCTTATAAGTAAGATATTTATATAATAAAATATATTCATGGCACATTCAGTTAACATTTTTAATATCCTATTTATGATGTTGTTTAAGTCTATTGTATTAAGATATATCACTTGAATGCCTTGTGTGAACACTAGTACCTGTGTTATGACCCACATTGAACAATTTAAGCAACCATCGAAATGGCATATAACCAATTTAACTAATTTAAAATATAATAAATACTTCTGCTTCAATAAAACTCCCTAGTCTATCTTTGTTAATAATCTTCAAGATACATTAATAGTACATATCTTCATTATTCGAATGATATCGTTCTGCAAATATACGGTTACTACTAACACTAAAACTAAAAAAAATAGACTGTTAGACTATACCATTAGACTACCATTAGACGTATATTCAAATTTCAATAGCTAAGGAGCTAGTTGTTTGTAGGAGAAACCCTCAGTAATAATTACGAATTATATGTCAGAATATGTCCCCATGAAAACAAAAATTGACTACTATCGGACTTTTTTCTATACAAGAATTATATCAACAGCTATTTCGTTCTAAATACGACATTCTGTAAATATACGTAAATGAATAATTGATTGTCGGTCGATATTACGGAGTTTAAAGTACATCTAAACAGTGGCGGTATTATTGTAGGTGCATTTGTGTAGTCAGCTCCCTTAGAAATTTCTAAAAATACCTATTAGATGTTTACTATATATTACATCATCATTATACATAGAATGTTCCGATATCTAATAGTTTTGCTTCAGCTTGTTAGATGTCGCGAGATTCGCCAACCCTAGAATTTATCAGATTTATCTACGGGATATTTAATCTGGAACTCGGAATATATGTATAGGGAGTTAAAATTCTGTATTGCACACATCAGAGGACCGTTTAACCATGTGTTAGAAAGAGAGGACTCGGGCGCGTGAAACAGGAGATATCTATACGTATCTTATGAGATTTGCGTGTATTGCACGCAATATACAAGCGAATTGTACGAACTGTTTCTGAAAATGCTGAACTTTTAAAAGAATGCTTAGAATGTATTTTTGACACTGCAGAAAATGATTACAATACAAGAAATCAGGCTCAAATGTTATTGGGTTATTTTTTATTTAAATAACGATTCCATTATTTTACATACTGTCTCGCGTTTTTCGCCAAGGTCATGCCTCATTGCGAAATCCTTTTTAGAGAGTGTCAGTCTCGACCATGGGCTGCTGCCAAGATCAGCAGTTGCTTTTGAAGACGCAATTACATATAAAAATCCGTACAACTAATTCCTTATATTCGTCTGAAAAAATACAAAGCGATCCCATAATGGCATATATCTATTTTTTTCTGCACAAATAAAAGAAGCGTGTGATATATTAATTAACGAAACTAAATACAGATTTTAGTTTAGAGAACACCTGTTAGCGTCGAAACTATTTTTCTCCAATAAATTTAGCGAATATGAGAAACAGTTTTCCATTCAAGATTTTTGACAATGTGATAAAAACTTATGGATTTTTGGACAAAGTTAAATTGAAAAGTGAGTTAACCATTATATACAGCAGGGAAGATCTTCGTAAAACAGCAAGTTGCTTAGCAATTTTGCAATTATTTCTAGATCTAAACCTAATGAACTGTTTTAGTGAAACTTTTATTATTGAAATTAAATTTGTACCATAACCATGGCAAGTGTTGAAAATGAACGCTGCTCTTCGAAGTATAAAATAATTCAAAACTTTTTGAAAAATACAATGGCGCAAGACAAACTAAACTCACTTTGCAAGTATGGAGAAAATGCTAATTTCAGCTATTCCAGATTTTAATAATCTTGTAATGGACGTTTTTGCGACGTCCAAAAGCAGACAAATGGATTTCCTATATAAATTATCTCAAGCTTGGACATAGGTAAGTTTATTTTAACTTTTTGTATGTTATTTTTTTATTGATTGCATCCCCGGACAAGAATTACACCAGCCGCCACTGCTTCTAAACATAGATAATATAATAATAATAATAAGACCTTTATTTAGTATAATAATACTATTACAACCAAATTACAATAGTTACCAGTTCTTGTAAAAATTGTGATTTATCACTAACTTAAATAAATAAGTAATAAACATTTTGTTAATTACATTCAGAATAACTAATAAATTTGTACAAAGCTGTTTTAAATTTATTTAAAGTATTACAATCAGTTATATATTTGGGCAGTTTATTAAAATCAATCATTGCACCATTTGTTATTGACTTTTGTGCGCTCAATGTTCTTGCAGGGATCACATATAGATCCTCTCTCTGCCTGGTATCGTAGTCATGCACCTCCGAAGCAAAACGTATTATTCCACTTAGATAATCAGGGACAAGTTTATGGATCATCTTGTATATAAACACCATACATTGGACATTCGATATAGTTTTAAGATTGTTGAGCCTCAACGTTTCATACATTACAGATACTGGGGTATACATGCTACATCTTAATATTACTCTTAGACATTTTTTTTGCTCAATTTGAAG
This sequence comes from Rosalia funebris, assembly GCA_037954035.1. NCBI lineage: Eukaryota > Metazoa > Arthropoda > Insecta > Coleoptera > Cerambycidae > Rosalia > Rosalia funebris. The sequence goes on from JAZFAV010000004.1 coordinate 11,828,568, forward strand.
CTCATTTAATTTTGTAATATTGACAGAATACAATAATGTCGCACAGTACATAAAATGGGGTAGTATAATTGACTTATATATAATTTTTCTTGCATATAATGAAATATCTTTACTAATTCTACTTAAGAAATATCTTTTTTTTGAAACTTTCTTTATAAAATAATCAACATGACTAGTGAAGCTAAGTGTATAGTCCAATATTACTCCTAGATTAATAACGGATAGTAAAGAAGACCTTAACGTGTATAAATGCATATTTTTGAACGTGTAAAAATGCATATATTTTGCGTTCAGCTTAACGTAGACATGGAAATTGAAACAACAACTAATTAAATACTCATTTTCTATTTTACTATTTGTCACGAAAACTCTCTATTAAGAGGATCCCTAATGCCACTTCATTTGATATGAAGATTGAAGTTATTAAAGTTATTAATGAAATCTAATTTAGAAAGTAGTATACCATTTTTTATTATTATATTAGTTTTATACATGCAAGGTAGTTTGTATATTAAATAATATAATTTCGTACTTGCTTTCATAGGCCGTCTGCGTGCATGTTTCTTCTCTATTTTATAATAATAGGCCACACCTGCGTTACATCTAGCACGTGTGTATAGTTATTCAATCGGCTATTTTTGCGTGAATATAATGCCTATCACGTTGTATGCCACGTCCATGTTTTGTGCTTTCCGTGACTATTCACGGTCTTAATTTTTTTTCAGACTAACGGAAAGAGTAATTTGTTATTACCCACGCATCCGCCATTTAATAGGTAGAACTGTTCATTTTTCATTTAGTTAAATAAATTTTGGTCATTACTTTAGAGTTTTAATTAAATTAATTCATATACACGTCTGAACACCTTGGATACGCGTTGTACAAAGCTTTTCTTTGTTTGTATATGTCATGTTTACATTTTATTTATTTAAGAATTATACGGTAAATAAATTGTATCGTACATCGACACATATAGCTCTTAATTTTCAAATTCAATCAGAATACCACAAGAATTAGTTCTGGGCCCCTCATATACAGCATTTCTGCAATCGATCTTAGTTTAAATAACTCATATTGTCTGCTGATGATGCTTTTGAATTTTCTGAATAGAATCAAGTGTACCTAGTAAGCAATTTTATTAAATGGCGGAGGCGCCAATGTGGTTTAATTTGTACTTGATAGTTTCTTATACTCTAGTTTAGTGAAATGCTTTTTGGTATTATTTTCTTCTAATCTGTACCAACCAAATATGCATGCAATTATATATGAATAAGTGCCCACGGTGATTAGAAGCATTTGGAAGTAAGGATACCGTAACATCAAAAAAAGGATTAAAATAAAGCCTATGAGAACAATATTTCAAAATACTTGTTGGGCTACATGTAGTAATAAAGCAAAGATAGAATATATGACCTTTACACTAAATCAGCTGTTTAGCTAGACCACTAGAAGATATGAGAGAAATATATTAACAAGAACTCAAAATAAATATTTGACATAGTTCAGTATATGGCCGAGGCGCCAATGTAGTAATAATGCTAATCTACATACAGAATATAATTGTATATGAAATGAATAGTTTCTTAGACTTAAATTCATTTAAATATTTTTTTGGTATACTCGCTTTCCAACTCCTAACCACTACATCTAACGGCTATATATTGTCAAGACCCTGACCTCGCTTGACCTCACTGATAAACATAAGTTGCTTATTTAGGAAATACGTAATAACTTTATTGAGGGAAAAATTATTAAAATAGCGATGAATAATTTCAATATAACTATTCGAGATGGTTAAATATATTGCGAAGACGCCAATACAGTGGTCAACCTAATGTATGTAATTGTATATAAAATATTTAGCTTGCTCTATTTGAACTTGTATATATTTAAACATTTTTTATATACTTCCTCTCCAACTCGTAGCTACTATATATTATCACGACCCTGAGTTCGCTTGATTTTATTGAGAAAAATTAATTGTTTATATAGAAAATACGTAATAATTCTATTGAAGGAATATTTCTTAATATGATAAATTTATATAGTCAAACATATAGCACACAAATAAAATAAGATCTAGAAAACCGGTAACTTATTAATATTAAGAGTTTGTTACTCCATGGAGCAATGGGGGAGGGTGATTGATGGTGATGGTTTATGGACAGCAGATTTCTGACTGACTGCTGACCTGGCGTATAATTTCAGTATTTCAGTATTTCAACTATTTATACTACTTCAAAGTACTTCATCAAGGAGTCCTCTTTATATCATATTATGTATTGCCCTGATTTCTATTAATATATAAATCAAATAGTTTATTCCTGATATTGCAATTTTTATTGCAAACATCTGACTCTATGTTAAACTTCTAGTTGGCAATAAAAGGTCACAATTTAACTAAAATGATATTGTACTTAAAATAATGTATTAATTATATTTTTTTAGCAAATATAAAACAAAAAAGTATGTAAAAACAACATGCTATATAATATACAGCAACTTATATTTTATTTAAATATTACTGTTACCACTATAGCCATTATTTTTATTCATCTTGGAAGGAATCCCCTTTGATTTTAATATGCACGTATCCACAAAATTCTCATATACATATACAGTGTGCTCGAAGAATAGTGTATAAGCTTATCGGTAAACTAGTAAATTTTCGTTCTTAATTCACTCGATGGTATCAATACATTTTATTTAAATATCATATTTTGACGTACTTCAAGAAAATCAACTTCCTGCTTCAAACTGATTCTTAGATAATTCATGAATTTTAGATATAGAGCTAACAGTTTTGTAAGTTGAGGATACTCATTTCAGTGAAGAATAAACATTATCCCACATAAATAACATAATTTGGATTCTGTTTATCCAGCAGAGTTGATCCATCTTCCTTTCACGAATAATGGACTGATTATCTATTTTGTCTTGTCACATAATGATAAATAGGTCTATTTCATTATAACTCGATATATATTAGTGAATCGAAAATTTACAAAGGAGCCACAGACATTCAGACCTATGGCGGTCTCAATTTCCTGAAAATGTGAAATATGAACACAGATTGAAAGAGAAACTATTATATTTTCTGTAAAGATTAACATGTTTTTCAATTTAAAAATATCCAGCTACAAACAAGTCTATAACATAAGAAAATTAAAGATTGGTGACAAGTAAGAGCAACTATGCGCAATGGATTTTGCACTTAATTACATTTACTAAATTCTTACGCTAATTATATACGAGGGACATTCTGAACATTTTTTGTGAATAGCTTTTATAATAGAAATAATATTTAGAAATGTAATATAATGTTAGTTTATGTAACTACAAACTTCTGTATTTTATTCCCAGATTTTCATAGTATCAAAAACTTTTAATTACCTACTGTGAGTCTTCATCTAACTGAATTAATTTTCATAAAAATGTATACATTTTTTTGCTGTTACATCACTGGTCAATTCTACTTATCTCCTGTAATCTGTAAGATATTAAAGAATTTCCATATGGTACCACTGAATGAAACGTTATCGTATTTATTTAATATAATTTTTATTTCGGTGTACCTGTATCTACGTATAGTGGTAATCCCTATTTCAATAATCACATTTTTTAATATAGGGGTTACTAAAAGGAAAACTAAACTTAATGGGATATAGGTAATATTATAACTGAGAGAATTGTAGGTGAACATGTGAACAATGCACGACATGCTTTGAAAATTATTTCAGACCATTATTTCAGCTTCCTGTGCCACACTAAATCATTTTTATGTTAGAATAGGAATGTTCAGGAATAATTAATAACGATTATAACCATCCAAACTCCCATACCTTCCAGTACGCGGCAGATATCGTACTTTAAGTTTTTTTTGCTTTCATCCTAGACACAAGAATTTAATTATTAGGTACAGAAAAGAATAATTCAAGTAATAACCCTGTAAAGATTAAGTAAGTTCATTTTTCATATCGGTTGAAGCAATCGCATTCTTATATACTATGAACACATTCTGAAAAATGAATGCATTAACTATGATTACTTCAGAAAATAATTATATTCATTGCTGTTATTAAAGAATGCAAAGGTGCAAATATTTATAAAAAAGTAGTTGAATAGTAAATATTTTGGTAACATAATTAAATTATTTTGTACAAACCATTGATACAATTGACTAAAAGTTATATTATGATTTTTTTTTTTAATTTTGAGAATCTTATTTCTATATCGCTTTTATATAATAAAATTTCTAAAGAGGATATTTTGTAGGATTAGCATTATTTTATTTTATATATTGTTATTTTTGTTAGAAACTTATAAATCTTTTTTATAAATTTTATAAAAAACTTATAAATTTTATTTCAGTTAGTTTTTAATATCCCAGCATTTAAAAAGGCGCACAGCATTACATTTACTTGCATATCCTAAGAGCTAGAGATTCGTACATACATTACCTATCAAATAAGAACAAAATAAAAAGTTGTGGCATCCTGCTACCTCTTTTACAGTTTACTCACTAAATTCTAAGTAGCTAGTTGGTGGAAGTTTTAAAGAAATAAAATATAAAATACGTAACTCAGTTTTTACAATGCCGTTCAACCTTTGAAGTTTATTGGGTTAATTGTGTGTGTTCGTGATTGCCATTAAATATCCTACTCGTGGTAATACACTTTTAAAATTAGTTTTAAATTACATTACTCCGTAAGGGCACGAATCCTATGTGATTTTATATCTAGATGAGTTATGATTACTTTTATAGTTGTGGTAGATATACACTGGCGTCTATATGTACTTAGTAACGGGCAAAATTAGTTAGTCCACGGCTTGTTAATATAATGTTTTAATAACATCATATTATTTAATAAATATTCTATACCTCCCCATTATTAGTTTTACCTTTAGTTTAGTTAGTAATAGAAGTTAGTAACAGTGATATATTATTAAAAATATTTATATTGTTATATAAGAATTTTGAATGTTTGCTTGTACTACATAGAGAACTAGATTATTAAAAAAGCTTTTAAGATATAACATTTAACAATATATTAAGATTTCTTCATGAAGAAAATATTCCGTAATAATTATAAACTTTAAAATAGTTTTAAAACACTCATAGCTTCTACACTTATTGGAATGGTATAATCAAAATAATTCATTAACATAAATCCCTTATTGTGTATAAGGGATTTATATTAACGAGGAGGGGAAAGAATTTTTTAGTTTTATAACTTCTGTTTATTAATTTCATAACTAATAATATATAAGGAACCTTAACGTTACATGAACGAATATTGGACCAAAAATTATAAAAAAATAGAAAAAGTGAATTAGGAAGAAGTTTTTATTGAAATATGAAAAGATTTATATGCCATGTCATTAATATATTCATTTTTTATATGGTAGTCAGATACGTTGTAGTCGTATTTTTAAAGTATTTAATTCTAATGTAATCTAGCATATATTGCATGATACTGGTAGCTATTAGAACTGAACACTATATTTAGCAAATTCTTTTACACTAATAGAGGTAACTCCAGTTATCTCTATAAGTACGTCTTCCTACACCAAATCTGGCCCGTACCAGTAGGCATGGCCAGATTAGGGGTAGGAAGGTTTTTAAACATTTAACTATGAAACTACGTTTTGTTAGACCCTCAAAGTTGATATTTAATTTCTTGGTTGGGAACCAAGTATCCTTATATAAAAAGCTAAATTGGCATTAAGGAGATGAATACCCCCAATTGCTTGATGTAATAGGGTACGTTGTTTATATAAAGGAGGAGGTGTGCTGGACCTAAAACAGAGCCTTAGAGTACATCTTCTCCTTTAGATAACATCACAAAATGGGATTCTTCAATACTAACATATTGTTGTCTTCTATTATTTAAATGAGAATGAGAAAGTGGTAATTATTTTGCTGCAAATGCCATGGTATTGAAGCTTTAATCCTAAGATATTTAAATTGACGCAATACCTTTGCTAAAAAATTTTCTCTATAATTATATTTATAAATTTGTTTTTGTAATCTAAAATATCTATTTTGCTATAAGTATCAATATTTAAAACCACCACCACTTTGGTTGATGTATGCTACTTTGAAATCTGGGAATTTCAAAGTATAAACCCCTGTTTCTTATTAATTTTGTTTTTGACATTGTATGATTTGCTAATTTGTACTGAGGTTCCAAAATTTTATTACTCTTATGTATACTGGTGATAATATTTTTTTTATTGGCTAATGGATCCCAGTACATAAAACTAGGGTAGAATCATTATTTATTGCTTTTACTTATATGGTAAATTATTATAAATGCGAATATAAATTGGATTTGTTTCTTATTTATCAGTTACTTTATACATTTTAGGCAACCACTATTTTTGCCTGCGTTGAATTGTTAAAAGTTCATTCTTTAAAACTATTTCTGATAGATTCAACAAAAAGTGTGTGTGTAAATTCTTCTCTTGACTTTTGAATTGAATTATTAGCAGAATCTTGACTTGAGTTATTAGCAATTACCATAGAAATAACAAATATATCAAAAATAATAAATATATCCAAACTAGTATGTATAACATTTTTATAATATACAGTAATCAATTTAGGCAGACAACCTGTTGAATTGTCGTAGACTTCTTTGTATTGAAGTATAAACATCTCCAATGACTTTCACTGTTAAGTGACTGGATCTACTTGTTAATTATGGTAAATAAAGCCCTTTTTCATGACATACGAAGTTATAAGTTGCGTTAATGTGCAAATAATCCCCAGAAAATTGTAAGGAATACGTCCATGTTCTATCCTAATTTAAGCATAAGTGTAAAAGCAGAAATAGTTAAATAGCAGCAACACAGACAAACCTTAATGATAAATTAAATTTCCCACCCTTTCGTTGTAGTGCTGTCAATAACCAGTAGCAAGTCAACAAAATAAAATGAAATACAATTCACAATTTTTCTTTCCAAGAGGTGTTCGATCACTTTCGATAACAATGTAAAGGAAGTTTCAATAAAGACGATCTATTTTTAATTGCAAATAAAACAAGTGTGTGAGATATCCACTAATTTTTTTTTATTTGAAAGAATATTTTATGACATTAAGTATAATATATAACGTCATTCAAACGTCCGCCGTGGCTTTACTTAGTGGCACGTATTTGAAAGGTCCAATTTTCGATGACTTTGTCTCATAAATCTGGCTTAATGGCGTTCGTTATGTTGACTTTAAGAACATAAATTGTTTGCGGTTTATTCGTATAACCCTGCGATTTAAGAAGCCCCAAAGGAAGAAGGATAAATACGTTAAATCGCACGACCTTAATGGACAGTGTATGTCTCCGCTGCGCGAGATAACCATGCTCTCAAATCGCTCGTGCAAAATTTCCATCGTGTCATGTGCTGTGTGGCACGTAGCGCCATCCTGTTGAAACCACATGTCGTCGGTATCCATATCATCTAGTTTAGACCAAAATAAATTCCTTATTATTGATATGTAGTGCTTGTTGTTGGCGGTTATAGATTTTCCAGTTTACTCACATATCCATTCATCCAAAAATGGGCCTTGTCGATAAAGATGATTATTTCACCGAAATTTGGGTTAACTTCCAACTGCTCCAGAGCATTGTCTATGATCGTTTACCTTAAGATCCTGGGTAACTTAGATTTTGTACTGCTGCAGACTGCAGAAGGCGTAAAAGGGCCAAGTTCTCTTGAACAACGAGATACTGACTGCCCGGGTTTTCCGGATCAAAACCGGTTGACTCAAGTTTGGCGTCAAACGTCGAGTAGTCGACTAATCGTCGAATAGTTCATGATTTGCACAAATTGTTGAACGGTATAACCTTCCATGGTGATTCGATTTACACTACTGAATAATTAATAACAAATTTGACAGATCTTGCTTTAACAGCAGCTATAACCTAACAAATATCGAGCATGCCGATTGATAGACACTGTGTATATAAAATAATGTGTATTTAATTATCCCCCTGGAGAGAGGCGAAAAAATAATTAACCAATTAAGTGTCACATCTGAGTGACGTATCTCCACTTTAATTCGAAAGTTCAATTCCCTTAGAGAGTCCCTTGCTATCACGCTGTCGATTGCCCTTTATTATACTTAATAAATTAATTACCAAAGTTTGTTCGACGTAATAATACTGATCATCCGTAACCACTTATTAAATTAGCAAGCCTAGAATGATTATGGCAACACAAATTAGTTTTACATAAGTGTTAAAGTATCCCTTCAGTTAAGTCCTGAGTGCAGTTATTATATATTTAATCCAAAAATATTGTCAAATGTACAGTATTATTTTGTAGAAATGTTGTATATTCTTAATTCACTGCATTATAGATGTAAATGAGTATATAATCGATAGAGAAATGCTTTATTCTCCATAACTAATTTAGCACATGTTTTAATGAGAACACTTATTACAAAAATGAAATCATGAATATAGAGGTATTGATGTTTGTAAACATTTTCTATTCCATTACTACAAATACATATTCAGATTCTAACATATCTATAACATATCTGAAACAGCTATTAGATATATGACATACCCGAAGGTTGTCAAAATGAGCAATGCAATCAAATCTTTGGTACGAAAAAATTGATGGCAGTTAAAGTTATTAGTAATTGATAGAACAACGCTATTTCATATATTGGAGTAGCTCGGAACCCTTGGAGTAAACATAACACTAACGTGGTTTTCCACAAAATATTAAAATACTATACACTACACTCGACGCGCATTTCGCCATTGTAGGAAATCATTTTTACATTGGTAAGAATGATTTTCTTGTCTTTCTTTTGTCGTTCTTCTTTATCCAATCGTTGGATAATTGATCTCATCAATAAGGGATTACATTTTACATTACCTGCCTCTGAAAAGAGCCTAGACGAGATTGTTGTAAGTATTGAAATTTCAGTTCAACGTCTTCCTGATCCTTCTAAAAGATTTGTAAGAGAAGCTTGCAGTAGTTTTAATCATCTCCAGATGATGCCAGCTTTATTGGAAAACGCGCGTCGGGTGTAGTGTATAGTGTTTCGTGGAAAACTAAGTTGGTGTTGCTATTCCATATATATTTCTAGTATATAATCCATTTTTATATAAGAACATGCTAAAAATTCAAAAAAATGGCGGAGGTGCCATTGTAATTTCATTAATTAGTAAAAAAAAATGGCACCAATATTAGCATTCAGATTATGGTTCTGATAAATTTGGTTATAAATAAGTTATATAACTTGTATAAATAATATAAAAATAGGTAGGCGTACTTATCATAACTAATATTTATAATTTTTAAGAATATATTTAGATAAATGCGAGTACTATTATATAGAAAATATAGATCAAAGTTCAAATTGAATCAGTCGTAACTTATGTTTATTTTTCTACTTTTACGTAATACTAGCAAAAATTTATTTAATGATAATATATATATATACACATTAGATATGTTTCTATTTAGATCATTTTAATTTATGTGACAAAATCGACTATGTATATTTTTTAGTATTATAGAATTGTGACAGAATTTAATTTAGGTAGGTAGTTTCTTGAATTTTTTTAAAAAATATTCTGATTTCTCAATTATCTGTAAATATTCTGCCAGGGCAATTTCCAATAATTTAATCAAAAAGCAAATAAAAACAAAATAATTTTAATTTCTTCTTAATTTGAAACTAAGGTGAGACAAATACTGATCTAAATTAATTTATAACTGTAATATTATTGTTATAATTGTTATATAATTATTCTTAAAGAATACACAGGCTTTATTAACTAACCGTAAAACTATTTGAACTATTCTAATTGAATTTATTTTAAGTTTAAAATAGAGCACGATTATATAAAATATCTAGAAATTTAGAGAAATATATTTATAAATGCACTATATAAAATGACGAAGTGACATTATGAATGTCATTAAAAATAATTAGTTTCATTAAAATATATAAATATACACAATGTTGAATACAAAACTCAATACAAGTATTTTTAGACCAAAATAACTTAACTCGTCAATTTCATCCTCTCGAATTCTACATTCTTCTTTGTTATACTTTTCTTTGAGAATTTTTGTCTTTAAACATAAAGTACTCTTTCTACGTTTCTGTAGAAAAATTCATTTAATGTTATTGTACCGTTATTTTGTAAAACTTAGTCATGTATAACTGTTATGTGTCATAATTAATTATTTGCAACAAGCAATAATAAAATTTATTAAAATAAACTTGAGAATAATTTGAAGGAAAATAACATTGGCGCCTCCACCAGTTATATAAAATCGTCATTAATTGAACTTTATACGTCCTAATATTTATATGGAACAGTGCAAATAATAACTAATATATATTAACTATCGGATTTAGCCTCAAATATTGGCCAAATGTCTAATATGTTATGGACAAAGCGTTATAAGTCAACAAAATAAAATATTTCCCTTCTTAAAGGAAAGTCCGTTCTTTGTTTCCATCTAAACTGCTTTTAATTCATTTCATTTACATGGGATTTAAGATGGGCGTAGCTACCACTTAATCAAGCCTAAACATACAGAATCCGATGTTAAGGGGCGAATCTGTTATAGTTTAGGGATGATTCTCCGGCTTGTAATGAATCAAAAGGCAATTCGGATAATGCCTGTAACTCTCTGAATTCAAGAGAGAAACAATATGTAATAATATGGTATGGCTATACTTTCGCTGATGGAAAACCTGGAGGCTGAAAGGAGGAATGATAAATTTTCATGGGAAATGTAGTAGGTCATAATTCCAAAAATAAAAGAATGATCGTATATACTCTATTAAACATTGCAGTAATAATTTTTATAATTATAAGAAATTATTATTGTAGTCACTCCTTATCTCTAAAATAAAATTGTTTCAATATTAAAAATACAGTTTTATATTATTATAATACAGTTTTACATTTGGTTTTGAAGACATCATACATTATTTTTTATCCGTTAAATTAATTAACTGTTCTTTAATAAAGCTTTATATCATATATGATGAGAGTTTTTTTTTAATCATCTCCAGATGATGCCAACTTTGTTGGCGAAACGCGCGTCGAGTGTAGTGTATACGGTTTTGTAGTCTCGTGGAAACCTAAGTCAATGTTATCTTCACACCAAAGGTTGCAACCTACCCCAGTATCATATATGATGTAAACTAGATACATATAAAATACTCAATATACTCAAACAATACACAATATACTCAGTTTTTTTAATTAGGACAATATAATTTATTTACTTATTTAATTGTCTAGTCTTGCATGGGCGACACTTAGCTCAGAGCTATTCATTCACCTAACCATCGCAGAGTCACACAGGCACAAAAATAGAAATGCAGGTATACACAAATATAGACAAACACACACTGTCACAACCAGCCGATTGATGTCGAAACCGAACCCACGCCACGCTCGGATTATTCTGAAATGGTAATCTAGGCCACTAGTTCCATGTGATTGGCATCATTACCTTGTACCGACCAAGGCAACTTGGAACCTTCTCCGATATAATTATACCCTAAAGATTCTCGATAGTGCGACTTATTTGTTAATAATTAGTCTGAAAGACTTAATACTTTTTATGACGGAACGGGGTTCAATTTTTTGGGGATGTAATTCTCAAAATATACGAATGTGCAGTATACATTATCCGCATATTCTTGTTGTTATCCGCATGTATTTTGTTCGCACTACGTCTTCATAAATTTTGTGTTGCAATGACAGGTTTCTAAAGAAGAATAATTAGGTCGGTCTTTTCATTTTGCCTCACCTATCATTTTTCTTTTCATCACCTATGCAGGGCAGTAGAGAAACAACATTTTGTCTGAATTATTCTTATTTAAAAAATAGAATTTTCACTATATTAGTAAGATACATAACTTAACAAACTTTACTAAAATTATTTCAAAATTATTATACGAGCTAATAGGGATGTATTTCATGAAATGAATAATATATTTAAAAAAAATCGACTTAAAAAAAGTAACTTAACTAAAAAGCAAGAAAAAATATTTTTTACAACAATTTAATACTTATCTGCTGTTCCGTTTAATGTAACTAAGACAATATTGTATATTATGTAATTTTTATTAATTGTCTTATATGATTTTGAAGTTGGTGTCATACAATATTAGTAATGGGAATGCTCTCGGCAATTTTAAATGTAAACTCGTTGTTATAGTAGCAAGGTTTATATTTCTTTATGTTTCACTTGGCATTTATTTTTTGTTTTTTTGAAGTCGGTTTTTTTTCTTTAAAAACTTTTTATTTTAGGAGATGGGTACACCTACCAAGGATACTTTGAGAATGACAAAATAACGGCTATTTGAATAAGGAGTTCCGTTGTGTATCTTCGAAGTCACGAAGTCAAGGTATAACACTAATCAAATTAAGATGCGACCACCGTAGAGCTATATTGAATCCAACACAAAAAGAATAATTAAAATCGGTTTATAAACATAAAAGTTATACCCGAACATACATAAAAAATATGTTATGCTATTATCATCTACTGAGGTTTGGCTTCAATTAATATTAAATATGACATAATTTCCTATTAATTTTGAATTGTGTATAGTGCCATTGATACAGGGCGTTTACTATATCATTGTTGATAGATTTTGGAACTTCGTGAGGTAGGTAGGGACCTAAAGACTATGTAGAAATAATTTTTAAATAATTGACGGAGGTGCTATTTAATTGCTGAGGAGGTGCTCAAAACATTACGTAATACAGATTAAATAGAGGATTAAAACATTATTTGTAAATAGACTACATATAGTATAACTCATAAATCCATAATATAATGATAAATACAACATATTAAAGATACATCGGCACCTTCGCCAAATTTTTAAAAGTAGTTTTCTATGTTGTTGTAGATAATTTTGATTGTAATTACTATATTGTATGATTTTAAAAATATATTACAAAAGCACTTAAACCACACTAAGAGAAGAGTTTAATACACAAACTAAAATAGGCATTATTTAAAACAAATGAATTTTAGATTTATATGTACGATATAATATATTTCAGAAAGATTAACAGAGGATGGTATACCATAATATATAATGACAGGTGTCTATCATGATTTTACGTTTTTTACGACCAACTGTAAGATGATAATGTAATAAAAAAACTTAAACTTGTTACGTTTTACCAATTTATATATAAATATTATCTAAAGAGTACATTGGAAAATAGAGTCTGAAATTAATTAAACACTAAATTTGTTAAACTAATAAAGTCGGCTAGCAAAATTGCACATCCGTTTGTAATTTCTATTAAACGTGCGTTTTGTTTTCAGTGTAGTGATTAAAATTTAATCAAACTAATTGGATTAGTACACAATTTGGCGTTATTACATTCCATGCAATATTGACATAATAAATTGTAATCAACTGTTAATATAGTAATTACCGAAATTTTCGTATATTAAAAAGCAACTACTCATTGCATGAATTGATAACAAGTATTGCAAATATGGCGTAAAATAAAAGTTTTTCCATCACTATTGAAACATGAGGATTCTATAGGTTATTTAAGAGAAATTATTCTTAATCAATTTTGAATTTTTTATATACTATATACAAAATATAATGTATATTTTAGGGTTTAAGTTTGATTGATTTTAAATTCTGACATACAAAGGCACTAGAAACTGTAATAAAATATACTACCTATGGTAAAAATATTAAAAAAAATTTAACTATTGTATAAGTAACTAAAAGGGCCTTGTTCAATGTATTACTTAGTCTTTTAAATTTTTCATGTGCCGTTTACTAGTATAAATAAATTTGTCATGTACATCTAATTAATTGTCTATAATTTGAATTATTAGTAATATTTCATGCAACAGTTTATTATATTTCATGTATTATAACCTCTATATACGTATATGTACACAAATGTTATATTCTCAACCTAACTCGCAGGGAAAGTAAAATATAGACAGCCTTGGAAAAAGACTTGACGAGGCAGAGTAACGTATTGTACCCCGGGGGCACTTCCTTTACCTTACATAAAGTTTACGTTGTATCACTCAAATCTCTTGTGATACGAAATTTATTACGCTAAGAGCAAATAATATCGCACGCGCTTTCGGGACGCATATTTATGTATATTTTTCAGGTGAAAATGACGTCTTTCGCCCACAAATGTAATTTAAAATATATTCTAAAAGGAACAGGACAAATAAATGTTTAGTATGCTTTCAAAATTGATTCTAGTTCACAACCAAATCATAGTAGGTATACCTTACATTTATACGTCGTTTTCCAGAGTTAACAATATACAATATACAGTACGGGGCAGGGTACTAGGTGAATTATTGAGTCAAGGGGAGTTAATGAGTGGACGAGTTTGTTCTCGACGTTGGTTTGATGAATATCTACAGATTTTTTACATTAAGAACTCAAAACTTATCATCATCATTAGATCATCAGTCCTAAGACTGGTTGGACGCTAACCTCCAGCTTCTCCTATCTTGTGCTAACCTACGCATTTCGCTAATTGTGCTACAACCTACATCCCTTACTATTTGCGAGCAGTAGTCTAGTCTAGGCCTACTTCTGCCTTTCTTCATTCCTATTTCTGCCTCCAAAATATCGCGGACTATTCCCCCATGTCTCATTAGGTGGCCTACCATTCTATCTCTTCTCTTCTTTATGTTTTTCCATATACTTCTTTTCTCGCCGACTTTCTCCAATACTTCTTCGTTTCTAACCCTATCAGTCCATGGTATTTTCATCATTCTTCGGTAACACCACATCTCAAAAGCTTCTAATTTCTTCGTACTTGGTTCCCCTACCGTCCAGGTTTCGCAACCGTGTAGTGCCGTGCTCCATACATATGTTTTCAAAAATCTATTCCTTGTTTCTAAGTTTATTACCCCCGAGCATAAAAGTGCTTTCTTTTTGTTAAAAGCTACTCGACCCTGCGCTATTCTTTGTTTTATGTCTTTATCGCTTCTTCCATCCCAATTTACTTTACTTCCTAAATAAGTGAAGTCTTTAACTTCTTCCAATCTTTCATTATTAATTTGTACTTTCGTTTTTGCTCTGCTCTCGCGCCCTCTGCACACTAATACTTTAGTTTTGTTCTTATTCACCCTCATTCCGTATTCCTCTGTCAACACTGCCTCCATTTCGTTCAATGCTGATTCTAATTCCTCCTTACTAGATGACTCAATACTTATGCACAATAAAAATAATCTACTGAATATGTAATAATGGATTTTTATGTGATGCTTAAAACTTTTTATGCTGAGTGATTCAATGGCGTTGTATGAATGTAATGAATTATAAGTAAAACGTTTTTCAAATGTTGATGTATGGTACACTGGCATAGTAAATATTTGATTGAACGTCTCGATATCGAGATTGATCTCGATAATGTATTTAATTGATCTCTAGTTACTAACTCGAATCTTCATCTATTGGAGTGCTGTTAAATACAGATAAAAAATAATCTTTGAGATGGATTTTTAAGGATTTTGTAAATTTTCAGGTATATCAATATAGCTTTTACAATTTCTATTGGTTTTTTTTTCTCTTTTCCATAACTCATGTACTTACATTACATTATCTTGATTATTTTAAATATATATGAAAACTGTAATAATACAAAACTACATAAATAAGGAGATTATACTCCAACCCATCTGCAAATAGTTTATATAATAAGTACTAAACAAATTAGGTCAAAACAGCTATTCTCCTGGGTATATGCCAAACGCCAAGCCCTGAAGTACATGACAGAATTTTCCGAATTTTGTCTAACATAGTTAGCGCTAAAATACAGTGATTCAGATTGTTCCAAAAGCACAAGGAAGATGCAAAGTGTCAACTATCTCAAGATATCGTTAACTCGAAAGAAGATCAAAATCGATCTACAGTGCGGTTTTGAAACAATCTGAATCACTGTATTTTAGTGCTAACTCTGTTAGACAAAATACGGCAAATTTTGTCATGTAATTCAGCGCTCGGCATTTGACATATAGCCAGGAGCATAGCTGTATTGATTTAATTTGTTTAGACCTTATTATATGAGGCATTTGCAGATGGGTTGGAGTATAATATCCTTATTCTCCAACATCACAGGATTGGATTTCAAGTCATCAGATTGGATTTTGACAGGCTCACTCAACAGTGCAAAAGTGTCACCAAATAATGCAAGTAATAAGTAAAGAATTCGAAAATAAACAATACTACTCAGCTGTCTTTCTGGATATAAGCCAAGCTTATGACAAAGCTTGTCACCCAGAGTTAATATTTAAAATCAAACAAATATTATCTAAATCTTAATACAATATTCTAAGAGCATATCTAGAACCACGACAGTAGCATGTTAAAATAAATAACGAAATATCCACAAAGTAACTAATTAATTCAGTAGTTCCACAAGGAAGTATGCTAGGCCCACTATTGTATATTCTGTATATCTCTGACTTACCAACATCGAACAGTACGATAATAGGAACGTTTGTTGATGATACTGCTATCATGTCAAGTCATCTAAATCCTGCAATAGCTTCTAATCATATACAACATCTTGACTATCTCCAACAATGGCTACAAAAATAGCGAATTAATGTCAACGAGAACAAGTCAGCTCATGTAAGCTTTACCGTTCGACGAGAATTCTGTCCACCAGTTACAATGAACAACATACAAATACCACAAAGTAATGAAACCAAATATGTAGGATTACACTTAGATAACAAATTGAACTGGAGGCAACACATACAAAAGAAGAAAAAATAAATGGATATAAAAACAACAGACCTTGGTTAATAGGAGTAATGTCAAAACTATCAACAGGAAATAAACTCTTTATCTACAAGACCGTCACAAACCTATTTGAACCTACGGTATTGAGCAATGGGGATGCGCAAACAAGTTCAATAAGGCAATTTATTCAGAGATGCTAGTCAAAAATACTAAAATAGGTAGTAAAGGCTCTCTGGTATGTATCAAATGCTACACTCTACACTGATCTACGAAAACTACCTGTACATTGTGTCATCCATGAAAGAATAGCCACTCCAATCCATTATTGGAATAGTTGCTGTTACCCCTTCTGTGTTAACAGAAGACTTAAAAGGCTATTGCCAATAGACTTAAAATAAAGTGCAAAGGTAACATCATGGGATGTTAATCTTATCATGTTATGGTGTATGTATGTCTTAACATGTAACTGCTAGTATATTAGCGTTAGTGAGCATATTAGCTTATAGAATGAAATTTAAACATTCTGATTGCTGATTAATTATTATTATTATTATTATGTTTTGTAGGTTTGGGTCTCATCAGCCACTGATCGCATGGGTACTCCCTTGGCGATCCCCTCTTATCCGGGTCATTATCCAAAAATGCTATCCCATAAAAGGAGCAATTTGGGCACGTCCCTCGCCTTAAGTCTCGCCTCCTCTATGATAACAGGGGTCCCTAATATAAGGCGCCTTCTCTCCTCCAGTGCGGGGCAGGTGTAAACAAGATGAGTCGAGGTTTCCTCGTCTTCTCTACAGTATCTGCATGCCGGGCTGTCAGTCAGCCTCAGCTTATGTTTATATGCATTCAGTCTACTATGGTGGCCCGTTATGATTCTCACTAGGGATATGGCTTTGTGCCTGTTCAATTTAATTATTGGGCCCATTTCTCAATCTCTGAGTATTCGATGAACAGTTTGGTTATTCGAAAACCCGTTACTACTCTCCATCTTCCTCTGTACTGACCTCTTGCCCAGTCATTTATGCGGTCTATGATCATATTCCGACTTATACACACTGCAGGTTCTGGTCCATAGAGGTTTTCCCTAGTGTGGCAAGGTCATCTGCAATTATATTTCCCTTAATGCCATTATGTCCAGGCTGACTAAATTGTTATATAAAAAATGCATAGAAAGAAACGTATGAATAACCATAGAGTTCAAATAGAAAGTAATCTCGCACGAACAGAGAATGAACTGGAGATTATGCTAAATGAAGTTGATGATTCCTACACTAATTTGTACTCCATTCTGAACTTCGACGCTATCAGTAGGGTCTTGAAAGTTTTCAGTCTCAAGTCAAAGTTCAGTTCAAGTATTCAAGTCTTGTTAAGTAATTGCAATTTATTGCTAGGAAATTTTTTATAACAGATACGACTTTCTATAAGCGAGATTTTTAGCTTTCGTAATATTTTATACCTAAAATATTTTCATTTTCAGGGATTGAACACCGAAAAGGGCATTAGGACACGACATTAAGAAGATTAACGTTTCTCCTACGAAGATTTCGACAATAATTTTAAACCAGTTTTTATCGGAGAATTTAAAACTAAAAGCAAAAAACGCATAGACACTTTTCTTACAAGACCGCTATTAGCTTACTCGTTGCCTTGTCTTGCGTTGTTGGTATAAAAGCTGCTTAGGTAATGGCTAGACGTAAAGCGAGACCTCCGCGACCGAATTACAGCCAGTCGTAGAATTATCATCTCTTAAAATAAATCGCAACGACGGTTTAACAAATCACTCGTTAAGTAAAAACTGTATTGGTTTATTGTCGCTGACAAAAAGTTGTACCAGTTTTTCCTGCCACCGCGGATATCGACTGCTCTCTGTGAAATGATATTACATATAAAAGCGCACAGCGGGGTAAACACAAAGGGATATAAAATAAACCTCGGATAGAACATGCTCTTAGTCATCTAAGTTATATTTATGAAGCAGCGGGAGCGATAAAGAGCTGATGTGATGAAATTAAACAGTTACGGGATCGCTCCCACAGCGAGATAATATTTATATAGGGCACCATCATGTAAATTTATTAATCACAAATCAACATGTTTATATTGTATACGTTTACGTTCACGAGTGTCTTCAAAAACAATTTGCTATTACTCAGAGCTGAGTTACCTTCGAACTTAGTGTACCCCTTCAATATATTAAGCAAGAACAGATTAATTTTCTTTAACGTATTCTTGTTTTTTAAGGAACCCTTTTAACCCTTAATCAGACCAATGTATAAAAATAATGTGGCGTACACATCTATTTCAATAAGATAGTTAAAAATAAAATATAAGAACAATACTTAGGATTTTTTTCATTCTCAAAAAAATATGTGTGAGAATCATTTAACAACATTAAAGAGGGTAAATGGTTATTGCTTTATCGAGATGTATGGAAAGATTAACAACAGGGAAAAATACAAACGGCATACAGAGAGCATGTGAGCACCAACATTTGCTAAGCGAACTTAATATGGGACCCCAAAAACACCTCCTTTGTTTATTCTGAAAACCGCCTCTGGTTACTGTCCACAAGAATAATTAGGAAGAAATAGCAAATTATACCCACACCGACTTGAAGTGAAATAATAAAATAATAGAGAAGGCGTAATAGGATAACAAAATAACATAGGGCAAATAATTCCCACGTAATTTTTGAGTAGATTTTACGGCAAACAAACCAAGTTGCATGAACATGGACACTTATAATAGATAAATATATTATAATTTGAATTAATTACAGAAAACAATGCAGTTACCGAAATTTGTTTAAGACATTTTTAACAGATATAATACAACAGTAATGCAAAATACACTATCTTGTACGCTATTCAACAGCTAACACCTGCCATAAGAAAGAGTATGTTCCAAAATGTACTTTGGTAGTAGGTACATTAACATTTGATAGAAAATATCTGTGATTTTATTATTACATATTGTGGGAACAGATATCACCAAAACGCATTTAGAACTACAAATTTCAAAGGAGACTATCGTTCCAAGGCCTGAAGTTTGATATTATTGTTAGTTATATTTGGTGCTCCAATCCTTCACAATCAGCTATCTCAGCTGCAGGAACTTTAAACGACTCCCTGTATATTGTCATCCATTTTAAAAGAGTTAAAAAATTCCACAACTATCAATAATATATGAAATTGTTCGAATTATCTGAGATAAAATCGGAAATTGATTATATCGGTTTACTTATAAATTATTAAATCAGTAATTATTAAGGATAGTAACATATATACTTACTTAGATGAGTGGCGTCTACAAGATGTTAGTCGCATCTGTCAAAGGTATACTCACTTACACTGCACTGACGAAACCCAGGATAAGGTCGAAACAGGTCTGCAGTTAGTGATATACTAAGATAGATGATACTTTGCGTTTTATTTGGGGTTTTGTACAATCTGAATGACTATATTTTAGTTCTAACCCTGTGAGACAAAATACGGCAAGTTTTGCCACATAATTCAGTACTCGTTGTCGACATGTAGCCAGGAGGATAGCTGTTTTGGTCTAATTTATTTACGCTTTATTATAAAAGGCATTTGCAGATGGGGTGTAGTATAATAATCTCCTTACTTCAGTAAGTTTCTAATTATTTATTATGCAAATAAGGTACATATTATACCCTTGTATATGTTGGAATTTAACATAAACATCGTTAGTAAAGTGCATAGTAATGTTTATTAATCTTGAATAAATACCAAGTCTTTAACCAATACTTTCTTACAGTACTGATCGTGTCCACCATTACTAATGAGAATAGAATTAATTTATTTTAAATATTCACATGATATTGAATTATTTTCGATAAAAGTGTATTATCAAAGGCAAAGTTTATAAAATAAATATAATTTCATCAAAGAATAGCAGCTTTAGTGATACTAACAAGAGATAGTAGACAGTTTAGTAGCATTGATAAAAGTGCCATATTACGTCAAAGGGTCTTCCGCTATTCTATTACGAGCCAACTGCAATTTAGGAAATAAAATTTATTATCTTCAAACATGAGGAAGCTCTTTCATGATGTAAAATAAAGCGAATGTAAAATATATCTCTGTGAAATTTGATCAGGAAGGAACATCGGGTTGGAAAAATTGAGCGTATTACTTTCCTTATGTGTTTCATTTTATTTCACGTTAATAAATGAGGTTCTAAATGTAACGCTGTAAAGAAAAATAATCTTTATAAAATATTTTTCTATAAGAACTTTGTAGTAGATATTAGAAATCGCTACAGAAAAGTTAATTTTAGATACAGTAAATATTAGTAGTAATAAATAATTTGTATTTGTAATAAATAGGCTTATAACATAATCCACCTATTGACATAATATTGAGATGCGGCATTAATATCTATATAACTTAAATAGGGGTAAACTGTCTGTGATGGGAATACTTTGTTTTTATTTTAAATAGTCTGATTGAGCCTGTTAAAATTATTAAGAAGATAACAACTTTATTCCAATTTTTTAATTAAGTATTTTATACATTATTTCTAATTAATCATCCTATACAATATTTATAAAAGTGGCAAATATTTTATTTATTTTATTTTAGTTTATTCTATTTGAGACACGATTATATAATTCCCTCAGGTATTCTATTTGGTGTGTATTTGTTTATGTTTTTAATAGATACATATAACTGTATAGCGTAAGTAGTGAATGAAGTAGGTAAACCTTCAGATATTTTATTGTAGTATATAGGTATATGTAAAGATGTGAGTTAGTTTATATATTAGAAACAAGGAAAATAGATTAGGACCTGATGTATTTAGTATGGAAACTAATACTCTTAGTACTAGAGTAGTTAGGAACCCTTGGTGTGAAGATAACACTTACTTAATTTCTCACAAAACACCAAAACACTATACATTACACTCGATGCGCCTCTCGCCAATAAAGTTGGCATCATATGAAGACGATTAAAACTTAACTGTTGTTATTGTTGATACTTTTGGTTCATTCTTGACTCATAATTTTTATCAACATGGTTTGCTAAATTTTCCGCTTAGTAACATTAAGTTCGAAAGTGAAAGAACACCATCAAGGATATAGCCACAAGTAACTGGTATCTTACTCATATAGTAGATAATTAATTAGAAAACGTAGATTTAAAGCAACTCTTCTTTAACTTAACGATCTCTCAAGGAGACTCCAAAAATCTTAAAACCATGCGAATTCCATATGAATTACACGAGGATAGTTACCAGAGGACTCGAAAAGGTTTTCAAAGATTTGGGAATGACACTAATTCACTCTTATGGAAATAAATTGCAACAACTTTTATGAAATCCTGAAGATAAAATTGAAAATAAGAAAAAATCAGGGAATTATAAAATCAGTTGCCAAGATTGTAGTTAAAAGTATATATTGGGCAGACATAAAGAGCAGTTACAACTAGGTTTATTAAGTATATAATCTACTTAAAGAGTGGAATATTAGAATAATCTCCGGTTGCCCAATACACTTTCGAAAATAATCATAGATAGGCTCAAGTAACTTAAAGTTAATCCAAAATATAACAAATAATAGATCACTAGATGAGATTATATCATGAACAAACAACCAAGAGCACTAGATGTGATAATAGTATGAACAAGGGCTAGGGCGCTATATGTAAGAGCCTATTGTTTCGGTTATTATTGTGAGTTCGAATACTAATGGATCAATCAACTGAATGTTTACCTCATTACGGTTCACTTACTATGATTAGAAAAAACTATATATAATATATTAGAATAGGTATTAGATTAGGTATTAGAATAAGTAGTACGGTAAACTGAAATATATTATTCCTTCACTATTAACTGACCATAAACAAACTAGATACATTAGGTGAGTGAATAGTGCATGAATCCAAAAAATATTCGTAACGCTTTAAAAAACTTTCAGTATACACATAGATTAGAGGTATATTAAAATAAATTTTAATAATTTCTTGATGCTGCCAACTTCATTGATGAAACGCATGTCGAGTAACATCTAACATTTCTATACATGTAGAAAGCTGGTCTACTATTTTTTTTGTCTTTTTATCAGTCTAACATTGAAAGAACATTTATTTTCAGAATTGTGTACCATTAAATCCACCTGAAGTACTTTCCTTTAAGCATAAATAAATACTGTGCTAAAACAAATAGATACCTACATCGGCACGCAACCTCTGCTTAGATTTATTGTCCTAACTTCACTTGAATCTGAAATAGGACTGATACAATAATAAAAACACAAGCTATTAGCGGATAATTGGAGATAAAAAACCGACGCCGACGCACGCACTTATGTCACTGTGTTTACTGCTAACCAAACTGAGTTGTTCGATCATATTTGGTTGTTAATTTCTCAGCTTGTTCGTCATCAGTGGCGTATTTAATTTGTTTACTTAGATGTACAAGGTTAATGAGAATAATTGTTTTTTTATATATGTTTTCTTCGTTTAATGCAAAATCGGCAAATTTTTCTTTCGTCTCGGCATCGTGCTTTCTCATGACCCATGGATAGGGTGGGCTGTGTCCTATCCAACTCAAAATCAATAGCTGTCGTCTGGGAGACGTCCCCGATCAGAATCAGTCGAAACCCGATTGATCTGACACGATCTTGTTGAGTTATCGTGCTAACAAAAAAAATTCTCCAATAGTCCACCATCGTGCTTTCTCATGATCCATAGACAGGGTGGGGTGTGTCCTATCCACCTCAAAATAAATAAGTGTCATCTGGGAGACGTCACCGATCAGAATCAGTCAAAACCCGATCAATCCGTAACGATTTAGTTGAGTTATCGTGCTAATAAGAAGAAATGCCGACGACAACGACACACACACGGACAAAATTTTTTAAAAACCATTTTTTTAATTTTATGTCGAAAAACGAAAAATAAATAAAAAAGAATGTTTTTTCCATTTTTATTTACATGATTACATTACTTTTCCGCTAGTATAGTTGAGTGCGGAAAAGTAAAAATTTGTTTGTTTATTTTAAAGATTCTATTTTCTTATAATGTCATTTTATTATAACATAAGGTAGGAAAGTTCTAGTAAAATATTAAAGAAACTTGACAGGGCTTTGAGTAATATTGAAGGCAGCCCGATTTCATCAGCGGAACATTTCCGCCGTATATGTGCGCACGCACGCGTGGGGATGGTGAGTCAGTGAATCAGCGTCTCATTTACTATGTTACTAGCCTTCCACGTATTCCGAACTGTTTGAAGGTCGTGTTAATGACTGGAAGTATTTAGTTCTTTAAAATATATCGCTCGTTGTAATGACGACGTTGAAATGAAGTGATAGTATTCATATACCGTGATATTAAAGATTGTTTTATTGAATATGATCGTGAATATTGTTGCATTTAGGAATATAGTCACCGTTTATATTTGCGTAATATTCGGGATCAGTTAGTATACGTAACAGGAATAACAATGGAATTTTTCGGTTTTTTTTTTTTACTTCAAGATATCAGAAATCAGAAATACAATACATTCTATTGGATAATTTGATAGCATGTTACCGATGAGGAGAATTCCTTTAGTTGACGGGATGAGAATACTTCCAGCGAAGATTCTTCTTTAATTTTGATTTATTTTATATCTATTGGTTGTCATCTTATCTTATTGGTATTCTTCAATAGCTTTATTGACAAAGGAGTGGTCGTAAGAGTGGATTGGGGTGTACTTTTATTTTATTATGGTGTTTATTGCTTCTGTTCTAGATAATATTCTGAATGTCCTGGATAATAGGTTGTTGTGTAGTGAATTTTTTTGATACATATCAGGGTGCATCTGTTATTAATCAGAGTATTGTGGATTGAGCTCATTGAAGGATATTAATATTGGACTTGCTGGCGCATCCCCAGAGTCCTATTCCATATGTATAGGGTTATCCACATAACATTCTACCCCATTAACTGTTTTATTTTTTGAAATAGAAAAAAATGGTAAACACAAAAGTTGTAGGAAATTTTACTGCGATCTCAGACATGTATTTAGAAAAACAATCGAATCCTGCGTTTCGAAAATTCAGACCAAACTTTTGTTTTTTTTTTTAATGGAATACTCTGTTTATTTTTTGATTTTTCACATCTAAGTGCTTTTCCAATTACAGCAATATATACATGTTATATTTTTGCCTTAGTAGTTTGCACAGTATCGCTCTTTAAATTATCGAATATCAAACAAAATCAAGATCGCCAAGATAATTTTAAGCAGTAATTACGAGAGTTATTATAAACAGAGTTTTATAGTTCAAATTAGATTTTATTTTTGGTATCGTAGTTATATTAAAAAGCATATTTCTGTATGGAACGTAACATTTTACTGAAAACTATAATTATAAATTATAGAAGGTGTTCTATAATACTTGCATTTTGTGCAATACAGAGAGCATACCTCCTTAACAAATTTTGCTTGTAAGATACAAGTCTCGTTCATGTCTCTGATTTCCCGAAATATTTTTTCTCTAAGTTCTTTTACATTATTTGACCTTTCCGTGTATGTCAGTAAGATATAAGTAGGAAATCGAAAAAGAAACTACCAAACCGCCAAGCGGTTATCAAAGTAGTTCCCGAATAGCAAGGCTATTACATAATCGCTATAGGAAATAACTACTCCTCGGGCTAAAGCCCCGCCAGGCATTAAATTATACCTAAAAGCGATCCTTGATTTTGTTTCCTTTCTTGATCCTTTCTCGTGTTTCTGCATGATCAGATAAGGTTTCAAAAAATAAAACCCACTACAGATATGATTCTACATTTGTCCCGGATTGGAACCGAACGACATACAGCTGTTTCGAACTTATTAGTTTTAATCAGTACCGTACACGGTATTGATTTGTACCTAAAAGAGATCCTCAACCCCTTCCTCGTCTTTCTGCACGATCAGATAAGGTTTCAAAAAATAAAACCCGCCACTTGAATCTTGATTTTGTTTGATATTCGATATTTCAGAGGGCGATACTGTGCACACTGCTAGATCAAAGATATAACGTGTATATATTGTTGAAATGCGAAAAGTACATAAATTTCAAAAATCGAGAAATAAACAGGGTGGTCCATTAAAAAAAAAAACGGAAGTTTGGTCTATATCTCCGAAACGCGAGATTCGATTGTTTTTCTAAATACACATCTAAATTCACAGTAAAATTTCCTACAACTTTCGTATTTACCATTTTTTTCTATTTAAAAAAATAAAACAGATAAGGGGGTAGAATTTTATGTGGATAACTCTGTACATATACATTTTATGACCACCTTATATAGTGAAGTTGTATAATACAGAAATTGGTATATAATTACACAAAAAAAATCACTATCGGCTTTTTTGAACTGAACAGATACGAGTTTCCATACATCAGAAAAGTGGAATTTTGTATTGGGGATGTTATTACATGCTGAGTTTTTTAACTATTTTTCCGTATCTACAACATATTTTGGTAACTTATTGGACTCTACTGTAGATGCAGATGTAATTACATAATTAGCACTGTAGTCTAGGGTGGCAGACTAGACCAGTGTCTGGGATGTGTCCAGACTTATAAGTAGCCGAAATCATCGAGAATGGTATAAGAGTGCGATAGGTAGTTCTGCCCCTCAACACAAACATTAACGAGAACTAGTAATCTGCTATAAATCAAATAATTTTCTTCTTATGTATGTATTCTCACTTTGCATTTAATTTCAGCTTATAACCATTTTCTGCAACCTTTGCATATTGTCCTTTTCATGTGGATATCCTGAAACAAAAAATTCAACATATTTTTTTAAAACCTATTCTCGGATACCACAACGTTTAACAACCCATAGAATATTTATCATACTTACATTCTTTGTACTGTATTTTTGAAACATTTACGAGCAAATGTGTACACAAAGAAAAAGCTACCTATATTATTTGCAAGATTTTCTGTAGCCAAGGTATTACTAACCTTGAATTGAGATTTGTATAAAATTCATATTAACCAGAAACCGGATACATACTTGATAGATAATATATTCTTTGAAAACCTTGCTTTCCAACACATTTTTTATTTTCATCTGAAAAAGAAGTAGGTCAAGCTGTCTATAGTTCAAAATACTAACCAGAATGATGAAAATAGGTTATGTTTTCATCATGTGCAACTTTTGTGTTGAAATAAATTGAGATTAATTGACCTAGCTTTCTTCTACTATTCACTAAAGAGCTAGGAATAGTAGGCAAGTTATTTAATTTTTTTTAACTTAATAGTTTGAAGAATGCCCTGTTCTGTAAAGTTTACGACATCATTATTGATCATTAGATGTTAAATAAAATTAATTATTAATTAAATAACTAATTATAACGCTGGCTGATATGCCGTACGTAATATGATTGTAGGTAAAATAAACAATGGAATAATAACTTGCAGAAGCGTTTACAATTTCCTGTTGCACGTCAAATTCCTTCTCGTATGAAAACACATTTTCTGGAATACGCGCATTACTGTTCCTTGCAGAATAGGGGCGCTTATTTCTTTAGCGATTTGCCTTTACCCGCTTGCATCTCGCGCTGCTATTTAATATTGCATCACCATGCACGTATACAAAGACAAAATATCCACGTCGCACAGAAAACGCGGTTAATTAGTGTAATTAACTCATTCCAGCCGAATATTAAATTAAGGCACTATTAGACGAAATTTATAATCTGCCAACTGCAAAGTATTTATGTTTGTTTTTGTTCGAAACGTTACTACGTAGTTATCTGGCCTAAAAGTTTTCTCCCGCCACAATGTGTGGCCTATAAATCTACGTGTTCGCCACATACATTTAGTTGAAAACAATTTTAACAGCACTTTTAACCGCTACTAAGCTCGGCTGTTTTAATCTGTTTGGTGTACGGCGGAGACAAAGGAAGTGGTAAATAGTGTTTATACACATACAAGGATTTAGTTTCATTATTATTCTGGAAAATTCGTTAATTTTTTTAACGTTTCTGTATGCTGGTGATTGATATACAGAGCAATATATTGAAAATGCTCATTAGGATAATCTGGCGCTCTAAGGCAATTAATTTCTGGAAAACTGTACGAATATTTTGACAATAAAATGTATTCTATCAAAATTAGTGAAGATGTGAAGAAGCGATTTTGGAAATGCCGACTGATACCAGTTTTGCTATTTTAACTGAAATTATGTGTGCAGGGTTCATATTTCCCTTTTCCATTTTTTTTATTGTTTTAATTAATTTTATTTAATTGAAGTATTGAATTGGATTAGGAGATTTATATATGATTTGTTATTGGTTTTATAATTTTCATTTCTTTCAGTTACGCGTTAATATGAGTTGGTATTTTACCACTTAGATGAACGCGTTACACGATTTAGAACAGGGCAGCACATACATCTCAATTTCGAAGGTACTACGTTATGTATGGTACTATGTACCTTACAGCTTATGTTTAAAATATGAATATCAAGATTTTCGCTAAATTTTATATTCTCGCTATTTTCCTACCCAACTGCATCCATGATATAATTCACATAAAGAGGGAAAACATAGAGAACATAGTATATTAAATCAATGCAATTTCAGTTCTCGTTCTATTAAAACTAATTTTTTTCAATTATTTTCGGTATATACTCAACTGATATATCGCAACAGCTAGATGTAGTTTTGCACAATAGACTTTTTTTATTTATAATGTATTATTTGAATTTATCTGTTGCCGTTATTCCTATAATAGTAGTAATAAAATATTCCTATAATAAATATAATAATATAATAATAACAGTAATAATGCTCTTATATTACAAATTATGCGTTGCAGAAGCTTTGACGTTTCTTTTAAAGTTTTCGGGCTTATTATAACATTTACTTTTCCGCACTCCATTATACGCAGAAAAGTCTTTCGGCCTAAAAACAAAAAAACATGGTTTTAAACCATTTTGTGTGTATGTGTATTGTAGTCATTATCGTCGGAATTAATAAAATTTCTTGTTAGCACTATAACTCAACTAAATCGCTTCAGATCGATCGAGTTTTGGCTAATTCTGATCGGGGACGTTTTCCAGACGACACCCATTGATTTTGAGGTGGATAGAATACACCATGTTCATGGGTCATGAGAAACCACAATGGTGGACAATGAGAATTTTTTTGTTAGCACGATCACTCAATTAAATAATGTCGGATCGATCGGGTTCCGACTGATTATGATTAGGGACGTCTACCAGATGACATCTATTGATTTTGAGGTGGATAGAATACACCCCACCCTGTCCATGACTCATGAGAGAGCACGATGGTGGACTATTTGAAAAAAGTAAAACTGTCACATAAAACACATATTCTGCATTTATGTGTTGGTTTATTTTTTTCGGCCGCTCAGTTTCGAGATAGATATGTTCTACGTGCGGAAAAGTCGATTTTAAGGTTTTTAAACTGTTTATTATATATCATTTATAATTTTTTGTTGTCGAAAATGATTGTCCCTAAACATAACATTGAACCACTAAAAGTGCGAAATAAGTGAAAGCTTTCTGTAACAAATGCATTGTTCCAATTTTCTAATTGTTTGTCCAATTGCCTTTCTGTTTATGTACATGATAACAAAAAAGGTGCGCTTTTGGCGTTTATACCAATCCTTTCTCTTACAACAGGAATTTTTCTATATTCTCTGATAGAATTAAATATATTAATAAAATATGTTAGCATTGCCTATATCTATATGAAATTATTTCTGACTTTCCATTAAAGGTTTTTAATAGAATATAGGGGAAATTTTAATATTTGCAAATAATAAGCTATGTAGTGCATACAATTATTAATATATTACATATTTATTAGTGAAATATATAAGGAGATAGATGAATAAGAAAATAACATTCGTATTAAAATCCTCTTATCGTCTAGGATCTTAAAATTTGGCGAAGGCGCCACTATCAGCTTAAAGTAAATGTAAACGACTGACAATATTTAAATAATCGGCTGAGGTGGCACCGTCATTTCCCCAGCAGCATCTTAGTTACTTCAACTTAGATTGGACCTAAGAGTGGATATTTACTGCGCGATTATAAATATACGACATTACAGTTAAAATGACTTTAACACCAATTCAATTTCAGTTAAAAATCGTTATTTGCCATTGTATATACAGATATGACTAGAATTAGCATCGGAATATGCAAGTTACATAATAGTAATGTATTTTGTTTCGTTTTTCGACATTTTGAAGTAATTCCACACTAGCTGTTTCGCTGTAGGGATTTTACCTGTTCCTTTAAAGGTATCAACTCCACAGTAGTAGTTTAGAGCGAAAAACAAGTTCTCGTGATCCATAGAATATGACTTGCGCTAGTCATTGTGCATCAAATTCATGTTTTAAATATACGCCATATTTATTTACAAAACGTTGGACACCATTATATTAAATGGATATATGAAATGATAACTATTAAATATAATATCGAGTACTCTGCAGCACCAAAATATGAAACTAATGCATAATTATACTTATTTAATTAATAACTCTACATTATTATACCATTTTCACAATTTTAATATACTTTCATGTTTTTGTTGTAATTTTTAGGATTCTTTTTCTAAGTAGTATGTATTGAGCCAGCACTTCATAATTTTTCTATCTAAGATTAAATTATTATCATATTTTATAGAAAAACTGTGAAGGTCTTAGTTTCTATACATTGACAGCGCCGAAATAGTCAATGTTGCATTTATCTACAACAATGTGGATATTAATAAAAACTATATGGTAGAGTAATAGCCTTAACAAAATATTATAGCATTTATATACGGAGAAACTAATAGTAAAATGCTTTTTAGATGTGTGGAATAAGGAAAGGGCGTAATTTCAACGTAAGTGTCTTTGTAATGCGGTAGTTGACATAACATAATAGCTTCGTAAAATTTATTCCCTATTTTAGTCTTTTATCTGTAACAAAGCCATAATATTTACGTGCTCCTGACCAGTGACAAATACTTTCAAGTTACAATGGCAGTGGTTAATATGTAGCAATGTCTAAAATTCCGGCCGGAATTCAATGTGTATGGATATTTTGTTGTAATAGAGTTTACTTAAATATTTTTTTATGTTATTTCTTCCTTCCTAATACTTAACTCATGTATAAAACAGTTATACAAAACAGTTATACGTTACTGCGATAATTTATGGTTAGGAATCATGTTAAAATGATAATCAAAAATACTTAACTTTTAACTTATAACTGTTAAAAAACTTTTACGTGACATTGGCGACTCCGCCATTTATTTAAGAATTGTTTGGTGAAAGTGATTCTATTCACATTCATTTATAATTATATTTTTAAAATTTTCCTTTTTATTTCACAGGTAACAGTTATATATGATTACTTATTTACTTATCAGCAGTCATTATAAACTATAAACTAAAATTGCAATAGTAGTAAAGAAATAATTAAATAAAGTCTATTACAGTCTACAAAGTTTATTACATTTATAAACGGTAATGGTTCCTAAGCCACTATTTATTTAAAAAGTTTTCTGGGTATACAAAATTATATCAAGGGATAAAGAAAATAATATTTCGAATTATAATATTTCCAGTCATAGTATGTATGATCGGGATTTAACATAACACAAAATTCTATGTTAACACGTTTTAGTTTGTCTCGTATCATCACTGAAATAATGTGCATTAAGGGGTAAATACTGAAGCCCTACAAAGAATGTCAGGTGGATAGGTCGTGGAGATCATTTCCATAAAAAGTCTGGACACACAAAAATCGACTTCCTTCCTCTAAAGCCTCCGGTTGTAGAGGGGGAGGTTACACATAAAGATAAGGTGAGATACACTCATGCTTATAGAGAGGTGTCAGACTCCTCCTATTGAGACTCGAAACCAAGCATATAATGACACCCCAATACTGGAGCCAGTCCACCACCCCGGGCCACAACACAAATTACATTGCTACAGTCACCTATAGAATAATACGATAGGTCGCTAATGCATATAGTACGGTGAGTAACTAAGAGCAAAACTATGGCATTATACTCTTCGTTTAAAGGTTTTTAATTTGGATTCCGTTCCGTTCTATTTACCTTGCCATGTATCGATGAATTATTTCCTAGTAGATACCTTTATGTCACTGCAGGATACTTATATGATTATCTGGCTCATCATTTGTATTCTTCGCAGCCTAATCTATTATATCATTGCCGGTTATTCCTATATGGTTTGACATCCAACACAATTCTTACATAGTATATTGTGCTCTGTTTATTTACATTTTTATCTGACTATAGAATAGTTTGCTTATGATATTATAAATAGGTTGTTTATATTTCCTTCTAAAAATTATCAAATGTGGTCATTATTCGTTGAAGGCGCAATCAGACTTCTATGGTCTTGCAACGTTCTTTATGAGATATCTAAGAGTATGAATATTTTAATACTTTTCCTGGAAAGGGGCTAAAAACCTTCGATGCAGTAACAAATATAAATAATTTCTGCAAAATTACCAATTACCACTTGCATTTCAATTTTACAGTATTATCTAGAAGTTAATTATTTTCTTTTACTGCTGCCATTTGTCCGCGGAAGACTGAGATTGGTGTTTTATAAACCTTTTCCCCCTTTTACGCTTTTAACTAAAGTTAGATCTTCAGAACGGTTAACTTGTTTATATAAAATTCATGTTCAGTTCAAGGTAATTATCTCAAATTCAATCAGATGCATTATTTAAGGCGAGAGAATAAAGTTGAAAGCTTTACAGGAGGATGAAATGGAAGGAAATCGATATATGTCGACTGTGCTATTTGATATAAATACTCGGCTATATTGAAAATGTAATTCTTATACTCAAATAGATTATACTGACAATTACATATATACCAGGGGTGGTTCAAAAGGGTTGAAATATTATAGAAAATCTCATTAAAACTAACTTTAAGTTTTCAATTTGATCATTTCTTGCCAATGCATTCATGACAATTATGACAAATATGATTGGATTATAAAATATTTTTATCACATGTTACCATAACTTACAAAGATTTTTCCTTGATCGCCTAGAGGAAATAAGTTCTGAAGCTCTTGATCGCCTAGAATAAATAAGTTCAGACTATTATAGCCACTATTAGAATTTTTCATATCTTATTTAATGAATAGATAATTTTGTGTAAAGCACAGTTATTTCAGGTGATCGATTTCGAAATTTTGGGTAATTTCTGGTATTCTACAGGGCTTTGTTTTGAGATGCCTAACATTCATTATTTTAATGAATAAAATAGTGGAAGGTCTTGATTTGTGTGAATAATTGTTTTAGCTACTAACTATTCTGAACAAACTGAATCATTAGTGACTGAATTGAATAACTGATTAGTTTAGATTATATACAGATCTAGAATGTAAATACATCTACATATGATACGTCCACCTCTTAGAATATACAACTGTGTAGATTTTAGTTATAATCTTACTCTGCATTGTAAATTCTTAATATAATTGAGGTAATTGATATTATTTTTGACAGAGACCTAAATGTCAATTATAATAAAATACAAGTACAATCTTTGTTAAAACTTGTACGTTTTGTAATAGGGAATTGTAAGAGGTTTAAAATATAGAAGTAATGCTGTAAAAATTCCCTATTTTTGTCTCATATTTAACTGAAAACAGAAGCTATAAATGCAATATAGTTGTTTTTTATTTCTAAAACTAAATAAATATATCTAATGCAGGTACCTGAAATCATTGTATGTGACCTAAAACTGTAAAAGTATTATAACCAAAAACTTCTATATTTCGATTAATAGAAAAGTTTCCCTATATGAGTAAAATAATCATTTTTATAAAAAATAATAGTGTTGATTACGTGTGGGAATTTACAAATACTTCATTGATTGGTTGAATATCTAGTGTCCTTTTATACTTACTCGCTATCTAAAGCAAGTAAAGCTCGTACGAGTTTTGCAGTAAACAGTCTAATTCTATGACGTTAATGAAAACAAAAATTAATTGAAGAAAACAATAGTTTCGATGGTAACATAAATTGCCGTATCTGGAAAACTGGTAAATGGTAATTATTTAATTTTGAGAATTATAGTTGAAATTGTGATACATTCCTTTGATCCAGTATATAGTTAACTCAGTGAGAATACTATATATTTGCATATCTAAGAAGTTTTAATACACTAAAAATGTAAGCCGATACATATTCTTGCAACGTAGTTGGACAAAATTATTTTAAATTATACGTTTTAAAAATATTCTGAACTGGAGAATCCCCGGTGAGACTTTTTCCGCTCCATTAGAGTTTCACTTTTCTATTGCTTGACTTCCCTTGGACACTTAAAACGATTCTCGATTTGTCTCTCCCTCCAGAAATAAATTATTCCTGAATCTGGATATAAACGAAAGTGCAGGTTATCCAGAAAGAGACGTAGTATAATGAAAGATAATGCTATTACATTATCAATTCAGTAATACGATACCAATGTTCTAAACATTTTTGTAGATCGTGTATCCGTATGCTAAGAGGCAGCTTTAAAATATCTAGTTTATTCTATACATAGGGGTCATCATCAGTAAATCAGTCCTGATTTACTTTCTAAATCAGGAATGATATAAATGAAACCAATTACAGTGGGTATACTTGCCATTAATTAATAATATAATAATACATTTATCTAAGAAGAAAAATTAAGTAATATCTTCCAAAAATAAAGTATATCGACTGAGTTGATTTACAACACTCCCTAGGTATATATAATATATAACTAATATATTTAATTAATTATAGATATATGTGCATGACAATATAAAATAATAAACTGAAAAATAAAAATTAAAATAGTGTATTGTATTGGTGTAGTAAAGTGTTTTATGAAAGTATGTCCCTTTTTAATTTACTTATAATTGTTTGCAAAAATATATTGTGATATTGCGTAGGTAGGTAGGTAAGTACGTTACTGATAACATACACTCCTATATATGAAAAAGAGGATTTCAATATTGCACTTCAGTGAGATGATATAGAAGTTTAATTGTCTATTTGTCTAAATCTCTACTCTGACTATCAACTCGCAACATCAGTTTATTACATCAATAGTCAAGTGTATTGGTCTTTACAATTAGAGACAAATTAGACATTATATATAAACCTCGTCTCAGACATGTTCAATAAACTAAATCCACGGATGCAAGGAAAAATATGATAAAATGGTTGTGGTATGTCACACAGGCATTCTGAATTTTTTGTAAATAACTTTGGTCCCTCTGTGCCAGGCAGGGTCTAAACATAATATCTGCATAATACAAATGAGATAAAACCATGATTGCACTAGGTATATTTTTAGTATTTGTGTGTAAATATTTTTAATAGAATACAGGTCTGCTTTAAGGAGAAAAATGTTTTCTTATACATGTTACGGCAAAAGTGCGAATTCGGTGAATGTGTGCGTTGTCCAGTTAAAGTAAACATCATCCAAATCGAGTGGTAAATGTAAGTATAACCCTACTAATTGACGAATACTGCCACTTTTACCAGAAAATGTACACATTTACCTATGGATGGTAATAAATGTGAGTATCCTAGGCAATTGTATCTACAGAATTTCGAATTGCAGATTTTAAAATAAAAATAAAGTAAAACACATTGGTTATTAAACGAAATGTACAATAGTTATAAAAATACAAAAAAAAAACATCATTATTTCAACATGAAGTTATAAAATGAAGGTAAATTTGTTGCGTAAGTAAGTATCTATGTAGTACCTTCTATTGAAAAAGTATGCTTCATATACATGCAGTTATAATTATTATTTCCTATAAGAGCACTTAACTGTTCATTGAAAATTAGTTCAATTTCCTGTTGCACTCTTAATAGGTAAACTGTTAACTAGATATCACATCGATTCAGACCTAACCTAACTTCTTTCTCATACAGAGTCAAACCTTTACCGGTGCAGTAGATATGCCTACTTCCACCGGGTGTGCTTGAGAAATGTCCACATGTACCGTTTTACACCGGCCAAAGTAAGTACACCGACTGATGATCAAAGTTTTATGCACTTTTACCAACAAAGCAGGCAGGAGTATACATTTTCCGGCGAATGTGTAGATTTGCCGTTATACGTAGGTACTCTTACCGTAATATATATATATATATATATATATATATATATATATATATATATATATATATATATATATATATATATATATATATATAGGTACTATTGAAATGTCTATAAAATTATAACGTAGGATCAAATAAAACCCCCAGGTTGTTTACAACACTTGTTGAAGTGATTATAGTTTATTTCATCGTTATTTATCAAATGAAAAATCTCAAAACATACCGTGGCTTTTTTATGGCTATGCTCAGGTAGACTGTTCCATTTATCGGCAAGATAAGAGATATTTTATTTGGCAAATAGCGATTAAATGAATAGTACTTCATCGTTAATTGTAATATTTAATTCATCCATGTTGTGAAGTTGATATGGTGTACCATAAACCATATTTTGAGCTTTTATTAGCATTTATAATAAATAGATTTTTAATGGTGATTCAAAAATAGTTTATGAATCATTGGATATAAAATCATATGCTCATCATCATGAGGTCATCAGTCCTAAGACTGGTTGGACGCTAACCTCCAGCTTCTCCTATCATGTGCTAACCTACGCATTTCGCTAATTGTGCTACAACCTACATCCCTTATTATTTGCGAGCAGTAGTCTAATCTAGGCCTACCTCTGCCTTTCTCCACTCCTATTTATGCCTCCAAAATATCGCGGACTATTCCCCCATGTCTCAGCAAGTGGCCTACCATTCTATCTCTTCTCTTCTTTATGTTTTTCCACATACTTCTTTTCTCGCCGACTTTCTCTAATACTTCTTCGTTTCTAATCCTATCACTCCACGGTATTTTCATCATTCTTCGGTAACACCACATCTCAAAAGCTTCTAATTTCTTCCTACTTGCTTGCCCTACCGTCCAGGTTTCGCAACCATATAGTGCCGTGCTCCATACATACGTTTTCAAAAATCTCTTTCTTGTTTCTAAGTTTATTACCCCCGAGCATAAAAGTGCTTTCTTTTTGTTAAATGCTACTCGACCCTGCGCTATTCTTTGTTTTACATATTTATCGCTTCTTCCATCTCAATTTATAAATAATAAATTTCACTTCCTAAATAAGTGAAGTCTTTAACTTTCTCCAATCTTTTCATTATTAATTTGTACTTTCGCTTTTGCTCTGCTCTCGCACCCTCTGCACACTAACACTTTAGTTTTGTCTTTGTTCACCCTCATTCCGTATTCCTCTGTCAACACTGCCTCCATTTCGTTCAACGCTGATTCCAATTCCTCTTTACTAGATGCTAATACTGCTATATCATCCGCGAATCTCAGCATTTTTAGTTTCTGTCCCTGTACTTTAATCCCGAAATCTTTTACGACATTAATCGCCTCTTCAATGTACAGATTAAAAATTAGTGGTGATAGTGGTACATCCTTGTCTTACTCCTTTCCTAATACCTACTTCCCTTCTTTCCCCTTCTACTTCTATAACAGCAGTTTGTTCTTTGTATAGATTGTGTACTACTCTCCTATCTCTATGGTTAATTCCCGCGTTCTTTAATATCTCGAACATTTTTTCCCATCTTACATTATCAAAAGCTTTTTCTAAATCTACAAATCCTCTACAAGCGTTCTTTCCTTTTTCTATTGTTTTCTCTAACATTACTCTTAGCGCCAGAATAGCTTCGCGAGTTCCCCTATTTCGTCTAAACCCGAATTGGTCTTCTTCTAGTATTTCCTCCGCTCTATTTTCCATCCTCTTCTGCACTATTCTGGTTAATATTTTTGACGCGTGGGAAGTTAGGCTAATCGTTCTAAAGTTCTCGCATTTGTCGGCTCCTCTCGTTTTCGGTATAGTAACGATAATGTTCCTCTTATAATCCTCCGGCATCTTGCCAGCTTCATATATGTATTTTAACAGTTCAAACATCCTATTTTATATGCTATCACTTTTCAATTCAGTAGTTGATATGATAATTAAAATAGTACAGTTCAGGTTAACATAGCCGTGTGATATAAGTGTATTTACTCGATAGCTTGCCACAATTGCACAATGTCATTATGGTAACTTAATATACTACACTTCTATACGTGAGTATAAAACAATACTATGTTAGTGAATAAAATATCTTATTTTTACTTTTGTTGTACATTGTATATTAACAGGGATTCGTATCTTAGATTTTCGGATACTATATAAAATATTAGTTATGTCCGCC
The DNA here is from genome assembly GCA_037954035.1 of Rosalia funebris. Taxonomy (NCBI): domain Eukaryota; kingdom Metazoa; phylum Arthropoda; class Insecta; order Coleoptera; family Cerambycidae; genus Rosalia; species Rosalia funebris. The sequence continues at coordinate 11,866,631 of JAZFAV010000004.1, forward strand.
GATTTACGCAGTTGTGCCTGTATCATACCGTACGGGATCAGCGGCCATTAATATTGAATGGCAGTGATTTACTATGGTGACAAAGTTGCTAGTCGAGAAAATGAAACATTCATTGGACTTTCACAAACAGATATTACTATCTGCAGAGACTCTGGGAAACGATGATGAAGGAAGGCTCATGCTAAGTTAACAAACCAATTAAAATCAATTGCCAGGACAGCTGGAACGAGTAGGCCGGAAGCAACGCCACGGCTAAGAATGACAGACGCAAGGACGTCGGTTTTTAGTAGCTCTAAATAAGGTTAGATAAGTGTTTCAATATAAACATCAAATCAAAAATAAAGTAGTATACGACACGAAATACATAAATATATCAGTTCATATTTATTTTATAATTACATATTAGTAACTTATTGACAAGACCTGTACCAATGAATAACGATACACTTTTGACGATCTTCAGTGGAAATCTGAAATAATTCGTATGGACGTAGGAAGGATAGACTAATTCCAATGGCTCCTATAAATTTGCCTGAAATCCAGATAAGTATGAATTTCCAAGTTGTTACCTTGAGATTGAAATTCGATCAAACTTTTTCGTACTATGATAAGACTAATGGTTTCTCATTAAAACAGAGATTACTGTCGCATTCAGGAGGTCTATTTACGTTGTATTCAGTATAATTCTTGTCAATTCTGAGACTATCAAAAAGCATCTTTGCTATCGCAAAGAAAAAACGTTATCTTGTGAAAAAATCTTAAATAATTCATATGGACATAAAAGGAATAATATAAGGTCAACGACATCTTCGGAATTCCCACAAATTCAGAGGTTTTCTAGGTAAATACAAATTTCGAAGTCGTTACGTTGGGTCTGTAGTTCAATCGGACATTTTTCGTCTTATGAGAAAAGCAACTATTTCTCATTAAAACGGAGATTACTCTTATTGAAATAGAAATCATATTCAGTAGATCTGTTTACGTTGTATTTAGTTTAATACGCATCGATTTTGAGACTATCAAATTTTCTATAAAATTTCCTTACTTACTATTCTCTTACTTATTATTAGTCCATCGATATTCTTCCGCAAGTAAGAAGGATACATCAGTACTCACGTCTGTCAAATACCCACTTTAATGCTCTCTTCCACGACAATCATCCAATGGCTATTTCAATCTCTTCCACGTCGAATAGAAGTCGTAATTCATCCTCGAGATGTCTACATGAGTTATTTAGTACGGACCTCATATTATATGTTTTTCGTTTGAAATTTTAATCGTTTATTAATATTTAGAAAAAAAAAATATAAAGAAATTTTAATCATTTGTTATATATATATGGTGTTGTCAATTTACCTCATTTTTATTTCATCTCATTAACTGCGTTTGTACAGTGTATTCGTGTTCACCAACATACAAGCTGTTGGTAATTAGAGGAACAAATTCTTTTCGGAATGGGAAAGTCGAATGAATGACCACTGTTCGGTAGAAATTTTAATTCACTAAAGAGAGGAATTTAATCTCTCATATACAATTCTATACAATTATAGTCTGATTTAATTATTTTTTACTGGCGTGTTGTTATATTTTGATATGCATATTTTTATTCCTTCACAATATACCAAATGCATCAGGAATTGAACATGTATGTCCACCTACTCTGTATTCTAAGCAACAAAAAAGTGTGAAACGTGCCCAGAACGTAAATATTCAAAGGTGTTTAGAGGAAATCGTGGCAATATTTTCATATATCCTAAATATAGAAAATCATCTTTGCAATCCTATAAATAACCATACAAAGAAATCTTTTGTCAAGACTTTGTTATTTATGGCAAATTGCCTTGCGTGGGATCGCTCTCTATATTCACATAAAACCAAATATTTTGTATATGTATATAAAGAGAAAATAAGAACAATTAGTTCCTACGCAAGAAATATATGACTTTTTATAAAACGTGAGTTTCGGCAAAAAATGCAATGAAGTAGAATTGCCATACTAACTCCTAATTATAAATTTATCATATAGTTTGTATAATGATTCCTTGCGTGTGCGTCACAGGTAACAATCGTATGAATCAATTAACTGACATTCTTGAACAGTGTCGTGCCGAAAACACATTTTAGGATAACAGTTAGTACAATACAAATCCGTCAACCTATGACAGAGTAATGAAAATGTGCTCCACAAAAACATTCAATGGAAGTGATATTTCCATCTAAATAAATGAAATAAATTCAACAAAAATCAAAACAAATGAAATAAGCATTTAGCAACACGCTCAATCGAAATGTATATTTTTGGAAGACATCGTCTCTTTCTCCTTAATGTCACGATAGATTGCAAATAACAAACCGTTTCTTTGATTTTATTTTCAAACATATGTGGTGAACATAATAATAGTAATATCTATAATATTATAACTTGTTATCTTTTCATTTGGTGACACGTTGAGTTGAAAGGTACATCTTTGAAGAAATACAGTCTTCCTCTCATCAGTATCATGTTCCACGGATTGTAAGTATCAAGGCAATTATTGTGTTTTATACTTAAGAGTATGTGGGAAATACATTGATAACATCAATAATATTATAACTTATTTTCTTTTTATTTGGCGGCATGTTGAGCTGAAAGGTATATTTTTGAAGAAACGCCGTTTGCCCCTCCTCAGCGTCACGGTTCACAGACTACAAACATCAAGACGGTTCCTTGGTTTTATACACAAGAATATGTAGTGAACATCCTGATAATATCGAGAATATTATAAATTATTTTCTTTTTGTTTACCGAGACACTGAACTGAAATACATATTTTTGAGAAAACACCGTCTGTCCCTCCACAACTTCACGTTTCACTGATTACAAGTATTAATTTTTTATGGTTTTATATACAAGAAAGTATAATGATCATGATAAATGATATCGAGAAGGTTATGAATTAGTTTATAAAATCTAAACGGGAAGATTGTGGAACATATAATTTTAAAAACCTAGATCTGTTAACAAGTCTACATAGTCAGTTTCAGATAAAAGTTATTGTTAGCTAAATATTTTGGTTTCCAAAAAAAAATTAGTAGTTTATAAATTGAAAAGCTGTTAAGAAACATATAAGCAAAAATATGTATTTTTGTTTTGTTTTTGGCCATTCGACTAACTTTTATAGAACATTATTTTTCAATAATATTTGTACAATAAAATTGCTAAGTATTCTACGCATTGTCAACTCAGGAGAACTTCAATATCGTTCATTCTTTACAAAAGTTAATGGCCTGTAACATAAAACATCTAAAGGACAATTCTAAGTTAAACCAGAATTCTTGTACTCCATGATTTTATAGACTTACATATTTATAAACGAGCCATCTAACGATATTGTATTGTTTAGTTTCAGCGCTGAAAAGTTTCGCAAAAGAAGGAGAAACGCGCATGAAATTAATCATTTAGAAGGCTCAACTTTTACAACGGAAGTACTAAAAAGTAAAGAGAGTAGAGAACCTTTCGCACCGAAATAATTTACAGAAATTGCTTCGCGAAACTTTTGAACATCTATGAAGTTTTCACAATCAGTTTCTGTTTTTATTTTGTTCTTTTTCCGACGAATACGCTTGACATAGCTATTTCGTTTTGTTGTGCCGCTTTTCTGGATTCCGAAAACTTCAATGTATGCTCTACGCGTTTGAGAGTTTCAATTTATGTATATGAAAGGAAAGTTTAATGAAATGAATATGTAACAACAGATAGCCACATACATTTTAAACATAGATGTACGGGTGGGTTGAAAATTATGATATTATAACTCCTCGTATGATTTTTGATTTTTGTTAGTGAAATTTATTAATTTACATATTTCGCACATGGTTATTATTACAATTCTGATATCATGACTATCACTTCGAACAATTATACTTGAATATGTAAGTTTGTTATTAAATTCTATGTAAAACAATTAAATTCATCCCATATTGTTTTAAGAACTTTGCAATAAAAGGAAACATATGCAGCCATATCATATTTCAAAGGTGGTTAATAAAAAAGGTACCACAAGATATTGCATAAATCTGTCAAACATTCTTGTCACCAAGTGACAAAAATATATGACAGTGTGAAGAAAAAAACTATAATTAAAACTAACAGCTATTATAAAACTAATGCTAAAATATAATGCAGTTGCCTGATAGTCCAGAGTACGGTAAGAACTGCGTTATTCAAGGTTATAATAAAGTACAAAGATCGACTTATCCAATAAGTAGCTTATCTAATAATTGGCTTACCTAATATAATATCTAATACAATATGTATACACCATTCCTGGGGTAATGAAAACCACACATAAAGAAGTCTTGGAAGTTGCTAGGCTCGATCATTTCTGACTTGTATATAAAGGAGGATGATTTGAGGATTATTTGGAAACTGTGTGTAGGAAATTTGTAGAAGATGAGCAAGTGGCTTTCAAGATACCCTCACGAAGATAGTAATAAACAACTGTCTCACATCCATCTCTTTGAGATAAATGGATGTGGATGTGAAACTTCCCTATTTTATTATTTAAAAAGGAGTATTAGGTAGGACTGATTTTAGACAACTCTCAGACGCCATTGACTATTATACACAGCTATTCAAAAGTCCCCTCCCCCCTCTTATCTTTGGAACGATTATACATAAATTAGTGAAATTTGGTAACTGAATATTAAGGGTTGTAAACTTTCCTACTAGTGATCATAGACGACGTATGCGTCAAAGATGACGTCACAAGGTCATTGTGACCAATAATTTTAAATGGAACCCTATGGCAAGCGACACCTCTTTTAAAACATATCGAAAAAACCTATTCAATGCTACTAATATTGTGTCTGTTAATGGCAGTTTTGACAACTGGCTTTCAAAAACCGCAAAGCTGTGATGAATTAAATCAGTTAATAATAAAATTTAAAATTCAAGCTCCGCCACTGGATAGTTGGATAGTAAATAATCTGACGTTTTTGCAAGTCTCCCCAATTTGATGTTTTTTTAACTGTCAAAGTTTATATACATTTAATAATTTGTGTATTGTTGATCGAACGTTTAACTGTTTTAGTACCTTGTGGTAATTTTAAAATATTTGTACATCCAACAATTTGTTAAACTGTTGTGAGCTGAACATTTAAGTGCTTCAAGAAGAGAAATGGTATGTGTTTTAGGTGATAAAGTAGCAGCGATCCTAATACTTGGTGAAACTGGAGAAAATATTCATGCAGCAGAACGCATTTTTAATGAAAGGTTTCCCGATCGCCCAGTTTCGAGGACTTATTTGAGAGAGCTTCTTCATAAGTTTAAAACAACGGGTAGTACTAATGATGCAAAACGATCTGGCAGACCACAAATTTCTGATGAGAAAAAAATTGATATACTGGCAGAAGTAATAGTAAATCCTACTTCTTCAACAACTCAAGTTGCACCAGCCTGTGAAGTCAGTCAAAGTACAGCGCACAGGGTGTTGAAAAAAAAAATTTCACCCATACAAATTAAAAATGGTTAATCAACTCTCAGACGACGATCCAGACCGAAGACTGCAATTTTGTGAAAATATGGAGACTAAAATTAACCAACAGCCAGACTATGTCAAAACAATTTGTTTTAGTGACGAAAGTACTTTCTATCTAAATGGAAATGTAAATACACAAAACATGAGATATTGGAGTGACGCAAATCCTCACATGTTTCGTGAAACATATACTCAGTATCCCGAGAAGGTCAATGTTTGGGCAGGTATACTGGGAAACCACATCGTTGGGCCTGTTTTTTTAAATACCAACTTAACCGGTGAGGTGTATCTGCAGATGTTGCAAAATGCAATAGAACCGTTAATCCTTGAAATTTTGGAAGATAATCAAGATGAATTCGACATTTTGGAAATAACATTCCAACAGGATGGTGCTCCTCCACACTATTACGGTGCAGTAAGACGGTATTTGGATGAAGAATATCCTGGTAGATGGATTGGACGACGAGGTTCAATGGAATGGCCGCCTCGATCACCGGACCTCACACCTTTAGATATTTTTCTGTGGGGGTATCTTAAATCGAAGGTTTACGCCACTCAGCCTGACAATATTGATGTTTTAAAACAACGTATTGTTACAGAATGTAGGGCTATTTCCGCAGACACATTTGAAAAAGTACGAGAAGAGTTTCGCAATAGGATGTTTTACTGTCAGGAAGTAGATGGAGCTCACTTCGAACAATTACTATAAGTAGGTACTGATTCTTGAATCTGTAATTAAAATTATTATCCAAGTTTACTGATTACTGATTTAATCCATCAAAACTACCATAAATACAAACGATATTAGTATCATTGAATACGTTTTTTCGATACCTTTTAAAAGAGGTGTAGCTTGCCATAGGGTTTCATTTAAAATTATTGGTCACAATGACCTTGTGACGTCATCTTTGACGCATACGTCATCTATGATCACTAGTAGGGAAGTTTACAACCCTTAATATTCAGTTACGAAATTTCACTAGTTTATGTATAATCGTTAAAAAGATAAGAGGGGGGAGGGGACTTTTGAATAGCACTGTATAATGTATACGTGTGGATTGAGCTAAGAACAGTTACGTAGGCTTTTCCAAGTAGCCTTCGAATATTAGAAGTTACAGAAGTAGACAATGAACATCATCTTATCTGTGACTCATTTAATATGTGCTCAATTTAACCAGTTATAATTTTAATATGCAAATTATTAATTCCTACTAAGACTCACAATTTTGTGACTTAATTTAAACTCTTGAAAGTAAGTCAATTTAAAATAAGTTATAATAAAATATTATGATTTGTAAAATTCCGCTTGTAATTAAATTGGTTAACTTTGTCTGTAAATAAATATGCTACCCAAATTATTTGCTGTTTTCATTAAGGAATGCCTTAAAATTTTCTGTATTGAAAATAAATATGCAATAAATAATATAGTCGTACAATTGGTGTATTTTCCAAATATACAGCATGTTTCAGGCTACGGGGCTACTCCGGGCCCCGTAGCTATACAAAAGTATAAAGGGGGACGACGGGGGACGTAATTTTTTGTTTGTACTTAAAACACATTTGAATGAACACATTAGTTCAAAGGAAAGTGTCGGAGAAGGCCGTAGTACATACCAAAAGTTTGCATGAATATAATTATCGCAACGGAAATGAAATAAATCAAATAAAGGTCAAATACAAATATACATTTGAACTAAGACTATGTACCTACTCGTTCATTACACACTGTGTACACCGTATTTTGATTAAAATTTAAAATTTAAATTTTTTTCCATTTTCAATATTCTCATGTTGTACCATCAAGAAAGAATGTAAAGAAACGCACGACATTAATATGCCCCTCTAAAACATAGTCAAAAATAAATTAATCTTTTAATTTTGCTATACTCCTGATATCAAAATATATGTATATGCCCTCTAGTGATCAAAAGCCTAATTAATCCAAAAGCTGTGAATACTATATTACCTATAATTCACGGGAATGTGGCTCATTACATCATTCCTTGAATGTACATGGCCCCCAATGAAATGAAAGCATTGCGCTTCCTCCAGTCGCCGCAAATCGTGCAAGTTCAAAGGCCCAAATTCTTCCTCCGCTCTCTCCGTACTATTACTTAATTTGGAAATTTTCCGGGCGGCAGATTAGATCGCGGAAGTCTACTAACGGCCGATACCGTCAATGGCTCTTCTCCCTTCGAAATCCTAATTGATATGGTACTATACTCACCTCGCTATCGTTGCTGTGCAATTTGAGCACGTAACCGGGTAGCAGGTCCTTCCTAGCGTTGACGTCCTTGAGCGCCAGATTAGCTGCAGGCATGCACGCCTGGCCACCCTGCCAGCCGCCTTCCCCCGCGATGGGGAAGATGCCGCCGATGTGCAGGACATTTCCATCTCCATCACTCACGCAGGCACAGATGCAACCGAGAAAGAATATTATCGCCGCGTCGATCCATCGTGGTTGCCAGTACTAGAAATAAAATAGACGGTTATAGGCAATTTTTGTAATAAATTATAATAATAGTAATAATAATGTGTTTGTTGCCTAAAAGAAAAAATCCATTTATAGAATAAAAATATTGAGTATACGAGGGTGGTCTGAAAAGTTTCCGACCTAACAAAGATACAAAACATTTTTTCTTCAAATTTATTTTTATTTTTCTACATAGTCTCCTTGTAAGTCTACATCCTTCTCCCAGCGATACTCCTATTTCTTTAACACATCAAAATAGTACTCGGTGTTTTTCTCTGCAAAATAATTGTTTACGAAGGCTATGGATGGCCTCCTCATTTGTTCTACAAGTGCAATTTTTAGCTTAGGGAACAAAAAAAAAGTTACTTGAGATATTCTGGGTAAATTCTGCTAAAGTTGTAACTATGAAGCGTTTGGCTACCAACACATGTTAATTAGGACATAAAACGGGTTACGTATCAAGATAAATGTGGGTGTATAATGACATTTAGAAAACTTGAAAGATTTTACAGAATAGTGATAAAGCCACCACTTTTTATATCAGATCGATTACCACTTTTTAGTATATGGCAGTTTTTTGCTACCTTTCAAATCTCAGGAAACGTGTGTGTGTAGAGATTAGATTAAATAAAATGAGAAGTCACTCTATTAAAGCTCCTGAGTAATATTTAACAAAAAAAAAACTCGGGATCTACTGAAAATTAAGAATTACATTATTTCATGTAGAAAATTGGTAACACATTGGCAAACATCCCCCTCTTTAAAATTTAGAAAAGACCTACCTCTTCTAAACGTTAAAGGAGGGGATGTCTGTTGAGGGATGTCCTATCGTCTCATTATTCATCTTCTTTAATCTACTCAACTTTACAGAAAAACAATGACAAAATTGATGAAATATAACATAGTACGTTATTTATTATAGATAATTTGCAATAAAAAATGAATGAAATTATTTAAGAGGCATGTCTTTAAAGACATTTCTTTATTTTTTTAAAATATATTATGTATTACATTTCCTGTCAACTCTATTCTACTCTATCCTCCTGTTATATAGTCAGTAAAGGTTTAAAAAAAAGCAATAATTACAGAAATAAATAGTGTACTCAAAATAATATGTATTAGTAAATTACGTTGAGAGGGACAATATACTATTCCAATGATAATTGTAAATTATATTCTGCTTATCTTAAATTAAAAATGGATGTGGATATTTTTTACTTAATTTTTATATCTAAAAATTACATAAATTAATAGATCATTCAACATACACATGATATACTTTGTTCTCCTATATAGCAATTAACTTACTTTATTTTGGTAGACATTTAAAATATAATAGAGAGTTGGTCCTTGCAATGTAAATGAGATTTAACCGTTTTATATACCGAATTTTTAGTTATTTAAAATTTCATAAACCTGCAAATTTTCTTATCCAAGAAGGCTACAGGTTTAAAAACTGGAATATACTCCGCACATCAACTTACCACTTCATCCAGTTCCTTGTACAGTAGGGATATATTTCACTGTTTATACCTCAACTACTCAAGGCATCATACAAGTAAACAAGAGTGAGAAAAAGGGAACACTGACAATGAGTTATGCTGCGTGTCTAATTCTTAGATTTATTTAAGTAGCCTCGCTTTTCCCTGAATCCCAAAAAAACTGAATAATTGACCCTACGCTAAGAAAGCGCCAGGGAAAGCACAACATTACATTTCTTCCCAGATCGTGCATTAATAAAATAAGAGATGAGTGAATTGGTAAACGATTCAAATCAACTAGCTGCAATGAATTATTCGAATACTAGGAGAGAATTAATACTGAATCTTGAATATTATATGAAACTTCAGATGATAAATATTTAAGATATCGGTAAACTGGCAGAAATAAGATCGCTTAAGCTATAAATAAAAAATATGCCACTGTGTTGGAAATTAACTAAGCATAATTAAAATATCTATATTTATTAAACGGCTATTTTCGTGTGTGTGTCATGAAATTTTTAGGTCGATGTTCGAAATGCTTTTCAATCGAATTTCGGTATTTTGACAAAATCAATATAGTAAATTGACCCTTGCGAATAACGAAGTAACTTTTGTTTTTTGATACGAAGCCTCTAAAGGCGTGTTGCGGAGGTTCCTTCGATATGAGCAAGGTGGCGGCGCAATATTATTGCGATTTGCTTACTTGTATTAATATTAGTGATCTAGAATAGTAAAATTAAGAAATAAGTTAACATACTGCATTCCTAACACTGACCTACTTTTTCACAAAATACGAAAACACCATACACTACATTCGACGTGCGTTTCGCCAACAAAGTTGGCATCATCTGGAGATGTTTAAAACTCATTTTGCATTACTTACCTCTAAAAAGAACCTAGATGAGATTGTTGCAAGTATCAATTCAACATCTTCCTGATTCTTCTACAGGATTTGTGAGAGAAACTTGCAGGAATCAAATCTCCACAAATATTATAAACAATAAAAAGTCAAAACGAGCTTTAGTCATTTCAAGATGATACCAACTTTGTTGGCGATATACGCGTCGAGTGTAGTGTATAGTGCTTCAGTGTTTTGTGGAAAATTAAGTCAGTGTTGTCTTCACACCAAAGGTTCCTACCTACTCCAGTACATATTGTATTCCTGTTATTTCTCAAACGTGTTCCAAAAATTTAATCAAGTTGCCCCATTCTGCTGATACTACAAGTCACCTGGATACATTTTTAAATCGTTTTTGTGATAAAACAATAATATGAGGTTAGTATATAACAATAGTTTATAACTAGAAGCACCCGATTTTATCAAAGGGGGATTACCGCCGTATACGTAAACACACGTGGGGACGGTGAGTCGGCAAATCAGCTTCTCCGCTTGCTTTTAAAACAGTTATTAAATATATGTTTAGTGATATATTGTGCGTTTCGATACGATTTTTAATTAATGCAGTGCTAAAAAATGACCACTCACGAATAAGTAAATAAGTTTATATGGGAATTTACAACAATATGCGATGGTGCAGAAATATGTCTAGTTTGCAATAACGGCCGAAACAGGCTGTAGTGTAGTTTGTCTATAATTATATTTCTACAATATCATTGATCCTGAACGAATATATGCAATGTAGTAAAAATTATTGTGACCTCTGTTCAGTATTATGTTTCATGAAACATTAATAATGTCTGTTCCATAGTTAATTTAATGGTATCAGAATCAAATTATTATTAAAGATTGGATATAACTTTGCTGCTCTTTCTTATACATACATCTACTTTAAACTTTGCTTCATATTTTTAAGGGCACTCTCCTTTATTAAATCGTAATTAGACTTTTTCATAAAACAAGCAATCTGCAATAAAAAAAAATATTATACGGTCCATTTATTTTAAAATTAGGCCATTATTAACAGCCTTCATTAATCACTTCGATATAAGTAGGGAAGTTTTTGCGACGCAGGGGTGATTTGCTCTCTCTCATTAGCATTATGTACAAACTTTGCTGCTCTTTAATGGATGAAGGGTTGTTCAACCGATATCGGTTTTTGACCTTATATAAAATGTATTGCTAAAATCCCTTTTATTGACTTGCTGGTTAACGAGATTAAGTATTAATGCAAGCTAGGAAATCTAATTAGTGGTCATTAATTAAATTGCTGTTAAGTGGTCACTAGAGCTTTTCGGCGGGGAATTGCCGGACGTAAGTCGGTGTATCAGCATCTCCACTCAATCGATTGACTTTCTCAGTAGCTGTCAAACATCTGTTTTGTGGTGAACTATGCATCTTGGTACAAATGTTTTTGAATTGCCAAGTATGATCTATTTAAAAAAAAATAAAACCCGCCACGGGTAGGATTCGACATCTGTCGATGACTGTCTGATTAATTTACTTAAGTGGTTTTAAAAATGAGCACAAATGGTGAAATTTACATACTGTTTAACTAGAAATAGACCAAATTTTATTATATTTTTAATATCAATTAATCTCCAACATGGAAAATTTTCTATAGAACTTATAACGTCAGAAATTTTTGAGAAAGTCAATTGGTTATAAACCGGTAGCTAAACAACTTCTGAAGATAAACTATAGAGTTTACTGTCATGTGTACTGTTATAATCAGTCAGAATATTGTTTATGTACTGCTCGTCAAGAATAAGAGAAAGTGTGAGATTTTCTAGGTTTGCGTAGAAGAAAGAGTGAGACAGTATTCGGAGGGAACAGGATGTACTATACATGAGGCCAGATCGAACTCTGCGTACATTCACATTCAATACATATTCATCAATTTTCACTCTGCAAAGATCTCAATTGAATTATAGACCAGCCTGTTTAACTGTGCACCTCGTGGGCGGTCCGATACCGCAGTTTTGAGACTTCTTCCTATTCTTGATGAGCTGTACCGCTTCGCATTAACGATGATATTGAATAAAATGGTCCAGACTATTGTTCTGTAAGAAACTGCCATCAAAACATAAATTTTGTGGTAAAATAGTTAATAATCAACAAAAGTAAGCAGATTCTTAGTGGCACAAATGAATTTTTTGAGAAATTATGAACTCTGAAAGATTAAATTATGTTTACTCTGAATGAAAATGTCCATTTAATCATCATCATTTATTAAATTATCAATAAACCACAGAAATACTCATGTAATCTGACAGAAAAATGTCTTGATATTATCGTATCTTATGCAGATGCTTCTTCTTTACAATCACTTCACATGTTTCATTATAAAGTTAAATTTATTGAGATATACCTTTGTACTATTCCTTTAATCGCTATTTGCTAAATAAAAACCCTCTTATCTTGCCGATAAACTTAACAGTCTACCTGAGCTTAGCTATAAATACACGCTACGGTATGTTTTGAGAATTTTTATTTGGCAAATAACGATGAAATAAACTATGCCTAGTGAGATGACTGTTTCGCGGGCTTTTATTCCATGTTGACGAACGTCACTTAAAACTTTTTTGTGGACAATCGATTGGCTTTCTAGTTTTATATGGGTGAGAGCCAGTTCTTTGAAACACGCCAGTATAGTTTTTGTGAATAAAAAGGCTTTGGTATTATTGGTAGGAAATCTAGGACGGTTTACTCTTTTTAATATGCAGTTTCTGCCCCCTGTTATTGATGGAACAGAGGTATGCTGAATAGCTAACCGTTAATTGATGAATTAGGACAGAGAAATAGCCTTCGGAGGTGGGAAAGCCCCCGTGTCAATCGCAGAGATAGGTGGAACAAATATTCACCCAGAATTGTAAAATTCCTTGTATATTCTTATAGCAGTCAAGTGTAATTTTAAATAGAATCGTATAATCATTTTATACAGACTAAATAGGCATAGATGTAACTTTTGAAGTAGAAATCGTTCAATTCAACAGACGTTTTATGATCTTCGACAGTGTAAAGTCACCGGGAGTATTAACATGGCCACTGTTTGACAAATTTGAGGGTCAATTAATAAATACCGAAACAAATTACAAATTAGAAAGTTCAATTCATGTAGATAGATTTCCAAAGGTTTTTTTATTCCATATGTTGATGAATGTTATTTACAACTTTTTTAATACAATAACGTAAACAATTGCAAAACACAATGATAAATATTCGGTACACACGCGTGCTGCTTCAGCTGTTAATATATAGCGTCTGCACGCGTACATCTATAACGCGCGCATGCGCGACAATAGGGAGATGCGGATAGCTTAAACTGATGTATATGATGTATAGCTCTCTTTCTCTTTCTCTCTATGTTATATATCTGTGTACTCTGTCTTGTAACGAAGCCTGTGTTTTAGGTATACTAAATGTATAGCTCTCTTTCTCCTTCTCTCTACGTTATATCTTTTTTCTCTCTCGTGTAACGAATGTGAGCATGAAGTAATTTATTTCCATTAATTAGTACGCTTAACTAGGGTTCAGTCATGAACATATTGTGCTATGTGACGAAAATCGCAACAAGACGAAGAGAAACAGAAAAATATGTCATGCGTATACTATCTCATGGCTATATATATTGTAAATGTTTAAATAGATAATACCTTCTGTCCCGAATATGTATTTTATGTATTCAAAAAGTTATATTAAAATGAAATGAATAGGAATATAAGAGGTATAAACCACAATTTGCCTCTATATTTTTTTATCGTGTTACCCCTTGATGGACACCAGCTCTCATGATTTAAAACTGAGCATAAGTGCCTATAAGTTACTTTATGGAACAAATACATTTATACAAATCATTCTATTCATTATGACATACGCAGATTCTATTTTGGTCCCACTGGGGTGAACTGAAGCTAAAAAGGAAAGATTAATTCATTCGAGTTTTGTGTTCGGGAAAGAAAAACTTTACGTATTTCAAACTTCATTGAATTAAAATTCGGCCCAATTAAAATGATTTCCCTATACTGCTCCCCCAAGGGGCGGAGTTGAACTTGGAATAACTAAACTGTATCCTTAAGAATATTTTTTGCCGCCTCGGGCGTTATATTATCAGAACCAAGACGTATTACTTGCGATATTGAATGTCAAGCCCAGGGAATAATTGAATCTCTTAGCTTATTGACGCTGTTGTAGTATAGAATGGATTCTACAAGACCGCTAAATATTTTCAATTTTCTGCTGCTGCCACGTACTCTCCGTTGTAATGAAAGTCGTTTGTATATTTTTCAATGGCATTCAATATTTTATAGTTTATTTCATCGCTATTTGCCAAATAAATAATCTCAAAACATACCGTGGCTTGTATTTATGGCTAAGTTCAGGTAGACTGTTCCGTTCATCGGCAAGATAAGAGAGTTTTTTATTTGGCAGATAGCGATGAAACGAATGGTAGTCTTAAAATATGTCACACTATTGTCGCGTCATATTCTCTGATATGATACGCAAACGATAAGAATTTTATTGACCCGTAATCGGACCATGTTTGAAATGGGTTTATGTGTATGATATTCAGAAATATACTTCATGAAGGAAATTATAGTACTGCAGAGCAAAATTTCTTTAAAAATTTTCTTCAAAGTTTTTTATATCGGATTATTATATATGAAAATTAATTTCTATTGTAACAAAGTTTAGGGTATAATAGATGCATATTGGTATAAATATAAATCACAAAAAATCCTAAGCATATGTGACTGCATCCTCAGTTTATTAGAAGATATGATTATAATTTTTCGGTAATTTCTATAGCAAGATGTGACACACTATGTTATTATGCATATTATACTATTTTTATATTTCCGCACTCAACTATACCAAAGCCAATAAGTAATGTAATTATGTAAAGAAAAATGAAAAAAAAAATTCTAACATTCATTTTTCGCTTTTCAGCCTAAAAATAAAAATAATGGTTTTTAAAAAAAATTTGCTGTGTGTGTCGTTGTCGTCGGTATTTATCCTTGTTAGCACGATAACTAAACTAAATCTTGTCGAATCGATCGTGTTTTGACTGATTCTAATTAGGGACATCTACCAGACGACATATATTGATTTTGAGGTGGATAGGATACACCCCACCCTGTTCATGAGTAATGAGAAAGCATGATGGTGGAATATTTGAAAAAAATTTAAATTAGTAAAACTGTCGCATAAAAGACATATTCTGCATTTATGTGTTGGTTTATTTTTTCTTGGTCACTCAATTTCGAGATAGAGATGTTTTACGTGCGGAAAAGCCCGCTTTAAGGTTTTAAAACTGTTTATTTTAGAGAAGTAGTGCAGTAAGAGGGTTTGTTGGAGAGTTAGATGGAATTAAAAATGGCTGGTCAGTGAAGTATTGCATCACTAGTTAGAGTAGAGAAAGTAAATTTATACATGGCTTGTTTTTTTAATAATTATTTTTGTTTATCTATGACCACAATTGCCGTAAATTATTTAATATTTTAATATTTTTCCAATAAAATTCTAAACTGACAGAATAGAATAAAAATTTATTGACATTGATATACATAGATACATTTGTAGTCACAACATTTAAAAAAGAACACAAAACAAATATAACATAATGGGGTACAAGGAAAACAATCATGGATTTAGTAGCATGCATATAAAGATATTGTACTATGTCTTAAACTTATATTGTTCACGATTTTCGAGTACACCTAACACCAATAGTTAGGAATGAATATTGGCGAATTTTAACGAGGAGGAAACCTTCTTTCCAATTTTGGAGCAGCACACTAGGGGGTTTAAAAATAGAACTACCTAATATTTCTACGAGTAAAGGAACATTAAAATTTCTAGCTTCTTGAGATTGCTTTGCATTTCCTCAAATTAGTCTTTAAACAACATATGCTGTTAATTTGCATAGTCGATAGTTCGTTGTCCGGCATCGGGGAACACGTATTTTCTCCTTATGATTGTTTACATTTTATTGTAAAGCGTGAATTTATTTTAGTTACGTTTTAAGATATTAAGTTAGTGACTGACATAAACTAGGAGTCTATTGTTACACTATCTTTGTAGTAAATGGAGGTTTGTGGAAACTATAGAGCGTTTTGCTACGAATCCATGTTGATTAGGAGATAACAAGGATTGCATACCAGGATAAATGTGGGTGTATAATGACCTGAATGAATTTCGTGAGTGAATTTCGAAAACCTTTGTAAGGTTTTATAGAGTTATAATTGGGTGATTATTTTTTATGTCATACGGATTGCCACTTATTAATTTATATTAATTAATGTACTACAATTATATTAATATAGAGCAGACCCTTGCTACGTTCCAGTTTTCAGGAAACGGATGGGTTCAGAGTATCAGATTTAGTAAAATGGGAAGTGGCTCTGATAAAGTCCCTAACGAATCTTTGACAAGAAAACTTGAGATCTGATTGTTCCCACAGGCCATTTTTTTTAAGTTTTGACAATGCTTGACGAATACCCATTTCTGTAAATTTTACTACATTGATACAGGTTGAGTTACTGCCCGAACACATATTTGTTGCCTACACATCGTTGGTGGAAAATGCACTGGAAGAATGTCTTGCAAATCCATTTACTATTTTCGTTGAAGTATAAAACAATTACTCATCGAAGAAAACCGTTGATGGAATACGCGTTGAATTCTTCTTTCTCTGACATAAGACAAATAATCTTTGGAATCACTTTTAAAGTTTTGTTGAATATAGGTATATTAAGTAGTTAGAATACGCATCAACTATTTGTGCTTTAATCGTAATCTCTTGAATTCAATGAGATCAGTTAAGCATTTTCTTAAATTTGTTGAGATTGCTTTCAATTTGATATTGCTAATTATTTCAAAAGTACACAACGTTGGATATTTGCCTTTAAATTTTGTATATACAGGGACAAACTCATCAAATAAATTATAATTTTTTACATAAAATGCTTAAAAAAGAGAGTATTTAGAAACTCCCCATTGCTATGTAGTAAAGCACGATATAGCCCGGGAAAATTGGCTTTCTTAAAATTGTATGTTTTATTGTCAGAATTCGCAGAGAAATTAGAGGTACTAACCTCAATGTTTATTAATAGGGAGGGTTGATAACTATCCTCTTTAACTATGTTATAATTCTAATCTATGTAACTATAGAATATATCTATACAATACATTTAAGATTGGAGATGCATAGATCTAAGATTCTGTTATTAGAATTAAGAATTAAATTAAACTGTTGAAAGTTATTGAGCTGTAAAAAAATTATCATTACTTTAGTCCTAAAGTCGTGAATATATGGAGTAATGAAATGTGAAATATTAAAATCACCCACCAATAACACATTTTTAACATTAGTGAGGATAAGTTCAAAATTTTCCACAAATAGTTCTAGATCATTATTGTTAACTTGTGGTGGAAAATAAGTTAAAAATACATGCAAACCAAAATTATCTCATACTAATTTACAACATATTACATCAATAAGTGGCACAAGATTATTAACGTTTTCAATATTTATTAGAGTTACACTGTACTTTTAATTAAATGCCATCAAAACACCACTACCACGGGCTGTACCTATATGTCGAAAAAAGTAAGAACTAGGAACAATTTCATTACTAGATATGTCTTCTTTTAATCAAATTTTAGCAAGTGCAATGCAATCATAGTTAATGTCACAAACACATGTATAAACACTTTGAATTTTTGTGTTGAGCCCTCTAATACTTTGAAAATATAATGTTCGGTAATGTAATATAAGTTCGGTGTTTCTGTTCGACGTTATTTGTTTGATACGGTAATACGTAGCTGAAAATTGTTTATTTTCATGTGGAGGTTGATTAACTTTTATATTGCTTAAAGGAGAAGGTATAAAAGGGTTTATGTTGCTAAACTTAAAAAAAGGATCAGGTGATGTATACTTAATTTTCTATTTCTGGTTCGCAATTTTTTTTTACATTCACGGCATTCTTTTACGATATTCCTCGTAATTAAAGACAATATCGGCATACTCATCACATGGGTAATGAATATTGAATAAAATTAGCACGCTGATATTAATTTACATTGGCGCACACGCCATTAGTTTAAAAATAATTTGTTTGTTGTTGTTTGGCGTTAGATCTCACGTAAAAACTGTGACTATATTAAATTACTTTATCGTGCATTTTAGACGTAAGTGAGACGGGTCTTCTTTAATAACCGTTGGTTTGAAAGTGACTGTTATAATTAAATCATTTATTCCAAGAAGAATTCTGTAATTCAACTGTGCAGCGCGGATAGATCCCATTAAGGAATAGAGAGCTTTGTCTCAATCTCAATTTGGTAAATTAACTCCGCCAAATGTCTCTCGTTCCAAACCGCCATTTGTTAATTAATACACTTTTGTGTATACGCAATTCAATCTGCTCTCTCCTTTTTTTCGCCGTGTAGCATTACTTCAAAGACTAATTGCGAGTGTATTCAAAATAATTACTTTTTAACTAAATTATAAGATCGGCTCGGTCCGACCATCCGTTTGAATTAATTCCAAGTTTTTAGGAACTTTTTTTACAATATAAGCGCGAATCCATTGATATCAACTTTAATTAGTTGGATTTTTAAGACGTTATGCAAATATAAAAGGCCGAGAGAAATGCTCTGCGGAGTAAAAAAGCTTTAATTATGGTTTAGTTGAATACGAGCAAAAGAGGGAATTTCTTTTTGGCGCATAATTAAGTGAAGTTGGGTGAATTTGAATTCAACGAATATTTTAAGCGATGGGTACTTATTTTTTTCTTACTTAGGATATTTATACTTACGATAAAATACGTACGCACGATTCACTACTAGGTACAAAAGCAGATGTTTTATGGATGCCCCCTATGTGACATGTAAGTAAATATAACATGTATTCTAACCATGCCATTATGGAAAAAAAAACTACGGTTTATTAATAATTACCAGCACAGGATACTTCAAAAACAGAGTATCTACAGTCAAAGGCACAGGAATCAATGAATACTCAAAAATAAATATAATATTCTCTTTCTACTCATATTTCTCTATTATATATGTTATCGTTAATATGTAATTATATCTGTATTACTTTTCCGCACTCAACTACAAGGTGGGCCATGGGAACGGGAAGTTTTGAAAATGTTGTTATTTCGTAATTAAGCATAGGTTGCTGTGGATTTGCTTGTCACCTTATCTGTCATCTTATGCCATTTAGTAATCATGGAACAGTGGTCTGGTGAACAACGTTCGTTTGTGATTAAATCTTACTACAAAAATCATGACTGTGTGGTCTCAGCACAGCGTTAATCTCGAATTAATTTCAATATTCCTCGTCACGGAACAGTTCCATCTACCCATGCCATAAAGGAATGTATTCGTGAATTTGAAGAAACTGGATCAGCTATAGATGTCAAACATAAGGGACCAAACAGAAGCGTCAGAAGCCTTGATAACATTGATTGCGTTAGAGCAGCTATAGAGCGCAGTCCAAAACGTTCAAGTCGAAAACAAAGCCAGGCTTTGGGTTTATCTAGGACCACTTTTCTTCGAACTTTGCACAAGGAACTCCATTTCCGTCCTTACAAAATTCAGATCGTCCAAGCACTGAAACCAGCAGATCCCCCTGTTCGCCTGTATTTTGCTGAAACGATGTTAGAGCAAGAAATTGATGTTCACAATTTATGGATGTCTGATGAAGCATATTTCCATTTATCCGGCTATACTAACAAACAAAACTGCCGTTATTGGGCTTTGGAAAATCCACAGGAACTTCACTAACAGCCGTTACACAGCCTGAAGGTAACAGTATGGTGTGGAATGTCTTCAGTGGTAATTATCGGTCCTTACTTTTTTGAAGATCAGAGTGGAAATTCTTTGACAGTCAATTCTGCGTGCTATATTGAAATGGTTAATCAGTTTCTGACACAGCACTTGAACATGTTTCCACAGAACAACCCAAAGAGTTGGTTCCAGTAAGGTGACGCTACTTCTCATACCGCAAGAACATCAATGGATGCTCTGCGAACATTGTTTCCAGGTCGCGTTATTTCCAAACGCGGGGACATTCAGTGGCCCCCAAGATCGCCAGATCTAACGGCATACGACTACTCTTTGTGAGGTTACCTAAAAAGAAAGGTTTTTATTGATAAGCCACGAGATACTCGGGAGCTCAAAATGAAAATTAGTGAAGAAATTGCTAACATACCATTGAATATGCTACGTCGCGTTATGCAGAATTTCAACGTTCGACTTCAAGAGTGTGTGGAGAGAAGAGGACGCCATTTTCACGGCATAATATTTAAGAAATAAAAATGGCACACAATTATCTTTTTATAGTTATACTTTATTTTAATTAAATACAGTTACTTTCTGGATTACATTGTCTTAAAATCTTCCCGCTCCCGTGGTCCACCTTGTATAAGCGAAAAAGTTATGTAATCGTGTACAAAAAATTTCTACCGTTTATTTTTCGCTATTCGGCCTGACAACAACAAAACAATGGTTTTTAAACCATTTTGTGTGTGTATGTGTCGTTGTTGTTGTCGTCATTGTCGTTGGCATTAATAACATTTCTTGTTAGCACGATAACTCAACTAAGTTGTGTCGGATCAACCGGGTGTTGACTAATTTTGATCAGGGACGTCACCCAGATGACACATATTGATTTCGACGTGGATAGAATACACTCTACCATGTTCATGGGTTATGAGAAGCACAATGGTGGACTATTTGAGAAAATTCTTTTGTTAGCACGATCACGCAATTAAATCGTGTCGGATTGATCGGGTCTTGACTGATTCTGATTAGGGACATCTACCAGACGACATTTATTGATTTTTAGATAGATAGAATACACCCCACCCTGTCCATGGATCATGAGAAAGCATGAGGGTGGACTATTTGAGAAAAATTGAAAAAAATAAAACTGTCGCATAAAACACATATTCTGCACTTATGTGTTGGATTATTTTTTCTCGGCCACTCAATTTCAAGATAGAGATGTTCTACGTGCGGAAATGTCTAAAACTGTTTATTTATTAATACATATATTTACTGTTAATATAACTACCATTACCATCTTAATTTTTGTTCTCAAATGGATATAGTCTCACATAATATCCGTTAATGTCACTGACATCTCTTCCCATAAACAAACATCCACTTGAAATGTGCAAATAGGAATATTTGTATATTTTAGGGGAGTAGCTGTTTGTAGAATAGATTAAAAGACCCATCATAGTGAAACTGATCTTGATAATAGTGGGGATTTACTTTTACTCTTTAGCCAATCCATAATCAGGGTATTGGATAAAAACTATTTGAGATATATTATGTCTATTCTGTATAGACCTTTTAAACCCATTTTAATGGTCTAAAATGTAGGCGACTACTGAATTCCATTTGTTCATTATTTACGATAATATAATATAAATAAAATAATGTAAAATCGGAAGCAAATGTTTATTCTTGACATAAAGATAGTTTAGTTTTTGTTATAAAAAGAACCTAGTATAGTTTATTCCTATGCCAAAAATGTATTCAATCTTGTATTACTTGCGATCAATAAGGTCTCAAATAATTCACACGATAATGTTTTTTTCTATCGAAGAAAGAAAATAATTCCTGAATGTTAAACAGGAGAATTTGCTCTATTCTATCAATGAGCGCTTTTATAACACCAATTTTCGAGTCTAGTACATCATGGAACTATTGAGAAAAGTTGGTGAAGTTGATTCCCTCGAAAATAGATAATATAAGAAAATACGTACCGGAATTTCTCGATTCTTAGAAATTGATGTAACTCAATGTAGAAGTATTACCTAGCCATATCAAGAATATGGAGTGCCCAGGATTTCCCATCATAGAGTCATTAAGCTTAACAGATTCCCTCCAAAATTGCTTTATTCTTCATCTTCTTCCTTCTTCTAAAGTAGGTCTATGACCTGTTCCTCTTCGATGAATATCATCGGTACTATGAGCTGGATCTGTTTTTACAGAAGGTAGGCAGCTAACCTGGCCCTCTAACTCTCCTCTTTCTTCCGGGCTTGGGACCGGCAACAGTACTATTGGGCTACTCAATCCACCCAGCAGCACTGCAAGTTGTAACGACAACGGTCACGGTGTTTTCAAGCGGTAACCCAGCCAAGTGCTAACTGCGCCTGAGGTTGATTGACATCGGTGATCGGACGTGGATCAATGTTCAACATGAGATGGCCGTTGCCACTTTATACATGTGCTAAATCGGGATTACTGCAATATATTCACAGTTCTGCAAGTTCATGGCTGACCGTATTTGAGAAAACCAAATATTGTGTATAAAATCTGCTACAGAAGTCTACAACAGTTACGGCTCAGCTACATCTATTCCTGAGCTAAGGATTCAATGAAGTGATATAATGGAGTAGCCGGATCGAGTACCATATTAGATACCACTAGATTTCTTTGAATAGGAACACTTGAAATTAAAATATAGAAGAAAGCCAGTAAAGTGTAATCTATAAGATTTCTATGCATTAAGTCGTATCGTATAGAAATATCAACGAGTAATATCAGGTATGTTAGATTAAGTTCTTGCATAGATCGAACAAGGATTGTGCTACTAGAAGCTGATAGTAGTAATTTTGAATACTTGTTTATATAATATTTTACATACAGTAAGTACACGTTTTTGCAAGAAGAATCTTCGATTGCTTTTTTGTTTACTTTCTATACCTTTTTCTATTTCCTTTAGGATCATATGGATGAGATGTATTTCTGAAACAGGTATCATTATCAAATCACCCGATTATGAATAGGATAATGAGCAAAAGTAAACAACTGCCGTTATTTCGTTGTTCAGAGTTCTTTTAAATGATCGATAGAAGTATCGGTCGACTTCTGTTCCTATTTGATGAGCATTTATTTCTTGGAAGGGGTACCGGTTACAGTGACAGTACAAGAATATAGTACATTATAAGAAGATACTTTATATTTCCAGTTGCATTTATTTTTATGGTTGCAAAGTTTAGCTCAGAGCTACTCTCAGATCAGTCACGAAGATACACATAGATATTCCCAGGTCAGTGATGTGGGAATCGAGCCCACGCCCGGATTACTTCAAGTCGAGAATCTAGGACAGCTCCAAGTGATTCTTCGTATTGTAACCCCGGATCAATCCAGGGAACTGGAAGAATTTCTGCGAAGTAACTATGGAACAATTTAACTTCAGAAGATTTGGCCATATCTCCATATCAATCCGGATTTGAATTAGAAGTTAAGTAGTTTTTGTGAAAAAAGCCACCACTCGATGTTGAACCCGTAATATCGAAGTGAAAGGTCGAAGCATGGTTTACTACACCGACTACCAGTTACACATAGTTACATAGTTACACATAGTTACATAGTGGTGTAAAATAGTTACACCACTCGACTGACCTATATCTAGTAAGTATTTACTAATCCACATTCCTAAATTCTTAAAGTTATCGATTTGTAGAATCTTAATTAGAGTGCCGTCATAATTTATTATCAATGAAACATTATTTGGAAATTTAGTTCAACTTGTAACAAATGAATTATATATAGTTTTCTTAAAGTTGGTACTTCATAATGTGTAATCGATTTAATTGAGTACATGTATTAAATAAATTTCTGTCATACTTAACAAACCATTACTGTATCTGCGATCTAAAATATAGTATCATAAGCAAATCCAATGGCGAATCCACAAATAGGTATTGAAAGTAAATTATTAATGTACACGTTAAATAGTACTGGCAAGCAACGCTATCCCTTGAGACACACCCAATTTAACAGTTTGAAATTCGCTGAAATTATTTATAATCTTTACACACTGTTTTATATCTGTTAATGTGTTAACAATTTATAATGCTACTACTGACGTACACTTTCAAGCACTGATAATAATTTAGAATGACTAATAGTGTCCAAAATAGATCTACAGTGATACATACAATAAACAAGCTTACTAACACTGGAAGCTTTATATTCACAAACAGTATGTGAAAGCGTTAAATAGGTATGTGTGTTAATTAAGAAAAGTGTAGAATTGAGTGAGAAAAGCTATGAGAAGGGGATGGAAACTAGGAGCAGAGAGGTTGTCCACGCAATATGGCTGCAGAACATAATAATATATAGCTGCTATATTAACTTAACTAAATTTAACTTCAACTGGAAATTTGTATGCAGTGGTGCACCACGTATTAACAAAATACCTTAATATGCGGAAGTGCCTGAAGAGGTGAGTACGTGGCGACGCATTTCACACTACATAAATACATCAGTAATGTCTTTCTAGTCTATGACAATTCCATTGTTAGAGTTTTTGCCCCCCAACTGTATTTTACCTTGAAACAAACCTCCTTATTCCCCATATATTAGCACCCTAAACTTGACTGCTTCTACTATTTAAAGTGTTCATTAACCCATAATTAGTTTCAGAACTACCTAGATGTTTGCACTATGTTAATAATTCCTAGTCAAATTGAAATAACTCAGGAACTTATCAAGGATTATGTGAATGGAATCTGCAATTAATCCTTATAATTATGTTTATTAAATAGTTACCTAATTAATAGAGTGCTTTACACAGATCATCACAAGGATAAAAATTATATCTACTAACAGAGAAACATAACTTTGATTAAGATACATGCCATTACACATGTTATTAAAATTTAAAAATATTTTATTTTATTTCTACTGTAGCGATTTCAATTACAGGTTTGTTGAAAATTCCATCAATCTATCCCGATATCGTAATAATCGAGAACAACTTGTTGCTATATATTTTACGACTTATATGTATCCAATAAATTGGTTAACGGTGTTCTTCTGTTTATAAAGAAAATTCTTTTCCAGATAAATTTATATCGTCGAAAGATTGATTGAAATATTACATCCAATTACGCAACACAAAAGCTACTATAAATATTTAACGGTTTGTTCATTGATGAAATATTCAATAAATAATTATGAAATTCTTGTATTTGCACAATTGTAGCATTTCCTATATTACAAATGATGTAGCAAGTTATAAATTGAATATAATATCAATGTTATATAAAATTCTTCAATTAATATTGTCTAAATAGTAAAAACATTGTTCCCATGATTCATAATACACTAAGTGAAGGATAACATTTAATCGTTATTGTAATTATCATGTAATATCATGTGTCCTTTCGTAGCCTATCGTCAATTATAATTACTGTATTTAAACCATTTTCATGGGCGGTCTGTGAAGAGTGTAGAGAGAGACAGTACTTTTTTGTTTCATAAAACTTCAAGAAGACCCTCTAAAAGTGAGGATTATAATTATTGTATTACTCAGATTTATATTAAAAATCTTCCAAATTATAAAACTCATATAAAATTGTTTTTCAAAATATTATAAATGGTCGATATAAAAATTAACATAAAACATAGAATTTTCCGCATTTGTCTTGAAATTTCTAACGCAAGAAACTAGGAGAAGTAAATGAGACAAAACAAAAATTACAAGGGGAAAATATATATGGTAATACTAAACTATACATGAAGAATTAATATGTAAAAGGAAGGAAAAATTTAGTTTTAAGGAGAGAGATTCAGGGAATTACGATAGGCCATATCTAAAACATGGATCTGCTTCACTGGTAGTCAACTTAAACTAACAGTAAGATTAATGGAAACAATGATATGATTTCTGCTCTTTAAGAGAATAGTAGTTCTTTAATACATAACATGAGCAAAATGCAGTATAGTTTAACAACATTCCAGCATAGTATCACAGATAAGCAAATTATTTCTTAAATTACAAAACTAAACTCATTTTAATACTAAATGATAATATAAACGAAAGCCTATAGAAATGGAGAGACTGCTGGGCACTTGAATAAACATTTTTAACTAGTAAATGAAAGAAAACACTTGGTAGGTTTCACAAAAATTGCAAACTATATTTTTAAAAATTGTTTCGACTTTTATGTCATTCTCAAAGAATAACAAACTTTTACTTTTAGAAGACTGTTACTCTTTGAGAATGGCGCAAAAGCTGAAACAATTGCTAGAAATATAGTTTGCAATTTTTGTGAAACCTACCAAGTGTTTTCTTTAATTTACTAAACTAAAGTATATTAATAATATTGGCCCAAAATTTGCGAATTAACCGTTACGGATACTATGCAGATGGATAAGATAACACACACCAGCTATGGACCTAGGAAATTAACTAAAGAACTAATTTTGGTACGCGGTCACTTATAATTTTAAAACCAACATAAAGAAATCACAAATCACATTAACTAGGGACATAAAAATAATTTTGGATACCGTTACAGAACATCATATAAAATAAAAGCAATATTTTAACACAAATTATTCTTGAATTAATAATCCTGAAAGTCATTAGACTTTCAAGATTAGGAAACTTGAACTTGATTAGGAAATTATCAAAACTTATACATCATACTGAAATTATATTAGCTAATATTACTTTTCATAACTTCTTTTTAAATGAAATGGCATATTCGTGACTTTTCAGTGCTGAGTATTGAAATGGTATGAAGTATGTATATTTCTATTTATCATCTACCTGGGGAAAAGTTTCGTCGAAAAGTATAAGTTAAACTTGGTAAAAGTTTATATCTCAAACTCTACAAAATCTTTCTAACATGAAACTAATCGATATTTATTAGTTTGATATATAACGACTGGTAGTGTATAACGTTTATATGTGCTTACAGATACAGTTGCCTTTAAACCATTGTGTTAGTGCGATGAGACCTAAAGAGACTTTCATTTCCAATATTTCTCTGAATGCATCATTAATGCATCTCAGTCACAAAAGCGAAAGGTAGATACATGGTGGTAAACAAGTTGAGTAATTACCTAATTAAGTAGATACCTTAATTAAGTAAATACCTGGTTTCAATTATTTATCTCTGACGTAAATCATCTCGTTCTTGTTTACATTTGTTCATTAAATAACATGAGTTTTATTCTTAATTCAATGGAAGATGTTTAAAGAATTTATAGTTTATTATACAATGAAAAAATATATGGCTCAAACATGTTTCTGTTGATGGTTTTAAATTAATTAATAATGCTTAAATCAAGGAAGAAGATAAATAATTGGTTGATCTTTGCTCATCTGGATGGATGATACATTATACCAATCTACTGTTAATAAAATATTCACTATGAGTAATATATCTATATAATGTTTATGTATTTGCACTGAACAGAATTTATCCAGAACAGAGTTTGACTCGCTGAAAATATAATAGTATATTTTCTACTAAATGATAAATCATTAAACTCTGATTCACTTAAATAAACTCTTCTTTAGGTAACACAAGAACTTACTAAAGCTATCCATCCCCGTTAGGTAATCATATAGACATGCATGAACGGTACAAATTAGTAACATCAAGGATAGATAAAAATGTGAGATTCTCTAGGTATGCCGAGAAGAGAGGCCGAGGCAGCATTAGTAGAGAAAGGATGCATTTACGCGCGGCCAGATTGAATTCTGTGTACATTCACATTCAATATATATTAATCGATATTTACTCTGCAAGGGCCTCAATTTGACAGTATAACAACCAGGCTTTACTGCGTACTTCATGGGCGGTCCGATATCGCAGTTTTGAAACTTTTTCCTATTCTTGATGATCTGTCTGTTTCTCTAAACTAATGAACTGCGTTGAAGATATTGACACTATTCACCATCAATATCGGTCCTGCAACTATTTACAGAACTATCGAGAGAAAATGACTTGAATGAGGTGGTACTACGGTATTCCTTGGCACCAATGTTTAGTCTCGGGATCTACTCAGAAAGTAACAAAAAAATAATAATACTATAAAAATCAGATCAACTAAAATTAACATTCTATAATAATACAGTGGGACAGAGAAACCTTGAACGCAATTTTTTCTTTCGCGATGTGGATAGTTGGCAACACTATACGCTACAGGTGCGACGTAACATTGATTGCCTAAATGCTTGATTCAGTATCAGAGGCTCTTAAAGTATGAAGTAAATATTTCTGTTTCACACTTAATGACTCAATGACTGAATGATTATTTGTTTTATTTCTTTTACGTTTCATTTCTTAGTATTTTTTAACTACAACCCGTACAAGAATTCCTTAGAGATTACCCACTATAAAAACTACATATCAACGTAATTGAATTGGTGCATATTTCGCTTAGTCATTGTTCACAAAGACATCAGCATTCATTCGATTATCCCTCGTTTGTTCTCCATTCCGGATAGGTTACAAAATTGATATGGACACGTTGGAATTTTACAATCCATACGAGTGCCTTAAGCATATTCTCTTATCCTTCCACGTGAATTCCAGAGCGAGGCCAATATGTATATTGGATAAGGGATAGTAATGTCAGAATAACATATTTTACCCGATTCAAGATATCTTCTGTTTATCGATCTAGGATCGCGTCGACAATTTTTGGAGCCTAGGAGAAAGGCCTAGACCATCATATTTTTACCAAGAAGGACACTATGTTAACGAAATGTTTCGAACGGTTCCATGGAACACTTCAATTTCAATAAAGAATGTTTTTTACGTATGGTCTTTATATAGGTTATTTTCTCCTTTTCGACAATATAACAGTGTAAAATAATTATTTAAGAATTAAATAAAAATGGTGGATAAATAAATATATCAAAATGGTAAGACTCTCTGATACTTGTAAAAATTATTATTACAGATATTAACAACCATATTGTTGCCCTAAATATACCTTTAGATACTGAAACTAGCAGTAAGAGGAATCTGAACATATTTGATCGCATTTGAATAATTCATAATTATTTGTATGTGTATAATAGAAATGAAAATACAATATATTTCATTAATTATGCATATTTTCGTGAAGACTTAACATGGTATTAAGTCTGAAATAAAGTATATACTTTATTCTTTTACTGGCGAATAAAGACATTTTTTTTACTAAACCACATTAGGCTTTATAACTAAACGGTGGAAAAATATGATAATTAATAGTAAAATGAAGTACTTTAATATCAAATTGATATTCAACGTTAAATAATTTAATTCGTGAGGCTCAGTAAATACATATTAAATGATTGGGAAAATATCGGATGTTCATAGTCATTGAATAAAAAAAATGCGATATAAATTGTACAATCCGCCAAATACAAATTCGTAGCTATCTGAGCGGGAAATACATATTGAAAAAACGTAGACAATGCCCATTTACACCGACATTGTTAGTGCTAGTGTTTGGAATCGAGCCAAGGTCACGATAGTTAATAACTAGTCGGATTTGCCACATAATGCACTCTAACCAAATCGGCTACCATTATGGCAGCCGTTGAATTCCGACTGAATATGTACTATGAATTTAATTAAGTACTGATGATTTGTGTTTAGAATAAAGAGTTTGCTTGAGGTAACAACGTTTACAATATTTTCTCAGTATGGCGCAAGTTTTAGCGTATATGGTAATTTATTTTTGATATAATGGCAAGGAATCTCCTTACACTAATAGGGTCCAAAAATAGACCGTATTGAATTCATG
This sequence comes from Rosalia funebris, assembly GCA_037954035.1. Lineage (NCBI taxonomy): Eukaryota > Metazoa > Arthropoda > Insecta > Coleoptera > Cerambycidae > Rosalia > Rosalia funebris. The sequence goes on from JAZFAV010000004.1 coordinate 11,896,577, forward strand.
CAAAGGTATTCATATGCCAGGCATGTAGATACTACTCAACATTCAGTTGGCATAAGCGAAACAAAGTAATATATTGATATATATATATATATATATATATATATATATATATATATATATATATATATATAAGAAAATTAGAAATTTGCATGCATATTAAGAGCCCATTAAATATAAAAAATAATGTTATATAGAAATATATTTTAATATTTAACATGATTTCTTGGCTACCCTGCATCAATAAAAATGATATATTTAACTCCACAAAAAATACAAATTCATACTATCAATATTATTTTACAATAATCCTGATTATTAGAAGCAAAAACATGATATTTATTTCCTATAATATTTTGAAATTGCAGATTGATTGTATAAATATCCTTCTTTCGCCATTTTGGAAAGAGGATATCATATACGCTACAAAAACTATCTGAATATGGTGAGAATTCTGAATACTGTACAATCAACATAAGTGAAATATCGATTATTTGTGTTTCTCTTCTTCCATATGGCTGCTCTATGGCATATATAGGTTAAGTAATACTGTTTACAGATGAAATCATGTAAACCATAAAATATACTTCCCTATCAAATAATAATTTCAGACTGTTCTAGATGGAACAACGCGGTATTAATGAAATTAATGAAATGAAATGAAATAAAATATTATTCAACTATATATTAAATTTTTATTCTATTCTTAGACGATTCACATCATAAATAAATTTATCCCAAACCTTGTGTGTAAACATAAACTTATCGTGTTAATTTATCATTACGATACTATGTCCTTCAAGTGTAGTCAAAAATATTTATTTGAAAGTTTTTAATAATTTTTTTTCACATGACTACTTCACTTACGGTTCGAATCCGAATTAACGTGGATGTTTGTAGATATGACCAGCTTTTCTGATAATAAGTTATCCCGTAATTACTTTGTTGAAGTTTTGACGTTCCTTGGATTAATTTGAGGTTATGATGCCAATCGCTTGGAGCCTACATTGCTGGCTCGAAAAAACCTGGGCGTGGGATCCTTTCCCATATAAGTCGGCTGTGAGTGTGTGTCCGTGTGAATGTCGGAAGTTCATTAAAATAATAGCACTGAGCTAAATATCGGTACCTTACAACGCAGACACAAAGAAAGAAGAATATGGCCTTCAATTTTTGAGAATAAAATATTAGATGTATATAATGTCGAAATAAGTATCAGCATACATTTCTCGAAATTTTATTGAGATATATGCATCAGTGTAACATACATCCTGATCCATTTGCAAACTTGATGATTATTATAGATTGAAAGAGATTTATCGTCTCTTAATTAGTACTTTTGTAATTAATTAGATATCTTCGTCAAGTAGAGTAGTTGGGTGGCAACATTGCCGAAGAAGCAGCAGTAATCTTCTCATTATTATGAGTAAATATTTTATAAAATACTTTAAGGTTAATACGCCTACAGCCGGCTTAATTTAATATTTAGCCTCTTTAAGAACGTAAACCCTTAATTTGACTCCAGAAAGCAGCGCAATGATACTTTAAACAGGATTTACAACCTCTTTGACGTCTTGTCAAATTATTTACTCGTTGCTTTCCTTTGATGAACATTTCCATCTCTGAAATATGAGCATTATAAAAAGTCCAGGGTAAATGATACTTTTTTACTTGTTTCTAACGTTTTTCGTGACATTTAAATTAAATTGAAGTTTACTTGACCTTAAGCCTTGTTAGCAATTAGAGTTTAAAAATAACACAGGGTGGCCTCTTTGCAGCAACTAAACGAAGCCCGCAGCTCTGCTGGTATTTAAAAGTTAAGGGTAAAATTTTATCAAGTTATTAATAACTGAGGATTGACAATCATCATGCAATTTATGTGCGTATGCAGTACAATTTTCCATATTTTTTTCACTAAGAAAAATAAACAAAATAAGAAGAGCATACCTTGTAAATCTCAGTAGCTAGGTAAATACAAGTTTATATATATAAACAACCAATGAATAATTGTATAATTAGAAAATATATGGTTAACGTTTTACTAAAGTTTGCGCAATATTTATTTCCATTTATTGTATAATGCTGGGTAAACAAAACTTAACTATAAATGAAATTGTGTAACTATCTAAATACATAACTAAATAATAAGTTCTCTCATACAAAAATTGACATAAAGAATGATATGAAATGAAAGACAATCATCTACCTAGAGCATCTGACACTTTTTCCTATTCTTGACGAGCAGTACGTGTCTTGCCTCTGATGAATGACAGTTTGGCAAACTTCCTTATATTTGTCTACACTCTGAAATATGTCTTAATGATTACCGTCATGATATCAAACTCTACTATGGCGCACAAACCTAGACAGCTCGTACATGAATCAATTGTCTCTCACTCAATGCCTTAAACCGCACATAGCTACAGTCCATATCTGGGTAATATCTGGAGGATAAGGTATTTGGTCCTAAGTTAAAGTAAGGTTCCGTAGCAAAAGGTGGAATATAATGTAAACTTTATGACGATTGATATCGTTATTGTCACTTATTATGTTACTTTTTCGATGAGGAATATATGACAGCTCCTCTCATATTGCTGAGCACAATTAGGCTTAATATCATTTCGTTGATCAATATAGACTATACATGTGATGTACGGTTACAATAGGAATTTACAGTTGTAAACATTTTAGAGACAGCAATCATCCAATTTATTTGTTGCTCTAGAAGATTTGTAACTGTAGCAATGTATATCGTGTTCAGACACCATATTGTGTAGACTACCTCAATTATGCACTGTTCTTTAAAAATACATAGATCAGTCTGATGCGTTTGCTAACTCTTTGTGACTACCGGGCTGACTTTTACGTAACATACCAAATCCGAGTTCATTATCACTACCAGCATTTAACTCCTAAAATTCAGGTCATAAACTCCTGTCAGTTCATATGGATGGCGCAATAATAGACAGTCTATTAAACTGAGACAGACTGACAATACTACTCACAATAGCGTTAACACACCCCAAATGCATACTTAAAGGACATCTCTAACCTATAAATACAATTATGTTGGCATAATCGGTAGAACTAATAATAAGTAGATATTGGGTATTTCGAAAAAAAACGTAAGAGTGGGCATCTTAAACTATTTTCATGCAAGTTTAGTAAACAAATACTTAAATTAAATAGTTAACAGTTAATGTACTGACATAGGTATATAGAAAACTCGGGCACAAAGGCATTCCAAAAACTTGCGGAGGCGAACTCGCGACTTGCGTTGGCGTAATAGAAGTATATAAATAAATAATAAGTAACATAAGTTACTATAAGAGTATAATGAAGAAAGTTTCTCACAACAGTTATAATTTTATCATGACTGTTGTGCACATAAATGAATTGTTAAAAACCTTTGAATGAATTTTTGAAAACCTGTCGGTATTATATTTTATAAGGAGATTGCCTGACGTAAAAATTTACTTTTCAGGTTTCGAATTTCAGCTGTAATATCATCATAGATTTCTTAAATTGCAGCCCCCTCATTACTCCTAGATATTTGTAAATGTGATGTTATTTCTCATTTTATCTCTGTATTAGTTTTACTTTTCATTTTTCGCGTGTCATTTATGATTTTACAGAAGTGTTATATTCTTCTATAATTCAGATGAAGATATCAACAGGAATAGAACATATTATCAGTGAATCATTGTCATATAAGTGTATATAATTAAAGTTCATGATCCCTAAGTGAGGGATACCAAAAGAAAAAATCGATCTGTGTCATGAATATATAATAAAATCCTCTGTATTCGAGTTTCATAATTTATTACAGTTAACGTTCTCACCCTGTATAAGTTTAAACTTGGATACAATCGGAATTATTTCAACTTTTTCAAATTTTGTTCTATGACCGCATTAGCATATAATATGCAGTCTATAAGATGAATAAAACCTTTAATTTTTCAGAGTTTACAGCACGAGGCACAGTCACAGATAACAGAGTACTAACGATTTCCCGTTGGGAAGGAAGGGCGTAATCAATTTAACCCGTTCCTTCTCGGATTAATCTTCTTCAACTCGCCAACTCTAGATCTGAGAAATCTGAAAAAAGTTTTGCATTAAGACTAATTTAAGACGAATTTAAACGAGTATTTCCATTACTTTTATATTGCCGAAGTCGATTAAAACAACGTTAGGGACATAATTGGAAAATTATTCGACGTAAATTGAAAAACTGTAATTGACTTTGCCAAGTGCAGTTCCGCGTTTAAAATAATTGTTTTACTTAAAGAAAGTGATTATTATATTTTGAAAATATCTCTTGAAATTACTCAAATGAATAGAGTTTTTGTTTCTCTAAACATAATAACTGTCTGAGTAGTAGTTGTTCAAGTCACCAGTGTTGGTTATTGCATTAAAATTTTGTGATACAAACACGATTTTAATAGTACGTTAGTTCTTGCAGTATGGGAAAAACTTATATTCTTCTCGAGAACCTAATCTAGGTATACTATATGCTTAGCAATATAGGCGCATCCATTTCGCTGGGGAACAATTTAAGTAAAATGAAAGGCTAGTAAACACCACTGTAGGGTTCAATGACTGGATGTCAAATCTTAATAGAAGTGTGGTCGTAACTTCTTTCTGAGTAATGAAATTATCTATACGTGTGTCAGATATTATAAGAAACGTCGTTGAACATATTTCACTTGATTTATATGACCTAGATACCTGGGATATCAAATAAGGCTACAATACTCTAATTTCTATCGAACTAATGCAAAATATAAACACTGTAAGGTAGCAGTATTATTAAATGATGTCTTGTTTCTAATGACGAAACCAAGAATTTTATACACACTAAGAAGCACATTGTTGATATGCCCAGAGGATAATGGTTTATAATAAAAGTACACACCAAGATCCTTAATACTTTCAGAATTTGTCAAAGCTATACAACCAAGAGAATAGTTTGAGAGAATTTGATTGTTTACTGGTAGTTCATTTTCCACCACAAGATCTATGAATCTTTCCAACTCCAAGTGATCATATAGGCAGGATATATTTAAAAATAATTTATCGGCTAAAAGAAGATGATACGTAACATAATTAGAGGCAAATCATTAATAAATATCAAGAATAATGGTTCCAGATTTGAGCTTTGAGATACCTTAGAGAACACTAAGAAAGTCTTAGCGTTCCTTGTCAAAGAACCTTATCAAGGATCTTCGAAAAACCACTATATACCACATCTACTTGACCTCGTCTTTGAAATTCTACTAAACTTGTAATTGTGAGGCATACTGCTGGAAACCCATGTTGATTAGGAGATAAAACGAGTTGCATAAGATAAATGGGGGTGTATGATGACATCAAAATTTTTTACAAAATTTTATAGAATTGAGTGATAAATTTTTTTATCATATCAATTATTCCTTTTTAATATAGGACAGATTTTTGTTACTTTCTGAATTTTATAAAACGTGTATGTAGGCAGTATCAGATTAAATGGTTCAAAAAATATATCGAAAACGTCTCACTAGATTTTTTTCTTGATGGTAGATATAATACTTTGTAGAGTAGCTCTTGCACATAAATTTTAATAATACAATATTCCACTCATGCTAATTTGTTGACGACTTCAACGACGAAAACATTTTTAAGAGTTTCATTTAAAAAAAACTATAATGATGTCACAGCCAGCGCAACCTGAAAATCTAAAAAAAATTCCTTTGCCAGTGCCTTTCTAATTTAATATAAAATTACGAATATTATACAAAACTTTATATACGTTTGCAATGACCAGTTCCATTTAATTATACCAACAAATAGAAATTCGTATTGATGTAGGCGATTTATAACAGAATTACACTATTAAATTTGGGCGCCTATCGGTGTTAATCCAAATAAACCTGTTTTTAACTGTTTTTAAAATATTAAACTAAATTAATTGGAACTTAACGGAGAGAATTTTTAGTTCGATGATTAATTATAATTGAATGGATTTTATTGCATATTTGGAGAGAATATCAGGAGTTAATAAAATAATAATTAAAATTTATTTCCTATAAAGTGTAAACATTATGACGATTGATTTAAAAACGAATAAATAATGCACTTTATTTGTACTTTAAATTGAAGACAAGATGGATTTTTTTTTTACAAAATTAATACAATAATGTTACATTAAAAGAAATAAATAACATAGTGCAATGAAATTATTATTACTACTAGAGAAGAATAAAAGTTTTACTGGAATTGCCAGTACAATACTATAATATATTTGGTAGTATATCATCATCATCATCAGTAAACTACTAGGTCACCAGAATGTCCTTTGTATATTATAAAATAAAATATTTCAATAGAATAAAATAAATTAAATTATATACCAGATTCTGTTAAAGGGCTTATACACATTATAAATTCTAATGTAGAAGCAATTTGTATTAATATTAAATTTTCAATTAATGTGCGGTAAAATTGTACTAGGATTAGCATAAAATTATTTTTTAATGGAGATGCGTAATATCTTTGTGGTACGAACCTGTAAGCTAATTTTATTCTACATCTTATCTTTTATTTATTTATTTTTTAATATTTCGCATTTACGAAACAGCTTATTTGAAATTTATGAGTATATCTTTTTATTAGGATACCTCTTATTCTATGGGAAAATTATGTATTGATTTGACCGCTGTGCCATGTCAAATAAAGTAGAGAAACGAGAACTATTCCATCTATATTAACCCTTATTATTTATTTCAACTTTGTTAAGTAGTTTTCTTACAAAAAATTAGAAAATAGGTACTTGCACATACTCCAGCATCTACTCACAAAAATTACAGTCATCGGTTCAGCGATAACGAAAATAGAAGCCAGAGAACTGTCAAAAACCTTGGTCACCCGCCAGAAAACTTAAAATACTATTCAGACAATACCGTCACGAATCAGATCCTGCTTGCAGAACTCAGTTTAATGCTGTTGAAAACAGCATTAAACTGAGTTCTTTTCATTATTTTGTACATAGACTTTTATCCTTACCCTTACATAAACAAAATTGTGAAAAATATATTTTCCGAAAGAACAATAAAAAAGACAATAAGAAATAAGAATTCTTATAACAAAAATCTGATCTCACAATTTGACAATCTTATAAACAGGAAACAAAAGAAAATCATGTTAAAGTATTTCTATTGGGTTCTAAATGAAAAAGGTAAAAAACAGCATCACTGTATAAACTTTACGTCAAATTATAGCAAGAAAATATGTAATAGATTAAGAAAACACAACATAAAACATAAATGTGTAAATAAAAATATGAAATAGGATGTAATGATTCTGATGTTATTTATATCCGTTTTGCAATCAGGTGGTTCTATACAAAAGCGTTATGATGAACACAAACAAATTATTTTAAATAATAAAAAATGCACTATTTTTGCGGAGCATTATATAGCAAACAATAATTTGCCGGACTACCAAAGAATCAAACTTTCACACAATGAACGTAAAGGCAGAGAACTAGATTTATTAGAGGTAGTAGAAATAAAAAAGACAATGTTTAATGAGAAGGTAATAACCAATGATCATACAGACTTTGGAATTTTCCCAATAGTAAAAGCAGACGTAGTACAAAATGTCTGGTAACACCAGATGTTGTTACTTGCCTATATAGACAGAATTTTATACTTATCAGATTCAATAAAAGTTTATTATTTTTTGAGAACGACATGAAAGCCGAAACATTTGTTAGGAATACAATTTGCAATTTTTGGGAAATCTACTAGGTGTTTTCGTCCATTTATTATACTGTCAATACTGGCGTAGAGAAAACCCACGTTGAATATTGAGATTCATACTCAGTATCTGAAGATAATGTCATTAAAAGAACATTATAGATAGAAAGTACATATACAGTGAACTTATTCTTACTAATGAACCGCTAATGTTTATAATATGCTGTCTATCGAATTTAACTAATTTATTGTATAACTAGATACAATTAGAAAAACGAAATGAATATTTTTGTTTAGCTTCATCATCATTAGGTCATCAGTCCTAAGACTGGTTGGACGCTAACCTCCAGCTTCTCCTATCTTGTGCTAACCTACGCATTTCGCTAATTGTGCTACAACCTACATCCCTTGCTATTTGTGAGCAGTAGTCTAATCTAGGCCTACCTCTGCCTTTCTTCACTCCTATTTCTGCCTCCAAAATATCGCGGACTATTCCCCCATGTCTCAGCAAGTGGCCTACCATTCTATCTCTTCTCTTCTTTAAGTTTTTCCACATACTTCTTTTTCCGCCGACTTTCTCCAATACTTCTTCGTTTCTAACCCTATCAGTCCATGGTATTTTCATCATTCTTCGGTAACACCACATCTCAAAAGCTTCTAATTTCTTCCTACTTGCTTCCCCTACCGTCCAGATTTCGCAGCCGTATAGTGCCGTGCTCCATACATATGTTTTCAAAAATCTCTTCCTTGTTTCTAAGTTTATTACCCCCGAGCATAAAAGTGCTTTCTTTTTGTTAAAAGCTACTCGACCCTGCGCTATTCTTTGTTTTATGTCTTTATCGCTTCTTCCATCCCAATTTATTTTACTTCCTAAATAAGTGAAGTCTTTAACTTCCTCCAATCTTTCATTATTAATTTGTACTTTCGTTTTTGCTCTGCTCTCGCGCCCTCTGCACACTAACACTTTAGTTTTGTTTTTATTCACCCTCATTCCGTATTCCTCTGTCAACACTGCCTCCATTTCGTTCAATGCTAATTCTAGTTCCTCCTTACTAGATGCTAATACTGCTATATTATCCGCGAATCTCAGCATTTTTAGTTTCTGTCCCTGTACTTTAATCCCGAAATCCACTCTATCTTTTACCACATTAATCGCCTCTTCGATGTACAGATTAAAAATTAGTGGTGATAGCGTACATCCTTGTCTTACTTCTTTCCTAATACCTACTTCCCTTTTTTCCCCTTCTACTTCTATAACAGCAGTTTGCTCTATGTATAGATGCTTTATGTATTGATTTGTTTACCTTAGGCTTCTAAAAATTAAAGAATGTATTTCTAGTATTTAAAAAACAAATATGACTTGTAGATAATTTGTATCCAGCTTATATCCGTAATAAACTGACAACAGCCCATTTCTCTAGCACCTGATCAGCGGTAACCAACATGGGGCACTGTTTTGAAGCAAAATTTGGCAAAATTTTATTTCTACTTTTTAAAGAAAGCATGTCATAATAACTTTCTATAGAGCAAAATACTAAAGTTATTGGATATTTTTTATAAGAACATTTTGATAAGAACTTTTTTTGAGTGTTTTACTCAGTTACTAGTAAATGTAAACAAATATGAAATCTATGGTTATAAGTTCTATAGTACTAAAATGTTCTATGACATTATGTGGATATGCATCTCTTACATTACTTTTCAAGTCAAATATTTTAAAGAGTGTCAATGTATTTCCAACATTGTAAAGGATAATGATCAATTTTGTAACCCGAACAGGTGATTTCCAGCCTGTTGAAATATACATCACATGATAGAGATACATCCACTCTGTCCACAACATAAAGTAATAAAATTCGTTTGGATGAGACTCCGTAAGGACTCCAACAAATAACATCCGAGAGAATACTCTTTCACGAACTACTCGAAGAAATGAAATATTTAAGGACCCACAAATGACGGGTCTCCGACTACAACTTAAAACTTCTAACACGATCAAACAGTTAGGGAGAACTTTTTCCGAAGATATTCCTCTATTATATGTGACGTAAATCGGCACCACACTTTTTCTAGCTTATGTTTCATATACTTTTTGTTGCTGTGGAATTTCCTAAACTGCGGTTTCGCTTGATAAAGACGTTACATTGTCCAGCTGACGGTCGGTACAACTTTTGTTCGACAGAAGGGAAACGGTTTAATAAAAAGAATAGCCGCAACGGAAAATGGGTGCCCCAGTTTAGGTAATAGAATGACGGAATGAAAGGAAGGTTTGGTTTTTATTACTTTCTGCGGTATAAAATTAAGAAGAGCAAAATATTTCGGATTTGGAGAATTTCATTTGATAATATAATAGATACAGTCAAAACCGTTTATAGCGACTTCGCTTAGAACGATATACCGGGTATTACAACGGAATGTAAAGGTCCCGTCTTAATTATAAGTAAATCCCTTATCCAGAAAACCGTTTATAGATGTCGTAGTCTCATGGTGAAATACGTCAATTCATGAAAAGCCTAGGCAGTACATGAACTGCCGGCATATTATGTAAATTCTTAATGTTACACAATCTGTCTAGGTATTTCATGAAACGCCGTGCTCGTCTCGGCACATGATGTTTCAAGTCGTACTACACGATCTGCCGTAAATTAGATATCGACTGTTCGTGAAGTGACCACGATGGCCGGCAGATTGTGTTCTCTGATTTATCGTCTATCTATATGGATGAAATAAAATAATAATACAGGTAAAATCCATATATTTTACAACTAAAAAATAAAATTCTCTTTAAAAAAATAAAAATAATCTTCAAACTTGCAATAAACAACAAAACAGAATAATAAAAAATAATAATACAGGTAAAATACATATATTTTACAACTAAAAAATTAAATTCTCTTTAAAAAAACAAAAATAATCTTCAAACTTGCAATAAACAACAAAACAGAACAATAAAAAATAAACTAGCTGCCTATATATACAGAATTTTTTTTCATTTATTGGCGCACGGGCCACTTTTGTGATATCTGGAATTGCATTGCAGTTTTGCTTTAAGACATTTGCATCTAATGGTCTTACATTGCACCTTAGAGGGTCGGCATGAATATTTTACATACCCCTGTCCGTTAAACAAAGATTCGAAGGAAACGGCTTCTCTAATTAACATAAATTTAGATTTATTTACCTGATTAAGGTTAACAAAGTTTGATGTTGCTTTTTTAAGGTCAGGTCTATTGAACCACGATTTGATAATTTCGCCAACAGTAGCAACCTGGTATACGCCGTTTTTAATATCCGTAACTACTGAAATAAGATTTGGTGGATCTCCTGGACTGCGATCAACTTTATCAACATTAACTAAGACACAGTCCCCGATGTTTATGTTTGGTAACATTTTTTTTTGTAGTCGCAATCCTCTGCTCTGCTTGGCGTTCTTGTCCCGCAAAGCTTTCTTCCTGCTGAGTTTGTATAGTTTCTTCAAAGCTATAAATATCGCACCTTGTTTTTCCCGTTAGTACAATTTAAATGTACCGGCATTTTACAAATATCGCACCTACTCACTTCATCTGTTATATTGTTTTCACAAACAATACAGTTATCTGTATTATTTTCTGCATAATTGCCTGACTCAATAGCCTCAATTTCAATTTGTACATCATCTGTATCGACAAGATTGTTATCATAATCAATCAAGTTATTTTCATTTGGCAGTTGGATTACCATATTCTCTTCTGGCAACCCCCCTGCTCTGTTTCGTACTGTTGAGTAGTATCGACTTCTGGTTATTCCTCTGTCACTTCGTGGACTAGTGTGTGTCGTTGAACACCTAATTCATTTTCATTCATTTCATCTTGGTGCTCTTCGTGCTGATCATTTTCATATTGATGAGTTACATCTATTTCATTCTGCAATTTGTCTACCTCCTCTGCAGTAGTTATAGTTGAAATAATACTTTTAGGGAGATTTGTTGATTCCAGACCTTGCTTCGAGTCAATCCCAAAAACTGATTTAAACGGGCTTCTACCTATACTCTATATAGAAAAATACGCACCTCCTTTAATTGACTAATGGTACTCGGTCGTTTGTTCGGCTTTGCTATGTAGTATTCTTTGTAATACTCACCGAACAGTTCTTTTTCACTCTTACTTTCCATAGTTTCCATTAAACAAAACAAAACAAATAAGCACAAGTAATAGAACACAATCTGTCGGGCAACGCTGGTCACTTCACGACCAGTCGATATCTAATTTACGGCAGATCGTGCACTACGACTTGAAACATTATGTGCTGAGACGAACGCGGCGTTTCATGAAATGTCTAGACAGATTGTGTAACATTAATAATTTACATAATATGCCGGCAGTTCATGTACTGCCTAGACTTTTCATGAATTGACGTTTCACCATGAGACTACGACATAGAGACATTGTTCATAACGACAAACCATTTATAGCAGCGCTTTTCAATAACTGTTTTTAGAAAAATGCATCGGCTATAATGTCCAAAAAATATTTTTGTTTATTTTCCAAGAATGATTTGCTTATAATGAAATACCGCATTGAACAGTTTTCTGTTTATAATATTTTTGGGGAATTTTATCCATTTAACGACCGAGCGTCCTTTGTTTCCACTTAAACAAAAGGTAATTGGTAGTACCAATACTAATATCCACATCTGACTTATTACAATAACAGCGTATTTAGGTCGATTCTAAGAAGAAAGTTTTTTATGGTCATGGGCACACGTGCAGCCAATACAGTCGAATATAGACATTCCCTATATTGTTAGTTTGCTTGGGGTACACTACACGCATCGGTCTATTTTGTGATATTATTGTGCAACCAAGAAATCAAGTAAGTAATGTCATCAAGAAAAAGAGAACAGTAAAGCAACCAATAAAAATTTGGCAAAAGAATTTCAAGTTTCGCATTCGACAATTTCAAAAAATCTAATTACCGTCTTCTGTTCCTTATTAAACATCGTCGTCCTTCTACGCTCACATTGTTATTAGTCGCGCTTTGTTAACAATGACTTTCTGCTCAAACATTGCCTACGAAAGTTAATATGCAGGTATTGATAAGGTGTAAAATTACTTTTAATAATCATAATTTCTAGTCACTTTAACAATGTCTAGATAATAGAGACAAAGCTAGCTATCGTTTCAATGAATACAAAAATAAATGTATAGCATTCCATAAAAAAATAGATGATCTCGTAGCATCGCAATAGGAACCTTGTCCAAAATTTAGACGTTATGATAATCTATTCTATGATTTTGGTCCTTATATAAATATTCGTCTATATCCGTGTCTGTCATATTATCGTGTGCGTTTTATGTTCAATAAATCTGCATTAGTCAGTCCTGTACGTTTGACCAATGTATTTTCTACATGTTTGACCACATGAACATTTCAGCGCGTATGCAACTTTCATCAATAATTCTGGTAACAACATCATTCTTACACGGAAGGAGCTATTCATTATATCTTCCTGTGCATAGTTCAAAAGCGTACACCTATTTTACTCAAATAATATCAGATATACATCGCATACATCACTGACTGCTCATGACCTTCAGTTCTTATACTCTCATCAGTGTTCACATCCATTCCTTTCCAGAACATTTTAGACGCTCTTTTATTTCTCAGATCTACTTATCTTGTCTAAAATATACTTAAAATATTTCCCTGAATATTCGAATATTTTGATTAATTAATACTAAAGAAGTGTAAAGTATAAGTTTAATCTAAATCTTTTACTTATTTTCAATTTTAATAAAAATTATATATTATGAAAGTAAATGTCATTACACTACTTGTCGCTCAATTGACATGTATGATAGAAGTATGACCAAGTCTTCTGAGGATACAATGTTCCAAAATTATCTCCCAAAGGTGTCTAAGTGCCTTGGATTGATCTGCGATGCTAATCGGTTGGGACGGGTATAGCTCACCCGCTGGGAGTAACCCGGCCGTGGGTTAGATTTGCACATCAGTTGGCTGTGCCGCCTCCGTAAAAATACAGAGTATTAAAATTTACTTGCGAGTAATTACGTATTAAAATTACATAATTAAAACATGATATGCCATAATACAACTAAATATACAGCATTTATATCAATTTTAAGGTAATATTTCATTCTAAAGTATATGGATAACTGAAAATGCTGGAAAATGAAGAAAAAAAGAGCTCATTAACATCCTTTCACTAGATGGTTAATTTGTTCCTCAATTAGAAAAAGTACCTTGAATACGAAACTGTGAAGCACGATGATGGTTGCATATTTAATATCATTGGCGAGGGACACAAAACGGAAAAACGTAATAAAACAGACTCTTGTGACAGGAAAGATATCTAAAAATAGTGTTAAAAGAATGATTCATTATTATAAATAATTAGTAAATGTGGGCTTATCACCTAAGTATCTGAGATACAAATCTGCCAAATTTCTAAAATTATGTTCTCAGTTTAGATAATAAGAAATAATTATGTTACGTTTTCTGATCTAATTGTATTTGTATTCTCATTTTGTGCATATTCTTATTTTAATTCAAAACGATGTATGTAATCAATTCATTATACGTCATTAGAAACTTACTTAAAACTATAGGGTATCATTTTGAGGAGTATCATATTAATAAACAAAAAGTTATATAATGTAAAAAACAATCAATATACCTTATCCCATTCAACAATTTCTTTTTTGGAATTGAAATAGGCACATAGTATTCGAAGCTGCCTCTGCATAATATTTAAAACAGCTTAGCAAAGTAACGTCATCATTTTTTTTAATAGGTGCACACAGTCAGTAAGTACTGTAGAATATTATTTATTTTGTTTTTAGAAAACTATTTGAAGTTTGATGTACGAAGACAAATACTATTTCGTTATAGGAGAAGAAAAATACAGCAATATTAAAAACCCCAATGCGTCCATTCAAGTTTTGGCGAAATGCCCAAATATATCAAGTGTATTCCGAATATTTGCAACTGCTGCTAAATTATGTTCATGCAAATCTTCGATAGCATTCACCTCTGTTCTATAAATAACACCTTCCCATGAAAATCGATCTAATGGATTCATATTCGGACTACGAGTAGGCCAATGTACTAGATCATTGTGTCTTAACCACCGTTAAGGACATACATTATTTAAAAAAAATACGGAAGAATAATGCTATACGAAGACGTGCCATGTCGTATATAAAAACATTTCTTATCTTACTTGAAGTAGGGTAAGAAAGTAATCTTTAGATATATGAAGTAATCTTTAGACAAAGTCAGACTGACATGATAAGAAATAATCATTACTAACTAAACCTTAAACATAATAAGAAATAATCTTTAGATGGTATTTAAAGTGGCATCTCGCTAGGGTTGTCTTCTTTGAGAAAAACTTTCTTCAAGAATCCTAATCATAACTTCAATATTATGCTGACACTCGCCATACATTAAGTTTGTTAATTATTAAAAAGGAAACGAGAATGGTTGCTTTACTCTAGGCAAAACGTTAGCTAAATAAATTTACGCAATCTGATCAATATCGGTCAAATTGACATAGATGGGACATACTTTTTGACGAAATTGCATTTAAAATACTACAAATATTGAAATATAATTTTTTCGAATCTTAACAAATATTATCGTAATACGATTACTTCACTAATAATTTATCATTTTTAAATGGATACTCTTTATTTTAGACTAACCATGTGTATTAAAATATCCATAAATAGATGATGTAGCTACATACTTCATCAAAAGAGTAATAGCCAAATATTCGTTTGTCGCTTAAATACAGTATTTGAACAAAATGTCAAAATATATATCAAAGACGATCCTGTAATACTAATATTAATGTAATAAAAGGAAGCTGGCAAATAATTTATTGGTACGAAACCCAGCGGCGTAAGTAATTAACTTCTGACAAAAGAAAAACTGTAAGACGCCCAATGTTTTTTTCTGAAAAGCATATTATTCATCTCGCTGTACTTTGCTGAGAAATATTGAAGATAATTAAAAAGTTTATGATCTTTCAGAAGATGTTTTTCGGCTTCTTGCTCATTGTAAATGTTCTAAATAAATACTCGAAGTGAACCTTTTCTCAACTTGAATGTGCGTAGTAAAGTTTTTATATATTATCTCATTCATTATGCATTACAAAAAAAAAAGTTTATATAAGACGATATAGAAGACAACCCAGTAAAGGGTAAGAATATCGTAGTGGAAAAATATTTAACCCTCTGGCGGGCGCGCAGCGGCGTATTGTACCGCCTTTTTAATTTTCTACAAATTTTGTGTAGTAACTTTTGCCATTTGCCGCTGTCCTTTTAGGGATTCCTAAACAACCATAGTAGGCAACACATAACACAAAAGTCGAGCATTTTCCATCTTTGAGTTAGTTGTAACCGAGACGTTGAGCTGGACGGTACACGATTGCGGTACTGAGTTCCGCAGCGCGACCGGATATGTAAGTAATATTTGTCTTAACCACATTTTTATAATTAATTTACAAGCATGAACTGCAAACAGTAATATAATATAAAGTAATTCCATTAATTACTTTTATGATATTAGGAATATAAACATGGCATCACGGCCCCTAAAACCTGAGGAACTGCTACATATAGCTGATTATTTGTGGGATTCCTATACTGAGGAGGATATGGTCGATTTCAGTGAAAAAAGCGAAGAAGATAGTGAAATTATTGAAAAAAGTGACCATAACAGTGAGTCTGAGCAGTCTATAGATGAAGATTTTGAAGTAACAAGCATACAAGAGGAAGAAACAGAAGATCACTTTTACATTGGCAGAGATGGTGAGGCTATTTGGAAAAGTACACCAGTAACTAGTTCGACGACGAAAACGAAAGCCAAAAATATAATAAAAGTTTTACCTGGCCCCAAAGGTCCTGCAGAAAATGTATCATCTGAATTGGAATCGTTTTTTACATTTATTACCACAGAAATGATTGACAATATTGTTACTTGCACCAACATATACATCGAAAACAAAAAGGCATCGGTTTACTACCAAAGAGAAAGAGATTGTAAATTGACTCTCGTTCAGAAATTCAGGCTTTATTTGGGGTACTTTTCATTATTGCAGTGAAAAAAGGAAACCATGTGAACGTTTTAGAGCTGTGGTCTAAAGATGGGACTGGAATGCTTATACTCAGAGCCATTTTTAGTTACAAGAGGTTTCTCTTTCTCCTTCGTGCAATTCGCTTTGACGATGTTAAAACAAGGAAAGATCGTTTGAAGACGGACAAACTAGCGGCCATCAGAAATTTTTACAATAGTTTTGTAAACAACTGTAAAAATAACTAAAACTAAGGGGAATTTGTGACAATAGATTAAATGCTTCATCCGTTTCGGGGTAGGTGTGGATTTATCCAGTATATGCCACAAAAACCAGCTAAGTATGGGTTGAAAATGTATGCTCTTTGTGACAGTAAGATGTTTTATACATGGAACTTTGAGATATATTGTGGAACTCAACACGATGGGCCATACAAAGTATCTAATAAACCGTTTGATATAGTACAAAGACTAACGGACCCTATTAGAAATTCAAAGAGAAACTTAACTACGGAAAATTATTATACCAGTTATCCATTGGCCGAATATCTCTTACAAAACGGAATAACACAATGAGGAAAAATAAAATGGAAAAATAAATCTAGAGCAGTAGGTTCTTCCCTATTCGGATTTCAAGATGATATATATGAGGCTATAGTGTCATATGTGACCAAGAAAAATAAGGCTGTAATTTTATTATCAACAATGGATGATACAGATGAAATTGATGAGAAGACAAACAAACCAGTTATAATTTTGGATTATAACAGGACAAAAGGAGGGGTCGATACTGTTGATTAAAAATGTGCATCTTATACAACACAAAGAGTAAGCAGACGGTGGCCTCTTGCACTGTTTTTTAGAATGCTTGATATTGCTGGAATCAATTCAGAAATTGTTCTCAATTGTACCATGCCTGCTGATAATGTTCCTAGAAAACGTAAATTTCTAACTAAATTAGGATTTGACCTAGCTGAAAGTTATATGAGAGAGCGAGCAATATTACAAACACTCCCCAATGATGTAAAAGAATTTCTTGTGAAATACCGACCACAACCAACTGAAGCGGCAGTTCAACGTCGCACTGGACGGTGTTTTATATGCAGTTTCCACAATAAGACAACAGTTACTTGCCATTCATGCCATGAATTTGTTTGTAACAGTCATAGTAATAAAATAGTCAGCTGTAATAATTGTTTGTATCCTCCAATAGAAGAAGACTGATTTTACCAAATGGAAAATTCTTCTTATTTGTTTACATAAATAGAATATTTTTTATTTTTCATTGTTCAACTGATGTTTTGCAATAAAATATATATACATTTTATGGATAAGTTTATTTTTAAAATAAATACTCACTTTCTAAAATAATAGATTCTCATTAATACACATTTTCTACTTGCGGTACAAAATGCCCAGTGCGACCGCGCTCCTGTGATTATACATGTCGCGCCCGCCGGAGGGTTAAATAGGGTCTGTTAATAATAATACATCTTAATACTTTAAAATCACATTAGCGCCTCCGCCATTTATTAAAAAATTCTGAGTAGAAAATTATTGTGTATTGTGCAAACTACTTCAATATTATAAGCCAAAATAAATTAAATTAGAACACTCGTTGCCATCTTGCTGTCGATTGTTTATATATACGACTGCTGTAAATGTTATAAGGAACTCAGTGCGGAACAGCGTTTTAAACTACTCGAATTAAAATGTATATATTTTGGAGAAAAATATTGGTAATGTTATTGGTAAGTTAGTATTCTAACATATTTTTAAATTTAACTCCAATCGCCTCACTTGCTGGTTTGATGAGTACATTAACCATCAAAATTACAGAATCTTAGAACTGTAAAAACCCCCGTGTTGTTGCTTCAAAATCCCCAAGAAAAATGCAGTTTGTACATTGGTATTGCGCTACTGCAATACATTTTACTTGTCTTCAGAGGAAGCGAATTTTTGAGGTTGCAACAGGGACGGCTGGTGTATAGGTGCTGCCGAGCTGCAGAACTGCCAAAAAAATTAGATATTTGTATATTTTCGCGACATAATAATTACTAAAATTTATTAATACAATAATTTGGTTAGTTGGTGCAGCTAACCAATTATTGCGTTAAAGTCGCATTCTGTCCGCCGCGCGCCGTCCTCTATTGAGTAGTAGACCAGATGAATTATCTGGGTCTCTACGCGAGCGCGTCGCGGTACATTGAACTGGGCCACACGAGGTAGTTCTCAGCACGGCTCGGCACACCCGTCCTCCCCCTCAACTCCCGCGACAATCCACACTTGGCGCTCGTAAATGCGCGAATTTACACGGTCAGTGAGCTGCATATTTTCCAGCTAAGGCAACATCAGTGAATGTTTACTCCTTCCTACTCGGGTGGGCGTAAATCGTAAGTATTTCGTATTTCGTGTTAATTTGAGATTTTAAATACTGTTTTGTGAATTTGTGTAGTGATTTATTGTACTAATTATTAATATTTATATACTGTGATAGTGACAATGGATTTAGTTTATAATTTAGTTTATGTGAAGAGATTTTTTAAATACTCTTATGAAGAAAAAATTGATTTAAAAAACAATGGTAGGCCATTGTCCGATATTGTTATTGAGACTGCAGGTGTGCCGCGGAAAAGCATATAAACGTCAATTTAATAGAGACATTTATTCGAAGAACAATTGGATTTGTGGGTGCAATAAAAAAAAATGCGTTATTTTGTTGTCCTTGTTTACTTTTTGGCGGTGATAAAGCATGGACGGAGGTAGGGGTGACAGATTTGGTGCACTTAACTGAAAAAATAAAAAAGCACGACAACTCCAAAAGCCATCTATATAATACAATGGAATTAGCTTTATTAGGAACAACTAATATTAAAGCGCAGCTAGATTCAGTTTATTGGATAAAGCTGCAAAAGCATAATGATAATGTGACAAAAAAGAGATACGTTTTGTCAAAAATTATAAACTGCATAAAGTTTTGTGGGGCCTTTGAACTGGCGCTGCGAGAACATGACGAAGCTGAAACCTCTCAAAATCCGGGGATATTTCGTGGTTTGATAAATTTTTCTGCTGAGCTTGATGTAACCTTAAGCGAGCATCTACAAAATGCTTCAGTATTTAAAGGAACCTCTAAAGAAATACAAAATGATCTTTTAGACTGTATATTAAAAGTACGTCATGAAGAAATAATTAAAGAAATTAACAAACCTTCATTTTTGGCAGTTATGGCAGACGAAACAACTGATTTATCTGCAAAAACTCACTTAGTGGTAGTTTTAAGATATATTCTCGATGGTGAACCGATTGAACGTTTTTGGACATACCTGAAACCTACAAAATGTGACGCTGAAAACTCTTTCGGAAAATATTTGAAGTGTTAAAGACCCTCTAGTAGAAAATTCACCTTACAAGCCTTTTCTCTTAACCAAAGAATATGACGGCAAACATGAATGTTCTTCAGAAAGGTATTAAATTCCAAAAATTTTTCTTGTGAAAGTCTATATTTTTGTATAAACGGATTGTACATAAAAATTCTGAAGTATCATTAAAACGCGTGACCTTGAAAATTTTAAAAATTTCGCAATATTTTTGTGGCCCCTACGGCGCCAGTAGTTTGGATACAGTAAATATAGGCTATTTTATTTCCCGACCTGAACCTAATCGACTGTCTCTCTGTGGTCGACTTTTCTCATCTGAAATGTAGTGTCTATAAGAATTCTCTGTACTCCATTTCTCGATTAAATCTACTATTGAATAATTTTCAATGTTTTTTCGATTGTTCTCTATAAATCAAAGAATAAATAATAAACATATAGAATGGCATAGAAAGTTTCTGTCAAATAGAGCCAAGAAATTCAGAACAGAAGAATTGCATAAATTTATTAGCAAGGGTCATCAAAGAAAAAATATATTAAAATAATAAAATCTTCTAATTGGATATTATTGGTGTAACAAACGACAAGCTCTACAAATTCTTACAAGAAAAGGGAACACATAAATTCTACTGAGAAGAAAAAAACGTTCAATACTTTAGCAGTACTATCATGAATCGGGCTAAAGCCACGCCAGGAATTGAATTATACCTAAAAGCGATCCTCGACCTCTTTCTCATGTTTCTGTATCATCAGACAAGGTTTAGAAAAATAAAACCCGCCACGGGTAGGATTCAACATCTATCCCGTATGGGAACCGAACGACAGACAGCTGTTTCGAACTTATTAGTTCTCATCAGTGCCGTAAACGGTACACCGATCCAGGAGTAGTTATTTCCTATAGCGATTATGTAATTCTTCCTAAGGCTTGCTATTTGGTAACTACTTGATAACCGCTTGGCGGTTTGGTAGTTCCTTTGTCGATACAAGACTTACATGTTACTGACGTAGATGGTATCGATGTAGATGGATACCCCACGGATATCATTCGGAATTTGTCCTGGATCGACGTACCGTATGCGGCACTGATGAGAACAAATATGTTCCAAACAGCTGTCTGTTATTCGGTTCCAATCCGGAATAGATGTCGAATCCTACCCGTGGTGGGTTTTATTTTTTGATAACCCTTGTTATGGGAATTTAGAAAAATGTGCGCCAAATATAACTTTATCGACACATGTTGAAAGAATGCCATCCACTTAATTACAACCACTTATATCCAATGTCTTCTTTTTCAATGTTAGCTTTACTAACATTGAGAAAGGTTATTTAGAATAGAGAGCTAAATGGCAACAATATGTTTCTTAATCTGTCGATCTGTCTGAAAGGACACTATACAGAGGGTTTCAACAATAAGAAGAATGCACAATAGTCATCTTGTTACATAAATTTTCCGCAAAGCAGAACATAATATGCCTATACTAAGATCAGTTTGTGCACATATTTACTATATACGTAGCGCTTCCAACGCCTTCTCATTGTCGTATTTTTCCTCATTTGTATCCATATTATTTATTAAGTAAACTAATTAATTCACTTAATATATTCGAAGGGATCTTAAATGGATTTGGTGAATTTAATTTCGTCAAAAATTTAATATATCATTAATTCACTCACATTAAATAACAAATAAACATGCAAACATGATTATAACATTTGTAGCTTGCTCAAACCGTGTGCTTAATTTATTCTAGCCAACATAACACAATTTATGTGAAACTTGTAAACGCAGTCACATTTATGTATCCGCCTCTTTTGGGAGATGAGGGGGAAATGGACTTTATATGTTTGAGCGAAGGGAAGGCAACTTTGTCATTGCTTCTGCATGTTAAAATTATAAATGTATGCGGGAGAGATGGGTCTGTTAATGCGCTCTACATAGAAGGAATTAAATTAGCTGTAATATTTGTTAATGGTAGCGTATTCACGATACGAGGCAGCACTGCATTTACATACTGAATTATTAAGGATTTCGATGTGGATATGTTCTTCAATTTCACCGCCGTATGCTCCATGATATGTAGCCCATGTTACGGTAATATTAAATTTTAATGACCAACATTGTTTATTTTGAACTTTTTTCCGGGCTGTGTTATCTTTAGTGACAGCTGGAACAGTGTGGTATTCATGACATCAAATAAATAAAAATGATATAAAATTGGTATTTGTAGATTTTGTAATAGCCATATTCATAAGTACATAAAGACAGTCTAATTCATTTAGCAGTAATTTAGCAGTATAAATCCAAATATTTGAACCATAGTCGAGATGGAGAAATATAGTAAAATGAAATTTCTGGCCTTAAAACATTCACGACAAAAATAAAATACATTATGTTCATTACGTATCAATCTCAATATGAGTATGTATTTGATGTAAATTATTAATAAAATTTCTAAAAATATTGGGCTAAGGATATGTCCACAACTAAACACTTATTAGTTCCATATATGTGATAAATTAAAAATTGTTTTGATTTAAACACATGGTTATTATAATCCCCTGGGTAAAATTAACGCATCAGTGAAAATGAACATAATTAGTTTTATTTTTTCAAAAATATAAATCATAGTACCTATGTGATATTATAATTAAACGATTTTAACTAATGTTTAACAAACATAAATGGTATAATCGGGAAAATACATAAATAAATAACAGAAAGAAACAATAATGAGAGATGCTATGAAAATGGTGTTAATGAAAAACTTGTAGGCAAGAAATAATAAGAGTTTGAACTTAGTAGCGTGTAGGTCTTTCTCTACCTCTTATTACTGCTTCCAGTCATCTGGGAATACTGGGAATGGTTTCCTGAGGAATATTCCCAACTAGTGAAAAACGATTTCTTCGAGTTTAAGAAGAGCCATAGGCGCAGGTATATGGCGCCTAACTAATCGCTCTAGTTCATTCCACAAACGCCCTATGGGGTTAATATCTGGGCCACTTGATGGCAAGTCCATGGCTGGAACATTCACAAATTTAAGGTAATCAAAACTTTTCTAGAAACGTAGGATCGAACGTTATTCTGCATAAGAATTAAAATGTTTTTGATAGATAGGGCAAATGGTATCACGATGTTCTTCTACGATATTCAGTACGTAGACATGTACATTTATGAATCTCCCCCGTATAGGAATCAAATTTGTCCTGCCATCGAAGTAAATTCCTCCCTAGGATATTATGGATACACCAAAAAATGGGATCCTCAGAAAGATATTTCAGGCATCAAATCTCTCTCCTGGTCTCCACCAGACTAGTTGACATCCATGTGGTGACGTTTAACTCTTCAACTAGTTATTTGTTATAATTAGTCGAAGACTAAGTAGTTATAACCAATAACTAACTAACTAAGAGAATTAACTCCTAACAATTAGCTACATATCGCTGGCTACATCTCCCGTGAACCAGAGTTCACTGCTTCATCTTCTCTTTAGTAGATTGAATGATTAATTTCTTCTACTCTAAGTATACTGAAGAAAGTATTTAATTCACTTTATGGCATTATATCTAAAAAAAAACAGTAGCGTAACTGAGTTTATTGCCTTTTCAAATCTACAATTGTACTGAATGTATTGCACTTTACATATCAGCGTTAAATGTATTATTAATAAACAAGTATAAAATGTTAATTTACATATGTGAAATAGTTGCAATTGTTTATCAGTAGTAACAGAGAATATCCTAGGCCACCTACATAAAATGTAGGAATTTAAAACTTCGAAAAATTATAAAACGATTTTGCTGATGCGATTCTTGTTCACATTAGTAATATCCCAACAATTTTAACAACATTTATTGTCTTTTATTTGATGTATAATTCATGCCCGATCTATATATAATCTATCACTGCTCCTGAAATATACTTTTAAATAAACTTCTTTCATATGTTATGTTATTTATGCACACTGTACTGATCTGACTGAAAATATACCACAAAATTTAGGAAAATGCCCACAGGCATATCAAATATCAAACAGTGCAACAGAGCTATGGAGGAATTTAATTATACTGAAACAATACGATAGTCAGTCAGTCCTCCGGGCCATAAAATAACATAAAAAAAAAACAAAGTCTAATTAGCCATAACTCAATTTTCCACGTATTTTTTTGCAATAAAATTCCATTCAGTTGAAACTGTGTCTGTAGTGCTCGATAATACTTAAAACTTTAAACGTAATTAACCGAATGAAACTTGTTAAAAGTTTTCAACGCACCGTAATTAAAACAAATGAATAAAATGCGCAAACACATCAGCTCTGTCAGGAACACAATAGATTAGGAGAGGTTTTGTTAAACACGACAAATTATCGTGTGGTGGAAGCTGTTAATTGTGTTGTTCGTAAGGGTTCGCGGAAACAGATACTTAAGGGGATGGCGCGGCTGCTATCAGTGAGGATAATTAAAAAAAGTGGTGTTTTGTGTTTCGCTGGAGTTTTTACTGGGACCTAAATTGATCCTGAATTTATAAGTACGTGGCATTTTAATTAATTTCATAGTACAATATTGCATATAATGATTCAATAAGTCCTGTATATAATTCACATTTGTGTCACATTTGTTTAATAGAGAAAATTTACGATTATCTTGGTTCACTCTATAATATCAATAGTTCCAAATTGGTTCCTCACTATTGGGATATCAGAAACTATAAGAGATAAATAGTTAGTTAAGTAAGCAATCTGGGAAAAAATACAAAGACAATTTTTAGTCCATCAGTTTGCGAAATAAAAAATAATTGCGATTGTTTTCGAGTTATTTAAAGATAGTCGAATTTCGTATTTTGTTTTTTGTCAAACATCTCTAAAACGATTATCTAATAATAGCCAAGAAGTTAATATATTCTACAAACACTTTTCTACAATGTTTTCATAGTGTCCTACGTGAGTAGAATACTAGCGTCCTAGTGTTCTACGATGTTTTCATGTTTTTATAGCGTGTCATTTCATTTTATTGTTTTCATAATGTACTAAGTCCTGGATTTAACTGCCGACATGACGTAAATAACAAAGTCGTACTTACAATAAAGAGCAGCAGATTAATAACGAGAAACAGAAGTCAACGGAGCGCACCGAAAATATGAAAAATGTTGAAGTCTTCATATTGATTTCTAGATTAGAAACATGAACTTCCATCCGCTATAAAGTATTTACTATAATTGCTATAGTAGAAAACCTCGGGTTGTTATCCAAAACTGCAGTAAATATTTTCTTTATAGCCTTCGCAGTATCTCCTTTGCCATTGAAAAAACTTTTCAATGGCTTCTGGTATGCGCGAAAAATTGCCATGCATATACGCCAAATCTTATTGAATAGCTGAATCCGTTAAAGTCTATTGTGCATTCTCAATAGCAATAGCATTATTTGGATCCAACTGTTGAAATGCATTAATTCTCAAAATTGCAGTAATAATCTGTAACCGCCTGGATCCACGTTTACCACTGGGTTATTACAGGCGCTGGAGATAACTATGTAGAAGCATTTCTGTGAATAATGCCACTCCTTTCGAGGATTTTAAAAAAACTTGACATTCACTTTCAGATGATCGACATTCGGATAACGGCCATGGATTGCCTCTGCTACGCGATGAATACCATGCGCTAGGCACGTTATATGTAACGTATCGTAATTATACGTTCCGTTCAAATGTCGACATGCCGCTTTCATGAATGGCGCAGCATCCGTAAGACAAAGTAGACCCATGTTTTTATTTCCTCATGTTTAGCGCCTCATATTCTTTTAACGTCTCACCGACTAATTTTGCAACAACTTCAGAATTCGTCTTTGTCAACATTGCGTTCTTGACGTATCAGGAAAGCGATTATATCGCTAGTTGGGACACTAAGAGATTATCATGGTTTTTATGATTAAGTCGATGATAGACGGGAGCTATGAAAATCACTTGAAGGTTTATCATCATTCCAATATAGTTAAGATTTGAACGTGAAGAACTTTCATTTATAGAGCATTATAATAGTAAATATTAATAAAACATAATAATAAGCAAGCAATAATAATCATAAGAATTGCCATCCATCATCAACTTTCGAAACTATATATAAAAATAGATAGATATACGTGGGAGAGGTATATCAAGAAATATTCAGTACAAACATAGGTAGGATAGATATATTAAGAAGTATTTCCAAGACTCCGATAGAGCACTTCACCAGAAAGTAGTCTGAGTTGACTACTTGGGGGTCTGGATATCTGGTGACTTAAGAGCTAACACCAAAAAGATGACTCCAAAACTAATTTAAGGAGCCCTTTCCGTTTTTCGGATTCAAATAATTGATTTTTTAATGAAAATCGATGCACTAAACTGTCTAAATTATTATTTCAAAATTTTAAGGAAAAATACACATTAGTTTTAAAGTTACAGTTGAATTAGTGATGGCGCGCAAGGCCTGAAAAGGGTCGCGCGGTAACTGCTATGCGGTGCAGATATGGTTTGCGTAATGGCTCTTTGCGTGTGCGTCACAGGTAACAATCGTATGAATCAATTAATTGACATTTTTGAACAGTGTCGTGCCGAAAACACATTTTAGGGTAACAATTAGTACAATATAAATCCGTCAACCTATGATAGAGTAATGAAAAGGTTCTCCACAAAGACATTCAATGGAAGTGATCTTTCATCAAAATATATTCAGCAAAAATCAACATAATAAATTTTATAGAAACATTGAGACGCCAATGAATCAGATTATACAATAAAGCTAAGACGTGACATTATAATGGAATTTTGTTCGGCAAATTATTAAGTGTGTATGCCGTACATAGTTGATTGAAACTACGTGCTGGTAATTGTGGCATATTAGTAACAATTGCGAGTGCTGTAGCATGTCATCCGTGCGTCATCACTAAATTGATACACGCGCAAATATCCATTATACAAATTGTGGTTCGCTGCCTTTTGTCAATGCCATCAGCTGCCTTTCACAGATTTCTTAGAAGGGACACTGACAGAAATGTACATAAAGTTTTGCCCATGAAAAAGCCTGTTTGATGGAGAAGGACCGTTTAGTTTCCAACGTCGGCTAGTACAGACAAGTTTCGAAAGTACGTGATCTTCTCAAAACTACGTTTTTGTACTTTAAGTGCAGTTTTGTCGAGATACTAGTGAACCGATTTCAATTATTATTGACTTAAAATATTCACAGTTGATGTCGCTATATCTTACCATAGGATTTCTTTGATATTGTAAAAATAGGATTTTTAATAACAATTTAAATATGAAAATATATTGTGAAAATCGTAGTTTTTTCTTCAAAGTTGCGCCAAATTGCGTAAAATTAAAATTTTAAGAAACTCCTACGGCACAATTTAGCTCTAACCCTATATTGTATAGAAATGCTTTATCTTCTTATTTCAGATAACACCTGGAGTTCGCTGGAAAACTGCAGTTAATGCAAGTGTATCCGATTTAAAGGGCGGAAGGGCGGCCGCCATTTTTTTTTTGTCTGTGGGATATAAAAATTATTTAGAAACCTGAAAGAATGTATTTATCAATAAAATAAAAACTATTAAAATCGATATAACCGTCTCATTACAATTGATTCTTACAATAGCTCTGTTTTTTTCGAAACGGGAAGCCCCCTTAAACCAATGCAGAAGTGTGACATCTTATAGAATTTATCTATAAGAGGGAAGGAAACAGTACTATTGGATCGAAAAAAATTAATTGACTGAATAAATTTTCTTCCCAACTGTCCGAGTTTAAGTCCTAGGTTAATATCAGGAGTGGGGGCGAATGTTCTCCAGCAATTTTGATGAGAAAATGCTCTTTAGGGCCACAATAATCATAATAACAACATTCTATGATCCTCATGGAACATTCCAATCATGAGGATTGGAACACTGTTCTGAGACATTGTTATTTTCACCAAAATATCCAATTCAACGCCACTTGGTTTTCTATGTTTTATCTTTAACACATCCCATAAAGATCCAAGGAAATTATAAATATAGTCCGGGATATTCTCATCATTAGCAAAAAGAGAAAAATAGAGGAATAAAACGTGATAGATCTACGATGTATGTGGCCGTGAAAGTGAATTAAAAGAGTACCGAAGCTTTCATCTCACGGATACCTACAATCACGTTAATTTGGTATAGGTATCAGGATAGAGAGATGCAATATTACTGAAGAACTGAAAAGATTAACTACTACATTACACCGTAGATCCACAAAAGAATACTTGCTGCTTCAACTGTATGGTCTGTGACAACAAAGTTTATTTCTAACTGACATATTTGTTCATAATTACGTAGTATTATTTTTTTTTTAGAATCTGTAGTACTATACCGGAGATGATTATTTTATTATGGATAATAAGTATCCATCTAATTACGTCAGAATAAAACGAAGAACATGTTTATATCTACTTCCGAGGAAACTTATAATTAAAAACTGAGATAATATTTCCCATTAACACGTTTTAATAATTAATATATAAGACGAATATTAATTATATCTGCCTCAGACGGGAAACGAACCTCTAGTAAAATGAGAAAAAGTCATACAGGCATATTCTCCCGTGAATTAATATTATGAAAACGGTGCTTCTAAACCCCAATACCCCATAAATTTAACAGTGGCGTCCGCGCGAAAGTTAAATAGAAATTTATGACCAAAAACTTTATCATCCAAGGGAGGCTTTACTAATTACCATAATTTTTCGTGGTGGCCTGGCGATACCGTTAATAATTGTGTTTTATGTAGGGAAATTATATTTTAATTTTGGATTGTTAATGATGACAATTAAAACCAGAATGTAGTATAATGATTTAAATTATGTATAATTATAGTAATAGATGAAAATGTTTTAAATAAAATTTAATGAAACGCAAGATTTATAACTGTTTTATGAAAAGTCCTACTCAAAAAGATGCGATGAATGCTGTGTCGAGGAGGTATCGTAATTACTATGCCTTAAGTATCTGTTAATATCCAGTTCACGGTATAATGAGCCCTCTCAGCATATCAAATGTAACATGAAAATAAATCGCTAAAAGAATTACAGAACAAAAGCTGAATAGTTGCAGCTCGTGGATCAATACCCTCTATGTTTCAGAGAGTGGAGTGATAATATAACTTCATATATGTTTGAATCTTCTGTAAAATATTAAGAAATAATCAAAATAGTTAAATCTTGCACATATATTTTTTTAATGGTGATTGTCTAATAACGTCGAGAACTATATTTATTTTAATCACTTTTATTTGCAGTTCATATATACAAGGATTGCCTGAAAATCGTTTCTATTAATAGAACCGTTTTTTAAAATATTAAAGATACATATATATATATATATATATATATATATATATATATATATATATATATATATATATATATATATATATATATGTATATATATATATATATATATATATATATATATATATATATATATATATATATATATATATATATATATAGTATATCTTCTATAATTTTGAAACCACTGTTATTTTCTTAATTAAGAATTTATAATAAATATGTATTTGCTTAATTCATAAATTAATGACCAATCCTATAAAATAATTTTAATGTATAAATAACTGAAACAAACGTTATTACACCTAGAATGGCTGTGACCTATTTTAAACAAAACACAAAGTATTTATCTAGTATGTTTAAACACATTAAACTTATGTATGATCTAAATCAATATCAATATTTTCTTGTATTCTTGTTGAATAATTGACAGTTGATGTGAAATACCTTGTCTGATGAATTTGATGAAGGTGTGAAGGTGATACGTTTTAAGATCATAGTATATGTTTCTCATATTATAATTTCAAAAATCAGATTACAGGAATAGAAGCTACATTTCAGAAAATTGCAGTTACAAAAATATTCACCGCTTCCTATTTTATAGTTGGCCTCAAGAACTAACTCTACTATATTTGTACCATCTTTAAATTAAGTAAGTTGTATCAAAAAATAATAACAATTCAGTATTATCTGAAGATTATCTCTTCTATAAAAATTCATTACATTGATAGAGATACTAAAGTAACTATAGTAAACATTTTATCAAATAAAGTCACTACATGTCTTTAAAAACATTACCCAAACGACTGGAAAAATCACTTTAAACGAAGTTGTCTGAAAAAACTTCCTAAATTAGAATTCTTTCTAAAGACCTGGTTATTGCAGTGCTCATTAATCTATAGTAATTAATTTCTTGTAATCACCTGTCAGAAGCTAAATTAAAACCTTGGAAACTCTCTTATAAAGTTTGTTTAAAGATGAAACCTATGTTTGTCTTTTTATTTCTAAAGCTTATTTAACTTTATGATCCGAATTTAATAACGAGAATTTACGTGTAAAACTATTCAAACCCAATCAATTCCAAAAGGTGAATCTATAGAAATTTACTCGATGTAGTAAATTCCTCTAAGTTATGCTGTTGTCGATGCTTCGCTGATCATCCCATCATCTTTAGAAGAAATTCAAAAATGAAAAACTCATTGTTTGAATATCTTGTCAAGAAACTGATAAGATGATCAATAAAAATTGAAGATTAGTACGTGAAAACCTGCCGTGAAAGCCTTAATTATACCAGAAAATTAGTGTGATCTTTTAATTGGGGTAAATAGATGCTGTTAAGGTGTATATTGGTTTGTGACAGTGTGTTACTTAGGGTTATAGCAAATGAAAGAAATCATCTATAAGTTTCAGGTGGTAGTTTTATAAACTGCTTTATAAGACTAGTAATTGAACATGTCTGAAAACGAAATAAGTACATAATATAATATCATCTTGAAAAATAATTTGTACATTAAGGACGGCAATTCCACTGATTCTTCCTCTATAGATTTATATCAGCCATTTCCAGGAGATATATTTATACATATTACATTTTGAGGATATAAACTCCGTGATGGAACTGAATCCGTCAATGTCAAAACTTTACCTCTGGGAGTTTTGTAATTATTAATTAGTTATAATTTTACTATAATTAGTTAACTTAATTTAAACGTCGTCAAACCCTTAGAGACTACTAGCAAATATTAAATATTCCGTCTTCTCCCTAATCCATCAAAGGTTAGTTCGAAGTCTCGTTAACTCGATAAAAAATTTAGCAACACGGTTCATATAATTATAGAAGGGAGGTAGAACGAGGTGATCCATAATTAAAATTTCAAATGGAGGATATACATAGGTAACCGCAATAATTTCTTTTAAGATTCATTTTAGTAGATATGAAAGTAAACAATTAAGGTATTTTTATTGATATGCGAGATGAATAAAAAATATATGAAATTGTTTTCTAATATTATAAATAAGTAATATATACGTTTCAGCGAGAAAACATAGGGCTTTATACATGACTTATCACACATGAGCGTTTATAAAAGGGTTTAGTGCGCTTTGCTGTCATATAGCGTGAAGCAGACTTTAAACGAATATCTCTCTTCGATGAGTGCCAGTTCAAAGTAACATTAATGATTCAAGCGGTATTTATAAGAATATCAAATAAACTGTACCAAACAAATTAGTCATTTGATTCGACATGGACTGCCAAATTCATCTCGAAATTTGCTCACCTATAATGTTGGTTCTAGAGTAATATATTCAGTGTGTAACTCAAATCTGTGTAGCTGGATTCATGCTTTAGCCTCTTAATGCTCAATGATATTCTCATCGATACGCAGACATCTATTACCCTTTACAAGACCCTAATAGTATTATCCTATTATTAATCCATGAGGTATAATCCATAAGTTGTGTTAACCACGAGTTAGTTGTATTGGTAACGAATCCAAATAGTTTTAGTTAATAGAAACTACCCGAAAAATTATGTAGGTCTTTTTGTGTGTTTCCTGGGAAGGAGTAGAAGTTTGCAGCAATAAAAACAGGAAACTCGAACATTGAAGAATACGTATTATTCCACGTGCACTTGGTCAATTAAGTTGGCATCAACAAGAGACGACAAAAACTAGTTTCATCAGTGACCTGCTTTAAAAGAGATTCTGCAAAGGCTTTTATAAATATCCACGTGAAATACTTCTAATTACTATTCATTCTTCAAAGCTATGTTGGTTAGAATTAACTTTACTTTTAACATTGATACAAAAGACACAATGGGTAAGAAGATGAAGCTGACGTCTTATCCTAGTATATTTTCCATAGTAAAAAGGTTGAATTCCGTAACACTTTTGGCCAGACAAAAGAATTATAACATGTGCGGTTTCATGATCCACTAGATAAAATGGAGAACTTGGAATGTAAATATCAGATTCAAAGAGGACGCATAAATAGAAGTGTATGATACACTTACTGATCTATTTACTTTTGATCAAGCGAAAGGACCAGTATCACCCTAGATAATATTAAAATACCAGAATTATGATAAAGAAAGAAAGAAATTAAAAAAAGTTTTATGCTACTATATTTACAAAAATTGTAACTGCAGTTTCGACACTTTTTATGTCATTTTAAAAACGATGATTTAACTAAGAATACGACATAAAAAAATCGAAACTGCAGTTACAATTTGTGTAAATATAGTGGTATAAAACTTAGTAGTTGTTTTACTAAATTGCATCGGAATTATGAACTAGCACAGAGTAACGGCTTCCTCGATCAACTTCTTAAGTAAGATGTGTAATGCAAAAATGAGTCAAACTAAAACATGAAGAGTATCGGAGACTA
This sequence comes from Rosalia funebris, assembly GCA_037954035.1. NCBI lineage: Eukaryota > Metazoa > Arthropoda > Insecta > Coleoptera > Cerambycidae > Rosalia > Rosalia funebris. The sequence goes on from JAZFAV010000004.1 coordinate 11,929,482, forward strand.
TCTCTTTTATGGTCTGCATACAGAGTATTAACATATATAATAAATCAATGTCTCTAACCCCTCAGTGAACAGCATCATTGGTGAATAACGAGTCAGCTTTACGCGGGGTAGATCCATCCTTGATCAAATATTTACAATCAAACAAAGCATAGGAATATGACATCGATGTATATAACATATTCGTAGACTTAAATCAGATCCATAACTCCATACATACAAATAGATTGTACCGAGTATTGCTGTGAATAGACGTGTACCCAAAATCCCAATTAAAATTACGAAATTAATTAAATAGATAAGGAAGACACAATCGCAACGATAATATTGTAAAATAGTTTAACCTAATGAAAATAGCCCATGGCCTGAAACAATGGAACGAGTTAGCCTCAATCATATTTAGTTTAACTTTAAAATATGTAATAGTGTAATATAATGTATTTATATATGTAATAAACGTGATAAGATCAAATTTATTAAGTAGAACTACAACTATCAGCATACGCGGAAGACTCAGTATTATGAGCAGAAAGCTCAAGAAGCAATTGATAAAAAATGCTTATCCAAACAGTAAACAGCGTAAATTACGGAAGATTAACACTGAAGACATAATAACGTATACTATTGAGCCAACAATACAATTTGCATGATGGAGATGGAGCTAAGTAATGCTGGGTCAGAGCGCAGAAGTCAGTCAAATGATCAATCTTGTTTATGCAATTCCCATATATTAACATTAAAATCAATTCAATTCAATGATAAATGAAATGATACCGAATATACAAAACAGTTCTAGGACTTGTTGCAGTAATATATGGACTCTAACGAATATTCGAAATCCAAAATCAACATATTTGAAAGAAAAGCCGCCATAAAATGTATAGGACCAATCAACGGAAGTGGATTATGGAGAATGAAGTCAATAATCAGTTAGTTATACTTACATTTAAAAACACTTCTAATAGGGTTCATCTGAATTCAAAGCCTACAATATACAGGATATCTAATAACAGTAGATAGGAAAGATTGCCATAATGAATCCTTGATGGCAGAATTGACGGCACAAAGACCGGAAGGGCCAAGAAAATATAAGAATATGAAGTAGCTCTGTTACTTCATATAATACATGTTTTGGGAGCAAAAGTTGAAGAAAGCCGAGCCCCAATTTGGGTTGCAGCATTATTGAATGTATTGACATAATTATTCAATAATTACATTTATATAAAAATTAACAAATATAATAATTAATCGCAATGATATATTATTTATGCTTTATCATGTTCTTGTCAGAGTTTTGTACTAAAATTATATTTTTTGTCTATAAATTACGCAATAATAGGAATAGCTGATATCGATGAATCGAAAAGCCAGAACTCCTGAAGGTGAATTATTCTATAATTACATCGCAGAAGGTTGCTAAGTCTCCTGAATTAATCTGAAGTAATGATCTCAATCGCTTGGAGCTGACCTGGATTGTCGGCTCGGAGTAGTCCGGGCGTGGGTTCGATTCCTACATAAGTTGACTGAATATGTCTGTGTGTACGATTATGAATGTCAGAGGTTAGATATAACAATAGAATTAAACTAAACTTTTCCCACGTAAAAACATCAAATTTGTTACATAATTCAAAAGACAAAATACATAAATTTAAGAAGATAGGAGTGTATAAGTTCGGCAAGTTATATTCTAAATATAATACACTTTGTGTGAATCAAACTGGCCGCTTTAATGACATACGATATAGAACACTGAGAACTTACTCGCATTTAGACATCAACGAACTGATTCTACTTTCCCAAATCACATTTTAGAATCGATCTGATCTTACCAGTCTTATCAGACAAGGAAATAAAAAAGCAGATATTACAACATAACACAATATTCTCGCTAATTTACTTTTTAGCCAACTAGATCTACGTTACATATACATATATTATTTTTTTATATTCTTTGTTATTTGTTACTTTAATCATCCTATTAAATTCCTAGTAAGAGAAGTAAATAATCATCAGATTCTTACTACTAATAAATTACTTATGAATTAGTATAATTTAAGTAAATAGTTGTATATACTTATTAAAAATTGGTCAAACTTCTCTTTTTATTTCATCTCTGGTAATTAAATTTAAATGTCTTGAAAATGGCATGTTGAAGTATCGAAAACTAGAGTGACATTAAGTTAACAACAAAAACCGTGATCGGAAGAATAATGTGCTTCAATACATCATAACTGTATTCAAAATAGGATGAAGTAATATCAGTTTGATATATATGAACATCACGTGAATAATTGTAACCCTACAATGAATAACGTAATTTCAAAATCTTTACACGCACCCCTCTTTATCTCTGTGTGAATTATGGCTATGAGAGTAACAATTCAGAAACCAAACGCATAATATCAATGGTATAGATATACTGTTTCCCTGAAAGAAAATCATTACACAGAATCTATAACTCTATATTCCGGTATTGTCCGACGAACTGGCCGTTCATTATATTCTCGAATTACTTTCATTTCCAATGGACTCTAAAGCGGCTACCTTTCTCGTGCTATTTAACTTTTCACCGAGTTTAATCGAAACCAAGTAATTGAAAAAAAATATACAAAAGGCAGGCGATTTTCCCTTAACATTGTGTTTTATTTCAGCGCGAACGGCATGCGTTAATTCCGACGTAATTATACAAAGGCAACCATGTGAAGGCTACGTATTGTTAGTAAAAGAAACAGACTGCTGCCTACATTATATAGTAACGCTATTTCACGCCCCTATGTTTTGTTAACTTGTAAATTAGAAGAAATTGGGTCGTCGTCACGCGTTGTAATTTTCTTACTCAAGCAAATTCATGTGATATTTGTACGGACGATAATTGCAAGACATAATTAGAACAGTCACCACAAGAAAAGGGCCCACTGACAGTTTTAATTTGGATTTCAATAGCTTTATGTGGCAGAAAATTTAATGTAAATATTTTTAATTACAATTTATATAAATACTATAACTGTGTATCTGTTAGAACGATGATGTATTTCAAGGGTATCAGTTAGTATTCTCATGGGTGCATAAATTTCATAATCTTTCCCAGTGGGTCACAAAATGTTTTGAATACATTATCCAAAATCTGTGAATCATTTTTTGTTAGTTTTTCCTTGATATTCAAAAAATACCAGACTGGCATAATAGAAATCATAGAATAGAAATCATTTTGCTATATCATTCAGGGGGTGTAATATTTTCCATATCTTAATTCTTTCATCCTGGGAAGGGATCAGTGCCTTCGATGCAAAAATAGACATAGAAGGTGAATATCGAACGACTACGTTCGTTCTTCAACCTGCTTTCATCAACTGTTTTAATCATCATGAGGGGATGTTTAAAACAATTTTAATCACCTCTGAATGATACCAACATGGTTGGAGAGATACGCGTGGAGAAACTTGTAAACTTTCAGTGGAAAAACTGGTCTCCTGTTTTTATTTCAAGTTTAAACATAATAACTCAAGGGTCTGAGATGTTGATTAATATATTTTTAACAGAAAATAACACAAATTACCTGTGCTAATGATTATTTCATTGGTTAAACTATCTATTTTGGCATTTCTATGACCGTCTCAGAAATATGGCTGATATTCTTTGCATCCTATTTAACGTTTCATTTGCTGAACTCTAATTGGGGTACCAATTGGGGTTGCTGGATTTAGGTTAACCCATAATTTGACTATTTTGGAATAAATATATATATATATATATATATATATATATATATATATATATATATATATATATATATATATATATATATATATATATATATACTTCAGTGGAACTATCAAGAGCTACATTCAGGCAAGTATTTTACATCGGGTTTGCACCAAAATACTTAATCATGTTTGTTTATATGACAATAACTTAAAATTAGTCTGTGAGGTTAGGTCCGAAAGAGATTATATACATATAAAAAACTTAGAAAATGCAAATCTTTATTCTATTGAAAAGTACATTCCCCTTAAACGTCTTTAAATGTAATATCAAAGACGCCCACAAGAAATTCAAATACATACACATAGTTTATTATACATTTACATAATTTACTATAATTTAAGAGTACAAATCTGATGCTGTCATATTGCAAAGGCCAGAATATATGAAAGATTTAGAAGTAATTTGTGACAATACAAAATTGATATTAATAACAAATCCCAAGTAATTCCAAATAATTCAAGAATAGTTTTACACTCAAACTGCTTTAAATAATATTTATTAGATCATTACTGAAATATATAGCAATATTCTGGAGTATTCTCTATAACACACTTATTAATTATGCGAAAAAATTTATCTTGGATGAATGTGAAATATATAAATAAATAATAATGGCACATGTACTATAGAGAAAACAATTATATAAAGTGTATATATATCGTATACAATAGTCTTATATACTATTTAGGAGTAAATAACGTGTTCTAATAGCAACTAATTAGTTACTTACTATAACTAATATGTAATAGAAATATACTCAATATTACAGTTAAAACTCAGTTAATATAACAGGAAGTATTCTCTTAAATATAAGCAGAGCTTGTATTGACACAGTTGACAGAGTTTGTATTGACACAAACAGGTTCCCATTTTGACTGTAAGCCCACTTTTTTCTGGAAGATATTGGAATCAGTCAAAGTTATATTGAAGATGATAAATGATATACGAATAATATGAGATCAATTGTCGATGGTTCAGCTGCTGAATATTAAATTGAAAAACTGACTGAGTACATAAACCCCTAAAGACTATAAATAGTATCAAAAAAGCATTCACTTTATACAAAAATTAACAAAATCTAAGTACGGTCCGGATATATACAAAATTTTCACTCTATCTGTGGATAAAATAATATAATATAATTAGATTTAGTAGACTTAATGATTTTTTAATATCAAGAGGCTATTAACTATATCTATGTCGAAGAATAAGTTCCAAAATATTTTAATGAAATTAATCACGCATTTAGCGAAATAATTATTATTATTAAATTAGTAACAATGTATTTACTTATTAAGGTTTTTTAATTATATTACATATATATATATATATATATATATATATATATATATATATATATATATATATATTAAAGTTTTTAATTATATTATGTATTTGTGTATAATCTAAGAATTTATAAGATAATTGTCGAATTAATGTTGAAATACTAAAATATGTTATAGGGCACTGGCACTTATATTGTAATTTATCTGTTGTGACATAAGGTAAGAAAAGGGATTTTAGTCTATCAAAATCGAAATATAGAAATGTAATTTACACCACACAACTATCTTCGGTATCATTTGAAATCGAATATTACATATTTCACTTCCATTTTCACTTTTTGTTTGCGAATGATTAAGAAACTTTCCTGACTAAAGTTAAACAAAAATAAAAAAAAAGTTCTTGTGACTATGTAATTCGACAACTATCAAAAAAAATGTTATATTCTATTGCATACTTTTATTATTCCCACACTTACAGAAAACAGTTTTAACCATTTAAAAATAAATACAGCTGAGTCATTATAAAGAAAAAAGGGTTTTTCAGTTAAGTAAACACTTTTCATGTAAATATGAATATACTGTGTATTATGATTTACGAGAAAAGCCCCTGAGGCAGCATAGGTCAGAAGCGCGCTATTATATAGGCTTGAAGGGAGGTGGTGCTCGGTAGCACAATGCAATATCTCTTCGTTTGCCAGGCATTTATAAAGCTATGACGTATATGAGATACGTTAATTTTTCATTGGGCTGAGACTTAATAATGAATACTATTTGAATAATTTAAAAGTCTATTTGAATGTTTACTTCATCCAAATTGTTTTCCATTAAGGTAAATGTACAAATATTGTTTTTAAATTTTATATTATGATTTAGTTTTAGGTCACTATTAACATACTGAACTGATTTAACGTATACGATGTAAAAACTGTGTAATAAAATTCAACACAATTCTGTTCTACAAAATTTTTAAGTATCAATTTGGAAATAATTTAAATTAACAGAATTCCTAAATAATATATATGATATATAACAATATATAATAATTAATAATTTCAAAAGGTTAAAGGCGAATTTTCTTTTATACCATGAGATTTTGGTAAGCGCATATTAACCAAAATATCATCGTATAAAAGAAAACTTACCTTTAGGTCTTTGAAATTATTAATTATTTATTGTTATATATCATATATATTATTTTATTTGCAGGATAATCCGTAATTTATTCTTATATAATATTTTGCTGTTAATGTATTTAAAAGGCATAAAATGTATCATTGAGAAATAACATAATGAGGCACGTTCGACACGTTTCCTTGAAATATAGATAAGGCTTGATTGAACACTATAATGTATCATAATATATATGTACTGTTAATTATATTTTAACTGTTATTTTATACTTGTTTCTAAGGCATATTCTGCATTGACAAATAACAATTATTTATGTAAACACATATAGTTTATATAAAACAAAAGCCAGTGCACGTCATAATATACTTGATGCGTCAAAGATGGCCACGATAGCGACATTTCCAAGATACTATAGAACTCAAGGAAATATCAAAAGACTAATGTTATGTTATAACTTCTTCGGCATTGCATAAACATTAACCCAACTTATGCAACAGTCCAAATATTTATATTGCTTTGTCTCCAAAAGAACAGTTTTCTTATTAACTTGTGACTAAAACACTTTAAAAATCGAATAATGTCTAAATATCCGATAACTTTGCACCACGCACGACATTATGTCAATTTCTGCCAACCCCAAAATGAGCAGCAAATTTAAATTTATGTTTATTAAAATCGAATAAATTCTATGTGTAGTGATAATGAATTACGTCACATGATGACGTTCATTGATTTTTGAGTTGTATGAACTATATGTAACATATATTATTACTATTCTACAATTTGACTGTTATAACTTTCATGATATACAGTAGAACTTCGATAAGATAAAGACCAAGGGAAACGGTAAATAGGTTGAGTTATTGAGTTTTTAACTTGGGGTTTAAGGGTTTAAGTTAAAGAGTTTTTCATGGTTCATACTTGTACTTAGTGAGGTTCGTTTATGCACTTTGTTTACATATTATACAGAGTTAGAAAGGCTAGGTTAAATTCAAACGTTACTTATAAATATTACATACACACTTTATTTTAGGATTAAAGGTACTTTCAGTTATATTATTAAAGATTATATAATCCATACGAAAAAGAAAGTGATTTTTTATTTGTTTTAAGCAAATCATACTTTCTAAATCAATTTTATTTTCAATATTAAATAAGGAAGAGAAAATATTGTCTTCTATATTACTGCATTGCTCTATAAATGATCGTAAGATATTTTCGTTTTGAATTAATTTTTCTAAGGTAATTATTGTTTTGTCACAATATGCACAGCGATCCGTCCTGGGAAAAGCTAAAAGCTAATGATCAAAATAGGAGCTTCAAGGGATTTTATTGGACACAGTAAGTGTACAGTTCAAACTTATAGCCATCTGGTAAATACGTGTGAGCAATTAAAACAAATTACTAGACTACACGGAACCTTTCGTTTACACATCCATTTAAAATGAGTCACTGATAGATGCTTTAAGTTATTGAGGTCGCCAAAATATTACTTTGAGTTACTGAGGTACAATGACCAAATTATTCGTTTGAGTTATAGAGAGTTAGTATTTTAATTAAAAGAGGTTTTGGGCTCTGAGGGGAAGGGAACACAAAACTTTATTAAGTTATAGAGGTTTTTACGTTATCGAGGCTCTACTGTATAATGGTTAATGTTACTATATACAGTGTGGTGACACAATAATCATATTTTTTTGACACCTGCCAATTTAAAAATTGTATATACTTTTCTGTTCAAATAGAAAAGATACATGAGTGCCAATAACAAACTGTGCCACCTGGTATATTAACAATTTTCTCCAACACGTATATTGGCTTTTCCAAATTATTTATTCGACTATATTAAATATTTCAAGACACTTAAGTAAATAAAAGTATCAAAAACTAATAAAAGAAGTAAAAATCATTAATAGTAGTAGATATTACTTTTGTACACTTTCACCATAAAAGAGTCACCAATGTGCAATTAGTTATATATTATGTTGTGCAATCCACAACCCTTCAAACAATTGTTAAATAAATGGCGAATGCGCCAATGTTATGATGTTTAATTTTTCTGGAGTTAATTTGTTTTCTTCTTCCTAAGCATACATAATTATTTTCGCTGTAGTGATTCCAAGTCATAAGCTTGGGGCTTCTTAAACTAAGTCTATTAAAAAACTTAAATTAAATATATAATAATAGATTGAAGTTCACTGTAAAAAGTCTAACACCGTACAAGGCAGAAATGAGAAACAAATCTATTATTTTATATGGATATTAAATTATGTGGGCATTTAAAGGAGTGAACAGGTTGATGATCAGGCATAGCAAGGCAAGTTACTGACTCGGAAAGGATACCAAGAATGAAAATTCGGCAATAATTTATTAATAACATGGAAGAAAGACAATTTATGGAATATCATAGCATATAGCAGAAAACAAACTGCACTAAAGCGAATTAAACTATGTGGAACCCCGTGGGAAGCACCTCAAAAGTGCCAACGAAAAAAACAGAACAAAGAATTAGCGAAATTATCAAACCCTGTTTAATGAATTGGCGGAGGCGCCACGGTCATTTTAATGTATATGGTTATTTTATGGGATTTGAATTTATTTTGAATTTGAATTTGAAAAAATAAAATTTGTACATAAATATCCTTGTACAAAATGTGTATAAAATAATTTGTACAAAACATAATAGCAGACTTATGAATATTATGAAAAACATACTCACCACTCATTAATAGATTCAAGTAGAGAATTACGGCATACAACAGACTACATTTATTCATATTTATTAAAAAATTTGTCAAATAGATTGTAAAAGGAATAAAAGTAGATAATATATTCGAGAAATATTTATTTTTGTAAACAAAATAGATTTAAAAAGTATTTTGAAAATGATTTTAACTTTCTGGATAACGCAATTTATGAAACATATTGTGTATTAATGAGGCAACCTTTTTCACAAAATTTAACATAAGGAACTGCATCAGCACTGGATACGTGAAAAACCCAAAAGAGTACTCGTATCCAAAGCAAATGTCACGCATTAACTAATGATTGATGGGAAATATTGAAAAATATTTTTTGTAAACTACTAGGTTAATTTAAAATTACTACAAATGAAACATATTTTCGGACAGATTAAACACAGTATCAGAGATTAGTCAGAGTTAGAGTATCATAAAAACTATCTAGACAACATTCCAATATTATTTTTTATAATAGAATTTAGGATATTGTCCCTTAAAAACTACATTTATAAACGATTTTTTTAATGGACATTTTAATATTACTGTAAAGTTTATTTGTAAATAGTTTATATATACCTATGTTTTACTTCACTCTTGTAAATATACTAATAACAAACTAATAGACGTGGAACAAAATGTAATCATAAGCCACTATATAAACCATATCATTAATGAACACTTTATTAATGATTTTCTTCACACATTCATGTTCATTCCTCACCATCTTTCGTACCTGATATATTAGATATTTTAACACTCTTTCGTAGTTTCTTAACAGAACATAATCATACATATGCTATATAAAGCAAATAATTAAGGAGAAAAGAAAATTGACTACAATATTGATTTCTAATACTATTATTTTCAAGTATATCGAAAAAGATATTACCGGTAAAGGTTTTTTAAAGTTAAATAATGTTAAATAACAAAGTTAAAATATAATTTACCGTGTTATATTTTTTTAAAAAACGCTCGTTATAAGGTTATGCTAATCCCCCAAATACATAGCCCTTGTTGGTAATTTTCCAAGTTTCATTACGGGGAATTCCCATACAGGAATTCCCATACATATTGCAAAACTCATTGACTATCATGTAGAGTTTTAATGGTAAAACAGTTATATATGGCCATTATGTAAGGTAATAGAATGGCAATTGTTAAATTGGTTTGAATGTCTCTATTTTATATTAATTTAAATACCGGTGCAGATGTAACCATAAAAATGACAAATATTAAACGAGCTTTAAGCTCTCGGAGGTTCTTGATGATGATAATTAATTTCATCCATTTTAATAAAGAAATACTGAGACACACACTTAACTATTTAATTTAAAATCCCCTTAGTTATCCTAGTTGTCCTACTAGCAGCTTAGAACTAACTTAAGCTTACCCTAGAGATTAAACTATTAGAAAACCTTGTAAATGAAAGGGAGTGTCTACTCCTCATCATCATACGAAGGGGCTTAATTCTTAAGCTCCTTCAAAGCATTCAATGCCTGTTTTTAATTTACTTGTGTAAATTCGGTATTTCGTTAAAGAATATCTCGTTTTGACGGAACCTAAAATTTCCTTGTTTCAGACAGAGGCTTAAACAATGTTCGACTGAAGTTACGACAAGTGACTGTCACAGAGAGGAATTCAAATAAAATTTAATGAGGGAAACGTTACCTACCTCTTTATTAAAGTTAAACAAAGAGACACCTACTCACATTTCCTACTCCTTTTTCCTCGTTAAGGATGAATAAGAAATTCGATACACTGGAGAAAAGATATTTCTTAAGTCTCTGCAGACAAGTCAATTTACTCCGACTTTAATGATGTTGGGTTTAAAGACAAAAAAGTGATCTTTGAAGCATTTAGTTATTGTAGAACTTGTGTTTTGCCGATGTAAGCAAAATATTACATTTGTATTCAATCATGTAGCTATTTGCGAGTTTAAAATTATTTCAATAAACATCGATTTCTTTTAAGTTCATATTTAAATTTATGACCTACCTTACTTATCCATTTAAGTAATAGTTATTAAAAATTTGTCTCTAATACTTATTTCACGTTATCTGCTTCTTGCCGATAACTTACAATTCATCTCTGAACTCATCGACCTTGTTGTGTCATATGAGAATAAACTATCAACAGACATAGATAAATGTAAAGTATATCTTAAAGAATCAATCACTAATATATAACTATTTTCTTGTTGATACAGTTTTAATACGGTCTGAGAATATTCAGGATTTTGGTGTGTACTTTGATGATAAGGTATTGTTCTTTGGGCATATCACTTATGTGACTTTTAATGTATATAAAACTTTTGATTTAATTTCGATTATAAATACGACATCGCTTAGTAATATTGCTATCTTAAAACGTTTAGAGTTTACGCTATTTCTTTCAAAATTAGAATATTGTGGTTATATTTGAAATCCTCAGTATTAAGCCATATAAATTACCTTTTAATAAAAAATTATTATATTACTGTACAATTATTACGATCATACTCTGCTTCTACAAAGATTTGACATTGGAGTATAGAAAGGTGCTTACTAGCTTCTCATTTTGATTGAAACTGTTCCATAATAGTATAGATGTAACCGCATTACTAGGCATGTTTGATATATCCATATATACGATAAGCCCTGGAGGAAAAAGATATGTTTTCATGCTATGTTGCAAGAACTAACATGCTGTTAAAATAGAAAGTGTTTCATAAAATTCCAATGTAAGATCTAGTAATCTCTTCAATTACTTGTGATTTAAACAATTGTACTTACTGTCTTCAATGAAACAACATTTTTTGCAGTCGCGTAAATTATGTGTTACTTAAGTATTCCATTGTCTATTTATGTTAAAGTTATCTAGAGATTACCTTCTTTTTATTTCTATTTTAGTTATATATTGTACAAATATATTTATATCCCATATTTTTGCCAAATAAATGGATTTTTTCTTTTGGGCAATAAAAGCGTTACTATTATTACGATTATAGAAGCATTTATATTAGAATACTATTGTAGCAGAATTCTACAACATACTATAATGATAAATTAGTGATAAAGGAAGATTTGTAGCTTGGCAAAAGGTTACGGGAAGACTTCTCTGTAATATATATATATATATATATATATATATATATATATATATATATATATATATATATATATATATATACATATATATATATATATATAGAGGGAAGACTTCCCTGTGAAATATATCTATTCGCAAGCATTCGAAGCAAACCATCGAATATCAATAGTTTATTTTTACTTGGTAACTCGAGAAAATGGAGTGTGTAAATCTATATAACAAAAATCACTCGTGTAATTGACAGTAGATAGTCATAGTAAACAGTTTTATAAACTATGTAATTTTGCAGTTTCTGAAATGTTACTATATGAAAATATTTATGAGCTCTAGCAACTCGGTTGCTGAACATCAATATAAATTTTTTTAAAAACGATCGATTGTGGTAAATCTCTCTATAACTACTCAATTCAATACCTAGCAAGTGAATTTAGAGAATCAAATAAATGTTTGTAAAGACTTTAACCAAATTATGTGTATCTATATTTCTGTGTATGTTTATGTCTATGTATGTATGTGTATGTATAGATGTATGTGTATTCGTATGTGTACGTTTTGATAATGATCTACATAGAGTATCTGAATGGTTTTATAAAAAAAAAAGATTATATGTAGAGAAATATTATGTCAAAAACAAAGTCATTTTTCTTATTCCATTGATGGAGCACCATTGGTGAGAATACATACAACTAAAGACTGGTATGAGGAATTTGATAGCAGATCTCTTAATAGACATACTGATAGATTTAATATTTTAACATCAAAATCGCTGTGTGTTAGAATCGAATTGAAAACCCAGAGTACACCCTAAAGTCTCTTTATTGTATGTACGTAATGATGTCCAAGTTAAACTACTGTACTGTAATTTACATGTTTTCCATCAAGTGCATAAATGCACTAAATATGTATCTAGTACAAAGATTTTGTCCCCTTATATTTAACTCAGATAGTGTTTATCCGTCTAAAGGTACCAACTATATGTCATTGTAGCAAGTTAGGAATTATTTTTCAACAGAAGTGAGTCCTCTTTGCCATAAATTGTTTTATAATTTAGTTTACAATAATACTAATTTTGAATAATTTATATACAACAAAATATAGATGCCTTAAAGCAAAATAATACAAATCGAGTAAGCAAATCACAATAATATTGCGCCGCCCCCTCGTCATATCGAAGGCACTTCCGGAGCATGCCTCTAGAGGCTTCGGATCAAAACACAAAAGTTTCCACGTTGTTCACAAAGGTCGATTTACTATATTGATTTTGTCAAAATGCCGAAATTCGGATGAAAAACATTTCGTCCATCAACTTAAAAATTTCGTGACACACACACGAATACAGCCGTTTAGTAAACACAGATTATAGATACATAAAAAGAACAAAACTCCATCTAAGTTCAAACTGCTAATATGATGCATTTGTTATTCAACAAAATTAATAACCTGTGTGATAAGCCTGTTGTTGGCTCTATTAAAAGCAACTAATACTAAAATAGATTCTCTGATAGTTAAATTAGATTAAATAACTTATATAGAATATATTAGTATAGTATTTTATTTATGATATTATTGCGTGTGCTACTTGTCAATATTATGGTTTAGTATACAATTTATTAGTTCAGTAAAATATTAAGGGTAAGGGTAGTAAGAACACTCACGTAGATTATTTTAGTTAATCTAAGTGATTACTTTTATAGTTGCTTTATTGTCAAAGTTACTCTGTAATTGAATTAAATCTATTGTGTAGATTTAATTCAATACAACATTAATAAATAAGTACATGATTTATTCATTATTTTATTACTTTTCTGCATTCCACTAAACATTTTTTAAAAAACAAAATTTTTTTTGGGTTTACTTTTCATTTTTCGACCTAAAAACAAAAGAAAAATGGTTTTCAAAAAAATGTTGCTGTATGTGTGTCGTTATTGTTGTCGTCATTGTCGTCGGCATTTATTCTTGTTAGCACGATAACTCAACTAAATCGTATCATATCGATCGGGTTTTGACTGATTCTGATTGGAGACATCTGCCGGATGACACCTATTGACATTGAGGTGGATAGAACACACTGTACCATGTACATGAGAAAGTACAATGGTGGACTATTTGAGAATTTCTTTTTGTTAGCACGATCACTCAATTAAATCGTGACGGATCGATCAGATTTCCACTGATTCTGATTAGGAACGTCTACCAGACGACATCTGTTGATTTTAAGGTGGATAGGATACACCTCACCCTATCAATGGGCCATGAGATAGCACGATGGTGGACTATTTGAAAAAAGTAAAACTGTCGCATAAAACACATATTCTCTATTTGTGTGTTGGTTTATTTTTTCTCAACCACTCAATTTCCAGATGGATATATTCTACGTACGGAAAAATCCATTTTAAGGTTTTAAAACTGTTTATTTAATACTCATTTCCCTCTCCAATTTCTATTTTCCATTCCTATTTTTCACTTCTACGCGCTAGTACATATTTTCCAGCTTAGTAAGTTATAGGAATACCTATTAATAATTAATTTGATACATTTATAAAACAAATAAATTAATGTCAAAAGGCGTATGAAAATCATCACGAAATTTAGCAGTTCAGCAATGAGTCATTAAATCAAGTTGAACTAATTCTTTATTGAACCGATTTTATTAGTTTACTTATGAACGCCATAAAACGAATCGTTGGGCGCAAATTATCACAATAAATTCACGTTGGTTCTGTAAGGAGGAACCAACTTTGACTACGCTTTTTATTGGTTATAAACCTGAAAGTTATGGCCGCCAGTAAAATAAACGGCAATAATTATAGCGATATATTTTATTATATAGGCCGTGTTCTGGTCTAAATTGCTAATAGGTGCTAAAGAGTACGAGGGAAGTTTAATTAAAGTTTTCCGTATTTGACATTAAAGTCAGTTATACATCAAGAAAACTATTTATTTACTTATTTATTAGTATTGAATTACGTTTATGATTAATAACTGCTGATTTTGGATAAGTCTAAGCATACATAAATTTATCTTCAAATATATTCATACGTATTCGATAGGATTTAATATTCTAATTTATTTGATAAAAGAACATTTTTTATGCAACATAAAACTTTAAAATGAAACTATTGGTAATTACAGAAATAAGGAGTTTATACTCCAACCCATCTGAAAATGCCTTATATAATAAGGACAAAACAAATTAGGTCAATACAGCTATTCTCCTGGCTATATGCCAAACGCCGTGCGCTGAATTACATCACAAAATTTATCGTATTTTTGTCTAACAGAGTTAGCACTAAAAATACATTGATTGTTCTAAAACCACCAAGAAAGATGCAAAGTGTCACCTATCTCAGGATTCGTTAACTGCAGACCGGTTTCGACATTTCTATCTTGGGTTTAGTCAGTGTAGTGTAAATATTGGTAATTACCTAAACTTATTTATGTAAAATTAAATTTCTTTAGAACGAAATAATTTAATAATTAATATCTTTAAATTCAAGTATTTTAAAAATTAAATATATTTCATTAGCAAAATCAATATTACAGTATGAAATAGAGTTAAATATGTCTAATAATAATACAGAAATATTCCGTGAAAGTTATTCTCTATCAATTAAAATATATTTCAGGATGAAAATTTTAGACAGTTTAGTCTTTTTACTAAATAGATACAAGGACGTTTTCTATATACCCATAAAAACAACAAATATAAAATTCCGTGACCTAGTAACAGATAAATAAAACATAAAATAGGTACATACAGAAATCATAAAAAAATCATACTGATAAAGAAAACTTATATTAATACATTTATTAGTACTAGTCTTTTATACACTTAATTAATAATTATTGAAATAATGAAATAACTAATGCAGGACAATAACCATATTGTGATCCTATTTCCAATTAATATTTTTTTATTACTTAAGCTGCTGCTATATCTTGCTCTTATGTACGTGCTCAAGCATTTAATAATGTAGATTAGTTTGTCAGTAAGATATTATCGAAACATAATTTATCTATCAGAAAGACTAAATTTTGACAGATGTTATGTCCTTATTAGTTAAAGTATAAGATGTATATATAGTTAAGAAACCACCCTGTATTTAATGACTTTTTATTTTTATCTATCATGAAACTATGTAACATAAACTAAAACGTTATAGAAGGAACTGTATATGATTCATTAAGAAAATAGCTGAAACAGCTAAATGTACATTATTATAAAAGCTGAACGGTGAATCATATGTCAGTTCTTGGGTAAATCACTTACAGTTACCATTGTAACGCGACGTAATAAAAGTGTTGTGACCAACGTGTTGTTTTTTCGTCTCGTCGCGAACCTCCCACCAAAACTGGCGCAGTCGGTAGGATTCATCAGGCAGTAGGCTCACTGAAGAAACTGTAGGATCTCAATCCTCACTGGTGATTCCGAAAAAAACAGCAGGCTCACTGAGAAGTTGTTCGAGGGTTGGCGAGCGAAGAAAACACCCGGAGTGCGGCACCTTTCCACTCCACGGACCGGTATTCCTGTGCGGCACCTTTCCACAGCTACCAGACGTCCAGACAACACTTTATTACAAAGTAAGTACCAAGTACTCATTCCTTGTTCTTTCATTGACTTTGTGTGATTAGAACTTGGTTCACTCCGACCTTTAGAGGTATTTAAGTTAAGTTTTCAATTTAAGTTTAAAGTATTTAAATTAAAGTCTCAAAGACTTTTTTCAAGTTTTTCAAACAAAAAAAGAAAAAGAATTTTTTTTTCTTTTCAAACTTGTTTTTCACTTTTGTATTTTTTTCACTTTTGAATATTTTTGTTCAAATTATTATCTTTTATGAGCAATTCAGATTCAGAATCTAACGAAAATCGAGACAGTGAAAACAGCGATTCTGACAACACTCAATTAATCGATTCTCAACAACAAACTCTATCTATTACTTTACAACCTCCAAAGCTAGTGTTACCATCTACAATGGCCGTTAATTACCAATTGTTAAAAATGTATGTTGACGTCATACCACCATTTGACGGAAACACCTTTTTACTAAATGACTTTTTAACTAGTTGTGACGAATTGATAACTTCTTTTGCATCACAGACCAATGAAAGCCAGAACGTATTTTTATTAAGAGCTATCAGATCTAAACTTGTAGGTCAAGCCCAACAATTAATTTCTAGTCATTTAGAAATTGCAACATGGCCCCAAATTAGGGAAATGCTTTCTCAAAATTTTGGTGATCCACGAGATTTACCATGTTTACAGCAAGATCTCTTGCATTTACAATTTAATAGGTCTAAACAAACGTTGTTACAATTTGGAAATCAAGTTAAAGAATTCCAATCTCTACTAATGTCGAAATTGCAACAAACTAGTAAACCAGTTGGTGTTAAAACAGCTTTAGCTGAAGTTTACCAACAGCTGGCACTAGACACTTATGTTCGTAATCTTCCATCTCAATTACAACAAATGGTTAGGACAAAAGAATTTACAACAATTGAAGGTGCAATAGCTTTTGTCACTAAGGAAGAACAGTTTTCCCAATATAAAAACAGTCTTTATCCAACAGCTAATAATAAACCTAAACCACTTAATCAATTCGATCAGAATTCTAGAAATGTTAGGCCCATGTACAAACCACAATCTTTCCAAAATTATCAACAACAATTTAACGTAAATCCACAACAACACTCATTTCCTTCAGCCCCAATTAACATACAAACACGTCAAATTCCACAACGTTTCCCGACCAATGCCCAAGTTTTCGGAAAACAAAATGTCTGGAAACCCCAGCCAAATAGAAATCTTTCTAGTACATCTCGTCCGACTCCAATGTCCGGTGTCTCAGTCTTACCTAAAAGACAGCCAATTCAAAACCAAAATATTTCAAGACCGACCCCTATGTCTGGTGTTAATACTATACAATCCCGACGTCAACCGTTTCACGATACTGAATTATTTAACACAGAAACCGAAGATAATTTAGAGTACGACTTAAACCCAACTTCTGACAGTACTTTTGAAAATTCTTACCCTGACGAGTCTTCTAATTACTTTGCCGAAAGCGAAGTAGACAGTCAACTTGAATATGACTTTGATTTTCAAGATAGTTCTCGTGACAATTCTGGAAATTTTATGAAACCTGGCCCTGCGAATTCACAGAGGTAGTAGAAGAATTTAATTCGGTAGTTACTCCATCTTCCCTTCCGTATATTTGTATAGAAAACCCTCCAATGAAATTATTAATAGATACAGGTTGTTCTAAATCGATAATTCGCCCCGATATTATTCAAAACTATTTTTCTGATTGCATTTATCAGAACGAAACAAAAATAAAAACTTGTACTGGAGAAACTCAAATAAGATTTAAAGCCGATATCCCAGCATTCTCTGAATTCCTTTCTAATGAAACAATGACAGTCCTTCTTTACGATTTTCACGATTATTTTGATGGGTTAATAGGATTTGAAGACTTGCTGAAATTCAACCTTTCAATAATTTTTTCAGAAAACATCCTGTATAATCCACAATTTGCACTTCCATTGTTCTACCGTCAACCATCAGACAAAACAGTTCGCTATTCCATTAATGCTAACGAAGTTATTCTTAGAAAAGTTCCAGTCGACTCGCTTAATGGTGATATCTTAGTCCCGGCGTTATCTAATGATTCATGCATGATACCTGAAACAGTTACTTATTGTAATAATGGTCAAGCACTCGTTGAGATACACAATATTTCAGATAAACCGACAACAATTGAATTTACAGACACCCTTTGTGTTGAACCTCTTTGTAATTATGAGTCATATGATTATCATATCAATGACCCTATAACATCTTTCCGATCGTCTTTAATTCCAAATTTATTACGTACTTCTCAAAAACGCTCTACAAATCAGGCCGACGTTCTCTCTCGAATAAAACTTAATGACGAAATTAATGCTATTGAAAATGAAGATAATGTTTCAGTAATTGCAAATCCAGGCACAATAAACGATGATGTA
Organism: Rosalia funebris; assembly: GCA_037954035.1. Classification (NCBI taxonomy): domain Eukaryota; kingdom Metazoa; phylum Arthropoda; class Insecta; order Coleoptera; family Cerambycidae; genus Rosalia; species Rosalia funebris. The sequence continues at coordinate 11,948,486 of JAZFAV010000004.1, forward strand.
AATGACATCCTTGACAACATCCCGGAACCTGATCCTGAAGTATTTCAAAATTTATTAGACAATTTTTCCGAGTCCGAAAACCAAAATCCAAATGAACAGCTACCTTCCATGCCCTTACTCGACAAAGACAATAATGATAATGACACAATTCATACAGCTGCAGAAAATCCTATTTTACAAATGCCTATTACAGATAACCCCCTAAATCTGTTTAAAAATCAATTAGTAATCCATGAAAGTTCAAACGCACTATTCGAAACCTGTTCGACAGAAAAATTATTTGGATATAAAATACGTCATTCTATAACTTTACGTCAAAACCTTTCAGACGCTGACGTAGTGAAATTCATTAAACAGTTTGTTAATCCCTCAGATATCACTTGTCTTTATTTTACAACTCCAGAAATCGAAAAGAAAATGATACGCATACTGCAACAAAATTTTAGCTCTTGTATTAGATTCTTTATAACAAAAAAGTTTTTGAATGATGTTCAAGATGAACTAGAACAGCAGAGGTACATTAAATATTACCACGAAACAAAAACATGTCACCGCGGCATTAATGAAACCCGCACAGCTATCTTAAGACGCTATTATTGGCCTAAAATTCATGCAGACGTTATTAAATACGTCAACACTTGTAATACCTGCCAATTATCAAAATATGAAAGGCATCCACAAAAAATCAAATTTCAAATAACACCCACTTATACTAAACCATTTGAAGCGATACATATTGATGTGTTCCAAGCTGACAGACAACAATTTTTAACTATCCTAGATCCCTTTTCAAAATTTGGCCAATCTTACCATTTAGAAAATAAAACTGCTATTGAAGTTCAAAATGCATTACTAACTTTCGTTTCACATTTCGGTATTCCAGGAAAAATTATTGCTGACAGTGGAACTGAGTTTAATAATATTATTATTAAAGAATTTTGCGCATTACATAAAATTGAGTTACATATAACTACAATTCGAAATTCAAATTCTAATTCACCAGTGGAAAGATTCCATTCCACAGTTTTAGATTCAATACGTTGTCTAAAACAAGAACATCCAAATAAACCATTACCATACCTCATGAAACTAGCAGTTATCGGCTACAATAACTCGATACACAGCGTAACGAAACTAACACCATTCGAAGTAATATTAGGTCACACTAACAAAATTACTCCTTTTGAACTCAATGAAAATATTATCACTTCTGATTATATTCAAAAACATAAAGACTTGACACAACAATTGTATCAACAAATAAATTCGAATATCTCTCAGAACAAAGACAAAATTATTTCAAAACGAAATGAATCCCGAGACGAACCCGAACCTGTTGAACCAGAACAACCAATATTAATAAAAGAAATTACCACAGGTCATAAAACGCGTGCTCGATTCAAAAGATCACAAGCAATTCTTGATAAAGGGCCTACCCTTAAAACAAAACATGGACAATTTCATAAAAGTCATGTTAAAAAGAAACGCAAAATTCCTAAAACTAATAAAGAAACGTTGTTTCAGGACAAACAACAAGACGAAGAGACTGACAAAAAACTGAAAAATGACAAATCCACTATCCCTACTCCTCCTGACAATGACAATAATATCCCTAGTACATCAAGTGCGACTAGACTATATAACACTAGATCATCTACAAAATCCAGTTTACCTCCTAAAAATAAGTAAAGAAACAAAAATTATTAATCAATACCATACTTTTCTCCATGTTATAAATTTAGAACCTATTCAAAATAATATAAGAAGTCTTAAAGTTCAAATCAATAAATTAGAATCAAAAACAAATAAAATAATAGCAATTAATTTTACGACCCAAGCTCTATTTTTATTAGATAAAATACAAGAACGGTATGACTCACTACAAGCAAAACCTATTAGAAACAAAAGAGGACTTATAAATATTGTTGGCACCACTCAAAAATGGCTATTTGGCACATTGGATAATGATGACTTAGAAATTATTAATTTAAAGTTTCACACCTTAATAAAAAACCAACATTCATTAGCTGATCAAATAAACCTTAAAACATCTATGATGGTAACCCTCGCTGAAAAAGTAAATACGACCCTGGCTATTCTTCATAATAATCAAAAGGCAATGGAATCTTATATTCAGCATTTAGATAAGGAAATAAATTTAATAATCGTACGTTATCATGCAATTATATTAGCACAACAGATTGTTAACAACCTTGAACTCATTTTAGAATTCCTTGACACTGTCGAAGCGGCAACTACCTTCGCGTATTTAAATACAGTGCATCAGTCGCTTCTTTCAATTCCTGACCTTCAATTTATTTTAAAAACCCTTGAACAAATTTATTCAAAAGATCAATTAGTAAATTTTGAATATTTACAAAGTTACTATCAATATTTTGGTGTTTCAGTCAAATTAAGAAAAGATAAAATTATTTTCTCAATAAAAGTTCCAATCATGCAAAATGAAAAATTTTCCTCTTACCATGTGTACCCTATTCCTATCAAAAATTATACATTTATTCCACCTAAACCTATCCTGGTACTTGGTACACAACATCTACTTTTGGATAATCCCTGTCCACTGATGGAAGAAATCTCCATATGCCAAGGCACGTTACGACCCAATGATCAGCAATGCATGCCCGCATTAGCCAATGGACTCTACGAGGACTCCTGTCAAATGACCCCCGTCATTCTTCAAAGGCCCATCGCCGAACAAATCGACAAATATCACGTTTTGTTACTTACTACCAAGACTGTCGATGTTAAAAGTTCCTGCACGAATAACAAAATACAGAAAATCAGTCATCCAGTCGCAATTACCATTCCAGATGGATGCAGCATTACACTATTAGACACAACCTTCGGCCCAGATCCTACTCTTTTGAATGGATCCACGCTGTTACTACCCGAACTTCCACAAATGTCACATCAACCAGTAAAACGTCCCCTTATCCTGAAGGACATCAGACTTGGTGATATCCAGCAACTGCATAATATTCTTCAGCATTCGCAGCCAATCACCTTAAAAGACCTACCTGAAGCGGTTCCATATTCGCTTCTATTCTATGTAATACTTGGACTGATACTATGTGTTAGTATCTTATTCATTATTTACAACTGTCGACACCGAGTCAAACCATGGACAACATTCACTTGGAAACCGAAGACCAAGCGATCCGAAGGCAACGTAGGTTCGAATCCTACTCCCGACGACTCCACGTCGCCGTTCTAATGGGGGAGGAGTTAAGAAACCACCCTGTATTTAATGACTTTTTATTTTTATCTATCATGAAACTATGTAACATAAACTAAAACGTTATAGAAGGAACTGTATATGATTCATTAAGAAAATAGCTGAAACAGCTAAATGTACATTATTATAAAAGCTGAACGGTGAATCATATGTCAGTTCTTGGGTAAATCACTTACAGTTACCATTGTAACGCGACGTAATAAAAGTGTTGTGACCAACGTGTTGTTTTTTCGTCTCGTCGCGAACCTCCCACCAAAACTATATTTTCAGTAGCCGGAAACTTCATTTCTTGAATTATCATCTGCATGCTTCTAACTGACATTATACTGATAAACCGTGATGAATTTAGCAGTAAATGAAGTTAAAACATGGGTGGAAACACTTAGAGGACTTAGGATTACACTTATTAAGGATATTTTTCAATCCAGTCATATTCTAACCAGAAATAATATTTTGCGCCACATTTATTCACCTTCGTATGTATGTGTTCATTTTATTTAATAAGATTTTTTCAGAAAATAAAAGAAAAGTTTCACAGCATCAGTGAACAGCTATTTGTCTTAACGACGCGGTTTCCTTTCCTTCTGTGCCCGAACAGAGTAAGTAATATTGATGTGTCGTAGATCAATAGGGATTCTATTTTCTTTCCAAATATCGTAAAAAGTTTTGGGCACTTAGATTTATTGAGTTCGAGAGAAAACTTTTAGGTATGTAGGTAGTTTTCTGTCTAGTAAGGGGAATAAAATTGAATTTCGACTAATTGAAGTCGTAAATTAGTATTTGGTCTTAGAATTAATTTTATTACTTTTTTTAACAAATACATCTAAAAATATGTTCGTGGTTTTTACCCTCGAAACGTTACAATGTTATTTAGATGTTAAAATGACTTTCTAAAATCCAGCAAGTAATTAAAGTCTGACGAAACCTCAATGATTTCAATATGCCAAATATTGAATGGTTATTAAAATAGCATAAATAAGGTAAATAATAGGAATCAGACTGGTAAGATTTAAATATGATATTTTTTCGATGATCCTAAAAATAGAAAGATACGTATTTTGTTGCCGTACAATAAAGATTTGTTTACGCAACTCAAACTTTAAACTTAGGGCTATATAACCGAACCATTAGATTATTTATTTAACCTATTAATTATTTAACCCATTAATTATTTATTGCATTAATCATTTTTAGCCCATTAATCATCGTGTATACAAACACTTTATCTATGAAAAACTATCAGAAACATATATTTTTTGACGAATAAAGGTTCTGAAGAGAAGACTAATTAAAAACATGGGTACAAAGTGACCGCCAATATGCTGAAAACCTAAAAATCCAGAGATAATTTTATTGTGAAATCTCATAGTCAGTGAGTATCACGAGAAGCTTTTTACAAAATTCAGAACAGAAATTAAAACAGTTTCAACATATCAAGCAGCAACTGAAATAAGAACTTAGTAGCGTTCTTTAAACAAAATGTTATCGAGTAGTCAAGTATATTGTACTTGTTAATGCGAGAATACTCTAATAAATTTATCAAATTTAAAACGCACAGAAGTTGAGCTCTCTTCCCTAAAGCCTCATATTGCGGGGAAAAGGTTACACATAAAGATAAGGACAAATAAGCTTATGTTCAGGGAGAGGTGCTAAACCTTTCGCGTTTAGACATGAACCCAAGCATACAATGACACCCAAATAGTGAGTACCGTAACATTAAACTAGTTGAGGATGGAAAGAATATTATTCAAGGAATAAAAATTAGAAACATTGTTGATATTTATTACATTTTATAGCTTCTTTTACCTAATTCATGTAATACCGGACAAGAATATCGGAAATGTTTACTGCTGGACTGCTCTTGAAAATAACCTCTCCCAATTATATTATTGGACTAATGTTTATAGAATACAGTGCAGGAGGAATACACTGAGAAGAACCAAATGGAAAGTTTAGATGTAAGAGGACTAATCGATAATCTAAGATAACGGTCATAGTAGAATTTATATGTTGAAGGTGAATAACATAATTATTATTAATAACAGTGTCTTGTAGATAATTCCTTTGTTTTTGGGCCTATATAAAGATCAATTAATGTTCTGCTTGGTTTAATATTACTGTACAAGTTACTAAAACCATCCTGGGAGAGGGTTGAAGCCTCAAAGATGATTAACACTTAATTCTAATCATCTTCTGGGGATGCCACCTTGATTGGCGTGATCCGAACCAACTTCTTTATGGTTAAGTTATAATATTAAAATAATCAATTACCTAATAATATAAGAGTAATTAGTCTTTATATATTTATTTACCATTTATTAATTTAGTGAAAGAAATTTGTAGTTAAAGATGGCCATGGATTTTTAAATAATTGTCGGGGTTAGTATAGTGAATATACACCATTTTTTGACTAAGAATTTCTAAAATAGTTCTGGTAAAGACTTCTTACTATTGTAATATTATTTTTACGTTTTTGAATTATGGTTATCGTCACCACAGATCCCAAAATTAAGGTCCATTTTTGAACTTGTGTGCTATTCAAAGTTCCTTCGTAGTATTAGTAGAATTCTTTGGTATTATTTGGCCGTTATAGCAAAGGATTTTTATTTGTACCTGAATAATTATATTGATATATTTTGCGAAATAGGCTCTATGACTTATTCAATGGTGCTGGTAGATCAAACGTTCACAGTAGAAGTTGGTAATAGTGTCTGTCGATCTATAGAACAGAGCCCATAAAGCTTATGTAACGCTTATCTGAAGCAATTGGTCTCTCTTATGGAACGTGCTGAATTATTTTAAAAAAATAACTTGGACGCGCTTTCATATAAGATGGAAATAATTTCATCAAGCTCTTTTATCAATGGACTACTCTAGATGTCTACTGTTAGTGGTCTGTTAGAAATTTAATGAACGACGATCTATTAAACATTAAAAATGCTAATTTGACTTTTTTTACTGTAGTATAATTATTTAAAAAAAATAAAAGCTAAGGTGGGCATTCTCCATTTTATGGTAATTTTTGACTATATTTACTTTAATACCAACTATTGGTCTTTCTTATGGAACGTGCTGAATTATTTTAAAAAAATAACTTGGACGCGCTTTCATATAAGATGGAAATAATTTCATCAAGCTCTTTTATCAATGGACTACTCTAGATGTCTACTGTTAGTGGTCTGTTATAAATTTAATGAACGACGATCTACTAAACATTAAAAATGCTAATTTGACTTTTTTTACTGTAGTATAATTATTTAAAAAAAAATAAAAGCTAAGGTGGGCATTCTCCATTTTATGGTCATTTTTGACTATATTTACTTTAATACCAACTAAATCTTTAATAGCAAGGTTGATCTAACCCCCATGTTGATAAATGAAAAGTAAGTAAGAAAAATAAGGAACACAGTCATGATCACCCACTTCTACTAAGAATAATCTACTAACTGGATACATCTTGTGGAAGCTGATAAGAAAATCAACAAAACACCAACATGAAGTTAACGAGGACGTTGGCGTCACCTAAAAGAATTTCTTTAATTTTATAACATCTCTGTCTATAATTCTACGAAGATATAATACAGTTCATAAATATACCTCATTCATATAAATTATATTTAGTTCATGAATTAAATAAATATAACTGAATATGACATTGACTGAATATGGCACTAAGTGATTTAGTATTCCACATAACCCTATACACTACAGTCGACACGCGTTTCACCAATAAAGTTGGCATCATTTGGAGATGACTAAAACTGAGTTTAAATCATTTTAATTAAGATGATGCCAACTTTATTGTCGAATCGAGCGTCGAGTGTAGTGTATAGTATCTTGGTGTTTTGTGGAAAACTAAGTCACTGTTATCTTCACACCACCTTCCAGACTGACTTCAGTATTATTAACGTTAAGTTGTGTTAACGTTAGTGTAGTTATCAGTGGACATAACTGACAATACTGGAAGGTAGTTAGGATTTCTTATAAATGAAATAAACTCACTGAAATCACTACATTCAAAAGATATAAGAAGAAACAGGAAACATAGTCAGGAAATCATAGGACTACCACTACTGATATTCGATTGAACATCAATACTTTACAGTTACAAACCTTTGCAAGAGAAAAAGTAGTTCTCTAGAAAAAAAGTACAAAAATACTATCAGATAAAACTTTTATTTCCTTTGGATCTATTTCTGGTGTCAAAGTCAGATGTATATAAGGTCAAACGTTCGAAGAAAACCGTTAGAAGAATTAGAAAAACCATTTTAGAATAGTTAGTTTAGAATAGACGTTGTGGAGGAAGACCTAGAAACTCTAAGATTAGGAAACTGGAGGAGAATAGCGGTAGATAGAATCAGATGAAGGAACATAGTAGAGTAAGCCAACACTCACCAAGGGTTATGAGCTAAAAGAAGAAGAAGAATTTTAGAATAGTTATTCCAATCATATTCCCTCAGGATATTTGATATTCCTTAAGAGTCCTCATTGATTGATTAAAACGTTGTCAGATGTTTAATATTTCATTAATGTTCATTAAATTTTTAGGTGGCATATACTTTGTGTACATATTTAAGAGATGACTTCCCTATGTTATAACTCTAATCCATTAGTATTAAATAGATTGATCTCGACCTCTCCCACAACTTTCCCTCTGAAGTTTATATATAGTATAGACTAGCTTTCGTCGCCAGGAGAATATTTCATAATTCGATAGGAAAACCGATTTGTGAGGTGCTAAGAATAATCCTCATCCTCATAAAAGTCAAATATCGAATTTCCACCCTTAATTTTCGTAAACACAGTAAGTCGAGCCTCGGGACCCGCTCACAATCAACCTTTCGGAAATTAATTGAACATCAGCTATCTTGTTCTGTTCGAGGCGGTGTATAGATTTCTTAAAGCTCTTTAAAAAAGCTCTTGGATTTTGATTGCAGTTCTAATGGTATCAGATTTTTAGGTATTATTTTACCTCTCAAATTTATAACTGAGAGCAATACAGCAATTTATTTCTTCTTGCCACAAGTCGAGAGCCTACGTGGAGGCAAACTCAGTAAATATGAAAAAATAAAAGTTGTGTAGGTAGATTTTGATGGTTTAATTTTTTTAGAACGTCTCAAATACATTAAACAATACATTTGCTTTCCTTTGCTTCATTATGCAATCATATGCGATAGGGTTTGATAAATATTATATATTTTTTTTATTATAATTGATTTATTAGCAATCGGCCGAACGATTAGTTGACAGGTACCTTCGGGATACTGTTCTAATAGAGAGACCGCTTCAAAGGAGCCAGCATGCTTATCAAGCTGGTAAATCAACAGAAACTGCTCTGGATAAGGTTGTGTCATCGATACAGTCACAACTGGACTCCGGAGGATACGTTGTCGATACCTTCCTTGATATTGGAGGAGCCTTCAACTTCACATCCAGGGAGGTGATTAGCGGAGCCTAGGCAGAAGTTACACCCCCAGAATAATCGCTGAATGGATAGACCATATGTTGGGAAACAGACAGCTTACTCTCTGTTTAGAAGACTACCATCGAGGGCCGAAGATATATAATATCACCCTCATCAGTAAGACCGACTGGATGGAGGGTCGAGCTGGATTACCGCTCAATGGAGACATCTGGTACACGGATGTAACCAAGAGTGGGAACAGAGCGGGTGCGGGGATGTATAGGCGACGCGATGGGATAGGTAAAACTTTCGCCCTGGGCTAGTTGCAATTACATATGGTGTTCTGTGGGCCGACCAAAATCGAACCCAGGAGAAGGTATGTATCTGCTCGGATAGCAGGGCGACTTTCACAGCTCTGAAATCAACAACGACAAAATCGAAGCTGGTCTATAATTGTCATAAAGCATTGAACCATTTGGCAGGGAAGGAACCAGTGGAACTCTTATGGATACCTGGGCATAATGGCATTACGGGAAATCTAATTGCAGATGACCTTGCCAGACTAGGGACCAGAGAAAACCTCTATGGACCAGAACCTGCAGTGGAAATAAGTCGGAATGTGATCAGAGACCGCATCAATCGCTGGGCAAGAGACCAGCACAATAAAAGATGGAGAGTAGTAACGGGTTGTCGAATAACCAAACTCTTCATCGAATACTCAGAGATTGAGAAATAGGCCAGAGAATTCATTAAATTAAACTGGCCCAAAGCCAGAACCCTGGTGAGAATCATAACGGGTCACCGGTAGTCTGAATGCATATAGGCACAAGCTGAGGCCGACTGACATCCCAGCATACAGATACTGTAAAGAAGACGAGGAAACCTGGATTCATCTTCCTTACACCTGCCCCACACTGGAAGAGAAGAGGTACCTTATATTAGATACCCCTGTTATACTAGAGGAGGCGAGGCTTAAGGCGGGGGACGTTCCTAAATTGCTCTTTTTATGAGATAGCATTTTTGGATAATGACCGGGATAATAGGGAATCGCCAAGGGACTACCCATGCGATCAGTGGCTGATGAGGCCCAAACTCATATAGTATAATAATATTACAATCAGAACTTACAAATATTCTATAAGCTAATGAGAACTGAGTGACCTCAAGAACCGGGTGGTTTATCATGAACTCCTTAATATTCCTTCAGTTTACTTAGCCATTTTCTCTTGAGTTTTCTTGCATTTTGTGGTTCCAGGCAAGGGAGAAAGTGTGTATTAGAATGGCTAATAGTATTTCATTTCTAAAATTTCATGTCTTTATAAATTGTCTCGTTAGAGATATACCATGGGGCATTGGTGATCATGCGCAATATTTTTGATTGACTCCTCTGTATTATTGTCATGTTCGATTTGTTGGTACATCCCTAGAGTTGTATACCGTATACCCATATTGGTTTGAGGATAATTTTGTATATTAAAAGGTTATTGCAAGTGATAACTTAGACTTCCTACCAATTAAGCATTGTATTTTCTTAACTATTAAGTTTATTTGTTTGCGTTTTTCGATTTTAAGTTGTTTCCATATAAGACTGTTATTATAGTGCGTTCTTGAGTATTTTGTACAAGAGGATAGCGATATTTGTATCTCGTTTAGATAAATAGGAGGACACGGATCTTTCCTTAGTGTGAAGTTTACTAAGTGTGAAGTATATCTAATTTAAACGGGATAAATTCCCTAAAGTTCCTTACAATATTTTTTAAACTGTACGTATAAATCATGGCGCCGAATTGATGTGTTTGGATTCCCGTACACCTTCTCCCACTGAAGCAATATTTTCAATGATCGACCACGACAAGGACGTATTGGTGTTTCCTTATCAATAAGACAACCCGTTTGTTCAAACTTCTTGATTGAGTTACGAACTATTAACTGTGCAGATGCTTCATTTTGTCTTCATTTTGTGAGACTTTTTCTTAATGTAACTGCAAATGATCGCTCACTTTCATAAAACAATTGTACACAAACTATTCGTTGTTGAACTGTTATTCGCGGTATGGTGACGTCATATTTGTGAATTATGTTAAATATTAATACCCTATCCTTGACGGAACAGAAATGGCGCGCAGTTCAAATTCTAATTCTATAGTTCCAACTTAGATACCCAATATGAAAGTCTGTGCACAGGTCTATTAAATATCTTAAAAAGTCCCTATATCAGAAACTCATTTACAAATTTTAAATATTCTATATTAAATGTATTCTATATTCTATTTCTTCATAATTTGTTCGTAGATGTCAACATTACTGTGGTCTCCTTTTTTAACCCCGCGTTAGGCGCGTGGGTGACAGGAGTCAACCACGCCTACATTTATAGTCTTCAAAACTAATTGACGGAGTTGTGAGATACCTCCCTCCATATACCTTCCTAAAATTGTCTAATAAATGCTTGTCACGTGTTATCTGTATTAAATTCAGTGTGAGATTGTTGTTATAGCAGCGCAATCGGATCCGGTTGACAGTTGTCACCCGCGCACCTAACCACGTCATAATATATAACCAAAGAAAATATACAAGTTTCTTTGCTATTATGATGCAATTTGAGTGCTATTGCATCATAAGTTAATATTTTCACTGAAGGTAATTTTAGCTGATAAGATATCACAACAGAAAAGAAAGGAAAACTGCTTAGAGCAACGATCCCAACAAATGGCTGGAACGGTTTGTCGAACTTAGCGACGAAAGCGATGATGAATTAGCAGATGACGAGAGCGATCACGACGAGAAGCATCATGAAAATTAAAAAATAAACACCTGCTGAACTCCTACCAGACAAACGAAGAAAACCAAATACATCAATATTTGGTTATCACAATGATTGTACAATAGTGTCCTACTGTACTAAGCCATCAGCACTGCTATAGGCAATTCTACCGGTGAAAAGCAAAATCCGGAAATAATAGCTTAATAATAATGCAATAATATGAAGGGAGGTGTTGATCTCGTTGATCAGCTTTGTGAAAAAAACAAGACGGCTTTTTATAACATACTGAATATAGCCGCCATCCAGGTTATTAGGTAAAAGGGTAAGAAGGGTTGATTTCATTAAAAAACTGAGCTGGGAACTTTTAAAACCTCAAATTGCTCGCCGTTCGACAATTGAAGCACTTCCACGAGAAATTCGCGGGCACACAAGGCTACTTATAAACGTGCCAGAACCGGTCCTCCAGAAGCCACCCAGGACATCATCACGTGGAAGATGTTACAAATGTGAACGACCTCGTGATCATACAATAGGGTGTACAAAGTACTATCAGTAGGCATGTACTAACCATTTAAAAGATTACTATTTACAATCAGTGTTTAGAAAATTGAATATTTTGCATGTTTTCTAACTGTTTTTTACTTCAACCTGAAAATGGTATTTAATTTTTAATCTATGAATACAATCTTATTTTCACATCATGCTTGTGTTTGTTTCTGTTTTCCATTTCGTTTGTATTTTTTTTTTTTTTTTGAATAAAATATGACAATTTGAAAATGGGTGACACCTGTCTACCACGCACCTAACTAGGCCAGTTTAAAGCACGCGCCTAACGTAGAATTAAATACATGACATATACCTGATTTTTAAATTACTAGAATAGGGGGGCAGCAAGAATATATGCATAGCCTTACACTGTAGCCCCTGGTAATTAGTTCGACACTTAGATATTTTTAGATTTAATTTTTATCTTGAGGGCCTTTCTTAATTAGCATATTATACATAGGACGGAATTATATCCTAGATTAGATCATATAATTACGAGATGCAAATAATGAAGTTAAAATATTTAAAATGCGTTAACAATATTTTGTGGTATGTTTAACTTTTGATCACTATATGCTAAATTTTTGGGAATATTAAAGTTCCTCTTCTGGAATAAACATCAAGGAATTCTTTCTTAATACCAGTCTTTATTTTTTGCAATATATTGCATAGTTTTGTACTGTATCAAAATGAAAGGTAAAGAAAACATAAAAGTTAAGTTCATACTATTTATTATGTAACATATACAATATACCGAAATTATTAAAGTTATAATTTATTACTGCGTTTGTCATCCACTGGATATAGATCTTTATCTTATCTTCTCCATAAGAAGCTGAAACTATCGAACATAAACGCAAATCTAGAACATAAAACTGGAAATGCTCCACTCCGCACATGGGAGGCAATTCTCCGGCCCCATAAATTCCTGAATTAATAAACCAGCCATCGCAGAAAGGACGACGCATTCAAATAAACATATGGCTTCCTCCGGGGCGCGTCCACTAATCTCCCTCGAGTTTTATGCAGCGCTAACTCTGGATGACTATCCACTTGACAATCAAAATATATCTTCACAGTAAATAAACTGGAAGTCAACGAGGCGATGAAAATTCGGGATTTGGCTGGGGAAAACACGTGCGAAAAAGTTGTAGGTCTCTCAGATCGTATATTTTATTGTTGACTTTATTTCTCGTATACGAAACATATTGTGTTGACAGGAGAAATAGTGGCGGAAAATCTTACAGGTGACTTAATTCAAATATAGTCGCGATCACTCTATCTTATATAATATACCGAGGGCTTCATAATATACGGGCATATCTGCAATGTTTACGAAAGTGAGATTCTTAGGCGTATGGTATTCTTGCAGCTACGAACGATTTTATATATATATAGGTTATTTTATATATATATATATATATATATATATATATATATATATATATATAGACCCACTGCCTATAGTTGCTCAAGCTATCACTAAGTACTCTTGCAAACCAAAAGAGTCGAGGATCCCACAACCTCCTCTATGTCTTATGAAAGTGGCGTTTCTCAGTTGTCAGTAGTTCGTGAGATATGTAGAGAAATAAAAAGGCGTAGTAACATTTTGTCTATTTCGAATTGAAACATATAAGCGCATGTGGCGTTATAGGCATACGAATATCTCAGAACAATGGGATATTCGTATATCCGGAATGAGGCCAACGGCAGGACAGGTTCCAATGAGATAGCTACTTACATATCCCTGTTTATCGAGAAATATGTGTACTACACTATTAAACATGTTACACTTTTTTTCTGATAAGTGCTCTGAAGAAAATCGAAATAGCGTTAGTAGTATAGCTATGTTGTCTCTGGTGCACTTTCAGCCGCTATCAGCTCAACTTCAATGCGGACGGCATGTGGTCATTGTTGATCCCAAGAACTCGGCGCAGGTATAGAACAGGTATGTACAGGTATAAAACAGGTCTGTATTGGTTTAAAACAGGTATGTAGAAGTCTGAAACAGGTCTTAAAACTAACAGGTTACCATAGAAAGATATGCGATGCATTAAATTTGATAAGACAATATACCACACCATGTTGTATAAAAATGAACATTGGAATAACAATTACCACATACTGAATATGCTTCTAAGAAAGGTAGGACGTCCATCTGTGTCAATAAGTGAGATAATCGAAGTCTCTATACCTTTCCCGTATCCAATCCTCTTGAGTATAGATAAAAAGAAATATGACAATTTGCAGGAACTTTGCAAATAAAAGGTAATACTACTCACGTTTCATGAGTTTTACAAAAACTTGTCTCGTTCTAATAAAGACGAATCTTCAGATGAAGAAATTTCTTTAGCGGTTTTGAGGAACAAAATAAGATCAAAATGACACAGTAGTCACAAAACTTAGTTTAACTTTATTTTTGATATATTTTTTGACAACTAAATCAGTTATTTTTCAATTATTGCTTCTTCAGTCTGAGGTTAACAGGAAAATTATGACTCTCATAAGCCTCGTTTATTTAATAAAATAAATTAGAGCTGCAGATATCCTTTTGTACAGTGTAAAAATAATGTCTGTAATAAATCTCGAAGAGATATAATCATTATCAATAGGTATCTTCCATTACATATAAATCTCGTGGTTAAAGAAATAAAATATTTGAAACCATCGAAGCAATTATGCGAAGGAAAATTTATTCGATTTGTCTAGATCTGTGCTAGAGGATTTACAACCTATATAAAACACTTTGGGATACTCGGTGTAAGGATTCTTTATTGGACAACAGGTAATAAATGTTTTATCGTCAAAATTAGGGTTTAGAATCTAGTTTCCCTTGCCTGTTATCCTTCAAAGCATAAAAATACGTTGGAATTCGTTCGTCCATATCCATTTACCAGAACATAAAATTATATACAGTATTATATAACGTGTATAAAATATCTGATATACAAATAGTTTATTTTTCATAGAATTTAGATTTAAAATGTAATTGTTGCAGGTCATCTTCCTCAGTGGTGTCTATTTGTTTAATTTAATATCTTATTCAGAATTGTGATTAACTATACTTTAATAGTGTATGTAATGTTTTATTTTTGCTATCATTTTGTCTTTTTACAACTCATAATAACAGTTTCATAGTATATAAAGTTATGTAATTTTTATACTATATTTAGATATAAAAATATAATATTTATTCACAAATATTAGGGGTGGAATAAATAATATAAAATAAACACTTATTTATTTGTTTGCAACAAAATAAGCAAAATACTTAACAAAGTAATACACCGTTGCGGAATATCACTCATCTTTTTGCAATATAAATTATATATTTATATATATAACTTTAATTTGATCTAAACTTGTGCATTACATTGAACATTTTACTACAGACTAGTTGAAATAATAGAAAACGTTTAGAAAACCTTCCTATGGATATGGAAACAGATGCGAAACGTGTCACCGCTAAGTTATTACCAGAAAAGCCATTTCCTTAATAAGAAAAGCCCAAGGAATATAAACAAGTTGAAAATTATATACAATTCACTCCATTACTACTAATGGAGTAACTTCTAATTTAATAATGTAACTATATAAATACTAATATTATTTCCACGAAAATTGTTTAAATACCTAATTTTTTTTACATAGTGAAAAGTAATGTTTTCCTGTTGTGTATTAAGGGAATTTTTAAGAGTAAGATTATATTGAAACATATCTACCATACTCTTGCTGTTGACACCTCTATATACCAGATGATTTTTTAAACGAAAACACCTCTATATCTCCATTAAAAGTGGGTCTATGACGAAGGTTCTTCTATATTGGTATATAAGCTATTGAGAAGCGACAGAAATGTTTCCGGTTATTTCCTGTTGAATGCAATTGATGTTGAATTAAGTATAGACATATTTTTTAGCCATCATTTAAAATTGGAAATAATTCAAGAAAACTATAGTAATATAGCATAAAATATATTCAAAATAATTTGTTTTATTTGGCGAATGTAATACGAATACAGATACACGTGTAGACAATTCAATTTAAAATACTCCCATAAGAAGAAACTCAATTACAAAGCTATCAAATCTCTCTGCAATAATCTGAAAATGAGTTGAACTTTTAAAATATTCAAATAAAGATCAATTACATTAGTAACAGTAAAACAGAAAAACCGTTACTCTCATATCCGAAATTTCTCTGTAATAATTTGAGAATGAGTTGAACATTTAAAGTACTAAAATGGAGACCAACTACCACGGTGGCAGAAGAACTTGCATTAGAGATATTGTGAGTAACAGAAACCCTACATAGTAGTATCCGGCAACTGTCTGCACTATGTCAGATTTCGCATTGAAGTATACGTAGAGAAATAAAATACACTCCTACTAATATAAGGACCATTGGCTCTTTGACTCTAGTCATCCACATAAAATGATCCATTTAAGTGGCCCGTAAGGTCTTCCTTCCTAAATCCTCTGGATTATTTTTTGTAGAGTTGTATTAAATGTCAGATTTACAATACCGAATTGCAAAACAAAAACCGGGGACCAAAATTATTATAAAATATTCCAGACGACATGATAATTAGAGCTACTCTAAATATCGTGACAATATAACAACCCAACTATTAACTACCATATAAGCAATGTGAGTATGGAAGATAAAAAAGTAATGTACCTTTTCATTAAATCCACGGTTCCAAAAATCGGTTAGTTTTCAGGAAATCCCTGAGAAAATGGTTAGAAACTTGAAAGATTCACACATTCAAGTTGTTCACATAGATACTCATCTAACAGATATCCAAAAATATGATATAGAGGATGTGCACAGAATGGCTTCACCCGATCATGGATACAAGAAAAACTAACCTATGAGCCAAAAAAATAGGATTGGTAGTGTTTTGAGAAAACGTTGATACAACTGTAAATTTGAATTAAGTCTTTTAAATTTGCAGAAATCAAATTCAATTTCACCAAAATCATATTTATGGAATATAGGGTAAAATAGAGAGTAAGGACCTGTCTTAATATAGTTGGATAGGAAAAAGTTTTGAAAATAGTTTTTTGTCCATTTTGTTTTTATTTTATGTATGTTTTATGTCAATGAGGATTTGACGAAAAGTTACGTTTCTTCCTCTTGCCACCCGTATTTTCCGGGTAAGGCAGGTCTGAATTCAAACCTTAAAACATAAAATGAGATTGTTATTTCATTACCACCATTAGAGAATATTAATTAAAAACTGTTACACTGAAATCAATAAAAAAATAGATACTTAAAATAGGAACTAGATAGAATTCAATATAGTTACTGATAATCAAATAAAACTAAAGTTGGATACAAAAATACATGCTTCAGTTGATTGGTGATGTCTTCCACGTAGCTAGATTCACATTGTTATAGGTACATAATGTAATATACTGATAGATACAAAAATAGGTGTCAGGTTATCTATGCGGGTGTCTATTAGTTAACATTGTTTTGTAATTACTACGTTGATACAGAAATTGGATCATTAAAATGCAACAATTAGACAAAATATTTAAATTCTTCATTCATTCATATATCTTTAGTCGATGTTCTCTTCTGACTTGCTTGTGGTGGGTAGAACAATGATTTTCAAAAATATTGATTATTGCAAAAAGAGAATTTTATAGTAATATTATAAGTACATTAACAATTTTCTTAATCATACTCGAATTGTTCTTGATTATAGAAATATGAATCTATTTGAAAAACTGTTTACAATTGATCTCTCTATATAGGTATACAAGAAATATACGGTATTGCATTTAAAATACGAAAAATAATACTATTTTCGGTGAAAGCAGAAGTAATGTAAAACATTTCTGTTCACCCTAGTGGCTTATATGTCAGCATATATAAAATTCTAAAGAACATATATCGTAACCCTGTTGTAAATAGAGATACAGAAGTGGTGCTATTTAAACACAGACCCAGTATATATATATGGAAAAAGTTACTCACACTATTAAGAACCGATTTAATTAAGGGAGTTTTAATTAAGGGACCTATCCCTAACAACAATTTATATTTAAAATTTGACAAAATACTTTATATTTACTCTAAGTTTGTGTCTACCTAATGTGTCTTACTTGAACAATCAGCTTTCAACTTAAATTCTAGGCGAAGCAAATATTGAAATTTCATTTCTCGCTAATATTTTACGCACAAGACGACTCTAGATAGTCTGCCGCATAATCTACATCTAATTCTCCGAGCCTATACTTTCAAATAAAGGCAATAGACGATTTAATTGCTTACAAGTACAAGCCGAATTAGTTCTACAACACGAGAGTTAACAAGTCAACAAAGAAAGTCCCGACATAACAGAGAGACGAAGAAACAAAGCAGCCGCGTCTGTCTCGCAATTCTTGTCAAAGGCACGTCGTGTGAGTATTTCTCGAATTTGCTTTCACTTTACAGACAACTTGTCATGGAAATACGCGGGACCTATCCAAACTAATCCCAAATTGTCTATTAGATAGTCGTCAAATAAGTGGTGATATAATTATGGGGCGTTATTTCTTCGAGGAAAATTTGAAAGGAAATTTTTCACAAATCTCTGCTGCATATCACGCTGTAAATATATTTTTAACTTTCAGTCGGGTCTGAATCCAGACACATTCGGGCGCAATGCATTCGAGAGATCCCATATCAAATCTTACATAATTTAGATTTTAATTAGGTGGAGACTCAATTAAACGCTTATTTTAATTAATATAATACAATAATATATATTTCACAATACCTTGGAGGTAGATTGAATCTAACGAAAAAAGAATAATTAAAATCGGTTCATAAACACACAAGTTCTAGCCGAACATACATACAAAATATATATATACAAACGAATTGAGAACCTCCGCTTTTTTAAAGTAGGTTAAAAATATATACAAAACACAGAATTTGTTATCGAAAACGAACAAGTGTAACGGAACGATTTTGTGAGCCCGGAATTAATTCCAAACAGCTCAATTAAAACCAACTCTCGATTCCCCGGAAAACCCTCGGGATATCTTCTGCCAGTTTAACATTCAGAACGCCATCATATTTTTCATCTGAAAAGGTACTTTATGAATTCCCAGAATAAAATTGTTTTATTAAATCTGTCGCTCAGCAGTATTTCCTCTTCCACGTTTTCACGGTGGCGTTTCAGACCGCCTTCCGCCCACATATAAATTCATAACGTTTGGGATTCCGAGTTCATTCTCGTGAAGCATCTGTGATTCGGGAGTTGTTCATAGTTTCGTTAGCACCATCTCATACTGGAAGCGGGGTCAGTCATTAAATTTGCAACGCCGGTTTAATGGCTTTGTGACTGCATTCAGCTGCATTGTATATTAGTAATATGGCGACAAAGTTCGTAAAAGATTAATTGGTGCAATGTATGTCACAGGGTGTTTGCTGAAATACATAAATAAGGTGAATCGCTAAGGCATGATTATTATGGACAGAAATAATAGAACTCGGTACCTGTTGAATGGAGAAAATCCTTCAGTATGGAACAATAATAGGGGTATAAACATACAAAGGAAACTGAAACGGTTTTGAAACAATTTTAATTCCCGTCGTCTACCTTAATTTGATATGAAACGTACCAGAATGGTAGAGTTCATCTATAAGTTATACGATGTATTAAATAATTGTGCTTTTAAATATATAACGACAAATAAATCGACATAAAGCCGAAAATTCTTGGCACTACTTTATTTCGTAACATCCGTTGCTTTACTTTGGACATTAACGTAAACCTTGATGAATTTAACTCAAATAATGATATCAATACATAAACTGGGAACAGAATCAGGTAAAGCAGGTGAATTTCTTATTTATATATCACAAAACTGGAAATTATATCTACACAACCTCTTTTCAAAAATAATGAAAATTCCACCAACATCATGGACAGAACATCACTTATATAATATGTTATATAATAGAGGACCTAAAGATAATGAAGGATATATTCAGAGTATTGCATTGTTAAATTGTATACCTATGTAAACTCTTTTCTATAATTATTTTAGGTAATATAAAATTACATGTGGAAACTAATAACCTTGTCTCAGAATTTCAGATTGGTTTTAGAAAAGAAAGAGAGTGTATAGACATTATTTATTATCTCAGTTACGTAATAAAGGTTAATTTAGAAGTATTTATAGAATCTCTGTAGACTTCAAAAGGGGTTTGGATGGTATGCATCATACATTGTTATTGTCTAAAATATTCAATTTTGGCTTAAGCTCTAAATGTATTTGTTTGGTTAGAAATATATACATATATAACAGCAATTTTTAGGGTTAAAGATGAAAGCAGTTTTACCAAATAATTTCAAATTACTGAGGGCGTTTTTCAAGGAAGACATTTCAGTGTTTTGCTTTGTCCAGGCTGGGTGAAGGCACAGTATATTCAGTTTTTAACTTTTGTGATTTAGAGAATGGCTATATAAACACAGTCTATCAGTGTAAAAATTGATGTTGTAGTACCCTCATCACCGATATTTCTGGTTTAAACGTTTCCAGACCTCTGCCTGAAATGGTATTAAATTTGAGTTGTTGTGTTATCTGTTCTACTGTAAAATGTAACCATTCCCTTCCACCAAAGCCCAACCCCTTCCGTTTAGAATCTGATAAAGCCAAGAAGATTGTATAAAATGAAAGTTATTTGATTAGAAAAGTTTTCATGTGCGGAAAGGTGACAATTTGTCGAAAACAGTGTCCGACAGTCAAAGACTGAAGACGGATGTTCGTTTCAGCACCTCTGAAAAATAGTGGTAGTCAATATTTGGCGAGGATTTGAAAGTTTTTCTGTAAAGTAAATAATTACCTTTATTTGTTGCTACCTTAACCTTAGTTTAATAGTTTATATAAAGACAGACTGTATAATAAACGTTAAAAAAAAATTAATGCGCCATTTTGTATTTGAAAGTTTTACTCCAAATTCGTTATATGTAACCTCAAAATTCAATAAAGACCACGTAACTGGGAATTCTTAACACATTTTCTTGATTTTATGCAACGTGGCCTGCCACGTTAAAAATTCTGAAATGACTAGAATCTGTGGTTTGTTGCAAGTGGTACTTTCTTTTGGTTTTATTGTATTTGTAATTATTATGTATGCACTTTAATCTCCTTTAAACACGAAAAAAAATTAAATATTTAAATTAAATTGTAAATATTTTTTATTCAAAAAGTTTATTGTAAACCTGTTTCCTTCTTTTGTATATGTACAAGGGGCACTATTTATATCTTGAGCTTAATAATAACAAAACATTAATTTGTCATTAAAAATTATTTTATAGCTATTCAAAATATTTTCCTTCATGATCTATACACTTTTGCATGCGTTCGAACCTTTTGTCAAAGCATTTCTTCCAATCCGCATCAACGGCTTCGTCTGCCGACGAAAATCGTTGTCCATGCAATATATTTTTGCCGTTCGGGAACAAAAATAAGTCATTTGGTGCCAAATCAGGACTATACGATGGATGAAACATTAACTAAATTTTTTTAATGTTCAAATATACGGTTGTTAGGCGAGATGTGTGAGAGCTTGTTCGATGAAGAATGATCTGACGGCGCTCTTTTTCTTTATTTCACCGAAAATTTCCGGCAAACAAATGGTTGTGTATCATTCAGAATTAACCGCTTTACGTTACTCTAAAGGCACTGTTGCCACATAGCCAGTGTTTCCGCAAAAACATCCGACTATTTGTTTCAAAGTGCTTCGAGCGCCAACAACTTTTGTTGGATTTGGTTCCCCTTGTAACATCCTTGTTTTCTTTTCGACTCATACGCAAAAATCCATTATTCGTCACCTTCCATCCATTATTACAATGTTATGTACGTCTTTTGAAGCATCGGCATTATATTTCTTGAGTTTGCACCAATCGACACGAGCATATTTTTGAGATTTTTTCAAATTATGTGGGATCCAACGAGAACAAACCTTCTTTACAGCTAAATGATCATGCAATATCGTATATATGCTAGTTGAACTAATGCTTAAGGTTGCTTCAATCTCACAGTATGTCACAAGACGATCTTGCATTATCAGCTTTTGCACAGCATCAATATTTTCTAGCATAACAACTGACATTGGACGTCCTTCACCACTTTTGTTTGTGAGCGAAATGTAGCCACGATTAAACTTGTTATACCAGCATTTCACAGTGACAAAGGATGAAGCTTTATCGCCAAAAGTGGAAGTAAATTGATCGATGCACTCTTGTCTCGATAAGCCACGTCGAAAGTCGTAATAAATCATCGCATGAGGACTTTCACGAGTTAAATCCATTTTTTCGCAGAGATGCTGAGATACAACTTTCAAATCACTGTAAACACACAAATCTTGATTAAATGATAAAATGTTCTGAAGAAGGTATCGTCAAAAATGTCAAACTTCCATTGGAAACGTCAGATGGCATCTGGCAACGCTTAGTGTTGCCAAGGCTCAAAGTACAATTATTGCCCGTCGTAATTAAATCGTTCTAATTTTCTAAATGGAGTCCACACCTGTCCCCGTGCTATATTATGTAAGCAAGTTATGCATACACATCGGTCACAATCTATTATTTACTAGCGCCATTTGAGGACTCTCACTCTGACAGTTTACTTGAGTCCCACACGGCACGGTTATTAATGTTGCCTATTTAGTCCGGCCATTTAAATTATTATTTTGCACCGATTTTACGGAGAGACGGAAAGTGTTTACGGCAAGCGATCTATCACGTTCGCATGGTCGCGCTGAGCCGAGTTTGGATAAGTTCACTTTTGGATCTCTGAATCGCATGTAAAGACCAGATGATCGAGGGAAATTAAGTGAACTGACATGACAAAATCCAGTACGGTTAGTTGCGGCGAATTCCGTGAAGTTACGGCTGCAAAATGAAGCAGCGGAACAGGGGTAAATCGCCAAGTGCGAGAGGGTTCTTATGATGCTGAACTGCGGGTTGAATACCGGTTTATCCTATATTTTCCGCCATGTTAATAATAATAATAATGTTGATGCTTGTCTTGCCTAACAGAAAAAATCCATTTGTAAGATAAAAATACAAATAAATACATTTATATGCTTACAGTGTATAACTAAACAATAAGTAACAAAGGGATAATCTCTAAATAAATTTGGTATAAATAAACAATGAAATACTTCAATAGCATATAACTTACATGAAAGTGTTCATCTCAGGTTAAGTTTTCACAATCATATTTTCTAAAACGAAAAAATAATAACATACGATATAAAATAAAAATTATAAAAGAAATAATAGAAAACGTTTTGATATGGTTGAAGATGTGTAGCCTGAGAATATTAAGATGTTTAATCGATCCACACTTTAATATATATATATATATATATATATATATATATATATATATATATATATATATATATATATATATATATATATATATATATAACAAAGCAGTTTCGTTAATATTTATGAAAGCCTAAATAATGAGTAAAGTGAACAACTAGGGAAAACAACGGATCTAAGTACGATCCTACTCGTATATTAGTTTCCACATAGGTTCCATGTAAAAATTTTATGGTTATGTTTTATCAGCCAGTAAAAGATATATTATTGACCAGTTCAGCCACCACAAAGTTATCGCATATAATACAAAAACCAGTTCTAATAAACCGGGAATATAATTGAAAAAAACATTTCAGAATTGATATCAACAATGGGGTCTTTGTTTCAGCAACTGAGAGAAGTTTGATGGGGGTCGAAAAATACGTCGAAATATACACCTCTCAGCAACTTACAGATATTATTTGACATTTTATACGTATAGTTTATTTCATCGCTATTTGCCAAATAAAAAATCTCAAAACATACCGTGGCTTGTTTTTATGGCTAGGCTCAGGTAGACTGTTCCGTTTATCGGCAAGATAAGAAAGTTTTTTATTTGGAAAATGGCGATGAAATGAATATTATATGGTATGGAATGATATGGTACAGATAAAGGAGGAGCCTGTTACTGATATATAAATTATTTGATATAAATACAAATGTAGATAAAGAACTTTTGTCGAGTTCCTTCTTCACACTCAAAGGAAAAAGACAGGCACTTCAGATCAGTTATTACCTGAGTCTTAAATAAGTTAAACATTAAGTACTTCTATAGAGGGTAACGATGTGACTATATATTTAAGTAAGGTTCATTAGGGTTAAGTTTTTATAGACAAAGTGATCTAGAGTACTACCAGCTTGACATCGAGAAAGAAATATAAAAAATAAAAGAACTCTTTCTATTTCAGAATTTAAAGATTTTGAATAAGAAAGAATTTGACAGCATATTTATACCAATATTTTGATACGAGATAATCTAACAATATTATTATTCAAATAATGACAAAAGACACAAACCTAGTTAAAAAAATTACTCATTTATTCGTATATGTGGTTTTGGAGGGTATTTTTAAAATTGCAGAATGAACTGTATATGAATTAAAGTAGACGGATTATATATATTATCCGTATATCATGAAATTCTAAATTAATTGTATATATATTTGATCTAACCTATATTAGTATAAATATAATAATATTAATTAATGTTAGAAACAATTTGTATAAAGTTAGTTTTCTCATATGAATTAAATTTTTCCTGTAGAGCCATAATGTTTCCAAAAACATTAACACAAAGATATAAAAGGTGTAAGTCTGGATCTATTACAGTTTAAATTAATTGTTAATTTCAATTATATCTTTAGAATATTTACTTTTCCACATTCAACTATACCAGAGTGGAAAAGTAATGTAATCGTGTAAATAAAAATGTAAAAAAAATTTTTCCAGCGTTCTTTTTTTTCGTTTTTCGGCCTAAAAACAAAAAAAATGGTTTTTAAAACATTTTTTCTGTATGTGTCATTATCGTTGTCGTCGCCATTTTAAAAATTTCTTGTTAGTACGATAACTCAACTAAATTGTGTCTGATCGATAGGGTTTTGACTGATTCTGATCGGGGACGTCCCCCAGACGACAGTTATTGATTTTGAGGTGGATAGAACACACTCTACCAAGTTTATGGGTCATGAGAGAGCACAATGGTGGACTATTTGAGAATTTTTTTTATTAGCACGATCACTCAATTAAATCGGATTTCAAGTGATTCTGATTAGGGACGTCTACCAGACGACATCTATTGATTTTGAAGCGAATAGGACACGTCTCACCCTGTCCATGGGTCATGAGGAAGCGCGATAGTGGACTATTTGAGAAAAATTTGGCGATTTTGCATTGAACGAAAAAAACATATATTCGGCCTGTATCATATACGAAGGAATGAGAAAGGAAATAATTTCATTCGATCACAAATGCATTGATACGGCACTAAAGCAGTTGCCAATGAAGAAAGTAAAACTGTCTCATAAAACACATATTCTGCATTTATATGTTGGTTTACATTTTTTCGCCACTCAATTCCCAAATAGAGATGTTCTACCTGTGGAAAAGTCCGATTAAAGATTTTAAAACTGTTTAGTTTATTCCAACATCGTATGGCGTTCTCACATTCCGATCAATACCCAATACCTGGTATTAATATTTTTTTAATGCTCCGGGATTTATTAATACTTCTAACTCAAATTTTCGCAACAGAAATATTGATAAAACATTACTCCGTTAACAGAAAAAATAAATAACTACTATACGCATTCAATGAAACTCCTTTATGATATCGCCTGGAAAAACAAATCGTGCGTTTTCACAAATCAACGGAAATAACAAACGCCCTAATCTCGACGTATCAAACTGGATAGATTCCCATTATTTTTTATTAAGCCGGAGAGTTCAAATAGATACGATTGCCGGGCTCTTTGTCGATATCTATCGCATTCACGAAATCTACTACATAATAGAATAATCAAGATCTGTAGCTCTGAATCGTCTCTTTTCCTTTCGTTCTCGCAGTAATGAATTCAATTTAAATAAAGAAAGGGCAAATTGGAGAAATAAGTTTTGGGAGATATTAGATTGTGAAAGTGTGAGGGCTATAAATTTTTCATCGTCAATGGTGTACTATAAGCGAACTTTTTTATTCTTACTACACATGAAACAGGGGACTTGCCATACCCTTTTGGAAGGGGTCGAGTTAAAGTAATGTTCAATATGAGCAATGTTTCTCATATAGTTCTGGTAGTGACGTTTCTCTGACTGGACAATTTACACAATAAACGTTTAATGATTTCAAGCATGTACAGATATAAGGTGTAGCGATAAGTATATTGTCTTTTAATCATTAATTGAATAGCAGTCAGAACTTACAATAAAATTGTATGAGCTATTTTCTTAACTGAGAGGCTTGGAATGTAGTCTCATATAATTCCTGGTGAGCTTTATCCAGCGAGAAGCCCTTCTACACCTTATTTAAGGTCCATTAACCCCTTCCTCTTAAGTCTTTTGTTGTTATTTTATTGGACTAGTAGCATTAAACAGATGTTTAAGTGGATTTCTAATCATATTTTCTACCAAGGTCAAGATGGAGACCTAAGTATTGTTCCTTTGATATTTTCTGTATGATTGTCTCATTTATGAATTCTTATGAACAAAGGACTTTTCCAAATAAATAGATTTGGATGCAGTTTTGTGCAATTATAAGTCCACATTGACGAAAGGAGTCTTTATGCATTTGAAACTATTTGGTGGATTATTAGGAAAGTTTTAGTCTAATAGTTTTATACAGATTATTTCTGTACTAACTTCTTAAACATCTCCACGTGTTAGGCAACGACATTGGAGGTAAGTGGTTTAGTTTATCGTTTATTTTCATAAACTAATGATTACTACTCGATTGGTTATATTATATTGTTAATTAGGCAACGTGTATTTGCTTATTTAATATTTTAGGCGTATTTTCCTATTTTTGGTTGACATCCACGTTTATTACCAGGTATTTCGGTTTTCGTCCACGTTTTATTACAGATTCATGTGCGAACTTTTCTGGATTATAACCGCTATTTTTAAAAAATTACTGTTTTGTTAATCGACGACGAGATTTGAGGCTAAAGTTTAGTTGATGTTAATTACTTAGTAGATGCTGTAGAGTGCTGTAGCAGTTATAATATAACTAGCTTTACTCTCTACATACTAATAAGTATAGATTATTTTCTTGTTGTTTTCATAGTTAAACTTTACCAAATCGAATTAAATAAAAATCGTACTGGCAATTATTATATTGTTCAGTGTTACATGTGTTAAATATATAAAGAATTTTGTATCTATATAATTAGTTTTAAATTGCTTCAATTGTTATTTTTTTAGAATGAATTTTGGTCCATACAACTACGTTTATACTTAACCTTTGCTTTTAAATTGAAACTAATTTAGTCAACATTTTTTGACAGCTGATGTCATTATATAACTTGTAACATAGTGGCGTAGGATTCCTTACAACTTATATTCCTATTAACTATAGCGAAATTAGTTAAGACTCCAAGATTTTTATTGTTCATACGAATTATTGGATCGCGTTTGTAATATTTCAGTTTATTTAGTTGGGTTACTTGAACCAATTGGCATCCTATCATTCTTAGATACTTCTACAAATATAGGGTGGTCCAACCATAATGCACGATGTTAATTGTGAGTCACACCTTAACGTCAAGTTTTTTGCCCAACTTAATTTGACATTTCTTTGTTTCAGTGTTTGACAAATTCAACCATGGAGAGGTACACAATTGAGCAGCGCGTTAAGATTGTTGAAGCCTTTTACGAAAATGGGCGTTCAAATCAAAATGCATTTCGTGCACTTCGTGACTTTTTTGGTCAGCATAATCGACCAAATGTGTCCACAATCGGGAGAATTGTACGCAAATTTCAGCAAACCGGGTCTGTAGGAAATGTGAAAACACCTGTGCATGCTCGCCCAGTTCGTTCTGCGGAAAACATTGCTGTTGTTCGCGATAGTGTAGCAGAAGAGCCTTCAACCTCGACTCGTCGTCGTGCCCAACAATTGAACATCTCACGAACATCACTGATGCGAATTTTGAATAAAGATTTGAATTTACACGCTTACAAGGTTCAATTGACTCAAGAGCTGAAGCCTACTGACCATTTCAAGCGTCGTCAATACGCCGAATGGTTGGTTGAACAGACAGAAGTGAATGGTGACTTTACAAAGAAAATCATCTTCAGCGACGAGGCACACTTTCATCTCAGTGGATTCGTTAACAAGCAGAATTGCCGCATTTGGACAAATGATAATCCACGAGTGATTGTTGAAAAGCCGATGCATCCACAAAGAGTGACTGTTTGGTGCGGTTTATGGGCTGGCGGCGTCATCGGGCCGTATTTCTTCGAAAATGAGGTCGGCCACGCAGTTACCGTGAATGGTGTTGCTATCGCGAGATGATAACGGACTTCTTGTGGTAAGGAAATTGAAGATATGGACCTGGACGATATGTGGTTCCAACAGGATGGTGCCACTTGCCACACAGCCAACGAAACAATGGCGCTTTTGCGCGAGAAATTCAATGCCCGTGTTATCTCACGTCGTGGCGATGTTAATTGGCCGCCACGATCATGTGATTTGACACCGTTGGACTTCTTTCTTTGGGGATATTTAAAAGAAAAAGTGTACGTCAATAAGCCAAGAACAATTGAAGAGCTAAAGAATGAGATAATTCGGCACATTAACGACATTGAACCTCAATTATGTCTCAGAGTCATTGAAAATATGGACCATCTGATAGAGGTATGCCACCAAAGCCGTGGCGAGCATTTGGCCGATATTTTGTTTTACACATAATTGTCATAGATCCTTCTATCATAATAAAAAATATTAAGATAATTCGCTGAAAACTTTTTGTTTTATTTACAATTAACATCGTGCGTTTTGGTTGGACCACCTTTTATATTCATGAATTTACTTTGTAATAAACGGTACAAGACAAAATTGCAATAAATATTTTCATGTTCTGATTCCGAAAAAAATTTTAAATCGTCAGTACAATAACTCCCAACAACTAATTACTTAAATTAGAAAACATACCTTTTTGGCTATTACTACGATAAGTATTAACCATAATATGGCCCTAATTACCAACGAAGTTTAGATTTTCCTGTGGCACTAACGGCTATCGAAATTCCTGCCAATATGCAAATGTGTTTGTTGACCGGGAAAATGAATTAATCGAACATTATTTGTCACTTCTTATCCTGTTACCAAGCATGTAGAATATTATTTATATGGCGAGTAAACCTGTTGTGGGTTCTATAATTGACGGGATTGGATATATGATGTGGGAGCAAAGTATCAAAAAGCTAAAATTAGGATATAGATTATGCGACAAAACAGATCAAGGAAATAATATTTCAGCAAAATCAGTTTGCCAATAAATATCTGCCACCCACTTTATGATGATTATACATAATTAGTTAGTAAATCATATATCCACTTTATATAAAGTTTTAATATGAGAAATCAGATATATTGTTACGTATTCGGCCTTTCTGGTAGAAAGTATACTCATGCTAGTGGTGTAGCAAAGGGTAGCCAAAATACAAGTTAAAAAAATATAAAATTTATTAAAATCAATTGTCCATAAAAAATATTAAAATGTGAACAAAGGATTAAAAAAAAAAGAAGATTCCTAACTTCCTAAAACTACAAACAAATTAATTACACTTACATAATTATCAACTGAACTTTTTTTTCCATGGCTAGACGGATATGTCTTTTTAACCACTGCCCTCGCCTCGAGCACTCGCACCTTCTCCATCTTCCATGTGCTCCTACCCATTTCCTCACTTTTCTTCAAAACTGCATTATTTGCAGCATTACTAAAATGCCTTACCTTAATTGGGTTCCCTCAACTTATATGTAATTTCGTTATAATTTAGATTAGCAAGCAAAGTTCAATGTTCTAATATTAAAATTGTATTTCCTTTTTATATTAATTTAACTAAGTAAAATAATTACATATCTGAATAATTTACTATTTTTTATGCTAGTTTTAATTTAAATAATATTCCATTTTTTGACAATATGTATTTAGGAATTTCTAAATTATTATAATTAACCGTTGTGCAAAAATACGCTACCTTAGATTAAAATTATCCTAAATAAAGTGAATAAACCCCCAGCATCATCTAAGTTGTTCCAAATATGATCGGAAGTACCGGTGGATAGTTATTACGTGATTGATACAATACATATATTTAAATTTACTTTAAGCCAGAACATTACAATCGTTACATACTTATTCTCACTGCCTAGTGAGACCACGATTATTTTGTTACTTCTAAACTTACTTTTTATCCTACCTCAAAACCAGGTCCGACAGCAATATTTAAAGAAATGGCGAAGACACTAGTGTTTAAAATATTTAAACACATTATTCTAGTCGTTGTTTAAGTATGTCATTACTTTTTCTATGTTTTGACGTTTTAACCTCCAATCAGTAATATGACATGGGAATGATAAGCTTTGAGAATACGATTAAGATAAGTAGATGCTTAACATAGATGTCCATTAGACAAAATGATGCATTATATAAGTGCGATTTTAAAAATATATATTGCAAATATGCGTGATTCTTGTGTGCAGTCTATATTGTTTTTACTTATTTGGTTTATTATATTGTTAGCGTAGTTTGTAATATATATTAGTCCAAAAAACCCAACTAAGACAATATGTTTATAACCTCTCGTTCATCATCTGTATGCAACAATAAAACACATTACCTCAAAACAGTTTTATGCAATGCTTTAAGAAATGGCGAAGGTGCCAATGTAATGATTTCAATTGCATTACGACGAGGGTTACAATGTAACCGTTTAAGTATATTGCTATACCAGCGTTTATTTAAGAATTTCATTACTGTATATCTACATTTTAACATTCAATCAGGAATAAGATGCAAAGTTTTAACAAGACAATATCAAACGACATTTACGATACATCAAGACGAAAAGTTTTAAGAACACAACATTAAGACTATTGATTGTGAGTCGATTAAGGCAAGTATATGCTTAACACAAGTCTATTAGATAAAAAGTGCATTAAATAAGTTCTTTTGAAAAGCATATATTGAAAAGATATCTATGTGCAGTCGATATTGTTGTTATTTTAATTTGGTTTATTTTTTTTAGTATACTTCGTAATATATCTATCTGTCTATAAAAATCTACTAAACCAACTCTAGCTCATCATCCTTCTACAATAATACAACACCTTACTTCAGGACTTTAGACTTCCAGTTAGATTTCTTTTTTTTTAATAAACGATGAGGTGTCACTATTATACTAAAATATTTATATATATTATTATAATAGTATATTTAGTTTAAGTATTTCATTACTGTTTCTATATTTTTACGTTCTAACTTCCGAAGTCCATTAGACAAGAAAGTGCATTAAATAAGTACGGTTTTAAAAATATATATTGCAAGTACTAGTGATTTTGGTGCGCAGTCTACTATTGTTTCTACTTTTATTATTTTTCGTTTACTATTTTTTTAGTATAGTAGATAGTATACCTACTTGTATATAAAAGAACTACATTCTACTACTGCTACATTCATATCGTCACCATCAATTCGTATCCCAATTTTTAAAAAATGGCGAACGTGTCAATGTTATTCTTAACCATATAAATATATTGTTACATAACACAACAGACCATTATACAAGAAAGTACATTAGATAAGTGCATCTTTTAAGACATATATTATAAAGATGAGTGAATTTTGTGTGCAGTCGGGGATGCATACAATGTTTTTATTTCCATTTATTCTTCATTTCTCTTTTCTTTTTTTAGTATGTTTTGTAATATATCTTTTTTTGTGATATACCTATTTGTCTATAAAAATTGACTCGTGCAAAATTTTTATAACGTTCTTTTTCAACATTTCTATACAAGAATCCATCTACATGCATATCATTACCTCAAAGCTCTGTATTTTTCAAAGAAATGGCGAAGGTGTCATTGTAAGGTTAAATGTTTTTAATATGTTTAGCTTTAAGTTATCACAATATGTAAAAGTTCCCATAAAAAAAGAACAAAGCCACCACTGTGGATTTGAAGTCCACCAGTCTAACAAAGCTACCAGTTCATGAATAATGTAGAAATATCAAAATCAACATACGTGAAATACTTAAGTACTGACCTCAACAGCAAATTCAATTGAAATATCGCATCCAAAAAAAGGACAAAATGGAGGAACCTAAACTTTAATTAACCAAAAAATGGAGGAACTATACAGGTTACTGGGAAGAAAATCAAGAATGTCATTAGAAAATAAATTCTTAATATACAAAGCTGTTATCAAACCAATATGGTCATACGGTATATTACTATGTTCGGCTGAGCTAATAGATCAAGCATATCGATTATACAATAGGCATAATCTAAAATACTTAGACCCATTGATGCGTCGTAGTATATGACAATCCAAATGATATTCAACGACCATCGCATACCAACAGTCCAAGAATAAGCAATAATCACCACAGGAAACTAGAAACACATATCAACCCTCTATTACAACCACTTGTGCAGGAACGCGACAGCAGAAGACTAAAAATATGTTGACCATCACACCTAAAATAGGATTCTAGGGGCCTTCTTCATTGGAGAAGCCTCATTATGTCAAAACAAGAGGAGCAACCTTCAAATTCCGTAAACAGAAGAAGATAATATAGATTGTAATGTATGACTGCTGTTTTAATAAAAAAAAAATTGTTTTAATAGGTTTTATTCAAGTATTTTATTACTGCTTCTGCATATCTGGTTCCTAACATCTAATCACCATGGAGTGGTATTCATGTATACCTGTTGTATGTATGAATAAACTCAAGTAGAATAAAACATCCATGTATGTATTAAAATAATAGTGTCATTTTAATATATGTGATTATTAGAATAGGGTTCTTTCTGGTGGATTATATCATTGTTAATTATACAAATATATGCATTTTTAATAGTTCTTATGGATACCTAATTTTTTATTTTCGATCCTTTTAAAACGTTTACGCCACATCTCTCGTTCACAACTCATTAGATGCCGTTATTGATCGGCACCTAATGAGTACTGTATAACAATTTAAAATATCTGAACAATTATATATCGCATATTTATTATAATTTTTTAAAAACAACCGATTTTTTCGTTATTTATAGTTTGTGGTGAAAGATAAAAATATTTTAATATAGTTATATGACTGAAGCAATTTTCACAAAAAATCTACATAAATTAATACACATTATTGGAAAAGGAGTATGTTCAAATGCATAGGCAGTGAAACTAACTCTGACTTTCTTCACAGATAACAGTTTTCGATATCTCGTTATATAAAATTATTTTATCTACAACCGTGCTGTAATATGGTGTTCATAGAACTATTTTAAGTTATGTAATGAGCTCTACTACATCACCGTTATGTAATGAACTAATTACAGCACTGTTATGCAATGAACTATTACATCATTGTTATGTAATGAACTCATTACATAACTCATTTTGATTTTAAAAAATTATAAACGAAGAAGTAAAACTTTATTTAAACTAAAACAATACAATAATTATTTGTTATTATAAATATTAATATTATTTTCGCCAGATTTTAGTAAGATTTTCGACGTAGATAACGCACAACGCGACGAGAAACTTACAAAACTAAGCGTTATTTAAAGCAACTGGATTTTTGTCACGGTTTTAACAAATTTGATGCATCATGTTACTTTGATTTGGTATGAAAATGTTTAAGTGACTTAACGGATGTCATAATTATTTAAATGTCGAATCAGAATTTTTTGTAACAAATCGGTTTTTAATCTCTTTTTCTTATCCATGCGGTCGTAGATAAAATGTTGTACATCACACGTGGGCTAGAGCACAGTACATCACTCGTGCGATTACCATGACAATATTCTCACTCGTGATGTAATGATGCCCCTATCCCACTAATAATGTAAATAACTATTAAAGAGTATCGACTTGAAAGAACACTACATTTTAAATTTCCAAATAAACACTGGCATATATAGACAATCCATAGCTGGCGCTTTAAGTTAAGTGACCCCACAATAAAATAGATCAGATAAATGACGGTCACGTAATATGAGAAATGTGGAATTGTTCCAGGATGACCAATATTTATCTCGGGCTTAACGTTCTACTAAAATAAGCGCGTGCAAGCAAGAGATAGGGGAACAAAAAACGTATTAATCAATCAATGACATTACACGCTGAGGAACTAATATAGATCTTCCATTTTCTATACGTAGTAAAAATGATTTATGTGGGCTTACTTCCTTGCAAGTTCTGTTTGCAGACGTCATAATTCATTGGAAAATGAGATGAGAGGTGTCGTAAACATAATATAAGGGGGTACTATACAAGTGCAATATATAACTCGGTTTGTTAGGAACGAGGAAGTACGTGGAGGAGGTCGGAAATTTTAGTTGTTAATGGAATATATTTTAAATATTGTATTTGATGAATATTCATAGAAAATAATAAAATATATTAAATAGAAAGACTTCCTGGGGCCTATTCTCAATATTGATTTAATTTCGTGACCTAAGAGAGGAACCTAATATATGAGATTCTTATTTATATTTATCGGGCCTTAAAACCATCTAAAGAGTAACATAAGGTGCATTTCAATTGACAGAAACCTTATGTGACAGTAATTAACACGAATAGAAAACTATATAATATATCAATATCATCAATTTTTTCAAAAATTTCACAAAATGTAATAAAAAAACGTTATATATTTTTAAGAAATTCTTTATGACAAATTTAAAATATATTCCCATTGTAGATTTATTTGTTTCTAACAATTAACTTACATACTATATTGTTTACTTAACATACAGTCTAACGGCCCATTTGTATACCTCAACAGTTCTATAGAAAGGAACATTTATAAGTTACAACTATTTATATAATATGTAGGTAATATTTATCCAGTTGTAACTTTAAGAATTATACGTCGACTACCCCTATTTCAATACATTGAAGACATGATGGTATTTCGGCTGTCGCGGAGTGACTAAAATGTACCACTATTGGTATATAATATTTATCATCCTATATATGGTATATTATAGTCAACTTCTAGGCTTAACATTTTTTCATACGGAATAAAGCACAACGTATTTTAAATAAAAAAAAAGCATTTTAAAGCGTATTTTAATAATAATGTTTGAAACTTATTCTCGCTAAAGTATGAACATTCTCAGCAGAAAAGAGGAAGTTAAAATGAGTTGCTTAGTGACTTTGGAAAAATTAAAGGGAATATGATATAATATATGAGGCATAAGATAATTTTTCCTAGAACTTAATCTAAGTTTCTCCCACCTTCCACTCCCAACAATGATGTTTGTATTCTGACTTCATCCAATGTGACACTTCAATTTTAGACATATATTCACGTTCATTAAAATGAACATTTAATAATATTTACATCCTATATATCAGATATAATTAAATTATGCATTAAACTGTGATCACTTCGTAGTTAGTGAAATTAAGTAACTGATAAACAACAGAATATATATATATATATATATATATATATATATATATATATATATATATATATATATATATATATATATATATACATCTTTCATAGATTAAAATATATAAGTACTCATTATGATAATATTTACTATTCTAATAAAATTTCTAAATTATCTAATTTTTATTTAGTTATTTATTCATATTTAACTAATTTAGCTGTGGAAAATGTACTAAAAATAATAAAATTAGTCAACAAACTTTAGTTTGAAAAAATCATAGTTTAAATCTAGATATTATATATGAAAATGTAACATTCTAAACCCACTAAAAAGATATTCGCATTGAAATATTATCGTAGAAATGTTATAATTATGGCAGTATTAATTTTTTGCTATTTGCAATTTGTTCAATCACCGAAGAATTAGCATTTCCCCTCATTTATGAATACTAGATCAAATTTATTTGGATAATGAAGTCATACAATGTATACATTATATAAAAAGTATAGATTATACAAAACGTTCAAACAGTAAAACAATAAAAGTTTAAAATAATTACAAATTGTTAAATTAATATAGTAATATGCTGGTTGTAAGTAGGGCTCCAAATTTAAATAAATGTGTAAAGTCTTGGTGTCGGTTTGAAAAAAAAACCTCAAAGTTAATACTAAGAAAATAGTTGATATTCTAGAAGGATGTTACTAATACATTAAGGTGTACATACTACTATTTAATGTACTTTGGACACTACTGTTTAGTAACACGTAACACAGCAGTTGACAATTAAATAAACAGTTTTAAAACCTTAAAAGGGACTTTTCCGCATATAGAACATCTCTGCCTCGAACTTGAGTGACGGAGAAAAAATAAACCAACACATAAATGCAGAATATGTGTTTTATGCAACAGTTTTACTTTTTTTATTGGCGACTGCTTCAGTGCCGCATCAATACGTTTGTAATCGAAAGAAATTATTTTTTTCCTCATTCATTCGTATATGATACAGGCCGAATATATGTTTTCTTTCGTTCAATGCAAAATCAGCAACGCGTTAAATATTTATGTTCAAAATCTCAGAATAAACATAAACATTTACATCGTACCTTCTCATGACCCATGGACAGGGTGGGGTGTGCCTTATCCACCTAAATAGATGTCTGGTAGACATCCCTAATCAGAATCAGTCGAAACCCGATAGATCCGACACGATTTAATTAAGTGATCGTTACGAAAAATAAACGTTAGAAAAACAAGAAATTTTGTTAATGTCGACGAAAACGATATCGACGACAATGACGATAACGACAACGACACACACATACAAAATGGTTTAAAAACAATTTTTTCCTTGGTTTTTAGGTTGAAGAACGAAAAATAAACGTTAGAAAAAAATTTCTTTTTCGGTTACATTACTTTTCCGCATATAGTTGAGTGTGGAAAAGTAATTTTTTTTTCATTTTTCTTTACACGATTACATTACTTTTCCGCTCTGGTATAGTGAGTGCGGAAAAAAAGGGAATTAAAGGAGACAAAAATAAATCGATAAAGTGATAGTAATATCTATTACTTATTATTATTTTATAGTTGATATCGATTCGAGTGCATCTTAATAGAGATACAGGAAAAGTTAAGGTAAAAGAAAGTGCAACATCTACTCACTTTCATGATAAAATTATTCATATATTACCATAATTGTTTTTAATAATATATATTCACTAATATTTCACGTATCATCTACTATTTTGAATACCAGGGATACTATTGTATTCAATTATTATTAAATAGAATTAAGGGGAAAGGCCACTGTACGACCGAAAAATAACCAATTCTTAATTTTTTTTTCACATGTAAAAATTATTTCATAAAGGAATCGGATTAATGTTATTTTATTAAGTGTATATTAAACTTATCTTATATAAATTTTTATAAAAAAAATTTTAAAATTAACAAATATATGGGCCTTGACTTAACGACTAAAGAAAATTTCGCCTTCTTTGTGGCATTGATACCTCGAAAAAATATATTGATACTTACATTAAACTATTGAGTTCCGGACCATATTGTGGTTCTGCGTCAGCATCTCCAGTGTCGTCCTAAAGAGTCCAGTGTCTTTTCTGATTTTTTTTTGGTAGTCATTTTTGGCAGAGACGGTCGCGCTACCTGCTTTCACTAGTGACTGTAATTCAGTCAATTTTCAGAATTTTAACTTAAAACTTTACCCAAAAATTTTTGAAAATATGTACTTTAAGGAAATGCAAAGATTGTCACAGTGGCCTTCCTCCTTAAGCCAATAATGAAATATCGGTAATTAAATATATTATAATTAGGTGCATATTATAATTAGGTGTAGGAAGAAACAACGTCGTTTGTTGAAGCAAACTTTAAACGACGTCGTTTACATTAGAATATCAACAACATTCAATTTAGTCTTTTAATATTTCCGTATATTTCACTTTCTTTCTCTTTCAATTATTACTAAAACTATTATAAAAAGTTGTTCTTCATTAATTACATTCGTCTGTTGACCAATTTGCAGTCTGTTCCCCGAATTAGTGAAACAATTAATTAAAATCAGTACTACAAATGGCTTGCAACATTTAAAGTTCAGATGATATCTGACAGACCACAAGTAGATTTCATTTTGATTACTTTAAATATAAGAAACTCTAAATGACTCCAGCAATCAACGCTGAGGATACCTCTTTTAAGGCTCTTATCGACCTTAACTTTCGCTTCTGGTTGTCAGATAATGACGCATATAAAAGAGTATAGAATACTTTCACAAAGGAGCAAATGATCCAGGGAAAGATATGAAAGAAACGTGAATGCGGAAAGTTCCTCTTAAAAGATTGCCCGAAAATGATAAAATGTATAAATTAAGATGTACCACATATATTTCTTGCAAATTAATACGCAGAGAAAAGATAATTCATTAAAATCTATTGCAAAAACATGAAAAATAAGACAATTTTTTAGGGTGATTTGATGTTTATTTCGACTTTTACTTCAAATTCAACCGTATATTGATGTCTATTAAATTCTATTGAATTTCTAATATATCTTCTTCTATTCTCCTACTTCTGTCTTCTAATATTTACTTACTATATGTCAAATATTACTTAATTGTGCTTTAAAATTATGATTGCTCGATAATTAAGGAAATCGAGTAACTAATAAATAATGCAAAATATATATATTTAATAAACTAAAGTACCTAAGTAACTTTTGTGACAATATTAAATATTCTATCAAAAATTAAATCTGAAACTAGAAATTTTCGACAATTCCTTAAAATCCATTTCAGTAATAAAAAAAAATACATTTCTTTATGCTGATAAAGTAATATATATAGTCTATTCTTGATAAAGTAAGAACATACAATCTACATAGTATTTAAAATTAAGTATACATTATTTTTCTACTTATTCAGGTATCTAGAGATACGATACGATTTTGATCAATTTATATAAACAAAAATTGTATTTGAAATAAATTAAATAGGTTTTCGAGTGCAGATTAAATTTTTTCTGACAATATCTGGTATCGTCGGGAGATAATTAAACCTTTAGTTTTATTTTTCATCATCTCGCATTGATGCTATCTTGATTCCCGAAATATAAGTTAAGAGACGTGTAATCTTTACCTGTTTCTGAAAAACAGGTGATCCATTTTGGTTGCTGCACCGAAGGTTCTAGCCCATTCCCAGGAACATCAAAAGTGAAAATAAAAAATCTGTGAAATGTGCTCTATATGATCACCTTATATATCAGTACGTAAATATATTCCTCTAACTGAATAACACTATATACCTTCATATATTTAATTATTATTCTTGTATTTATTCCGACTATTTTTATTAATTATACTAACCCGTTCAAGTTTTTATTGAAATAAAATACACTAACAACCTCAAGCCTCTACAAATACAGAAAGTAATGCAATTTTGAATCGACGATCTAATTGGGTACAGCCTACAAGAATCAAGTAGTTTTCGGAACTGTTCTTAATAATTGAATTAACCAAATTTTATGAGCAATCTACAAGCATACGAAATATTTTTTTATTATTATAATTTTAATTTATCTAATAGAATGTTTTATAGAAAATTTAGGTAATGTCCAGTTAACCTCTAAGGCAATTTAATTTATTGAAGATGCAATAGAAGTTTTTTATTTGGAAGAAAATTTTATATATACTCTTTATAACACACAGTAGAGGTCTAATTGTTAATACATATTGGCAATGCATATTATAAGTAAGTTTTAAATTATAGTGTAAGTCATCGAACAACAAAATTAATTAAAACTCATACACAATTTGTATAGATGTTTGTCGATATTTTAATTTAGCACAGCAATTTTGGTGGATTATATTTTGTTTATACATTGTATATTCGCTTCATATATATATATATATATATATATATATATATATATATATATCCCTTAATAATATTATATGCATAGTAACATACAGACAGAAATATATGATATGGATTATATGAAAGTATATGGCTACAAGTATATTACTGTTCAAAACCTAATTGATAACTTATTGGTAACTAAACTAAATTGATGTTTACTGTAATTATGATGTATTACTATATTACTATTATTATTACAGCTTAATATACTTATGTATCATTTGCTTATATTATATTTAGTGTGATATGACTAATAAATATTTATAAGCAAGTTTTATAATTCCATATTTCAGCATCTCCTTGTTTACTAGTATTATATAACAATATTATTGATATTTACTGTATATCTATTCGATCGCAAAATAACAACGGTACTTATTTTATACGTTACGCAACAAGCGCCATTTTGTGGAAAATAGGACGACAGCCATATGTTCCTCGCATAGACATTTATTCGATGTTCTGAGATATGTTTTCTGCTACACAAAAGAAAGCCATTTTCCTATTCAGTATTCGCTCTGAGTAGAGACGCGAAGCGAATACGACGAAATAGGGAAGTAGAAGGATTTTTGCACGAATTTAAAATTTGTCAGAGATTTTCTTAGTGTGACTTCGCGCACGCATTTACGATTATATTGCCTTCTGTATACGATACCTGTTTGAGTAATGGACCGTTTGTGTGTTATTATTAGCATTTCTGGAGAAAAGGTACTAAGTGATCGTTTAAGAAATGATGTTGCATATAGTATAGTTACTATATAAGATAATATTAATTAAATCCTAGTGATTTATCGCTATATTAACAACGAGGATGAGATACGAGAAAGTCAAGGATGTAGTTAAGTACTCGAGTAATAAATGTGTTAGATATAAATAGTTATAAATATGAAATACGATACCTGTTTGAGTAATGGACTGTTTGTGTATTATTATTAGGATTTCTGGAGAAAAGGTACTAAGTGATCTTTTAAAAAATTATGTTGCATATAGTATAGTTTCTATATAAGTTAATATTAAAAAAATACTAGTGATTTATCGCTATATTAAAAACGAGGATGAGGTACGAAAAAGTCAAGGATGTAGTTAAGTAGTGGAATAATAACTGTATTAGATAAAAATAGTTATAAATATGAAATGTTAAAAAATGTTATAAAATGGAAATCGTCCATGCTAATTCATATCATCTTTCTGAAAGAATTTTGTAAAGAATTGTCCAATTCTTTGCCATACTGATATCAACTACACCATGCATATATGCTGTTAATTCTAGAGGTAAATTAATTAATAACAGTGAACTTACCAATTTAACTAAATGGAAAGATATTTATTAACGTTTCTATTAACAAAGAAAAAGTGAATTAACTGTTTACCTTGCACAAGTAGATGCACCGTCCCACACTATCACATACTACCATGTGCATAAAAGCAGTTCGAATGCTGTTTTTACTTCTTCTGTTGTTAATTCCTTGTAATTACTTTTTCAATACGCATTTGGAATTCCTGTTCTTATATATGCACAAGAACACGCACCTCCCTCCCCTTCACACATTATCACATTATTATGAACATATTGAATACATGGCAGTATATTGAATGCCCTTTTTACTTCTTCTGTTAATTTCCCCTTATTTTTGTTCAGTATGCACTTAGATATTCTGTTATTTAGAAATATATTGCAAGGACTTAATCTTCTATAAATCACTGAAAGTTTAAGGAAATTGAGTGGTGTTTATCATTAAAGCTATCATTTTTAAGCACACTTTCAACACACCTTTCCAGTGAATCTATTATATGTATTCACTGCTATTATATAGTTTATATGAACGACAAGGTGACTCCATTATGTGTTATTAGTGTTTGAAGAATAGTACCTAAATAATGTGTATAAAACTGAAATACAAAATTGTGTATTACAATGCCTCTTCATAAATAAATGTTTTATGAATGAATGACGTATAACGGCTAAGTTTTACAACATAGTACACTTTATAATGTTATTATAACCTCGGCGCCTTCGCCATATTGTAGAAAACCATTTTAAATACTATTTTTAAGTAAATTCTACAGCCTAAAAGAAAAAGTGTGTATATTAAAAATTAACGTTAACATATATATTATTTAATCTCTAAAACACCTGCATAATATGATGATATTATCAAGAAATATCAACGAATGAGAAGAATGATAAACTATTGAATACAGGAATAAAATATTAAAAACTATTTTTCCTTTTGATACTAGTGATAATAATTGATTAAATTTCCATACAAAATAACCATCTACAGGAAAATAATTAAAAAATTAGTTGAAAAAAGGTATAGACCAGATAATAATTTTACAGACAGGCCAATAAATACATTACCTACTATGAAATTTGAACGGACTCTTGACGGTCAAATACTTAAACACTTTAACATGAATGATATATTATACACTTATCAATCAGGCTTTAGATATGGCTGTTCATGTGAAATATCGATGTAACTTAATTGATCTAAATTTGAAAGTCATATTGATAAAAACAATTAATTAGGTTTTAAGGCTAAGAAAACTACTATAGTCTTCCTGGATTTTAAACGGGTATTTGAGACTATTGACAGGAACATTTTATTAAAAAAATGCAAACAAATGGAATACAGGGTATCATGTAAAACTATATTCGACATTATTTTGGAGATTATCTTTTTAGTATAAAGCAAAATAATTTTGGTGTAACTCAAGGATTTTCGATTCACTGCTTTTTATCATTTGTACAAAAGACCTATACCGGTTTATAAACTGTAAATTTATTAATTTATTTGCCGGTGATATATTATTAGCATGTAGTCGTGAAAACTTACAAGAAACGGTGCATAAAATGTATATTGCTCTAACACATGTAGAGATCTTAAAATAATAGGCTATATTGCCAACTAAAACTTACAGAATATTGACCTCTAATATATATATATATATATATATATATATATATATATATATATATATATATATATATATATATATAGTAAAATTAATATAAATTTTGTTAACTTAATAATTAATTATGGAAATGTTGTAATTGTTACTAACATCAAATATTTAAGTTTCATTATATATAATACGATGTTCGTTGCATGTTATTTCGATATATCATACAATATGCAAATTACAAAGAAACTATGTTCCTCCTCAAGAGTTTCCTGTAACCTATCAACTCAAGCTAGCGTTGTAGTATATAATGCTATTATGAAACCCCATATTTGATTATTGTACATCAATTCTGTATCCCATTCACAACAAAGTAATTGTGCTAATTACAAACGTTACAAAATACAGGCATTAGAATAATTTTAAAATGCTTTAAATATAGCCACATAAGTACCATGTTGCCCGCATAGCAATTGATAAAATTGATATTTATCTATAAACTTCTGAAAAAACTAATTGCTGCGAATTTTATTGAGATTATTATGTTGAACAATGAGATTCATAACTATAATTTTAGGGCAAATACCAATATATACATATCTAAAATAATTTGTGAATGCTTTATTCTTTAAGAAAATAAATCGAGATTTATTTTAGAAGTTATCTGTAGAAATAAACAATACTCAACACTTTTAAAGTTAAAAAAAATATCATGTGCAGCACAGTACACATGATAGAAGTGAATACTTCTTTGGAATAGAGAATGAGAGAGATTAAGAGTGAGAGATTGAAAGAGAGAGAGAGAGAGAGAGACGGGGAGAGGGATAATTTAAGAAGAAATATAACAATATAAAATCTGTGTAAAAACATTCGGTTTATTCATTATCTCCACTATCATCGGCTGGTGGTTCAATTGGTAATACTGATATGATTGGTTTGTGATAACTAAAATATGAAATATATATTCGTGATTCGATATTTCCTAGATAACGTGTAACAATTGCATCTATTGTTGCTCCGGATTTTGTTGTTGATTCTTTAGGATTGTTATTTATAAGCAGACCAAATGTTTCTCGAAGAAAGTTAATCAACGTCAAAGAATCATTGGATCCGAAATTTACATTGAAATCTCCCCCGAGAATCAAAGTGATTTTGTCTTCGCCTCTTCCAAGTGCATTTGCACCTGTGTGGCTGTAAACTAGTAGAGAGCGGTGAATGAAATATATTATATCTTCTAGACCGCACAAAAGGGAGACGCGGATAGCCTAAACTGATATATATATATATATATATATATATATATATATATATATATATATATATATATATATATATATGATGTATAGCTCTATTTCTCTTTCTCTCTATGTTATATATCTGTGTACTCTGTCTTGTAACGAAGCCTGTGTTTTAGGTACACCAAATGTATAGCTCTCTTTCTCCTTCTCTCTACGTTATATCTTTTTTCTCTCTCGTGTAACGAAATCTGGAAACGTTACATTTTTTCCAATTCACTCTCCATTCTCGTCAAATATCAGAACACCGCCAAAGATGTATTCACTTAACCTAATACGTTATATAAAAGATTACTTTTGAAGTGAATACTTCTTTGGCGGTGTTCTGATATTTGACGAGAATGAAGAGTGAATTGAAAAAAATGTAA
Source organism: Rosalia funebris (assembly GCA_037954035.1). NCBI lineage: Eukaryota > Metazoa > Arthropoda > Insecta > Coleoptera > Cerambycidae > Rosalia > Rosalia funebris. The sequence goes on from JAZFAV010000004.1 coordinate 11,992,953, forward strand.
CGTTTGGAGATATATTTACACGAGAGAGAAAAAAGATATAACGTAGAGAGAAGGAGAAAGAGAGCTATATATTTGGTATACCTAAAACACAGGATTCGTTACAAGACAGAGTACACAGATATATAACATAGAGAGAAAGAGAAGGAGAGCTATACATCATATATATCAGTTTATGCTATCTGCGTTTCAGAGACGGAGTTAATGTGACACCATTTATGATGGCAACGAGTGAGTTACGAAGATCCGATAGACGAGCTGTGACGCCATATCACTTATTATACTTGGCGATGAAAATCATGCGCCTGAGGGTTCGCGATGCGCTCACGATTGCATTTAAATACGTTGGAAAAAATATGAACATAACTCTACAACAAATTGAAGATGAACAATATGTCAATAATTGTATCGAAACAAATCTCGCCTTCCTGTGATCAATTGCAAACTCTACCTGGTACTGGGCGAACCGAAAAAAAGAACTTTTTGCCATGATCTGACAATTGGGTAAACCTCGTTGGTTTCTAACAGTGAGTGCAAATGAAATAGGTTGGATTGATTTGCTAAAAAAACTTTACAAACTGAAGCACAGCGGCACAGATATTTCTAATGAATCTGCAGAGAAAATGCACTACATAGATCGAACAACATTAGTCAACGAGTACGACTCAGTAGCATGTGCTATATATTTCAATAAACTGGTCAATACATTACTCACTATTTACACGAATTTTATATTGTTATATTTCTTTTTAAATTATCCCTCTCCCTTTCTCTCTCTCTCTCTCTCTTTCAATCTCTCACCCTTACTTTCTCTCATTCTCTATTCTAAAGAAGTGTTCACTTCTATCACGTGTACTGTGCTGCACATGATATTTTTTATAGCGTACTAAGAATTACTTTCTTTGCATATACATATTTATTTGTGTCAGGTGTAACATATGTATATTGTTATCACAAAGTACATAAAATTTTCTCCAACTTGATCGCGAATGATTTTCGATATACTCCTCGTATACTTGATCAATATATCTGTTCTTAGTGTAGTTGGATTGGGAAGTTTCCGTTCCGTATATTCTTCTAGAAACTGGCGGTGTGTTGGTTCTTCAGTTTATGTAAGGGAGTATCACTTACCCAATTCAAAAAGCTAAAATGAGGTTATTGAAAAATAAAGCCTTTCGCATGCCTGGTTACATTACTTTTTTAGACGAATTAAATATAACAAAACATTAATAAATTAAAAATTAAATTACACATTACAAAATAGATCACTTCCACTAATACACATGTCGTCAAATAACTCCGAGTCACTGTCAATCCAGGTTTGCAGCAACTCTTGTCGGATTTTTTTTTTCTCGTGGCACAATAATCTTTACGTTACGGTACAAATAAGAACAGAGAAATTCAAAAACACGAAGTTATCCGCAAAGTCACGTACACAGTAAGTAAAAACGGCGATGAGATCAATAGAAATCCGTAATGGGCCTCTGAGTAACATATGGTGGCAATGTAGTTGCTATAGAAACGAACATCGGTAATGTATAGATTGTTTGTCTGTCTCTGCTGCATCTAGCAGGAGTAGATGCTTTAGTTATAAGGCATTTTCTATAAAACTGCGCTAAATGTATCTCGATATTTGTTCGGTAAAGAAATACAAAAGTTCTTTCTAGTTCTTAAAACTCACATCTTCGTACAAAGACTACAAAGAAACTGAATATATTTTGTTTAGTTTTAAGTGACTCAATCTATTGCGTGTGTATCAATCTACGTCTACCGCTAACAACATATTGCTACGTTTTCTATTTAGCTTTAGGCAGAGAATACAATATTTCGTAATTGATAATAAATTAACCCATCTCAACAAATTATCAAATACGTCCCTTAAGTTTGACTACCTACCTGCCAAATATTCATTGCGGGATCTATGGAACTCGAGAACTTGACGTGACGTACTGCGTCATATTTCAGACGTAACACGAAGTTACTCTCGACGAATTACATCTGACTGTCACATATATTAAAGCCACATTAATCATTCCGCCTCAGTTGGATCGCCTGAAAATACGTTTATAGCGACTAGCGAATGTTCATCCCACCCCGGGGTTGTAACTATATTAAATTTATCCTGTTTAGTAGGGATCGACCAATTATGTCCCCAATAACTCAACTTCGGCAAGATATCGCCACATCGAACACCAAGCTTGAATGGAATGTTACAGGCACTTTAATTAAAGTCACTTTCAGTTGGCTGTACCAACGATCTCATTACCGGTCTAACAACCTGTTGTTTACCGTGTTTATAGTGGTGTTACGTGATGAATTTTGGCGGGGAAATTGGTTTTTGAGGAACGTGAATGCGTACTTAGATAGAGTAAGCTGTAGCGATCATTCTATTCAATAATGTACGCAGATGTTCACGTAAATAGCTCCGCTGGAAGCTTTACAAGTTAGAATATCATAATAGGTCCGCAAATTTGACGGAATGTCATATAATATTTATTATATCTTTCCCGTATACTGAGAACTTTAATAATTTCTGGCAACACCGAAAGTACGTGTTAACAATAGCATTTTAAATGAAACACTTTATATTTTCTCATATTCGGGTTATATAAGCCTTTCTTTGCGTAACTTTGTATAAAGTTTCTTCGTAAATTTAAGCCACTCTGTCAAAGTATATCTACAACATATGCACTGCTCAGAGGAATTCCGGTGTTGGGATTCGAACCCAAACATAAAATTACATCTTGAATATTGGCTTCAGTTTGCCACCTCGGAGTATAATATGAATACAGTTGTCACAACCATCTCTATATAATACGATAAGTCACCCATCCAGTCCTAGATGAGGAACGAAGTGCTGCACATTTATTAACAACTGACTTAAATGTCCCCCCGTATTCTTAGTTACATAAATCATTTCGATGCTCTCAATTCTCCAAAGTATTTCAGATTTTTTCTTTATTTTTTTATGTGTTAATATAGGATATCTCAGTAGGAACTACAGAATTTGAATTGCGCGCCATTTGTGTTCTGTCATTGGTAGATTGTCAACATTTAACGACTGTCATCTACAAACCATACGACGTCAACATTTTTGAGTGTCTCATTTGTAGCGTACCAGAAATACTCTACAATGGGCACTAAATCGTAAGTCTCTGTAGATGCATTTCTTTTTCGTGAATTTTCAGCACTCCAAATTCGTCAATTCTGTTTGCTGACGTATCCGTAAAGATGAAAATGTGCTTCATCGTTGAATAAAATTTTGTAGTAAAAATCATCATCACTTTCTTTCTCTTCTAACACCCAATTAATAAATGTAAGACAGTGTAAATGGTCTAAAAGTTTTAATTATTGTGTCAACTGAATTTTACATGTTAACAGATGCATATATTTCTCTAAAATCTGATGCGTGGTGGCCCTTGACAGATACAATTGTTGTTCACGACGTCGAATTGATGTGTTTGAATACTCCCGTACATTTTCTCTCACTACAGTAATATTTTCATCTGGCCGACCATGACGAAGACATATTGATATTCCGTTATCAAGAATAGAACCAGTCTCTTCAATATCTTGATTAAGTTACGAACGAGTTATTTTATCCTAATTGTGTGTGAACTTTTCATAATGCAACTATAAATGATTGCTTACTTTTATAAAAGAGTTGTGAATAAACTATTCATTGTTGAACTGTTAATAGCGGTACCTTGATTTAGTATAGATTGTGGATAACAGTCATTAAATATTGACACCATATCTTTGACAGAACACAAATGGGGCGTAATTCAAATCCTACAGTTCGGACTGAGATACATTTTGAGGTCGCTAAACATAAGGTTAATTCTTTCATGTGTTCACTTGCTCTTGCTTTAATATCTACATATTAATGGTCCTGGGTCTTGTATTTCTTTCATAAAAGCAGTACGTTTTTATTCCAGTCTCTATCTGCCTGTTTCTTCTTTTATTTCTAATAGTTTTTTATTAATTTTTAGCAGAGTTGATGCTAATAAATAGCTTTCACACTTCCTAAATTTCTACAGTATTTGCATTTGTGCAAGATTTTTCGTTACTCTCAATTCATCAGAATAGCTTAATTTTTTTTCTTAAGACTGTCAAATACATTTTCAGATCGATCGTTTATTTTCTATGATTTTTTTATTCATTTGATGTTAAAGAAACAGTTTTTATATTTACAGTTACGTTATTTTCAGCTATAATGTCCCTAGGACATTGATAATATACGAGATAATTTTATGACAATCGAAATCACGTTACTTGGTAATAACCCGACGTAGAAGGCGGCGGGCTATTACCAAGCAACGTGCTTGAGATTGTCATAAAGTTATGAGTAATTTCTCAATGTTAGAGGGATATTCGGTCAGAAAATTTTTCGAAACAATAAAATAAGAAAGTCGGAATACAACAAAGTAATTATTTATTTATTAAAATTACAGTTGGTAATGATACAGTTACTAAAATTTAACGCAGCATTAGATTGGTTATTTTTTTCTACTATAGAAGATCTATTACCACGTATAGTATTTATGATCTTATTATGGTGTTCTTGGTCGATGTTTAAGTATAGTTTTATAGAATTTGAATTTTTATGATCAGTAATTTTCAGCAATTGTTGTTCTTGCACACCATCTTTTGTTAATTCGCTAACAGCAGTTGACCTGTTCGAATGGTTCGTTATCTTTTTGTTCTTTACATTCAGGCCAATAGCCTCAGCAGATGATTTAGTCCATCCATTAATAGTTTTCTTCCAACAGGGACATTGTCGTACCATCTATCGGTTTCCATTTTCCAGTGTTGATTTGGTTTTAAGAACAATCGTGGTGAGGTAATATGTTCGCCTCGTTTTGATATCAGTTTATGAAAAAGGCGTACAGGGCAGTTTTGACTTTCACTATTGGTAATCAACTATTTACTATTTGTACAGATTTTTGAACCGCCTGCGCCTTGGCAAGTTTTACTGAATACCGGATTACATTCAATGCGATTTGTTGGAGAGCTATCGTTATTTTTCTCGATTTGAAGAAAATCCAAGAGACAGGCAACTGCCTTACCTCCTCTGCACGGTAACTGTAATGCAGAAATATGGTAGAATTTACGCATAAGACCTTCAGGGGTATTTTCATCCCAGAACAGTATGATTTGGTTTATTTCAGACAAATTTAATGAAACTGAACTGGTATTACGTTTGCATGCATTTGCTCGCAGTTTCTTCCTGGTTGCATCGCGGGCATCGTGGGCATCTCGGGCAGGTTTAAATACTAAGCTCTTAGATGGGTCAATCATAATCTAATAGTCATTATAGTATCTTTCTTGTAAAAGTTTGCACGAAACGTTCCACATAGTTTTTACTGTTGCTTCTTTGAATTCTGTTTCATTTTTCTTTCTCATATTGACCCCCCAATCTTTCAGTATCAATACCAGCTCTTCTGTGCTCAATTAATTGATATATTCGTTCATGACAAAACTCCATAAATATTCCCCATCTGTATTTGTGATTTTTTGTGGTTTTTGTTGGAATTTTTTATTTGATTAGCGCGTTTATAGATTGAGAATTGGCATTGCCAAAACGTGACATTTTGAAATTTATTTGGCAGTTATTATAAAGTTGTCAAAGTTTGAAAATTTTGTTGTCATAGTGATTAAAAATTTCCCTGGATGGTGTTATCAGTGTAATGTTAAAATGGTTGAGTGATTTGTGTCACATGATAAGAAATAACGAAATTTAATTGGTTGTTAGAACTGTAAAAAATTTTCAGTATAATGGTAGTATTCCATTCTTCTTTCCGTAGGTATTTCCTTAAGTATTCTACTTCCTGTCCATTATTTTCTAAATATTTATTAACCAGTTCTACATTTTCTTATCATTCCACGTAATTAATTATGATATTAATACTTCAATTCCAGCTACCGTGTCAGCTTGTCACTAACTGAATTTCATAAAGCTTGTCGAGTCATGTTACACCAATTCAAAATAATACACAAACTACTATAACGGGGAGTAATTGCACCATTACCCACACCAGTGTGGACAATGAATTGATGCATGTATGAAAGCCACATCATATTTATATATTTGCCCATATCTTTATATACGTGCCGATATTTGAATGACAGGACATTATAAAATAATTTTAAAAGCATTACCATAATACATTTTATTCTTAAAAACTGCAATTTAAAAATAATATATCAATAGCACTATAAACTTTAAGTACTCTAAGTACCTTTTTTATGTAAAACACCGATGATAAAACATAATTCTATAAATTGCGTTTTATCATCGGTGTAAATAAAGCAATTACAATACATATTACGGTCCTAGCGCGTTGACAGGGGAAATTTATATTTCTCACCCTCAAGCGAATACGGATTACGCAGTTATGTTCTGTTTAATATTCCATTATATCGTCGAAATTACACAACTGCATTTCTAATAGATCTTTTTTCCGCAAATTGCTTCTTCCAGTATGAACTTTCCCAAATATAATACTGCTCTACTTATTTCTTCGACAAAGTTCCTTTTTTTTGTGTTGCATCAGCGAATATTCGTCTGGCCGTTGTGAAGTAAAGAACTATTAACCCTGGCGGCTTACTTCACAAGAAAGTTGGATAGTTTCTGACCTTAATCTGAAAATTGTGTCGTACGAATACGGGACTTTATAGCCGGCTTGGTGACTTGCCAGCTCAATGATCTCTTATTAAATAAAGTTTCGACAAGAAAAATTAGCTCCAAATATGATGAATTTTTTTGGGGGAATGTGCCATGGTTACCCCAGCAATTTTATAATGAAAATATTCCACTGAAATTCTATTTATATAATGTAAGTCCACCTAGCGGGTGGAAGTTTAATACTTCTAATACTATGACATATAAGTGGATAATCTGTTGCTATATCGCGTATTTTATTATGTTCAATATTTATTTTCCTAACAAGTACAGAAAGTATCGTTATCTATGATTATGTTCTTATTCCAAAACTAGCAATAAATATAATATATCCTACATACGCATGTAACGAAGTTTCCGATCACATGATTCTCAATTAGGTTCTAAGTAACTTTTTATCAATAAAAATTTACACTGATGGTTGAAAATCATCACATAGTATAGGTGGCGCTTTCTATGTTAATAATGACACCCTGAGCCCTTTTAAACTATATAAACTGTACTATTTATGATGCAGATGTCTATGCTATCTAGAGCGAGAATTACGAAACACTAAGAAATATTTTAATGGAAGCGAAATAATATATACAATAAAACAAAAGGAATTTTTAATTCGCAAAAAAGAACTTACGATCATGTGTATCCGAAAAAACGCAATTTAAAATTGAAGCGCCAAGTTTCTAATATTTATATCTTGAATTCAAAACATTTTTCTCATAAGCAATTTTTGAGTAAGCATAAAGAAACCATTGGAACAAATTTCCAAATTTCTGTTTGCTTTTGAAAGGTCCACGGACTTTTCAGTGATTTCATTACAAAGCTTTTTTAGGTAATTTTATTTATCCTCTTTAATAATTTTTCTGTTATCGTCGTCCAAAGCAAAAAAGTCAGTTTTGACGTTTTTTAAAAACAATTTTTGTTCAATTTTTTTCTCAATAGTTAACATTTTTTGATAAGAAAACATTTGTAGGTAATCTCAAAAATTAATAATAAATGAAAAATTCATTCTTAAATTAATTCTTAGCAATAACGATAAATTCAATCATTCCGAACACAATGAAAAAAATTACAATACAAATTTGCGCTTTGAAACTTTCAGAGTTTCTTTGAGCTACTTTGATGTTGAAGAAAAATAGTCAACATCCCTAGTCTGTTCATTATATGCGAAGTTATGTCAAGTTAAGCGAATATCCGAACTTGTTACCTCTTTTTCTGTCAACATTATGGTACAGAAAATATATTTTATCAAAAATCAGTAACTGTAAGTTGTACATAATACTTTACAGTTTTTAAAGCCTTATTTGAGTTTTCTTTGATCATCATTTCGCGAGTAATTAATTATAAAATTCAAAACTGACTTTTCTACATTGAAAGACGATAACTCAGCAAAATATCATCGTACAATGTCTCTAGACCACCCAAAATAAGGAGGATAAAATTACCTAAAAAGGCTTTACAACTAAATTATTGAAAAAGATTGATTACGTCCGTGGACCTTTTGAGAGGCAAGCAAGAATTTTGAAAAAAAAATCCGATGGTTTTCTTATAATTAGTAACATATAAGTCGGAAATCACTACCAAACCGCCAAGCGATTATTAAAGTAGTTCCCGAATAGCAAGACTATTCTATAGGAAACATTTTCTATTACATAATCGCTATAGGAAACAACTACTCCTCGGGCTAAGCCCCGTCAGGCATTGAATTATACCTAAAAGCGATCCTCGACTCCTTTCTCGTGTTTCTGCATGATCAGATAAGGTTTCAAAAAATAAAACCCGTCACAGGTAGGATTCGACATTTATCCCGGATTGGAACCGAACGACATACAGCTGTTTCGAACTTATTAGTTCTCATCAGTGCCGTACGCGGTACGCTGATCCAGGACAAATGCCGAAATCGAGGAAGGAACTACCAAATCGCCAATCGGTTTCTCTATTTCCGACTTATATGTTACTGACATAGATCTAATCGATAAAGATGTATACCTACCCCACAAATTTCATTCTTCATTTGTCCTGGATCAGCGTACTGTGTACGACACTGATGAGAACGAATAAGTTCGAAGCAGCTGTATGTCGTTCCTTTGCAATCCGGGACAAATGTCGAATCCTACCTGTGGGGGGTTTTATTTGTTGAAATTATTATAATTACTCAAAAACTGCTGATGTTAAAAAAACCACTCTCCTGGAAGAAATCTCAACTTCTTCAAGTTGACAGCCCTTTTGAAATCACCTAGAAATTTATGATTTTCCTTACATTTGTCCTTAGTGTATTATGAAGGTCCTGAAAGTATTGTATTCATTACCATCTACGCAAACCATACGACATTGATTTTTATACACAATAAATGGTTCCAATAAGTAAATTGTCCGAATTGATTTCCTTTTTTGTATCGAAAAACAATAAATTACGAAAATAATTATCTTAAAGCAAATACATTACTACATAAATCTCACTTATTTTTGATAGGCGGTGTATATTCGAAACTAACATTTCATTCTTATCAGGCAGGACCTCATTATCGGGTTCTCGCACCGTAAAGTTGCCGGTCTGGCCATAAATTAATTAGTGCTGCTGGCGGCGACCGTTCATTTCATATTCGATAGAATTTTAATTAAACTTCGTGACATTTTGATGCACTAGGGATATAACTATGGCGGTCAAACGGCATAATATTGTTACGATAAACCGGTAAATAATGCATCTATTCGAATGAAAACCTGGCGTTCAATTTATGTGGCTAATGGCTAATATGACACGCCTAATATATGAAGCTTTAATGAAGATTGGATAAACGAAAGTATTGTTAACTGATAATGATTTGGCATTAGGAACTAAACGGAGTAAATAATAATACAAGTTAGTAAATTAATGATATAGAATTATTTTGCATCAAGGTAAGACGTTGTCAGAGGAGAGCACAAATACATATGAAAGGGAGTTTCATATACCTACTCCTATGGATTCCACGAACGATGCGTGGTCTCTATCGCGAAATGTTCCTAATTTAAATTTAAGAAAAGAGAATTATTTCTTATCCTCCCTCTGCCTCTAAGTTACATCAATTATTTCGAAGCAAAGACATTAGCATAGTTGGCAAGAGAATAATCAGTAACTTATGCTGGGACCAAAGGGTTAATACAAAAATTGAAGACCAACTATCAGAGGAAATGGAGATCGGCAATTCAATTTAGTATTTCAATACGACACCTAGAATACGTTATCTCTAAGTAACTTCTCAACAATGGCTTTTACAAGTCTTCCAACACCCTTTCTTTTAATACTTAACTGATAAATCGCTTACAAAGGCAACGGACTTTAGTCTCTTAACGTGATTTTTTCCTTGTTGCACTAATTTCTCGTTTAAAGTTCGAAGTCATGGCAATTACAACAATTATATTCTGCCCACGAACGTAAGGAGACCGCGCCATCAAATCAAACGGGAGTAAAAGCTGCCCTCCGTACTTCCATTGTAATTCAAATATTCCACTTTCTGATATTTTAATTTGTAACACGAAAGAAAGACAGCTTCTGGTAAAGTTATTTAATTTCGGGCCGCCGGCAAACGCCTTACTACAACTCATCGTATCATTAAATTCACTGAACTCGGCCTTAATGATGCCAGCTGAAGAATTACAGATGCCCTCGATACTTTAATTTAATTAATACTGTAACAGCCCAAACAATAATATTGTGAATTTAATTTGCGTTTCACTAATTCAGCCTCGGGGGACGTGATCCAGAAGTTCCAAACAATTATCGCTATTCTATCGAAAATTTGTAATTTACGGTAAGTTTTCGGTATCTGTTTAATTGAAATCGTCCCTAAATACCTTTACACAATCGAAGGGGAGGATAAGTATACTCAGCTATGGAACGTATACATTCCACTCATACCCAACTTCAATGTACTGGTAAGTAAAATATAACCAGAATAGTAAAATATTCTTTATAATGTTGGTTCAATATTTACTGCTAATTGAATTATAGTCCAGCCAAATAGGTCCAACCTCGTATTGAGAGTCAGAAAGCTAAATATTTGCACAAATCTTTGTTTCGCCATTTTAACCCTTAACTGGTATCGTAAACTTGATGAACGTAATTGATATCGTGGGGTATTTGGGGTCTCCAGTAAGGACTACCTTCAAGAGTATGCATTTCAATAGATATACTGGAAATTATTATGTGAGTAGTATATAAGACGCTCATCTTATTCAATGAAATAGGTTTTATTATTAGTCTTTTACAAACTTGAATTCTACAATTATAGTAAAGTTATACATTTTTTTCGTAATTTTGAAGTACCTACTAAAACTTTAAAAAGCAAGTTAGGAAAAATTTTAATATGATTATTATTGTTTCTTATATAGTAGGAACTAATTATGAGGAGAAAGTTCACACGCCTCTAAATAATAAAATAAGAAAATCACAGACTTCTTCTAGAGCATATGAAAATCTTCACGAAATCTTCATAACGTCAGTCTTCTTAGTTATTACACAATATATTTATCTCTTGTCGAACAATTCAGAAGACAGTGCAACTCGGTCTGCCGCTGTACGCTCTTCTTTTGTATCCATTTTATCAAACCGTAAATTTGATTAAAAAAAACAATAATCTTTTGAGACATATGGTAAGTCTAAAATTATCACGGTCCGTCCCGTTAAACATCCATAAAGATTCTACGTCTTCATGCTTCGACTTCAAAACACCGCTTAGTAGTAAAATACCTATAAAAGCTTTCATCTCTGTGATATAAATATGGCGTGTCCGAGATGTATCCTTAGTAGTTCTTTTTGAATTTACTGTGAGTTTTTCGTTGGTGTGCTTAAGTATAATTGTAATAATATTATTATTTATGAGTGGTTCGAGAGACTTATAGTATTATGTTACGCAGATGGGTTTCTAGACCACTTGTACCTACTTCTTCCATAATAACTGGGGTGAATAGTTCTTGGAAATACCTCTTCTTTACTTTCAGAGTAATAAAATTCAATACTTTCCGTCCCTTCTTCACTGTCATCACTGTCATGTCGAATTTTCGACAGGTGATTCCTCACAATCACTAATTACTTTGTCCTCGCTACAATTTTGTTCTGGATGGAAATGGAATTCTCAGAGTCACTGTCCGCGTTTACTATTTAATCGATAACACCGACTTAGTTTTCTAGTGTTATCTTCACAACAAAGGTTCCAACCTGCGTCAATATATTTCTTCGATGTCTTTATCACTTAGAAAGCACGACATAATGCATACAAACTGTAAAGAAAGCAAAAAATAAAACTTGATTCTCAAATAAAGTTACGCAACTGGTATCGTGGGGACCGGTCGGCTCCCAACAAACACATATGCCCATTCCTAGAAGTGCTAAAGCACGGAATATCCGGCACCCGCCGCAACTCGTGACGTAATAAGACTACTCAAAATCACGAGTGTGCACGGTGCTTAGATTTCACAGGAAACTTTATATGAGTGATGGGGGCCGGCTAGCCTCCATTATACCAGTTAAGGGATAAAGACTTGCTCAAATGTCTCATATACTCTCGTGTCTACGAGTTAAAATATTAAAGGTCAAAGGTCACAAAATTTTTTATACAATATTTCTATATGATCTAATTCATTTTTTCATATGACTAAGTTGTCGAGATATAGCGCAGAGAGAGAGAGAGGCGCGAAAGCGTATATATAGTAAGTCTATGTAAAATGCGGAACTACAAGTATAATTTATTTTACTAAGTTCACCATTTAATAAACATATACATTTTTTTTTCTTTTGTAAAGCCAGTCACCCCTTTCTGTGGCTCCCACTCACACAGATGCTATTCATGTCCGTGAAGTAAGCCATTACTGGGTACGCTCCTCATGTACCCTAAGTAAGCATAACGAGCCGAGGATGATTGCTTTTTGGATGATTTAGCTGTGAAAGCAGTGTTTGTCATTTTCCACCAAGGGTATTTATTATCAGTACCATTAATTTGATCGTAGAGCCTGCATAAAGCCTGCCAAGTTCAAAGAGCAGATCTCGATATTTAGTCCGTTTTTCCTCCTCTTTTTAAGACAATGTTGCTCTCAGCTGGAGCCAATAACTCAATGATAAACATTATCTTGAGTTAGTAATTGAGGAGAACTATATCAGACTTATTTACATACATCTGTCTGATGGTGGGAAATTAGTTCCAATAAATTAGGAACATCTCTCATTTCCCATTACGGACTCAATATTCTCCGAAGCATACGGCAGCAGTGTGTCTCATCTTATACGATTATGGGGATACTTCAGACAGACGGTGTAGGGTGCAAACTCCTATTGAGATACATCCTCTTATATACATTGAGCCGTTGTAGCTCATTTTGCATCAATTTACCTCAATATGAAAATATGGAATCTCTCTTAACATTGTGATAGATAATCTTTATTACTTATTTTTTAGTGCATAAATAACAGTAATTACATTTGTAGAGAATTTTATTATCTATAAGTTTTATAATAACCTCTAAAGTCATATGATACATAGGACACGAGGTATTTAAAACAACCATTTTTGAAACATTTTACCTTTAATATCTTGACTCGCAAACACGAGATTATATTAAACTTTAGAGAAAGTCTTTAGGACGTTAAAACGAAGGATCGTGCTAATAATATATGGCTTTATGGCACTCATTCTAAGGTTTGCCCATTATTTAACCTTATATGACTGCTATCAGTGTATTTAAATTCGCCACATTATATTATTTATTTTGACTTAACACTAGTACTAGAATTTGTTACAAGAATTATTTATTTTCTCTCGATGCGACCTGTTTAAATAATATTTTTAGGATCGATTGCTTGCTAATCTGTTTACAGTTTCTATCAATAAAATGCACACACGCAAAGCATATTTGCGTGGAAAACGGGCAAAATCCGATATATACACAATTCGATAACGTGCCATGTGAGATATGTTCTATATGTACGTATGTACACGAGATATATTTGATCTATAGGCCTCGGGTCATGTAACGGTTTACGTGGACGAAAATATAATTTTCATATTAACGATTTAGTACACTCATAACTATGTTTGGAACGTTCATCAATCATATACAACTATTATATATCGACAGTATTAATAGGAGACGATCCATTGTTAATTTAATAGCCATTCTTAATATAAAAACCCTCACAAAATGAAAGCAATAGAATTTTGTAATAGTAAATATATAGATTGTTTTATATGAAACACAATTTTTATACATTTTGTGGAGATTCAAGACAAAGAGACAATTCAATGGTTTTACAAGGTAATTCAAAATGTCATTAAAATATATTCTTCTCATAAATTAATTCTGGACATAAAAATATCTTCTGTTATAATTTTTGGTCCCAAAAAAAGAAAAGAGAGATAATTATCTCTCAAATTAAAGGTTCGACGACGACCTAAGTTATAACGAAGATATTTGGATTAGAACATTATGAATTGTAATCTAGAATAAGTTGATGTAGCAGACATTAGCTAGCTGACGAAGCTAGCGGACCCCACTCAGAACCTTTGATTGCACCTGTACGCTCTCTGCAGATAGTTCAGGAAGTACAAATTCGATATTCTCGATCACAACAGTCAATATTGCAATGTATAAGTTTGATTCTTGTTTGCAGTTGTACATACCGTTTAACAGTATGCAAAAATTATATCATCGGGTCCTTCGAGTCCCTTTGTTTCTATGAAGAGTTCACTGCCACTTTTGATAGTATGAAAATTTTGAGTCCAAAATCTTAGGACAACTTCCTTGAAACTCTAATAATCAAGTCCAAGTCTGTCTTTTTCATTTACGGATATATTTATTATTCAAAAACTGTCAAAACTGCCACTGTGTCATTGGTCGAGAAACTCAAATAGAAAAATTACTTTCATTTTTTATAGCAGGGGAAATTTGATTTTTTTGCGACTCCTCTGAAATACTCAATGACAAATACACTCGTAAAGGGGAAAATGGACTAGCTTGACGGGGTTTCAGGGAAGTTGTAGAAAAGTTGTCAAGTAAAAATTTCCATGCTGTCAGAAATGTCAGTGAATTTTCTGTTTCAATTTCTCTACCGGAGGCAAAATGACAAGTTTGAAATTACTTAAACGACAAATATACATGTAAACGATGAAACCTGTTTGAAGCTTGGTTGACAAGATTTCAAGAAAGGTGAAAAAAAATTTTGGAATCAGACTTTTCATGCTGTCATAAACAACATGGAATTTTCCCTTTCACAAATAGAAGTTCTGAGTCGCGTCCGTCCGCTAGCTTCGTCTGTTAGCTTGATGATCATGTAATAGATTAATTTTTACTTTTCCACACTCAACTATACTAGCGGAAAAATAACGTAATCGTGTAAAGAAAAGTGTAAAAAAATTATCTTCTTTTATTTTTCGTTTCTCGGCTTAAAAACAAAAAACAAATGTTTTTAAAAAAATTTGCCTGTGTGTGTGTCGTCGTTGTCTTTGCGATCGGCATTAAAATTTCTCGTCAGCACGATAACTCAACTAAATCGTGTCGGATCTATCGGGTTTTAACTGTTTCTGATCGGGGACGTCTCTCAGATGACACCTATTGATTTTGAGGTCGATAGAACATACCCCACCCTGTCCATGGGTCCAGTTGAGAATTTTTTTTGTTAGCACGATAACCCAACTAAATCGTGTCGGATCGATCGAGTTTTGACTAATTCTGATCGGAGACGTCTCCCAGACGACACCCATTGATTTTGAGCTCAGTAGAATACACTCTACCATGTTCAGGGGTCATAAGAAAGCACAATGGTGGACTATCTGAGATATATTTTTTGTTAGCACGATCACTCAATTAAATCGTGCCGGATCGATCGGGTTTCAACTGACTCTGATTAGGGACGTCTGCCAGACGACATCTATTGATTTTTAGGTAGATGGGACACACCCCACTCTGTTCATGGGTCATGAGAAAGCACGATTATGGACTATTTGAAAAATGTAAAACTGTCGCATAAAACACATATTCTGCATTTATGTGTTGGTTTATTTTTTCTCGGCCACTAAATTTCAAGATTTATTTCTCAGTGTATCCGAGTGAGTCACTCTCGACGCAGGAAATATCAGTTCTTTTAAAATATTTTCCAAATAGGATATCAATAGGATTTTGTGGCTATCATTGCGCCGTCGGCTCCGCCATAATGTTAAATAATAAACACACATCAATACATAAATGGTTCTACTGGAGTTAATATTATATTATATGCAGAATATACAGCGTATTTCCTTCAAATATTGTAAGTCAAGAAATATATTTGCCTATTATTTAACATTATGACGGAGTCGCCGGTAATTAGTATGTTTCCTATTTGTCAAATATTTTAATAGAATTGATATTTCCTACCTCAAACGAATTACATTTAAGAAATTGACTTGTCATACAACATAGCGTTACCATATTTGAAGGAATAATGCTGTATATTTTACGAACATTGGAAGATTAATTTCAGTAATTATGTCGCTTTGTATTGGGAAAATATTTTCTGAGAAAATTACGGAGAATAATTTATATATTTATCTACGACCACTGTATTAGGAAGATTTAATACGTCTATTTTCCGTGGATTAGAGACCTTCCAATATACTAGTGGATTAAAATTCGTAATACCACGCTTCGATTTTATAGCATTTTATTTAGAATTGTTATTAATATTAACATTAACATTTATCTCAAGAACGATCTTGTCACTTTGATCGGAATTATTCAAATTCACTCGATATGGAGTTATTGAAGGACTGAGAGAGGATCCAGAAGTTCGCCCACATTAGGTAGGACCTGACTTTTTTCAGCAATCGCCATCTTACTGGACAGTGATTCCTGAATATAACTTTCCAATAATGTTACCGAAGAACGCCTTATTCCATGTCCAGTATAACTTTCCAGATCAGGGAGCCCCAGAAATGAAGCCACTCTTGAAAAGGCTTTCGAAATTGTGGAGTTTTGTAATTTAACACCAGTCTTTGAAATATAAAAAATGTTTTTGAAACACTTTTATCAGTTGCAAGTGATTATATATTTATTGCATGTGATAAGATGTTAATTCCATTAGAATATTTTATATATTCTATTATAATTAGACATTGTAGTAGTATTATAATTATACATTAATAAGTGTGTGTCTATTATTTAACAATATTAGTGAGTCGCCAGTAATTCTCTAATTATCTATTTGGAAAGCATTTTGACAGAATTAATATTTCCAACATCGAATTAAATTCCAAGGGTTTAGTTGCTATGAAATGGAGAGTTACTGTGTTGAAAAGAAATTCGCTACATATTTGGAATGTAATACAAAATTAATTCCAATAAAATCAATAAATGTGTGTTAGTTTTTGACATTATAACGGAGTCGCCGGTAATTATAATATTTTCTATTTGGAAAACGTTTGATATATTTCTACATCAAATTAAATTCTAGGGGTTAAGTTGTTATACAATAGAGACTATACATGAGTATATATAGTAATAGTTACTATATTTGAAAGAAATACGCTATATATTTTGCATGTAATATAACATCAATTCCTGTAGAATCATGTATGTATTAATTAGTGTTTATTATTTAACATTATGGCGAAGTCGCCGGTAACGATGGTATTTTCTATTTATAAAATATTTTGAAAGAATTAATATCTTCTGCGTCGCCTTATATTTCAGGGGTTAAGTTGCTATGCAATACAGAGTTACTATATTTGATAGAAATATGCTATAGGTATATTTTGCATGTAATATAAAACTAATTCCAGAAGAATAATTTATGTATTAATAAGTGCGTATTATTTTAAATTGAATTGAGTCACCGGTAATGATACTATTTTAGCTATGGAAAACATTGTCTGAAACAATTACTATTTGATGAACCGAATTAAATTCGAACCTATAAATTACTGTGTAATAGAGAGCTATGATGTTTGAAAGAAATACACTGTATATCTTGCACATGACAAAAGATTATTTCCAATAGAATAATTTACGTATTAACAGACATACCACTATTATTTAACATTACGACGGAATCGCCGGTACTTCTGTTGTTTTGTATTTGAAAAAAAAACGTTTTGAAAGAAATAATATTTCCTGAGTTGAATTAAATTAGGGGGATTAAGTTGCTATACAGAAGAAAGTTACTATATTTTAAGGGAATTCGCATTAGTTCCAGTATAATTATTTATATATTATTAAGTGTCTATTATTTAAAAATACGGCGGAGTCGCCAGTAATTATGTTATTTTCAATTTGGAAAACATTTTGAAAGAATTGATGTTTCCTCTATAAAACTAAATTCCAACGGTTAAAGGCTCTGTTGCTATGCAATAGAGACTTACTATGCTTAAAACAGGTAGACTGTAGATTGAACTCACTAGTCGAGAACTTACTAGCTCTTTGTACGAGTAGTAATATTGTATTACCATTTACTGCCCTATTCTAAAAGTGACTGAAGCGTATATAAAGAAAGCAAATGCGAACAACTATTATAGATTTTCATTTCGTATCAAAAATAATGAGAGAGGTGTTTTGAATTACATAGTTCTGGCTTCTTAAGACTCAATAACTTCCAAAAAGTATAGCGTATTTTATACACAGAATTTTTAACTAGTACTATATCGTTCTTTTTCGAAAAATTAAGTAGACATATATACATAATAATTCTTCTCAAATTTTAAAAGTCGCTATTCTCGTGCAGACTATTAGAAATATTATGTTACACTTCTGTCCTATATACAAGTTTTACATATAATACTGTTAAAAAATGCAATACTTTTCCGCCTAACTTTGATAACATACTATTCATATATTGTAAAAATCGATATAATATTCGTAAAACCAAAAACAAAAAGTTAAATTGATTTATTTTATAAAACAGCTCATTTTTGTTTCTCACATTCATTACTATTTATACATCTAATACTATTAATACATCTACATTTTTATTTTAAAATTATTGAATATCTATTTAACTGTAATTACTTCTAACATTTAACATAGTATATATTAAAACCAATATAATACTTTCATACTTCAGAATTTTGTATTGTTAGTGTTTGTACATATTTTGTTATTTCTGTATTACATATATATGTCAATCATGGCATTATGACTATATATTTGTGGTATAATTTTAGTCGTAGGATTACCTTAGAAAGTATTAATAACACTGACATTTGCCCCTACTCGTAGATTATAATGTATAATGTTGTGAATTACTATGGGAATAATTGTATTCTATTGTTATTATTTGTGATAAAGGTAGTGGAGTTAGTTACAGCGCGTTATATGGCAAATGCGACTAGCTACAGACGATCGTGATCTTAATTTGATTCCAAGCACCAGTACTGGCAATGTAGGTAGGAATGAATGTTGTCTGTGTTTTTCAATGTGTACTCCCCACACTGACAGCTTCAGATATGCATTTGGTGAACTGTTTAATTTATTTCAAAAAATAAAACCCATCACAGGTAGGATTCGACATCTGTCTTATATGTTGCTGTTTAATTTATGTGGTGTTGTTTTTATTAGTATAAAGAAAAATTGTCTACTACAACCAAAATATATTAACAAAAGCAGAATTAATCTTTTCGTCAAGTCGTAAACGAACGTTTAATTTGTTACATTTTAAATATGCAGATGTATCAAAATTACTTTATCATAAACTCAATTATTTATAAAACTGAAATATATTTATGCATTCGCGAAACGTTCTTTCGAGAACAATAAAATGATGCTCACATATTTTTAATATTTTTTTATATTCATACAACAACATAGTATAATATAAATTTGTATTTTTATAATATAAATATTACTTTTTCGATACTGAAAGTATTTCTTTTTTAATTATATAATTGGGATACATTTTTGTTTATTCCATTAGTGAATTACTAACAGTATAATAGAAATCTATCATCTACAATTTAATTTGAATTGTATACTACATTGAATATATGATTAAGTATAAGATGAAGTAGACAGCAATAAGCAAATCATAAAGATATAATGCAACAAACAATAATAATAATAATTAAAAAAAATCCTTGGCTTATGCCATCCTTTTATAAAAAAAAATATTATTTCGATGTATTTGTTCAATAATAAACTACAAATATAATCCGACTAGAAGAATTAGTTTTCAGATTGTTTATATATTCTGTTTGACTTAGCTTTTCGATTCTCATTTAACATCAAAGACAGTTTCTAAATACAAACATAGATAATATTCTCTATAAATAATATATCTGACTGATAGTATTGACTAGTAAATGAAAGAAAACATTTGGCAGGTTTCACAAAATATTGCAAACTATATTTCTAATAACTACTATAATTATTTCGGCTTTTATGCCATTCTCAAAGAGCTACAAACTTTTACTAAACCTAATAAGCGTAAAATTTAGTCTATATAGGCAGGTAACAACATCTGGTGATTTGATACTTACCTACCATGTGTTTTTGTCATTTACTAGTCAAAAATGTGTCAACAAGTGCCCAGAGACCTCGACATTTCTGCAATTATAATATTGATTTATTTGGTAAAAAAATTAAAGTTTGCTTAAAAATGAATATCAATAATACTTATTCAACTGAATGATATTTATTCAAATGAGAATTATTTAGTGGATATTAACTCATAGAACTAGTTACAGTGTAGCAACTGTTTGCCTGTCTTGTATATATTTTTTAGGAAAATCATATTAGTTCCTCTTAATTCTCTTTTGCTTTTAATAGAATATTTCTTTCATTAAATGGGATGAAGAATTACCTCGGATATTATCACACTGCTATCGACGATTTAATATCGACCTTCAGGCAATTATTGTGCGTTATGAAGGATGTTAAAGTTTCCTGTACTATCCGAGTGACTTTTATTAAATTCAGTTTCACGAAACTTCTATTTCTAATGACAAATATTCCGTTCGAAGTCGGGAAAAGCTCATACATTCTCGGGTATAATTAAAAAGGTATAAAAAAAACTCGCCCCAAGTTTACGAGTGAGTCTTCGACCCTAAAGATTTCAGCTGAGGTGAGAACGTAGACTAACGTCCCGCTCGCTATTGACATGATGTATGAATACAATTTAAAGCCGAATTTATTTGTCAGATTTATGGTAACCACGATGAATTATCGCGTAGCTCGTGTAAACCCTGAAATATAGTATCTGTTTAAATAAGCTTTTATAACAAATGAGATTCCTCCACGAACACCTAGCTTTTCAGAGAACCAGGTAGTTTTGTAATGAATTAATACAGTTCGCATAATACAGAAGCTGAACTTTTTCCACTAGAAATTGAATAACAGCAAGACTGAGGTAAATGCATTATGAAAATAGGGGAGTTTTTGGGTTGTACGTGTATTGTCGTGTACCTCTTACATATTTTAGTCCATAGGACAATACTATGATAAAAGAATGTAAACATTTTGACTTAAAATCAAGTCACATGTTGATTACTGCTAACCATGCATATTGACAGAAGTTAATATTCAATATGGGGGCCGCAATTTTGTGAATTCACTATTAATTGCTCAGAATTAGGCACAAAGCATCTATGCGAAGAAATCTTCTATCCCTGCAGACAACGCGTGCTCTTATTGTGCAAGAAAGAACGCAATGGGTCTGATACACCCAGAAAAAGAAACACTCAATTACCAAAATAAACGTATACTTGTGACAATGGGTTACAAATACTTTTAATATGAAAAAAAAGTAACAACATATGTAAACAAAAAAACAGTTTTCCTATTTTATAATCTAAATTAGGATATAAATAAACAAAATATACGTATTTATAGTATTGCTACAATAAACACACTGTATAACAGTTATTTAGGAAATTTGGCCGCGTATACTTGACAAACAGGTACAGTATATTCCAGATATATAAATGTTTTGCAAAACCGACATGTATACCTGGTTCTCCGACCCTTACAGAAGGCAAATTTTCCACGTTTATTTCTGCATGTTCTATCAACACAGTTCCGCTGATTCTAGCGGCAAGTTATCGAATTTCTCTCGATAAGTATTGGGAGTTTACTCTACTTTTCATGTAATCCATTAAAAATTCAGTCCCAAGTTGTTTCAGAAATATTCTTCTATCAATTTTCACATCTCCGCCATTTGAGTTATTTCTATATATGACCAAAGCATTTATATCAGCAACATTGAGGAGCCCATATAAAATAACCATAGGCCACATACACGTATTTAATTATCTCTGGTTTGGACGCTTCTCCAGAATCCTTATCAATGCAATAAAATAACCTTGTTTTTTTTTGGAATATATGAAACAATGGTCATATCTTGTGTAAATACAAACATGCTTGACTTTATTGCTCTTCTTCTGAAAAAGTGATTTTCAATTTGCCGCTTATTTTTTCGTAATGTTCCCACCATTGTCAGTTGATGATTTTTTAATAAATTATTAGCCACTTCAACGGAAGCAAACCAATTGTCCATTGTAACATTCCTCCTAGATTTCAATAGCGGTAAACAAAGCCTGTCTACTATATTAGAAGAACTATTACTGACACTAAATGGGCCTGGAGACTGTTTTCCGTAATTCACTTCCATATTGTAGGTATAGAATGACCGTAAGTCTACTAATAAAAAAACGTTTACACTACATCGAGCGAGTTTGTTCATAATATACATTCTAAAGTGGCATCAGCCCCTAGAAGACCACAGAATTTCATCAATTGTAGTACATTTGCCCATAGAATAGTGTTTCTGGCGGTTTTGTACTACTGCCTCAAATACTTTTCTTACTGGCACTAGGTTATCTTGACTTTTGCGTACTTCCCTTGTCCAAATGTCATCCATTCGTAAACACCTTAGCAAGAATCGGGATCTTCTGAGTGCTATCGTTGCCCAAAATATCTCTACACTCGTACCATTCCTAGACCAAAATTTAAATATTAAAGTTCTGCCTCCATAATAAACTGGGGCCAAGTAAAGTAGACCAAGAACTGCACGAATTTCTGATATATTTGCTGATCTTCAACGTTTCTACTTATTTTTCATTTATTGTTCTACAAAAAAAAATCAACGTAATTTATGTAGTCATGATTGAGAAAAAGTACTTACACAAAATAACGCATTGGGCCTGCCAGACAGAAATCTACTGTTATATCGTTGTTACTCACTACACTGCGCTATAGTGACTGTGGCGTGTGTCCTACGGTGGAACTCGAAGGTACAGAGATGCACAAGACCGTACGCGCTTTGATTACAAAATCTTGAGAATAATTATTTTTGCGTGGGCCTAATAGACATGTCTACTGGAGGGCTATAGAAAAACATCTAATCGAAGTATCTTATAATATTAAAAGAGGTATGGTCTTAAAATTTAGAATATTATTATAATTATAGTATAGTATAGTTTATTATTAGCGTTACGACAAGAGTGCGGAAAGGTCAGGGTTAATTTTTTTTTAACTGGGCTCTTGGACTGTAGATCTATGATGGATTTTCATAAATAGAAGTTAAAAAGAGTACGTGCTGCTCCAAAT
The DNA here is from genome assembly GCA_037954035.1 of Rosalia funebris. Lineage (NCBI taxonomy): Eukaryota > Metazoa > Arthropoda > Insecta > Coleoptera > Cerambycidae > Rosalia > Rosalia funebris. Next base: position 12,016,177 of record JAZFAV010000004.1, read on the forward strand.
ACAAAGAAAAATTGTTAAAATTTAATTGGAATAGGAAAACTATTATTGTATTATTTTGCAAGTACAAATATTTTCTAGAAACAAAAATTTCAACACTTTAACAAAATGAAACAATAATACTAATAGTTATTGAATAAGTACCCACCTATCCAAGTGGTTGGCTTAATAAACATGAATTCTATAGGAATGAACTTTATATTTTCCTTCAATTCTCCATTCCATTTCATGTAATTTCAGTTTCATATCTACTTCTATTCCTAGCGAAGTCAATAAAAAGAGAATTTTGCTATATAATTTTCTTAAATCTTTTAAGATTACACTGAACGGTAGCCATAAATTTAGTTTTCACCTTTCTATAACTTTTACTTCTAGTTCACATTCATCATGAAAAATTGTACAAAGTATTTTGCTTTCTTATATGTATTAAGCCAAGTAATTTATCACCATCCATGTTTCCCTCTATGTCTACAACTTTAATATAACGATTTTTTAAATCGGGAGCCCTGATATCATAATTTTTTTACAATTTATTTTCTGCAGCAGTTTTTATAATTTCTTTATCTTTATCGGTTTTCTCCTCCTCCTTATTTAATTTTCTTTATTTCTTTTATTTTTCTTTCCTTTTACTTTCTTGATTAGCCTTCAGTTTTATGAACACTACTTCCTCAGCAACAGCATCGGCAAAAGTCTTACATGTTCTTGACAAATTACAAATTACCGCATTATTATTAAATCGAATAACACTAACTTAGTTTTACTACTTACTAACAAAACACTATACACTACACTCGACGCGGTTCGCCAAATCATGAGTTTTAATCAGCCTCAGATGATGCCAACTTTGTTGGCGATACGCGCACCGAGTGTAGTGTATAGTGTTTCGGTGTTTTGTGGCAAACTAAGTTAATGTTATCTTCACACCAAACGTTCCAACCTACTCCAGGATCATTAGATCGAATAATATTTTTAAGATCACCTATTTCTCATAAAATTAATGTACGTCTTTTCTTCTCAACCTGTAAAAGCTTTAGTAATTTTATTCCAACCTATTTCAGAAATGGATATAAAACTCGCAACAATTTTTTTATACATATCATACTGCGAATGGCTTTCCAAATGAATTTTTCAAAGTTGAAACACAAACGGCTGTCACGCAAGACCATTTACCCATTTTCCGAGCGCATATGCAATGTTCCGGGTGATTATTTTCAAACCGTCAGGTGAATGCTTGAACCTTTTTCCAGTTTATAATTAGATAATCTATAGTCTCATCAAATGCTGACGTCATGATAAATTTACGTTACCTGAACATGAGGATATGCCTCTTGGCCTTCGCCTACACTCTGCAATATTTATATTGCATAATTGTGTTTAGATTCGTATTGCAGTACACGTCAGATATTTATGAAGTATGTACTTGATATTTACTTACTGGGCAAGCTGCCGACATTTTGTTTACTTTGTTTACTTATTTGAGCATATAATTTACTATGTCTTTATTATAATAACATTAAGTATCTGTTGGGCATACTGTAAAAACATTCGGGCGCAATACATCTGAGAGATTCCATAACCAAATCTTACATCATTTAGATTTTAATGAGGTGAAGACTTAATTAAGTGCTTATTTTAATTAATATAATACAATAATAAATAGTTCACACTAGTTTTCAATCGCAATAATTAAATTAATATAAAGGAACTCATTTCATGTTGTAAAACAATAAATGTGGAATATCTTTATAGGAGAACCAGCTATTGGCAAGTTTCTTTCTGTTTTAAGGACAAAAACACACACATAAATTAGTATCGTACAATATTTTGAATGCAAAAAGCAAACGCCTAATTTTTTCATGTGAAAGTCATAAAGTTATATATAAAAAAATATTGGACGTGAATTACAAACAAGTTATAACTAACTGTCTATTTAATGTGTAAAGAATTATAAATCCTCTTCATAATTCTAGCATGTTCCAAACAAAAAATAGCGTCACATTTTTCGTAATGATATTTAGTATAAATCAATAGTTTAACATCCAAATGTAATAATTTTGAATAATAAAAGCATAAAAAGCCAGAATAAGTAGGTGTAGAGATCCCAAAATTTTTAAAAGTAAAAATAATGACGTAATCAGGCGCAGTGCATCTGAGAGATTGGGGTGGTCCAGACGAGGCCAGGGAATGCACTAAAGAAATCAACACCATATCGAGAAGAGTGATTTGGAGCCAAGATGTACTGAGGGAGTTCGAGTTAATATTTGTACAAAACTCGAAAGGACAAAGAAAAAAGTGACTGCCGAATCCCACTGAATCCCGACGAAGGGTTAAGTGTGAGAGTACAATAAAATGTATTTCTCTTTTTCTTTTTGAAAACAAGTAATATTTAAATACATAATATTAATAGCTCTAATAATATCCATACGGTAAACTACGAATCTTTCAAAATATCTTTATTTGAAGGATTATTGAAATAATAAAGAGTCCACTCTTTTAATATGCTTGTAACATGTACAACTAGATTCTGACTATTGGAGAAATAATCAGCCGATCGTGAAGCTATGTTTGTCATAAAATGGTACGAAATAAGCTGTACAATTCTATCCCAATTATATGCTTTAGTGACTGTATTGTAGACTATTTGTAACACTTGAACTTGTTTTGGCTTAATTGACTACTGAATTTAGTATTAAAACACAAAATTAACACAAAGGACAGTTCGGGGATTTACGATATCAGCTGTAACGACTGTTAGCAAAGGTATGTTGGACAGACCAGACGATCTATCCAACACAGGTTCAAAGAGCACATGGCATATCTCAAATATGGTAGAACAGATAAGTTCGGTGTTAAACAACATGCTTGCGAGAACAACCATAAAATATTAGCAACTTAAAATTAATTAGGAATATAACAAATACTAGAAAATACGAGTTTTAATCATCTTCAGATGATGCGAATATTGTTCGCTAAACGCGCGACGTAAATAAGTTAGTAAGAGGTTGACGTAAATAAAAAGTCGACGAATTTATGTAATTTGGCTTCTAGATTCACTTCATAAACTACTTTGAGACAAATTTTGTCGTGCTTTAAGATCATCTAAAGCCTATAAATTTATTGTCTCTTCCACAAGGAAGAGGCAATAAATTTATACCTCCAAATTCACTTTTATATCTATGTGTTATAAGATGTGTTAGAAGATGTCATTTTAATTTGTCTCAATATAATGAGTCCAAAAAATGAAGCATAAATTGATAAACTTGGTACTAATGTTTTTTAAACTCACTTGGATATTCAAATGATGTATTTGAAATGCCATTTCGAGAGCTACCTTTAACTTTTTAGCCATATTTTTAGAAGTTATGACATCAAAAATTATTTCTAATGAAGAGCCGCGTTTTCTATTGCGCTATTTGAGAGAACTCTCTTTTACGTACAGTAAACTAAAATAAAAGTCTTGCTACGTAATAATTTTTGTGAGCAAGTGAATTTTTAAAATCGACAGGAAATAAAAAAGAAATTATAATAAAGTAATTGGAATAAAACAAAATCCTTCGTTCAATTATTTCAAAATAGAATATTTTAAAATAATTCTCTTTCATTAAATTTCATTAATCATTGTGCATGTGAATCATTTACAAGTGCATTTGTCTTATCAAGTTATTACAAAATAAAAAATCGTATGTAACCTACATCTTCACTATAGGTAAAAGAGAGCTATTTCTAATGACCGTGAGAGGTAAATTCTCACTTCATATTCATTGAGATAAGCTCTTACTGCTCCATAATAATGTGAGGAAGCGTCATCCCGTTAAAATGTTATTCCCAGATCTTGAAATTCAAAAAGATTTTTCTCTGCAATCTCCAAAATTAGTGGCTCAATAGTATTGTCCAACATGACTAAATATATATCTCCTTTTAAATTTGAATTTAAAAACACAGATCTAACTATGTGAACCTTTCCTATAAATTCTGTAAGGCTGCCATGAAATATGTGAGGATTTACTGCAGTACCTTATACTCTGAGTATTCACAGTACTATATAGTACCATTGTTTAATCGAAGTATTTGTATGTAATCCGTGAACTGTATATACAGAGTGATTTTTTATTGTATGAAAGGGTGTATGTTGAAAATATACTTATTTTATGTCGCAGTTAAACTATAAAATGTAGTTTTCGCTTTTAGTATTTCCATTTTGAAATCCTTCTTATTTAAGGCGATAGGCGAAGTTAGAAACTAGTCGCTTTTTATTTTTAAATACTATATGCAGATATTACAACATCCAATTCTTACAGCGAGTCAAATTGGAAGCTATAAATGAAAATTAGTACGTCTTTAAATGTACCCGTCACATTAAGTTGGTGATTTATCTTGGTTCAGAAACTAATTATAAGACGATGGTGATTTTGTGTTCGCATTAACCGCATTATAGGGCGAGGTTCCCCGTAGTATAATTAAGATTGATATCCCCTAAAGCAGAATCGAATATTCTATTAATTATTCTAAGTATACTAGTGGAGGCAATTCAGGTAAATTTACTGCCCATTCAAATTAAGCAACTAGCAGCATCTAGCTGTGTAATTACAACACATGTTCAAGTTCAAATTAACATATTCACAAGGGCGAGCTGCCCCGTTTAGTGCGACCTAGAACTGCGTCTTGGCAGTACGCCAGAAGAAGTTTCATTTAGGGCATGATTGATGGTCTCTGGCTTATCTTACTGCAATCAGTCCGGTTTTATTATCCATTACTGTCTTAAATATTATTTTACATATGTTGTTTCTTTCGAGTACACTAATATTCAAATTTTAAAAGCGTTGGACTGGAAGGCTTATTCTATGAAATAGAACAGTCAGACGATGTTGCTATTGACGCACTTTCATAGGCCACGTCAACGTACTCAGGATATATTTGTGACTAAGTTAATTTTAAGCTGAAACTTGGGATTGTTTATATCTACTTTCCAATCAGATTTATTAAATCAGTGTCAAGTAAAATTAGAAACTATTACTTTAACTCTGGTTTAAATTTTCTGAATTAAATGAAATATTGATTTGCATTAAGCTTTATCAACGTACGGGATTTTTGGTCCATCGATAGACCGTTTTAGCTCAACTTTACATACCTGTATTTCAAATATTACATTAGAAGTACGAATATTAAATTGACAATAGACTTAACCAACAACAGTATTTTTTATTTATCTATCTATTGTTTCGAAATATATTATCAAACGGGACTTCATCATCATCATACGGTTTATAACGCCCTTCGCCCTCTACCGATTCCTAATATCCATTCTTCTCTATTTCTCCACATGTCCTCGTCCAGACCTCTCTCCCGAATTTCATCATCAATGCCCTTTCTCCAGCTTTTTCGTGATCTTCCTCGCCTTTTTCTTCCTTGTGGTTTCCAGTTTAGAATTTTATTGGGTATTCTGTCATTTGGCATTCGTTGAACATGCCCGTACCATACGAGTTGTTTGATTCTCATATCATCTACAATGTGATGTGTTATTCCCATCATATTTCTTATTCTCTCATTTGTTACCCTTTCTCTCTTTGATTTTCCAACTAACCCCCTCCAGAAGTCCATTTCTGTGGTTCTTATCATTCTTTCTGTTCTTTCTTTTATTAGCCATACTTCACAACTATAGGTTACTATACTTTTAATTATTGAATTATATATTCTTCTTTTATTTTCTGTTGTTATTTGTTTATTCCATAGAGTGCTGTTAAACATTGTAATTGCTCTCCTTCCTTGAGTGTTTATTTCCGAAATCGCTTCATCAAGTGTACTGTCGTTTGATATTTTCATGCCTAGATACTTATATTCATTGCAGTATTTGATGTTTTGCCCGGTTGACAGAAGTAGGTCTTGTTGTTGTCCTCCAATACACATGTATTCCGTTTTCCTCACATTAACTTCTAAACCCCATTTTTCATACTCTTCGATAAGGTTGCGTGTCATATATTCCATATCGTCGATATCTTGCGCAATAACAACTTGGCCATCCGCAAAGGATAATGTGTATAGTGTTGATGTATCATCTATTGGCATGCCCATATTGTGACATTTTCTTTTCCAAGTCATCAATGCGCATTCTAGATATATCTTAAATAGTGTAGGAGATAGGCAGCATCCTTGTTTAAGTCCCTTAGTTACTATAAATCCCGTTATTATATTGTGTCCTATTTTTATTCTAGATCTGGTATTATCATACAGAGACTTTACAGCCTTTATTAATTCTACATTTATATTAGTGTTTTGTAAAGTTTCCCAGAGTTTTACCAGAGGAATGCTATCATATGCTTTTTTTAAATCCACATATAGTAGATGTACTTCTTGGTTAAATGCTATCTTCTTCTCCAAGATTTGTGTGATTGTATATAAGTGATCGATTGTGGATCTTCCTGCTCTGAAACCGGCCTGTTCTTCTGCTTCCATTTCACAATATTCGTTCTCCATACGGTATTTTAATATATTCCCATATATTCTACTGATGGAATTTGTAACAGATATTCCTCGGTAATTGTCACACTCACTTTTATCCCCTTTCTTATGAATTGTGGATACATGTGATACCTTCCACTTCTCTAGTACTTTTGATCTACTCATACATCTTTGGAAAAGGTTTCTCAGTGAATGGTATAGTTTGTCTGTTCCATATTTTATAAGTTCTCCAGGAATATTTCCTGGTTCTGGGGCTCTGCCACTCTTTAGTGATCTACATACTTCCTTAACTTCTGATATACTTATTCTTATCGGAGATCCTTAAGTAACTATATTGGGATTAACGTTTTATATGTTTTTAATTTTTTTTTCTATCTTCTGATAACATTTTTTCAAAATATTGATTCCATGTTTGCGCTTGTATTGGTGAGATGATATCATTCTTCCGTTCCTGTCTCATTTTCCTGAGCAGTCTCCAGCTTTCCGTACTTTTCCTACCACCTGTATATGTGTTAAGTCTCGAACAGTCTGTCCCCCTGCCTCAGCACTACTCATCCTTGTGAGCGCGGCCTTGACTTTCTCTTGTTGCACTAGAACTCAAAGTCAAACGTGGCCTTGAAATACCTTTCTTATGAGTTATTTAAACTTACATATTTTACCTTATTGTTAGACTAAACGGTTCATTCAAAAATGTTGACCAAATTGTCCATTATATATTGATTGGCTATTAACAAAACCACTATTTTGGTTATTTTAAATTTAATTTGAAATCTGTAATAATCATTGTGAGTGGCCTGATAGTTAATCTTTATTTAGTCAAAATTAATTGACTTATATATGTCAGTAAGTTTTTTGTCTTTTCAAGATATTGAATAATAATGTCAAGCAACTATCAGAGATATTGTTTACGTCATTTTTGTCTTGTAATAAATGGTTAATATATTTGTTAGTATACTGGGTGGTATTTTTAAACTAACATAAATCTTGAGCCGGCATACTTACAGGGTTGTCTTTCTTTAAACTGCAATTGATTTACATTTAAATGATTAAATGCCTTTTTTTATAATAGGTGTTTTGTATTAGGATATCTTGATTAGGATATCGATTTGTTACACAATATTATCAACAATTAATAATAAAAAAATGTGCGTGCATTGAAGCTATTAGTAGTAGGTATACGTTCGATGGAATAGGGTATTTATTTTATATTCAAAACATATCCAAACAATGCTAAGACGTGCTCCAATTTTTCCATGTTATGAAATATGAAAAATATCAAATAAATTGGACAACTAAGAGATCGACAATCGAAGCGATTCTGGATAGGGTTACAAATTAAAAAAAAATTAGGACCATGACCATTTCCTTCGACATTTGAGTTGAGAATCGAGTTCCGCGAGTATTCGAATTAATTCAACATTTAGTTCTTATTATTCCTTTTGTAGAATAGTAGAACAGTAGCAATACCATCTACCTGCATACTTGTACCAACTTTCTACATGTATTTTTATGTCAGTTTTGTACTAAAGTTCTCAGTACTGTTCTGACAATATAGTACTTAGTACTGTACTGGCACTGATGATTCTTAATAAGGATGAAATCGCGAAATGCAGTTCCGAAACGACCTGGTGTTCTCAACCGAAAATCAAAACTTTCTGTTAAATTTTGCCTGTTCAATTATGCATTAAGATGCTAATATCGTTGCTATATTATAAATATGGACATAGAGCAAAATTTATATTATTATTAATATTGGCATATCGTGCGTACAGCTTATCAAGAATAGGACGTTGTATACATTTTAGCCATTAATCTTTGTTAATAATCTCAACGATACTCATATAATTTATTACTTATTACTTTTTCCATTCTTAAATTATATAACCTTATTAACAAACTTCTCATTGTAGATATAATTTACTTTAATTGATCAATTTATTGTAACGTGCTAATTTTAAAATTATTCATTTATGAAAGTCATACATTTGTTAAATTTCTATCTCTCATTTTTGAGAATCAGTATTGTAGGTATTTTCATAATACCTAGGTACCTATGAATTAGTCTCTTTGCTTGTGAATATCTAAACGTGGACATTATTTAACGAAGTAATGAAACTAATCAAATGAAATAGTAATGAAGTGAAATTAATTTAGCCAAAATAAACCACCTGCAAAACACATAACATAACAGAACATATTGCTTTGTTATGTTCTTGTGCAATTTTTTGTTAAAATAGATTTACAAATAAACCAATTTTCCGTTAGTTAATTCCAAAGTAAATTTGTGACATCATTTGCTGTGATATTTTAACTTTTAAAGTAAGGAGAATACATTTTTTTGACGTCGCTGTTACTAAATAAATTACAATAAACTACAGGTTACAACTCACCTTTGTCCGTACTAAACTAATCGAATATTTTGGATCATATCTCGTGTGAATTTACACACTCCCTGCATAATGAATGTACAATTGTATACCGGGGATAATATGCGCCATAACACACGTGAGTGTCAACGCAATCGGTCTAGACTGTACCATGACCCGGGGTAATCTTAGCTAAGGCAATTACGGGAATAGTTGCTATTGATTTTCTGCGGCACGGGCAAGTGGATGTAATTAAATTAGAACAGAGAACAACAATTAACTTCAGGCGGCATTATACGCCGAAATTAAATGTGAGCCGCGTTTTGTTCTTGCATGAAATTGTCAAATAAACTCTCAACTCATCAACTAAAGTATTAGTACGGATACCCCGAATGTGTAATAATGGAGGTGATTGCTATCTGATCCAGAATGCTATTACTTACTGCTCATTTAATTATATAGATACATAAAGTTGTATAATGTGTCTGGTAAACAGCCGATTGAATTGGTCGTCTGTTAATGAAAATTCAATTATGAAATCATTATTGCGCTGTTGCAAAGTGAAATTGTTGACATAAAGATGGTTGTTAAATACATACAAAAATAATAGATGAGTATGTCATAACATGGCTGAAGCATATACCTTACGTCGTTACTGTTACATTACAAAAAATGTGAAAAATATATATAAATATACAGCAAAAAATAAGAAGATTGAGGCGATGATTGAAGATGACAGGCTTAGAAATATCGGAATAAATTCAACAAGAATTATTAGGCATAACTTTAAGAGTGATCCTAGATGTTATTGATATTAGATTAGATTAGATATGGTCGTTTAGATTTCTTCAGGCCTCTTCGTACTGCGACCTAATTAGATCTATTGTACTTACCTTGATCTACGAGTTTTCCTGGATTTTTAGGCTTCTATAGAAGCTTAGGATTCTTCTATGAGCCACCGTTCTTACCTCTGTAGGAGAAATGTCTACCTGTTCTAGATAAAGTAGCCTTTTGCGATAAAGGGCTCTGCAGGTGCAAAATATATGTTCCGCAGTTTCGACTGCTTCGTTGCAGAAGCGGTATAGTCTGATTCAACTTTGCACATCTTGTTAAGGTGGAATCTTAGAGGGCAGCGTCCTGTAAGAAGACCTGTTATCTACATCATCTCCAGTTTATTGAGTTTCAGAAGTTCTTTGGTCTTTCTAGGCGAATAAGTTATAAACCTTTTCGCTTGTTTCTGTCCTGGAGCTAGACTCCAGTGGGAAAATTTTTGTTTCTCTTCCCACGTTTGGACTTCCTCCCTTATATGGCATTCAGCTATACCACAATGTGGCTGTGGTCCAAGAAATATAGAGGTTGTACATTATTTTGCTAGGCGATCGGTAATCTCATTTACTTCAATTCCTTCATGTCCTGGAACCCATTTCAAGGTTACCCTGTTTTGGTTTCTAAGGTATTCATACAAGTTTGGATTTGATGACGCAGCTGCTCAAGGGCTGAAAGCCCTAAGCAGCTGCGAGCTGCCGCCGTTTCAGAGCCTTCTGACTGTCTGTGTGGATATAGATTCTACCTCCTCATATGTCTCTGTTCAGATATTCTTGAGTGCATAAATCTATGGTATGTATTTTTGACTCCAAAATAATAGGAGTCCGACCTAAAGCTTTTAATAACCTACAACCTGGGCCATAAATGCCTGTTCTTGCTCCATTTTCTGTTTTAGATCCATCAGTATACCAGACGAGCGGAGATTGTAGTTATTGGTATTACGTTCAGAGTAAGAATAGTTCAACGTGTATTCCTTCAACAGTTTTATTCGATGAGAAATTGTTTGATGTTCTAAATAAAATTGTGAATGGATTCGCTGGATACTTTTTCCAGCTTCTTTTCCTCTGATAATGTTCAGACTATAAGAACAAGTTGTGGCAATAACTTAACTTAAAATACATATATATGTATATTTTTGTACGTTTTATGACATTTTGTACTTAATTTGTATTGAAGAAAGATTTGTATGATTTCATTTATCTGTTACTCTCAATTATCTCAAAAATTACACTAAAATATATCAGATATATTCTATATGTATTATTAAATAAATACAAAAGAAAAGGATTCATTATCTTTAACATTCTAATAATTCTACCTAATATTCCTCAATTCTATTTCACTTTATATATAATGAATATAAATCTTATATCTTACACGGGATTACTTATCGTGCATTAGAGAATCCGATAATATTTCAACCTCATAATTCCTCTATATAAACACAATGACGAACTAACAAATTATAATAAAATTTAGAGGTACGGAAGCGGGCAACCAGTGGCTAAATGAAAGCTTTACCAGTCGAGCCGTAAAATTTATACTTCTCACCGCCTCGTCCATTTACATCCTGAACGAATTTGAATAATAACTACAAAACAACGTAAACCCCATGACGAGATTTTTTTATGACGAAGCCGTTATTAGTGTTATTACCCTCTAATTTTAACTGACTGTTAATGGAATGATTTGAGTGCTAGGCACCACATGACTAGCTGTAAGCCTTGACCCGCTTTTCGAAATAGAATAGCGATTTTATGTTTCATGATGTTAATATTGTAGAACACGAATTTTAAACTACTATTCAGGGGTAATAATCTTAGGTCATGATAACGTTCATTATTCATCAGGGCAATCCCCAGGGTCAAATTTATATGGATCAATATCAATAGAGTAAAAGAAGAACCTTACAGTATCTACATATGATGATTCTCATACTTAATATCAATATTACGAGATTATCGCAGAAAATATTAACAACACGGACAAGTATTTATATTAACTATAAGTAGAAATCGATTAATCCTAAAACATGTGATTTAAATCGATTCTAAGTAGGCTACGTTATCACCACATTAAAAATTATTTTATTAAGAAAGTTTTACTAAACGTAAAAAAGTATTTTGTTGACATTTATTTAACATACATAATGTTTATTGTCGTATATATTTGGGATGTCTTCCATACTAGTGCGATTTTTACCTAATTAATTTAAATCTATGTATAATAAATAGATTTTGTTCTTACAGTAAATAATTAGTTTTGTATTTTTTTCTGAATAATTGCAGAAAATGTATCTGTTTATTTTATTGTAGTTACTATGCGACACAATGATAAAAACTATATGTATCACAGTACTACCTGTTGATATTAGACGTAAAACAGTTATGCTTTAGAAATAATTTTTATATTAGACAGGCAGCGCATTGGATTGTCTCATCGCATCTTGTTAGAACTGAAGCGGTGATGTAGAACTCGATTGTTCTAGATTGTAATAAGCAATTTAGAGAGCTAGAATGATAACAGCATATACTTGCCATTGAGAGGGACCAATTAAAGGTAAATATATGCTTTTCAGCCACTAATAAGTGTATATCAACTAAGAGCTCGTACTGGAAGAAGTCATTTACTAACCTTTGGTAAAAAAAAGAACAATATTTCATCGCAGTTTATTGTTTCTAGGACAAATAGACGGCGAGTTCTCTTGTAAAACAGTCTTCGAAATATAATTTTTCTAGCGCTAAATTAATAACAATATAATGTTAACACAAAATATACTTATTATAGTGAAGATCATCTGAATACAGTTTCTTATTGATCGATATTTCTCAATGAAATATCGATCTTTGATCAATGACCTTTCATAAGGCCATACGAGTATCCATCCTTATTTTTATGATTTCGAATTAACACATTGATTGTATTGAAAATAACAATTTAATTGGGGCAGCATTTTTATATACGATAGGGCATAATAGACAGAAATAGTTGTTCTATTTGATAGATGTAATAAAATATGTTTGCATCTAGCAATGTTGTTAAAGAAATGGCGGATATGCCACCATCGTTTTAAAATATTTAAATACTTTATTGAAATAGACTTTATATAAATATTTTTTCACTGATATTGTACCATTGTAAGTTATGCTTAAAAATTTAAAAAGAGACCGTTAAACAAGGAAGCATTTAAGTGGAGTCGAATACAACAGCATTGGCACCTCCGCCACTTCCTTAAGTATTACATTCGTTTATTAACAGTAGATGACTTATTTCTGTGTATTCATTAGTAGTTCACAAATCCTATCTCATCATTTAAATTTACCATTCACCTTAATTTAAGAGAGTAGTATTGTCTTGATCACTATTATTATTGCCCCAAATATGTATTTAATATTTTTTTATAAATTTATACATTCTCATTTTATAACATCTATTACATTTTATTTTATGCGAATTATAATTCTCAATAATATTTTAGTCATAATATGCCTGTATTGAAAATGAAAAATAACGTTTAAATAAAGTAATGAAATATCAAAAAATTTCCTACAGGTAACAAATGTTAGGCAGTATTGAAAACCTTATATTCATATATTACTAAAGAAATTCTTTTAACATTTGTTTCGCTGTAAACTTAATATATATTAGATATAAATTTCATCTTGAAATTCAAAATGAAATTAATTCAATTTTGTCTTAAGTATCCAGAGACTTTTTTGCGGCCTATCTGTTATCAAGTATACAATAAAGTTCTAAAGACTTATTTGAGTTGTTCCCGTATACAGAAGTCTTTATTAAAACGTAAATGATTTATTCGTTTTGACAGAAAACCAAGGTAAACACAAATTCGTGAGATAAAAAAATAATATTTCGAAAAAACTGCTGGCATTCTACAAACGAAAATATTACCGAAGCTGTTATTATACATAGAGTTTCATAAATCAACATATTTTAATTCCCGAGTTCATTGCTTTCAGACCCATACACATTATGGTATATGGGTTTGGGCCTAATCAGCCACTGATCGCATGGGTAGTCCCTTGGCGATCCATTCTTATCCGGCTCATTATCGAAAAATGCTATCCCATAAAAGGAGCAATTTAGGCACGTCCCCCGCCTTAAGCCTCGCCTCCTCTAGGATAACAGGGGTCCCTAATATAAGGTACCTCTTCTCCTCCAGTTCGAGGCAGGTATAAAGGAGATGAATGGAGGTTTCCTCGTCTTCTTTACAGTATCTGCAGGCCGGGCTGTCAGTGAGTCTCAGCTTGTGCTTATATGCATTCAGAGTACTATGGTGGTCCGTTATGATTCCCACCAGGGCTTTGGCTTGTTCAATTTAATGAATTCTTGAGCCCATTTCTCAATCTCTGAGTATTCGATGAAGAGTTTGGTTATTCGACAACCCGTTGCATTTGTCGCGTATTATATGATGTATAGAACTATAGTTTATATCCAAAACTTAGTGATTTCATTAAGGATAAATCGACCGTACAAGGTATTACCAGGGTCTTAACAACCACAATCAATTCAGACACAACAACATGATTTACTTGACCAACTTTGGAAGAAATTTCTAACGTCTTGTGGAAATCTCTAATTTTCTTTTAAGTTGTTGCTCCATTTGTATACGTTCTGGAGTGACAAATCAATTTTATTATATTGCAGCTTAGTTATATAATGGATATTAATGGGGTCTCCCGTTTGACTGTGTGGGACATGAATAACAGAATATTGCTTCTTCTATAAATAAAGAATATTGCTTCTTCTGATAAAGCGCCCTAATGGAGATGAAGTTTTAAACGGTCTCTGTGTTAAAATTTCCACGTGATACGATGTTAATATTAAGGTGTTCTACAACTAAAAAATCATGTTTCTGCTAACTTGTAAAGAAAAGTTACATTCGATGTATTTTTAGGATACTTTATATATTTTCATTTCAATCGGCTTCATATAAGTGTTCATAAATATATTTTTTTTTCAAGAAAGGTTTGAAAGATTTTGTGTTTTATTTCTTTCAATTGTATACTTCTTTTATTAATAAACTCATTAATTCTGTAATAAAAAAAATAGAATTACATTTTATTGGTCTAATTTCTGAATTATTTCCCAAAAGAATTAATAAACCATTCAAATAGTCCACTATTTCGTATACCTACCGTCTATTATTTTATTGTACTTTCCACATCCAGTATATTTTTATATACATTGAGGATTACTAAGTGAATTATTTTCAATTATAATTTTTACTAATTATTATATAAGGGATATTTAAAGTTTTATTTTTTTAAGCTACATATTTTTACTTTAAAAAAAATCAAATTGAATAACTTTAAGATAAATTCACATAGGAATAATGTTGCAAATAGTCCGTTGGATAGATAATAAGGAACATCATGAAATATAATCATCCTCTTCCTGTCTCTCTGATAGAAGTTTAACGAAGCAATTTTTCTCATCTCTGCAAAAACAGCAAGTAAATAATTGCACTGTGTTAATAAGCGGAGGAAGCAGAGTTAAGATGCGGTGAAAGAGTGCAAATTCAATTTGTCTGAGCTATCCCAGGGGCGTTGGAAAGCGAAAAGTAATTGGAAATATTCGGGGCTTATAACAACTTAAGAACCTAACGAGATACCAACACCACTATCGAGTTACCATGCTTCCATATATCCGCTTTAAATTTAAAATACTAAATAACGTGAAATAATTTGGGCCTGTGAATTTCCTACAGTAATTAATATAAATGTAGAAGTTGGAACTTTTCAAGTAGGAAATATTGCTAAAGATAATTTAAAAATAAATCGGTAACGTATATAAGAATATTTAAAATATAGCCTGGTCGATTTGCAACAACAAAAGGTAATCACCAATAACTTGTTTTAAAATGAAGCTCTTAAGAATTATTTTTAAAAACAAAATACAGTTACATGGAAGTTTATTCTTTAAATATTTCCTCCTTAATGCCTTTGGCTAAGGTGACATAATTCATATCTTACAAAGATCGATTACCATGTTCTCCACCATTTTTGGTATGATAGACAGATATGCAACGCCAATGTTTCTGAAAAACTTGTATATATTAGTAAGAAATTTTGAGTACACAATATTTTTTACATGACTTCATACAAAACAATTAGATGATGTAGTTTGGTGAATTTAGAGGCCAAGAAATTGATCCCTAATGCCATAACATCGTTCCGAAAGTATCTCATTTAAGAAGACGCGTACTACCAAAGACCAGTGAAGCAAGACACCGTTTTCGATATATTGGTATCTGGGGGAAATAGCTTTTGAACATATCCAGGTAGGACCTCCAACTGATTATTGGCTCCCTAAAAAAATACCAAACTTTCTATTGTGTATTACTGAGCACCACATATTCAATCTTTGACTTCCACGCTATTGTTCGAAATAAATGGGTTTTGGATATTCCAAATGATTTTTATGTATATTTATTCTACCTGACAAGTTATTGTCATTAAATTCCGATAACTGTAATACAATTTTCGTTGTCTTAAGGTCACTCACAAGTCCTGTTTATATACTCAAAACGAGATGTATAATATTGCTGTATCAAGGCGTGTATGCCTTGAATCTGGTATGGACACATTTTTAAATATTGATGTACAATCCTTTGGCATGTGGTGAAAGGCATTGCTGTTTTTAGTTACACACGCCTCAAGGATTTTAAGAAGCTAATGAATATATTCTTCTCGATCGGTATTACGTCGTCTAATACCGCCACGTTTTTTTTTTAAATTAAATCTGTTTCCTCAAATTATTGACATCGTATTTTAATGTTCCTCTTTTAATATTCCACCATTGAGTTTTCTCGTTGGCGTTATTGTGAGATTTCTTCTCGGCTTTGTGTCAAATTTTATTGAATTTGACCTATTAGTTTTATATTCTTTCTGAAAATTAATATTTAATGTGTTCTATTTCTATATTTAATATATAATTCTTTTTTTGTCATTAGAACGTACATCTATCTCCCAGATAGTTGCGAATCTGGGATACTTATTAAGCTGCCCCACATCTAAAGTAGATTAACTTTTGAAAGTTTTTTTTTTCATTTTAACGAAATTTTCAGGTCATATTTTTTACCCTGTTCTCTTCTTTTCCCAAATGCTTATTTTCACGTCTTTTTTTTTTTTGGTAACTCGTTTCATTGTTCAAATGTTCTCGACTATTCTACCAGAGTCAGGGTAAACAGCTCAAGATTTGTTTCTCTTAGAATTTCTTAAGGGATAAAATGTAATGTTAAGTATTAAATCGCGAGCGATACATTGCTCCATTCTGCGAAAACTGTAAGAACTAGTAAATAATTGATATACGTATATGCTGCATATATACGATAACATATGCTGTAGTTAACTTTTGCTCCTAGCAAATATATGCAGAATTAATTTTTCACTAGTACTGGAGTGAATAGAGTGATATACTATTGATACCTTTGGGAGTGTATTAACATAAAACGGCATAGGTAAATAGAACATACTAAAATGGCAGCTACTTGTGTTTCACAGTGAAATATAGTGGTAAATGAAAAGCAAATACAATGTAAGTATTTATTCCATTGTATTCTAAAGCCATCTAGGAGAATATTTTATCAATATTAAGAAGGATATGTTAGAGCCAATTATTCGCAAGCAATAAGGTGGTTGCTTGATACGCTATACCAGCAAAGCTTCTGAATATTATTTCAAAACTGTACAGTAACGTACGATGTCATATTTTACATCGTGGAATACTAGAACACGCTTTCAACGTAGATTTTGGTGTTAAACAAGATTGTGTTTTGTCCCCACCACTATTCCTCCTAGTTCTAGACTGGGTAATACGGAGGTAACAAAGGAAACAAAGGTATGGAAACAAAGGTATGCAATGGACGCTTACCAAAGGTTTAGAAGATGTTCATTTTACTGATAATCTTGCGCTCATGGCTCAAGAAGCTAATGACATGGTTGAATCGTTACGACGGCGACGACTTGTTAAGTATTTCACATAGGGATTGAAAATAAATATTAAGACAAAACTTCTACAAGTTAACACAACAATTCCATGTACACTGGTGATCGAATGCACAACCATTGAGGAGGTGGATAGCTTCTGATTTCTGGGACGCTATATTACAAATGATGGAGGTGCTTATGCAGACGTAAACAACATTATGTAGACGTAATACGTAAGATTCGGGACTTGAAAATCAACTTCGCTAATCGAAAACAAAATACATCTTCATAACTAACTATTTGAGATGAACACTTAAAATCAGATGGCCAGAATCAATAAGTGATGAGGAGCTGTGGAGAATAACTGGTTGTGCGCAAATAAATGTCGAAAAGAAACGTCGAAAATGGAAATGGGTTGGCCATACCTTGAGAAAATCAAATGGAGACATAGTTTACAAGACATTGGACTGGAGTCCAATAGGAAAAAGAAAAAGAGGTCAGCCACAAGATACTTGGTGCAAAGTCGTTATCCATAAGCCTCGAGCAGCTGGTAAAAAGTGGAAAGAAACGAGAGCTCTTGCCCAAAATAGAATCCTATGGAGATATTTATTGGGTGTAATATGCTCCCCCGTGAAATAAAGTATAAGATGATTATGAAGACAAAAAACGTCAGTTGTTTTAGTAGCTCTTGGCTTTTAAAATTCGACGAATGAATTTAAATCCGTTACTTTTTTTTTAAATGTCTTTGCTGGTTTTAGATATAGTTATCTCATACATTCGGTTAAAAAATACAGAACTAACCAGAGCAACTTAAGGAAACAGTTAACTAATTGGGAAAGTGAAAACCGCAATTAACAATGGATAAGTTTTTGGATACTTAACTCTAGATTTTAATTTTGCTTACAGTAAGTCTGAACAACTTTATAAAAAATGATAAGGCTATATTCTATACCTCATAATAGAAAAATGCATATACATATACGTATAATACAAATGAATATAATACTAAAATATCAAAAATACCTTAGCCATTGGTCGTGAATTTTAAAACCATAATTGGAGTTGGATTTTTCACGAATAATTATTAATTTAACTATAATACTATAATTATTAATTATAATTATGAATTATATGACCCTCTACTTGGGGTCATCTTTTGGTCATAAATCATTGGCCTAACTAATATTCAGTTACTCCCAGGTTACCTTTTCGTACCTATATCATATTCTGAAATATCTAATCAGAGAAATAATAATAAATAAACGTTTTATTCTAATTTATATCTAAACTACAAGCCAAGCTTCCTCTATATGTACCTACGTTACGATACAACCAATCAAGCAATATCAAACTACATGTGATTTGGACGTTTGATGCTACAATTCTACAGTTCAGTGTAATTACGTTAATGGAATTCCCATTTAATTACATAATTCTGCGCTATTTGGGAGGCATGCATAGGGGCAATTATAAACCAAGTATCTAATTCAGAAATAAATCAATATGATCAACGACCCTTAACACAAAATACATTACCAATTAATGGAAAATTATAAATGTACTGCAAGTTCATTATATCGCCTAAAAGAGAGGAAAAATTTAGAAATATGAGTATGGATTAAATAGAAGACGTTGTGAAGTCTCATTTCATTATAGTGCATTATTCTTGTGAAAACTTAGAAGAACATTCCTTAATGACTCTCTTAGACCACTTCTACTGATCCATTGAATATGTCTCAGTCCCCATTTTTTAATGGACGACCTTCTACATGACTTACTAGATTACAAGAGAATCAAGCCCCACTGTGGTTTAATACTAGCTTACTCCTATTAATACGTCTGCTTCTGCATAACTGTTAGACTTAGACATAGGTTTTAGAAACATACTCTGAGCTAAACAACAACAATTAATACTTAAAAATCAAAAATACTGAGTTTTTCAAAGGGAGGATTAAAATAAAATACAATTATCACTTTCCTGTCAACGAGTCCGAGATAGAAACAACAAACAAGTATACCTAACTAGAAGTTGCATTTGTCTCTTCCTCCTTATTTAGGACAATGCGTATATTTGCCACTTCAGAAGCCAAAGAAGCGATTTGTACAGTAATTGCACTGCTTTCTAAATTGAGAACAACTTCATGGAATGTTAGGCTAAAGTTGTGTGCCTCCATTGTTGTTAACTCGTTATCCTATTTTAACAGTAACATATAAGTCGGAAATCGAGAAAAGAACCACCAAACCGCCAAGCAATTATCAAAGTAGTTCCCGAATAGCAAAGCTATTACATAATTATTCTAGGAAACAACTACTCCTCGGGCTAAAGCCCCGCCAGGCATTGAATTATACCTAGAAGCGATCCTCGACCCCCTTCTCGTGTTTATGCACGATCAAATAAGGTTTCAAAAAATAAAACCCGCCACAGGTAGGATTCGACATCTGTCCCGGATCGGAACCGAACGACATACAGCTGTTTCGAACTTATTAGTTCTCATCAGTGCCATACACGGTACGCCGATCCATAGCGATTATGTAATAGCTTTGCTATTCGGGAACTACTCTGATAATCGCTTGGCGGTTTGGTGATTCCTTTCTCGATTTCCGACTTATCTGTTACTGACAGAGATCGTATCAATTACGATGTATACGCTATAGAGTTTATTCGGCATTTGTCCTGGATCGGCGTAACGTGTACGGCACTGATGAAAACTAGTAAGTTCGAAACAGCTGTATGTCGTTCGGTTCCGATCCGGGACAGATGTCGAATCCTACCTGTGGCGGGTTTTATTTTTTGAAATCCTATTTTAAGAGGATTCTACTTCTTCGTTCGCTTCTCTTTCTTCTTATTATTATACAATTATTTCTTACTGTGAACTGCTGTAGATTATTATTTGCATTTTACGCAACAGCCAAGCATTTGATAACGTTGTCATGATGGTCTCTTACATAAAGTGATATGCGCCATTCCTAAACCATATTATCTAAGTCATATCTAACAGATATATATTTTAGGATAAAACTTCTCAATTTAAACTCATCAAATCTGAAGTCCCACAGGGCAGCGTTTTAAGACCAATTTTATATCTAATTTACACTGCAAACCTCCCAAACTCAGACTACACTGTAACTGGTACATCTGTAGATGCTACTGTCATTCTGACGACCGATCAAGCCCCAGTAATAACATTCGCAAATCTCCAAGATCACCTCTCCTACATAAAGAATTTACTCAAAAGATGGAATGTCAAAATTAATGAAAGTGAATCGCAACATGTATAAGTAGAAATTACTTAGCAACATGTATCCTTACTTTCATACTTAGAAAAGCTCAATGTCCACTGTATTTACAAATGAGACAATAATACCGCAAACATCATTCGCAAAATACTTAGGTCCCCATCGTGACTTCAAACTCAATTGGAAAGAAAATATTTCAAAAAAATTCAAATAAATAGGCATAAAAATGTGGAAGCTAAACTGGTTACTTGGAAGAAAGTCATAAATGTACCTAGAAAATACAATTCTAATTCACAAAACTGTCATCGTTTCCGTTTGGACTTACGGCATTGAACTGTGTAGTTATGTCAGTAAGTTCAAGATAGCTATCATACAGCGAGCACAATCGATGGATCCTTCGACAAATGGTAGACACCCCATGGTATGTCACTAATCAGACGTTACATCATGATCTTCAAACCCCAACAGTTCAAGAAATGAACAAAGGCGGAAGCCAGAAACATTACTAACGATTGGAAATCCATACAAATAGTTGCTTAGTACCATTTGTCTAAGAAGATAATAACAGAAGACTTAAGAGGAAGTGGCCAGTAGAACTTAAATAAGGTGTAGGAGGCTTTCTCGCTGGAGAAACATGAGCAGGACTTGTATGAGACTACATTCTAAATCTCTTGATTATCAAAATACCTCATAGAATCATAAATTCTGATAGCTGATTAATAAATTACGAGTAATCAAATCGTAATAATATTGCGCCGCCCCCTCGTTCATATCGAAGGCACCTCCGGAGTATGCCTCTAGAAGTTTCGGATCAAAAAACGAAAGTTACCACGTTGTTCGCAAGGGTCGATTTACTATATTGATTTTGTCAAAATTCCGAAATTCGAACGAAAAGCATTTCGTACATCGACCTAAAAATTTCGTGACACACACGAAAACAACCATTTAGTAAATATAGATTATAAAAAAATACATTATTGTCACATATTGTCATAGTAGATCTAGATTTGTACGTATAATATTTATGAGACTATATAGTTTACTGAGTATTTATTTTATCTCGTAACTGGAATTAATTTTAGTGAGTAATAAATGCATTATTATTATTATTATAAAGACCGAAACAGTAAAGTAGTTATAGTTATTCAACAAAACAGTGTTTTACCTCAGCAGCACTTTCTATGGTGTAATGCGGACAGCCTGTATAGAATTCCTCCGTGTGGCAGCGTCATTATTTGAAGCGCTGAAATTAGTAATCGATACTGCTCCTGGAATATTTAAATAAACTTGAAATCGTTATGAAAAATGTTCGTCGTCCATTTATATTCCGCGTCGTATTCCCTCCGAAGAGCTCTTGATGCCTGTTTAGACGATACGCTCGGTTTCGTCGCAAGAAAAAGCTATTATAAGCTTGTGACAGCTGAAGCAGTAAATGTGACATTTCATTATTCTAATATATTTTGTTCATTTTTGTGATTTATTTAACGTCAGCTATAAAACGGCAAAGATAGCGAAGGAATCAGGACACATTTTTCCTCAGTGAAAATAAAATGTGAAAAAAATATTGAAGTAAAATTCGTCGTTGGAAATATATCCAAATTGACTCTCTCACTCTCTCTCTCTATCTATCTTCATCTCTCAATACCACCCTTTTCAAATACGAATAAAACGAACATTAATAATAAGGAAAGGAAAGTTTTACATGATTATTACAGATACTTTACAATAACAGTGTATAAATAACTACTTAATAATATTCTTGATTGAATTCCATACAGTAAAAATATGTAACAACGAAATGCAGTATGTTCCAAAAATTTAAAATAAAATTGATAAAATTCAAATGAGCGTTGGTTCGATAAAACTGCTAAAATTTGGTTTTGATTTTGAAAACACCATCAGGTATTATTCAAATCCCTATCATCAATCCCATAAGTTCTAACCACCACAACTTGAAGCGTGTCAGTGACAGTTAAATTTTCGAATGCCGCAGTATTCTTCTCTTCTATCTTCTATTCTTCAACACGACATCCTTCAGTTATCAATAATTACTAGACAAACATACTTTTGCGTTATCGTTTAACCCTAGAACGCTAAGCTTAGTAAATTTTACGACGGCGATTTTCATTTTCGGACACCGTCGGGCACATTCGTTAGGTATCGAGTTATGCGTCTATTCTCTTTGGCATTGTTGGTGTTTATCCCAAGCGTCTTGGTTGATTTTTAAGTGTAACATATGAGCAGCTATAAGACGAGCGTCGTAAATTTTACGAAAGGTTAGTCGTAACGTAACTTTTGTCTATATTGCGCCATACAAAAAACAACAGTTTTTTTCAGATTAGTCCTTTATGGATTGAACTTGTTGGACTTGCGAATTACTATTAAAGGATATGTCTGAACGACGAGAAAAAATCAGGCCTCTGACGCAAGCCGAACTTGAGGAAATTGCAAATAACTTGTTTCTTGAATCAGATGATGACAGCGTCCAGGAGAGTGGGAGTGAAACTAAAGATGCTGTGAAGTTTGAAGATTCTGAGGACAGCGGAAGTGAATATGAACCTTCAGAGGATGATAACGAAGATGAATATAGTCCTTCCAGGGCAAAAAGCAAAGACTATACATAAAGAATCGAATTGCAGGAGACATATGGGTGATCAGTTACTGGTAGATGATTTGTTGCTTGGATCATCCAGAAGTACGCTCCAACGCTCACTCAAAAACTTCCGGAAAGCCAGAAATTATTGAGACTTACAATCAGACAAAAGGGGCAGTGGATACATTAGAACAAATGTGCTCAAATATGAGTACCTCTAGGAAAACTAAAAGATGGCCTCTATGCCTTTTCTTTGGCATACTAAATATTGCTTGCATAAATAGCCTTATTTTGTACAATACTCATAGAATAAAATGCCGACAAAAATCGATTTCCCGAAAGGCATATATGATGGAGTTGTATAAGCTAATAGTGACGCCATGGCTACAAGAACGAGTGAAAGTACCCACTTTACAACGCTCACTCCGTGAAAGTATTAGTCAGCTTCTAAAAGAGACAGTAACAGAAAACAGGGAGACAGTTCTGAAAGAGAATAATACAGTGCCTAAAATGTCCAAGAGAACCACTTGTGCGAGTTGCCCATCACAAAAGAGACGTATGACTACACACTTTTGCTCAAAATGTAATAAACCATTTTGTAATGAACACCGCGGGGAAATTTGTAAATCATGTACTTAAATGATGTTTTAAAGTCTTTATGTTCAATAAATAATGCATCTGTTAATTGAAGATTATTTGGGTATGAAAAAAAATATTATCGTAAAATTTACGAATGCTTAGTCTTAAGTGGTGTTAGAAATATGCTTAGCTATCTAGGGTTAAATAAGATTAGCTTATTTTGTGATATATATCATGTAAGTTTAAAACAATTATGCAATATTACTACTCAGTATGGTCATCTTCTTTGATTTTCTCTATTTCTTTTTTAAAAATCATACACATAGTATCAAATATACAATCTATGTTGTATACTCCTTTTCTTTTAATTGAATATTTTTAATAATTTTGAGTAATATTGTTAGGACGAATAATTCTGGGTAATTTTGTATTTTTATTGTGCTTCAACAGAAGCATTAGTTAAACTTTGTATTAGATACGCTAGGTTAATTTTATATTTTAATCAATTTTCCATACAACTAATTAAATCTGTTGGGAAATAAAGATATATATTATTATTATATGGATTAATCCTTTGAATCACTTCAGTAAACCCAAGTTACAACCTACCATGTTAGAATTTACGAATAATTACGTTAGAATACTTAATAAAACAAACTAATATAAAATTCATAGGTGTATATTCGCCTGCTATCAAGATGAAATTATCAAAATTGATTTTGACGGATCGAACTGCGGCTGCGGCTTGGGCTGCTAGACGTAAATGGGCTTTGAAGGAGTCTAACTTTTACACGACATCGAACCTATTTATAAGGTTAAAATTTTATCAAAAAGAACTCCTTTAAAGCGCTTAGGCGCTTAGAATATAGACATCGTACGATGGAAAATAAAAAAGGATGCTGTAGGTTATTGAACGCTATTCGAAATCCTATTATTTAAAATAGGAATTTTGGGGAGTCTAATGGAGTATTCGCGGCTTTAGACGTACTTGTATTCCGAGGCGTGTTCCTTGCTTCATATTTTCACCTTTATATACGGTATATAAATATATAGGTATATAAAAGTATACCTATATAGGTATACCGTTCTTTAATTTTTTTACTAGACGGCAAGTCAATCGGTCGATTTCGTATTATGTCTAGGGAGGGGACGTGGACGGTACGCCCTGCTTCAGGTTGTCCAGTGTCGATAATTAGCGGCGCTACGATAGATACGTTCTACACGTGAGGTAGTGTACATCGTATTTGTAACGGGGAAAATCTTTTACGTGGGAAGTGATGTTGATGGGTTTACTGTTAAAAGATGATCAAGGTATTTAAAGAAAAAATATCTTGGCCATATTTAACAGCAATCTTCTTTGCATTATTTTTATAATTGGTTTTGCATTAAAAAAAAGTGCCTTCTAATAAAACGTTTAAAAATAAATAGATTCTCTTAAAATAATTAACAATAAAATACAAACTTTAAATGTTTTAAAATTTAAAAAATATCCCCTTGAATAAGAAAAAGAAACTAAAGAAAATTTTCGAAAATGCCTCCGTCTTGCGCCAAATAATAACCCAACCTGTTGTAAAATTCTGAACGAACGTTGGTCAGCATAAGAGGGCTAATAGTTTGAAATAAATTTTCAATATTAGCCCTCAGTTGATTTAAATTATTAGCTCTTTCATGAGGATGCCCGTATAACTTTGATTTAATATACCCCCATAAAAAAATCATTAGGGGCCAAGTCTGGCGATCTTGGTGGCCATTGAATTACGCCTCTCGTAGATATAATTCTTTGGGGGAATATCGTATTCAAATAGTCAATGACTATTCTTGAGTTATGGGCCGGATACCCATCGTGCTGGAACCAATGTTGTTAAAATTGGGGTTAATGTTTGCCAATGCAGGAACAATTTGGTTTTGAAGAAGATTCAAATACGTCTCCCCATTAAAATTTCCATCAATAAAGAATGGTCCAATAATATCATTCCCATAAATACCAGCCCAAACATTCAATTTTTCGGGATATTGTGTCCTTGTATTTAACAGGCGATACTGATTTTCAATAGCCCAATACCGTAGAATTGATGGATTGTGTCTACCATGTAACGGAAACGTGGATTCATCGGTGAACACGATGTTATAAATAAAATTGTCATCCGCATTTGCACGCTCCATTACCGTGTTACAAAATTCCATTCTACGGTACTGGTCTTCATCGAAAATTTCTTGATGGGCTTCGTATTTATAGGAATGATATTTATTTTTCTTTAAAATTTTGTGAATTTTACCCACACTAAAACCAGTCTCCTCGGAAATTTTTGGGATAGAAATATTTGAATCTTCTTCTACCATTGCACACACCATTAATTCTTGCATTTCAGCATCCTCGTTAATTCTAGGTGTCTTTTGGCATTTACAACCTAAAATGCATCCCGTTGACTTGAACTTTTTGACTACTGCCGATATTGTGTTCAAGGCAAAGATCGGACGATTTACATATTTGACTGAGAAAAGGTCCCTTATTGCACGTAATGAATGTCCTTGAAGAGACCATGATATCAAATAAATTTTTTCCTCAAGTGAGTACGTCAGAATTACTAAGTTTTGAATTAAAAGAATCTATTTAAAATTACACGTATTACTACGAAGTTCACTCGTCTAAATGCCAAACACGTATGCGACGGTAAATGTGAAATCTAAGTCGTCGATCATCACGGCGTACGGCCGGACTCCCCACCTGAGCGGTGGCTAATTTTCCCAGAAGGACCGAACGGTGGAACCTATGTACAGTTTTAAAAAGTTGACAATCAGATGAAAATATTGCTGTAGTGAGAGAAAGTGTACGGAAATATGTAAACACATCAATTCGACGTCATGCACAACAAACGAATCTGTCAGAGAATTGAAGAGTCATCATGTATCGAATGTTAAAGGAAGATCTGTATCTGTCAGCATACAAAATTCAGTTGACACAACAACTAAAAGTTACATACCATTTACAACATCATACAGTTGTTAATTGGGTGTTAGAAAAGAAAGAATGTGATGATGTGATTATC
Source organism: Rosalia funebris (assembly GCA_037954035.1). Classification (NCBI taxonomy): domain Eukaryota; kingdom Metazoa; phylum Arthropoda; class Insecta; order Coleoptera; family Cerambycidae; genus Rosalia; species Rosalia funebris. The sequence goes on from JAZFAV010000004.1 coordinate 12,043,226, forward strand.
ACAGTAAATGTAGAACGCTATCGTGACATTAAATAAGTTGATGATTTTGATTTCAACAACATATGGTTTTAACAAAACGGTGCAACGTGCTATACAGCACGTACAACAGTAACTCTGCTGCATACCAAATTTCCCTAATCATGTTGTCTCGCGGAATTCTGACACCAACTGGCCTGCAAGATCATGGGATCTAACATCACTGGACTTTTTTCTTTGGGGTTATATCAAGGGAAAAGTGTATATTATTAGTTTTATTCACAAATCATATACTATAGTTCCAAGTGAGCCGCCCTTATATTTTTAAATAATTTTTTCCTTATATAACTAATGTAACCTATATGAAAATACTAATGTCAAAATTTATATGGAGAACTATGAACATAAAAGATCAATTTGATTTAATTTTGTATTATTTTTCTTTTTTGTATTTAAATACGGTCATAGGTGGTTACAAACTACTGAAAATTAACCTACTTACATTTATACTATTTTCAAAACTAATCTTGTAGAGAAATATAATTTAACAATACTTTTTTCTATGAAGAATTGTACATAAGTCCTAGGTATGTTATAGTCTGCGTATGGAGAATGAAGTTTGAACTTATTTTTAGTACAAAAAAGTACAAGTGAATTTGAAACAAAAAGTTGATAGTGATCTCTTAAGAGTTGAAGACGCAAGAGGGCTTTAAGTTAGCAATCAGTAATTTTTAGTTACACAATTTGGAATAATATTTGTTTCATTCTTATCTTACAAAATAAAGCATATATTGACTGTAAAGCGATCTGGAACACCCTGTGTATTACGACTCATTCTATCACGCATAATTCTTTAAATATACGAGTTGTCCAAAAAGTTCGTTCGGTTTTTTCATAAATATTTATTATTAACATTATAAAGGGTGGTCCAATTATAATGCTCGATATTAATTGTGAGTCACACCTTAACGTCAAGTTTTTTGCCCAACTTAATTTGATATTTCTTTGTTTCAGTGTTTGACAAATTCAACCATGGAGAGGTACACAATTGAGCAGCGCTTTAAGATTGTTGAAGCCTTTTACGAAAATGGGCGTTCAAATCAAAATGCATTTCGTGCACTTCGTGACTATTTTGGTCAGCATAATCGACCAAATGTGTCCACAATCGGGAGAATTGTGCGCAAATTTCAGCAAACCAGGTCTATAGGAAATGTAAAAACACCTGTGTATGCTCGCCGAGTTCGTTCTGCGGAAAACATTGCTGTTGTTCGCGATAGTGTAGCTGAAGAGCCGTCAACCTCGACTCGTCGTCGTGCCCAACAATTGAACATCTCACGAACATTACTGATGCGAATTTTGAATAAAGATTTGAATTTACACGCTTACAAGGTTCAATTGACTCAAAAGTTGAAGTCTACTGACCATTTCAAGCGTCGTCAATACGCCGAATGGTTGGTTGAACAGACAGAACCGAATGGTGACTTTACAAAGAAAATCATCTTCAGCGACGAGGCACACTTTCACCTCAGTGGATTCATTAACAAGCAGTATTGCCGCATTTGGACAAATTATAATCCACGAGTGATTGATGAAAAGCCAATGCATCCACAAAGAGTGACTGTTTGGTGCGGTTTATGGGCTGGCGGCGTCATCGGGCCGTACTTCTTCGAAAATGAGGTCGGCCAAGCAGTTACCGTGAATGGTGTTCGCTATCGCGAGATGATAACGGACTTCTTGTGGCCAGAAATTGAAGATATGGACCTGGACGATATGTAGTTCCAATAGGTTGGTACCACTTGCCACACAGCCAACGAAACAATGGCACTTTTGCGCGAGAAATTCAATGGCCGTGTTATCTCACGTCGTGGCATGTTAAATGGCCGCCACGATGATGTCATTTGACACCGTTGGACTTCTTTCTTTGGGGATATTTAAAAGAAAAAGTGTACGTCAATAAGCCAAGAACAATTCAAGAGGTAAAGGATGAGATTATTCGGCACATTAACGACATTGAACCTCAATTATGTCTCAGAGTCATTGAAAATATGTACCATCGGATAGAGGTATGCCACCGAAGCCGTGGCGAGCATTTGGCCGATATTTTGTTTCACACATAATTGTCATAGATCCTTCTATCATAATAAAAAATATTAAGATAATTTTCTGAAAACTTTTTTTGTTTTATTTACAATTAACATCGTGCGTTTTGGTTAGACCACCCTTTAGTTATTACAAATTGTTTTAATCAATAATGTACATTCCTAAATTTTCAATAACATTCTCCCATCTCTCAGTAAGATTCATAACACCATTTTCATAAAAACTTTGCTCGCAAAGAAAAACCTTTTTAAATGATTTCTGACTTCCTCGTGATTGGCAAATGTTGAGTTTCGTAAACTGTTATCCATGGAGCAGAATAGTCGAAAATCTGAAGGCCCGAGGTCTGAAGAATACTGTGGATGTGATAAGGCATCCCACTCTAACTCCAACAATTTTCTCCGGGCCTGCAGAGAAGTGTGAGGTCGAGCATTATCGTGATGGAAGACAACTTTCTTACGATTTACAAGTCCTGGACGTTTTTCCTGCATGGCTCGGCTCAATTTTTGTAGTTGTTCACAGTAAACGTCTGATTTTATTGTTTTATTCCTCGAAAGTAGCTCAAAATGAATTATTTCACTGAAATACCACCAGATGGACAACAAAACTTTCTTAGGGTGAAGCACTGCCTTTGGTGTGGATTGAGAAGATTCACCGGACTTTCCGCACGATCTATTTCGAGCGACGTTGTCGTAAATGATACACTTTTCACCTCCAATAAGCATACTTATCAAAATGGGATCGCTACGTTGACGAATCCTTAGCATATCGCAGGTGTTCATGTGATCTATTAAATTGGATTCGCTGAGTTGGTGAGGAACCCAAACATCGAGTCTACTGACAAGCCCAAGTTGTTTAAAGTGATTCTGTACACTATATTTTGACGTCCCGATTTTTTCTGCAACTCACCTACGGTTTGTCATGAATTGGCCTCAACTAATGCTCATAAATGCTTCTTTACCACTATAATGCTCATAAACCACTTCTTTAGGTCGGCCTGGCATTGGAGCGTCCGTGAGGAAAAGTCGCCAGATCGAAATTTCTTGAACCACTTTTGACACGTCCGATCTTGAATTACATTTTTGCCGTACAAATAACACAACTTGTGGCAAGTTTTAGCGGCTCTTTTGCCTTTTTTTAAATAAATATTATCATGTGCCTAAAATTATCGGTTTCATTCGTTTTCAATTAAGCTCACACACAACAATAATAAAACAACTTCACGAGTATAACGGCAGTAAACAACAGTTAAACAACAGGGTTAAATAGGAAGAAAGGCCTCAGGGCTGCAGCTGTATGCATGGCATCATAGGCCGTGACGTAAGTGGTTAACTAGGAAAAACAAAACGAGTTTTTGGACAACCTAATATGTTGACCTATTATTCCTACGTTACTGAATCAAAACCACACATCGATGTCTATTAATACTACATCTTATAGTTCCTCGAGTAGTACGTGAGAGTTGTGACAACTCTTCGAAACGATAACCTTACAAGGGACTACCCTCCTTATTTCCGCGGAACGCACAACAGTGAAAGGAGAAATGTCCACAATTTCGCAAGCCCATCTCGTAAGCTTAACATTCCCCATGATGCGCGGAGTTCATGGTAATAAGTGAAAGTGAAAGATTCATCCCCACCGGACCTGCAGAACATTAAAGTTACATCATTTACGGCCTTACAGCAGCCATCACTTGCAGAAGTTAAACACTAAATAAGATGAATAGAGACACAAATTACCCTAGTACGCCACGCGTAAAGACCAGATAACAAAGAAATGTTCAGAGGAAAGTCTGTCATGCGAATGACGTGATTTGATCGAAAAATAATTATATTAAAGGAAAATAATTTTTAAAGGCAGTGCCTGCAAGCGTTAATTTCGCAACTTTGAAGATTTATTAACGTAAGAGGCGTGGAAGGAGGAAAATGAGTTTGATTTTCTTTTCGCTGAAAGTCACAATTTCTTATATTTCACACTGAAGTTTAAATCAATACACTAATAAAACAATTTATTATTAATAGTAAACCACGTTTGTGACAAATAAATGTCAATTTCATATAGGCCTAGGAAAGAAGGATAAATTGAACGGGGATAAATTATTTTATTCTCCGATAGTTGAATTTTGAAGTTGTTGCCTTGAACTTGTAATTCGAAAAAGCTTTTTAGTTTCATGAGAATGTTGACAGTTTTTCATTGAAACTCAGATAGCTATCGTGTTCAGGATGTCGATTTAGGTTATGTTCAATATAATTTATTTAAATTTTGAGACGACATATTTTAGATAAAACTCCCTTACTGTAAGTTCGTCGGTTTTCTTTCACAAAAAAACCTGTTCGTCTAGATGTAGAAAGGACCGATAAATTTAACAGTGTCCTCGGATTTGCCATAAATAGAAAGGTTTTCTAGATAGACATGACTTTCGCAAATGTTGCTTTGGTTTACAGTGCGAGAAACTTTTTTGATTTTCCGAGAAATTCCATAATTTTTCATTAAAATTGAGATTTCTGTCATGTTCATGATGCCGATTTATGTTGTATTCAACATAATTTGCATCCATTTTAAAACGAAATGTTTCAGACAAAATTCCGTTACTATATATCATTATAATCCATCGATATTATTCCATAAAAGTACGTTTTGAGTTAAAAGTGAGATTGCTATCGTCTTTAGGAGATAGATTTACGTTGTCTTCAGCGTAGCTTGGTAATGACACCAACTTGGTAGGCGAAATGCACGTCAAGAAACGTATCATTTTTCGGTATTCATGGAAAACTGATCTCCTGTCTTTCAAACATTTAATATCAAAAATTGCCTTTGTCAATTCGTCAGATTTTTGAAGCTATTGTATAATCAGTTGAAGGGTAAATCATTGTTTTTGTAACTTCGTCTCAAATTTATACTACTCTCTTTGAAACAATTCCCCTCAATACTTAATAAATGTATCAAAACGTCAAAAACAAAATTTCTTTATCAAAAATACTCCAAACCTTTCGGCATGTGAAGAAAAATGTTTCACATAGAGATACAGATAGATACACTTACGCTCAGTGGTGGGGATCACGGTTGAAACTCGACCCAAGCATACAATAACATCCCCAACATTAGGCTCAACTCACCCTCGGCAATAATACGAACACCGCTTAATTTTTTTTATTTTGTTATACTACTCCATTATTTTGTATGCGTGAATATGGCTAGCAGCTAAACTATTTGAATGTACGTTGTGTATTTGTAAGTTAAAGTAATAAAAATATTCTGCAATAATCTTTACTAATTGACCTGAATCACTTGTGAAGTGCCGTCCTTATGATAGCACAACTATGATCTATATGGCTCTAGGGAGACCCTCAGTTTCACATGTCTGATCTAGATTGTATAATGTCAAAATAAATCCGAGATAACTATTGTAATACAATGTTTTTTTATTTTAATGGCTATCAACTTACTATGCATTCTTTTTATAATGATCCAAAATTCTTTATTCGCTAATAGTTTCGATAACTTTGTATTTGACCATGTCTATATAGTTGTAGCAAATTGTTGCAAAACCATATGTTGACATAGAAGCAACCCCAGTAGTATAGCAAAGGGGCTATCAGACCACCCTCGGATTTGTCCGCGGACATTTGATGTGGATTGCATGTGGTCATTGTTGATCTGAAGAACTCTTGGCGCAGGTATAAAACAGGTCTGTACAGGTATAAAACAGGTGTGTATCGGTTTAAAACAGGTATGGTAACCTGTTTAATGACGTCATGTTTTTTTCCTAATACCACCGTACCTGTTTTAAACCGATACACACCTGTTTTATACCTGTACAGACCTGTTTTATACCTGCGCCAAGAGTTCTTCAGCAACAATGACCACATGCCATCCGCATCAAATGTCCGCGGACAAATCCAAAGGTGGTCTGATAGCCCCTTTGCTCTACTACTAACCCCGTTATTCATCAGATTCTAGTTCCATAAAAAAACAAGAGACCAGTTTTTACTAACATATAAATATTACTCGTTTCTCGACGCGCGTTTCACTAACCAAGTTGGCATTATCGGGTGATGATTAATACTTTCAATTCGTTAGATAATTAAAACCAGTTTGAATTGTCATCCGATAATTCCAAGTTGGTTGGCTAAAGGTGCGCCGAGAACAGTGGCGGTTTTATTGTAGGTGCATTTGTGCAGTGCGTTCCCTTAAAAATTCCTAAAAATACCTATTAGGTGTTTACTATACATTACATTATCATTATACATAGAATGTTCCGATATCTAACAGTCTCGCTTACAGCTTGTTAGATGTCGCGAGAGTCGCCAGCCCTAGAAGTTATCAGATTTATCTATGGGATGTTAAATCTGCAACTCTAAATACATAGCGCGTTCAGCTTTCATCTAGCACACATCAGAGGACCGTTTAACCATATGTTAGAAAGAGAGGACTCAGGCGCGTGAAACAGGAGATTCCTATACGCATGTATATGAGATTTGCGTGTATTGCACGTTATATATTCGGTGAACTTTAAAATATGTATTTTTGACACTGCGGGAAATGATTACAATACAAAAAAATCAGGCTCAAATGTTATTGGATTATTTAAATAACGATAACTTTAAATACTGGCTTGCGTGTTTCGCCAAGGTCGTGCCTCATTATGAAATCCTTTTTAAAGGGTATTAGTCTCAATCATTGGATGCTGTTAAGATGAGCAGTTATTTGAATAATTTTAGAGACGCAATTATAAACATCCGGACAACTAATTCGTCAAATTCGTCTGAAAAAAAACAATACTATCTCATAATGACGTATCATTTGCTGCACAAACTAAAAAAGTGTCTGATATATTAATTACCCAAACTAAAAACAGATTTGGGTTTAGAGAACACCTGTTAGCGTCCAAACTATATTCCCCAATGAATTTAGTGACTATGAGAAGCAATTCCCCATTCAAGACTTTGACAATGTAATGAAAACTTATGGACTTTTGGACAAAGTTAAATTGAAAAGTGAATTAAGGGTTATATACAGCAAGGAACACTTTCGTGAAGCAGCAAGTTGCTTAGCAATTTTGCAATTATTTATAGATCGAAACCTGACGGACGGTTTTAGTGATACTGTTTTATTATTAAAATTAATTTGTACCATACCCATGACAAGTGTTAAGAGTGAACGCTGTTTTTCGACGCTTAAACGAATTACAAACTTTTTGAGAAATACAATGAGGTAAGACAGACTAAAATTCACTTTGCATGATAAGTATGGCGAAAGTACTAATTGCAGCGATTCCAGATTATTAAAATCTGATTTTAATGATCTTATAATTGACGTTTTTACGAATTCTAAAAACAGACGATTGGATTTTCTATATAAATAACCTCAAGCTTGGACATAGGTAAGTTTATTTTAATTTTTCGTTTGTTATTATTTTATCGATTGCACCCCCAGACAAAAATTACACCGGCGACCACTGGTCGAGAAAAATGTAATTTTCGATGTTCGTAGAAAAGTGGTCTCCTATTTTTTCTCCTTTCTACTGCGTCGAAAGTGTCCTTTTCCAGTATTACCTCCTTATTAAAATCTTATTAGAATCATTAACTTAGTATATATATATATATATATATATATATATATATATATATATATATATATATATATATATATATATATATATATATATATTATTATTAGAAATTGAATCACTGTTACATGACTGTTTTTCGTAAAGAAATTCCCACATATACCCACAAGAAATGATAAATTACTTTAAAAAATGAATAAAACATAATAAAGTGTTCAAGGAAAGGAAAGTTCTCTTGGTTCTATTAAAAGTATGTCGTACTTTCAAAGATAGATCAAGTGAAATAAGAGATATCTAGATTATCAAGAAATTTAGATAGATTTGTCTGAATTATACTATTTTGGTGCATCAATCCAAGCTCTACCTAGCAAAGTGGCATAAAGATATATATAAGGAATATAAGAAATGATAATATAATTAGTTATAGTAATTTTGGTATCATTTAGATAGAGGTACTATATTTTGGCTTGCGTCGAAATGAAATTAAATATGTTAAAGCGAACTATTTCCATGAAGCGTATATGGCATTATTGGAACTACTGATATGGCATGAAAATACTGATATCGTATGCAAATCCGTATCTCGCCCGAGCTCTTTTACATTATGTGATATTGAAGGCCCGCAGACCGCGGGCTGTATAGATGGAATCCAGTTGCGAATATGCACCAGTCTATTCAAATTCAGGTACTGAATTGGGTTATTGTTTTCGAATAGTAGCATATAGTTTCGCGTTTTCAATCAGCGGTCCGCTTTTGACTAATACTAGCATAAAAGAAATTCATTTTTGCCATTCGAAATACATGATTATATTGATGTTTAATCAAATATTCCTGTGTCGGTTGTAAAAATAATTCTACAAAAAATGTAAAAAGTCGAAGAAACATGTTTTAAAATGCACAGTTCATAAACATGGTACGAATAAAGCAAAGTCACACCACTATACCATTTAAATCACTCTTCACGTTGCGAGTAAATGGCCAGCAAGTTCTACAGATTTTATCCTATTAAATTTTTCTGGGAGAAATAAAAGAAATAATTGTGACAGTGCAATGAAGCTTGATTTATATTTTCATAATGCGTATAAATTGAGAAAACGTCTATGAAATAGTAAAAGTAGTGAAAGAGGTAATAGTTTAGAAAAGAAAAATAAATATAACACAAAATTAATGAAACATATCGAAAACTATACCGCTATATAATAAATCAAAATGTTAATGCAGAAAATAAAAACTCATAATATATAATAATTACAATTATATGAGCAATAATCCCAGCAGACATTTTAAATAAATGGCGAAGTCGCCGGTGTCGCTTTAAAATGTGTAGATCTGCTTTAAATATTTTTTACTCGCATTGTTTCTATACAGTGTTATATAGTGAGTTCCTCCATTACATACAGAGGTTTTGAAAATGAATATCTAATTTTTTTTCTTAAAAACGAAATATGAGTATCACAGTTGTTCCTAACTGGATTTGTCATCTTTCGTAAAAAAAAGGATAGTTGAATTTATTATTTGTGCATTATTGAATTTCTTATCTCGCACTTTATGCGCTAATGGTGATAAGTTAGTCACACTTTCCCAAATATATGTTTATTAAAAGATACTGCAAATATTGTGAAAACACCCGTACAAATTATGTGTATTAGACCAGTTCGAACCGATTCGAAGAGCCATTGCAATTATTTTGCTTGCATTTGGGTCATATAACATCTGGTATACTACCAGATAATGCTAGTTTAGTTAAAAAGCAAACTTAATATATAACCCTGCATTTAAATACTTTCGAATACTATACCACGATATTGTAGATCACAATCTAATATAAAGTATATTATAACAATATAAGATTGAAAAAAAAGGTTTATGTAATCATACAATAATCAAATTCCAAATCGTTACTTTAAACATAGGAACGTTCAAAAGAAAAATATTTAAATAAGTATATAATGATAATATGAACAATGCATACATACTTCTAGCAAACAATTTTTAAATAAATGGCGGAGTTGTCAGTGTAATTTTAAAATATGTATCTTACAATTTTATTAGTATAACTGTTATGCACAACGATTATGGAGTAAAAAGAAATAAATTATATAAAAACATATTTAACTAAACTCCTAAAATAAAAAAATATCTATATGCATCGATATAATGGTGGTACCTTTATTTATTAATTATTTAAACCTTATTTGTCGGGATTTCTCACAATTTTCTTTTTGTTTATATAATTATAACATGTGATATAAAAAACACGGATGATACGTAGATATATGTATTTATCTGTTTACTTGGGGATTGTATATAGGTATTTAAATTTTAAAATAATTTATTAATTTTGTTACTTAATTTGTGTATTTGTGTTTACCTGACTATTGTAAGTGGTTACATAAAAATATGTATTAAACTTATTTAAATATATTTGTGTGCACATTTTGTGTATATATTTATATATGTGTGTTATTTATATATATGTTTGCGTACTATATATTCATAGTCGCTGAACCGAATAAATATACAAGCAGTATATTTATTCGGTTTCAGTGAATTACTAGTTTATTTACTTGATTGACTAAACTAATATCGCGTATTCTAGTTTAGTTTAGTAAATTATTATTTGCGAATTTATTAATCTAAATAAATAATGTATTATTATTATCATGTTATGTTATTGATCTCTCCTTTACAAGTACATTTTAATTCCTTATAATACTTGTGATATAACTAATTAATTAATTATATGCATTAAATTGTGAGAATACTGAGAGACTAATAAAACGTCATTGCAAACTTAAATGTTTTACATAAAAATAAATGACAAATACAAGGGTACTTTTAATTACTAAATATCCCCGTAACCAATTACCATAAAATTTTATATATGATGATGAGCTTCTCTTAAATACCACATTATTAACAATTTTCTAAAATATCACTACATACTATTCATTTCATCACTATTTGCCAAATAAAAAAATCACTTATCTTGCCGATAAACGGAAGAGTCTACCTGAACCTAGCCAAAAATAAGCCAAGGTTATGTTTTGAGATTTTTTATTTGGCAAATAGCGATGAAATAAATTATATGTAGTTACTTTTTCAGAGTGAATATATTTTACAGGTATCTTAGATTAAATTCATTCTGAAAATATTACGACAGCATACATTACAGCCACATTTTAGCACACTTATAAAGGAGACACATATTCATTTAAAATTAGTATGCTCATACAGATTTTAATTCACAATATAAGAAAAAATTAATGATCTCTGTTCAGAAATACAAGACTTAAATTTGCTTAAAATTAAAAATATTGTCTAATCACTAAAGAGTAATTTCAGTTACATATTATATCACTAAGACTAGACCGTCATTAGCAAATTGCAGTTTCTAGTGGCGGTCCACCATATTTAATAGACATCTAGTCCATGCTGTATCAAAGTAATAAATAAACTAATACCACGTGTAAACAATTCACAATGTTAATGTTAAATTTCTAAATATAATATAATTGATGACAACATAAAGTTATTTTGTATTAAGAACTTCATAGCTACTGAAATAGCAACTATTGGGCACGCACATACATAATATTTAGCTTCGTGGTGAGTTATTATCATTGTACCTATTTTATTGTAACTGTAGAGTGTGAATAAAGGTTTATCACGTTTTTGTTTTTCTTTCATTTTCTAAATACATGTTTTTATTAAAATACTTTTTTCTTGTTTATTACATTTCTTTGTGACATGATCCTGAAAAAATCAGTGTCAGTATGTCTTGTTGCCTTGTTCCACATACACAAAATTATTTTAGTTTACTTTACCTATTAGTGTACATTTATTTAGGGTTAAGTGTAAGAGTAACCACTGGCTAAATCTTGCGCTAATACATACCTTTTCTATTATTATTATTATTGCGCTTATATCCCCCTTATTCCGAACTTCTGTATAGTTAACATTTATTTACATGGTTTATTTTTTGTATTCAAATTCGAAATATTCAAGCACTTTCCAAAATAAATCTTTAACACAACGCAAAAAAGTAGTGTAACAAAGTTTTTTTTCACCTTCTATGTGGTAAACGTTGAATAAAATCGTAGTCACTCTTGTACGCACGACGCGGACGGTTGTACATCAAATAACGCCCATTTTTCTTTTTGTCAATGTAACTTTATGAATTTTTCACGTTGATATATTGTGTGCATTTCTTTTTTCCTCTAAGGAACATTGATATATTTTGAAATGTAAACAAAAAGAAAAATGTTGGTTGCGGTCCAAGCTTATTAAGTTTCAGAAAAAGAATATGATGCGATAGACAATAAAATACGACACGCCATATTTTACAAAAAAAGAACACTTCCTTATCGAGAAAATTTGTAAAACAGATTGCAAAATAGGTCAACAATTTTACCGAAATCCTTGCAGATAATTCAGTTAATATGGGCCCTATGAAGAAGAGTTACATAAAATATTTCAGAAACCCAGCTGAATTTAAAAAAACAGATTTAATTAGTTTGAGGATTCTCTAAAATACGCATATATACCTTGTTTAACTAAGCAAAATACCTTTGTAATATTTGATAGTGTTCTATTTTACACTCGAACAGTTTTATGAATTCAACTACGTCTTATTTTTCGAAATTCTGGTGGAGGCGCCAATTACAATGATAATAGCCTATTGTATAATGATAATAATTAATAACAAGAGCGAGTAAAATAACTAAATCCATTACTTGTTAATATACTTTAATGAGAAATAAAGAAGCCAACGTTAAATAAACGAAGAATATATATAATTAAGAAAGTAGAATAAACGCTTTATATGATTTTCAATTTGATATTGCGGAATTTTTATCTATGTATATGAAACCTAATTTTCTACATCAGATGATAATGAATTCATTTTACAATGCAATATTTGCCTTTACGTGGAAAATTTGGGTTGAAGATGTAGTTCAGTGAGGCTCAAATTTTCCATGAAATAACAATTGATTTTCACTTGCTGTTTTCCTGAAAGTCAATAACCTGAAAAAAAGCCATGTACATTTTGATACATACTTGAATAGATCATGGAAGATCTGATATACTGCTGAAAATGACCCGTTTTCAAATCCAATTCAAAATGTGTCATGTAATCAAAATTTTAGCATAGAAGACGTTTTTCAAATTTCAGACAATGGCCATTTGATGTTGACCATAAAGAGAATGTCAAATAACTTATTAAAACTACAAAAAACAACGTGTTTCAGTATAGGCTTTACTTATTGTTGTTTGAACTTGCGATTTGCCAAAGAATGAGATAAATTTCAGTTCTTGTTTGAAATATCAATAATTTTCTTTAGATTTCTTAAGGTTTTAAATAGGAAATTCTGCTTATTAAATATTAGAATTAAGCCTCCAAAAATATAACATACTTTCGCTATTGTTATCACTTACCATAAGTTTGTAGAGTATATATTGATATCCACATAATATTGAGAAGATTCTAAGCCACGAATATTCCTTCCACTTTAAACCAGTATCATTATAATGCATCTCTATATGTAATATTTAGATGTCGTAATTTTAAGAAAAAATGGAAATTATTCACCGTACATGACTGATAGTCGCCTAGAAGCAGTTTTTGTATACCTAATAAATACATCGGGATACTAAGTGGTAACTTTTTCCCATTTATTTTTATTTTAACCATAATTAAAGAAAAAATTTATAGAATATTTCTCATAATTTTTATTTAGAACTAAATATTACTAGGGTCAAAAAGCCTAGTAATATTTAGTTATTTGTAAAAATACCTAAATACAAGTTTACTTGAAAAAATTAAATACTAAAATTGTATACTTTTTCCACAAATTTGAATACTGGCTATGTTGCAAAATTTGTATTTTCATCTTTATGATACAATATTTTTCGATGAAATAAAATCTATTATGTATTTTAAAATTATCATACTTTTTACAAGTCTTCAGTAAGTCATCTTTCAGTAAGCGATCTTTTGCTAAAAAAAGGTAACTTTTTTAACAAAAAATATTCAACTTTGTTGATTGTTCAACTAATAGAGAACTGATCAGACTATTGATAAATCAATAAACACTTATATGAATAGATTATGAGAGTATGTACGCGAGAAGTAATAAACACTGTATATTTAAATATAATATAAATGCAGTGAACTGAAATAAATTATGTAAATGAAATACGAAGGATTTCAATAAGAATTCCTGGAACAGGTCTATTACTCATTTTAGTTCTTCGCGCTTAGGTGGTTGACCTTCAGTTATTTTAACCACAAGATTTAGCATCCTCCACCCGTTTTTAAAATATGAGGATGCATAGAGTGACACATCTTTGAAAGGTTACATTGAGATGAATACAACGCATACTTATACAGATACGATTTTCTTTTAATTAAAGTAAAAATGAGGTTAACATTTTAAGAAATTTACATCCTTCCAGATGAAGATAACTAAAGGTCATTACCCTCTAAGTGTCGGCCACTGAAATTAAAAATCGATCTGTTTTAGTAACTTTTATCGAAAACCTTTTTAACCGAGTTACAGAATTTATTACTGCTAAGATTTCCACCTTGTATATTAAAAATATAACGTGGCAATAACTATAAAAATAAACTGGGAAAATAAGATGAAGAGGCATCAACAAAAAGTAAGAAATAACAGTAAATTGAGAAAAGCAATTTTTATACTGACTGTGAGGACTCCTCATGCCTAAAATTTAATATTGCCATCCATTAAGACGACATTATTTCCAAGGCACCTCTTCCACGTCTTTCTTTATCACCGAACATTCATATTACCCTATAAAATTCTTTCGTGTCGCTAAACAGTACACGAGATAATTCATAAAACTTAAAACCCAGGACTTCGAGTAGGTCGTTTGTCAAACTAATTTCTAACTAGCTCAGGAAGGCCATAATTTAGGGAACAGAATAATAAAAATTGTAATAAAATTCCTTTTATAAAACACTGGAACTACAGGGAAACTGCAATTTGCATATAACCCTAGACCGAACCGCGGCGATGTCAAATATTAAGTTAATGGCACGTTACTTGTCACAGGCTGCACCGCGAAATGATTGTCATCGAAGACACGTGAAATATAACTAGAAACACTTTTATTACGGGTATGTGTTCGGTGAAAACTCGGTCAGAGAATGGAAGAGAGAAACAATGCCTGGAAATTCAGTTAGCCATTTAAAATTGAGGTAGCGTCAAATTGTATTCGTCCAAATGGAATGTTTTACTCGAGAGATAAAAGCAAACAGGGATGCGTTATTACAACATATTTTTGTTACAAACATGGAGTGGTTTAAAAAATAACATTAATGTTTTTCTGTAGCAAGTTTCTTCATTTCTGCTGTTTTCACTTTGATGGATAAAGGGATAACGACCAACCAGCAATAAGGAAACCTGTAATATTAGGATTATTTGGAGTACTCGATACGTTCAGGGAGTTTAGTTAAATGAATTCGTTTCAATAAGTATATACAGAAGTGGGTAAATATATCAGAATATCTAATATCTAGTTAAACTATTTCTAAGTTGATTTAAAGAAGAACCGTAACAAAATATTTATTAAATCAACTGCCCTAATTTTCTAAATGTAACGTCCCTTGCAGTTTTTTTAATAGATGCCTTTATAGATTTAATAGGCTTTTCAGTAATTACAATGATATACAATTCAGTGGATATGTGACTTACGATTTCTTAATATTAACTAAAATAGTAACACAAGGAGTATTAAATAGTTATTAATTTAATACATAATGAAATCAACAAATCAACAAAAACAGGAGTTCAACCAGTTTTCCTGGAACACTGAAAGATTACACGTTTCTTGACGTGCGTTTCATCAACGAAGTTGACATTATCGGGAGACAATCTCAACTTCAAACTAGTTTTAAGTATCTCCCGATGATGTCTACTTGATTGTAGAAACACGCATCGAGAACCGTATAATCCTTCGTTGTTCGTGTAAATCTGGTCTCTTGTACTTTTATTGTATTATGACATTTGTGTGTTGTTTATATCTTAATTTGTCTTCATTTGGTTTTCCAATAAGAAATCCTCATGGTTTTTGTAAAATTTATTTAGCAAATGACACAGCGTATTATTAGCTTTTATACTCATTAATATCGGTTATCTCTTAAGAGTTTCATATTAATATTTCTCCATAATCATGGATGAACTAACATGATTAATGATAGTTGGTTTTAGAAGTAAGCAGATATAGAATATTTTATTGCAACATTTTCTGATAAAACTTCCCCTGTTTAAAAATCAACAGTTTCAATGGTTCTGCACAAAAGTTTAACGAAACGAGAGCTGTAAAGAATGAGCCAAAATTCGGGTCGAAATGAATACACGAAGAAAATGTATTCGAGGTACTTCTTAATTTGCAAGACAAATCAAAGGCTTCTGTATTAAGGCTGGCCTTATAATATCATGATATTATAAAAATATTTAGGAAGAAGAATTTTATCCTACACTAAATTTCAACCATGTGAACGAGATTTAAACCACGAATAAAATAAAGATTATTCTAATACAAGAATTCTAGTATATGTGCTATCAGCAAGTGATTTCATATTGTATTGTTAGTTTTGGTTCGTGTATTATTTTGAATCATGAGCATTTACTGCCGTTTATTCAAAGATTTAATGCAAATAATTACATCAAATCGGCCTACTTCAAATTTGGAAATAAAGAATTATAACTCCCACATGGTTTTCTGAAAAAGGTGGGGAATCAAGCATGCTGAATTAGACGTATGGGATTCCATAAATTTGAAAATAAAGTCATACTTAATTTACGCCAAAAAAATAGAACACATAGCGAGGAATACTGAGCGGCACTTTAAAGGTTCATTGCTTCAGGAGCAGAATTTTTGAAGTAGGATATATCCTGTAGAATAGTATTAACCTCTCATTGAAGGAGTAATAACAATTATTAATATAGTGAGTACACAATCTCTATGTAAATATTGTCACAGCAATAGAAATGCTTTGTAAATAAATTATTTCAATTTGGTAGGACTAAATTACATATTGATAATTCTCTAGAATATAAATATACATTGTAAAATATTAATTGCAATGTTAAATGGGTAAATTACAATGTTTATTAAACAGCCAAAGTGAATCATGAACAAAATATTTGACTTAATTGTTAATAACAAACCAGGGCAATAATTAAAGTTGTCTAAAAGAAATATATATTGGGAGAATAATCAGCTGTTCAGCACTTTCTTTACCGATAGTACCGTGATGTAAACATATTTTTATATTGTACTTTTTGAATTATTAAAAGTATAATATTAAAATATTACTACTCCAGGATCTATTAGAGAAGGAGGTGTGTTTCTAGATACTTGGTTGCTCACCGAATGTGTAAATTTAAATAATTACCGGCCATATTAGGCCTTAATGTTTCTTTGTTTGTTTGGATTTCCTTTACTAATTATTCCCTAATAAGCTGTTGTGTATTTTGTATGTAGATCATTGACTTTCCTTTAAAAAAAGTTAGTTTAATGCCAGGGTTGTTACAATGTCACATATGAAATTGAAGGCGGTGAACAAACCAATGTACCCACAAGAGCCAAGGCAATTTTATAGAAATGGCGAAGGTGCTAATATCAGTTTAATGTACGTGAATACTCTGCACTACCATTTGAGTTTATTCAGACATGTTTGGACTATTGTTTGGTCTTAATCCATTATCGCCACACATAACGGTAACTTATTCTTACCTTCTCACAGTGATTGAAGGTTAGAAACTGCAGTACCAGCAAAAAGAACTGAAACAAAGTCCGTTAGAACAATATATCAAAATGCTTTAAAATTACTATGCCACCGTAATATCCGTAATATCCAACTGGTCTCCTGAGATATTTTCGATATATTCTAATGAGATAAAATTTGATATACGCAGAGAAAGAAATTAATCATCCTTATATTTCAGATTTCCATGTACATAAAATAGTAAACTGAAACTGTCTTGATGATTCTTTACATTATAACAAGTTTAAAAAAGAACAGAGGGTAATTAATATTCCAGTGAGAATTCCACTTTTCCAAAGGACATAGCGGTGAGTGAGGTTCATCGCTATGTTGAACTGTTTGGCCTATAATAGTCGAGATCGACCCCTAGATAAAATTGTTGATTCCTTCCTCAAGGACTGGTTGTATATCTACCACTTTTTCATGTCAAATATGCGTTTAAGCAAAGAATTATAATACTAGTGGTAGAGAGTATGTCTCAATATTTCCTTTTCTTGAATAAAATATTTAAAAAACATACATTCACTGTGATTTTCTGATTCCATGATCTCTTGAAAATACAGATCTCTATATTTTCTTTAATACATTATTAATCGAAGGATACTGAGAGTTTTTTCAGATTATTATGAGGATTTATGGGATTAGCCATCAAAACTGTCATTAAAGTATACTGGGCCCACTAAAGATCTGGTTGTAACTAAATTCAAGACAAGAATACATTCACAAGGCTCACTTATAATGTAGAAGATCTGAAGAAAAATATTCCAATACTTAACGTTATTTTAGTAATAATTATATAGTGAATGCCTTTGAACTACTATGAAGAAACTGTAAGCTGTTACATATGTAACAAAAGCATGAACAGTAATAAAGAGATGCACAGCGCGTTATTTTATGTCATAAATAGAACAGAAAAGTGAAAGAATAGCTACCACGGTTTACTAACAATCATGTAAAGTAATAAATAGGTATCATAGACTAAAAGCTTCGATGGGTTCACACGATGAATCCTTCTTGGGTTCCTGATAGATTTAGTACTGATATCATCAGTCTAAGGAGTGTCCTTAGAAAGTCACCTGTAATAAATGGCATCAGTGTTAAATTATATAACTCGATGCAGGATATATCTGATGTAGGAGGAATGATAAAGACAATTCTTGTAAATTGAAAAAAAAAAAGAAAGTAATTAAGCTATTAGCAAATAATTAGCTTGGATCGAAAATAATCAGTTCTACTATTGGTATACAGAACTAGAGCAAAATATATATATATATATATATATATATATATATATATATATATATATATATATATATATATATATATATATATATATATATATATATATAATTATATAGTGTTACCAATAGACTGTTATATTTATTTTTAGTCGGCATTCTTAGAAAATACATAACATAAGGTTAAATAAAACAAAGAACAATTGCCATTAATAAGAAAATGCTGACTGTACATCCACCGAGTCTATATATAGGTGAATGTACAGCGGGAACGAAGTTTTAGATTAGTTTTATATTTGTATAATTAAACTATCTAATAAAGTGCTACTGAAATATTTCGGCGTTGAAGTTTATTTTTGGTGATCAAATCAGGGAAGAAAGTTAACTGGCGCAGCCGGTAGGATTGTCATCACAGGCTCGCTGACATTGTGCGAAACTGGTGGGCTTCAGATCCTTTAGAAGACAACGGTCCTACATCTCAACGTTCAACTCCGCTCAGATCGACCAGGAAAAAACCAAGTAAGTCCGAGTATTTCCTAGCACTGTCCGTACCTTTCTGTCTTCGAACAAAGTTTAAGATAGTCGCGGTACAACCCTAGTAATAATCATTGAAATAATTATCCTTTGACTAGGTATAATTTGTGATTCAGCTAGGTAGGAATTTCGTTTTATCTGACATTGATAGGACTTAATTTATTAGATTAAGAACAAATCACAAGAAACAATTTTGCAATTTTTACATTACATTACGCAACAATTTTAGTATTAATTTTCTTTTTTAATGAGTAGACCTTACCCAACTACTCCGCCCAGACAATTAAGTAGAGTTAGAGAATTAGATTTAGAACACGAACAAATCGACATGGCTCAATTAGACCTTCAAAAAGTTAAAAATCTTGTTGAATTTATTCCAAATTTTGATGGAGATGAGTTAATGTTACAGAACTTTTTTGATGCTGTAGAAAATTTATTAGAAGCCAATCCTACTAATGAACCTTTTCACATTAAAATTATGTTAAGTGCAATAAAAAATAAAATTAAAGGTAAAGCTCACATTTTACTTTCTAGTCGTCCCGATATCGTGACATGGCCACAAATGAAAAATTTATTTATTCAAAATTTTAGTGATAATAGAAATATTTTAACTTTAGAACAAGAACTTCAATATATACGATATAATCCGAAAGAAACTCTTCTAAATTTTGGTAATCGATTAATTGAATTAAAATCTAAATTAATTACTAAAATACAATTATCGAATATTTCTCCCGAAGAAAAACGTGGTCATATTAGCCTATACGAACGACAAATATTTAATAGATATAAGATGAATTTACCGGATAATTATGAGACAATTTTACGAAATAACCCAACGATTTCATCACTTGAGACTGCCATCTCGTTCATAGACGAGCAAGTAAAATATGACGAATTTAAAAGATTATCGTTAGGCTTGCAACAACGCCCCGCTCAAAAAATTCAACCTGTGTACAAATCTTTCCAAAATTATCAATCAAATCAACCTTTTCAAAATTTCCAACAAAATTATAATAAAAATTTTGGTAATCGATCCCAAAATTTTCACTCAAATCAATACTCCCAAAATTTCAATACTCAAAGGAATCCTAATCAATATAGGTCACAACAATTTCCCTCGCAACCTATACAGGTTCAGCATAAACCAATTAAGCAAAATTTCAACACAAATGCGCAAGTTTCTGGTAAACCCCAAACTTCATATAAACCTACACCAATGTCCGGTGTCTCTACTATCAAACGCCCTCAAATGCGACCTCAATCACATATTACAACTCGACCAAATTTCCGTACATTCGACCAAACCCCACAACATTTTGTCTCCGAAGAACTATATAACCACGAAGACGAGCAACCAGAGGAGAACACTGTATTTCCTCAATATGACGTTAATGAACCTATTTCTGACGAAACTACATACCAATATAACGAATGGAATCTTCATTCCGAAATTCCAGACGCCGAGATCCCCCAAGAAGAAACATTGACTGAAAATTTTCGGAATACAGTAACTGCAACAAATCAGACATAGACCATAATGCTTTTCTAGCTGCCCCACTTGCTTATATTCAAATTAACGACCCGCCAATGAAATTATTAATTGATTCTGGTTCTTCTAAATCCTTAATACGTCCTGATATCGTTGAAAAATATTTTCCCGAAACAATTTTTAAAGAAAATTCCACAATTAAAACATGCCTAGGTCAAAAACAAATCCAGTTCTGTGCAGAAATTTCTGCATTTCCGGAACTAAATTCTAATGAGAAAATAAAAATTATTCTATTCGATTTCCATAATTACTTCGACGGTTTAATAGGCTTAGACGTTATTACTAAATTTCATATTATTTGTGATTTTTCAAACCAGGTATGCTATGGAGATAATTTTCAAATTCCCCTTTATTTTCGAGACCCCCATGATACTGCTAAACGCATCACAATCAATGCTTTTGAAATTCTTCACACCATTATTCCAATTAATATCCCAACAGGAGACGTTTACATTCCTGAACAAAATTCTGGAAATCTTAAAATCCCTTCCATTGTGACAACAGCTGAAAATAACCAAGCTTTAGTCGAAATTCATAACCTCTCAAATGAAACTGAAACTATTTATCTTGAAAACCCTACTACTGCTTATCCTCTGCAGTATTTTGAAACAAAATCCGCTTTTCAATCTCCCTTACAATCTAACACAGCTCAAATTAAGCGCAGCGATATTTATAAATTTATTCGTACCGATCATCTTAATGTCGAAGAACGACAACAATTAATTTCCCTTTGTAAAAATTTCAAAGATGTGTTTTTACTTCCTAACCAATCTCTTTCATTCACAAATGATGTAAAGCATAAAATTCGCCTTTCAGATGATACCCCTATCTATACTCGTTTATATCGATTTCCGCATGTCCATAAACAAGAAATACATGACCAAATCCGTAAAATGTTAAATGAAAAAATAATTAGACCCTCTTGTAGTCCCTGGAGTAGCCCTGTATGGCTTGTACCGAAAAAACCTGATGCTAGTGGAAAGCAAAAATGGCGATTAGTCATTGACTATCGCAATTTAAACAAAAATACAATCGACGACCGTTACCCACTCCCCAATATTACAGACATTCTAGACAAACTTGGACGATGTAATTATTTCACTACTCTTGACTTAGCACAAGGCTTTCACCAAATTGAAATGGATCCAAATTCTATCGAAAAAACAGCTTTCACAGTTGAAAATGGTCACTACGAATACCTTCGTATGCCTTTTGGACTTAAAAATGCACCCGCGACATTTCAACGCGTAATGGATAACGTACTCAAAGACCTTCAGCATAAAATTTGTCTAGTCTATATGGATGACGTTATCATGTTTTCTACATCCCTTCAGGAACATATTCAAAATTTAAAATTAGTTTTTGAAGCTTTTCGAACATACTCTCTCAAAATTTCTCTTGACAAATCTGAATTCTTAAAAAAGGAAACTGCTTTCTTAGGACACGTTATTACTACAGAAGGCATTAAACCAAATCCTGACAAAATTAAAGCCATTAAGCGATTCCCCATTCCAAAAACTGCAAAAGAAATTAAATCATTTTTAGGAGTTGTTGGATACTACCGTAAATTCATTGATAATTTTGCAAAACTCACAAAACCTTTAACTAAGTGTCTAAAGAAAAATGAAAAAATTATTCACACCCCTGAATTTGTTGACTCTTTTGAAAAATGTAAGAATATACTTACCAATGAACCTTTATTAGTATACCCAGACTTTACAAAAACTTTTGAACTTACAACTGACGCAAGTAATTTCGCAATTGGAGCCGTTCTCTCCCAAGACAAAAAACCAATCGCTTACGCATCTCGAACTTTAAATCCCGCGGAAGTTAATTATAGTACAATTGAAAAAGAACTTTTGGCAATTGTTTATGCAGTAAAATATTTCAGACCCTACCTCTTTGGTCAAAAATTTATAATATATACAGATCATAAACCCCTCCAATGGCTTTTTTCATTAAAAGACCCACAGTCACGCCTTGTACGTTGGCGATTGAAATTAGAAGAATACGATTACGAAATTCGTTACAAAAAAGGTAAAACCAACTTGAACGCAGACGCACTTTCTAGAATCAAAATTGACGAAACGAATGCCCTTGACGATGAACTTTCCATGATCAATAATCCTAGTACGGAAAATCAAGACGATCTATCTGATTTTCTTGTAAACTTAGACAATCTTCCCAATATAGACTCTGAAAATAATCCAGATCCTGAACTAATACTTGACAACCTTCCAAGCCCAGACCCTGAACGTCTTGAGAATTTTCTTAATGACCTATCGGACGATACACAACACACAGCACACGAAAATCCTGTTTGTGCACCACCTATTACAGAGAAACCTGTCAACTCTTTTAATCGGCAAATTATCATTACTGAATCAAACACTCTTGCCGCACGCTTCTTACCCTCCCTAGAAAAACCTTTCAACAAAACCCGACACATTCTAACATTTCATACTAGTATATCAGATGATGAAATTTTTCTTCATCTTAAAAATTATATCAACACCACAGACAACAGTTGCCTCTATTTTCATAGCGAAGCTATAAAAGAAAAAACACTTCGTGTACTGAGAAATAAATTTAGCCCCCTTACTAAAATTGTAATCTCAAATTCCTACGTCACTGATCTATTAGAAGATCGTGAAAAGATTAAAGAAATAAAATTTTGGCATGAAACAAAAACTACACACCGAGGTATAAATGAAACGATCAAACGCATTTCAACAAAATTCTATTGGCCTAATATATCTAACGATATTAATCGTTATATAAATCTCTGCGACGTTTGTCAACGCGCAAAATATGATCGAAATCCTCAACACATTAAATTGCAACATACTCCAACACCTACTAAACCTTTGGATGTCTTACATATCGACCTTTTTCATATCCAATCAGAAATTTATCTTACTGTTTTAGACCCATTTTCTAAATACGGACAAGCGATTAAACTTCCTTCAAAAAACGCAATTGATATTGTCCAAGCTCTTATTCAATTTACTTCCTATTTAGGAACGCCTTCCCAAATTATTACCGACGCTGGCAAAGAATTCAACAATCTTCTTCTCAAAGAATATTGTCAATTGTACGGCATAGAACTTCACATAACCTCCATTAGAAACTCCAACAGTAATAGTCCTGTTGAACGTTTCCATTCCACTCTTCTTGACTCCCTTCGAACTTTAAAAATCGACCACCCTAATAAGCCATTAAGTTATCTCGTAACTTTAGCCGTTTCTTGTTATAATAACTCAGTACACTCAGTTACAAAACTGACTCCTTTCAATGTTATATTTTCCCATCTTGACAAAGACAATTCACCCACGTTAAGTGAGGCCAAAATTACTCAAGACTACATTGACTCAACGAAAAATATTGCAAAACAACTCTTTCAAACGGTACAAAGTCGTATCGAACATCAAAAAGCTCAAGTACTTTCTAGGCGCAACAAAAATTTAGATGACCCCCAACCTGTAGGTATATCATCTCAAGAATACCTAAATATAAAAACTCCACGTGACCCTAAAATAAAACCAATATTTAAACGTGTCTCAATTCATAAAGACAAAGGTCCCACTGTCGACACATCTGCCGGAACTTTTCATAAAAACAAAATAAAAAAGAAAAAACAACAAAAACCCTCCTCCTTGTTACAGGATGAAGACAATGACTCTGACATTCCTCTATCTACTCTACGCATGCGCATCACTGCAAGTAAAACCAGTCCGGAATCCTCTCCTTCCGATAATACTAGGTCCAGTTAAAATAATTTCCCACTATCACTCTTTTCTCCATGTAATTAACCTTCACGCTGTAGAAAACCAATTTCTAAACATTTTTACTAATTTAATAACAATTAAAGAAGACGCTGTAAAACATGACTCATATATCAAGTGGTTACAAGCCGAGTTTATTTTAAATAAAACATTTGATAAATTTGAAACAATTCATTCTAATAATAAAAGATTCAAACGAGGTCTAATTAATCCTGTTGGATCACTGTATAACTCCCTCTTTGGTTTAATGGATAACGATGACAGAGAGAAAATTAATGTTAATATCAAAATTTTATATGATAATCAACATTCAATCGTATCTCAAATAGAGACAAAGACAAGCATACTTAAAAATTTAATCAACAATCTTGAAGATACAATAAAAATCATAGACGCAAATAATAATCGCACTACTACAAAACTTAATAATATAATTATTCAAGAACATATACAAGATATAATTAACAATATTAATTTTCTTCAAAATTATCTTTCTAATATCGAGAACGCTCTATTGTTCGCCCACCTAAATTTAGTACATTCAAATATTATAACTACTAACGATATCAAAGAAATTTTTGTAAATCTTAAACTCTTATATAAAACGAACGAAATTCCTATGTTTCATATTCATTATTATTTAAGCCTTTTTAAAATAAAAACTTTTATAAAAAATTCAAAGCTATATATCGAAATTTTAGTACCAATTCTAAAAGAAAAAACTTATTCTTTGTTCAAACTGATCCCACTACCCTATAAAAGCCTGACAGTTCTACCTCCTAAATCCTTCCTGATACTCGGTACTGAAAATGAACATGCATGGATTGACCAAGAACTGCCGCTTCTGGATGACATTTACCTGTCTGACAACATTATGGACACTAGTAGTCACTGCATTATCGACATGATCCAACGACAGCCTAACATTGCCTGTAACGCTGTGCCAGCACGCCAAACACGAAACCTTATCCAGACACTACCTAATGGACAAATTCTGATGATTCCCACATTACCCATTGAAATAAAAGAAAAATGTACCGACCTAGAAGTTCAAATATTGAAGGAAACATCACTTATCACCCCAAATGTCAACTGCACTCTTTGGATTGACCAAGAAGAAGTCTACACATCTCCAACTTCAACTACCTATTTTCTACCAGAGCCACTTATGACATCAAATTATTCTTCATTCTCTTTAGACAACGTACCCACCACTGAATTAAAGGAACTTCACCAACAACTTCGTGATCTTAAACATATTAATCTACAAGCTCCCGATTTGGACCTAATCGATCACCCTTGGATCGTAATACTGTGTATCAGTATTTTTACAATACTACTGATAATAGGCCTCCCGTACATCTATAATCGATGCAGAACCAGAAGCCCCATCAAAATTAACTTATCAACCCACAAGGACCCTTCTCCGGCTATGCCTCCGTCTATGGTGGGAGGAATTATATAGTGTTACCAATAGACTGTTATATTTATTTTTAGTCGGCATTCTTAGAAAATACATAACATAAGGTTAAATAAAACAAAGAACAATTGCCATTAATAAGAAAATGCTGACTGTACATCCACCGAGTCTATATATAGGTGAATGTACAGCGGGAACGAAGTTTTAGATTAGTTTTATATTTGTATAATTAAACTATCTAATAAAGTGCTACTGAAATATTTCGGCGTTGAAGTTTATTTTTGGTGATCAAATCAGGGAAGAAAGTTAACTATATATATATATATATATATATATATATATATATATATATATATATATATATATATATATATATATATATATATATATATATATACATATATATATATATATATATATATATATATATATATATATATATACATATATATATATATATATATATATATATATATATATATATATATATACATACATATATATATATACACATATATATATATATATATATATATATATATATATATATATATATATATATATATATATATATATATATATATATATATATATACAGTGAAACTTCTCATAACAGATACCTCCGATAAGCGAACAAGTCTATTAGGCGGACACTATTTGGTAGTCTGGAATGAAGTATAAAGAATTTAATGAGACATAATCTATCTTGAGCGGGCTCTCTCTTGGGCGGACCTGGACACAATATTTAAGTACAGAATTTGTAAAATTCTCTCTTAAACGGACACAAAATTAAAAAAGTGTGTGTGATTCCCCGCGAGCATTAACGAATACATAACACGTCATTTTTATGATTAGTTGAGTTAGTTCGTTGATTTGTCTTGTATGTATTGTATATATCTATTTTTCATTTTTCCCATACCCGGACACCTCCCTTAGACGGACATATTTTAATAGTCCCGAAGGTGTCCGCTCAAGAGAGATTCCACTATATATATATATATATATATATATATATATATATAAATATATATATATATATATATATATATATATATATATATATATATATATATATATAGTTGATAATATAATTGAAGTTTTAAATATTAAAATATTAATCATCAACTACTAATGTTAATTTATGCAGTGAAGCATGGCATCATATGTAGTATAGTATTTCGGTGTTTATTCGAAAACTGATCTATATTCTGTTCATACATCAAAGGCCTCAACCTAATCCCAGGTTTATTTTTAGATGTTTAATGAATCAATCTTATGCGCAAGTGGAAAACCAAACCGCAAAGAAATGCGATGTAACCCACTGTGTGGCACTTTGTAGCCAACAAGTTGACACAGTCAACGATAAATCACAGTTCTGTTTGAAATAAGTACGTTATCTTAAGTTTTATAAGGACGCAAATTACCGACTGACGTTGTAAATCCTGAGTGAGTGTAGATTTCACATTTAGTGACATATAGTTTCTATCTCTTGAGTTATGTAGTTCGGAATTCGTCTCTTCAAATTAAATACGTTCCAGAACAAAAGCGGGTCAGACGTAGGACACTGTTCAGTTTGTTGCGCAGATACGTCGTAATGATATATCTATACTTCCCGTATATTAGAGGGATAATATATGTACAGTATGTCCCAAATGTAATAATATATTTCCGCTATCATGATCTATCACCGACACCGAGATACGAGTTACCCCCAATCTAGAAATTTTACTGAACTTCCCAGTCTCGTAATCGGGATTTTTTACTTGCCTAACATATAATAGATAAAAATAGAACAACCTACAATTTTTCGTTATATTCGAAGAATTTATGTACAAACCTCGCCTATGATTATATGGATTATGCAATTGCACTGATATACAATCCGCCACAAGTTACAGATGAACCAGCTAGTAGCTACCCATTCGACGGCAACCATTACGTGACTAATATCGATGACGTGTAGGACAAGTTAACACAGGTCATTGCTCGTCCAACATAAATCTCTATATCACCCGTTATGTTCAGGAAGAAATCATGAAAATGCATTAGTTATATATTTCAAAATACAAGTTAATATTATAGTATTATAAAATACCAGCTCCTAAAGATAGCAACTTTTGTTCTTTGCCATTTTTAACAAAACTGTAAGTCGCTTGTATCTCCTATTAGCGAGATCTTCCCTTTGTGGTACACAAAGCCAAAAACTTTGTTCGACAAAAAAAAAACAAATTCAATTTGTGGAAAACAATATTGTCCTTTTCTAGTAACTACTACTGTACCAGTACTACTAACTAGTACTAACTATTCTAGTAACTAGCAATTTATGTTACAACATAACATAAATGCTATAAAATATCTATTGTAGTATATTATAAAAGTATACTACAATATAAAGCACAGTGGTAGTATAATATTAAGCAACCACTAATAATATTTTGACAATAGAAAATGTAGGGTTGAAATGAATCAATTACATCTTACCTCATGACTGGTATTATATCAATTAGAGAGGTGAGAAAAAGGCGCTTTCACATTTCAACATTTACCTTGAAAAACTCACTATCTATCAAGCCACAACGAAAACAGAACAAATGTTCCAGAACACGTTGTTTACCAATCAGAGAACCCAGAAACAACAAAACAGCAAGAATATAGAGCAGAAAAATATCTATTGTAGTATATTATAATAATACACGACAATACAAAGCATAGTAGCAGTATTATATAAAATAGCTGTTCTATAAAGAAGCCAAAAAGGGCACTTTCATGCCTCAACATTTACCTAAAAAAAGGCACTTTCATCTATCAAGCCACAACGAAAACAGAACAAATATTCCAGAACACATTGTTTATCAATCATACAACCTCCATTTTCCCGGGGAAATAATTAACCCAAAAACAACTAAACAACAATAATCAGACCTACAGATCATCCTTCAAAAGTCCATAATGCAGTCAACCTTAAAATAGTCCAGTAACTTGCAGAAGCAACCAAATGAACAATCTTGAAATGCACCAGTTGGAGCCATATAATGTAACAACAGGTTCGAGAATTTTCAGTTCAGACAGCAGTTCAATTCTTTCAGGTTAGTAGTTCATAAAATAAACAATAGTTAACAGTCAAGTCAAATGTAGAAAGTCACCACTAATCAAGTGTAGCCTCTTCATCTGTGTAGGGGTATCAACTGTAGGTGTGTGATTCCGAGTAAAGAAAGTGACACAAACATGGCCGCAATGACTCGCAATCGCGAAATTTGGCAGAAACAAAGACACATCGCCGCGATCGTGTGTACTAGTGACAGTATCAGTTTACAATGACACAGACAGTGCATCTACATATACCTACACATTCTACGAGTATAAAAGCTGGTTCAATCGCGTCTTCCACAAGGTCCACGGATATTCACCAAATCCTTCTAAGCGGATCAACGCGTCTTCCGCGACACCTAGCAATGAAGATGCTTCCATATAACTAAATCCTTTAAAAATGATCGATTCTATCTTACGTGACAGGTACAAGAGACTAAGATGCACCAAGTGATTGAAGTGAACTCCTATCCATCTAACGTTTCATTTTGAACGCGCTCACGGACAGAAGTAAACCCGTGAGGCGTCACCAGAAAGTGATACTCAAAATAAGCCTATGGGCCCAGAATAGAATCATAATATTTAATTGAAAGTAGTATTTCAATTATAATAGGAATTTAGTATAGTGGTTTATGAATATATAAATATTTTGTAGACTTGCACTACCACAAATATATATACACCAATATTTAGTTACTGTAGTAAAGAAATTAATTTGTATATTAAAAATAAAAATATAATAAAGTGAAATATGCACAATAGAGTGTACAATTGAAATAAACTTTATACCTAACAGTGGTGCACAAGACGTAGTTGATGATTTTCCTACATTACTGATTTCCTACATCGTTTCGTTTGATGTGAAATTAATTGGTGTTGTTTATAGTAGTTTTGAACATTTCAGACAGTGTATATAGTGTGGTTGCTCAACTGCTGTTGTTATCTACAGAAGAAGGTAAGTATTTGTTTATTTATTCATGCCTTTGAGGAAAAATAGTAGCTCAACTTGATCAAACTACCTTTTAACCATATAAATTTATACGTATTAGTCTCTTAACTCTCATTGACATTATTAATATTAAATATATAGCAATTTCCAGTTAATATTATACTATAATATCGAATATCAGAGGACAATGTAAACGCTTCTACATTATTAAACTGTTAATATCACTTGCAATGCACATTTTCTGAAACAACAATAAGGTGTACTTTCATAATGTCAGTTACACAGACAAAATCAACATATTTACTCCTTTTGCTTTGTCAAGATTCATTTTTATACAATGCATACACTTCACCACACAATATATCACAAATTAAAATCAGACGTTAATGCATAGGTAGCCACAAACTTTAGAAAACTTATCGCGCTTTGGGCATTCGCATATTGCCTCGATTCAGCGTTACCTGCGGTTAAGTACCTTCACCAATGGGCTGATGTGAATGGGCTTACAAATGATGTGTTATTCACTGCTGGGTTAATATAAATTCGATATGTATGGTTTGCTGCGGAGCCCCGTCCACAATCCTGTAACATGTAACCTCAATTATTCTAAAGACCGTGGATATACAGCATGTGCGAAAATCCCTTACAGATGAACAAACAGAATTGGATTTATGAACGTGGTATTCAATTAATAACGCTGTTATATTTTTATATAGAGATTACTGATGATTACTGGTATTTACTGTAACTCGACTGAAATAGTACGAACATGCGTACACTTACTACAGATAGATATTATTGCAAATACATATACTGTTGGACACAATTAACGCATGAGAAAAACTTCATATTTCTATAATTATTAAAATTTTAAATCCTTAAGCATTCTATGTAGGTGACCTAGAATATTATCTGCCACTACTCATAAATAATTACAACTATTTGATACATGTAAAATAAAAGTAATGTTTTGTAATTGTTTGTTAATACAATATTTAACGTTGTTTAAAGTGATTTGTGAAGGGCGATAAATTTAGTTACGCTGGTGATTTTTTTAAATTTAACGTCATCAAGTGAATAAAACACTTTGTCCAGTACATTTTGAGTAGAAGAATTGAATTGTCCACGCAACATAAAGGAGGATGAAATAGTGAAAGTGGTAACTCTAGTTAATGATGGATATTTCCAGTGATATTGTGGCTAATTTATTAGGAGTTTAGACAATCAACAATTAGTCGACGAGTTAAAGGCTTAAATGAACTTGGAAGTTACTGTAGAACCCCAGGACAAGGTCTTAAGAAGTCTATAGATGTAAAAGATGAGCGATATCTTATAAAATTTGCTTTAAGAAACAGGCATCCTACCAGTATAGCGCTAAGCAGAGCCCTAACAGCAGTTGGAGATGTAGTAATTTCTAGACGAACGATCAGGAGAAGGCTGAATGAAGGAGGATTGGAAATATCAGCTATTGTACCACTGCTTACCATAGGACATGGGGTCACTAGACTGCGTTTTGCAATAGAATACGTAAATTGGGCCATTGCCGACTGGAAGGGAGTTTTATTTTCAGACAAAACAAGAGTAAGTCTTCATTAATCAGGTGGACGGTTACTAGTGGATTGGTCATCAGGGAGGATGGCAACCTTGCCATTGAGAGAATTAGGAGTTAGGTGGAGGGAAGGAAGTTAAGACTGGCTAGTGAAAAAACGGAGGCCATCCTCCTCACCAGACGGAGAAAGCCACCGCTCATTGATTTTCGAGTAGGACAAGCTGCAATCGAACCATCTGGGGCGACTTATGCCCAACGTTAGGGGTCAAAGAGCGGCCAAGAGGAGGGTCCTTGCGGGAGCGGCACAGTCTATCCTGTTATATGCCGCTCCCGTTTGGGTTGACATTTTGGATGTGGATAAGTGGAGAAGAATGGTTGCTAGTATGCAAAGAAGGGCGGCGATGCGTGTGGCGAGTGCTTATAGGACGGTGTCTGGGGCCGCGGTGCTGGTTATTGCCTGTATACCTCCGAGCGATCTTCTCGCGAGGTAAGAGAGGAGGTGTACTGGGGGTCTAATAGGCGGGATGCTAGGGAGAGGCTGTGGATGAGATGACAGGGGCGGTGAGATGCAGAGACATGCACGGCATGGACTAGGTCTATTATTCCAACCGTTCGGCCATGGGTTGAGAGGAAACACGGGGAGATAGGATACTATTTCACGCAGGTGCTATCAGATCATGTATGCTTCGAGGAGTACCTGCGTGGGATGGAAAAGGTGGATGGGGATGAATGTGTATACTGTGGGGAAAGGGACAACCCCGAGCATACGTTGCTCAAATGACCGAGGTGGTCGGATGAGAGGGAAGAATATATGTTAGGAGTGGGTCAGAATGAAAGCGTGAGGAAATTGGTGAGTGGGATGGTGAAAAGTGTGAATGTCTGGATGCATGGGAAGAGAATGATAGTTAATATAATGAGGAAGAAGAGAGGGAGATAGGCCCGAACACCTAATCGTTTCGACGGACGGGGACGTAGGGCAATGGAGCAAAACTACAACATCTAGAAAATGATGGACCCCTACCTCGATGAGAAGCGTGAGCGGCTCCGACGTAGGTGGGACACAGATCAGGGGGGTCACTTGTCCGGCTCGCGCAAGGACCGGCTATGTCCCCCTTTAAAAAAAAGGTGGACGGTTACTAGACTGGCGGAGATTGAGAGAGAGGTTTGCTGCCTGCAATATCTTTCCAAGGAGCCAATATTTTTGTGGATCAATAATATTCTGGAGAGGAATTTGCACGATTCGTGCGATGAACGCACGGATTTGATTCTTATACGAGGGAGATCCGTGAATGGATATTTCAACGTAGGAAGCATCGTAGAAGAACATGTAATGGTATTTGCCCCATCGGGGACAATTTCATTTTTATGTTGGATAACGCTCGGCCCTACGTTGCTAGAGAAGTCACTGGACTACATTCAATTTGTAAATATTCCAACTATGGAATAGCCAGCATGATGCCCAGAGATGAACCCCATAGAGCATCTATGGGATGTACTTAAACAACCAGTTGAGCACAAATTATTATGATATAATTTCACCTTCATTTAATTGTAATATCACATAGGTACTATGATTTAAATCTTCGAAAAGAAAGGTGAAAGTAATTTTGGCTTAAAAAAGTAAAAAAGTCATTTTCAGTAAAAAAGTTTAATTAATGCGTTAATTTTGTACAGGAGTTTATATTCTTTATTAAACCTCTACATTTCATCGCGACTCAGTAGCGTACAATGTTCTTACAATGACATATAAGGTACATATATATTTATAAGCATTATTTAAATTTACTAACTTCTTACTGTTTAAGTGTGATTAGTATTCTCAAATATGGTGAAAATACCTATCTATAGTGGAAAATAAACCGCTCTACATCCAGAGAAGTTATATTTGCGAATTTTAAATATTCATTTGTATTTTCTTATTGGTTATTCATTCATGAGATTATAAATCTCAGCTTCTGTAAATT
This sequence comes from Rosalia funebris, assembly GCA_037954035.1. NCBI lineage: Eukaryota > Metazoa > Arthropoda > Insecta > Coleoptera > Cerambycidae > Rosalia > Rosalia funebris. The sequence goes on from JAZFAV010000004.1 coordinate 12,076,745, forward strand.
TGGATTAGAGTTTTTATTTAACATGGCAATAAATTTCTGAGCTACAGCAATATATGCTACCTGTAAAGTTATCCATGGACGTTTTTAAGTAATTAACGATAGTAACTAGTTCTGCTAAACATAATACACTATTTTGAACATACACTGAACACGTATCATAAACCTTTGCTATGTCCGTTTCAATTTAAATATCCGAAAACAGTTCATTATTTCGTTTAATTGCTTCAGCCTATTGGTTCAATTTCATAATGACCGGTTTCATAGTCTGAAGTACCTCATCTAATTTATATCAATATAGATGATAATGAAAGCCCTGGATGACTTGCCTGGGATGCCTGAATCCATTTAAGGGATTTAACAAGAACTTTATTTATATTAGCTATGAGCTGGTCTACTCTTAAATATTTCATTTAATATTTCAATAAACATTCCGTTCTAAATAGTAGCATCTGCTACCAGTTGAACTGAATCTGACACGAAGGAAATCCGAAGAAGATGTTCCGAGTATTATGTATGTTTCAAGCATGGTTACAACTCCATCAGTGACCAGCATTGCAAGTTGATGTTGTATCTCAATGTCCGTATACATATCAATTATCATATCGACTATAGCTTCTGCTTTGGTCTCTGGAAGTCATTTACTGTATATACACAAAGTAAACGTAAATTCTGTTTTAAGAGAAAAATCACAATACTGTTTTTCTATATTATCTGTTATATCGTCCACAAATGTTCATAATTTGTTATATTTTATCTTATCTCCTCGCGTCCGCTCGGTTAGTGATTACTGGGCCGAGTCGTGTGCCCTGAGTAGACGTAGAGAGCCGAGAATTACGGCCTTCTGCATGCGACCGGCTAAGATTTCTGCCGAGTTTCGGCATGCCGGTATACTCTTTAATTCGAAAAGCAGTGTATCTCTCGCTCCACCAAGGGCTCCTATAATCAGTACCTTACATTTAATAGTATGGTCTGGATAGAGTCTATGGAGTTGGAAGATTAAATCTCGATATTTTGTCCGTTTCTCCTCCTCTTTCAAAACAATGTTATCATCACCGGGTGCCGATAACTCGATGACGAACATTGTCCGGAGTTCCAATATATTCAACACTTCTCGTTTTCCACAACGGACTCAATATCCCCCGGAGCGTAAGGCAGCACTGGTGTCTCGTCTATCTGATACGAGTGCCTTAAATGATAATAAAGCACCCGTAACGCTGCGTTGTGTCTATGGATATATACCGGGCAAGCCGACAGTAAATGCATCAATGTTTCCGGCGCCCTGCGGCAGGCCCTGCAGCTGACATCAGGTACCTCCATACCCATGACACGACTCCGAGAGACGAGCGTGTTAAATACACCATCTTGGCAAGCCATGATGAATCCCTCGGTCTCTGAATTTAGCCCGGCTGACCTTAAGAAAGCAAAGGTCAGCCTTTCGGATAAGCCCAGAGCTTAAATATTCCTACAGAAGACCCCGTGCATGGGCTTATCCTTGTGAAGCTGCAGAGCTCTTAAATGCTCTGCAGCTTCTATTTGGGCTTTTAACCGAACGGGTTCCAACTCGGTGACAGAGTTGTGATTGGCCCGTTTGGTGTCGAAGGCGACCAGCCATTTATGTGGTCTCTGATCAGATTTCGACCTATTCCCACTACAGGCTCAGGTCCATAGAAGTTTTCCCTGGTCCCTAGTCGGGCAAGGTCATCTAAAATTAAATTTTCATTAATGTCATTATGCCCAGGTACCCATACGAGTTCCACGGGTCGCTTTCCTGCTAAGTGGTTTAATGCTTCATAGCAATTATAGACCAGCTTCGACTTTGTCGTTGCTGAATTTAGGGCTACCAACGCCGCCCTGCTATCCGAGCAGATACATACCTTGTCCTGGGTTCGATTTTGGTCGGCCCCCAGGACACCGTATGTAATATCGACTACCTCAGCCTGGAGTGCGGTAGTGTATTTGCCCAGGGGGAAGGTTTTAACTATCCTATCATGTCGCCTATACATCCCCGCACCCGCTCTGTTCCCACTCTTCGCTCCATCCGTGTACCAGATGTCTCTATTGGGCGGTAATTCAGCTCGATCCTTCATCCAGTCTATCTTACTGATGAGGATGATCTTATATTTCTTGTCAAACAGGAAGTGGACACCCGTAATCTCAGAGGGTATCCATAGGAGCCCTCCTCAGCTAGCTCTCTTGAGAGTCTATTCAGGTCCCTTACCTTCCTATTCATGTGCATTGCCTTTACAACTTCCGTTTTTAGCGATATCAAGAGGTGATATCTCCGTCAGTATCTCCATCGCCTCGATCGGTGTTGATCTTGGGGCTCTGGTTATACTTCTTAAATAAATTATATAATCCTTAGGTAAATAATTTATTTAAATTATTTTTCAATTATCACAATTAGTCAAGCTGTTCTGTTGAAGTTTTTTTACTATTGTACTCTTAATCACTTCCTGATATTTGTTTTTTTACAAATAAAGCACAAAGTGCTTACATGACTGTAAGTTAACACAACTCTTATATTATTAAAAAAAGTATTTTAACGAAACTCTTAAGAAACGTAATATCCTAAAAACCTGTTTAGCGCTAACGCTATCATCGCTTAGATACGAATTTTTATCTTACGTACCGAATTTACTTTATCCCGCCTTAAAGTTCCTCCCCCGAACGCGATTTGTTTGGATAAACAATATTTGCTCATTTTCTTACGTTTGCCTCCGGTCAATATTATTTGACTCTCATCAAATAAGTTAGGTAAATATGCGTCGCAAAATTCCCGTTACATTCATGAGCTAAAGACGGTAAATCCCCTCACAAGAAATCCGAAACGGAAAATGGATGAGACGGGGACCAGAAAGAAATTGTAGCGCAAGGCGTTTTGGCTATAGAATAAGAAGTTATGTAAACAGTGATACGGTTCAGAATAAAAAAAAAAGGGAAATGAATAAATAGAAAAATTTAAGCGAGCATCAAATGAAAGTAGCTCGGCAAGAATGTGGACGTTGTATGAATATATTGATTTGTTTACGTTTCATTTTGAACGAGAAAAAAATGTCACTTTGCGACTTTTATACTTTACTTTCAAAATACTTTTGAATGTATTCGTATTAAATTTGCTTTGTTTGCATTCTCTAATTCCCAGAAAAAATAATAATTAATTATTAGCGTACACCAAATATTATAATTTCTACTTTATTTCTACTTTATATGTATTATCTAGACAGAGCACATGTACAGTTCACACAACAAAAATGTTTCCACCGACAATTCTTTCTCTGAAACTTACAAACGCCATATTGATATTTTAAATATGTTTTATGTCTCATACTGGTCTGTAGATTATAGGAAATAAATAGGTGATACTAAGGATACCCTGATGAATTTCAATCCTTTTATTTCTACAATTCAATTGTTAGAATATCTGTATTAGGACTTTCAGATTACAGATATCAGCCTTACTTTATGAGAAAATTATTATACTCTATCACATCTATGTGGAGTTGCTAATTTTCATCTGTATTATAACAGATTGTAGTTAAATTTATATTCTACAATAGATAATTTACATTATTATAAATTACGAACTATATGAAGTTAAGATGTGAGTGGAAAATGGTTATTATCAACTGATATTAGTTGCTAATCTTAGTACCTCTGTTATAAAATAAAACCTATTAATATTAACTAAAAATTGCTATTATAATAGTGATAATTACGGCCTAGCTCGACTTTATATGGTCATATCGATAATGATGGATGGGATCGTTACCATATTTTAATCAGTGCTTAAAGATTATTAGACGATATACAACTGATTTTCGGCAAGAGAAGTGTTTTAAAAATGGTTGCCTCACCTAGCATTTCCAAAATCATTTTATAAATGTGTTATGTAAAATAATTTTAAGAACAATTGGGGAACTAAGATAAAATCCAAATAACTTTTGCACTCTAGTATACTTAAGTTAGCAACAAGTATTGTAATGCTGTTGGTTGCTTGAGTATTAAATACCAACTAGCAAGATATCTAATTGTGATAACATCACGATCGAAAATAAAGGCCCTATATTTGGTAATCCAGTATTTCAGTTATGTTACAATGAGACTTCAGTGAGTGAGGCATTTATTATCTTTACTTGTGTACTATATAAAATAAGATCTTATTTACTTGCTATGGAAACAGACCTAATCAAGCAGTGAAGAGCTTGACAGTGCACCACATTCGACCCACATTTTTGCAAGACATTCTGGTACTTGATTGAAAATTCCGCCACTTCGGCGACGTCATGATTTGTTAACGGTTCATTTTCCAGAAAGGTATATATGGAGCGTGGGTTGGTAAAATTTTGGTCCATTAATACCAGTGCCTATGACCTAGTCAAATCTAATTATAGTGGAAGATAGTAGCACAACCAAAACCTGATTCTTCTATGTGGCCAAGTCTCTTATAAAATCGATCTAAAGAAAGATTCAATACACTACAAATCGAACACTAAGGGACCCAGCGGTTCTCAACGCTTCATCCCTAGCCCATAGCTTATAACGACAATGAAAATGATACCCTAAATAGAAGTTATATACAGTGAATTGTTGATTACTGTCGAATGACTTTCTCTGTAGTTCATCGTCGTATACAGTACTCCTGTATATAGTAATAGTCTCGTCGTATATAGTAGTACTATACACTCTCATCGCAACGGGAATGAGTGCTACATACGAGCCAGGAGAAGAGGAACGCAAGAAGGAAGCAGTTCAGTGGATCAGTATAGAGAAAATTGGTAAGCAAGTTTTCTCTATACAGGTATATTACTGAAAATTTATAAATTCTCCTAGATTGCGTCATCACATAAGAAGACCAACAAGGACCAAGGCGGCTTGTAGAGGCACGAAGGACGCCTTGACCTACGCAAGACCCGTGAAAGTCCTACAAGTCCAAGATGGAGCACCATACCACAGCAATCCATCCACCAATGGAAGAAATATGGCAAACAGGATCTTGGAGGCATCATAATGGGTCGCCTGATATGGTACCACCTATTCTAGGTGGACAGTTTAATGGGGGTGAAGATACCGCCCAGAAAGAAGCTTGAAGATTGCCCTAAAAATACCGGGCTTGGCTTGGCTTGGAAGGAGAGGGGGCACGACGACGATAATCTTAGAGCACCATAAGTACTAATCATTAAAGAAATTTAATAAAAAAAGTAGGTATTAGACGCAATAGCAAAAAAACTGATTATATTACCTCCTCGCAGTTCAATAATGATGAAAGGAAAATGAAGAGTTAGGCTACGAAATAGACAAAAATTATTCGTAACGATAAAATAATTATCTATTGAGGCATAATTGTAAAAATAGTATATACGATGAGTCCATGACTACTGACATAACAAATTTTGAATGTTTACCATAAATATAGATTGTAGATTTGGAACACTAGTCGTTGTTATACAATTATACGTACAGATCATATTGCTCAAGTTTAGGAGAAAGTTCCGTTTTCTGAAAAGAAATCAACGACTATTTTTTGTGAAGTGACCATCTAAAATATTACAATTTACAACTGTAAACTGCATGTATTTCCTTTTTCGTATAATTTAGCTTTTAGTTCATTACTTATTAAGCCTTTCCATCAGACACCAGACACTTACTGCCATTTTAGATCCGTTTCTGGAATCAAGTAGGGTTGGCTCTTCTTAAATAGATAATTACACACTGTACCTTCCTGTAAACTATACGAACATTCTTCTTAAATAAATAAGCACGCTATTTTAGTTTATTGACGAATATGTCTCTCACAGGATTTGGTTAAATTATGGAAGCAAAAAACATAGCTCGCGTGTGCTCCATAATATAGAAACAGAAGAATTTTTATTACCCGTATTATTCTGAAACGACCTAATATTTTATTTTTATTGATTAGCTATATCTGAATAAAGGTCATGTATAAATCTTATTCTATATACATAATATATTAAATGTAGGAATTTGGGCAAAGCTGTTCTAGGAAACATGATCACAGTTTTTCAAATATTGTGCAATTGGCTTTCTCTACTTACTCGTAGAAATATTGCATTTTCGATATTTATCTAAAATATTTTTTCTATAACTGGTTAATAATTAATCTCTGATTAATAAATATCACTTTAAATCAATTATAAATTTATCAACATATAACTACAAACTATTCAATGTTCTAAAATTTTGGTTACTTAACAGTTTCCTATGTATTACAGAGTCAACCTGACACTGTCTATAACGCCAAAAGAAAAACTTTTATTTACAACGCAAAATTTTAAAACATTCGTGTATGAAATAATTAATGAAGAAAATCACTTTCACATAAAAAATTACATCAGGTAAATTCATATAAATTATTTCATTTTAAAGTTGTTCATATATATTTTATTCGCGTTTAAGTAACTTTAACTCAGGTAATTTATTTTGAAATATGACTCATGTTAATGTAACGGTACTTTTATATCTGATATATTAAATAAAAATTTTATATATACGTGAGGGAAGTAATTTCTGAATGTAATAAAAGTAAGTAACATATCCTCGATATGACCTAGATAGGGCAATATGTAATACCGAAATAAATTTTTGCTTAGAAAATATTCATTGTAAAAATATATTCGATATCGCGTCAAAGTTAAAACCTATGTAGTATATAAAAGCAAATCATATGAGCGACATATGATAGGTGTTGAAGAAGAATACCTTTACTTTGATGCACGACTTTTACTGAATCATTTCATCTCTATCTGCACTTTGTACCGTCTGTTATATTACGCCAATCAGCTACACACCCCATTCTGATTTATGCTTATCCCAGGAGTTCACTCATTAATTCCCCTTGACTCAGTAATTTGCTTAATAGCGCCCTCTATTAAGTATATATTGCTGTAGTATGTTGTTTGAACTCAATAAATTTAGCCTAATAACAAATTGCAACATGGAAATAGAGGTCGGTGAATTTTTATAGATGATATCTTTAAGATGGAAGATAAAACAGGCAGCTGGCTTACGAAGTTCAAATTTTTATATCTATAATATATCCATGAATTTGTCTTAAATAAAGTCAATTGCTTTGTACTGATCTGATACAGCTTCTATAATTATTGTATTGTCTTTAGGATTCCTATGGTTCAAAAGTCACGACATGCAGTTTTAACTTCCATAAATTCTGCAATTTGGATTGTCGACGCGGGTCCAAGAAGAAGAAGGAGGAATACGGGACTTGAGTCTAAAAAGAAGAGTCCAAATGTGAGCTAAATAGGTACTGGCATGACATATGTACAGAGGTATCCACCTCTCTCTGCATCATCTGCATTCGTTGTTGGCACTCAAGCCAATCTTGCTAAGATGGTAGTTAAGATGACTGTGTCCATATTTTTCTCTAAAGTATAATAAAATTAATAATAATATAGCCATCGTGGTAGCTCAGTTGGTTAAAGTATATTATGTGGCAAATAAGACTAACATTGACTAGCGCCGGCACTTGCAATGTCGGTAGGAATAACCTAAATAATAATATAACAATCGTAGTTACTCAATTGATTAGAATATGCTACGTGGTAAATAAGACTAGCTACTGACTAGCGCAGGCACTGGTGTGATGTCGGTGGGAAATAGATATTGTCCGTATCTATTCGTTTTATATCTCTAGTTCAAGCAGCTTTGAGATGCTCAACTCCACGATTACAGCTGGCTAATACAGTTACACAGCTCACAAAATGTAGAACAATAGCTCATTTCTCACATAGTCAAAATTTAATGAAGAAATATGATGTAATGTTTTGTGAAATTCTTTTAGTCACGTTGTAGATACAGTGTCGTGAAAAAGTGTAGAATCAACTTATATTTAATGAAATTTATTATACCTCTTGCGATAAAGATTCCTTAACACATATTATCTAATAGAACAGGCTACTAATAGATAAATAGCGCTATTGCTCTCGAACTATAACATGCTTATGAATTACTACTATGCATTTAGCAAGCCCTGCCACGTATGTATTCATAAGTATAAACTCAGTTTCATTTAAATAATGAACATGAATGCACACCAGTACACATTTTGAGTAACTATTCGTTCAGAGGCTGAGAGTTTTTTTGCAAATGATTTTTTTTAAGTTTTAACGACTTGCAAAGTTTGTTTTATTTGTTTGGTAAACAAATTTAATGATTTAGAAAAACAACGAATATAATCGATTTACGGAATTGTATTTTCGGGATTTACACAAAGAATTGTAAAAAATAGTCGTAAATTTGGAGGCCTTTACAATTTTGGTAAAGGAATGGGTTAAATTTTCGCCGACGACAAAGCATGCTATTCTAAGGAAATTATCAACTGCAGGAGCGTCATCTTCTCAGGTTGTCCATCGTTTTAATTTAGACAGTGATCCCAGTCTCATAAGGAAAGGGGCGGTGAAGTCAGGACATTTCATATACGAAAAATGTTTAAAGATGCCTGTACGTCAGCAGCATACATGGAGGCCAGATTCAAAATTGTAGAGGAGTATGTTCAAAATAAAAATTTTTGGGATTATGTAATCCTTAGCAACGATACAAAATTTAATTTTTATTTTTCGGATTGGATGGCTTTAGCTATTATTGGCATGATTTACGAAAGGAACAGAAAATTATGTCATTAAGACCTTAAACAGTTGGTTCTGTTATGACACATGCTAAGAAAAGTATCAATTCAATAAAGCCTTCAATAGAAAGCGTTGATGAACTGAAGCGTCGAATTATAGCTGCCTGGGAAGAAATTCCAGAGGCAACTTTAAACAATTTAATAAATAGTATGAACAAACGCTTATTAAATGTAATAACAAACAAGGGTAAATGCAGTGACGGCTGGTGCAGGGAGGGCAATGTGGCAGTACCCCACAACTAATTCCTCAAGTTCTTAAAGTTCTGCATTTTATAAATAATTTAATTCAATTTCTGCGTAAATTTTATCATTATGTCAATTGAAGTTCTATTTTTTTATAATTATTTTAATTGAAATTTATTTTTAATTGGCCGCTTTGCTGGAACCGTGCAATTTGTGAATGAGGGTGTACTACTAGTTACAGCGAGTGTACAGCGGGGTGACCTACGAAGTAGTTTCGCGCCACCCGGGATGGTGGGAGGTGAGAAGCGTAGCGCATGCAATAAAATAGTCCGTCGAATTACGTCATCACTTGGGCTAGAATCAAGTACGGACGGGCGCTACATACGTTCATAATCCTACTACATAGTTTCAGTTATTGTCGTTTACGAGTTTGAGGGTTTCTTAAGGCTTTATGTTAGATTAGTGTCGGATACTAAGACTGCCGTGTCGTCAATGTATGTTGCAAGGATGGGGGTTCTTGTCGTGAGGTCAGCTGTATACAAGATCTACAATATTGGGTCAAGTATGCTACCTTGAGGAACACCTGAGTATATTGGATGCAATTCGGTGTATTCACTACCCTGTTTAACCATAAAGTGTCTATCTGTTAGATAAGATTTCAATAGCTGGAAGTGGGGATGAGGGAGAAGACTTTTTAGCATCCATTGTGGAGGCCTGGGATATAACGAGAGAACCGGCTGAACAATGTATTTTAGAATTTAAATCTTTGTTTATCTGATTGACCAGTTTATGTACTTGTTCTGTCGTACCATGCTTATTGCGGAATCCAAGTTGATGTTCTGGGATTATCTTTTTTTTCTCTGTTATATTCTTGAGTCTCTTAATGTACAGCTTCTCGAATACTTTTGGTAGCATACATAAGTAGAAGGGTTATAGGCCGGTAGGAAGAGATATATTCAATTTTATTCCCTGGTTTGAGAATCATAATAATTAGGGCCATTTTCTAAGTGCTAGGGAAGTAACTTATACATAGCATTGCATTAAATATAGTGGTCGTTAGTTTTATGTACTTTTCCATATATTGCAAAATATTAGATTCCCAGATATTAGGTCAATCGTGGCGCTTTTTTAATATTTATTTCTTTCATTATCTTTCATAACTTTTTTCTTATTATGCCTGGCCGAAGCATTGTCATCTTAAGTTAAATTAGGGTATATAATTTAAAGTAGCTGATATATTAGGAAATTAGGGTTGAAAGAAGATAGGGTATTAAGGTAGATAGTATATAATTATATTATAATATGTATTATTATAAGCAACATCTAATACTGCTGTTTGTAATTGCTGTAAATATAGAGCGGAAATGTATCAACTATAACAGCAAACCACCGAGGATGATTTATGACGTCAATAATTTACGACCTGAATACCCAAGCAACACGTTCGCAATTAAGGAAAGTCATTCGAGGCGGCTAAAACAACGAAAAGTAACAAATAGTGACAAGATACTAACAGGCCGTATAAAGAATTGCGGGGTTATTAACGATCCGCGTTGTGTGCGATCTCCCTATAAGGAACAGCCCAGACGGTCCCCAGATGCTTTCGTGTACGTAGTTAATATTCCGTACTGTGCCGGGGTCAAAGCCGAATTTTATTGAACAAGCTATATATTTCGGTCACGCATCTCGTGTAAGCTATCTCGGAAAGTCTCAAATAACTGGATAACTGCTGGTGGTCTTTCTCAGCTAACTATCTCGCAGTAATATACAATGGAGAATTAAGAGTGGTTTATCAGATTTTAGAGACCGCCAGACGGACCATTTATATGTCTGCCCTACCGGCGTGCCTACGCACCTAATAAGAATTTCAACACGGTGTATCACGTAATGTATAACATTCACTGGATCGTTAAAAGAGAAACGTTCCCTTTTATTCGTGTATTACACACGCACAACTTACACAGTATAGCTTAATAATAACCAAATTTAAATACTACACTACATACGAGGGGATACCCAATATATGGTATTGTGGTGGACGAAGTTTTTGTAGTACCACATTCTCTCGATAGGAGCGTATAGAGTTACCATTCCCAAGTCAGTGAGCCAAGCGTCGTCGCTCAAGAAGATTCCATTCGACTTATGTGAATTCTTTAGTGAGAGATGTTTTGTGTTCATCGTTTTTTTTTTCAATAGCTGATTCTCGTGAATAGAGCGCGACCATAAAGTTTTGCGTCTTGCTATAGAAAACTGGCACAGAAATTCTTGAAATATTAAAACCGGCCTACAAGGATGATACCATTGGGAAAACTTGTGTTCAATGGCTTTTCCGCTTCAAAAGAGGTGAAATGTCAATAGATGACAAACCTCGCTCTGGTCGTCCTTCCACGGCTGAAACCGATGAAAAAGTTGAAGAAATTCGCGAAATCATCCTGGAAGATCAACTACCGACGTTTGATGAAGTTGCGGAGCTGTCTGGAGCGACTTGGAGTTTAGGTTAAGTTATTTTAGCAGAAGATTTGGGGATGAAAAGGTTGCTGCCAAATTTGTGCCTCACACAGCTGTGTCGGTGCGCCAATTTTTGACCAAGAATGGTAAAATCCCTTTACCCCATCTCCCCTATTCACCCGACTTTAGCTCCAGCGACTTCTTTTTTATTTCTCCGAATGAAAAATACATGAAGGAAAAGCGGTTTGATGACGTTGCTAAGGTGAAGAAAAAAACAACGAAGGCAATGTCGGGCATTACAGAGGACGAATTTCAAAAATATTTTGAAGAATGGAAAAAGTTTAGACATGTATACTAGTGTCAGCGGAGGCTACTTTGAAGGAGATTGAAGGTTTTTTGTTTAACATTTGAATTAAAAAATTAAAAAAGAAAATTCGGTTTCTTTTGGGTTCCCCTCTTATATAATATTATTTGAATTTGGTTATTTCTTATTGGCAACCAATAAATGAAATCACAAAACTAAACTAAGCCACTTATTTTTGTGAAACGCGAATTTTATCGTAATACATCAATACTAATAAAATTCCATTCGAAAATTACCAAATTAACATGTATTGTTAACTTAAAACAAATATATCTAAAAGAAAATTGTCTTGCCTAATTTATTGCTGACGGGAACATCAACGCATCTTACGATCGATCCTCATTGGGCACATGTAGGACATCACTAATGGCCATCTACCTGCTAAATAGCAAGGCCACTATCCTTGCCTGGGATCATCACTCACCGGTTACAGCCTGCCTAGAGCAGCTGTATGCGAAAACCCTCGTGAACTATATATTCTACGGGAGAATTTTCCAATTTAATTTATCCCTTGTGAGAACATACATAAGGTACGTGAACTACATATGGTTTTGTAGTGATTGGGAATCATTATTTTACTCGATGCCTAATTATCTGAAGATACTAGACGAAATCTAAAACAAGCTGTCTAATTTTTAGGAAATTTGTGGAAAATCCAAAAAATCGTGTACGTTACACTTTTACACTTTTCTCAGTGGTATATAAAGTAGCGATATACAATATTTCTGATATTCTCATTGGGCATATTAGATGGGTTAATTCTCTTAGAATATACCTTTCACGAAGTTTTGGTCCCAATCTCTACTAGGTAGATCTTAATTTGAAATTTCGTAAAAATTTTATTGATCAATACTGGAGTGGATTTGAACCTCTGGTGTGTAGTGTTTAGTGTTTTGGTGTTTTGTGAAAAACTAAGTTAGTGTTTTATTGATTAGACTGGTCCTAATGGTGACCAGTCGGATATTATTTCAATGTTAATCCTGAATTTCATATTTTGGTGGTTGAAATCATTTCCAGTATATATCTATGTCCTGTGTCCCCTCACATGGATTCAATATATTTTGGTTACTCGTTACTCGATTTAATTTTATAAAAAATCGTATAAAATACAAGTTAGTACATACCTTTAGTGAATAGTGAATATATAAAATAAATAAAATATAGTCTCAATAGTATTATTGTATTACATTTACTAGACAATAGATGAAAATATAACATTTATTTAATTGTGGAATTTATTTAAATATTTAATCTATCATAAAATATCAATCAAAAGCATATTAGAAAAAAATGCTTGGATTTGAAACAAAATTTGTTAGTATATTTAAATTATATATGAATTATTTAGCTGTAGCGTATTGCTGAGACGGAATAATTTTAATATTTTATAATGATTGAAATTGGAATACAGACTTTTTAAAACCACAGCGTCAATAGGGTATTGTATTGAATACAATTGTTTTGATACGCATGTAATGGGGATTTCTAGATATTTCTAGAAGAAAATAATTATTAATTTTAAGTATATAGGGTGGGGCATAGGAGCCTGACGGCGTATTCGGTCTCGATTAGCGTATGCTGGCTACTGCATTAGATGATGTTTACGGAGGTTAAGGGAGTAATCGTAATTGAAACTTTTTTAAAGATGGTACGTCAATTATGTGCCGCTATATCTGCACATAGCAGCACATAATTGACGTACCATCGTAACTTTCTGGAGACACAGCTGCGTCAACATGGATTTGATCGAAATGCCATATGGATCGAACAAGATGGTGCAAACTTTCATGCAAACAATAGTTGTGTTGCATGAAATGTTTCATGGACATTTAGTTTTCTGTAACGACGACATTCCTTACCCCTCCCGTTCTCCCGATTTATCTTTTTGCAATATCTTATTATAGGGTTACGTTACAATGATAATTAAGACTCAAAATAATGAATTTGGGATAAAACTGGCATTTTCTGAAGAAATTATCGACTTACTAACAGGAAATCTTCAAGGTCAACTAAACCAATGTTTACAGGACGCTAGAACACATCCTACTGATGTCTTTTAAAAAAAATTAAGTGACATAATAGGAAACTTACAATAACAACAGTGTCTGAATTAAAAGTTAAGAGGGAAGCTTTTATTTTGTTTAAAGAAAACGTCAGGTTCCTATGCCCTACAGTGTATCTTGAATTACTGTTAAGCGCAGTGTATATAATGTATGTTTACATGTTTACATATATAAACTAAATACAAATATTCGAATGTTAAGACAAATCCTGGTGTTTAAGTAAAGTAATAAAACTTTTAAAGAAAATCTCAGAAAACTAGCATTTGTGACCCTAATTAAGTATCACAGTAGCAGCTCCATTAATTAGAGCGTGTAGTAAATACAACTAGCTTGCGCTTTCTCGTAAATGGTGCCGACAGTGTCAATGTCTATGGGAATGGGCATTATCTACCTATTTCTCCTAAACAGCTTCGAATTTGTGTTTATTTTTTACTAGCTGAGCCGACAGACGTTGTCCTGTCTTATCTGTGAATATTCAATTCGAACTGAAATAAATAAAAAAAAAAATTATTTCAAAAACATAGTGTTTATTGTAATGCTTTTTGATACACAACATTGATTGCTTTATTTTGTGGTGCGTAAATAAGTAATGTTGAAACTGTGTTAATAAGATGAAGTAACGTTGTGATTAATGTAATAAAGTTAGATTGGTTATTTACCTGTAACTGGATTTATCATCTTCATTGAAAAATGATACCAATTTTCACCTTTCCAAAATAAGATAGGATATTGTAACGCATCATATGATCGATGTGTTTCGGACACATTTTCGCTGCAGTTGATCATTCCGCCGATGTAAAACAATATCTGGGTTTTCTAAATTTTCACCCACGACAACAATAGCAACTTCATCAATTTTTGGTGCATTAAAACGCTTTGTGTGTTGCCTTGCAGGCGTATTATCGACTCTGATGGCAATTTTGTGATTATCAGATGGCATGCGGTCTAATGTGGTCTTGAATAATGCAAATAATCTATTGTGTTGATTAAGAAATGTTTGGAGTTGTTCCACAATTGGTCTTTTCGCCGAATTATTGTGTGCACAACGCTGATCAACATGTCCTGCTAAATCTCCCATAAAATAAATTTGCAAAAATTTGTAGTCACTATTCGGCGTTGGCAAAAAGGAACCTGTTCGATGATATATTTGACCCTGAATCCGCAAGGGTAAATAGATGTAATATAGGTAATTGTATAGCGAAGTGTTTGTACCGCCATGTAGCTGACAAAATACGTTGGCAGCACTGCCATTCCCCCACCAATTTCTGTAAATACACTCACTTCTGGTTGCTTTCAGCAATTCAGAGCTACCAACGTACTTTACATCATTTCAATTGAAAGCTGCCAACGTAACTTACCAAAAATCGATATTAAATTAAATTTTAATATAAGGCTTGATTGCGATGAACAAACACTCAAAAAACTCACTGAACAAACTGAAAACTGGATAAACGTTCCGATCGAATCCACTGTGCAGTAAAAAATAAATAAATAAACTTTTTGATAGTGTGTATGTAGCAGACATCTGACAAATTTTAAAAAATCCATGAACAATTCGATTCTCATTCATCAAATGCGCAAACTGTCAAACGCGCGAAGTTAAAAGAGTCGTTAATTTCTCTAAAATTTTCCAATTTTCTGCGAAATTTTCTTAAATTTTCGTTCCGTAAAAACTTTCTACGAAGTATTAGAAAACATAAAAAAAATGACGAATGAAATCGGTTAAGTCGTTCTCAAGTTATGGTGTGACCAAGGGAAATAGGGATTCATTTATATATATATATATATATATATATATATATATATATATATATATATATATATATATATATATATATATATATATATATATATATATATATATATATAGATTAATTCTGTATATTTTATTAATTCTGTAAGTACACGCTGTTCGAATTAAATATCAAAACTCATATTTTGAATATTTTTGTATTTGTCGTCAAGAGAATTAATTTTTCCCTCCTTATTATCTTTTTGTTGTTTTGAGATGAAAGATACAGAAACAATTGTTGAAAACAATTTTTTAACCCATGGTAATAAGAATCTTTCTTCTGAGGAAAACATTTTGGACGACATTATATATGTTGGAAAGAATCATTTGGTTATATATAACGTCCGGCGTATCGAGCATGTCACTTCAACACAACCGGATCAATATAAACTCTTAAAAATTTAACTTCGATAATGAAAAGGCGTCCTAAGCAAACAAGGAATATTTGTGTTCGTCCTATTTTGAAACTTGAAAGCCCTCAACCGAATCAATATGAAGTTAAATTTATATAACGGTATTCCCAAAGCACGTATTCCATACACGACAGTCAATAACTAGATTATATACGTTGTAGAAATACAATATAAATGTGAAAAACTCGCGAAGCGGAGAAATAAATCAATAATTGTTCCTTTGCGATGATAACAAAAATGTTTGATAATAAACCTGCCTCAAATTTAAAATACCACTTTGCTTATATATGCCACACCTGACCCAATTATGAAATTCATTATTTAATAAGTGGGTATATTCTTCATTAGTTTAATATGTTATTGTAGTAAATATTGGCAATTGCACAATAGGAATAGCAAATATAGAATATCACTTAGCTGACGAAATCCTCCACTCCACAGACAGCTAATCATCATCATCATCATTAGGTCATCAGTCCTAAGACTGGTTGGACGCTAACCTCCAGCTTCTCCTATCTTGTGCTAACCTACGCATTTCGCTAATTGTGCTACAACCTACATCCCTTACTATTTGCGAGCAGTAGTCTAATCTCGGCCTACCTCTGCCTTTCTTCACTCCTATTTCTGCCTCCAAAATATCGCGAACTATTCCCCCACGTCTCAGCAAGTGGCCTACCATTCTATCTCTTCTCTTCTTTATGTTTTTCCACATACTTCTTTTCTCGCCGACTTTCTCCAATACTTCTTCGTTTCTAACCCTATCAGTCCATGGTATTTTCATCATTCTTCGGTAACACCACATCTCAAAAGCTTCTAATTTCTTCCTACTTGCTTCCCCTACCGTCCAGGTTTCGCAGCCGTATAGTGCCGTGCTCCATACATATGTTTTCAAAAATCTCTTCCTTGTTTCTAAGTTTATTACCCCCGAGCATAAAAGTGCTTTCTTTTCGTTAAAAGCTACTCGACCCTGCGCTATTCTTTGTTTTATGTCTTTATCGCTTCTTCCATCCCAATTTATTTTACTTCCTAAATAAGTGAAGTCTTTAACTTCCTCCAACCTTTCATTATTAATTTGTACTTTCGTTTTTGCTCTGCTCTCGCGCCCTCTGCACACTAACACTTTAGTTTTGTTTTTATTCACCCTCATTCCGTATTCCTCTGTCAACACTGCCTCCATTTCGTTCAATGCTGATTCTAATTCCTCCTTACTAGATGCTAATACTGCTATATCATCCGCGAATCTCAGCATTTTTAGTTTCTGTCCCTATACTTTAATCCCGATATCCACTCTATCTTTTACCACATTAATCGCCTCTTCGATGTACAGATTAAAAATTAGTGGTGATAGCGTACATCCTTGTCTTACTCCTTTCCTAATACCTACTTCCCTTTTTTCCCCTTCTACTTCTATAACAGCAGTTTGCTCTTTGTATAGATTGTGTACTACTTTCCTATCTCTATACTTCATTCCCGCGCTCTTTAGTATCTCGAACATTTTTTCCCATCTTACGTTATCAAAAGCTTTTTCTAAATCTACAAATCCTATATAAGCGTTCTTTCCTTTTTCTATTGTTTTCTCTAACATTACTCTTAGCGCCAGAATAGCTTCGCGAGTTCCCCTATTTCGCCTAAAGCCGAATTGGTCTTCTCCTAGTATTTCCTCCGCTCTATTTTCCATCCTCTTCTGCACTATTCTAGTTAAAATTTTTGACGCGTGGGAAGTTAGGCTAATCGTTCTAAAGTTCTCGCGTTTGTCGGCTCCTCTCTTTTTCGGTATAGTAACGATAATGTTCCTCTTATAATCACTAACACAGACAGCTAATATCCATTAGTTTAAATAAACTTTTCCAATGCAATGACTGTCTGCTTCTTCAGATAAACAAATCATTTGGACATAAGCTGATATTGGGATAAATAAATCATAAATATGTGTATTGTTTCAGGTTTTAACAATTTTTAATGAATCTTTTGAGATTTAGTTCTCGCGGAAAATAAAAATTTGGTAATATTTTTGGTAAAATTAACATAATATTATTATTAAATAATAAGTAAGTAATAAATGGAAATTTATTACCAATACCTTACCATAGTCGTGGAACACAAATAGGTTAGGTATATATCCGGTATCACCTATCCGGTGAAATCATCCATCAATTCATAAAATTCTACACATTATTCAGTCATCTTGGCAGAGCAAATTAATATACATTAGGAACATAATTAATTTTCGCTTTTTGAGATACACAACATCAAATATAACGAACAGCCATATTGATTCACATTTCAACATTGTTAAGGTGAAGAATACATGGAATAGTTACCACGTAGGTGGTAGCACATATATAGGACAAACGGGACGTAAATTTAGAACCAGGTACCTTGATCACAATAGATCCTTTAGGTTACAGAAAACAGACTCTACTTTTGTTAGTCATATCTTAGAAAGACATAATTTCCCAGATATTAATAATATTAAAATCCTACACTATGCCAGCAAAGGTTTAAAACTTGATTGGTTAGAAGCAATACAAATCTATAAATACAACCATAGTGATAATTTTAGCTTGTTAAATGATCAAGCAGATATACTATATTCTCCTCTTTTTACTGTTACCCAAATTAATTAAGCCCCTGCATAATAGTTCTTTATAATATTCATAGAAATTCCCACAATTTGATGGTCGAGATTGCACCCTTTAAAGAACACGTTTTCTTGTAAACCTTAATTACCTGCTTATTGTCATAACACTTAGTCCTGCATTTGGATAGTATAGTTATTGTCATATTCTTAGTTTATTGTTTGAAAATGACATAAAAATTACCGAAACTGCAGTCACGTTTCTGTATAAATATAGTGGTATAAAACTTAGTAGTTGTTATACTCATTTCCATTGTAAATTATGAACTACCGCAGAGTAACGTCTTCCTGAATTAATTTCTATACCACATAGGGATTACAATCTACTCCACATGCGGAGTAAAGTGTACTATAATCTAGTGTATTCATATTAGTTTTATACCTAAAATATATAAAAGTTTACAATTATTGTAGTGTGAAATTTTAGCAATTATACTGCTGTTTGAAATCTCAGAATTTTATCCCACAAATAAAAAAAATATAGGTACACCTTTAAAAACGGTAAACTTTATAAAACCAAGAGACTTTCAATACTGTCTGTACTGAATCTGTACTGAAACATTGAATACCTATTTCGAAACCACCTTGTATGTAATTATACAATAAAATACTTAACTTTGTGGCTATCTCAGAAAATCTGTGATAGTAACAATGGTAAGTGTTTTACTGTACCATTATGATCAACTATCACAAAGCAATGGTTAACTCCATTCACTGTTAGTCGCTGCATTATATATTTTCGTATTTCTTTAAAATGTTGTATGTTTAAAGAACCCAAACCAGGTTACTTTTTAGTTTTAGATGATTTATAACATTTTATATTCCATGTATATCTGCAATAAGTCTGGAAATAGCAACAATCAATTTAATATATCAATCATTCGCAAATTCGGGTTATTTTTTGTATAATAATATTTGATATTTTACGCCCGTCCTTAATAAAATAATTATTAAAGCTATCTCTAGTTTCTTGATATAAAAACAACTATGCTTATGATATTTTTTTATTATTATCCTCTCCGTCAACTATTTATATAAATTACACCTCTGTGTAACAACTATAGCTCCGATTTAGTATGTACTTTAGTGAATAGTGAATATATAAAATAAATAAAATATAGTCCCAATAGTATTATTGTATTATATTTACTAGACAATAGATAGACAATAGAAAATTTCACATTTATTTAATTGTGGAATTTATTTAAATATAAAATCTATTATAAAATATCAACCAGAGGCATATTAGAAAAAATGCTTGGATTTAAAACAGAATTTGTTAGTATATTTAAATAATTCATATAGTAGCGTATTGCTGAGACGGAATAATTTTAATATTTTAAAGTGTTTGAAATTGGAATACAGAATTTTTAAAACTACAGCGTCAAAAGGTTATTGTATTGAATACAACTGTTTTGCTACGCATGTAATGGGGATTTCTAGATATTTCTAGAAGAAACTAATTATTAATTTTAAGTATATAGGGTGGGGCATAGGAAACTGACGGCGTATGCGGTCTCGATTGGCGTATGCTGGCTACTGTATTAGATGATGTTTACGGAGGTTAAAGAAGTAATCGTAATTAAAACTTTTGTAAAGATGGCACGTCAATTATGTGCCGTTATGTGCAGATACTTCGTAACTTTCTGGAGACACAGTTGCGTCAACATGGATTTGATCGAAATGCCATATGGATCGAACAAGATGGTGCAAACTTACACACGGCAAGGGTAGCAATAGTTGTGTTGCATGAAATGTTTCATGGACATTTAGTTTTCTGAAACGACGATATTCCTTACCCCTCCCGTTCTGTCGATTTATCTTTTTGCGATATCTGGTTATGGGGTTACGTTACAATCACAATTAAGACTTAAAATAATGAATTCGAGATAAAACTATGGCATTTTCTGAAGCTTTTATCGACCTTGTAACAGAAAATCAATTCATTGACATAATAGGGGACATACAATGACAATAATGGATGAATTAAAAGTTAAGAGGGAATAAGTGTTTTACTGTACCATTATGATCAACTATCACAAAGCAACGGCTAACTCCATTCACTGTTAGTCGCTGCATTATATATTTTCGTATTTCTTTAAAACGTTGTATGTTTAAAGAATCCAAACCAGGATACTTTTTAGTTTTAGATGATTTATAACATTTTGTATTTCTTGTATATCTACAATAAGTCTGGAGGTAACAACAATCAATTTAATATATCAATCATTCGCAAATTCAGGTTATTTTTTGTATAATAATATTTGATATTTTACGCCCGTCCTTGATAAAATAATTATTAAAGCTATCTCCAGTTTCTTGTTAAAGCAACTATGCTTATGATATTCTTTTTATTATTATCCTCCCTATCTATCAACTATCTATATAATTTACACCTTTGTGTAACAACTTTAGCTCCGATATACAACTTTTTTAATAGTTTGTCTTTTTATTTAATTTGTGTTCACCTTCTAGACCTATTTTGCTTTTATTCTAACAACACTTTTATGCATAACTTTGCAGCAATGGTGTCGATATATGTTACATAACTTGTAAACAACTTAATGTGTTAATATCTGTATATATACCTGTAATGCTTATTCAGGGTATAACCCATGACTTGTGTTTAGCCTGAAATTGTTGCCATAGAAACTGGAAAATTTTATTGTGTAATACGACCCCCGATATAATTCTCACCGTAAGCCCTTCCGTGTTCAAAGTCCTGTGTGTTGTTCAGAATTAGTAATAAATTATGGCGGGGTAAAGTGACAAATTCGTTGCCCTAATTGCGTTATGGTTTAAACCCTTAGCCGCAAAGGTAAGGAATCAACTCCCTAGGAACAAAATAAACGTCAGTCAAGGACTGGTTAGATGTAGAGATGGTTTTAATTATGTGTAACAGAGCCGTAAGCTGAATTTTGCGTCAGATATGGACAAGAGAAATATAACACTTTCCATTTCTACATAGTCTTCTTTAAATTTACCTATTTACCAAAAACGTTTTATCGAAGTGGAAATGGTGCAAAATTCGTCAAATTCGTGTACCCACCTAAAAGTTTTGTATTCCCGATTTCATAAAACTTTATGTTTTTGTAGGGGAGGGGGGGGGGGGGGGTGAGTGTCTTCAAATTCTGAAAATATGGTACTTCAATTGTTGGAGGTTATCAAGGTATAGGGCAAGAATTTTCGTTGTGCAACCGTGCTAGTTCAATTTCATTGTGTAACTCCTACTAAGGCTATTTGATTTGCATTGATCGAAAACGTATTTTACAGGATTTTCTGTCTATTTTTCGATAATAATTCCCATTCTTTGTAAATGCAAATTTTTAGGGTTTTTTTTTTAATTTTTAATGTTTTTGGATTTTTGTTTTATTTTCACCATTTTGATTCTTTTAAAATTATTTTTAATGGAAAGCTGCTTTCTGTCTTCTTTCCTATTAAAATACTTCCTAATGGAAATGATATTGAATGAATTAGTGATGGAGGAAATAATTTGGTGCACGCTGTCGCATTTATCTAGCACTCAGCCTTACGTGGACTTTCTTAAGAACTGACAGAATTTAAAAAACGTATAAGAACATATTCATATACTAATTGATTATGAAGTTATTTATTTACATAAGAGTTTATTATCTTATTATTGCGTTCTGAAAAGTTACTCTGTTTCTGAAAGAACACTTTTGATATATTACCCAAATATTTATTTGGTGTATTCATATATTTCGAACTATTTACTTTAGTTGTGATATCCAAAGTGATTTAGACAAGGCATATATTCATTTGGATGCCCGTAAGATTTTATTTGTACCACATCAAAAGTCCCCACAACCAAAATACTTTGGTTTCTTCAAAGTAACCTCTTCTTTCAGTGTTCTTTAGGTCATGATTAAGGTTACATTTCGCCAAGCAAGAGAGCTCTTCGAATAATTCTTGCGTGTTGGTCATATTAATTCATAATCACTCCAATTTCTACAATACAAATAGTAAGATTTTACCGATCGATGATGCAATCCTATTGATAAGGAACAGTAAAGAAAGACTGAGAGATGTAAGGCATATTTTTGAAAATTTCCAAAACAAATATCCTTATCTCTCTCCTGAATCAAAGGTTTGTGGTTCACGCAGAAAAGACATGTTATCGTCGTCTACATTATCACCAGTTCATTCTGTAGTTGATGCAATAGTTTTAAATGAATATGCTGGGCTCGAGGTATTTTTTTATGAAAATAATGCACTCTATGAAACAATGTTTTCATCGATTTTTGTAAGTAATTTTCTAGGCTGTGGATTTGTTTGAAGAAAATATGAACGAACCAATGGAATATCCTGACCCTATTCATGATGAACGATTTTTCCCTCTTTCGCTGAATTATCAATATCATTACAACACAGTAATGAAATTACTGTGCCAAGGAATTGCATCGAGAATGAAAGTTCTCGAGCAAATCAAGCATAAATTCCAAATTTTGGATAGTGATTCTGAAAAAAATTTACTTCTGACTCTTGCGCCAATGTATTAGGGTCGCCGAAAACTAGCTGCTGAATTCAATGTTTCTGACGTGAAACATTTTTTGTTCTTTAAATAATTATTTATTTCTGTTAAAGTTTCGTTGATTAGATTTTATTTCCTATGATTTGTTACTCTAATTTAATGCGTTCTAACTTAAATTGAACAATTTTATGTTGTTTTTAGTTCAGCGTAGGAAGAAAAGGATTGCAATAATTCTGTTACGTACAACATTTTCATTATTGTTTAAAGTTAAATGTTGTCTAATTAGTTATTTTGTTGAGAATATACATATGTGATGTACTTTTCTTCAGAACGTAAGCTCTTAGTTTACCAATACGCATTATAATACTTGCGAAAAGTAAATTAATAGAAATTATCTGTGAAAGGCACTGTCGCAATGGTGAGCGAGCGCGAGATAAATGCGACAGCGTGCATTGAATTATTTCCTCCATCACCAATTCGTTCAATCCCATTTCCATTAGGAAGAATTTCTATAGGAAAAAATACAGGTTTTCCATTACAGATAATTATAAAAGAATCAATTTGGTGGAAATTAAAAAATGCAAGAACATATTAAAAATTGCAAAAAAATACTCAAAATTCGCATATATAAAAAATGGCAATTTTGATTGGAAAGTAGAAGAAGAGATTCATTGCCCCTACAAAAATATAAAGTTTAGTGTAAATCAAGAGCATAAAATTTTTAGGCGGGTACACTTGAAGAATTTATTATTATAGAGTAATCTAACTGATACGAAACAGTTCAATGAATACGTAAACGATTCAAACTGAGGAAGTGAAGCCTCCTCGAAATCTTACAGTTCACATAATACGCTATTGTCTTAACATCAATCAAACCTGTCCCGTGTAGAGAATATTCAGAACGTGAGGTTGGGGAAATAGGGAGAATGGTTTCCTTTGAAATTGTTTTGTAGATAATTAATACGATTACAGTTTGATTATATTAATTTCCAGAAACCGCTACAACGGCTTAGAATAATATTTACTTCCAACAAATAATCTCATCCTATGGGGATTGTAACATTGTGTTGTAAAAGACATTGTCTACAGTATGTAGTTAATATTATTAGTTTGTCGGAGTAGTAATCCAGTGGGCAGTGATGAATGTGTCATCGATTGTTTGATTTTCAATCACGGCAAAGCTATTGAAACATTTTACCAAAAGATGGGTTTCTGTACGTTTCATCTGTATTTAAAATATAAATATACTGCTACTTAATAGAATGAATACTCCCACTGCAGTATCTCCCAGCTAGAATCGATTGCACTCAGTTTGCTGAAAAGGTTCGCAATTGCACGCAGATGCAGTTGCAATAGTTATTTTCTTTTCTAATTTAATCTGCCCGGTAATGAAGGGTACTAATTATTTATCATCATAGAACAAACATTGGAAGCTCTGTTACGCGTAATTAAATAGAAATATTACTGCCATCGATTAGGGAAACGTTCTCACCCTTTGAATTATAGAAAGCATTTATATCACTTTGAAAAGCATTTCTCTTTTCGCGCTTTAAGCCTTTCCTGGCATCGATAGAAAGGCCTCTTGTAAATTAGCATAGTTTATGTCCAGTATTATGCGCATACGATACCTAACCGACACTTTTCTCAAAGGTTAAATTTGGATTTAAAGATTTAACGTTAAATTATATTCTTTAACATGTTGTTGAATATCAAAGATTTTGAATTTCAATAAGATATCCAGCCATAGTAATCGCAATTACTATTTACATACTCAACTATTAATACTACCACTAGGTACACAAAGTTTTTTTTTCAGACACAGAAAGTAGACTTCCTTCCCAAGAAAGCCTACAGGCAGGCTTGAGTAGGGGAAGGTTACACATGTAAACGCGGACAAATACCCAGGCCTGAGGGAAGTGCCAAGTTCCCTCTGGTGAGGATCGAACTCACGTAGACAATGTGTCCAGCATTTGGCCCAGTTGCCACACTGTTACCAAATACCAAGTCAGCACCACTGAGGCACGAGAAAGAGACCATGTGTCACCAACCAACCATGACCATCTAAGTCGCAACCGAGCATTTTGTTGCTTGACTTGGAATAGCGCAGGTTCGACAATGAACGGAGTACGCTGCCTCATCCTCACATAGGAAAAGCTAATCTTATAGTCACTTTATGTACTAATTTCAAATACTTTCAATAACTATATTTGACAAACATCATCTAGCTCAAGGAGTGACTATGTGGGAGAGAGAAGGAAGAGACAATAGATATTCAGTTTAGTACTCGGTGCAAATCAAATAAAAATCTTGCATACCAAACGTGAAAATAATTCAATGCATTATTTTCTAGATTCCAAAATGATTTCATTCGTACTGGGTCCTGGGTGTCGAACATGGTCCATTCATTATTGGGGGTGATATTGAGTGCTTGAGTTTGAGTCCCAATAAGAAAAAATTTATGTCTCTTCCTGAGTATAGGCTTGATTACCGTCGTCTCAAAATTAAATCATCTCCACAGCCTGTACTTTAAAGGAGACTTTACATTATTTTACAAACTTTGAGAAAGCAATATGCTGCTAGCATGAGATTTTGCTTACGCCTTCCTGTGAAATTTGATAGAATCATTAGAATCATTATTAAGTCACACTGTAAAATAGTCAGACATATATATCGCCATATCAAATTGAAGACGAAGAATATTAAAGTTTCCCTCAAAGATACGACGTAATGTAATTATTGTTTGAGGATGGATTTTTTGAATTTAATTTTTGAATATGATTTTTCTTTTTATTTAAAATCGAAACTTCTAAAACTGACAGTTTTGGCTATTAACTATGTTTCACAAAAATTGCTGTATTGGAAAACGATACTTTCTATTATAATTTATGGTTTTCTCTAGCTCATGCCTTCCAGACTCGTTCGGATAGTATTTTCTAAGCAATATACAAATTTCAAATAATATATTTTAGAAAGTGGTTCAATATAGTTCTTATCATTCTGTTCAAAATTATTCAAAATCAGTCATCTTTTGTCATTAGTGAGTCAACCTGATTTACTAAAGTAATGGAAGGCAACATCCACATGTCAATAAAACTAAAATGCGTAATGCGTATGGATGTCGCAACTTTCTATATAAAGAAATTGTCAGTATGAACAAATAATTTACAAATATCTCATTGACATTAAGCCACAAACGGGTACACGTTTAGTTTTATACAATACAGTCTTTTTTATTTTTGTAATCCGATATATGTATATTTAAAAATAAATATCTCTTGTAATCCAATGTTTATTCGCTTTAATTTTTACGAGAATGAAGTTTAGCGTAGTTCTATTCTTCCACGTGACCCCCGGCATTTACAAGGATAGATACAGATACATCTAGCCGACTTATGTGGGAATCGAACCCACAACCCAGATTACCTTGAATCGATAATCTAGGCCAGCTGAGCTATTTGCATCACCCGAACTAATTCAGGTAACTTGAAGACCTTTAAGTAATTTTGGGATAATTTACCATCAGAATATCTGGCCATATTTTAAAAATTCCGTACCTAGACAGACCTATAAACATCCATATCAATTCGGATTTGCATCGAAAGTTAAGTAGTCATATGAAAGAACCCCGACCAACTCTTACTGCTGCTCGGAATGGGACCCGGGGCCCCGCCGTGAGAGGTCTGAGCATTGTGCACTACACCCCTGGCCAATCAACCAGTTTACTTAATCTGTTTTACCTTGAAATTTTACTTAAGAAAATGAGTACCTTTAGATTTAGAAAATATTAGGGTAATGTGCGTAAGAAGTCATATAAACAGAAAGGGCAGTTATAGGACTTCATACCTTCCAGAGGAAACACCGGATCAAATACGATATCAAATAGGTATTTAAATGTGTTCATATAGTCAGACAATTTCTATATAGAAATTGTATACAAAATTATCACATTCATACATAAGTAGATACGCTTTCTACGTACATATTTTTCAGATACACTCTGTTACTTTCATATTTGGACAAAACTTAACGCAACTGACGAATATTTAACAATCTGTCAATTTTATTCTTTGATTGCTTGCTTTTTCTATTTATTTTAAATATTTTCTATAAATACACGTATGTTTTCATTTGTTTTTTTCCGTACAATTTACAATTTCATTCAGGATTTCATTCATTTTGGGTATTTAATTTTTTTATAATAACGAAAAAAATGTTATTGTATCAAGTAGTTAGTAACGAAATAAAAGCTGTTCAGAAATAATTAAAATATATTACAATATATTTAACACAACAAAATGACCATGGCGCATTCGCCATTACTTAAAACATATTTATTTGGTTGCCATAAACAAATATATTTTTTTTTCTCCAGTGAGATCTCGCTTAGAGTATGGTTCTATTATATGGTTTCCTTTATACAATGTCCATTGCCAAATGCTGGAGGCAATTCAAAAGAGGTTTCTTTTGAATTTTTGTCTTTTTTACTGGATAACGCATATCCGCCTCGAGGCTGTTGCCACTTACAACTATTGGACAGATTTAATATTCAATCATTATCTGTTCGACGCAATATTTCACTAATTAAATATTTGTTTAACCTTCTAAATGATAAGGTTGACTGTTCTGAATTGCTTAGTAAGATTAACTTTAGGGTCCCACGTGGTAATGTCAGACATCAGGTGCTTTTATATTGTACTACTCCTAGAACGGATATATTAGCAAAAGCTCCTGTATTTTTTATGTGCTCACTGTACAACAAAATTGCAGTGAATTGCGATATATTTAACGATAAGTTAAAGAGTGTTTTCAATTACGTAGCTAATAGGTTAAGATGTTCTATGTGGTATATTGCATATGTACGTAAATTAGCGCTGTAACTACCTTTTACCGTATTGCTTATTCTTTCTCTTTTTGTTATTTTACTTAGTTACTGTATATTTAGTTTATTCCTGTAATTAGGATTTTTTCCTGTTGGAAGAAGAAGAATAATAATAAATAAATAATAATAAATAATAATAATTGTCTTGGTTTGATGTCTAAAAAAATCTAATTGTGACGTCCATGTTATTTTAAATCGAGTGTGTAAAAAAACTTATAAATACTACACGTTTAAAATAATTAATTCAGACATTGTGTAATTAACTGAAACTATTCAGTCACAACTACGCATCAATTAATCCAAGCAGTGAGAAAAAGCCTTATCTAAAATATTTAGATAAGAATACTTTCATATAACTGAGCAGTTAAAAAATAAATAAATAACAATTTTAACATTTAAACAAAACTAATTACAACTGCTAACTAACTGAAAATCTACCAATTTTATTATTCGTAAGTTCTCTTCAACTATTCACAGTTTATTTTCAGATTTTCATCAACTCCTTTCTATAAATATGGTCTCATTTTCTATTTTTACTAAATGAAAACAGTTTTATCCAGGATTTCATCCATTTGCGTGTTTTATTATATATTTCCCATTAAAATAAAACACAATTAAAAATATTATAGTACCAAGTATATCTTGTTGTAATTAATTTTGATTGTCTATGAATAAAATGTGATGCTTTGACTGGATATTTACGAGAATCTCTCTGTTCTGTTATTTGAATGTATGTGAGCATCATCTTATCTGAGTTTATTTAGATATTTTATGGTATTAATTTTTCTAAGGTTCATTCGGCTAACTATTACATAAAATTATCAAATTATATGTCATTATCTACTGGCGATAATTGGTAGAAGTAGAGATAGAGTAAAGGTAAAGAGAAGTTACAAAGAGCAGTTATAGACATCGTGATCGCTTCACAATGTTTATAATCCAATAAATGCTATAATATGACACTGGCACCTCCACCATTATTTAAAAAATATCTATCAGGTAGTCACAACAAGAAATTATTATTTTTATTGAATGTATAAAAATTGTTTATATATACCGTACGTCTAAAATAATAATTGATTTAAGTATTCGTGTGATTATTAACAAATCTACATGACGTATATGAATTTTTCTGCGATGCGAAGCATTCACACAATTCATTCATTTAAAATATTTTATTTCCTAATCTATGGTACATTAATTCTCAATTTAACTTAGCACGTGGTAAGGGGTATTATCTATTATACTATGCCTCTAATGTTATTGGTGGCGAGCGGCGTTACAGTCTATCGCCAGGGTAGCAGTCCGCCCGGTCGATGATCCTAAGCTCCCATGTGTAAGGGTTATATTATTTAGGTGCATGATTCTGTTCCCCAGTTTTGCTATAAAATGTTTCTTTAGTTGTACCTTTAACTTTAAAGAATATGCGTTTTAATTGCTATGTGTAGCGTCCCGATCTTTTATTTCTCTTTTCAGGAAATCGCAATGTTCATTTAATGATTATTTGATAGTTTTTAGTTGAACGCTATTTTGTTGCTTTCTTTTTCTATAGGATATTTAGTATAGTTACGATTTTTATATATTTTTGTTTGTAAATGTAAGAAGATAGATATGCAGGGAGGGGCTAGGGGTGGAATTAAAGTTAGGGCTAGGTTATGGTGGGGTTGAAGGAAATTGGGTAGTATAGGAGGCTCGAAGTCTGTTTCATTATTATAGCTATATAATATATCATGTAGGTAGTTATGTTTGTGTGGTATGTTTGGTGTACGTTTTAATGGTTGTGTTACAGGTGCAGTGTATTTATAATGGTTGTAAAATGTCTGTGCTATTTGTGAATGTTTGCATGTTTATGTATCTGTTCGCGTTTGTCAGTAGTCATAGTAATTTATTTTGAGTCGATTGTAATCTTTTATATTGAAGGCTAGAGAAATTGCGACCTATAGGGCAGGTGTAAACCAGACTAGTTCTAAACATTATTTTATATATTAATATTTTGTTGTTGCGTTTTAGTGAGTTGCATCTGTTTAATAAGGATTAGAGTTTATTTAGTAAAATATGCAGAATAGGTTGTGTGGTTTCACTATAGGTTTCCCAATGTTTAATTTAGTTGGTTTATTAGAATGGTTTATTCCTATGCCTTTCCACTAATTATAATATCTTGGTTCTAGAGTTTTAACATTGAAAGTGATCTTATCACGATAGTAAGTTACATGTCGGCGTTATGATACGCTTCGATGTTGCATGTTTAGACGCGCCTTTATTGAATTTTATCCCTTCACCCTGTACAAACTCGTGACACATGTCATATTAGTATCGTCTCATCTAAGTAAATAATTATTAATGAATTAGTAGCAAGGGACATATGTACAGGCATAAATCACAGGATAATGGATAGAATGATACCCATTGTTAAATGTTTGTCGCATCATCGAATGATTGATGTGGTGACGTATCCACTGTAAATAATTTTCCATGCTAGTTATTCTGCATTCAAATTGAATAACAGTAAATCAGTTAACAACGCTTGTCAGCGTCTTGCCGGTGTTATGTTACACGTAAGTGAAGCCTTCTCAGGATTGATGTATCAAGAAATGGGAAAATACAATTTTGTAAATGTACTTGCTAGTTTTATTGCATTTTATTATTCGATGTAATATGTTTTTTTGCGATTTCTTTAAAGTCAACTTACATCTGATAGTTTATTTGTACGTAAAAGCTAATATTAAGAGTGTATTAAAACTAATAGTATATGACTGAGATATTTATAAAATTTTAACGAAGTCCGTTGAACCATCTCATTGAACTGGTGTGTACTACTTGGGTTTCATGATAATGCAGTAAATGGAATAACAAAGACGTTAACGTATATTAATATTTCATATCTGTCTTCCTTATTTATTCTTTACTTATTAGTTATACGTTACTATTATATTAATTTTGCCAAGAATATACTCAATTAACAAATAATTAATTAAATGTATGGGTATACTACCACATTAAAATTTTAAATTATATTTTTAGTATTAATAAAAACAAAATATAAAAAACTCGATAAAATAAATGGAAATAGTGTGCCAAATATGATATTTAGGAATTTGGATTCGCTATGTACGAATATATGTATAAACACTGCCGTATGTATAAAAACTTATATCACTACATACCTATACTCTGATATTTCATTAGTGCAATACATATTAATAAAATGCAATAGACCTATCATTTAGTGTTTTATTTTTCTGTTTTAAACAACGATAGTAAACGCAAATTGTGACTTATTTTAAGTAGTTAAATTAAAGAGAACATTTATAAAAATCAGCGATTAAATTTCTCACTCAAAAGGTGGGAGAAATCTATTCTAAGTGGAAGTGTTTTAAGAAAATCCGACGATTTGTATTAATAATATGAATTTAATTCATTTACCTGCCAATAGTGAAAACTGTCGTAGTTGAAATATGTACTATACGCGTAGTACTCAATATTTATTTACAATTGTGACTACTTATTTGTCACCGGTGAAAACTTATACTTCCACCATTAATAGGCAAGCGACATAATTTCACAATGTTGACATTCTCATTATAAGATCTGTCAAGACATTGATTTGTTCTCAGTGAAGATCTCGACTATATTTCACTTACAATTGGACTGAACATATTTTAAATGTTCTACAGTGTAACTATTTTCATCCAGGTTAATTTGAAATAATTTTTTACGCACCATAATAATATTAATCAATAATATTATTATCTAGAATGCTATAATATTAAGCAATATATTCTTAATTATATTTTAAACCCAAGGTCTTCAGTGATTATTTTTTAAAGCATAAACTAAAATATTCAAAGCTGGTAGATTTTAATAGTAATAGAAGAAATATGCTACGCGTACAAAATTCGGTTTCATTCACCTAGAAGTGGCCAAAGAATAGTTAAAATTAGCACCTAATTATCTTAAGATGTTATGCTTGTTAAGGAAATACAATGCAAACTTTTAAACGTTTATTAGGGTGACTGACGTAATCCATTTGTGTTTAATAAAACTAAAGTGCAAAAAATCTGATCTGACTTAAATGAACTTGTTTATTCCCAAGATCAATTTAGGTTTAATAAGGGATTGTTGGATAAATCATTTTGATTAACTAATAAAACTTATACGTGCAGAAAATACATCTATAACATTCCAAACACTCCAATAATGTTATTTCCAAAGGACTATTAATTCTATTAAAACCAATTTTGCTACATTCTAATTCATACGATCCGACCTGAGTGGATGCCCCCTCTTATGGCGGCGCTCCCCATCAGCTCTCCCCCGGTCCATTCCGGCTCAGACTTTCGGTCATAAAAGCAATTCGACTTCTTGATTAACTTAATTAGATTAGCTTGGATTGGATGTTTCTTTAAGGTTCGCCATCGTCGACCCGATTCAGTTGCCGTATTCCTTGTCTACCTCTCAGAAGCACAGATCTGAGGACAGCATTTCTTGTGAATGGGAAACTAAATGTGTTTCCACTTAATTGGACGTTTAACTTTATCATATCCTGGAAGGTATCTTGGTCGCTGAACAGTCAACGAATACTAGTCAGTCAAAGATAACGTTTCTCTTTTATTTATTTGAATATTTATTTACAGAAGTCGATTATAGTGTATAGTATTAGTAAAACCATTTAAGTGATATTCATGTTTAAATAACGAAGTTATATATTTGAAAATATAACAAACGATATTACCTACACTTTGTTACATATACTTTTTCTCGTGCTGTGCATCGCACTTAGCTTAGTCGATAGGGTTTAGGTAAGTCAATAGCTTTCGATTTAATGAAGAAAAGTACCTTTATTTCTGTTTGAATAACGACTGTCAATATCAAGTTCCATCTGCCAACTACGGTAACAATTTTAAGTGTTCTTACAGTCTAAGATTCTGTCCTCGCATTCCTTACCTCCCTACATCACTATTGTTACTCTTCTTATTCTTCTTATTCTTCTTATTCTTCTTATTCTTCTTATTCTTCTTATTCTTCTTATTCTTCTTATTCTTCTTATTCTTCTTATTCTTCTTATTCTTCTTATTCTTCTTATTCTTCTTATTCTTCTTATTCTTCTTATTCTTCTTATTCTTCTTATTCTTCTTATTCTTCTTATTCTTCTTATTCTTCTTATTCTCTATTGTTATTCCTACTACACAAAATATACAAAAGACATAAACATTAGCTAACCTAAAACCTGTCAAGACATTGTTACACGAGGTCTGGTATTTAGCAGTTTAGCAGGAGTTTATAGCAGAAACTGCTGACGCTACATCTGTGTGAAATAATGCATTCGATAGCCTGATCCTTTGAGATAGTCAGTTTAAGGTTGAACAAGTTGTCACTTGTTAATTAACTTCCAGAGCCGGAAGAGTGAGAACGTGTTTACCGTGTCTCTCGCGCATCATGGATTTCAAACAACGCTTTTATATTAAGTTTTAGTTTAAGTTGCAAAAAAGTGCTAAAGAATCTCATGAAATGTTAAAATCAGTATATGGTGATAATGTGTCTCTGAAGACTGTTTACAAGTGGTATGAGCGATTTCAAAGTGGAAATGAGTTAGTTGAAGACGAGCAAAAGTCGGGGCGTCCTTTGATTTCAAAAATACACGAAAACATTGAAAAAGTGTAATTCTCGAATATTATAAGGGCGTACTGCAATGCTTATGAAACGACGTATGGGGAAAGAGACCAGAAAATGAGCCAATGGCTTCCTTCTTCATCACGACAACGGGTCGTGCCACACCTCACTTCTGATCCGCCAGTTTTTGGCTAACAAAAAGATTCCTGTTTATTCACATCCGCCTCACTCCCAGGATTTAGCAACCTGCGACATGCGACTACTGTTTGAATATTTTTACAACAATTTACTGCTAAAATAGAAGACGTTCCTTACTTAAGAAGTTCCGTACTTTAAGTACTCGTAGTGTAATTGGTTGTATATTATGATACAATCATTCAAGCTTATATTAAAGCAAACCTATTACAATCGACTTTGACTAGAACGAGCAGGTTCCAGTCAATTCTGATGCATTTGAGTGATCAGTTAGAAATAGGAAGGCAGATAATTTGTATACCAGATATGAACTGTCGCCGTTGTTCTATTGGAATCTCTATATGGGTTAACTACGAATAAGGTACGATTAGAATAACAAATTTTTGAGAAATTGACGTGGTAGAAGAATACTATTTGAAGCCCGAGATGCCGATTTCCGTCGATCATTTTCGTGAATCGCCACCATTTGACCACTTGGCCAAGTGTGGTGACTTTCGAAAAGTGACTCATATCCTGCGTTGACATAATTTCTAGAATCATTAATTGTTTCTCGGTATATTTCGTTACAGAATAATTTTTATTTTACTTGCTTACAGCAAAAATGCTACTCGAATACTATCTAGGTTCAGAAGCCTTGAACGATCTGATATTATGTTAAGAAAAGTTTAACATTTACCCAATGAATATCTTCTATTTTTTTAACTACTGAATTCTTTTTTAGTAATAAAAATAAATAAGACAATAATAAATTTTAAAAACAAAAAAAAAATACCATCAATATTTAAATACCATAAATATTAGAAAGTGACAAATATTATTTAAATAGGCGGTTCAAATACATTTCCCTTCTCTTACTTGACAGTATTCTAACCTATCATAAAAATTTGTCTCCCATTAGGTAATATTACAGATTTAAAATGTTTCAAGATTTAAGCGTTTCTAGTATTTTACACTATGTTAACTATCTGATATTGACGACCATTTTTTCTTTAATTTTCAGAAAATATCCAGAAATGATGAATTCGAATTGAAATAGCCAAGAAATATTTTTCCATACATCCTACATCCAAAACTCCTTTAGTTAATTATACTGCAGTTATGACGTCTTTTATATTGGAACCAAACTTCATCTAGTTTCAGACCATCAATGATGCAATTTGCAAGAAATACTTAATTTTCCAAGAGCCCATGTACTCTTACTCAGCCAAAGTTCCAATAGAAGCTGTCCTATGATATAGTCTTAGCCCTAGGACTCTATACACATACGTTCATTATTTGTGAACATTGAGGATAATATTACCGATAAAACGTTGATTCTCATTGGTCTGAATCAAAAGGGTTTAAAAAACTCCATCAATATCATTTCATCCGCCTCAATTATTTTCCACATTTAACGCGCCCTCTACAAACCGTATTCACGTTTTTTTATACCCTGAATGACAAGTCTGGACATTTATTTCTTTTACTAGACAAATATTAAAACCAGAAATATTAAAACTTAGAATTCAAGAGACAAACTTTAATCATGTTGGGTCTTGCTAAACTTATTACGTCGTAAAATTCCTTTCTTATCCCCTTTCAGGTTATTCAAGTGGGACTGATTGACCTGTTTGAAGTTATGTAGTCAAAGGGGCCCTAACAGGCCTGATAGATGAAGACTGAAAATACCTACAAATCTAGCCGATATTTAGTAAACATTGTTGTCAATTTTAGCTGATTGAATACGAACTATTTCTTCTTTAAAATATTGTTTTAAATCAAAGCAACTTGTATTACCGCAGAACTCGAATTTCAGAATTTAAAACAGACATTTGCTTACATTATTTGTTAATACAACAATATTAATTATAAACAAACACGTGATTGTGAACCATGGTAATGATGCTCAATAAAACGTTTTTTATCTCCAATCATATAACGTATAAGACCCTAAACGGTTATTTTTATTTTCACATGTATCACGTATCCAAGTTCATGTTTTCATCGTATCAGGTAATCGATACTACCGTATACGTTCTAGCTTGTGAGTAAAGCATATTAACACATAATTTATTCTCATTGTGTCGTGTAATGTCCCCACTTCTCGTGAGGTATTTAGAAAACTGATATGAGTTTTTTTCCTGTACAACTCGTTAAACAGTGAGACATGGTATTATTACGTACATTTGTATTTTATTTTCTGTGCATTTAAGATATAATAATTTTAAAAGCTGCTTAATGAGTAATAAAGATAAATATGCACTGTTGATCTATGCGCTAATTTTAGTCTTCCATCGATTTGATGTGACCTTAAGCAAAAATTAATGTCAACTGTCTTTTATGTACTTATACATTAATGCCATAATTAATCATAATTTCGTCATGATTATAGTTTCAATGTTTTAACATATCATTGTCAAGATACCAGTTGTGGGGACGGAATGAATACTGGTAAAATTGGTGATGTTGAATACAATGTAATGAAACATAACAAAATAAACGCATTTCAATAATGAAAGCTTTTGTAGCGCAACGAGGGGATTCAACTGTCTTTGAAATTTTCCTCTAACTAACACTTCCTACTGTATCTCAATATACGGAAGTTGTTCTATAAGTTAATGCACTGCCTTGTAAGGTGTAATCTAGTAGAGATATATCACAGCTTCCAGAAGTCTGTGTTTATTAAGAAAGCATACACATTTTCTATAAACATTAGCGGGGAATAAAATTTGTGTGTTTCTGTGTCCCCTCCCCCTAAAGAGAAGACGGTGTCCGATATTGGCTAACCATTAGAAAATACCCACTACAAATACCTTAGTACCTCACTGAGAGTTGAACATCGATAAATGTTAATAGCGTTACATACTCTCATCTGCTCAATGTAGGGGAAAGTGTTACTTAGAGATGTATCTTCAATTTCTGGGTAACGATAACTTGATGCACGAATGTAGACCACAATGGAAAATGACCAATATCTTTCTTCTCTATGCATAATTTGAGGATCCACAAAGTCCTTATTGTGTCAAATGAGATGAAATTATAACTCCAACTCTGATGATACAATGAAAACACGTATACCGAAAAATGCCCATTTAACAGACAAAATCGACCTGTCTGGGTATTTATTTCCCATTTGTCCGGTAACGATTTTTTCCAGCCTATATGTGTTCACTGTATACTGGTTCACCTGAATGAAAAAAAAATTCTGTGTGTTTACCTTTCAAGTGTGTGGATTTTAGGCCTTCTGTCTAGCCATGGTTTCCAAATTTTTTCTTCTCTAGCGTCTAGTTTTCGTAGAACAACTCAAATTCACCTTGATTAAGGGCAGGATGATTTCATTCAGTTTGTTATATTTATCGTTAACCTAGTTGAATGTTATTAAGCTCGTGTAAAAATTGCTAAGATACTAATTTTTCTAGTATTTTTATTTTTAAAAAGATTCACTATCTGGATCTTTTTACTAATACCAATTCTTTAGGTTTCTATTGATCCAAATTACATGAGATTTACTGTATTAAGAAAAAAAAAGTTGCAATGGCTAAAAATAAACAATATTGTTTGGAATGTTGTCTTGTATTCTCTATAATTAAATTATCTTAGAGTATTTTATAATAAATAGTAAATATACGACGCGACGTCTATATACTCTACAAAGAGTTCTATCGAATATATCAATTTTTGAATCACACCAATTATGCAAGGGTGAATCAAATATAAACCGGAATTTTGTTTAAATAAATGTATTATCAAAGCAAGAACATTTTTGAATACATCTTATTTTTCTACATGGTCTCCTCTTTTATCAGTACATTTTTCCCAACGATTGGAAGGTTTTTAATGCCTTTATCAAAAATGAATTTGGTCGTGCCTCTAATCAGTTGCGCACAAACGTTTTCACGTCTTGGTCGTCGTTAAAACGGCATCCTCCAAGTTCTTCTTTGAGTGGCCCAAACATATGATAGGCATATTGTGACAAATCCGGGCTGTAGGGCGGATGTTTAAGTGTTTCCCAATGGATTATTTTCAGTTCTTCTCGGGTCAGAGCAACTGTATGTGGCTGAGCGTTGTCGTGAAGAAGAATCAGACTTCGGATAGGCATATCTCCCCTTTTTCGCCGAAAACCCAGTTTTACCTCTAAAGAAGCTGGGAATAGTAGGCGACGTTAGCTGTACGCCGCTCATGAAGGAAATCAATGGGCAGTGTCCCTCTGCAATCCCAAAAAACAGTGGCAAGATGGTTTTTCTCGGGTCAGAGCAGCTGTATGTGGCTGAGCGTTGTCGCGAAGAAGAATCTGATTTCGGATAAGCATATCTCCCCTTTTTCGTCGAAACCACAGTTTGGTTTCTAAAGGAGCTGACAGTAGTAGACGACGTTAACTGTACGCCGCTCATGAAGGAAATCAATGAGCAGTACCCCTCTACAATCCCAAAAACAGTGGCAACAATTTTGCCTGCAGAATAGTTCAATCAATCTGTCTGAGCCCCTATGTTAAATGGTCACTAATTGTAAACAGCAAAAAAAATTTAAGCATATAGAAAATGAAATTTCAAGAAATTTACAGTTTTTTGCTCTCAAAATGGCGGCCGCTAACATAACCTAAAAAATTCGCAAAAGTCAAAAAAACGGCTTTTCGCAAATAAAAAGTTGTGCTCGAATTGGAAAAAGTTAAATGAGAAAGTTATAGATAATGAAAAAATCTTTCGATTTAATTTCTGTGCGCTCGAATCTTCTCGAGATATATCGAATAAACCGTTGAAAATTGCGTTTTCTTGTTTTTGCTCTAAAAATAACAATATTTGATGAAAAGATTTAATAACTTCAGAAAATGTAGTCCTAAGTGAGACCAAAATAATAGTTTTTGTACAACTCCAAAATATATATTTTTTTCAAAGTTATAGCTGTTTTCGTAAAAAAAGGAGTTTTCGTAAAACGGCTTTTCCATCGAAAGGATGGTCCTACAGACTTGCTCGAGGGCTTATTTTTAAAAGTAAAATTTTTATATAAAAAATCGCGTTTGAAAATGACGTGATTTTCGTACATCGGTCTTATTACAAGAATTTATTGCCAAAAAACCGATGTAGGAAAATTATGTCATTTTAAAACGTGATTTTTTATATAAAAAAATTAAAAAACCGATTGTTGCTGAATTTGTAGTACAACTCCTAGCGAAGAAACTAAGCCCTCGAACAAGTCTATAGGACCATCCGTTTCGATGAAAAAACCGTCTTACGAAAACACCTTTTTTTATGAAAACAGCTATAACTTTGAAAGAAAAATATTTTGGAATTGTATAAATCGATTGTTTTCGTCTCACTTAGTACAAAATTTTCTGAAATTATTAAATGTTTTCATAAAATATTGTTATTTTTAGAGAAAAAATAAAAAACGCAACTTTCAACGGTTTTTTCGATATATGTCGAAAAGTAATGAATCGATTCCAGCTCACAAAAATTTAATCGAAATATTTTTTCACTATCTACAACTTTCTCATTCAACTTTTTCCAATCCGGGCACAACTTTCTTTTTTATTCGCGAAAAACCGTTTTTTGACTTTTGCGAATTTTTTAGGTTATTTTAACGGCCGCCATTTTGAGAGCAAAAAACTGTAAAACTGAAATATTATTTTCTATATGCTCAAATTTGTTTTTGCTGTTTACAATTAGTGACCGGGTGAGTCCCTATCGATTGGACTAGAATGACGAGTTTTGGCTTTTCGAGGTTGGTCTTTTTCGGGGTATGCCAAATTTGTTATGCCAGTCATAGACTTGGGTGTTTGAAGGGGTTTTATCGGCAGACTATGCAGTCAATCGACGCAAAATTTCGGCAGGCTTTATACCCTTCCGCATAAAAAATTTGATAATACTGGCTTAATGGACGTATGTACCTCTTGCCTAGACATGATTCTTCTGACAATTAATCGGCCTTGGCGAGCTGCGCCGATGGAGTGCGCTCCTCTTCACATCGCCATCTCAAATATATTTAGACAACGTGTCAGTCCCTTTACCCAACGAACGTCAAGATAAATATTCCGGTTTTTATTTGATTCGCCCTGATTTGACTTGGCTTGATTTGGCTACTCACCGTGTATATAGCAGCACTCATTTTTTTCTTGACGATTAAATTACTTCATTAAATATTTCATGAATTGATTCTTTGATTGAAGTAATCAATATCAGTTGTATTATCGTGAGTATGCCCAGCAATTTATGTATCGTCGTCATAATAAAATTGATGGAAAATGTTTTGCGTCTTTCATTTGACGCAATAAATATGAGAATGGGATGCAGGAGTTTTATTGAAATTGGAACTAAAAAAAATAAAATTAAGATGATTTGATTGAATACATTACATTCCGTTTTATTTATTTCTATCTTTTGACAGACGCGGAAGTAACTAAATGCTTATAATTTATATAAGCAACAGTTATAGATAATTTTAGTAAAACAACAGTATCTGGGATATTAAGAACGTTAACGTCAACATAAAGAAAATTATGGGATATATTTATTTTATTTTAAACTTTTTATATTACATAGAGTAGGATCGTTTATGCTGAAATTCTTATTCCGCAAAAGTGTTTACACAACTTTATTATGAATTATTATCTTCCTTATTCTGTTCCCTTTTCGCTATTGTTGCTTTAACATGCAAATTTTAGAAACCTTGTACTTACTTACGCTTTTACTGCCCTTTTACAAATATAATTTCAGATTATCCTTTGTTGAAACACAAGAATTTATTATTGGTTATTAATAATTATTGGCGTTTCAATGTTCACATTCGCCTTTCTTTGTACAAATACTGTTATTCTTGCTTTAAATTCATATTCCCAATGTTCTTTATGATGATTGATTTGTCCGATATCTTTTCCACGACCTCTTTATTGGAGAAATATTTCAATAACAGAAGCCGTTTTTTAATGTATTACTAATATTTAATAATAGTATAAATTGTATAGTAAACTATAGTATAGGTAATATACCCTTCATAATAGTATTATTTCATAATAGTAATACATCCATTGACAAATTTGCATACAATAAATATATATTAATTATATTAATAATGTCAGATATGATCATTATATTATTACATATTTTAAAGTTTAGATAATTACAGATAACATTTTACAGATAATTTGATTTAACGTTGATCTCTTGGAAAGGCATTGCAAGCCAAGTTGGCATCATTAACGGATAATTAAGACTGTTATCTTTGTTCTTAAAATTTAATCTTGGTGATCTCCTTATGATGTAAACTTAGATAACGAAACATGCGTCGAGTAATGTATAATTTTTCGATATTTTGTGGAAAATTGTGCTGTTTTATTAGTGAAAAAATCCCTTTACACAGTAACATAATCTTTTATAGGGCATATTTTTAAATAATTCACCAACTATATTATGAAGTATTACATTAATCGTATTATACTTTGAACTGGTGACTCTAGAATAAGACATAAGATTATTTTGTATACGTATTGAAATTATTATGTATACACAGAGTGACGGACAAATGTGTAGCGTCATTATTTATGGTTCGGTTTTAAACATCAAGGAACAGTATAAAACCACTGAAAATATGTTATAATATTGTACAAATTCGGATTTCCACAACACTATTATTTTTTTAAATTAAATATATATTTATTAATACAATAAATACATAT
This sequence comes from Rosalia funebris, assembly GCA_037954035.1. Lineage (NCBI taxonomy): Eukaryota > Metazoa > Arthropoda > Insecta > Coleoptera > Cerambycidae > Rosalia > Rosalia funebris. Next base: position 12,118,126 of record JAZFAV010000004.1, read on the forward strand.
TTCTCTAGTTTATATTAGTAAAAGTGGCATGCGTGACCAAAGCCAACAACACTTAAAAGGGGCGGAGGAGGCATCAGGTTTCTTAAACTTTAGCGAATATAATTAATATTGAGGAATTTATATTGAAGGGTAAACTCAATTCCGATTGGTCACGTTGAATATGTAACAACGTTAAAACGCTTATATTATGCCCAGAAAGTTCATATTATTAACAAAACTATGTAACGTTTCGCTCATCACAGAAAACTTCTCAGGTTTTAAATTTTTTAACAGCTAACTTAGAGCTGTTTTTTCTTCTACTCGACCGCGATTCGCTACTGGTTATGATTCAGCGTTCCACAAACTTATTTTCCCCAACTTAGACAATTTCTTCAGTGTAAATCTTCTATATTTAGTTTAAGATTAAATAGACCTTTTTAGTTTAATAAAAAAAGTACATATATTTAAAAATTTAATTGATAACGGAACTGTCGGAATTAGTAACCATTAATTTGCGGAGTTCACAAGTGTAATCGGTGAGCATAATATATTAGTCCTGTTTCTGTGTTATCGTAGTTTCATTTACCGCCAATTACCAAAGATCGTACCAACCCAGCGATACTAGGGAGGACGCAGTAGGTAAGTTGGTTATATAAAGATTGTCACACATGTCCGTTAATTTTTTTTTTTTTTGAACGGGAAGTAAATTACTAACAAATCAAATATATTTTATTCAAATTATTTACCATTTTCTTCAACACACTTTAGTCATCGATTAACTAAGTTTTTTAAACCAGATTTGAAAAACCTTGAGTCAGAAAAAGTCTGTATTTAACATTTTTCTCGAATAAAATTGTCCAAGCCCCAAAAAAAAATAGTAGTCTATAGGGGACAGACCAGGAGAATGTGGGCGATGTGATAGTATTTTATAGCCATAGTCCTTTAATTTGTTTAGGGTCTGTAATGAAACATAAAGTAGGGAGTTATAGTGCAATAATAGCATATATATACAATAATAGCATATATATACCACGTATCGAGCTTTTTAACCTTCCCAAATGTCCACAAATTAGTCGTTCTTCTTATATTGATATGTCTGGCAAGTTCTCTAACAGTTTGATGAGGAGTTTTATCAACAGCTTCCATAAAAAGTTCGTCAGTGATCGACATTGAAAGCCGTCCACGGGGTTAATTTTCCAAGGTTGTATTTCCTGAAAAGAAATCTATAAACCAATGACGAATAGTTCTATCGTTAGAATTCTCTTCGCCAAAAAGCTGATTGATATTTGTTGCAACCTGAGCAGCGGAATGACTAAGTTTGGACTCTTAAAAAATTTCTCGTAAATAGCGTGTTTCCATTACCACATTTAGAACGACACTAAAATCTGAGTGTCTACTTGGAAATCAAACAAACACCATTAGTATGTAGCAATATTAGCAGACATTTATTATTAATTGTAAATATTTTGCTGGGGATCGACAGATAACTCTTTATACGCTGTAAAGATTATTATTATTTAAAAATCGGTAATTTCATGTATGGCGACTTGTATTTCACCATGAGGTCACCCCAGAACTCGCCTTTACCACAAACTGATAATTCCTTTTTTCCTTATCTTCTTCTTCTTTCTTCCTAAAGAATATCTTCCTTTCCGTTAGTATTACTGGTCACCAATCTAGCTATGTATCTGGAGATGCCGTGGAGAACGCCGTCAGGAAGGCTCTTTACGATACTTCCCTTGATATAATATGACATATTGTGTGATATATGCCAGATTATAGTATGCTCTCGATGATTCTATTCTATTTTTTTAATTTTTAAAATTGGACCACACTGATTTAATAGATTCTAGGACTCCCCCTACTACTTATTTTGACCTTGAGCCTCCTTTGTGAGTAGTCCCTGAATATTTCCTTGCCTTAAAAAAGTCCTTGAGATCTAATTGGCCACGTCCATCTCGAGGTCACTCATCTCCGTTACCCATTCCCCATACAGGAGACTCAAGGCCAAGATCAGTTATAAGGGAGCCCTAGAATCAGTTAATGCACTCTATTGACCATCGTGGTAAATCCTTAAAAATTTAGTATTTAGCCTAGTACTAGTTTTGTAAATTCCATATTTTTCTCAGGTATAATTTCCACGTTCATGCGCTTCCTTTATCAGTACAATGTGACGTATTGTCGTACGCAGCTTCTAAAACACTCCATTGGCTTTATATAAAATAAGGAAAGAACGCAGAAAACGCTTTGAAAATCACTTTTCACTTCTGGAATTTCAAGATTTCACTTTGACGTAAAGACTTGCCCCACGAGGGTCCGAACACGAGTAAAGTGAACCCCTAAATTCTGCAATTTATAGACCTCCGAACGTTACTGTATCATTATCTTACATCGTCAGCTTCTTGTATATTGCGATCGATTTTGTGTCCGCAGTGTCACGAAGACGGGCCGCGCAAACACCCCCTTCGCTTCAAAAGGTCTCCCGTCTGTCGTTTCAATTAGTCCTTTGTTTATCTAATAGATATTTGACTAGCAGCAGTTCTGCAACTTGTAATGCATGTAAATTAGACACTAACTTGGCTGGATTGTGAGGAACAGTAACGCGATTTCGTAAATATTTACACAATAATACCAGTTGCCGCCCTTAGAGTCTTTGTTACAGTTAATATAATTTGGACAGTATATTCAGTTGATTTTGTTTAATTTCATCCATACCGTCTACATTTTCAACCAGTAATAGATGATGATTAAATAACGAACTTAAGCGGCTAGTTCAGTATGATAGTTTCTTGTAGTTTACCGGGCACTTTGTTTTTTTACATGTTTTTATTTAATTCATTACGACAAAAGTAATAGAGGTGCATATGGGTACCGTGATACCATTTATTAGTACTGTCAATAAGGAATTTATTCATATGTCATATTAAAATAAATACAGACAAAATTATAGCTAAAAGAAAATAATAAAATACTAAAATTTTCCTTTAGCTGTAATTTTGTTTGTGTTTATTGCACATTTTAATACGACATATGAATAAATTCCTTATTAACAGTAATAATAAATGGCACGACGGTATTAATATGGTTCCGTTTGAAAAAATTGAGATTTGCCCCAAAAACAATTTTGATGAATTTTATTTGTTCATAAATCTCGTGATTTAGCATTTTTGACGGGATTTCAATTTTTGTAGCATTACACGGGTCATTTAGAATAAATCGGAACCGTCATGGTACACTTAAATGGAAAACTAAAAATTACATTATAAAAAATGTTGACTTTTCAAATGTCACTTATTTGATATCGTTGGATCCCAAAAATTGTGCAAAATTCAAAAATGCAATAAGATATAGGGTATTCTATTTAAAAATCGAAAGTTAGTGTCCCTTCCGGCGAAACCGGAAGTGAAAGAAAAATCAATTATATGTCAAAAAGTGCCACTTATTATGTGTATAGGATATTCTAAATTTCAGTCAATTATCTTCAAAACTAAAGGAGAAAAGGGGGGCATACCATGATCCAGTTACACCCGGTATAATAGCTAAGGTAAATTCATTTTCTTTTTCTAGGCATTTTCTTTTTTTTTTTATTCTTTTAGTAATTCCTCTTAGTATTTTGTAACGTTATTGTAAATTAATTAATCAATTAGTTTTATCTCAAATGTTGTAAGTCGTTAACAAATGTTTATCAGGAATATCTCTATAATATGAAATGATAATAATAATAAATTTATTTGCAAGTATAGATATATAGATACATGGAAAATAATTTACTAAACTACACTAGAGATTAATTAAACTATTAAAGTTAATGAAACATAATTCATATACTGCCTGTAAGTTGTTATGAATATTTATTTTAACTTAATATAGTGGTTCAAAAACATACATATGAATAACACACATATAAATAAAATGTTTTTATATAACCATATATAATAATTAAATAAACACAAAGAAATAACATGAAAATACATTACGACAAAAAAAATTAAATGAATATTTAGCAGAGGTACCTCCGTTATTTCAATGTGTATAAATATTTTGTTATACTAGAGTTTATTTAAAGATGTTTTTACATTATTTATTCCTTTCTAATCCATAACCGGCACACATAACAGTTATACTGCGATACTGAATGACGGGCTAGCTAAAATGGCAATAAACAATATTTACAGAAGATCTAAACGCTTTTAATGGCACTGGCGACTCCGCCATTTTTAAAATATCTATTAATTTTTTTATTTTATATTGTTATTTATTTTATATTAAATTTTAGTCCTAATACAGTTTACCATGTGTTTCGTGAATTCAGGATTTTACATTATCCCTGTTTCTTCTTTAATAAATTAATACTTTTTATATTTAATGAGTAGATTAGGAAACTAAAAAAAAACAATAACTGGAAAAACCATGTTTATTCCAGCCCTCTTGCATGTGTCATCTACCACAGACAGGATATAATTTAAAAAAATGTTAGACTATAGTTAATGTAATGCCTTTTGATAAAGTCTTGACTAAATTTGACGTAATGATGTTGCCTCTTGATGCAAAAGTATTCAATACTCAATAGCCACACATATGCAATATCTAATATTAATATGTACCAGAAATTTGCCATTCTTATAAGCAGTATAAATGATTATACATGTTATATAAAATCCTACCCTATTGTCCCTTTAGACTGAAGATAATATCATACTGTATAAACTTATAATTCAGGACTTTCACACACAATATATTATGTCCAAGAAAAAGTATACCTCAAGTCATTACGATTATCATTTAATTAAATCCTTTCGTGCCTTATCACAAACTGGTCTTTAATAATCATCACGTTCATTACAAATTGCAAAACTTCTAAGAGAAAAACACTTCTTGGAACCTTTCTGCCACCTCAGCAGCAGAAAGGCTTTAAATAGAAAAATTCACCAAAGAATCGCTAGTAATCATGAAATATGTAGTTAGTAATCATCAAATAATTACTAAGGTATAATTGCTCAGTAAAAGATTATTCATTTTTCGACATAAACACAAGTCAAAATTATAAAGTAAAATAAAATTATTTTTAAAAAGTTTATTTATAAAAAAAAGTAAAATGACACTAACAAGTTTATTAAATAAAATATAAAATACATATACTAAAAATTAGAAATAACTAGGAAAATAAAGAAACAGGAAAAGCCGAGCAATGACGAAACGTTTTACAGGAAAAAAGTTGTAAAAAATCAATTTGCCAAGTTCTTAAAAATCTCCAGACCACGTTTCAGCGTTTACCCATGTGAACTATTTAGAATCTCGATTAATCACGTCTCCTCTCTCGCCTGATAATCTCCACAAGATTCTACTGTAAGTTTTGTGATTGGTGTTGCTTTGCTTGCGACTGGGATTCGAAACAAGAGAACACTATTTAAAATGAGAGAATAAATCTTCCTCGTCATGGCTATAAATTTATTCATAAAACTCCTATCGGCAATTATTCAAGAACTCGATAATGAATTGTCGAGATTCTTATTCAATCCGGCTTTACGATATCGTACGAGACTAGATAAATTTTGGCCACTTTTAGGGAGGCTCGCTGTTGATGCCTTACTACTCGCCGACAATTATTTATTTTCGGGATACTCTGGCTACTGGCCGATTCATTGGTAAAATAATATCAGAACCGTTTACAACACCAGGCCATTAATCAGAGCCTATAATGAGTTTAAAGTCCTTAGGCGTGCGGTGTTATTTCGGTAACTTATAGAACTTCAAATATTATTGACGGTGTGGAAGATATTATTGAAAAGAAAACGCAATTCACACCCAATAACATGCGTAAAAATGTTTTTGTATAACACTAATGCAAGTGGCTACTTGCCTATTATATTTGGTTTCTATTAATATCGATAAAAATTAGAGAATTAACACATATCGCAACAATTTATTGTCACAGAATATGATAATTGAGAAAACAAACTGCTTTATATTATGAAACATAATAACAATAATGTCGTCTTTATTCTTTTATGATTAATTATATTATTGATTGTTAAAATTTAAGGTAATTTAATTTTACATAGAGTAAAGTTCCTAAGTACGGTTTAATTAAGTATAGGTTAGATAATTTTCAAATGGTCAAGGCCGTACTTGCATTTCCTATCAAACGCATTTTCTATCAAAAACATAACGTAAAAAGTTATCATAACTTAAAGAATTATCATTTATCTGAAAGCTTCGCCTTCGAATGGAGGACGTCTTTGAGGGCCAATAAAAAGAGAAACAAATTGTATTATTATGAAGTATTCTGCGTAAATTACTATTTTCGAATCCATTGTGTTTAAATGCATAAAACACAATTACATTTTGTTTTATGCAATCAAACAAAATTGTGGTCTCCTTAAGGTCTTACAATAAGAGTACAATGTATGAATTTTAAATGAACATGAACAGAAAACATGGTTTTCTGTAAAACAAAGTATTGAAATTAATGTATTGAAGTTTATGTATGGAACAATACATCCAGTAAATGGCCGACACGGCTTTGGTCGCACACTAGTTATTTTCTGGCGAAATTCTCAATAACGGTTTTACATCAATGTGACGGTATTTCGCTGCTTCAGCGTTTTATTTTGACATTCAGTGCTTAGGTGGTCACGGGCTTGTTAACGTGAACCTAAGACTTTAGAAAATACTACAGAAGAAAGTCCATAGGTGTTAAATTGCAAGATCGTGACGGCCATTTCTGGTCACCAAAACGGGAGATAACAGGACCAGGAAAAGTCTCGTGTAAGGCTGTCAATATTTCACGGGTGGTATACCATTGTAACTATCCTGCTGAAGCCATATGTCTTCAAGAGCAATATCTTTCAGTTGAAGTACAAAGTACTAGGTTATTGTGTGACGATAATATTCACCATTTCCCGTTAAAGCATTACCTGCCACGTTTTAAATGAAAAATAGTTCAATAATTCCTTCAGACCACAATGCACACCAAGTAGTGACGCGTTGGGATGAATTTGTTTCTCATAAATCATTAATGGATTGTCTGAGCTCCAAATGTGGCAATTTTGCCTATCAACGAAGCCATCAAGGTAAAAATGGGCCGCATCGCTGAAGATGATTTTGTCCACGAAATCGATATTCATAGTTCAATGGTCGAATTGGTGAACTCTCTTCGCTATGCGTGGTCTGTTGGCAGAAGTTGTTGACTCTCGACCACACTCTTGCGAGCTACCGTGGAATTTTGTTCTGAACGATCACTACGAGCTCGTGTCATGTATTTCCTGGTTAATAACCAGTACTTTAAAATGTTGCGATTATTTTTTTCATAGTTGACTTTTCACTTTGATAGTAATATTTAACAATAAGGACGTACTGCTGCATAGCATAGCACTCCGTATTTGCTAAATCCTATCTATTTTCTATTGACCTGTCATAATCGCTGACTTATCGAATCATGACAGCCAATATAGAGAGCCATTCAAATCTTGCACTCTTATTTTAACACCCTTTATAATTGTTTATTCTAAATTTATGAAATACGTCAATAACTCAAAAAGTTAACGTAGCAAAAAATTGTTCTTGTTCATTTGTGTGTAAAGAAACAGTGACACTCGTTGCTACTGCTGTTATCAATATTTTGTCATGCAGTACGTTACAAAATTCCTATAAATATACTGTTTTCACTTGCAACTATATTTTATATTTATTGATGAAAATTACAAACTTATCAATCTCCCTTTACTGTACTTCTCTTTCATGGAATATTCCAGATTAACTTACTGAAGTAGTTTTACAGTCACGACGTCTAGTAAAATGATACACTTATTCATTTTACAACGTTCGTAAACTTAAAACTACTGACTTCAAACTTAGAACATGAGTGAAACAAAAGCACTAAAACTTCTTGTGTCGAGAAGATTTTACACAGAATTTATCAATGTGAGAAGGGATTTACGAACGTTAGGCGACGCTGAACAATATATCTTGGGTAACATAATTTGGAGAAAAGTAGCTGTTTTAATATGTTATTTGAAAAATATTTCAGATGCTTAAGGTCATCAGGAATCTAGCATTACGTAAGAAATGCTTTAAGCTTTAGTGTTTTTCATGTGGATACGCTGTGACAATTTAAAGAATGCATCATGTAATTGCAATAAAAATTTCCAATTTGACCCTGAATCGATCTGGAAGGTCGACATGACGAGCAATTAACTTCATATATTCCATCTGCTTTGTAGATCCTAAGATAGTTGAAAGACAATTTGCGAGGTGCGTCGAGTATCATACAATTTTTTATTGTTTTGTGGGAATTTGATCTGTTATTTTCTTTTGCAGATAACGAGATTATACAATCAGAGATATGAACAAAATATTTTTCGTTTTGTAATGGAGCATCAATATATCCATCATGCCTGTCTAAAATGGAATTTCTTAGATAAGATTTGTTCTAACCCTCATAATCCTCATCAAGGTAAAGTGATGAGCTTCCTTACTGACTGTTACACTGGTGTGTTAATTGAGTTTGATATTAACACATATTTATAAAGTGTGAGGTATTACATAATACAATGATTATTAATGAACAATAGGGTAAATTCTGAAATATTTTATATTTTGGGAAAATAACTGTGCCGTTTTTGTTTACTGTCTATGAGTACTATGAATTAATTAAAATTAATTTATATTCGATCTAATTTATATAATCAATTATAGCGTTGTTATGAACTATATAAGTACATATATCAGTAAGAACTGTGATTAACTTTCAATACAAAATTTTAAATTACATTTCAACTTTGTATTAGGTTGTATTTAAGATAAACATTCTCCTGGATCCAAGTCACTATTACTTTATATTTGTTATACATGGTTTTGTACAATAATTGCATAATTATATCAGACAAAATGATATATAAATATAGCTAAAAATATTTAGGAGACTCCAATAGGTAAATCCTATGCTGTCTTTAATTCACCATAAGTTCCATGGCTTAATTTTCCGTTGGGCGCAATGGATCTGAGATCCAAAAGATTAGAATCCAAACACATTCAAGCGCAATGCATCTGAGAGATCCCAAAAACATATCTTACACAATTTAGACATTAATGAGGTTGAGACTTAATTAAACGCTTATTTTAATTAATACAATACAATAATACATATTTCACGCTAGTTTTTAATCTCAATAATTAAATCTATAAAAACGAACTCATTTAATGTTGTAAAACAATAAATTTGGAAAATTTTTGCAGGAGAACCAGTCAGCTATTGACAAGTTTTTTTTCTGTTTTAAGGACAAATCACAAACAAAAATTAGTACTAAAACAAAACAAACTATTTATTCATGTAAAAGTCATAAAGTTATATATAAAAAAATATTGGACGTGAATTACAAAGAAAAGTTATAACTGCCTATTTTAAGTGTAAATAATTATAAATCCTCTTCATGATTTTAACATGTTCCAAAGAAAAATAAGCGTCACATTCTTAGTAACGATAGTTAGTATAAACCAATAATTAAACACCCAAATGTGTTAATTTTGAATAATAATACTATAAAAAGGCAGAATAAGTAAGTGTAGAGATCCCAATAAATGTTAATTTAAATAATAAAAGAAATCTAACAAAATTGAAAATAATGACGTAATCAGGCGCAATGCATCTGACCGATCCAGACGGCCTATACAAAGCCAGGGTAGGTATGTACTAAAAAATATCGACACAATATCTAGAAGAGTGGTTTAGAGCTAGGAAGCTATGAGGGAGCTCGAGTTAATATCCGTAATACACACAAAAGGGAGAAAAGAACAAAGTGACTGCCGGATCTCACAGATCGGATGCGCCCGACGAAGGTTTAAGATAATTGAGCATTCTATATGACTCATCCTGTACAGTGTAAGCAAACTCGAGTATGCTATGAGGATTAGCTACAAGTTATACGAAGAAATTATTCATACCCTCTCTACATATATTCCCCTGAAACAAATTTATTTGCTATCACTTGTTCTTTTTGAGCTATGACCAGAAGTTAGATTTTTTACATTGTGATACATGTCTATGTCGTTGTATTTTGAGAAATTTGAAAGGTTCTCATGCACTCCTTTGAATAGGATTTAGTGATGTTAATCGATTTTAATAATGTATAAACTATGGAGTTATAATATTGTCTTTTTTAATGGCAACCACAATTAGCAATTAATTAATTAAATTAAAAATGCGTTTTTATTTTCAATTTCCAACGATATGTAATATGTTGCGTGATATCTCTTCTTTATGTATTTTATAAAGATAACAAATTTCTAATTGATATCTTAGACTTTCTTATGTTTCATTCTAACAGGTGTATATCATTTAGAATAGTATTAAAGCATTTATAGTAAATTGAGCCGTTATATTTTCGTACTTCACTATAATCTGAAATATAAGAATTTTCTTATGTGAACTGACTATATAATTTATCTCAAGAGAAAAACTGGAGACGTAATATCTTTGGTTGCTTTAGTGATCAATAGACATAAAAAATATGAAGAAAGTTGTAGGTAAGGTGTCTTTATTTTTTTAGTTTATTTTCAGTATTAAGTAGTATTAATTGTAGTATAATAGAAGTATAATTACAAGTAATATAAGTATAAGTAGTATTCAGTACAATATTATATGTAGTATAAATATAATTCAATGATATACCATTGTATGTCATTGAAAAAAAAAAAAGAAAATCTGTTTTTCTAACTAAACCATAGCCAACTATGATTTCATTCTTTAAAATTGAACTTAAAGAACCCTTAAAAGAAGATCCAAATACACATACTCACTGTCTACATCAATAACTAAAAATAATTAGTTTTTATGAAACAAAAACATCATTATCATCTTACTTAACAATTGTACGTATATTACAAAAAACCTATTTATATGGTATTAGTATAAAGAATTTTCAACTAAAATTTTTTTAAGTTTTTAAAGCATTACCCGTAAGTTAATTATGGAATCCTTTTTCGTTAACAATAAACTACTGCGGAATTTATAACTACAGTTGTTATTAAGATGAGCGAATTAAATGCCATACATACATTTCTGCGAACTTCTTATAGCGATTATTTAAAGTAACAGCCTATTTATCATCATTGAAAAAGGAATTCTGTTTTGAAAATAACTACAGCTAGGTCGAATTAACATAAAATATGTATGTATATCCACTGGAGATGCTGAATATAATAGAAATGGGTGATGTGATACGCACACATCTACTTAAATGGATTGTTTTTTTATCATAAATCTAAAACCCAAAGGAAACAAGAAGAATTTAAATTATTTTATAAACATTTCTCTCATACTTATGGTAATTCGTATTAAGTATGATGATTTAATCTTGCAGAGGGAATTTTTTTCTAGGGAGGATAAAGATCAAAGAAGATTAATACAAGAAAATATGATATACAATTCCAAAAATATTTGATGTATCATTTGAAGTTTATTAACTAAGAAATGGTAGAGAACTAACGAATACGTGGTAGCTATTTCAGTATGATTACAGTTCTTTAGTGAAAAGGTTTCTCTGTAATTATGTTACCACTTTATTAAGATAATCATAAAGTAAGATTATCGTTCTAGGTACATGGATGAATGCGTATAAAATTCAAGGATTATTACACACAATACTTAACGTACAATTTGGATCTATTTCAAAATTACAAGTCCCTGTTCGCTCCAAAGTTTAAGCACCATATTAATAATACGTCCTTGTATTAATAATTCATTAATATATTAATAATACATTAATATATTAATAATACATTAATATATTATAATACATTAATATATTAATAATACATAATTTGTCTTTTGACCAAAAGACAAAACTAACACAAATAACAGGTCGGGGATTTACATAATCAGCTGTAACGACTATAATCAAAGGTACGTTGGACGGACCAGACGATCTATTCAAACCAGGTTCAAAGAGCACATGGTGCATCTTAAACATGGTAGAACACAAGTCCGGTATTGCCCAACATGGCTTTGATTACTAATTTAATCAATTATACAATACCATGGGCATTCACACCAGTTTCCCGCGGAGCTAATAAAAGTGCAGCACTTTGATCAGCGCCCTTCATGAATAGGTGACCTATTGTACTCTCTGACAGAGCTAGTTGTGATGAGTATAATTCGTACTGCGATCGAGAGTAACCGATTGGATGTCATTGTACTCGGGATGTCATTGTATACTTGGGTTCGAGTCCCAACAAAGGAAATTCGATACATCTCCGAGCATTGGTGCGTTTGTCCTCGTCTCTATATATAATTTTCTCGTCCACAGCTTGAGAGGTTATGGGAAGGGGGTCGATTTTTGTATGTACAATTCTAACCACAATACAATTTGTATGTATGTATTAATTCTAACCACAATTCTGATAATCACATGTAGGATTAGATATTCTAGCTAGATATTCTACCTATATAGCTATTAAGGATTGTATTACTAGTCTGACGGTTATTTCGTAAAATGTTATATAATTATAGAATGAAAAACTTTAATTAAATATCGATCCAATAAAGTATTTTGTAAACATTCACAATCTATGTATTACGCTTTATAAACAAAGCTAAATAATTCCTCAACAATCACTGTAACTACTTTCACCAACGCAAAGAGTCATTTCATCGAAGGAAGGCACGTAGTACGATCTAAAATACAAACTTAAGTTAAAGATTTTTAAAATGTTCGAGACAAATTCCCACCTCTTGTAGGTCCATATATTTGAGTTGAAAAGTTCTGAGAACTAGTTTACACATCATTCACTTCTCTTTTTGTACTTCTGGGTTTTACTAGCATTTTAAGGAAAAACTTCGAACGCCTGGATGTACATTAAAAATCACGACAGCCCTATTCACTTTCTTATAGCTAACAAACTTTAGGAGAACGAGTGCAAGTGGCTATAAAATGTATAAATGTTCACGTTTCATACAGAATATTTAATAGTATATCATAAATTCCAAAAATTAACTGTTGTCGCGAGATTTAAGTTACATACTGTATTTAAATAGTTTATTTTACTGCGTTCAATGTCGTGAACTTAATTTTATTTAAACTCTCACTTATCAGTTATTAGTATTTGAAAATAACCAACTAATGAAAAATTTAAATGTTAAAATTCTGGCGAATGCGCCAATGTCAGTCCTATTATTACAGGCACAAATAAGCACTTGACAGGGCTACTACTTTGCTTTAAATATAAAAGTGTAGAACATTTTAGGACGTTAGAGCTCTTGAGCTACAGTTTTCTTTATTTAATTTCTTTATTTAATTATTTTAATTGATAAATTGCCCATTTTAAAGAAATGGGAAAGAATACACGACGTGTGTGGTTTCTCTACCTCTGGTTTATTAGCCGTTATAATAAATAATCCTGTAACGTTTCAGTATATGACCACATCAGCTATATAATAGGGAAAACAACTAAATAGATCTTATAAAAAGAGTTATAACTCTTGTCTTATAAAGTTATCGATAATGTCCTAGTGTTGTCAAGATGATCCTTTCAAACAGAATATTCTTAGATTGAGAAAGTTTCCACAGTTAAAGGTTATGTTTACTTTATTGCGAGAAGAGTTTCGTCAATTCGTAGCCTAACAGAGACCTATGACCCAATTCTTCCATCTAATAAAAATTAAACTTTAACATATTTAGTACAACGCTCATTTCCAAAATTTAAAAGTTCTTTTCCTATCCTACAGACCACTCCTTTGAAGCACTCAATCGGCTTTATTTGGTAGAAGTCACTTTCCATTCAAATATTTTATTAGTTTTCTAAATAGATAATAGCCCGAAAACATCAAATTTAATGAAAAAAGGTAAGCAGTGACTTTCAAACGAATACTTACGTTGTTTTTCCAACAACATAATGCAATGATTTCCAATTATAGTGTAATCGATTTATTAATAATCTATCATGATCATTCCGTTTTTATCCTAAATGAGAGACACAAGAGTTTTTGTGTCTATTTTTGCCCTTTCCTCTTCACATGGTCGAAGAGGTCAAAGATATATTAATTCTTTGATTGTTTTCAAAAGTTATATAAAATAAATCGAAATATAAACTGGAAAATGGAATTTATATAAACTGTTGTTCGAATTTCTGAAAAATTAAATGGAATATTTATGTAAAAATTATTTTGTAACTATTTATATAAATATATAACTTACTTTTCATATATGTACATACCACTCGTAAAATAGTTCACTTTATAAGGCCAAGTAAATCAAAGTAAACCACCAAATGGCATTAAGATAAGTATATAAGAATCTCCGCCACCTCAACTCTCTTTCGGCTAAGTTTATGTGTCGTGTCTCTTTGATATCCCGATTCTCGATCCCATTTCGCCCCTTAAATCTGCATCCAGTATCATGTCGTCTAACAGCCACCTCCTATTATTTCGCTTTCTTCCTGTTTGTCGAATTTCACTCTTGTCTGCTTTTATTTATTCACTTCCCGGGCAGAGCTCACCCTCTCTGGGATCTTTATTTAAAATTTGGAGATAAAAAAAATGTCAAAGTGAGCAGCTGCGGGCAATGTTTCCTTTGAATTTTAAAAGGGAAATTACAAAAAACCTCCGATCTAGAAGGAACGTCGACGTGATATATTTAAAAATGCGCTACGATTCAAGTAAATTGAAATCAACAAAAAAAAAACCTTTTCCACTGATTTTCATTCATATTTCTTTCTTTGACGATTGGGAACTAAGGTCGAATATTTTTTTGTTGTGATGAGGCGTCAGAAGCGGTACACGTTTATCCAATATCCTATATAAATTATTAATAATGCATTGATTGACAATATATTTCAGTATTCCTATAGGTAAACGCAAACAGCTTATGTAGAATATTATGTAACTAGTTCTCATACCGTAAAAACCCAGAGCAATTTGGTATTAAGCGGCAAAGTATATGTTTTCTCTACTATAACGTTCAACGACTAGTAGATATAGGGAAATATTAAACATTATAAAACAAGCACTGCCTATAAAAGGCAACAATGTTTCAGTAATACTTCATTTTGAAATTTCTTCAAATATATATTCAAACGTACTTTTATTATGACATCTGTCTTTTGATTTTCTAAGAATCTATTAAAGACAGTACTGACAATTACTAACAATATGCACTTCCTCTAGTGCAACATTTTGTTATGAAAGTCTTCTGTCACCCGTTCAAGTATCTATGCGGAAAGTACCCTAAATTCTGCATTAATTCTATGCTTCAAAACCTTTATATTCGGTTGCATACTCGTAGAATATACCGTCGATATCAAGCACTTCTTTCAAAATAAATTTGAAAACGTTAGATTTGGGAAGCCAGCAGGCCACAGTATAATGTGTATAATATATAATGTGAAGGAACACCATCCTGTAGAATATTTATTTCCGAATTTCCAAATTCATCAGTATTTTCTTCAAAATCTCCAAAATTAGGGATTTCATATCCTATAATATATTCAAATACCCCTTCCCTTAAATTTAGATTTACAAAAAAATAGGTCTAACTATGTGATTGCCTAAGGTCTCTACCTGCGGGTCAATTTCGTGGCAATAATTCCGTGCATATAATTCCCATGAAATATATAAGGATTTATCTGATATTTTGAGTACTCACATTACCATTTAGGAAAACATATGGATTCATCGATAAAATAAATTATTTTCGAATATTAAGGTTCGGGGTTTATTTTTTTGATATTTCACAAAATTGAAGTCTGCGATCGGGTTCTTCATCCATGACCTAATAAACAATTTGTAAGGGTGAAAATCTATTTGCTTAAAACTAGTAGCATGTTTTTACAGATCCTTCACAAACAGCTGTAATTTGATATGTAGATTGTGTTTTTTTTCAGGACTATTTCAGAGACAAAATTTATTTGTCGATTTTCTGCAATGCCTGGGCGTGCAGTTCTTTTTTCGTCCTGCTTTCTTAAACTTCCGTAGTATCTGTCAGAAGTATGGTCTAGAGATAAGTGAACTATGATGTATCTCATTGAAAATAGAGTCCCCAATAATTAGAATCACATTAACTTTTTCTTCTATAGTGCCTGCCATGTTATTAGAATCAACCAAAGGTACGCCAAAGCAAGTTTATAAATATAAACATAATATAAAATTCGGACATATATACAATAATGTCCTATCTTATACAATCCTTTTGCGTGATTACTGTTAGAAAAAAAACTAACATTTAATGCTTCTACAGGGAAGCACTTTGTATAGGAGGCACACTGTATAAAAATGTACACGAAATACTTCCACATCGTACTATTAAGGACAGGTTAATATATATTTCAATTACGCGCATCATCATATTATAGGTTAGGCTCTATTTTGTAAATGTATGCTTTCAATAGTCGAGAAAATTCTGAGCAATATAGCTGTGTTAACATAAGGCTTTACCACATAATATTAATAACGACCTTTCAGATATTCATTCGTTCGGTTTTCAATACCATGTTTTACTGTGAGCATAAACAATTCAAGCGTTCACCGTGACACTAATGTAGTGACAAAGTAACGATTTTAAAGACATCACAGGGACATAGATAACATAAGGTCAGGAATATATAAATCTCATTCCGTCTCATTCGGTTTTATTACAGTCATGCAATCATCGTGCTCTTAATTGTTTTCGGTACGTTAACGCCACTAAATGGATCTCGAACGCAGTATTCTTCACATGAAATGAAGGATTCATATGGCGTAAATTACTAAGGAAATTGCTGAGGCGTGTTACATACTTCAAGGAGGAACTAGGAAAATATGAATTGTATTGTTTATGATATTCGTAAATTTATTGTATTAAGAATTATTTCCATTTACATAATTATACATTTATTTAAAATATTTAAATATTCATTCTGATGTTCATAATAATACATATTATTTTAAGGGTTATGGTTTATTAACATACTCTGATGATCATATTACTCGTATAATTTAAGACATATTGAAAAATGGTAAAGTTTTTGGCAGGGGCGTAGCATGAGAAAATAATATAGGGATGTGCTGAAAACTTTATAAAGGGAAGAGTATAGTCACATGTATGGTAGGTCATATGAAAATTGTAAAAATAAAAAAGATACTAACCTAAAATGATTATGCCGAGGTATATATCCTAATTTTTAAAATGAAGATCAATTCTTCAGTTTTTGTTTGTCCAGCGAAAACGTCTATCACTATTTCTTCAAATGTTGGAGATGATCGCATATCTTCTAACAAGGCACTTTAAATATTTATTAATGCTAAAGCTGACAATCTTTCTTGCTTTTGAGAATTTCGCAGATAAGTCTTTATTCCCTTTAAACATGAAAATGAACTTCTTGTGGCAGGAATAGTCAAAATTACACAATTTTGATGACTCCGGGAAAACAGAAGATAATTGAAGGGACATAATATATTCGTGAAGCTCAAACACAGTGCTCTTTTTCATATCGGGATCACTATAAATCACTGAAAGTTCACTTTTTAAACGATTTGCGTGAAAGAATGTTCCATATGTATCTACTAAAGAAGAAAAAAGTTCAGGAAAACGTTTTACGAATGAAGTAAATTATGTGGAATCTAGATTTAATAATTTCAGTTTAGAAATTTCACTAAACCGCTCATTAATGTGAGCGGTTGTGTGTGCTCACAAAGTAATAACGTCCAAAATTTCAAAAAACAATCGTGCGTAGATGTTTTTCTTACCTTCTTCACAAATTAAATCCAAACGCATTCTTTTACTTGGTTGATTTTCTAACAAAAATCTGTCCATACGGTCCCAAATGTCACTAAACTAATTTCTAATTTTTTGAATATGTGATTTGAAATCGGCGATCTATTTATTGCAGTAACTAATATCTGATATTTTTGTCTGTAGAATTTTAAAATGACCCTCAGAATGTGGTAATATTGCAGAAAATACTACTAAGAAAAAATTAAAAGCAAATTCGCGCAATACAAGTAATAAGCCTCTAGCACAAATAACGGTTTCTCGATCCCATTCCTTATTTTCATTTTCCACAAATACTTCCAAATCTTCCATATTTTATGGCGACAATCGCCAAGATGCGTTCATATAATCGCATAACTGAGTCCGGAAATAACGACAGCACCCACTCGAGATTCCACTGTTGACTACGTAAGATCACTGACCTCTTCGCCCATCTAACACGTAGCTTGGATGGAACGTGGACCAGCGCATTTTAGCACTGCAGCAAGTAACGCGGGAGCCCAATAATTTCGGGCGCCTTCACGGCCGATTTGAAATAAAAAAGTTGATGGTAGCGTTTAAAGTAAACAATGTATGTTTACGGTCGGTTTAAAATAATAAAAAATTGTAATAATTGAATAAATCGATTGAACTTTCAAATAACACTAATTTGCCAATTTTTTTATGGATGCGATGAATCACTCGCATCCATGTACGCTACGCCCCTGGTTTCTGAACATTTTCTGAATCAAAATTGTTTATCAGAAAAAATAAACAACTACTAAAATGTATTTCATTTTTGTTACTGTCATATATGCATATCTTCTTAATCCTGTTAAACACTTTAAAAATGTATTACTTTAATTTTGACCAAGTATGTGTTTAAATATTACTAATTAATAGAAAAATGAAAAATATAACTGAACATGTTTTTAAGAAGATATTTTCGCAAGCAGAGAAAATAAACGTATATTTTTCATATAAGATTGCATGAGAAATCCCTATTTTACTTTATTATTCACAATTTTCCCCATGTTATCCATTAATTGACAATCCATAATATTAACAAAAAAATTCACATGATTTCTATTCAAGACAGGGATTTCTATCTGTTTATTTCCTATAGAATCTCCAGAATTTTCAAATTACATTTTGAGATTTGTTATAATACATCTTTTTTTTAAATATTCCACAGAAATTCCGTTGAGAAAGATTAGAACTATTTGTAGGCCTATTTGTTAGTTTCTTTCCACACAAACCACAACTTAAAATATACATTTCATGTAAAATACTATATTAAAATTTAATTTAAAATAAAAGCAGCTTTTCAACTATATAGTTGAGACTGCTGTCTGTCACGACCATCAAATTCATCATCAAAATATTTATTTATAAACAACTCAAGAACATCAATTAGATGTTTTTCTACGTTTAAATTTTCATTTTCATAGAAGTCAACTAGCCCAATCTCTTGATTCTTTGACATGATCTTTTTTCGCCATTGTTTTTAGGGGGGAAGTTTAACTCAGAGTTACTCTTCCATCTAACATCTAACCCCCGTCATTCACATGGGCACAGTCAGACACGCCCAACCGATGCATATGGGAGTCGAACCCACGTCAGAATTACTCCAAACCCGCAATAATAGCTAACTCCAAGCGATTGCTTTCATTAACCCAGATTGAACTAGACAATTTGGACACATTCTAATTATTTAATTATGGGTTTATGTACCTTCAGAAGATCTGGCCATACCTATAAATATCCATGTGAATTTGGGTTCGAACCGAAATTCAAGTAGCCATGTGAAAAAAATATCGACCAAATATCCCCGGCTTGAAAGACCAGACTGCCTCTATATAGTTCATATCTCTCGAAATTTCGGACGTTGGCATACGAACTTTTGACTCTCAAAAGTTCGTATATTGCTACGCTGGTCATTGTCACTAATTTAATTCTATCCTTCTCGTCATTAATTCACAATACTAAAATAATACATAGTCTAAAATAATAATCATAGTAAGGAATGAGTACACGGCCATAATATGGAAGACTCACACTACTACCCACACCAGCGTCGACAGAAATCTGATGATTACTTAAAGGGTGAATCACTCTTATACAGTCACATGTTTAAATAAGTTGATTTATTAGCATTACAGTTTACGATAAAAGTATCAGAGCCATACTGTGCTGGTCCATGTAATTGAGCGTTACTGTTTCAATGAACTCTTGTGACGTGTAGCAAATACCGCCAGAAGGACCAACGCATTTTGTCTGGGTTATTTAACCCAGCAAATAACTTATCTTTTTATGGATTATTATTAATATACCGAATAATTAATATCGATTATCTGTCCGCATTTTGTTCATCGTGAAAAATTATTCCAGGAACCGTCAAAATGTGTTAATATGATTTCTGAAACTGCACGTTCCTATTATGGGATAGTTTTAACAACGCTATGTTCCTATCGTTTTAACTGCATTCAAACTAAACTATATAAAAAAACAGTTGAGCGATTTATTCTTTATCTTTTCTTCTTTTTTTGGGGCAAATCTGTATGGAAAAATAGAGATAAAATAAAATAGTCAATTCAGATTAAATTAAATAATCCAAAATACATCCCCTTTTCCAATATTTTATTGATTAAATCATGTGTTCAATATCATGTGTGTATCATCAAATAGAGGAGTATCGTTTCACAAGAAGTATTATTTTATTTTCATACGTGTAACCTTCAAAAATGTAACTTGTTACCGTAAAAATAAAAAGAAAATAAGTATTATCCAATCACAAAATAATTCATAAATTTAGAAAGTGTACATACTTATATCTCATTAAGAAATACCCCAGTTATTCTCTCTAAATAAAAAAATATATCCATAAATATCACTTTTAATGAAGTTCGTAAACGTAATAAATTAGTGTTATTTATGGTATAATAAAAAATAATACATTAAAAATTCGTTTAAATCTATTACGCTTTGTACGCTCCAGCGCACCCTACTAGGTTAAATTGGTATTTAGGTCACATTAATTCTGCCTACTTTTCAACTTAATCCACTTATACATGCACTTATCTGCTGAACCTCTGAAATCCCATGCCACAAAATAAAACTGTCTCCTAAGCCATTAATTCCCAAGGGCTCAAAATCACTAACATTTGAAGCCTACAGAGTGTGCCACTCAAGACATAACTACGGAAATATTCAATGGCATATTATTTGTAGTATTGCATTATTACACTACAGGATAGTATATTATTACTTCGCAGTCCAGGAATATACAATAAACAAAAAATAATATTCCCATAGTTGGTATAATATAACACTTTTTTGTAGCTGTAATTGTTTTCAGTTAAAATATTTTAAACCTTAAATACCATATTTACATTTATATTCTGTAGCATTCGAAACAAACAATAAAACTTGTTTGATTCAGTAAAAACTGTGCACTATCCAAGCTGTGAAGTGTCCGTGCTCAGGGGCACGTTATAGAGCGTGAGACTGATCATGTGGATAATCGCTCAAAAACGAAAAATTTAGGTTAAACGTTATACGATATGTTCACATAACTTTATTCAATTGGTCTCACGGCTCTTGATATATTCAACAGTAAACATGGGATGAGAACATCAGTTTTCCTAAAATATTTTTGTACCATTTGATATAATCTAATAATATTTGGTTTATTGTTTTTTAATTTCGGGTACTTGGAGTAATGCAAAAATTGTTTTGTTAAGAGCTTAGGATGGTGGAGGATAAACAGCCTTCCAGATATTTCCTAATTAAATTTAAGACCTGTAGAACTTCTTACTCAAAAAAGGCATTTTTAGAATTCCAGTGCGTTAAAAAGAGAAAAAACTCTTCCCTCATATCATTAAAGTAAACCGTTTTTAACAAAGATGCAAATTTATGTTGTGATATGAATATGCATGTATTACATTACAACTATTTTTTCTACTCCTTCGATGTGGAGGCCAGTAAAAACAAAAGTTTAATGAGTTTAATCAAAAATTTCATCACAGGCTTCAATGTATAACTTCAACATTATTTTGTATATCACGCAATGGAGCATGATTCATTATAGCAATTTTATTTCGCCCTAAGTTTTCGAAATATCCCCAGATGATAAAAATCTAATGGATTAAAATCAGATATTTGAGGAAGTCAAGCAACGTGTCCTCCTCGATCCACGGGTTTGAGTATTATTTCCTATTTAGATGTTCACGCACATTAAGACTAACTTGAGGTGGAACACCATCGTGTATCAACTACATATTAAACTAAGTGGGTAGTAGAACATTTTCTAAGAGATCTTGCAAGTTATTCTGAAGAATAACTAAAATTAAGCACACCACTCAATCGTGGTGGTCACCAATAGATAAAATATTTGATTATTCAATCAGTTCCAATTTGTAATTTTTGCCAGTAAGGGGAAAATTAAATTTATTCGAGTTCATAGTTCTTCCAGGTAGTATAATTATTTATTTTTCATCAAGGAATTTTAATGATATTTTCCGCTATTGTTTATATAACATCTTAGCCCTCTAGTGGAGGCAAAGTACGAGGAGAATTTACTCACATTAGGCAGTCGTAAGAACCTCAGCCCGGTGGTGCTGAATGCCGTTAGTCGGGCATTTTATTAACTTATCTTAACCATATAGCTCTTAACTATTCCTCAAACAGGAGAACCGTAGGCAGATCCAACCCCTTTACCTCATCATCCAATTTCACCGAGCTACCAAGGTACCGAAGTGAACAAAACAGGTTACGACCTAAAGGTCCGAAATTACGACCTAAATTTTTGTTATTTATGTATCAATGATAAGGTGTCTGGTATCTTAATGTAGGGAATAAGAATATCTATTAATCCCTAGTATAATGATCTATAATCTTTACATGAAAAAATATTTGCATTGAAAAAACCATTTCCGAAATGTTTAAATGGTTATGAAGGAGAAGTTGGCCGACTTGAGGCCACAATTTAATATTTTCTTACATCACGATAGTATTTAAATATTTAAAAATATACAGGGCGTTCTACTTAAAATACATAAGTTATAGCCATTTCTAGTAAAATCAGAAGTGCTAGAATAATTTTTTTAATAAAGCTTTATTTATTAGTGGTTATTAAAATTCCGAAAACTTGGTGATTGTCTCAAAAGGGAGTTATCAATGAAATTTTTTAATATCTTATGTAATTGTTTGCTTTTAAAAAATATTTTTGATGCTTGTAAAGGGGATCATATGTCTAAGATATTTAGCTCCAGGACGTTACCTTCGCTTATGAGTATAATTTTTGCTGCATAATTTTTTTCTTGAAAATTAAATTTCAGAGGTAAAATAAAACAAAATCTCTGACTCTGAAAAAATTAGAGCTACTGTCTACAGGATACCTACAACTATATGAGTATTGGCTATATAATATGTAATGCCATTTTGTGTAGACTACAGAGGTCCCCCTTTCGTGCCCCTATAACATATACGTTATATAATACAAACAATAGAAGAGTAACTACTTTAGATACCTTTACTAATAATAAAGAGAATGTAGAATTTTCATAAGAATTTCTAGAAAAGGTTTAATGAATTGGCGGAGGAGCTCGTTCTAATTTAATATGTAATGATTTTTTATTATACCCCGATATCAAAAGATACTGTTGTATAATAATTGTCGAAGCTAGTATCTTTCCAGTATGTTAGTAGTTTTTGAGATTTATATAATTTGTCAAACAGTTCTAGTAAAGTTTATTGCTACTGTAAGCTTAAGTAGATTCAAATAGAATTATTTCGAACTATAATACAATTCTCGAGGACATTTTCTAGACTTGGCAGTAATACCATATAATTATTATACGTTCCTTAACAATTATGTTGATATATTTCGTGAAATCAATTGTATAACCAACAAAAGACGGCGCTGGTAGACTACTATTTATCCAGAAGAATGACCTTCGTCAGCATATGGAACAAGACCCTGTAAGGTCTTTAAAAGATCTGCCTTCCATTCTTATGAAATATACTGAACCATTGCAAGGGAGAACGTGGACATGCATCCCTATAAAATGCAATTATAACAAGCGCTTTAGCTGGCAGGTGACCCAAAATAAGTTACGTTTGACCAGTAGTGTGTTGTTCAATTCTCAAAATATGAGTATGTAGTAAAATTCTGATATTCTCATATTTGAAATTGATGTTTGGATGGTAGCTGTTCGTAAAAGAATAACTGGACCTGTTTCTTCAATTTCGCCGTTAATAGAGAGCGGTAGAGAAACAAAATTTTAACTGAATTTGTTAAAGAATTAGACGAATATGATTTTTAGCATGGAATTTCCGCTAAGACGGTGCAATAGCGCTTACAACACCCACAGTAAAGACGCAACAGAGACTCTATAGCTCTTTTTTTCTCGATGTTTTCTTGACGGGTTGGTAAGTTAGTATATGCCAATTGAATTTTGTCTGAGGTCTGCTTGTTTGACCAGTATCGAATATTCTCTTTCTGTACCTAAGAGTAGTATTATCGGTC
The DNA here is from genome assembly GCA_037954035.1 of Rosalia funebris. NCBI lineage: Eukaryota > Metazoa > Arthropoda > Insecta > Coleoptera > Cerambycidae > Rosalia > Rosalia funebris. The sequence goes on from JAZFAV010000004.1 coordinate 12,142,354, forward strand.
AACTCCTGTAGCTTTGCAAAAATATTTCATCTTATAATGACATTCGCACCTCCGCCATTTACTTAAATATTGTTGGGTGCTTATTAACAATTTAAAAAATGTTTCGATATCACCTGTTCTACTTTACAATACATTGTATCACTAGATTTAAAATATATAAACTATGCAATACTATACTTATCAGCATAAGTATAGCATACCTATAACATGAAACACGTAACTTCTGAGACCGCACAACAATTTATTAATTATACACAGTATCACAAGAAATTCAGTATTTCACGCTAGTGGCATCTAGGAGTTATCTTTTCAATTTACCTTTAATTATAGTCCATAAAACTGACTTCTCTTATATCGTCAGTTAAACAATTATTAAATTTCTACATCTTTATGTGTTTCAAAAAATGTCGAATCCTACCTATGGCGGGTTTTATTTTTTGAAACCTTATCTGATCGTGCAGAAACACGAGAAAGGGGTCGAGGATCGCTTCTGGGTATAATTCAATGGCGGGGCTTTAACCCGCGGAGTAGGTCTTTCCTAGAGCGATTATGTAATAGCTTTGCTATTCGGGAACTACTTTAATAACCGCTTGGCGGCTTGGTGGTTCCTTACTCGATTTCAGACTTATATGTTACTGACAGAGATCGTATCGATAAAGATGTATACGCCATAAAGTTCATTCGGCATTTGTCCTGAAGCCGCGTACCGTGTGCGGCACTGATGAGAACTAACAAGTTCGAAACAGCTGTATGTCGTTCGGTTCTGATCCGTGACAAATGTCGAATCCTACCTGTGGCGGGTTTTATTTTTTGAAACCTTATCTGATCGTGCAGAAACACGAGAAAGGGGTCGAGGATCGCTTCTGGGTATAATTTAATGCCTGGCGGGGCTTTAGCCCGAGGAGTAGTTGTTTCCTAGAGCGATTATGTAATAGCTTTGCTATTCTGGAACTACTTTAATAACCGCTTAGCCGCTTGGTGGTTCCTTACTCGATTTCCGACTTATATGTTACTGATCTTTATGTGGATATCATATAACATTTAACATGAACTATGAACATTATTTCAATCAAATGAAACTATTTTTAAAAAATACTTAACAATTAACAACGTCTAAACCGACTCTCCTTAATACGGTTTCAAAAATTGATCCTACAATTCCGTCTGGTTATTTTGTCCCATTTATTTCACCGGCTCTCCTTACATTCGTATTGCTGATACTACAATCTGAAATCAAAGCTCCTCTGCGATGACGCTAATACAACAGCGATGCAATTCGGGCATTGTTAAATGGGAGATTACCCGCAGACGGCATTAATTCAGTCTGATATTTTACAGGCTCTAAATGAGAGCTGAAAAACGTGCAAGAATGGTGTCCGCTGAACTTGCCTTGAGAATGAAATAGGAACGTTTCTAACAGTTGTAAGTTCCCAAAGAACGTGTCATTATTTACATAATGGCAGAGATTAGCTGGAATTAATCGTTCTGGTAATTTGCTGATTTTCGAGACTAAAGCGGGTATTTTCTTATGTATTTGCAATATCCAGAGGGCTTTATCTTAATTATAGGGTTAGGTAAAATACAGGGAAATTATACAATAGACTATATAGCAACAGAATATAAATATACATATGGCAACAGAAAAATAAATATAAAGTACAACAGAATCGTTAAGAAGATATACATACTAGTATAATATATGCGAACAAAACGGTATAATTACATGAATAAATTTTACAGGAGACGCATAAGACTGAATTACCAACTTGCAGTGTGTTTTTGACGTTGTTCTGTATTTCCCTATATGGAGTCTGTGACTTTGTTTGACATGTGTTAAATCCAGATTTCTATCTCTAATAAAACGGAATTTAACGGATCTTAAATTTGAAAAGCAATTATGTCATTTTGTTTGCTACCGATGCAACCATTACGTTATGATTGCCACTAGGACAGAGTTAAGCCATTTCGATTGCAGTTTACATAAACCTATTAATCAGAGAACATAAAGAAGTCTCTTCTGAAAAAAAAAACAATGAGTCACTTCTCTCTCAAAATAAAATATCACCTGTGCTTACATTATACACTGAGCTCAATGTCTATTTCCTCACAATGGCATTCTACGTCGTGTCCATTTTCCTGACATCTTCCTTCATCATCTTCCCTCTCATCCTCATTGATTTCCTGTGGACTCTCTAACATATCTTTATACTGACTTAATTCTTGATACTATTCCCAGTTGTTTCCAAGCTCAATAACTTCGAATAAACAATCGACGACCAAGAACTCAAACAGCTGATTACCACAGATTACACTCTCTGACCACAGACTTTATCTTATTTTCTACTAATAAAAACAAAATCTAGTTTAGCCTCATTAAAAACAGTATCGAAAGTGCAAAAAAATGGATGTCACTTATTTCATTTTGATTGACATCTTACAAATTTATAAGAAAATTATTCAATTTTGAATGAAAACGTGCTCGCTTATTCAAAACTATTGAAACTTTACTATAATTGTACCGTTTTGATCGAAATCATGAACTATAAACTCAACTTATGACAGTTTTAGGTAGTTTTGCTTGAAAATGAGTTAAGATTTGTAATAAGCCTGCTAAAAAAATCCGGATTAAAAATAAAAAGAATTTTCACGAGAAGCGCATTTATACCGTTTTGTTCACCACCTCTTCGTATATTCATATAGTTTGGTATTAAATCTACCCAGTTCATAGGAAGCATTTTTTACTATGATTAATATTACAATGAAGTATGTATATCGAGACATGATTCGACTTCTGAATCATTCTTTATCATTTGATAAATTGGGACAAAGATTAGCATAAATTTGTAAGACGCTTTATCGGTCTGATAAATATGATTCCCGTATATTAAATCTAAGTTGGCTAGGGTTTCTTCGCAAATTAACTTCGCATTGATAATTTATTATAGGAATATAGTAGACAGGAACACGCATCTATCTCACCATATCAAAGCGCTTATAGAATATCTCTTGTAATATTCCCCTAGAAAAATAGGATCCAGTTACAATAGAAGCAGCTGATTTGAAAAAACTGCACTGAACTTTTTGAATTCAAATAATGTAAGAGTCATACAGAGGACTCCAAACTATGGACTGGTATTTAATCTTAGACATAACAAACATCTGGAACAATGAACATATCATGTCTAGATTATAAAAATCTCTCATGTTTTTAACACCAAAATTAAACCTATTATTGACACTCTTATTTTTCATAAGAGAGAGTTTATATTCAAACATAACTCCAAGATATCTTACAGACTCGAGCTTGTTAAGAGTGCCATTCATCAAGCCTGGATTCGTGTTTCATAAAATTCTTTTTCCGAATAAATAACATTATACTGCACTTTTCAGTGCTTAATTAAAGGCTATTATCGACACACTAAATGTTCGAAATGTCCAAATTCTTTTGAGGAATAACTACGTCAAGTTCAGGATCGATCTGACAGTATAGTTTCATGTCGTCTGCACACAATAAATAATAGATAATAAATAATTGACATTTTACATTGGTTTCAGTATTGGACCTATTTAAGTGAAAATTACCAAACCTGAAACCACAGATATGGACAAACTGAGTTCGATCGGATAAATGAGAATATGAAGTGGATTTCGTTGGATATTTAGTTAAAGGATATTTTATATTTGCCATTCCTATTGTCAATAGAAAAAGGAAAGAACGCTTATATAGGATTTGTAGATTTAGAAAAAGCTTTTGATAATGTAAGATGGCAAAAAATGTTCGAGATACTAAAGAGCGCGGGAATGAAGTATAGAGATAGGAGAGTAGTAGAGAAACTATACAAAGAGCAAACTGCTGTTATAAAAGTAGAAGGGGAAAGAAGGGAAGTAGGTATTAGGAAAGGAGTAAGACAAGGATGTACGCTATCACCACTAATTTTTAATCTGTACATCGAAGAGGCGATTAATGTGGTAAAAAGAGTGGATTTCGGGATTAAAGTACAGGGACAGAAACTAAAAATGCTGAGATTCGCGGATGATATAGCAGTATTAGCATCTAGTAGAGAGGAATTAGAATCAGCGTTGAACGAAATGGAGGCAGTGTTGACAGAGGAATACGGAATGAGGGTGAATAAAAACAAAACTAAAGTGTAAGTGTGCAAAGGGCGCGAGAGCAGAGCAAAAACGAAAGTACAAACTAATAATGAAATATTGGAGGAAGTTAAAGACTTCACTTATTTAGAAGTAAAATAAATTGGGATGGAAGAAGCGATACAGATATAAAATAAAAAATAGCGCAGGGTCGAGTAGCTTTTAACAAAAAGAAAGCACATTTATGCTCGGGGGTAATAAACCTAGAAACAAGGAAGATATTTTTGAAGACGTATGTATGGAGCACAGTATTATACGGTTGCGAAACCTGGACGGTAAGGGAAGCAAGTAGGAAGAAATTAGAAGCTTTTGAGATGTGGTGTTACCGAAGAATGATGAAAATACTGTGGACTGATAGGGTTAGAAACGAAGAAGTATTAGAGAAAGTCGGCGAGAAAAGAAGTATGTGGAAAAACATAAAGAATAGAAGAGAAGAGATAAAATGGTAGGCCACTTGCTGAGACATGGGGGAATAGTCCGCGATATTTTGGAGGCAGAAATAGGAGTGAAGAAAGGCAGAGGTAGGCCTAGATTAAGCTGGACGTTAGCGTCTAACCAGTCTTAGGACTGATGACCTCATGATGATGATTTTTAATGTCCACTTACTAATAATATACATTAATCTTATTAAGAATGTGCCCAATTATTAAATAATGAATTTGATAATTGTGTACATTATTAATGTGGGTGGGTACGTTTTAACTACTACATTTACATTGCTGAAATTATAAGTTTAATTTTTAGTAAAGAGAAAATCACTTCATTATAAGAAGAATTATTAGTAAATATTCAGAACCATCTGAATATCAACGATGACATTTATTACTTATTAACCAGGAATAAAATTTACGGTAAGAGAGGATCACTATATTTAGTTGGAAATCACGACAATTCAAAGAACTGATTGATATGATAGAAATTTTATTAGAATGAAACCTTCAAAAAAGTTGATATAGTTACTTACAAAATACTGATCTACAATCTGATCGAGTAAAATCTGAAACGCTTATGCCGACATTTGACTGGATGAAAACGATGGAGTATTAGTTTTTGTTTAGTAATACACCGGAGATTCTTAAGAGCATGTTACTTGGCATTGCAATTAATTTGTGTTTACATAATTAAAGGCGCAGACAATAATAATTAGTTACTTGCATAAAATAAATATAGGCCCAATGACTGCTGATATCGTTCCTCAACACCGCACCCCATATATTTACTTTCTGTGGATATTGAGTTTATAACGTAAACAATATATGAAAATTGTTCCGAGGCCAATTCTTGAATATTTCGAGATTTTATTACCTTGCATTATCGGTAACCATGTTTTTTAGCACCCGTTTCGTCAGCAAAGGTGTCGAATTTCCCTTAATAGTAGCCAGAATATCACTTCCTCATTTCGGCTTCATTAGCCAGTTTTGAATTATACAAATGACTTTTCATCGGCGAAGAAGACCTATTTGGAAATACGTCATTAAAATGATTTTAATTTCCTCCAGCGATCGATCGCCAAAATGTTTCTCAATTATATGCGACTTCAGCAATAATCCTAGTACCTACATAAGTCTGGGAGAAACCCAAACTTCATAACATCCTACAGACCAATTAGTCTTCTGTCAATCATATCTAAACTTTTAGAAAAGTTAATAGTTCACAGGATCAAACCTTTACTTGATATAATCCCTGATAACCAGCCTGGTTTCCGTCATTTACACTCGACCATTTAAGAGTATCAAAGATTAGTTCACGAAATAAATACATCTATAGAAAACAGACTCTACTATCCATCAGCATTCCTCGACGTAAGTCAAGCGTTCGATAAAGTCTGTCACGAAGGACATCTATACATGCGCCATCTTAATTTGATCTACTGAAGTAAGTCATATCTAATAGACCGCCAATATATAAATAGACTTAACGATGAAGTTTCGAACGTGAGTCCAATTAAATCTGGATTTCCCCAGGGTAGTGTACAAGGACCAGTATTACGGTTTTAAATAAATAGCCCCGCGTACAATACTTTCCTGTCTGTTTATTCGGTTGCGGCCCCGTACTATCTAAAACTGCTGTGGATTTGAGGGTTTTTGTGGGCATGAGAAAACAAAAAAAAAGGTCAGGCGTCTTAGTTGATTGGTAGAAGCAGTGTCCTTTAGTGAAGATTGTTTTGCAAATACACATATTTGTGCATTTATAGTATGAAATAGTGTTCATTCGCCCATTTTGGTGGATTATTCGTTAAAAATAATCATCATCGAAGGCGGCCTAACAACGAAGGCCTTTTTTTTTGGGGTTTTGTTCTTTATCTATTCCCGTTGCTGTTCCAGTTACGTGATTTTGAGGTTAGAGTACTGAATGTCTGTTAGAGGCGAGAGAGCAGGTAGCAGGATCAACCTTGTTGAGCCACTGGTCAACTATTTCAATCGGTTACCACGGAAGTTTGCAACACAGAAATTAGCACGTGTAAGAAGTAGACGGACCAGTGTGATTGGGAAACATAGAATTAGGTTAGAGTTAGGTTATTCTGTGATATGTGTATACATGTAAGGATAGAAAGGTTAGTACTGTAGTTTCATTACTAATATAGGCACATTTCCCGTTATTTTGTATAATTAAAGTTTCTCTCCCTTGACCATGGCTGGAGAACGGGTGGCGCTCCTTGGCATCCACTCCCACCTCCACAGCAGCTAGCGGATAGCCAAAGTGAAGGAGAGAAATCACGAAAGAGAATTCAGGACTTACTTTTCCAGACTTCCGCCCGTACAACCCTTGCTACGGCACAACCCATTTCTTGGGGTGTAGCACCAGTACTCCATTTATTATACCTGTATATCTCGGATATGCCAACGAGAGATAATACAATAGTCGAAACGTGCATTCGCTGATGACACAGCAATACTTTCTCAGCACAGTAATACTGTCATTGCATCCGAACATCTATAGCAACACCTACATCTGGTAGAAGATTGGACAAAAAAGTGTAAAATAAAAATAAACACTACAAAATTCACACAAGTTACTATTAATGATACTATAATACCAGAAGGCTCATCCGTAAGATATTCAGGGATGCACCTAGATAAAGAATTGAACTAGAGAGAGCATATAGTAAAAAAGGAAAAACAAATTATTTTGAAATTCAAAAACTTGGCTACTTGGGAGAAAATCGCATTTTTCCTTAGAAAGCAAATCTTTAGTGTATATGGCGATCATAAAACCTATATAACATTTGGAATGGAACTCTGGGGATGCGCCAGCACGTTGAGTGTTAATAGCCTTCAGAGAGCTCAATCGAATACACTTCGATCAATAGTAGATGCATCTTAGTATGTATCACAAAGTGCAATACACAACGACCTTGGCATTTCATCTGTCAGTGATGTTATCCAGGACAGGAGCAATAAACACCATAATATACTCGAAATATACCTCAATCCACTCTTATGACCATTCCTTTCCCAACAAAACAACAGAATATTAAAAAGATGACTACCAATATATATATATATATATATATATATATATATATATATATATATATATATATATATATATATATATATATATATATATATATATATATATATATATATATATATATATATATATATATATATATATATATATATATATATATATATATATAAAATAAATCAAAATGCAAGAGAGTTCTTCGCTGGAAGTAAAGTAAAAAATCCCGTCAACTATAGGATTTATCTTCATCGGTCCCATGAGATAAAATTAGCCTGTCGAATGTATTGTATTTCTGATTGCTGAGATCTTGAAAGAAAAAATTATTTGCGATGAGTTAAATCTTCTCAGCAATTTCACAGATCTTCATTTTTTTATTATATAATCCTTTATTACATAGTATGCAGTTTGTCGTTACATTAAATTGAAGATATATTGACAAAATTATAATACATTTTTCCTGTTTCACAATGATTTCAAAACGAAATAATATACTTTCATTTATTCTCCTCCATTCCACGATACTCCTATCACACTAATTCGTGTCGCTCCAGTTCATGCTCCGGATCATTAGTGCCCCTTGAGTGAATAATTCGCCTAGTAGTCTGCCGCTTCCTGTATAGCGGTAGGGATAGAACGCATTATAATGCTAGCCATGAATGGAAAAAGTTGCCTAGAGACACAGAAGTTTTAAGAACTCGCAACTTATCTCGTAACCAATTTATATACAAGTATACTACAGAAAATAAGAAACACTTCGCCGGACCCTTTAAAGAACCTTTTCAGTTACACTTATTTAATTCAGTGACTCAAAGCCGCCGCTCGCTCAAATTATGGCCCCAAATTGTATTTAGGGATATAATAAACACGAGGGCCGGCTTACAACAGTTAATTTCATCGCCCATTTGTCTCCTTGATTCCATTTTAACGCACCTTATTGACCACCGGCGCTCGACGTGGCCTTACGTGGAATGTAAATTGCGGTTGTAAGCTGTGCTCCAGTTATCTACGGCTTGTGTCTGATCCCCGGCGCTTGCTGACATCTCTGAAGTATTGATAAGGCGCTATTGAAACAGGATCGTGGAACGTGTTGATTTAGCCGAAGGATAGTCAGTCAGCATTAGAAGATGATTTATTAACATTAATATTTCGTTGTAATAGGCTGTTAACGTTTTGCCGACGATCGTGTGTACATGCGTGGTTTCTTAAATGCCGATAAGTGTAGTATTTCACAGTATACATACTTTAAATCTAATGTAAATATTATTTACATCATAATTTATTGTATAGTGGAATTGATTATAGCGAGGAATTTTCAAGACAATAATTTTTAATAAATGGCGGAGGTGTCAATGTCATTCCAAAATGTAATAATTTTTGCAAATCTACTGGAGTTCCGAAACCCTATGTTTTAAGTAAATAAAGAGAATAATCAATATTAGCCAAAGTATAAAACCTCTGAGATAACTCAATTTGCATATACGAACTCAATTTGCATATACGAAAACTCAGCTTGCCGGTCATAAAGAACATCGGGGACAAAATCTATAAGAGAGTCTCTTGTTTAAGTTCTTCAGCACCGTCTTGCCCAAAATTCTATGCTAGAATTCATCATCGTGTAATTATTAACAAATTCAGTCAAAATTCTTTTTCCGCTCTCTATTAACGGTGAATTATCAGCATTTTACATACGCATATTTTGAAAATTTACAGATCGGCATAAATTATTAACACACTACAGGTAGAATGTAACATATTTCGGGTGGCCTGTGAGCTAAAGCGCTTTCGCTTGCATCTTATAGGAATGCATCTTCAAGCTCTTCTTTGCAATCGTTCAGTCCACTCAGTCCATTCTGTTTTCCATTATTATTTCATTATAATTGAAGACAGACCTTTCAAAGGTTTTACAGGTTATTGTTCCATATGTTGACAAACGTCATTCTTCTTTAGAAACAGTTAGTCTACCAGTGCCACTTTTGTTAGTTAGAGAACTAATTTCACAATATATCAGCATAATTTTTAAAGCGCGTATCAAAATTATTTGGTATTACTGCCATGTCTAGCAAGTGTCCTCGAAAATTGTCGTATAATTCGAAATAATTCTACTTCGAACTACTTAAGGTTACAGTACCAATAAACTTCAGCAGAACTGCTTAACAAATTATATAAACCGAAAAACTACCAAAACCACTGGTAAGATATTAGCTTTGGTAATTACTTTACAACAGTTACTTTTGATAGTTCAGTATAACAACGTATCACCACAAATTAAATTAGAACGGGCTCCTCCGCCAGTTCTTTAAAATTAGTTTGTCGAGCCTTGAATACTTACTGAAAATTCTATATTCTGTTTTTTTAATTTTTAGTAAAGATAATTAAAGTGGTCATCCTTCTAGTTCGTGTATTATATAACATATATTTTATAGGGATACGAAAGGGAGACTCTTACAGTCTACACAAAATTTAACTGCATTTTATATAACAAAAACTTATATAGTTATAGGTGTGCTATCGACTATATCTTCGATTTAGTTCTGGCAGATGTTAAATATTCATAAAAAAGTATCTAAAAAAATATACTCTTAAGCAAAAGTAAGTAACATTCTGGGGTTGAAGGCCTTGGACGTTTATAGAGGGTAGCATGTAGTATCGATCAATAAAAAATATATATTTTATTATTATAAAATAATAAACATATATATGGTATGAACCTAAATTTTATATGAAAAGTAATCCATGAAAGTTATAAACCTGTGAGAGTTTTCTTAAATCTTCCTAGAAGCTATTGCGAATACACAAAAAGATAATAAATTGAGGTATAATATATTATTAGAAAAGGGTACCTATTTATAAAGTATTCATGAAATAACCAACTACATTAAATTTTTATTATTTTTGAAAAAAATTTCATCATTAACTTATTCCATTTATATAAATTGTCTTGTTTTATTTTGGAAATGATAAAAGATATCTTATTATATATTAAAATAAAAATTCAACACAATGTGAAGTCGGATGGCGACACTAATGTAAATATGATCCTCTACACAAGTATCAGAAAGATTTTTAAAAAACTAACAATTATACAAAATATAAAAGAAATAATTACGAACTCTTTTTTAATATAATAACTTCCATGTTTTCGGAATTTCAATAACAAGTAATCAATAAAGGCTCATTAGAGATATTATTCTAGTACTTCTGATTTCACTAGAAATGGCTATATATGTATTTTAAATGGAACGCTCTGTATATTTTTACATATTTGGATACTACCATGAGGTAGGGAAAAAATTAAATTGTGACATTAAGTCGGCCGACGTTTTTTCATAACCATTTAAACATTTTAGATTATAGACTATTATACTAGATTAATAGATATTCTTATTCCCTACATTAAGAGATTAAGATTAAAGATAGACACTTTACCACTGGTATATAAATAAGAAGAAATGTTTATTGCATTAAAGACTTAATAAATAAAACAAATACCTACAAAAGTTTAATAAAAAGTTAACTATATGTGACAAAAAACCCAATTAGCTAACATATCAAAAAGTTATATAAATATTATATAAAGTTGTAATAAATATTAAAAATTTTCATCATTACATTATTTAGTTTCACTGGGGAACTTCGGTAGTAGCGTTACTAGCGAAAACCTTTGTCGATTTTTTAAAACTTAACAGGTGATCGCCAAACTTAAACATCTGATCTCCTCCATGACCCCTTTGGGCTTATTTCTATAGGATCATGTGAAATACAAATTTTTTAAACACCCCGATCATTAATCAAGATTTAAAGTGTCGTGACAGAAATGCCATTACCAATGTTAAAACCATTATGTTATCCATTAAAACACATTTTTGTGGTGAAAATTATTAATCCCGTGAATACAATATACATGTAAAAGTATACTGGGTATTACATTTAAAACACATAGGTTATATCTAGTGTTAGAATAATCTATTTAATGTATGCTGATTGATATTTACTTGTTATAAGTCATGGAGGTGATCCCAGTATCATTTACAGCCAGCATAATGTGGATTTTGAATATTTCTAATTGAATAAAGATATAAAAATCGAACTGAGAAAATTATGAAGCAAGGGAATTGATTTTGAATATCTTTACTTGTCACAAATAACAAAGTAAAGATCGAATCTTATACAATAATCAATATTGTCAATATATGTAAAATTTATGCAACAAGGACGAATGTGTTTAACATTAATATGCTACAAGTTAGTACGTGTGTTATAAATCTATTATTTTTTTATATATCAACCTGATTTCCATTTCAAATTGGGTGGTTCGGTCAGCCAATATTTAAAACGGTTGAACATGATGTCACGTGCAAAAGGCGACTTTATTTCAATTCCGAAGCAGTTAATCCCCGAGTTAATGTATTCCGACAGCCAAAAGGGTAAAAGAAACCTACGTCATAAAATTTTGCGATAGCATTGTGCCGGAGTTCTATTCGCAGAACAATTCAGGAGTGTTTCGTTCTTAATTAAAATTTTAATTAATTCATGAATAATTATGCAGAGCGTGACATTAATATATCACCTCAAAAAACAGTTCAGCAGAAATTAATTTTATAAATAAAGAGACCCGACCGCAACTCATGTACCTACAATTACACCGCGACACAAAGGACAATTAATTAATTTCTGAAATTTCGTGGAACTGCCTTTTGAACGCCCTCCACCCGGTGCGCTAATTAAACTTCAACTGAAAATGCATGAATAAAACTCACCATTATTTCATATTTCAAATAAATTCCAGTCGCAGAGCAGGCAAATTAATTGAAAATGTCCCTTTAAGCGACGTCCATTCATGTCATGCCGCTGAAAAAGAGGTTAAAAGTGACGCCGAAATCAAGTAAGCGGGGCAGCGCGAAACGGGCACACCTCCCTAGAAATGTGCATGTTGATATCACAAGGTCTCTGTTACGATCCTAGATGGCTGGGGCGAAACAATTGCATGCACTCGGTCCATGTCCGTGGCATATAATCACAAATTACTCGTTAGTGTTTTTAGTCTTTTTGAGTCTGTGAGGGCTGCTTTATAGAGGTTTTTGTTTATAGCGCTCGCAATTCACACACCATGCGTTATATTGATCACTTTACCACTAATTCACCTGTACTGACTCTCGCAGCTCCTCCTTTTGGAAAATCTAGCTCTGTACTCAGTGGAATGGCAACATCGAACTCCCCAGTCCCCCACTACTGACTGCCGCCGGTTTTCAGCTCAAGCTTTTCTAGGCGACCGCGCAACCTACAAGGATATTTCAGCAGCGCGATAGGCAGGACCGTAACGAGGTTTCTACGTAAAATAACGAAAATCAGGTTTACGATCCCAGGCTCATAATAGTTCGGCCAGGCATAATTTTACAACACTAAAAAGTAATAACACTCGCAGAACTATTTTGTTAAAGATAAACATTGGTAACAGAAACAAAATATAAACATTTTGAACTTAAATACGATAAAATATTACTACGTTATGATGTGTCAGTGGCAAGTTTATTAATAAAAAACATTAAAATTCGCGGTTCAGCCGCTTCATCAAAACTGTGTTACATCACCTTTATTAATAATAACTGATTTATTAACAATTCTAGCAGGCACTGTATCTGCCAGCTTAGCGCACTCTTCAGGAAGCGTACTGTCCTATATGTCTTGTTAACTGAACGAGTTGGATGTTTTCTTTCATTTTATGTCACAATTTTTCTTTTGGTGAGAGGTCTGGACTGCTAGAAGGCCATTCCATAACAGCGGTATGTATGGAACGGTAATGGATTTATTCTGTAAACCAAGCTTTGACAGTTTTTGCTGTGTGACACGCAGCACCACCTGCTGGAAACTGTACTGCGCGTCACTACTTTGACATATTGGTATTGAAGGCAATAAAGTATCTGTCAAAATTTGTTTATATTTTTCTGCTGCCACAGTACCAACCGCGAAATGCAATGTAGCGACACTTTAAACTGGCAACATTAGCAAAGATAATGAGTGTCCCACGATAGCTCAGCGGTCAGAGCAACCAACCGGCAATTGGGAGATCCGGGTTCGATTCCCGGTCAAGGCATACACCTCTTATCCTTGCTATCGCCAAATAAACTGGCAACATTAACAAGGATAATGAGTGTCCCTTGATAGCTCAGCGGTCAGAGCAACCAACCGGAAATTGGGAGATCCGGGTTCGATTCCCGCTCAAGGCATACACAATTTATCCTTGCTATCGCCAAAGTGGTGACCCCAACGTGATTCGTTCCAGTACATCGAACCTCCCTTACATCTCAAATTCGCGGATTCGATTCCCGTCCTATCCATCGCCCTATAGTCCGGGGGTTACCGAACAACGGTTCGTAAGAATGGTGAACGCGGTCACATTCCGTTAATTGTATCGAGACAAACCATGTCTCTAGGGGGGGGGGAGTATCGTAACGACGCTTTGAACTGGCAGCATTAGCAAGGATAATAAGTGTCCCTCGATAGCTCAGCGGTCAGAGCAACCAACCGACAATTGGGATTGGGGGTCAAGGAATACACGTTTATCCTTACTATGGACAAAGCAATTTTCCTACCTAACGCTCATACCTACCTACCCCCAAATAATAAGAGACTCATTCACTTCACGGGAAATTCACTTTCCTGACCAAACAGACAGGATGAAAGTATCCTGTGGGGTTCTTTCTTTGCACACGTTTTCTGGTATCACCCGAACAGATTTCAAATTTGGATTCGTCACTCCAAATACCTGGTGCTATTGTTGTAAAGTCCAGTGCTTATGTTCCATTGCCCACCGTAACCGATTAACTTCCTGTCGTTTAGTTAATAACAGCTTTTCTTTTCCCTGAAGGAGATACCGGTAAGTTCAAACGTAAAATGTAAAGCATCAAATTTTACCTTGTAGAATTTGTATCCTATTTTCTTTATTGAACGTTTGCTTGTGGATACAGAAATAATTTTTCTAATGGCTTACCTTCAGAGCACTATTATTTCTTTTGCACTTGATCATCGGTTTGTTGTTACAATCGTTTTCAGAGCATGTCGATTTAAGCATGAAATTTGGGTCCACTAATTTTCTTCCTTTGGGCTGTCCAAAATCCAGTTTTTTATACAAGTTGATCATACCTTACATTGTAAATTTAGGCAGCGAATATGTATCAGATATGTTCCGAGCCAAAATTGCCTGTTTATGAGCTTTATCAATTGATTTTCGCATATCGCCACTTAATGCCACACCACGTATAATTTTTTTTAGAAAATTTTAGTAGAGGCATCCAAAACACACAAAATAATATGCGTTCCACTTTGACAATAATTGAGATTCTATTTTGTTTTAAAACGCTATAATCGTTTGACTACTATGCATTTTAGCAACCGACTGAACTATTCTGAATTGCAAATCTTATTGTATTTTATTAACAAAGTTACTAATATATAAAAATTGCTAATGCTGACCTAATATTATATCATCTTGTTTACTGTAAAATAAATATGTATGCACATAAAAACAAACAAAAACTAACTTCATACAGATACTTCAGAAATTTTGACAAAGAGAGATTGTAGAATCATATCTGTATTAGTCCTTGGGATGGTATATATTATGTAAATAATGTAAAAGAGAAAATCAGCTTTCTAACACTTATGCCTGTGAAAAAATTACAATTCATGATTTCTATAAAAGAAAATATAAAAGATAGAGCCCCATCAACACACCATCAAATATTTAGAAAGTAATAGAGCTGATTATGAAATTTCAAAATAACAAATTCACCATAAAGTAAATAAAAATATATCTACAGTTCGCCAATCTGGTAAAATATTAAATTTTTTATTAAATTTTTTTTCGTCGCTGAAAGCATGATTCTAAAACAAAATTGACATTATAAGTAAATAATTAGAGTAGCTGGAAACTGTATTATGAATCTAGAAATATAAACCTTTTATAAAAACTATGAACCTTATAAGCATATTAGACTTATTTTAAAGCCTTCTTTACTACTATCGCTATTGTACAATTGTACATACATTAGAGGGCACTAAATTGAGGTAAGATTGTTAAAGAATTGGTGGGGGGATATTATTAGAGAAAGGAAACAATAATGTGCACAAAATATCCAATAATTTAAAATTTTAATTTGCATTCAAATATCTTTACTGTTTCTAATATGTTCCATGTTTATTATTTGATATAAGTTATCTATTTATTATATTAAAACATTTATCGTGACGCTTCTTTATACTTGGTTCTTGTATTTAAATCTAAATAATTATCATAATTGGTAATGTAATTAATTGACTTCCTAATCTATATAATTTTGAAGTTCAGTCACATTCGTTCGGTATTAATTGATCATTATTTTTAATTAAATTATCTAAAGAGTGTAATAAAAATATTACACTAGATATAGACAAATGATGGTTTATTACAAGTAATTTCAGTATAAGGTTTACTGTCAAGAATAAGCAAAAGTACAGAATACTTTAGAAAAAATCAACAATTGAAAAAATATTTAATAAAATTTTAAAAATTTCGTTCCGAATTTATTTTTTAATTTGGGTTGCCTTAGTGTACATTTTCTGCATTTCTAATTGCAGCACGCGATAGAAATACTTATGGAAATCAAGCAAAGCTATAATAAATATTGTAAAACGACTGACGAAAAAATTGAGCTATATACGGGTTCAATAAATTTAATATTTAATATCAAAATCCCATAATACTGCAAATATAAAAGATTTTATCTTTCTGATATGAACTTCCTGCTTACTTGACTATATAAGTTTATTTGAATTACGACAAATTTATTCGAATATAACTGCGAAATGAAAGATTTGATATTCTGGAGATATATAAAGTATAATATTGCTCGCGAATGGATATAGGCGACTTAACAAAAAATATTTTAGTGTTAGTAATTAGATGAATAGCCCTTTTGTATTTTTCTTTCTAATACTATCTATTATAAGGTGGAATATATATGTGGCAAACTTGTTACAACACGTGGATTATAAAAATAATATTTTAATAGTTTTCGAAGTTTAAAAATATGCAATACTTTTTGAAATCTTCTGATGAATAGTATAATATAACTCTCCATGTTATAGTGTACAATAAATTATAACAATAGGGTGCAATAAATGAACCTTTATTAAAATGTTAGAGTATGTTCTTTAGAAAACACTTGCCACTTTTTAGCATCTCTTTCTTATACAAACTGATAAATTACATAACGAGATAATTTCTTAAGTTAAAATAATATGGAAATAAGTTAGTAAATAATTTCATTTAAACTGAATCGAAGTAAAAACGACGTTGAACATTATATAATCTGCGAATCTTCCGTAACTTCCTTACGGTACACTCCTAAACGTACCCTCGCTTACAACACACATAAAAAGGGCGGTAAAAACTATGCCGCATTATGTGTCTGAATGTCATTCCAACAATGTTCTGAGAAATCGTTCCTCACGATTCAATAAGAATTTGTTTTCCGACGGTTGAATGAAAACGGAAAACGCATTGCTTTTATCAAACTCCGAACTGATTTCTTTGTATTATTTATTTAAGAACTTAAAAGGGTCTCCGGTAGAAAGTAACTCATAAATATGTATGTATCACAAATAGAACGGAGGTCTCTGCGTAGGATTTGCATCCGAGGTTAACCAAAGACAGGGCAAGGATATATTTAGTAAATATTGACATTGAAAATTCGTTTACGTATATACACTGACAAAATTTCATACACATTCTAAGAATGTACTGCTATATCTCCCACATACATTTCTTGTCGTTATATATACCTATCTTAGCTACGCCTCATCCATGATTATTTCCTCCATGTGCATTTTTAAACGTGGTGTTTCAATTAACACGAATAAATATCCATCCTGTATATAGAAAATTTCAACACACAGGACGGTGCATCCAAAGCATAATACATCTTCAATCATCAACCTAATTACTTGAATAAAAATGGTTGATTGGTTTTAAACTCAATAGTGCTTAAGAGAACATCTTGGTTTGAAAACTACTTATTATATGCTACCTAAAGGCAATAGGAAAAAGCGAAAGCAGTTTGTAAACATTTATCAGACGATAAAATTTCACATATTGCCTCTAACTAATATATACTCATAATGGTATGTACAATAAATTATGGATACAATTATGGGTATCTTTTCTAAATCGACTTAATACTAACTGCAATAAAACTCCAAAATCACATAGAAAAGACGATCAAAAACACAATATTCACTAATTGTGAATAAATTTAAGTGTCTAATTACATTCTCTAATGATAGTAGTAGATCAAGAAGACCAATTTAATGATAGAGTTTCAAATAACTGAGTGATATAGATATAGATACAGTACTCAATTCACATGTTATATTGTTTTGAAGATGTATGACGAGACTAAATTCTGATTCTCAAAGTATTACAGTTCTCCTTGTGGACATATAGTTTATATAAACCTTCACTTTCGTTTTTCATATGCTCTGAAGTGTACGAACTTACAAAAGTTTATTTTTTAATATAAGCGAAGCATAGTGGCAACTTAATTTTTGGTATGCTGTGGATTTTACCATTTATTACTATAACATCACAACAAAATTGTGCTTCTTCTCTTCGCTGAGTACGAAAATATTAAAAATATATTGAAAAATAAGCGATTTTTGCTGAAAATCATGAAACAGGTGGACCTTGGCATTTACTTTTAATAGTAACGTTGCAACAGATACCATTTATTTAATGCTGGATGTAAAGATCAATTCTTGTTTTACCAAAATACATCGATTTCTTGTATACTTATCAAGCTTAATTTTTAATGAATCATTTGGGCCAATTTTCTATAGACAGTGTACCCCCTCCTTCCTATTTATATTCTGATTCTAGTAAAATATTGCATCGTAATTTCAAAACATTGTTGATAGGCTACAAGAAAGCAATGGTCTTTTTAAGTATTACAATTATTGTACTATATATATTTATATTATATGTACATTGTGGTCAGAATTTCCAATAATACAATGTTAGAACTTGAAACCACCCGAGTTTCGCATTTACTATATATTGGGGGAGTAGACAACTACATTTCCCAGCCTCATCTGTTATAATTTATATGAACAGTAAATGCCAAATAGTTAGAAAAGTTTTTTGGTCAAAACGAAGCTTCATGAGCATAGATATTCATGAACCCATGGCTTGCGATCGAATCAATTGCCAAAGTCTTCGTTCAATAGGTTATATTTCTTTTCAGATAATATCTAAAGTGGCGAATTACTTCTAGAAGGATTAAGAAAATAATCACATTTTCATAACAACAAATTGATGGAAGCATATGTTAGTTATACCAATCTATGAATGAAATTTCATGATCAATAAGTATTGCAGAACTAATAAAAGTATAATAACTCAATATTTAAGTAAAAAAAATGTCATGTGCCGCACAGTACACGTGATAGAAGTGAATACTTCTTTAGAATAGAGAATGAGAGAGATTAAGTGTGAGAGATTGAAAGAGAGAGAGAGAGAGAGAGAGGGAGAGGGATAATTTCAAAAGAAATATAACAATATAAAATTTGTGTAAAAAATATTCGGTTTATTCATTATCTACACTATCATCGGCTGGTGGTTCAATTGGCAATACTGATATGATTGGTTTGTGATAACTAAAATATGAAATATATGTTCGTGATTCGATATTTTCTAGATAACGTGTAAAAATTGTATCTACTGTTGTTCCAGATTTGGTTGTTGATTCTTTGGGATTGTTATTTATAAGCAGACCAAATGTTTCTCGAAGAAAGTTAATCAATGTCAAAGAATCATTAGATCCGAAATTTACATTGAAATCTCCCCCGAGAATCAAAGGGACTTTGTCTTCGCCTATTCCAAGTGCATTTGCACCTGTGTGGCTGTAAACCAGTAGGCAACGGTGAATGAAATATATTATATCTTCTAGATTTAGGTTCGGTGAGATATAGATGGCTGCGATGACGATATTTTTTTATCGCTTCATACTGAGTTTATATCGCTCTCTGTTGCTCCACTCCCATGTGGCGTCAGAGTTGTACGTATTCGCGCGCATGCGCGTGATACTATATTTTCTTCTATTGCCTAGTATTCAATGAATACGTAGCTCTCTCTCTTGCTCGTATGATGCTTCCTAAACTATCCCCCCTTCAAACAACTTAGACCTTGGACTTAGCGTATGAGTTAAAGACGAAGGACCGCACAAAAACGAGACGCGGATAGCCTAAACTGATATATATGATGTATAGCTCTCTTTCTCTCTATGTTATATACGAGTATCCGTGTACTGTATCTTATAACGAAACCTGTGTTTTGAGTATACCAAATGTATAGCTCTCTTTCTCCTTCTCTCTACGTTATATATTTTTTCTCTCTCGTGTAACGAAATCTCGAAACGTTACATTTTTTCCAATTCACTTTCCATTCTCGTCAAATATCAGAACGCCGCCAAAAAAGTATTCACTTCAAAAATAACGAATTGATTAAGTTACATACCATTAGAATCATGTATTTCAAATTTCCCAGAAGATCGATCATAACAGAAATGGATAAAGACTGTATTTCATGTTGACTATTATGGATTTATTAAATAACCATGAACAGAGAACTCATATTTTGGCCTCAGATATAATTATTTATTTCAATTTATTGATCTGTATCAACCAATTATAAATCTTAAATTCTACCCTCTTATATTTGTATTGTATTTGTCTGTATAATTAAATTAGTTTTGACTGACTATTACTTTATCATTGAAATAGCAAAAAACGTAAGGTATACTTCAATTTTACAAATATGTAGGTCGATATATGATAAAAAGGAACTATGCTCTATTTAGAAAAACCTATTTTAATCCTAAATTCTTTTATGAAAGTTATATTTTAAATAGAAACCATGAAGTTTCCTACGAATTGCGTAATATTTTATCTATAGACATATAAATAAAAAATTAAATTGCTTATTGTATTAAATAAATTACAAATAACTTGCTAGAAATATTGTATAATATAATGAACATTTTTGGTCCTCAGTCATTTATCCACACCATTTCAACTCTACATATGTTCACATTTACAATAGTATTACCTAGACATATACAAGGTATATAAAAATCATAAAGCAATGTATTAGATGATGGATGAACGAATCAGGTATTGGCAAAATTTCTTTAAATAGTGATACCTAGGTTATTCCTGAGAAATCATTATAATTTACGCTATAGATGAACTAAATTTCATTGTAAATTAAATGTAGATATATATATATATAACTGCAGTAATGCATAAGAAATGTATTTAGATTGGAGATCAAAAACATCGTATTCAATTCGAAGACCGTTCTAGTATCTCTAATACATCTAGCCAAAAGTTTGCAACATTCGAGAAAACAATTATCACGGAGGTTCAGGAAATGTTGTTTCTTCTAATTGCTCCTGCATGCCAGACCGGTATTCCTTTCAAATCCTGCAATTCGTTTGAGATATTAGTAGAAATTGAAAAAGTACTGGATACGGTCCTGATTCACGGAAGACCTCCCGCAGTCCTGCGTACTCTTCAAAAGGCACGTGCGTATTCACAGGAGCTTTAACCGATTCGGCATATACACAAATAACGTATTTCCAATCAAGTTACACGCGGGGTAATTTAATTGCTGGCTTAACAGGAAGAAATACATTTATGAAGGACGTTAAGAAGGGAATAAATCCAGTGACTGATTTCGTATAATTCGAATTCATAAGAAATGTACGTTAATTTACATTGATCATGTCAGAAATCGGAAAAGAAAATAATATTTATACTACAGTGAGATCCAGATCCTGCTATCTGGATCTCACTGGATAGCAGATAGCAGGAAGGAAATGGATACAATGTGCACAAAGCAGAAAGGAATGGAGAGAGTTGGGAGAGACCTTCGTCCAACAGTGGATGGATATGGGTTGAGGAAGAAGAGATCCAGATTAATTGAATGTGATATCACACATAAAACATATATCAAAACTAATTTATATTTTATTAATCCGTTCATAATGAGAAATAAATATTTCAAGATGTAAATGGGAACGAGTTAAAGCGCTAGAGGTATAACTTTGGACTGTACCAACTTTCTATAGAGCCTGATAGTTACTTAATTAAAATTAAAAATTTAAGATGGATTAGTGACACCATACTCAGTTAGGAAAGTAACCCTGAGAGAAGCAAAAGCTGTTCATGTGCAAGATGAGTGATGGAAGTTGAGGAAGACCTAAAGGTCCTAATCCTGAGAAGACTGCAACATGTCGCAACGACCCGAACGAAATCGCTTTGAATCCTAAAGCACGTTAGTAGTTAAGCTGTAAAGGTTCGGCCACACAGCGCGACCTACCGCTGCGGGCAGCGATTGTGCGATAGTCGCAGCGGTCTATGGCACTGTCACATACAGTACGATATCTTTGTGAGCGATCCAGTATTGTGTTTGTTTTTGGGCGAGCAGTTTCACACAGCCTTCTTAGTTCTGACGAAGAGCAACTACTTCTATTAGCATTACGAAATAATAGAAAGAAAATACGATATTGGGTGCATGATATCAATGCGAGGAGAGAACAATTTGGGAATACCATAGTATTCATTATGTATTGAACTGAAATTATATGAAGGTTGATTTCTTAAATATTTTCGTATGTCCCGAGAATGTTTTGAGGAATAAACCTATTTCAGTCCATTCATCAGCCTTGTTAACAATTTTTATAATAGTGATGCGATGCGTCAAATAAATACGGATGTTTTCGCACTTTCTTAATTAATAATTCTGTAGATTTACTCATTTTGCCAAACTGATTAGTACAAGCGAGACAAATCTGATCGGAACTGACCGCTCAACTGTGCGATATTTTGTAATTATATACAACTGGATTTTTTTAATTTCAATATTCACTAGAGACTGCATTTCAAACTTCCTACCGGTCATAACGCTAGGTGGAAGTTAGCTACAAGTGGATACCGCTTCTATTGACTGATAGGTGGCGGGCGAAGTTAGCTGCGAAGACCGCTCTAGGTGGCGCGAAGTTAGCCACAAGTGAAGATGGATGACCTTGAAATGATCACGACGAACCTTCAAAAGCAATTACATGGGATTTTAAGCGTGAACTCTTATAGCTAACACCGATAGCGGAATATATAGATCAAGTGTGATCCAACAATATTTTTATTAATAGCTCCAGCTAAATCTTCACTTGCATAGAGTATTGGGTGTGGACCTCTATCATCAAATATGGATTTTGTTTCCGGTGTATATGCAGTGTTCCTTGTTCAATATTTCATATAAGATAAATGTTGTATCATCAGAAAAAAAATAGTTTTTTATAAATAACCATTCCTCTTAGCATGTATATGTAATAATATGGCATTTCAAAATATTAATCGGCAATCAAACTCATCGCTGTTAATTTCGTGAACCAAATGAATTTTGTATGTGTAGTATTTTTTTTTTCAAGAAAAAGAGACACTGGTTAAGTAAAACATTAAACGACTTCACGTTATTAAATATAGAATTAAAAATCCTTTCAAAAGGTATGTTATAAGAAGCTCCATTCCATTTGATAATTCTAAAGAGATAATTGTCACTCTAAGAGGGTTGAAAATCATGAAATTCTGCTAAAGTACTATCATTTTAGAATAAAATATTTACATGCTTTAGAATTTTATTTTCTTAAAAGATAATTATTGATTCCCTAAAAGAGGTAAATAAAAATAAATGAAGGGCATTCATTTAGCAGTTATCAATCGGCAATACGATTTCTCTGAACTTACGACTATTTAGGGCCAACTACTACGTAAATTACAAACACTGACAACCCCCTTTTGTAGTTTACAATTTATTAAACGGTCTCTTTCCGCGTATTTGGGAAACTTAGACTTAACTGATGTTATACTAAAACCCCATACTAACGTAAATAAACACGCAAATTGAATTCAAAAGTTACTAAAATGAGGTATCAACGCAGTTTGTTTAATAAACTGTAATGTTTTGTCTCCAAACCGTCAGAAGATATTCCCTACTTTCATCGTGGTTTCCTTGTCAGCAGTAACTGTATTTAATACCGCTGTTTTAGTAGGTGGCAGGTAGTAGTCTATCTAAATCCTATTTTGTCCAGTTCTAGACGTAAAATAATAGTTACTTAGGATTAACCATTATTAAGCTTAAATATACTTTGATACTGGAATGGAGTTTTTTAAGTATGCTGAAATACTTGTATTTTTATAGACTCGATTTTATCAAAATATTATCTACTTGGAATATATACAGAAACAGCTAGAGGACCGCTTAAGAACCTTGGAATGTGGGATCGTTTTATGAATTTTAATCATCTCGTCTAGACTATAAGACGAGATGGATGGGAAGGTGGATCTGTTTTGGATAATATGTAACAATATCACCTAGAGAAAATTGCCTTCTCTTAGCCATAGTTGGCCAATACTCTTCTAAAATATATTCTATAATTAATCCCGTTTAAATTAATTGTGATTATATTTCATTATCTGACAATGTTCACTTAAAATTCCTCTCACAAGACGCAAGATATTCTACACATTGCTAAGTCAGTATTATACTGCTGCTAAGGCATCTTAAATGCGTTGAGTTTAGGTTATGCAAGACTTGTTAAGGCATTCTATATTTTCAATACTGTTATATGAGGCTATCAGTCAGTGTCTAAACAACAAAACAGATTTGAAAAAATTAAAAATCATATTTTCTTTTTATTGAAACTACGCTGTCTAGACTGTCAGTTATCTACTGTTTACATGGAAATAAAGTTCAAGATAATTGTTTCAACATCAAGAAAGTAAATTATAGCCAGGCCAAACCCAATAAATTTAGACTATTAATGTTTTTATTGATCATTAGGATCGTCTATACCGTAATCTCCATCTGCATAATATTATCACAGGTTCCTTCACAGGGTTCGCATAATCTAGAACAGTAAAGGCCAGCCCTACTACAGCCACAATCTCCTTTGCAACCCTTTTGTAGGAAATCAGCTGCAGAAGTTTGTCTGGTGTAGATAACTCAAATGTAATAGAATATCCTCTTTTATTTTCCATCCTAATAACTTTGGGTATTTTTCTACACCGAGCCACAACTGAACTAGAAAGTACACCCTCAGCGAATGATGTGATGCAGCTTGAGTGGGGGGGGGGATATGGCAATATTTGATGTGATTTTATATTGGGTGTATTCAAAAATTAATAAAATGAACCTGTGTGCGTGGATAATTGTTTAATTATCACTCAGGTAATTAGTTTTTCTAATTACAAGCATAAAACTGAAAGGAAAGGAGTTTTTAGGAATACTTAGGAATTTTATAAATTCAGTGTAGTTTATTTATAAAGTTATAAACAAAAGACTGAAAATAGAGGGTTCTTTTCGCAGTTTTTCGTAGTTATCTCAAATGATAACATTAGTACGAGTACCATTAGGTGGCAAAGTCAAAATTCGAATTCAGCACACTAGAAAACATACAGAGTGAGAGAAAACTAACCTTCTATATTTCTCTCCTCGATTTGCCAATTTTACCCCTACTCACGGGAGTACTAATCGACGTCCTAAAAGCATTATTACTTATATAAAAGAAACATTACGTCTCATATGAACGCTTTATACGTCACAAACAGGGGCGTAGCATACATGGATGCGAGTGATGCGTCGCATCTCTTAAAAAATTGGCAAATTAGTATTATTTAAGAGTTAAATCGATTTATTCAATTATTATTTTAAACCGACCGCAAACATACATTATTTATTTTAAAGGCTACTATCAACTTGTTTATTTCAAATCGGCCGTGAAGGCGTCCTAAATTATTGGACTCCCGCGTTACTTGCTGCAGTGCTGAAATGCGATGGTCCATGTTACATCCAAGCTACGCGTTAGATGGGCGAGAAGGTCAGTGACGCAGTCAACAGTGAAACCTCGAGTGGGTGTTGTCGTTATTTCCGGACTCAGTTATGGAATCATGTGAATGCATCTTGGCGACTGTCGCCATAACATAAGGAATATTTGGAAGTACTGTTTCAGGTAATTGTGGAAAATGAAAATGAAGAATGGAATTAAGAAACTCTTATTGTGCTAGAAGCCTTTTAACTTTATTGCGCGACTTTGATTTTAATTTTTTAGCAGTGTTTTCTGCAACATTCCCACATTCCGAGAGTCTGTTTAAGATTCTACAGACAAAAATATCAGATATTAGTTACTGCAATAAAAAGATGGTTGACCTAAAATCACATATTCAAAAAATGAGAAACGAGTTTATTAACATTTGAGACCGTATGGACATATTTGTGTTAGAAAATCAACCACCAAGTAAAAGAATGCGTTGGGATTTAATTCCTGAAGAAGATAAGAAAAGCACCTACGCACGATTGTGTTATGAAATTTTGGACACGCTATTAATTTGAACATTCTAAACTGAAATTCTTAAATCTAGGTTCTACACAATTTACTTCATTCGTGAAACGTTTTCCTGACGAACTTTTTTCATCCTTAGTAGATATATATAGAACATTATTTGACACAAATCGTTTAAAAAGTGAACTTTCAGTGATTTATAGTGATCCGGATATGAAAAAGAGCACTGTGTTTGAGCTTCACCGATATATTATGTTCCTTCAATTATCTTATGTTTTCCCGGACTTATCAAAATTGTGTCGTTTAATTTTGACTAGTCCTGCCACAAGCAGTTCCGCGGAAAGTTCATTTTCATGCTTAAAGAGAATAAAGACTTATCTGCGAAATTCTCAAAAGTAAGAAAGACTGTCAGCTTTCGCATTAATAAATATTGAAAGTGCCTTATTAGAAGATATGAGATCGTCTCCAAATTTGAAGAAACAGTGATGACGTTTTCGCTGGAATTAGAGGAATTGATCTTCATTTTAAAAATTGGGATATATACATCGGCATAATCATTTTAGGTTAGTGTCTTTGTTTATTTTTACCAATTTCATATGGCCTATCATACATCTGACTATACTTCTTCCCCTTATAAAATGTTTATCACATCCTTAGATTCTTTTCTCACGCTACGCCCCTGGTCACAAATAACTACTTCGTCGCAGTAAACTTTAAAATATAAACGACGAAAAATTAACTTAACATTACATAATTATATGGAACGAGTTAGAGGAAAACATTGATTCTAATTCGATATTCAACGAAGCCCTGAAGTTGGAACAGTTTTCCAGTTCAATATTTACATATATGGTAAATGTAACGCATTCCACGGAACTGTCTTGGCCTCGAACGACAACACGAGACAACAGTACCCTATACAATATTTAATAAAAACGCCCTCCCGCCATTTATTTTCCACTTGAACTCGGGCGAAGCAAAACAAGCACCGTAATAAAAGTTATTTCTCTTTTCGACTTTTCCACGAAACTTTTTCTTTATAGATGCTCTTATGCGGTCGCCTCGTTCAGTAAACTTTATATGAAATAGTTATATAAACTTGCTTTATACAAATACTTTAAATTTTAAAATGGCATAACTTCTTTTGTATTATAAATTTCCTTTAAAAAAATTATACCCAATCAATTCATTTGATTGACAAAAATGTAAAATATAATACTTGTAGATAAAACTTATATCGTCGATCTGTAAGAAGACTATGATATCTCAAAACAGTATTTCAAATCAAATTTTTAAAAAAGTGCTTTCAAGTTTTAAGAAAATGTAACTTGAATGTTTTTAAGGATGGCAATAGGCAGGAGTCTGAAATTTTTACCTCATAACCTTAGTACCTTTAATAGCAGCCCCCTATTATTTTACTCTGTTTAATTCTCGGGGATACCCTAGCACTACGAGTTTCTTCCTCTTATTTTGAGTTATAATAGTTTTCTACAAATGTATTCACCAATTTTTGGATTTCGGATGTTGTAAAGGCAAACAAATACTTTTATCGTGATTCAAAATGGTTTATTGAAAGATGTTCGTAGTGCCAATAAATTAATTAAGTAAAATACAACATTTGAAATATTATAAATGACATAGGACTTATTTTTAACACAGCTCACAATTTTTAACACTCAGCGAAAATACCCATTCTTACCTATTTATAAATTATTATAGTCTTATTATTATCAATATGTACTAAGCTACTTCTAAGGCACATAAACAACATAAGAATTTCAGTAACTTATGCGAATAGCAAAGCTATTACATAATCGCTCTAGGATTAGTTGTTTCCTAGAGCGATTATGTAATAGCTTTGCTATTCGGGAACTACTTTGATAACCGCTTGGCGGCTTGGTGGTTCCTTTCTCGATTTCCGACTTATAAGTTACTGACAGGGATCGTATGGATAAAGATGTATAGGCCATAATGTTCATTCGGCATTTGTCCTGAATCGGCGTACCGTATGCGGCACTGATGAGAACTAACAAGTTCGAAACAGCTGTATGTCGTTCGGTTCCGATCCGGGACAAATATCGAATCCTACCTGTGGCGGGTTTTATTTTTTGAAATAAGAATTTGAAATGAAAATATCGTATGTGAATTAAACCTGATGAAAAAATCTTGGGGCACATAACTGAAAGTAGAAAACGAAACAAAAATAACACGCATCATAAGTAGGAAAAACTCATTCAAGAACTAATTTTGAAATTAGAACATAATACACAAGTAATACAGGTTAAAAATTAAGTTTTATAATATTGTATGATTTTTCGCTGCGGTGTCAATGACTCGAACTATGGTAATATTAATGAAATAAGAATTTAGAAAAAATGAATACATAAATACAACTTTTACAGGTTAGCATAAAATTCTTTATAATATTCTTTATAAAATTCTTTATAATACCATTTTTTCGCCGTATACAGTGTAAACAAGCTCTTTCTCTTCTTTTCAGTAATCCTTACAACTTTTTGTATAATTTTTTGCAATGTAATAGCACTAAACTTCTTCATGAACACAGTGCAAACAGCTGAGATGTCATAGTCTTCTCCAAAAGGCGCAAAAGAAAAATATGATGCAATAGTGCCGTCGAGAGCTGCCTAGCAGCAGCCAGTTGAACTACACTTGTGACAGTCTTGTCCATAAATCTTGGACCAATTTTGAATTATTTTATACTTTATAGAAAATATTATATAAAGGTCATAATATTACTAGAGCGAATATTTTCTATTTTCTCTAAATTAAATAATAATAAGTTACAGTATAATAATAGTAACAATATAAACAGTTCCGAAAAATACAAATTAATAAAACACGGCTAGAATATGCTATATTAATCTAACAATAACTACAGTAATTAAACTAGTAACTTAATGGATGTATGGCTTGTCGGTGACTGGGGATTCCTACTGTTGAATTCGATCACTTTAAAATGCAGCTTAAATAAATATTACACAAAAATGTTACTATATACATCATAACATCACACATAAAATATGACGTATTATTCTAACTCAATTATAATATTATATATACAATGACTAAAAAATAATAGAAAAAATACATATGTTACATACATAATTATAAATTGTATATAGATACATGTAAGTCACAAATAATTATGAATAGTTTTTTCCTTTCTTATTTATTCTCTTCAAATTATCCGTCGTCAAAATTGTTCACAAACAGTTACCCTAAATGTATTTTCTTGTACACATTTAGTATAAGCTGAATAACTACAAAATGTTCAGTAACACACTATCTCGAAATAATATGCCACTGAGTTCATTGTGAATTCTTATTAAAAATAAATTATGGTACAACAAACCTTTATTTTTCTTTTATAATGTCAATCTATAGTAATGCTAAGGTATATTACGAGTACTGCC
Source organism: Rosalia funebris (assembly GCA_037954035.1). NCBI lineage: Eukaryota > Metazoa > Arthropoda > Insecta > Coleoptera > Cerambycidae > Rosalia > Rosalia funebris. The sequence goes on from JAZFAV010000004.1 coordinate 12,171,839, forward strand.
TCTAGAAATATACAAAATAACATAACAGTGACAACGTATTATATTATAATTCAATTTCTTATATTGCGAATTATGAAATTAAGTAATTATGGTAGGCAATTGAGAAACTGAGAGTCATGTCCGGTTTATGGTTAAGAATCTGTTCTTCGATTGCATACTGTTAAAATATAGAAATGGTTAAGGTAATAATTCTACTATACTCCGATAACTACTTTCTCTCCGATTTCTTTCAGAAAGATATCTCCGATATCTTTCTGAACAAACAAACAGGGTTTATGAGAAGTACTGCGAGCACATCATCATACCAAAACTATTGTTTACCTATTGTCCATCACTTACATTTTGTTCTAATTTCATCTCACTCAAAACCGAATGCATATATTTTACTAAAAACGCTAAAGACTATTATACTCAATCAAGAGATAAACTTCCTCACTAATTTATTCGAATAATTTTCGCTACTAGACAAAGTCAGTAATAAATTTCACGGTCTAACCATCTTCTAAAGAAATTATCCTATCCAGCCATAAAGGAAGATAATAAAATTCCATATATCAATTAACCAACAGCCATCAAACGAAAATTAAATATGAGAATCAAACCCTTTGAGTTAGTTCAGTGATGTGACAAAGTAGGGCACTGTACACCTTAGTGTATATGTTACTGCGAAACACCGAAATCCGGTGAATGTCGAGATACACCAGTGAATGTCAACATTCTCTAAGTTGCTTGGCGTATGTCCGAAATATCGGTCAAATATCATTATTTCTAACTTACACCGGTGAATATCGACATTCAGCATGTACTCATGGTGTATGTTGAAAAGAAACATTTTTTTAATAAAGGAAAACAAATATAAAAGTATAGGTAATATTTATTTATTAAAACGACATGGGAAAAGTTTTCCAATAAACTTAAGGAAATTGTTGAACTTAAAACAAACAGTAGAACATTGCAAATCACGAAACACAACTAAAATAATGTCAATATAATAAACATACATACATATTTTAATTTTTAAACTGAAATATAAAAAACCAAGAAAATGTATGACATTCTTATTTATTGCAACAATTTAAACTACCATGACACTTCGAATTGCACAAAAGGCCTTTGCTTTTACAGCTGCATTTAGCCGTCGAACACTTCCTTTTGCAATTGCAACGTGTATAGCCCTCCACTTTTTGAATTAGCACAAGCTGCTTCTCTTAGCGACATATCTTGAATCGAGACCTCATCCATGGAAAGTACCTTTTCTTTACAAATTACGAACTGATTACGGGTGAAAAGCTGTTTGAAGGTACCATTTTTGTTTGCTAATTTATAAAAGTCTGAATCCTCTATTCCAACAACAACTGCTAATACATTTCGAGGGTCTGTATAACCACGGTCGACATCAGGGACTTGAATTCTTACGGTGTCACCAATTTGGGCCGGAGGAAACTTTTTTTTTGACGTTCGTAACATTTTTGTTGCTTGAAGTAGAAGATTCTGTTCTTTTGTTCAGTCAGTACTTGAGATGAAGACGTGCTAGGTTGCGGGTCAGTCAATGCTTGAGATGAAGACGTGCTAGGTTCCAGATTAACTCCAATGGTATTTTGGTTATCCACGTCGCTTCCATCTGAAATATGGTCAAGTGTTAACATAGGCTTCTAACTGTTCTTCGGTTTCAATGTTTGCAATTTGCCCGCGAGGTGACGATGCTATGCCCCTTTTTAGTTTAACGCCAAACAGGGCTTCATATGGACTCTGGCGTATTCCTTCGTGATATGTTGTGTTTTGAGTCATTATCTTGCATCCATGCAGTTAGCATATTCTGTATGTCCTGATTGGTTTTTTCGACTAAGCCTTGTGTTTGACTGTGACGAGGCTTTCAGTGTACTATTTTAACATCTTTCCACATAGCGCATAGTTCAGATATGACTCGATTACTGAATTCTCTACCATTATCCGAATGCAATATAGCGGGAGCACCAAATGTTAAAAAAATTTGAAGAAGGTGATATGCTACTTCTTCCGCTCTCTTGCGGTTATAGGTCGCAACTGGACAAACTTGGTTAGATGATCTTGATATACCATTATAAACTTGTAATCGCCATCCCTGTGTGTTTGCAAGCCTATCAAGTCATCTTGACATCTAGAGTTCAATTCAGAACTGACCATTGGTTTCACAACAATACCTTTTTTAGGCACACTGTGTTTCATTTGACATTATTTACACAAATTTAAATACAACATTACAACTTCATAAGTAATATTTTTGTATGTAACTTGCAATTCTTTAAGCATTCGTGTTCTTCCTCCATGGCCTATTCTTATGTGAGTTTCGGAAAGTATATTAAACAGCTCATCATTTGTAACATAATACTGGATATTCGTTTCTCCTGGTTTTAGTGGCACAATTAACTTTTCTTCATCGCTAACTTTTAAAATGTTAAAACGATTTAAACGTCAGTAGTCCAAAGGTGTACTACACTTACTTTTAGCAGAAATCACTTCAGAAACGATTTTAGAGTACCTTTCTTGAGAAAAATAAAAACAATTGTCTTCTCGTTTACTTCCAATTAAGGCATGTAACTTTTCAAAAAACTGATCACGATTCACTGCAGTAGCCATTGAATACAAATTATAATATCTAATAAAACAAATTAAATTAGCAAGCTTGCACACACGATATCAGATCTTGCGTAAGACTGAGGAAGCCAAAGCCAACAAACAGGATGCAGGAACCGCCCAAAAGCAAGTTACGACCTGTCGTTTCCGACATTCACCGGAGCCCATTTGTGTTTGTCGACATACACCGGTGAAAGTTCGAATGTATAATAAAATTAATGAACGTTCGGTCTTTCACCAAGGCATTTGGTAATTGTCAACATTCACCGGTGAATGTTGACAATTCACCGGTGAATGTTGACATTCACTAATTTCGGACTTTCACAGTAACATATACATTAGTTTTTTGGAGTACCTAGCATTAGAAATCTAAGGATACTGTTGCGTACGACTTTAGTTCTAACTTAGGTAGTATTATAAGCTAGAAAAAATGTACCTACCGATCTTTATGATCAGATTGTAATATCCGTGAAAACCCCAATGAGTATTCATAAAAAAATACTTTTTGTAAATTTAAAATTTATATTTAACAAGGATCAATGATCACAATTTACTATTTCTGCTGGATTCTAAATAAGCTTATATTTTCTATCATTTAATGACGTCGCTCTAATGTACTTTGTTTCTCATCATTTTCGTCTTCCAATGTAAAAAGCCGTTTTCCATCTACGCGAATAAAATGAGCAAGATAAGAAGCGGATGGAATCTTTATTGCGGCGGATGACGAGGTAATTTTATATTATAGAACGAATTTAAGATAAAATACGTAAAATACAGGATAAATAACATAAAAGGAGGGGCAAAATTGGCTGTTAACTCTTCGGGAAAAGTGAGCCTTACATTCCTTTGGCTCCGGAATTAAATACTTTTGTAATAAAGCAGCAGCAAACCGTGAAGGAATAAATTGTTACGTTAACATTTATCGTTACTATATTTCACGCAACACTTAGCGTGAGAGAAAGTTCCATTTTCGTAGATTTATGGACCGTAAATTACGATTGATTTAAGGAAATATAAATATAACGTTATGAATGTCAAATCAATTTTATAATTTAGCAATAAGCTTTGCTTAAACTCTTTCATGTCTAAGATGATAAGGTTGCAAAAATATGTTTATAATTTCACGAATTTATGGAGTATTGTTCTAGGAATACTTGGAATTTATCTATACATATTTCATATAATTATTCAAGTAATACTGACATGTTAATATTATTATTACTAGTATCCGCTGATATAGAGAATTGTTCTTCATTTCCAGAGAAGATAGAAACCAGCTAATGCCAGGAGACCTGTGGTGGTCATTTTGCATCATAGATTGTGTGTAAGGTAAGATCAGTAACATATAAGTAGGAAATCGAGAAAGGAACCACCAAACCGCCAAGCCGTTATCAAAGTAGTTCCCGAATAGCAAAGTTATTACATAATCGCTCTAGGAAACAACTACTCCTCAGGCTAAAGAATCGCCAGGCATTGAATTATACCTAGAGGCGATCCTCGACCCCTTTCTCGTATTTCTGCACGATCAGATAAAGTTTCAAAAAATAAAACCCGCCACAGGTAGGATTCGACATCTGTCCCGGATCGGAACCGAACGACATACAGCTGTTTCGAACTTATTAGTTCTCATCAGTGCCGTACACGGTACACCGATCCAGGACAGATGCCGAATGAACTGTATGGGGTATTATACATCTTTATCGGTACGATCTCTGTCAGTAACATATAAGTCGGAAATCGAGAAAGGAACCACCAAAACGCCAAGCGGTTATCAAAGTAGTTCCCGAATAGCAAAGCTATTACATAATCGCTCTAGGAAACAACTATTTCTCGGGCTAAAGCCCGAATCCTATCTATGGCGGTTTTTATTTTTTGAAACCTTATCTGATCGTGCAAAAATACGAGAAAGGGGTGGTGGATCACCTCTAGGTATAATTCAATGCCTGGCGGGGCTTTAGCCCGAGGAGTAGTTGTTTCCTAGAGCGATTATGTAATAGCTTTGCTATTCGGGAACTACTTTGATAACCGCTTGGCAGTTTGGTGGTTCATTTCTCGATTTCCGACTTATATGTTACTGACAGAGATCGTATGGACAAAGATGTATACCCCATAAAGTTCATTTGGCATTTGTCCTGGATTGGCGTACCGTGTACGGTACTGATGAGAACTAATAAGTTCGAAACAGCTGTATGTCGTTCGGTTCCGATCCGGGACAGATGTCGAATCCTTCCTGTGGCGGGTTTTATTTTTTGAAATGTAAGGTAAGATACTATACAGAATAAAAGAAAACATAATAAGAGTTAAATTGAGGTTTCGGATCAGAGGCTTCATTTAGTCTTTTAGGCCTTCAGATATAAAATATTTTTTGAGTAAAGAAAACTTTGGAATATAGACGAAAGTTATAAATTATTATGTTTTATTAGATCTATTTTCCGAAACATGCCTTTCAGTTTATTTTAGTAATTTATTTTCTATTCTTCTGTATTGAAATATTGTTGTTGTAATTAAGGGATAACTATTTATGGAACGTGTTTATTATATTTCTTATAATGATTTTAAACTATTTTCTGTTTGAAGTTTGTTTAAGTTCTGGTCTTAGGGTTCTAGTCTTCATATGTAGTCTCATTGTTCATTATTAATTATTATGTATATTTTTTATCTATAATTTGTAACCTTTGCGTTGTGTTCTGTAGGTCTAGTGGATAATACCTAGTAATTTATAATTTGGAACTATTTAAATAGTATCTAGGCCCGCAATATCTATACAGAACTGATAACACTTTTTTCCGGATTTTTCTGAAATACCAGTACATTATGCATTTCAAACTAAAACACATTTACTTTGGTAGATTATTATGGGGGAAAAATCACCAGTTTCTGTGTCTACCAAAGTAAATGTGTTTTAGTTTGAAATGCATAATGCTGGATTATCTGGATTAATCACAGACACTGGTGAGTATTTCCCCCATAATAACATACAAAACATTTTATTCTCGCCCCTATTGAAGAAGAATAGAAGACACGAAATCGATAGTATTATTGAATACCAGACGTCAAACTATAACGAAATTCAATTAATACAGCAATAAAGGCTAGAGAAGTCAAGTGTAGGGGGAGCATTGTTTTCGAATTTTCAGGCGATAAAAGAAATATAAAAGCCATAAATAAGAAAGACAAGATGAAAAATGAATCGGAGGTAATGGAAGTGAACTATTTAATTTTTTATCGCACAATAAACGATTTACGCTCGAAGCTCGGAGGTATTGTGTCTAGAGATTTTTATTAGAGAAATACATAGGTTAAGTATCTCTATATAACTACCATTAATAATAAAATCTCCCTAAAAATTATATATAATTTTCGGATAATATCCCGTACAGGCATAATATTATACAACAAATTTTCTGCATTACTCTATATAAAACTTTACAAAAACATTGTAAATAGAATATAGCAATTTGAACATTTTTTAAGTTGTGTAACTTAAGTTGCGGAGATACTTGATCCAATAATTCAGTTCTCAAAAAGTTAAGAAAAACTTCAAAATATTTAAATTTCGATTAGTCGTTGATAATAATGATATTAAAAATAACTTTCACTATAATCATTCATTAAGTATATATACTAAGGGGTCAAAATACATATACAGACAAATTAAGATAAATGTTTCCAACTTAAAATGCCTTTGTCCCTATGTAATTTGACTTCTAATTCAGACATAAAGGGACTAATATATGTTCATCAATTGGGTACAGAGCATGAAATAAGTTTTGCCATTTGCTATATTGTAAGACAAGATAGTACTGAAATAAAAGCGTATCTCTAGCAATAAATATACGAGTCTGGTTAGTAGAGAATGAATTTTATAATAACATCTATTATATTTTATAATACACAAGATACGTTAACATGTTATTTGCTATACTGAGGACACTTAATTATGTACTATCTATTTAGCTCTATTTTTTTTTTAATTATTTTTGAATTACGAATAATTTATATTTTACAGGTATTTCATAACAGTAGCATAAAATATTTACCTATCTTATAATATCTTATCAAAAATAGAGAAATATGGAAATGATTGTTACTAAGTAATTCTGCTAATGTTTTGTAAATAAACAATATTCCATTTTTTTCTCAGTCTACTATATTTTTTTATCAGTTTTGGCATGTTTCCCGTCTGTTGCCGAGTTGTGTAAAACCCAAAGGCAATAGTAGGTATACTCCTGCTCGATATCATCAATCGAGAAAGGGCGTGTCCCTATGATGCATAAATATCCAGAATTAGCTCATATCCCCCTCTTTATTCTAAGGTAGTTTTACGTGAAACAAATTTACGACAATATTGTTCCAGGCTGTAAACTTTTATTCTAATATACCTGTACATCTGGAAATAAATAATTACTTCGAACATAGCAGGTATATTCGAAGATATTATTTATTTATTAAGAGACACAAGTTATATTTGTTTCGCCATATCAAAAGTCGGCAATTATTGGTATAAACGTACTTGACTGACAATAAATAAATAATTCTCTCAGTGTATAATCGCTCGTTAGGAGCAATCTAGTGGGAAATTGTCTATGTCGACAGGTGTTTCTACGTGTCCTGTTTCGTACTCGTATGATGTATATATATATATATATATATATATATATATATATATATATATATATATATATATATATATATATATATATATATATATATATATAATTTAATATGACGTATGTTAAAAGTCTCTTCAATGGAAAATATTCCAATTTGGTGATCGCGAGCCAATATATTGTATTGTTCAGATATCGATCAAACATCCGTATGACTTGTAGTCATGAAAATACCTAAAGTTGATTTTTAAAATTATATATTATAGCAATGGCTTATTAATCTGTGGAATACAAATAAACTCAACATAATTCTTCTTAAATACATATTTAAAGCTACTTTACTAATAACGGAGAGCCGAAAGCGGAACATTACAATGTTTCTTGTCGTGCTTAAAAAAACCTAAAGCTCATTTCGTTTATTTTTCGGCTTATTTCGTTTCGAAGGCTTCCAGAGGATTACCGAAATGTATATTCCCATTTCCTGGTATAACGCACGACGATTTAATATCACAGATTTTTACGCATTTTTTATGCCCCCATTTACTGCATCCTACCTGCCTCCATTCTCTGCTTGGGACAAATGAATAGCCTTAGGCGATACCATGGGTTTAATTTCATTTTCCGGTTTATTCGTTTTCAATTACAGTGGATTTATTAAATACATATTGGCTTCAGGGTTGGTAATACTCGCAAATACCTAGTTTTATGAAATTATCGATGAATTTACCTAGACCAGACGTAATTAAAATAAAATAAATATTTTCATTTATAAAATTGTAGTTGTTTTATCTAGCGAAAGTGAATAGAGTAACTAGAAGGCAGAGTAGGGAAATAATGCTTCAATAGGTCGGTCGATTTTGTTTTTTAGATATGCATTCTTAGTGTACAGCTTGTCAAGAATAGGCACAAGTCTCAAAGCTCCGATATCGGACCGTTCACGAGGTGTGCAGTAAATAGCCTTGTCTTTACTGGGTCGCATTGAAGCCCTTCCAGAGTGAGTATCGAGTATACAGTCAGTGAAGGATTCATAAGTTCATAAAATATTATGTGTGCTTTTTATGTAATCCCATTCCTTACATTTTTTTCTAAATAAATATAGAAATCCCAACTTAATATTGCGAAATAAATAATAAAACATAGCACATTTTTCTTTTGTGTATATTGAAAAAGCATATGATGTATTGCTGCTCAGTCGAGATGGAATAGTTTTGAATGTATTGTACATTCAATAAGCCCTTAATTGATGCCGCCCTTTAAGAGAGCATATTTTTTACGTATGGTGCCTCAAGTGTTCTGGTAGGTTAGTTACATGACAACTATTTTGAAATATTTATTAATTTAATTTTTAATAATATCTATTTCTTTTATTTGCCTCCGACTCCGACTGGTTGTAACTACGTTATTGAGAATCTCACTTTTTGCTTCCTCTAAATTTTATGATTGTCTTTACGTTATTTGACGTGATTTTCTTGAAAATTCTTCCATTATTTTTGACATTTTTTTTGGCGTTATTTCATTACTTACGTTTGATTATATAACAATTTTACTAATTTTCTGTCACAAGTTTTGCATTTAAGCGACAGACAATAAATTGAAATGTTTATGATGATTGGCTACGGAAGCACAGCCTGTATACAAGCTAAGGTTTGTTAGTAATTTAATAAATAATTAAGTATTTTGAATCACCTATTCAGGTGTAAGTTTAATTGGAGCAAAATTTAAGAATTTTGGCACTGTGTGAGATAATTATACCAAATGTCATCCTACCATTCTGAAAGATATACAGTTGAATGTGATACTAGTTGTGTAGGAAAATTCTTATCAGCCAACTCACGCAATCGCGCCGAAGCTGTGATCTGTTTTGAAATTCCTGAAAATGAATAAGTGACATCCACCCAAAATATAATTAGTTCATGAGCTTCGGGGGGGATCGTGGTTATGCCTAGCGTGGTGGGTACCGGGCCGGGTGAGCAGCCACGCCTGTTGCCTTTCTGGCTTTGTACATACGAGACAGTGCAAGCGCCTCGCACAAATAAAATATATTTATTGCTTTAATAAATAAATACAAGTAAATAAGTATCTACCAAGATTAGTTTTTAAATTAATATTGATATTATTGACATATGTAAGTATACTTTCAACATCTCTTGAAAGTTTAAATTATTTCACAATAATATAGAAACATGGGAATCTGGAATATAAAATTAAATAAACAGTAAACACATGAACAGAATTAATTAATTAATAGGATTACGAATGATTTGATTGATTAGAAGACATAAAAACAAAATTATACACGTGTAAACTACATGAAACAGTTTGAAATACGGGCACAGCTTACTCGAGTCTCGAGTAAGCTGTGACAGGGGTGGGCTAGACCACCCTGCTGAAGTAGCCCTCGGCAAAGCTGGAAAAGAATCGATAATCTCCGATCAGTCCGATCTCCGTATTTCCGAGTTTAGTTTTCAGAGACATTGTAAAACGTTATTTATCTCAGCGAGGTCTGTACTCTGTAGGTTAAGATTTTCAAAATTTTAACGGTTCTTTAACAATATTTACACTAAATTAGTGCGGCGGTCTATCTGTGTTGTAAAGTTGGTACTTTACATTTCATTTTTTAACATGAGAGAAATAGTAAGTACTAATACTGATATTGTTAACTTTTTGTTAGAACGTGAATTTCATACATTAACTTATGAAGATAAAATTTAAAAAGTTTTTTTTCAGATTTTACTTCATCATTTTGCACTATATAACCTACTAATAGTTAGTTGTTGCCCACCCATGACAAATCACCACGAGCCGCCACTGCTAGTATCCTGCTTTTTGCTGTTGTATAACGTATTGATGTATTCCAGGTTCAGGAAATTACAACACAAATTAATTTAGCTAGTATCATGGTGAAAGAATGTAATTAGACACTTTCCCACTCTCCAACAATTAATTAATTTTTGAGTTAATTGTGGTACATATTTTACTCAGTCAAAACTACAACCGTAAACCCATAGTTTTCAATTATTCTATTTCAATCCAATAAAATAAATAAATAAATGGAAATAAATTTTAGAAGGAATGGATAACTTCTGCAATTCGGATTACTTCTCTAGTCTACTTACTTCCATATTTCTATCTTGTGTTACTCCAACGAACAAACCTCTGAATATCAATTCTGCTATTGGTTGATAGATGGCGACATGTCTGTTCCATTTAAATGGTCATAACCTCCAAAAATATTACTTAAAATTACTTATTTTGGGGCATATTAAATTTGATATAGATTATAAAACATGTCTATACCTAGATCCCTGCCTCAAAGTAAAGAAGCACTATTAAAATCTTACCGAACAAGGTTAAAAGACGACGTTAAAAGTATGTTAGAAAATTTTGAAGGTATGAATACACAGCTACAATTACACTATTATAAATATTGTATAGTTCCATTATCTTAAAACTTCTTTATTTCCCTGTTTTTTGTTTTTAGAAATTGTAAAGCTATCTAAAGGAGAGCACGATACGCAGCTCTCTAGAATGACACAGTGCGAACAAGATACATATGAAATGCATGTACGAGCAGCAAATATTGTCAGAGCTGGAGAATCGCTGATGAAACTGGTATCCGACATAAAGCAATACTTAATTCTGAATGATTTTCCATCTGTAAATGAAGCCATTACACAAAACTCAAAATTATTCAGGTAATAACCAATTCAATATGTACATACCTGACTTAGATATCACACGCTATTCCCTTTTTTGTGACAAAATACATATCAATATTACTAACAAATGAATGTACCATGTTTATTAAGTTAATTAGCACTTTATTAAAGTAATTGATTAATTGGTGTAATTGGCTTGAATGGTGTATAATGTTGATTATTTTATGAACGTATTATATATGAACGATTTATATGTAAAATGCTCATGAACATATGCATTTTACATATAAATCAGTAGCAGGTAAGCCAAATAGTCATTAGACTATTGAAGAAGGTCTATTAAAGTGTAAAGAATTACTATTATTTGCATTGTTTATATAATTAAAATTATATAAACAAATAAGTCAAATTATTAAATTAATTTGATTCATCATATTGAATTATTAAAAAATCAAATCTATGTAAGACTTATTTCTCTTATTATATATACAGTCCAAACAACTGTTAGTCGATGTAATAAAAATTAAGGCACGTTTCTAACATTTTAAAATTTTTTAATAGTCTTCAGTTAATATTGTAAAGAATATATTTGTGATTAGTAAAGCAGTACTAATTTAATTTATATTCACATATTATTAAATATGTAAATACTTGATATGTAATTGTAAACACATAGAACTATAAAGTTTTTTTTTTTTCAGAACAAAACAAGCAGAATGTGACCAAAAATTAATGTCGCTGAGAGACGATATGGCTGCAGATTTATATGACTTGGAAGAAGAATATTATAGTAGTATTAATAAGTAAATTAAATTAATAAAGTATTCTTAGGTATATGTAGTTTTTCTTTAACTTATGTTTTATATGCCAATTAAAATATTTTCTATCCAAATAAAACAGTTACTTTTACTTTTTCGCACTCCACTATACTAGCGGAAAAGTAATGTAATCGTGTAAAGAAAAAATGAAAAAACAAAATTTTTGGGTTTATTTTTCGTTTTTCGGCCTAAAAACAAAAAAAAATGGTTTTTAAAAAATTATTGCTTTGTGTGTCGTCATGGTCGGCATTAAAATTTCTTGTTAGCACGATAACTCAACTAAGTCATGTTGGATCGATCGGGTTTTGACTGATCCTGATCAGGGACGTCCCGCAGATGACACTTGAGGTGGAGAGCACACCACCCCCTCCCACGGGTCTATTTGAGAATTTTTTTTTGTTAGCACGATAACTAAATCGTGTTGGATCGATCGGGTCTTGAATAATTCTGATCGGGGACGTCTCCCAGATCACACCTATCGATTTGGAGGTGGATAGGACATACCCCACCCTGTCCATGGGTCATGAGAGAGCACGACGGTGGACTATTTGAGAATTTTTTTTGTTAACACGATAACTCAACTAAATCATGTCGCATCGATCGGGTTTTGACTGATTCTGATCGGGAACATTTCCCAGATGACACCTATTGATTTTGAGGTGGATAAGACACACCCCACCCTGTCCATGGGTCATGAGAGAGCACGACGGTGGACTATTTGAGAAATTTTTTTTGTTAACACGGTAACTCAACTAAATCATGTCGGATCGATCGGATTTTGACTGATTCTGATCGGGGATATCTCCCAGACGACACCTATTGATTTTAGGGTGGATAGAACACACTCTACCATGTGCATGAGTCATGAGAAAGCACAATGGTTGACTATTTGAGAATTTTTTTTTGTTAACACGATCACTCAATTAAATCGTGTCGGATCGATCGGGTTTCAACTGATTCTGATTAGGGACGTCTACCAGACGACATCTATTGATTTTGAGGTGGATAGGATACACCACACCCGGTTCATGGGTCATGAGAAAGCACAATTGTGGACTATTTGAAAAAAATAAAACTGTCGCATAAAACAGATATTCTGCATTTATGTGTTGGTTTATTTTTTCTCAGTCAGTTAATATCGAGATACAGATATGCTACGTGCAGAAAAGGGTTTTAAAATTGTTTATTTATATACAATTTGCAGGGTTCTGATAAGGTAGAAGTACGGGAAAGTGTATTTAATTTCGCAGTAAATAGTATACACCATTAATACAGCAATCTTCTTTAATTTTTGAATTAGTGTAGATTGTACAAGCATATTCATGTACCAAATTAAATACCTTATACAAGTACACGCTTGAAAATCATATACATTCTAACATTAAAAAATATATTCTATTGTTGTCAATGTTGGGAAGAAACTTATTGATATGGCTGGTATTTTTGAAAACTGAAATGTATTTTTATTATTAGACAAAGATTCTCCATTAAACAATGCGTTTAAATATAATTAACATGAGTGCGAGCGATAACCAGTTGATACGAATTTTAACTACCACAAATATATTGCAAAAATATGTATATCTAAAATATTAATATTGGCAGATGTGTATAATTGTGGGTATTGGACGAGTTAACAAGAAACACAATATTAAAGATAATCTGTTATCTTTGTTGTTGTAAAAGAGAAAAATATGACCAAGATCATTCCTCGACCAGTCCCAATAAATCATAAAAAAGAATTGCTACTAGCTATCATGTAATTAACTATCATAGGATGTTATCCTATGACGTCCTTAACAGAGGTTTTTGAGGAATGGTAAGTATTATTGTCATCAAAGAATACATCCTATACGTTAACTTAAATACGAAGAGCAGAATGATTAATACTGTATGGTGGTTCTACTACCAATTTTACTATAATCCAAGCCTGAGTTAAATGAAGGTAATCTCAATGTTTTATCTTTAAGTTTTAATATAATGGAATCTTATAGTTTTTGTTTAGGCTGTAGTATCGCTCAGCTTCTCTTCTGCGTTTAGGAATTTTGTAAATAAATGAAAAGATAAAGTGAAACATTGTATTGAATTTTCGAATTGACGTTAACTATTTACAATACATAATTCATATAGCTTTTCAACACTACAAATGATACTATAAATATAAATTAGGTATAGACTGAATCCATAATATTTTTTCATGAACCATGTTTAAAATGGCCATGGATGGAAGAACATCCCATATCATTCAACATCCTTGGGCCATCCCTATATGATCCCCGATATCATACACAGGATAAATATCTCTGGGATGTCCTAAGGACGAAACACAGAAATTTAAACATAGGAACTAATAGTTCCTATGTTTAAATTTTTGTATTGTCTTTTGTTTATTCTATTTCCTTATTACAGGTTGTTTTTTTATTTACCCATTATTTTTTTTAATAAGGTTTGTTTAACATACCACCTTCCTGTTTATTATAACCAACCCTTATACATAACATTAAAATACTTATCTACATTGTCATAAAATAGGTACATTGGATTTCGAATTAAAATATGAACCCAGAAATAGACTCCGTGACTGCATTGTTACGCCACTGCTTTAAATCGCCACCTTGTGTGTCTTTTATTTCAATTTATTTATTATATCTATACTAGTTGTCTCCAAGATTAATAATCCTAATATTACGAGGGCCTGAACCGTCTTGGTAGAATTATGGGATACTGATGTAATTGATAAATAGGGCACAGCAAACATTAGAACAACAATGTAAAAAGTAATAAGACGTATCGTTAGACTAAAATATTACTCTTAACTTAGTTCTACTGAATTTGTTGAGACCACTAAATGGAAAAGTTTTAATTTGGTTTGGATTCGGCCGAGTGAGGTTGTTGTTTCTTTATTGTCTCTTATTGAAAATTATTTTTGAATTTCTAAATAGTCGTCATAGCATATTTGAAGCAAAAGGTATTTGTAAACGCCACATTGACGGTAACTAACCGTCGAGAACTAAATAAATAACACTTATTTATTACTCAACAGGTTGAACTTTTCAATTCAAGCCTAAGAACACGCCAAATTTTCTTAAGGGAAATTATCCTAAAGAAAGGGATAGTTTTCATTTTCTCATATACATATGTTATCATTGCTGAGATTCTATCACCCACATTGTATGGGTTTTTCCAAGCGAGTTATCTAAAAAGTATGCTATATAAAGGAGGATAAAGTACTTACTTTACCGTTAGTGTTTATAGTAATCTTCACCATGCACGCATGTACTAGCATTACCCTTCTTGTAATTTTGGTGCTTCAACCTTTTTTCATAGAAGCATTCGTTTGTCCAGAATGCAGTGAACTGAATTGTAAGCAAGTAAAATGTACAAAGGATGCAGTTCTCAGACCAAAAGCTTTCTGCAACTGTTGCGATGTTTGTTTTACCATTGTGGGTAGGTACTACTTTTCATATTTGTTAATTGTACATATCTTTAATGTTCTAATTCTAGTGGAATAGTTTTGCGTTTACAATTGTTTTTGAAATAAAATATATAATTTTGTAATAAACTATAAGCAAAATGCAGTTAGAGAAGGTTTTAAGATAGTTTAGAATGTGCTGCAATAGAGTATACCTATGTATAAAAGAAGAGATATATAAGAGAATGTTTACTTATTTAATAAACATTTTCCTAAAAAATAGATACAGGGATATATTGTATTTTAAGTTTCTTTTACAAACTAGGAGTATGGACTAAATAAAGTATTGTATTCTCGTATGACGAACATATCTTTTTAGTCGCTGTAAAGTTAAGAGCATTACATTTCTGAAATAATTCAAATTTTTACTTAGTATATTTGGAAATGGTAGAACAAATTACTTATAAATTAAGAATATTTCTCTTTATGAATTATTATTTTTGGGCATGTGAAACCTTTAGTAATTACATTCATAATATTTTGAGAAAAGTAACTAATATGTTGCATTTTCGTTTAACGCGAACAATGCTTTCATAATGACTTCATTTTAACCATAAAAATAGTTTCCCTAAATTATTGTCTCCCTCAGATATACTAGTGATTACATCGACTAAATTTAAAACTGTAAAAGACTCCCCTGGATATTACACAACTGCAAAGAAGTGTTGTGCAAGAATCTGGACATATTGCGTAATGACAATTTTTTTATTTCAATTTAAGCATTTATTAAAGAACCAATTATATTATGTTTATTAATTCCTACATATTCTTATGATAACTAAAATTGTTTTCTATATGAAATATATGGGATAAAAACCACGTAACAAAATTATTTTTAGAGTAATTAGAGAGATTTATGGGAAACGCTTGGTCTTGTAAATGAGTCGTCTAAACGAAATGTTAAATATACATGATGATTCATATGAGTGCCGTAAGGCTTCCTGTAATTCACTGCTCCTTGTATACTTATATTATTAAATTCATACATAGTTTAGAGGACACTTGGATGTGTTAAGTCGTTAAAACAAAACCTCAGTTCATAGAAGAATTTTAACCATATTATTATTGCGCCATTATCAAGGACATTTTATAATTAAAGAATATTTATCTCTCATCGAAGATGAAAATCATCCTATTTTGATGAATTTTAAAGTGTTTAATTAAAAAAGTCTCATCAAGTATGAAATTCATCCCATTTTAACAAATTTTAAAGTGTTTAATTAAAATACCACTTATAGCACTTGACTCACTCACATTTTGTTTAATAGATGTTTACTTCAGATTACGAATCTATAGGTTTGAATATCTCACAGATCTTCAAAATAAAAGCAGAAATAAGTTAATTTTAGAATAATCTCTAAAATAATGTTTGAAACCTCGTTTTCCTTTCAATAAATGATTTACACATGAGAAACTATTGTCATGTTCTTCATGACGTGTATCAAGTTTCTTCTTGTTTAACCAATAAATTTCCCAGGATCATCGAATGTCAACTAGAAGTATCCCGGTTTACAGTATTTTATTTCGATTTTATTTAAAAGATAAAATAAATTGACCATACAAAAACGATATTTGAATGGTTATATAGTAATGAATATATCATAAAGTGATTACGATAATACTACTACATGTAGATTGCCCATTACACAATGTGAAAACTGTTGCTATGTCAGTGGCGGTGCGTGATAGTAAGATTGGGGGTGCACCATACATAAAAATAATGATAATCATAAGAATACTAAGAATATCCCTAATATGAGATAAATATTTATATGTTATATTTAATGTGAGATAAATATTTATCTAATATTAAGGATATTCTTATTAACTTTATTAATTTGAACACTTACCTAATTTTCTTTGTAAATGAGCTCAATTCTGCGATTTTTACACTGTGCAAATTTTTCAATTACTTTGTTGTTAAAATTTTCGATATTTGTAATAAAGTCTTCTTCAATGGACAGCATAGCCAAAGCCGACAGTCTTTCCTGGCACATGGTGTTGCGCAAAAATGTATTTATTCGTCTTAAAGTCAAGAAACACCTTTCGGCTTCTGCTGACGAAACAGGTACTGTAATGATGATTCTCAATAATTTAGCACTTTCTTCAAAAGTTGACTCTAGCTTATTGGAATTAATAAATGTATTTAGTGATACAGCTCCGCTTAAATTTCTAAACTCAATTCTTTGATAAATTAAGGACAACTCGGTACGTAATTTATTTATGCCCAAAAACGGGTAAGATTCGACGAAGTAATTTTCGGGAAATTTTTTAACATATTCCGAAAATTTTTCTGGGAGAAGTAAATTGGATGCTACCAAGTGTCCAGTAAAATTAAATCTCTTCTTAGCTTGACATATTATAATGTCACACACTTCCTTTAGTTCTCTATTTTTGTCTTTTTTATTGGTTGTATTTTATTTGGCTCATCTTCAGTGCTTGTGGCGGTTTCGGTGCTATTTCGTATTGCAGAAATTTCTCTAATAAAACCATCTATAGATGTTTTTACGTAAACTGGATCTGTTTCTTTTTTTTGTAACTGTGAAAATTACCTAACCAAAATAGAAAATCGTTATCCCTTAAAGTTCTTTTCAATCCACTGGCTTTATCAATAGTAGGTGGATGTTGTATGTGACTTTCTTTCATCTCAATCAATTCTACACATTCCAGAAATTCTTCTTTGTTTTCAAACACAGTATTTACTATTCTAGAATTGAAATTCCATCTTGTAGGTGCTGATCGGGGTAATCGAGTTCCCACTACTTCATCAAGAACTGCGGTACATTGTGCGGAATTAGAGAAAAATGAGCAAAACCCTCCCAAATTTGCAAAGAATACTCGTACGTTCCGATTAGCAGAAGCCGCATTTGCCATAATTAAATTTAATTGATGCGCATAACAATGCACATATTGGGCATTTGGATAACTCATCTTAATCCTGGCTTGAACTCCATTCGATGATCCACTCATAACGGCAGCTCCATCATATGTTTGAGCAATCAATTTATGTGGGTTATTTTTAACATGGTAGTCTAGTTCACCTTTTAAACACTCCGCCAATGACTCTGCATCATGTCCTACTGGTTGTAAAAAACTCCAGAATCTTTCTACAGGCTTTCCACCCACCATGTAACGATATATTAAAGCCAACTGAAAAATTGTAGAAACGTCTGTAGTTTCGTCTGCTATTACGTTGCTATTGCAAATGGCGCTGTTCAAAATCTGTGTGAAATAATTGAAGAATGTATTTATCTATTAATATAAACTATCACGGATATCATGTTAAAGAGTGAAACGGATTTATTAAATCTAAACGATGTTAATTCTGCATTGCCCAGTACATCGACTGACACTATCCAAGTCTTTTATCACGATAATCTAGTTCATAAGATTATTTTCTGTAGAACAGTACAGATTATTATCCAAGTTGTTGATTTATATTCCCTTAATTTATTTGCTGATCGATATGATACCATACTATTAATTATTGATTGAAATTATAGCATGTTGCTAAGCACAGTATAAATTTGATAATAGTACAAAATTTAAAAATTAATACCAAAAATAATTTTAGGTGAAGGTGATCGTTGCAGAAATATTGGACACGGAGGCATTCTTTACCCCTATGAATGTGCAGAAAATTTGACTTGTGAAGAGGATAATGATTCTCTCTGGACTTGTCACAAGCATTAAATGTTAAGATTATAATTTTCAATGTATATCACGTGGTCAATAAAGAACGTTTAAAAGTTACGTCATTCTTATTATGGGTGTAAGGTGGTGGAGTAGACCCAGTATTTGGCGTCATTATATGCACTGGTCCAAGTTGTGGATGTTTAAGCATGTATGTGTTTGTCCTCACCTTTATGGTGTCCGCTTCCATCGCAGCTTAATATTTGAGGAAAAGAGACTGACTGATGTGTCGATTTTCTGCTATAAAACCTTTTAAACCCTTAAAACCCATATAAATGATTGGCCATTTTAATTTATTTCTGAAAACAATCAACTAAAAATATACGTTTTTTTATACCTTATATGTTGTACTGTGTACTTGCTTTCGTTATATTAAATAGTTTGTTCCATAATTTGTAATCATTAGATAACAATTTTAAGGCAGATATGTTTATGTAAGTAATATTGTCAAGTTTATGCTAATCATGACATTAAAAATGATCCAATTATGGTGACTACGGAGAATATGCCTAAATATGTATCATAAACCTGGGGGAACCGCTTGTAACCTTCGATGCAGGAACATAAACAGGAGATCATTTTTCCATAAACACGATTATCATCAATTTTAATCAAGAGATGATTAAACCGATAATGTCAACTTAACAGAACACAGGTAGAACAACTTTTAACCTTTCAGAATCTATGAGAAACTGGTCTCCTGTTTTCATAAGTAAGAAACGTTAGAAATGAATTTTATAACGGAAAAATGTAAGTATAGCTCATCATATTTAAGTAGGCAGGCAACGCAAGCGTAATATTATATTAATTTTTATATCAGAATATGCAAGATGTGATAAATTCGTGTTACTTTGTTTTGCATTAGGTAACATGTTTTGTGCTAACAAATTGAAAATATTTATAGAACGTTTTAAAAAGATATATTCTAAGTGGTTTATTTACTTCCTAAGATCAGATCGAGCGGTGCCAGTGATTGAACCCTACAATAAAATCTGTTTCCATTATTTTAAGTGAACATAAGTCCAAAGGCCATAATAACTTGATATGATAAGACTCTGAAGTGAGTGAATATAGTATGAAAATTACTTAATTACTTAATTAATTACTTAGGATATCACGATTAATACAGTGATATGTTTATTATGATATGCAGTGAATTATAATGAAAACTAAAGTACGCTATCAACTGATCAAATCTTTAAATAAAAAATGAAGAAACTAACACTGAATATTCCACAGTAGTATTGAAGCAGTAACTTTAACCAATTTGGAAATATACACTAACTAACATAAATGTGTTACTTTCAAAAAAATCCTCCTGTGATGTATGATCATACTGACTGTTCTAGAAAGGAAAATATCATATATATATATATATATATATATATATATATATATATATATATATATATATATATATATATATATATATCTACTGTTTTTCTAAAAAGTAATTTCTTGGTATTCATTACACTTTTCTTTGCAATATACACTTCTGACAGTGATAGCATAAGAAGATACGGAAGTTTTAAAATAGCAACACAGATCAAATAGTATAATTGTTTGGAAGATTCCTAATCGAACATCTAAAGCATATATTAAATCTAATGATTATAAAAAAATGTATAGTGGAAATGGAACAGATACTCATACAATAAATACTCATACATAAATTCATATAATATATGTCTTCGGTATTTTATTTCAGTTGAAAGTCATAGAACAGATCCATTTTAATTTTAGTTTTTAACGAGTTATGTTGGTGGTGTATCTTTTCGTGGTAAGTTTAGTTGAATAAGGAATTCAAATAAAATATATCGTTTAAAGAAGATTTTCAAATATTTGTTGATACATCACCAAATATAGCATAAGATAACATAAATAACATAACAAATAAAATTATAACATAACATAAATAACATTATGAATAACCGGTTCTGTTGTTTATTGGACTTACTAATAATTTCCATGCTTAAATTGTAATGATCCTTAAATCGCATTTTTCATAAATCCTTAAACGTAAAAATCACAGGGATTTAAACATGGTAAACAAGCAGACTGACGTTTATTCCTCTCAGTTATAAGCATTCACGCTAAATTACTATTTAATAAAATAACTGTTAACTCAAATAAATACGAATTTCAATATACTGAATATCGTCATAAAGTTCAGTAATTAAATCACAATTATATTATTGAATAATTTGTCAAAAAATGCTGTATAAAGTTGCTTTTATTTGAGGAGAAACAACTTTTTAATCTATTTTTTTTAATCAGATACGAAATTTCCATTACTTTTAGAGTATTATAATAATTAAATTAAATGACGTTTGGAAACAGGGGAAGCGACTTCCTTCCTCTAAAACTTCAGACTATAGAGGGGAAGGTTATACATAAAGGCGAGGACAAACACCGATGCTCAAAGAGAGGTATCAAACTCCCCCCGCTGGGACTTAAACCCAAACATACAGTGACACCCCAATACTTGGTTCAGTCCACCAGACTATATAGAGAAATGTGAGCGGTCCCCCATCCATGTAGTATCTACGGAGTAGAATGCTGTACTTTCACAGCTCTGCATTGGGCAATTGACTTGAGCCTTCATCGTATTTACTTTAGGTTATTATATTTACTTCTAAACATTTTTATTAATTACTATTAATTATATTGTATCTAAGTTATTTTACGATTCAACGTTTCAAATTTTGTTAAGATGTGGTTCAAGGGAAATTACTCAATTTGGTGTATAACATCCCACCATGACTTTTATACAAAGTGTATGCGATAGTATTGAACATTTAAAATGGTCAAAAAAATGGTAAAAAAAATAAAATTTGAGTATGGTATGAAAAATGACATATCTAAAGTCGTAAACTACATTCTTGATCTAGATATGAAAATGG
Organism: Rosalia funebris; assembly: GCA_037954035.1. Taxonomy (NCBI): domain Eukaryota; kingdom Metazoa; phylum Arthropoda; class Insecta; order Coleoptera; family Cerambycidae; genus Rosalia; species Rosalia funebris. The sequence continues at coordinate 12,193,607 of JAZFAV010000004.1, forward strand.
TGTTCTCCAATAGTGAATATATGTAGATCCAATACTAAAGAACTGTTCCTTATGTTGGTGTATCCAGCTATTACTGTTCTTCTGTATTTTTGTCGGGCTGGACCATATTCATTTGCCACATAGGTAGAAAAAAATAGACTTATGGAATAGACAGCACGGTCTATTCGAAGCAGACGAGAACAGAAATTCGAGACAATAAAGATTTAAATTAATTGTTGGTTTGATTATTTATTATCACGAATTTATTGTAAACATATAGCGAACTATAACATCATATTAGTATAAAAATGGAAGTTATTGACTTAGCTGTTATCATTGGCCCAGTCCAAAAATGAATTGGTGAGGTCTGGTAGTGTTAAAATATGTTAAAAAATATGTGTTGGTATGTGTTAAAAATGTCAAGTAGTTAATGGGAAGTATCCTCAACGGCTTTGTAAAAAAGTCTATAATAATTTTACAATTTTGTATTTAGTTATACAACAATGAGAGCAGGAATTGTAACACAGATATCAATTTTAGGAAAGATAGGAATTTCATGTCTGCACTAAAAAAATTTAATAATCACACAATTGAAAAAAATAGAGCTAATAAAGGAATAAACATTATTTTCAGCACATGCATTTTCCAAATAAAAAAATATATAAAGCTTAGCTTTTAATAATTCAATAATAAAGTTGAATTTGTTGTGACCTTCATCATTACTTTACACTTAATTGTGTTCATTAATTTCTATATAACTTCCCATACAAGTTCATCAGTCTTTATCCAAATTGAAGACAGTTATAATAACCGAGAGTTATAATAACTAATATTAGTACAGTAGAATCTAAAGTAATATGATCAACATATATGCATATCACAACAGCGAAACAAATTTAGTAGTAATTCTAGTACCTTGGCATCTTCCTAGCATTCATTAGACTTTCTTAATACTACGTTACGTAATATTACTACAATGCGAGTACGACAATTATATCCAAATTTTACAAAATAAATAAACTTTTTTCTTTTTTTTTTTTTAATAATAATAATACTAACCTCATTGCCTAACGTGGTTTGACCTGATTATATATATATATATATATATATATATATATATATATATATATATATATATATATATAAAGTATATTAGTACCGATAAAAGTCCTAACGTGTGTTAGTCCATGTGTTGGTTAGAGCGAGACTACGACCAGTAAACTTTTACAAAAGTGTTACAAAGCAATAGGTTGCTATGGAATTATAAACTATCGTAAATCTTAATTTAGTCTGTCAAAAAAGTGGGTGAAATGTGGAGTAGCTCTAGAAGTACCTCGTAGAATAAAACCTCAGGAGGAATAAAACCTCGTGCTACTGGATTAATGCAAATGTTACGTGGCCCATCATTTTTTTTTAGTTTCACCTTGTATCACTGTATTTGTTGGTCAATTAAAACACTTAAAAAAATGCGATTAGCAACGTTTATAATTTTAATAACTTCAAAGAGCGAGTTCTTATCAATTATGTTTTGTATTTTATGTGAAGGTCAATACTGCGGACTCAAAGTACGTGGTTTATTTCAAGCATATGAATGTGAAGAAGGTCTTACGTGCATCAGTGTAGACAACAGCCTATCTTTACGATGTAGAAAAAATGATCACGCCTCAGAATAAGTCTTTTAATTATATGTCTTTTATAATAATTATGTATAACCATTATATTATATTAATTGCAGTAAAATTCTACTTTGTTGCGAATTTTGACTTAATCTTTTGACTTGGCGGAATAATCATAACATAAGTTATGATTATTCCCTTCCCATGTGGTGTGGTATATTCAGTTAAGGGTAATTATTTTATTATAATCGTCTTTATGGTAGAAAATGATTAATAGGGTTTTATTTTTTGTTGTCACAAGCTGTCAGCAGTAGCAATATTACAAAGGCAAAAAGAATCACACTGAAATGGTAGTATAATTATTTTTATCAATATTATATTAAAAATAGATTAGATAAAATTATTTTCTAGAAAAAAATTAAAGTAAACGAATGTTAGACAATATGTGTATAGATATGACAATATATATTTCATTATAAGGTAATGAAATTTGCGTTGGAAAATTATAATAAAAGACGAAAATGGTATAAAGTATGTCGAAAGTTTTGAGAACACGATAAATAAAAATTAGGATATTAGAGATAGTATATTTAACTCAAAAGAACTAAAGATTGTTGAACTATATCCTTTGCTAAACCTCAATAACTTGGAAACGGTAAAATACCATTTTCCTTCATGAGGTTACTATGGAATAAATGTGACTCACTAAGTATATCTTCTTAGTAGATTTACATCAATGACCACTTTCTTCTCAAATGAAGTTGTGTTGCACAAAAATTCGGTATACGAGTGTATTTAAAGGAAATTTGTCTTGATTTGACTACAATCTTTGATTTCTGCACAATAGAATACTTCCACTGTCAACATTATCAATATCTTTTCATCAGAAATAACATTTTCTATCGAGATTATTGGTGTGATGAATGAATTGAAATCCTTAGACCATTACAACACACAGAATGCAATGGAATTCTATATCCTTGATTAATGTAATTTTTTTAATAAATATTAAGACTGCTACTGGAATGTACTAGATGTCCTACTGAATTCCTACTGGAGTAACTAACTTACTGAGGAGCGTGACTTATAATAGATAATGCCATCAGATCTACTAGAGATATTTTGTTTACATTTCTTTCGCTAAATCTTTAAAAATGGTTTCGAAAAATGTGTGGCATTAAATTAATTTTTTTTATTTAACTAATTAGTGCTCTTGGTTTTTTTTTTACATTTTTATTATTTTTAAAATATGCCAATTTAAGCTTTTCTCCGTAAGTCGATGACTTCTGGAGTCGAGGATGGTGATTCGTGCGCATGATCATTTTTGAATACTCCGAACAAAAATAATGAGAACTAGACTACTGATATTCCAAATATTTACGTTTACCCGCACATTTATTTTTGGACTGGACTGTACCGGAGAAACTACCTTACGGCTTTCATGGATATTAAATTTGATTTTTAATTAATACCTAAAAATTAATAACTGTTATTTAAAAGAACATTAATAATGTTACAAAAAATAGGATTTTACTCGAGTTATACAATTAATAAAATACAATCATTAATTGATTCCTTCAAAATTTCTAATTATTACAGGTTCCTTTTTTCTAACACACTTTGTATATATGTATATAGTTAATTGAAATTAATGTATTTTATGATATTCCGTGAATGCGATCCCCTGTACTTTCTTATCACAAATAATTTATTTGACTTTTTACAGATAAATTTCTACTTATAAGAACTACTTATGGAAAATAACGTCTAATGATATGTTATCAGGAAAACTGTTAATCAGTTAATTTCCGAGTGAGCAGTATTTTAAAGATCAAGTTAATTATCAAGTTTACTAGTGCCTGACGCAATTGTTTTGTATTTATAATTAGTAATCAGTAATCATCAAATTTCACTATTTTTGATAAACAATAAATACCTACTGATATCGAAACTCCTTCAAATTTAAATGAAATACAAACAAGCGATATTAAAATCTGCGGTTTGTTTACTACTACCTGAATTGGAGTTTCATCCACCGTATATTTTAATTATTATCTCTCTCTTGCCAGAAGGTCGATACATATATAGAAGTAAATAGAGATGGTTTTACAGTACTCAGCTACATTTGTGCGCAGGACTGAATAAAATGAATTCTAGTGTAATTTTAACAATCTTTGCGATTTTATTAGTACCTTTGATATGCAAAGCATTAATAGTGTGCCCAAAATGTAGCGAATTGGCATGTGACGAAGTTAGCTGCGGGGAGGGTGAAGTTTTAAAGAAAAAGGCATTTTGTGGGTGTTGCGATGTATGTTACAAAATTGCAGGTACGTAGACAGCGCAATGATTCTAAGTATATAATTATTTTAGCACCAATGCCTGTACAATGGTCATTAGTTCTTCGTTACTGCTTTTATTAACAACTAGTTGTTCTGACTAATATTGTACTGTAGTAGGTACATATAATTTTTCTGAAGCAAATGTAAGAGTCAACAAAATTGAGAATTTGAATCTAATCAGCAAAAAAATAATCTATTTTAATTCGAAATAGCATGTTTAAAATAGATATCTAATATTGTAGTAAAATAAAACTTTCATAAAAACGAGATTTATATTTTTCTGCAATTGTACTTGGTGTCTTGTAACAGTGAATTCAATAGGGTCCAGCAGTGCTATTCCATAAGTTTGACGAACCGTTATATATTTTATTAAATGACTGTAAACATCATTAATGTTTACATATTCAAGTTTATAGTCTTCTTCCTTTCTAATATCAATTCAGCAACGAATATTTAAACAGCTACATTTTAAAACCCCTGCTACTAAAATAATAAAGATACAAAATGAAGTGTAAATATATTAATTTATTCATTTAACTTTCTCTGCAACTAGCCTTATCTAAAAGAAAAGTATTCAGAATAAGTATTCAGTCTTTTGTAAATTCTCTGATAACCGACATGATCATGACAAGAAACGAGATTTAAAAATTTCGTAGATAAAATTCACCTACCTCTCTTAATTTACCTTTTTACTAGAAAGCGTAGGCGATGAAAAAATTCGGGATAGAATTCACTGAATATTTTTCCATATAATTATTTATCAATGTTTTACACAATACATTTATTATATTCTCCTTGACAACAACCAATATTTTGACTGCACTTACCCCTTTTGAAATATTCAACCTTACAAACTGGGTTGAAATATCGGTTTTCATAAGATAGCTTTTGTATTGGCCGATAAAATTTGAACTATTGTTTTTTTATTTGAAAAATTATTTAGTAAAAACTCCGCTCTAGAAAAGCGGTAGGTGAACTACTCTCTTGATGTTTTATACCTTAATCTCAATGGCTGTAAAACTATCTTCTAAGTTTATTATATTTAATAAAAAAGATAATGCTAATGTGAGCTTCTCGTACTCTAATACAATCTGAAGATGAATTGAAGACTGATATACCCTTCGCAATACCTCAGTGCTGTTTCGCATGTCATCGAAATGAACAGTGATTCACCGTAAACATTTCTTTCTGGCCTCTACTGAAGTTGAATAAAATAGTTTTTGAAAAGTCCCCAGAGATAAAAATCGAATTCTGTATGAACGAAGGGTAGATTTTTCTTCTTAAGACCTAAGGATTTTTCTTAACACCTATGTTAAAGAAAAAAACCTACAGCCTTTGAAATTGGATGGTAAAATATTTGGAGAGTAGTTCACTCCTTACTTTCCTGAGTTTTTCAATTTTTGCGTAATTCTGAAGGTTCAAAATTAGAAAAACAATAATCAAAATTTTATGAAATTATATCAAATAGTATAAGAAATATTTTAGGAGCTGATGTTCCAACCAACCCCCATGTTTAGAATTGCATATCTTAAAGGGGGTGAGCCTAATTAAAAAAATAGAACAAATCGCATTCTTTTTATCTAAACTATTCATTTTTGAGAGATTGCCCATATTATCATGGTTATTTTACCCTATTTCACTTTTGTAAAACAAGCTTTACAAAAGCGAAACAAAGAAATCCTCTTGCCTACACTTTTTGTAATAGCTATAACTCTCAAAAAAACTAACAAAATGGAATCGTGATACAGAATGGTATAAAAAAAACTGGGTAGAGCAGATTTTCTATTTTCATGAAAATTGAAGTAAAAATTCGGTTAAGAATTCTTTGTTCTTAAACCATTCCTCTGAATGTGAATATAAATTTCAGACGATTTCTTTAAAATAATTAGTAGGTTTGTCTGTAGTATTTTAAAATATCTGCAATAAAACTATAAATATTTCATCATGGGAAATCACGGTGGCCTTGCGCATTAATGTTATACTTTTGAAATGTTATATTCTCTAAACCAAGAGCTGTGAAATCGTTAGAAAGTATATTTTTTTGTTATTCAATTATATACTTCTCTTATTTTGGAGTATATAAATTTACTCATACCTCAAAATCACTTAAAAATATAGTCTTATATAACATAGATTTACAAAATACTTATCTACATCATTATATAAATAATATATACTAATGCCAATATTTACATCGTAGAAATGACAATATTTACGACATGGAAATGTGTCATGTTTAGTAATACTAATACTATTTCGTAATTAAAGACACATTTTAAAATGATAAGAAAGCAGTAAAGTTGTAGTTTTTATTGCACATATAAAAACCCAGGAGTACTTCTGGAATATTTCAAGAAGTCAAGGTTGTGCGAAATTAGCTATATTTGTAAAAAGTTGAGATATACAGGGTGTACTAGAATTTATTTTACAATCAATATTTTCGTTATTAAATTGTATAACAACATTGCTGCTTTTTTCAACCCGTAAGAAAGAATCCTGAACTGTTTTTTAAACTACACCCTGACTTATTTTGTACTGAAAATTAGTCTCCACTTCATTCTGGATATAGAAATAAAATATACTAAATATTTTACGTACACTTCTTTGTAGAAAAACGCGGTACTTTTATTTTTAAAATAGTTATTAGTTACTTAAGTTACTTACGTAAGTAAGGAATACAAAAAGGCGAGCTAAGGAGATGATGTTTTTCTATAGAGAAATGTAATTAATCACCTTCAGTACAAACAGAGTGTAATTTAAAACATACAAAGTTGAGGCTAATTTCATAAAGGTGGAAGGAAGCAAAGGAGTTTATATTTAACAAGGCTTTTTGACAATTTAAAATAGTTTTTGGTTCATATTCTTCTTTCCAAATAATGGAGATACCGATTGCAAAAGATATTCTAGAACACCCCGTATATCTCAGGGAAAATTATATATGTCATCATAAATATGGTAAAAACCTGATTTGATTAGTGAAATATACTCAGGAGATATTCCAAAACACTTACAAAACACGATATAGGATCCATGGTACACAAACCTCTTCTATATAATGTTTAGGATTTTAGTTATAGAAGAAATAATATGTCACGATTTCAGCTCAAGTTTAAAACAATGTTGTTCTAAATGAATAATTGACCACTGAGTATTGTTATGAATTTGGACAACGGACATCAATTTTGTATTGATTAGAATTGAAATTTCTTATGTTAATATATATTCCAGGAGAAGGAGAAAATTGTGGAAGTGAACTTCTTGGTGTATTTGAATCCTACGAATGTCAACCAGGTCTTGCTTGTACTAAAAAAGAGACTAACTTCTTCCTGACATGTGAGAAAATGTAGACTACGTAAAGCATTTATTAATATTATATTTTATCGTTACATTATTATAAAAAATATGTTATCCTTGAATGTATACTAATAAAATATATTTACTTATATTTACTGGTTTTTATTCTATGTACATATAGAATAGGTCAAATTTGATATTCAAAATAAAAATTGAATTTGTAATTCCGACTACATTGCTGCATCTTTCCATAATCCTAATTTTGCTCATTCTACATACATATAGGATAAATATCCTTATTATTGAACCGCAAGTAGTATTAAAAATACCTTAAACATCTTTGTTATTGTTACACCATTCTCAGAAATTCAAATTATATTTGGTACATGAAATAAAATTTGGTCATAATGGAAGTTTTAACAGGATACAATAAATATCATTAAATACTGTTAATATGCTTAATATAACATACACTGTTAAATCAACTCTTTTCCCTTAATTGATCTATAACTAAACGAAATCGAAGAAATTTACTATTCACACTATTGAATTGGATTGCCTACAGCGTTCTCTAGTGGCGCATATATTTCAATCTGCATGTATAAACCTTATGAAAAAATCTGTATACAGTGAAATACACGATTTGAATGCTTTCTAGCTAGTTCACATGATACCACTTCGATGGTTTAAGCGCATAGGCGAAAAAACCACATTGTTGAAAATACTGTTCCTCTTCTGTTTACACGTACGATTCGTATTATTCTTCTTTTAGCTTTGTTTTTTATTGGTTATTAAAAGAAAACAATTGACGTATTACCTCGTATAGCAATATAATTATGTGGCTAATAAAATCTATTTCAGGAGAAGGGGAAGAATGCGGAATTGGATTTCTTGATATATTCGAATCCTACGAATGCAAAGAAGGACTTGTTTGCATTAGAAAGGAGCGCTCTAACCATTTCATGACGTGCGAGAAAATGTAGTCAACGTAAATCACCAAATAAGAAAAATATATTTACATAGGTTCTCTAACTTTTACTTATACCTCAAATTTAATCTTGTAACAATTTAATCTTATATATTAGCTATGATTGCTATATCTCTTTTTATACCACACGAGGGGTGTTCAAATACAAACAAGAACTATTTTTGTTAGATTTATTGACGACTAAAAGAATTAACCAAAATTTCCTTATTTTTCTACACTGTCTCCCCTTTTGTTTACACATTTTTCCGATCGAATTGGGAATCTTTATGCCATCACTGTGAAAAATAAATAGTTTTAAAACCTTAAAACGGACTTTTCCGCACGTAGAACATCTCTATCTTGAACTTGAGTGGCCGAGAAAAAATAAACTAACACATAAATGCAGAATATGTGTTTTATGCGACAGTTTTACTTCTTTCATTGGCGACTGCTTCAGTGCCGTATCAATACGTTTGTGATCGAACGAAATTATTTTTTTTCTCATTTATTCGTTTATGATACAGGCCGAATATATGTTTTTTTTCCGTATAATGCAAAATCAGCAACACGTTAAATGTTTATGTTTACAATCTCAGGATGAACATAAACATTTACATCGTACTTTCTCGTGCCCCATGGACAGGGTGGGGACTGTCCTATCCACCTCAAAATCAATATATGTCGTGTGGTAGACGTCCCTAATCAGAATCAGTCGAAACTCGATCGATCCGACATGATTTAATTGAGTGATCGTGCTAACAAAAAAAAATTGTGAAATAGTCCAGCATTGTGCTTTCTCATAACCCATGAACATGGTAGAGTGTGTTCTATCTACCTCAAAATCAATAGGTGTCGCCTGGGAGACATCTCCGATCAGAATCAGTCAAAACCCGATCGATCCGACGAGTTTTAGTTGAGTATTCGTGCTAACAAGAAATTTTAATTCCGACGACAACGACACATACACAGATACTAATTGTTTGAAAACCATTTTTTTTTTGGTTTTAGGCCGAAAAACGAAAAATAGACGCTAGAAAAAATTGTTTTTCCATTTTCATTACACGATTACATTACTTTTCCTCTCTCGTATAGTTGAGTGCGGAAAAGTAAAAATCACATGGCGATAGGTCCGGACTATATGGTGGGTGTCCAAAGATTTCTCAGAAGATTCCCTTCAATTTCTGACGTACTTGGTTTATCGTATAGAGTCCAGCATTGCCGTGAGGCAAAATAATGTCCCTGACGGGTTGTCGTCCCCTTTTGCCCCGATAAGCGACGGTCACTTGGTACAAGAGAGTGCAGTAATGAGTAGAATTAATTGTTCTCTGGTCATGAAAGAAATCTAGCAAAAGAATACTCTTTGATTCCAGAAAACCGTCGCGAGAATTTTCTCCGTTAACAAACGTGTTTGGTTCTTCTTTGAAAAGGACTTTTCTTGTTTTCGCCATTATTTGCTCGCATGGTTGGTCTCGAAAGTATCTCCATAAGTTCGATAACGAGCGAAAAGCCGTTGACAGATCAAGACCGTTTTTTGTTCCCCTAAAAAGAAAAGCATCGCATCTAACGAACCGAAATCTTGTTGAAATCAAGCTTAACGTAGATGATCACATGGATATACGAATGCTGATGTTTACCTCAGAAAAGATTTCAGCGACGATGAGGAGGCGACGGTCATGCTCAGTACTGCGGTCATGAACTGCTTGAATGTGTTCTACGATTAACCTCACCCTGAGTCCGTGATAGTGGGGTTCATTGTCGACTCCCTGACCCCCATTAGAGTATGTTGTCCACAAAAAATACTCGTAGCTGTGATAGGATATTTTCACCAGACTGTTGAAATTTTTGCAAAATTCCAGCTGGTTGGCTCAAAACCTGAATAAGCAAGTGAGAGCAAGATGATCGAGAACTTTAGTGTAAGCGTTGGTATTTGAACGCCTCTTGTATTTATTTATTGGTAGGAAGATTACCGCAATTATAAAATCATGAGAAATAAAAATAAACTTAATAGTCTTTGTATTTTTTTAGTTTATTCTGGGTAACACTAACTTAGTTTTCCACAAAACATCAAATCACTATACATTACACTCGACGCGCGTCTCGCCAACAAAGTTGACATCATCTAGAGATGATTAAAACTCAGGTCTTAATCATCTCCAGATAGTGTAGTGTATCTATTGAAGGCTTATAATACATTGTTCTAACCTGAATCGTCTTAAGAACGTTTATTTTTGCAACGAACGATATCAATAAGCAGCCAAACAAATCAGCTGAATTTTTGGAAAGTAGGATTGTAGCAGACAGCGAGTAATTAGGATAATTGTTATTTAAATTTTCCGCCATCATATCTCTATTATTTGAATACCATTGAGGGAAACCTTGATCAAACGTGTTTATTTTCTGTAAAAGGTTGGATGATATATTTACATCTTGAATTGAGCATTAGAAATTACTTAATTTATGTTATATCTCTGATCAGCTATTTATTTAATTAATCAGTACTAATATCTAGAACTTATGGCTGCATCATTCTGTAGTTCATAAAATTATATCTCTTTTATTTCACTAAAAATTTTTATTTCACGTACAAATTATTATCTCGCAAGAGTATTAACAGCTACTATATTTCTCAAGTATATTGCAATCTGGGACGTAGAGGAGTGTGACGCTTTATCTGCACAAGCTTCTCGTTGTCTGGCGGATGATTATGTGTGGTGCTGACTTTCTTCAATTTACCATCGGAAGTTGTAACGCATCTCGCCTTGCATTTCGTGTGATAGTACTGTGAACACATCCAGAACAGCCTGTTGTTAATTGCCTGATTTATGTAAAATATGTGGTTCTCGAAAATCATGCACTTTTTCCCCCTTCTAGTACTTGAAAACGTTAACCTCTCGTCGGGATACTCTAGAAAAGAAAAAAATTATTTAAGATTGTAAATACCTTCTTGAGCTTAAAGTGAATTATGAACAATATTAGTGCATAGTGTGATTGTTTATAGTAATGAGAAAATAATAAGAAATGGAAGATGATTGAGGCGAATTCCATATAACGTTTAATTATTTCCAAATTAAAGTAGCTGATACTTGCCCACAAAGAAAGTTATTAGAACAGTTTCATGGTTAGGACCCGTAGACAAATGGTTTTTTGGTTGGAGTAGAACGCAAGTAACTCTTTTAAAATGTTGTAATAATTTCATTACGAAAATAATACAAGATGTTTACAAACATATTTTTTAATAAATGATACTCCTGAAAGATTTGTATCAAGTTATCTGTCGATAGAAATTGCTTTAAGAAATGACTGAGTGAACATACTTTCAATAACAAAGATTTAATATTAATAGTATGACCACTATAGTATCTCATACGATACTTATTGAAACCTAGATCCAAGAGAACTAGAAGCTGCCGTATATAATAAGCATATTATATACTTTAGATTACTTCATCTAAAACAGGCTGTTACAGAACACCACGTGAGGGAGTAATCAAAAGGAGTATTGCCAGTGGCGAAGCGTCCATTAAGGCTGTAAGGCTAGCAAAATTGCATATCATATCTCGCGTCAGCATGCCGGTAACCGGCAATGCGTATGCGCTGTCTGGGCTAACTCTCCACCGCCTTGGGATTTTAGAGACTTTATTGAGATCCGCGGTGCAGTGAGGGGAGAGGGGAGTACGCGAAAAATGATATCGATGGTGTCAATTCAATAGCTTGTATCTACAAGATGTCATTTTTTTATTTACACGATTATTTTAATGCTATTAAATAACAACGACTCATTTTGTATTGCCTAAAAAGGTCAAAATTAAATAAATGAATAATGTTTATTTTATTAAAATTTTTTTAAAATTAGTATCTCAAAAAATAAGTATGGTACGTGTTATTGCATCATAATATCTATCAGTCATATGAGATACGAGGTATTGTTATAAGTTATAAGTGAATAAAATAGAACCCATTGTGGGTTTGTACATACAAATAACATAAGAATAAGCTCACATTTAAATAAGATGTGAAATTATAATTGGTTTTATATTATCAGGATCTTACAGATAGTTCTTTATTAAATAATCTACAAGTGATGACGCAAATGTAGATGCTTGTAGGTCTGCGTCTACTTCACTAAACCAGTAACAAGTACAGTGATGTGTACTTAAATCATACACTGTATAATTATGGAACACTAGTTTAGTCTTAAAATAAAGAGAACTTGCTTGTAGAAAAGGACAAGTTTTCACTGCTTGAACATCTACTGTTATCACATGGCATATTTTCTCGGTAGCCTTTTCTTTATCATCCAGTTTCTCTTTTTGGGATCTCTCTATATCCTTTCTGTGTTTCTCTCATTTTTCTAAACTTAAATTGCCAGACTCGTACTCAACACATGTGTCATATAGTCCTAAAGATTTTAAAATCATGTTCTTGCATACAGATACAATCTTGTCATCCACATTCAAACTGTAAAAAAATGAGGTGGAACGTCGAGACTGATTTTCATCTCTTTTCGTTTTTCTCTCTATCTCCTGGTTTGAAACGAGATTGGCGCCACACATTTTCCTTTATTCCCAATTTAAATCACTCCAGAAAGCTGTAAAAATTGTTTTCCTTGCCTCTTGTGTTATTTCCTTATATTTTCATTTAGATGATTTTTTACATATTTTAGAACTACATTTTATTTCCAATTTCCTTTCTTCTCTTTCAATATTTTGAAAGGTCCTTGTTTGATTTCTTGGACGTTTAAATCCTGTGAAAACATTTCCATTCATCCTCAACTCTGTAATTAGTTTACATTTTCATTTTAAGCTGGTAATTGATGGTGACATATTATTTTGTTCTTCGACAGAGTCACCATTTTCAGAGTTAGTATCGCTATCACTGTTTTCTGAAAAAAGAACGTTTTCACTGTCTTGGTCCTCTCTATACACTACCGTTTTTGAGATTACGTTAAAGTTGTTTCCTCCATTGGAGGTAATTTCTACGAGTTCTCGGACACTCTGTGAGAAGCACAGCTGTAACCTGACTTTATAATATTATTAAACACAGCATTGTTAACCAAACCCAGTTTTATCCATTCCATGAGTCATGTCATTAATCATAACATCTTCTGGAATTATTATTATTGGATTTGTAACCATATCACAAAAACCTACTCCCGTACTGTTGGTAGCTATTAGATCACTTCTAGTATCTGGAAGAGACGCTAATATCAGCTTTCCAGAATGTCTGATTATTAGGAAAAGCTGAGCATAATATTTCGTTATCAAAAACTATCTCAGCCTGGTCAACAAGGGTCTTAAAATCCATGGCATACTGTTCATTACTTGTAATAATATCTGAAAAAATTTAAGAATTTTTTAACTTTGAATACAAAAGTTGCGTATGAAATTAATCAGCTCTCAAATTTCAAAGTAGGTATTTGCTTTCATTAGAAAGAAACACTTTAGTAGTAACTGTGCCTTGAATTAAGGCAGATTTGCAGATCTCTACCATCTTCTTACCCCGCGGCATATTGTAACTCATTTTATAAATCTATAAGACAAAAGAAATAATAAATTCAAGAAATGTTGAAGAATAAAACATTTCAAATAATTTTACTATCGTTCATTCATTGCTGACAACAACTCTAATCTTCCCAAATAAAGTAATATTTTGTCAGTCAATACCACATATCTACTCTACTGCATATTTTACTGATGACAATAACTTTTACCTCATATACAATATTTTGTAATTCTATTTTATCGGTTTAAACGAAATTATTTAGTAATTTTGTAAACAATTAGACATTATAGATTGATCACTACTATGTACATTTATTGAGAAATTAATAGAATTATTAATTAAACGCCATCTTACCTGCTTTAAATAAATGCAAACTCAAATCACCACAGATTAGACACAAAAAATGGCCATTTTGATGAAGATACAAGGTATTGCATGACATCTACTGACATTCGTTGAAATGATAGCGAATAGAATACAGGTTTTTGTACCGCAGTGCCATAAACTTGAGCTCTATAATATATACCTAATAACACAATATTAGCGAAGATGGAGATTCGAGGTATTGCGTTGCCACCATAGATATGCAATTTAGCTAGCATCACAGCCTTAATGGACGCTTCGCCAGTGTTTATTGCCATCTAATTATTCTCAGTTATACCAGGCTGTCTAGGAACTGCATATCGCGATTTTATTCTTCTTAGTAATCATCAGTGCAAGTACATTAGATTATACCTGGCGTTCTGAGAACACTAGATGAGTTTTGTATTAAGCCAGCATAAACTATACATGGCTATACAAGATAGTAAAGTAAAAGATGACTTTAAATCCCTCTAAGGCAATACATTGATTATTATTAAATCGGGTAATTGTGTTGTACTAGGTATTTATCCTATTTATTTAGATGATTGTGAGACTACATCGTTATGAAATAATCAAACACCTGGCCAACAGCCCTTTTTACACGTCACATACTCATCGTTGATAAAATTCACGTCATCGTTGATAAACTTTGACAACGTCAAAAAATTATATTAATACCGAATATGTAAAGTAATATGCAACTTAATTCCAAGACAATATTTCTAGTACAATACATCGCCTATATACAGGTGGAAAAATTATACACATGACTTAAGATATAGATACATTTTTCGGTAAAAAATCTTCGTTATAATTGAAGTTTATCTCGTTTGCAATCGAGTAGATCTCTTGACTTAAAATGTTGCAGACAGGTATCGAATTGCACGCAGGTCCATGGTTGTGACCTCCCGAGATCTTGATCGTTTGATCCACGTGCGTGGTGCACCTAGCCTTGCAGAGACCACTGTCGTACAAGCTGCATTTCCAGTAGGTCGATCTGTACGAACTCCGATGCTTTATGTATTTATAGTTTTGTATCATCAGGTATGGAATTTGTCTCTGCCCTTTTATATAAGTAGCTAGCACTGAAACAAAACACACAATTACATCTAACAGTATAAATATAACTATAATATTACCGGTTTTTATGTTACTAACAACACGTTAAATATAATACAAAAATCTATTAATATCTTATTCCCTCTTCTCCAGATACTATTTCTTCATTTGCTAAAGTATTTGAAACATTTGAATATGTTGCATTAAGTATTTTTATTGTCTTTTCTAATGTACTGTAATTACTAACTACATTACTAACTACATCATAACTTCTATCATAATATATATTAATTTTATTATTTATTTATAAAACGCCAAATCATCGAAATATGAGTGAAAAAAAAATTATGTACAAAACAACAACTGATAACTCCTGCTGCTGAAAGGTTGCCACCTCTCTCCAATTTACGCAGTCCTTGAAATATTCTTCACCGTCATGTGATAATAATAATAATAATGCATTTATTTCTAATAATCAATAGAAAATTATGACAAACGTTTTTGACAAGATTGGCGCCATTCGGCATTAAGTCGCTTTTCCATGTAACCAACCGAAAGCAATAAATTAACAAAAGTAAACAAAACAAAGCAAAAGGCAGTGACTGATTACAATATGTACATATGTATGTGACTGTTATTATATTACAATTACTACTGTTATTGAAAATTATGTATAAAATATGGTTTCAATAAATACTTTAATATTAGTGTCTATTAAAATTAAACAAGGGGTTTTGATTTTATTCAGATTTTAATTTATTTTTGGAATGCATGTACGAGTATGATTGAGGTGGATTTAGAAGAAGCAGCTATATCATTAAACGCTCTAATTGCATTATAACTAAAACCACTTTCGAATTGAGCAGAACTATGTTTATGCTTGAAGTTTCAGATAAACCCACAGTATCTAATTAATTATCTATAACAAATTCCGAAAATACATCAAACCTTGTGAAATTGATCCAATGTTTAGGTCTGAAAAAATTATATTTATATTATTAACCATATTTATATATCTAATTAGTTACGGTACATACAACTTAAAAATACAAAAAATGAACATAACTAATACAGATAAAGTAAGGTAGAAAAAAATTATGAAATTCTATGAAATTAACTTAACTAGATGGAATTAAATACATAGGTCAACTACGTCGTTAAAGACGTAGGTCTTCCTAGCAAAGCACTTGACATCTTTTCTGTTTTTGATCACACCACACATAAATATTACCATTTGATGACCATGCCTTTTTACAACCTAGTTCTTTTTTCGCAACATGGAGCAAATCAAAGCGTCTTTTAGTCTTAAAGATAAAGACGAAACTATTTTTTAACAGTTTTTTTTTCATTTAATAATTTCGAGACGCTTATTTGTGTTAATAAAATGCATTACAATTGTGCGTGGTTTATTTTTGGTGCCATTAGATTTACGAATACGATAAATAGTAATAAAGTCCTCTTTAGTACAGTTGATTCAAAGTTGAGACGAAAAAAAATTAATCACATTTTCAGAAACTGCATTAGCCTTCCTCAGCTAATCCACAAATTCTCACAGAGTTGTTTTTGACAGCTGGCTCTAGTGTATCAATTTTTTTATTTAGATTTAGGATTTCAAAAAATAAAACCCGCCACAGGTAGGATTCGACATTTGTCCCGGATCGGAACCGAACGACATACAGCTGTTTCGAACTTATTAGTTCTCATCAGTGCCGTACACGGTATGCCGATTCAGGACAAATGCCGAATGAACTTTATGGCGTATACATCTTTATCGATACGATCTCTGTCAGTAACATATAAGTCGGAAATCGAGAAAGAAACCACCAAACCGCCAAGCGGTTATCAAAGTAGTTCCCGAATAGTAAAGCTATTACATAATCGCTCTAGGAAATAACTACTCCTCGGGCTAAAGCCCCGCCAGGCATTGAATTATACCCAGAAGCGATCCTCAATCCCTTTCTCCTGTTTTTGCACGATCAAATAAGGTTTTAAAAAATAAAACCCGCCACAGGTAGGATTCGACATTTGTCCCAGAAACATGAGAAAGGGGTCGAGGATCGCTTCTGGGTATAATTCAATTCGTGGCGGGGCTTTAGCCCGAAGAGTAGTTTCCTAGAGCGACTATGTAATAGCTTTGCTATTCGGGAACTACTTCGATAACCGCTTGGCGGTTTGGTGGTTCCTTTCTCGATTTCCGACTTATATGTTACTGATAGATTTAGGATACTATTCTCATTGTCAGTTATTGTTTTACTTACATTTTTAACGGAATTATTAAGATTATTTAACTTATCATGAAATATAGAAAACTCTTTATCCATAGTACTTTCTCAATTCTTTCCATAAATTCTGTACAAACATTTATTATTACGTCTTTACTAGTCGAAAGTTTACTTTTGTATTTTTGCTTTATTTCTCGTACTCATACTTGGAGATTTTAATTATCATGGTCGGACTACATCTCTAGGATTATAACCTAATACCTGTGCAAACTTATCAACTGCAGTTATATGCACTTAGTATTATTTACATATAAGAATTTCCACTTGCACTACCTGACTTTTAAGTTTATGTGACACTTCATATTTCAATTTAAAGTTTTTCACTATTTGTATCAGCTCAAAATGATTAAAATGAAGGAGTACCAAAATCAGTGTCTACTTAGTAACAGCCATCTTCACAGTCCTCTCAAAATGTGTGTACATCTCAGAATTCTAATTTCTACTGTGAGGCAGAAGAATAGTAATTTAGAGACTGACTCCTGTTTAATGAAAGTTCTAAAGAGTGGAAACCATCGTAATTCGGATGAAGCAAATATCTGAAAAATAATAAATCGGTCCCAAGGTAAAATACGATCATGCAGCAAAACTGTGACACAATGAGGGTTCACGAGACCTAGCATGGAGGCCAAGGCCATTGGTGAATTCTGAAATCACACCACATCAGTCAGAATTTAAAAATATTGTTCAATTGTAATATTTTCCTTCTCGCACGAATTTTATCTGTATCGCCATCTGTCATCCCAGTCCACTACGGCGATTAACATGCATATATATATATATATATATATATATATATATATATATATATATATATATATATATATATATATATATATATATATGTATATATATATATATATATTATTTGTGGATGAGGAATTTGTGATTGGTTCTCTATGATAGCTGTCCAAAGTTGGATCCATTTTTGTCGAAAACTAACGGATAGGATCAGACTAGCTATATATAAATCATAAAGGGCTATACACTCTCAATTATATTTCATAAACTGATTATATAACAAAGAAATGTTAATATAGATATTGAAGAATTGGCCGTACTTGTAACGAAGATCTTTACCTTAAATATTCTAGTACCTAATAGTGTAATAAAAACTGTCTAAGAATTAACGTAAAGAGGATAATATTAGGTGACTTATTAACTATGTTTAGGTAATTTGCAATATCATTTAATAAATTATCATAATTAAACTTACATATTTAATTATGTAAATACTAGGCACTTTACAATAATGATATAAATAATTTCTATCCCTATTTACCTGGAAAAAAATTTATTTTGCTTAAATACTGGCTGTATAGTGTATTCTACATGTAAAAGAAAATATATAAAATAAGCAATAAGCTACTAGTTTATCCTTTATCTGATCAAAGCCGCTTTATCCACATGGGCATTGCCATGCACTTGCCAATGTCCTTCTGTACATTATTCGGGGCATGGTTATGTTTGAAGAGGACCGCCATCTTATTACCACAGGTTGTAAGTACGGTTTTACATTTGGTTTTCCAATGATGAGAGCATATCCATTTCGTTTCTCCCCATTCTTTCATTGAGAAAGTAAATTCATAATCTTCGAAAATGACCTGAGGATGTTTTACATCGGCGAAAACATACAGCATGCCTGAAATAAAGCTTACGTTAATTACAATTCAAAAGACTATTTATTACATATATAGGAAAAATGTGTAATACAGACTGGAAGTTTTTACTAATACAAAATACAGTGCAAAATAACCAAGGGAAGGCGGAACAAAAAAAATAAAAAATAAAAAAGAACAAGAACCGTGCAAGTTGTAGGCCTAACAAAACTTACCATGACCTGTTTTCTTTGGTGTCCTAAAATTATTTAAGGGAGTGGATTCTTTCTTTGATATTTTAATTTACTTTCAATTTTTGAGAATATCTTTAAAACTAAAACCACACATATGCCCTAATTATATTAAAGCCTTGCTAGAGGTCTATATACCATTTAATATCAATATTTTTTTATATTTAGTAAGCAACAAGGCTAGTATACAAGTTGTCATTAATGTATCAGATTATTGTCAATATCGGCAGTCTATATTAACTTATAGTTAAAGAAAAATAGTTCTAGAATAGTGTAGAATCTTGGAACCGTATTTTACAAATCCCTTAATTCTCAATTTTATATTTGAGATTGTCTACGTTGTCCAATATATTTGTACAATATTTCCTTAAGAAACTTCACTAGCAAAAATGTCTTATAGCAATAGTCTCAATCGTCATTCCACTTCGATCAATCATCATCGTGGAAACAAAATTATTCAAGTAAGTATGAATAAGACTGATGTCTTACTAAGATGATGTAAGACTAAGTATGATAAGAAAAATGTGGAAATATATATTCACACAGAGATGTGGTGTCACAATTTTTTTCTGATTATGCTACTCCAAATCAGGAGGCTGTATATAAACCTCCACATTTTGATGTTAATTCTCTGCTACCTATTCCTAGTAACAAACAATTTATTACGTTACAACTAAAAGTGGTATAATACCACGGATACACGCAGAACATACGATGGGCAGCTTTATTAACAATGCTTAATATTTATATAATAATATGACTAACATCACTTTCTATTAAAAATAGGATAAAAATAAAAGAAATCTAAGAAATATAATATTTATTGCATACGTACATATACATGATAATGTCACTTTACTGAAAACTTCGTATACAGAATTTGATAACATGATTTATGATAATCATTTGATTAAAAATGATTCTATACAAAAATTAAGAGATGTAAAAAAATCTTAAATTTTTAGGCGATCTTCATTGGGCTGTAACTTGGATAAAAATAGTCGTAGAGTAATTTTAAAGAAAAGTACATTGAAGTTTCAAGTTTCTAGTTCTGAGATCTTGAGTTAAAAGTTTTTTTGCCATCAGCAAGTTTATATAATCATAAGAAAACTATGGGAAAAAATAATCCAAATTTTTGCTTTCATTTTAAAAGGTCCACGGTAGTACTAGGCTCAATCCACCCCCTGGACCCTAATATGAAATATATTGTTGCAGATACTTCTATATCGGTAGTTATCCTTCTCTATTGTAGACGCGGAACAAACCTTAAGTTTTATTTGCTGCATATCGGGTACTCAAATGAATGACTATGAAAATTTCAGTCTTTTGTATATTTTTATTTTGTATATTCTTATTTTGCATATAATTTATTATATATTTATATTTCATCTATGTATCTTATATATCAAATTTAGTTGGAAAAATTCATCACTACGTATTTAAATAACGTCCATCTAAATGATGGCGATATCTGTAGGAAAGTAAGTCATTATTGTTTCTATTAAAATTGCCCATCTATTCAGAATTTTCAAAATTGACACTGAATAGACAAGTGTAAGAAATCAGAAAACTTAGAGTAACATACCAAACAGCATCTACGTTTCATTGTTACTCACAATATACTAAGTGGTATAAATAATCAACATCTGGTAAAAACTGATATTTCTTAATTAAATGTTATCCACTCCCTGTACAGGTTAATAAACAAGCAGTGATAAAATTTTTAAGGTAGCCGTAAAAACAGTTTGTATTTGTATTTTTTCTTGTATTTCACTCAATGTTTAAAGCTGTCACAAATTATCACGGTATTAGTGACGTCATCTATTTAGAGGTAGTTTATTCACTCTTTTTTCAATAAAGACAATACCTAGAGTATGCAGATATAACATCTTTATTTAGATTAGTGAGAATGAAAGCGATCGCATAATTAGGTTATGTGAAGCTGGTCAAGAAATATAAGCGATAAATCCACTAAATTAACAAAATTGGAATAAATTTAACGCTTATAAGAAATCCATCGACGAACTAAAACTAACTGTGACCGTTTTCAAATTATTAAAAAAACTAAATTTCATATAATTGTTTTTGCCAAATATCTGTCATACGAGGACAAAAGTTTAACATTCTAAAGGCACATACTATTAAACCGTCCAAACATGGACGGTTTAATAGTATCGCTATCTTCTTTTGACACTGCTCAGTTCTCCGGATACAGTCTTCCTACCGGCACTATATTCAATTTATAAATTTGAAACTGACAAAATTATTTTTCTCTTGACGCATGACACTAATAGTTTCTGTCGTTAGTTGAGACGCCATGAGAATATCTTAGTTTTCATGTTAACTAGACTATGTGAAATTTGTTTGACGTGCGAATAAGTCAAACAATAAAAGACGTCAGAATGTGTAAAGAAAAGAAGTGTAAAATGTGTAAAAACTTTGTACACTAATCCTAAAAAATGTTACGTGTACAACTGTTATATCATAAATAACAGAAATGGTACAAAAACCATCATAATTTATAGCCATAGACAGGCAACAACCTCATCATATAGTTTTCTAACATTGTCAAGTCCGAGAACTCTAGTGCCGAAAACGATAATTCGAAGACATTTTATAAATAATAAACACCAGCATTTTAAACCAGTGATAGTATAAACATTAAAGCCGAAAGATATCGAACGCCATTTTGAGTCATTGATTCGATACTCAGTGTGAATTAATTGAGAGTTTTCCACTAAATGTCACCTTGGCTCACAATCAGACTGGATCATGAGACCCTCCCCTTTGGTGTCCTAATTAACCACATAAATCATTAATGTCATACAATAGAAAGATAATTTTACGTAGATTTAACATTTGTAAACAAAATAGTACGTAGGCGGAGATTGAAAGCTGTAGCTCGTATCTCAAAAGCTGAATACTCTAGAAACAAAGAACCGATGCTACTAAATGGTCCATAAAAATATATTTACAAGGTTGAAGTCCTGTCCTATGATTCTTTTCTGAGCTATTTATTAAAAAACGGATATATGGAATTTTGTTTTTTAGTAATTCAGAAACGAACACAGTTATCCTTGATTTCTTATATGTATATCAGTGGTGATTGAATTTGGGACATACTGTATATACGAAATATATGCATAGCAAAAGAATTTATTTACACCAAAAAGTACTACTAACTACAAATCAAGGTGATACTCATATTTTCATTTAAATCCTATGAAATAATAATCAAGTAGCGATTAGTTAAAAAAAAACTAAAATAATTTTCATAACATTTTCTGGCGCAGATATGTAAATGTAAACTATGTTTAGCAAAACAGCAAGGTACCCCACATAAATATTTTTTGCATAAAGAACTGACACTTATATTTATACTTCTTGTAAAGTCATACTCCTTAGTACAAAATAATTTCTTTCATCTTCATACCTCGTCTATTACACATCTAATCAGTGATAAATATTTGTCTACATTATGACCTTTATTAAATATTCCGAAACAAGAGTGCCGAATTTTTTGTTCAATCCCTCTAGGTCAGTGGCGGCGCTAGCATTATTTTGCGGTTGGGCGAAAATAGGCAGGAAATATCTAGGGTGGGCGAGGGCGTTAAATATATTATTTTATATGCGAATGTGATATAGTGGTGTTACAAGAGGTTGGGCGAAAAGGATCTTGCCTGGGCGCTAGCCCAGCATTGCACACCCCTGTCGCCGCCACTGCTCTAGGGTCGTTCACCATTATTATCAGTATGTTGCGCAATTGAGTCCGTTCTCTCACATAAATGTTTAACATAGCACGATAAAGTGAGCGACAGTCGCAGTGAATCTGAATAACCTCTAAAATAATACTACTACTATTTGTTCATTTTTGATCTAACAATAGTCACGCTCATCGCTGTGCAATTGACAAGTTCCTCGGACAAATGCGCAGCTGGGTGATTATGTAGAAAAACTACCGTTACTTTCTTGCCAGACGTATACAGAGCTGATCTGCACTTGGTTTTGTAGTGGTAGAGGCATCTCCATCTAGTTCTGCCCAGTTCCTTCGAGTGGAAGCTGTAATCGTTATTTTCGAATATTAACTTCGGATGCTTCCTTCCAACGCCAACATAGATTATACCTAAAAAAAGGGAATTTTGCAACCAATTTTTTATGTGTTTCATGAGTGACATACATTGTATACATTTTATTAAAGTGCATTTATTAATGTGAAAATTACATTAACATCAATCGGTGTTTCATCGAGAAATAGATTCGCATAAGAATGCAATCAAGAATATAGTTTAATGATATATAAATGCATTACTAGATACAATTTGTATAATGAATCTTTGTGCGTGTATCAATTGAGTGAAGACGCACGGATCACATGCTACACCACTCGCCATTGCTACTAATACGTCACAATTACCAGCACGTATGTCTAGCGACATATGTTTCAATCAACTACGTACGGCATAGAGTTAATAATTTGCCAAACAAAATGCAATTATGAAGACACGTCTTAGCTTTATTGTATAATTTGATTCATTGGCATCTCAATATTTCTGTAAAATTTATTTCATTTTGGTTCCATGTATTTAGATTTTTGTTGAATTTATTTCATTTATTTTGATGGAAGTATTACTTCCATGGAATGTGTTTGTGGAGAACCTTTTCATTCTCTGTCAGGTTGAACTCTGTCAGGTTTGTATTGCACTAACTGTTATCCTAAAATGTGTTTCGGCACGACACTGTTCAAAAATGTCACTTGATTGATTCATACGATTGTTACCTATGACGCACACGCAAAGAATCATTATACAAACCATACTGCTATTATAGTTTTAGTACTTGTGTAAACTATCGTTGTACTTAAACTACTTATTAAGTACGTGGGGGAAAAGGGCTCTATGATGATTCGTAAATATCGTAAACATTTATTTTAGGAATTTAACTATCTTTGTATATTTGTCAACAGTCAATTAATTATTGAATATGAAGTTTTATTAATTTTTTTATTGTAATCGTTTAACTTAAATCTCTATAAATGAGTTTACATTAAGGGGTTAGATCCATATATGTAACATAATATTTTTAAATTATATGAACATTTTTGTTCTATTACATTAGTAATAGAATAAAAATTTGTATATATATATATATATATATATATATATATATATATATATATATATATATATATCTACTGCAGAATAATTCATTGCACATCAATTTTGCTTTAGGATTTGTGATATTTTTGAGGTTATGTATAAGTCAATCACAGATTTCCAAACTATTTTTAACTTCAGAACTTTTAATAAGGTCATAAATCGGACACTGAAAAAAAATGTGATGTAAGGTATCTGGCATACTTAGGTTACACATATAGTGAATATTAATATACATATTAATTTTAGTATACGTACAAATTTTAGGTGTAGTTGAGAGTTGGGGGAATAGAAAGGATTCTTGTATAAAGTAAGAGAACAAGGAGTGTGTTAGTTCATTACAGTCTAATTCAAATAATAAACTTTTATATTTATTACATAAAAGGTTCTTATTTCCCTGCATTATTGTTTTATCAGATATTTGCAGTCTAAAAAAAGGAAGCGACCAGTTTAATCCAGTTATATCTGGAATTAGTATCATTGTATAAATGTTTACGACTATTATAGAATACTTTAGGATAGTCCCTATTATTAATTGATAGAAGTTTCAATAACTAGCTAATAACTAACTTCAAAATTACTAGAGAAATGTTCACTATTCCACATTCAAGTCAATGATAAGAGTATTTTAAAGAATCGTACTTGTATCCGTGGAAGCATATGTCTAGGTATCGAAATTTCCAAATAGGGGTATTATGAGTAATAGAATTTAGGACTAAAGAATTAAAGAGCTTGACACGAGAACTCTATATTTAACCCAAAACCATCTACTATCAGGTGGTTTATAGGAGAACCTATTGCTAACCCTGTGTTATGAAGAAAATATTTACTATATTGGCAAAAAGTTTGAGTTGGAATTCCTGAGTTAAGTGATGTTAATGGGATTTAACTAAATGTTTTAATAAAATGACAGTCCTTATCTAAAATATTTAAAAAAAATTTTAAAACTTAGGATAATAGGACACTAAAATACTAAATTTCAGATATCCTGTAGGGCAAATTAGTTACAGTCGATTAAAAAATAGTATTAGGAATACTGACTCACGAAGTTTTATAGAGAATCTTCAGAGCATACAAAATTAATTTACATCTTCTCTAATTCCAGCAATTTTTCTTTCAGGTCTTATATATAAATTTAAAATGCTTTTAAATAAATAAAATTATAACTTATCCTTATTGTTAATTCGCTTTGATTTATAAAGACTCCAAATATTTTCTGTATATCTATAAATAGAAGAAACTTCAAAATTAAACCAAACATATTTATCAAGTATCATACTGTATGTTAGTTAGTGTAAGTTCTGTTAAAGGGCAGAATATTTTAGTCTTTAGATATTTAAGAAGATATCAGTCGCCTACAAAACTACACTGTCATTAGTGGAAACGTAAAGTATGCTGAGTCAACTACTTGATTATTTGAGTAAATTACTTGATTCACTAAATTATATTCAAATAGAGGTGGCTGACGTTGTTTCAGGATATAGCGTCACTCAATAAGTTAGATACTTTGATTTATTAATTAAAGTATCAAATGCCAAAATATTACATATTTCTCGACGCGCGTTTCTCCAATCCACTTGGTATCATCAGGAGATGATTAATCGTCGTTTAATCGTCGCAGGTTTAATCGTCGATTAGCTGCGATTGTAACCATCTCTTAACGAGAGCGGTACCAGGCCCGAAGCTTATAAGAATTAGTTGAATTACCATGAATACATGTGAATTTACTTAATTATATTTACAACATCCAAGTGGAACAAAAAATCATTTTGACACTGATTATTTCAAGGATATGAAAACTGTAATCAGAGAGAGTGTTAGCACGTTATGCACCTACATAAGTGACATAATTGTATATTTATATTATACGATTACATTATATTATATAATGTTTATTTTATTATATTATATAAATTTTAATTATTATAATAAGTAATTATTATATTATATAATTTTGTATTATATAATTTTAAGATTTTTACGACTATTCTAGTGGAACGTGTTCAATAAAAATGGCGAAAGATAACTTATCTTCGTCTAAAATTGGTATGTAATTTATTACAACTTTATATTTATTTTTGATACCCTCCCTTATGTTTTTCTATCTCTCGATATCATATATAATGGTTACCTGACAAAGATACATGACAACTTAAAATAGAAGTGTCGATTTATTTTACGAACGAGTGTCTCTTGAAACTCTTGTGGAATTTGCATGCCTATTTGTACATGGTTATGGATGTAAACATTTTCAATTTTTTTTACATTATTACAACTAAAAAGTTCCAGTTATTGTGGATAACTTATTCAATGTGGAAAAACATTGTATCTATGCTGAAAAATACAAATATTAATAAATTATATATATATATATATATATATATATATATATATATATATATATATATATATATATATATATATATATATATAGCGAGGTTTTGCAGCATCATCACCGCTTCTCGCATCCTAAGCGTCATCTCTCTTTATCATTCCAGTCTCCTTCCTGTAGTCCTCGTTCTTCCATTCCTTTGTGAATATTCATTATCCACTTCTTGCGTGGTCTTCCTCTTTTATTTCGTTTGTATGGGGTCCAATTCCAGATTTTCTGTGGTATTATTTCTGCGTTCATGCGTCTTAGATGTCCGTACCATTTTAGTTGTTTTTCGTTTATTGTATCTGTAATAGTGTCTGTAGCTGTCATTCTTTCTCTAATATCTTCGTTTCTGACATGATCTAATGAAGTTAACCTGCAACATCTTCTCCAATACGGCATCTCAGCTGCAAGTATTTTCTGGTTCATATTTTTGCCTGTAACCCACACCTCTGATCCGTACGTCATGACTGGTTCTATTATTGATTTAAAAATATTCTTTTTTGTTTTAATTGTAATATTACTTTTCCAAAGGATGGGATGTAGTGTTTTTATCAAGTTCCTTCCTTTATTAATAAATACATTAAAATAATTACATTCCTAATAAGACTATTTCCAACGGTACCAAATTAGTAAAATATTTCTATGGCATGTACAGGAAAATATTAAATGAAAAAAATACATGATAGCAATGAGATTCTATTTATTTGTCTTTTACGAGTATAATAATAATGATAATAAGAGCCATATAGTACAGATACAGTGTTGGTTTATTTTAAAATTACATCTGCAACTCAAAAATCCTAATTATTTGGGACTAGTTATTCAATATTGAGAGTCACTGTATATATCCGGATATATGTATACAGCTAGCGGCAAGTTACTAGGCGAATTATTGAGACCCGAGATTAACGTTGTACATTGATTAGTGTTGCCATTTTAAGCATCTGCTATTCTGCGAGATACACCTTTGACTTTATCTCTCTAGGTCTTTAGCACCTAGAGAGATAAAGGCCTTCTCTATAGGCAGAGAAGCCTAAAAGCAGATCAAGTGGCGTTAATAGTACAACAAACAAAATTGCCAAACATGATCTCTTTAATCAGTTAGAGAAAGAACTTCCAATTCCTATTCCTTCCAATTTATGGAATGTCCCGGGTTATTAGCGTAATAGAAAACTTTAACGTTTTCAATTGTTACTTGACACTTGATAATCAGCAATAAACTTGAAAAAAATAATACCTCAAAAAGCTGCTACAGTTAACCGTAAAATACTGATTTGGTAATAGCCATAAAACTCGTAGCGCCAACGCCGACGTTGGCTAAATCGAAACAATCGAATTTTGGATTAATAACACACTGGCAGATTTACTTGGTATTTAGTTGTGTTTAATTGTAAGAGCATAATTAAGAGAATTGTCAATATTAAATAGATTAATATATTAAATACTAATATAGAATTAGACTGGCTGCATAAGTAGCATTATTATACCTTAACACCCTTAAAATACAATTCTGAATGAGAAAATTAATTATAATACATAGTCACATAAACTCTGCTTAACAGTAACCCAGTCGAGCATAAAAACTTTGTTTAACACAGAAAGTATGTTAGGGTTAGTCTACCACGTTAAAAATTGCTCCAGAGGAAAGTGTCGGCTTTTCATTAATGGAGTATGTCCCTCATTTCGTTCTCATCATTTCTTGGAGCGAATCTTTTTATTTCCTTCCGAGGGAAACAAATTAATGGTTTCCAAAGATTTTAAAAATATGATATATTGTTTGTCAACAACAGTAAATACTTGTGGAAATATTTCGTTAGAAATGCCTTTAATTTCACATATCAATAGGCTACTAAAATTTCGCTTAATAATTTGCATCTTTTCGGGAATTTAGTAAATCTCCATTTTTTACTATTAGGGGTGTATTATATTTAAAATACTTTTTCAAAGATATAATACATTCCGCTTTTTGACATGGATTACAAGACTCAGTAATCCGCCCAATAGTCTGCCGCTTCCTGTACATATGTTATTATATATTAGTCATTAATATAACTGTCTTCATAATGAAACTAAATCCAATATTGTTAAACATATTGCTCAACGGCGAATACTGAGAATGTTAAATAAAAAAGTACACTTAGTGGCAGTGAGATTTTATTTATTTGTTTTTGATCTAACGACAGTTACAGCCATCGCTTTACAGTTATTGTCGAAATTATTATCTGTGTAAACGGGTGGATGATTGTGCTGGAAGACAACGTTTACCAACTTTCCTGTAGTGTACAATGTTGACCTGCATTTCGTCTTGTAATGGTTGATACACCTCCATCTCGTTCTTCCGAATTCCTTTAAGTGGAAACTGTAATTGTCGTTTTCGAATATCAATTTTGGATGCTTCCTTCCAAAACCAAGATAAATTATACCTACAATAGTTTATTTATGTAAATATAAATGGAGGTTACAGATAAGAATATTGAAATATATTAAAACATATTATATACATATAGAGTGATATAAAAACGTTGTAGAGTATATAAACTTCGTATATAAACTTCTTCCAGATCTTACCGTGGTAGAGGTGGTACTTTCTCGTCTTCTTATAAAGGGTTCCAAAGCCTTTTGAACCCTCTGACAAAGATGGTAACACGAAACATGGTAACCGAAAATACGGAAGAAATTTATATACTATAAAAATCTTATAATATACTGTGAAATTATGCGAGAAATTTTTACAAAACAGGATGCACAACTAATAAAACAATGCATATATGATATATTATGAATTAAGTCTGTCATAATTCATGTACAAAATAACAGAGTATATAATAAATGTATAAGAACATAAATTATTATAGAATATTTATTATTATTATTAATTATGTACGATAGAAGATTTGAGATATATTCAATGATAAAAAAACAACATTTGATGTCATTTTTTATTTCTAAATATTCTCACATGTTCATAGTTTGTTTATTCAATCAAGTTTACTAATAATAACACACCTTCCTTATGATAGATGCCATTCAAATACATCTATCGATATTCTTGCGTTACATTCGTAAAAATTGTTGTGGTTTCATTTTTAATTAATAATTTCTATGCTCAATATTCATTTTTGAACTCCCTGTATACAAGAAATTCGTATTTCACATAAATTAATAAACCTCTTGCGTTATCTTTGGGTCTACAAACATGCATTATAAAAAGTCGTGATGCAAGAAGGACTATAGACCGACATGATGATATTTTTAAGAATAGATTATTATTAAAATAATTATTAGAAGTGAAATTTTAATACGAGTGGCTAGATAAAGGCTTTGATTAGGTTACTAATCACTCGTTTATCAAATCAAATATTCATATATGCGTCATATTCAGATATGCATCATATTCATCCATATTAATCAATTAACACTGTATTTCGACAAATTATTTCGAAGACGAAAACTATTCTCAAAAATATATTTGCATTTTCACATATTGAGAAGGCTTTTGTAATAATAAATCACTAATATTTTTAGATCCATATCATGTTACACATAAATTAAGTAACACATTTTGGGAGGAACTTTAGCCCATAATATAAACCTTCGATTTTTCATAGCTGTACAGAATGATGAGAATGTAACGCGCTATATTTATAATTTTTTTATAAAAATATTTTTTTGGAAAAATCTAAAACATGCCAACCGTATCTTTTAAGAAAACATTGACTTACGTACAAATTTTGATTATTTCATGTTTTATGTTTGAGCTGTGATATCGTCATCATTTTTTACTATCTACAAGTCCCTCACTCTATAACATAAATGAATTTCTTAAAATTTTCTGAATGCAACTGTACCACATATTAGGGGTTTTCTATTAGAGGTTATAGGATACAGTGTTTCAAAAAATACAAATAAGGTAAATATGAATTTATTTTTCACAAAAGAAATTATTCAAAAGTCTCCTATTAATAATCTGACATTGGCTGGTACGAGTTAAAACACTTTCTATTGAACGTTGAATAATTTTAGAAAACATTTTCAATTTCAGCTTCATTGCTTCACATAATTATTTTTTATGCATTAACATTTTAAATTTCCTTGTTTTTTTCCTGACAAAGCGATTTTTTTTTAAATGTTACCATTGTCATAATTGGAATAATTACAATGTCGTGTTCAAATGTGCAAAAAGACGGGGCTTGTTCTCATTTCGGCCTTCTTGTTTTGGGTAATGAATAGTCACCAAATTCACATGATTTAACTCCCTTGAATTTATTCTTGTGAGATTAAATCAAATCGGGGATCTATTTTAATAGGTCAAATAATTCAGGAGATCTGAAGCAACGAATTCTAATCGAGATATTGCCCCGAAAATTAGTGAACTTTTTGAATCGAATACAAAGTATTTGTGTATACATATGGATAATTTCATATTGTGAATGGAGGACTTTCTAAAAAACTTTCCTCAAAAATGAAGTCACATTTGTTTTATTTATGTTTACCCCTCTGCAGTGGCGGATCTAGCATTATTTTGCGGTTGGGCGAAAATAGGCAAGAAATATCTAGGGCGGGCGAGGGCGTTAAATATATTTTTTTATGTGCGAATGTGATATAGTGGGTGTTATAAGAGGTTGGGCGACTGGATGGGCGAAAAGGATTTTGCCTGGGCGCTCGCCCACCCCTGTCGCCGCCACTGCCCCTCTATCTTATAAACCATGAAACTTCGTAACCGTGAAGGAGTGATTCTACAGGTATTAACTGTTTTCTAGAAAGTTGTCTGATCTCTAACATTACTGAGTGTCTCTAAAGTCATTTTCCAAATGGTATTTTATTCTGTCTAATGGTTTGACTGAGAAATTATTTTTATTAAGAAAAATAGAGGTTGATAGAGGTTTTAGATAGAGATTTAAAAAATACTATTATGATGTTCCAGTTCTAGCACAAAATCTAAACAAAAAT
The DNA here is from genome assembly GCA_037954035.1 of Rosalia funebris. Classification (NCBI taxonomy): domain Eukaryota; kingdom Metazoa; phylum Arthropoda; class Insecta; order Coleoptera; family Cerambycidae; genus Rosalia; species Rosalia funebris. The sequence continues at coordinate 12,225,334 of JAZFAV010000004.1, forward strand.
ATTTTTTTAGGGCAATCAATGTTATTTAAAGTAAAGTTGACGTATTTGAAAATTTTTAAATGAGTTTATGAATATTGTGCCAAACTTGGAGCTTATTCTGTTGATTTTGGAAAACAGTATTACAGCAGAACTTTATTGAGTATTGGTAATTTTTAAGTACTATCAATATTTTTGTTTTTTATAATGATTTAAACATTTGAAAACACCGTGGAGTCTTTTCTAAACAATACCAATATAAAGTGGAGCAAAACTGTTATAATTCTTATTAATATTTCTTAATGCATTACAGAATTATCGTGACTATTTTTACTTTTTACATCACGTTTTATAATTGTTAGCTCTCCCATATATTTCTAAAATACATTCCTAACCAGCATAGTGGAAAAGAGGCCGCTGCAATAAATAACACCTAAACCATAATCACTTTCTCCTGTCATACTCCTAATTATTATTGTTACTTTCTTCTGGAGTAAATGTTATTTAAAAAAATATAATTTACAATGGCAATTTCATAGAAACGTATACATATAGTTGCTTACAAAATAAATATTCTATACTCTTTTGCTGAAATAAATTTATTTCACTCGTTTAAAAGTAACATTTTGCGATAGTAGCGAAACATTCTTAGGCATTTCTACACAAGGCGGGTGATTGTGTTCGTAATATAAATAAATGATTTTTCCGGACGTTGAGAGTGCCGCTTTACAACACGTCTTATGCCTGGAATACTGATTACAACGCCATCTTGTCTTCTCCATACTTTTTTTGTGTATCACGAACTCGTTACTGTCTAGAATTAGCTTTGGATTTTTTATACCCGGTATGACGTATATTATACCTAAAAATAACAGATGTATTAATGTATATCAAACAATTTACGAAAAAATTAAAAAAAATACGTTATAAGCCTTACAAGGTTGACCACGGTTGTTATGGGTGTCATATTGTACAATGTTGTTAAATAACCCAAGTATACAATTTTGAGCATTACTGCTAATAATGTTTTACACTGAAATAAATGAAACAATTTTTTCACAAATTCTTATATATTGATTTCTACAATTTAAGCTGTTAATGAACAACAGAGATACAATCTACATCTAAATTACAATCTAAAAAAATAAGTATATAATTGTAGACTATATAAATCAATACAAGTATAACAAATAAAAGTATCTGCACCGAAAAATATGGTCGATAATATAGCAGTTTAATGTTCCAGCTAATAATAATAAGTCTACAGTAAATATCCCGCAATATATTACAAGTGCCTAAAACTAATATTAATATACTAGAATTACCATTTTCTTAAATTCAATTCTACCGAAATATGATCGAAAAAATTGAAAAATCGATAAAAAGTACCAAACTTAGTATCAAATTGCACTAGGCACAAACATTAAGGGATGTGAAAAAATCGAGAAAAATAGTCACAGAGCAATTTTAGAAAAATCAAATTGAATCTCCAAGTTTATAGTTTTCAGATATTGAGTTAAAATTTCTTTACCATCGAAAGTTTTTGAAAAATTTTAAGAAAACCATAGAAAAATTGTTTTCTTCACAATTGTGCTTGCCTTTCAAAAGGTCCACTGACTTAAATAACTTTCATCATAATTTTTTTTAAATAATGTTATCCTCTTTAATTTGAGGGGTCTGGTCTAATTTTTGATAAAGTAAATATGAATCATTTCTAAAAAAACAATCCTTAAATTAATTTTTAACAAAACGACAAATTCAATCATTCCGAACACAATGAAAAAAAAATCGCAGCACTTCGAAATTTTCAGGGTTTCTTACGGATACTTTGAGGTTGAAAATAAATAGTTAATATCCTTAGTCTATCCATTATATGTAAATTTATCCCAAGTTAACCGAATATCTCTAAATACGGAATTTTTTAACTCATTCAACATTCTCGCATCGATCTTTTTTATATAAAAATAATTGCGCCTTGAAAATAATACTTTCCGGTTTTTAAAATCCTATTTAAATTTTCTGTACGATCATTATTTCCCGAGTAATTAATTACCAAAGTCATAATTGGTTTTGTTTTGTTCTGTTTTGAACGACGATAACTCATCAAAAAATCATCGTACAAGACTTTTAACCACTGAAATTAAAGAAGATAACATTATTTAAAAAATTTTTATGACTAAATAACTGAAATAAATGTATGGAAATGTATGAAAGTCCGTGGAGCCTTTGAAAGGCAAGCAAAAATTTAGAAAACATTTTTTAACAAATGAAACAAGTTTTCTTATAATTACTCAAAAACTGATGATAAATATTTTGAACTCAAGATTTGACTAGAAACTTGGGGCTTTAATTCGCTTTTTTTAAAATTGTTCTGTGACTATCTTTCTCGAAGTTAGAGCCCTTTGAAAATCATCTAAAAATTTAGGATTTTTTGCATCCCTTAATATTTGTACCTAGTGTATAAAATCTAGATTATATTAGCCAAATAGCAACTCATATATATATATATATATATATATATATATATATATATATATATATATATATATATATATATATATATATACATATATATATATATATATATATATATATATATATATATATATATATATATATATATATATACATATATATATATATATATATATATATATATATATATATATATATATATATATATATATATATATATATATATTCAAAATGTCTTTCGATACAACTTAAAAGGCTTAAGTTGTATTAAGAATGGATAACTTCTCGAAATATGAAATCATCCTGATCTCTATAGGGCACAGTTTGAAATTATATTATTGTATCTTTAGTTTCACTGATAGTATTAAACGATTAGTTTCATGACAATGTTATAGATTTCCTAATTGGATCTAAACATAATTTAGGTGCTAATAATCTCGACACTGAGAGAACAAGTTATTTATTTTTAATGAATTACGTTTGTGACAAATAAATGCTGCTTTTTAAAAATGGACAACCAATAAGTTTCTCTTGAACAAATGGAAACTTGTGATCAATGCCAATATACTAGATAGAACTTAACATTTTAGTTTGTTAGGAAAAAGCATATTTGTTGTGCGAAATAAAAAGAAATGTCAGGCTTTATTGATTCTTATTATTCAAATTAATCATTATTATTTATCATTAAACACATGCATATAATTTATGTATGTGAAACAAATGCTGCATTTAAAATATTTAGATTGATGTTAACTAAATAAAAAGTTACAATATACCAAATAAATACCATATACGTATTTTAGTTTAACTATATTTCTAGTAAGAAATAAAAAAAAATTAATGAAAAGGATTTTAGTGTATTTTCTGTTTCCTAAATTATATTCCACTAACGACATGCGTTATTTTAATATAGGAGATGCGTTGTTTGAAATTAGATTTTTCATTAAATTAAATTAAAAATAGATAAGGAAACACCTGGCTAACATGTAATATTTATCTGCTACAAAAGAAAGTAAATTACAGCCTTACCACAAATATCTACCTAAGTGAATGGGGCTTTCTAGTAGAAAAATATTTCTAATACTAGACAAATTCCGCTCGAAGAAATTAAAAGGTAACTGTCAAAGGGACATTTCAAATACGTCTTTTGATGTAACCGAATTATTTTCAAAACAAGCATTAGTATCACCTTTATCGAATTTTTAATTACTTTTCAGACTCACTGTATAAGAGAGGAAAATATATGAAAAGTATAATTAAATAGTATCAAAAAACAAACTTAGCATATCTCTGAATAAGTTTTTAATCATTTTAGGGTAAAGTATATTACCGTAGCTACAGTTTAGTATATTCACAACTAAACTGTTATATTGGTGTAGAATGCACTGTGGAAGATTACTTTTTAATGCATTTCATTTAAGGTTCTTTTATTTGGGTTATATTCCTATTATTTATTACTTTATAACTATTTTATTTAAGTTTTGATATTCATAATTTGCTATTAAACAAACGCCATATGAATTGGAAACAGGATGATTCTAATATATTTTAAAATTGTTTACAATAAGCAAATTGCAAACCATAGTACAGTTCTTGTTTAGTCAAACATTAAATATTGTGGCTATAGTCATTAAACAAATCTTAAACAGAATAGTGCAGAAGAGGGTGGAAGATAGAGCGGAGGAAATACTAGGAGAAGACCAATTCGGGTTTAGGCGAAATAGGGGAACTCTCGAAGCTATTTGGCGCTAAGAGTAATGTTACAGAAAACAATAGAAAAACGAAAGAATGCTTATATAGGATTTGTAGATTTAGAAAAAGCTTTTGATAATGTAAGATGGGAAAAAATGTTCCAGATACTAAAGAGCGCAGGAATGAAATATAGAGATGGGAGAGTAGTACATAATCTATACATAGAGCAAACTGCTGTTATAGAAGTAGAAGGGGAAAAAAGTGAAGTAGATATTAGGAAAGGAGTAAGACAAGGATGTACGCTATCATCACTAATTTTTAATCTCTACATCGAAGAGGCGATTAATGTGGTAAAAGATAGAGTGGATTTCGGGATTAAAGTACAGGGACAGAAACTAAAAATGCTGAGATTCGCGGATGATATAGCAGTATTAGCATCTAGTAAAGAGGAATTGGAATCAGCGTTGAACGAAATGGAGGCAGTGTTGACAGAGGAATACAGAATAAGGGTGAATAAAAACAAAACTAAAGTGTTAGTGTGCAGAGGGCGCGAGAGCAGAGCAAAAACGAAATTAATAATGAAAGATTGGAGGAAGTTAAAGACTTCACTTATTTAGGAAGTAAAATAAATTTAGATGGAAAAAGCGATAAAGATATAAAACAAAGAATAGCGCAGTGTCGAGTAGCTTTTAACAAAAATAAAGCACTTTTATGCTCGGAGGTAATAAACTTAGAAACAAGGAAGAAATTTTTGAAAACATATGTATGGAGCACGGCACTATACGGTTGCGAAACCTGGACGATAGGGGAAGCAAGTAGGAAGAAATTAGAACCTTTTGAGATGTGGTGTTACCGAAGAATGATGAAAATACCGTGGACTGATATGGTTAGAAACGAAGAAGTATTAGACAAAGTCGGCGAGAAAAGAAGTATGTGGAAAAACATAAAGAAGAGAAGAGATATAATGGTAGGCCACTTGCTGAGACATGGGGGAATAGTTCGCGATATTTTGGAGGCAGAAATAGGAGTGAAGGAAGGCAGAGGTAGGCCTAGATTAGACTATTGCTCGCAAATAGTAAGGGATGTAGGTTGTAGCACAATTAGCGAAATGCGCAGGTTAGCACAAGATAGGAGAAGCTGGAGGTTAGCGTCCAACCAGTCTTAGAACTGATGACCTCATGATGATGAGTCATTAAAACTATTCTATAATGAATTCATGTGTTGTTTGCATATCACTTCATATTATTAATACGCTCTATATGAACTTTTTTCGGTATGAGGGTAGTTCTTTTGTCATCAGAGATGCGCACGGCATTATGGTTATGTTCGTGTAGTACTGACACAACGTTTCCTGACGTCGAGAGTGCTCCTCTACATTTGGTCTTGTAATAAAATAGGCATCTCCATTTGGTTCTGTCTTTGGCTTGAGATAATAGGCAATACTGATTGTTGTCCAGGATGAGTTTGGGATACTTCCTTCCACTGCTGATGTAGATAATACCTAAAAGTGGCCGAGGTTAGTAGATATGGAAGAATAATTAACTACTCAAGCTCTACTGTTACGTTTACTACGAACTAACTACTTTAATATAACAAAGCACATATTCTTGAAGTTCATTCAGCTTTTATCAAATTATTCGCGAAGGTTGCTACTTTACGTGAATGAAAATACAATCAATAAAGCTAAGAAAATCCATACGAGCGCGCTTCATATACGAGAAAGAGGTTAAGCTGGTTTTCTGATAAATCCCGTGTCGAACTTAAAATCTGGGGTCGACTTCCCCAGGGCAGAACTTTGAACAATGACAGGGTTAAATGTGTTTAAATATTCTAAGTACTGGTCTGGGAAATTAGTCTCCAATGGATGACAAAATGTTGACAGCAAGTTGCAATTCGATGGAAGATGCTCTTCTAAATCAATAATTCATTGAGCAAACCGTGGAAGCTTCCGATCGATAATTTAACAATATCCAAAAATTATCCTCGGATTTGGATATCCCTGAGATATTATTAAGGTATTCTGACATATCGGCTTTAAAATATTTATTTTATAAGACATGCCTAAGTACAAAATACAGTTAATTTTGGTTCCATCGTATAACGGTCACTTGCTGTGGAACATAACTGTCGTCTGGTTTTCTCACGCAGGGAGCGTGATTATGAAAGTGGAGGGCCTTCACGACTTTACCCGAGGTGTACAGGCTAGCATTACACCTATGCTTGTTGCAGGACACGCATCTCCATCTGGTTTTTCCCTCCTTCCTCCTGTGCATGTTGTACATGTAATTATCGAGTACGAGCTTTGGATATTTTCTTCCGGGACAAACGTAAATTGTATCTACAAGTTTATTGTGGTTAGATCAGTGTTGTTTATTTAATAAATGCGACAGTGGGTTCATAAAGTTCGGGGAAAAGAAACGAAGATAGAAAGAAGGCATTTTGCATTTTTTAAAATAATAAGAAAAAAACACTTAGTCAAATAAACAACCTTAACAAAATATACTTTCTATTAAAAATAAAATAAACTGTTAGTTTTCAGCAAAGACTACAGAACACAGAACTAAGGATAATAAATATTTTTCAAGTACAATTTCTGCAAAATGCAGTCAATCATTAATTTGACTAAATTTAAATTGGAAAAGCCTCTCTTGAAGCTGAGGCCCGTTCAGTGTTCATTGAATGGCAATTGATATGTTTTATAAAGTAGTCTTAAATAGGACCGATTTATTTAAGGCATTTTTGGTTGACAATTTTCATTTAAAATCGTAGGATTATATAATAAGTACTTAATTTACCGGAAGAAGACAGAAAATGTTACGTTATGTAACTAACAGGAGACTAGTTTTCCATGAAAACCCAGAAAGTACACGCTTATTGATGCGCGTTTCGTCAGTCAAGTTAACATAATCGGGAGATGATTAAAACTTAAAAGCAGGTTCATCTTAAACTTAAATCTTCATTCTCTTGAAACTTAAAAGCAGTTAATGATCTCCTGATGGAGTAACGCCCGCCAAGAAACGTGTAATCTTTTGGTGTTCGTGGAAAATTGATCTCCTGTTTTTGTTGCTGCATGCAAGGTTCCAGCCCCTTCACAGGATGATATTGCCGAAACAAATTTACAATAGGGATGTTCCCATTTTTCTTATAAAATGATATATTCTTTCATAAATGTTACAATATAGAGGAAATCAAATAAGGATATACTTCTTAAATCAATTAATTTAAGGTATTTGCTGTAGATTAACAAATCCAGCAGAAACAGTGAAAATCGTAAAAATGGCGCATATATTAATAACACAAAAATTTTATAAAGAAACTATCTAAATTAATTCCTAATTTTTTCTTACAGTTGTATGCGTGGCGACAAAATTAAAAAAGTTTCCTATGGTAATTGTAATCATTGGTCACATTGGCCTTTGATCACCATTTTCCTTCAATCATGTTTTACGATGTAAATGTATTGTCATTCTGTGACCTAAAAATCATCCAGCTAAGTAATATTGAATGTATTGTATTTCGTCAAAACCACAGAAACATTATTAGAAATGTATTTAGACATAACGCTGATCATTTCATCAGTTTAAGAAAAAAACCAAAGAGTTACTTACTGGCATCAGGCTTTGAAGAAGCTGATCATCTAAGCTGAGTGATGAGCTAAATATCAATACGAATTCGACAGGCAATTATGTATAGCCTGGAAGAATTTATTTCAAAATACTTGATGTCATATTAGGAAAACACAAAACCCCGATTGTCATTCACAAAACCACAAAAACCCTCCCACTTTTTGATATCCTTAAACGGTGAAAATTGAGAAACTTACAACGATTCTTTCAACAAACTTGATAAATTTCAAGTTTTAATTTTATTACATCTTAGCCCTATTATACACTTCAATTTGAAAAACCCAAAAAATCAATGAAAAATATGGTCATCGCACTGCACAAACCGAATTGTTTTTAACATTTTTCTTTCTACTGAAGTTAATTCTAAGATATATGTACTCTAAAATATGAAAATACTTCACATATCAGAATCATAACAGATCGAAGTGATTCTGCGACAGCGAAACTGTCCCTTAATTATTATAATCTATTCTTTCAAAATTTAAAATTCAGTTTCAGAATAAGGTGTTCAAATTGTAGCCTCTGTTTCTATCCTCTGAAGAATTATGAAGCCTATCTAAACTGAGAGATGGGATTCGGTATAGAATTTAAGTAGCCCTGTCACTAAAATACTCGTACATAATGAGGTTTTCCATTTATCTACATTACCATTTGTCCTAAACTTACTAGATTTTAAAATTCTTAATAGGTATTATATCGGTTGGCTCGTAGTCCCTTGTAGTTGACTCGGGTATATCCATGTTCTATTACTAAAAAACCGTCATTATAAAAATTAAAGATTATTTCCAAATAGGTATAATACACTTTAACTTTGGAACTGAGATATCTAAAGGAAGATTAACATAACTAAATTAAAGTTTAAACATGTTTTCATTAAGAAATAGTGATCAAAGATGGCATAACGGTATCATTTTGACAATTTTTAAATACAACATACATTTCTTTAAATGCGAGTTTTTTATTTTTCACTATAGTGCTTCTAATAAAAAGAATAAAACAATATATATAAAGGGTGGTCCAACCATAATGCACGATGTTAATTGTGAGTCACACCTTAACGTCAAGTTTTTTGCCCAACTTAATTTGACATTTCTTTGTTTCAGTATTTAACAAATTCAACCATGGAGAGGTACACAATTGAACAGCGCGTTAAGATTGTTGAAGCCTTTTACGAAAATGGGCGTTCAAATCAAAATGCACTTCGTGCATTTCGTGACTTTTTTGGTCAGCATAATCGACCAAATGTGTCCACAGTCGGGAGAATTGTGCGCAAATTTCAGCAAACCGGGTCTGTAGGAAATGTGAAAACACCTGTACATGCTCGCCTAGTTCGTTCTGCGGAAAACATTGCTGTTGTTCGCGATAGTGTAGCAGAAGAGCCGTCAACCTCGACTCGTCATCGTGCCCAACAACTGTGGCCAGAAATTGAGGATATGGATCTGGACGATATGTGGTTCCAACAGGATGGTGCCACTTGCCACATAGCCAACGAAACAATGGCACTTTTGCGCGAGAAATTCAATGGCCGTGTTATCTCACGTCGTGGCGATGTTAATTGGCCGCCACGATCATGTGATTTGACACCTTTTCTTTGGGGATATTTAAAAGAAAAAGTGTGTGTCAATAAGCCAAGAACAATTCAAGAGCTAAAGGATGAGATAATTCGGCACATTAACGACATTGAACCTCAATTATGTCTCAAAGTCATTGAAAATATGGACCATCGGATAGAGGTATTCCACCGAAGCCGTGGCGAGCATTTGGCCGATATTTTGTTTCACACATATTTGTCATAGATCCTTCTATCATAACAAAAAATATTAAGATAATTCTCTGAAAACTTTTTGTTTTATTTACAAATAACATCGTGCGTTTTGGTTGGACCACCCTTTAGAAAGAAATTATATAGATTTATAATGAAACTTTAATCGTTCAAATGTATTCAATTTTGGGAGTTAGGTACATATTGATGATAATTTTGCTAAAAAATATATTCCAATTTTGCTTGCAATTTGGCTAATGCATATTCAGGTTTTTGAGAGGAACACAGAACTTTTCAACGAGTAACCATTCCCAAGACCTTTGAAGTCGATTGTAACGTTTTGTTTTGCATCGAGACAATTTGGTTCAAATTTATTTACCCACATATTTATTTTGGATCTTTAGATAAGTGTTTTTATCAGGCATCATAATCTGTATTGTAAATAAATACATATGAGAAAAATTTTATGGGAAACACTATAAAATTTAATAGAGATTACTACGAAAATTTTTAGTTTCCAAAAAAATATTATTTATTTGAATTCGTTTTTCTGTAAACATTATTTTAAGTTAATTAATTTATAATTAGAAAATACACTATCGATTGAATTCAAATTTCACGATATGTGATATATAGCACCCACATGAAGGTCACTCTTCTATTAGATATACAAAAACATTTTTATTTATCTCCTTTAAAGAATTACCCCAAAGAAGACGATCCTATCAAAATGCGTTATCTGTAGTAAGGACTAAGTGTCTTAAGAATAATTCGCGGAGAAAAGACAAAAATGGGAAAATACAGACCTATTTTTGAACATAATTTTCATTGTTAAAATTTTTTTAGAAGTATCATATTAATTCACACCGTTAGATAAGGGATGAGATTCGGCAACGAAAAAGTATTGGGGGTAAAATAAAGAGATTAAATAAAATAGATTATGTTACTAAAAATACTATTTTATTACCATACATAATGTTTAACCTGAAACTTGACTTGAATGGATTTCCATTTTAGCATATTTAGAAAATCTCTCTTAAATATAGGATTTTTTTAAACCGTTAAATAAATAATAGTTAAAATTCACCTTTACAGGTGAATGTCGACTATTCCTTATTGGTACAATGAGTTCAATTCCGAGTAGGATCAGTCGAAATTGAAAGTTGTACCAATTAAGTGTATTAACTTATCTATTATGAATATGACGTAAATTCGTTAAGCTACAATATTAGTCTAATTTTCTTAACATAAGTCTCATCTTTTCCTTATTACAGTCACATGCTGCGCACCCAGATTTTCACAATTGACTTTGATCGCTGGATGATTGTGAACATTGTGAAGATACACGACATTTCCTGTAGTATACAATATGGATCTGCATCTCAGTTTATTGTGCAACCTGCAACGCCATCTAGTTTTGTGAGTGTCCTTAATATGTATCTGGTACTCGTAATCATTCATTATGAGCCTAGGATACTTTTGGGCACGAGCAAAGTATATGGTTGCTAAAAAAACATCAAGCGTTATTATTTTGAAATAGGGTATGGAATTAAAGCAAAAGTAGGGCATACAAAGATGAAGAATATGGTGGCTAATAAGATAATAGAAATATTTGGGAAGTAAATATTATGTTAAGGGATTTTAGGATATACAGGTGTCCCAAGAAATAACCGCAATAATTCTAAGAAAGTTTTTATAGAAACGTTTATACATGTACGATGATTTCTATTTTAAGCGTACATTATTTCCCATATTTCCAACTACTATTAATATAAAAAAAATAGTATCAAAGTATTCATATGTCAAGACTATATCTGCACTATTCTATTCTGTTCACTATTCTGTTCACTGCAGTAGTTAGTTTTTATTTATTTACTAGATGTGTTTTTTAATATCCATAATAAACAGAAAAGAAACCCAAAAAATTAAATTTACACACATTTATTCTTAAAATTTTTGAAATCAGCCATCAGTTTTTTGACATTGTGGTCCTGTACTTGTTCCAGCGCATCATTTGAAATTTTCATAAAACATGTTTAGTTTCTTTATTGTCTTAGGGAACAATGATTTTAATTTGATGATGAAAGTAAATTGTAAAAGAATATAAAACGGAAAATGTAAAAGAATACAATCGCTTATTGGTTTCCAGGTAGATTCCGCAACAAATTAAGACTTCTTACCAACGTTTTGTTATCCATTAAATTCTGCAGGGGTGCTTTGCTGGCTGAATTGAACTAAGGAGAAAATTGTATGGTGTAGAAATTCTGTAGACATTCAGGTGAGTTGTTCGACGCAGGGTTAATATAAATACAGTACTTTGTTTAGCGCCCACAACATCGATGACCAACCTGTCGTATCCTCCTATAGAGGTGTATGCGACAAATATCACTCATACTATGGTACAGAGTGGCGATGCTAGCAGGGAGTGTTACGCATCTTTCTCTGAGCATGAGTGGATTTATCCTTATCTTTATGTGTAACCTTTCTCTCTGTAGATACATTCTGCAGTTACACGTGTCAGGTTTTACTTAGTGTTATCCATCCACCTAATCCCCAAAAATTAACATAAGCATCCTCAGCCTACTGATATGAGAATCGAATCCAAGCCCGGATTACTCCAAGCCCGCAATTTAGGCCACCTCCAAACGATTCATCGACATCGTTAGCCCGGATCTATCCAAGTAAGTTGGAGCCCTTCTGCGGGATACTTATGAGATAATCTGTGAACAGAAGGTGTGGCTATACCTAAACCTCCATTCCGACTCGGGCCCAGTCATGTGAAAAAAAAACAACAAATTCATTCCACCACTCGCCGTTAAACTCAGATATCAGCGTGAAAGGCCAGAGTATTTTATTCTCGGTTTCCAATAACTGAGACAGTTTAAATAATTATAAGTAATTTGGTATAAAAAAGTAAAAAAGTAAGTATAAAAAATTATTAGATAGTTCGGACATCAATTACAGTTCGTCGAGAATATAAACAAGTCTCTTTAGCAAGGCATTGAGACGTTTTCAGAGTGAATATCGCTGAATATATATTGAATGTGAATGTACACAGCGTTCGATATAGCCGCGCGTAAAGTGCACCTTTTTCCTCCGAATACTGCCTCGCTTTTTCTTCTACGCATAAATAGAGAATCTCACAATTTTTCTTATTCATGACGAACAGTACCTGCAACTAGTGTGTTTAGAATTCTTACACTCACATAGTATATACCTACAAACTTCTGCAATAGAAATATAAATGTAAATACACTAACTTAAGAACGATGAAAAACTATTTTGCAATTATTTAATTTGTTTTTTTCTTTAAGTTATTTTAAGGTTTTAAATAGTTATTATTCCAACTTATGCTCTATCGCTTCCTAATACAAAAACGTTACGTTACCCTCTTACATAAATAAATAAAACACCTTTGCTCCTACCATAGCATAATCCTTATTGAATCCTATAGAAACATAAAATCGATTAAAATAAAAGTAACTGAAAAGGTAAAAAAGTTTTCCTATATTGATACTAAATACGAATAACATGTCTTTTATTATTCGCTCGATATTATGATATTAAAAACATTTATGTTTGTCATTATATAATTTTGGAATATAAATAATTGATCTCGTGAACTTGTACAATAGTTCTTTAAAAAAGTGGTAATAATTCGAGAAATCTATTGGAGTTTCCCAAGAATTTTTGAGGTTTTTCCATATGAAACCGGATCATCCTGTATTTACACTTCATAAATTATAGGTTATGATAAAACTAAAATAAACATTGATGTCATTACACTGTCTTTAATAAAATATATAAATAATGTGAAATTTAAATACGAAATAACATTAAAATGCATTATTTCCCACGTCTTATGATTCTAACGGATTGTCGAACGAGCTTCTCATAATCGAATTTTTTAAGCATAGGTGCATGATTGTGCTCGTTAATTATATTCACGACGTTTCCATATGTATAAATAATGGATTTGCATTTACTGTTCTTGTAATTGCCACAAGTCCACCTGGTTTTCTCCTTCCTCTTAGTTTGTATGTTATATTCGTTTCCATCCACTATTATTTTGGGGTATTTGTATCCTTTGCCGACGTAAATGTACCCTAAAATTTATCAATATTAAAACAGTACAATAACTTTAGGAAACGAGTAAATATTTATGTCAAAACTTTCTAGTTTACTCGCTCATAAACACCCCACTATGGAAGGGCGTTAAAAAACTGTTACTTTCCGTACTTGTGTAAAACATGAAAAACATATTCAGACGACAATTAAATACAATTTTATGTATCTATACATTAATAATTTTTGTGTATCTACCGCAAATGTCAAATGATAAAAATAGATCCAGGTTGATCGAGGGTGCCGCTTACTAAAGATTTCTTGTGTTAAAGATTTTCATACAGTAGGCAAAAATGTTTTGGATTGACACGCAGTTAATGTATACATTTAAACTCAAATAATAAATTCTAAAGAAACTAAAAATACGTTTTATCCCTGTAGCACAGTAATTTTGGATCAAAGATAGGCCAATCTGCGGAAGAATTTCCAGTGAGTTGGATGCTTGCACAGACCTTCGTTATTGCTTTATAAATAAAATGTCAAAATCGACATTGACATTCTACCGGCGTTGTGAGATATTCAAGGTCAAAGGTCACGAGTATCGGTTTTTGTGAAAGTCTCGCTTGCCATTGATCTGAGGTCAATTATGAAAATTGTAAATAATAAAATTGCCTAAAAAAATGTCGTATATATTTTTTTTGTAAAGCCTATCATTTTTATTGTAGCGCGCGATATATACCATAAATATACAGAATAATAGGAGCCACTAGCATGGGACAGCATATAAAAACAATGGAGCAGCTTAGATGAACAGCTACCGTTTCTACATCTTTCGAAGTCTACTTCAATGAAGCAATTGAAGTACCAATCAGCCAAGAATAGTTCCTCCCCAATCGATTGAATAAAAGTAGATTAATTCAAATGCCTATTCGAAAATTGAAAGAAGTTAATATGGCTGCTAGAGGATTACGGGATGATGCTGATGTTGTCATAATCGAGACTGCAATTGAAAATAAAAAATGTACTACTGTCATCATCAGAGAAAACCTGGTAAACTAATGTTACAACAAAAAAATATATTCGTCCTCTAATCTTAACCAGTATTCATTTGGTGAGAAGCATATTTCATTGTTACATGTTATTACCTGCTCCGATACAACATTCATTCATTCATTCAGCATTCTTTCGAAAAGGAAAAATAATCACGATGAGTTTCGTGTTCGAAAAACGATAGGATTGGCACCGTCCAGCTGAAATATTTTACAAGAAAATTTATTTGTAGACACTCCAGATTATACTGGCAATATATAATGCTCCAAAAACTGGAAAACTCGATAGACAATTGCAGGTTTTTGAATTTTGCTGCAATTTGCGAAACTAAGTATAGCGGTCAAATTTTCATAGTTACCAATTACTACTGCCACAGCTCAACATGTCTATCGAGTACACCATTAGGTGAAAACTTGACTGAGAGGGAACGTTCATAAATTAAGAGTGGTAAAAAAATTTCGGAATTCATGGAAGTTGGATTGGACTGGGTTGGTTTAACAGAGTATGGGTTGGTTTAATACACAATCACATTGTTGGTCCCTATTTTTATGACGTTATTTCGCCAAGTTACCCTCCATCTTATGAGCAGAGGACAACGACCTTTCTTTCAGTATGATGCAGCTCCCGCCCCACAATGTCGTTGAGGTTAACCAAAATGTAAAAAATGTCCTCGATGACAGATGAATTGCAAACAAAGGTTCACTACTGTGGCCCGCAAAATCTCCCGACCTAAATCCTATAGACTACTTTTGTAGACCTACATTAAATGTCAGATGTACAACAATGAATAGCTAAATAGACAAACCGGGCTTTTTTAAAAATCATTCTTAATGTATTTTGTTTTTACTTTTTATATATTTCCCTGTACAACCATTATATATAATGAGTAAATATTTAGAAGGATACCTCAAAGAATAAAACAAACTCGAGTATAACCAACCATTCACCAATACAAATTCAAATGACATTGGCACCTTCGCCAAAATATTAAAAACGATTAATATTTCGTGTTAAGCTGTTACATGTTTTAATCCAATATTTATATATTTGTAGGTCGCAAAATACCTATCATTCAGATTATAAGCGTATTTCATATTTGCGAATTATGTCAAATGTCATGTTTTTTACATATGGGCAACATGACGGATTTTATACTACAAAATATTTACAAACTTAAATCGACCGAAATAAACCGACTTAATTAATGTTGCGAGAATATATCATCTTGTAACCAGACCTTTAGCATCTCTTGCATTGTTAAATAACAAAGCAACCCTTTCCTGGTATTCGGCAAGTAGATGGCAATAAAGGTATTACATGTTTTGGAATACATATTCCACAAAACCGACAGTATAGCATCAACAAAACACTCTCATATGCATAGATAATAATTTTTTTATCACTGATAGTGTTGGTGATTTTACTTAGATCGCAATTTTATAACTAATAATACTGTTAATTAATTACTTATCTTAATCTGGATATGTGACTATTGAAACCATTCATGAAAAACTATATTGTTGATACTTAACATGAAGATTTCAATTAAAACATATTATAGAAACATAATTCAACAATTATCTATCTAATATACGATCTAGGAAAGTTTAAAATTATTCTGGATGTGGTATAGCCACACGTATATATACGCCCAATAGCGTGCAGTGGAATTACTATATTGCAATATGAACAAGTATATTTTGTAACAAGATAAATCAAATCAATCAGAAAAAAACTGAGTAGAACATCTACGCTTTCTCAAATAGATCCATTTTTGTTAAAGATACTACGACAGTTATTTCCTTGCGGCTGTAAATGTAGATCAAAATTTAAAATAGAAATCACATTGTGAAATTGTAACATAATTAGCATTTTTTCCATATTTATTTGGAACTCTCGATCTGTTAAAGGTATCGAACAGCTTATCTGTTTATATTTTACAGGATTAATCGCTACTAAGATATAGTGTCAGTTTGTGGGGTAGTTATATTCGCATTCCATGTTTTTGTTGCACAGAAACGTATTTTAGGAAGTATGACAGGTAGCTCAACCACAGACTATATATATATATATATATATATATATATATATATATATATATATATATATATATATATATATATATATATATATATATATATATATATATAGTCTGTGGTTGAGCTACCTGTCATACTTCCTAAAATACGTTTCTGTGAAAATTGACTTTTGAGCAGTTGAAGTTTGTCAGAATGAACTATTTTCTGGATTTTCTGGACACCCTATAAATAATGAAATATCAAACTACATATCACCTGAAAGCATAATAGTCCGCCTAATTACAGCCCAAAATTTGCTACTATAAATTTTGTTTTGAATAGGTGACGAGCATTCCAATGGGATACTACAAAACCTAATTTTTTCAAAAAAATTAAAATATCTCAAAAACTGCTGAAGGTATAGGGAATTGTTAAGAAAATTCACTTAAAATCAGCGGAGTAATTCAAAAATGTTATAATATACTGGGTGTTCTATTTAAAAT